>CP136057.1:384074956-388874956 GCA_032464435.1 Aegilops umbellulata | reverse complement strand
TCTGTTTGAAACTGTCAATTTCTTTGATTCAAGGTGTTCTATTCCTCAAAATCAAGTCAATAAGTTAACATCAAATATGGTTTGTTTTCTTCTCTTTTTAGTTTTTACTCTTGTGCCTTTTGTAACATCAAATCTTTTGTGACTTTTAGTATTTACCCTGTCATCATCCGTATGTTAGTTCACAGATAATTGAACTAATGTTCTTTTTTTATAAAAGTTTTGCACTAGTTAAATTCTTATACTTATTTTAATATAGATCATCAACATGGGGACCATTTTCAAGTCTTCCGGATACACATACAAGAATATTGAGAATTTCGAGTGCATTTCCGCTGAGGACTACCCCCAGCAAGACAACCTGTGAGTAAAGCAACCATCATTATGCTCCATGCACTTTTCTGTCTTTAACTCTTATAATCAATTAACATTCTGTCACACAAGAAGTTCCTTTGCTGAATTTTATGTCTACCTTTGTACAGACACAATTGTGCTCTCTATGGTATCATGTATACGGATATCTGGGATGGGAAGAACATGAAGGAATTTGATGATGTATGTCACCATCAAATCACTCTTCCTCTTTCTTGGTCTATATTGTCTTTCAAAAATTATCCCCCCCACCCACGTTTTTATGCATGTTAATGTGTTGTTTACTGTTTCATTTGTCCTAGGAAATTGTTCCTCAATTTCGTCAGGTCGTTGCTTACAAGTTGGCAAAGTCTGACATCAACGAAAAAGGTATTGAGGGACTTCAAGATGATGTTTCAACCAAGAAGAGGAAGAAGCGCCACTAGTTGTGTGGAGAAAGCAAATACTTTGAGTTTCTAGAATTGATCTGTCCAATTTGCCACTTGAATGTGCACCACAACTACTTATAACTCACCGGTGTCGTCATTGCTTGGAAAACTTTTAAGTTCCATTTTTACCTTTGTGTGGAAATCACTCTTTTGTGTGGAAAACATTTATGTTGGAGACTCGGTACATTTATATTTTCTGAGAGTAGTGTCACCAACACAATTTATTTTTCTATTCTTGTGTGAGAGACAGTCAAAGAAACTTAGTTGTAGAATAACAATGAGGAATAATTAAAGGTGTTTTTGCTTTTCAATACCAACATGAGTGTCTTCAAGGATTTTTTTTTCAATGAAGTGTGTTGTTATTTTTTTTCCAAAGCAGATGTGTGATTGATTTCCATGAAAGGGATCACTATTGCTTTTGTAAATATAATGACAATGTTGCCTTTAGTCTCGTTTGCTATGAAAAATGCACATTTTTCTTGTAAAATATATCTAAGATGTTTGAGAATTGAACTTCACATAATATGTTCCATACATTCAGTGAATTCTCTTAGGAAATTTGGCAATTAGGAGGTACGGCCTCATAACCATACTCTCTACTTTTGCATCAAGAATGTCTACTTCAAAAGAGTTTCGTAAAAAATGTTCCATTAAAATTGTTGTCAAACAATTGTTTACTTCAAAAATATTTCCCAAAAAAATGTAAAAAGTCCCCTAAATAATGTTCTGTAAGTAATGTTCCCTAATAATGTTGATAACGTTCCCCAAATAATGTTCTCTAAGAAATGTTTGCTGAATTTTTGTTCACTAATTATTTTGTTTCCCTCAAAATGTGAATTCTTAGGGGATCTCATAACGTCATTATGCACTTGCTCGGGTTATTTATTGGGAAATCTGTTTTTGGACCCACACACGGGTTATGACTATAGTTTGTTTGGACTAGAATTTTTTTTGCTCCTTCCTGGCAATGTTTTTTTGGTCAAAACCGTTCGTATCTAACAAATTGGAAATCATGGACTCGAGTGAAGGATACAAATGGACATATGTCTAACATGAGGCCAATCTTGCCATTTTTTGACCTGAATAATGTTTTTTTTAATATTGTTCTCCAAATAATTGTTGATGCCGACGATTTTTTTTACTTGAAGAACATTTTTACACTCCAAAGACCATTATTTATTTTGTTAAACATTTACTACCTTTTTAGAACATTATTGAGGGAACATTATTCAAGGAACATTATTATATTCCGAATGTAGTAAACATTTTTTCTCCAACGAAATTTTGTTAACCCAAAGGAACATTATGCAATTATCATTTTTTAATATTCATTCAAAAATGTCCCTTTAATGATGTTCCCCAAATAAATCTTTAATTTTGTCGGATTTCGGGTTCCGGCAGACCCTTGAGGTTCGAACACTGGGGTGCGCGCGGAGATTTTGCCTTCTACCTACCTGCACCCCACCGCCTCGCTAAGATCTAAGCTATGGAAAGAACAGCACAAGAGACACAGGGTTTATACTAGTTCGGGCCACCATTGTGGTGTAATACCCTACTCTAGTTTGTGGTGTGGTGGATTGCCTCTTGGGCTGATGATGATGAGCAATACAAGGAAGAACAGCCTCGCGAGGGTCTGTTCTTGGCTGGGGCGATGAACTGCTAGGAGGAGTTCAGTCACCCTTCTCTCTCTGTGTGTGTGTGTGTGATTCTACTCGATCCGATCCCAGCTTGTTTCTGGATTGGCCGATTGCCTCTACCCTGGGGGTGGCTGGTCCTATTTATAGGCAAAGGCCCTGGGCCTCTTCCCAAATATTGAGCGGGAAGGGTGCCAACAATTGGCCATTTTTAAGGGGAACATCTAGTACACTAATCGTGACTAAAGTTGGTCCTCGCCTGCCAAAGGCTCTGGTGGTGACGCTGGCTTGGGCTCCACAATGACTTCCTCCCTGCCGTTGGGCTGGTCTTGGTCTCGTTGCACCAAAACGGGTGCCTTTGCTTGATGCTCTCGCCTGCGCTTGCTCCCTTTGCACCAAAGAGGAAAGGAGGACACTGCGCGGGCTGGCGCCCGCCTGGCGCCCTTGGACGTCATGGCTTGCATCACAGGCACCTCGTGAGGTACCCCGCCTTGATCTCTCCGCCTCCTCGCGAGCCAGCCTGATGAGGTCGTGCCTGAGGAAGCTCCGTGTCGTCCGCCCCGCGAGGCTTGGCCCCTCGCGAGGGTCTTCGGTCTGTGTTGATGAAGATGGGCCGTGCTGGGCCCCCCTTTGAGCCACGCCGCAGGCCGCAGGCAGGCAAGTCTGGGGACCCCCGTTCCCAGAACGCCGACAGTAGCCCCCGGGCCCAAGGCGCGCCCAGACTTGGCCGTGCAGGGAGGCGAAAGGGCAAGGGCGAAGCGTCGCGGGCCCTAACGGCCTGCGGCCTTGGGCGCCGCGTGGCGGTTGATTGGACGTGGGCATCTCCACTTCCCCACGACGCCTCGGCAACTGCATGGATTAAACAAGTCCCTGCATGCAAAGCGGGTCATGATTACCTGCGATCGTGGAGGTCGGCGGTTGGCCTTCGCCGGCCATAAGTACGAAACGGCACGCGCCCTTCCAGTCCATCTCTTCTTGATTCTCCTTCTTCCCGGTCCTTGCTCCGTCTTGCTGCGATGGCTCCGATCCGCCGGTTCTCGGCAGCAGAGAAGGGAAAGGCTCCCCGAGAGGAACCAGACCCGCTCCCGCCGAAGAAACGGCTCACCCTCTGCCGCCAGGACGAGGGGGCCCATCAGGTGGTGTCGAGGCCCTGGTGCGAGCTGCCACCGCCGGGGTTCCCGCTTCCCTTGTACGCCCACATCGAGGGCTCTGAAGGAGTCGATGCCGATCGCCACGGGCGGCGCCGCCGTCGGTGCCGACGGGTCACGAAGGTGTGGGTCGTCCCCCCTGGGGTCCACACCGAGGGCTCCTCCCGAGAGTTCGTGCTCCACGCCATCATGCCTCCTCAGTCTTGGATTCGCCTTCCTCCCTTCTTCGCCTCCATCATCCCGCAGGGAGAACTCTTGGAGCTTTGGCTGCAGCACACCGGCTGCAGCACTGACCGAGGCAGAGGTCACGGTCGTTGCCCCGGGCGAGGTCTTCATGACTCGAGGCTGGGGCAAAATCGCCTGGGTTTGCAGGACAAGAGGCGCCTTCGCGATCCACTTGGAGTACGACGGTGCTTCGGTGATGTTCTTCAAGGTCTTCGATGCGAACGGGCGCCAGCTGGAGTACTGCCCCGGGAGAGGTGGTCGGGACCCTGCTACGGCGAGGACTGGGCCCGCCGACCGCTCCCTTGGCGGCTCCTCAGGCGGCGGAGGCGTCGGAGGATCCAGCGACTCCGGCGAGCTCTTCGCGACTCCGGAGACGAGCGACGACAGCTACGAGCCCCCGAGCCAGCGCCGCTCCTGGAACAGGGCGGGCTCGTCAGGCCGTCGCCAACTCTGATCTGGATGGGGTTGGTGCCGGTGCTTGACGGCGCACTGTTGATGATGGCGTCTTTTGCAGGGGCGCGTGTAGTTAGCGTCCTTTTAGGATCTGTTCCCTGCGAGGAATCAAAGACGCGTCCCGTGGGGGCTTGTAAGGTGCCTGTGATCCTGTTAGTTAATATAACCCTTGTCGTAGAATTGTGCGAGTTGCTCATTCCGTCTTAGCTCAGTTCTCCCTTTCGAACCTCACGGGGGCTTGGTGCTCTGCGCCGACAGGTCCCAGTCCCAAGGCGGCTTCAGCCGTCGCTGGTATGCCATGTTGCGATGCCGTGGTCAAGGCCAGGAGGTGAGCGACCCGGGGTCCGGTAAGAGCCCATGAGTCGCGATGCTCAGGAGGTCCCCTTTGGCGCTCAAGCAGCCGTCGTTCGGTGAGAAAGGAGAGAGGCATCGCTAACACGGGATTGCATTAGGTGCGGGGACGGTGCCACGGTAGCTGGTGCTTCCGGGTGGTGACTTATCTCGAGAATCAGGGACCGCTCCCTGGTGTGTCACCGGGTCCGTGCATCGGCAGGCGTGAGGTTGCTCGAAGAGGTCCTCGTGTTTCCCTCCCCTCTCGCCTTTGCTCCCCTTTCTGCTCTACGTCCTCGGGTCCCGACCCTCGAGCGAGTCTCAGCCGTCGCTGGTATGCCAGGTCACGATGCCGTGGACAAGGCCAGAGGGTGAGGGCTGGAGAGCCAGTAGGAGCCCTGAGTCGCGATGCTCAGGCACCCCCCTTTAACGTGCAAGCGGTTCGCGCGGATGAGAGTGAAGGAGGCACCGCAAGGGCCTCGCCTGACGCAGCTCCTTTAGGAGATCCTGTAGACCCATCATAGAAAGAACGAGGGGTTGCCATGACAATTGACAGTCTGCCGTTGGTTGCTTCCGAGGGGCGATGAGGCACTGAAGGCTTGATGAGGTGGCGCCATGCAGGGCTGCCGTGGCCAGAGCTCAGCCATTCAGGTTTGTCGGCGTTGCAGGGACGGACCCATGCGCAAGCGTCATGCCGTTTTGGGAGCAGCTCCGTCAGTTGGCGTCAATTGAGCGGGCAACTAGGTCAAACACATTATCCGTGAAGGAGTGGATTCATTCAAATAGATGCTGGGAAGGCGGACATCACTGGGTCAGGCCCGAGCGACTTGGGGATGATGCAGCCCGAGGGGCGCCCCCAACAAAGTAAGCTAACAACATGAAATAAAAGGGATACATGCCGCAGGGACGGACCCACGCGGCCTGGGAATAATGCAGCCCTGGAGGGCTCTCCCAGCTGGAAATGAAACTTGAAAGATGTCACCTGATGATGTTGAGGACGAAGGAGTGTTAGTGTAGCAGACTCGGTGGGTTGCGGAAGCCGATCCTCACGAGCCCCCAGGCCCAGGGGCCTCGGGAGGCTCCGGAGGCGTTGGTGGCTCCTCGCGGACCATCTCCATCTCCACCAAGGCTGCGGAACGCCTGGCCTCTTGAGCCTCCGTGATGCCCCTCATGAGGCGCTGGTACGTGGCAGCTGTGTTCGGCAAGCCGTAAGGCATGCGAATGTAGCTGTGGGGTGGACCTTCGCAGCGCCCCACTCGCGAGGGCCAGAGGCGCTCCAGAGAGGCGACTCGATTGAGCCCTGGTATGTCGATGCAGACGCGCAGCCCACCATCCTCGCCTGGATGGGGAGCCACAGCTGGTAGCTCCTGAATGGCCTTGCTGATGAACTCCTGAGGGTCTGGCCCTCCTTGCCTTACTCCTTCTTGAGGCAAACGTGCTTCGAAACACGCCTCCATGTGGTGCCCAAGCGCCTCCCTCGTGACCTTAGCCAGGTCGGTGGCCCTCCAGGGGAGAGCCCCCGAGCCCTGCCTGAGGAGGCGCCGGGTGCGCTTTCCTATGCGATGGAAGGAGGTTCCCCCTGGGCAGGCGCGGGCCCTGAGGGGCCTGCCTCCTGAGGGGCCGGGCCGGACGATGTCTTCTTCTTGGGGGTGGTCTCGGGAAGCCTCCTGCTTCTGTGATCCGGGTCTTCCAGTGATGCGGCCTGAAAGGCTTGTTCCAGGGAACACACCGCGTCCTTCTCTTCACAGGGCACCGTGATGACTCCGCCACTTCCTGGCATCTTGAGGACGTTGTAGCCGTGGTGAGTTACGGCCATGAACTTGGCCAGCGCTGGGTACCCAAGGATGGCGTTGTACGGCAAGCGAATGTGAGCGACGTCGAAGTCGATGAGCTCGGTGCGGTAGTTGTTGCGTGCCCCGAAGGTGACAGGGAGGCGGACCTGCCCAATCGGGACCGTGGAGCCGTCGGTGACTCCGGAGAAAGGCTTGGTTGGCTGAAGCTGGTTTTAGGGCACTTGGAGATTGTTGAATGTTTCCACGGACAGGACGTTGAGCCCTGCCCCGCCATCGATGAGGGTCCTGGTGACCAGCACGTTGCTGATGATTGGGGAACAAAGCATCGGGGGGACTCCGGCTGTGGCCGCACACTTGAGCTGATCCGCTGAGCTGAACGTGATGGCGCACGCCGACCACCTGAGAGGGCGCGTGGCTTCGAGCTTGGGGAGGACTGCATTTACTTCGCGGGCGAACTGCTTGAAGATGCGCTGAGAGGCTGGGGCTTGAGCCCCGCCCAGGATGCAGGCAATCGCGCGCGGCTCCTGGAAGCCCCCATCCCCCTCGTCCTGATGGCGGTCCTCGTTTCTCCTTGGCTGCGGCGGCAGCGGAGGGAGGCCTGCGTTGCCTTGCGGGCGATCCTCGCGAGGCTGATCCCTCCAGTCTCCCTCACGAGGCGGGTCTTGCCAGCGATCCTCGCGAGGTCGATCGCGCCACCCTTGGCGCGGGCCGCGGTCTTCCTAGCGTCCTGTGTTCCTTCCTCCTCCTCGACCGTAGCCCCGGTCACCGCGGCCGGTACGACGGCCGATCCTTCCTTCTCGCACGGCTCGGAGCTCTTGACATTCGTTGGTGTTGTGGGTGTGGAGGTCGTGGTACGCACAGTATCGACTACCCTTGGAAGACTCGGGCTGATCTCTACCCCGCTTGGTGTCTGGTTCTGCCGCGAGCATGGCAGCCCCCTTGCGCTTCACATCCTTGGCCTTGGGCTTCTTCTCTTCTGGGTCTGCGGCAGGCAGCTCGAGGAGGGAGAGACGCCCTTCCTCAACCCTGGCGTACTTGGTCGCCAAGTTGAACAGCTCCAAGGAAGTGCACAGGTCTTCATGCATCGCCAGCTCCTCCTTCATCTTGACGTCGCGCACGCCATCGGAGAAGGCTGAGATGATGGCCTCCTCAGTCACCTTGGGAATCTTGAGGCGTGCGTTGTTGAAGCGCTAGATGTACTTCTGCAGGGTCTCTCCGGGTTGTTGCTTGATGCGGCGCATGTCGCTCACGGCGGGTGGCTGGTCGCGAGTACCTTGGAAGTTGGCGATGAAGCGGGTGCGCATCTCGTCCCAGGAGGAGATCGTGCTTGGAGCCGGGTTCAGGAGCCAGGTGCGGGCCCCGTCCTTGAGCGCCATGGGAAACCAGTTCGCCATGACCTTCTCGTCTCCGTTGGCAGCTTCGATGCCCAGCTCATAGAGCTGGAGGAACTCCGCAGGGTCGGCCGTGCCGTCGTAACGAGGAGGCAGGTCTGGCTTGAACTTGCCGGGCACTGCGTAGCTCGGTGGTGAAGGCACGGCAGCCTGCTGTGGCCACGGGAGGCCTTGGGTGACGGAGAGCTTGGTCTTGCAGGTCCCCATGCACTGCAGCTGGGAGCAGCACGGGGTCTTGACGTGCGGGAGCAGGAGCATGGTCGCGATGTGCTGGAGCAGGGAGCGCCCGGGCAGCTTCTTGCGGGCGAGGGACTTCTTGGCAGCTCTGCTCTTGCCGCGCTGGCACCTGACGGAGCGGGTTCCGCCCAGGGGCCACGCGCCTTGGAGCCAGGGAGCCTTCTTGAGGAGGAGGCGGCTGGGGCGCCCCCGGAGCTTCGTTGCCCGCGCAGGGCGGGGTGCGGTGCAGCGGAGAGGCTGCGGCGCGGGCGAGCTCGACGACGCGGTCGAGCCATTCTTCGTAGACGTCGTCGACGGGACGGTAGTGCAGGAGCTCGTTTGCCGCGATGAGCGCAGCTCGAGCCTCCATGGGTGCGCGGAACGCGCGGGACGAAGAACCAGCTGGGGTGAGCGAGGGAGTAGCCGTGCGGCCGTCTTGCCGCACGGACGGATGCTGAGACGACGCTTGCTGCTCGTTTCCCGCCGGGCCGGTGGCGGCGTTGACGGCAGGTGACGGGGAACGGCGAGGACGCCCGCCGACAGGAGTCGTCTGGGCAACGCGGAAGCGAGAGCGGCTCGGCGCTCGGCGCGGGCCCGACGAGCGTCAGACATGGACGCGATGGTCGAAGGAGAACGGGGCGGTGGAAGACGAATTCCGGCGCACCCCTACCTGGCGCGCCAAATGTCGGATTTTGGGTTTCGGCAGACCCTTGAGGTTCGAACACTGGGGTGCGCGCGGAGATTTCGCCTTCTACCTACCTGCACCCCACCGCCTCGCTAAGATCTAAGCTATGGAAAGAACAGCACAAGAGACACAGGGTTTATACTAGTTTGGGTCACCATTGTGGTGTAATACCCTACTCTAGTTTGTGGTGTGGTGGATTGCCTCTTGGGCCGATGATGATGAGCAATACAAGGAAGAACAGCCTCGCGAGGGTCTGTTCTTGGCTGGGGCGATGAACTGCTAGGAGGAGTTCAGTCACCCTTCTCTCTCTCTCTCTGTGTGTGATTCTACTCGATCCGATCCCAGCTTGTTTCTGGATTGGCCGATTGCCTCTACCCTGGGGGTGGCTGGTCCTATTTATAGGCAAAGGCCCTGGGCCTCTTCCCAAATATTGAGCGGGAAGGGCGCCAACAATTGGCCATTTTGAAGGGGAACATCTGGCACACTTATCCTGACTAAAGTTGGTCCTCGCCTGCCAAAGGCTCTGGTGGTGACGCTGGCTTGGGCTCCACAATGACTTCCTCCCTGCCGTTGGGCTGATCTTGGTCTCGTTGCACCGAAACGGGTGCCTTTGCTTGATGCTCTCGCCTGCGCTTGCTCCCTTTGCACCAAATAGGAAAGGAGGACACTGCGCGGGCTGGCGCCCGCCTGGCGCCCTTGGTCGTCATGGCTTGCGTCACAGGCACCTCGTGAGGTACCCCGCCTTGATCTCTCCGCCTCCTCGCGAGCCAGCTTGATGAGGCCGTGCCTGAGGAAGCTCCGTGTCGTCCGCCCCGCGAGGCTTGGCCCCTCGCGAGGGTCTTGGGTCTGTGTTGATGAAGATGGGCCGTGCTGGGCCCCCCTTTGAGCCACGCCGCAGGCCGCAGGCAGGCAAGTCTGGGGACCCCCGTTCCCAGAACGCCGACAAATTTCTTTTGTTCCCCTAATAATGTGCCCTGAATATTTTTTATTTAATGGTCCCCAAATAATGTTCCATAAATAGTTGTTGATGCTGAGGAAAAAATATTTCACTTGAAGAACATTTTTAAATTTCAAAGAACATTATTTTTTTCAAAAACATTTAGTGATTTTTTTAGAACAATATTGAGGGAACATTATTATATTCTTGTAGTAAACTTTTTTTTCAAGGAAATTTTGTTGACCCAAAGGAACATTATTCAATTATCATTTTTTAAAGTCCATTCAAAAATGTCCCTTTAATAATGTTCCACAAATAAATATTCAATTTCTTTTGTTCCACCATTAATGTTCCCTGAATAATGTTTATTTAATAATGGTCCCCAAATAATTGTCTATGCCGACGAAATTATTTGACTTGAAGAACATTTTTACACTCTAGAGAACATTATTTATTTTGAGCATTTACTGATTTTTAGAGCGTTATTGTGGGAACATTATTCAAGGATCATTATTATATTCAGAATGTAGTAAACATTTTTTCTCCAACGAAATTTGGTTGACCCAAAGGAACATTATTCAATTATCATTTTTTAATGTTCATAAAAAATGTCCCTTTTAATAATGTTCCCCAAATAAATCTTCAATTTTTTTGTTACCCCAATAATATTCCCTGAATATTGTTTCTTTAATAATGGTATTTGTTCATGCCGAGGAAAAATTATTTGACTTGAAGAACATTTTTAAATTTAAAAGATCATTATTTTTTTTAAAACATTTAGTGAATTTTTTGAACAATATTGAAGGAACATTATTCAAGGAACATTATTCATTCTTGTAGTAAACTTTTTTTCTTCAAGGAAATTTTGTTGAACCAAAGGAGCATTATTCAATTATCATTTTTTAATGTTCATTAAAAAAATTCCCTTTAATACTGTTCCCCAAATAAATATTAAATTTCTTTTCTTCCCCCATTAATTTTTCCTGAATAATTTTTCTTTAATTATGGTCCCCAAATAAATGTTGATGCCGAGATAAAATTATTTAACTTGAAGAACATTGTTTATTTTGAAAACATCTAGTGATTTTTTATAACATTATTCAGGGAACTTTATTCAAGGAACATTATTATATTCTTGTAGTAAACTTTTTTTATTCAAGGAAATTTGGTTGACCCAAAGGAACATTATTCAATTATCATTTTTAATTGTTCATACAAAAATGTCCCTTTTAATAATGTTCCCCAAATAAATCTTCAATTTCTTTTGTTCCCCCAATAATGTTCTTTGAATATTGTTTCTTTAATAATGTCCCCGAATAATATTCCCAAATAATTGTTGATGCCAAGATGACATGGCTCTTGCTGCTAGGAGGGATTTTGGTTATCCTTTCTTCACTGAGGTGGTTTTTACTGCTACTTGGAACATCTGGATTCAAAGGAATGGGAAAATCTTTAGAAATGAGAGACCTACCTTCATTTCTTGGAGGAGGAACTTCATACATGATATTTCCTTATTAGCTCATAGAATCAAATGTAAATATAAGGATAGTCTAGTCTCCTGGATAGCCTCTCTCTCATAGATCTCTTGTAAGTATTACTTTCTTTGCTTTCTGTTTCTCTATAATTATGTAGACCTAATTTTATCTAATAAAGCACTGTGAGGCTGTTGCCTTGCAGTACATAGTCAAAAAAAATTGTTGATGCCGAGGAAAAATTATGTGACTTGAAGAACATTTTTAAATTTGAAAGAACATTATTTTTTAGAAAACATTTAGTGATTTTTTAGAACAATATTGAGGGAACATTATTCAAGGAGCATTATTATATTCTTGTTGTAATCTCTTTTTCTTCAAGGAAATTTTGTTGACCAAAAGGAACATTATTCAATCATCATTTTTTTAATGTTCATTCAAAAATGTCCCTTTAATAATGTTCCTCAAATAAATGTTTAATTTCTTTTGCTCCCCCAATATTGTTCCCTGAATAATGTTTCTTTAATATTGTTCTCCAAATAATGTTCCCCAAATAATTATTGATGCTGAGGAGTAATTATTTGACTAGAAGAACATTTTAAAATTTTAGAGAACATTGTGTTTTTCGAAAAAACATTTAGTGATTTTTAAGAACATTATTGAGGTAACATTATTCAAGGAACATTATTATATTCTTGTAGTAAACTTTTTTTATTCAAGGACATTTTGGTTGACCCAAGGGAACATTATTCAACTATTATTTTTCTAATGTTCATTCGAAAATGTCCCTTTAATAATGTCCCCAAATAAATGTTCAATTTTTCCCCTATAATGTTCCCTGATTAATATAATACTGTTTCGCCAAATAATGTTCCCTCAATAATGTTTTTCTTTAATTATGGTTCCCAAATAATGTTCCCAAATAATGTTTGATGCCGAGGAAAAATTATTTGACTTGAAGAACATTTTTAAACTTCAGAGAACATTATTTGTTTTGAAAAAAAATTAGTGATTTTTTTAGAACATTATTAGAGGAAACATTATTCAAGGAACATTATTGACGGAACTTTTTTATAGAACATTTTCTTGTTTCCTCAATAATGTTTCTTCAAGAATGTCCCGTCAACAATGTTCCTCAAGGGGCATTAATTGATAGAAATGTTCGAAGACTGAGTTATTCATACATGCACACATCTAGCACTTCCTGTGTCTCAAATCTACCTAGCAAGGCATATGTAACAACATATCTACCTAGCAAGGCATATATAACAACATATCAACGAAACATATTAGTTTTTTTAACTTTTCTTATTACCACAAAATAAATTAAATAGTTCAAGCTCATATATAGCTATAACAAGTGTAACTTATCAAAAGAAATTATCGACACAATAATTAAAATCCATCTAAATTTTCTCAGCTAACAATGCAGAAAGTTCTTCATCGAGAGAAATTATCTTCTTCCTTGCTGCAAACAGAAATTATCTTCTTCCTTGGTGCAAACATAATGATGAGCATCAACCAGTCTTCTTTTTTGGAGCCGCTTTCTTCCTAGATTTCTTTTCAGATTGTGGCTTCAATCTTTCTCCTTTGTTCACAGACTTGGATGGCCGTATAGGAGGATCTTTCAACGAATTTTCTGACTGCACTTCCGGTTGCTGTTTCTTTCCTTGCAAGTACTTCGAATGAATTTGAGCAACAACATCCAAAAGTTCTTTGCTAAGTTCAGAATCTTTGTTGATGTCTGAGCAAGCTTCACCAACTTTACTCATCAGAATAGCATATCTGACTGCATTGTGTGACTGATCTTCACCTGTAAGCAGCACCATTTCTTTCTTGCACTTATCCAAAAAAATTCTCGAAAGGAAATAGTCCATCTCTCAACAATCAACTTATCTGGAATATGGGTAATGTCAAAATGCGTAAAAAGTCTGAGGATATGGCAAAAAACAATACCATCACGCTCAAACTTCCCACAGAATTTTTTTTGAATGAACAAGTAGTAAGGTCCACATGGACTCTGAACATTTCTCTTGTGAATTCTGGTTTCTCATACCTGATGTGTTTTTTCAAATCATACACTTTATCCTTCTCAATTCCAATAACTTTAAAAGCTGTCGCATTCACTAATTCTGTCAAAAACTTCAAGTAGATTCCTCTGGTATATATTGCTGCTGCATGCCGTTCAACAGCGTGATGACTCCAAAAGACGGGAGTCTTCTCATTCGACAAGAATCTATCATGGTTTTCTATGTGAACAACATTCTCTTGGAATAGCATGTATTGTTTCATGAATGCCTCTATAGTATCTTTCCTCTTGATATAGTCTTTGAAATTTTAGTTGAATCTTTCACTACGGCTAGTTGACCTAATGAAAGGGCAAAACATCCCTCGAAAATAAGCTGGAACAAAGAAGGTCCGGGTCTCCCACATCCTTTTGATGTGAGCATGTTCAGCACACTTATACTTCAGAACAAATTTCTCCCATCTTTCTCCAAATTCTTCAATGATAATGGATTGCAATAAACACTTCATCATATCTTTTTCCATGTTTTCCCTCGTAGCCATGAAAGCACACATGTTTTCCCGCACATTTTTAAATATATGCCAAAGATAGAACCTATGTAATGCATCTGGAAATACTTGAGGAATGGCAGCTTTCATCCTTGCGTCTTGGTCTGTCAATATTATTCCTGTTTTTTTCCACCGCATGACCTCCATGAAAGTTTCAAACAGCCACACAAAAGTATCTGAAGTCTCATCTTGCAATAGCGCCCAACCAAACACAATTGTTCTTCCATGGCCATTAATTCCCACTATAGGTGCAAAAGGCATGTTATATTTGTTTGTGCTATAAGTGTTGTCAAATGAAATGATCTCACCAAACAACCAGTAGTTCAATCGGGAACGAGCATCGGTCCAGAACAAGCAGAGAACCGTGTTGTCTGTATCTCTTTGCATCCTGTAGCAGAAACCAGGAGTATCAATTTATAGCTTCTCAATGTAATGCAATGTCCATTCAATATATGTGTTCTCCTTTTGGCGCACCCGTTCTCCCTGTTTCAGATTATCCAGTTTCTTCACATCAAAGGTAATGTTTCCCAGCTTCCCACCACAAAGCTTTCTGAATATGCTGATGATTCTTCTCGGTTTCACTCTGTGTTCTTGAAGCAATTTTGACAACATGATTTCTGCCTCATTCATGTTTTTGTGGCTTAAGAAAAAATTTGTAAGTGATGGGGACCTTACTAGATCATGGTTATGCTCTAGAGACATTGATGCAATATGCCACTTGTCATCCACCAACTTCACTTTTATACTCATTGGACAATTTGTCCCTTCAAAAATTCTTTTCCTTTTCCTCAAACCAGTTCTGACACTTGGTATTTTCCTACTTTTATTGCACCAGAAATACAACTTCATGTTCTTATAATTCCTTCCTTTTATCATTGCGAAACCATTCAACTAAGCATAAACATTTACAAACCGGGAAGCATCATCTAGTGTTGAGAACATTTTACCTGTTGGAAATATGCCCTAGAGGCAATAATAAATGGTTATTATTGTATTTCCTTGTTCATGATAATTGTCTATTGTTCATGCTATAATTGTCTTAACTGGAAACCATAATACATGTGTGAATACATAGACCACAACATGTCCCTAGTGAGCCTCTAGTTGACTAGCTCGTTGATCAATAGATGGTTATGGTTTCCTGACCATGGACATTAGATGTCATTGATAACGGGATCACATCATTAGGAGAATGATGTGATGGACAAGATCCAATCCTAAGCATAGCACAAGATCGTGTAGTTCGTTTGCTAAAAGCTTTTCTAATGTCAAGTATCATTTCCTTAGACCATGAGATTGTGCAACTCCTGGATACCGTAGGAATGCTTTGGGTGTACCAAACGTCACAACGTAACTGGGTGGCTATAAAGGTGCACTACAGGTATCTCCGAAAGTGTCTGTTGGGTTGGTACGAATCGAGACTGGGATTTTCACTCCGTTTGACAGAGAGGTATCTCTGAGCCCACTCGGTAATGCATCATCATAATGAGCTCAGTGTGACTAAGGAGTTAGTCACAGGATCATGTGTTACGGAACGAGTAAAGAGACTTGCCGGTAACGAGATTGAACAAGGTATAGGGATACCGACGATCGAATCTCGGGCAAGTAACATACCGATAGACAAAGGGAATTGAATACGGGATTGATTGAATCCGTGACATTGTGGTTCATCCGATGAGATCATCGTGGAACATGTGGGAGCCAATATGGGTATCCAGATCCCACTATTGGTTATTGGCCGTAGAGGTGTCTCAGTCATGTGTGCATGGTTCCCGAACCCGTAGGGTCTACACACTTAAGGTTCGATGATGCTAGAGTTGTTATGGGAAATAGTATGTGGTTACCGAAGGTTGTTCGGAGTCCCGGATGAGATCCTGCACGTGACGAGGAACTCCGGAATGGTCTGGAGGCGAAGATTGATATATTGGACGAAGGGTATTGGAGTCCGGAATTGTTCTGGGCGTACCAGGTGACGACCAGCGTGTCCGAAAGAGGTTTCGGAGGCCCCGACAAGCGTTGGGGGCCTTATGGGCCAAGGAGAGGGGGCACATCAGCCCACTAAGGGGCTGAGCGCCCCTCCCACCCCATCTCACGTAACCTAGAGAGGTGGGGGCGCCTCCCCTAGGGCAGCCACCCCTCCCTACTTGGGGGCAAGTTTCCTAGGGGTGGGGGCGCCCAAACCCATCTAGGGTTTCCCCTATGGCCGCCGCCCCTCCCCTAGGGAACCCTAGGGCGCCTCCTCCACCCCCTTCCCCCTATATATAGTGAGGGAGAGAGAGGGCAGCCGCACCCCTTCCCCTGGCGCAGCCCTCTCCTCCTCCAACACCTCCTCCTCCATAGTGCTTGGCGAAGCCCTGCCGGAGAACCACGAGCTCCACTACCACCACGCCGTCGTGCCGCCAGAGCTTTCCCTCAACTTCTCCTCTCCCCTTGCTGGATCAAGAAGGAGGAGACGTCCCCGGGCTGTACGTGCGTTGAACGCGGAGGCGCCGTCCGTTCGGCGCTAGATCGGATCTTCTGCGATTTGAATCGCCGCGAATACGACTCCATCAACCGCGTTCTTGTAATGTTTCCGCTTAGCAATCTTCAAGGGTATGAAGATGCACTCCCTCTCTCTCGTTGCTAGTATCTCCTAGATTGATCTTGGTGACATGTAGGAAAATTTTGAATTATTGCTACCTTCCCCAACATTACCAACTTCTAGCGTACTAGCATTGTATGCTTCGTCTGGTGTAGGGAGCACATACTCTTCATTCACTGTACAAGCTACTGTCTCTTCATCAGAATCTTCGCTCTCAGAATTTCCTTCATAACCACACTCAGAATTCCGAGCCAAAGAAAGTACCTGCAAAGGTAAGGAACACAACTATTCGACATCAGAATAAGAATCTTTAGAAAACAAAGTTAATATCTAGAAAATCTTCTTTTATTCTTTATTCCAGAAATGCAGAATCTTAGCTCACGGCAAATATTTTCCACTTCTTCTGTTGTTGTCAAAGGTTCACTGCACATGTTCTCACCAACACTGTCCTGTAAAGATTTATTTACGTTTTAATAGCCATATCATTTCTCAGTTTACTTTATTTTCCAACACAATCACTTGCAGCTTTTCCCTTTTTTCTCACACTGACCTGCTTGCTCAAACTTAGCACTACTGCTAAAGATAATTTAGTAACATTGTAGTTGTTCTATCATTTATGTCCATTGGCTGGCAAAAACAATGAAGATATACTTTCTATCAAACATTACAACTGTATTCAAGATCTTGCCACATTTTTTGATTGACAAAAACATATGCTAGAATTATAATTGCACTACCCAGTTTGTAAGGACTTACAGTCTGTTCATTGTTATTTGACATTTGCAAATCTTCGGTGATGATGTTTGGTGTACCTTCTTCTATTTCTTTGTCAATGCCCCCAAATAAATTGAACCCTATTTCAGCTTCTTGACTCTCAATCAGTTCCTGGACACCATTTTTGTGTGTGTTAAAGTTTGTTAGTTCATATCACTTCCTAAGAAGAATTGCATTTGAAATCAGACATGTCAAACAACCAACCTTAGTTTCTTTCCTCAAACTTTGATATTGAACAAACTGATGAAATTCTTCCATCAAAGGACAACCCTAAGAGAAAAGTGAAAGAAATTTAAATGATTTTTTCATCCTAACTGAAATCCTACGTAAAGCGATGATTGAATCAAGGACAGTGACTCACCACACTTGCAGGTTCTGCAGCACATTTGCCCGCTGTAGGTTCGAGCAGCTTGTTATCATTGTTATCCCTTCACTTCTTTTCCATTGGATGCAGTTCTTTTCTCAGTTTTCTTCTGCATCCGCAAGAAAATAGCACACATTTTATCTTCTTCTTTTTCAGTTTTTTCCTCATGTTGTAATCACTAAGTTTTTAAATGAGCACACTCAACTTCTATTTTTATAAACAAGAAATGTAGAGGCTAACCTTCTTAGTAATCTCTTTCTTCTTACTGAATACTTGTTGGTTAGCAAAATTGCTTTCACTTTCCATCTAGATGTACCGTAGGCTGCAACCATAATTCAGAATCTTCTGTTACTTTTTTTAAACAAACAAGACACCATGTATTGCGTATTACATTTTTCTGTGAACTTTGTCAAACTTGAGAATATGCGAAGTAAAACGAAACGGAAGGGAGCAAAAGCAGACATAAACATGAACCCAAACACTATATTGCTATAAGAATGGATGCTCTTGGTTCCCAATTACTACTTGCTTTCTTCATAAATCTCCAATGTACACAAAAAAGCAAGACTGAACTTGATGTTCCCGAGTAACCAACAACAGTAACATGAGGTTCATCCAACTCCAAAGCTGGATCTATCTCTAACTATAACAACAAGTGCAAATCATGCCACGGGAAATTATTCACAGCATTAAACTAGGTAATTCTCAAGGTTCAATGCCTCCCCAATTTTAGATAATTCTTAAACTAGGTATTTGTTCACCATATCAACAGCAACTAACTGGCCAATTCTACATGTTACTCTCCTAGAACTACAACTAAATTTTCTTCCACTTCTTCCGCCTTTTCCCCCAACCAATCTTTCTTCAATGCACAACAGAATTAAGGAAAGGAAAGGAAGAAGATCAAGAAGAGGGGGCAAGGTATTACCTGTGCGCTAGAGGAGCGCCGCCGGTGGAAACAAGATGGAGGTGCCCTGGCGGCGCCGCCGCTACTTTGCCGCCGCATGTCTTATCTGCGGATTGGTGGAACAGATCGAGCCACGTACCCCCCAGGTCTTATCTGGTCCGAGCCTATTTTTTTACTCGTCTATTTTCTGTTCAGCAACAGACAAGTGGGACCGTCCACTTACAACACTTTCCCCATTTCGCTTCTCTGTTCTCTGCCCCCTCCGCTCCCCGTCGGCCTTTTTTAGATCTGAATCCTGCTCTTCACCGGAATTTTTCCGCTACGTTGAATCGGCTCTAAACAAAAGGTTCCATCCCTTATCCCTTCTGACCTCCCTAGGTTATACTCACCTCTAATGTCTTCATATGTGTATATTTTTCTTTTTTAACTTGCGGAAGCATCATCGTGATTTAGATCTTCTTCCAAGGATTGGAACTTTTTTAGCTGGGACGACGTGTTCTGATGGACTAGTGTTTGTTTAATTCACAGGTACTCCATGGGCTAATTGAGTTTTTGTACTAGGGCATCGAACAATTTTCATCACAAAAAATTTTGTGTTCAATTCCACGTACAAGCTGCATCTCTATTTTGTTATCTAACTGCATCTCTAACAGCAGCCATGTTTGCATTTCATGAGCAAGAGTTAGGGGTTAGGGGTGTGCCGCAGCCATGAAATGCAACATGTGCTTCTGCATCATCTTCCACCACATCTATATGTGGAATTGCATTTCATGAAATTTTCAGCAGCCATATAGTGAAATTAAAACATGTCAGTACTAGTAGCCTTGTCGAAATACTATTGTCTCGGTTGGGCTGTACACTTTTGTAGGAGCCATTACTCAATGTCTCTGTTTGGTCATGTTGATTTTCTACTCCGTGGTTGTGTTCATGCCAATTAAGATATTTTTCCTGCTGATTTACACTAATTCCTGGAAGTACTATAACAAGTGCTTATTAGAAGATATTTTCAGTAATCCCTAGTTCTACCAAACAGTGCTTATTACAAGTTTTGATGAGCTCCTGTTTGTTAGTAGTTCAACACAGTGCTCACAATGAATGCAGATCAGAAATTTGCATCAATATTGTTAGTGTTCATTCCGAACCAACTGCCATGTTCTCGTACTTTTATTTACTTTCGCTTACTTTCATTGGAACAATTAATAATATTGTATTCACTGTAGATGGAACAAGGATGTACAAAGAAAAGAGAAGCAGAAGAGATTGTACATGCAGATCAGAAGAGATCCAAGGTAATGGACATATGCTCTATACCATTCCTTTCTCAAATAAAAAAAATCATCTAATATTTCCATTTATTCCTTTATTTTTTCCATGCAATGCAATCAATTTCATCATGTCAAATCATTTATCAAGCTTGCATCTGAAATGACTGACAGTCACAAACAATGTGTACGTAGAATGGGTTTTCAAACATTCCTACAAATAACCAGCATGTCCAATATTGACTCCATTTACTTCTGGCTTGCAAACCATTTCAACACTACCTCTTGCTCCATTGAAATGCCAAATGGATTCAAATTCCCAATTACAACTACAATTGTTCACAAGATTTTTGGCATACCAATTGGTGGAGTTCCTGTCATCATGAAACCATCAGAAGCAACCTATGAATTCATCAAGAACGAGTTAGGAACAATTGCACCCACTATTGAGTACCTTTTCTCAATTATCAATGATGATCTTCCTGAAGATAAATACTGCCGAATCTTCATTCTCATACTACTATCGCTGTTTGTTGCCCCTAATTCAAGTGGAGTTGTTACCAAGTTTGTCTACAATGCAATAGTTGACATAGACAGTATTTCCCAATATGATTGGTGTCTACTATGTTTGAGCTACATGGTTTATTCAATAAAGAAAGAGAAACTAAACAACACAAGCACCAAAAAGTTCATTCCTGGAGGAAGCAAATTACTTATGGTGGTAAGCATATTTCCCACAACAAAATTTCTTTAACTTTTCTTTTTCTATGTACCATTCAATTTTTTCTTTGTTCTCTGATTAACTTTTCATTTTTACCCAATATGTCTGAATTTTGTTTTCAATGTCAGATATCCTATTTTGATTTCCTCATAATAACTGAGTTCAAGTTGCCAAGCATTGAACCAAGACTACCACTATGGTGGGCAACCATGCTAAATTCATACATGGCTCTCGATGCGCTCCATTGCGAAAGTAACGGATATGGTAGACTACCAGTATATGGCCTTGTTCTTCATAGATATTAATATTGCACATTACATAGTTCTATTCCCTGTCTTTAATTTTGATTTTATAGTTCTATTACTTCTTCAAACTGCAGTGAAACATTATATAAATATTAAACATCCTGTTCTTACCCAACAGATAAAGCACATCTCCTCTACTCCATTCAATGATTCAGTTTACATTGAACTCCTTGAAGAGATATCACAGTATATTGAATCCAAATACACATATATTAGTCTGACACAAGTAAGTTCTCTTGCTGGTTTTCATCTTTTTTCTTAGCAACAATAAATTGTCATTCTCATTTTTTATAGTTTGTTTAACAAGACATGCTCTCTCATTTTAACAAGACAAGATAATTCTTCAAATGCAAGATCAAAAATTCTACATGAATACCATTCGGAACTCAGCATCTACACTGAAGACCTATGTAGATGATATGCATTCTTCATTCCTCAAGACCTGGACATCTTCCAACAGCCCAAACCTCCAATTTAAATCAACAATTTTGGAGAACACATTTAAAGTTCCCAAGACTGAACAATTGTTGGCTATAGAATCGCCTCCAAATTTCCCAATGCTAAATGTGCCAACAATCGTTGATGAAGATAAACAAGTCACCATCAATGAAATTCTTCAGGAATTGGTCATTGATTTCACTCAGTCTATGAACATAACAAGCTCTAATTTCTCTCTATCTTTCAATGGTAATCTACCATCTTTCGAAGAGCTTGCTTGTCCGGAATTATTTGTGAAGACATCAAGGCAGAGAACAGCACCTCCCACTGATGTTTTAGCACTATTGCATCGTAAGTTTTTCTTTCATACCTCTTCTAAGCATCTTTTTTTCTTTGCACCAAAATAGATCATGAAATAAATAATCACAACTTCTTTTCTGCAGGATACTTGTCTGAATCAAAAACCCCAATCCAAAGAGTACAAGAAACAAAATTTTGCTTACCATTGTTCAGATTTTTATTACCAGGAGAGCGTTTGGAAGGTCATTTCTCTTACAAAACTTCATTTTATCCAAAGT
Source organism: Aegilops umbellulata (assembly GCA_032464435.1). Classification (NCBI taxonomy): domain Eukaryota; kingdom Viridiplantae; phylum Streptophyta; class Magnoliopsida; order Poales; family Poaceae; genus Aegilops; species Aegilops umbellulata. The sequence continues at coordinate 388,853,371 of CP136057.1, read as the reverse complement.
AATTTTTTCAGACATGTAGATGAACTGAGCTGTTAACATTTCTTATTCTTAATGTTCTCTTCACTTTTTTTCAACCAGATTTCATTGATGCTGAACTGGATAAAGGCTCATTGCTTGATGAAAATTTACTTGCAGCTCACAATACTTTCAACAATACAATGCATGGCAATTCAAATGGAGAGGCTGGTACAGGCACTCAATATGAAGGCGCAGATTGTCCTTCATTTGATGCAATTACCAATTCAATTGACATAGTTCAGAATGTTCCATTTGCATCTCATGCCTCTAATGAGTTCAGCCTGCCAGAAAATCAGTATAGCATGCATTGCAATAGTCATGCCAACCCCAATGTTCCTGGAACTCAAAGCCCAATAAGGGTAATGGATTTCCTATCACTGAAACTCTACCCAAACAATATTGCCACACCTATTGAAGATCCTTTGCTAGTTCAAGCACTCGAACAACATGAAGCATATTCCAGTAAGTTTTCAAAACCAGAAACTTCAACTTGGCAACAACGTGTGAACAATTCTTTCAAATCTGCGACACTAGTAATTCAAGAACCCAAAAAGCTAGTAAGCAGGTCATTTTTTCAGACGGAATAGAGAATGATTTCTACCAAACATTGGTTGGACTTCTTCCCAAATTAACTTACAGGTATGTACAAAAAGCATATGAATTTTTATGTGATATGTTCTACATAATTCGAACATAAATAGTTTTTATATGTGATCCATACTATTTTCTCATGATTTATTTTTCACTTTTCTTCATGATTTTTTTCTGCCATGAACAGCCAAAGGATATTTGAGATTGAAGGAGTTTGGGTGGATCAAAAAACTATAACTCCATCATTCAAGCCTGGTGGCTGGATAAACCCTCGGGGTTTTGGCTGTTTTTCAAAACTAAAGAACAAAGACCAGCTGGACTGAGGAAGAAAAGGCCTCCTGCAAAACAGCTAAATAGTGGAGCACATAGTTAACATTGACGACATGGTCAGCCTATATTTTGAATTCTTCTCCTTAGTTTTCGCTTTCACATCATTGATATTTCCTTTTCTTAACTATCAATGATTTTCTGGGAAACAAACATGCAGGAGAAGCTAATGAACCCAATGCTAAATCATTAAGATCCTGCAAACCAACTAATCTTACACGAAAGTAATGTTGGCTTCAGTTTATTGAATGCCTCCTTGGTAAGACAAGTTCTTTTGTACAAACTACTCTTATAGTTTTTTCTTCTTTAAAGAGGTTACACTAATAAATTGTAACTTTCCACAATTCCCTAGGTAAAAATGCCCGCCACTGGTACACGTCGGTCCTAAACAAACGGTTTTTAAGCCCTTTACGCGACGGCATTCAGAACCGTCGCCAAGTGAGGGTGGGCGATAGGGGGTCCTTCCCACACGACCTAGAAACCGTCGGGGATATGTCGTCCTAGCACACACGCTCCGCAAAATGAGGTCGTGTGCGACCCACTCAAATACAGAAATACATACAGTAGTGCTCAAAAAAATACAATTATACAAGCGAAATCATTTCCGGTCATAAGTACATCCCACACAGTCAGTCACCACTAAACATTTCCGTTCGTATATACATCCCACATAGTCACTCCAAGGAAAAGGTTTGCGCAAAGTGGCATAACGCAAACAGTTTTCAAGAGAATGCCGTGTGTGATTGTTCATTGATCCAACATGGTTTATTCCTAGAAACTGTGTGCGTTGCCTGAGGTCATCGCCCATGGTGTTTTCTCATTAACCGTTTGCAATAGGAAAACCCAATTAGCGGCTAATTGCCCTATTATTAATAATCCATTTACTAATCTAATCGACATTCATATAAAGCACATAATATATTCCATTTCCATATTAAGGAAGCATGATTTCATAATTGAAATGCATTGTAATACAACATGATATAGCTTTAGCACTCAGCCACCCCATTACACAACTGCACCAGCAGCAAGTTTCACATGCAACATCTAGAACCTTTTGAAATTAGCATCATAGATGGTACATAGAGAGATGCATCTCATCTGGAAAACTGCTGAAGCGGAAGGCGAATATTGAGCCTTCATTCATGTTGAAGGTCTTTGCAACTTTAGGCCAGTGCCTGTGGATGATTGACCGTCCATCCTTCGACCTCTTCAGGAACACTTCAATATTGAACCGTGGGTGTTGTATGAAAACTTTCCTCGCCTCCTGACCACAGAGGTGGTTTGAGAGGTAATCATCAGTGAAGCCTGAAAACAAGGATGTGCATAAATATCTTCTCTATATTGGAAATGGGGCAAAGGAATAAAAAAAGGCAAGGTATAATAGTTAGTACCATCTTGTAAACCTCAGTGCTTCCCATTTCTTTCCCTGCAACACATATAAGGTAGTTAGTCATCAGGTTAAGTAAGGGTTTGCATGCTATCAGTAAAATATGTTGATGAAAAATAAGCACATTGCAGATTCATCAGATTAATTCAAGTCACATGGAAAACCCATTTATCCAAACCAAGCATGATTAAGAACTAGGAAATATAGCACTTGTATATGTTTCTCATGTATTAAGTGCAGCCAAATTTGATTTATTCCTCACATGGTATACAATAAGAGAATGCAGCCACAATAATTGAACATCGCATTGCAGAATTGAACTAAGCAGTTAACTAAACACCACAACAAATGAACCAAACGTTAACTAAGCACCACATTGCACAATATAACATACTCCTAATAGAAGATCAGGCAGTTAACCAAACCAAGCATGCTTAACAACTTGGAAATATAGCAATTGTATTTGTTTCTCATGTATTTAGTACAACCAAATTCGATTTGTTCCTCACATGGTATACAATAACAGAATGCAGCCATAGCAATTGAACATCACATTGCAGAATTGAACCAAGCGGTTAACTAAACACCACACTAAATGAACAAAACGTTAACTGAGCACCAAATTACACAATATAACATACTCCTAATAGAAGATCAGACAGTTAACCAAACCAAGCATGCTTAACAACTTGGAAATATAGCAATTGTATTTGTTTCTCATGTATTTAGTACAGCCAAATTTGATTTATTCCTCACATGGTATACAATAACAGAATGCAGCCACAACAATTGAACATCGCATTGCAGAATTGAACCAAGCAGTTAACTAAACACCACAACAAGTGAACCAAGCCACAACAAATGAACCAAGAAGTTAACTAAACACCAATTGAACAATATAACATACTCCTAATAGAAGATCATACAGTTAACCAAACCAAGCATGCTTAACAACTTGGAAATATTGCACCCTGAAGAATTGAACATCACATTTGCAAAATTGAACCAAGCAGTTAATTGAACACCACATTGCACGACATGTAGAACATATACATGACAAGTGGTGAGTTGCCTGAGCCGCTCCGGGCACCAACCCGTTGGCTCTCGAGATGAGGTAAGCATGTGCACGCTGAGAAAACACCTCGTAGTCGTCGTCGAAGGCACCGACGGTGGCCCCGAGAAAATGCCATGAATTGTCGTTTAAAGCAGCCAACCGCATCGCGGCATCGGCGCGCGATGTGTCAATGGTGGCCTCGACGGCGAGGTGCTCCTCCAAGATCTGGGGGTCGGCACGAATGGCAGCCATCGCGACCTCATCCGCGCGTGCGGCCGCGATTTGCTTCTCCGCTGCCAAATGCTCCTTGAGGTCCTGGCTATACTGCGTGCACCATGGCTTAGGCCGCCGCTTATTTGGTGGAGGGGTCGATGATTTGGGTGGAAGGTGTCGCGCTCGCGCCGGCGGTCGGAGCATGTGGGATGTGGAAGGAGGAGGAGGATGGGGGTCGAGTGTGGATTACCTGCCTGGATAGGCGAGGCCGAGCAGCGTGAAGGAGGGTCGCCGGTGAGGAGGCGGAGGCGGTGCAAGCAAGGAGTGAAGGTTTCAACTTGGAAAGGAAGGCGGAAACAGGGGAAATGTGGCTTTTGGTAACAGGGAGGGGGCGGGGAGGTTGATATTTCCGTGGAAGCCAAAAATTTGGAATCGCTTCAGCCAAAAAACTGGCGCGCAAAGTGTCATCAGACACGGTCCCTTATTCAGAGTGGGTTGTGGACTGTAGCCGTCGCACCTCTCGTGTAATCCATATGCATACTATACTGCGACGGTGCTCCAAGATATTTTGTGCTGCATCTCACACGGCTGGTTATAATAAACTGTGTGGGATCTACTTGAATTTTTGTCTTGATTTGAATTACATAATGGGGTCACAGCGGCCATGGACGGTGTTTGAATTGCTAGACCTTTTTATCTGCAGTAATCATGCAACTATATGTGTGCCATAAAATAATTGGAATTATTCAAGGTTCGTTTGGACATTTTTATGCATTAAGTGAGTTTTCAATGCATTTATGTGCATAATTCAAATTTGAACTACATGCACATGCTCCAGTGCATATAAATTGGTTGAAAAAACAAATCTTTGTCCCTGGGTGCATGCTTAGATTCCATGAAAGAAATGGGAATGAATGGCAAACACTCTGCCACCATCACTAGGCTGCAAACATTGAGATACCTGGTTTCTAAATTCTAGTAAATCCAAAACTCGTCTGAAATTCATGAAACTTGGCATGCTATCATGGAGCGGCATCAACATGGCGTGGTAATTTTTTGTCCCATTTGGGGCAGGTTTGGGTATAAGCTTCTCACAAACTAGAGCTTCTCGCAACAAACATGATGGTTTCGGTAGGGAACGCCACAACTTTGGGGGCGAAACGATATCCATTGCCTCTTATTGCTTTCAATTTTTTTCTCATGTCAACATAGAACAACATGAGTGTTGTGTTATTTTTTGTGATTTTTCGTGGTTCATTTGGACATTTTTATGCGTTAAGTAAGTTTTCAATGCATTTATGTGCATAATTCAAATCTGAACTACATGCACATGCTCCAGTGCATATAAATTGATTGAAAAATCAAATCTTTGTCCTTGGGTGCATGCTTAGGTCCCATGCAAGAAATGGGAATGAATGTCAAACACCCTACTGAGGGAGTCCTGGATTAGGGGGTCCTCGGACAGCCGGACTATATACTTTGGCCAGACTGTTGGACTATGAAGATACAAGATTGAAGACTTCGTCACGTGTCCGGGTGGGACTCTCCTTGGCGTGGAAGGCAAGCTTGGCAATTCGGATATGTAGATCTCCTCCCTTGTAACCGACTCTGTGTAACCCTAGCCCCCTCCGGTGTCTATATAAACAGGAGGATTTAGTCCGTAGAACAACAACAATCATAATCATAGGCTAGCTTCTAGGGTTTAACCTCTACGATCTCGTGGTAGATCAACTCTTGTAATACTGATATCATCAAGATCAATCAAGCAGGAAGTAGGGTATTACCTCCATCGAGAGGGCCCGAACCTGGGTAAACATTATGTCCCCCGCCTCCTGTTACCATCAGCCTTAGACGCACAGTTCGGGACCCCCTACCCGAGATCCGCCGGTTTTGACACCGACATTGGTGCTTTCATTGAGAGTTCCACTATGCCGTCACCATAAGGCTTTATGGCTCCTTCGATCATCGGCAATGATGCGATCCAGGGTGAGGTTTTTCTCCCCGGACAGATCTTCGTATTCGGCGGCTTCGCACTGTGGGCCAACTCGCTTGGCCATCTGGAGCAGATCGAAGCTACGCCCCTGGCCGCCAGGTCAGGTTTAGAAGCTTAAACTATACTGCCGACATCCGCGGAGACTTAATCTTTGACGAATTCGAGCCCATGTCAGGTGCGCCGCACAGTCACGCCGAGCATGACTTAGCTCTGCCGTCGGACGGTGTTCGGGAGATCACACATGTGGCTACTCCGGCTCTCAATCCGGAGCAGATTGCGCCGTCCGAGGACGGGTGGATGGACCCCGCCATGGAGGTCACACACTCAGCGGCGATAGAGCCGGATACTGACTTTACCTCCTACGAGACCCGTGTTGCCGGACCCTTGGATTCATCCCCGGCCACGGGCTCCAAACCGCCTGCGTCCATGCCTACAGAATCTGATTGGGCGCCGATCATGGTGTTTTCCTTCGCGGATACCTTTCAGCACTCGCCCCTGGGCGACATGCTGAATTCATTAAGGTCTCTCTCCTTGTCGGAAGGCCCTTGGCCGAACTATGTCCGGCTTGAGTGGGAAGCGGACAACGAAGAAATTCGTTCCCCACCTACCACCCACTTAATAGCCACTGTCGACGACTTAACCGACATGCTTTATTTCGGCTCCGAAGACATCAACGGTATGGACGACGATGTAGGAGAAGAACAGGGACCACCGCCCACAGGGCGTTGGACTACCACCTCATCATATGATATATACATGGTGGACACCCCCAAAGAGAGCGATGGCGATAAGGCAACAGAGGATAATCCCCTCGAGAAGCAATCTAAGCACCGGCGTCAACGCCGCTCTAAGCCCCGCCATAGCAAAAGCAGCGATATCGACACAAGAGACAATAACGTTGCGGATAGTGCCAAAGACAAAGATAATCCCCTCCAGCTAGGCCTCGAGCGGGAAGATGGGCAGGCTAGCCCTAAGGAACAGGCAACAGACGGAGAATCAGAGGATGACAATTACATGCCTCTCTCCGAAGGCGAGGTGAGCCTCGGCGATGAAGAATTTATCGTGCCTGAGGATCCCGCCGAACAGGAGCGCTTCAAGCGCCGGCTTATAGCCACAACAAAAAGCCTAAAGAAAAAGCAACAACAGCTTCAAGCTAACCAAGATCTGCTAGCAGATAGATGGACTGAGGTCCTGGCGGCCAAGGAATACGAACTCGAGCGCCCAACCAAAAGTTACCCAAAGCGCAAGTTGCTACCCCAACTCGAGGAGGAAGCATTAAAGCCTATGCTTCTAGCGTATGATGCGGCTGACCGGCCACCTCGTGGCTGAGACAAAGCGGCATATCAGGTCGAAGCCCAGCACCCCGCCGCTAGTCAAACAAAAATACCAAGGCCCGGGGTAACACGCAGGACCTGCGAGACGTATTGGAAAACAAAGCAGGACATGCAAGATTGATCTACAGATCACGCGGACGCGCCCCAACGTGTGACGACGACCGTCACACCGGACATACTAAAATCAAATCCGTCCGGGCCGAATACAACAGACAAGACTCGTATGAACTGCGTCGTGATATAGCCCGGCACAGAGGCGCCGCACACCCCCTATGCTTCACTGATGAAGTAATGGATCATGAATTCCTAGAAGGATTTAAACCCATGAACATTGAATCATATGATGGTACAACAGACCCCGCGGTATGGATTGAAGATTTCCTCCTCCACATCCACATGGCCCGCGGTGATGATCTACATGCCATCAAGTACCTCCCATTAAAACTCAAAGGACCTGCTCGGCATTGGCTCAATAGCCTGTCGGCAAACTCCATTGGCAATTGGGAGAATTTGGAGGACGCATTCCTTGACAATTTCCAGGGCACTTATGTGCGACCACCGGATGCCGATGACTTGAGTCACATAACCCAATAGCCAGGGGAATCAACCAGGAAATTCTGGACTCGGTTACTAACTAAAAAGAACCAAATTGTCGATTGTCCGGACGTCGAGGCCTTAGCGGCATTTAAGCATAACATCCGCGACGAGTGGCTCGCTCGACACCTCGGCCAAGAAAATCCGAAGTTCATGGCAGCCCTCACGACAGTCATGACCCACTTCTGTGCGGGCGAGGATAGCTGGCTGGCTCGCAGCAACAACACATCAAGAAACCCTGGCAATTCAGATGCCAAAGATAGCAACGGCAGGCCACATCACAACAGACACAAGCGCCGCAACAACGGCGACAACGCCAAAGACACGGCAGTTAATGCCGGATTCAGTGGCTCTAAATCCGGTCAGCGGAAAAAGGCGTTCAAAAGAAGCAAACCAGGCCGGTCCAGCTTGGACCGCATACTCGATCGTTCGTGTCAAATTCACGGCACCCTCGATAAACCAGCCAACCACACCAACAGAGAATGTTGGGTGTTCAAACAGGCCGGCAAGTTGAATGCCGAAAACAAGGAAAAGGGGCTGCATAGCGACGACGAGGAGGAGCCCCGGCTGCCGAACACAGGAGGACAGAAGAAGTTTCCTCCCCAAGTGAAAACGGTAAACATGATATACGCAACCCATATTCCCAAGCGGGAATGGAAGCGTGCACTAAGGGACGTATATGCGATGGAGCCAGTTGCCCCAAAGTTCAACCCATGGTCTTCTTGTCCGATCACCTTTGATCGCAGGGACCATCCCGCCAGTATCCGTCATGGCGGTTCTGCCGCATTGGTCCATGACCCCATCATTGACGGACTTCACCTCACTCGAGTCCTTATGGACGGTGGAAGCAGCCTGAACCTGCTCTATCAGGATACAGTGTGCAAAATGGGTATAGACCCCTCGAGGATCAAACCCACCAAAACCACCTTTAAAGGTGTCATCCCAGGTGTAGAGGCCTGTTGCACGGGCTCAATCACACTGGAAGTGGTCTTCGGATCTCCGGACAACTTCTGAAGCGAGGAGTTAATCTTCGATATCGCCCCCTTCCGCAGTGGTTATCACGCACTGCTCGGACGAACCGCATTTGCAAGATTCAATGCCATACCCACATTATGCATACCTCAAGCACAAAATGCCCAGACCTCGCAGGGTTATAACAGTTAATGGAAACACAGAATGCTCGCTCCACACGGAGGAGCACACTGCGGCCCTCGCAGCAGAAGCGCAAAGCAGCCTTATGAGGCAAACCGCCAATTCGGCGAAAATGACCCCGGACACCTTCAAGCGAGTTCGGAGTACCCTGCAAGAGGATCGCCAGGCACGTTTAGAGCTCGCCTAGCAATTTGGCCTCCGTCCTAGTCCCAGTCAAGCGGCGAAATTTGCGCCGCGCGTACATAATTACGCACTCAAGATACCATGGGCGTAGGCGGAGGCACGGCCATGGCATGGCCCATAATGCGGCTCAACCACTTCAGGACCCATATACCTTTAACATTTTCTTCCTTTCAGGCCCCTATTCTCTGAAGGCCCTCTCCGATCGTACGATTATCAGACCCATCATGGGAAGGAAACACCAAGGAAGCAAGAAGCCTTGACGTACAAGGGAATCCTCAGGTGTTATCTAATAACGATCGATATACATGTTTTGCATACCCACACGCAGCTTGACCTTGGATAGGACATGTCAAGTAGTCCTATTTTTTACTTATTGCACTACATGTATGCATACGCTTTGACGTATCATTTAAATAACAATGTACAACATTAGCTCATTATTGCATTCCTTTATCTTCTTTTTCCTGTCTACTTATTTATGACAAATCGCACCCGTACATTCTGATACGTCCAGTGCGCCAGGGGCTTCAGTGTACCCCATAACACGGCATGAAAAGTCCGAACACTTTTGACAGTGCGGCACCCCGAACTTATAGCATTATATGCATCAGCTCCGAATCATGTCTTGGGTCAATAGTTGGGTTTGCCCGGCTCCCATGTTTTGGTACCTTACGTTCCGCTATATCGGCTAAGGTAGCACTGGGAGAACTACTGCGATTGTGTCCCGGTTCTTCTGGACGAGCACCTCAGTAGAGAAAGCCGAAAACTGACTGTCATGATGCGGCGAGAGCTGGTCACTGTTCAAGAGGTCTCAAATCCTTAAAGATTTTTTCTGCTTCGGGCGAGGAATCGGCCTTGTCCGATTTGGGCGTACATAGCGCCCCAAGTTCGGCCTTCCAAATACTAGGGGCTTCGCCAAAATTTAAAATTGTAGACTTCTATGGCTAAGTGAGAGTGATAAAGCTTTATAGTCCAATTGCCTAGTTCGTTGTGCTGAACACCTCCTTCGAAGGATCCAAAACTGGGGTAAAGAGTGATCAGGTTTATCCCGAACACCTCAGTACTAGTTACATGGGGGCAGAAGCCGACGACTGGCCATCTCTCAAATTTTATAAACGGCCGCACAGAAGGTAATATTTTAAATTAACAAGCGTTACATAACGCACATGAACTCGTTTCATATTACAGGATCACATGAGTACATTCATTCAAATATTACATCCTTAGAACATTCCTCTGCCACAAGGCGAGCACCCTTCAGGACACTGTCATAATACTTTTTGGGGTGGTGATGCTCATTGCCTTCCGGCGGTCCCTCCTTCACCAGCTTTTCGGTGTCCATCTTCGCCCAATGCACTTTCGCCCGGGCAAAAGCCCTGCGCGCACCCTCAATGCAGACGGACCGCTTTATGACTTCAAACCGTGGGCAGGCGTTCACAAGCCGCCTTACCAGGCCGAAATAGGTGCCAGGCAGGGGCTCGCCAGGCCACATCCGAACTATAAGGCCCTTCATGGCCAGTTCGGCCGCCTTGTGAAGCTCGACCAGTTGCTTCAACTGGTCGCTCAAGGGCATCGAATGTTCGGTCCAAGTATACTGAGACCAGAACAACTTCTTCGTCGAGCTCCCTTCCTCGACCCGGTAGAACTCCGCTGCATCCGACACACTACTGGGTAGATCTGCGAACGCTCCTGGAGAGCTCCGAATTCGGGTAAGTAAAAGGAAAGTTTCCTTCACATGCTTGCTTTGCATAATGAATGCCTTACTCGCCACTATGTTCTTGACCGCCTGAATTTCCTGGAGGGCCTTTTGGGCTTCGGCCTTGGCATTTTATGCGTTCTAGAGGGCCTTCGCAAGCTTGGACTCTTGCGTCTTAGAGTCACGCTCCAAGGACTCGTACTTCTTGACGAACTCCTGGAGCTCTTGCCGAACCTTGCCGACTCGGGCCTCTTGCTTCTCGCGCTCGGTGCGCTCCTTGGCCGCTTTGCCTTCGGCCTCGGACAGCGCCTTCTTCAAGGCCGCCACTTCGGTCATGGCCCCTAGCAAAATTCATGACGATCCTGTGACCTAACAAACCACCTTCCTTTTTTATTAATAAACAGACGGGGTATTACTTACCTTCGTTATAATTCGAGCTGCCTCTTGGTAAGCCCGAGCTCTTCCTCGGACCACTTAAGGTCTCACTTCAGTGCGGAGACCTCCGCCGTGCGGGCGGCAGCGGCCAGCAGCGAAGCCTGCTTATTCACACCGACATATTCTGATTAGACTCCTGTAACTACTATTTGATCCTCTGTTCGGCCTTTCTTCGCGAACACCAAACAGAGCATCGGGGGCTATTGTCTATGCTGTAACATTTTCTCATAATTTGATTACTTACCTCAAAGCCTGTTAGGAGGCTGGCACAGGCTTCAGTCAGTCCGCTTTTGGTGGACCGAACCTTCTTGACCACCGCACTCATGATAGTGTGGTGCTCTTCGTCAATGGAAGCGTCGCGAAGCGCTTCCAGCAAATTTTCCGATGCCTCTAGATGGACAGAGGCCATCGGCACAGACAGCTTACCCCCTTGGCGAGGGGTCGCCTGACAGAATCCGGAACCACTGGAGGTTCCGGCGCAGAATTCGGCTGGGGGCTAGACTTGCTGCCCCCGACATTAGGGCCCATGGGAGTCTTGCCCCTCGTGCGCCCAGCGCCTGGAATGTCACCTTGGGGCGCCTCCGGAGCTATCTCCCATTGGTTCAGTGCCCTTTGAGGCAACATCTCGACATCGTCCGTAGGGCGGGGAGAGGAGGTGGTCGGGAGTGAATCGTTGTTCATCTCCGACGAGCCCAAAGACTCCTCCGAAGAGGATACGTCGATATGGGCTTTGGATGGACTACATGATCATGTTCGGCATGATAAGAAGCAATAAAATAAAACATACCAAGAACTATTATGGTATCCGGATACTTATGACTTCGCCAGGGGCTTGTCCCTGGGTAACCACTCCTCGTCGCTAAAAGCGAGCGTCGTAGAGCAGTCCGGAAGGAGAGTCCTTCCCTTGTTGGACCCTTCGGCCTCCCCTGACGGGGAGGCCTTCCTTTTCTTGTCTCCCCCGACTGGGGGGGGAGAACTTTCCTCTTCCTCCTCCTCATTTTCATGGGAGGAGGGCGCCTCGGTGTTATCGGACGATGAGTCCAATACGACCTTGCGCCTGAGACCTTTCCTGGTCCTCGTAGCCTTCTTCTTGGCCTTCTTCTCCGGCGCCTCATAGGGCGCCGGAACCAGCATCTCCGTTAGAAGAGCCCTTGCTGGATCTTTGGGTAGTAGGGCCGGACAATCAATCTACTCCGCTGTCGCGACCCAGTCCTGTTAAATGGCATGGAGGCTTAGATCCCTCGTATGATTATACTGGGGAAAGGAACATCTCATGAGATACAAGGAGCTTACCGGATTAGCATGGCGCTTCGTGCTGAGTCCGCGATCCTCGGTAAGGGGAGGAGGTACCTCGGCGGACTTGAACAACACCTTCCAGATATCTTGGTGCATCGTGTTGAAGAGCTCTCGCAGCGTCTGGTGCTTAGCCGGGTCGAACTCCCATAAATTGAATGCCCGTCTTTGACACGGGAGGATCCCGCGGAAGAGCATGACTTGGACCACGTTGACAAGCTTGATTTTCTTGCCTATCATGTCTTTGACGCAGTTCTGGAGTCCGGTCAGCTCCACCGACGAACCCCAGGATAGGCCCTTCTCTTTCCAGGAGGTGAGCCGCATGGGGATGCCGGATCGAAATTCGGGGGCCCCCACCCAGTTGGTGTCGCACGGCTCGGTGATGTAGAACTGCCCATTGCCACCCCTTTACGGTCTCCACATAGGAGCCTTTGAGTCAGGTGACGTTGGGCATTTTGCCCACGATGGCGCCTCCGCACTCCGCTTGCTGGCCGACCACCACCTTTGGTTTAACGTTGAAGGTCTTCAGCCACAGGCCGAAGTGGGGCTTCATGCGGAGGAAGGCCTCGCACATGACGATAAACGTCGAGATGTTGAGGATGAAATTAGGGGCCAGGTCATGGAAGTCCAGCCCGTAGTAGAACATGATCCCGCGGACGAATGAGTGGAGGGGAAATCCCAGCCCGCGGACGAAATAGGTAAGGAATACAACCCTTTCGTGGGGTTCGGGGGTAGGGACGATCTGCCCCGCGTCTGGGAGCTGGTGCGCGATATCTGCGGCCAAGTATCCGGCTTCCCGGAGCTTCGTAATGTTCTCCTCTGTAACGGAGGAGACCATCCACTTGCCTCCCCCTCCGGACATGTTTGGAGTGGTTTTGCGGAGAAAATGCGAACTTGGGCGCTGGAGCTCGAGTGCGCAAGAATGGATGGGCAAGGAAGAAGAAGGCGTGGGTGAAAAGGAGGAGTCCTTGTCCCTTTATAAGGGCGGAAGGAACTGTGTGCCTCCTCACCTGCCTAGTGAACTCGCTTATTCCCCAAGCGACGTGATTGATGGTGCGGTTGGGTTACCCACACCCGTATTAATGAGGATCCCATGATAAGGGGACATGATCTCTGCTTCGACAAGACGTGCCAAGAAAACTGCCTCGCAATATGTGCAGTAGCTGGTTGAGAAAACGGTTCGAATAATGACCGGGCCATGGCGTGATGTCACGTTATGAAAGGTTTTCGGCAGATTAGATTTGTGGAAATATTGTACTCTCTACGGTGGTATGTGTAATTTGTTTTGCAGAGCCGGACACTATCCTTGTGTTCAAAATCTTCTATGGAGTATTCGGAGGAAGAACCCGCCTTGCAATGCCGAAGACAATCTGCGCGCCGGACTCATCGTCATTGAAGCCTGGTTCAGGGGCTACTGAGGGAGTCCTGGATTAGGGGGTCCTCGGACAGCCGGACTATATACTTTGGCCAGACTGTTGGACTATGAAGATACAAGATTGAAGACTTCGTCCCGTGTCCGGGTGGGACTCTCCTTGGCGTGGAAGGCAAGCTTGGCAATTCGGATATGTAGATCTCCTCCCTTGTAAATGACTTTGTGTAACCCTAGCCCCCTCTAGTGTCTATATAAACTTGAGGGTTTAGTCCGTAGAACAACAACAATCATAATCATAGCCTAGCTTCTAGGGTTTAGCCTCTACGATCTCGTGGTAGATCAACTCTTGTAATACTCATATCATCAAGATCAATCAAGCAGGAAGTAGGGTATTACCTCCATCGAGAGGGCCCGAACCTGGGTAAACATTGTGTCCCCTGCCTCCTATTACCATCCTCCTTAGACGCACAGTTCGGGACCCCCTACCCGAGATCCGCCGATTTTTACACCGACACTACTAGGAAAAGGGCTATAGATGATATGGACACTAATGGCGCACCAGACATGTGGTGCGCCATGACTATATAGCAGTGGCGCACCATGTGCTGGTGCGCCATTAGTGACCATATTACTAATGGCGCACCTGGTGTGTGGTGCGCCATTAGTAGTTTTGTCTTGGCCCCACACCCCTCCCCAGACTTAGCAGTGGCGCACCAAGGGAAAGTGCGCCATTACTAGTTTTAACTAGTAATGGCGCACCAATAAAAGATGCGCCATTGCTATCTATACGTATGGCGCACCCCTATCAGTGTGCCATTGCTATCACCCCTTATCCCCTCCCTATCGTCACGTCCTCTCCCCTCCCCTTCCTCCTGACACACCCACCCACCTCCCTCGACTTCGATCTAGATCGAGAAGCCCCGGCCGGCCGCCTCTTCCTCTCCCTCCCAACCACGGCGAGCCCCCTTCCCCCTCCCTCACACCAGATCCAGGGCATGGATCCGTGGTGAGCTCCTTCCCCAACCCTCCTCACCAGATCCATAGGAGAGCTGGTGACCACATCCTCCGGCGAGGGCGTTGCTCCGGGGTGTGGAGGCCGCCGAGCTGCAGGAGGAGGAGCTCCCCGCCACCCCAAGGCCCCAGATCCAGCCGCCACGGCCATAGCCGTGGTCGGGCTGCGGCAACCAGTAGAGGAACACCGCCTTCTCCACCACGAAGCACGCCTCCTTCCACCCCTCGCCGCTGCGTCCAACCTGAATCCGGCAGCATCACGGGATCCCCTCCAAATCTTAGGAGCATCTGATGCACGCGTGAGTGCCTTGTCTTCTTCTTCCTCCTCTCTGTTGCTTCTTCTTCTTCTTCCCCTGCTTCGATGTGTTCGTGCGTGCGTGTGGTTGTGTGCAGGCAATGCAGTTGAAGGAAGGGGGCGGGCCCTGGAGAAGCTGCTTCGACACTGACCAGGTAGATTGGTCTCACACGGCCAGGCCCGCCAGAGGAGCCTCTCCAGCGATGGGGATCCGACAAGGAAGGATTCCTTCCGCCTGCAACTATACAGCCAGGTCAAATATCCTAGACTGCTAGACAAGTCAACATTGGAGGCGCATGTTGAGTCCAGTGCCAGTTTTGAACGTACGTACATGCTGACTAGTAAATATTTAAGAAACTATATGTAAATCACTGAATAATTTTGTTGGATATACCTTGCTAATTTCTTTCTTATGCAGGTGTTGGATCATTCGTTCTATGGTGGATTAATAACGATGAATGTATGTTGTTGCAATTTTGTTGAGATATGCTCAAAGATTAGCACTAAATTTAAATTTTACTACCTTTGTTTCTAGATGTAGGATTTAGGAACAGAGGGTCTACATGTTTGTAGACGTTAACTCTCTGCCATACTGTATTCTTTTACAGAATTTTTAGAACATCTGAAATATAGTTTTCACTTGGTTCCCATTTTAATATGGATACTGAGTAGTGAGACGTGAATATTTTACATGTTTGCAGTAGAATGACACTTGTTGCCTCTTTGGCAAATATGAGTAGTGACAGACATATATTTCATTTAATCTTACCTGCAAGAAGAGTCCGTTTGGCACCATAATCCGCATCCTGTCCTTGCCGGCGTTGCGCACTAACCGGAACGTCTCCGACTTCCCCGGGGACGTCGCCATGGCCACCACCGAGCCGTCGCTCTGAACGCCCACGAACTGGTTGCCAAACACCTTCAAATTGAACGTCGTCTCGTTGATCCGCCATAGCAATCCCTTTTCTATCTTTAGTTTATATTGTATAAGGAGTACTAATGAACAAGTTTTGTTCACCCACTCATTCTTGCATCAGCTTCACCACTTTTGTTGATGGTGCATAATCACAACCACCACCAGCAGACACTTGTTGGACCTACCCTCAAACTAGTTCCACAAATATGCCTCACTATACCAACCTTCTACAACAGTACAATCACGATAATTTCTACTAGTTCCACAAGAAAAATCATTTCTTTTCTCATGTGATTTTGCTCATGCCATATAGATATAGTACTCACCAATTTATGACATCTCTGCAGCAGCAGCAGCACCACCAACTCGTTCAAGGGACAGGGGCTGCTTCTTCCTTCCCACCAACTCGTACTGGTTCCTCCGGGGTGCTTCTAAATCGATCTGCACAGCTGATTTTTGCCTATTGCTCTGTTTGCCTACAGGGGAGGTGCCGCTAGAGCTCTAAGGCAGCCTTAAACACCACCGATCTGGTCGGAGGATGGGCAGATAAGGCCATGTGTCTCCTGCTCCTTCCCGTGTACGTGTTCATCCCAGTCTCTGACTCTCTATCCAGACTTAACTACGTAGCGGCTACCTAGTATCGATATGATTACGAGCTAGCCGGATTGGATTATGTAGCCTACCTCAATGCTTAATTAGTCTGGCGGTTTGTTGCACGCATACATGCATGCATCATGGTAGAGAATTGAAATCAGTAGCTCTAGCTACTTCGTGGTTGAATGGTTTTCTTATTTGGATGAAAACCAGGCAGTGTAGTTATTTTTCATAGTTTATACACATATTGCACTGTTAATTAAAGGTTGTAACCTCACTGTCACGCTAATGGACGTTGTCGGTGTCAAAACCGGCGGATCTCGGGTAGGGGGTCCTGAACTGTGCGTCAAGGTCGGATGGTAACAGGAGACAAGGGACACTCTATTTTACCCAGGTTCGGGCCCTCTCGATGGAGGTAAAACCCTACTCCTGCTAGATTAATATTGATGATATGGGTAGTACAAGAGTAGATCTACCACGAGATCAAGGAGGCTAAACCCTAGAAGCTAGCCTACGGTATGATTGTGTATGATGATGGTTGTCCTACGGACTACAACCCTCCGGTTTATATAGACACTGGATAGCGTTAGGGTTACACAGAGTCGGTTACAATGGTAGGAGATCTTGAATATCCGCATGCCTAGCTTGCCTTCCACGCCAAGAAAAGATCCTTCCGGACACGGGACGAAGTCTTCAATCTTGTATCTTCATAGTCCTGGAGTCCGGCTGAAGGTATAGTCCGGCTATCCGAACACCCCCTAATCCAGGACTCCCTCAGTAGCCCCCGAACCAGGCTTCAATGACGATGAGTCCGGCGCGCAGATTGTCTTCGGCATTGCAAGGCGGGTTCTCCTTCAAACTTTGTGTACCTGCGGGTATAACATCCGATTTTTATAATGCAGCGCTCCTTGGCTTTCACGCCCAATAAGGGCGCCTTCCACGTGTCAAACGAATACGAAAAGCCGGGGCGATTTTACATCCAAGCCCCTAGCCGTATAAACGAGCCGCCCATATAACAAGATGGTGTTCAGATCCAAACCACACCTTCCCCTTCCGCGAGAAATCATCAGAGCGTCTCCAGCAAAGATCCATTCCAACATGGCCAGCCGTCGTAGCTCCTCCTCTCGCCCTTCTAGTCCTATCCCTGGATACTGGGAGAGTTGCTCCATCCCGCATAGCGAACTAGTGTCGCTCCAAGCCAAGGGATTTCTCCCTCAAGCCTATATGGTCTCGGTCCGAGCCGGACTCACCACTTATCAAGGCGGAAAACAAGCGGAGAACTCACCTAGTCCCTCTATAGGGGAGCGGGTGTGCCTGGTCCCTTATCTAATAAGGGGACTGGGATTTCCAATTCACCCCTTTCTCCGCGGGCTTCTGGAGTTCTATGGCCTCCAGCTGCACCACCTTACGCCCGGCTCCGTGTTACACATCGCGGGCTTTGTTGCCCTTTGCGAGCTATTTTTAGGCGTCGAGGCTCATTTCGTGCTGTGGAAGAAGATATTCTGCCTGGTGCCCCGTTCCCAAGAGGGGTCCATATATCAAGTGGGCGGAGCCGAAGTATGGCGCATCGCCGGGGTCGGATACCCGTCCGTAACCCCGAAGAAGGCGTCCGAGGACTGGCCTTCAGAATGGTTTTATATAGACGACCTCCCCCTGTCGGACCCTATCCGGGCCGGTCTCCCTGAGTTCAACAACGCTCCCCTGAAGAAACGCCTGAGCTGGCGCCCTTGGAGCTCTCAGAGAGAGAATGACAGAGACGTCCTTTACTTAATGGGCCGGATTAAGCTACTGGCTCATTCCGAATTAACCATGATTAAAGTCATGGACATATGCATTATGCGGGGGGTGCAGCCGCCCCAATACAGAAGCCACCCCATGTGGGATTTCAACGGGGAAGATGACGCCACCCGTTACGGCCGTAAAGGGCCGGACTTGCCTGCTGCTCTAATGAAGATCTTATCCTCTTTGTACAAGGGAGAAGAAGAGGAATTCCTCCGCGTCGACCCGTAGGGCGGATTTTCCATGTATAGTCCTCCGAATTGGGTAAGAGGACAATCGTGCTTCCCTGTTCATTTTATATTCTCATGATTAAATAGGCAGTCTAACGACTTCAACGCAGGACCTACGTCAGGAGGTAAAAACATGAACAGCCGTCCTCCACAGCCAGAGGACCCAGAACGGTCCCTCGACCCGGACTCCGAAGAGGATCCGGACTTAGCGGTGGAGCTTATCGACGGAGTGTTTTATCAGCTAAGCAAGGACGATACCTTGGTAGCTATTATAGCTGATTACCCAGGGTTAATCCCGGCCTCCCAGGTGACAAACACCGGAGCTTTACCCCCTTAAGCGGGGTTCCGTTTTCACGGGTTTGGTTGTTCTCACAGCAACCGTGCTTTGTAGGGGAGATTCCCGAGGCGTGAAGCCGACCCCGCTGCAGCTAGCCGCGGGGGGCCACAGGGCCCCGTGGGGCAAAAAGGAACGTAGTCCGGACTGAGGCGCCAGAGCAAAGGTATGGCGTACCCTCTCTTTTTCCCTGGTGTTTTACTCCTCCAGGGTATATTAACATTCGAGCTATCTTCAGGACGAAGAGACCTCGCCAGACTATATCCGGAGAGGTTGCCAATCACGCCTCCACCAGCCAGACTCCAACGCCCGGCCCGGAAGCGGAGGCCCACGCAAGGCACGCGCCGGACGCTCCTCCATCAGAGGACGCGGACAGGTTGTCTGCCACCCATTCCGAGGTGGAGAGTGCCATGAACCACAGGCATCGCCGGACAGTTCTTCGCGACGCTTGTTTCTCCCAGGAGGCTTTAAATGCCTTCAATTCAGGAGACGCGTACCTCCGTGCCGCTCAAAATGGTTTAGCCAGAGCCACAAAGCAGTATGTAAAAGACATACGGGTAAGAAAATTTTGGTAAATATAGATATGCCAGTAGCCCCCGAGACTTGAAACAGTTAAAGTAACTGATTTAAGGATCATATAACATGCAGGTTCTTACCGAGAAGAACATCGTGCTGTCCCAGGAGCTGGAAAAGTGCAAGGCCCAACTGGAGGCCGCACTAGCCGCAGCAGGGGGATCTAAAGAGACCCCTGCAGGTAAACAATACACCAGAATATTTAGTATTGTGCAGATTTAAGTGCCAATCTGACAAATGATATTGCAGATGGCGCCGGACTCGATCCGGACAGGCAACAGCTTCTACGCCGGTTAAAGGCTGGTGAAAGCGTGCTAACAAAGGTGAGGCGGGAGAATAAAGATCTCCAGGATGCCAACACCAGGCTGGATGTTGAACTAAGAGGTGTTCGTGGCCAGCTGTCGGACTCCAATAAGGAGAATCAGCGACTTCGACGCGGCATTTTTAGTAAGTGCTTAAGTGAACTCTTGAAAAAGGAGTTCGGCAAGGAAGACGACTAACAGAGTTAAGTCTGTAGGTATGCTGACAGGTCGTCCTGCAGAGGAGATGCCCGGTTCAATGGGCGATCTTCTTCCCGAACTCTCGCAACTGCACGAACGAGTTCGGCAGGCGATGCGAGGTATTGCCCAAGCCTTGTGGCCTGCCCACTCCGTACCTGAGGGCCTTAGAGACCTTGCAAAGAAGTTGAAGGGAGCTCGGCGGCGCTTCTGATTGTGGAAGATATCGGCCTGCCGGCAGGGCGCTAGGGAGGCCTGGGCCATGGTGAAGACCCGCTTTACGAAGTCTGACCCCAATCACATGGCCGAGGTCGGACCGGTGGGGCCTAACGGGAAGGAGATCCCTGTGAGCTTAGTGTATGGCCAGGTAGAATTGGCCGCAAAGTATTCCCAGCAGGACTGTAAATTAGACAGCCTGTTAGATGGTATAGAGGAGGAATACAATCAGTCAGGATGACTATGTAATTTATAATTGACATGTGTAATGCCTTCTAGCCGGATTGTAGATCGTTTGTCGTTGCCGACCTTTTCGCTTCGACCTCGGGACCTGACGGTCCGGAGTGTGTCCGAATACCATAACAGTTATATAAGAACCGAGGTATGCATGGAGACCAGGCGTAGGGGTCATTAGTGCTTTATCAGACAAGTGCCCAACTAGTTATGTTATATTACATGGTTAGTAAGAAACATCTTCCAGAGAGAATAGTTCCGTTAAGGGTTCCTTTCGCTGGGGTGGCGTGCCCTGAAGTGCACGTCCGGACTGCAAATGCAGAAAAACCTCTGGGGGCATGTATAAGTAAAAAAGGTGCATCTTTAGTTCACCGACCGAATATTTCCTTAAGAACGCTAGCTTTCGGCTTCACCCAGTCTGAGGTACACATTCGGCTTATCCAGCAGTAGCAATCGCAGAGGTGCTCCCTTTACCGCCTAGCCGAACAATCGGGAATGTAGGGGTAAGCACAGGAGCCAGGCAACCCAGCTTGGCGAAAACTTAAGTCATATCGATGCATATAATGGTGAAGAAAAGGTGCATGCGGAAGTCTGACGCATGCGTTGGGCATGAAACCCATATAAACAAGCTTCTATTAAAGAAGCCCCCAGGTTTAGGGAGCGCGGGTAGCACGTCACATGATGAGCCTTTAAGGGCTATAAAAGGAAAGAGTGGGAGGAGAAAAAATAAAAACAGAAAAAATATATATAAATGGACAGAGGGAGGAGACAAACCCAGAGTTTGGCGCTAGGCATAGAATCTCCGGAGACGTGTTGCGTTCCATTGGTTCGGCTCGAGTCGGTTATCCGACGCATCTCGCAGGCGGTACGCTCCACCAGTCAGGACTTGGTCAATTATGAAGGGACTTTCCCATTTGGGCTTGAGTTTGTTCTTTTTCTTATCCGGCAGGCGTAGAACTAGTTCGCCAACGTTGTAGATTTTGGCCCATACTTCTCTGCTTTGATATCTTCGAGCCTGCTGTTGATAAAATGCGGAACGGGCTTTAGCCACGTCGCGCTCCTCCTCTAAGGCGTCCAGGTTGTCCTGCCGATCAAGCTCGGCTTCTCTTTCTTCGTACATGCGCACTCGAGGTGAGTCATGAATTATGTCGCAGGGCAGAACTGCCTCTGCACCGTACACCATAAAGAATGGTGTGAATCCGGTGGTACGATTCGGCGTGGTTCGCAGCCCCCAAAGTACGGAGTCGAGCTCCTCCACCCAGTGCGTATTAGATTCCTTGAGGGACCGCACTAGTCTGGGTTTAATGCCGCTCATGA
This sequence comes from Aegilops umbellulata, assembly GCA_032464435.1. NCBI lineage: Eukaryota > Viridiplantae > Streptophyta > Magnoliopsida > Poales > Poaceae > Aegilops > Aegilops umbellulata. Next base: position 388,831,730 of record CP136057.1, on the reverse strand, counting down.
TGAGACCATTTGCACGTTCGACCTGACCGTTAGTTTGTGGGTGATAGACAGAAGCATAGTCGAGCTTAATGCCCATGTTTTTGCAGCACAGCTTTACTTCATCGGAGGTGAAGTTTGTGCCGTTATCGGTGATGATACTATGGGGGACACCGTAACGGTGTACGACCCCGAATATGAAGTCTATCACAGGTCCGGATTCAGCCGTCTTAACAGGCTTGGCTTCTATCCATTTGGTGAATTTATCCACCATGACCAATAAGTATTTTTTCTTGTGGGTTCCACCTTTAAGGGGTCCCACCATATCAAGCCCCCAGACCGCAAAAGGCCAAGTGATGGGGATAGTTCGGAGAGTGTTGGGCGGCATATGGCTTTGGTTTGCAAAGAGCTGGCAACCGACGCATCGTTTGACTAAGTCATGAGCGTCTGCTCGGGCCGTTGGCCAATAAAAGCCCGTATGGAAAGCCTTGCTTACAAGGGACCGAGCTGCAGTGTGGTGGCCACCGAGTCCAGCATGAACTTCAGCCAACAGACTCCGCCCTTCCTCTTCGGAGATACATCTTTGAAGGACTCCTGTAGTGCTTTTCTTATATAGATCTCCCTCGTGGACTTTATAGGATTTAGATCGCCGCACTATGCAGCGTGCCTTGTTTTGGTCCTCTGGGAGTTCCTGCCTAGTAAGGTAGGCTAGAAATGGTTCTGTCCACGGGGCGATGACTGCCATTATTACGTGGGCTGAAGGTGTGATTTCGGTGGCAGGGCCTCCGATTATGTCGGATTGTTTGGCGTCGGGTTGTGCGGTTGTGTCCGGACTGTTATCCGAGGGTTCCCCCTCTCATGCCATAGATGGCTTGAACAATCTTTCTAAGAAGATGTTGGGGGGGGGGGACTGCATCTCGTTTGGCTCCGATGCATGCCAGGACGTCCGTTGCCTGATTATTTTCCCGGGCTATATGGTGAAACTCCAGTCCCTCGAACCGAAGTGACATTTTTAGAACGGCATTGCGATAAGCTGCCATTTTTGGGTCTTTGGCGTCGAAGTTGCCATTTATTTGGGATATCGCGAGGTTTGAGTCCCCGCGTACTTCCAGGCGTTGAATGCCCATGGATACTGCCATCCGGAGACCATGTAGAAGGGCCTCGTATTCGGCTGCATTGTTGGAGTCCGTGTACATAATTTGGAGTACATATTGGACTGTGTCTCCTGTAGGGGACGTCAGAACGACGCCAGCCCCAGTCCGGCCAACATTTTGGAGCCGTCGAAATGCATGATCCAGTTTGAATATGTGCCGTACTCTTTAGGGAGTTCGGCCTCTGTCCATTCGGCGACGAAGTCGGCTAGGACTTGCGATTTAATGGCTCGCCGTGGTTTGTAGGTTATGTCGAATGGGAGGAGCTCTATGGCCCATTTTGCTATCCGGCCCATTGCATCGCGGTTGTTGATAATATCGTTGAGTGGTACTTCTGAGGCCACTATTATAGAACACTCTTGAAAGTAGTGTCGTAGCTTCCGGGATGCCATAAACACCGTGTATGCAATCTTTTGGTAATGCGGGTACCGTGATTTGCATGGTGTGAGGACAGTGGACACGTAGTAAACCGGCCTTTGAAGGGGGAGTTTGTGTCCGTCCGTTGCCCGCTCGACGACGAGTACTGCGCTAACAACTTGATGAATTGCGGCAATGTACAATAGCATGGGTTCGCCAGTGTTCGGCGCGGCCAGGACTGGGTTTGTTGCCAAGATGGCATTTATTTCCTCAAGTCTGTCCGTGGCAGCGTCTGTCCACTCGAAGTGTTCAGTGCGCCTGAGGAGGCGGTAAAGGGGCAATGCCTTTTCTCCCAGGCGGGAGATAAAGCGGCTTAAAGCCGCCACGCATCCGGTGAGTTTCTGTATTTGTTTGAGGTCTTTTGGGACATCCAATTGTGACAAAGCTCGGATTTTAGCTGGGTTTGCCTCAATTCCTCTACCGGATACAATGAAGCCCAGGAGCTTTCCGGCTGGAACACCGAAAACGCATTTTTCTAGATTGAGCTTAATGTCGTATTTTCGGAGGTTGTCGAATGTAAGCCTCAAGTCGTCTACTAGAGATTCGACATGTCTTGATTTAACGACCACATTATCTACATACGCCTCCACTGTTTTGCCAGACATGTTTGAATCATGCGATGATATGTTGCGCCGGCGTTTTTTAGCCCAAAGGGCATTGTGTTGAAGCAGAATGGGTCGTATGGTGTGATGAATGCTGTTGCGGCTTGGTCTGATTCTGCCATCTTGATTTGATGGTAACCGGAGTATGCGTCGAGGAAGCACAGCGAATCGTGTCCTGTAGTGGCATCGATGATTTGATCTATTCGAGGGAGGGGGAAAGGATCCTTTGGGCAAGCCTTATTAAGGTCTTTGAAATCGATACACAGGCGCCAGGATTTGTCCTTCTTTGGTACCATCACCAGGTTTGCTAGCCAGTCCGGGTGTTTTATGTCTCTAATGAATCCGGCCTCCAACAACTTGGCTAGCTCCTCTCCCATAGCCTGTCTCTTTGGTTCAGAGAAACGCCGAAGGGCTTGTTTGACAGGTTTGAATCCTTTCTGGATATTTAGGCTGTGTTCGGCCAACCTGCGTGGGATTCCTGGCATGTCTGAAGGGTGCCAAGCGAAAATGTCCCAGTTCTCTCGTAGGAACTCTCGTAGTGCGGCGTCTACATCAGGGTTCAGTCTTGCCCCGATGGAGGCTGTTTTGTTGGGGTCCGTTGGGTGGACCTGGAATTTGACTATTTCGTCCGCTGGTTTGAAGGATGTGGATTTGGATCTCTTATCGAATATCACATCATCCCTATTTACCGTGGATCGTAGCGCAGTCAGTTCTTCGGCCGCTAAGGTTTCGGATAGTGCCTCGAGGGCCAATGCGGCTGTCTTGTTCTCGTCGCGGAGTGCTAAGTCCGGATCACTAGCGAGAGTGATAATTCCATTTGGCCCAGGCATCTTAAGCTTCATGTACCCGTAATGGGGTATAGCTTGGAAAACTGTGAAAGCCTCCCGTCCTAGTATAGCGTGATATCCGCTTTTGAACGGGGCCACCTGGAACATGATCTATTCGGACCTGTAATTATCCGGCGTGCCGAATACCACATCTAGTGTGATTTTTCCGGTGCAGCGCGCTTCCTGACTGGGGATTATTCCTCTAAAGGTTGTGCTGCTTCGCTCAATGCGGTTCCAGTCTATTTCCATCTTTTGGAGGGTTTCCTCGTAAATGAGGTTCAATCCGCTGCCTCCGTCCATGAGTACCTTTGCGAGGTGACAGCCGTCCACTATGGGACTGAGGACCAATGCGGCTGGTGCTCTGGCTGTTCGAAATTTAGGTTCGTCACTCGCGTTGAAGGTGATAGCAGTATTACTCCATGGGTTTGTTGTCGCTACTTGATAGACTTCAGTGCGGCTACGGAGTGTTCTTTTTCACATGTTATTTGATGCGAAAGTCTCAAAGACTGTGAGAATGGAACTGAAATTCTCGGGCTGGTTTCCTTCGACCTCTGGAATTAGGAGGTCCTCGCCAATTTTGGCCACCTGCCGGAGTATCCAACATGCCCTGAGGCTGTGAGTTGGGGTGGCGTCCTCAGCACTATGAATCTTGCAGGGTCCATCTAGCCACTTTTCCAGTATGGTTCCATGCCCTCTAAAGGGTTTTGACTTTTTGGTATTTAGTCCGGGCGCCTTACTATGGTGCGCCCTCTTAATTCGGACGGGATTGCTATTCAAGGATGGATTATCCCAAAATTTTATTTCATTTTTCCAAGCACTTTCCATCGCACAGTATTTTTGTACTATGGACGCCAAGTCAGCAAAGCGTGTAATATTACGACGACTTACGGTGTTGAGTATTCCCTTGTCCGTGCAGTTACTGCAAAAGATTGAAATTGCGTCTCCCTCGCGGCAGTCCTTTATCCTGTTCATAACCAGGAGGAATGTGGCCCAGTAATGATGTACTGTTTCTTCGGGCATTTGCCTGATTTGGGAAAGATCGGTTAAGATCGGGCGGGCGGGATTCGTTGAATCTGAGACTTCGCCCAATTTGCTATTCGGAGGCCGAAGAACTTCCGGGTTCTGAGATCCGGAGTCTTGGATGTTATCCGATTTGCCTGATTTTAATCTCAGGTCTTGGATTGTATCCTCCCCTCCGCGGATATCCGGCATGGAGGGTTCAGGAATTCGGACGTAGCTAGTCCTTAAGATAGATGAAGAGTCGTCGCATTGTGTCTCCACCACAGCAACGTGGTGGGTGACTTGGGGAGAGTTAATTTCTCTTAGATCGGGTTTAAGCCCAACCTGGTCGTAATTTGTAGCGACACCCAGTGCGGCGATGCGATCCAGGAGCTCGTTTACGGAAGAGAGCTCCATCGGATCCAATTGCTCGGCGAGTTCTGAGCCGACGTGGAGGTTGCTTTCGATGACCCGAGAGGTCACCGTCGGCGCAACAGCCGAACAGGTGGTTGCGAGAAAACCACCTAGCCGGAGAGTTTGGCCGACAGCCAAGGCTCCTTTTGTAATGGCGCCGTCTTTAAAGACGGGAAGAGGCATCCTTCCTGATCGCGACGGCACAGAGGAACTCTCAATGAAAGCACCAATGTCGGTGTCAAAACCGGCGGATCTCGGGTAGGGGGTCCCGAACTGTGCGTCAAGGTCGGATGGTAACAGGAGACAAGGGACACTTTATTTTACCCAGGTTCGGGCCCTCTCGATGGAGGTAAAACCCTACTCCTGCTAGATTAATATTGATGATATGGGTAGTACAAGAGTAGATCTACCACGAGATCAAGGAGGCTAAACCCTAGAAGCTAGCCTACGGTATGATTGTGTATGATGATGGTTGTCCTACGGACTACAACCCTCCGGTTTATATAGACAACGGATAGGGTTAGGGTTACACAGAGTCGGTTACAATGGTAGGAGATCTTGAATATCCGCACGCCTAGCTTGCCTTCCACGCCAAGAAAAGATCCTTCCGGACACGGGACGAAGTCTTCAATCTTGTATCTTCATAGTCCTGGAGTCCGGCTGAAGGTATAGTCCGGCTATCCGAACACCCCCTAATCCAGGACTCCCTCAGACGCAAAAAAGAGGAGTGGTAGTACTATCAATGGTTCAGTCAGCGCCTCAACAGCGTCTGCACTACTTCTGATATTGTTTTTCAGTAGCTTTTTTCTGCACCTTTTTCTTTCAGTTCTTAGTGCTGCTGCCCCATGAGCACATTTTTTTAATTTGACTGTACATTCAAATGAAGCCTTTGTTAAGTATACACTCCAAAATTCAGTTAACACTAGCCTAACTGAATTTTCTGTTTCTGAATTTATAAACTCACTTTATATTCGGTTTATAAATTAACAGTAGCTTCAAAATTAAGTATCATTCGCATGGATCAACTGTTATTTTATTTTGTGGAGGATAAAGTTCAGATCATGAATAATGGCATTACAAGTGAACCTGGCACAATTACACATGTCCTGAACCTCATAGAATCTGACACTAGCAAGTCTTCATTGGCATGCAAGTACTACTTTTACATTTTCATGACAGGAACGATTAATTTTACATGTATCATTGGTACTGCTAAAACATTTCGTTCATGTTTCAACAAATTTGGTGAAGACCACTTCATATGTATTTTGCATATATGAATTATCTCCTGTTGCTTTCTAAGATGTTAGTTCTTTCAGTTCTAGCCCTCCCGTCTTTAATTCCTGGCTGCTGGACTACCTGTAGGACAACGAGTTCATCTGCGACAGCTATCGCTGTGAGCAGTCCGTCCGCGACGCGCTCCGCAGCGTCTTCGCCGGGCACAACGAGATCCTCAACGTCTGGAAGTAAGTCGTCGGCCATCTGTTTCCTGATGAATTTTCTTTCTAGCTCAATGTGATCGGATCTGACTAGTACGTTCAGATTTGCTCTTGTTTTCTTTTCAAATAGTACTAGTAGTCTATATTCCAGCTGTGCGACTACCTGTAGCCACTTGAACCGATGAGAATCCTTCAAGCCTACCTATAGCCACTTGAACAGACGTCTATCTCAGATCTGCTCATCTAAAAAATCCAAGTGGAGTAGTATACTGGTAGTATAGTAACGTAATATTATCAAAAGGTAAATGCCCTGATTATTTAGCTCTGTCAGATAAATACTCGTCGAAAGTGGGCTCCTATCAAAATTCATTTCCATTAGAATCTTACTCATACAATATTCACGCCATGTAATTCTGGAAATATATGCTCATATCTAGTTCTGCATAAAAAATGACAGTATTGCCATGTTATAAATAGTTTATTTGTCTTTCTGTTTATTTTGTTACATTTTGCAGGGATAAAATGAAGAAAAGGAAGAAAAGATTACTAGAAGATTAGTTTTAGGATTTTCTTTTATTTCCTTGCAATTTTTCTTTTATTGGATACTTGTAAAGACATTGTAATATTCTTATAATAAAAATTATGATTCTATTTCATTTTTTGTTTTTAAATTACTTTTCCTTATAGGTTGTTTTCTGTAAATTTGGATTTTTTGTTTTCCAAATAGATTACTAGTGGCGCATTTAAGCCCTTATTAGTGGCGCACCTTCCTTTATTACTAGTGACTCACCTATAAGGCTATTAGTGGCGCAACTGGAGGGAATACCAGTGGAGCACCTAAGGGTTAGTAGTGGCGCACCATGTGGTGCGCCACTGGTATTTGGATTACCAATGGCGCATCAAAGATGCGCCATTACTAACAATTACTAATGGCGTGTTAATAATGGCGCACCCATAGTGCGCCATTAATAGCAATATGTGGTGCACCACTAATAGCCTTTTTCCTAGTAGTGCGACACCTGCCACCGTCACTCGGCCGCAAACATTGAGATACCTGATTTTTAAATTCTAGTATATCCAGAACTCATCTGAAATTCATGAAACTTGGCATGCTATCATGGAGCGGCATCAACATGGTGTGGTAAGTTTTTTGTCCCATTTGGGGCAGATTTGGGTATATGCTTCTCACAAACCAGATATTCTCACAACAAGCATGATGGTTTCGGTAGGGAATGCCCCAACTTTGGGGCGAAACGATATCCATTGCCTCTTATTGCTTTCAAATTTTTTCTCGTGTCAACGTAGAACAACAGGAGCGTTGTGTTATTTTTTGTGATTTTTCGGGGTTCATTTGGACATTTTTATGTGTTAAGTGAGTTTTCAATGCATTTGTGTGCATAATTCAAATTTGAACTACATGCACATGCTCTAGTGCATATAAATTGATTGAAAAATTAAATTTTTGTCCTTGGGTGCATGCTTAGGTCCCATGCAAGAAATGGGAATGAATGTCAAACACCCTGCCACTTTCACTCGGCCGCAAACATGAGATACCTAGTTTTTAAATTCTACTAAATCCAAAACTCGTCTGAAATTCATGAAACTTGGCATGCTATCATGGAGCGACATCAACATGGCGTGGTAAATTTTTTGTCCCATTTGGGGCAGGTTTGGGTATATGCTTCTCACAACAAGCATGATGGTTTTGGTAGAGAACGCCCCAACTTTGAAGGCGAAATGATATCCATTGCCTCTTATTGCTATCAATTTTTTTATCGTGGCAACATAGAACAACTGGAGTGTTGTGTTATTTTTTGTGATTTTTCGGGGTTTGTTTGGACATTTTAATGCATTAAGTGAGTTTTCAATGAATTTATGTGCGTAATTCAAATTTGAACTACATGCACATGCTCCAGTGCATATAAATTGGTTGAAAAATTAAATCTTTGTCCTTGGGTGCATGCTTAGGTCCCATGTAAGAAATGGGAATGAATGTCAAACACCCTGCCACCGTCACTCATCCGCAAACATTAAGATACCTGGTTTTTAAATTTTAGTAAATCCAAAACTCGTCTGAAATTCATGAAACTTGGCATGCTATCATGGAGCGGCATCAACATGTCGTGGTAAGTTTTTTGTCCAATTTGGGGCAGGTTTGGGTATATGCTTCTCACAAACCAGATATTCTCACAACAAGCATGATGGTTTCAGATAGAACACCCGTATGCAAAGTGAGAGCAGGATTTGTGCATCTCTTGAACACAAACGGTTCTTTTTGATGACCCGTGTGAACCACTTACAAACAATTTGGTGCAATTTGCATATGTCATATTGGGTATGTTGTCATTTTTCAAACTAGAAAGATTGACATTTGTTGATCTAGTAACATTGCCATTTGCCAACCTTGTAACACTGCGATTTTGTCAAAATATGAAGCTAAAAATCAGTACCAGTATCTAATTTTTGCAACTAAAATTCAGTAATTAAGCATAGATGGAGGCGAGGAGGCATGTTCATCCAGGCATGTAGCGGGCGGCGCAGTACTATTTGATTTGACAGCGGACAGCGCAGTTCCTGATACGACTTTAATGCAGACGAGGGAGAGGGTAGCGGTTCCCGAAATTTCGGACGGCCAGTGATGCATCCTTCTTCAATTAGCATCGTGTGAATGCATGAGGAAAGTAATGGAAGGACCGAGAAAAGAGGCAGCATGATGTGAATGCAACACAATTTGCACTCATATAAAGGCGCCCCTCCATTCCAATGCCTCTACCACATCGTACGCACCTAAGCATTTGCCTAAGCACCTACACTAATAAGCGCAAAAGTGCCCACTCCAGACCCATGGCGGCGATGCGCGCGAGCAGCCAGCGGCTGTGCCAAATGGTCCACGACGCCGACCTGCGGCATGGCACCATGGATCTTCTCCATACGGTGTTGGCGACCGGCTGGTGGATGGCCGCCGTCGACGCCAGCTACGACTCTCAGTTGGACCACATGATCGTTCGCACCACCAATAGGTTCACCGTCGTCAAGAAGCTCGCGGACGACATCGCCGTACTCCTACGGCCCACGCGCCCGGGCTCCTCATTGCCTGCCACCCTAATCGGCCTCCATGGTCGGAACCTCTTTCCAACACTGGTGGCCCTGTGACTGCCCGCCGACGCCACGAAGAATGTCCACCTGGAGGTCGCGCTCGCCGCGAGGAACCTCGCCCTGCAAGAAACCGTCGACCTACACATCCATGTGTATGAGCGAATCGTGTACATAGGTATCTACGAGGCCAGTGAGGACGCTACGACGTTGGCCTTCTTCAGCCGGATGGAAGCCTTCGATACCTTAGCTGAGAAGCACCTTGACCTCGCCACACAAGCCGCCGCTCCTTAGTCGCCGGTCGGTGGCCCGGCAAGCGCACTGAGTTGAGGAGGAGGAGGTCGTACGTTGATGGATGCATCTTTCTTCTTGCCTCCTGTAACCACCACTGCAATCGCATCATCGTGGCCTTAATTCTTATTTTGTTATTGCATTCTCATTCCAGTCAATACATACATGTGCGATCCCTTTGCTCAATACAGACATGTCCATTCTAGTCTTATTTTGATTGGCTTGAATGAAGGTCTATCCCACCGTTAGGCGCCGCAGCGCGCTGTGCTTGCCGCTAGGCGCCGCGGCGTGCTCAGCTTGTGAACAGCTTTTCCTTGCGTGTTCAACTGCTATATGCATATATATATGGTTGCTCGCCGTTGAGGCGACCGCGGAGCGCTCTGTTCGCGTCCTTCCACGCGCGCTCTGCCAACGGTTGGGCGTGCGCACGATTACGTCGGGGGGCCCGTATGCATGCGGTTGCACCGCGCGCGTTGCCACGTGATGCAGTTATGTGCGACACGATGGAGTTACGTGCTGCAAATTAGAACTGCCATTAGGGCCTGCCGATATTCCTGGCCGTCCGGCTTCCCCTTTAATTCCCGCGGCCATTATAACCTTAATCGCTTCAACCTTTCGATCGCGCCCCACAACACAACAAGCACACCCACGACGACACATAGAGAGGGGATGTCCAGCGGCGCTCCAATGGAGTTCGGCGAGCATAGAGTGGAGACCCACGCGAGGGAGACAGATCTCTCGATGGTGTACACCATCGACCCGGCCGTGGTGGACGACTACATTAACAGCGTTGAGCAGTTGCTTGCTGGAGACAAGTACAAGGTGGTCGGCATCGACCTCCAGTACACTGTCGGTCGTCCCGGCATAGATCAGAAGGTTGTCGTCACCCAGTTGTGCATGCGCCATCATGTCCTCATCTACCACTACTGCATGGCCACAGATCCTTGCGACCGTTTCAACAAGTTTGTCAACAGCACCGACTACAAGTTCGCCACGGTGGAAACCAAAGACGATGTAAATGCGCTCAGTGTTACGGGCTTGGCCTGCAAGAACGTTGTCGAAATCCGTGACCATTACAGGGTCTGGGGCAGCACGAAGAAGGACTCCCTGGTCGAACTCGCCTCAACCATCATCGACCCCTACTACGAAAAGATGAAGCAGGATGCCCCGAGAACAAGCCCCCTATCCTGGAACAGGGCCTAGATGCGGCAACTGGGTGAACCTCACCTCATGTTCACGGCCAAGAGCGTGTACACATGCTACGAGATGCACAGGCGGATCGTTGACATGAGGAAGTGCCTCGTTACCCAAATCGACGAGCCAGGATCGAGCCACAAGCAGAGCAAGCGTCACAAGAAGTAGATGATGATCAGATGATCGTTTATGCTAGTTAATCATGCATGTAATATATAGTTTACTTTATTGGTGTGTGGAAATGTCATGTGTGTAGTAGTCACCTATGTAATTATGCATGTAATAGTTTACTTTGGTGTGTGCAAATGCCATTGTTGTAGTAGCCACCTATGTAAGTGGACGTTTAATTTGGTTATGCAAGCATGTCCTTATAAGTGTGTGTGTGTGTGTGTGTGTGTGTGTGTGTGTGTGTGTGTGTGTGTGTGTGTGTGTGTGTGTGTGTGTGTGTGTGTGTGTGTGTGTGTGTGTGTATGTTCTTGTTCTGTATGCAATCCCATCGCACAACACACGCGTCTTGTTAAGTTGAACCGTTTCTGTTCTCTTCTGTCAACGCAAACAGTTCATCCGAGTAAACCGCATGCCGTATATTGCACTCACCTTCATCTGTCTGACCGTTTCTTTTGTGTTGCCTAATCACAAATAGTTCATCTGAGTGAACCATATGTTGTACATCGCACACACCTTCATCTGGCTACCCATTTCTTTTGTTCCTCCTCATCGAAAACGGTTAATTGAACTGAGCCGTATGCCCTGAATCACACACGCAACTAAAATCTGAACCATGTTTGATGCATCCTCCATCGCAAACGTTTTGCACCTCTTTGACGGGTTTTTACACCACTATTTGCGATTATGGCATCGCACACAGTTTCTCTGAAGAGTCTCTGATCGTGGTGTCGCGTTAGCAGCAACCTGCGGTAGTGCGTATTCAAGGAAAAACAACGGATTTTAATCATTGCTAATTTCAGAGCCAAAATTTTTGATATCATGAACCCATACTACAGTGGTGATACATTTCTACCAACAATTAGTGATGTTATCTACAACTTCAAGGTTTTGTTTGCTGCTACATACGGAAATTCTAGTTCTTTCAGCATAGGAAATTTTGAATCAAGATTTGTACCAGCTCCCAAGGTCAATTTCAGGTGGGTTTTCCATGGAAATCTCCCATTTTACAAGATTTGAACCAGCCACCAGCAAAATTTTGGTTCTTTCTCCTAAAAAAACAGATTAAAAGTAATTTAAATTCACAATAATTTCCATCCTAAGTATGTAACTGATTGTCATATTATTTTTCTTTCACAAGTATGGCTCAGGAATTTTCCTTCTTCAGTATGTTAGCAAGTACAAAGGTCTCGGTTTGGAGGGTGTTTCTAATGTAAGCGATAGTCATATCTTTCCTTTTTTGTCATTACTTGTAACATATCAGGAATTAAACATCACTTTTTCTAAAATACTGTAGGATGATTTACATGCTCTACGTCAAAAATTCCTTTTTGAGATTGTAACTTGCAAGGACAATGAAATTCAGCCCCCATTAGTAACTTCTTTCCTGCAGAGACATGTAAGTTCTCTATTCATTTGTTTCCCAATGACATAAAAGAGTTATTTTATTCTTAGAGCCTGTTCTTTCATACCAAACAGTGAAATTATTTTCTTCTAATCCCGTGTATGTTTCAACAGGGTTTCCGCATATTCAAGTGAAGCTTTGACGGCCAATCTTTACTCGTCCTGCATATGACAGTAACCTCAGGTAACTTCTCAAATCAGCATGTATTTTCAATTAACATGCTTATTCTTTCTATTCTGAAAGGTCTCATTATTCTTATTAGTTAGTCTAAAAGTTCAACCAAAAGAATCCCAATGATGAAATGTTCTGCACTTGTATTTCCAATTAACATATTTCTTCTTTCTATTCTCAAGGTTCTCATTAATACTGTCACCTTCAAGGGAAGTTGCACTGCAAGATTCAACTCAAAGGAATACTTTGATGCGAAAAATGTTTCCTTAACGATAGAGCTATCTTTTTTTCTCTTGATGGTCTAGTGATAGTTTCTTTGCAAGACCTTTGGCTGTCAACAATGTCTGAAAACTGCTGAAACATTTCTGTAACAAGCAACCGATTTCTTTGGGAAACATATTTCCCTTTTTTATTCTCAAGGGTCCCAATGCAAGAATTTTTTTCAACTCAAAGGAAGAGTTCCATGAGGAAACTAATCTGTTGTTTGTTTAACATGGTTCCCCAGTTATATTTTCTTGCATTACGTTTAATTTTTAATAAGGTTTAAATCTGCAAAATAAGTTTGCAAAGAAGTTCAAATATTTATATCTTATTTTCATATAGTTTTTTTGTATGTTTATTTTTCTGCTCCTATACTGATTCTTTGTTGGACATTTCGAACTCTTCTTTTACTACTGTTTGTCAAGTTTCACAAATAGAAACAAGATTGTCATTGCTTTTCTCTTCTATTGGAACTGTTCTTCCTTTGACAAAGAAACAGCAGAAGCAACAGAGATAAACAAGAGAAGAAAAAAACAGAGAAACAAGCGCGCGCGAAAGAGAGAAACCAGCGCGTGCGAAACAGTAGAAACGGTTTTCAAAACGCGCGCCGAACAAAGAAACAGAGAAACACGGCCCAATAAGCCCACTAGCCAACCCCCTGTGCGAACACCCGACACTTTGACGCAAAATATGTCGTATAGGAGCTCCCGTGTGGAATGACAGGGACGAATAGGAGGTGCTTGTTGGGCTTTGTTATTTTTTCTTTCAGCCCATCTCCCTTTCCTTTCTCTTTATAAGGTCCGGTCCATCTTACAATCACTAATATACATGCTGGTCTGAAATCGCACAGCCCACCTTGTCCACCCTGTAGCTCCACACCCCTGGTGCGTAGCCACAATGATACATTATCTATGACACTAGTAAGCATGCACGTGCAACGCACGTATAATAACCATAAAAAAAAATTCTCCATCATCCTAATTGGGACACAATTATTTCAATAAAATGAACAAGTGCAATAATGCAGCACAAATCTTAATTTCATGTTCCTTTCTTCAAGTTCTTCAAGTTTCCATATGAGCAACATACCTCGTATCAAACATGCACACACAATGGATTTCTCAACCATACAGATTTAACAAAAACACATTACATACAACAGCACCGTAGTCAATTTCATCCCACAAATGACAGTCAAGTAACACAACAAAATATGAAAGCAAGTTACACATTGAGCATATATTTGAGAATGGCATTTTGGTGGCCGAGCTCCATGGAGGCCTTTATTTTTCAAAAATCCAAATTCATACTTTTATGTTTCAAAAAAATCTGAAAAAAAATATGTGTGTATGTAAGGATGTAACCCACATGTGTGTAAAATTTCATGATGAAATACGTTGAAATGCGACCTGTGCAAAAAAGAAAAATTCATGGCCTGAGAGGATGAATAGTATCAAGTGTTAAACAGCCGCAGATTTGTCTTTTTTGCACAGCCCTCATTTCAACGTGTTTTGCACTGAAATTTTACACACATGTGTGTTATGCCTTTATGTATATTTGTAAAAAAAATCAGAATCTTTTGAAATGTAAAAATATGAATTTCGATGAAATTTGAATCTTGAATCTGGAGGCCTCCAGTGAGCTCGGTCACCAAAGGCAATTTCTGCATATATTTCATCTATATTCTTTTTTTTAGAACTTTCATCTATATTCATAACTCCATCCCTTATGGAAGCAGCAAACCATGTGTAATTAACTTCCGTATAAAAAAAGTATATTTTAAGCCTGATCATATCTCCATCAATGCTATGCACCTTAAGTGTAATCCAGTAAATCAGAAACTGTCGATGGATCAATAAATGAGGCACACAATTAACATCACAAAGATTCATCACCATGTATCAATGGAGCTAACATAATCGTGAAGCTCCCCATGCCCTAAAACCAACGAATCACCTCATGTCCTTATAGTGCTGCGTAAGAAATCCTGCACCTCACAAATATTGTGTATTAAAAGAAAAAGGTGTATGTTATAAAATGGAACACGGAGAAAGAATAAGTAAATTAAGCCGCACTGGTGTGTATATCTGATGTATGTGAAGGCCTCCTGAATCCTGACTCACACATGCTAAGCACAAGTTGGAGGCATAATAATCTCCTCATCTAAATAAGTATTTAAGAACATGAATTAATTTCATTCTTGCAGGGGTGCAGACTGCAATAGAGGCTATAAAAAAGAAATATCAAGGGAACACTAATATAATTTTTGTTGAGCCGATTAGCAGATAAAATTTTATCATATAAGTAATAAGCAATAATAAAATAATCAAGCATGCAGTATTTATGTATAAGAAAAGTTTAGCAAGCTTGGAGGATTCGCTCTACTACCTCAATAACAGCGAGTTGAGTTAAACCTGACAGGTACGAGTAGGACTTAGAATCATCCTGCAAGCACCAGGGATAAAAGGAAGATATGGTACTAAGGTTAGTAAAATTCATAAAGATCCAATATAACTTTAGTGCTATACAAAACTATTCAAGCGAAGGTTATCAGACAGTCATAGCTGCGGGTGTCTATTGCTGTTGGCATGTTTTTTTTTCCTTTCTTGCCACTGCACGATCTACGTCTTATTCATCATGTCATGTCACGAACTCACTGTTGTTGAATTGTTGAATTCGATTTCGGCTCATCTGAATACTTGTTCTTAAACACCATATCATTGCACTGTAACCAAGGATGTGTTCTATGTCATTTAGACGGACATACCAGCTGCATTTCTTCAGAAATTCATGCATATACATGAATTTTCACAACTTGCTAGAATTATCCGGTCACCACCCTTGGGCCACATAAGTCATAACCACAGTTTCCTCGCGCAAACTCTGCAACTGGCCAAATTAGAAACACAAGAGGACGCAAGGGCAATGAACCAATGAAACTGCAATTCATGAAAATCAAGTGGAGCATGATTTACCTTGAACAGGATGCCCTTGAAATAGCTCTTCTGGTAGGCCCAGTGAACTTTGTTGCCATTGTAAAAATAATTGCAGTGCAATAAACTTGTAGACATTATTTTTGCCATGCAGTAGAAATGACTACATATTCATAATAGTAGCAAAACAGCAGAAGCAGAACTGCACAAGCAGTAGAAAACAACACTCCCTGCAGTGTGTCTTCTCCATCGAGTGCACATCCTTTCCCGTATCCCTGCTACCTATCCCCCCCCCCCCCCACCACCAAGCTCATCTGTTCACTGCATACACTATGATCTCCTAGTAATCTCTGCTCTCTCACGCATCAAACACAGCAGCAAGCAATCCTCTCTACTCTCCAGCAATCCAGACAAAATAACAAATAGCAGCCACAAGCAAAGGAACAGCACAGCAGTCAAACAAACAGGAAACAGCAGCGGCATCTCGACGGACCTGAATGACCTGATGGATGTCGAACTGGGTGGATGGATTGCGTCTCGCGGGTGGATGGACTGTGCGGCAAGGTGCCTACCGACCCGATATCAGCGGCGCACGAAGTGGCGGACGGGCGGACGGGCGGACGGCCAACCGGCCCGGACCAGACTCGGATCGGGGACATGGCCCTCAGGATGGTGGACGGTCAGGGCCGGCGATGCGCAGATCGGACCATGAGCGAGGACGCCGTCGCCCGAGAGAAACAGATGGACAGCGACCTAATCCCGCAAGCCATGGCGTCATGGTGACATGGAGTTCGTGGTCGATGCCTCCTGGCGAGGAACGCCGTGCTCGACCCGTGGCTGAGGACGGCGGCCGGCAGCAGGAGGTTGGAGGTGGAGGAGGCGCCGGGAAGATTGGGGGCAGGTGGGGAGTGGGAGGATTGGCGTCGTCTCATTCGTGGGGCGGCTGCGGCATCCGCTCGGGCGATTGGTTTACTTTTTCTTCGCATTGCGTGATCGTAGGGGTCGTGGATCGTGAAGTTGGAATTTTTCTCTCCCGTGGTGGAATACGGTCAGTCAACTTAAATTACTAAGTGCACACAAAGAATAGATTAGATTAAAGCTGACAGTTAGATTAAGTTTAGTGGACCTAATCCTGCGGTGGCAATTAGTCGGTGTACGTTATGTGGGTGCGTTTAGAGAAGATAATGTTGGATCTTTTATTAGTAGTATAAGTATGGTGAAATACGGTCAGTCAACTTAAATTACTAAGTGCACACAAAGAATAGATTAGATTAAAGCTGACAGTTAGGTTAAGTTTAGTGGACCTAATCCTGCGGTGGCAATTAGTCGGTGTACGTTATGTGGGTGCGTTTAGAGAAGATAATGTTGGATCTTTTATTAGTAGTAAGTATGGTGAAATACGGTCAGTCAACTTAAATTACTAAGTGCACACAAAGAATAGATTAGATTAAAGCTGACAGTTAGGTTAAGTTTAGTGGACCTAATCCTGCGGTGGCAATTAGTCGGTGTACGTTATGTGGGTGCGTTTAGAGAAGATAATGTTGGATCTTTTATTAGTAGTAAGTATAGATATAGATATAGATATAGATGTGCTAGAGGGCCAGTCCTATTTATCATGCGGGTCGTCGGGTGGTAGGCGAACGCATGCCGCTATGATTCGCTAGGCACAGATATTGGGTCGGCCCATATAGGCATTTTTTGGACAACTCCCTATTCTGGTTTTCGGAATATTCTAGAACCTTTCCAGACTCTTTTTTTCTTTCTGCTTGTATCTTTTGTGTTTTTTTATGGTTTTCCATTCTCATTCTTTTAGTTTCATTCGCGAGCATTTTCAGAATTTTTGAACCATTTTTGTATTCGCGAACATTATCTGAGATAGCAAACATTTTTGGAATCTATGAATATGTTTTTGAAGTCATATTTTTTATGAAATGAAACATTTTTCGTAGTTGCAATTTTTTGAAATCTATAAATATCATGAATTTGTGATTTTTGACTTAGCTAACAATTTTTGAATTCTCAACCATTTTTGTATTCATGATCATTTTTTAAATAGCAAATATTGTTCGAATTCATTATTTTTTCAAAATTTGCAAATATTTTTTAATTCGTGAACAACTTCTGAAATAAAAAATAAATTGATCTCGAACATGTTTCGAAACCGTGCAATTTTTTTTGAAATCTCAAATATTTTCTGAACACGTGAGTATTTTTTATCCATAAACATTTTTGAATTCGTGAGCAATTTTTGAAATCTCGAATTCTTTTCCAAACCATGGATATCTTCAACATCATGATTTTTTTTTGAAAACCATGTTTTTTAAGTCTTAAAAATATTTCAAATTAATGATTTTTTATCCGCAAACATATTTCAATATCGCTAATAGCGAATCATACTTGTTTTTTTTCAGACAATAATAGTGTTTCGGGCGGATCATATTTGGAGCCCGTTCGTATTGTTTTCGCAAACGGGCACGTGAGGGTGTGTTGGGATTCAAACCAGCGACCTCCTGGTCGTTCGCACCCTACACTAACCACCCCCACCGGCCTCACCTCGTGTGCTCTATTGCATCTTCTTCGAACTCTTTTTTTCGTATGTCTTTTTCTTTTTTGTTTGGTTTTTTATTCTTTTTCTTTTCTAAACTGAATGAACTTTCAAAGTTCATGAACCTTTTTTTAAAATGAATGACTTTTTTTTTCCAAAATAGATGACCTTTTTTATCAAATTCGATGAAAAATTTCAAGTTCGATGAACTTTTTCCAAATTTGATATTTTTTTCCAAAACCATTGAATTGTTTTTTAAATTTGTGATCTTTTTATGAAAACTGATGAAAATTTTCAAACTTGTTGAACATTTTTTTATTTTGTTAAATTTATTAAAAAATTAATGAACTTTTTTCAAATTTTGATCTTTTTTAAATTGATGAACTTTTCAAATTCGTAAAAATTTTTTTGTTACATGAACTTTTTTTAACTTCGTGATTTTTTAAATCTGTGAACTTCTCAATTGTGTTCACACTGTTTTCTCCAGAAAATCATGATTTTCTAAAACCGTTGTGCCATAAATAGTGCAGCTACAGTTGTTTTTAAAAAGTTTGCGCTGGAATCTCACAGTAGCGCCTTTGTGCTTCTAGTGATTAACCAACCTGCACCGAAGCTAAAAGGGGCGAGGTCGATTACTTGCGGGAGCAAAATTTAGTTTTTTTTTTGCTATATATACGTTTTCGCTGCTCTGCGTGTCATTAGCCGGCCTATTATGAGTGGCTAGTGAGCGCCAGCTCGTGAACCGGCGCATAAAGCTCCGATTAGGCCTTATATAATGCAAGGTGATTAGAGAAATAAACCAGCCTTTTCTTAAGCACCGGTGCTTATTTGTACATGATAGACGCTTAATTAGGCGCTTTTTCTGTAGAAATAGGCACAAATGCTTCAGATAAACTCGGTTTATTTTTCCAAACTCCTCCCTAATCATCTAGCATTGTACAAGGCCTTAGGAGCTCCCAACGCTTCCTACTATGGTGTCGCTTGTAGCGCCCGACAATGGGTCGGACCCAAGCGCCTCACGTTTTTGCCACGAGCCAGTGTACGAAAGCTTGTTTCTTTTATTCTTCCGGTTTTCTATTCCCCCTTTTTTTCATTTTTGTGTTCTTTTGTTTTGCGTTTAGTTTTTTATATTATGTTTCTAATTTTATAATTCTAATTTATCATTTCCCCCTTTTCAAAGTGTTCATCATGCATTTTTTTATCATGTAGTTGAAAAAGTTAAATGTATATATAAATGTTTTTGATGTACACAAAAACTGTCTACGTGTATGCAAAAAAGTAGTCGTTAAAATATAAACTTGAAAAATAATATTAATCATATATTTATAAAAATTTAAAAAGGTACAAAAATTGTTTCAAGCATATATGAAAGATGTACAATGTTTATGAAAAAGTAGACATCAAAACATATGTTCAAAAAAATATTAATAATGTATTTTAAAAATGTTAAACCTGTATAAAAATGTTCCATACGTATACAAAAAATGTAGAGTATGTATGAAAAAATTAGGCACCAAAAGTTATATTTTTAAAAAAATAATTATGTATTAAAAATAATCTTAAACATGTATAAACATTATTTCTCCTTTATGTAAAAAATGAACAATGTGCATAAAAAATGTAGTCCTGTGTTGAAAAAAGTAGACATCAAGACATATATTTAAGAAAATATAAACATTTATAAAATTTTGTTCATGATGTATGCAAAAAATATATGTGTATGAAACAATTTTCCTAATGTATGGAAAAATTGAATTGATCTACACAAAAAATGTACATGGTGTGTGAAAAAATTAGAAATGAAAATGTATATTGTTGGAAATGTTAATTATGTATTTAAAAGATGTCAAACATGCATAGAAAGAATTTCTTATGTTTACAAAAAATACACCAAATAGTAGACATAAAAACATGTAATTGAATAAATGTTGATCGTGTATTTAATAAATATTAAGTGTTTACTAAATATCCTGATGTATACGAAAAAGTTTACAATATGTATTGAAAGAAAACAGACATTTATTAAAAAAGCAAAACCAAAAGAAAAGGGCCAAAAGAAAACAATAGAGAAAAATAGACAATGAAGAAAACAATGAAAACCAGAGAAGGAAGAAAAAGAAAAAGAGAAAAATAAAACAGTAGAAACCCTGTAGAGAAACATTAAAAATGAATAAAACTGGTGAAATTCAAAGAGGAAGAAAAAGGAAAAACAAAGAAAAATGGAAAAACCGGTAGAGAAACATAAAAGAAAAGAACCGATGAAAACCAAAGAAAGAAGAAAAAAATAGACGAATAACTATGCAAGGGGGAAAACCTTGAGGCGAGCCGCATGTACTTCTCGCGATAAGCGAACTATAGCCCTAGCGTGCATTTGCTCCCTTTCCACCGCACTGGTCGGGGAATAGGAGCTCCCATACTAATTTTGCTGGAGGTTGGCGCCAAATTTTGCACTTTAATCATGCACTTAAATTCAAGAGCAACAAATCAGCGGGTACTTCTTTGGAAGCCCCGCGAGGGTCACTTTAGGTGGGCTGGGAGCACGCTGTCACGTGTCGCGCTTTGGGCGCTTCCTCCAAAAATAATTTATACGCGTTTTCGGCTTTTAGATGATTTTTTTTGGCTTTCCAGTTTTCCCGTGAATTTTCTTATGTTTTGGATTAAAAAAATATTGTAAAGAAACACTTTTTCTCCTCCTTCTGTGTGAGGCATAGCGTGCCTATCAGAAAAGGGAAAAAAAATTCTTCTGCGAGAGGCATAATTTACTTTTAGTGAAGGCATGGATTTTGCTTCCGCGAGAGGCACAATTGTGCCTTTTGGAAAAGGGGAAAACACTTTTTTTTTTCTTTCGCGAGAGGCACAAATTTAGTTTCCATGAAGGCACAGATTTGCTTCCGCGAGAGGCACGAATTTACTTCTCATGAAGGCACGGATTCGGCAAGAGGCACAAGGCACGGATTTACTTCGGCGAAAGGCACAATCATGCCTCTCAGAAAGGAAAAATGCATTTTCTTTTTCTTTCTTTCGCGAAAGCCACGAATTTACTTCTAGGTATGGATTTTGCTTTTACGAGAGGCACAGTCGTACCTCGAAAATGAAAAAAAAAATGTTTTCTTTTTTTCCTTTCGTGAGAGACACGGATTTACTTCTCATGGAGGCATGAATTTGCTTTCGCAAGAGGCACAATCATGCCTGTTCGGAAAGGAAAAAAAACGTACTCCCGGTTCTTTTTTTCATGAAAAAAGTTTATCGAAACCTATCAACGCGACGAATCCAACAATGAAAATGGTTCGAAATTTGGACGGATGGTTGAAGAAAGAAAATGTTTCGAACAAAATGAATCTATGGGAGGGTGATCTCTGCAAAGAGTACTTCTTAATTAATAATTTCGCTTAAATTTTGGCTTCAAATTAACAAGTCGCGCTAGACTCGACCTGGCCCATAATACGCTAGTCCACCAGGGCGGAAGACATCAAAAGGCCCATGAACCTACTGAACCTCCCTTGTCAGTAGCCGGCACTTTCTCTGCCGCTGCTCCGCCCTACCGCCTCCACCGACGGCGACCTCGCTTCTCTACGGCCGGCTGCCAACCCAACCGCCGTCTCTAGCAGATAGGCCGCCACCGCATCCTCCTAGCCATCCCTCTTAAGCATCAGCAGATCTACGGCGACCGGTCAAACCAGCGTAGCGGCCCTCCCCAGCCATGGTGAGTTCCTTGCCCTCTCGTTCCTCACCAAATTGAAAGTGAAGTACCCGCTTGAACACTAGGTTGTCCTGCTGTAGATTGGAGAAGTTGGTTGATTGCAGATTGGACAAGTTGGTTGATATTTTATTCCTAATCTTCTCCGAAACCCTAGCCTTTTCATGGACTATACATTTACCGCCGACGGTCACATTTACTATTCACTTCCATGTTTGCAGCTATGTTGTTTCAGTTTATCATAAACATATGGGTAATAGATTACGTATTATACCCTTGTTGCCAATTATTCTAAATGCCGAATCCTCGTGTTAGGTGTTCGTGTCCATGCAACAGAGCTTGTAATGACCCCAACACCACTGCTAGTCACTCAAGTATGATGAAGCTTCTTCACATCCAGCGTTTGATATGAACCTCTTTTTTTAAAAACTCGCAAAAGAAGAATAGAAATCTTAAGTTCGTACAACCTGGGAAAGGAATGATCTATCCGTGCTCTGAAATGGATCTTTAGAAGGGTAAGAGGGGAAAAGAATACCCTTATATTCACTTTAAGATAATTTTTCACTTGCATTATGAAGTAGCGGCAACACATCTTGATTTTTTTTTTCCGTTAGTGATCTTGTTGCACCTTCCTTTCTTGTTATGGATGCCAATTTGCCATTTCAAGTGATTGTGATCTCGATCATCACTACCTTGTCCATGTTGACCCAAGTTGACCAAGTGATATCCTTAGCTTATCATTTTTAGTAGCATCAGTTGTGTAGCTTGGTTTGCCAATCCAAAGATGCACCCAGATTTGACTTCAGATTTTGCTAGAGTGTTCGCTCCAAATTTTGCACTTAAATCATGAAATTTCTAGTGATCTTGATATTCAGGCACTTTTGTTTGCTAATGAGCTAGCATAACCATTTTTTAGCTGCTATTAGTGCAAAAGAAATATGATTAGATATGGACAATTGATTCAGAATACCTGACTTTTACTGTAAAAAGGTCATGATGTGTATTTCTGACATTTAATTTAAGTGGAACGTCGAAAATCTTCCATGTTTTATTATATAATTGTAAGCTTTTCGTGTTGAAAAACTACCATGCAGTTGATAAATGGAATTTACTGATAACAAAGAAGTCAAAGCAATGAAATGTTCCTATGTTGTCATATCTACTCTATCAACAATGAAATATGACCTCGTGGTTCACTTCCTAACGGGTTCATACTTTTTGCAGGCCACTGTACCAGTTAACCCGAAGCCTTTCCTGAACAACCTGACAGGGAAGTCTGTTATTGTCAAACTGAAGTGGGGTATGGAGTACAAAGGTAATATGTGCCCTTTTCTTATTTCCACTTCTATTATTTCCTTGTTTAGTGTATGTACTTTATTTCCCAGAACCCCCTTGTCTTCAGTAATGATGACTGACAATACTTTCATCCCTAGGGTACCTTGTTTCTGTGGACTCTTACATGAATCTGCAGGTATTACTTTTTTTTGCTGCATTATTAAAGCTGTGATGGATCAGCATGTCAAAATTAAACATTATCAGTGCCTTGTGATGGATCAACATTTTTAATTTTGTTACTGTCTTTCCTACTGCTTGCAGCTTGCTGATACAGAGGAGTATATTGATGGACAATTCTCTGGAAACCTTGGAGATATACTGATAAGGTAACAATTTATGATCATCTTTACCTTGCTAGTGTGAATTAGTCCTGTACTAGAGGATATGCATGGCCTTGAATCAGAACAACTCATATGGTTCCGCATCTCCTCAAGGATAAATATTTTCATACAGTTGAACAATAAATAACTTAGCACCACATATTTACCATCAACTTTAGCTTATAGCAACCCAGGGAGTAAACCATCCCATTGGGGAGAAACATCGAACACTTGGTACACCGTACACGTTGCTTAAGCCAATCTCGATATGTCCAGACTGTGAAACAACTATCGCCAGAGTAGAAATTGGGGCAACAACGGAGTGTGCTAGGGAACAGATGTAGAGGGATGGGAAGGCGAATACTTACCTGATGCAGTACCACCTCTGCAGGGTGGTATGCATGAGCCACCACTGCCCTCAACCAAGCACCAAGCGAGGCCGTCATCCCGGGCGTACAATCATTCTGGCAGTGCGGCATCATGACCAGCATGGAGGCCAGCGATACCGTCGAGCCAAAGAGCATGACCTAGGACTAGTCTCGGTGGTGTGAGTGACGGCGAGAGATGGCGAGAATCTGTAGCGAGACGTTGAGAGGAGCATAGAGGTGCGGTTGCTAAAGTAGATCACCATCATCGATAGTTGGATTTGGCAAGAGGGACGCTGGGCGTGGTAATTGTGTGAACAACGCCACCCCCTTGAGGTCTTGACCCAACACTTCCCAAAGCTTTTCCCTTCTACCCGCACGAAGGACATGAGGACGGGCAGGTGGGGAACTGGGGATACGGGAGAGATCATTGGGAGAAAGATCCCCTGCCTGACCAAAGGGCCCCAGCAGGCGAATGACCCAGTCAAAATCAACAGCACAATCAGAAAATTGTACGCCTCAATTGAATGTGAGAGCTCCAACCCCTAGGGAGCTTAGTGGATTTAAAGATACCTATGTACTTGACGAGCTATCCCTGCTAAGGCCTTGTACAATGCTAACTGCTTAGGGAAGTGCTTAGAAAAATAACCCGGGTTTTTTCTGAAGCACCAGTGCTTATTTCCGCAGGAGGGATGCCTAATTAAGCGTGTACCCTCTCCAAATAAGCACCGGTGCTTAAAGAAACACTGGTTTAATTTTTTAAGCACCTCAAGCACCTTGCATTGTACAAGGCCTAAAGCATGCATCTACCACTATGTGTTCTAAATTTTACCGGAAGTACTGCACGTCCGATGGTTTAGGGTCGGATGCTTGTACAATATGCGATCGGACCATCTAGCTTAAACTAATAATGTGATGGATGACTGATGGTAGGTGTCATACAAAGATCCGACCAGAATTTCTCATACGTATAGCAGCTCTCATGTTTTATTGTTGTTTGATGAAATAGAATCATTGTGTGTATTCAGTTCACGGAAATTACATGCCGATAACGGCTGATTCCATATTTGATGTCTGCACTTGCATCATATATTCCTTGATCAAATTGTGACATTTGGTACCCAGTTGTCCCTCATGGTGTGTTCTTTCCTTGGTCAACAGGTGCAACAATGTTATGTATATGCGTGGCGTTCCAGAGGATACCGAGATAGAGGATGCAGCGTGAGAAGACATGGACCGCTGTCACGCGTAGATATCTGACATGAACGTGCCAATCTAGCCCCGTTTCAGATGTTGTATCCATTGATGCAGGATGTACGATTTACCTGCTCCCATGCTATCTACATGTTTGGTTGTACTGGTGACCAGATTTTTCAGTTTTCAATCGTCTGGATGGTGCTATCGCCCTTGCTGAGTGTTAGAAGTACTGAATTTCTTGAGCAATTCTATTTTGGCATGCCTGGTTTTGGAAACTATATGCCGAATTGACCCTCCGTTCCTACCTCACTGGTTTGGTTTGAGGTATATCATTTCTTCATCAATAGCCACTTCGGTATTATAGACAAACGATCTGTGATGAGGTTATTATTCAAAGCAAACATCCAAATTGTCAATTTGTTGGGGTGTTTGCAATAGATAGTGCATTCCATGCTTGGGACAACATGCCAAACTAGAGCAGGATTTCAATAGTTCAGGGTTCTACTTGCACCATTCCATGTTTGGCTTGAGAAATGTAAGGCCGCGCTTGGGATGGTTGTAAAATAATACGGAGGTGTTTCGATTACAGGTGTACATCATCTGTAATCGAATAAAGTGGTTTATTTGCACCTTTCTTTGAGCAATTCTGGGCCGGAAACAAAACGGCAGACCGAGGCATGTATTCTTTACGGATGTATTTAAAATGAAAATGGTGACCCGAACAGGGCCTAAGAGGTCGACTATATGCAAGTCATTGCGATAAATTCTTTTAGTGCAAGTCGATTATATATAAGAACCCTTTTTTTTTTGCGAATGATATAAGAACCCTTTTTCCTCCTCCAGCCGCCCAACTTTTCTCTCGTCGTTGCCTCGCCTCTACCCAGGTTGCTATTTAATCCGACCGACAATGCCTCCTCTGCCTTCATCTTCCTCTCTGCAAAATCAAGGTAGAAAAAAAAATCCATCTGCGAGTGGTTTGGCTTTTTCCTAAACAAGGACAGAGCCGTCGAGTGAGG
Source organism: Aegilops umbellulata (assembly GCA_032464435.1). Taxonomy (NCBI): domain Eukaryota; kingdom Viridiplantae; phylum Streptophyta; class Magnoliopsida; order Poales; family Poaceae; genus Aegilops; species Aegilops umbellulata. The sequence goes on along the minus strand of CP136057.1, from coordinate 388,805,917 downwards.
ATTGGCTGACTGCTGACTTGCACACAATTTTTTTTAGGCAGCTTGTTAATAGTCCCTCTTGTCAAAAAAAGTCTTACATTCTTAGACAGAAGAAGTAGCAAACAAGAAAAATGTAAAATCTATCACCACTTTGTTCTTCATCAGCTTAAAGGTTTTTCAATCGATTTAGGAAAATGCAACTTTAGTTTAGTGAAGAAGTGCAAGTTGTATTTTCTTTCTTTTCTGAATTGATTGAGACTTGAGAAAATCTCAGTCCACTCAGACCTAGCAAACCCCTGGTACAAAATGGATCATCACATAACACATTACGTCCCAAATACACCCATTATCTTTATCTAAACAAATGGAGAACTGCATGATGCTGTCCAAACTAACCACTGAACAGAAAAGAAACTGAAAGAATAAACTGGATCGAAGCTAAGCCAAACATCACCCTAGCAAAAACTGCCCTAGTTATTACAAACGCCCAAGCAGGCAGGCCATGATCCCCAACGCCGCACCGGCACTGCTCCACCAGCTCCCCACCGCTCCGCGTCCGGCCGCGGCTTCTGGTATCTTGGCCGCCACGCCGCCGTGCACACTTGGTATCGGGATGACCGTCGATGGTGGCGGCGTGGTGTCCGGCACTTCCGGTTCAGGCTCCGGCATGCCCGGGGACGGGACCTGCTGCATCGGCGCTGGGGCCGGGGTGGGCGGCAGTGACATGTGCCTAGCCCTCGGGCTCTGCGGTCCGGGTGCGGGCGCGACGGCGAGGCCAGGCGGGAGGATGAGGTCGCTCACCTGGAGCACCAGCACGCTGAACGCCTGCGAGGTGACGACCTTGACGAGCGTGGAGTTGCGTCGCGCGCCCCCGCCCGGCGCGCCAGAGGAGAACGTGATGCGGCCGGTGTCGCCTCCGGACACGCGGACGAACCCGACGCCGCGGCCCCGCGCGCCGGCTCCGGTCCCCTGGAGCATCGTCGTGACGATCGATCCGTCGCCCGTTCGGCCCTGGCGCAGCGCGTCGAGCCTCTCCGGGTCGAGGAAGTCGAGGACTGCGTGGAGCGCGAGCAGGTCGGCGAGCGCCGGCAGAGGGAGCCGCGGCAGGCCTTGGAGCTCGTTGGAGAGGGCGGTGTTGTTGACGGCGAGGATGGTGACAATGGGGTGCTCGTTGATGGCGCGCGCGAGCCCGGTCTGGGTGAGCAGGGAGCTGAAGGCGCTGTACTCCGGGAAGGAGGAGAGGATCTTGGTTACGTCGAATGCGGAGGCGGTCGTGGCGGGCATCATCCCCGGGAGGACGAGGCCGCTCACCTGGAGCACCATGACGTTGAACCCCTGCGAGGTGACGACCCTGAGGAGCGTGGCATTCAGCGGCTGCGGCCCGGTCCCGATGGGCCCGGCGTAGGAGAAGGTGATGCGGCCCTTCTCGCCGCCAGCGACGCGGAGGAGCTTCAACTCGTCTCCCGGCAGCAGCGTGGTGACCTTGGAGCCCTTGCCCGTGCGCCCAAGCCGCAGCGCGTCGAGCTTCTCCGGGTCGAGGTAGTCGAGGACGACGTGGAGGGAGAGGAGGTCGCCGAGGAGCGGGTGCGGGAGGCGGCGGAGGGCGGCGGTGGGGAGGGCGGCGTTGCTGGCGGCGAGCACGGTGACCTTCTTCTGGGCGTTGATGGAGCGGGCCACTCCCGTGTCGACTAGCATGCAGGTGAAGTCGCTGAACTCGGGGAAGCAGGACAGGATCTTGACGATGTCGAAGGGCGCGGGCGCGGGCGCGGCGCTGGCCGGCGCCGCCGGGAGGAGCAGGAGGGCGGCGGCGAGCGTGAGCAGGAAGGGGGGATTGGCCATGATCGGGTCTTGGGATCGGCTGGCTAGTCTCGCATGCAGTGAGACTGTGAGGGTTAAGGATCAGTGACGGAGGTTGGCGCTTATTTATACGGCGCGTGCGTGGTGCGGGAGGTGTCGGAGATGGCGGCAAGGGAGCGGTCGGAGGCGTTTGAACGGTTGGAGCAGTGACTGGACTACTTCCAAGTTCCACAACGCTGGACACGGATCGCAACATGGTCTACCATTTCTGCGATGTTGTAGCGGATTCGCCATCCGAGAGGGACAACGGCCCGGTCCGAGTTTACCCTGGGCCGAAATGTCGGCTCGGCTCCCGTGCAGGCCGGAACCCCTGAGGGCCATCCACTGGGCTTGTTTTCCGCGCAAGCAGGTAAGTAGAATGGGTCGGCCCGAAAGCAGCTGATCTCCGCCGAGCCACCAGGTCGGCAGGTTCTTGTCTCAAAAGAAAAAAAAAAAGAGAAGGGTCGGCAGTTTCTCGTCCTTCCCTGCTCATTTTTTTTAGCACTACAGTAAACAAGCTTACTCCAGTGGGGGATTACATAACATCCCGAACGTATTAACTTCTTTAATCTATCAGGGACGTTGGCCGTCATGCGCGGGAGATCCTATGTGACGCATTTTGCGTCAAACTGCTGCGGTATCGCACAGGCGCACGTTTGTGGGCCACGCGCGGGCGTTCTCTTTCAACGCGCCGTGAGAAAAAACCATAAAAAGAGTGCCGTGGTGGGAATCGAACCCGAGATCTGCAGCACGCAAGGTCGAGCAGCTAACCAGTGCACCCCGGCTGCTTTCGTGGAAATATAACAGCGCGACTGTTAAAGGAACAAACAACAGCGGCAAACTTTGTTGTCGCAGCTCAGTTTATATAAACTGTAAGGAGCGAAAGATTTCATTTTTTTTTGAAATTTCGAACAGAATTTTTATTTTTCACAAAATTCAATTTTTTTTGAAAGTCTAGTACAATTTGTATGACTCGAACATCTTTCGAAATCTCAAACCATTTTTCAAAAAAGGAACAAAATTGAAATGAGTACATTTTTTGAAAGTACTAATAACTTTTTGAAAATGTGAACATTTTCGAAAAAACAGGAACAAAAAATGGGAAACACAAACATTTTGTGAAATTCCCCAAAAAAATCTAATTAGTGAAAAAAATATATGAAAACATGAACTTTTAAAGTTTCAGAACAAATTTTGAAAAACATTTTTTTAAAAACACATACATTTTATGAAAATTGCCCAAAACATTTGAATGTGCGCACAAAATTTAAAAACATAACCATTTTGGTTTTGGTTTTCTGAAAATTGCCTAAAATGTTTTTGGTTTGTGAATAAAACATTAAAAGGTGAACAGTTTCTGAAACGATGCGAACAATTTTTGAAAGCACGATTTTTTTTTTGAATGTTAAGAACACATTTTGAAATGGAGAACAAATTTGGAAGCTCGAACAATTTTTGAAAGCATGAACAATTTTTGAATTTTGGGTATAAATTTTGAAATGGAGACGAAATTTGGAAGCTCGAACAATTTTTGAAAGCACGAACAATTTTTGAACGTTGAGAACAAATTTTAAAGCTCGAACAATTTTTGAATGTTGAGAACAAATTTTGAAATGGAGAACAAATTTGGAAAGCTCGAACAATTTTTTAAAGCACGAACAATTTTTTAATGTTGAGAACAAATTTTGAAATGGAGAACAAATTGAGAAGCGCAAACAATTTTTGAAAGCACGAACAATTTTTGAATGTTGAGAACAAATTTTGAAATGGAGAACAAATTTGGAAGCGAGGACAATTTTTTGAAGCACGAACAATTTTTTAATGTTCAGAACAAATCTTGAAATGGAGAACAAATTTAGAAGCGCGGACAATTTTTTAAAGCACGAACAATTTTTGAATGTTGAGAACAAATTTTGAAATGGAGAACAAATTTAGAAGCACGGATTTGAAAAAATGGGAAGATTTTTTGAAACTCCCAAACATAATTTGAAATGTGAACAAAAAAAAAACCAAAAGAGAAGAAAAAGGAATTGAAAGATGAAATAAAGAAACAGAAAAACAAAGAAAGAAAAGAAAAAACAGGAAAAACAACAAAGAAAAAGCAAACGAAAAAACCTGACCACAAAGAAAAAGAAAAAAACAAAGAAAAAACAAAAAACCGGTTCAGGGAACCTTCTGGAAGGTTCCCAAAACCGGATGGGGCAGTGCGAACGCGATCTACTCAAATGGGCCGGCCCAGTCGCGTCGGTTCGCCGCTCGCCTGTGCGTTTCTCCGGCAACTTGCCGCAACGAGCGGCAAATAGGAAATTCCGTCATGTGCTCATCTCCATTGATCCTTGCTTCCGTGGCTAGTTCATGGGCCAGAGTGTTTCGCCCCCTTCCAACATGGGTGATTTTGTGGCTGGCAAAACCTGCGAGGGCTGATTTGATGTCAAGAATCAGAGAAAATGCCTGAGACCTGTTCTTCTCGCAGCTCGTACTCTAGCCCCTTGCAGTCGGTTTCTATAATTCGACAGCCCCCTTGTACACTGAAGCCAAGGCATGCAGCCCAACCAGCGCAGCTTGTCCCTCGGGCCTCTACCTCCAGTGCACTGCTTGATTTCCAGCTCCATTTTCGAGCTCTCTTTTTCCCGTTCTGTTCTCAGAGCATCTACAGTCGGGTAGTCAAATCCGAGGCTCTCAAACGCCCGTAGACACGTCTGGACCGATCAAGCGTCAAATTTCCTCATCTGCATCTGAATATTTTATAGTAGAAATCTTAAATTCATACAAAAATATGCAAAGAAAAAACAAATTCTATGTACTACGTAGATCAACTAGTCTAGTCCTCGTCAGAGATGTCCACTATCTCCATGCTCGGCACCGGGTACATGGCCGGCAGCCGCAGCTTCGGCTCCCGTGGCTCCTTCGGCTCCTCCGTGGCGGCCTGTGCATCCATCTCCGCTTCGACCTCGTCGAAGAGGGCGTCGGTCGCCGCCCGTTCCTACCAGATGAACCGCCGGTTGGCCTCCACATAGGTCTCATCCTGGATGGACTCCAGGATGGCCTGCTGCTCCACCATCTCGTCCGCTTGGGCGACGGTGAACTCCGCCTTCGCCTGCTCCATGTTGAAGTCGAGAGCCGGGGCCAACTCTTACTCTGGCTGCTCCGCCTCCTCGTCATCCTCCATCGGAGCCGGCTGCTGCTCCTCTTCCTCGTCCACCTCCGCGTGCTCCTCCTCCTCCTCCTCCGGCTCTGGCGAGTCCAGAGGCAGCCCAGCAGCGATGCGGGCAGCGCGTGCGGCGCGCCTCGCCCGGATCTCCTGCTCGATCTTGTACCGGCGTTTCGACGTGAGCATGGCGCAGGTGGTTATCTTCTTTTGGACCATGGTGAAGCCGGAGAACGTAGGAAGAGCGCCGGAGCGGGAGAGGAGGTGGATGGGCTCGGGCTGACGGCGCGGAGAGGGAGTAGGTGGATGGGTTAGAGTTGGGGGATGCCAGCCGGCTTAAATAGCTAGATTTGGCCTCGGGCGGCGAGTCGAACTGGCGCCACGCAAAGTTCAAACCCTCCCACCTAGGGAGACATCAGTCGGACCGCCGGATTTCCGGGCGATTCTACGTGGGACTCCAACGTCAGTCCGAGGTGGCGAACGCACCTGGATGCCCCATACCTGTCCCACATTTAGACTAGATATGAAGGATGCCGGTCAGCACGGAATCTGAGACTCGTTTAAAATATTCGTATGATCAAAATTTCATGACTTGTTAGTGACCGGGTGACTGGGCGTTTGAGGCTGGTTTGGAATGGCCGACTATAGATGCTCTCGGTGTACACTTTTTTTGGCGGCACACACAACTCCGGAGCACGGGCGCGACTGTCACGTCCGATGAGTGCCGTAAGAATAATGAAGAACAAAGGAAGGAAGCAGATCCCACTAACTGGCGTATGCAGGTCCCACTGCATCAAGATGATACAGAAGATTATGTGGCATGGCACTTGACGAAGACGGGAATTTTTAGTGTGCATTCTGCATACTACAAGCAATGGGAAGATTTATATGCCAATACTGAAGCTAGCTCTCTATCGAGCGGATCGGCACCGCATCCAATATGGAAGAAGTTGTGGAGCCTCAAGGTGCCAAGCAAAGTGAAATTTTTTATATGACGATCGTTACATAATGCCATTCCTTGTTTTGGTGTGCTCGCTGATCGACACATATCTACATCGGCGCAATGCCCGGTCTGTAAGTTGCATCCTGAGGATGTGGCACACGCACTTTTCAGTTGCGTTCGGGCTAGAGGAATCTGGTCTAAACTTGCACTACAAGATAGAGTAACAGAGGCCGGACCACCAGGAAGTTCGGGAGTGGAGATTCTGGCGACCCTGTTGTGTGATGAATCGACCACGACAAACTACACAGATGTGGTGGAAATTCCAGAATTGATCGCAGTTACTAGCTGGCATATATGGTGGCAACGAAGGCAAATAGAAAAGGGAGAGGAGGTGCAGAATCTGGAGAGGTCAAGTCAAGCCATACTGGCTATGGCACTCAATTTTGCCCGAGCAGCAACTCCGAAGGTGTCCTTGCCAAAAATCAACAGATGGCTGAGACCACTAAACGGCCAACTGGTTTTGAATACGGATGCTTCTTTTCTGGATGATCATACTGGCTCATGTGGTGCTGTCATCAGAGATCATCTGGGCTATTTCATTGCAGCATCCACAACGAAACTTGACCATGTGGTGGATGTTGTAACAGCTGAAGCAGCTGCGCTATTGGAGGGGCTTAAGCTAGCTCGATCCATTGGTGCACATACCCTTGTAGCTCGGATGAACAATGCCACATTGGTGGAGGCGATGGTAAACAATTCTGGACAAGACATGGTGGCAGGACCCATTCTTGAGGGATGTCGTTCTTTGTGTTTAGATTTCGGAAAGGTCTTTTTTCAACACTGTAATAGAGAATGCAATATGGTTGCTCATAGGCTAGCTCAAAGCGGTAGAGAGGATCAACCAGCTTTGTGGTTGGACTCCCCCTAGTTTTATTTCGGTTTTACTTGCGGACGATGTAAGCATTTGTTTAAGTTAATAAAACTAGCCTGAAGGCCTTTCCCTAGAAAAACTGGTGTATGCAGGTGCCCATGTGCGCGAAGGGCAGCTGCGCGCCGCGCCACCGGCAGACCAGGCTTTCTGGGCCGGGATCTAACGGTTCACTGACAAGGCCCTCTCGCATCGCGTCACAACAATCCATCACCTCCATTCAATCCATCGTCAGGCTCCTCCATTCATCAGTCTACCCCTAAAATAAATAAATAATACCAGTCTACTCCACCGCAGTGGACAAACGCCCGTCGTGGCCACTAATCATCTCCAGCCGGATATACTCGCACAGTCACTCACATTTTCCACTGCCGCAAAACGAACACATGGTATTTAAAAAAAGTCAGATCTATTATAAAGATTCATCGGAAGTACAAATCACCTTAAACATGATAAAAATTGTATCGAGATACATGGATCATCAAACGACTACTCCCACCGCCTGAACGAGCCACCGATGTGTCGCTGTCGTCGCTCTTATTGAAGCCGGCTTGACCTTACCGATGATAGCCGGGAAGTCTTCGCGCATGTGCCCCTAAAGATCAACGCCTCAAAGGCGCAGTCGTGCCGTTGAATCCTTGAATCAATTTGAAGAACCTGACACCAAATATCGCCGATGCTTATGCACAACGAGAAACTCTAACCTCACCGCCTCAACGAGCTGTCAGGAATCTACGCCAGAGTTTCATCTATTTTGTCCTAATGGACGAATTTGAGGAGGATCAGAGATCGGAAGACTGATTCGAAGAAGAAACACCGCCATTCGTCTTAGTACCGCCCCTACGAGGACTAAAACCCTATCTATCTACTAGCTGGAGCAGCAGGCGGGAGGAGGCAAATCCACGGACTCGCCAGCAGAGATCGATGGAAAGAAGGTGTTCCCCTAGTCACCTTGCGAGAGGGGAAAGAAAAGCTTTCGAGAAAACTACGAGAAAACTAAAGTTGGAACGACTAGATCGAAATAATGGTTATTTGATGGAGTCGTGTGCGTAGTGTGGAACCGCGGATTAGAGCAACTCTTCTAGCAGATGCGTTGTATTTTGGATCCCCGAATGTTTTTTGGAGGTGAGGGATGTAGTTTATGGAGGTTCCATATATTTCTGCTGGTGGGACCAATTTTTCATACACTGTACAAATCCCCCCCCCCCCAATTCCATTGAACACAGAGCAAGCATGTTGGGAAACATAGTAGAAAATAAAAAAAAAATCAGCCTACAATCAAGATCCCATGAACACTATGAAGAGGCATACAAGATTAGATCGGATCGTTACCAACTTGAAGAAAAGTTGGTGTAGATCATTCTTGAAGTGTAACACCCCCATGCCACAGTAAACTCCCGCTTGACTGCTAAGTCATCTCAATTATATTTTGCTAATCATCACCTTGTTCCAAGTCAAACTCAATTCAAATTCAAAATACAAGTCAAATTATCAATTCTTTAAAAGGTAAATTAAAAATGTTCGTTGGGTTTCAAATATTCACTAACTAATTGTCCAGAATAAATCAACATCATTTGAGATATTTAAATGCCCCTAAAATATACAAAATTGGACCATCAACATTTATTTGGGACATTTCAAATTTAAACAAATACCTACACTGTTAAAATATATTCGACTCTTGTTGTGATAGCTCAAACCACAACCTAATATTTATGTGCTAAATATTGGGTTCAACTGAATTCATTTACGATGTGAAATAGAGTGCAAAATAGAAAAGAAATAGAAGACAGAAAAAGAAAAAGAGAAAAAGATAAGGTCCATTGTGAGCTTGGGCCGCAAGCGCACAGTGCAGCCCAAGCCCACCACCGGCCTCTCCCCTACCTCTGTACGTGCAGAGGGGAGGCAGGGCGGATCATGGCTGCTATCCGCCTGCCATATCGTCCGTGGCGGCCATCCGACCCCCTGGCCGCCTACAAGTACTACCCCGCGCCACCCCTGAACCCTAGCGCCAACCTTTCCCCCCGTCTCGTCGCTCTCTCCATCCCCGCGCAGATCCGAGCAGCCCAAGGCCGCTCCGCCATGAAGCTCGCGGCCACCGTCCTCTTCATGCCTCGAGGACGTGTCCTGGAGCTCCACCACCGTCCCCTACGTCACCTAAGGCCACCTGTTGGAACTCAATGCCTCCGCAATGAGCTCCTCCTCCTCGTCTTCGTCCATGTCGGCCACCGGCGCATCTCCGTCGATTCCGCCGTCTTCTGCTACCCCGCGCCCACGCCGAGCCCTCCCCGAGCTCCCCTGTGAGCACCGTGCCGCCCTGCATCCGCCCTGCATCCGCCCGTGTAGCCCCGCCGAGCCAGAGCTCCGCTCGCGGCACCGAGGCCGCTCGTGGCTGGCCAAGCGCCCGTGCGACCGCACCGCCAGGCCGCGCACTGCTCGCGCCCCTGTGCACCCCCCATTAAGGGGTCCGACCATATCGAGCCCCCAGACCGCGAAGGGCCAAGTGATGGGGATTGTTCTTAAGGCAGTGGGAGGCATGTGACTTTGATTGGCAAAAAGCTGACATTCCACACAACGTTGAACAAGGGCTTGTGCGTCTGCTCGGGCCGTTGGCCAGAAAAAACCTATCTGGAAGGTGATAACCCACAAGTATAGGGGATCGCAACAGTTTTCGATAAGTAAGAGTGTCGAACCCAACGAGGAGCTAAAGGTAGAACAAATATTCCCTAAAGTTCTATCGACCACCGATACAACTCTACGCACGCTTGACGTTTGCTTTACCTAGAACAAGTATGAAACTAGAAGTACTTTTGAATAGGTTTGCAAGAATATAAAGAGAGCGTAAATAAAAACTAGGGGCTGTTTTAAGTAAAGAAGCAATAAAGTAAATATAGCGAGTGTGGAAAAGTGGTGGTAGGAGTTGCGAAATTGTCCCTTAAGCATTTGACTATTTTACTAGACCGGTAGCAAGTTTTATGTGGGAGAGGCCACTGCTAGCATGTCATCCCTGACTTGGAAATCTATGCACTTATGATTGGAACTATTAGCAAGCGTCCGCAACTACTAACGTTCATTAAGGTAAACCCCAACCATAGCATTAAGATATATTGGTCCCCCTTCAATCCCGTATGTATCAATTTCTATCCTAGGCTGAAGCTTCTGTCACTCTTGCCCTCCAATACATAGTCCTATCAACATACAACTAACCCTACGGTGTGATCCACGCGCGCGCTCATATGATGGGCACCAAAGGACAAGAACATAACCACAAGCAAATTAAATCAATCATAGCAATTCATCAACCACCAATAGGACAACGAAAATCTACTCAGACATCATAGGATGGCAACACATCATTGGATAATCATATGAAGCATAAAGCACCATGTTCAAGTAGAGGGTACAACAGGTTGCGGGAGAGTGGACCGCTGTAGATAGAGGGGGGAAGGTGACGGAGATGTTGGTGAAGATGGCGGAGGTGTTGGTGTAGATTGCGGTGATGATGATGATGGCCACGGCAACGTTCTGGCGCCACCGGAAGAGAAGGGGAGAGGGGGCCCCTTCGTCTTCTTCTTCCTTGGCCTCCTTCCAAGACGGGAGAAGGGTTTCCCCTCTGGTCCTTGGCTTCCATGGCATGCGAGGGGCGAGAGCCCCTCCGATATTGAATCTATCTCTCTGTCTCTCTCTGTTTCTGCGTTCTCCTCTGCTGCCCTTTCACCGTTTCTTTTATATCCGGAGATTCGTAACTCCGATTGGACTGAAACCTTTGCCGTGATTTTTTAACCAAAAATTAGCTTTCCTGCGGCTGAAGAAGGGCATCAGCCGCCTTACGGGTGGCCCACGAGGGTCAGGGGCGCGTCCAGGGGGGCAGACACCCCCTGCCTCGTGGCCACCTCGGGCACCGTCTCGCGTGGATTTTTCTTCCGGAATTCTCCAAATATTCCAAAAATATTCTCCGTCCATTTTTATCCCGTTTGGATTCCGTTTGATATGGATATTCTACGAAACCAAAAACATGCAACAAACAGGAACTGGCACTGGGCACTGGATCAATATGTTAGTCCCAAAAATAGTATAAAAAGTTGCCAAAAGTATATGAAAGTTGTAGAATATTGGCATGGAACAATAAAAAATTATAGATACGACGGAGACGTATCAGCATCCCCAAGCTTAATTCATGCTCGTCCTCGAGTAGGTAAATGATAAAAAAGATAATTTTTGATGTGGAATGCTACCTAGCATAATCTTGATCATATATCTAATCATGGCATGAATATTAAGACACGAGTGATTCAAAGCAATAGTCTATCTTTTGACACAAAAACAATAATACTTTAAGCCTACTAATAAAGCAACCATGTCTTTTCAAAATAATAAGGCCAAAGAAAGTTATCCCTACAAAATCATATAGTCTGGCTATGCTCCATCTTCACCACACAAAATATTCACATCATGCACAACCCCGATGACAAGCCAAGCAATTGTTTCATATTTTTGACGTTCTCAAACCTTTTCAACTTTCACGCAATACATGAGCGCAAGCCATGGATATAGCACTATGGGTGGAATAGAATATGATGATGGGGATTATGTGGAGAAGACAAAAAAGGAAGAAAGTCTCACATCGACGCGCCTAATCAATGGGCTATGGAGATGCCCATCAATTGATGTCAATGTGAGGAGTAGGGATTGCCATGCAACGGATGCACTAGAGCTATAAGTGTATGAAAGCTCAAACTGAAACTAAGTGGGTGTGCATCCAACTTGCTTGCTCATGAAGACCTCAGGCATTTGAGGAAGCCCATTAGCGGAATATACAAGCCAAGTTCTATAATGAAAATTCCCACTAGTATATGAAAGTGATAACTCAAGAGACTCTCTATATGAAGAACATGGTGCTACTTTGAAGCACAAGTGTGGTAAAAGGATAGTAACATTGCCCCTTCTCTCTTTTTCTCTCATTTTATTGTTGTAGGCTTCTTTGGCCTCTCTCTTTTTTTGGGGCTTCTTTGGCCACTTTTACTTTGATAACCTCACATGGGACAATGTTCTAATAATGATGATCATCACACTTTTATTTACTTACAACTCAATATTTCAACTCGATACTAGAACAAAGATATGACTCTATATGAATGCCTCCGGCGGTGTACGGGGATGTGCAATGATCTAGCATAGTAATGACATCAAAAAATGGACAAGCCATGAAAATATCATGCTACCTATCTTACGATCATGCAAAGCAATATGACAATGAATGCTGAAGTCATGTATATGATGATGATGGAAGTTGCATGGCAATATATCTCGGAATGGCTATTGAAATGCCATGATAGGTAGGTATGGTGGATGTTTTGAGGAAGATATAATGAGGCTTATGTGTGATAGAGCATATCGTATCACAGGGTTTGGATGCACCAGCGAAGTTTGCACCAACTCTCGAGGTGAGAAAGGGCAATCACTAGTGCAGAACCGGGCAATAGCACCGGTTCGTAAGGCCCTTTAGTGCCGGTTCCATAACCGGCACTAAAGTTTGGGCACTAAAGGCCCCCCCTTTAGTACCGGTCCAGCACGAACCGGTGCTAAAGGGCAACTACGTGGCACGAGCCAGCTCCGGGGGCTGGGAGCCCTTTAGTACCGGTTGGTAACACCAACCGGTACTAAAATGTTTGGGGGGTTTTTGGTTTTATGATTTCTTTTTCATTTAATTTTGTGTTTTCCATTTTAATTCTTTTTTGTTTCACCCGCATATATATATATATATATATATATATATATATATATATATATATATATATATAATAACTCATGCATGCACGCATCATACATCATCATATATAATATAACAAGTCCTACTAGCTAATTAATCAAGCATCATCATACAACTTCTACTCGTTATTAATAATAAGTCATATGATCATCATCCTCATAGTCATCGAACCCAACCCTACATAATTGTTCTTAGCACATGATCATCAAGTATCAGGTAGGATCGGACCTAAACACACTTAAGGTAAAATAGCATAAAACAATATAGACCCTGACTCTCCATTATGAAGAATGGAGATCATCCTGTCTCCAATTCTTGCGCCTCGCTTCCTTTTGCTTCCAAGAAGCTCCTTACGACTGTCCATACATTTTTTCCATCCTTTGACTGTCATGTCTCCACTTCTTTTAGAAATCCGGTATGGCCAGTTGAGATTCGTAGGATGACCTGGATATATGTTCAAAATATGAAGGTTCCCGCCATTCTGATACATCAAATGAGGCACACAATCCTCTGGGATAAGCTGTTGAAAAACATAGTAATAACTTCGTAGTTAGCAATGATGTACTAGTTTTAGAAGTATGCAAAAAGATGCACGGATGTCGTAATAGTAAAAAAACTTACCAGGGTATCTCCATGGTAGTTACCGTAGTTCAACACGTGCACTAGTGGCACGTATTGACCATAATGTTGAGGAGTTCGATTGTAGATATTGTAATTCTCAATATCATTACAAAATCCAACCAGATGAGTTTTCTCCTTGTAAGTTAACTCAGAGCCATCGGCGTAGTAAGTTCTATCTACCATCTTCTGCACATTCTTTGATACTCCAAAATAAGCTGTCAATGGAAATAAGTTGTCAACTATTTTGAAATGAACAATATAAGTTCTATTAATAATTAACTATGTTTGAGAAACTCACATAGCGGTAGAACTGGAGGAGTATCAACAAGGACCCAAATGTCCATATTGTCTTGCTCGATTTGAGGATCACCAAGATCCATGGTGACAAGCATACCCTCATCAAAACCATACAATTTGCAAAATGCTTCCCAATTTTTGCAACCAAAATGGGTTACGCTCTCAGCATTATGCAACTTTACTTCAAAATCCACATCATGATGGGTCCTTAGGTGAATTTTCTTCGTTTCAAAATTTTCATGGTCTTCAAAATCCATCCTCTCCAAGACATAGCGTCTTGCATGGCATGGGATCAACTATACTCAAATTGTAAAAGATGAAAATTACACGTTGAAATAGTTGAAGTCATGCTTAATTATGAAAAAAAAAACACTTGTCGTCGTTGCGTACCGTTTCAACTTCGAAGGTCTCCTCGAGCTTAATGCTGAAGCGCCGACCATCGTCCAGGTGAGGCCTGTCGCACTCACCTCGATCGTCGTGGCACCAGTCGCACTCCCCCGGGAGACTTTCGTCGTCCGATGATGACATTTCCTATACGTTCATAATTCAAAGACTAAATTAGATCATTATTATTCAACTAATCATATGAATATGCCTTGCATATAGTGCTCTCCAATTTGAGCATTCAATAAGAAAAATCAAATCGCAAAATAAAGTAGTATTCAAATTAGGATGCCTTCAATTATAAGAAAAACTACATCATCTCCATGTGTCCGTACATCGAATATTATCACTAATACACGTCGAATACTATATATCATACATATCGCCAGTACAGCTAGAACCGTAGCGCCCGACGGGTATCGGCGCGGGCGGTGGACACCCAAAGGGAAGGAACCATCACAGGATCATAGCTCCAGTGAGATCCCTCAAGAACCTGCCAGGTATTCTCGAACCTGCCCTCCAACGCAACCATGTAGCGACGGACGTGCTGGTCCTCCTCGCTGACACGGTGACGTACCACCTCCACGGTGTCCGGAAGCCTCGGCACCGTCACTGGCCCACGCGACCGCCACCAAACAAGAATCGGGTCAACGACGGGCTGTCTCCTCACCAAGCTACGCCCCCCGGAAGGTAGCGCCTCCCAGTACCACCCCGGCGGAGCCCAGTCCCGGACATGGCCCATCTGGTCAAGCAGGTGTCGTCCTCCGCCGACTCGACGACGAGGATGTGGGATAGGCATCGTCCACGTCGATGCGGGAATAATTGCTTTAACTAAAAAAAGAAACTAGTTCTATTAATTTTCTTGCTAAAAATAAACTACTTCAACTAGTTCAACTACTAAGCACTTACTATAAATAGAATAATGTAGTATATACTTACTCAAAATAAACAAGTTGCCCTCTAACTAAGTCCATTAAACACTTTCTAAGTAGTACTAATTACTAAAAGTTATCGAGGAGGGGGGTATATCGACAACGACATACCCGATAACAAAAATATGAACATAATAAAAATTCTATGAACAAAATTACAACAAAAAAATTCATAAAAATTCTATGAAAAAATTCTATGAACTAGTTATATTAATTATTGAACTAGTTCTAATCTCTAGTTCGACATTAATCTAACATTCGACATTAATCTAGTACGTATGTGTGTATGTGTGTGTGTATGCGTGTGTGGTATATGTGTGTGTGTGTGCGGCCCGCCGGCCCGTACGCCGCCGCCCCGTATGCCGCCGCCCCGTATGTACGAGCGGGGGCGCCGGCGTACGGGGCGGGGGCGGCGGCGTACGGGGCGGGGGCGCCTGCGTTCGGGGCGACGGCGGGGACGGACGACGGCGCACGGCATTCGGGGCGGATGGCGGCGCGGCGGCCGGGTACGCGCGAGGAGAGAGAGGAGACACGTAGGGACGACGGCGCGACGGCGTTCGGGGCGGACGGCGACGACGACGGACGGCGGCGCGGCGGCGTTCGGGGCGGCGGCGGGGATGACGACGACGACGACGGGCGACGGGCTGCGACGACGGGAGCGGCGCGCGAGAGGTTGACGAGAAAGAAGTGGAGATGTAACTGATATTTCGTAAGTGCTGTATATATAGGGTGAGCCTTTAGTACCGGTTGGAGCCACCAACCGGTACTAAAGGCCAACTTTGGCCAGGCCAGGAGGCGGGAAGGCAAGGCCTTTAGTACCGGTTGGTGGCTCCAACCGGTACTAAAGGGTGGCCTTTAGTACCGGTTGGAGCCACCAACCGGTACTAAAGGCCTCGCGCTGCCTGCACAAAGTTTAGTCCCACCTCGCCGGGCGAAGGGCAGCCGCACTGGTTTATAAACCCAGCCGCGGCTGCCCTTTTGAACTCCTCTGTATAGCAGGCTTGTGGGCCTAAACTCTGCGCGCTGCCCTATGAGTCTGCTGGGCCTTTAAGGCCTGTAATTGCACGCCCATGGCCTAGCAGGCTCACAGGGTAGCACCCCAATTTTTTTTATTTTTTTTCTTTTCTGCTTTTTTTTCTTCTATTTATTTCTGCGTAGTTTTTTGTATAGTTTTTTTCTTTTCTGTTATATTTATTTGTGAGTAGTTTTTCATCTAGTTTGCCAAAATTCAACATTTTCAGAGTTCATTTTGTAGCGATTTTCAATTTCACGGTCATTTTGTGAATGATTGAAAAATAGCAAATATATTTTTTCTTTTCTGCTTTATTTTTTCTTCTATTTATTTCTGAGTAGTTTTTTCTTTTCTACTGTATTTATTTTCTTCTATTTATTTCTGAGTAGTTTTTTTATATAATTTTTTCTTTTCTGCAAAACTTGATGGTCAAAGTCTGGAGTTATAACCAAAGTTTAAAAAAAAAGAAATGCCGACGTGTAGTGTAATAAGTCCGGAGTTGTAATAAGTTATTAAAAATAAAAAAGAGGTGCAATGCTTCGTTAATTTGCTTCAAGCCTTTTGGAATAGTGTAAACTGCACTGCGCGTAGCTCCATGCAATCTACCATATTCCTGAAGGCTTGAAGCTAAGCAACGTGAGCATTGAGCCTCTTCTTCATCGTCTCTGCACTCAGGGCTTATAAACCGCTCCTAGTCCCTCTCTCTTGGCGAGGTGGGACTAAAAAACAACTTACTAAGAAACTGTAGTACTGGTCACCCTTTAGTACCGGTTGAAGCCACCAACCGGTACTAAAGGTGGTGCTATGCCTGCACAAAATTTAGTGTCATTTAGTTCAAAACAAAACATTGAATGCATGAAAAATAGCAAATGAAGGCAGAAATGGTTGAAAGTTGAAGGCGTCGCTTTGAATGGTGCATACTGAATGCACAAAAATTCTGGAGTTGTAATAAGTTTTAAAAAATGAAATGCCTTTGTAACAGATGAGTTTAATTTCGTCAGAAACCTGAATACTTCGAAAGAGATTGTCCAGTTTGTAAACGAAGTGCATCCAGTTTTAGCCGTAAGCCTCTCTACTTTCTTGCACATGCTATGTGGGTGAAATGATGATACCATGCCAAGTTTCAACTTTTCCAGAGTTCATTTGTAATGCTTTTCAATTTCCAGGTCATTTAGTTCTCAAAACAAATCATTGAATGCATGAAAAATAGCAAATGAAGGCAGAAATGGTTGAAAGTTGATGGCGTCGCTTTGAATGGTGCATACTGAATGCACAAAAATTCTGGAGTTGTAATAAGTTTAAAAAAATGAAATGCCTTTGTAATAGATGAGTTTAATTTCGTCAGAAACCTGAATACTTCGAAAGAGATTGTCCAGTTTGTAAACGAAGTGCATCCAGTTTTAGCCGTAAGCCTCTCTACTTTCTTGCACATGCTATGTGGGTGAAATGATGATACCATGCCAAGTTTCAACTTTTTCAGAGTTCATTTGTAGTGCTTTTCAATTTCCAGGTCATTTAGTTCTCAAAACAAATCATTGAATGCATGAAAAATAGCAAATGAAGGCAGAAATGGTTGAAAGTTGATGGCGTCGCTTTGAATGGTGCATACTGAACGCAAAAAAAATATAAGAGCATTTACATCATGATCTTATATTTCTTTACAGTCTAAATTGTCAATATGATCTTATAACATAAAAAATACTTTGATCATCAATGATCTTTGTGTGTACAATCTGAATTGTCAATATGAGTTATCAACGATTTATAAACCGATGAAGACTCATATTGCGGCCACAAATTCTACACATAGAGTTTAATGAAGACCAAGTGCTTGTGATAGTTTGAGAAATAACATATTTAAGGTGGTAAAAGGCTTGTCAGGGGAGCAAGGTGGGACTAAAAACAGCCTGCCACAACGTCATTAGTACCGGTTTGTGGTTCGAACCGGCACTAAATGGTGATGGTGGGGCCATAGCCTGACCGCAGGCTGACACAGCCTCTTTAGTACCGGTTCGTGGTACGAACCGGTACTAAAGGTTCGCCACGAACCGGTACTATTGATCGCCGCCACGAACCGGCACTAATATACACATTAGTGCCGGCTCTAATTCAAACCGACACTAATGTGCTTCATGTTTGACCCTTTTTCTACTAGTGAATGCATGGTACCGAAGAGGCTAGCAATGATGGAAGGGTGAGAGTGCGTATAATCCATGGACTCAACATTAGTCATAAAGAACTCACATACTTATTGCAAAAATATATTAGTAATTGAAACAAAGTACTACACGCATGCTCCTAGGGGGATAGATTGGTAGGAAAAGACCATTGCTCGTCCCCGACCACCACTCATAAGGAAGACAATCAATAAATAAATCATGCTCCAACTTCGTTACATAAGGTTCACCATACGTGCATGCTACGGGAGTCACAAACCTCAACACAAGTATTTCTACAATCCACAACCACCCACTAGCATGACTCCAATATCACCACCTTTATATCGCAAAACTATTGCAAGGAACCGAACACATCATATTCAGTGATCTACAAATTTCATGTAGGATTTTATGACTAACCATGTGAATGACCAGTTCCTGTCATCTCTCTAAATAGGTATAAGTGAAGCAAGAGAGTTTAATCCTTTCTACAAAATATATGCCCGTGCTCTAACAAGTATAAGTGAAGCAAAAGACCATTCTACGAATGACGATTGTCTAAGTGAAGAGAAACAGGCAATCCAAACTTCAAATGATATAAGTGAAGCTCATGAAGCATTCTATAAATCCATACTCAAAAGATATAAGTGAAGTGCAATGAGCATTCTATAAATCAACCAAGGACTATCTCATACCAGCATGGTGCATAAAAGAAAAATGAAAACTAAATGCAAAAGACGCTCCAAGATTGCACATATCGCATGAACGAAACGAATCCGAAAACATACCGATACTTGTTGAAGAAAGAGGGGATGCCTTCCGGGGCATCCCCAAGCTTAGATGCTTGAGTGTCCTTGGATAATTACTTGGGGTGCCTTGGGCATCCCCAAGCTTGAGCTCTTTCCTCTCTTCCTTCTTCTCACATCGAGACCTTCTCGATCATCGAACACTTCATCCACACAAAACTTCAACAGAAAACTCGGTAAGATCCGTTAGTATAATAAAGTAAATCACTACTCTAAGTACTGTTGCAAAGCAATTCATATTTTGTTTTTGCATTGTGTCTACTGTAGTATAACTTTTTCATGGCTTAATCCACTGATATAAATCAATAGTTTCATCAAAACAAGCAAACTATGCATCAAAAACAGAATCTGTCTAAAACAGAACAGTCTGTAACAATCTGAATATTCACCATACTTATGACACTTGAAAAATTATGCCAAAATTAGGAAAAATAAAAATTTGTATAGAAAGACAGTGCAAAAAGAATTAGAACTATTTGACGTTCTAGTAAAAATAAAATAAAAATCACGCACTATAGCCAAAGTTTCTGTACTGCACCGCACAAACCAACAAGCATTGTAAACATCCTAATGGAAAACCTTGGCACATTATTTTTATAATACAATGGAATTTTACAAGGGGATAATTATTTTTTTTGAAAAGTTTCTGTAATCAAAATTCATAAAGTTTCCGTGAGCATGAACAAAGTTCAAGGCTAGCTCCCACTTCAACAATGCTAGTCTTTCTCACTTTCGCTTTTCTTTTTGAAAGGTTTTGGGTTCCCCTCTTTATTTTTGTTGTTTTTAAACTATATAAAAGCACTCAACAGAAATAAATGACTCTCCAAAACTTCTGGGTTGTCTCCCTAGCAGCGCTTTCTTTAAAGCCATTAAGCTAGGCATATAGTGCTCAAGTAGTGAATCCACCCGGATCCCAAGGTATATCAAAGCCAATTTTAATTAGCAATGATTTGGAATTTAGTAGTGAGCACAAAGTAACATAAATCAAGCAACGCGAAGTCTAACTCTCTTCCTATGCATCGGCATGTCGTAAAAGAACAATTCATGCACACATAGTAAAGGCCAATGCATAGTATAAACAGTTTCTTGCAATTTTATCGTGTTGGAAACATAGAGAGGTGGAGATATAGTTCCTCTCTCATAATAATTGCAAGTAGGAGCAGCAAGCACATGCATATTATATTCATCAAAATCATCATGTGTAATAGTAAAACGCAACCCATCAATATAATCCTTAATAAGAGCAAACTTCTCCAATATAGTGTAGTTTGGAGAATTCAAAAAGATAATAGGACTATCATGCGTGGGTGCAATAGCAACAATTTCATGTTTAACATAAGGAACCATAGCAAGTTCATCTCCATAAGCATAATTCATATTGGCATCTTGGCCACAAGCATAGCAAGCATCATCAAAAAGGGATATTTCAAAAGAATCAAAGGGATCAGTCATCATAGCAATCATCCTTCGGTAAGCACGAAGGGGAATTAAACAATGTATGAGTTGAAGAGTTACTCTCATTAGAAGGTGGGCATGGGTGATCAATCCGCTCTTCCTCCTTTTGTTTTTCGCTCTCCTCCTCATCTTTTTCATCCAATGAGCTCACAGTTTCATCAATTTCTTCTTCCATAGACTCCTGCAAAATATTAGTCTCTTCTTGGACAGCGGAGACTTTCTCAATAAGTGCATTAATATAGGCATTATATTCATAATTCTCAAAACAATATTTAAGTATAGCAAGATTTTCAGATCTGTAAACGGCATCATAAAGATTTTCACACTCTTTGAACATAGCTTCAATTTCATAAGCACCCATAAAAGCAACAAATTCTTCTATTTGTTCCACATCATAGTAATCATATATACCATTAGCATAAGAAGCCAAGGTTTTATCATCATTAAATTTGCATGAAAAGGGAAGGTGTGGAGCCTTCATCCTAGAGCAACAAGTATAATCATATCTCAAGCAAAGTTGCCGAGCATACCAATGCAACATATGAATTTGATCCCATAATATTTCCCCTTTTTGAGTCAAGCGATAATCCCTAAAGTATTCACGTTGATCTAATGTGTCTCCCATTACATAGTTGAATGGGGTTTTCTCGGGATTATTAAAGTAGTACTTAATATCTTTCACATAACCAGCATCGAGGGTTTTAGGAGGTTCCCCATCTCCATGAGTAGCAAGTACACCTATTTTTTTGGTATTTCGTGTTCCATATCCATAACGAAAGATAAAGAACAACAAAAAACAGCAAATAAAAAATACTTAGTGATAAAGCAAACAAGCACACACGAGAATATTCACCCCACGCTATTGCTCCCTGGCAACGGCGCCAGAAAAAGGTCTTGATAACCCACAAGTATAGGGGATCGCACCAGTTTTCGATAAGTAAGAGTGTCAAACCCAACGAGGAGCTAAAGGTAGAACAAATATTCCCTAAAGTTCTATCGACCACCGATACAACTCTACGCACGCTTGACATTTGCTTTACCTAGAACAAGTATGAAACTAGAAGTACTTTTGGATAGGTTTGCAAGAATATAAAGAGAGCGTAAATAAAAACCAGGGGTTGTTTTAAGTAAAGAAGCAATAAAGTAAATATAGCGGGTGTGGAAAAGTGGTGGTAGGAGTTGCGAAATTATCCCTTAAGCAATTGACTATTTTACTAGACCGATAGCAAGTTTTATGTGGGAGAGACCACTGCTAGCATGTCATCCCTGACTTGGAAATCTATGCACTTATGATTGGAACTATTAGCAAGCGTTCGCAAATACTAACGTTCATTAAGGTAAAACCCAACCATAGCATTAAGATATATTGGTCCCCTTCAATCCCGTATGTATCAATTTCTATGCTAGGCTGAAGCTTCTATCACTCTTGCCCTCCAATACATAGTCCTATAAACATACAAATAACCCTATGGTGTGATCCACGCGCGCGCTCATATGATGGGCACCAAAGGGCAGCAACATAACCACAAGCAAATTAAATCAATCATAGCAATTCATCAACCACCAATAGGACAACGAAAATCTACTCAGACATCATAGGATGGCAACACATCATTGGATAATAATATGAAGCATAAAGCACCATGTTCAAGTAGAGGGTACAGCGGGTTGCGGGAGAGTGGATCACTGTAGATAGAGGTGGGAAGGTGATGGAGATGTTGGTGAAGATGGCAGATGTGTTGGTGTAGATTGCAGTGATGATGATGATGGCCACGACAGTGTTCCGGCGCCACCGGAAGAGAAGGGGAGAGGGGGGCCCTTCGTCTTCTTCTTCCTTGACCTCCTCCCTAGACGAGAGAAGGGTTTCCCCTCTGGTCCTTGGCTTCCATGCCGTGGGAGGGGCGAGAGCCCCTCCAACATTGGATCTATCTCTCTGTCTCTCTCTGTTTCTGCGTTCTCCTCTGCTGCCCTTTCACCGTTTCTTTTATATCCGGAGATCCGTAACTCCGATTGGACTGAAACCTTCGCTGTGATTTTTTACCAAAAATTAGCTTTCTTGCGGCCGAAGAAGGGCATCAACCGCCTTACGGGTGGCCCATGAGGGTCAGGGGCGCGCCTAGGGGGGGCAGGCGTGCCCCCTGCCTCGTGGCCACCTCGGGCACCGTCTCGCGTGGAATTTTCTTCCGGAATTATCCAAATATTCCAAAAATATTCTCCGTCCGTTTTTATCCCATTTGGATTCTGTTTGATATGGATATTCTGCGAAACCAAAAACATGCAACAAACAGGAACTGGCACTGGGCACTGGATCAATATGTTAGTCCCAAAATAGTATAAAAAGTTGCTAAAAGTATATGAAAGTTGTATAATATTGGCATGGAACAATAAAAAATTATAGATACGACGGAGACGTATCAGAAGGCTTTGCTTACGAGGGCCCGAGCTGCGGCGTGATGGCCGCCCATACCAGCATGTATTTCAGCCAAGAGTTGCCGCCCCTCCTCTTCGGAGATGCACCTTTGGAGAACTCCGGTAGTGCTTTTCTTGTACAGTTCACCTTCGTGAACTTTATAGGCTTTAGAACGCCGAACTATGCTACGGGCCTCATTTTGATCGTCAGAAAGCTCCTGCCTATTAAGGTAGGCCAGGAAGGGTTCGGTCCATGGAGCAATAATGGCCATGATCTCATGGACAGAGGGTGTTATTTCGGTATCCGAACCCCGATGATATATGTATTGTGTTCGGCTGTTGGGGGCGTGATCAGGTCTGAACTGGCGTCTCCGCTCTCATCCTGCCATACCATGGATGGCCTGAGGAGCCTTTCCAAAAAGGTATTACATGGGACGGGGTCGCGCTTGGCGCCCATGCGAGCAAGGATTTCCGCTGCCTAGTTACTGTCCCGAGCGACGTGATGAAATTCAAGCCCCTCGAATCGAGCCGATATGTTTAATACAACGTTTCGATATGCCACCATTTTTGGATCTCTTGCATCGAACTCTCCGTTTATTTGAGATATTGCGAGGTTTGAGTCACCGCACACCTCTAGGCGTTGTATGCCCATGGAGACAGCCATGCGGAGACCATGTAGAAGTGCCTCGTATTCGGCTGCATTATTGGAGTCAGTATACATGATTTGCAACATGTAGCGGACTGTGTCCCCCGTAGGGGATGTCAAGATGATGCCAGCCCCCAGTCCGGCTAGCATTTTAGAGCCGTCGAAGTACATGATCCTGTTGGAGTACGAACTGTACTCTTTAGAGAGCTCGGCTTCCGTCCATTCGGCGACGAAGTCGGCCAACACCTGAGATTTAATAGCCCAGCGTGGCTTGTATGTTATTTCACACGATAAGAGCTTAATGGCCCATTTAGCTATGCGGTCGGTGGTGTCCCTGTTGTTTATAATGTCGTTAAGTGGTGCTTTGGATGCCACCGTGATCGAACACTCTTGAAAATAGTGTCAGAGTTTTTGGGATGCCATAAAGACCGCGTAAGCTATCTTTTGGTAGCGAGGGTATCGGGATTTGCATGGTGTAAGGACCTCCGATATGTACTGGCTTTTGGACGGGGAATTTATGTCCCCCTTCCCCTCGCTCGACGACGAGTAGAGTTGCGGAGATATAAAGCAACATAGGCTCGCCAACACTTGGGGCGGCTAGAATTGGGTTGCCTGCTAATAGGTTTTTATTTCTTCCAATCCAGTTGTGTCCGCTTCCGTCCATTCGAAGTTGTCGGTGCATCTAAGCAGTCTGTAAAGTGGTATTGCTTTTTCTCCTAATCTGAAGATAAAGCGGCTCGAAGCCGCCACGCACCCTGCTAGCTTTTGGACCTGCTTTAAGTCTGTTGGTGTAGCCACTTGCGGCAAGGCTCGGATTTTAGCTGGGTTTGCTTCAATTCCTCTATGGGAGACAATGAACCCTAGTAACTTTCCTGCTGGAACACCGAAGACGCATTTTTCCGGATTGAGCCGTATGTCGTATGTTCGGAGGTTGTCAAACATGAGGCGGAGATCGTCCACGACGTGTTTAGTATTGATGACCATGTCGTCCACATATGCCTCATCTTTCTTGATGATTTGTTTTTCCAAGCATGTTTGAATCATGCATTGGTAAGTGGCACCAGCGTTTTTAAGCCCAAAAGGCATAGCGTTGAAATAGAAAGGTCCATACGGGGTGATGAACGCCGTTGCGGCCTTGTCGGACTCCTTCATTTTAATCAGATGGTATCCGGAGTAAGCGTCCAGGAAACACAATGAGTCGTGTCCCGCGGTCGCATCAATGATCTAGTCAATGCGAGGCAATGGGAAAGGGTCTTTAGGGCAAACCTTATTGAGGTCTTTGAAATCGACACAAAGGCGCCAAGATTTATCCTTCTTCGGCACCATGACCAAGTTGGCTAGCCAACCCGGGTGTTTGATTTCTCTGATGAACCCGGCCTCCAGTAGTTTGGCTAGCTCCTCCCCCATAGCTTGTCGTTTGGGTTTGGAAAATCGCCGAAGCATTTGCTTGACTGGTTTGAACCCCTTGATTATGTTGAGGCTATGTTCGGCTAGTCTGCATGGGATCCCAGGCATGTCCGAAGGGTGCCAGGCAAAGATATCCCAATTTTCACGTAGGAACGCGCGTAAGGCGGCGTCCACCGTCGGATCCAGCTATGCTCCAATGGACGTTGTTTTATTAGCATCCATCAGGTGTACTTAGAATTTAACTATTTCATCTGCTGGCTTGAAAGAGGTGGATTTAGGTCTCTTATCGAGAATCACATCATCCTTGTCCACCGTGGAACTGTAGCGATCCGACATCAAACAGTTAAATCTCTGTGCATAAGTGTCATCCCTGGATCAGTATGCTGACACACACAGTACTTCAAGGATTTATAATAGAGTGCAATCACACACTTATTACATCGAATGTCTCAAAAGAGAATCTTATTACAATAATATGGCCTAAGGCCATCTAAATAAGATAACTGCGGAAGCATCGAAGGTAAATGAGTCCATCAACTCCAACGACATAGCTGAGTGCACGACAACGACCTAGCGCACCTTACTCCTCGTCTGAAAAGTCTGCAACATAATATGTTGCAGCCCGAAACGGGTCAGCACATGGAATATGCTGGCAAAATAACACTGTAGAGCAATGAACATGTAATAGCTATAACTATATGCATATATGGCTGGTGGAGGCTCTACGGTTATCATGTTTTTGCGAAAAGCCATTTTTTCCCTACTGCAAAGGAACATATTTATTTAACTACAAAGTTGGTTGATAAACACTGAGAATGGAAACCCCATCTCAAATCCCAATTAAAGTAATTAACAACCCAACAAAATTAATTTAGAGTGTTGAGATCACATCAATAATTCAAGAACCAGATACTCAAGATGTCCATGACCGGGGACACGACTAACCATGATTAGTTTGTACAGTCTGCAGAAGTTTGCACACTTTTCCCCACAAGACTCGATCTCCTCCGTTGAATTTCTCACACTACATGATGTTTGAGAAACCGATGACCGAGACACAGTCTTTCAAAAGCATTAACTCTTTCGACGGGTAAACCGTACCACCTACATCCCCTACATCTGCTTGTTTACCACTGAAAGAGGTCACACACATACTCAACTATGCCAGAGCCCATAATGGCTTGTGGCTGCACATGGAAGTTTCTAGCATGAATAATCTTATGATCCCTTTGAGCCTGGGTGGCGAACCATAAGATGATCACACGGGTTCCCCGGGATCTCCTTGGACAACACTGGATTCCCTAGGTGCCCACAAACAATCCACCCAAATGTGTATTAAAGTAGCCACCTTAAATAAACCTGTAGTTCTTAATAATACTCACAACTGTCATGAATCACTCAAACCAAACCACGTCTACGAGCATAGCATAACAGTGTAAGCATAACGTAAAAGTAACTCCCAAGGTTTAAATAAAGGACAATAGGTTCTACCTCATCAACTACTTCCCAATACCCACATGTTATCAAACCTACTCATGTAATGTTTGAGGGTTGAAACTAATGCATAAAAACTAGGTATGAAAAGTATGATCAAAGTGTTACTTGCCTTGCTGACGATCTAAAAACCCTAGAGACTCGTAGTAGCACGCTTCGCACTCCGAAAATTCTATCGCAAACAAACAATAGCATACATAAACAATCAATCATAGATGCAAGGGTAAAACTCAGATAAAAAATCCAAACTAAAGTGCTTCGATTTGCAAAAAGAATCAATCAAATTGGAGCTACGAAACTCAAACTACGATTAAAAGAAGTATGAAAAAAATCTTCCTGCAACCAAACTTTAAATTGTAAAAATCATGTTCAAGTTGATTAACTAGAAAGAGGGGTTCAAAACGAAGATTTTGGCGTTGGTTTCACTGGATTTGGACGAACGGTTAAAAAGTTGCAAGGGATTTAAGATCAGGGGCTAATCTACGATAAAAATAATCACGGATAGGTCCCTGGCCGAAAATAAAATAAAAAGAAAAAGACTAACGAACGAACGTTCATTATCAAAGACGAACGAACGAATGCGTTCGCGAACAGAGGCGTTCGAGTGAATGTCCGCTAAATAGCGAAACCGAAAAAAACCAATCGAACCGATCCAAACGAAAACCAGAAAAAAAACCGGGCGTCGGCGATGGTTTTTTACCGGTTCGTCGAAAAAGACCGGCGACTCGCGAGATCCGGCGAGGCGGGGGCTCCGGCGAGGCTGCGGCTCGTCGGCGGGGTCGGCGGGGTGGGGCGACGGCGCGGGACTGCGGCTGTTGTTGCTGCGGCGGCGGCGGCGGCTGGCGGCTTGGGAGGAGAGGGGCCCGGGGCGGGGCCTTATAAAAAGGGGGAGGGGCGTGGCGGCGGCGGGGTGGCTTGGGCGAGGGGGCACCGGCCTCAGGAGGCGTGCCCGAGCCGGACACGACTGGCGGCGGTGGGGCGGTTCCCGCGCGGGGGAGGACGGCGGCGGCCTTCTGGGCGCGACCCAGTTCGGTCGGCCTGAAGAGATTTTTTATAAAAAATTCTGCCAAAGAAAAATCCTAATAAAATATAAAAAAATTCTAAAAATGCCAAAAACAATTTTCACCGTCTAAATAAAATATTTAGAACAAAGTGAACATTTTTTGGACTAATAATTTAATTTTCAAAAATGCATATTTTTCTAATTCGAATAGAATAGCAATAAAATTCCAAATAAAATATTTATTTGATTTTAACGTTTTCCCTCCAATATCCCCTCTTATTTTGGAGAAGTCATTTTATCTCCACTCATTTATTTTAATATCGGAAATATTTTGGAGAGAAAAAAATATTAAAACCAAATTGATCCTCTTTTTCAAATTTGAGAAAAATTAAATATGAAAATAAATGAAATCCCCAACTCTCTCCTTGGGTCCTTGAGTTGCTTAAGATTTCTTGGATCACAACCAAAATGCAAATAAAATATGATATGCATATGATGACCTATGTATAACATCCAAATTGAAAATTGGGATGTTACAAACCTACCCCCCTTAAGATGAATCTCGCCCTCGAGATTCGGGTTGGCTAGAAAATAGGTGTGGGTGGTCTTTCCGTAGATCTTCCTCTCGTTCCCAGGTGGCTTCATCCTCGGTATGGTGGCTCCACTGAACCTTGCAAAACTTAATAACCTTGCCGCGCGTAACTCGGCTGGCAAACTCGAGAATCTTGACGGGTTTCTCCTTGTAGGTTAGATCACTATCCAACTGAATTGCTTCCAGGGGCACTGTATCTCTCAGAGGAATATCGACCATCTCAACATGACACTTCTTCAACTGGGAAACGTGAAACACATCATGAACTCCCGACAGTCCTTCGGGTAACTCCAACTTGTAGGCCACTTCTCCCATACGCTCCAAAACTCGGTATGGTCCTACAAATCTTGGGGCTAACTTTCCCTTAACTCCAAATCGTTTAAATCCTCACAGAGGTGACACACGAAGATATGCTCTGTCTCCGATTTCATAGACTACCTCCTTACGCTTTGTATCGGCATAACTCTTCTGCCTGGACTGAGCTACCTTTAGTCTGTCGCGAATCAACTTAACCTTCTCTTCGGACTCCTTGATCAGATCCGGTCCAAACAACTGGTGGTCTCCAACTTCATCCCACATTAACGGTGTCCTGCACCTTCTCCCATACAAAGCTTCGAAAGGTGCCATCTTCAAACTAGCTTGATAACTGTTGTTGTATGAGAACTCTGCATAAGGCAAATTATCATCCCAACTGGATCCATAATCTAATGCACAAGCTCTCAACATGTCCTACAGAATCTAATTGACTCTCTCGGTCTGTCCATCTGTCTACGGATGAAAGGCTGTACTGAACTCTAGCCTAGTACCCAAAGTCTGGTGCAGCAGATTCCAAAACTTTGAGGTAAATTGTGTCCCTCTATCTGATATGATGGTCCTCGGAACTCCATGCAGACATACGATCCTGGTCATATATATCTTGGCCAACTTCACACTCGTATAGGTGGTTTTCACTAGGATAAAGTGAGCCACTTTTTTCAAACGATCCACTACTACCCAGATAGAATCTTATCCCGATCGGGTCCTGGGTAATCCGGTGATAAAATCCATGCCAAGCTTGTCCCACTTTCATTCGGGTATCGGCATAGGCTGCAGTAATCCTGCTGGCTTCTGATGTTCTGCCTTCACTCTCTGACATACATCACATACGGCTACAACTCGGCAATATCCTTCTTCATACCAGTCCACCAGCAACGCTCCTTCAAATCCAAATACATCTTGATGTTTCCGGGGTGTATCGAGTATGGTGAGTCATGAGCTTCCTGAAGTATTAACTTTCTGATCTCCGCATTATTGGGCACATAAACACGATCCTCAAACCATAAAGTTTCGTGCTCATCCTTACGAAAACCTTTGGCTTTTCCTTTGCTCATCTTGTCCTTTATCTCAACAATCTCCTTATCATCCTTCTGAGCTTCTCGAATCTTTCCCAATAATGTAGACTGAACTTCCATTGCTGCAACAAAACCTCTTGGAACTATCTCCAAACGAAGTTCCTTGAGATCGTCAACTATCTCCATATACTCTGCTCTTGGCGAGCTTACTAAAATGGATGACCTAAGGGCTAGGGTTGG
This sequence comes from Aegilops umbellulata, assembly GCA_032464435.1. NCBI lineage: Eukaryota > Viridiplantae > Streptophyta > Magnoliopsida > Poales > Poaceae > Aegilops > Aegilops umbellulata. Next base: position 388,776,525 of record CP136057.1, on the reverse strand, counting down.
CAATTTAAACTTATCCACAAATCCCCTTGATATGTATGAATGCGATGCACCAGTATAAAAAAGAACAAGAGCAGTAAATGGCTTAACCAAAAACTTACCAATCACTGCGTCATGCTGATCTTCGACCTCCTCCACGTTGATGTGGTTCACCTGACCTCTGGTGAAGGGATTGGGCTTCTTCCCAGAGCTTCCATTGCCATTGCCATTCTTCAACTCAGAACAATAGTTGGCGTAGTGCCCAGTCTTCCCGCACTTGTAACAAGTGACATGACTCAGATCCTTCTTAGCGGGTGTTGCTAGGTTGGAACGGTTCTGGTTGCTGCTTGCTCCATTCCCATTTCCATTCTGGGACCACTATGATTATGCGAACTTCCTCCATTGTGGGTGTGGCCTCCATGATTATGGGTGTATCCTCCCGAGTTCGGGGTAAAGCGAGGCTTCTGCCGAGCTCCAGAATTATACTTCCCTTGTCCATACTTCCTTTTGCGGCTCTCTATCTGCTGCTGCTTCCCTTCAATCATAAGAACCCTGTCTACCAACTCTTGGTAGTTAGCAAATGTTTCTACCATCAACTGCATACTCAGCTCATCATTCAACCCTTCCATAAACTTCTCCTGCTTTGCGGCATCGGTGGCCACATCATCCGGGGCATAACGAGCTAACATACTAAACTCATCCACGTACTGCCCCATAGTACGGTTTCCCTGGCGTAAGTTGTGAAACTCACGCTCCTTCATGCTCATAGCTCCAGTTGAGACATGGGCTGTGCGGAACGCTTGCTGAAACTGATCCCATGTGACATTGGCTATGGGGAACGTGGTTGTGTAATTCTCCCACCATGAGGCTACGGGTCCATCCAGTTGGTGTGCGGCAAAGCGCACCTTCTCAGCATCTGTGCAACCTGCGGTGGTTACCTCCCTTCCAATCATGCGTAGCCAGTCATCAGCAACAATCGGCTCGGTGCTACTGGAAAACACCGGCGGATTCAACCTTAGAAAACGGGCTAAGTTGTCAACTGGAGGTGGTGGCGGAGGGTTGTTGTTGTTGTTGTTGTTGTTGTTGTTGTTGTTGTTGTTGTTGTTGTTGTTGTTGTTGTTGTTGTTGTTGTTGTTGTTGTTGTTGTTGTTGTTGTTGTTGTTGTTGTTGTTGTTGTTGTTGTTGTTGTTGTTGTTGTTGTTGTTGTTGTTGTTGTTGTTGTTGTTGTTGTTGTTGTTGTTGTTGTTGTTGTTGTTGTTGTTGTTGTTGTTGTTGTTGTTGTTGTTGTTGTTGTTGTTGTTGTTGTTGTTGTTGTTGTTGTTGTTGTTGTTGTTGTTGTTGTTGTTGTTGTTGTTGTTGTTGTTGTTGTTGTTGTTGTTGTTGTTGTTGTTGTTGTTGTTGTTGTTGTTGTTGTTGTTGTTGTTGTTGTTGTTGTTGTTGTTGTTGTTGTTGTTGTTGTTGTTGTTGTTGTTGTTGTTGTTGTTGTTGTTGTTGTTGTTGTTGTTGTTGTTGTTGTTGTTGTTGTTGTTGTTGTTGTTGTTGTTGTTGTTGTTGTTGTTGTTGTTGTTGTTGTTGTTGTTGTTGTTGTTGTTGTTGTTGAAGACAAATCCGGGGTCACGTCTCGGAGGCATCTGATGGGTTTAAAGGGAAGAGATTAGAATATAATGAGGTCTAAAGAGAAAGCACTACCCATATGCACATGAGACAAACACATTCATATGACACCACTCAATTCAAACAAGGGCATACAAACGATCTAACTACCGTTACAAAATACTCGGACTACTACTATATACATGGGGGAATACTACTGATAATATGGTGGTCAACTAGAAATTTTGATCGGTGGAAGACTCCATGATATCCGCTCCAGCTTCGCATCGTAATCATCATCACTACTGTCGGGGTCGAAGTCGGTGTCATCGATGATGATGTAGTCCTCGGGATGGTTGTCATCTCCTCCTGGCGCGGGTCTCCCATGAATACTCCTAGCTTCTTCTTCAGGTCTTCATTCTTCTCCAGTAGCACTACGATTTCCTCCTCATGTCCATCGCGTGTAGACTTGAGTTCCTCTTCAAGCTCCATGTTCCTAGTCATCACCTTCTTCAGATCTATCATGTTGGCGCACATTTGGTTCTCCTGGCAGCGAATGTGCTGGTTTAACTCCTGGATGAAAGCTGCAATGGACTTGTCCCTCCTGGTGCTGATCATCTCCCATTGCTCATCTCGGCGCCCACATATATGGTAGATGGTGTCCTTAAAATCTTTGTTGTAGACGTCGCCGATGCATCCCATGGCGATGTGGGCTGCCATGCTCTTTCCTAGACTCCAGGTGTGTGCATCAAAGGAAAACTCTATGGGCTCAGTAACTGGCGTGAATGTCCTTCCTGGAACATGAACTCGTATCATCCAACGCTCCTCTTTTGGTAAGGTGGCGGTGTAGGTCCCGGTGAAGCTTGGTATTCCGATGTTCAGGTACCTAGTGACTTCCTTCAAGTGCCGCCCAAATGGCGTGTCTTCATCCGGTTGTGCAAACTTGTTCCTCGGGTCCGCCGTCCGCCATCTATAGAGTGGAAAATGGAGAGGAGTCAGAAATGAGTAGAGAAGAGTGACCTATGGCTTATCTTAGTGGTCGCGTCCTATAGTTAGCGTGTGCTCTGATACCATCTTGTAGCGATCCAACCTCAGACGGTCAAATCTCTGTGCAGAAGTGTCATCCCTAGATCGGTAATGCTGACATACACAGTACTTGAAGGATTAATAACAGAGTGCAACACTTATTACATCGAATGTCTCAAAAGAGAATCTTATTACAATAATATGGCCTAAGGCCATCTAAATAAGATAACTACAGAAGCATCGAAGGTAAATGAGTCCATCAACTCCAACGGCATAGCTGAGTGCACGACAACGACCTAGCGCACCTTACTCCTCGTCTAAAAGGTCTGCAACATAATACGTTGCAGCCCGAAATGGGCCAGCACATGGAATATGCTGGCAAAATAACACTGTAGAGCAACGAACATGTAATAGCTATAACTATATGCATATATGGCTGGTGGAGGCTCTACGGTTATCATGTTTTTGCAAAAAGCCAAATTTTCCCTACTGCAAAGGAACATATTTATTTAACTACAAAGTTGGTTGATAAACATTGAGAATGGAAACCCCATCTCAAATCCCAATTAATGTAATTAACAACCAAACAAAATTAATTTAGAGTGTTCAGATCACATCAATAATTCATGAACCGGATACTCTGTCCATGACCGGGGACACGGCTAACCATGATTAGTTTGTACACTCTATAGAGGTTTGCACACTTTTCCCCACAAGACTCGATCTCCTCCGTTGAATTTCTCGCACTACATGATGTTTGAGAAACGGATGACCGAGACACAGTCTTTTAGAAGCATTAACTCTTTCGACGGGTAAACCGTACCACCTACATCCCCTACATCTGCTAGTTTACCACTGAAAGAGGTCACACAACATACTCAACTATGCCAGAGCCCATAATGGCTTGTGGCTGCACACGGAAGTTTCTAGCATGAATAATCTTATGGTCCCTTTGAGCCTGGGTGGCGAACCATATGATGATCACACGGGTTCCCCGGGATCTCGTTAGACAACACTGGATTCCTCAGGTGCCCACAAACAATCCACCCAAATGTGTATTAAAGTAGCCACCTTAAATAAACCCTTAGTTCTTAATAATACTCACAACTGTCATGGATCACTTAAACCAAACCACGTCTACGAGCATAGCATAACAGTGTAAGCATAACGTAAAAGTAACTCCCAGGGTTTAAATAAAGGACAATAGGTTCTACCTCATCAACTACTTCCCAATACCCACATGTTAACAAACCTACTCATGCAATGTTTGAGGGTTGAAACTAATGCATAAAAACTGGGTATGAAAAGTATGATCGAAGTGTTACTTGCCTTGCTGACGATCTGAAAACCCTAGAGACTCGTAGTAGCAAGCTTCGCACTCCGGAAATTCTATCGCAAACAAACAATAGTATAGATAAGCAATCAATCATAGATGCAAGGGTAAAAAATCCAAACTGAAGGTTGAACTGAAGTGCTTCAATTTGTAAAAATAATCAATCAAATCGGAGCTACGCAACTCAAACTACGATGAAAAGAAGTTCAAAAACAAATCTGCTTGCAACCAAATTTTAAATTATCAAAATCATGTTCAAGTTGATTAACTGGAAAGAGGGGTTCGAAACGAAGATTTTGGCGTTGGTTTCACTGGATTTGGACGAACGGTTAAAAAGTTGCGAGGGATATAAGACCAGGGGCTAATCTGCAGTAAAAATAATTGCGGATAGGTCCCTGGCCAAAAAAAGTAAAAAGAAAAAGACTAACGAACGAACGAACAAACGCGTTCGCGAAACAGAAGTGTTCGAGTGAACGTCCGCTAAATAGCAAAACCGAAAAAAAAAACAATCGAACCGATCCAAACGAAAACAAAAAAAACCAGGCGACGGTTTTTTACCGGTTCGTCGAAAAACGCCGCGGCGGAGAGATCCGGCGAGGCGGGGGCTCCAGCGAGGCTGCGGCTCGTCAGCGGGGTGGGGTGACAGCAGGCAGCGGCGACGACGCGGGGCTGCGGCTGCTGCTGCTGTTGCTGCGAAGGCGGCGGCGGCTGTCGGCTTGGGAGGAGAGGGGGCCAGGGAGGGGCCTTATAGGGGGGCGAGGCGGCGGCGGGGTGGTTTGGGCGAGGGGGTACCGACCTCGGGAGGCGTGCCCGAGCCGGACACGGCTGGCGGCGGCGGGGCGGTTCCCGCGCGGGGGAGGACGGCGGCGGCCTGCTGGGCCGGCTAGGCTGGGTGCGGCCCAGTTCGGTCGGCCTGAAGAGATTTGTTATTAGAAAAATTCCACCAAAGAAAGTCCTAATAAAATATTAAAAAACCTTAAAAAATCCCAAAAGCAATTTTCACCGTCTATATAAAATATTTAGAACAAAGTGAACATTTTTCTGGCCTAATAATGCAATTTTAAAAAATGCATATTTTTCTAATTCGAATAAAATAGCAATCAAATTCTAAATAAAATATTTATTTGATTTTAATGTTTTTCCTCCAATATTCCCCTCTTATTTTGGAGAAGTCATTTTATATCCATTCATTTATTTTAATAGCGGAAATATTTCGGAGAGAAAAAAATATTAAAACCAAATTGATCCTCTTTTTCAAATTTGAGAAAAATCAAATATGAAAATAAATGAACTCCCCAACTCTCTCCTTGGGTCCTTGAGTTGCTTAAGATTTCTTGGATCACAACCAAAATGCAAATAAAACATGATATGCATATGATGACCTATGTAGAACATCCAAATTGAAAATTGGGATGTTACAGGAACGTAGGGTGGTTAGTTCTTCGGCCTCAAGGGCTTCGGATAGTGCCTCAAGGGCCAAGGATGCGGTTTTGTTTTTGGCACGGAGTGCGTTATCCAGATCACTCGTAACTGTGATTATTCCATTGGCCCTAGCTTTTTAAGCTTCATGTACCCATAATGAGGTATGACTTGGAAGCGTGAAAAGGCGCCCCGCCCTAGCAGGGTGTGATATCCGCTATTGAAGGGAGCGATGTGAAAGAGCAACTCTTCTGACCTGTAATTTTCAGGTGTGCCGAATACTACATCAAGTTTAATTCTCCCCGAACATCATGCTTCTCGACTGGGGATGATGCCTCGAAAGGTGGTACTGCTATGCTCGATGCGTGTCCTATTGATCTGCATTTTGTCGAGCGTGTCCTCGTAGATGAGGTTAAGCCCACTGCCGCCATCCATGAGCACTTTGGTAAGTCGAAAGTCGTCCACAATTGTGTTTAGTACTAAAGCGGAGGGTGCTCGGACTGATCAGGCCCTTGGTTCGTCATCAGCTGTGAAGGTTATTGCCGCGTCGTTCCATGGGCTCGCTGCGGTTACTTGGTGGACTTCAGCGAGGTCGCGAAGTGCCCTCTTGTGCCGATTATTTGAAGAGAAAGTCTCGAAGACCGTAAAGACGTTAAAATCGTCATCCTTCGGAGGGTGCTTCTGTGGAGTGGCAGTGGTGTGGATGGCATCGCCACTTTTAGATACCTACCAGAGTACCCAACATGCTCGGAGGCTGTGTGTTGGGTCTGTGCTTTGCGTCGCATGTAGCCGATAGGGCTTGTCGAGGAGTTCGTCAAGGACGGACTTGTATCCTGCGAAGGGTTTGTTTTTCTTGCCGACGGTCTTATGGTCGGATTCCTCGTAAGGGTGTATCCGTTTTGCCTGGGCAGTGCATTGCTTAAAGGCAGCGGGTTCCAGTTGGGTTTTCTGGGCCTTCCACGTGCTTTCCATCACGCAGTACTTCCGTACTATGTGCGATAGTTTCGTGAAACTCTGTATGCGGCGGCGGTCGAGGGCATTCCAAATTCCCTCGTTGGTACAATTGCGATGAAAGACCGAGACTGCATCGTCGTCGCATCAATCTTTAATCTTGTTTTTGACAAGTAGGAACCTGGCCCAAAAGTGATGGATCATTTCCTGAGGTTGCTGCCATACATACATCAGGTCATATATGTCTGGAGGGCCTGAATTACTTGGAGAGTATTGATTGTGGTGGGTGGGTGGGCTAAAACTCGAATCCCGACCCAAAATTGTGTCCGGAGCCTGTAGAATCTCCAAGATCACCAGTTCAGGTCCAAACGCTCCCCGGACCCTATGGGAGCCCTGAGTTCGAGGGACGCGGAGTCCCATTTGAAGGAAGGGTATCTAACTCAAGGGGCTCGGAGATCCGAACATAGCTGGTCTTTAATTTAGGGGAAGAAGTGTCTTTGTCTCATTTCACAACGACCGCTACCAGGTGAGTGATCGGCGGGAGATTGATTTCCCTCTGGTCAGGTTTAAGCCCGATCCGATCATAGTCCATTGAAAGCCCCAGGGCGGCGATGCGATCTAGCAGCCGGTTTAAGGATGAGATGTCCGCCGGATCCATCTTTTTGGAGTATTCGAGACCGATGCAGGGGTGGTGTTTGGCGATCGTGCCGCCGGCTTGATGGCCATGCAGGCACCCACGATGAAACCGCCGAGCTGGAGGACCTATTCTGAAGTTAGGCTCTGCTACCTCTTGAGCACTGCATTGGGTTTCCCTTGAAGAGGAAAGGGGTGGTGCAGTAAAGTAGCGTAAGTATTTCCCTCGGTTTTGAGAACCAAGGTATCAATCCAGTAGGAGACTACGCTCGAGTCCCACGCACCTACACAAACAAATAAGAACCTCGCAACCAACGTGATAAAGGGGTTGTCAATCCCTTCACGGTCACTTACGAGAGTGAGATCTGATAGATATGATAAGATAATATTTTTGGTACTTTTATGATAAATAGTAAAAGTAAAGATTGCAAGGTAAATAAAGATAAAAATAGCTTGTTGACGGAAGATTAATATGATGGAAAATAGACCCGAGGGCCATAGGTTTCACTAGTGGCTTCTCTCAAGATAGCATAATTATTACGGTGGGTAAACGAATTACTGTCGAGCAATTGATGAATTGAGCATAGTTATGAGAATATCTAGGTATGATCATGTATATAGGCATCACGTCCGTGACAAGTAGACCGACTCCTTCCTGCATCTACTACTATTACTCCACATATCGACCGCTATCCAGCATGCATCTAGAGTATTAAGTTCATAAGAACAGAGTAATGCTTTAAGTAAGATGAGATGATGTAGAGGGATAAACTCATGCAATATGATATAAACCCCATATTTTTATCCTCGATGGCAACAATACAATACGTGTCGTTTACCCTACTGTCACTGGGATCGAGCACCGCAAGATTGAACCCAAAGCTAAGCACTTCTCCCATTGCAAGAAAGATCAATCTAGTAGGCCAAACCAAACTGATAATTCGAAGAGACTTGCAAAGATAACCAATCATACATAAAAGAATTAAGCGGAGATTCAAATATTGTTCATAGATAATCTTAATCATAAACCCACAATTCATCGGATCTCGACAAACACACCGCAAAAGAAGAGTTACATCAAATAGATCTCCAAGAGAATCGAGGAGAACTTTGTATTGAGATCCAAAGAGAGAGAAGAAGCCATCTAGCTAATAACTATGGACCTGAGGGTTTGAGGTAAACTACTCACACATCAACGGAGAGGCTATGGTGTTGATGTACAAGGATATGCATAAATATCTTCTCTAGATTTGAAACGGTGCAAAGGAATTAAAAAGACAAGGTATAACAGTTAGTACCACCCTGTAGTGAACTGATGTCTTCTTCATTGTGCAGACAAAGATCTTGTTGTTTTTTGTCTCTAGTTTCTTTATCCTAACAATCTTTCTGAGTTTCTTGACTTGACTGATATTCATGGACAACTCATTTCCCCATCTGCTGAAAGGGTCGAACAGTGGGTCAAAACCTCTGACAGAAAGACCTACATGTGCAAGACCAAATTGTTAAAAACCTAATATTCGAAAACAAGAAGTGGAAAGGTGTGTTATTAATTGCAATAGGCCTAATATTTAAAAACAAGCAAACATAGTCATTCAAACTTGTATTGTGCAGGTCCAAGTACACTAATTATTGTTAAATCAAATGGAAAGGCGTGTTAAATACTCCCTCTAGTCCTTTTTACTCTGCAAAATAAGAGTTGTCTGAAGTCAAACTTCCTAAAGTTTGACCTTATTTATATGAAAAAATATCAACATCTACCATGCTAAAGTTATACAATATGAAAATTTAAGTCATGACACATATACTGATATTGATTTCATATTGTGAATGTTGATATTTTTTCTATAAAGTTGGTCACACTTTACGAGGCTTGACTTTAGATAAATCTTGTATGCGAACTAAAAAGGACCGGAGGGAGTACAACATGCTTAACAAAAACCAAATATAGTCATTCATAGAGCTATTGTTAAAATTGGCATTGATGAAATTGAACTACACAATTCATACTAGCACATAGAGACATCACACTGTAAATAACCGAAATAAACAAGGTATACTACGAACAAACAAAGATGGCAATTGAAACTGGACATATGCTAACTACAAACAACCGAACAACCAAAAACCATAGAAATAAACAAGGTGTAATGCAAACAACCAAATATAGCAATAGATACTAAACAGGTTCTCACTACAAAAGGGGTACGAGAAAATAAATCACGACATTCCCCTAGTGAAGAGGCGCGGCAAAACAAATCATGGGTTTCCTCACTTGTCACAGATTGGCTCCTCCTTGTGGTCACTGTCGATGAGGTCTGACTTGCCAGCTGAAGATCCCAAGCCAGCGTCGCAAAACGTCTCCTTCAGAAATGACGAAAGGAGCTCCATGGCAATGAAGGGTGGCAAATTGTTCATAACGAGCCGCAGGAGACCAGTGGCAGGGCCATCGATGAGATCGTCGAATGTCGAACCCGAGGGGTTGGGGGTGGGCAAGTTACCCTGTGACATAGCCCGCGTCAAGCCATCGCTGTTGACGACCTCGATGTCGTAGCCGGTGTCTGTGACATGCCAGAATACTCTAGCCCGCTGATTGAAAGGCCCTGTCCGGGTCTAGTCATCGTCTCCATCTTCCTCGGTGGCCACCTCGCCGACGTTGGGCAAAGAGGGCGCGGTAAAGCTCTTTTGGGCCATTCGCTCCTCGAGATCCCCGGGAAGCATAGCCGGGCTTAGGCTGCGATGCTTTGGAGTGGGGGAGGGGGGGTTGGGATGGGGATCTGTGGGAAAGGGGACGTTTCGCAGGCATCATCTAAGAAACTCAGGGCGGCGAGGGTATGTATAACGGTGGGTAAACTGCACGGGCAGACCGGCAGAGGTTGATGATGGAGGCGGCATCGGCAACCTATCTAGGTTTCAAGCGAGGGAGGGGTGGTGTGTATGTGTGTGATCCGGGGATTTGGGGTGTGCGAAGGATTTGGGCTGTGTGTGTGGAGGGGGTCCAGGGTGGTGTTTGAGGAAATGTTGCGGGTACTGAAAATTTTACTAGGCGGGAGTAAAATTGCGGGGCTACTGAAGATTTGGATCAAGGAATTGAAACAGAGCGGGGCGGGAGTAACGAACATCACACATGGTTAAAACATGATAATCATGTGCTATCAAACAGAAAAGCACTTCAGTCGAGCAGATATTTCTAAGATTGCAAGGGATGCAGGCGGGAGTAAAATGTGTGAGGGATGCAGGCGGGAGTAAAATTTCGGGGCTAATGAAAATTTGGATCTACTGATTGAAGCAGAGCAGGAGTAACAGACATCACACACGGTCCACACATACTAATAGTGTGCTATCAAACAGAAAAACCATCTAGGAGGGTAGATATTTTTGAGATTGCCAGGGAGTAGATATTTTTGAGAGGGGGAGGGAAGCCTCGTGGAGCCCAATCTACTGTGATCATGTGGGTGATAGGGGTAGGGGCGCGACACACGGGTAGTCCTAGGGAATAGGGATTGTTTCATACCCAATCGCAGACGGTTGTTGTGTCCGACTCGTCTACTGTTTATAAATTAGGCGAAAAAACGCGGGAAAGGGTCAGAACACGAACACACTTGCATGTGGACCAAATATATCTATGAAAAGGGTGGTTTGATGTTCACATACCCAATGCACAATTTTGATGTGGCACCTGTCGCACAAAGCGCACGTTATTATTACTAGCCCCCCTCCCCCCACACACACTTCGTGTTGGCGGGAGGGGAGTCCTAGCTATCAACGCATGCCCCCAAATAGCTAGGTATAACATCTCACCCTACCGTAACACAAAACCGAAAGGAGTACATCATGGTCAACCACCCTTTGTTTCCGATCAAATGTGGACCGTGTGCGGGCCCAAGATATGTTCTTGTGACGTTAGATGGGTGAGACCACATACGAACCACACCTGTGGGTGGCCCGATGTGTGTGTGTGTGTGAAAATGATGTGGTGCGATATTTAAATAACCAAATCACAAATTTGATGTGGCACATGTGCATCACAAATTAACCGGACATCCCCGACCCCATGAGGTTCATCTAGTGCGAAGTAGTACTGTGCCCCCACACACTTTGAGTCGGTGGGAGGGGGCATCTGACCAACGCGTATTGTAACACTGACCAAGAAGAATCACCACCTTGGTCGTATAACCTCTCTTGTTGTTGTGTCAAAGTCATGCATGGATGTCCACACACGGCCCCACAAATAGGCTAGCTTGTCGCCGATAACCACGCGAGGGAGTGCCTGAAAACAACCACTGCGTGCATGTGGCCCAAACATATGTATGAAGTGCCATGTGGTGTTTGAATATACCGAATGCACAACTTGGATGTGGCGCCATGCTTTTGGAACCGGAAAGTCCCCACACAGAGCGAGGGTATATATATATATATGTATATATATATATATATATATATATATATATATATATATATATATATAGGGATTCATGTGTATGCAAGACCTCGAACTTAGGTATCGAATCTCACCATGATCGACGTATGACTATATGGTAACGCAAACAAAGAGAAGAAGAATCCACCCTGATAACCTGATGACCCACAAGTATAGGGGATCTATCATAGTCCTTTCGATAAGTAAGAGTGTCGAACCCAACGAGGAGCAGAAGGAAATGATAAGCGGTTTTCAGCAAGGTATTTTTTGCAAGCACTGAAATTATAGGTAACAGATAGTTTTGTGATAAGATAATTTGTAACGAGCAACAAGTAACAAGAGTAAATAAAGTGCAGCAAGGTGGCCCAATCCTTTTTGTAGCAAAGGACAAGCCTGGACAAACTCTTATATAGAGAAAAGCGCTCCCGAGGACACATGGGAATTATCGTCAAGCTAGTTTTCATCACGTTCATATGATTCGCGTTCGGTACTTTGATAATTTGTTATGTGGGTGGACCGGTGTTTGGGTGCTGTCCTTACTTGGACAAGCATCCCACTTATGATTAACCCCTATTGCAAGCATCCGCAACTACAAAAGAAGTATTAAGGTAAATCTAACCATAGCATGAAACATGTGGATCCAAATCAGCCCCTTACGAAGCAACGCATAAACTAGGGTTTAAGCTTATGTCACTCTAGCAACCCATCATCTACTTATTACTTCCCAATGCCTTCCTCTAAGCCCAAATAATAGTGAAGTGTCATGTAGTCGACGTTCACATAACACCACTAGAGGAGAGACAACATACATCTCATTAAAATATCGAACGAATACCAAATTCACATGACTACTAATAGCAAGACTTCTCCCATGTCCTCAGGAACAAATGTAACTACTCACAAAGCATATTCATGTTCATAATCAGAGGAGTATTAATATGCATAAAGGATCTGAACATATGATCTTCCACAAAATAAACCAACTAGCATCAACTACAAGGAGTAATCAACACTACTAGCAACCTACAAGTACCAATCCCAGGCCATGAGACAAGAATTGGATACAAGAGATGAACTAGGGTTTGAGAGGAGATTGTGCTGGTGAAGATGTTGATGGAGATTGGCCCCCTCCCGATGAGAGGAGCATTGGTGATGACGATGGCGACGATTTCCCCCTCCTAGAAGGAAGTGTCCCTAGCAGAACAGCTCCGCCGGAGCCCTAGATTGGTTCCGCCAAGGTTTCGCCTCGTGGAGGCGGAGTCTCGTCCCGAAATCTTGCTTGCAATTTTTCTTCGGACGGAAGACTTCATATAGCAGAAGATAGCCATCGGAGGGCCACCAGGGGGCCCACGAGGCAGGGGGCGCGCCCAGGGGGGTAGGGCGCCCCCACCCTCATGCCCAGGGTGTGGGTTCCCTCTAGTATTTCTTCCGCTCAATATTTTTTATTATTTCCAAAAATAACTTCCGTGGAGTTTCAGGACTTTTGGAGTTGTGCAGAATAGGTCTCTAATATTGGCTCCTTTTCCAGCCCAGAATTCCAGTTGCCGGCATTCTCCCTCCTTATGTAAACCTTGTAAAATAAGAGAGAATAGGCATAAGTATTGTGACATAATGTGTAATAACAACCCATAATGCAATAAATATCGATATAAAAGCATGATGCAAAATGGACGTATCAACTCCCCCAAAGCTTAGACCTCGCTTGTCCTCAAGCGGAAGCCGATAACGATAAATATGTCCACATGTTTAGAGGTAGAGGTGTTGATAAAATTGTTGGGGAATGTAGTAATTTCAAAAATTTCCTACGCACACATAGGATCATGGTGATGCATGGCAACGAGAGGGGAGAGTGTTGTCTACATACCCTCGTAGACCGAAAGCGGAAGCGTTAGCACAACACGGTTGATGTAGTCGTACGTCTTCATGATCCGACCGATCAAGTACCGAACGAACGACACCTCCGAGTTCAGCACACGTTCAGCCCGATGACGTCCCTCTAACTCTGATCCAGCCGAGTGTTGAGGGAGAGTTTCGTCAGCACGACAGCGTGGTGACGATGTTGATGTTCTACCGACGCAGGGCTTTGCCTAAGCACCGCTACAATATTATCGAGGTGGACTATGGTGGAGGGGGGCACCGCACACGGCTAAAAGATCAACTGATCAATTGTTGTGTCTATGGGGTCTCCCTGCCCCTATATATAATGGAGCAGGGGGGGTGCGACCGGCCAGGGGAGAGGGCGCGCCAGGAGGAGTCATACTCCCACCGGGAGTAGGACTCCCCCCTTTCCTAGTTGGATTAGGACTTGGGAGGGGAAAGAGGTGGAGGAGAAGAAGGAAGGGGGGCCGCCGCCACCCTCTCCTTGTCCTATTCGGACTAGGGGAGGGGCGCGCGGCCCTTGCGCTGGCCACCTCTCCTCTCTTCCACCAAGGCCCACTAAGGCCCATTAAGTCCCCGGGGGGTTCCGGTAACCCCTCGGTACTCCGGTAAAATCACGATTTCACCCGGAACACTTCCGATATCCAAACATAGGCTTCCAATATATCAATATTCATGTCTCGACCATTTCGAGACTCCTCGTCATGTCCGTGATCACATCCGGGACTCCGAACAACCTTCAGTACATCAAAACATATAAACTCATAATATAACTGTCATCGAAACGTTAAGTGTGCGGACCCTTCGGGTTCGAGAACTATGTAGACATGACCGAGACACGTCTCCGGTCAATAACCAATAGCGGAACGTGGATGCTCATATTGGCTCCCACATATTCTACGAAGATCTTTATCGGTCAGACCGCATAACAACATACGTTGTTCCCTTTGTCATCGGTATGTTACTTGCCCGAGATTCGATCGTCGGTATCTCAATACCTAGTTCAATCTCGTTACCGGCAAGTCTCTTTACTCGTTCCGTAATACATCATCCCGCAACTAACTCACTAGTTGCAATGCTTGCAATGCTTATAGTGATGTGCATTACCGAGTGGGCCCAGAGATGCCTCTCCGACAATCGAAGTGACAAATCCTAATCTCGAAATATGCCAACCCAACAAGTACCTTCGGAGACACCTGTAGAGCACCTTTATAATCACCCAGTTATGTTGTGACGTTTGGTAGCACACAAAGTGTTCCTCCGGTAAACGGGAGTTGCATAATCTCATAGTCATAGGAACATGTATAAGTCATGAAGAAAGCAATAGCAACATACTAAACGATCAAGTGCTAAGCTAACGGAATGGGTCAAGTCAATCACATCATTCTCCTAATGATGTGATCCCGTTAATCAAATGACAACTCATGTCTATGGTTAGGAAACTTAACCATCTTTGATCAACGAGCTAGTCAAGTAGAGGCATACTAGTGACACTCTATTTGTCTATGTATTCACACATGTATTATGTTTCCAGTTAATACAATTCTATCATGAATAATAAACATTTATCATGAAATAAGGAAATAAATAATAACTTTATTATTGCCTCTAGGGCATATTTCCTTCAGTCTCCCACTTGCACTAGAGTGAATAATCTAGTTCACATCACCATGTGATTTAACACCAATAGTTCACATCACCATGTGATTAACACCCATAGTTCACATCGTCATGTGACCAACACCCAAAGGGTTTACTAGAGTCAATAATCTAGTTCACATCGCTATGTGATTAACACCCAAAGAGTACTAGGGTGTGATCATGTTTTGCTTGTGAGAGAAGTTTAGTCAACGGGTCTGCCACATTCAGATCCGTATGTATTTTGCAAATTTCTATGTCAATAATGCTCTGCATGGAGCTACTCTAGCTAATTGCTCCCACTTTCAATATGTATCCAGATTGAGATTTAGAGTCATATGGATTAGTGTCAAAACTTGCATCGATGTAACCCTTTACGACGAACCTTTTGTCACCTCCATAATTGAGAAACATATCCTTATTCCACTAAGGATAATTTTGACCAATGTCTAGTGATCTACTCCTAGATCACTATTGTACTCCCTTGCCAAAATCAGTGAAGGGTATACAATAGATCTGGTACATAGCATGGCATACTTTATAAAACATATGGCTGAGGCATAGGGAATGACTTTCATTCTCTTTTTATCTTCTGCCGTGGTCGGTCTTTGAGTCTTACTCAATTTCACACCTTGTAACACATGCAAGAACTCTTTCTTTGACTGTTCCATTTTGAACTACTTCAAAATCTTGTCAAGGTATGTACTCATTGAAAAAAAAACTTATCAAGCGTCTTAATCTATCTCTATAGATCTTGATGCTCAATATGTAAGCAGCCTCACCGAGGTCTTTCTTTGAAAAACTCCTTTCAAACACTCCTTTATGCTTTGCAGAATAATTCTACATTATTTCCGATCAACAATATGTCATTCCCATATACTTATCAGAAATGCTGTAGTGCTCCCACTCACTTCACTACAAAAAAAACACTTCCGTGATGATACGTGTTTGTCATAGTAGGTCATGTTATTTGTCATGCATGTACATCCATGACAAATTTATGACATAATCAAGATAGTCATACATGTGTTGTCGTAGAAGTGTTCCATGACATTACCAAAATTATCATCACGGAAGTGTCCACTTCCATGACGATAAATCGCGCATCACAGAAGTGCTTTCGTCAAGGGTGACCGACACGTGGCATCCACCGTAATGGAACACTGTTAAGCTATCAGGTCGGGGTTTGGATCCGATAACCCGTTAATAGCCCCGAGCAATGGGGATTTCCACGTGTAAAATCATCATTGGCTAGAGGAAACACATGTCGGCTCATCGTCGGGACAGATGTCATCCACTCACTGGACAGAAGGCGCCTATGATACGTCGACATGTGGCACGACCCAACAAGTTTAAATGGGCCGGCCCAACTAAAGGCCCACAAGATTTTGCGGACCATAATGGGTCGGCCCAACTAAAGGCCCACGAGATTTTGCGGACCATAATGGGCTGGCCCAGGTAAAGGCCCACAAGATTTCGCGGGCCATAATGGGCCGGCCCAGGTAAAGGCCCACAAGATTTTTGTGTGCCATAATGGGCCGGCCCAGGTAAAGGCCCACAAAATTCTTGCGGATCATAATGGGCCGGCCCAGCTAAAGGCCCACGAGATTTCGCCGACATTAATGGGCCGGCCCAGCTGTAGGCCCACAAGATTTTGAGGACCCTAGTAGGCCGGCCCATTAACTGGCTGCCATGTTTTGGGCCAAATGCCGGCCCATATTTGATCCGATCCATTAATGGCCTGCCACGCTCCGGGCCTAATAGTGGCCCATATGAGATCCGGCCCGTTAAAAGCCTACCATGTTCTGGGCCAAATTACGGCCCAGATCAGGTCCGACTCTTTAAGAGGTTTTGGGCCTAATTATGGCCCATATCAGATTCAGCCCGTCAACTGGACACTATGCTTTTGGGCCCACTTGCTAAAGGCCCACTTAGTAATTCGGCCTGATATTAGTTTTGGCCTGTTAAGGGCCCGTTCAACATTTCTACCCTATACTAATTTCAGCCTGTTAAAAGCCCGTCATATAGTTGGGCCTAACTACGGCCTGGTTTGCATCCGGCCTGCTCGCAGCCGATATCTGATTGGGCCAACAAGGACCGAGACAATTTTTTGGCCTGTTAAAAGCCCGTGATTTGATTCGCACAATCATGGGCTGGGGTTCTTTTCGGGCTGCTGCCGGCCCGTGAGCTGTTCGGCATGTTTCGGGCCCAACCTACATCGTGATTGCATGACGGCCCGATTATGTACCGTAATTTTATGGTTTGGCTAGTTTACTGCGAAGACAGGATATATATACAGTAAAATAACTGCAGCATCGTGAATAAGAAAAACCCTAGACTATACAATAAAGAAATTACGGCATATTACATCCACTGGGCATCAAAGTTCGCCACTATGATAATAACGCACAAGCAGCCAGCAGATTACATACACTGGGCATCAAAGATCGCCACCATTGCAAATAAACACGCCGACAAAATAATATACAAAACCAACAACACTTCAATAGAGTTGAAGAAAGGTTAGCCCTGCTGGGGAGCTGCAGCGCAAGCAGCTGAGCAAGATGATGAGACTGCGCTTGTTCAACACTTATATCTTCCTCACTCTGAAAGATAAACAAGCAGACAGATGACAGGTTTTGCACATAAAAGTATTAGTGTGGAAAATTCATCACATTTCTTATTGACGAATAAAGTGACACAGTTTAAATTTGCATTAACACAATATGGCATTGTTCAGGTCAAGACATGGCAGGAAATGACATTGTGAAGGAGTTGGCAGCTTCACGACACCACTGGATTACAGATCAAGAACTCATAAGTATCAATGGTTAGTGTGCTGTCAATTTATACCATTTCAGATTGGCAACTAAAGAGACGGTTTAAATAATAGTAGAATGATATGACATTGTTCATAGTTAAGACATTGCAGAATATGACATTGTGCTGTAGTGGGTAGGTTCACCACACCACTGGATTACGGATGAAGAACAGAAGCATACATGCAGTGCAAAAGAAGATCACTTGCTCTGTATAGTTTAATTTACATAGTATGAAGAAGGAACTTGGTTGTACAACTGAAAGCTTAAATTGAGAAAGGACAAACTTTTGTTTATGAACTACATATAATAAACTTTAAACAAGCAATTTGATGCAAACACCAAAAAATAAACAGCTGTTGCAGTCATGCCTAACCAAATATATACAACAAAGTTTGAAGGCTTGAGATGGACAAACTTACATTATTGGTGAAGACAGGCTCTATAAAGGCCTTGTCCATGCTGATGGGGGGGTGCGCAATTCAAGAAGTTTACCACAGAATCTTCTTCAAAAGCATTGCCTTTATTCTACATTTTGTTAAGAGTAAATATATATGTGATAATATACGAAAAATGGAGAATATTTAAGATAAGATGAAGAGTGATGCTACATAACCAAGTAGCTATAAATGTAAGTGCAGCGATACAGGCAAAAGGTACAGCCAAGAGCAAATCACAGCTAAACTTCTTCAGTACCAACCTTATGGTAAGAGTAAATATAGATCTGATGTGTAGAAAATGGAGGGCAAAGGAAAATAAGATGCAGAGTGATGGTACATGAACAACTACCTGTCATTATAAGCACACTGATAAAGGACATCATGTACTTACAAGAACAATGCAGAGCTAAAAAAAACATTGGCATTGGATATATTCTACACTAATGTAACCATTCATACAGATCAGATAATTTGGAGCGAACAATTGATACGCAAGCTATCATGCATACTGCTGTCACATAATGAACCAGGTATGTATGCAAGTACAGTGATACAGGACAACAGGTACTAACAAGAGCAAAGCAGCGAGCAGCATATTTACGATATCCTATCGTTCTTGTCAAATCGGAATTCTTTTTCGAGCAGATTTCCTGCAAAGAAGATCCGTAAGGCACATGTGGAAAAGTAGAAGTTCAAATTGTCATGTGATTTGATAGACGGTACCTCATCCTTGGAACGAGATCAGTGCATAACAAGGTTTTTCCATTCAATGTCTTCTAAATTTAGCACATGAGACTTCATCGGAAATTCGTTTATAGACTTGCCATCAAAGTGTGATTTCCTCAGGTAACACCGATACTGCTGCAATGCTTCCTTGAAAAGCACAAGCAAGTTTTGCTCATCATGACTATCCAGATTGATCCTCGCCTAGTTACAACAATGTAATGTAAATCATTGATGTGTTCAATCAGCAGAAAACAGGAAAATAATAACCATGAATAATAGCACTTACACGCAAGTTGGACAGGAAGATGTGAAAATGGTGTTTGTCTTCACAATAATCTTCCCATGATGGGAATATATGCACGTAGTCCCTAACAACATTGAAAGCATTGTCTTTTAAACTGGGAATAAATGGAATGGGGTTCCAATCTGCAGGAATTGGCCGTCCCTGCAGTTGGGATAGGTCTTCGGCCGGTGGACTTGCTGTACTTTTTGCTGGAGTGGGATTTTTCTGTGATACAACTGGTGCTATGGAAAATGAAATTGGTATACCTTTTGCTGGAGTGCAGGTCCTGTGTGGTGAGGCTAGTGGTGTGGCCAGTGAAGTATGGGTACATTCTGCTGGAGTAGGTTTTACGTTTTGTGTCACTAGTTGTACAACCAATATAAGTGGGGCGCTGTCTGATTTCTCCGGCACCACCACTTTTTTCAAGGACTTTGCTGGTGCTCCTTCAGGTTCGGCAATCACCCTCTTCCTTTTTGATGCCTGATGCACAAGAACAACATTTGAGTGAAAAAACATGGTATGATGATAGATGGAATATGTATTGATAATGGATGGGCATGGCATCTCGAGTTATATGATTAGTAAACAAAGCAGATGGCGGTGCAACAAAGTAGAAGAAATGCAAGAAAACATATGCAAGATACGTGCAATCAATAAAACCTTGCCAAATTAGAACAGACACCTTGATGGGTGAACAGGACAGGCCATCTGCCTTTGACTCCTCGAGGTTAGAATAGTCATTAGGATGATATTCTGAATAAGAATCAACATGTGGGGAGCGTACGAGTTTCATTGCTTCCAGAATGGCACTCAATGCCTTGCTGCCAATTTTGTAAGTCATTGCAGTGTTCCACAATATTCTTCTGATGCGCGGATTCTGATATTCACTGTAATTGTGTATAATATCTGAGAACCATGAAAACATAAATAGCCGTGAGATTATCTTTGTAATGAAGATGATATTCTAATATAGGGGCGCCCCTGTAAACACTTGTGTGCTATCACTGGATTATGATGAGAGAGCTCATGTGTGCTGTAATATGGTGCGTGCATTTATATAATCTGGCACAAGTACAAAAAAAATAGGCTCCAGAAGTAAGGATAGCTGGCAGATGATAGGTTCATAATATACTGTATAGAGAGTTTATTGCCAAACCATGATAACAAGAGCACACAACAACTAGGCAGATCATAGTGTACATAACAGGGGTACACCATAACCAGGATATATAAATCGGGAAAGTGGAACTGGCTGGAAATTACGGTGTTGTATTGCCGCTAGTAATTGAAAGCCTATCGATCATGTACAGGCCAGCTCTATCAGCTGTTGACTGCAGATGTCCCTGCTCCCCTTCCTGACAAGGAACATACCGTGCTTCCCATACAGAACACCGCACGGGCCGCCGGCCGAACCACCGGCCCCACCGCCTGTGTTCCTCCGCCACCCTCACCCGCGCCCCCACCCGCATCTAGTTTTCTTCGTTCGACGAGGCCCCACCACCGCCCCCCACAACCACTGTCCCCACCCGAGCACCTTCGATCGCACCGGCGAACTCCGGCGAGCTCTGAAAAATCGACTCACCCAATTTTGAAATTTAGTCTACTGTGATTTAACTAGTGTGGAATATAAAAGGGGAAAACCATAAGCATTGCGAGTATGGTATTGAGCGTGCCATGGCAGATCTGAAGGTGCAAACCGGACAAAGGCAACTTCGCAACCAAGACAAGAAATCAGAGTAAAGCAGTGGCGATCTATTTTCTTGCTGCGATAAATAAGTTGAGCAGATACGAAAGAGTACCACCTCTGGTGCGGCACCGTGTACGCATATGCTGAGAATTTGACAGTGTTGCGGTAACGATGGCTGTCAATGGCGTGGAAGCAGATCTAGGAGGGTAGACGGTGGCGGCGGGACGCGGTGGACGAGACAGTCGTAGGAGCGGCGCCGGCAAGGTGGACGACAGCGGGGATGAAGCGAGAGGACAGGATGCAAGGAACCCGGTCCGAAGCCGTGGATGAGAGAGGTCGATCTCTTGTAATGGACGGTAGCGTCGGGGTATCAACTCCGGCATGGTGGAGGAGGATGGCGGAGGATGGGGTGGCGGACGGCGGCGGACGGAGGAGGGTGGGGTGGAGAGGGTGTTTTGGCGCCCACGGAGTATGAATGGGGAAAAGGGAGGTAGAGAGGAAGGGGAAACCATGTATTCAGGGCGCACTTGTCTCAAATGCGAGGAAATTTACAAACTTAGCCCCCGTTTCAAATTCCTACTACATCACAGCAACAATAGTCGGTTGGGGATAGGACGGTAATCTCGTATACACCGAATATTTGCCGACGAGAGTTTGTTTTTGGCGCCCACTGTCGGTGTCAAAACCGGCGGATCTCGGGTAGGGGGTCCCGATCTGTGCGTCAAGGTCGGATGGTAACAGGAGACAAGGGACACTTTATTTTACCCAGGTTCGGGCCCTCTCGACGGAGGTAAAACCCTACTCCTGCTAGATTAATATTGATGATATGGGTAGTACAAGAGTAGATCTACCACGAGATCAAGGAGGCTAAACCCTAGAAGCTAGCCTATAGGTATGATGATGGTTATGATGTGTTCTGTCCTACGGACTACAACCCTCCGGTTTATATAGGCACCGGACAGGGTAAGGGTTACACAGAGTCGGTTACATTGGTAGGAGATCTTGAATATCCGCACGCCTAGCTTGCCTTCCACGCCAAGGAAAGAACCTTCCGGATACGGGACGAAGTCTTCAATCTTGTATCTTCATAGTCCTGGAGTCCGGCTGAAGATATAGTTCGGCTATCCGAACACCCCCTAATCTAGGACTCCCTTAGTAGCCCCTGAACCAGGCTTCAATGACGACGAGTCCGGCGCGCAAATTGTCTTCGGCATTGCAAGGCGGGTTCCTCCTCCAAATTCTTCAAGAAGATAATAAACACCAAAAAATAGTGTCCGGCTCTGCAAAACAAGTTTCCACGTATTGCCATATAGAGAACAATACAAACACAAATCAAATCTGCTGACGTATTCTGCAATGTGTCATAACACTGCGACCAAGCCTTCTGTATGGATCATTTTTTGTTGTTCCACCGCAGCATGTTCAACGAGGCGGTTTCCTTGGCACGTCTTGTCGAAGCAGAGATCGTGTGCCCCTCTTAACGGGATTCTCATTAATGCGGACGTGGGTAACCCAACCGTGCCCGTTAAGCACGTCCTGCCTTGATTAAAGGCTAGTCCAAGACGGTTACGGGGAGGGCTCTTGATATTCTGCCTCTTATAAAGAGACCGAGACCTTGCTCCCCTCTTGTGTTCTCAAAACAAGCTCGCCCATAGCCTCGAGTTCCAACACCCCAGGCTTTTAGATTCTAGGCGCACCGGACCATCGACAATGTCCGGCTCCGGCCTTCAAGGCCAATGGATGCCCTCCTCTGTTACGGAGGAGGACGTATCAAGGTTGAGGGAGGCTAGGTTCCTGACCAACAAGATTCCGCACAGGTTGCCTTCTCAAGGACAAGCGATCCCAAGCCCTCAGCCTGGTGAGAGCGTACTATTCATCTCCCACTTCCTTCGGGGATTAGGCTTCCCGACGGGTCCTTTTGTAAGGGGGATGATGTTTTATTATGGGCTGGATTTCCATGACCTAGCTCCGGAGTCCATCCTCCATATCTCTTCCTTCATTGTTGTGTGTGAAGCCTTTCTCCATATCACTCCTCACTTCGGATTATGGCTCAATACCTTCAAGGTAGAACCGAAGATAATCGAGGGGCGTCACGTAGAGTGCGGAGGTGCTGTTATAAAAAGGAATACCGATGCTCCATGGCCCGAGGGCACTTTTCAAGAGGAGCTCGGCTTATGGCAACAGGAGTCGTTCTACATCACCTCTCCTCGGGGCACCACTTGGGTAGAGCCTCCCGCCTTTCGCTCGGGCCCCCCATCACGTTTAACATCGTGGATCAACACAGGGTTAGATCGGGCTTGCCCAAAGACGTTCCTCTGTTGCAGGGCCGCATAAAGGATCTACTAAAAGGAGACCTCAACCTGGTCAAGGTGACGCAAGTTATGCTGATTCGCCGGACACTGCCCGGCCAACGTCGCCCCCTTCGCTTGTGGGAGTTCAACCCAGAGGGGCCGCGAGTTCTCCGAAATCTCATGGGCATGACGCCTATGGAGATGTATAGACTGTTCTTCGGACCACAAGGAGTGAGTCCGGATTTGACCGAGGATGCTGGTTTAAGCCGCAACCGCCCGGATACAGAAGTAGGTGACCTTGCGCCCGGACCTTCTATCTGTACCATTGACTTATTTTTTAACAGTACATCTCCTTTTTACGCAGGAGTGGATAGCGAAGGCGAAGCTGATCCGGTGTCCGGCTCCCCTTCCCGAGACCAGGCTGGATCCTGTGCTAGTCAGGAAGTTGGAGGTGGCGCCTCGGGAGGAAAATGAAGGGGCGGACAAGGAAACCGTGGCCTCTTCGAAAGAGGCCATCCCAAAGGGGGGGATCGACAACTCCTCTCCAAAGGGGAAGAAAAGGGCCGCCTCTGACGACCCGGGAGCCGTAGCTCCAAAGCAGGGGAAAGAATCCGCGTCAGAGGACCCGACGCCGGGGAGCCCCTCGGCCGAACTAAATCCTCAAAAGGAGCAGCCCTCCAACGAGCCGTAAGTAGAAAGAGAGTCATTCTTTTAAGAGAAATCCTTAATTTATATCTGAGAAGTTTTAAACGAAACCTTACCGTGTAGTTCGGACCTCGACCCTTCTCGTCAGAGCTCGTCATCGGGGGATCTTCTTCCGAAGATGATGGAGAGCGGAACGCCTCCTCCTTCATCGCCTAGCAAGGCGGGCGACGCCGAAGTGTCGTCGCAGAGGATTTCTCTGAATCTGCCAGAGGCAGAAGGTGACCATGCGGCCCCCCGGGGTTCTCCGTGTCCGGCCTCCGAAGAAGGCCATGGGACGAGTCTGGCACCATCTGGTGTTCGGTCGGAGGAGCTGAAGGTTCTGCTGGGCCGAGCCTCTGTTTCAGAGGAGCATCGTGCGTTGATGCACACGGTGATTGAAAAGATTTCATCCGCGGAAAGCGGACTGAACGAGGCCGTCAAGAGTGTACTGGCGGGCCTTGAGGTATGTTTTAAATAATGAACATTAGTGTTAATTGCGCATAATAACATGCGCCTGGTATAGATAGTAGCCCCTAAGACTCTGTGTGCCGCAAAGATTAGCGGCGCGCAGAGGATCTTAATCCCAGGTCCTTTAAGTGGCACCTTTGTATGTACGTGGCAGGTTGTCCGGAGTCGAGCCGGACTCGAGAATTTGCCGAAATGAAACGGCAACTCGATGAGGTAGAAGCCGACATCGTGCTTGTCAACAAGCGGCTTGATGATGCTCAAGGTATTGAGTTTATTTGGCGATTGTTAGTAAGAGGAGCTTTATGTCAATATCTTACCTTGTGTATGCTTGATGCAGATGGTGCGGCGGCCGTAGAAGGACTTAGGGCCGAGCTCGCCAAAGCAAAGGAACAAGCCAGAAAAAGCGATGCGGCTGCCGGAAGAGCCCGTGAAGAGCTAAAAGCCGAACAGGCTTCCCATTGCCGAAGCAAGGAGGAGATGGCTGATATAGCCGTGAAGTTGAAAAGTGCTACTGACCGTTGTAAACTTCTTGAAGAGGAAGGTCGAGCCCGGCAGATGGATTTAGAGAAGGCCGTCGCCGACGCCAAGGACGCCCGCTCTGTTATGAGAGCGTCAAGGGAAGAGCTGCGTCAAGCCGGACTAATTGCGGATGGAAAGCCCTTCCTACTGCGGAGAAAATTGTTTGATCCGAAGTTCGCCCCGTTGGACCGAGTGCGGAGCGTGGAGGACACCTATCTGGATTTGTCGGCTAGCGCCGCTGATGCGACCAAGTACTTTCAAGATAAGAAAGATCATGAAGTGGAAAAGCTCTTCTGGTCGCAGTTCACTAATCCAGAGCGTCCACTATCAGTGGATGATCGCCTGGCCCAATGGGCCGAGCTGAATAGGATGTCCGAACTCGCCATGAAGTATGCCATGGACTGCCTGTGTCCGGGGAGATCGAAGCCGAGAAGCTATTTCAGTTTGGTGCAGCAATTTCTTGACGTGGTGCCTCGGATTGAAGCTCTAAAGAGGTCCGCTTGCACAGAGGGCGCGCGGCTGGCTCTTGCCCGTGTCAAGGCATACTGGGCAGATATGGAGCCCACCGTTGTTGCGTCCCGCGATTCGGATAAAAGCCGAATTCCTTCCGAGCACTATTTTGAGGAAGTCCTCGCGGGCGCTCGTATAATAGAGACGCAGTGTTCGAAAGATGCTGTTTTATGACAGCATATGTAATCGTAGATCAATATTTTTATAAATTGTAATGGCGGAATTTAGACTTGTGCCTTCAAGTATTAATAACACCTCCTGTGCGGCCGTTTTAATATATAAATTCTGAAAGATTGTAGTCGTTGGCTTCAGCCCCCGCGCACATAGTGCGGGGGTGCGTGCGGAGAACACACTTTCACACTTAACCCAACGTCTTGGTCCTACAAAGGAGGTGATAGCGCCGCGGGCTAGGCAACCGGACTATAATGCTTTAACACTTTCACTTAGCCATAGGAGCTTGACAGTGGGACTCTTTAGGTAGCCCTTTAATGGCGACTGCGTTTACCCGAATTCGGGACGCATATGTGCCTGACCGGGAAGCGGCCCTTCGTCAAAATGGAGGAATTCGATAAATTCCTATAAGTCCTCGAGTGGCGACCAGTCTCGCGCTACATCATGACAGTCGGTTTTTGGCTTTCTCTCCTGAGGTGCTCACCCGGCCGAACCGGGGCACAATCGCAGTAGTTCTCCTGGTGCAACCTTAGCCGACAGAACGGAACGTAAGGTGGACGAACTCAGGAGCCGGGCAACCCAACATGTGACCAAAATCATGACTCGGAGCTGATGCATATAGTGCCAAAACTCGCGACGCCGAACACTCCCTAAGGTGTTCGGTCTTTGTGGCGGCGTGTAAAACAACACCCTTGAAAAAGATAAAAGCCCCTTGTGTCCAGGTACGAGCAAGAATTCTGGCGTGGCCACATGCCAAAACGCCAGTCTCCTCCATGGTTATAGTGAGGTAAACCAGGGGATGTATAGTAGCAAGAGACAGTAAAAAAGGTTTACGCAGGGTCTTAATCTAAGAAGAATCCTTTGGGGCAGGTCCCTACTGCACGTCTGCGCCTGTGTCTCCGTTGTGCCGTGTCCTGGACGGGCGCCGTACGACGTTCATCTGTAAAAGGGAAGAACTAAATTGAAAAATGGGTCGTGCGGATCAAAAAAGAATAATAAATAAAATGTGAAGTGAGAAATAGATACGGTCGAGTTTTATTGTCTCTGCGTACAGCCCCTGGTGAGGCGTACCAAGCCTATAACGAAAATGGGCTTGTGCCGAACTCATTGAGTCCGGGTCCACGACCTTTTGAGACTTACATCGAAAAAGTCTTTTGGCTGGCGAGGCCATTTTGTTGGGCGGCCGTTTAAGCGGCCACACAATCCTCCGTTTGGAGGAGATGTAGTTTAGTATGCTCCCTTTAAGGAGATGATGCCTCGAGGACCCGGCATCTTTAGCGTGAGGGATGCATAATGCGGTATTGCATTAAAGCGAGCGAAAGCTCCGCGTCCCATTAGCGCTTGATAGCGACTTGAAAACGGGACTATGTGGAAGATAAGCTTTTCGTGACGAAAGTTATTGGTAGAGCCAACTATGACCACAAGCCGGAGAAAACCCATACAGTGGGTGTCCGGGCCTGGTGCTACTCCTTGAAAGGAGGTTTTACTGTGACGGATTCGTGCTGGGTTTATGCCCATGCGGGGAATTGTATCCTGATATATCAGATTTAGTCCACTGCCACCGTCCATAAGGACGTTGGTAAACTGGAATCCGTCTATTATTGGATTAAGTATCAGGGCAGTCCGGCCTGCGTGTTTGATATTGCGAGAATAATCTAGCTGATCAAAAATGATTGGCTTTAGTGACCAGTGGCCAGACTCCTGAGGGATAGGCTTGAATGAGCGGACCTTTATGGGTGCCTCATGCCTTGTTATGTGAAGTGAGTTCACTGTTTTGACTTCTTGCGGGAAGTTCTTTTGCTTCCTGGTGTTCTGCTTTTGGGGTTCGTCCTCTTCCTCACTTGGTGTGTCGAGCCCCTTGTGTTCGGCGTTAAGCCTTCCGGATTGTTTGAAAACCCAACAGTCTCTGTGGGTATGATTAGCAGGCTTTCCAGGAGTATTGTGTATCTGACATATCCTGTCCATGATTCTCTTTAGACTGGACGGATCTTCCCTATTATCCTGAGGGGGTGATTTTGTCTGATTTTGCCGCGAGCCTTTGAATCCGGCATTGACTGTCGTGCTCTTCGGACTTTTTCTTTTCATTCGGCGAAGGTCCTTGTATCGCCGTGGTTTCCCGTTTCCATCCCTGATTTCGGATGTACTTGGGTCGCTGGGGCTGCATCGTGCCAACCAGCTGTCCTCTCCTACGCAAAAGCGGGTCATGAGGCTTGTGAGTGCGGCCATTGTTCTTGGCTTTTCCTGGCCGAGGTGTCTGGCGAGCCATTCGTCTCGGACATTGTGCCTGAAAGCCGCTAGGGCTTCGGCGTCCGGACAATCCACTATTTGATTCTTTTTAGTGAGGAATCTGTTCCAGAACTGCCGAGCTGATTCTCCGGATTGCTGAGTTATGTGACTGAGGTCGTCTGCGTTCGGGGGACGGACGTAGGTCCCTTGAAAATTTGCTCGGAAAGCGTCCTCGAGCTCTTCCCAACTTCCAATTGTGTTTTCGGGAAGGCTTTTAAGCCAGTGCCGGGCTGGCCCTTTAAGCTTAAGGGGTAAATATTTTATGGCGTGGAGATCATCTCCTCTAGCCATATGTATGTGGAGGATATAATCCTCGATCTAGACTCCCGGGTCTGTTGTTCCATCGTACGCCTCTATGTTAACGGGTTTAAATCCCTCTGGGAATTCATATTCCAGGACCTCATCGGTGAAACATAGAGGGTGTGCGGCACCCCTATATTTGGGTGTGCCGGATTCTGATGGTGGATTTTTTGCATTGCTTACGAGAGCTTGCTTTCTTGGCCCGTAAATGGACCTGGCTGGGCCATGATGCGAGTCTTTTATTCTGTCGCATGCCACATTGAGTGCGGCGCCGTTTGCCGTATTGTAGTGGCCGAGAGGTCGTTTATTCGACCGTGTAGCCTTTTTGTTTTTCGAGTTTGGGGGCTCTAGGGCCTTCTGGTCGAATTCGGGCAGTAACTTTCTCTTCGGATAGCTTTTGGTGCGGCGGCTGCCGCCGTATTTGTCTGCGGTCTTGATTACCTTGCTCCATCTTGTTTTGAGTGCATCTTCCGCCGTCTTTAGCTTTTGCTTCTGCTTCTTCAGGCTTCGTGCTGTGGCGACGAGCCTTTCTTGGAGATTCTTCTGCTCCATGATTTTATCCGGCGTGGTATCGTCCGGAGTTCTGTTATGACCGGGGGAGGACTGTTCGTCCTCTCTGCCCGTGTTACCCTGTTCGGACGGCTGTTCTGGGATGCGTTCGTCATCTACCGGCTCGTCCTGCTCTATGGCTGGGTCTTGATCGAGGCGGGGCTTCGCTCGGCGTTTACGTCGCCGCTTTGAGTGCTTTTCGGAGGGTTTACCCTTCTTTTCGCCCCCTTCTTCCTCATTGTGAGTTTTTTAGGTGTATCCACCATGAATACGTCATTAAGTGGGGTGGAGGTCCAGTGCCCTATGGGCGCTGGTTCCGGTTCGTCTCCATCTTCGTCGTCCATACCGTCGAATTCTTCGGAGCCGAAGTCGAGCATGTCGGTTAAATCATCGACAGTGGCTATTAAGTGGGTGGTGGGTGGGCTTTGAATTTCTTCATCGTCCGAATCCAAACCTCGCAGGCCACAGTTCGGCCTGGGCTCTCCTGAAAAAGAGAGAGACTTGAGAGATTTCAGAATATCACTGAAAGGCGAATACTGGAAGATGTCCGCGGCGGTGAACTCCATTAACGGCGCCCAATCTGATTTGATTGGCAGGGGCGCGGGAGGTTCGGAGTTCGGAGAGGAGTCCGGCTCCTTGGAGTCATGTGCCATGCGGAGTGCGGGGCTTGCGTTTGGCTCAATGGCTTTTAAGATCGCAGCCCCCGAGGTGACGTCCAACCGTTCATCCTCAAAGAACGCAGCGGGTTCCGGATCGAGGATCGGGGCCGGAGCGTATGCGGCCTCCAGGACACTGTTCGGAGGCAGAGCTATATCATGCCCCTCGAGATAGTGCGGCGCGCTTGGCTGTGGCTTGAATCCGTCGAAGATCAGGTCTCCGAGGGTATCTGCCGTGTAATTTAAGCTTCCCCACCTGGCTTGATGGCCAGGGGCGTGGCTTTCGATCTGCTCCAGATGGCCAAGCGAGTTGGCCCGCAGAGCGAAGCCGCCGAAGATGAAGATCTGTCCGGGGAGAAAAGTCTCACCCTGGACCTCATCGTTGTTGATGATAAAAGGAGCCATCGGGCCTAAAAGGCGACGACACAGAGGAACTCTCAATGAAAGCACCAATGTCGGTGTCAAAACCGGCGGATCTCGGGTAGGGGGTCCCGATCTGTGCGTCAAGGTCGGATGGTAACAGGAGACAAGGGACACTTTATTTTACCCAGGTTCGGGCCCTCTCGACGGAGGTAAAACCCTACTCCTGCTAGATTAATATTGATGATATGGGTAGTACAAGAGTAGATCTACCACGAGATCAAGGAGGCTAAACCCTAGAAGCTAGCCTATAGGTATGATGATGGTTATGATGTGTTCTGTCCTACGGACTACAACCCTCCGGTTTATATAGGCACCGGATAGGGTTAGGGTTACACAGAGTCGGTTACATTGGTAGGAGATCTTGAATATCCGCACGCCTAGCTTGCCTTCCACGCCAAGGAAAGAACCTTCCGGATACGGGACGAAGTCTTCAATCTTGTATCTTCATAGTCCTGGAGTCCGGCTGAAGATATAGTTCGGCTATCCGAACACCCCCTAATCCAGGACTCCCTCACCCACCGTGTATGAATATAAATTGGGGAGGGAGTCGATTTCGGCCGAGGACACACTGTGTTTTGGCGCCCACCGTGTATGAATCCGGGTGAGAGGCGTTTACGTCACGTTTGGTT
Source organism: Aegilops umbellulata (assembly GCA_032464435.1). NCBI lineage: Eukaryota > Viridiplantae > Streptophyta > Magnoliopsida > Poales > Poaceae > Aegilops > Aegilops umbellulata. The sequence goes on along the minus strand of CP136057.1, from coordinate 388,746,220 downwards.
GAAATCACAAACCTACCCCTATCGGAACCTATAGAAATCCAGCAGATAGGCTTTGCGTGGAAGGGATAGGCAGTAGTGATTTCCATCTCGCAGATTTTGGTTTCGGGCGGTTACTGCGACTTTCCCCGCTTCGTTCAAATTTTGCAGAGTGCACGTTTACCGTCCCAACTCAATTCGAACCCCGTCTGTATTCTATTTTGTTCGAGCGGGATCCATTTTCAATTGGAATTACATTCTATATACATCATTTTTTATATATAATTTCAAAAGCACAACAAAGAATTCTGCTCCTTTATATGTATAATATGATTTACAAATACAATGATCTCGAAATCTTAAGGTTGAATTCAAAAAAAATTAACCAAATTATGTTCTACTAAAATGTATGGATGAGTAATATCTACATATTAAATAACATAGATGTGCGTGAATTCATAAGAGTATGCATGTTTGATAGATCAATTTTGGTTCGAGTATGGATTACATGCATCATCATCTCGAATTCAAATATTTGAATCCCTTTTTTGTTCACTCCTTTCACGCCCATCTCTCTCGCATGCATGCTCCTTCAGGTAGCTATCACTCTCTTTTCTCCAGCTCACCCGCACGCTCACTTCATGTTGCTCCTATCCTCGCAAACATGGTCTCTCGACGTCTCCCTTGAGAAGTGTCACACTCTCCCTATCATTATACATTACACGGTTTTCATTATCTCTCACGTCTCTACTGTTCTCTGGTATCACTCGGTACCTAAGCTTTCCTTTTCACCGCCAAACACACAGTCTCCACTCGTCTTTCACTTTGTCTTTCTCTCTATGGGATTCTCTCACACACCCTATATGTCTCTACATATGACTCATACCACTAAAATCACTCTCTCTATCTCTCCTGTAGACACAACATTTGTTGCTGTCTCCTTTTCGTCTCCATCCCAGACTGACATTATTCATTTGTTTACCGATCAGACAACCTCGACTACCGTCTCCTCTCTCTCTCACACAGACACACACACACAACTCCTGCTTCCACTCCCCTTCCCGACTACCGTCTCTCTCTCTCTCTCACACAAAACTCTCGCTTTCGCACCCCGACTCGTATTTTTCTCACAAACATTTATCGACTAGCTAGCCTCTAGATAGGTTTATACACCCGCACACTCGTGCTTCCACCATCTCATACATGTCTCTCTCTCGCTCCTTGTATCTATGTAGATTTTTCTTCCCTTCTTGAGACACGCCCTCTCGATCGTGCACTCACACACTATCGCCTCATTTTAAGTTGATACCTATCACACACACACACTCCTTATGTCTTTGTCACACATGCACTCCGTCCTCCTCCACTCTCCCTCTCTCTCACACACATGGGCTTTTTGCAACAACTAGCAAGATGCCCATGCGTTGCCCGAAACACCAAGATGCATTTGTATGAGCAGTTTATCTTGTGGGGGAAAAGGATGAACGAGGGAAGGCCTTATTTGCAAATGTGGAGAGGGGTGTGGGTATCTTTTTGCAAAATTGCCATAGTTTCCTTCCTATCCGTCAGATATAGATCGGACGGCCTATATTGCAGGATGGCAGGCACACGGTCATCACCGACAATGCTTATTATAATAGTAGGGATAAAAAATAGAGTTGGTGATGATGGTGGGCCTGCCATCCTGCAATGTAGGTCGTCTGATTTATATCTGACGGATATGAAAGAAAATATGGCAATTTACCCGCACTCTTCACCACATTTGCAGATAAGGCCTTCCCTCGTTCATCCTTTTCTCCCACAAGATCTTGATGTTCCGTGCAACGCACGAGCATATTGCTAGTAAGAGTAGAAATTAGACATATACCACTTCTCGAATCTTGAAACCAACAACATTCCTCCCTTATCTCATCAAAACCGCCAAAGGAATATATTTTGAGTGAAACATAACATATTTTTAGTGATATACATATTTCAAAGATAGACTTTTTTTTTCTATCAAATCGGTGAATATGTATTAATCCAGTGGCGGAGACAGGCCTGGGGCAGCTAGGGCTATAGCCCCAGGCCTAGGAAGAACTTCCTTTGTAATTTCTTCATGCAAAGCATAGAAAATCATAGAAGTTTATCACTCAACATAGCACAGCCTCAGGCGTAATCTGCATCTAGCTCCGCCACTGTATTAATCTAGTTTGATCGTGTGGCAACGCATTGGCACATTGCTGGTAGTTATTATAATTTTTTGGACACCAGACAAACGGTGGAGTACATATATGAAGAGAAGTGGCGCACACACGCAGTCGGCCTCTCGCTGTCTCGCACACATGAGTGTTACGTAAAGGCGACGTTAACAAATAAACCCTAAAACCCTAGGTGCATGATTGCTGCATTCGCAGGTACCGGGTACGTGGTGGAGCACCTTTGTAGGAATAGTCAGCTCGCGTGATAATTTGATCCGTAGGAGTTGATGGTCGGGACCACAGGTGAACGACTTGGAGCGCGGTGGTCGTCAGTTGCCACAGATCGAGTAGCCACGTTTAAAATATCGTTTTTTTAGCGGGGTTAAGAGTTCCGATTTTCAATGTCGCGTTATAAGTAGTAAGTAGTTTTTAGAACGATTGGTATGGAGCGAAAATGGAATTCATAGTACTACGTACCTCCTTGGCGTATGGTTGTATGGTTTTTTTTGCGATGGAGGTTGTATGGGTTTATGTTGCGAGATGTTGAACCTGGTAGTTCTAGGGCAAATACTATGGTTTAGATTTAGATGCTGGTTTTCAGTAATGAAAATCGGAAGGGGAAACCCTTCTTTGATTAAAAAAACTACTAGCTCCATTCTGGTTTACTTGTCCCCATCGTACTTTGGGTCAAAGTTTGTCCATGAATTTTACTTGTAAAGTGTGAATGGAAAACAAGATTTTGTTATACCCAAACAAAAAAGGAATGGAGGGAGTGATTGCTCTGACATGGACGTGACCTCTTATAGCGCAGGCATTGAACCGGCGCGCCGGCCAAGAGGGCCGCACCCGCTGCAGGCCCGGCTGAGCACGCCTCCTTACCGCGCGCAACCAGCTTAAGACTGCCCCGCCCGCCTTCATTGAATCCGCGCGTGTGCCGGCAACACGTCCTTCCGCGAGCCGGCCGGCATTTTAGAACACAAAAAATGACTAAAATATAATTAATTTACGCATGGTCTTGACTTGTTGTGCTTGCACTGGTAGCAGGAACTAGTAGAGGATTTTCTTTATTTATAACTCTCCTCACATTTTTTTGGCTTTGAAGTGAATCATGGTTGTGGACATTATGTATGAATGTGCAGATATGTGTGAACATGAGTTTGATGTGGAAGTTGAACTTGGAATGTCGGGCTTGCGCGTGAACTATACCATGTCCAATGCTTCGCCTGTTATTGTTTGGAAAGTAATTGCTGTTATTACATGACCCGAAAAAACAATTTATGCCACATTAGTAGATGCACGGACATCACAACAGGCATGCTGACTGGATAAACACTTGAACCTAGCTATTATGAAGGAAATTTTGTATTGACAACAGTTTTAGATAGCAGGAGACGCCTAGCCTGCTCTGCCTCTGCTAGCTTATTTCTCGCTTCTTCCATCTCTTCTTTGGCTTGGGTGAAGAGAGCATCTGATTGCTCTTTTCGCTTCTTCAGGAACTCAGCTACATTCTCAAGGGCTGCTGCACGCTTTCTTTCAGCCTTTACTAATGCCACGAGGACACGAACAGCTGACGACTCCACCTGGCTTGTGTGTAATCCAGCATCATCTGGGAATTTGCACCTTGTGTCTAATCCAACATCATTAGGGAACTGGCACCTTGTGTGTAACCCAGCCTCATTTTGGAAACATGATCTCGAGGTTGGGCATACTTCCCTCGTCGCAGGAACTGCATCCTGACATGAAGTTACTTCTTTTTTAGATCAATACTCAGGGAAACCTAGATCCATTTAGTAGAAGCCAGATAAACAGAACTCGGAGAAGTGAATTCAAAAGGAATAAATAAATAAAAACAGACTACAAGGTGAGAACACCCACTTCCTACATCAAGCTAAAAACGGAAGCATTAGGACGATTAAGACTCTTCTTATTACACATCGAAGAACACCACGCTTAAGAGAAACAGAAACTACAACATATACACATCGAAGAACATGAGGCTACATGAAAGTAATTGAAAGGGTGTTACTTACAAAAGCTCGTTTTATAGGTTCAGTGCAGCTCCTCTTTAACTTGCCATGCTCCTTGAAGATGTCCCGAATATCCCGTGTTTGGTCTTCATTGCTCCTCTACATGTTCGCACTCGTGGTTTTAAAATCTCAACATGGCAAGAAAAATATACTACTAGTAATACTCGCGCATCTTGTGGGCAACATGAAAGCACTTGTCTGCCATGTTAGAGCATCTCCAACAAGATAAACTACTCATACAAATGCATCTTGATGTGTGCAACACATGGGAATCTTGCTAGTTCTAAAAACCTTTCCATCATTTGCCACACTACTGGTTGCAGATGAAAAACCTACCCAAGCACAACGCGATCCAGGAGCGATGCACAATTACAAGCTGATATTCTGTTGGACAATGGAGGCTATAACCAATTACTTTTACAGGAACAATAGCACCCAGGAAATTTCAAGGGTAGGTATGAACAAAATTGGAACTGCACATGTACTGCTAAGTGATTCGATACACACATTACCAATCGAGGAGGCGAACGATGGTCGCGGCGGCCTCTGTGAGTCATGGTCGGCAATGGGAGTCAGTTCATTGTCCACGACGGTGGTACTTCTGCGCTTGGCGTCGGCTTCCGGGAAGCAGATCCAAGACCGTGGAAGACGATGCCGGGGAAAAGGCTCCGTGTACGACGACGACGGTGGACCAGCTCCAGTGCGGCGTACGAGGTCGTCGATGAGGCAGATGCGCTACGGTGGACGAGTGCGCCGATGTAAAGGGGAGGAGCACGAAGGCTGCGGTGCCGTGGAGAAGTCTACTTTGCGGTGGGGATAGAAATTGGGGAGTATTCAGGTGTACTACTCTGGGTGCCGGGGTGGGGTTGGCTGGGTAGGGTGAACCTGAAGTTACGAAAACAGCCCCCTACCAAGCGTCATCCGTAGGCCTGTTCCGAAGGCTATGATGGTAACTTCCCACTGCTCGAATCAGGGTCGCTGGAGATTTTCCCGCCGACCTCAAAATTTTGTGACACTCGACTCCCCGTGTGGCATGTTGAGTGATTCGGCTAAGCAACTAGCGAGTAGTAGTAGTAAACTCTGCATATTAGGTTTGACCAAAGTCAAACTTCCTAAAGTTTGACCAAGTTTATAGAAAAATATAAACATTTACCATAACAAATATGTATGATGTGAAATTACATTCAATAATGAATCTAATGGTATTTATTCGTTATTGTATATGTTAATATTTTTTGTTATAAGCTTTCTGAGAGTTTACAAAACTTGACTTTGACCAATGCTAATACGCGGACTTAAATAAAAACGGAGGGAGTACACATTTGTTTTCTTAGTTTGTAGTGAACTAATCATTTGTTGAAATTGTGAAATAAATATATTAGGCTATGGACTTCGAATGTAATGGTCTATACAATTCAATAGTTACAATCATTGTCGAATCCCAAGATGTATACAAGGTCTATAGTACTTCACAACATGCTCAAACTCACATAATCCCAGTCAAATGAGAATCTAAATGCATTTCATAGTTATTACTTTGTAGGATGCAACAAAAACAACCATAACTCTACATCAGCCATTATAGAAGCAACATTTTGACATATCCCAATGTGTGAATGAAACGTGTAGAGAGAGCTTTTGAAGATGGAGCAGATAGGGCGGGAAAGATTGTATGTATGTGGACGAGAGAGTAGGAGACAAACCTAACGAGACAGAGAGAGAGAGAGATAGAGAGAGAAAGAGAGAGGAAGAAGTTAGGTCTGTGAGAAAGATGCATACATGTAATATACATCAGATGTGTGCGCATCTGGATTCTTTATACGTGGAAGGAGAAGAGACAACATGTTTGATGAGAGAGTTGGAAAAACATGGACGAGAGGGGAAGGATCTCGTGGGTTGAGGGATTGACAATTTTGTGCGGGGGAGAGAGGGATTGGTAATTTTGTGCAAGAGAGAGAGAGAGAGAGAGAGAGAGGGTGGGGGGAGGAGTCAGTCAGACGTCATCACCTCACCTTGCTTCGAAATGACCCCGCATTCTCTAGCGCGGTGTGGTCGCCGTCTTCGATCTGCTCGTTACCCTCTTTGAAGATTGAGGTGTTGTGCATGTTGGGGTGCAAAGAAGCACAAGCGAGAGTGGTCGCCGTATAACCTTGGATGGGGATGAATTGTGTGCTCGGGGGAGTGTGTGTGCGTGTGTTGTGCTGCGTGTCTCTCTCTCTCTCTATGTGTGTGTCAGATATTGAGAGAAAACAAACCTAAGGAGAGAAATGGGTATTCACGAAGAGGTTGTGCGGGCCTTGAGGTGGGCAGGGGCCGGGTGAGGGTGTCAAAATGTGCGCGTTGATGCATGTGTTGCATGCGACCGTGCGAGGGATGGACGAATCGAGAGAGATGGTTGTTGTGTTACGGATGCTCCTCTCTCTGTCTCTCTCCCTCTCTCTCTCTCTCTCACACACACACACACACACAAGTAAACTAGAAGACCGTTCTCTCATGTATACACAACGTATCAACATCTGTCTATGTCTCACTCATGCATGATCATTTGCACATTCAGACCTCTCTATGTCTGTATCACACGCACACCGTCTCCACATTTCCCTTCCACCACAACACACATATGGACACATACACACGTTCTCTCTCAGTCACAGACACAAAATCAGTATTAAAAAAAACTAGGGCGCACCTAAAACATCCAAATCCAAATAAACACGAACTGGAGCTAAATTCAAATATATGGAAATATTGCAGCGTCAAGAACTTTCACAGGAAAAAAAGTTGAGTAATATTCGAGGATTGTTTTCACACACACAAAAAGGTTCGGTGGATGTCCTTCGAGCGCGACACGGTGACGCACCGTTCGATCGACCGTGCGGCCGTGGTTCACGCGCTTGCACAGGATTCCGTATCATGGCTATGGTACTAACTAATAAAAGCGCTGCCTAAGTCTAATGTTTACGTGTACTAATACGATTTTCTTTTAAGTTTGACCAACCTTACATATAAAACTAATGTAAGCTCCCACATGCGCACTCATAAATATGCCGCCACCGCCGTTGCGCATGCTGGCGCCCGCCTGCTCCGGCCAACAATTTCTCGCCCATCACCGCCGTGTCACCGCCATCCCTGTGCCATGAAGCCGAAGGCTCGCCCGCTCACGTCGTCTGCAGTCCCTCCTCGCGATGCCGCCGCGCTGCCAAGCCACGTCTATGCACGCCGCGTTGCCAAGCTGCGTCTATGCACGCAGCGTACGGAGAGGAGGACGAGCGCGTGCTCCAGCACGCCGGCGAGGAGGAACTAGCGTGTCATTGTCGTCTTCGCCCGCGTGGAGGAGGCGCGCATGGTGGCTGTCGCGGAGGAAGCCGATCACGTGCGCGTCGAGCCTGCAAACCGGGTGCGGACGCGGAATCTACCTTCGAGACCTTGAATGCCACGTGGATCCTGCAATCTGAAGGAGCAATTTGGGTCAGTCGACTCATGTGAGCCGTTTGATGCAACATGGACGGCTAGAAGGGCTTCTTCCACCTCTTCTGCCGTCTTCTTCCTTCGCTCCGTCGAACTTCTTTCACAAATCTACTGACCCAAATTATACTACCAGTACAAACGTATTAAGTACAGTAGGAACATGAAGATACGAGCAGTAGTACCAACTACAAAAAGAACAGTAGTAAGACATAGTACTAGTACTACTGTACGTACTAAAGAGTTCAAATAACGAGAAAGAACATAAACATAGTTCTGCTGGGACCTCAGTACAACACACCCTTGAAAATAAACTAATAAGCAACTAGTCCGCTTGACACTGCAGTAGAACCAGCATGAGTGATGGCACTGCCACCTACTCGGAGTCCGAGTCCACGTCCTCGACTTTGTCCTCGTCCCTCTTCCTCTTCCTCTTCGCTGACACTTCTTTGCTTGAACCGGACACTGGGCTCTCCTTCTTCATCCAACCCTTGTAGATATTTAAACAAAGGTAGGCATCGATTGCTACGTATAGGATGTGATCTTCATCTAATGTCTTTGACTCCCATGCATGATGAAACTCGTGATGAGGTTTCTTCAGTTTAGCATACGAAGGATCAATCATGGCTGCTGCTAGGGTCAGCATTGAAGGTTGAGAGGAGGACACCAGGCTTGCCTTCCGGAGATCGAAGGGCTGGCCTACAATGAGACCTATCTGACGCAGGACATCACTGTCGTTCTTAAAGCCTACAGTAACGAATTTCACTCTTTTGTCCTTGAGGAAGTTCTTAAAATCCTGGCACTCAACGTCGGCATGGCATGTATGGTAGACCAAGCAAACGTTATGTACGCAAACCTGGATCACGGCGGGCTTCTTCCTCTCTTCGTCCTTTAGATCCTTCTCTTGTCCTAGGACTGTGGTGTACTCAACATCTAGCCCAGCGACCCACTCATCCGTTGAACTGTTGAACATGCGTAGGAAGCGAGCAAGCCATGCTTTCACCGTCTCGGATCCACGTGTGTAGACGACGATGAACTAATCGCCGGTGATGGCTCTAACCTGGTACTCAGCGGCGACCATGGAGATTTGGGAGGCCATGGATTTTGGAGGAGGGTTAGGAGAAGTTGAACTATTGTACCCCGCAAAAAAAAACAGGGAGCGAACTAATGTGAAAGGACGGGACGACTGGGAGCGAACTGTTGTAAGGTAGAAGACGGGGACGAGTAGGGCGTGCGAACGACGTGGGGTTGCTGGCTTGCCCGGTGGATAAACGGCTGCAAGCCCCCAAAGAGTTCTCGAGAACTATGCGGGATCCACTAGATGTCATGTCTACTAGACCCATATCATAGGCCTGACGGTATAGCTTCTACCTGTTCGCACGCCATGCCGGCGCGTGGATGTAACTTCACTTAATTCCGTCGAACGTCGCGCCTCCCAACACCTTCGCCTCCCTCGCGCGGTCGCGCCCTTTGAGACTTCGACCGGCTATAAATGAGCAATTTTTTTGCCTTTTTTTAGACAAGCAATTTTTTTTGCCTACTCCGCATGCATGATACTCCCTCTGGTCCTTTTTACTCCCGTCAACCGTTTGCAAAGTGTTTGACCAAATTTATACTTTTTTTTGAACACCACCTTATATTAATTAACCAGCCACACCAGTACACTCATTCAATATAATATTCACCACATAGGGCGGTACGTTATTTACAAGAATACCATCTAATCTATTGTCAAAGCTATACTTAGCGATTAAGTGTGCCACCTTATTGGCCGAACGACTAATCTTTGACAATTGAAGATTGTTGATCAACTTCGAGATGCTCTACGCTTTCATCTTCAGGTCACGCATAGCAGACCTATCATAGTCCCCCGGTGCAAGAGACGCTACCACAAAAGCGCAATCAGTCTCTAAAATTACAGGATTATGAAGAGAAATACCTATGTAGAGACCGGCAATGCAATCCCTAAGCTCCGCTTCTTCCACGCTTTGACAGGCATCAATGAAATCCCACGACCAAATTTATACTAAAAATATCAATATCTACAATACTCCCTCCGTCTAGGTGTGTAAGTCATCTTACAAAAACCAAATAATCCCAAAACACTTAGGCGCGGTGCATTAACTTCTACCTCATTTCTTGTTTCTTGACATATCAACCAATAGGAGATGTGGGTGTGCATGCTTTTAATGACTTGAGACTACCAAACACGACATGCAGTGGTTAGTTCATTGCATGCAATGCTATTAATTAGCAAATAAACATTAAGATCTCTCGTTTTCCCCTCCTCCTTGGTCACAGTGCACAATCTAAGATGAGTTACTCACCTAGACGGAGGGAGTACTGATTGTAATGAGTATAAGAACTACTACCTCTCTCTCGGTTTACAGGGCGTGCGCGTACTCCTAGGTCGTCAATTTGACCAACCTAATAGAAATCATATATTACAAAAAATATACCAACATAAACTTTGGAGTTTCTACTTTAAAAAGGTATAATTTTTGTGTTATATAGTTTATATTAGGGTGATAAAATTGGCAATCTAGGTATACGCGCAGGACTTGGAAACTGAAACGGAGGTAGTACGTTTTATAGTGAGTGTAAATATATTGATTTGACATTGTGAATGTTGACACATTGTGGAATAGTTTTTGAAGTCTTCAAAAGTACTCAACTAGTGCTGTCGTTCTTCACAAAAAAATGTTTTTAGCAATGCATGCATGAACACTAGTTACTCTAACCCCCCTCTCTTCTTTAATTCTTTGCCACACCAGCATGTTTGCTATTCCCATGTGCATGATACCAGCTAAGATACCACCATTATGGCCAGCCTTAATCATCACATGCAATAATTTAGTGCACCTTGAAATATGAACATGTGTGGGGCGTGTATGTTTTTAATGACTTGAGACTATACCTAGCCCGACATGCAAGATGACTTATTATGCACCGTTCCTGTCGTGGATTTGTCACGGCAGATGTCCTTAGTGTCAGGACTTAGTCGCGAGGCCAACGCATCTATGCGGTAGCTTGAAGGGGTTGGTCGGAATCGAGAGACGCAAGGCGGATCATCACACAAGACGAAGATTTAGACAGCTTCAGGCCCCGGGAAACATCATCCGGAATAGCCTTACATGCTGTTTGTGGCTAGGTCTCATTATCATCACGAGGGAGACGCCGTAAACCGGCTCTTTGTGTCTAGCCCTAGAAATTGTTTCTTGCTTGTAGCTTGTCCCTCTTTGGGGAGCCCTGCCCCTCCTTATATATGTTGAAGGGGCGGGTTACATGTGGAGTCCGATTAGGACTAGTTTATCTCTAATACAAACCGGATACAAGTCCTGGTCTTAACTCCTTGTAAGGTAAATATTCCTCATGCCTTTCCTCTTAAACCGGCCCACCATAGTATGAACCGGCCTTCTGGGCCTTGGGCCTTGTCATCCGTTTGACCCGCCCGCCGGGTTACTAGTGAGTCATAATGACCAGGGGGGTTGCTTGTAAACCGCCATGTCAGGGCGGGTCGCCAGTAACTCGCCAAGTGTCAGCGAGGTCTTCAGATAAACCGCCAAGTCCGGCCGGGTTAACTTCCGGCTGGTTTACACCGCGGGGTATATCCCCGACATTAGCCCCCAGTTTAATTTGGATTTATCCATGTTAAACTGATCCTGTAAAACAAATACAATAACAAATTTGATAGATTATGCTCCGGGCTAAGAATTCTTGTAAACCGGCCTCTGATCATCCTTAATTCCTTGCCATTTCCTTCTTCTAGAAAATCCAAGTCAATAAGCTAGCTTCATACTCAATTTGCTGACATTGGTTTCTCACAGAGAAATATTATGAAGAATAATCCACTTGAGTCGGCTTCCAAAGCGCCGGATTAAGAAATATAGGTCTTGAAATACTCATCTGATATTCAACTGGTTTGAAGATGCCGAACTTGCCGGTTTATCATTGCCAAAAATTGCCGGGTTATATGACTGATAATTCCGGGTCATGATTGTTGTTAACTCCGGTTCATGATTGTTGCAAACGCCGGTTTATGATTATTGATGATGCCGGGTTGCAAACACAGGGTCATAATAATTGGTGATGCCGGGTCAATCTGGTTTGCTCAAATCAGAGAAATTGAAAATATTTCTCTGATAATAATATAATACTTGTATCCCCCAAGTCTTGAGCAGAACAAAGTGATGGCTTAAGACTTGCTTCAATATAAATACTGCCACTTTTGAAGAAATCCATGTTGTTCATCCCAGTCACTAGTAAAAACTGAACACTCCATATTATGTAGCCCCCAAGTGCCGGGTTGGCATGCTTGCAGCAACATGGGACTTGTAATTGACTGATGCCCATAAAACTTGAATTGTTGACAGGAGCAATTGGTAACCCCCAAGGGCCGGCTCATTATGATATGATGAGTTGGGTCTTCAATAAGGCCAATAAAAATGACTTTGCATTAGCCCCCAAGTGTCATGGTGCATGCTTGCAGCGACATGAGACTTGCATATTTGATATAATCTCAACTTGAATAGTGTAGCCCCCAAGTGCCGGGTCGTAAGCCTGCAGCGACTCGGGACTATTCCTTCCATTGCAAAATAAATCATATTCATCGACAAAATAATATCCATTGCGCTAAAGCGACTTTGAAAACCTCAATCATAATATTAATAACCATAATAAAAATCCAGCCATGTTGGCTATTCAAGATAATATAATCCGGGATGAAAATCTTATTCATCCAATATCATAATGAAAATTCAGCCAAGTTTGGCTATTTGAATAATATAACCCAATCATTTATAAGCGCATGATTCCAATGGCGCAATCCAAATATATACTGGCGACTTATAGTCCGAAGCCAGGCCGGTTTAATAAACATCGGATAATTTCTCATCATATACTGGTGACTTATCGTCTTAAAGCCAGGCCGGTTTAATAAACACCGGATAATTTATCATCATACTGGCGACTTATAGTCGAAAGCCAGGTCGGGTTAGTAAACGCCGGTGATTTATAATCATGCTTTATTCAACCTGTTTCTGCATACAACAAGTTTAAAGTGTCCTGGCGGTTTACCGCCGGACGGGTCATAATGCCCAACATATAACCCGGGTTTATAACCAAGGCTGCACTTAAGAATAATCAAATATGAAATATATCATACCTGTGACATTGAATCACATCGTTGGTTTACCAACTTTTTGTAATAGGGGTAATAACCCAGATTTTGAGTACTGATAACTCCTTCCATATTATGTCGGTTTATGATAAAACCGTACCAGGTTGTGATAAACACCGGTTTAACCACATATAATACTGGAGACTCATAGTCAAACTAGACTGGGCTGATAATTTCCGGATTGTAACTTGATCGTGTACTTACAACTTGTAGTTGAAAGCCGAGCCGGGTTGATAAACACCGATTTACTCTGATAATCTCCGGATTATAACTTGATCGTGTACTTACAACTTGTAGTTGAAAGCCGAGCCGGGTTGATAAACACCGATTTACTCCATAATAGGATGGTAACAGAAAATCAAACCGGGCAGATAGCCTCCGGATTAAAATTTGACCGTGTTCCGTCAATTTGTAATTTGACCGTCGAACCGGTTTAAGAATTGTCGGTTTAAAAACGCAACAAAAGAAATATTTATCAAAACAAAATTTCAAGCAAAGGCAATGATAAAACCATTTGCAAAAAGAGGCTATTGAGCTGATCAAGTGGCATTACCATGGTCGGACACGACCAAGCCCCCGATAGGCGTGGCTATGGTTCAAGTCAGCCAGGTCCCCAAATGAAACAGTGGCATTATGCCGATCAAGAGGCGTGGCGATGGTTTGGGTTCGACCAAGCCCCCAAGTGATTCTGTGGCCTTAGGCCGATCAAGAGGTGTGACAGGTTCAGACATGACCAAGTCCCCAAGTGATCTTGTGGCTTTCGTCTATCAAAAGGTGTTGCATTGGTTCGGATACGACCAAGCCCCCAAGTGATCTTGTGGCTTTCGCCTATCAAAAGGTGTTGCATTGGTTCGGATACGACCAAGCCCCCAAGTGACGTTGTGGCATTTAGCCGATCAAGAGGTGTAGCTATGGTTCGGATACGACCAAGCCCCTAAGTGATCAATAATATGATAAGCCAATAAGGCATGACACCTATGTTTGAACCGTGCATCATGGCAGCAGGTCCTCTTTGGCACCCTTTAACTTTTTGCAAGAGATAAATCCTTCTTGAACTGGACATTAAACCGGATATTGAGAGCTTCAAAGCTTCGTGGGAGACATCTTTCCCTTGAACCAGATTTTAAACCGGAATCTTCATTTTCAGTCGGAAATTTTCTGACGGCCTTTAAACTCGAATTTGCGAGAAGTTAATTCCTTTTTGAACCGGACATTGTTAAACCGGATCTGAGCGCTTCAGAGATTTGTGGGAGAAATAGATTTCTCTCGAACTGGATTGTAAACCGGATATTTGAGAGCTTCAGTGAGACTGACTTCCCTTGAGACGGATTTTAAACCGGAATCCTTTCTGATGACCCGGATCTTCTTCATTGAGCCAGGATTTTGTAACTGTTATATACTTTCTAAGCCGGAAATTTTCCAACGGCCTTTAAATTTTCATCAATATAACAATAACCTCCGGGACCGGGTTATCTTTCCCTCCATCGTCCTGGGTTTCTTAAACCGGCTGAAACTGGCAAGATTTGCTGAGTCATGTCATCATAGCCCCCGAGTCTCAAAGGTGACTCGAGGAGTTGGCTTGAGACTCTCCATATTTGACCGTGCTATAAACCGGCATAACTTGTATATCATTGATGTTGATAGCACGATGTGAATCCACAGAAGGTTGAGGTGACTGCGGCGGGTTATAAATGATCCCGTATGAGCCGTGTCAGCAACTCGGCCAATGGTTCCTTCCAACTGGTGATTTGAAGTTTAACCAAACTGTAGTGGCGGCGACTTGTGCGCCTGCCCATTGAACCATCCAGCGTAGACTACAGCTGATAACAATTTGCCTCCAATTTGCTGGAAGAAAACCGGGCTACCCAAGCAGTGACTTGCTCATACTCAATAGACAGCTCATGCAGACAGGTGCGACCTGGTGTGTTGATGTAGACCAGGCCGCGAGAGACGGACGACAAAGACGACCACGACTTCAGAGGCGGCATAAACAGATGAGTTGGCCGCGGTGCTGTAAGCCGACGCGGGCAGGAGAGTCGGCCGCGACATTTGTAAGCCGGCGCGGACGGGAGAATCGGCTGCGGCATTTGTAAATCAGTGCAGACTGACAATTCGGGCGCGACAGCGGTAGTCGGTGCAGGCGCGAGAGCTGGCCACGACATTTAAACCGGTGCAGGCGCAAGAATTGGCCATAACATTTAAACTGGTACGAGCCTCCTGTCCATGGTACAACGCCACTTTTGTAGTGGACTTCGTCCTGCATAAAATATATTGAAAGACAGAGTAACTGTACTCAAATAATTTAACATGCGCTAATAAAATATATAAAGAAGATAGCACCTGGGCCGAAACAAGGTGCGGCAATGGCGACTTGTTAGCGTAGGCAAGTCTGCGGAAATAATGGGACATGGCACACCATGGCGGTTTGTCATCTGGTTCAAGACAACAGTGCAACGGTGGTTCGACGCGCGACAGCTGAGTGACGAGGAGGCGGCCCAACGGTGGAGGTGAGGGTGAAGCCGGTTTGAGCGAGGCCGGGGCGGTTTGGCTGCGAATACGGCAACTCGAGGTGGCTCGGAGGAGCAGGGCGTCTCAGGGCAACAAAGGCGAGTTCGGGGCGGCCCGGCACCGGTCCGACGGTGGCTCGGAAGCGGGCTCGAGGCACAGCTGCAGTGGCTGCGGGAACGAGTCCACGCCCACGACCCCATCCGATCCGGGCCGGTCAGTGGAGGCGGCTTGATATGTGGCCGGTTTAAAGCGGAACAAGGCCGGGTTGAAACGAGCGCCGCGGTCGGCTTCAAAACGAGCAGTGGCTCCCGGCGACAACTTGCGGTAGCGGACCGACCCACAGGCAATGGGGCAAGCCCATGGTGACCCGGCGGCGGAGGTGAACCGGCGATGGCAGTTCGTGGAGGAGCGCGGCTGAAGCGGCTCAAGGTGGTTCCGGTTTGTCGGGCCGGCGCCCAGCACGGTGATTCAGGGCATCATGAAGAAGAAGGCGACGACAATCGCGGCGACTTGGCGTCAGCAGTTTGACGCGTCAGTAGAGGAGACCAGAGCAAACCACGACGGGTCACAATGGTGATTGTTATTCTGAACTTTGTAGTTTTGAGGCAGGGTGACCCGGAGCCAAGGCAACAATGAGGGTAGACGATTCAAGGCCGCCCGACCCTGACAGCTTGAAGTGGCGGATTGAGGCCGCAGTGGCGCGGCGGCTGGCCTCCGAAACAAGACAGCGAGTAGAGCAGAGCAGAGGTGAGCTCGGGGCGGTGCCGCAGGCGTCGAGGAGACCCCCGGCGAGGAGATACGCCATGACAAACCCGGATGGTAAACCGGTTCGGGATGCGGTGACAAGGGGAGGTGGAAATAGCCCGCGGTGGTAGAGGGAGAGCACCGCTCGTGTCGGGGCGGTTCAGCACTGCAGGGGAGGAGATGCGATGATGATGACTCCAGCGAAGAGAGGTTGCAGCCATCCGAAGCGGCAGGGCCAGAGCCAATGCAAGGCGATGTAACGGAGGAATCCGGCTGCTCGAAGATGAGGCCAGGGTGGCTTGAGGCAGCAGTTGTTGAAGGTGATGACGACTTGGGGTGGCTCGATGGCGCATCCGCGACGGCGTGGGCAGGCTCGGGGCAGCCACAGCGAAGCCGAGGCGGCTTGGGTGCCGCTGCTGTTGCAGCGACTCGGAACGGAGCAGCCACGGAACAGAAGCGAGCGCCATGGTGACGGCGGCTCTCCGCGGTGACTCGGCAAAGCGAGGGCGGTCTTGAGGCGGGTTGGCTTGGCGAGGCCGCGGCCGGAGCTAACCACAGCGGAGGAGGCGGCCGGCGGCTCGTGGCCGAGCAACGAGAGGCGTAGCGCAGAGGCGGAGGCGACTCAAACTGTCTTGATTGGTTTGACAAGTCCACGCCTACCTCCTCCAGGTCGTGGCCTTTTTTTTGGAGTCAATTACACCGGTGGTGTTTGAACTTGGCGCAAACGCTCACTTTGGTGCTAGAACTTGCGGCATACATCGAACTAGTGTAACAACTTGGCTCGGGCGTGCAAATACGGTGCAAACCTCGGCTGTGTACGCCCGAGCCGCTGATTAGGCGCGCCAACATGGCATGGCTCCCGCCGTCAGTGACCCGAAGGCAGACAGGAGGGCGCGTGGCCATTTTTTTGCATAAACCCCTTTGAATAATTATTTTTCCACAAAAAGGCCTTGTCGACGTTGGAAGATGGCATTTCATTTTTTTCGACTCTATAGTCAGTGGGCCCCGTGTGTACATACTGCGAACTATTAACAACAAAAAAAGAAGGCCTCTACGTCTTGAACGTGCGACCCTTGCCCATGTCACAGTGTGGCTGCTACACCATTTAGTCTTCACAACTTCAGATAAATTTTTGTATTCATCAATTTGAATATTAAATATAAGCAGCACATGTATATTTTTCTATTAAATAAACATTTTAAATGTCCATATTTAATAAACAATTTTACTATATAATAGATGTGTGTATGTTTAAATGTTTTTATCTACTAATCATTGTTTGTATGTATAACATTTATAAAAAATAAATATTTGAACATTATTTCAATTACTTATGTTTCACAAATATTTCAAAAAGAATTAGCGCGTGCAAATGGGCTGCACTATCTGCAGCCAATTTAAGCCCACATGTATCATCCTTATACTACATTAACAGCAGTTATCCTTGTTAGACATCCGAATGTAATTGGTGCAGTGGCTATGAGCACAAGCGCCCTAACAGTAGATCGCCATGTTGAATTCTCAAAAAAAAAGGTCACGTGTTGGAGTGTAGGAGTCTAACATTTTCCCTTTTAATTCCCGTCAAAATAAACATTTTCCCTTTTAATTTCACGTGGGACTCACCTGTCATAAAACAAACAAAATAAAATACCATCTACCACGTGGACAGGGTCTTTTATGTGAGAAATAAAAAATGTCGTTTTTCTGCAAAAAGAAAAAAACAGGCCACACACTTCTAGTCTTTGACAAAGGGCCCCACGCCACGCTGGCGGCCAAGTCAGCATTGATTTCGTATCCAAGTGCGGTTAGCACTGTATTTGCACACCCGAGCCAAGTTATTGCACCAGTTCAATGTATGCCACAAATTGTAGCACCAAAGTGACCGTTTACGCCAAGTTCAAGCACCATCGGTGTAATTGACTCTTTTTTTTACATGTTGATCAGCGAGCTTTGGCTAGTTTTCTTTCCTTCCTGGGTATTCACGTGCTTAAAATCACGTAGTAGCTTTTCCTTCCTGGTACATTCCTTGTAGGCATGTAGTAACCAGAGTTGACCAAAGGAAAAAACCGATTTGGCTTCAGGTGATGGTCTCGGCGACTCCTGTCCACCGTTACGGCGACTCGTCCAATCAGCCAAAAGCCACCGTAATTTGATGTCTTTTATACGTACAGACGGAAACTCCTCTGCACTTGGCTTCTCGCAGCGGTGCAGAAAAAAAGTGATCCGGCAATGACGGATCGCATGCGATGGCGCACACAGATACAATCCTTATTTCTCAAACCTCATAGATTATAAACTTTAAGTTGATGCAGATCTTTGTCGGGAAAATCATGAACTTCTCGATCCCTGGGACAGATCCCTTCAAAAACTCAACACCACCGTGCGCAGGCCCCATGATGGGCGCCAACTGTCGTGGATTTGTCACGGCAGATGTCCTTAGTGTCAGCACTTAGTCGCGAGGCCAACGCATCTATGCAGTAGCTTGAAGGGGTTGGTCGGAATCAAGAGACGCAAGGCGGATCATCACACAAAACGAAGATTTAGACAGCTTCGGGCCCCGGGAAACATCATCCGGAATAGCCCTACATGCTGTTTGTGGCTAGGTCTCATTATCATCACGAGGAAGACACCGTAAACCGGCTCTTTGTGTCTAGCCCTAGAAATCGTTTCTTGCTTGTAGCTTGTCCCTCTTTGGGGAGCCCTGCCCCTCCTTATATATGTTGAAGGGGCGGATTACATGTGGAGTCCTATTAGGATTAGGACTAGTTTATCTCTAATACAAACCGGATACAAGTCCTGGTCTTAACTCCTTGTAAGGTAAATATTCCTCATGCCTTTCCTCTTAAACCGGCCCACCATAGTATGAACCGGCCTTCTGGGCCTTGGGCCTTGTCATCCGTCTGACCCGCCCGCCGGTTACTAGTGAGTCATAATGACCAGGGGGGTTGCTTGTAAACCGCCAGGTCAGGGCGGGTCGCTAGTAACTCGCCAAGTGTCAGCGGGGTCTTCAGATAAACCGCCAAGTCCGGCCGTGTTAACTTCCGGCCGGTTTACACCGTGGGGTATATCCCCGACAGTTCCCCATACCTGCAGGAAGCCCGTTCGTCTCCAAATCTTTTCCTCTCCATGTGTGGAAACAATATGCCTGCCAAACTCTCCTTCTCCCTCCGGCGGTCCCACCACTCCACCCCGTGTGAAAAAATCTGCATGCATGACTGTCCTTCCCCCACGCTCGTCCAATCCGTTGTGACCAGCAATATTTCCACCCCTTCGCTCCCCCGTAATTTACTCCAACAAATATGCCCACGTAGCTGTTACTTAACTGTAGGTGCATTGGGTCACTGACATATTGGCCCAACAGGGGTCTGGCCCACATGTCAATGACGCAACTGGACCTGCAGTTAAGTCAGTGCAGCTCATTCCATATCTTACGTAGGTGTGCCATTGCTCCTATAAATATTGTGCCTCCCATGACATCGCTATCTCCTCCCCTCACGTTCAGGTTCATCGCTATCTCCTCCCCTCCCTCTCACGCCGACCACCATGGCATCGCCCCTCCCAAGCCCTGGGAGCCCCTCGCTGAACCGCGCGGGCGGTCACACGTCGCTGTTCCCTTCCTCGCCGCCACTAGTCGAGGAGGACGCGTCGGTTTTCTGCTCCTCGCCGCTACGCGACGCGTCGCCGTTCGGTTCCTCGCCGCCACTAGTCGTGGAGGATGCGTCGGCGTTCCGCCCCTCGCCGCGACGCGATGCATCGCCGTTCCGTTCCTCGCCGCCACTAGTCGAGGAGGACGCGTCGGCGTTCCGCTCCTCGCTGCGACGCGTCGAGGTGGACGCGTCAGCGTTCCCAATCTCGCCAGGATACACGCCGGAGGACGTGTCGGCTCCCTGCTACAAGGAGAACGCCACGCCGCCCGCCGAGCCCCCCATACTTGAGGAGCTTTGGAAAGAAATGGATGTCGCCTTGTGGGAGGCTTTGCCTCCAGCAGAGCGCGCCAAAATGGAGGCGGAGAAGAAGGCCGAGGAAGAGAAGCGCACCGCGGAACAAGCTGCCTGGGAGGCCTATGTCGCGTCCGAGAGAGTCAGGCAATTGGCTCTTTGGCAGGAGGCTCATACGAGGGCCGTGAGGGTGGCGGAGGACGCCCGTGCCGACGCCCTGAGTGCAGTCGGGCCCAAGCGCCTCATCTACGCTTGGCGGTATGTGGACCGGGTGCATGCTTTCAATGAGGAGGAGTACCTATTGGCGCCGGATCACCACACCGGTGAGATCGCGCTCGCCCGCCGGCAAGCCGCCAATCAGCACCTCGCGAGTTGCGAGGCTGAGGAAGAGGCGTTGTGTCAGCGCGCTGGGAAACGGCCGCGCACCAGGGCACTCGTGGCGCGCCGCAAGCGCTCCTGAGAGCGCCGTAGCTTTTAGGAGGAGTATAATTTTTGTTTCGTAATACGATCTCATTAGTTTTGGGACGCAACTGATAAATCCCGAACGTTCAGGAATTTTTAGCGTCCTTAATTAAGTACGTAAAAGGGAAAGTTTGGAAACCTTGTGTATCCGTACGCATTTTGCAAGTACGTGCATATAGCACAAACATTACTATATACTATCGCACTACACGTCTCTCTCAATGTATGCTTGCAGACTGTGCTACTCCCTCCGTCCAGGTCAACAAGTCATCTTTGGTTGTGCACCGTGACCAAGAAGGAGGGAAGACTTATACACCTAGACGGAGGGAGTACTACTATTACTTATGTACGTGCAAATGCACGTTTTAACATTACGATGCAGTTTTTGTAAAAGTAAAAAAAAGCACTAGTCAAGCTTGTGAAACGATTCAATGCAAAACAAATGAAAAAAAATGCTCATTTGATTGTTTACTTTTAGCTTCCTTCCCATAACTACTACCTCCGTCCTGGTTTATTGGTCCCCATTGTAATCTGTGTCAAATTTTGATCATGAATTTAACTAATGAAATGTTAGTGCATGCCACATGCACTACTTCATCCGTCTAGGTGAGTAAGTCATCTTAGGCTGTGCACTGTGACCAAGGAGGAGGAGAAAACGAGAAACGTTAACGTTTATTTCATAATTAATAGTATTGCATGCAATGAACTAACCACTGCATGTCGTGTTTGATATCTCAAGTCATTAAAAGCATGCACACTCTTTATCTCTTATTGGTTGATATGTCAAGAAACAAGAAACGAGGTAGAAGTTAATGCACCACGCCTAAGTGTTTTGCGATTATTTGGTTTTTTAAGATGACTTACACACCTAGACGGAGGGATTGTAACGGTGAGGAATAAACCAGTTAAATCTTTGGTCAAAATTTAGCACAAATTACAATGGTGAGGAATAAACCAGGACGGAATAGTAGTTTAGAAGCCCAAATAAATGAGTGAGGCGCCTTATTGTTACTCTCCACTGTGACTAGTCTTGTGGGAAAAGCTGGGGAAGCCGCCAAAAGAACTAGCCCTAGGAGTAGTAGCTAGGGATCGAGTGTGCGAGATGAACCGGAGAAAGTAAATGCAGAGAGATGAAATGCAAAAAAGACGGAGGGATGTGATGGTTGCTTGTCCATTTATTTTACCAGGCCACTTATTACTCGGAGTGGTTGGGTTTTGTGATATGACGGCTTTACTGCTGCGCCACGAGCGGGGTGAGAGGTGAGACTCCCGTGCAGCGCCGCCCTCTACACTAGTACTACTACTCCCTCCATCCATTTTTACAGGGCCTAACTTGTCAATCTCTCATACCAAGGCATGTCCGCAAAAAGAGGAACTGATTTTGGGACTAGTATCTGGATCCCGTGTAATCTTGCATGCAGCCTCCTTTGAATGCCTAGCCGCTGGCCTCCCTTCCTTTAATCCCTCGCATGCAAATTACTCTCCTCCCTTTTTTACATGCATGCCCAACCATAATTCCTCAAATCATGCATGCATTGGCTGAAATATAGAGCTCTCTCCTCCTTTGAAAATATGGTGGTGCTATCCATGCATGCAAATCAATGCGACGGCCAGAGCATTTTCACGATGAAGGGACCACGCACGACTTGCAACAGAAAATTAAGATGGAGATGCCTCGGTTAGTTCATTTGGATAGGTTTTTTCGGATATTATTTCATCTCTAGAGCTCACAAACATCTGGGTGAAATAGATAAAAAGTATCTTTTGCAAACAAAAGCATTCAACTGTTCAACCTGCATCCAAAACTTGTGAAGAAATAACTCTTATTGTGCTTTGCAGGAAATGATCTTCAAGAATTAGTTTTTGAGTATCCATTGTTATACATGTTGGCTACAGATGACATGGCACTTTCTTATAGCTAACAGTTGGATATACTATTTAAGTATTAACCATGCCCTTATACACCTAGACGGAGGGATTAAATCAGGATGACTTGGGAGGGGGCAGAGGATATGTAAGAAATTGTTCATCATAAGTCTTTCACCAGTACTATAGTAAAAATTCATACATGGAAGCTTCTAGACTAAACCATAAATGGATACACTTTTGTTCATGCGCAATACTCCAATAGAGCAAGATCATGCATGGAAGTCTCCACATGCTTAGACAGCGGATTACATTGAGCGAAGACTAATGATCAACATTTAACTTGAAAATGCAAATGTCTAGGTGAACCTCCTTGGAGTCCTCGTGCACATTGTTGGAGTTCAAATAACACCATGGGTTTTCCATGTCGACGTCGGCGGGAAGGTCCTAGCTCGGCAGAGTCCAAGTATTCTTGGCGTAGCCAGTGCCGCCGCCCACGTAACTCCGAGGGGTAGTAATAGTGAGCACGCACGTGTACATAGGCCTCGTGTCAGTGTCAGCGTCAGCGGCGTCGCCCCTGACGCACACTACAGAGATGTGGCGGCGGCCTGCGGGGGCCTCGCCGGTGGCGACGATCAAGAGGAAGACGCTGCCGTCCTCCTTCGAGACTAGCAGGCGGTGCTGATCCTCCAACAACTCTGGCACGGTGAACGGGCAGCACGTCTTGTACTTGATGTTGTTCGCCAAGGGCCAGTAGTGATTGCCGCACGCCTGCGTCAGGTGATGCACGATGTCTGCCGGCGAGCCCCAAAACGGCACCGGGCAATCATAGCAGTAGACGAAGGGCTCCTTGGAGGCATCGACCAGGCCGTCCATGAAACGGGAGTGGCTGTAGGGGACGTTCCGCCAGTTGAATATATGAGCAAGTTACTACGAGATTTACTACAAAATAAATCATGACGGCTATAACAGAGATTGAACTAATCATGCGGACTAGCATAGTAGATGAATAGATCGAATGTAGGACACAGACTAGAAACATGAATTCTACCACGATTTCAAACAGGAAGGACAGAAACACATACGGTGCAACAGGAGCAGCACCATTGCCGTTGAGGTTGTCGCCCATGTCGTTGAGGAAGAGGTTGCCGAGGTCGGGGAAGAAGTCGTTGTCGGTGAAGTCATCGCTGCTAGCAGTCGCGAGAGTGCGCTCCCCAAATTTCAACAGCGCCCGCCGAATGGAG
The DNA here is from genome assembly GCA_032464435.1 of Aegilops umbellulata. Lineage (NCBI taxonomy): Eukaryota > Viridiplantae > Streptophyta > Magnoliopsida > Poales > Poaceae > Aegilops > Aegilops umbellulata. The sequence continues at coordinate 388,722,631 of CP136057.1, read as the reverse complement.
CGCAGGAGGGAGTGGCTGTAGGGGACGTTGCGGCCGCCGAATGGAGCGCAAGAGTAGCCCACAAAGCAGTAGATGGTGCTCCTCCCTAGTCTCTATTCTTATCTCTATCTCTACTACTCTTCTTTGTTTTTTATAATATACTGGTTGTAGTTGTCAAATCGAATAGTACTGCGCCGTCCACTGCACGCCCGGCTGAACACGCCTCCTCGCCTCCATCAAACCCCTCCGTTAAACCCGCATGCAAACCGAGAAACCTACTCCGGCCCGCGGGAGGAAATTTGCTGGTTGCCATTGGAGAATAATAGAGTCACGTCCAATCTATTTGAGTTAATTGCGTGTATGATTCTCCCTCTATAAAAAGTTAATTGCATCCTTAATCTTGTATTCTAAGTACTCTGTGGGTTCCACTATCAGTATAGTGTACATGACTTGCAGGCTGGCTACAGTGTACTTATTACTGGGACTGGTTGGGTTTTGTGATATGACGGCTTTACTGCCGCGCCACGAGCAGGGTGAGAGGTGAGATTCCCGTGCAGCGCCGACCCTCTACACTTGTACTACATCGGTCGTGGTTCCCCATTGAATTTGACTGAAGATTTAACTGACAAAATGTTAGTGCATGTCAACAAAAACTATATCGTTGGATTTGTATTTGAACATAGTTTTGAATGATATAATTTTAGGTGACATGCATCAGCATTTATCGTACTATATATAATGTTAGTTCAAATTTTGGTCGTACTGATCTATAGTAGTAAGGTGCCCGTGCATTGCACCGAAGAGTGAAATGCATTGATCGGGGAGTTGTTTATTTTGACAAAGGATGTGGGGGTCATCTCATGTGTAACGGGTATCGATAGGTTTCTTCGGACATTATTTCATCTCTAGAGCTCACAAACATCCGGGTGAAATAGATAAAAAGGTATCTTCTGCAAACAAAAGCGTTCAACTGTTCAACCTGCATCCAAAACTTGTGAAGAAATAACACTTATTGTGCTTTACAAGAAATGATCTTTAAGAATTAGTTTTTGAGTATCGATTGTTATACATGTTGGCTACAGATGACATGGCACTTTCTTATAGTCAACAGTTGGCTATACTATTAAGTAATATTAACCATGCCCTTATACACCTAGACAGAGGGATTAAATCAGGATGACTTGCAAGCGGGCAGAGGAGATGTAAGAAATGGTTCATCGTAAGTCTTTCACCAGTACTGTAGTAAAAATTCATACATGGAAGATTCTAGACTAAACCATAAACGGATACACTTTTATTCATGCACGATACTCCAATAGAGCAAGATCATGCATGGAAGTCTCCACATGCTTAGACAGCGGATTACATTGAGCGAAGACTAATGATCAACATTTAACTTGATAATGCGTATGTCCAGGTGAACCTCCTTGGAGTCCCCGTGCACCGCCTCGGCGGGTAAAGGATGCCATGGGTTTTCCAAGTCCACATTGGAGTCCCAGCTCCCCAGAGTCCAAGTCTGTTCGATGAGACCGGTGTCGCCGCCCACGCGACCCGGAGGGGTAGTAACACTAGACACGCACCCGTATATCGGCCTCGTGTCAGTGTCAGCGTCAGCGATGTTGCCCCTGACGCACATTACATAGACGGGGCAGTGGCCTGCGCAGGCCTCACCGGTGCCCACGATCAAGAGGAAGACGTTGCCGTCCTCCTCCGAGACTAGCAGGCGGCGGTGATCCTCCAGCGACTCCGGCATGGTGAGCGGGTAGCACGTCTCGTACTTGATGTTCTCCGCCAAGGGCCAGCAGTGACCGCTGCACGCATCCATGAGGTGATGCACCATGTCCGCCGGCGAGCCACAAAACGGCATCGGGCACTCATAGCAGTGGACGAAGGGCCTATTATCAGGTTTTTGGATTGTTGGAAATATGAACAAATTACTATGATATTTAATCCGAATAAATAGGAAATAGATCATGTTAGCATTGACAGAGATTAAACTAATCATGCGAACTAGCATAGCAGATGAACAAATCACATACTAGAAACATGAATTGTACCATGATCTCGAACAGGAAGGATAGAATCACATACGGTGCAGCGGGAGCAGCACCTCCGGTGTTGATGTTGTCGCCCATATCGTCGAGGATGAGGTTGCCTAGGTCGGGGAAGAAGTCGTCGTTCGCGAAGTCGTCGCTGCGAGCAGTCGCGCGAGTGCGCTCCCCAAAAACCTGATCGCCCCTCTCCCGTACAAGATCACGAGAGGCGGGGTTCCGGAGGCCTGCTGTCCCTTCTCCCGGTGTACACCGAAAGGAGGGATGGAGAAGATTTTCTTGGTGGCGCAATGATCTGGAACGGTGGTGAGGAACTATATAGTGCGGGCCGGGTAGGTCGTGGGAGTATAGCTCGGCTAGGCTCAATCCCGCAAACCGCGGCGCGTCGTGACGAGGCATGGCGTTGCGAGGCGAGCGAGGAGGAGGAGCGCGCGTGTAGGTCTCCTCTTCTCATGCTCATACAAGTGGTATAAGAGCTCATCTTATAAAGGCCTACTAGAAAAATTCCAACATCGACCAGGCCGTCCATGAAACGGGAGTGGCTGTAGGGGACGTTGCGCCAGTTGAATATATGAGCAAGTTACTATGAGATTTAATCCGAATAAGCACAAAATAAATCATGACGGCTATAAAAGACATGAAACTAATCATGTGGACTAGCATAGTAGTAGGATACAGAGTAGAAACATGAATTCTACCATGATTTCGAACAGGAAGGATAGAAACACATACGGTGCAACGGGAGCAGCACCGTTGGCGTTGAGGTTGTCGCCCATGTCCAAACACCACATAGACACGGTCTTTGAGCACGGTTCATAGTCGTTCCACGCTCGGGTATTGAAGTTTGTAACTATTTTAGATTAGAATATACTGCTCCTTCGGTGCTAGTAGTAGAGCAGAGTCCTACTCTACTACTCTACTCAAGCAAGTTAGCGCATAGCACTGTAGGGAGTACCAGTACTGTGATCACTCAAGCAAGTTGTCTGGCATCGACATGACCCTACGCTGCTGGTATGTGTCTCGTAAGTCAAGCGGCGTGCTGTAGTCATCATCACCTGTCCACTTCCCGCAGCACATATTCGCTTCTCCATCTTTGTCCGCACATAATCTCGTCCAATCTTCCATCCCTGCTAAGGCGCCTCCCCCCTCGTCCGAAACCCAAGCACTAACAATGGCAGAACCGAGCAGCGTCTGCCGAAAGAGTGGTTGGAATTCGCTCCCCATAGAGGTAATCAAGCTCATTGTTTCGCGTGTGGACAATCTCAGTACGATGCCGCTTGCCGCGTGCTCGTCGGGGCTGTACGGTTTACTCAAAGCCCTCAGGCTAGAGCTTTTTAAGCCAACTCCTTGCTTGCTGATGCCGCCTGATCTTCAAAAACGTCGTGTCACGCAGCATAACGATCGTAGGGTGGCGAGCATCAACCCCCTTGACTGCGATCCGATCCCCGTCAGCCTCAACTACATTAACGGTATGTACTGGGTCGGCATGAATACGTCTTGGATGGTGCTTGTCAACGGTCGCGGCAGCTGGATGCTCGTGGAGGTCTACACCCGGCGATTGATCCCCTTCCTTCGATTAACACTGCACTACTTTGGCACCGCGGCCCAGAATACTCGCAATCTTACAGTAGCCAACATGATACCAAGTTTGATTTGCTCAAGGTTGTAATCTGCCAAGTGCCCACAAGATCTGCGAATTATAAAGACTTCAGGCTAATTGCGTTCTTCAACCGCGGACTCGCTTATCTGACAGGTCACTGCGGTAAGTGGATAAATCTGCACATCCATCGCAGGATCACACATCCTCCATGGTTCTCTGATGCCATTGAACACATGGGCTTCATTTACGCTGTCGACTCCTTCTATGGCTGGACGTATTGCTGGCCTACTCCAGTCATCGCTACAAACGGCTGTTACAACAGTATGTTACTTTCCTATGATATCATGATGGCTTGCTTATATTACTGTCAACACTTGCTGAAAAAATATTCATGCTCATAACATGTTGTTCTTAAGATTGACTAAACCAAGAGCCCTTTTTTATTTGACTCCAACTTGATATGATGTTGTAGGCCACCTGGTGTCCCTACCCTTCCTAATCCCAGAACCTTTCAAAGAAAAGCGGCATGGCAGTTGCAGGTGGTTCCTGGCTCGATCAGATGATGGCGAAAGATTGATGATCGTTCGCACGTACCGGACGTGTTGTTTCGTGGAATACAATCACAGTCACTGCAAGGTCTTTGAGCAGGATCCCAGCTTCTCTGGGCCTTCAGGAATTTTTGACTGGAGGCTGGTAAGTAGCCTTGGTACACGCTCTCTGTTTGTCGGACTGAATTATCCAATTAACCAGGAGATAACCGACGGCAAGGATCATGATGGCAGCACGGTTTCGTTCATCAGGCAAAACTGTGTGTACACAACGTACCATGCGTCTCTGCATGCACCATACCCTGATATGTGCCGCCACGCTCTGCAGCCCAAAGTAGGAGAGAGGGTCGCAAGTATCAGACTTCGACCTGCTGGCTGGAGTTTCCCCCGTCAGGCACCCATCTGGTTCAAGCCGTCAACCAATCTCCACATCTTAATAAATAGTAACGTCTAACTAAGCCAGTTAGTTAGATGCGTACACTTGGTGTAGTAGGATCTTTATTTAGTTTGATGCATACACTTGTTCTTTTTTGGTAGCCCTTTTGTAATGATGGCTGATGTTTGGTTTGGAAGAGAGAGCTGCCTCTTCACTCTTTTGGCCTGCTTACTACTTCTGTTGCACCCCCAGCCTTGGTTGCTGCTGCTGGTGTTTTTCAATGTACAATCAGTAGTATATTTCGTCTGTTGGTTGAATAAATGTGTTGTTAGAACGACAAACATAATGTTTTGGAAGTCGTTGCACGGTTCGATCCTTTAGTGCCCCGTACCATACGTAGCGCATACTATTTATCGTACGGAACCCATTTTTTTGAAACTCGGAACACATTTTCCACTTGTTGATAACATGCAGCCCACTGATGAAGGCCCAATAGAGAAGCCCATAATTAACTGGAAGGGAGGCTCTCACATGAATCCGGCCCAGGTGCATGCTCATGGCCCCCTAAACATAAATAAGTAAATAAATAAATAAATAAAGCTAAATGCTCATGCACCAGTTCTTTGGGAAAATAGGTAGCCCAGTGTTTCTTTTTGAAGAATACCCAAGCTAGGCCTATTTGTTTTCTCCGAATTACTGGGCTAGAAATCTTTCAAGACGAGGAGGGATGCATTCCGGCCTGGCTTAAGAGTATGGTCAATGTCTTTTAAAAGTAATATCAAAAGGGGTTGAAAATTCCAAAAAAAAATATAGCAAATGGGATATAAGTTTCTTTTTTTGTTTTTTGTTCTTCACTGATATCTTATACGTATTTCATTGGATTTAACATGACATAGTACTAATTTATTTTTAAATTTGTTTTAGTATGGCTATTAATTTTTGGATTAAGAATATTTCGTTCCCCAGCAAAAATATGCGAATTTTCAAAATTTCCCACATATTTAGTTAATTTTTTGACCCTGGTACTGACCAGAAAATGGCCAGCAATTCTAAAAATGGAAAACAGGCTGCAATAAATTCCATATGAATTAGAAAATGAGTAAAAATTATAAAAATAATAGCAAATGGGCTGTACATGCCATAGATTTCAAGGCTGGCTTGTTTACACAAGGCTTTGTCAGTGAACACACGATTCTAGCAGCAGTTAGTGTTGGATGTCCATCCAATGGCCGACGTGCTTCTTCAATCTCTGATCTTCCTGCTCCAACCGCCTAAACTAGCGCCGACGGGACTGCCTGCTCCCTCCTCTTGTGTCCCGTTGTGATGTCGCGTAGACTTCCCCGGCCCACCCTACTCCCTCCGCTGGCCTGGCCGCACGCAATCAACCGCCTCCTTATTACGTGAAAAAAAAAGATTCCTCCCACTGACATCTGGGGTGCACCGGTTGCGAGGCTGACCTGTGGGCCTACTAAGTTGATGCATACGCAGGGCTTGTCAACTTAGTCAACAAACCATTCTAGCAGCAGTAACCGTTGGATTTGAATCGAATGATCCTGCTGCTTCTTCAATCGCTGCTCTTCTTGCACCAGCCGCCCAAACCAGCACCGGGGAGACCGCCTGCTCCTGCCTCCAGTGGCCGGCTATCCTGCCGATGAGGCCTCATCGCCCCCTACTACTCCTACCGCTAGCCAGGCCCTGCGGCGACGGCAGCCTCACACCGCAGCCGAACCAGTGAACCCTCGTACTCCTCTCCGCGTGGGCATCCACTGCCGCGTCTTCCTCAGCTCCGTGTCGTCCCCTTCCTAGGCCTCGCCGTCATCCACCGCCTTGGTGCTCTCGGCGCGGCGTGGTCAACGTGGTCAACGACATTCCATCGAAAGAGTACTGTACGTGGAGAGGCTGACAGCTGGGTCCACGGCCACATCCCAGTTTTTTAGTGATTTGCCAAGTAAGTCACTTTGCCAGGCCTGTTGGGCTGCAAATCTTTCAAAACAAGGAGAGCTTTCATTCGGCTGGCCGAGAAAATGGCCCATCAGTATTGAGAAATGGGATGTACATTTTTAAAACACATCAAACCGGCAATTAGTTTCAAATATTTTTTTTTCATTTCGAGATTTGAAATTACATTAATTTTTAAGCGTGGAGAATTTTTTGGATTTTATATTGATATACATTTATTTTTAAAATCACTTTGAATGTGAGTTGAAATTTCGGGATTAAAAACAGTTCGAACCACACCGAAATATGCAAAATTTCGTATAATTTTTTAACTGTGGCCACAATATGGGCTGTAATGCTAACAAAAAGAATATGGGCTCCAAAAAAACCTTAATAATTAGCAAATGGGCTGTAAATTATTAGAAATAATGGCAGATGAGCTGTATGCTGTTTTTCACAGATTTGAGGCTTTCCTAAAAAAAAGGTTGACGCACAAGCAGTGACTGTTGGATGGCCATCCAACGATCATCATGCTTCTTCAATCTCTGCTCTTCTTGCTCCAGCCGCTCAAACAGGCGCCAGCAGGACTGCCTGCTCCCTCCTCCTCGCGGCCGGCTCTGCTGCCGCGCAGGCCTCACCGCCCCACCGTACTCCCATCACTGACCTAGCCATCCCTCTACTCACCCACACCTGCTGTTATTCTCTGGCGATGGCAGACGAACCAGTAAACCCTCGTACAGTCGTACTCCCCTCCGGGTGGGAAACAACTGCCGAGTCTTCCCCGCCTCCGTGTCGTTCCCTTCCTAGGCCTCACCGTCGTCCACCGCACTGGTGCTCTCGGCGCGGCCTGGTCAACATGGTCAACAACCGACATGCATCTGAAGTGGACTTCACGTGGAGAGGCCGACAGCTGGGTCCACGGCCGCACGCAAGGAAATGCCTCCTTATTACTCGCAAAATAATGATTCCTCCACCTGACATCAGGGGCCCACCGAAAGGGCCTCTATATTTTGCGAAAAAAACGTTACCGCCGCTGACAACTCGGACCCACTAGCTATATCTTCGCACGCAAGGAAGTGCCTCCTTATTACCCACAAAAAAATGAATACTCCCCCTGTTAGCTGGGACCCAGTATAGTGGCAGGCTGACTTGTGGGCCTACTAAGTTGAAGGGGACGCAGGGCTTTGTCAACTTAGTCAATATGCATGATTCTAGCTCAAGTGACCGTACGATGTCCATCCAACGGCCGTAGTGCTTCTTCAACCTCTGGTCTTCTTGCTCTAGCCGCCCAAACCAGCGCCGGTCGTGCCTCGTGCTCCTGCCTCCCGTAGCCGGCTGCGATGCGGCGGAGGCCTCACCGCCCCCTACTACTCCCACCGCTGGCCAGACCATCCCTCTACTCACCCACACCCCCTGTTATTCTACGGCGACGGCAGCCTCACACCGCAGCAAACCAGTGAACCCTCGTACTCCTCTATGCGTGGGCATCCACTGCCGCGTCTTCCCCGGCTCTGCGTCGTCCCCTTCCTAGGCCTCGCCATCGTCCACCGCCCTGGTGCTCTCAGCGCGGCGTGGTCAATGTGGTCAAGGAACAGCTTCCATCGGACGTGGACTGTACGTGGAGAGGCTGACAGTTGGGTCCATGGCCTCAGCAAGGAAGTGCCTCCTTATTACGTGCAAAATAATTATTCCTCCACCTGACAGCGGGGACCCACCAGACGGGCCACCGTATTTTGCAAAAAATGTTTGCCCCTAACTGCTGGGACCCACCAGCTACCTCTTCGCACGCAAGGAAGTGCCTGACAGTCGGGACCCACCTGGTAGAAGCATACGTAGCGTTGTCATTCTGGTCGCGAACGTGTACGTACATATATACTGGTCGATGTACAGGCGCGCACGTGTCGTAGTAGAAGCGCGCACGTAGCATGTACACGTACGTACAGCGGCCAGGGTGCAAGAAAGAAAATACGGCCACGTATGTGTACATATGGGTGGGGTCTCGAACGCCTACTCGCGCATACGCACGGCCATGGGTCGTGCACATGGCTGGGTCGTGTAAGTGCATCTAGTGCCCCTTAGTGATTTTGGTGTATTGAAGACTTATAGGTTAAGGATCTAATGTGTTTATGGGTGTACACAGGTCTATAAGCCTATGAGGAGTTTGATACTTACAGAGAAAGTCGACCCCTAAAAGTGAAGTTCTTCGACTGAAGACTTTGGTATTCTGAAGACTTTCTGAAGACTTTGATAGTGAAGAAATTGGTGTGACCTTGAAGGCTTGGTTTTCATTCGAGAAACATGAAGCGCGAAGACTTTTGTTTTCGTAGTTTCATTTTCTCTTTCTTTGAGTCATAGGAAACACCGTACTGTTAAAGGGGGTCGAGGAAATACTAAGGAAAAATTTCCATGTGATGCTCAACTCAAAATCCTACACCTACCAATTCCTTCGAGTGAAGCCATTGGAAATCTCATACAACTCAGTCAATTTCTTCAGTGACAGAGACGCAGTTCTTCTGGTCACTGAGGAATTTGTTCTGACTGAGGAGTTAGGAATTCGCCAGTGCGGATTGCCTACACAGTGCGGACCATGATAGCCCTGAGGAATTTGGACCTCAAATTTCCGACAGTTGCTGTGCTACGCGCCAGTTGTCCCAAAATATCTTATCCACCTAACGGTCATATCATTGAAGGGCATTTATGTCTTATCATGTCGGGGTGCTCCCTAGGCTATAAATAGTCGCCCCTACAACCACTAGCTGGTTGGCTGCTCCGCGAGAAACTGACACTTGTCAATTGAGAGCATCCCATCCTCTAGGACTTTGAGTGAAAATCATCAAGTGAGGAAAATCCAAAACCCAAACCCAAACACCTACAAACCCAAAGTGATTGAGCATCACTGAATAGATTGATTCTGCGTGGATCCGACGCTTGTTACCTTTGAAGACTGTGCTTCTTCTAGACGGTTAGGCGTCATGGTCTAGAGCATCCAAGAGGAATTGTGGATCGCCGAGTAACCGAGTTTGTGAAGGTTCGGAAGTCAACTGAAGACTTACCACGAGTGATTGAGCGAGAACCGTGTGACCTTAGCTCAAGGAGAATACGGTGAGGACTGTGTGTCCTCAGGTTTAAATACCTAGCCGCTCCAACCAGATGTACAACTGAGGCAGCAGTTGGAACTAGTCTACCAAATCATTGTCTTCACCAATCCAACTGGTTCTATTTCCTCAACTCTTTCATTTCCTCGGTATTGTGTTGTGTGCTTGTCATATCTGTGTTTGAAGACGTTGACTGAAGACTTTCTCAATTTCCTCAGTTCAATTTCTTCAGCCTGTTTGTCTTCATCCTTTGTTATCCTGTGATTACGCTTTCTGTACTCTGTGCTTGTATTCATTTCATCATGATGACTATGCTTGTCTTCTGTTATGTTTACTTCTGAGTACTTATTCCGCTGCAAGTAGTTGTTCGCTAAGGAATTTCCTCACTAGCAAATTCCTCAGTGAAGAATTCATAAAAATCGCCTATTCACCCCCCGTCTAGTCGATATAACGCACTTTCAATTGGTATCAGAGCAAGGTACTCCCTTGTTCTGTGTGATTTTGGTTTAACCGCCTGGAGTTTTAGTTATGTCGACCGCATGAATGAAGAAAGTGACATGCCCTATCTTTGACGGTCACGAGTATCCCAAGTGGAAGGCCATGATGAAGAAGCGCCTCATGGCGATGAACAGCGAGTTGCGGACCGTCACTGAAATTGGTCTGAACGATCTGTGCAAGATGGCGGAAGCTGATGACATTTGCAAATACACTCTTCTCAACCTCACGGCGAAGGACGTCATCTGCTCCTATTTGTCTCAAAATCAGTTCAGGAACATCATGCATCTCGATCAGGCGAAGCTTATCTGGGACCGTCTCTTTGATGTTTATGAAGGCCACCGAACCTGTCATGATCCTTGGTTTGAGGACTTCAAGGAATCTCTCAAGTTAATGACATTGAACCAGAATCATCATCCTCCTCACCATGTCTTATGGCAGATGGTGAAAAGGTAACTGAATGCTATCTGTCTGAATCCAGTGATGATGAATCTAGTGATGAATTTGGACCCAGCTATGTCACACTTGCATCCCTTGCCGCTAAACAACAGAGAGCTTTGGAAAAAGTTCAAAATATGCTTAGTAAGAGCGATGATATGTTGGGCAAAGAAATGGATCACACTAAAATCTTGACTGAAAATCTTCAGAGACTTCAGACCAGGTTTGACAACCGTCAAAGTCATCATAACACTCTCTTGTCTGATCATGAGAAGCTTTCTTATGAATTTCTTCAAAGAAAGCAAGATCTTGAAAATCTAAGAGTGAGTTATGAAGATCTTCAGAAGGAGCGCGATTCATTACTTGCTCAACAAATTAGCGCTGCTCAGGAAGAATTTGTTCCTCCATGTTTGAAATGTATTGAACATGAATCTGCTAATTCTTCACCTGAATGTTCAAATGCTTCTAATGTTACAAATTCTTCACCTACCTCTGCTATCACTAATTCCTCATCTGAGGACATTGCTAGTATCACTAACGATGCAGGGCTGAAGGAATTGTACATGACAGGTATGTACAAAAGCCTCAAAGGGCATCCGACTCTTTGTGATGTGCTTAAAAAGCAGATCCTCAACAGGAACCCTAGGAAAGAGGGTATTGCCTTTGAGAGGAAACTCAATGCTGATGGTACATATTGGAAGCCTGAGCAGTACCCCAAAACCTCATGGGTTGCTGCAAAGGGACCTCGAGTTGATCCATCTAATTTATCTTTCTATACATGTGAATCTTCTCATTCTTCTGATGAGTCATTTGACTCCAACTATAAACTGTTCAAAAATCAGAATGGTGAAGTATTTGCTAGATATGTTAGCACTAACTGCAGGAACGGTTCCCCTATGAAGAAAATCTGGGTTCCCAAAAGGTGCCTTGAAAGTCTTCAGGTGAATGTCCTCATGACACCACCTGTGAAGAATAGGAACCCCAGATCAAATTCTTCATATGGACAAAACTCTTCATATGGATCCAAGTCCTCATACGGACCAAATTCCTCACGTGGATCAAATTCTTCAACTAGATCAAAGTCCTCATATGAACATCATCGTGCTAACAACTTTGTTTCGCAGGGAAGAGCCAAGGGCTATGAATATGAGCATTATTCTTCTAATCATTATGCTCATAAGTCCTCAAAGAATTTCTCTGCTTATTCATATGCTTACCCTAACCCCTCTTATGTGAAACGAAATGGTTTGACCTCCATGCCACCATTCTCATATGGAGCTCGCAGAGTGATGAACTCTTTGCCACCCCTTCAGATGTGGGTGGTGAAGAAAAAGAACTAATTTCTTATGCAGGGTCAGGTCTCCAGACGTGCTCAAACGTCTGAAGAATTTGCTGGAGACCTGAAAGTGTGCCTGAAAGGACGTAGGCTAATCATGAAGAAATGAACTTTCATTTCACACGTCCTCCTACTGTTGTATTTGTCTTACTGCTTGATGAAATTGATCTGATGAATTGTGATGTCATATTCTTCACCGATGAAGTTCGTAAGCTGCACTAATTCATCTGCAGGATGATCAACCCAAATCCACTGAGTGGGTCCTCGATAGTGGATGTACAAATCACATGACTTGTGACAAGAATCTATTGGTGGATGCTCCCTTATCACCATCGCATCTGAAGCATATCATCTTTGCTGACAAAGGCAAAAGTCAGGTATTGGGTCTAGGTAAGGTTGCGATCACAAAGGATCGACACATGGACAAAGTCATGCTTGTTGAGTCCTTAGGATACAACCTTATGTCTGTCTCAATGCTTTGTGATCTTGATATGGTTGTTGTCTTTGGCAAGTATCGTTGTGTTGTGGTTATGGAAGCTGACAATTCCAAAGTCTTCGAAGGCTTTAGGAGAGGAGACTTGTATATTGTTGATTTCTCTATAGGACCCCAAATAGTCGTGTGCCTACTTGCAAAAGCTTCAGAAGGATGGCTATGGCATTGACGACTTGGTCATGCAGGCATGAGGAATTTGCACATGCTTGCGAAGAAGAAGCATGTCATTGGAATTGAAAATGTCAAATTCCTCAAGGATCACCTATGTGGAGCCTGTGAAGCTGGAAAGATGACCAAGGCCAAGCATCCGGCGAAGACTATCATGACCACTACTCGTCCATTTGAATTGCTTCACATGGATCTCTTCGGTCCTAATCATTATTCTGCCGTTTCAAATGAAGCATCTCAATATGGCTTTGTTATTGTTGATGATTACTCTCGTTACACATGGGTACACCTTGTTACTTACAAACATGAAGTGCAAGAAGTCTTCAAACAATTTTCCTCGAGGGCTTCAACCAACTTTGGTGTGAAGATCAAGCACATCAGACGTGACAATGGCACTGAGTTCAAGAATTCAGGTCTCGATGACTATCTTGATGAACTTGGTATTACTCATGAGCTATCTGCTCCTTATACTCATCAACAGAATGGCGTCGTGGAGCGCAAGAACAGGACTCTTGCTGAGATGGCTCGCACTATGCTCGATGAGTACAAAATGCCTCGTCGTTTCTGGGTTGATGCAATTGATACTGCGTGCCACATCATCAATAGAGTATATCTTCACAAATTCTTCAAGAAGACTGCCTATGAACTCCTCACTGACAAGAAACCCAATGTGAGTTATTTCAAAGTCTTCGGTGCTAAATGCTGGATTAGAGATCCTCATCATAACTCAAAATTTGCACCGAAAGCACATGAAGGTTTTATGCTTGGTTATGGAAAGGACTCGCATACCTACAGAGTCTTCAACAACGTTCTTCACAAGGTTGTTGAAACTGTAGATGTGCGGTTCGATGAAACTAATGGCTCGCAAAGAGAGCACCTACCTTCTGTGATAGATGAACCACCACCTGAAGATTCTATCAAGTTCAAGGCTACTGAGGATGTCATTCCTACTGAAGAATCTGCTGAAGAATTCATTCCAGAACGTGAAGAACGCCGAGCTGATGCACCTGAGGAAAATGCTGAAGAAATTGGTGCTGAGGAAAATGCTGATCAAATTCCTCAACGACAACCAGCTCATCCTCGCGTTGCAAGAGAATTGCAAGTGGAGAAGATAATCGATGACATTAGAGCACCATGTCCTCTCACCCTCTCTAAAGCTTCACATCTATCTAACTTTTGTGGGCACTATGCTTTTGTCTCTATCACAGAGCCTGCTAAGGTAGATGAAACATTTCTGGAGCCTGAGTGGATTCAGGCCATGCAAGAAGAATTACATCAATTCAAGCTCAACAACATCTGGGAACTGGTCAAACGTCCAGATCCTCGCAAGCATAATATCATTGGCACAAAGTGGATCTACCGCAACAAGCAAGATGAAAATGGCCTTGTGGTGAGGAATAAGGCATGTCTAGTAGCTCAAGGCTACACACGGGTTGAAGGAATTGATTTCGATGTAACTTTTGCACCTGTTGCTAGACTTGAGGCTATTCGCATATTACTTGCTTATGCTAACCATCATGATATCATCTTATATCAAATGGATGTGAAAAGTGCATTCCTCAATGGTAAGCTTGAGGAAGAAGTATATGTTGCTCAACCCCCAGGTTTTGAAGATCCAAAGAATCCTGACAAAGTCTTCAGACTCAACAAGGCCCTCTATGGCCTGAAGCAGGCCCCTCGGGCGTGGTATGATACTTTGAAGGAATTCCTCATGAAGAATGGCTTCACACCTGGTTCACTCGATCCTACTCTTTTTACTAAATCTTATGATGGTGAACTGTTTGTGTGTCAAATATATGTTGATGATATAATCTTTGGCTGTACTAACCAACGTTATAGTGACGAATTTGGTTATATGATGAGAGAGGAATATGAAATGTCTTTGATGGGAGAGTTGAAATTCTTCTTAGGTCTTCAAATTCGTCAACAACACAATGTCATATTCATATCTCAGGAGAAATACCTCAAGGATGTACTGAGGAAATTCGGCATGCAAGATTGCAAAGGCATCAAAATTCCTATGCCCACAAATGGCCATCTATGCACTGATGAAAATGGTATTGACTTCGACCACAAGGTATACCGCTCCATGATTGGTTCTTTATTGTACTTATGTGAATCTAGGCCAGATATAATGCTTAGTGTTTTGCATGTGTGCCCGATTTCAAGCTGCACCGAAGGAATCACACCATGAGGCTGTGAAGTATATTCTTCGATATCTAGCTCACACACCAACACTAGGATTATGGTATCCCAAGGGCTCGGATTTTGATCTCATTGGATATTCTGACTCTGACTATGCTGGTGATCGTGTGGACCGCAAGTCAACATCTGGTACATGTCATTTCCTCAGCCGATCTTTGGTCTGTTGGTCCTCGAAGAAACAGAACTGCGTATCACTGTCTACTGCTGAAGCTGAGTACATTGCTGCTGGTTCTTGTTGTGCTCAACTGCTATGGATGAAGCAAATTCTCAAGGACTATGGCGTCAACGTGAAGAATGTGCATCTCCTCTGTGATAATGAGAGTGCCATCAAGATTGCTCACAACCCAGTTCAGCACTTGAAGACAAAGCACATTCAGATTCGTCATCATTTTCTTCGTGATCATGTGTTGAAGGGCGACATTTCTATTGAGCATGTGAAGACTGAAGAGCAGCTAGCCGATATCTTCACAAAGCCCTTGGATGATAAGAGATTTAGCAAGTTGCGGTGTGAGCTAAATATCTTAGAGTCTTCGAATGTACTTTGAAAAGGCACTCATCCTAACACTTATGCAAAATTGATGACTTAGATGTGCACCACATGAAGAAACATTTTTCTTCAAACAATGAAGAATAACACTCTAAGTGTGAAGAAATTAATGAAGAATTTGATTCTCAGAACCCTACGACAATTGTACGTGGTGTCTGAAATCATCATTCTTATACGGTGGGTCACACCACCACAAAAAGTTGAAAATCTTCAATTTGAGTTTTTTTAGTTTTGAAATTCCTCAGCTGTTCAAATTCTTCAACTTTGCAAAATCTTCTCTTGTTCTGTCGTTTTTCTTCATTGGCTATATATATATGAGTTATGTCCTCTACAACATTCACTTATGGTTAATTCTTCAAGTTGGTTTTTCTGCTGAGTGAATGTGATCGGACCCTTCCCCCTCTATGCTATACTCAACCCAATCTATTCACAAATTCTTCATGTGCGTTCTATTTGAAACTCGTTCAAAATCTTCACTGTGTCCTTGTCAGCTGAAGAAATTGTGAATGGAACGTTAAAACTAATCTTATCCAAAATTTTCGGTTTTGCCGCTCTAACCGTTCCGCATCCCACGATACATTATTCTATTCACCCACGATCTTAATGATCCCCACTTCACTGTACGTGGGTGACACATGTCGTGCGAAGGAGAAGGGTCAGGGGCACGTTCGTCCAAAATCTTCGGGCGAACAGTTTTTCACCGTGGCTACAAATACCCGTCCCCTTCCTCACTTCCTTTACTCCGTTCGAACTCTATCTCTCCCGCTTGAGCTTCCCAAACCCTAGCGCCGCCGCTACTCCATTGTCGCCGGTGAGGAAGAGCTTCACTGCCTCGACCTCGTCGCCGTCGTACTCGCGCGGCCGCGGAAATCTCCACTCCGCCGCCGCCGTAGTTGTCTTCCTCCGCCAAGTTAGGGCGTGGAAGATCTACACCGACGAACTTCACTCCTCCACCTCTGTGTTCGTCGTCTTCTTCATTCTGGGTAATTAAAAGTTACTTTCACTGCCCTCTTTGATTCAAAAGTTTTCTACAAAATCTTCAAAGGTGTTTTATTCTTCAAATCCTCACACACAAAACACCTCACAAGTCATCTGTTCTTGATTCGTTTCTCTAAGCATCATTTTGCTTCAAGATTCCTCAATTGTGTGGATCATCGGTCTATACAACTGTGGAACCTGAGACAAAGAACGCTTAGTGAAATTCTTCAAGACTCGTCTGGTCAAATTCCTCAAACTTGTTCTTTTTGAAAAACCTTCTGAGAACGCATATGACCTCTCCAAATTCCTCGCAACTATACTCTATTCATAGGTACTCATGTCCGCTGCTGAATCACTAGGTTCTCATCAACTTAACTCATTTGCAGCATTCCTCGAAGAAAAGTTGCATACTTCTTCAGAGAATTCGATTGTTCAAATTCCTCAACTGAAGAATATGGCAGACGGAAAGAAGCCACAGAAAGGAGGAAAGAGGCCTGAGGTCATGACTGCTTTTGAAATCCCTAAGGACATTTACAAAGAATACTGCACACCTGATGAGGCCAAGTTTGGCAAACAAAACAAAAATTAGCGCAAGGTGCGCATACAGAGGATTGAAAGGAGATGGGCACGAGAATGGAGGGAATACAGATATGTAACTCCAAAGTATATGAAGAAATTCGCACTCAATCCTGCATGCCCAAGAGCCCCATTGGCACCTGGCCAAGTGGCAGATCCCACTAGCATCAAACACGATGAGGACTTTCCTGAAGAATGGGCCAAGCGCCAAGCCAAGTTGGCTAAGCAAGCAAAAGAAGCAGTGAGGAAATTCAACGAAGACTCTGCTGCTGTTGCTGCCACTGAGGCCTCTGTCAAGCCAAAGAGATCTATGGCAAAGAAGCCTACGCGCAAGACAAGTGCTTCACCAACAGTGCCCTCACGGCCAAGTTCCTCAGTTGTGCCCTCACGGCCAGAATCTTCAAAGTCCTCAAGACCAATTCCTCATGCTGCTGCTCCTCCGAAATCCTCAGTTCCTTCAAGAGCCTCAGCTGTTCCAACAAAGTCCTCAGCACCTGCGCATCTGGCCTTGGGCCAAAGGACTGCAGGCATCTCCATTGCCTTTGGTGTCTCAGCAAGTTCCTCAGCTACACCAAATTCTTTATCAGGCCCCACTCTTCTGAAGACCAAGGCAACTGCTGGATGAGGTCCTCGGCCAAGTCCTAAGAAGAAACAGGTCACCTTCCAAGTGCCATCTGATGATGAAACTGATGATGATGAACTTGCGGAAATCATCAGAGACAGACAACAAAGGGCCGCTAGAGCCAAACGCACACCTGTGCCACTGCTTTTGGATCCAAGGGCGATCCTCGATTACATTGATCTCTGGCAAAAGGACCCAAATACTCCTATGCCAGATTTCAAGTCGACTCCTGGCCAAAGTCACATGCTGACTCATTTCATCCAAGAGGAGAAATGGAAATATGAGCAGGTCAGGCAGATCAAGAAGGCCCAGTACTCATCTCCATCTCTGAAGACCAACGTTGTCAAAATGACAACTAATGAACTTATCAAAATCCAGTCTGAAATCAAAACCCTCGGCGACAACTTCAACGCATACTATGCTGGTTGGCAAGGAGCCAAAGTCAGGTTTGTAAAACTGACTGAGAAGTTCACCAATGTTGCAACCCCATCGCAACAAGAAGGTCCTCAAGCTGAAGCTTCTGCTCAGCCCACTGAAGAACATGCCAACACAACTGATGACCTTCAAACTGCTGAAGAAAATGCTAGTTCCAGGGTTGATGACTCCATTCCAGCCACTGAAGAAATTGCCAGGGCATCCACTAGCGGTGCGCCTGAAGAAACTGAAACAGTCAGGGCAACTGCATCAACTGCGCCTGAAGATATTCAAACAGATTCCTCAGCTCCTCCCGCGCCTACACCAACTCCTATCCTTCCATCTGCATTAGATGTGAAGAAGACCAAGGCTGCAGAGCGAGCTGCAGTGAAGAAAAGGAAAGCATCAGGTGCTTCAGAATCTTCAGCTCCAAAGAAGATGAAGCCTATGACCAGCTCGTTTGAAAATCCGATTGATGCTGTTCCGATTTCTGCCATGCCATCAAAGGACCTTGTTCCTTTTGGTGAAGAATATGAGATCCCAAGCGGATCTGATGAAGAAACTCAATCTGCTGCTTCGTCAGAGCAGATTGATGAAGAAATTGAAGTGGATGCGATCCCTTCTACACCTGTGTTATCCTCACCAATGCCTCAGTTCACAGCTGAAGAGGCTGGTGTTGAAGAATTGGAAGATGAAGACGTGGATATTGGAAGTACAACGCCAGTAATGAATGATGACTTTTGGGAAAGTCAGCGCCCCAATTCTCCACTCTTCACCCTGCTACAACAAATTCCTCAGTCCCCTGCACCAACATTTCAAATGGGCTCTGAAGAAACTCATCCCACCTCATCTGTGCATGAAGATATTCCAGCCACTAGTGCTGAAGAAACTGCTGCTACTGATCATATGACAACGCAGACTTCAACTGAAGAGGAACCAGAAATTCCTCAGCCTGATGAACCTGAGATCGCTATTCCCGAGGTTGTGATGCAACTCACTGACACTCCTCTGCCAAAGCCAAAGGATCTGTTCTCAAGGAAACAGAAGTTCAAGGCTGAAGACTTCTTTGGTGAGCATGTGTTCTTCACCGACTACAACCCATATGATTCTGCTCGCATAAGGAAGAGGCGTTTCTGGACTGCTAGTCAAGCCAATTTCTATTCCTCAGTGCTGTTCAACAAAGACAAAGTCTTCGATCATGCACATATTCCTCACATGGACATGGAGTCTCTGCCGTGCTTCGAGCCAGTCCTCAGTGTTATTCATGATGCTGGGCAGCTAAACTTCTACACTAACATCTGTGATTGGAATGAAGAACTCATTCTTCAGTTCTATGCAACGCTGCACATCATAGGAGATTCGGAAGATGTGAACTCATGGGTGTTGGACCGGATGACGGAAAATACTCATTACAAGGCACCAACTTCTGAATTGCTTCGTGCCGTACCACTCAGTCCTCCCCTTTAAGGTGCACGTTGTGTCTACAGTGACCCTGAGCTTACTGATCACTACATGCAAGTTTTGATGAAGCCTTTGAAGCCAGGACAGGCCCCTCGAACCAAATTTCTCGTCAAGGAACTACTGTATGTGCCTCGAACTGTCTATCGCATTCTGTCGAAGACAATGAGTCCTATCAAAGGCCACGACTCAAATGATGAAGAAGTCATTGGTATCATGAATAATCTGCTTTTCAACATCATTCATGGCGTTCCCGTCAACTTCCATGATTTCTTCATGAGGACTCTGGCAAATATTGCCATGTCACCATTTGAGCTGAAGCCTTATGCACCGTGGATTATGAGATTCATCAGGACAAGGTCTTCACTCAATTACAAGGCTGACACTCTGAACCACTGCAGCTACTTGCCTCCGATTGAAGTCCTCGAACGGACATTTTCCTCAGCTGATGACAAAGGCAAGGCAGCTGCTGTGATAGATGAAGACATTCGTCCATTGGATGGTCAATTTCGCAAGGCTGCATCCTATTCAACCAATGATGACTTTGCCACACATGACTCTGCCGCTAACAACACCAAGCAAAATCCTCAAGCCACAACACCCAGGGTGATGACTGATCGTGAGTTACTCCTCAGTCTTCATCAGAAGGTTGATCGCAATCATAAATGGGTCAAGCGTCAGTTTGGTTCAATTCTTCACAACATGACCTCAACACACAATGCATTTAAGAAAAACCAATACTACCTCCATGAAACCTTCAACCGTACCTGGGCTGTTCTGTCTCATGTCTACAGCGCTGAAGATCTGAAGAAAATGGATCTCAAGGAAGAATTTGACTGGTCTGCACCTCCTCCGAAGAAATACAAGAAGGTCAAGGTTCCTTCTTTGGTGGCCAGCTCCTATTCCTCATCGCGTGACAGTGATGAACATTAAGATTTGGACGACACAGCGGCAGGCCCTACTACGACAACCGACCCCGACAACGCAGGCGCTCCTTCATCAACCTGATTATCTTCAGGGGCGTTAGTCCTTAGTTTCGATCCTTTTTGGTCATTCGATGACAAAGGGGGAGAAATTTGAGCTAGTCTTCAAGCGGGTCTATTATATGGGTGTTTTTTTGCTAAGTTACAACTCTCGTTCTTCTGAAACTTTTATTGGATCGAGTTGTAAATTTAAACCCGATGGTGGTCTGATACTTCTGCTACGTTATTCTGCATGCTTATTCCTCGTTAATATTATTGCACGCATGCTGAAATTCGTCAGTCACCATATTTCATCATGCATTTCAAATTCTTCATATTATATGTCAAATGCGAGTATGAATTACAAGATATAGGGGGAGATCTCCATGATTCAACTCTTCAAGTGTGCATTGCTTCAAAAGCAAATTCCTCACTATGCACATCTTCAGGGGGAGTTCTTCTATATCTTGCAATCAAATTCCTCAATATCAGTATTTACACTTCATATGTTTATCCCCGTTGAAATCTTAACCTATATTGTCATCAATCACCAAAAAGGGGGAGATTGTAAGTGCATCTAGGGCCCCTTAGTGATTTTGGTGTATTGAAGACTTATAGGTTAAGGATCTAATGTGTTTATGAGTGTACACAGGTCTATAACCCTATGAGGAGTTTGATACTTACAGAGAAAGTCGACCCCTAAAAATGAAGTTCTTCGACTGAAGACTTTGGTATTCTAAAGACTTTCTGAAGACTTTGAAAGTGAAGAAATTGGTGTGACCTTGAAGACTCGGTTTTCATTCGAGGAATATGAAGCGTGAAGACTTTTGTTTTCGTAGTTTCATTTTCTCTTTCTTGAGACATAGGAAACATCGTACTATTAAAGGGGGTCGAGGAAATACTAAGGAAAAATTTCCATGTGATGCTCAACTCAAAATCCTACACCTACCAATCCCTTCGAGTGAAGCCATTGGAAATCTCATACAGCTCAGTCAATTTCTTCAGTGACAGAGACGCAATTCTTCTGGTCGCTGAGGAATTTGTTCTGACTGAGGAGTTAGGAATTCGCCAGTGCGGATTGCCTACACAATGAGGAACATGATAGCCCTGAGGAATTTGGACCTCAAATTTCCGACCGTTGCTGTGCTACGCGCCAGCTGTCCCAAAATATCTTATCCACCTAACGGTCATATCATTGAAGGGAATTTATGTCTTATCAGGTCAGGCTGCTCCCTAGGCTATAAATAACCGCCCCCTACAACCACTAGCTGGTTTGCTGCTCCGCGAGAAACTGACACCTGTCAATTGAGAGCATCCCATCCTCTAGGACTTTGAGTGAAAATCATCAAGTGAGGAAAATCCAAAACCCAAACCCAAACACCTACAAACCCAAAGTGATTGAGCATCACTGAAGAGATTGATTCTGCATGGATCCGACGCTTGTTACCTTTGAAGACTGTGCTTCTTCCAGACGGTTAGGCGTCATGGTCTAGAGCATCCAAGAGGAATTGTGGATCGCCGAGTGACCGAGTTTGTGAAGGTTCGGAAGTCACCTGAAGACTTACCATGAGTGATTGAGCGAGGACTGGGTGACCTTAGCTCAAGGAGAATACGGTGAGGATTGTGTGTCCTCAGGTTTAAATACCTAGCCGCTCCAACCAGATGTACAACTGAGACAGCAGTTGGAACTGGTCTACCAAATCATTGTCTTCACCAAGCCAACTGGTTCTATTTCCTCAACTCTTTCATTTCCTCAGTATTGTGTTGTGTGCTTGTGATATCTGTGTCTGAAGACGTTGACTCAAGACTTTCTCAATTTCCTCAGTTCAATTTCTTCAGTCTATTTGTCTTCATCCTGTGTTATCCTATGATTAAGCTTTCTATACTCTGTGCTTGTATTCATGTCATCATGATGACTATGCTTGTCTTCTGCTATGTTTACTTCTGAGTTCTTATTCCGCTGTAAGTAGTTCTTCGCTAAGGAATTTTCTCACTAGCAAATTCCTCAATGAAGAATTCATAAAAATCGCCTATTCACCCCCCCTCTAGTCGATATAACGCACTTTCAGGTCGGAACGGAGAAACAGCATTGTCGTCGTGTTCATGGGGAGGCAATAGAATGCGTCATGTTCATGGTGAGGCAACGGAATGCGTCGTGTTCATGGGAGGCAACGGAATGCGTCGTGTTCATCGGGAGGGCTTGGACGGAATAGGCGATGGAAACGAGGCATGGTGTACCGCATAACGGAGGAAACGGCCTTGTGTTCGACCGACCACGTTCATAACGAGATCTTATTCATCGGGAGGGGTCTGGCGTACTGCAAAACAGAGGAAACATACCTCGTACGGTCGAAACGGGGGTCCTGTTGATCGGGAGGGGTGTGGCGTACCGCAAAACAGAGGAAATGGACCTCCTATGGTCGAAATGGGGGTCCTGTTGATCGGGAGGGGTGTGGCGTACCGCAAAACGGACGAAACAGACTTGTGTTGGAGCGCTATGGTCGAAACAGGGGTCCTGTTCATTGGGAGGGGTGTGGCGTACCGCAAAACGGGACTCCACGGGATACTGTTCATCTCCACCATCGACCTCCTCTAGCCTCCACGGGCTCCTGTTCATCCAGCCTCCACGGGCTCCTATTCATCCAGCCTCCACGGGCTCCTGTTCATCCAGCCTCCACCGCGCGCGACTCCACCTGCTACTGTTCAACCACCCCTCCACCGTCTACTGTTCATCCAGCCCTCCACACCATGGGGTCCTATTCAACCACCCCTCCACGGGAACCCCTCCACCGTCTACTGTTCATCCAGCCCTCCACACCACGAGGTCCTGTTCATCCACCCCTCCACGGGCACCCTCCACCGTCTACTGTTCATCCAACCCTCCACCACACCACGGGGTCCTGTTCATCCAGAGGCAACGCCACCGCTCACTGTTCATCCAACCCCCCCGCAACGCTCACTGTTCATCCAATCGATCGGCTTCAGTTAGCAGCAGTAGCGAAGGAATCGCTCGATCGTGTTCAGTTAACAGCCATCGATCGATCGCTCGGGTTCAGTAATGCGTAGCCTGCAGTGCAATTGCTCGGGTTCAGTTAGAGCCCAACGCCTCGCTTGGGTTCAGTTAGAGCCAACGCCTCGCACACACGCGCGTACGTGTATGAGAGAAGCGCACATCGCTCGGCCCCCGACCTCCCACTGTAACCGGCAACTCCCCCGAAATTTCCCTCCCCCTCGCTTCAACCACGGTTTATTCCGTCATGGACGGCCCAAAGAATGTCATGCAGCTGCGTCTCCGGCCCGTCCAGGACGAAAAGCCCACTTTCTGTCATGATTTTTTGTCATAGAAGTAGGAGCCCACCACATCTATGATGATACCGGATTTTGTCACAATTATCGTCATAGAAGTGTCATATGTATGACAACAAATATTTTCGTTCGGCCCAAAATGTCACGGATGTGTCTTTTTTTGTAGTGCTTTCTTGTAAATACAGGCTTCACCGCAAGTCTGTATAAAACTATTATAACATCCCAAATTTTCAATTTGCAATGTTATACATTAGATCATCACTGCATATCATATTTTATTGCTTTTGGCCTGATCCAGAAATCCTACGCAACTCAAGGACCCACGGAGAGAGTTGGGGATTTCGTCATTTTCATATTTGAGTTTTCTCAAATTTTGAAAATAGGATCATTTTATTTTATTTATTTTATCTTCAATTATTTCTATTATAAAAATATGAGAGAGGGAATAAAAATGACTTTCCCAAAATAAAGAAATATTGAAGATTTAATAAAAAATCAAATAAGATTTTATTTTGGAGTTTTTGGCTAATTTATTTGAATTTAGGAAAAATTGCACGTTTTTCAAAATTCCATTTTAGGGCCAAGAAAATGTTCATCTCGTTCTAAATATTTTATTTAGGCAGTGAAAACTTATTTTTGGCATTTTTAGTATTTTATTTTATTTTCTGTAATTTTTCTTAGTTTTGGCTGAATTTGTTTTAAAACAACAGTACCGCGCACCCGACTGGGCCGAAGGCCCAGCCGAGCCAGGCCAGGCCTGTGCCGCCGCCGCCTTCCCCGCGGGAGACCGCACCGCCGCCGTAGCCGAGTCTGGCCGGGGCACGCCTCCCGAGGCCGACCCCGACCCGGCGCCCCCTTCCCCATGCCGCGCCGCCCCCTCTCATAAATAACCCCGCCGCCGCCGCCTCACCCCGCCACCTCAACCCGCCCCGCCTCCCGCAACCGCCGCTCGCCGCCGCTGCCGTGTGCCGCCGCCGCCGCTTGCCGCGCCCGCCACAGCCGACGCCCGCGCCCGCCGCAGCCGACGCTCGAGCCGCCCGCCGCCGCCGCCACCCCACCCCGCCGGAGCCCCGAGTCCCGCCGGAGTCCGACGAGGTAGCCGCGCCGTTCGCCGCCGGTTTTCCGAAGAAAACCGATCTGGATTTTTTTGAAAACCCTAGGTTTTATTTTATTTTTTATTTTTATTAGATCGGTTTTATCGGTTCACTTATTTAGTGAGCGTTCGCTCGTTCATTCGTTTTAACGGACGAGTTCACCGTTTAGTTTCAGATAACGAACGTTTGTTCGTTAATCTGTTCGTCAGTTTTTTTTCTTTTTCTCGGATTTTCCGTGATTATTTCTGATCGCGATTTCTGATCCGATTTTCGTTTTAGTATAACTTTTCGCCCGTTTATCAGAATCAGGCGATTCAAGCGCCTAGAGTTTCGTCTCGAAACCCTCTTTCCGTTTAACCAACTCAAACAAGTTTTTGCTTCTGTAAAATTTGACTTAGGTCCTGATTAGCAATCGAAGCTTGTTTCTTTCGCCGTTTGACTTTCATTGTTTCATTCGATTTGTTCCTTTTTGCAAACCGGAGTTCTTAAGTTGAACTTTCTGGTTAGATCTCTTATCTGAGTTTTACCTGTGCATTAGATGAGTACTTATTGTATGCTTGTTTGTTTGTTTGTTTGTTTGTTTGTTTGTTTGTGTTAGAGTACCCGGAGTGCGTCGCTTGCTACTTCGAATCTCTAGGTTTCGCGGATCATCAGCAAGGCAAGTAACACTTTGATCATACCTCTTACTACCCAGTTTTATTGCATTAGATCAATCCTCAAACCATTGCATGAATAGGATCTGATTAATATGTGGGTTTTGGGAAGTAGATGAGGTAGTACCTATTACCTCTTTTATTATCAAACCCTGGGAGTTACTTCTACGTTTGCTTATGCCATGCTATGCTTGTAGACGTGGATTGGGTTTGAGTGTATCCATGACAGATGTGAGAATGTTAATTAATGGTTCAACTTAAGGTGGCAACTTTAATACACATCTGGGTGGATTGAGGCACCTGGGTATTCCAGCGATTGCCTGTTTTTCTTTATGGACCGCCACCTAGGCTCAAAGGGATCATGAGATTATTCATACTAGAAACTTCCGTGTGCAGCCACAAGCTACTATGGGCTCTAGCATAGTTGATTAAGTCGTGCGAACTCTTAAAGTGGTAGACTAGCAGATGTAGGGGAAAGTAGGTGTAACGGTCTACCCGATCGTAAGGTGCTAGCGCTTCTGAAAGACTATGTCTCGGTCATCGGTTTCTCAAACACCATGTAGTGCGAGAATCCCAACAGAGGAGATCGAGTCTTGTGGGGAAAAGTGCACAAACCTCTGCAGAGTGTATCAACTAATCATGGTTAGCCGTGTCCCCGGTTATGGACAGTCTTGAGTATCTAGTACTTGGATTATCATGTGAATCTCATCATGTGACTTTAATTAATTTTGTTGGGTTTTAATGATGATGTTTAATTGGGATTGAGAGGGTGTCTATGGTCTCAATGTTTAACAACCATCATGATAGTTAAATAAAATTTATTCCTTTGCAGTAGGGAAAAACTGGCTTTACGCAAAACTGTAACCATAGAGCTTTCCACCAGCCATATATGCATGTAGTATAGCCTATTTCTGTTCCCTACTCTCTATGTGTTACATTGCTAGCATATTCCATGTGCTGACCCGTTTTCGTGCTGCAACGTTCATGTTGCAGACTTTCAGACGACGAGTAAGGAGCTTTAGGTCGTGGTTCTATACTCAGTGATGCCGTTGGAGTTGATGGACTCACTTATCTTCCAAGCCTTCCGCTGTTATCGTTATTAGATGGCCTTAAGCCATATTATCTGTAGTAAGTTCTGTTTTGAGACATTCGATGTAATAAGTGTGTGATTGCTACTCTGTTATAAATCCTTCAAGTACTATGCGTGTCAGCATTACTGATCCAGGGATGACACTAAAGCACAGAGATCAGACTGTTTGAGGTCTGGTCCTACAACTATATTCTTTGATCAACTTATCAAAGCGTATATTCCAGCTCCGAGATGCTTGCACCAGTCCATAGATGGATCGCTGGAGCTTGCATATTTTGTTAGCACCTTTAGGATTGAAAAAACCTTCTGGTTGCATCATATACAACTATTCTTTAATAAATCCATTAAGGAATGCAGTTTTGTTTATCCATTTGCCAGATTTCATAAAATGCGGCAATTGCTAACATGATTCGGATAGACTTAAGCATAGATACCAGTGAGAAACTCTCATCGTAGTCAACACCTTGAACTTGTCGAAAACCTTTTGCGACAATTCTAGCTTTGTAGATAGTAACACTACTATCAGCGTCCGTCTTCCTCTTGAAGATCCATTTATTTTCTATGGCTTGCTGATCATCGGGCAAGTCAACCAAAGTCCACACTTTGTTCTCATACATGGATCCCATCTCAGATTTCATGGCCTCAAGCCATTTTGCGGAATCTGGGCTCATCATCGCTTCCTCATAGTTCGTAGGTTCATCATGGTCAAGTAATACGACCTCCAGAACAGGACTACCGTACCAGTCTGGTGCGGATCTTATTCTGGTTGACCTACGAGGTTCGGTGGTAACTTGATCCGAAGTTTCATGATCATCATCATTAACTTCCTCACTAATTGTTGTAGAAGTCACAGGAAGAGATTTCTGTGATGAGCTACTTTCTAATAAGGGAGGATGTACAGTTACCTCATCAAGTTCTACTTTCCTCCCACTCACTTCTTTCGAGAGAAACTCCTTCTCTAGAAACGATCCATTCTCAGCAACAATTTGCCTTCGGATCTGTGATAGAAGGTGTACCCAACAATTCCGTTTGGGTATCCTATGAAGATGCAATTCTCTGATTTGGGTTCGAGCTTATCAGTTTGAAACTTTTCCACATAAGCATCACCACCCCAAACTTTAAGAAACGACAGCTTAGGTTTCTTGCTAAACCACAGTTCATACGGTGTCATCTCAACAGATTTATATGGTGCCCTTTAACGTGAATGCAGTTGTCTCTAATTCATAACCCCAAAACGATAGTGATAAATCGGTAAGAAACATCATAGATTGCACTATATCCAATAAAGTACGGTTAAGATGTTCGGACACACCATTATGCTGTGGTGTTCCAGGTGTCATGAGTTTGTGAAACTATTCCACATTGTTTTAATTGAAGGCCAAACTCGTAACTCAAATATTTGTCTCTATGATCAGTTCGTAGAAACTTTATTTTCTTGTTATGATGATTCTCTACTTCACTCTGAAATTCTTTGAACTTTTCAAATGTTTCTAACTTATGTTTCATCAAGTAGATATACTCATATCTGCTCAAATCATCTGTGAAAGTCAGAAAATAATGATACCCGCCGCGAGCCTCAATACTCATCGGACCACATACATCAGTATGTATGATTTCCAACAAATCTGTTGCTAGCTCCATTATTCCGGAGAACGGAGTCTTAGTCATTTTTTCCATGAGGCATGGTTCTCAAGCATCAAGTGATTCCAAAAACCCATCAACATGGAGTTTCTTCATGTGCTTTACACCAATATGACCTAAACGGCAGTGCCACAAATAAGTTGCACTATCATTATTAGCTTTGCATCTTTTGGTTTCAATATTATGAAAATGTGTATCACCACGATCGAGATCCAACAAACCATTTTCATTGGGTGTATGACCATAGAAGGTTTTATTCATGTAAACAGAACAACAATTATTCTCTAACTTAAATGAATAACCGTATTGCAATAAACATGATCAAATCATATTCATGCTCAACGCAAACACCAAATAACACTTATTTAGGTTCAACACTAATCCCGAAAGTATAGGGAGTGTACGATGATGATCATATCAATCTTGGAACCACTTCCAACACATATCGTCACTTCACCCTTAACTAGTCTCTGTTCATTCTACAAATCCCGTTTCGAGTCACTACTCTTAGCAACTGAACTAGTATCAAATACCGAGGAGTTGCTATAAACACTAGTAAAGTACACATCAATAACATGTATATCAAATATACCTTTGTTCACTTTGCCATCCTTCTTATCCACCAAATACTTGGGGCAGTTCCACTTCCAGTGACCAGTCCCTTTGCAGTAGAAGCACTTAGTCTTAGGCTTAGGTCCAGAATTGGGCTTGTTCACTTGAGCAGCAACTTGCTTGCCATTCTTCTTGAAGTTACCCTTCTTCCTTTTGCCCTTTTCTTGAAACTAGTGGTCTTGTCAACCATCAACACTTGATGCTTTTCTTGATTTCTACCTTCGTCGATTTCAACATCACGAAGAGCTTGGGAATCATTTCTGTTATCCCTTGCATATTATAGTTCATCACAAAGTTCAAGTAACTTGGTGATAGTGACTAGAGAATTCTGTCAATCACTATTTTATCTGGAAGATTAACTCCCACTTGATTCAAGCGATTGTAGTACCCAGACAATCTGAGCACATGCTCACTGCTTGAGCTATTCTCCTCCATCTTTTAGCTATAGAACTTGTTGGAGACTTCATATCTCTCAACTCGGGTATTTGCTTGAAATATTAACTTCAACTCCTAGAACATCTCATATGGTCCATGACGTTCAAAACGTCTTTGAAGTCCCGATTCTAAGCCGTTAAGCATGGTGCACTAAACTATCAAGTAGTCATCATATTGAGCTAGCCAAACGTTCATAACGTCTGCATCTGCTCCTGCAATAGGTCTGTCGCCTAGTGGTGCATCAAGGACATAGTTCTTCTGTGCAGCAATGAGGATAATCCTCAGATCAAGGATCCAATCCGCATCATTGCTACTAACATCTTTCAACTCAGTTTTCTCTAGGAACATATCAAAATAAAACAGGGGAGCTAAACATGAGCTATTGATCTACAACATAGATATGTTAATACTACCAGGACTAAGTTCATGATAAATTAAAGTTCAATTAATCATATTAATTAAGAACTTCCACTTAGATAGACGTCCCTCTAATCATCTAAGTTATCACATGATCCAAATCAATTAAACCATAACCAATCATCACGTGAAATGGAGTAGTTTTCAATGGTGAACATCACTATGTTGATCATATCTACTATATGATTCACGCTCGACCTTTAGGTCTCAGTGTTCCGAGGCCATATCTGCATATGCTAGGCTCGTCAAGTTTAACCTGAGTATTTCGCGTGTGCAAAACTGGCTTGCATCCGTTGTAGATGGACGTAGAGCTTATCACACCTGATCATCACGTGGTGTCTGGGCACGACGAACATTGGCAACGGTGCATACTCAAGGAGACCACTTTTATCTTGAAATTTAGTGAGAGATCATCTTATAATGCTACCGTCAATTAAAGCAATATAAGATGTATAAAAGATAAACATCACATGGAATCAAAATATGTGACATGATATGGCCATGATCATCTTGCACCTTTGATCTCCATCTCCAAAGTACCGTCATGATCTCCATCGTCACCGGCATGACACCATGATCTCCATCATCTTGATCTATACCAATGTGTCCTCACATGGTCGTCTCGCCAATTATTGCTCTTGTAACTATTGCTATTGCGTAGCGATAAAGTAAAGCAATTATTTGGCGCTTGCATCTTATGCAATAAAGAGACAACCATAAGGCTTCTGCCAGTTGCCGATAACTTCAACAAAACAAGATCATCTCATACAACAACTTATATCTCATCACGTCTTAACCATATCACATCACAACATGCCCTGCAAAAACAAGTTAGACATCCTCTACTTTGTTGTTGCAAGTTTTACGTGGCTGCTATGGGATGAGCAAGAACCGTTCTTACCTACGCATCAAAACCACAACGATAGTTTGTCAAGTTGGTGTTGTTTTAACCTTCGTAAGGACCGGGCGTAGCCACACTTGGTTCAACTAAAGTTGGAGAAACTGACACCCGCCAGCCACCTATGTGCAAAGCACGTCGGTAGAACCAGTCTCGCGTAAGCGTACGCGTAATGTCGGTCCGGGCCGCTTCATCCAACAATACCGCCGAACCAAAGTATGACATGCTGGTAAGCAGTATGACTTATATCGCCCACAACTCACTTGTGTTCTACTCGTGCATATAACTCTATGCATAAAACCAGCTCGGATGCCACTGTTGGGGAATGTAGTAATTTCAAAAATTTCCTACGCACACGAAGGATCATGGTGATGCATGGCAACGAGAGGGGAGAGTGTTGTCTACGTACCCTCGTAGACCGAAAGCGGAAGCGTTAGCAAAACGCGGTTGATGTAGTCGTACGTCTTCACGATCCGACCGATCAAGTACCGAACGCACGTCACCTCCGAGTTCAACACACGTTCAGCCCGATGACATCCCTCGAACTCCGATCCAGCCGAGTGTTGAGGGAGATTTTCGTCAGCACGATGACGTGGTGACGATGTTGATGTTCTACCGACGCAGGGCTTCACCTAAGCACCGCTACAGTATTATCAAGGTGGACTATGGTGGAGGGGGGCACCGCACACGGCTAAAAGATCAACTGATCAATTGTTGTGTCTATGGGGTGCCCCCCTGCCCCTGTATATAAAGGAGCAAGGGGGGGGGGTGCGGCCGGCCAGGGGAGAGGGCGCGCCAGGGGGAGTCCTACTCCCACCAGGAGTAGGACTCCCCCCTTTCCTAGTTGGAATAGGACATGGGAGGGTAAAGAGGTGGAGTAGAAGAAGGAAGGGGGGGGGGGCGCCGCCCCCTCTCCTTGTCCTATTCGGACTAGGGGGGAGGGGCACGCGGCCCTTGCCCTGGCCGCCTCTCCTCTCTTCCACCAAGGCCCACTAAGGCCCATTAAGTCCCCGGGGGGTTCCGGTAACCCCTCGGTACTCCGGTAAAATCACGATTTCACCCGGAACACTTCCGATATCCAAACATAGGCTTCCAATATATCAATCTTCATTTCTCGACCATTTCGAGACTCCTCGTCATGTCCGTGATCACATCCGGGACTCCGAAAAAAGTTCGGTACATCAAAACATATAAACTCATAATATAACTGTCATTGAAACATTAAGCGTGCGGACCCTTCGGGTTTAAAAACTATGTAGACATGACCGAGACACGTCTCCGATCAATAACCAATAGCGGAACCTGGATGCTCATATTGGCTCCCACATATTCTACGAAGATCTTTATCGGCCAGACCGCATAACAACACACGTTGTTCCCTTTGTCATCGGTATGTTACTTGCCCGAGATTCGATCGTCGATATCTCAATACATCATCTCGCAACTAACTCATTAGTTGCAATGCTTGCAAGGCTTATAGTGATGTGCATTACCGAGTGGGCCCAGAGATACCTCTCCAACAATTGGAGTGACAAATCCTAATCTCGAAATACGCCAACCCAACAAATACCTTCGGAGACACCTGTAGAGCACCATTATAATCACCCAGTTACGTTGTGACATTTGGTAGCACACAAAGTGTTCCTCTGGTAAACGGGAGTTGCATAATCTCATAGTCATAGGAACATGTATAAGTCATGAAGAAAGCAATAGCAACATACTAAACGATCAAGTGCTAAGCTAACGGAATGGGTCAAGTC
This sequence comes from Aegilops umbellulata, assembly GCA_032464435.1. Taxonomy (NCBI): domain Eukaryota; kingdom Viridiplantae; phylum Streptophyta; class Magnoliopsida; order Poales; family Poaceae; genus Aegilops; species Aegilops umbellulata. The sequence continues at coordinate 388,690,446 of CP136057.1, read as the reverse complement.
AATCACATCATTCTCCTAATGATGTGATCCCGTTAATCAAATGACAACTCATGTCTATGGTTAGGAAACTTAACCATCTTTGATCAACGAGCTAGTCAAGTAGAGGCATACTAGTGACACTCTATTTGTCTACGTATTCACACATGTATTATGTTTCCGGTTAATACAATTCTAGCATGAATAATAAACATTTATCATGAAATAAGGAAATAAATAATAACTTAATTATTGCCTCTAGGGCATATTTCCTTCAAAAATAAAATACAGACATAAGGGCATCATGATCTATCTTATAACATCAACATATATGGATACTGTCATATGATTTCTTATGCTCAAGTAATAATCTATTCACAATGCAAAGTATGAATCATAAACTTTATTGAGAAATAACAAACTACAATCTCAGCCATTGAAGTCCACATACTCAACTATCATTTAGTCTTTCACAATTGCTAACACTCATGAAATACTTGTGGTTATGGAGTTTTAATCAGACACAAAGAAAGATAGGGGCTTATAGTTTCGCCTCCCAACCTTTTACCTCAAGGGTAATGTCAACAATAATAGTTCATGCTAACTTACATCCAATTAGATATATCTATCGGGATCTTTCCAACACACTGTGCTTACCAAAGGATAAAATGTAAAAAGGAAAGGTGAAGATCACCATGACTCTTGCATAAGGTAGAAGATAAAAGTAAAAGATAGGCCCTTCGCAGAGGGAAGCAGAGGTTGCCATGCGCTTTCGGGGTTGGATGCACAAAATCTTAATGCGAAAGAATGTCACTTTATATTGCCACTTGTGATATGAACCTTTATTATGTAGTCTGTCGCTTTTATTTCTTCCACATCACAAGATCATATAAAGCTTATTTCCTACACACTAATCAATCATACATATTTAGAGAGCAATTTTTATTGCTTGCACCGATGACAACTTACTTGAAGGATGTTACTCAATCCATAGGTAGATATGGTGGACTCTCATGGCAAAACTGGGTTTAAGGGAATTCAGAAGCACAAGTAGTATATCTACTTGGTGCAAAGAATTTGGCTAACATGAGGGGGAAAGGCAAACTCAACATGTTGGATGATCCATGACAATATACTTTATCTTAGATCTAAGAAAACATAACCCATTACGTTGTCTTCCTTGTCCAACATCAACTCTTTAGCATGTCATATTTTAATGAGTGCTCACAATCATAAAAGATGTCCAAGATAGTATATTTATATGTGAAACCTCTCTTTCTTTATTACTTCCTATTTATTGCAACGATGACCAAAACTATGTTTGTCAACTCTTAACAACTTTTAATCATCATACTCTTTTTATGTGAAGTCATTACTCTCCATAAGATCAATATGATCTCTTTGTTTCTTTTTATTCCATTCTCTTTTCTTTTATTCCCTCAAGATCATAGCAAAATAATCAAGCCCTTGACTCAACACTAATCTTTGTTATATAGCTCACGGACTCGATGACATAAAGGGATCAAAAAGGAAAACTCAAAACTAGATCATACCAAAAACTTTATTCTACTAGATCAAGATACTACTAAAAGGATCGAACTAAGAAAAACGGAAGACATGAGTGTGATGGTGATACGATACCAGGGAACCTCCCCCAAGCTTGGCAGTTGCCAAGGGGAGTGCCCATACCCATGTGATTAGATCTCCTTTGCTGCTGAAGAAAATGGTGGTCATGATGGGTAGTCGCACATCGAGCGTAAGATATCCTCCAACTTGAGGATAATGCCCTTGACTGCAATGATATGCTCCTTCAACAAAATATTTTCACGTGTGAGATGCTTGTTTTGTATACGAGCTAACTCAATCATCTTGAAAGCTTCGATCTCAGTAGGGGTAAGAAGATTGTGATCAAGTTGAAGGATGTCTTCTGCTACCGGAACATTGAACTCCGTGGCCTTCTTGATCCCTTCATCCTTGTTGATCTCCATGGGTTCTTCCCTCTTCAGCTCTAACTTCATTAGCCAAGCATCGTTGTCACCGTTGTTGGAGGAGGGGGACGACATGATGCCTGGCCTTGACAACCCTGACAGAAAAGAGCTCGAAACAAGAACAGAGGATAATTGTGTGATACAGGAGTCAAAACCTTCAGGAGATTATATAATGAATTTTTACCGACCAACATACGTATCATGCAAGAAAATGGAGTCCGGAGAGCACACGAGGTGCCCACGAGGCAGGGGGCACGCCTAGGGGGATAGGGCGTGCCCTCCACTCTCGTGGAGTTGGTTTACTTACCCTACCACATACCTATTCCTTTTCGGAGTTTGAAACATTCTGGAAAGTGTCTCTTATGTATTCCTCCGGGGTTACGGTTTCAATGACATTAGTTTCAACATTTATAGGATTACCTGAGATGTAATGTTTGATTCTTTGACCGTTCACCACCTTTGGATTTGTGCCTTCGAAGTTGTTGATCTTTATGGCACCGGAACGATAGACCTCCTCGATAACGTAAGGACCTTCCTATTTAGAGAGAAGTTTTCCTGCAAAAAACCTTAAACGAGAGTTGTATAGTAATACATAATCACCTACATTAAACTCACGCTTTTGTATTCTTTTGTCATGCCATATTTTAACTCTTTCTTTAAACAATTTGGCATTCTCATAGGCTTGGGTTCTCCATTCATCAAGTGAGCTAATGTCAAATAACCTCTTCTCACCGGCAAGTTTGAAATCATAATTGAGATCTTTAATGGCCCAATATGCTTTATGTTCTAGTTCGAGAGGTAAATGACATGCTTTTCCATAAACCATTTTATACGAAGACATACCCATAGGATTTTTATATGCAGTTCTATAAGCCCATAATGCATCATCAAGTTTCTTGGACCAATTCTGTCTAGATCTATTGACAGTCTTTTGCAAAATTAATTTGATCTCTCTGTTACTCAATTCTACTTGACCACTAGACTGTGGGTGATAAGGAGATGCAATTCTATGATTAACATCATACTTAGCAAGCATTTTACGAAAGGCACCATGAATAAAATGTGAACCGCCATCAGTCATTAAATATCTAGGGACTCCAAACCTCGGAAAAATAACTTCTTTAAGCATTTTAATAGATGTGTTATGATCAGCACTACTAGTTGGAATAGCTTCTGCCCACTTAGTAGCGTAATCAACAATAACTAAAATATGTGTATATCCATTAGAGGCAGGAAAAGGTCCCATATAATCAAAGCCCCAAACATCAAATGGTTCAATAACAAGTGAATTATTCATAGGCATTTCCTGACGTCTACTAATATTACCAATTCTTTGACATTCATCACAAGATAAGACAAACTTACGGGCATCCTTGAAGAGAGTAGGCCAATAAAAACCGGATTGCAATACCTTATGTGGAGTTCTATCTCCAGCGTGGTGTCCTCCAGGAGCCTCGGAGTGACACTTGCGTAGGATATGTTCCTATTCATGCTCAGGTACACAACGTCTAATAACACCATCTACTCCTTCTTTATAAAGGTGTGGGTCATCCCAAAAGTAATATCTTAAATCATAGAAAAACTTTTTCTTTTGCTGGTATGTGAAACTAGGTGGTATAAATTTAGCAACAATGTAATTACCATAATCAGCATACCATGGAGCAGTTCGAGAAGCATTTATGACAGCTAATTGTTCATCAGGAAAGCTATCATCAATAGGTAGTGGGTCATCAAGAACATTGTCTAACCTAGACAAGTTGTCTGCAATGGGGTTTTCAGCTCCCTTTCTATCAATAATATGCAAATCAAATTCTTGTAGCAAGAGAACCCATCTAATAAGTCTAGGTTTAGCATCTTTATTTTCCATAATATATTTAATAGCAGCATGATCAGTGCGAATAGTTACTTTAGAATCAACAGTATAAGGCCTGAACTTATCACAAGCAAATACAACTGCTAAGAATTCTTTTTCAGTAGTAGCATAATTTATCCGAGCACTGTCTAGAGTTTTACTATATATTGAATAACATTTAATTTCTTATCAACTCTTTGCCCTAGAATAGCACCTACAACATAATCACTAGCATCACACATAATTTCAAAGGGTAAATTCCAATCAGGTGGCTGAACAATAGGTGCAGAAATTAATGCTTTCTTAAGTACTTCAAATGCTTCTACACAATCCTCCTCAAAGACAAATGGTATATCTTTTTGTAATAGATTGGTCAGAGGCCGATAGATTTTTGAGAAGTCCTTAATGAACCTCCTATAAAAACCGGCATGACCAAGGAAACTTCTTATACATTTGATGTCCTTGGGACATGGCATCTTTTCAATAGCATCAACCTTGGCTTTATCAACTTCAATACCTCTTTCAGAAATTTTATGCCCCAAGACTGTACCTTCATTAACCATAAAGTGGTACCTTTCCCAATTCAAGACAAGATTAGTTTCTTCACATCTCTGCAAAACTTGATCAAGGTTGCTCAAGCAATCATCAAAACAGGATCCATAAACGGAGAAATAGTCCATGAAAACCTCACAAATCTTTTTCACAAAAGTCAGAGAATATAGCCTCCATGCATCTTTGAAAGGTAGGAGGTGCATTACATAAACTGAAAGGCATACGTCTATAAGCAAAAGTACCGAAAGGGCAAGTAAAAGTGGTCTTGAAAGTGCGTTATATCGACTAGAGGGGGGTGAATAGGCGATTTTTATGAATTCTTCACTGAGGAATTTGCTAGTGAGGAAATTCCTTAGTGAAGAACTACTTGCAGCGGAATAAGTACTCAGAAGTAAACATAACATAAGACAAGCATAGTCATCATGATGAAATGAAGACAGGCACAGAGTACAGAAAGCGTAATCACAGGATAACACAGGATGAAGACAAACAGACTGACGAAATTGTATTGAGGAAATTGAGAAAGTCTTCAGTCAAAGTCTTCAAACACAGATATGACAAGCAAATAACACAATACTGATGAAATGAAAGAGTTGAGGAAATAGAACCAGTTGGCTTGGTGAAGACAATGATTTGGTAGACCAGTTCAAACTGCTGTCTCAGTTGTACATCTGGTTGGAGCGGCTAGGTATTTAAACATGAGGACACACAGTCCTCACCGTATTCTCCTTGGACTAAGGTCACACAGACCTCGTCCAATCACTCGTGGTAAGTCTTCAGGTGACTTCCGAACCTTCACAAACTCGGTCACTCGGCGATCCACAATTCCTCTTGGATGCTCTAGACCATGACGTCTAACCGTCTGGAAGAAGCACAGTCTTCAAAGGAAATAAGCGTCAGATCCACGCAGGATCAATCTCTTCAGTGATGCTCAATCACTTTGGGTTTGTAGGTGTTTGGGTTTGGGTTTTAGATTTTCCTCACTTGATGATTTTCGCTCAAAGTCCTCGGAGGATGGGATGCTCTCAAATGACAAGTGTCAGTTTCTCGCGTAGCAGCCAACCAGCTAGTGCTTGTAGGGGGCGGCTATTTATAGCCTAGGGAGCAGCCCGACATGATAAGACCTAAATGCCCTTCAATGATATGACCGTTAGGAGGATAAGATATTTTGGGACGGCTGGCGCGTAGCACAGCAACAGACGGAAATTTGAGGTCCAAATTCCTCAGGGCTATCATGTTCCTCACTGTGTAGGCAATCCGCACCGGCAAATTCCTAACTCCTCAGTCAGGACAAATTCCTCAGAGACCAGAAGAAATTCGTCTCTGTCACTGAAGAAATTGACTGAACCGTATGAGATTTGCAATGGCTTCACTCAAAGGGATTGGTAGGTGTAGGATTTTGAGTTGAGCATCACCTGGAAATTTTTCCTTAGTATTTCCTCGACCCCCTTTAACAGTACGGTGTTTCCTATGACTCAAGAAAGAGAAAATGAAACTACGAAAACAAAAGTCTTCACGCTTCATGCTCCTCGAATGAAAACCAAGTCTTCAAAGGTCACACCAATTTCTTCACTTTCAAAGTCTTCAGAAAGTCTTCAGAATACCAAAGTCTTCAGTCGAAGAACTTCATTTTTAGGGGTCGACTTTCTCTGTAAATATCAAACTCCTCATAGATTATAGACCTGCGTACACTCATAAACTCATTAGTCCCTTAACCTATAAGTCTTCAATACACCAAACTCACAAAGGGCACTAGATGCACTTACAATCTCCCCCTTTTTGGTGATTGATGACAATATAGGTTAAGTTTTCAACGGGGATAAACATATGAAGTGTAAATACTGATATTGAGGAATTTGATCACCAGATATAGAAGAACTCCCCCTGAAGATGTGCATAGTGAGGAATTTGCTTTTGAAGCAATGCACACTTGAAGAGTAGAATCATAGAGATCTCCCCCTATATCTTGTAATTCATACATGCATTTGACATATAATATGAAGAATTTGAAATGCATGATGAAATATGGTGACTGATGTAATTCAGCATGCGTGCAATAATATTATCGAGGAATAAGCATGCAGAATAACGTAGCATCGGGTTTAAGTTTACAACTTGATCCAATAAATTTTCAGAAGAATGAGAGTTGTAACTTAGCAAAAAAAAAACCCATATAATAGACCCGCTTGAAGACTAACTCAAATTTCCCCCCCTTTGTCATCGAATGACCAAAAGGATCGAAACTGAGGACTAACGCCCCTGAAGATAATCAGGTTGATGAAGGAGCGCCAACGTTGTCGGGGTCGGTTGCTGTAGTAGGGCCTGCCGCTGTGTCGTCCGAGTCTTCATGTTCATCAGTGTCACGCGATGAAGAATAGGAGCTGGCCACCAAAGAAGGAACCTTGACCTTCTTGTATTTTTTCGGAGGAGGTGCAGACCAGTCAAATTCTTCCTTGAGACGCATTTTCTTTAGATCTTCAGCGCTGTAGACATGAGACAAAACAACCCAGGTACGGTTGAAGGTTTCATGGAGGTACTGCATTGTGTGTTGAGGTCTTGTTGTGAAGAATTGAACCAAACTGACGCTTGACCCATTTATGATTGCGATCAACCTTCTGATGAAGAATGAGGAGTAGCTCACGATCAGTCATCACCCTGGGTGCTGTGGCTTGAGAATTTTGCTTGGCGCAGTTGTTGGCGGCAGAGTCATGTGTGGCAGAGTCATCATTGGTGGAATAGGATGCAACCTTGCAAAATTGACCATCCAATGGACGAATGCCTTCATCTATCACAACAGCTGCCTTGCCTTTGTCATCAGCTGAGGAAAATGTCCGTTTGAGGACTTCATTCGGAGGCAAGTAGCTGCAGTGGTTCAGAGTGTCAGCCTTGTAATTGAGTGAAGACCTTGTTCTGATGAATCTCATAATCCACGTCGCATAAGGCTTCAGCTCAAATGGTGACATAGCGATATTTGTCAGAGTCCTCATGAAGAAATCATGGAAGTTGACGGGAATGCCATGAATGATGTTGAAAAGCAGATTCTTCGTGATGCCAACGACTTATTCATCATTTGAGTCGTGGCCTTTGATAGGACTCATTGTCTTCGATTGAATGCGATAGACAGTCCGAGGCACATACAATAATTCCTTGACGAGGAATTTGGTTCGAGGGGCCTGCCCTGGCTTCAAAGGCTTCATCAAAACTTGCATGTAGTGATTTGTAAGCTCAGGGTCACTATAGACACAACGTGCACCTTCAAGGGGAGGACTGAGTGGCAGGGCACGAAGCATTTCAGTGGCTGGTGCCTTGTAGTGAGTATTTTCCGTCATCCAGTCCAACACCCATGAGTTCACATCTTCAGAAGCTCCTGTGATGTGCAGCGTTGCATAGAACTGAAGAATGAGTTCTTCATTCCAATCACAGATGTCAGTACAAAAGTTGAGCAGCCCAACGTCGTGAAGAACACTGAGGACTGGCTCGAACATGGCAGAGACTCCATGACCACGTGAGGAATATGTGCATGATTGAAGACTTTGTCTTTGTTGAACAACACTGAGGAATAGAAATTGGCTTGATTAGCAGTCCAGAAACGGCTCTTCCTTATGCGACCTGAGTCATATGGGTTGTAGTCGGTGAAGAACACATGCTCGCCAAAGAAGTCTTCAGCCTTTAACTTTTGCTTTCGTGAGAAGGGATCCTTTGGTTTGGGCAGAGGAGTGTCAGTGAGTTGCATCACGACCTCAGGAATCGCAATCTCAGGCTCATCAGGCTGAGGAATTTCTGGTTCCTCTTGAGTTGCAGGCCGCGTTGTCATATGATCAGCAGCAGCAGTTTCTTGAGCACTAGTGGCTGGAATTTCTTCACGCACAGACGAGGTGGGGTGAGTTTCTTCAGAGCCCATTTGAATTGTTGGTGCAGGGGACTGAGGTATTTGTTGTAGAGGGGTGAAGAGCGGAGAATTGGGGTGCTGACTTTCCCAAAAGTCATCGTTCATTACAGGCATTGTACTACCAATATCCACGTCTTCATCTTCCAATTCTTCAACAACAGCCTCTTCAGCTGTGAACTGAGGCATTGGTGAGGATACAACAGGTGTAGAAGGGATTGCATCCACTTCAATTTCTTCATCAATCTGCTCTGATGAAGCAGCAGATTGAGTTTCTTCATCAGATCCGCTGGGGATATCATATTCTTCACCAAAAGGAACAAGGTCCTTTGATGGCATGGTAGAAATCGGAACAGCATCAATCGGATTTTCAAACGAGCTGGTCATAGGCTTCATCTTCTTTGGAGCTGAAGATTCTGAAACACCTGATGCTTTCCTTTTCTTCACTGCAGCTCGCTCTGCAGCCTTGGTCTTCTTCACATCTGATGCAGATGAAAGGATAGGAGTTGGTGTAGGCGCGGGAGGAGCTGAGGAATCTGTTTGAATTTCTTCAGGCGCAGCTGATGCAGTTGCCCTGCCTTTTTAAGTTTCTTCAGGCGCACCGCTAGTGGATGCCCTGGCAATTTCTTCAGCGGCTGGAATGGAGTCATCAGCCCTGGAACTAGCATTTTCTTCAACAACCAGAAAGTCAACAGCGGTGCTGGCATGTTCTTCAGTTGGCTGAGCAGATGCTTCAGCTTGAGGAACTCGTTGTTGCGATGGGGCTGCAACATTGGTGAACTTCTCAGTCAGTTTTACAAACCCGACTTTGGCTCCTTGCCAATCAGCATAGTATGCATTGAAGTTGTCGCTGAGGGTTTTGATTTCAGACTGGATTTTGATAAGTTCATCAGTTGACATTTTGACAACGTTGGTCTTCAGATATTTCTCCTTCTTGTATTGGGCCTTCTTGATCTGCCTGGCCTGCTCATATTTCCATTTCTTCTCTTGGATGAAATGAGTCAGCATGTGACTTTGACCAGGAGTCAACTTAGAAATCTGGCATAGGAGTATTTGGGTCCTTGTGCCAGAGAGCAATGTAATCAAGGATCGCCTTTGGATCCAAAAGCAGTGCCACAGGTGTGCCTTCGGCTCTAGCGGCCCTTTGTTGTCTGTCTCTGATGTTTTCTGCAAGTTCATCATCATCAGCTTCATCGTCAGATGGCACTTGGAAGGCGACCTGTTTCTTCTTAGGACTTGGCCGAGGACCTCGTCCAGCAGTTGCCTTGGTCTTCAGCAGAGTGGGGCCTGATGAAGAATTTGGTGCAACTGAGGAACTTGCTGAGACACCAGAGGCAATGGAGATGCCTGCAGTCCTTTGGCACGAGGCCAAATGCGCAGGTGCTGAGGACTTTGTCGGAACAACTAAGGATTGTGGAGGAGCTGAGGATTTCAGAGGAGTAGCAGCAGCATGAGGAATTGGTCTTGAAGGCTTTGAAGATTCTGGCCATGAGGGCACAGTTGAGGAACTTGGCCGTGAGAGCACTGTTGGTGAATCACTTGGCTTGCGTGCAGGCTTCTTTGCCATAGATCTCTTTGGCTTGACAGAGGCCTCAGTTGCAGCAGCAGCAGCAGAGTCTTCGTTGAATTTCCTCACTGCTTCTTTTGCTTGCTTGGCCAACTTGGCTTGGCGCTTGGCCCATTATTTAGGAAAGTCCTCACCGTGTTTGATGCTAGTGGGATCTGCCACTTGGCCAGGTGCCAATGGGGCTCTTGGGCATGGAGGATTGTGTGCGAATTTCTTCATATACTTTGGAGTAACATATATGTATTTCCTCCATTCTCGTGCCCATCTCCTTTCAATCCTCTATATGCGCACCTTGCGCTGATTTTTGTTTTGTTTGCCAAACTTGGCCTCATCGTGGGTGAATAGAATAATGTATCATGGGATGCGGAACGGCTTGGGCGGCAAAACCAATTTTTTTGGATAAGATTAGTTTTAACGTTCCGTTCGCAATTTCTTCAGCTGACAAGGACACAGTGAAGATTTTGAATGAGTTTCAAATAGAACGCACATGAAGAATTTTTGAATAGATTGGGTTTAGTATAGCATAGAGGGGGGAAGGGTCCGGTCACATTCACTTAGCAGAAAAACCAACTTGAAGAAATAACCATAAGTGAGTGCTTCGAGAAACCAACTTGAAAGGTAGGAGGTGCATTACATAAACTGAAAGGCATACGTCTATAAGCAAAAGTACCGAAAGGGCAAGTTAAGTGGTCTTGAAAGTGCGTTATATCGACTAGAGGGGGGTGAATAGGCGATTTTTATGAATTCTTCACTGAGGAATTTGCTAGTGAGGAAATTCCTTAGCGAAGAACTACTTGCAGCGGAATAAGTACTCAGAAGTAAACATAACAGAAGACAAGCATAGTCATCATGATGAAATGAAGACAGGCCAAGAGTACAGAAAGCGTAATCACAGGATAACATAGGATGAAGACAAACAGACTGAAGAAATTGAACTGAGGAAATTGAGAAAGTCTTCAGTCAAAGTCTTCAAACACAGATAGACAAGCAAACAACACAATACTGATGAAATGAAAGAGTTGAGGAAATAGAACCAGTTGGCTTGGTGAACAAAATGATTTGGTAGACCAGTTCCAACTGCTGTCTCAGTTGTACATCTGGTTGGACCGGCTAGGTATTTAAACCTGAGGACACACAATCCCGGACACACAGTGCTCACCGTATTCTCCTTGAACTAAAGTCACACAGACCTCGTCCAATCACTCGTGGTAAGTCTTTAGGTGACTTCCGAACCTTCAAAAACTCGGTCACTCGGCGATCCACAATTTCTCTTGGATGCTCTAGACCATGAAGCCTAACCGTCTGGAAGAAGCACAGTCTTCAAAGGTAACAAGTGTTGGATCCACGCAGGATCAATCTCTTCAGTAATACTCAATCACTTTGGGTTTGTAGGTGTTTGGGTTTGGGTTTAGGATTTTCCTCACTTGATGATTTTCGCTCAAAGTCCTCGAAGGATGGGATGCTCTCAAATGACAAGTGTCAGTTTCTCGCGGAGCAGCCAACCAGCTAGTGGTTGTAGGGGGCGGCTATTTATAGCCTAGGGAGCTGCCCGACATGATAAGACATAAATCCCTTCAATGATATGACCGTTAGGTGGATAAGATATCTTGGAATAGCTGGCGCGTAGCACAACAACGGTCGGAAATTTGAGGTCCAAATTCCTCAGGGCTATCATGTTCCTCACTGTGTAGGCAATCCGCACCGGCGAATTCCTAACTCCTCAGTCAGGACAAATTCCTTAGAGACCAGAAGAACTTCGTCTCTTTCACTGAAGAAATTGACTGAACTGTATGAGATTTCCAATGGCTTCACTCGAAGGGATCGGTAGGTGTAGGATTTTGAGTTGAGCATCACATGGAAATTTTTCCTTAGTATTTGCTCGACCCCCTTTAACAGTACGGTGTTTTCTGTGAGTCAAGAAAGAGAAAATGAAACTACGAAAACAAAAGTCTTCACGCTTCATGTTCCTCGAATGAAAACCAAGTCTTCAAAGGTCACACCAATTTCTTCACTTTCAAAGTCTTTAGAATACCAAAGTCTTCAGTCGAAGAACTTCATTTTTAGGGGTCGACTTTCTCTGTAAATATCAAACTCCTCATAGACTTGTAGACCTGTGTACACTCATAAACTCATTAGTCCCTTAACCTGTAAGTCTTCAATACACCAAAATCACTAAGGGGCACTAGATGCACTTACAGGTCTTAGCTTGATCACCAGCTGACACGGGTATTTGAGAGGAACCAGAATAACCATCTAGAAAGCAAAAATGTGTATGTTTGGATAATCTTTCTAGCATTTGATCAATAAAAGGTAAGGGGAAATGATCCTTTTTAGTAGCTTTATTTAATTTGCGAAAATCAATTACCATTCTATAACCTGTAATAACTCTTTGCGGAATCAATTCATCTTTATCATTAGGAATGACAGTAATACCTCCCTTCTTAGGGACACAATGGACAAGACTTACCCACTGACTATCAGCAACGGGATAAATTATACCTGCCTCAAGGAGCTTTAGTATTTCCTTTCTTACCACCTCTTTCATGTTAGGATTCAACCATCTTTGATGATCAATAACTAGTTTGGCATCTTTCTCCAAATTTATTTTATATTGACATAGAGTGGGACCTATGCCCTTAAGATCATCAAGAGTATATCCAATAGTAGCACGATGCTTCTTCAGAGTTTTCAATAATTTTTCTTCCTCCTTCTCTGAAAGGTTAGCACTAATAATAACAAAATATATCTTCTTTTCATCTAGATAAGCATATTTAAGAGTATCAGGCAATGGTTTAAGCTCAAACACGGGATCACCCTTTTGTGGAGGAGGATCCCCTAGGATTTCAACAGGCAAATTTTGTTTCAGAATAGGTCCCTATTTAAAGAATACTTCATCTATTTCCCTTCTTTCATTCATAAACATATCATTTTCATGATCTAGCAAATATTGTTCTAAAGGATCACTAGGAGGTACGGCGATAGAAGCAAGACCAATAATTTCATCTTTACTAGGCACTCTTCGCGGTGTTGTCTACGAAATTAAGAAAAGTTAAACTCATGAGACATATCACCTAGACCAATAGTAACAACATCCTTTTCGTAGTCTATCTTAGTATTAACAGTGTTCAAGAAGGGTCTACCAAATATAATGGGACAAAAGCTATCTTGTGGGGAACCAAGAACAATAAAATCAGCAGGATATTTAGTTTTCCCACACAAGACTTCAATATCTCTAACAATCCCGATTTGTGAAATAGTATCTCTATTGGCAAGTTTAATGGTAACATCAATTTCTTCTAACTCAGTAGGTGCAATATCATGCATAATTTCTTTGTATAAATCGACAGGTATTGCACTTGCACTAGCACCCATATCACACAAGCCATGATAACAATGATCTCCTATTTTAACAGAAATAAGCGGCATGCCTACCACAGGTTTACGTTTATCTTTAGCACAAGGTTTAGCAATTCTAGCAGTTTCATCACAGAAATAAATAACATGCCCATCAATATTATCAGCCAAGAGATCTTTAACAATAGCAATATTAGGTTCAACTTTAACTTGCTCAGGAGGTGTATAAGTTCTAATATTGCTTTTATGAACCACATTTGAAGCTTTAGCATGATCCTTTATTCTAACAGGGAAAGGTGGTTTCTGAACATAAGCAGTAGGAACAATAGGATCATTATAAGTGATAGTCTTTTCTTCAACTTTAATAGGTGCAACTACTTTTACTTCTATGGGAGGATGATATTTAAACCACTTCTCCTTAGGGAGATCAACATGAGTAGCAAAGGATTCACAGAAAGAAGCTACTATCTCAGAGTCAAGTCCATATTTAGTGCTAAATTTACGGAAAACATCGGTATCCATAAAAGATTTAACATAATCAAACTCAAGTGTTATACCTGACTCCTTACCTTCGTCGAGGTCCCAATCTTCAGAGTTGCGTTTAATTCTTTCCAATAAATCACATTTGAATTCAATAGTCTTCATCATAAAAGAGCCAGTACAAGAAGTATCGAGCATGGTGCGATTGTTGTCAGAAAGCCGAGCATTATTATTTTTGTATAATCATTTCCCTTGAGAGCTCATGATTGGGGCATGAATATAACATTGATTTAAGCCTCCCCCAAGCTTGAGAGATGCTTTCTCCTTCGCAAGGCCAAAAATTATATATATAATTACGATCACGATGAACAAGATGCATAGGATAAAACTTCTGATGAAATTCCAATTTCAACCGTTTGTAGTTCCATGATCCCATATCATCACATAGCCTATACCACGTCAATGCATATCCCTTCAAAGATAAAGGGAAGTCCTTCTTCTTGATAACATCATCGGGCATACATGCAAGCTTAAATAATCCACAAACTTCATCCACATATATTAGGTGCTCATCAGGATCTAATGTTCCATCTCCTGTAAAAGGATTAGCTAGCAGTTTTTCTATCATACATGAAGGAATTTCAAAGAAGACATTTTCATTTCCAGTAGGTTCAGTAGGTTGAGGAGCAAATATTTGCTCTACTGGTCGGGGTGAAGATACCCCGAACAAGCCCCTCAGAGGATTACTTTCCATAGTAACAAGTGACAGTAAATTTCAGCACACAATATAAATTTTTCCTTACCAAATTTCACCTACCAAAGGCGCTTCACTCCCTGGCAACGACACCAGAAAAGAGTCTTGATGACCCACAAGTATAGGGGATCTACCACAATCCTTTCAATAAGTAAGAGTGTCGAACCCAACGAGGAGCAGAAGGAAATGATAAGCGGTTTTTAGCAAGGTATTTTCTACAAGCACTGAAATTATAGGTAACAGATTGTTTTGTGATAAGATCATTTGTAACGAGCAACAAGTAACAAGAGTAAATAAAGTGCAGCAAGGTGGACCAATCCTTTTTGTAGCAAAGTGTCGGGGGTTGGGTGCGACATATGCCAAAGGATGGCTTATCATGGTGGGGGCGAGTAGAACGTCGCCGGTGCCTGGAAGCGGGATGAGGCGTAGACATGCACGCCGGCGAATCTTACCCAGCTTTGGGGCTCTCCGAGGAGATAATACCCCTACTGCTGCTCCGCGGGGTCTCCGCATGATCACTATGGTGATATGTGTACAAGGTTGCTCCTCGAGCTGTGTTCTGGAGGTAGGAGAGGGCAAGGCTAGCTCTCTCCCTTCTATGCTTCTGATCTAGTGGTAAAAGGTTCGAACCCTTTGCATGGGTGCTCCGAGGGGTTTATATAGGCCTACCCCCTGGGGGTACAATGGTAATCTGACTGGGCGCGGGTCCCAGCCGTCTGTCTCTTAGGCCGCCGTCTTCTCCGCCGACTCCTGGGGCCTGCCTCTGGTGGGCCCCGCCGACTGACCTGGCCACTGTAGCCGCGCCTCTGATGATGTTGGCTTGGTCGTGGGGGCGTGGCAACAGTGCCGCCGCCTGGCGGGCGATCACTGTCGCCACTGCCCGTCTTATCTGGTTAATGGCGTGTGGGGTCCATGGGAGGAACGGGCCGACTCTCGGAGGCCGACTCCCACGGGGTCCATCTTCAGGTGCTCTCGCCGTCTTCGTCCCTCCCGCTGACTAGCGGGGCCCGCCGTCTCCAGGCCGTACATGCGGGCCAACGTGGGAACAGTGCTCCGCCGTCAGGGCGGACGTCAGGGCCAGTATGGCGACAGTGCCGCGCCGGACGGAGCTCTCCTCCGGTACGGCGCACTGTAGCCATACCTGCCCCTGGTAATCAACGTAGGGGAGGGCCGTACTCCGGTCATCCCCGATCTCGTCCTTCTTCACGAAGGCAGAGAGTGGTGAAGTCACGAGCCGACTCCCCACAGTCGGCCTCCCTGGAGTCGCCGATTGGGAGTCGCAGCCGTCTTTGGGATTCAGCCGTGAGTGGGTATTGGTGATGCTGCGGCCGACTCCCAGAGTCGGCAGATCGTCTCAGGATTCTTTGAGGGGCGAAGCCTGCCCCGATGTCTTGAAAGGTTCTGGGTCTCGGGTTAGCCTACCCGTGGCCCATTACTCCGACAGTAGTCCCCGAAGCTGGTGAGGCGCCGAGGGAGACCTGTCGAGGAGCCTCAACAGTTTCTTCCTCCGAGTGGATCGTGGGGGAGGCGATCTTATCAAGGCCGCCTCCGACAAGCAGACTATGGGAAGCCGGACTCGTCGAAGGTCATCTTGCTCTTCAAAGAGTTTGAAAGTCATGGCGGGATTCAGGCGGCGTGCCTGATAAGCCACACGGCCGCCGCCCGTCGCGGACCCGCCGAGGGACGCCACATGGCCGAGCCAGTCTGCCAGCCCACGCGCGTGACGGGACAGGCCCATGGGTGGGGCCCGCCATTACCGCGCCTCGTCCCTCGAACGGATCCATTGCGTCCGTGCGGGCGATTGAGCTTCTCAGCGCAGTAATTGCGCGTGGTAACTTCCGTGGTAAATCGTGGGGTCGTGGGGGCGTGGGCGCAGTTAATCCCACGACGCCCCCTCGGCTCTTCAGCCCGCAGGCCTATAAGTAGGCGGAGGGAGCGGGGCGGCGAAGCACGCGCGCCCGCTCCCCTCTTCTTACTTTGCTTCTTTCTTCCTCCTTCTTTCTCCCACCACTGCCGCGCCGGACTGCGCCCTGCTTGCAGCGATGAGCTCTACCTCCGCCGCCGCGCCCGCCGTCGTGCGCTCCGGCGTATGGGATGGTTCCGAGATCGACGACGACATGATTGACTTCCTCCGCAAGACGCGCCGCATCGCCGGTGCGCACCTCGTGCAGGCCCGCGCTCCGCCGCCGACGGAGGTCACGCCGGCGCCGAAGGAGGGCGAGCGGCTCGTGTTCCGCTCCCACCTCATGCACGGCCTGGGGCTGCCGGCGAGCGGGTTCTTCCGCTCGTTCCTGGACTTTCATGGCCTCCAGCCGCACCACCTCACTCCAAACACAGTGGTGCTGCTGGCGGCCTTCACTGCGTTGTGCGAGGGCTTCCTCGGCGTTCTCCCCACCATCGAGCTGTGGGGAGAGTTCTTTCATTCCAAGCTCGGCACGCATGTCGCCAGCGTGCCAGCTTAGTGCGGCGCCTTCATCGCGCTACGGAGGTCGACGGCTGACAACCCGTTCCCCGCCATCCAGCTAATCAAATCGTGAAGATGTGGCAGCGCTCTTACTTCTATGTGAAGAACGTCGCCCCAGACGACGACTGGGTTAATCTGCCAGCTTACATAGCCGGCGCGCTAGCTGGGAGGCAGCCCAGCTGGTCCTACCGCGCCAACACGCTGACTCCGGCTGGAGCCGCCGCCATAGCGCGACTTCGAGTGCTGACGCAGTCGGCCGGCTTGACTGGGGCCGACTTGCTGGCCGCCTTCGTGGCGCGCCGAGTCCTCCCGCTCCAAGGCCGGCCTCATCTGATCTGTCAGATGAGCGGCCACCGGGACCCCAGTCGAACGTGCACCAAGGACATGCCTCATGCGGAGGTAGCCGACACAGTGAATTACATCATGAACTGCGGCCTCTCGGAGGATTGGCAGTTCGGCTTGGAGCCGTACTCGCGCGCCAACCCCCCGCCGGTGGTAAGTGATTCTTCTTCTTCTTCTTCTTCTTCTTCTTCAGCCGAATCCGACTCCTGATCTCTATTATTCTTATCTCTTGAATCAGAACCCTCTCCTCCAGCCCGCGGCCGGCGCCGCGGGGCCGCCCCGCCAGTTTGCCGCCGATCGAGCGGAGAGCGACATCGACGACCCCGACCTGGGGGCGGCGGCGATGGAGGCCGACGCCGAAGGGGGCGGCGAAGGAGAGGAAGGCGGCCTCAGGCCCTTGGCCACCTTCACCGACTGGCCCGCCGGCGAAGATGGAGGAGTCGCCCCGCGCCATCAACCGAGGCAAGACGGCGCGAGGAAGCGCCGGGCCGGGCCGAGCTCCCTCGGAGGCCGGGAAAAGAAGTTTAAGGGGGCGGCCGCTGCGACCAAACGGGAAGAGGCGGTCGCGAGGGCCCATCGCTTTCGTAAGGAAGTGAAGAAGCCGTCGCTATCCTCTGGGTACGTGTTTCTGCTTCTTTGTCTTGCTTTATTTCCTGGTGGATTTTGTCTGAGTCCTTACGTGTCTTCCCTGTTCCAGCGCTCCCCTCACCCTTGGGAGAGTCGCCGCCGCCTCCATCAGGGGGTCGGTGGAGTCGTCCGCCACGACTCGGCGTATCGACCCCGCTGCCGACCTCCGGGAAGCGACGGAGCGGAACGTGCAGGAGAAGCGCGACGAGGACGAAGCCGCCCGCCGGGAGAAGGCGGAGGCCGAGAAGGCGGCCGCCTCCACCCAGGAGGGGCTGGAGGGAGCAGAAGCCGCCGCCGCGGCCAAAGAGCGGGCCGAAGAAGCCGCGCGCCGCCAGTCGGCGCTGCTCGTTGTCCCATTGCGCTCGGCGCCGCCTCCGGATCCTATGGAGCAGTCTGGGGAGGCCGGCAGGGAACATCCCGTCGTGGAGAGGGAGGGCGGCGAGGCCCCCGGTCTGGACACGGTGGTGCCGCCACCACCGCCCCCGCCGCCATCGGAAACCGCGAGGGATAAACAGCCAGCGGACCCGCCGGTGCCGCCGACCATGGACGAAGCCACAACGAACCTACTTCTCCAAGTTGCCTCGCCGACACGCCGCCGTCTGGAGAAGGCGACCTCAGCGCCGCGCCCTCTGGAGACCGGAGCAGCCAGCTCGGCCGCGCCATACGTCGAGGTGATGAGCGCCGCGCCCGTCGGGTGGGTGCGAGGAGGCGGCACCGGCCCGCTGAACCAGGCGCTCCTGGACGTTCAGGCGAAGCTGCGAGCCGAGAGCGACGCCCTCCAGAACTGCACCAGGCGCATCAGGCGTCGCGTGCGGTCGTCCGGGTATGTTTCTTCTGTCTTTGTTTTTTCTTGCTCTTCTCAGTGGAGGCGCGCCAGCGCACCCACTGGGTGTAGTCCCCGAGTTCCAAGCCGGCTGCTCAGCAGGCGGGTTGGAACTCTATTGGCGAGTTCCAGACATTTATTCTTTTTGAAATGCTTATCACAGGACTACCACAACCTCCAAGTCACCGTCTTCAACCATAA
This sequence comes from Aegilops umbellulata, assembly GCA_032464435.1. NCBI lineage: Eukaryota > Viridiplantae > Streptophyta > Magnoliopsida > Poales > Poaceae > Aegilops > Aegilops umbellulata. Next base: position 388,671,580 of record CP136057.1, on the reverse strand, counting down.
TGTTGAAGAGCTGGGCAAGCGGACTGCCGACTTGTCGGAGAGCCGGAGTGAGTTTCCTTCTTTGCGGGGGCGCGTTGGCGCACCCGCGGGCTGTAGTCCCCGAGATTCAGGCCGACTGCTGCGCAGTCAGGCCGGATCTTCTTGGCGACCTTTTCTGATGACTTGTGTCCTTTTTCTTCTTTCTTCAGAGGCCAACGCTGTTCTTCAGCAGCAGCTGGGCGAAGCCAACACCGCCTTGCGCGCCAAGGAGGTGGAGTGCGGCAAGCTCGTCATGGAGCGCGACCTGCTGGCCGCGCAGCTGGCGGAGCAGAAGGAGCTGCTCAAGAAGGCGCAGGAGGAGGCGAAGGAGAGGGAGACTAGACTCCAAGCCGAGTCCATAGCCGAACGCTCCTCCTGGACCGACAAGGACGCGATGCTGACCTCCGGCTTCCATGAAATTGAAGATATCGTTGATGGTAAGTTTTCTTTACTCGCTTCCTTTGGGCAGCCGACTGTGGGTCGGGCCGACTCTTGCCTTTTCTGACTTGCTTCTTTTTCCGTCTTGATAGATTTCTTCCCAGGCCATGCGCAAACTGCCGTTCAAGCCATCGAGGCTGATCGCGACGCGCGGAGGGCGGCCGGCGAGGAGGTTGGTGCCAACGCCCCCCGGACTCTTGATGAACAACTTTTGAGCATCGAGGCTCGCCTGCGGCCGGCTCACCGGATGCTGCGCCGGCTTCAACGTGCCGGCGCCCAGGCGATTGCTGCCTTGTGGCCGGAGATGCCGATTCTGCGCACTCCCAGCCGGACTGCCGACTGGCTGGAGGTCGCAGCCGGCCGCCTGGAGGCCTGGAAAGGCTCCTCGGCACGCGCCGGAGCGCGTTGTGCCTTGGAGTTCGTCAAGGCGTGGTATCCGGACCTGAGCCTGGACCAGCTGGCCACGCTCCGGCTGAGGCCCAGCCGGAGCTGGCAGCCATGAAGGATGACTTTGTCAAGCGCGCCGCGGCACTCGCCGAGTACGTCGACCCCAATGTCTTTGTTCCTGAGCTAGCTGACAACGGCGAGGAGGCGCCGCCGGAGTGGTTCGGGATGAACCCGAACTACGGCGAGGACTCGGCGGAGGTGATCGGCTCCAGTGTCGAGGAGGGAGGCGAGGTGGAGGTCGGAGACGAGATGGAGGCGCCAGAAGCCGGAGCGGGCGATCATCCTCAGCTTGACCGTGCCTCCAACAACGAGCCGCGCCCAACTGCGCCGACTGCTGCTGGAGGTGATCAAGCCGAGTCTGCCCAGCCGGCCGCCCCAACGTCCTACATCGCCATCTCCTCCGAGCCCCCGAACCCGTCTGCTGCTTCATAGGCCGCCGCCTTGTTTTGTTTATCTGCTTAGTAGTTTCTCGACGAACTTTGTTAATTCGCACAATTCCACCCGCGGGGTGTATTTTGAACTTCCGTTCGAGGATTCGGCCAATGGCCTTTGTGATGTAAATATTTATCTGGGTTCTATCATTTCTTGCTTATCGCTCTTTTGGCTTTTTCCCTTTGCCGCCTTCCCCTAGATGTCATCTTTGCCAGTCGGGCAGCCGCTCCGCGGACTGCCGCTGGATCAAATACTTGGCTACTTTGGGAAAGGCAAGTACTCAGCCATTCTAGAGTTTTGTTAGCAAGTCGGATAGAAAACAGTAAGCCGACTACTCGGAGTCGGTTTTGCGAGGAATTGCTGGAAAGCCGGCTCGAGCTATGTTTGTGCTTTGAGTCCTTAGCCATTTTTCGTGTGGGCACCCATTCTTCCTTACTCCTGCCTACCGGGCAGTCGCTCTGCGAGCTGCGGCTTCTAACAGGAGACGGCTTAAGCACCACACACTACTTGTCCGACTGCAGGAAGCGTTTTCATAGCGCGAGACGGCGAGTCCCCGGGCCGACTAGTCGAGCCCGGTGCCAAGCGGCATAACAAAGAGTAGCATACTCGGAAGCATAATACTTATTATATAGATGACAAAAGGGGCAGTCCCCGAGTCCGTCTCGGGGGGCCCAGAGTCTTGGTACTTCAATACAAAAGGGTAGCGTGGTACGTATTGCATTAGCTGTAAAATCTGCGAAGAAGATTCGCGTTCCATGGTCGCTCCGTCTCTTTGCCGGAGTCATCCCTCTTCCGTGCTTGGGGCTTCTGAGCGTCGATCAAGTAGTAGGAGTCGTTGCCTAGCACCTTGCTAATGATGAAGGGGCCTTCCCAAGGTGCCGACAACTTGTGCTGGCCGGCTGTTCGCTGGATCAGCCGGAGCACAAGGTCGCCTTCTTGGAAGGATCTCGGCCTGACCTTCCTATTGTAGTAGCGACGTAGGCTCTGCTGGTAGATGCTGGACCGGCTGAGTGCCAACATCCGGCCCTCTTCCAGCAGATCGACGCCATCTTGCCGTGCTTCTTCTGCTTCCTCCGCAGTGTACATCGTGACTCGCGGGGAGTCGAACTCTATATCCGTTGGGATGACGGCTTCAGCACCGTAGACGAGGAAGAAGGGTGTGAAGCCGGTCAACTTGTTTGGAGTCGTGCGCAGACTCCAGAGGACGGCTGGCAACTCGTCAAGCCAATAGCCGGCCGAACACTCCAGTGGTTCGACCAACCGAGGCTTGATGCCGGACAGGATGAGGCCATTCGCCCGCTCCACCTGCCCGTTTGACTGCGGATGGGCAACGGACGCTAAGTCCAGTCGGATGCCCTGCGTTGCGCAGAAACGGGCCAAGGCGCCTTTGGCAAAGTTGGTGCCGTTGTCGGTGATGATGTTGTGCGGTATGCCATACCGAATCGTGATGTCTGAGATGAAAGTCACGGCAGTCGGACCATTCAATTTCTTGATGGGCTTCGCTTCTATCCACTTGGTGAACTTGTCCACCGCGACAAGCAGATGAGTTAGGCCGCCTCGTGCCGTCTTGAAGGGTCCCACCATATCCAGGCCCCAGACTGCAAAGGGCCAGGCGATGGGGATAGTCTTGAGTGCTGAAGCCGGCTGATGCGGCTTGGATCAGAACTTGTGGCACCCCTTGCATTTCTGGACCAACTCTTTGGCTTCTTCAAGGGCAGTCGGCCAGAAGAAACCGTGTCGGAAAGCTTTGGCGACGAGCGCTCTTGAGGCCGCATGGTGGCCGCACTCGCCTTGATGGATGTCTCTGAGAATTGCTTGGCCTTGCTCTGGCTCGACGCAGCGCTGGTAGACGCCAGTGACGCTGCGTCTAACCAGCTCTCTGTTGATTGTGGTGTATGCTGCCGCTCGGCGTTGTATTTGCCGAGCCAAGGTTTCATCAGTTGGTAGCTCCTTGTTCACCAAGAATTTGAGGATGGGCTGGGCCCATGAGGGTGCTGTTATCTCTTCAACCGCCAGAACTGCAACTTGGACGAGGGCGGCTGGGCTGGGAGGCGGCGGGCTGGAGTCTGCGGCCGCTTGCTGGATTAGTGAAGTCCCCGGGCCGACTGGTGCAGTCCCCGGGCCGAGTTCTGGGGTCTTTTCTCTGGTTGCCGCAGTCCCCGGGCCGAGTTCTGAGGTCCCCGGGCCGGCTTTGACTGCGGCGCTCTTGGAGTCACCTGCGAGGGTTTTTGCGCCGTCTGCTTGGGCTTTGGAGTCGGATCTGACTTCTTCTGGAGGAGCCGGCACAAAAATGGAGTCTGACTCTGGTGAAGGCTTGATGGATGGCTTGAGGAGGCGCTGAAGAGCGACGCCGGATGGTATTGCTTGGCGAGTGGAGCCGATTCGTGCCAAAGTATCTGCTAGGTTGTTGTCGTTTCTTGGCACGTGGAGGAACTCGCACCCCTCGAAATATCCGCTGAGTTGCTGCACGAGGAAGCGGTAGCTTGCCATGTTTGCGTCCTTGGCGTCCCAGTCGCCAGATGATTGCTGGACCACCAAGTCGGAGTCGCCATAACACAGGATCCGGTGAATGCCAAGTTCTTTGGCGAGCCGGAGCCCGTGAATGAGCGCCTCGTATTCAGCGACGTTGTTGGAGGCGGCAAAATGGATCTGCAGCGCGTACTGGAGCTTGTCGCCTTTAGGGGAGGTGAGGACAACGCCGGCTCCCAAGCCGGTGCGCATCTTGGAGCCGTCAAAATGCATCCACCAATGAGTGGATTCGGGCGCTGGCGGCAGGTAATGGGTCTCGGCCCAGTCGACGAGGAAGTCGGCCAGTGCTTGTGACTTGATGGCGGTGCGGGGTTGATAGTAGATCATGTAAGGCGCCAACTCTATGGCCCATTTGGCCACTCGGCCAGACGCATCTCGGCTTCCAATGATCTCGGCCAACGGGGCTGTGCAGACCACAGTGATTGGATGTTCTTGGAAGTAAGGCTTCAGCTTCTTGGCGGCGAAGTGCACGCCGTAACACATCTTCTGGTAGTGGGGGTAGTTCTGCTTGGAGGTCGACAGTACTTCACTCAGGTAATATACCGGTCTCTGGACTGGCAGTGCCTTGCCTTCCTCCTTGCGCTCTACTACAATGACTATGCTGACTACTCGGCTGGTGGCGGCGATGTACAGGAGCATGGGCTCCTTGGGAGTCGGAGCCGCCAACACAGGGGGAGTAACCTGTTGGGGAACGTAGTAATTTCAAAAAATTTCCTACGCACACGCAAGATCATGGTGATGCATAGCAACGAGAGGGGAGAGTGTTGTCTACGTACCCTCGTAGACCGAAAGCGGAAGCGTTATATCAACGCGGTTGATGTAGTAGTACGTCTTCACGATCCGACCGATCCAAGCACCGTTACTCCGGCACCTCCGAGTTCTTGGCACACGTTCAGCTCGATAACGTTCCTCGGGCTCCGATCCACCAAAGCTTCGGGGAAGAGTTCCGTCAGCACGACGGCGTGGTGACGATCTTGATGTGCTACTGACGCAGGGCTTCGCCTAAGCACTTCGACAATATGACCGAGGTGGAATTTGGTGGCAGGGGGCACCGCACACGGCTAAGGAAAGATCTCAATGATCAATTGTGTGTCTAGGGGTGCCCCCCTGCCCCTGTATATAAAGGATGGAGGAGGAGGAGGCCGGCCAAGGCTTGGTGCGGCCAGGATGTGGAGTCCTACTAGGACTCCAAGTCCTAGTAGGAGTCCACCAAGAGGGGAGGAAGGGAGAAGGAAGTGGAGGAGAAGGAAAGGTGGCCGGCCCCCTTTTCCCTAGTCCAATTCAGACCAGAGGGAAGGGGGGGCGCAGCAGCCCGTTGGCCCTTTCTTCTCTTCCCACTAAAGCCCATCAAGGCCCATTGCTTCTCCCGTAACTACCCGGTACTCCCGAAAATACCCGAATCACTCAGAACCTTTCCGATATCCGAATATAGTCGTCCAATATATCGATCTTTACGTCTCGACCATTTCGAGACTCCTCGTCATGTCCCCGATCTCATCCGGGACTCTGAACTCCTTCAGTACATCAAAACTCATAAACTCATAATATAACTGTCATCGAAACCTTAAGCGTGCGGACCCTACGGTTCGAGAACAATGTAGACATGACCGAGACACGTCTCCGGTCAATAACCAATAGCGGGACCTAGATGCCCATATTGGCTCCTACATATTCTACGAAGATCTTTATCGGTCAGACCGCATAACAACATACGTTGTTCCCTTTGTCATCGGTATGTTACTTGCCCGAGATTCGATCGTCGGTATCCAATACCTAGTTCAATCTCGTTACCGGCAAGTCTCTTTACTCGTTCCATAATACATCATCCCGCAACTAACTCATTAGTTGCAATGCTTGCAAGGCTTAAGTGATGTGCATTACCGAGAGGGCCCAGAGATACCTCTCCCATAATTGGAGTGACAAATCCTAATCTCGAAATACGCCAACCCAACATCTACCTTTGGTGACACCTGTAGTACTCCTTTATAATCACCTAGTTACGTTGTGACGTTTGGTAGTACCCAAAGTGTTCCTCCGACAAACGGGAGTTGCATAATCTCATAGTCAAAGGAACATGTATAAGTCATGAACAAAAGCAATAGCAACATACTAAACGATCGGGTGCTAAGCTATTGGAATGGGTCATGTCAATCAGATCATTCAACTAATGATGTGACCTTGTTAATCAAATGACAACTCCTTTGTCTATGGTTAGGAAACTTAACCATCTTTGATTAACAAGCTAGTCAAGTAGAGGCATACTAGTGACACTCTGTTTGTCTATATATCCACACATGTATTATGTTTCCGGTTAATACAATTCTAGCATGAATAATAAACATTTATCATGATATGTAAGGAAATAAATAATAACTTTATTATTGCCTCTAGGGCATATTTCCTTCAGTCTCCCACTTGCACTAGAGTCAATAATCTAGTTCACATCACCATGTGATTTACCAGCAATAGTTCACATCACCATGTGATTAACACCCAAAGAGTACTAAGGTGTGATCATGTTTTGCTTGTGAGATAATTTTAGTCAACGGGTCTGTCACATACAGATCCGTAAGTATTTTGCGAATTCTATGTCTACAATACTCCGCACAAAGCTACTCTAGCTAATTGCTCCCACTTTCAATATGTATCTAGATCGAGACTTAGAGTCATCCAGATCAGTGTCAAAACTTCCATCGACGTAACCCTTTACGGCGAACCTTTCTGTCACGTCCATAATCGAGAAACATATCCTTATTCCACTAAGGATAATTTTGACCGCTGTCCAGTGATCTACTCCTAGATCATTATTGTACTCCCTTGCCAAAATCAGTGTAGGTTATACAATAGATCTGGTACATAACATGGCATACTTTATAGAACCTATGGCCAAGGCATAGGGAATGTCTTTCATTCTCTTTCTATCTTCTGCCGTGGTCGGGTTTTGAGTCTTACTCAATTTCACACCTTGTAACACAGGCAAGAACTCTTTCTTTGACTGTTCCATTTTGAACTACTTCAAAATCTTGTCAAGGTATGTGCTTATTGAAAAACTTATCAAGCGTCTTGATCTATCTCTATAGATCTTGATGCTCAATATGTAAGCAGCTTCACCGAGGTCCTTCTTTGAAAAACTCCTTTCAAATACTCCTTTATGCTTCACAGAATAATTCTACATTATTTTCGATCAACAATATGTCATTTACATATACTTATCAGAAATGCTGTAGTGCTCCCACTCACTTTCTTGTAAATACAGGCTTCACCGCAAGTCTGTATAAAACAATATGCTTTGATCAACTCATCAAAGCGTATATTCCAACTCTGAGATGCTTGCACCAGTTCACAGATGGATCGCTGGAGCTTGCACATTTTGTTAGCACCTTTAGGATTGACAAAACCTGCTGGTTGCATCATATACAACTCTTAATAAATCCATTAAGGAATGCAGTTTTGTTATATCCATTTGCCAGATTTCATAAAATGCGGCAATTGCTAATATGATTCGGACAGACTTAAGCATAGACACGAGTGAGAAACTCTCATCGTAGTCAACATCTTGAACTTGTCGAAAACCTTTTGCGACAATTCTAGCTTTGTAGATAGTAACACTACTATCAGCGTCCGTCTTCCTCTTGAAGATCCATTTATTCTTAATTGCTTGCCGAACATCGGGCAAGTCAATCAAAGTCCAAACTTTGTTCTCATACATGGATCATATCTCAGATTTCATGGCCTCAAACCATTTTGCGGAATTTGGGCTCACCATCGCTTCTTCATAGTTCGCAAGTTCGTCATGGTCTAGTAACATAACTTCCAGAACAGGATTACCGTACCACTCTGGTGCGGATCTCACTCTGGTTTACCTACGAGATTCAATAGTTACTTGATCTGAAGTTACATGATCATCATCATTAGCTTCCTCACTAATTGGTGTAGTAGTCATAAGAACAAATTTCTGTGATGAAGTACTTTCCAATAAGGGAGCAGGTACAATTACCTTGTCAAGTTCTACTTTCCTCCCACTCACTTCTTTCAAGAGAAACTCCTTCTCTAGAAAGTATCCATTCTCAGCAACGAATGTCTTGCCTTCGGATCTGTGATAGAAGGTGTACCCAACTGTCTCGTTTGGGTATCCTATGAAGACATATTTCTCCGATTTGGGTTTGAGCTTATCAGGATGAAACTTTTTCACATAAGCATCACAACCCCAAACTTTAAGAAATGACAACTTTGGTTTCTTGCCAAACCATAGTTCATATTGTGTCGTCTCAACGGACTTTAGATGGTGCCCCTTTTTAACGTGAATGCAGCTGTCTCTAATGCATGATCCCAAAACGATATTGGTAAATCGGTAAGAAACATCATAGATTGTACTATATCCAATAGAGTACAGTTATGACGTTCGGACACACCATTATGCTGTGGTGTTCCAGTTGGCATGAGTAGTGAAACTATTTCACATTGTTTAAATGAAGGCCAAACTAGTAACTCAAATATTTTACCTCTGCGATCATATCGTAGAAACTTTTATTTTCTTGTTACGATGATTCTCTACTTCACTCTGAAATTCTTTGAACTTTTCAAACGTTTCAGACTTATGTTTCATCAAGTAGATATACCCATATCTTCTCAAATCATCTGTGAAGGTCAGAAAATAATGATACCTGCTGCAAGCCTTAATATTCATCGGACCACATACATCAGTATGTATGATTTCCAATAAATCTGTTGCTTGCTTCATTGTTCCGGAGAACGGAGTTTTTAGTCATCTTGCCCTTAAGGCATGGATCGCAAGCATCAAGTGATTCATAATCAAGAGATTCCAAAATTCCATCAGCATGGAGTTTCTTCATGCGCTTTACACCAATATGACCTAAACGGCAGTGCCACAAATAAGTTGCACTATCATTATTAACTTCGCATCTTTTGGCTTCAATATTATGAATATGTGTATCACTACGATCGAGATCCAACAAACCATTTTCGTTGGTGTGTATGACCATAGAAGGTTTTATTCATGTAAACAGAACAACAATTGTTCTCTAACTTAAATGAATAACTGTATTGCAATTAACATGATCAAATCATATTCATGCTCAACGCAAACACCAAATAACACTTATTTAGTTTCAACACTAATCCCGAAAGTATAGGGAGTGTGTGATGATGATCATATCAATCTTGGAACCACTTCCAGCACACATCGTCACCTTGCCCTTTAACTAGTCTTTGTTCATTCTGCAACTCCCGTTTCGAGTTACTAATCTTAGCAACTGAACTAGTACCAAATACTGAGGGGTTGCTATGAACACTAGTAAAGTACACATCAATAACATGTATATCAAATATACTTATGTTCACTTTGCCATCCTTCTTATCCACCAATCACTTGGGGTAGTTCCGCTTCCAGTGACCAGTCCCTTTGCAGTAGAAGCACTTAGTCTCAGGCTTAGGACCAGACTTGGGCTTTTTCACTTGAGCAGCAACTTGCTTGCCGTTCTTCTTGAAGTTCCCCTTCTTTCCCTTTGCCCTTTTCTTGAAACTAGTGATCTTGTCAACCATCAACACTTGATGTTTTTCTTTGATTTCTTCCTTCGCCGATTTTAGCATCGCGAAGAGGTTGGGAATATTTTCCGTTATCCCTTGCATATTATAGTTCATCACGAAGTTCTACTAACTTGGTGATGGTGACTAGAGAATTCTGTCAATCACTATCTTATCTGGAAGATTAACTCCCACTTGATTCAAGCGATTGTAGTACCCAGACAATCTGAGCACATGCTCACTAGTTGAGCAATTCTCCTCCATCTTTTAGCTATAGAACTTGTTGGAGACTTCATATCTCTCAACTCGGGTATTTGCTTGAAATATTAACTTCAACTCCTGGAACATCTCATATGGTCCATGACGTTCAAAACGTCTTTGAAGTCCCGATTCTAAGCCGTTAAGCATGGTGCACTAAACTATTAAGTAGTCATCATATTGAGCTAGCAAAACGTTCATAACGTCTGCATGTGCTCCTGCAATAGGTCCGTCACCTAGCGGTGCATCAAGTACATAATTCTTCTGTGCAGCAATGAGGATAAACCTCAGATTACGGATCCAATCCGCATCATTGCTACTAACATCTTTCAACACAATTCTCTCTAGGAACATATCAAAATAAACATATGAAAGCAACAACGCGAGCTATTGATCTACAACATAGATATGCTAATACTACCAGGACTAAGTTCATGATAATTTAAAGTTCAATTAATCATATTACTTAAGAACTCCCACTTAGATAGACATCTCTCTAATCCTCTAAGTGATCACGTGATCCAAATCAACTAAACCATGTCCGATCATCACGTGAGATGGAGTAGTTTCAATGGTGAACATCACTATGTTGATCATATCTACTATATGATTCACGCTCGACCTTTCGGTCTCCGTGTTCCGAGGTCATATCTTATATGCATAGCTCGTCAAGTATAACCTGAGTATTCCGCGTGTGCAACTATTTTGCACCCGTTGTATTTGAACGTAGAGCCTATCACACCCGATCATCACGTGGTGTCTCAGCACGAAGAACTTTCGCAACGGTGCATACTCAGGGAGAACACTTCTTGATAATTAGTGAGAGATCATCTTATAATGCTACCGTCAATCAAAGCAAGATAAGATGCATAAAAGATAAACATCACATGCAAATCAATATAAGTGATATGATATGGTCATCATCATCTTGTGCTTCGTGATCTCCATCTCTGGAGCACCATCATGATCACCATCGTCACTGGCGCGACACCTTGATCTCCATCGTAGCATCGTTGTTGTCTCGCCAATCTTATGCTTCTACGACTATCGCTACCGCTTAGTGATAAAGTAAAGCATTACAGGGCGATTGCATTGCATACAATAAAGCGACAACCATACGGCTCCTATCGGTTGCCGATAACTCGGTTACAAAACATGATCATCTCATACAATAAAATATAGCATCATGTCTTGACCATATCACATCACAACTTGCCCTGCAAAAACAAGTTAGACGTCCTCTACTTTGTTTGTTGCAAGTTTTACGTGGCTGCTACGGGCTTAAGCAAGAACCAATCTCACCTACGCATCAAAACCACAACGATAGTTTGTCAAATAGACTCCGTTTTAACCTTCTCAAGGACCGGGCGTAGCCACACTCGGTTCAACTAAAGTTGGAGAGACAGTCTTCCGCAAGCCATCTATGTGCAAAGCACGTCGAGGGAACCGGTCTCGCGTAAGAGTACGCGTAAGGTTGGTCCGGATCGTCTCGTCCAACAATACCGCCGAACCAAAGTATGACATGCTGGTAGGCAGTATGACTTATATCGCCCACAACTCACTTGTGTTCTACTCGTGCAAATAACATCAAACCATAAAACGTGGCTCTGATACCACTGTTGGGGAACGTAGTAATTTCAAAAAAATTCCTACGCACACGCAAGATCATGGTGATGCATAGCAACGAGAGGGGAGAGTGTTGTCTACGTACCCTCGTAGACCGAAAGCGGAAGCGTTATATCAACGCGGTTGATGTAGTCGTACGTCTTCACGATCCGACCGATCCAAGCACCGTTACTCCGGCACCTCCGAGTTCTTGGCACACGTTCAGCTCGATGACGTTCCCCGGGCTCCGATCCAGCAAAGCTTCGGGGAAGAGTTCCGTCAACACGATGGCGTGGTGACAATCTTGATGTACTACTGACGCAGGGCTTCGCCTAAGCACTTCGACAATATGACCGAGGTGGAATTTGGTGGCAGGGGGCACCGCACACGGCTAAGGAAAGATCTCAATGATCAATTGTGTGTCTAGAGGTGCCCCCCTGCCCTTGTATATAAAGGATGGAGGAGGAGGAGGCCGGCCAAGGCTTGGTGCGGCCAGGATGTGGAGTCCTACTAGGACTCCAAGTCCTAGTAGGAGTCCACCAAGAGGGGAGGAAGGGAGAAGGAAGTGGAGGAGAAGGAAAGGTGGCCGGCCCCCTTTTCCCTAGTCCAATTCAGACCAGAGGGAAGGGGGGCGCAGCAGCCCCTTGGCCCTTTCTTCTCTAACCACTAAAGCCCATCAAGGCCCATTGCTTCTCCCGTAACTACCCGGTACTCCCGAAAATACCCGAATCACTCAGAACCTTTCCAATATCCGAATATAGTCATCCAATATATCGATCTTTACGTCTCGACCATTTTGAGACTCCTCGTCATGTCCCTGAACTCATCCGGGACTCTGAACTCCTTCGGTACATCAAAACTCATAAACTCATAATATAACTGTCATCGAAACCTTAAGCGTGCGGACCCTACGGTTCGAGAACAATGTAGACATGACCGAGACACGTCTCCGGTTAATAACCAATAGCGGGACCTAGATGCCCATATTGGCTCCTACATATTCTACGAAGATCTTTATCGGTCAGACCGCATAACAACATACGTTGTTCCCTTTGTCATCGGTATGTTACTTGCCCGAGATTCGATCGTCGGTATCCAATACGTAGTTCAATCTCGTTACCGGCAAGTCTCTTTACTCGTTCCGTAATACATCATCCCGCAACTAACTCATTAGTTGCAATGCTTGCAAGGCTTAAGTGATGTGCATTACCGAGAGGGCCCAGAGATACCTCTCCCACAATTGGAGTGACAAATCCTAATCTCGAAATGCGCCAACCCAACATCTACCTTTGGTGACACCTGTAGTACTCCTTTATAATCACCCAGTTATGTTGTGACGTTTGGTAGTACCCAAAGTGTTCCTCCGGCAAACGGGAGTTGCATAATCTCATAGTCAAAGGAACATGTATAAGTCATGAACAAAAGCAATAGCAACATACTAAACGATCGGGTGCTAAGCTATTGGAATGGGTCATGTCAATCAGATCATTCAACTAATGATGTGACCTTGTTAATCAAATGACAACTCCTTTGTCTATGGTTAGGAAACTTAACCATCTTTGATTAATAAGCTAGTCAAGTAGAGGCATACTAGTGACACTCTGTTTGTCTATATATCCACACATGTATTATGTTTCCGGTTAATACAATTCTAGCATGAATAATAAACATTTATCATGATATGTAAGGAAATAAATAATAACTTTATTATTGCCTCTAGGGCATATTTCCTTCATAACCAACATCTTCTTTAGTTGCAGAAAGGCCTCATCCGCCTTGTGGTTCCACTCGAAAAAATTGGTCTTCTCCATGAGTTGGTACAACGGGAGAGCTTTCTCGCCCAGCCGACTGATGAAACGGCTGATGGATGCCAGGCAGCCAGTGAACTTCTGCACATCCAACAGTCGGCTGGGTACTTCCATCCTCTCGATGGCCTTGATCTTCACAGGGTTGCACTCTATGCCGCGTTCAGAGACCAGGAAGCCGAGTAGCTGGCCGGCTGGTACTCCGAAAACGCACTTCTCGGGGTTAAGCTTGATCCAGAATCGGCGCACGTTCTCAAAGGTCTCTTCGAGGTCTTCCAGCAGAGTTCCGTGCTTTTCCGTCTTCACCACCACGTCATCCACGTAAACATGGGCATTCCGACCGAGTTGCTTGAGGAGGCACTTCTGCATGCAACGCTGAAAGGTGGCGCCGGCGTTCCTCAAGCCGAACGTCATGGTCAGGTAGCAGAAGGCTCCAAACGGCGTGATGAAGGCGGTCTTTAATCTGTCTGCCGGGTTCAGCTTGATCTGGTGATATCCTGAATAGGCATCTAAGAAGCTCAACAGATCGCATCCGGCTGTGGAGTCTATCACCTGATTGATTCTTGGCAAGGCAAACGGGTCTTTGGGGCAGGCATTATTGAGGCTTGTGTAGTCAATACACATTCGCCACTGCTTGTTCTTCTTTAGTACTAAAACTGGGTTCGCTAGCCACTCTGGGAAAAATACTTCCATGATAAAGCCGGCTGCAAGGAGCCGGGCTATCTCTTCACCAACAACTCTTCTCTTCTCTTCTGACAGGCGGCGCAAGGGCTGCCTGACGGGCTTCACATCGGACCGGACATGTAACTTGTGCTCGGCGAATTCCGTCGGCACACCTGGCATGTCTTTGGGGGACCATGCGAAGATGTCCCGGTTCTCACGGAGGAAATCGACGAGCTCGCCTTCCTATTTGCTGTCAAGGTTTGCAACTATGACAGCGTACCTCTCCGGGTGCTCTGGGTCCAAGGGTATCTTCTTCGTTTCCTTCGCTGGCTTGAACGAGCCCTCAGCTTCCGACTCCTTGGGGTTGGGCGACGTCTTAGGCTGCTTGCCGGCCATCGCCACAACCCGATCAAGAAGCCGCTTCTCCGCTGCAATAACCAGGGACTCAGCCAGCCGACTGCTCTCGGCCGCGCAAGCGGACGACTTCCTGTAGTCGCCGGCCACAGTCAGAATTCCCTTTGAACTCGGCATCTTCATCTTGAGGTAGGCGTAGTGGGGGACCGCCATGAACTTGGCCAAAGCAGGTCAGCCAAGCAGCGCATGGTACGGGCTTCTGAGGTCCACCACTTTAAACCAGACTGGCTCTCGGCGGAAATGTTCCTTATCCCCGAAGAGGACGTCTATCAGAATCTTGCCGATTGGGGAGCAGGAAAGGCCAGGGACAATCCCGTGGAACACGGTCCGGCTGCTCTGGAGCTGTCTTTGCTTGATTCCCAGCTTCTCCATTGTATCCTTATACAGGATGTTGATACTGCTACCTCCATCTATCAAAACTCGCGAGAAGCGAGCTGCCCGCCTATCAGTGGCAAAGGTGGCCTCCAGGACCAGGGCATAGGAACCTGGATTCGGCATCACCTCTGGGTGATCAGCTCTGCTCCAACTGATAGGCTTCTCGGACCAGTGCATGAACTCTGGAGTGTCTAATGCTACTGCGTTGACCTCTTGCTGCTGCTGCCGCCTGCTGCGTCTGTCATCTGCCATACTGGTAAACACCACGTAGGCTCCATGCTCTTCCGGGTACTCGTCTTGTACTGCGCCGACTGGCCTGACAGCCGGCTGCTGGGGCGGAGGCGGAGGCGGCTGCCCAGCAGGCGGAGGAGGCGCCAGGCCGTCTCCTTTAGCAATCCGGGTAAGCCAATGGCACTTTCTGGTGGTGTGGTTCGACGGCTTCACGCCGCTATGGAACTTGCAGGGACCATTTAGAGTCTGCTCGTAGGAGAAAGCCGGCAACCAGTTGGACTTGCCGCCCTTCTGCCGCTTGGGTGGTGGCTGCTCCTCTGGCTGTTGATCTTCGACTGTTGCGACCTGCCGGCTACTGGAAGCCGGCTGCGGGGCCTTGCGCTTGTGATCGTTCTGCCGTTGCCGCCGACTGGCGTCTCCAGCCGGAGTTCTGGGAGCCTGAGGGGCCATTTTGCCAGTTGCGCTGACTTGGATCTCCGTCTTCATAGAAGAGTCGGCTATGGCGTACTTGTCTGCTATGATCAGCAGCTCATCTAGGGTCTCTGGCTCGTCGCAGAGGAGCTTATGCTTGAGGAGGGTGCCTTCTCTGCACCCGGCGGTGAAGTACTCGATGGCCTGCACCTCGTGCACGCCCTCGCAGGAGTTTCGGAGCTCGGCCCAACGCGTGAGATAGTCGCGAGTTGATTCGTTGGGGCCTTGCACGCACAAGGAGAGCTGGCGAGGCTTGGGAGGTCGCTTGTATGTGCTCGTAAAGTTGCGGATGAAAGCCTGGGTGAAGTCGGACCAGCCGTTCATGCTGCGGGGTTTCAGGCTGTTCAGCCATGTCCGGGCTGTGCCCCGGAGCATGAGCGGAACATACTTCACGGCAACACGTTTGTTGCCGTTTGCTATGCTGACGGCTGTGGAGTAGTCAACCAGCCAGTCCTCCGGCTTCACGGAGCCGGTGTACTTGGGAGTGTCTCTAGGGAGAGTGAACCCTTTGGGAAAAGGCTCATCTCGGATGCGGGGGCCGAAACACGGCGGTCCCAGCTCGTCTTCTTCTTCCAGCGCCAGGGATCGGTGGAGTCGGTCGATCCGGTGGTGGGGATCATTCTCTCCGAATCCCTCTCGGCGGCCGAGGCGGCCTCCGAGAGTCGGATGCTCGACAGGTGGCGGGGAGACTCGCCTTTCTCTGCGGGGTGGAGGAGGCACATAGTCGTCCCACCGCTCCACTGCTCTCGGGCGGCCGTCTTGATCGCGCTCGATGGTGAGGTGAGTCCGACTGCGGCTCGCAGCCGGCTCCTTGTCTTTCCTTCCGCGGACGCCGCCAGTCGGCGTCCGAGATGTCGCGCCTTGATCTCAGCGAGGCGGCAGGTCGTCGTTCTGCTCCTGCGGCCCCTCGGTTCAGCAGCTGGCCGCGTTCTGCGCGCCAGCCGCGTCGAGGAGTTGCTGGACTCGCTCCGTCATCAGTCGGCGCTCTTCGCCTTCGAGTCCGTCCAACTCGTCTGCTGCCGCCTGGGCAGCTCGAATGTTCTCAGCGGGCGTGGCGTATACGGGGCGATTGGCCTCGAACATGCTGGCGATGTCCGTGCCGCGTTGCCGGACCGCGCCTAGGCGGCTCGGCCCTGTCGGAGCCGGCGAGCCGCCCGCAGCGCGATTCATCTCACGCTGGTAGGCCTCTGACAAGCGTCTCATGCTTGCCAACTTCATTGCGCCTTCGACGAGCTGGAGGCGGCGTGCCTCCAGCGTCTCAGCGTCAGCGTCCTCTGGAATAGGCGCATCTAGGTCTTGCAGCGCCGCATCAAGCGGGTTGTGAGCTCCTCCATCAGAGCGCTCGCCGTGGCCGATGACGAGCACTTCTGTGACGGTGCTCCCGCTGCCCTCCGCACGAGGGAGCGGCTCGTCGTAGACCACCACGTTGGTGGGGAAGGCGTCGAGCGACGCGGTGTCGGAGTCGACCAGCATCGGGTCGGTGGAGCCTACGGACTCCAGGTCAGCGGAAGGCTCGCCAGCAACATGGAGCTCGTCGAGGAGGCCCGCGAGAAGGCTCTTGGGGCCGCGGTGCCTGCGTCGGATGCAGTCTCGTCGGAGAGGCTAACCTCGCCGACAAGATCGGCGAGGCAGCTGGCCGCGCAGGCGGTCTTAGCGTCGTGCAGCGCGTCGGCGCAAACTCCCTCTGGCGTGCCGGGCTGGCTGCGCTCGCCAGGGAGGAAAAGGGTTCCCGTCTAGAACAGATCTCCGGACGACGGTGCACCTCGCCCCACGGTGGGCGCCAAATGTTGGGGGTTGGGTGCGACATATGCCAAAGGATGGCTTATCATGGTGGGGGCGAGTAGAATGTCGCCGGTGCCTGGAAGCGGGATGAGGCGTAGACATGCACGCCGGCGAATCTTACCCAGCTTCGGGGCTCTCCGAGGAGATAATACCCCTACTGCTGCTCTGCGGGGTCTCCGCATGATCACTATGGTGATATGTGTATAAGGTCGCTCCTCGAGCTGTGTTCTGGAGGTAGGAGAGGGCAAGGCTAGCTCTCTCCCTTCTATGCTTCTGATCTAGTGGTAAAAGGTTCGAACCCTTTGCATGGGTGCTCCGGGGGGTTTATATAGGCCTACCCCCCGGGGGTAAAATGGTAATCTGACTGGGCGCGGGTCCCAGCCGTCTGTCTCTTAGGCTGCCGTCTTCTCCGCCGACTCCTGGGGCCCGCCTCTGGTGGGCCCCGCCGACTGACCTGGCCACTGTAGCCGCACCTCTGATGACGTTGGCTTGGTCATGGGGGCGTGGCAACAGTGCCGCTGCTTGGCGGGCGATCACTGTCGCCACTCCCCGTCTTATCTGGTTAATGGCGTGTTGGGACCGTGGGAGGAACGGGCCGACTCTCGAAGGCCGACTCCCACGGGGTCCGTCTTCGGGTGCTCTCGCCGTCTTCGTCCCTCCCGCTGACTAGCGGGGCCCGCCGTCTCCAGGCCGTACATGCGGGCCAATGTGGGAACAGTGCTCCGTCGTCAGGGCGGATGTCAGGGCCAGTATGGCGACAGTGCCGCGCCGTACGGATCTCTCCTCCGGTACGGTGCACTGTAGCCATACCTGCCCCTGGTAATCAACGTAGGGGAGGGCCGTACTCCGGTCATCCCCGGTCTCGTCCTTCTTCTCGAAGGCAGAGAGTGGTGAAGTCACGGGCCGACTCCCCACAGTCGGCCTCCCTGGAGTCGCCGATTGGGAGTCACAGCCGTCTTTGGGATTCGGCCGTGAGTGGGTATTGGTGATGCTGCGGCCGACTCCCAGAGTCGGCAGATCGTCTCAGGATTCTTTGAGGGGCGAAGCCTGCCCCGATGTCTTGAAAGGTTCTGGGTCTTGGGTTAGCCTACCCGTGGCCCATTACTCTGACACAAAGGACAAGCCTGGACAAACTCTTATATAGAGAAAAGCGCTCCCGAGGACACATGGGAATTATTATCAAGCTAGTTTTCATCACCTTCATATGATTCGCATTCGATACCTTGATAATTTGATATGTGGGTGGACCGGTGCTTGGGTGCTATCCTTACTTGGACAAGCATCCCACTTATGATTAACCCCTATTGCAAGCATCTGCAACTAGAAAAGAAGTATTAAGGTAAACCTAACCATAGTATGAAACATGTGGATCCAAATCAGCCCCTTACGAAGCAACACATAAACTATGGTTTAAGCTTCTGTCACTCTAGCAACCCATCATCTACTTATTACTTCCCAATGCCTTCCTCTAGGCCCAAATAATGGTGAAGTGTCATGTAGTCGACGTTCACATAACACCACTAGAGGAGAGACAACATACATCTCATCAAAATATTGAACGAATACCAAATTCACATGACTACTAATAGCAAGACTTCTCCCATGTCCTCAGGAACAAACGTAACTACTCACAAAGCATATTCATGTTCATAATCAGAGGAGTATTAATATGCATAAAGGATCTGAAAATATGATCTTCCACCAAATAAACCAACTAGCATCAACTACAAGGAGTAATCAACACTACTAGCAACCTACAAGTACCAATCCCAGGCTATGAGACAAGAATTGGATACAAGAGATGAACTAGGGTTTGAGAGGAGATGGTGCTTGTGAAGATGTTGACGGGGATTGGCCCCCTCCCGATGAGAGGAGCATTGGTGATGACGATGGCGATGATTTCCCCCTCCCGGAGGGAAGTGTCCCCGGCAGAACACCTTAGCCGGAGCCCTAGATTGGTTCCGCCAAGGTTCGTGGCGGCGGAGTCTCGTCCCTAAAGCTTGTTTGTGATTTTTCTTCGGACGAAAGACTTCATATAGCAGAAGATAGCCATCGGAGGGCCACCAGGGGCCCCACCAGGCAGGGGGGTGCGCCCATGGGGTAGGGCGCGCCCCCACCCTCGTGCCTAGGGTGTGGGTCCCCTCTGGTATTTCTTCCGCTCAATATTTTTATTATTTCGAAAAATAACTTCCGTGGAGTTTCAGGACTTTTGGAGTTGTGCAGAATAGGTCTCTAATATTTGCTCCTTTTCTAGCCTAGAATTCCAGCTGCCGGCATTCTCCCTCCTTATGTAAACCTTGTAAAATAAGAGAGAATAGGCATAAGAATTGTGACATAATGTGTAATAACATCCCAGAATGCAATAAATATTGATATAAAAGCATGATGCAAAATGGACATATCATAACCCCCTCTCCAACCTCGCGATGGCTTGGTGCTCTACGCTGACAGGTCCCGGTCCCGAGGCAGGCTTCAGCCATCGCTGGTATGCCAGGTCGCGATGTCGTGGTCAAGGCCAGGAGGTGAGTGGCCCGAGGTCCAGTAAGAGTCCATGAGACGCGATGCTCAGGAGGTCCCCTTTAGCGCGCAAGCGATCGCGGGGAGGTAGGAAAGGGAGACTACGTTGCCCTAGCGGGGCAACATGATGACCCACAAGTATAGGGGATCTATCATAGTCCTTTCGATAAGTAAGAGTGTCTAACCCAACGAGGAGCAGAAGGAAATGATAAGCGGTTTTCAGCAAGGTATTCTCTGCAAGTACTGAAATAAGTGGTAACAGATAGTTTTGTGATAGGATAATTTGTAACGAGCAACAAGTAACAAAAGTAAATAAAGTGCAGCAAGGTGGCCCAATCCTTTTTGTAGCAAAGGACAAGCCTGGACAAACTCTTATAATGAGAAAAGCACTCCCGAGGACACATGGGAATATCGTCAAGCTAGTTTTCATCACGTTCATATGATTCGCGTTCGGTACTTTGATAATTTGATATGTGGGTGGACCGGTGCTTGGGTGCTGTTCTTACTTGAACACGCATCCCACTTATGATTAACCTCTATTGCAAGCATCTGCAACTACAACAAAAGTATTAAGGTAAACCTAACCATAGCATGAAACATATGGATCCAAATCAGCCCCTTACGAAGCAACGCATAAACTAGGGTTTAATCTTCTGTCACTCTAGCAACCCATCATCTACTTATTACATCCCGATGCCCTCCTCTAGTCCCAAATAATGGTGAAGTGTTATGTAGTCAACGTTCACATAACACCACTAGAGGCTAGACAACATACATCTCATCAAAATATCGAACGAATACCAAATTCACATGACTACTAATAGCAAGACTTCTCCCATGTCCTCAGGAACAAACGTAAGTACTCACAAAGCATATTCATGTTCATAATCAGAGGGATGTTAATATGCATAAAGAATCTGAACATATGATCTTCCACCAAATAAACCAACTAGCATCAACTACGAGGAGTAATCAACACTACTAGCAACCTACTAGTACCAATCCCGGACTTGGAAACAATAATTGGATACAAGAGATGAACTAGGGTTTTGAGAGGAGATGGTGCTGGTGAAGATGTTGATGGAGATTGCCCTCTCCCGATGAGAGGAGCGTTGGTGATGACGATGGCGACGATTTCCCCCTCCCGGAGGGAAGTGTCCTAGGCAGAACTGCTCTGCCGGAGCTGTAGATTAGTTCCGCCTCGTGGCGGCGGAGTCTCGTCCCGAAAGGTTGCTTATGATTTTTTCCTAGACGAAAGACCTCATATAGCAGAAGATGGCCATTGGAGAGCCAACAGGAGGCCCACGAGGCAGGGGGCGCGCCTTGGGGGGTAGGGTGCGCCGCCCACCCTCGTGGCCAGGTGGGTCCCTCTCTGGTGTACTCCTTCCGCTCAATATTTTTTATTATTTCCAAAAATGACTTTCGTGGAGTTTCAGGACTTTTGGAGTTGTGCAGAATAGGTCTGTAATATTTGCTCCTTTTCCAGCCCAGAATTCCAGCTGCCGGCATTCTCCCTCCTTATGTAAACCTTGTAAAATAAGAGATAATAGGCATAAGTATTGTGACATAATGTGTAATAACAACCGATAATGCAGTAAATATCGATATAAAAGCATGATGCAAAATGGACGTATCAACTCCTCCAAGCTTAGACCTCGCTTGTCCTCAAGCGGAAGCCGATAATGATAAATATGTCCACATGTTTAGAGGTAGAGGTGTCAATAAAAATAAAATACAGACATGAAGGCATCATGATTATTCTCATAACAGTAACATATATGGATATTATCATATAATCTCTTATGCTCAAGTAATAATCTAATCACAATGCAAAAGTATGAATCAGAAACTTTATTGAGAACTAACAAACTATAATCTCAGTCATTGAAGCAATTGCAATTTATCATAACATCAGAAAGAGTCTATGTCAGAGCTTTATAGCAAGTCCACATACTCAAATATCATTTAGTCTTTCATAATCACTAACACTCACGCAATACTTGTGGTTACAGAGTTTTAATTGGACACAGAGAAAGATAGGGGCTTATAGTTTCGCCTCCCAACCTTTTACCTCAAGGGTAATGTCAACAATAATAACTCATGCTCCCCTACATCCAATTAGATATATCTATCAGGATCTTTCCAACACAATGTGCTTCCCAAAGGATAAAATGTAAAAGGAAAGGTGAAGATCACCATGACTCTTGCATAAGGTAGAAGATAATAGTAACAGATAGGCCCTTCGCAGAGGGAATCAGAAGTTGCCATGCGCTTTATGGTTGGATGCACAAAATCTTAATGCGAAAGAACGTCACTTTATATTGCCCCTTGCGATATGAACCTTTAATATGCAGTCCGTCGCTTTTATTTCTTCCACATCACAAGATCGTATAAAGCTTATTTCCTCCACACCAATCAATCATACATATTTAAAGACCAATTTTTATTGCTTGCACCGATGACAACTTACTTGAAGGATCTTACTCAATCCATAGGTCGGTATGGTGGACTCTCATGGCAAAACTGGTTTAAGGATTTTGGAAGCACAAGTAGTATCTCTACTTGGTGTTGAGAATTTGGCTAGCATGAGGGGGAAAGGCAAGCTTAACATGTTGGATGATCCATGACAATATACTTTATCTCACATGCAAGAAAACATAACCCATTACGTTGTCTTCCTTGTCCAACATCAACTCTTTTAGCATGTCATATTTTAATGAGTGCTCCCAATCATAAACTATGTCTATGATAATATATTTATATGTGAAACCTCTCTTCATTTATTACTTCCTATTAATTGCAACGATGACCAAAGCTATGTTTGTCAACTCCCAACAACTTTTAATCATCATACTCCTTCTATGTGAAGTCATTACTCTCAATAAGATCAATATGAACTATTTGTTTCTTTTTATTCTTTTCTTTTATTCACTCAAGATCATAGGAAAATAATCAAGCCCTTGACCCAACACTAATTTTTATTATATATAGCTCACGGACTCGATTACATAGAGTGATCATAAAGCAAAACTCAAAACTAGATCATGCCATAAACTTTATTCTACTAGATCAAAATACTACTAATAGGATCGAACTAAGAAAAACGGTAAAGATAGGAGTGTGGTTGTGATACGATACTGGGGCACCTCCCCCAAGCTTGGCAGTTGCCAAGGGGAGTGCCCATACCCATGTGATTATGTCTCCTTCTTCGGGGATGGTGATGGCTTCTTCCTCAATTTGCGCTTGAGGACAGCATTTTGATCCCTCAAGTCATCAATCTCCTGCTCCAGGGTTAATATCTTTTTGCATAGTTCCTGCTTGTTTTCCTGCAAGAGACGGAAAGGGATAAACTTGATCTTAGGTTTCTTTGCTCGATCAGGGAGGCTTGACTTTTTGAACTCCACATGCATGTCCCCAGGTTGAGGTAGTGGGGGTTCATCCTCATCTAAGCTCGTCTCCTCTTTCCTCTTGGGTTCATAGTTCTCTTCTTCCTCCGTAGTCCAACCACAATGCTCCACATCTCCATAGACCCTAGAGGTTGCAAGGTAATCATCCACATAGCTTTCTCCTTCCGAATCCTGGGACGACATGTTGCTCTAATCTGCAGCAGGACAACTCGAAACAAGAACAGAGGATATTTGCGTGATACTGGAGTCAAAACCTTCGGGAGAATATATAATGAATTTTTACCGACCAAAATACATATTGTTCAAGAAAACAGAGTCCGGAGAGCACACGAGGTGCCCACGAGGTAGGGGCGTGCCCAGGGGGTAGGGCGTGCCCAGGGGGTAGGGCGCGCCCTCCACCCTCGTGTCCTTCCCGGACTGCTTCTTATTTTTCTATTTTTCTAAATATTCCAAAACGGAGAAATATTGCCTTAAAAACTGTTTTGGAGTCGGTTTACTTACCGTACCACATACCTATTCCTTTTCGGAGTCTGAAACGTTCTGGAAAGTGTCTCTTATGTATTCCTCCGGGGTTACGGTTTCAATAACATTGGTTTAAACATTTATAGGATTACTTGAGATATAATGTTTGATTCCTTGACGTTTTACCACCTTCGGATTTGTGCCTTCGAAGTTGTTGATTTTTATGGCACCGGAACGATAGACCTCCTCGATAACGTAGGGACCTTCCCATTTAGAGAGAAGTTTTCCTGCAAAAAACTTAAACAAGAGTTGTATAGCAATACATAATCACCTACATTAAACTCACGCTTTTGTATTCTTTTGTCATGCCATCTTTGAAAGTGCGTTATATCGACTAGAGGGGGGGTGAATAGGCGATTTTTATGAAATTCTTCACTGAGGAATTTGCTAGTGAGGAAATTCCTTAGTGATGAACTACTATCAGCTGAATAAGTACTCAGATGAAAACAAAGCAGAACACAAGCACGGTCATCATGATGAAATGATGACTAGCACAGAGTACAGAAAGCGTAAACACATGATAACACAAGATGAAGACAAGACTGAAGAAATTGAGCTGAGGAAATTGAGAAAGTCTTCAGTCAAAGTATTCAAACACAAATATGATAAACAAGCAGCACAATACTGAGGAAATGAAAGAGTTGAGGAAATAGAACCAGTAAGCTTGGTGAAGACAATGATTTGGTAGACCAGTTCCAACTGCTGTCTCAGTTGTACATCTGGTTGGAGCGGCTGAGTATTTAAACTCGAGGACACACAGTCCCGGACACCCAGTCCTGAGCACGCAGCTCGGGACACCCAGTCCTCACCGTATTCTCCTTGAACTAAGGACACACAGTCCTCGTCCAATCACTAGTGGTAAGTCTTCAGGTGACTTCCGAACCTTAACAAACTCGGTCACTCGGCGATCCACAATTCCTCTTGGATGCTCTAGACCATGACGCCTAACCATCTGGAAGAAGCACAGTCTTCAAAGGTAACAAGCGTCGGATCCATGCAGGATGAATCTCTTCAGTGATGCTCAATCACTTTGGGTTTGTAGGTGTTTGGGTTGGGTTTGGATTTTCCTCACTTGATTATTTTCGCTCAAAGTCCTCGGAGGATGGGTTGCTGCAAATGACAAGTGTTAGTTTATCTCGGAGCAGCCAACCAGCTAGTGGTTGTAGGGGGCGGCTATTTATAGCCGAGGGAGCAGCCCGACATGATAAGACATAAATGCCCTTCAATGATATGACCGTTGGATGGATAAGATATTTTGGGACAGCTGGCGCGTAGCACAACAACGGTCGGAAATTTGAGGTACAAATTCCTCAGGGCTATCATGTTCCTCACTGTGTAGGCAATCCGCACTGGCGAATTCCTAACTCCTCAGTCAAAACAAAGTCCTCAGTGACCAGAAGAACTGCGTCTCTGTCACCGAAGAAATTGACTGAACTGTCTGAGATTTCCAATGGCTTCACTCGAAGGGATTGGTAGGTGTAGGATTTGAGTTGAGCATCAAATGGAAATTTTTCCTTAGTATTTCCTCGACCCCTTTAACAGTACGGTGTTTCCTATGACACAAGAAAGAGAAAATGAAACTACAAAACAAAAGTCTTCACGCTTCATGTTCCTCAAATGAATACCAAGTCTTCAAGGTCACACCAATTTCTTCACTTTCAAAGTCTTCAGAAAGTCTTTGGTGTATCAAAGTCTTCAGTCGAAGAACTTCAATTTTAGGGGTCGACTTTCTCTGTAAATATCAAACTCCTCATAGACTTATAAACCTGTGTACACTCATAAACACAATAGATCCTTAACCTATAAGTCTTCAATACACCAAAATCACTAAGGGGCACTAGATGCACTTACAATCTTTCCCTTTTTGGTGATTGATGACAATATAGGTTAAGTTTTCAACGGGGATAAACATATGAAGTGCAAATGTTGATACGGAGGGATTTGATTGCAAGATATAGAAGAACTCCCCCTGAAGTTGTGCATAGTGAGGAATTTGCTTTTGAAGCAATGCACACTTGAAGAGATGAATCATGGAGATCTCCCCCTATATCTTGTAATTCATACACGCATTTGACATATAATATGAAGAATTTGAAATGCATGGTGAAATATGGTGACTGATGTAATTCAGCATGCGTGCAATAACATTAACGAGGAATATGCATGTGGAATAACGTAGCAGAAGTATCAGACCACCATCGGGTTTAAGTTTACAACTCGATCCAATAAAAGTTTTGGAAGAACGAGATTTGTAACTTAGCAAAAAATGCCCTTATAATAGACCCGCTTGAAGACTAACTCAGATTTCTCCCCCTTTGTCATCGAATGACCAAAAGGATCGAAACTGAGTACTAACGCCCCTGAAGATAATCAAGTTGATGAAGGAGCGCCAGCGTTGTCGGGGTCGGTTGTTGAAGTAGGGCCTGCCGCAGTGTCGTCCAAGTCTTCATTTTCATCAGTGTCACGCGATAAAGAATAGGAGCTGGCCACCAAAGAAGGAACTTTGACCTTCTTGAATTTCTTCGGAGAAGGTGCAGACCAGTCAAACTCTTCTTTGAGACCCATTTTCTTCAGATCTTCAGCGCTGTAGACTTGAGATAGAACATCCCAGGCGCGGTTGAGGGTTTCATGGAGGTAGTAGTGGTTTTTCTTCACTGCATTATGTGTTGTAGTCATGTTGTGAAGAATTGAACCAAACTGACGCTTGACCCATTTGTGATTGCGATCAACCTTCTGATGAAGACTGAGGAGTAACTCACGATCAGTCATCACCCTGGGTGCTGTAGCTTGAGGATTTTGCTTGGCATTGTTGGCGGCAGAGTCATGTGTGGCAGAGTCATCATTGGTGGAATAGGATGCAACCTTGCGAAATTGACCATCCAATGGACGAATGCCTTCATCTATCACAACAGTTGCCTTGCCTTTGTCATCAGCTGAGGAAAATATCCTTTTGAGGACTTCAATTGGAGGCAAGTAGCTGCAGTGGTTCAGAGTGTCAGCTTTGTAGTTGAGTGAAGACCTTGTCCTGATGAATCTCATTATCCATGGCGCATAAGGCTTCAGCTCAAACAGTGACATGGCAATATTGTCCAGAGTCCTCATGAAGAAATCATGGAATTTGACGGGTACGCCATGACAGATGTTGAAAAGCATATTCTTCATGATGCCAATGACTTCTTCATCACTTGAGTCGTGGCCTTTGATAGGACTCATTGTCTTCGACAGAATGCGATAGACAGTCCGAGGCACATATAACAATTCCTTGACGAGGAAATTGGTTCGAGGGACCTGCCCTGGCTTCAAAGGCTTCATCAGAACTTGCATGTAGTGATTTGAAAGCTCAGGTTCACTATAGACACAACGTGCATCTTCAAGGGGAGGACTGAGTGGTAGGGCACGAAGCAATTCAGATGCTGGTGCTTTGTAGTGAGTATTCTCTGTCATCCAGTCCAGAACCCATGAATTCACATCTTCATAATCGCCTGTGATGTGCAGCGTTGCCTAGAACTGAAGAATGAGTTCTTCATTCCAATCACAGATGTCAGTGCAGAAATTCAGTAGCCCAACATCGTGAAGAACACTGAGAACTGGCTCGAAGCACGGCAGAGACTCCATGTCTACATGAGGAATGTGCATATGATCGAAGACTTTGTCTTTGTTGAACAGCACTGAGGAATAGAAGTTTGCTTGACTTGCGGTCCAGAAGCGCCTCTTTCTTATGCGAGCAGAGTCATAGGGATTGTAATCTGTGAAGAATACATGCTCACCGAAGAAATCACCAGCCTTGAACTTTTGCTTCCTTGAGAAGGGATCCTTTGGCTTTGGCAGAGGACTGTTAGTGAGTTGCATCACGACCTCAGGAATCACGAGCTCAGGTTATTCAGGATGAGGAATTTCTGGTTCCTCCTCAGGTGCAGTCACATTTTCAGCAGCAGCAGTTTCTTCAGCACTAGTGGCTGGAATTTCTTCATGCACAGATGCAGTGGGATGAGTTTCTTCAGAGCCCATCAGAACAGTTGGTGCAGGGGACTGAGGGATTTGCTGCAGTGGAGTGAAGAGTGGAGAGTTGGGATGCTGACTTTCCCAAAAATCATCATTCATCACTGGCGTTGTGCTGCCAATGTCCACGTCTTCATCTTCCAATTCTTCAACACCAGCCTCTTCAGCAGTAAACTGAGGCATTGGTGATGAGACCACTGGGGTTGAAGGGATCGTGTCCACTTCAATTTCCTCATCAATCTGCTCTGACGAAGCAACAGATTGAGTTTCTTCATCAGATCCGCTTGGGATCTCATATTCTTCATCAAAAGGAACAAGGTCCTTTGATGGCATGGTGGAAATTGGAACAACATCAATGGGATTTTCAAATGAGCTGGTCATAGGCTTCATCTTCTTTGGAGCTGAAGATTCTGAAGCACTTGATGCTTTCCTTTTCTTCACTGCAGCTCGCTCTGCAGCCTTGGTCTTCTTCACATCTGATGCAAATGGAAGGATAGGAGTTGGTGTAGGCGCAGGTGGAGCTGAGGAATCTGGTTGAATTTCCTCAGGCGCAACTGATGCAGTTGCCCTGACTTCTTCAATTTCTTCAGGCGCACCACTAGTGGATGCCCTGGCAATTTCTTCAGCGACTGGGATGGAGTCATCAGCCCTGGAACTAGCATTTTCTTTAGCATCCTGAAAGTCATCAGCGGTGCTAGCGTGTTCTTCAGTGGGCTGTGCCGAAGGTTCAGCTTGAGGAATTTATTGTTGCGATGGGGCTGCAACATTTGTGAATTGCTCAGTCAGTTTCACAAACCTGACTTTGGCTCCTTTCCAGTCAGCATAGTATGAGTCAAATTTGTCGCTGAGGGCTTTGATGTAAGCCTGCATCTTGACAGGTTCTTCAGTTGTCATCTTGACAACATTTTTCTTCAGCAGTTTCTCTTTTCTATACTGCGATTTCTTGATCTCTCTAGCCCTATCATACTTCCATTTCTCCTCTTGGATGAAATGAGTCAGCATGTGACTTTGACCAGGTGACAACTTGAAGTCAGGCATAGGAGTATTTGGGTCCTTATGCCAGAGATCAATATAATCGAGGATCGCCCTTGGATCCAACAGCAGCGGCACATGTGTGCCTTTGGCTCTAGCGGCCCTTTCTTGTCTATCCCTGATGATTTTTGCAAGTTCTTCTTCATCAGCCTCATCATCGTCATACGGTACATTGAAGACTACCTGCTTCTTCTTAGGACTCGGGCGAGGGCCTCGTCCAGCAGTAGCCTTTTTCTTCAGCAGAGAGGGTCTAGCTGAGGAACTTGGTGCAGCTGAGGAACTTGCTGAGACACCAGAGGCAATAGAGATGCCTCCAGTCCTTTGACACGTGGAAAGATGCACAAGTGCTGAGGACTTTGTCGGAACAGCTGAGGACTTTGGAGGAGGTGCTGAGGATTTCGGAGGAGCAGGGGCAGCTTGAGGAATTTGCCTTGAAGATATTGAAGTGCCTGGCCGTGAGGGCGCAGCTGAGGAACTTGGCCATGAGGGCACAGTTGGTGAAGCACTTGGCTTTCGAGCGGGCTTCTTTGCCATTGATTTCCTCGGCTTGACAGAGGCCTCAGTGGCAGCAGCTGCAGCAGAATCTTCATTGAATTTCCTCACTGCTTCTCTGGCTTGCTTGGCCAACTTGGCTTGGCGCTTTGCCCATTCCTTAGGAAAATCCTCACCGCGTTTGACGCTAGTGGGATCAGCCACTTGGCCAGGTGCCAATGGGGCTCTTGGGCATGGAGGATTCAGTGCGAATTTCTTCATATACTTTGGGGTTACATATCTGTATTCCCTCCATTCGCGTGCCCATCTCCGTTCAATCTTCTGAATGCGCACCTTGCGCTGATTTTTATCTTCCTCAGGAGGTGTGCAGTACCCACGATAGATGTCCTCAGGGATTTCAAAGGCAGTCGTGACCTCAGGCTTCTTTCCTCCTTTCTGAGGCCTTTTACCGTCAGCCATTTTCTTCAGTTGAGGAATTTGAACAATTGAATTCTCTGAAGAAGTGTGCAACTTTTCTTCAAGGAACGCTGCAAATGAGTTAAGTTGATGAGAACCTAGTGATTCAGCAGCGGACATGTGTACCTGTGAACAGAGTATAGTTGCGAGGAATTTGGAGAGGTCATATGCGTTCTCAGAGGGTTTTTCAAAAAGAACAAGTTTGAGGAATTTGACCAGATGCGTCTTGAAGAATTTCAGTAAGTGTGCTTTATCTTAGGTTCCAGAGTTGTATAGATCGAAGATCCACACAATTGAGGAATCTTGAAGAAAATGATGCTTAGGGAAATGAATCAGGAACAGATGATATGTGAGGTGTTTACTGTGTGAAGATTTGAAGAATAAAACACCTTTGAAGATTTTGTAGAGAAACTTCGAATCAAAGAGGGCAGTAAAAGTAACTTTTAATTACCCTAAATGAAGAACACGACGAACAGAGAGGTGAGATAGTGAAGTTCGTCGGTGTAGATCTTCCACGCCCTAACTTGGCAGAGGAAGACATCTACGGCGGCGGTGGAGGTGACGATTTCCGCGGTCGGCGCGAGTACAACGGCGACGAGGTCAAGGCAGTGAAGATCTTCCTCACCGGCGACGATGGAGTAGCGGCGGCGCTAGGGTTTGAGAAGCTCGAGTGCGAGAGAGAGATCGAGCGGAGAAAAAGAAGTGAGGAAGGGGTGAGGGGTTATATATAGTAGCCGTGAAAAACTGTTCGCCCGAAGATTTGGGACGAACGTGCCCCTGACCCTTCTCCTTTGCACGACATGTGTCACCCACGTACAGTGTAGTGGAGATCGTGTAAGATCGTGGGTGAGTAGAATAATGCATCGTGGGATGCGGAACGGTTTGTGCGGTAAAACCGAAAATTTGGATAAGATTAATTTTAAAGTTCCGTTCGCAATTTCTTCAGCTGACAAGGACACGGTGAAGATTTTGAACGAGTTTCAAATAGAACGCACATGAAGAATTTGTGAATAGATTGGATTGAGTATAGCATAGAGGTGGAAGGGTCCGATCACATTCACTTAGCAGAAAAACACCAACTTTAAATAATAGCCATAAGTGAATGTTGTAGAGGACATAAACTCATATATATATATATATATATATATATATAGCCAATGAAGAAACACGACGGAAACAATGAAGATTTTGAAAAGTTGAAGAATTTGAACAACTGAGGAATTTCAAAAGTTGAGGAAAAACTCAAATTGAAGATTTTCAACTTTTGTGGTGGCGTGACCCACCGTATAAGAATGCTGATTTCAGACACCGCGTACAATTGTGGTAGGGTTCTGAGAATCAAATTCTTCATTAATTTCTTCACACTTAGAGTGTTATTCTTCATTGATTGAAGAAAAACGTTTCTTCAAGTGTTGCACATCTAAGTCATCAATTTTGCATAAGTGTTAGGATGAGTGCCTTTTCAAAGTACATTCGAAGACTCTAAGATATTTAGCTCACACCGCAACTTGCTAAATCTCTTCTCATCCAAGGGCTTAGTGAAGATATCGGCTAGCTATTCTTCAGTCTTCACATGCTCAATAGAAATGTTGCCCTTGAACACATGATCGCGAAGAAAATGATGACGAATCTGAATGTGCTTTGTCTTCGAGTGCTGAACTGGGTTGTGAGCAATCTTGATGGAACTCTCATTGTCACAGAGGAGAGGCACATTCTTCACGTTGATGCCATATTCCTTGAGTGTTTGCTTCATCCATAGCAGTTGAGCACAGCAAGAACCAGCATCAATGTACTCAGCTTCAGCAGTAGACAGTGATACGCAGTTCTGTTTCTTCGAGGACCAACAGACCAAGGATCGTCCGAGGAAATGACATGTACCAGATGTTGACTTGCGGTCCACACGATCACCAGCATAGTCAGAGTCAGAATATCCAATGAGATCAAAATCCGAGCCCTTGGGATACCATAATCCTAGTGTTGGTGGTGAGCTAGATATCGAAGAATATGCTTCACAGCCTTATGGTGTGATTCCTTCGATGCAGCTTGAAATCGGGTACACATGCAAACACTAAGCATTGTATTTGGCCTAGATGCACATAAGTACAATAAAGAACCAATCATGGAGCGGTATTCCTTATGATCGAAGTCAATACCATTTTCATCAGTGCATAGTTGACCATTTGTGGGCATAGGAATTTTGATGCCTTTACAATCTTGCATGCCGAATTTCTTCAGGACATCCTTGAGGTATTTCTCCTGAGATATGAATATGCCATTTCGTTGTTGACGAATTTGAAGACCTAAGAAGAATTTCAACTCTCCCATCATAGACATTTGATATTCTTCACTCATCATATAGGAAAATTCATCATTATAACGTTGGTCAGTACAACCAACGATAATATCATCAACATATATTTGTCACACAAACAATTCACCATCATAAGACTTAGTAAAGAGAGTGGGATCGAGTGAACGAGGTGTGAAGCCTTTCTTCATGAAGAATTCCTTCAAAGTATCATACCACGCCCGTGGGGCTTGCTTGAGGCCATAGAGGGCCTTATTGAGTTTGAAGACTTTGTTAGGATTCTTTGGATCTTCAAAACCTGGGGGTTGAGCAACATATACATCTTCCTCAAGCTTACCATTGAGGAATGCACTTTTCACATCCATTTGATATAAGATGATATCATGATGGTTAGCATAAGCAAGTAATATGCGAATAGCCTCAAGTCTAGTAACAGGTGCAAAAGTTTCATCGAAATCAACTCCTTCAACCTGTGTGTAGCCTTGAGCTACTAAACGTGCCTTATTCCTCACCACAACACCATTTTCATCTTGCTTGTTGCGGTAGATCCACTTTGTGCCAATGATATTATGCTTGTGAGGATCTAGACGATTGACCAGTTCCCAGACGTTGTTGAGCTTGAACTGATGTAATTCTTCTTGCATGGCCTGAATCCACTCAGGCTCCAGAAATGCTTCATCTACCTTAGTGGGCTTTGTGATAGAGACAAAAGCAAAGTGCCCACAAAAGTTAGATAGATGTGAAGCTTTTGAGCGTGTGAGAGGACCTGGTGCTCTAATGTCATCGATGACCTTCTCCACTTGCACTTCTTTTGCAACGCGAGGATGAGCTGGTTGTCGTTGAGGAATTTGATCAGCATTATGTTCAGCATCAGTTTTCTCAGCATTTTCTTCAGGTGCATCACATCGACGTTCTTCACGTTCTGTTATGAATTCTTCAGCAGATTCTTTAGTAGGAATGACATCTTCAGTAGCCTTGTGCTTGATAGAATCCTCGGGTGTTGGTTCATCTAACACAGAAGGTAGGTGCTCTCTTTGCGAGCCATTAGTTTCATCGAACCGCACATCTATAGTTTCAACAATCTTGTGAAGAACATTGTTGAAGACTCTGTAGGTGTGCGAGTCCTTTCCGTAACCAAGCATAAACCGTTCATGTGCTTTCGGTGCAAATTTGGAGTTGTGATGAGGATCTCTAATCCAGCATTTAGCACCGAAGACTTTGAAATAACTCACATTGGCTTTCTTGTCAGTGAGGAGTTCATAGGCAGTCTTCTTGAAGAATTTGTGAAGATATACTCTGTTGATGATATGGCATGCAGTATCAATTGCATCAACCCAGAAACTGTCGGATCACGGGTTCCGGCAGACCCTTAACGTTCGAACTCTGGGGTGCGCGCGGAGATCATGCCCTCTACCTCTCCGTCTCGCAAAGAACTAACTACCAGAAGAACAACACAAGAGACACAGGGTTTATACTAGTTCGGGCCACCATTGTGGTGTAATACCCTACTCTAGTTTGTGGTGGGTGGATTGCCTCTTGGGCTAATGAGGAAGAACAATACAAGGAAGAACAGCCTCGCGAGGGCATGTTCTTGGCTAGGGGATGAACTGTTAGGGGGAGTTCGATCGCCCTTCTTACTCTCTGAGTGTGTTGCTACGTTCTAGCTGGTTTCTCGATGCTCTACTGGTTTCTTGGTACTCGATCCGATGCCTCTACCCAGGGGGTGGCTAGTCCTATTTATAGGCAAAGGCCCTGGGCCTCTTCCCAAATATTGAGCGGGAAGGGCGCCAACAATTGGCCAATTCGAAGGGGAACATCTGGTACACTTATCCTGACTAAAGTTGGTCTTCGCCTGCCAAAGGCCCTGTGGTGACGCCGTCCTGGGCTCCATGGTGACCTCCTTCCCACCGTTGGACTGGTCTTGGTCTCGTTGCACCGAAATGGGTGCCTTTGCTTGATCCTCTCGCCTGCGCTTGCCCCCTTTGCACCAAAGAGGAAAGGGAGACGCTGCGCGGGCTGGCGCCCGCCTGGCACCCTTGGTTGTCATGGCTTGCGTCATGGGCACCTCGTGAGGTACCCGCCTTGATATCTCCGCCTCCTCGCGAGCCAGCCTAAGGAGGCCGCGCTTGAGGAAGCGCCGTGTCGTCCGCCTCGCGAGGCTTGGCCCCTCGCGAGGGTCTTGAGCCTTGTGTTGATGAAGATGGGCCACGCTGGGCCCCCGTTTGAGCCATGCCGCAGGCCGCAAGCAGGCAAGTCTGGGGACCCCCATTCCTAGAATGCCGACAGTAGCCCCCGGGCCCAAGGCACGCATGGACTTGGCCGTGCCGAGAGGTGAAAGGGCAAGGGCGAAGCGTCGCAGGCCCTAACAGCCTGCGGCTTTGGGCGCCGCGTGGTGGTTGATTGGACGTGGGCGTTCCCGTTTCCCCACGATGCTTTGGTGACGGCGCGGATTTGACAAGTCCCTGCATGCAAATCGTGTCATGATTACCTGCGATCGCGGAGGCCGACGGTTGGCCTTCGCTGGCTATGTGTACGGCACTGGGCGTGCCCTTCTAGTCCATCTCTCCTTGCATCCTCCTCCGCCTCAGTTCTTGCTCCGTCTTGGTGTGATGGATCCAATTCGCCGGTTTTCTGCGGCGGAGAAGGGAAAGGCTCCTCAAGAGGGACCAGACCCGCTCCCACCGAAGAAACGGCCTGCCTTGCGCGGCCGAGACGAGGAGGACCCCTTGGTGGTGCTGAGGCCTTGGTACAAGCGGCCTCCACCGGGATTCCCGCTTCCCTTGTATGCCCACGCCAAGGGCCTTGGAAGAGGAGATGCCGATCCCCTCGGCCAGCGCCGTCGCCGGCGCCGGAGGGTCACGAAGGTGTGGGTCGTTCCTCCTGGAGTCCACGCCGAGGGCTCCTCTTGCGAGCTCGTGCTCCACGCCGCCATGCCTCCTCGAACCTGGATTCGCCTTCCTCCCTTCTTCACCTCCGTCTTCCGGCAGGGGAGACTCCTGGAGCTGTGGCTGCAGCACGCCGACTGCAGCACTCCTGCGATCGAGGCAGAGGTCGCGATCACTGCCTCGGGCGAGGTCTTCATGACTCGCGGTTGGGGCGAAATCGCTCGGGGCTGCAGAACGAGGGGCGCCCTCACGATCCACCTGGAGTACGACGGCGCTTCGGTGATGTTCTTCAAGATCTTCGACGCGATCGGGCGCCGGCTGGAGTGCTGCCCCAGGAGAGGCAGCCAGGACCTTGCCACGGCGAGGGCTGGGCCCGCCGGCCGGTCCCCGGACAGCTTCACAAGCGACAGGAGCACCGGAGGATCCAGCGACTCCGGAGACGAGCGACGACAGCTACGAGCCTACGAGCCAATGCTGCTCCTGGAGCAGGGCAGGCTCGCTTGGTCGCCGCCAATCCTGATCTGGATGGGGTTGGTGCTGGTGCTTGACGGCCCACTGTTGATGATGGCATCTTTTGCAAGGGCACATGTAGTTAGCACCCTTTAGGATCTGTTCCCTGCGAGGAATCACATTGTGCCCCATAGGGGCTTGTAAGGCGGCTGTGATCCTTGTTGTTAATATGTAACCCTTGCTATGGATCTATGCGAATCGCAAATTCCGTCATAGTTTGGTTCTCCCTTTGACACCTCGCGAGGGCTTGGTGCTCTGCGTCGACAGGTCCCAGTCCCAAGGCGGCGTCTTCCGTCGCTGGTATGCCAGGTCGCGATGCCGTGGTCAAGGCCAGGAGGTGAGCGACCCGGGGTCCGGTAAGAGCCCCTGAGTCGCGATGCTCAGGAGGTCCCCTTTGGCGCCCAAGCAGCCGTCGCTTGGTGAGAAAGGGAAGCAACCTTGCTAGCACGGAGTCGCTTTAGGTGAGGGGGCAGTGATATGGTATCCAATGTTTCGGAGGGTGACTTATCTTTGGGGGTCGTGGATCATCCCCAGCGCGTCGTCGGGTCTGGGGGGTAGCTTGAGCGGAGTCACTGGCCGAGGTCCTCGCGTGCCCCTTCTCCCTCACCTTTGCTCCCCTTTCTTCTCTACGTCCTCGGGTCCTGGCCCTCGAGCTGGTCTCAGCCGTCGCTGGTATGCCAGGTCGCGATGCCGTGGACAAGGCCACAGGGTGAGGGCTGGAGAGCCAGTAGGAGCCCTGAGTCGCGATGCTCAGGCACCCCCCCCTTTAACGTGCAAGCGGTTCGCGCGGGCGAGGGCGAAGGGAACGCCGTGAGGGCCTTGGCTAGCGCAGTTCCCTCTACGGACCCTATAGATTCATCACAAGAAGAAGACGGGGTTGCCATAGCAGCCATTAGTTGATTGTTAGTCGCTCAGGAGCTCGCTGGTTGGAGCGGGCGAGGTGTGTCTGGGCACCCGTGAGCCAGCGCGGGATTCACGAGGCCCTACCTCTAGGCGGGTTGCGCCTGGCACTGGGCCATATCTTGAGATGTGTTCCTGCAAAATCTGGTTAGATGCCGGCACTCTACGTCCTCGGGTCTCGGCCCTCGAGCTTGTCTCAGCCATCGCTGGTATGCCAGGTCGCGATGCCGTGGACAAGGCCAAAGGGTGAGGGCTGGAGAGCCAGTAAGAGCCCTGAGTCGCGATGCTCAGGCACCCCCCCTTTAACGTGCAAGTGGTCGTCATGAAGAAGAAAAGGTGCCGTGGACGGCATCAAGTAATCAAGCATGATGCATAATTGGAAATAAACGCGGAAGGGATACATGCCACTGGGCCTAGCCCGAGTGGCCTGGGGATGATGCAGCCCGAGGGGCGCCCCCAGCAAAGCAAGCTAGCGACTGAAAAGATAAAAAGGGATACACGCCACAGGGACGGACCCACGCGGCCTGGGAATGACGCAACCCTGGGAGGGCGCCCCCAGCTGGGAATGAAACTTGAAAGATGTCACCTGAAGATGTCGTCGGTGTAGTGGCGTTGGTGCAGCAGACTCGGTGGGCTGCAGAAGCCGATCCTCACGAGCCCCCAGGCCCAGGGGCCTCGGGAGGCTCCGGAGGCACTGGTGGCTCCTCGTGAGCAGCCTCCATCTCCGCCAGGGCTGTGGAACGCCTGTCTTCTTGCGCCTCCAAGACGCTCCTCATGAGGCGCTGGTACGCCGCAGCCACGCTCGGCAGGCCATAAGGCATGTGAACATAGCTGTGGGGTGGTCCTCCGCAGCGCCCCACTTGTGAGGGCCAGAGGCGCTCCGCCGTGGCGATCCAGTTGAGCCCTGGTACATCGACGCAGACGGCAGCCCACCATCCTCGCCTGGATGGGGAGCCACAGCTGGGGGGCGACGGCAACCTCTTATGATCCTTGACTCCTGTAGTTCTTGAATGGCCTTGCTAACAAACTCCTGCTGGTCTGACCTTCTTTCTCTGGCTTCCTTTCGAGGGAAACGTGCCTCAAAGCACGCCTCCACATGGTGCCCAAGCGCCTCCCTCGTGACCTTGGCTAGGTCGGTGGCCCTCCAGGTGAGAGCCCTCGAGCCCTGCCTGAGGAGGGTGCCGGGCGCTTTCCTATGAGATTGAAGGAGGATCCCCCTGGGCAGACGCGGGCCTTGAAGGGCCTGCCTCCTGAGGGGCTGAGTCTAACGTCGTCTTCTTCTTCTTGGGGGTGGTCTCAAGAAGCCTCCTGCTTCCACGATCTGGGTCTTCTAG
Organism: Aegilops umbellulata; assembly: GCA_032464435.1. NCBI lineage: Eukaryota > Viridiplantae > Streptophyta > Magnoliopsida > Poales > Poaceae > Aegilops > Aegilops umbellulata. The sequence goes on along the minus strand of CP136057.1, from coordinate 388,634,206 downwards.
TGACGCGGCCTGAAAGGCTCGCTCCAGGGAACACACCGCATCCTTCTCTTGACATGGCACCATGATGACGCCGCCACTTCCTGGCATCTTGAGGACGTTGTAGCCGTGGTGAGTCACGGCCATGAACTTGGCCAGCGATGGGTACCCGAGGATGGCGTTGTACGGCAGGCGGATGTGGGCGACGTTAAAGTCGATGAGCTCGGTGCGGTAGTTGTTGCGAGCCCCGAAGGCGACTGGGAGGCGGACCTGCCCGATCGGGACTGTGGAACCGTCGGTGACTCCGGAGAAGGGCTTGGTTGGCTGAAGCTGGTCATAGGGCACTTGGAGGCTATTGAATGTTTCCACGGACAAGACATTGAGTCCTGCCCCTCCGTTGATGAGGGTCCTGGTGACCAGAACGTTGCTGATGACTGGGGAACAAAGCATTGGGAGGACTCCGGCTGTGGCCGCGCACTTGAGCTAGTCTGCTGAGCTGAACGTGATGGCGCAGGCCGACCACCTGAGGGGACGCGTTGCTTCGAGCTTGGGGAGAACTGCATTCACTTCTCGAGCAAACTGCTTGAAGATACGCTGAGAGGCTGGGGCTTGAGCTCCGCCCAGGATGCAGGCGATTGCGCGAGGCTCTTGTAAGCCCCCAGCCCCCTCGTCTTGGTGGCGGTCTTCATTCCTTCTTGGCTGAGGCGGCAATGGCGGCAGGCCCGGGTTGACATGAGGGCGATCCTCACGAGGCTGATCCCTCCAGTCCCCCTCGCGAGGCGGGTCACGCCAGCGATCCTCGCGAGGTTGGTCACGCCAGCCTTGACGTGGGCCACGATCTTCCCAGCGTCCCGGGTTCCTTCCTCCTCCTCGGCCGTAGCCCCGATCAGCACGGTCAGGGCGTCGTCCGACTCTTCCTTCTCGCACGGCGCGGAGTTCTTGGCATTCATTGGTGTTGTGGGTGCGGAGATCGTGGTACACACAGTACCGGCTGCCCCTGGAGGATTCGGGCAGATCCTTGCCCCGCTTGGTGTCCGGCTCTGCCGCGAGCACGGCAGCCCCCTTGCGCTTCACATCCTTTCCCTTGGGCTTCTTCTCTTCTGGGTCTGTGGCGGGCAGCTCGAGGAGGGAGAGGCGTCCCTCCTCAGCCCTGGTGCACTTGGTCGCCAGGTTGAACAGCTCCAGGGAGGTGCAGAGGTCTTCATGCATCGCCAACTCCTCCTTCATCTTGACGTCGCGCACGCCATCGGAGAAGGCCGAAATGATGGCTTCCTCGGACACCCTGGGGATCTTGAGGTGCGCACTGTTGAAGCGCTGGATGTACTTTTGCAGGGTTTCTCCAGGTTGCTGCTTGATGCGGCAGCATGTCGCTCACGGCGGGAGGCCGGTCGCAGGTACCTTGGAAGTTGGCGATGAAGCGAGTACGCATCTGGTCCCAGGAGGAGATCGTGCCTGGAGCTAGGTTCAGGAGCCAAGTGCGAGCACCTTCCTTCAGCGCCATGGGGAACCAGTTCGCCATGACCTTTTCGTCCCCGCTGGCAGCTTCGATTCCCAGCTCGTAAAGCTAGAGGAACTCCGTGCGATCAGTCGTGCCATCGTAGCGAGGGGGCAGGTCCGGCTTGAACTTGTCAGGCCATGCGACTCCGCGCAGCTCGGCGGTGTAGGCGCGGCAGCCAGCGGTGGCCGCGGGAGGTTTTGGTTGAGGGAGAGTTTGGCCTTGTGGGTCCCCTTGCGCCGCGGCTGGGAGCAGCGCGGGGTCTTGACGTGCCAGAGCTGGAGCGGGGTCTCGGCGAGCCGGGGCTGGGAGCGCCCGGGCGGCCTCTTGCGGTCGCGGGACTTCTTGGCAGCTCCGTTCCTGCTGGGCCGGCGCATGACGGAGCGGGTTCCGCCCAGGAGCTGCGCGCATTGGGGCCATGGCATCTTCTTGGAAAGGAGGCGGCTGGAATGCCCTCGGGGCTTCATTGCCCACGCGGGCAGAGTGCGGCGCAGCGGTGCGGAAGGCGCGGGAGAGCCCCCTGCGGCGCGGACGAGCTCGGCGACGCGGTCGAGCCACTCCTCGTAGACGTCGTCGACGAGGCGGTAGCGCAGGAGCTCGTTCGCCGCGATGAGCGCAGCTCGAGCCTCCAAGGGCGCGCGAAGCGCGTGCGACGAAGAACCGGCCGGGGTGAGCGACGGAGTGGCGGTGCGGCCATCCCGCCGCACGGACGGGTGCTGAGAGGATGCTTGCTGCTCGTTCCCCGCCGGGCCGGTGGCGGCGTGGACGGCGGGCGACAGGGAACGACGAGGACGCCCACCGACGGGGGCCGTCTGGACGACGTCGGAAGCGATGGCGGCCCGGCGCTCGGCGGGGGCCCGACAAGCGTCAGACATGGATGTGACGGTCGAAAGAGAGCGGAGCGGTGGAAGATAGATTCTGGCGCACCCCTACCTGGCGCGCCAAAATGTCGGATCACGGGTTCCGACAGACCCTTAAGGTTCGAACTCTGGGGTGCGCGCGGAGATCGTGCCCTCTACCTCTCCATCTCGCAAAGAACTAACTACCAGAAGAACAACACAAGAGACACAGGGTTTATACTAGTTCGGGCCACCATTGTGGTGTAATACCCTACTCTAGTTTGTGGTGGGTGGATTGCCTCTTGGGCTAATGAGGAAGAACAGTACAAGGAAGAACAGCCTCGCGAGGGCATGTTCTTGGCTAGGGGATGAACTGTTAGGGGGAGTTCGATCGCCCTTCTTAATCTCTGAGTGTGTTGCTATGTTCTAGCTGGTTTCTCGATGCTCTACTGGTTTCTTGGTACTCGATCCGATGCCTCTACCCTGGGGGTGGCTAGTCCTATTTATAGGCAAAGGCCCTGGGCCTCTTCCCAAATATTGAGCAAGAAGGGCGCCAACAATTGGCCAATTCGAAAGGGAACATCTGGTACACTTATCCTGACTAAAGTTGGTATTCGCCTGCCAAAGGCCCTGTGGTGACGCCGTCCTGGGCTCCATGGTGACCTCCTTCCCACCGTTGGACTGGTCTTGGTCTCGTTGCACCGAAATGGGTGCCTTTGCTTGATCCTCTCGCCTGCACTTGCCCCCTTTGCACCAAAGAGGAAAGGGAGACGCTGCGCGGGCTGGCGCCCGCCTGGCACCCTTGGTCGTCATGGCTTGCGTCATGGGCACCTCGTGAGGTACCCGCCTTGATCTCTCCGCCTCCTCGCGAGCCAGCCTAAGGAGGCCGCACTTGAGGAAGCGCCGTGTCGTCCGCCTCGCGAGGATTGGCCCCTCGCGAGGGTCTTGAGCCTTGTGTTGATGAAGATGGGCCATGCTGGGCCCCCGTTTGAGCCACGCCGCAGGCCGCAGGCAGGCAAGTCTGGGGACCCCCGTTCCCAGAACGCCGACAGAAACGACGAGGGGTTTTGTACTCATCGAGCATAGTGTGAGCCATCTCAGCAAGAGTCCTGTTCTTTCGCTCCACGACGCCATTCTGTTGAGGAGTATAAGGAGCAGATAACTCATGAGTAATACCAAGTTCATCAAGATAGTCATCGAGACCCGAATTCTTGAACTCAGTGCCATTGTCACTTCTGATGTGCTAGATCTTCACACCAAAGTTGGTTGAAGCCCTCGAGGAAAATCGTTTGAAGACTTCCTGCACTTCCTGTTTGTAAGAGACAAGGTGTACCCATGTGTAACGAGAGTAATCATCAACAATAACAAAGCCATATTGAGATGCTTCATTTGACACAGAAGAATAATGATTAGGAGCGAAGAGATCCATGTGAAGCAATTCAAATGGACGAGTGGTGGTCATGATAGTCTTTGCTGGATGCTTGGCCCTCGTCATCTTTCCAGCTTCACAGGCACCGCATAAGTGACCCTTGAGGAATTTGACATTTTCAATGCCAATGACATGTTTCTTCTTCGCAAGTGTGTGCAAATTCCTCATGCCTGCATGACCAAGTCATCGATGCCATAGCCATCCTTCTGAAGATTTTGCAAGTAGGCACACGGCTGGTTGTGAATCTGCAGAGAAATCAACAATATACAAGTCTCCTCTCCTAAAGCCTTCGAAGACTTTGGAATTGTCAGCTTCCATAATCACAACACAACGATACTTGCCAAAGACAACAACCATATCAAGATCACAAAGCATTGATATGGACATAAGGTTGTATCCTAAGGACTCAACAAGCATGACTTTGTCCATGTGTCGATCCTTTGTGATAGCAACCTTACCTAGACCCAATACCTGACTTTTGCTTTTGTCAGCGAAGATGATATGCTTTAGATGTGATGATGATAAGGGGAGCATCCATCAATAGGTTCTTGTCACCAGTCATGTGATTTGTACATCCACTATCGAGGACCCACTCAGTGGCTTTGGGTTGATCATCCTGCAGATGAATTAGTGCAACTTACGAACCTCATATACTTCAGTAGTGAAGAATATGATATCACAATTCATCAGATCAATCTCATCATGTAGTAAGACAAATAAAGCAGTAGGAGGACGTGTGAAATGAAAGTTCATTTCTTCATGATTAGCCTGCGTCCTTTCAGGTAGTTTGTCAGGTCCCCAGCAAATTCTTCAGATGTTATAGTACGTTTGGAGACCTGACCCTGCAGAAGAGATTAGTTCTTTTTCTTCACCACCCACATCTGAAGGGGTAGCAAAGAGTTCATCACTCTGCGATCTCCATATGAGAATGGTGGCATAGAGGCCAAACCATTTCGTTTCAGATAAGAGTGGTTAGGGTAAGCATATGAATAAGCAGAGAAATTCTTCAAGGACTTATGAACATAATAATTGGAGGAATAATGCTCATATTCATAGCCCTTGGCTCTTCCCTGCGAAACATAGTTGTTAGCACGATGATGTTCATATGAGGACTTGGATCCTTTTGAGGAATTTGATCCATGTGAGGAATTTGGTCCGTATGAGGACTTGGATCCATATGAAGAATTTGGTCCATATGAATAATTTGATCTGGGGTTCCTATTCTTCATAGGTGGTGTCATGAGGACATTCACGTGAAGACTTTCAAGGCACCTTTTGGGAACCCAGATTTTCTTCATAGGGAACCATTCCTGCAGTTAGTGCCAACATATCTAGCAAATACTTCACCATTCTGATTTTTGAACAGTTTATAGTTGGAGTCAAATGACTCATCAGAAGAATGAGAAGATTCACATGTATAACCAGATAAATTAGATGGATCAACTGGAGGTCCCTTTGCAGCAACCCATGAGGTTTTGGGGTACTGCTCAGGCTTCCAATATGCACCATCAGCATTGAGTTTCCTCTCAAAGGCAATACCTTCTTTCCTAGGGTTCTTGTTGAGGATCTGCTTTTGAAGCACATCACAAAGGGTCTGATGCCCTTTGAGGCTTTTGTACATACCTGTCAGGTACAATTTCTTCAGCCCTGCATTGTCAGTGATACTAGAAATGTCCTCAGATGAGGAATTAGTGATAGCAGAGGCAGGTGAAGAATTTGTAACATTAGAAGCATTTGAACATTCAGGTGAGGAGTTAGCAGATTCTCGTTCAATGCATTTCAAACAGGAGGAATAAATTCTTCCTGAGCAGCGCTGATTTGTTGAGCAAGTAATGAATCGCGCTCCTTCTGAAGATCTTCATAACTCACTCTTAGCTTCTCAAGATCTTGCTTCTTTTGAAGATATTCATAAGAAAGCTTCTCATGATCAGATAAGAGAGTGTTATGATGACCTTGAAGGTTGTCAAACCTGATCTGAAGTCTCTGAAGATTTTCAATTAAGGCTTTAGTGCGATCCATTTCTTCACCCAACATATCATCACTTTTGTCTAGCATGTTTTGAACCTTTTCAAAAGCCTTTTGTTGTTGCACAGCAATCTTAGCAAGTTTAGAGTAGCTAGGCTTAAGATTTTCATCAGATTCATCCTCACTAGATTCAGAGGAGGCATATTTGAGTACCTTGTCACCCTTTGCCATGAAGCAATAGGTGGGAGCGTAGTCATCACTGCCTTCATCAGCCTTGTTGGTGAGATCACTTTCTTCAGAGGTGAAGATGGACTTGCTGACGAATGCAGTAGCGAGGGCTAGGCTCGCCACACCCGATTCAGAATCATCAGATTCCTCTTCTTCCTCATTTTCTTCAGATTCAGCCTCAGAGTCCATTTCCTTGCCAATGAATGCCCGAGCCTTCTTGGAGCTGCTCTTATTGTGAGACGAAGACTTCGAGGATTTTGATGATGAAGATTTTGAGGATTTCTTCTTTTTCTTCGCATCATCAGAACTATAATCCTTGTATTTCTTCTTCTTTGACTCCTTTTCCCACTGAGGACAATCTTGAATGTAGTGTCCAGGCTTCTTGCACTTGTGACAAAGCCTTCTCCTGTAGTCACTGGATGAGGAATCATTGCTCTTTGAGGGTCTTCCAAAGCGACCTCATCTTGAGAACTTTTGGAATTTCTTCACAAGCAGCGCTAGATCATGACTTAGTTCTTCAGGGTCGCCAAGGCTGCTACCAGAGTCTTCATCTTCGGACTCAGATACTACCTTGGCCTTCTGTGCACGTGATCTGCCATAGCTCAAACCATAGAGATCTCTCTTTTCAGCAAGCTGGAACTCATGAGTATTTAGCCTCTCGAGGATATCAGCGGGGTCAAGTGACTTGTAATCAGCACGCTCTTGTATCATCAGTGCCAGAGTATCAAATGAGGAATCAAGCGATCTCAGCAATTTCTTCACCACCTCATGGTCGGTGATGTCAGTGGCACCAAGTGCTTGAAGCTCATTTGGGATGTTAGTGAGGCGATCGAAGGTTTGTTGAACATTTTCATTGTCGAGTATTTTGAAGCGGTTGAAGAGATTGCGAAGAACATCAACTCAAGAGTCACGTTGAGTTGAAACTCCTTCATTGACTTTGGATAGCCTATCCCAGATAAGCTTGGCAGTCTCCAAAGCACTCACTCTTCCATACTATCCTTTGCTCAGATGGCCACATATGATATTCTTCGCTTGAGAGTCGAGTTGCTTGAATCTCTTCACATCAGCAGCAATCAGAGAAGGTGTGACTGAGGGAACACCATTTTCCACAACATACCAGAGATCGTTATCAATTGCCTCAAGATGCATTCGCATATTATTCTTCCAGTAGGGGTAGTCCGTCCCATCGAAGGTAGGACCCCCAGCAGAGATCTTGATCATACCTGCGGTCGACATAACTAAAACTCCAGGCGGTTAAACCAAAATCACACAAAACAAGAGAGTACCTCACTCGATCTGATACCAATTGAAAGTGCGTTATATCGACTAGAGGGGGGTGAATAGGCAATTTTTATGAAATTCTTCACTGATGAATTTGCTAGTGAGGAAATTCCTTAGCGAAGAACTACTAGCAGTGGAATAAGTACTCAGATGAAAACAAAGAAGAACACAAGCATGGTCATCATGACGAAATGAAGACTAGCACAGAGTACAAAAAGCATAAACACAGGATAACACAAGATGAAGACAAACAGACTGAAGAAATTGAACTGAGGAAATTGAGAAAGTCTTCAGTCAAAGTATTCAAACACAGATATGATAAACAAGCAGCACAATACTGAGGAAATGAAAGAGTTGAGGAAATAGAACCAGTAAGCTTGGTGAAGACAATGATTTGGTAGACCAGTTCCAACTGCTGTCTCAGTTGTACATCTGGTTGGAGCGGCTGAGTATTTAAACTCGAGGACACACAGTCCCAGACACCCAGTCCTGAGCACGCAGCTCGGGACACCCAGTCCTCACCGTATTCTCCTTGAACTAAGGACACACAGTCCTCATCCAATCACTCGTGGTAAGTCTTCAGGTGACTTCCGAACCTTAAGAAACTTGGTCACTCGGCGATCCACAATTCCTCTTGGATGCTCTAGACCATGACGCCTAACCGTCTGGAAGAAGCACAGTCTTCAAAGGTAACAAGCGTCGGATCCACGCAGGATCAATCTCTTCAGTGATGCTCAATCACTTTGGGTATGTAGGTGTTTGGGTTTGGGTTTGGATTTTCCTCACTTTATGATTTTCGCTCAAAGTCCTCGGAGGATGGGTTGCTCTCAAATGACAAGTGTCAGTTTCTCTCGGAGCAGCCAACCAGCTAGTGGTTGTAGGGGGCGGCTATTTATAGCCTAGGGAGCAGCCCGACAAGATAAGACATAAATGCCCTTCAATGATATGACCGTTGGATGGATAAGATATTTTGGGACAGCTAGCGCGTAGCACAACAACAGTCGGAAATTTGAGGTACAAATTCCTCAGGGCTATCATGTTCCTCACTATGTAGGCAATCCGCACTGGCGAATTCCTAACTCCTCAGTCAGAAGAAAGTCCTCAGTGACCAGAAGAACTGCGTCTCTGTCACTGAAGAAATTGACTGAACTGTCTGAGATTTCCAATGGCTTCACTCGAAGGGATTGGTAGGTGTAGGATTTGAGTTGAGCATCAAATGGAAATTTTTCCTTAGTATTTCCTCGACCCCTTTAACAGTACGGTGTTTCCTATGACTCAAGAAATAGAAAATGAAACTATGAAAACAAAAGTCTTCACGCTTCATGTTCCTCGAATGAATACCAAGTCTTCAAGGTCACACCAATTTCTTCACTTTCAAAGTCTTCAGAAAGTCTTCGGTGTATCAAAGTCTTCAGTCGAAGAACTTCAATTTTAGGGGTCGACTTTCTCTGTAAATATCAAACTCCTCATAGACTTATAGACCTGTGTACACTCATAAACACATTAGATCCTTAACCTATAAGTCTTCAATACACCAAAATCACTAAGGGGCACTAGATGCACTTACAATCTTTTAACTTTTTCTTTAAACAACATGGCATTCTCATAAGCTTGGTTTCTCCATTCATCAAGTGAGCTAATGTCAAATAACCTCTTTTCACCGGCAAGTTTGAAATCATAGTTGAGCTCTTTAATAGCCCAATATGCCTAATGTTCTAGTTCGAGAGGTAAGTGACATGCTTTTCCATAAACCATTTTATATGGAGACATACCCATAGGATTTTATATGCAGTTCTATAGGCCCATAATGCATCATCAAGTTTCTTGGACCAATTCTTTCTAGATCTATTGACAGTCTTTTGCAAAATTAATTTGAGCTATATATTACTCAATTCTACTTGACCACTAGACTGTGGGTGATAAGGAGATGCAATTCTATGATTAACATCATACTTAGCAAGCATTTTACGGAAAGCACCATGAATAAAATGTGAACCACCATCAGTCATTAAATATCTAGGGACTCCAAACCTCGGAAAAACAACTTCTTTAAGCATCCTAATAGAAGTGTTATGATCAGCACTACTAGTTGGAATAGCTTCTACCCACTTAGTAACGTAATCAACAACAACTAAAATATGTGTATAACCAGTAGAGGCAGGAAAAGGTCCCATATAATGGAAGCCCCAAACATCAAATCGTTGAATAACAAGTGAATAATTCATAGGCATTTCTTGACATCTACTAATATTACCAATTCTTTGACATTCATCACAAGACAAGACAAACTTACGGGCATCCTTGAAGAGAGTAGGCCAATAAAAACCGGATTGCAATACCTTCTGTGAAGTTCTATCTCCAGCATGGTGTCCTCCATAAGCTTTGGAGTGACACTTGCATAGGATCTGTTCCTGTTCATGCTCAGGTACACAACGTCTAATAACACCATCTACTCGTTCTTTATAAAGATGTGGGTCATCCCAAAATTAATGTCTTAATTCATAGAAGAACCTTTTCTTTTGTTGGTATGTGAAACTAGGTGGTATAAATTTATCAACAATATAATTAGCATAATCAGCATACCACGGAGTACTACAAGAAGTGTTTATGACATTTAATTGCTCATCAGGAAAGCTATCATCAATAGGTAGTGGGTCATCAAGAACATTTTCTAACCTAGACAAGTTGTCTGCAACGGGGTTCTCAGCTCCCTTTCTATCAACAATATGCAAATCAAATTCTTGTAGCAAGAGAACCCATCTAATAAGTCTAGATTTAGCATCTTTCTTTTCCATAAGATATTTAATAGCAGCATGATCAGTGTGAATAGTTACTTTAGAATCAACAATATAAGGTCTGAACTTATCACAAGAATATACAACTGCTAAAAATTCTTTCTCAGTAGTAGCATAATTTCTTTGAGCATTGTCTAGAGTTTTACTAGCATATTGAATAACATTTAATTTATTATCAACTCTTTGCCCTAGAACAACACCTAGAACATAATCACTAGCATCACACATAATTTCAAAGGGTTAATACCAATCAGGTGGCTGAACAATAGGTGCAGAGATCAATGCTTTCTTAAGTATTTCAAATGCTTCTATACAATCATCATCAAAGACAAATGGTATATCTTTTTGTAATAAATTAGTTAGAGGCCGAGAAATTTTGGAGAAGTCCTTAATGAACCTCCTATAAAAACCGGCGTGACCAAGGAAACTTCTTATACCTTTGATGTCCTTAGGACATGGCATCTTTCCAATAGCATCAACCTTGGCTTTATCAACTTCAATACCTCTTTCAGAAATTTTATGCCCCAAGACAATACCTTAATTAACCATAAAGTGACACTTTTCCCAATTCAATACAAGATTAGTTTCTTCACGTCTCTGCAAAACTCGATCAAGGTTGCTCAAGCAATCATCAAAAGAGGATCCATAGACGGAAAAATCGTCCATGAACACCTCACAAATCTTTTCACGAAAGTCAGAGAATGTAGCCATCATGCATCTTTGAAAGGTAGCAGGTGCATTACATAAACCAAAAGGCATACGTCTATAAGCAAAAGTACCAAAAGGGCAAGTAAAAGTAGTCTTTGATTGATCATTGGCTGACACAGGTATTTGATAGAAACCAGAATAACCATCTAGAAATAAAAAATGTGTATGTTTGGATAATCTTTCTAGCATTTGATCAATAAAAGGTAAGGGGTAATGATCCTTTTTAGTAGCCTTATTTAATTTGCGGAAATCAATTACCATCCTATACCCTGTAATAATTCTTTGTGGAATCAATTCATCTTTATCATTAGGAACAACAGTAATACCTCCTTTCTTAGGGACACAATGGACATGACTTACCCACTGACTATCGACAACGGGATAAATTATACCTGCCTCAAGGAGCTTTAGTATTTCCTTTCTTACCACTTCCTTCATTTTAGGATTCAGCCTTCGTTGATGATCATGAACTGGTTTGGCACCTTCTTCCAAATTTATTTTATGTTGACATAGAGTGAGACTAATGCCCTTAAGATCATCAAGAGTGTATCCAATAGCAGCACGGTGCTTCTTCAGAGTTTTCAGTACTCTCTCTTCTTCACGCTCTGAAAGGTTAGCACTGATAATAACATGATATATCTTCTTTTCATCAAGATAAGCATATTTAAGAGTATCAGGCAACGGTTTAAGCTCAAACATGGGATCACCCTTGGGTGGAGGAGGATCCCCTAGGATTTCAACAGGAAAATTGTATTTCAGAATAGGTTCCTGTTTAAAGAAAACTTCATCTATTTCCCTTCTTTCATTCATAAACATATCATTCTCATGGTCTAGCAAATATTGTTCTAAAGGATCACTAGGAGGTATGGCAATAGAAGCAAGAACAATAATTTCATCCTTACTAGGAAATTCTTCTTCATGGTGTTGTCTACTAAATTTAGAGAAATTAAACTCATGGGACATATCATCCAAACCAATAGTAACAACATTCTTTTTGCAATCTATTCATGCATTGACAGTGTTCAAGAAGGGTCTACCAAATATAATGGGACAAAAGCTATCTTGTGGGGAACCAAGAACAAGAAAATCAGCAGGATATTTAGTTTTCCCACAAAAGACTTCAACATCTCTAACAATTCCCATTGGTGAAATAGTATCTCTATTGGCAAGTTTAATTGTGACATCAATATCTTCTATCTCAGCGGGTGCAATATCATGCATAATTTCTTTATATAAGTCATAAGGTATTGCAATAATACTAGCGCCCATATCACGTAAGCCATGATAACAATGATCTCCTATTTTAACAGAAATAACAGGCACGCCTACCACAGGTCTATGTTTATCTTTAGCACAAGGTTTGGCAATTCTAGCAGTTTCACCACAGAAATAAATAACATGCACATCGATATTATCAGCCAAGAGATCTTTAACAATATCAATATTAGGTTCAACTTTAACTTGCTCAGGAGGTGTATAACTTCTAATATTGCTTTTACAAACCATAGTTGAAGCTTTAGCATGATCCTTTATTCTAACAGGAAAAGGTGGTTTCTCAACATAAGAAGTAGGAACAATAGGACCATTATAAGTGACCGTCTTTTCTTCAACTTTAATAGGTGCAGCTACTTTACTTCTATGGGAGGATGATATTTAAACCACTTCTCCCTGGGGAGATCAACATAAGTAGCAAAAGATTCACAGAAAGAACCTACTATCTCAGAGTCAAGTCCATAAAAGAGTTAACACAATCAAAATTAGGTGTCATACCTGACTCTTTACCTTCGACGAGATCCCAATCTTCAGAACTGTGTTTAATTCTATCCAATAAATACCATTTGAATTCAATAGTCTTCGTCGTAAAAGAGCCAACACAAGAAGTATCGAGCATGGTGCGATTGTTATCAGAAAGCCGAGCATAAAAACTTTGAAGAATTATTTCTCTCGGGAGCTCATGATTGGGGCATGAATATAACATTGATTTAAGCATCCCCCAATCTTGAGCGATGCTTTCTCCTTCGCGAGGCCAAAAATTATATATATAATTGCGATCACGATGAACAAGATGCATAGGATAAAACTTCTGATGAAATTCCAATTTCAATCATTTGTAGTTCCATGACCCCGTATCATCACATAGCCTATACCATGTCAGTGCATCTCACTCCAAAGATAAAGGGAATACCTTCTTATTAACAACATCATCGGGTATACCTGCAAGCTTAAATAATCCACAAACTTCGTCCACATAAATTAGGTGCTCATGAGGATGCTTTGTTCCATCTCCTGCAAAAGGATTACCTAGCAGTTTTTCTAACATACCCGAAGGAACTTCAAAGGGAACATTTTCATTTTTAGTAGGTTCAGTAGGTTGAGGAGCAACTCTTTGCTCTATTGATCAGGGTGAAGATACCCCAAACAAGCCCCTCAGAGGATTACTTTCCATAGTAACAAGTGACAGCAAATTTCAGCACACTATATAAAATTTTCCTTACCAAATTCCACCTACAAAAGGCGCTTCACTCCCCGGCAATGGCGCCAGAAAAGAGTCTTGATGACTCACAAGTATAGGGGATCTATCGTAGTCCTTTCGGTAAGTAAGAGTGTCGAACCCAACGAGGAGCAGAAGGAAATGATAAGCGGTTTTCAGCAAGGTATTCTCTGCAAGTACTTAAATAAGTGGTAGCCGATAGTTTTGTGATAGGATAATTTGTAATGAGCAACAAGTAAAAAAAGTAAATAAAGTGCAGCAAGGTGTCCCAATCCTTTTTTTAGCAAAGGACAAGCCTGGACAAACTCTTATAATGAGAAAAGCGCTCCCGAGGACACATGGGAATATCCTCAAGCTAGTTTTCATCACGTTCATATGATTCGCGTTCGTTACTTTGATAATTTGATATGTGGGTGGACCGGTGCTTGGGTGTTGTTCTTACTTGAACAAGCATCCCACTTATGATTAACCTCTATAGCAAGCATCCACAACTACAACAAAAGTATTAAGGTAAACCTAACCATAGCATGAAACATATGGATCCAAATCAGCCCCTTACGAAGCAACGCATAAACTAGGGTTTAAGCTTCTGTCATTCTAGCAACCCATCATCTACTTATTACTTCCCAATGCCCTCCTCTAGGCCCAAATAATGGTGAAGTGTTATGTAGTCGACGTTCACATAACACCACTAGAGGCTAGACAACATACATCTCATCAAAATATCAAACGAATACCAAATTCACATGACTACTAATAGCAAGACTTCTCCCATGTCCTCAGGAACAAACGTAACTACTCACAAAGCATATTCATGTTCATAATCATCGGGATATTAATATGCATAAGAATCTGAACATATGATCTTCCACCAAATAATCCAACTAGCATCAACTACAAGGAGTAATCAACACTACTAGCAACCTACTAATACCAATCCCGAACTTGGAGACAAGAATTGGATACAAGAGATGAACTAGGGTTTTGAGAGGAGATGGTGCTGGTGAAGATGTTGATGGAGATTGCCCTCTCCCGATGAGAGGAGCGTTGGTGATGACGATGGCGATGATTTCCCCCTCCCGGTGGGAAGTGTCGCCGGCAGAACAGCTCTGCCGGAGCCCTAGATTGGTTCCGCCAAGGTTCCGCCTCGTGGCGGCGGAGTCTCTTCCCGAAAGGTTGCTTATGATTTTTTCCTGGACGAAAGACCTCATATAGCAGAAGATGGCCATCGGAGAGCCAACAGGGGGCCCACGAGGCAGGGGGCGCGCCCTGGGGGTAGGGCGCGCCCCCACCCTCGTGGCCAGGTGGGTCCCCCTCTGGTGTACTTCTTCCGCTCAGTATTTTTTATTATTTCCAAAAATGACTTTCGTGCACTTTCAGGACTTTTGGAGTTGTGCAGAATAGGTCTCTAATATTTGCTCCTTTTCCAGCCCAGAATTCCAGCTGCCGGCATTCTCCCTCGTTATGTAAACCTTGTAAAATAAGAGAGAATAGGCATAAGTATTGTGACATAATGTGTAATAACAGCCCATAATGCAATAAATATCGATATAAAAGCATGATGCAAAATGGACATATCACAACACAAATGAGAAATCTATGCCGTAGCGATTGGTTGAGCCGAGCGTGAAACTTATCTTGGCAGTCCAGGGTCGGTCCTTCGCAGGGCGCCGGACTCGTGCGTAGGCGGTCGTAGTATAGCCAGGTCAGGCCCGTACGAGTCTCCTCCTCTTCCACACGCTCTCCTTCTTGCTCTATGTCCTCAGGTCCCGACCCTCGAGCGAGCTCAGCCGCCGCTGGTACGCCAGTTCGTGATGCCGTGGTGAAGGCCAGGGGGTGAGGGCTAGAGAGCCAGTAAGAGCTCCTGAGTCGCGATGCTCAGGAACCCCTCTTTAACGCGCAAGAGGATTACAAGGGAGAAGAGGGATCCCGCGATGCCGCCATCCGTGGTCCTCAGGAGGTTCCTGCAAGTCAGCACGAGGAAGGGCGCAGATTGCCATTATAATCGTCGGCTGGCTACTGGTCGCTCCGCAAGAGAATGAAGGCACTGAGGGCCTGGTGAGGTGGCGCGCGCGGGGCATGCCGCGGCCAGAGCTCGACCGCTCAGATTTGTCGGTGTTGCAGGGACGGACCAAAGCACAAGTGTCGTACCAGTGTGAGTAGCTCCCGTGGTAGGTGACAATCAAGCAGGTGATCGTCATAGATAGATGAAGTATGGAAAGTAAATTGGCTCTAGTAAACGCAGGGAAGATACATGCCACTGGGTCAGCCCCGAGCGGCTTGGGGATGATGCAACCCGAGGGGCGCCCCTAGCAAGGTAAGCTAAAGACATAAAAAAAGGGATACACGCCGCAGGGACGGACCCACGCGACCTTGGAATGATACAGCCCTAAGGGCGCTCCCAGCTAAGTAAACTTGGAAAATGTCACCTGGTTCCGTTACAGAGGGGGTTTTGGGGCAGCTGAAGGTGCACGGCGAAGGGGTTGCTCCTCACGAGCCACCGGGGCCCTGAGCCTCGGGAGGCTCTGGGGGTCCAGGCGGTTCCTTGAGGACCGTCTTCATCTCCGCCAGGACTGTGTGGTGCCTGGCCTCCTGAGTCGCCAGGACACGCCGCAAGTTGCGCTAGTAGGCGGATGCCACACTCGGCAGGTCGAATGGCATGCGAACATAGCTGTGCGGTGGGCCCACGTAGCATCCCACGCACGAAGGCCAGAAGAGCTCCTGAGACGCGGCCCTGTTGAGCCCTGGGACGTCGATGTAGACGTGCATCCCAACATCCTCGCCTGGATGGGGGGCTGCGCCAGGTGAGCGGCGATCGCCGCGCCTGACCCTTGCATCTTGCAGTTCCCGAGTGGTCTTGGTAATGAACTCCCGAGCGCTCGGCACTCCTCGCCCTGTGTCCTCCTGAGGGAAACGTGCCACGAAGCACGCCTCCAAGTGGTGCCTGAGCGCCTCCCTCGTAATGTTGGCAATGTCTGAGGCCCTCCAGAAGAGAGCCTCTGAGCCCTGCCCGAGGAGGGCGTCGGGCACGCCTTCCTATGCGATAGATGGAGGCGCCCCAGGTGCGGGCGCCGATCCTGACGTGGCACCGCTTGAGGTGCCGCTCCCCTGAGGCCCTGTGCGGAGCAACTGCTTCTTCTTGGGGAAGGCCTCAGGAGGGTACTCGCCCTTGTTGTCGGGGTCTTCGATTACTGCAGCTTGGAAGGCATGCTCGAGGGAGCACACCACATCTCTTTCTTCGCAGGGGACTGTGATGATTCCACCGCTTCCTGGCATCTTGAGGACGTTGTAGCCGTGGTGGGTCACCGCCATGAACTAGGCCAAGATTGGATACCCGAGGATGGCATTGTATGGCAGACGGATGTGGGCGACCTTGAAGTCGATGAGCTCAGTGCGGTAGTTTTCGTGTTGTCCGAAGGTGACTGCGAGGCGGACCTATCCTATCGGGGTGGTGGAGCCGTCGGTCACTCCTGAGAAAGGGTTGGTAGGCTGAAGCTGACCGTACGGCACTTGAAGGTTGTCGAACATCTCGACGAACATGACGTTAAGCCCTTCGCTGTCGTCGATGAGAGTCTTGGTGGCTTGCACGTTACTGATGACGGGTGAACTTGAGCTGGTCTGCCGAGCTGAAGGTAATACCGCACTTGGACCACCTGAGCAGGCGTGTGGCCTCGAGCTTGGGGAGGACTACGTTCACCTCGCGAGCAAACTGCTTGAAGATACGCTGCGAGGCTGGGGCTTGAGCTCCGCCCAAGATGCAGGCGATAGCACGCGGCTCCTGGAAGCCCCCAACCCCCTCGTCTTGATGGTGGTCGTCGTTCCTTCTTGGTGGTGGCGGCAACGGAGGAAGACCAGTATTGCCCTGAGGACGATCCTCACGAGGCTGATCCCTCCAGGTGCCCTCGCGAGGCTGATCTTGCCAGCGGTCCTCACGAGGCCAATCGCACCACTCCTGGCATGAGCCCCGGTCGTCCAGCGTCCTCTGCCATGTCCTCCTCCTCGGCCGTAGCCTCGGTCGTTGTGCTCGGGGCGTCGATCGACGCATCCGTCACGAATAGCCCTGAGCTCTTGACAATCGTTGGTGTTGTGGCTTTGCACGCTGTGGAAGGCGTAGAACGGTCGGCTGCTCTTGGATGACTCGGGCTGGTCCCTGCCACGCTTCGTGTCCGGCTCCGCCGCAAGCACGACAACTCCCTTGCGCTTCACGTCCTTGGCCTTGGCTTTCTTCTCCTCTAGGCCGGCAGCCGGGAGCTCGAGGAGGGAAAGGCGCCCTTCCTCAGCCCTTGCGCACTTGGTTGCAAGTTTGAACAGCTCCAGGGATGTGCACAACTCCTCGTGGATGGCGAGCTCCTCCTTCATCTTGACGTCGCAGACGCCATCAGAAATCGCAGAGATGATGGCCTCGTCCGTCACCTTGGGGATCTTGAGGCGAATGTTGTTGAAGTGCTGGATGTACTTTTGGAGGGTCTCTCCTGGCTGCTGCTTGACGTGGCACAGGTCAACCGCGGCTGGGGGGCGGTCGCGAGTGCCCTAGAAGTTGGCGACGAAGCGGTCACGCATCTCGTTCCAGGAGGAGATGGAGCCGGGAGGCAGGTTCAGGAGCCACTAACGTGCGCCATCCTTGAGAGCCATGGGGAACCACTTCACCATGACTTTCTCGTCACCATTGGCCACCTCGATGCTCAGCTCGTAGAGCTGCAGGAACTCCGCGGGGTTGGGGTGCCGTCGTAGCGCAGAGGCATGTCTGGCTTGAACTTGCCCGGCCATGCGACGCTACGCAGCTCGGGATTGAAGGCGCGACAGCCCGCGGTGGCCACCGACACCCTTTGTTGATGCGGAGCCTCGCCTTGATGCCCGCGCACCGCCACCGCACGAGGCGCATGATCTTGCCATAGTGGTGCCAGGAGTGCATGAGCGTTTTCCCGCGGCCGTGGGACTTCTTGGCAGCTTCTTTCTTCTCGCGCGGGCGCCGGACATGGTGGGTCGCGCTGGGGGGCCGCGCGTCTTGGGGAACAGACGCCGTCTTGGGGCAGAGGTGGTGGAGGCGCTCCATGAGCCACATCACCTGCAGCTGGCGGAGGACGAGGCAGTGAGAGGGACGGCACAGGGGAGCCCCCCGCTGCGCTGACAAGCTCAGCGATGCGGTCGAGCCAGTCCTCGTAGAGGTCGTCGATGGGGCGGTAGCGCAAGAGTTCGCGTGCCGTGCACAGCGCGGCCTGTGCGTCTGTGGGAGCGCGATGGGCGTGAGACAACGAGCCGGTCGGGGTCAGCGACGGAGTGGCGGTGCGGCCGTCTCGCTGCGCCGAGGGGTGGAGCGAGGACGCTTGTTGCTCGTTCCCCGCCGGGCCGGTGGCGGTGTTGGCGGCAGGCGAAGGGGAACGACGGGGTGACCCGCCGACAGGAGCCGTCTGAGCAACGCGGGCGGCGAGGGCGGCCCGATGCCCAGCGCGAGCTCGGCGAGCATCCGCCATGGAGATGACGAGTCGACGGAATGCGGATCAACGGAAGGAAAGCTTCGGCGCACCCCTACCTGGCGCGCCAAATGTGGGATTTCGGGTTCTGGCAAAACCCTCAAGGTTCGAACACTGGGGTGCGCGTGAAGATCTCCCCCTACCAAATCACGCCCTTAGCCTCACCGAGCTCTCTAAGCTTAGCTCGACAAACTCGCAACACAAGAGACACAAGATTTATACTGGTTCGGGCCACCGTTGTGGTTTAATACCCTACTCCAGTGTGGTGCAATGGATTGCCTCTCGGGCTGAGGATGAACAGTACAAGGGGAAGAACAGCCTCCTGAGGTGAGGTGTTCTTGTGCTTGGTGGGTGTGAGGATGAACTGAATGAGTTCGAGACGAGTTGCCTCCTACTATGGTGGCTAGCCCTATTTATAGAGGCCCTGGTCCTCTTCCCAAATATTGAGCGGGAAGGGATCCAACAACGGCCAATTTGAAAGGGGACAACTAGTACAAGCTATGCTAACTAAAGGTGGTCTTCGCATGCCAAAGGCTCTGGTGGTGACGCCGGCTTGGGCTCCACGATGAACTCCATCTTGCCGTCCTGCTGGTCTTGGTCTCGTTGCATCGATATTGAAACCTTTGCCTGATGCCTCGGTACTCCTCGCCTGCGCTTGCCTCCTTAGCATGAAAGAGGAATTAAGGACACTGTGCGCACTGGCGCCCGCCTGGTCTTGATCGTCATGGCTCACGTCATGAGAACCTCGCGAGGTTTGCCTTGCCTTGATCTCTTCGCTCCTCGCGAGCCATCCTGGTGAGGCCGCTCCCGAGGAGGTCTTGTGTCGTCCGCGTCGCGAGGCTTGGCCCCTCGTGAGGGTCTCGAATGCTTGTTGGTGAAGATGGGCCGTACGGGCCCGCTCGCAGAGCCATGCCACGGGCCGCAGGCAGGCAAGTCTGGGGACCCCCGTTCCCAAAACGCCGACATCATGCATGCGTCGAAAATCGCACAATCCACACACAGATTTGGTTCAGCACGCGTCGCGTGCTCGCCCCCCTACTTCGACCCGATGCGAGGGATTCGTGCGTACACATGCGCTCAAAGTATAATATGTTATCTCTCACACCATGGCATGCATGTACCATACCTTATAAGGCGAACCAAAATTTAATCCCCTCCTAATTATAAGTCCAATGACCTCTATCGCCGTCGGTCAAAGTGATTGACCAAGCGGGCACACACAGATGGACGAAGCATCTCGCCGATAACCCCGTGAGTGAGTGCTAGAGGATAACCTCCATCGCTTGCTTGTGGGCCAAACACATGTATGGAGATGTGTGGTTGTGATGTTTGAATACCTAATATATATGCTGAACTTTGATGTGGCACCTGCCTCGGAAACCTTTAAGTCCCCCACATGAACCGAGGTTCATGAGACACAGTATATATATGCTGCCCCCCTCCCCTCTTCGATGCGTAATATATACTCCTACGTACCGTAACAGAACCCGAAAATAATCCTCCTTGTTTGTCAAATTACCTTTCTCGCTGTGTCATATATTAGATGGACGACGACCTTGCTGGCACATGGAGGGTAGCGTCGCAGGCGAATGAGTGACAACCATAGTCTGCATGTGGCCCAATGTGTTTGTGATGTTTTTAATACCCAATATTCATAACTTCTTTGTGGCACCTGCCTCGGAAACCGAAAAGTCCCCACACAGAGCGAGATCGTTCATGACGTGTGTGTAGTATGTGCTGCCCGGCCCCCTTCTCCCCTCTTCGACGTGTACTATATACTCCTACCACAACACAAGCCAAAAACAAACCTCCTTGTTGGGTCAAAGTAATGGAGGACAACCTCGCAGGCCCATGGTTGGAAGCATCGCACGCGAGTGACTGTCCTATATGACGCGTACTATATGTTGCACCGGCCACCCTTTTCAGCGCATACTATATATATACTCCTACCATACGTAACAAAACCAAAAAATGACGATACTTGTTGGTCAAATTAACCTCTCTCACCGCATGTCATAGTGTTGGACGGAGACCTCACGGGCCCACAGAGAGTGTCACACGCGAGTGAGTGTCCTAGGAGCACCGCATGCATGTGGCCCAAAGATGCATGTCAAACTTTTTCTGCAGCGAACATGCGAACGAAGGAGTTTAGTGTTAAAAATTGAAAAAATAGATTTGTCTGTTTTTATACATTGATTGATTTCCCAGAGATTTAATGTGCAAAAATCAAATTTGATCTACATGAGACCCATCATAGTGCACGAAAATGGATTGCAAAATCATATGTGTACGTATACCTAGGTGCATGTTTAGTCCCGATGCAAGAAATTCCTAACATCGAGAATCTTGATTTTAAAATCCAGTAAATCCAAAACTAAGTTAAAATTCATGAAACTTATCGTGGTGTCATATGGACACCAATAGACTGTGATATTATATTTTTGTTTTCAAATTTGAGACAAGTTTTGATATAATCTTGTTACAGATAGGAAATTATCAATAATTATCAACCAATATCGCAAACGGACTCTTCATTTGAACTGTATGCGTTAGACCAACAATGTACATGTCATGCTTCGGTTAAGCAATAATGCGACATAATTAATCATCAAAAAGGAAAAATCAATACAATATGTGCCACCATGTGCCCCGTGTGCTGTACGACCATGCGTGAGTTGACGAGATGCATGCTAGCAGTCCGCCGCGCAGGCAGACCGAGAGGCCGAGGCATGCACGTGTTCACTACGCACTCATCGTGGGGCGTGCTAGTAGCTGTGTGAAATGACGGTAGACATGCCAGGAGTCTGCTGCGCAGGCTCATCGGGAGGCGAGCCAGCCCTTTGACTGTCGCCCACCTCGCTCCCACAACTCCATATTAATGGTGCGCATGATCCGCTGGTCATAATAGGCAGCCGCACCCCTCGTCTACAGTTGTCACCGCCACATGGAGTGTATTAGGATTTTGCCGAAGTGCACCATTGGAGGGAGTGGCGACGTCGGGGCTGGTGAAGCACCTGCGCAACGCATGAAGCTAGGGACAAAGGTTGTTGTCGCCGCCGACGAGGTCTCGCACGTGCAGCAGCGCGACCTTGCCTTCGTCGCCATCGTCATGCCTCCCCAGCGGGAGCCGGAGGTCCACAGCTACTCCGGCAATGACTCCTACTCCGATGGAAAAACGGTTAGTCAACCCCCCTCTTTTGTTGGGAATATACATCCTTGGTTATGTTCACCCAGTCCATGAAATCAGAGTAGGATTCGGTAGATCCATGTAGTGTATTGATTGTTTGAACGGTATCTATGGTTAGTGATTAATTGTTTTTTCTGTACAAATGATTTTTTTGCTAATAATCCGAGTAGGGTTAGCATGCGTGCTAATGATTCGTAGCCAGATCTTGAGAATTGATTTTGAATGTCCTACATATATGTTTGTGCCTTTTTTTCTTCCAGATCTTGATAATTTATTTTGAATATCCTATATGCATGTTTCTGCCTTTTTTCCCCGGGTTGCTATGTAGACAGATGAGGCTCCGGCCAGCGGCGCCGCGATCGTGTTTGGCAACTGGTATAGATGATGATGAAAGGCGGGCCGCTTGAACCGGGACCTATTCTCATAATAGGCAGCAAGCAAAGCTAAATAGGAAAAGGGGCGAGTGATGACTGCCTTTTTTGTCAGAAATCAAAAAGGGTAGAATGTGGAGCTAATATGGCTGGCTACAAGTAAAGTATAGCCAAAGAAAATGAGACGAGACATGCACCCGACAGTGCGGGAAGAAGCGGCCACGCCCTGGATCTGAGGAACCCGTAGAATATCGGGCGGACCGCATCAGCGACCTCCCAGACGCCATCCTTGGGAAATCATCTTCCTTCTCCCCACCAAGGATGGCTGCCGCACACAGGTCCTCGCATTTCCGTGGCGCACTCTATGTCGCGCCGCGCCTCTTAATCTCGATTGTCGCCGACCATCTGTCATTCATGATTTGAACTCCACGGAGCCATCATCTCCTCGCACCAGGGCTCCGTTCAACACCTATGCATCCCAGCATGCTGCCTGCTGCACATACCCTGCATGGTGGACGCTTGGCTGACATCCCGTCAATTCAAAAAACTCTAGCATTGGGTTCTACCATTACTATGCAAATAGCTTTCCACCAAGCGTTGTAGTTGTGCCCTCACCACCAATGTCCATCTCATGGTTTTCCTCCTCTCTCCACACCGCCACCGTGGCCCGGTTACATCTACTAGACAATTTGGTACAAATGCTTCGACTCCCACTGCTGAAAAACTCGCGCTTGTTGTAACATCCCAAATTTTCAATTTGGAATGTTATACATAGGACATCATATTGCATGTCATATTTTATTGCATACAGTTTTGCGATCCTAGAAAATCCTAAGCAACTCAAGGACCCACGGAGATAGTTGGGGATTTCATGATTTTCATATTTGAATTTTCTCAAATATTGGAAAGAGGATCATTTTGGTTTTATTATTTTTCTCTCCAAAAATATTTCATAATAAAAATATATGAGAGGTGATAATATGACTTCTCCAAAATAAATGAAATATTGGAGGAAAAATGTTAAAATCAAATAAATAATTTTATTCGGATTTTCTTGCTATTTTTGAATTAGAAAAATATGCATTTTTCAAGATTGCATTATTAGGCCAAGAAAATGTTCACTTTGTTCTAAATATTCTATATAGACGGCGAAAATTGTTTTTGGCATTTTTGGCATTTTTAGAATTTTTTCATATTTATTTAGGATTTTCTCGATGGAATCTGTTTTTTTAAAACGCACTGACCTAACGGGCCGTGCCCGAGCCGGATTCCGTCCGAGCTCAGGATTTATAAGCCAACCCGAGCCCCCCCTGAGGCCGAAGTCGCCAGCGCCCCCACAACCCTAACCCTAGCCGCCGCCGGACCCGTGCTGCCATTCGCCGCCACCGCCGCCCGCACTGCCGTCCGCCGCCGCCGCGCCGTCGGAGTTCGTCGCCGCCGGTTTTTCGCCGGTTTTCGTCGGTTTTATTTTTTGGTAAAAACCTAGATCGTTTTTTTCTAGATCGGGTTTTATTTTGGTTTCATTCGGTTTAGTTTATTTAACAAACGTTCGTTTGTTTAGATTTGTTAGTGAACGATTTTTGTTAGATTGGTTCTATTAGTGGACATCCACACCGTAGTTTTCTATTTTTATTTTTTTCTACCAGGGACCTATCCGCGAATGTATTTATCGGAGATTAGCCTCTGATCTTCAAACCCTCGTAACTTTTCAACCTTTTGTCCAAATCCAGTGAAACCAACGCCAAAATCTTCATCTCGAGCCCCTCTTTCTGTTTAATCAACTTGAACAAGGTTTTGATAATTTAAAATTTGGTTTGAAGTAGATTTGAATTCAAAGTTCTTTTGACCGTAGTTTCAGTTCCGTAGCTCCGATTCAATTGATTCTTTTTTCAAATCGAATCTCTTCAGTTGAGTTTTCAGATTCGATGTTCTTATTTGAGTTTTACCTGTGCATCTTTGCTTGACTGCTTATGTATGCTATTGTTTGTTTGCGATAGAATTCCTGGAGTGCAAAGCGTGCTACTACGAGTCTCTAGGGTTTGTAGATCGTCGGCAAGGAAAGTAACACCTTGATCATACTCTTTTCATACCCAGTTTTATGCATTAGCTACAATCCTCAAACAGTGCATGATTAGGATGTGATTAACATGTGGGCATTGGGAAGTAGATGATGAGGTAGAACCTATTACCTGTTTTATTATCAAACCCTTGTGAGTTACTTCTATGTTATGCTTATGTTGCCATGCTATGCTCGTAGACGTGGATTGGGTTTGAGTGTATCCATGACAGATGTGAGATTTTTAATTAATGGTTCAACTTAAGGTGGCAACTTTAATACACATCTGGGTGGATTGTTGGTTTGGGCACCTGGGGTTATACCAATGTTGTCCTAGGAGATCCCGGGGTTATACCGTGTGATCCTCCTACCGCCACCCAGGCTCAAAGGGATCATAAGATTGTTCATGCTAGAAACTTCCGTGTGCAGCCACAAGCTATTATGGGCTCTAGCATAGTTGAGTATGTTGCATGACCTCTTCTAGTGGTAGGCTAGCAGATGTAGGGGATGTAGGTTGGTTCTGTCTACCCGGGGTTAGAGTTAATGCTTCTGAAAGACTGTGTCTCGGTCATCCGTTTCTCAAACACCATGTAGTGCGAGAAATCCAACGGAGGAGATCGAGTCTTGTGGGGAAAATTGTGCAAACCTCTGCAGAGTGTACAAACTAATCATGGTTAGCCGTGTCCCCGGTTATGGACATCTTGAGTATCTGGTACTTGGATTATCATGTTGATCTCATCACTCTAAATTAATTTGTTGGGTTGTTAATTATTTTTAATTGGGATTGAGATGGGGGTACCATTCTCAATGTTTCAACTGCCATGATAGTTAAACAAAAATATTCCTTTGATGTAGGAAAAAATTGGCTTTTCACAAAACATTATAACCATAGAGCCTCCACCAGCCATATATGCATGTAGTGATAGCATTTATTCTGTTCATTGCTCTGCTGTGTTATATTGCCAGCATATTCCATGTGCTGACCCGTTTTCGGGCTGCAACATATCATGTTGCAGACTTTTCAGACGAAGAGTAAGGTGCGCTAGGTCGTTGTCGTGCACTCAGCTTTGCCGTTGGAGTTGATGGACTCACTTTATTTTCCAAGCCTTCTGATGTTACCTTATTTAGATGGCCTTAAGCCATATTTATTGTAATAAGCTCTCACTTGAGACATTCAATGTAATAAGTGTGTGATTGCTACTCTGTTATAAATCCATTCAAGTACTGTGTGTATCAGCATTACCGATCCAGGGATGACACTGAACACAGAGACTTGATCGTCTGATGTCGGGTCGCTACACTTGTGGTGGTCGATCTGTCGGAGGCCTCGCTGCACAGCATCATCCACTCGTGCTGCCCCGCCCTAGAGCGCTTGCTGCTTGTTTTTGGAAAGGAAATCTGTATCCGTTATCTCCAAATAAAGTCACCTCACCTTGTAAGCATTGGAATTTGCTTTAACGGAGAGGAGCTCATCATCAAGAATGCCCCTTCACTCTGAAGGCTGCTCCTTGATTATTGTTAAGCACCTTTGCAAATAGTTGTGGTCTCTGCGCCTAAACTGGAGACCTTGGGTGTAATTCCTGATCCGTTTGAAGGTTACAAGATGGTGGTTGGCTCCACACTTATTCAGGTACTGTATATTATCATCAATACTTTTGTAATAATAAGCTACATTTTTCATTTGTGTGTGTAAGTTTTATATCATCAACACTTTTGTAATCATAAGCTGCATTTTTCATTTGTGTGTATAAGTTTTATATAATCTTGGAGTACACTTGGTACTAATATTATGTTCTATGATCAATGAAGAGTTTGTCCATGGGTACCCTATCAATGGTGCTGGATTCTGTCAAGACCTTACATATCAATATGTGGTGTTTTGATCAGAACATGATTATTGGCTTGTTGTGATGCTTTCCATGTCAAGCACATTGATACACGTTAATAGAACTAACCGTTTAGCTGTACGATTTTTTTATACATTAACTGTTTTCAGTCTTCATGTCTATTTAGGCTAAAGGACATGGACAAAAAGGTATAACCAATCGGGGGCATAAGAAGTGTCGGCGTTCTGGGAACGAGGGTCCCCAGACTTGCGTGTCTGCGGCCCACGGCGTGGCTGTGCTAGCAGGCCTGTACGACCCATCTTCATCAACAAGGCATTCAAGACCCTCGCGAGGGGCCAAGCCTCGCGAGGCGGACGACGCAAGACCTCCTCAGGAGCGGCCTCGCCAGGCAGGCTCTTGAGGGGCAGAGAGATCAAGGCGAGGCAAACCTCGCGAGGTTCTCCTGACGTGCGCCATGACGATCAAGACCAGGCGGGCGCCAGCGCGCGCAGCTTCTTTGTTTCCTCTTTGGTGTTAAAGGAGGCAAGCGCGGGCGCGGAGTACTGAGGCATCAAGCAAAGGTTTTCATATCGGTGCAATGAGACCAAGACCAGCAGGACGGCAAGACGGAGGTCACCATGGAGCCCAAGGCGGCGTCACCACCAGAGCCTTTTGCAGGCGAAGACTACTTTTGTCAGGATAAGCTGTACTAGTTGTCCCCTTTCAAATTGGCCGATGTTGGCTCCCTTCCCGCACAATATTTGGGGAGAGGACCAGTGCCTCTATAAATAGGACTAGCCACCATAGTAGAAGGGGTCTGATCTGATCTTGAGCCAATCCTTAGCCACACACCGAGCACAAGAACACCTCAACCTCAGGAGGCTATTCTTCCCCTTGTACTGTTCATCATCAGCCCAAGAGACAATCCACCACCACTACACTGGAGTAGGGTATTACACCACAACGGTGGCCCGAACCAGTATCAATCTTGTGTCCCTTGTGTTGTGAGTTCGTCGAGTTCATTCTTGAGATCTTAGCAAACCTAGGGCGTGGATCGGTAGGGAGGAGAACTTCGCGCGCACCCAGTGTTCGAACCTTAAGGGTTTTGCAAGAACCCGTGATCTGACATTTGGCGCGCCGGGTAGGGGTGTGCCGAAGCTTCCTTTCCGTTGCTCCATGTCCCGTTGCTCCATCATCTCCATGGCAGACGATCGCCGTGCTCGTGCTGAGCGCCGGCTGCCATCGCCACCCGTGTCGCTCATACGTCTCCCGTTGGCGGGCCACCTCGTCGTTCTCCGTCGCCTGCCGCCAACGCCGCCACCGGCCCGGCGGGGAACGAGTAGCAAGCATCCTCGCTGCACCCTCGGTGCGGCAGGACTGCCGCACCGCCACTCCATCGCTGGCCCCGGCTGGTTCCTCGTCCCATGCACGCCACGCTCCCATGGACTCGCGGGCCGCGCTCCTCATGGCACACGAGCTCCTGCACTACCGCCCAGTCGACGACCTCTACGAGGACTGGCTCGACCGCATTGCCGAGCTTGTCCGCTCCGTAGGGGGCTCCCCTGCGCCGTCCCTCTCTCCGCCTTGCCCTCTGCCAGCTACGGGCGACGTAGCTCACGGAGCACCTCCACCACCTATGCCCCAAGAAGGCGCCCTGGCGCCAAGGCGCGTGGCTCCACGACGCGACCCACCGCATCCGACACTCGCTCGTGAAGAAAAAACCCGTCAAGAAGTCCCTCGACCGCAAGAGAACGCTCTGCCACTCCTCGCACAGCCGCGCTAGGATCGTTTGCTGCGGCAAGGCCCCGCGCCGCTTGCCGTAGCGGCGCGTGGGCGCCAAGACCAAGCTCCACCTCCAAGGCGGGCCCCGGTGACCACGGCCGGCTGCCGCGCCTTCACCCTCGAGCTGTGTAGCGTCGCCTGGCCGGGCAAGTTCAAGACGGATCTGCCTCCTCGCTACGACAGCACCCCTAACCCCGAGGAGTTCTTTCAAGTTCTTGCAGCTCTACGAGCTGAGCATCGAGGCGGCCTACGGCAACGAGAAAGTCATGGCGAACTGGTTACCCATGGCTCTCAAGGATGGCGCCCGCTTCTGGCTCCTGAATCTGCCCCCAGGCTCGATCTCCTCCTGGGACGAGATGCACAACCATTTCGTTGCCAACTTCTAGGGCACTCGCGACCGCCCGCCGGCCGCGGGTGACCTACGCCGCGTCAAGTAACAACCAGGAGAGATCCTCCAGAAGTACATCCAGCGCTTCAACAACGTCCGCCTCAAGATCCCCAAGGTGACGGACGAGGCCATCATCTCCGCGTTCTCTGATGGCGTCCGCGACGTCAAGATGAAGGAGGAGCTCGCTATCCATGAGGAGCTATGCACGTCTCTGGAGTTGTTCAACCTGGCAACCAAGTGCGCAAGAGCTGAGGAGGGGCGCCTCTCCCTCCTCGAGCTCCCAACTGCGGACCCGAAGGAGAAGAAAGCCAAGGCCAAGGACGTGAAGCACAAGGGAGCAGCCGTGCTCGCGGCGGAACCGGACACCAAGCGCGGCAGAGACCAGCCCGAGTCATCCAAGAGCAGCCGACCGTTCTGCGCCTTCCATAACCTGCATACCCACAACACCATCGACTATCAAGAGCTCAGCGCCATTCGAGAAGGACGCTTCGGTCGACGCCCCAGCGCAGCGACCGGGGCTACGGCCGAGGAGGAGGAAATGGTGGCGGACGCTGGGACGACCGTGGCCCGCGCCAGGAGTGGCGCGACCGGCCGTCGTGAGGACCGCTGGCAGGATCAGCCTCGTGAGGGCGCCTGGAGGGACCCGCCTTGTGAGGATCGTCCTCACGGCAACGCCGGTCTTCCCCCACTACCGCCATCGCCAAGAAGGAATGACGACCACCATCAAGACGAGGGGGCTGGGGGACTTCCAGGAGCCGCGCGCTATCGCCTGGATCTTGGGCGGAGCTCAAGCCCCAGCCTCACAACGTATCTTCAAACAGTTTGCTCGTGTAGTGAATGCAGTCCTCCCCAAGCTCGAGGCCACGCGCTCGCTCAAATGGTCCAAGTGCCCCATCACGTTCAGTTCGGAAGATCAGCTCAAATGCGCAGCTACAGCTGGCGCCCTCCCAATGCTTTGTTCACCAGTCATCAGCAACGTGCAAGTTACCAAGACCCTCATCGACGGTGGCACAGGGCTCAACGTCCTGTCCGTCGACACGTTCGACAACCTCCAAGTGCCATATGACCAGCTTCAGCCTACCAAGCCTTTCTCAGGAGTGACCAATGGTTCCACCACACGGATAGGGCAGGTCCGCCTCCCTGTCACCTTCGGAGAATGCAACAACTACCACACCGATGTCATCGACTTCGATGTCACCTACATCCGCCTGCCATATAATGCGATCCTCGGGTACCCATCACGGCTACAATGTCCTCAAGATGCTAGGAAGCGACAGAATCATCACGATCCCGTGCGAAGGAAGAGATGCGGTGTGCTCCCTCGAGCGTGCCTTCCAAGCCACAAGCAAGTCACCCCTAGACACCGCCGTCACCCACAGAAGGTGCTCCTCCCTTGGCGGCGTCGCCTTCGCCTGCACCGTCAGCCGGGGCCGCAGGATCAGTGGCATCGCCGGTCAAAGGCGCGAGGACGAAGCCGCGAAACTTTTTCAGCAGGGCCTCCACTTTACCTTTCATGGCTGCGGCGGCAGCCGTGCAGTGCTCATCAGCTACATGCTCCAGCAGCTCGTCAAGACGAGCCCTGGGGTCATGAAGGTACAGATGGCTGAAGAAACGCGTCAGTGCAGCTGAAGAAAGGACTTGAGCCTCTGCCTCAGCCATGGGACTGATGCCCTCCACGACTTCCTCAAGCGCCTTCACCAAGTGGGGAAGCAACTGAGCGGGGCCATCCTCGTCGGTGGTCAGCGGCTTCACCAAGCCCTTCTCGTACAGTGCCTTCAGCGCCACGCTGGACCTGTCCTGGAGAAGCGAGAAGGCCACACGGTCTTCAGCCAGGACCTTCGCCCTGGCGTCAAGATCGGCCTCCTTCACCTTTGCCTCCCGCTCTAACTCTTCCAGCCGGCTGCGCTCCGTGGCCTGCGCCTTCGCCAGCTCTCCCAGCTCGGCATCGCGGCCCTTGATGGCATCCTCCCGAGCCCTCATCTCCTCCTCACTCGCTTGGCGGCCACATGCTTCTTCTGCGTGCTGGTCGCGCAGGCTCTTCAGCTTGTCCTCCAGCTCTCGGCAGCGGTCGCGGGCGTCCTTGGCATCCTTAAGCGCCGCCTTGCGATCGGCTGCAGCTTTGGCAGTGGCCTGCTTCTCCTTCTCGAAGGCCGCCGCGGCCTAGCTTAGCGACGCTCGAACCGCCGAGTCGGAGTGAAGCCAGCTCCAGGTGCCCGGCCACCAGGCACGGGTCCGCGACCAGGAGATCTTCCCGCAGCTGGACCATCTCCGAAGGGCGCGCTCCAAGACGGCAGAGGAAGCAGAAGAACCTGGGGCCAGGGGCGCAGCAGGAGAAGGGGGCGACGTTGTTACCAGAGCCTGGGGGATCAAGGGCTCCTAGGCGTTCGGGACCTCATCAGCCGAGCCAGGCACCGGCACTTCCGGAGCCAGCGGGGCCACGAGGGCCGACTCCTCCCGACGATGCTCCTCTTGGCCTCGTTAGGGCGACCGGGATGGGGAGGTGCGGAGTGCGGTCACCACCTTTCTCTGCAGAGGGGGACGCGGCTGCTGTATCCTCCTTCCTTTTCTTCGCCGAAGGCATCGGCCTGATCAACCAAGGGTGAACATTAGAAAATAGCAAGTACAAGCAGGAAGAAGACGAAGCTCGAAACACTTACTGATCCACCGCGATATAGTCCACCTTCTTCTTGGGGAGCCTAAAACCCGAAAGCGTTGGAGCCTGAGGAGTGGGCACACGGGCTCCGGGAGCAGAAGACGGCGCAGCAGAAGGGCCAGAGCGGGCTCCAGGCGGCGTCAAGGCGGAGGCAGCACTTCGAGAAACCAGCGACGACCTGCCCCTCGTTGGGATAGCAGGCAGCTCTCCCTCCTCCTGGTGGGCGTCGACCTCGGCGTCGTTAGGAAGGGCGCGGAGGATGTCAGCTTTGCTCAAGGGGGAGGTCTCCCCCATCTCTTTGGGGGTCACCTCCGAGTCTTCCACTTCCCCTTCTTCCTCGCCATGGGACTCATCAGAAGACATCTCCACCGGCTTCGGCGCAGCAGGGGCCCCGGTAAGCACCGGCAACACCAGCCCGCGCGCGTCAAAAGTTGGTCGGGCGGCCACGATTTGCTCCCAGTCCGTGCAGCGAAACAAAGGAACGAAGGCGCTCGGTGGGTACTCCTAGTTGTCCCCAACCAAGAGGCGCAGAACAGCAGTCAGCTCATCGTCAGGCAGGGCCTCCGGGCTCTGGCGAATCTTGTCTTCTTCATCTCCAAGCCTCCACAAGGGGCACTCTCGTGCCTGAAGAGGAGCAACACGCAGCGCCAAGAATTCCCTCACGAGCATGGCCCCCGTCACCTTGGCCGCCCTCGCATTCCCCGGCTTCAGGTCGGCTTTCATCTGCTCCAACACCGACGACGCCCGCTCATCAGTAAGCTCTGCACGATACCACCCCTTGTCGGACTGGGGCATCTCCGTCGGCAGTGCCAGGCGCGGGTGGTCGCACTTGGCACCCATCATGACCCATTTGGCCCGGAGGTTGTCGGCCTTCTTCCCGGTGTTCGAGATTGAGTTGGACTTGCCGGCCGCGATGAAGTTGGCGCACCCGGAGACATGACCCTTGCTGGTGCGGAGGAAGAAGAAGTGGTGCAGCAGAGCCACAGACGGCATCACGCCCAGATACGCCTCGCAATAATAGGCAAAGATGGACAAGAGAAGGCTCGAGTTGGAATGGAGACGCAGTGCCTGCAGCCCGTAGTGGCCGAGGACCTCATAGAAGAAATCGAAGAAAGGAGCAAACAACCCAGCGGCGATACTGCTCGTGAAGAAGGGGAAGAACATGCTCCCCTTGGGCTCTGGCACGTCGGAGGCAACCCGAAGCTCCATCTTCCCTCTTCTCGTTGCTCTCCCCCGCCGTCAGCAAGCGCGTGGCGGCGAGGCTCTTCTTTGAGACGTTGGGCACGTCGAGAGCAGGTTCGTACCAAGCCGGCGACCCGGAGGGCTTGACCTTGCGCGGCACCATTAGTCACTGATGCAGGAGAAGATGGAAGCAGATCTGAGGATTTCGGAGGCAGGGCGCAAGAAAGGGGATCTGAGCAAGGCGAAGGGAAGCAATGAAGGCAAGCATTGTCTGCGCTAGCCTTTTGTCAAGTTGGGCAGTTGTCGAGGCAGCGTGGGGAAGCGGAGACGCCCACGTCCAATCAACCACCACGCGTCGACCAAGGCCGCAGGCTATTGGGGCCCGCGGTGATCCGCACTTGACCTTTGGCTTCGCCTCGAAGCCAAGCCCGAGCTCGCCTTGGGCCCGGGGTTACTGTCGGTGTTCTGGGAACGGGGGTCCCCAAACTTGCCTGCCTGCGGCCCACGGCGTGGCTGTGCTAGCAGGCCTGTACGGCCCATCTTCATCAACAAGGCATTCAAGATCCTCGTGAGGGGCCAATCCTCGTGAGGCGAACGACGCAAGACCTCCTCAGGAGCGGCCTCGCCTGGCAGGCTCGCGAGGGGCGGAGAGATCAAGGTGAGGCAAACCTCGCGAGGTTCTCGTGACGTGAGCCATGACGATCGAGACCAGGCGGGCGCTAGCGCGCGCAGCGTCCTTGTTTCCTATTTGCTGTTAAAGGAGGCAATCGCAGGCACGGAGTACTGAGGCATCAAGCAAAGGTTTCCATATCGGTGCAACAAGACCAAGACCAGCAGGACGGCAAGATGGAGGTCACCATGGAGCCCAAGGCGGTGCCACCACCAGAGCCTTTTGCAGGCGAAGACTACTTTTGTCACATAAGCTGTACTAGTTTTCCCCTTTCAAATTGGCCGTTGATGGCTCCCTTCCCGCTCAATATTTGGGGACAGGACCAGGGCCTCTTAAATAGGACTAGCCACCACAGTAGAAGGGGGGCTGATCTGATCTTGAGCCAATCCTTAGCCACACACCAAGCACAAGAACACCTCAACCTCAGGAGGCTGTTCTTCCCGTTGTACTGTTCATCATCAGCCCAAGAGGCAATCCACCACCACCACACTAGAGTAGGGTATTACACCATAACGGTGGCCCGAACCAGTATAAATCTTGTGTCCCTTGTGTTGTGAGTTTGTCGAGTTCGTTCTTGAGATCTTAGCAAACCTAGGGCGTGGATCGGTAGGGAGGAGAACTTTGCGCGCACCCCAATGTTAGAACCTTAAGGGTTTTGCCGGAACCCATGATCCGACAAGAAGCAACGGGACTTTCTCAGTTCTCATGACATTCGTTTGAGGACAATAACACTCGAAGGATATGCATCCAACCATGCAAAAACTAGCTTTGCCACATTCTTACTGTTGATTGTGAGAGTACTATTGTCCATGAGGATTAAGTTTTTTAACAAAAACTTTCTTACGGATGGACACGTTGAACAACATAAAAAGAAGTTTCAGGTGGACAAAAGGGCTTCTGAACATGCTCAGCTTCTATTTACAACAACTTGTCTTCATGTACCAGTAGATTTTTTGGCCCAGGATCTTGATTTTATGGATCAGACCGATCCATTTGATTGTGATCGCCGAAAACTTTGGCTGAGTTAGTTGTTATTGTCTTGTTCAATCTGGATTTTGTGTAAACCTGATGAACAATTAATCATTGTGCTTTTGTACCTTCTATAAGCTGGAGTTAGATATTGCTGCCCTTTTCAACTCGGCTTTGACCCATATTATTTTCTTACAAACCGGAGCTTCTATCAAGAAGCCTCATGGTTTCGAGAGGGAACTTGGTCACATGATCTATGTGCGAAACAACATAAATTGTATCTTCCCGCCTCGATTTATTTTACAGAGGCAACATGCAACTGTGCTAAACATATGAAATTATTCACGGTTCGTTTCACCTTTTTATACATTGATTTTCCTAGGCACTTTTAACAAGTAGCCACCACATTATTTTCACAAGCGGTCGTATTAGTCCAACCGTGGGCATTCAACTAACCATTTACTACCGCAGGGAGTTGTTTGATTAGATGGGACCACTATGAGTAGTCCGCCGCGCATGCTCACCATACCGGGAAGCGAGCCGTGAGAACTGCAATTTATTGCTGGTTTTGGACTTTTGTTTCGGACGCCTCGTGAAGGTACATAGAACATTCCTCTATTCTCATCTACAAGCACCGCCGCGGATCGCTACCTGTTGCGAGATGGAGGACGAGCCGGCCAACAAGCGGGGGCGGGTCAAGCCAGAACCGCAAGAGCCTCCGACGAACGTGGACTTCATCAGCAGCCTCCCTGATGAGGTGTCGGTAACCATCATATCCCACCTCCCCATCAAATCTGGCATGCGGACCACTGTCCTCTCGTGGCGGTGGTGCCCCTTTGGCACTCCACCACCCTGAACCTCATCGTCGACCACGAGATCTGCAGCAAGGAGCAGCAACGCCTTGACGCATTGTCCCACGTCCTCACCATGCACCCTGGGCCGGTCAGATGCCTTGCTATCGGCAGGTTCAGTCCCCACTGCAAGGCCAAAACAAGGTTTCACTACTGGTTCCTATCCCCAGCCCTAGATTGGCTAGAGGTTCTTAGGTTTATAGCTGCGCATCCGTGCTCGCTGCCGCCGTCCGCACTACGCCTTGCGCCCACATTGGCTTGCTACATACAGGCAGTGCATTTTCCCCTGGATTGATGTTGCGTGCGCTCTTCATCTCCCTAAACTTAATCACCTCGAGCTCATTGTCGTCCGCATCTCGAAGGAGGATTTGGAGCACCTGCTCGTCGACTAGACAATGCTCGAGTACCTTCGTCTTCATGCGATGGATGGGTTCAGTAGCCTCCACATCACGTGGACGAATGTCCGTGCGATTTATGTGCATTGATGGCGCCGCCCAAGGCTGTCAGTTGAGGTGTTTCATGATATGGTCATTGAGAATGCGCCTTTCCTCGAGAGATTGTACGTACTTGATAAATTAGGTCCAGCAAGAATCAGGGTCATTCACGCACCAAATTGACAGTGTTGGGCTATTCGTGTGCTAAATTCAGCGAACTTGTTACTATATAATTATCCGTTCAGGTACAACAACCTTCTTCTTCTCCTTTTTATATATTATTGGACAACACACTTTATCTAATGTTTGTTGATATATATGTTTGCCTGTCATCCAGAAAATGATTCCCACAAGCTTGATCCGGCCTCTGCGCACAGTGAATATATTGGCACTACAATCTGTCGGCCCCGATCTGGATGAAATTGTTAGATTCCTTAAATGCTTTCCTTGCACGAAGAAACTATACATCAAGGTGATGCTCCTTTTCTGTTAATTGGTAACCACAACGGAGCTCAATTTTTTGTTTCTTTTACCCATGAGTACAATGACAAATGTAGAATGATTACTAAGGTTGTGTTTGATAGCAAAGTATTATGTAAAACAAAGTATCAAAAACTACAGTAATTTTGCCTGTAGGTGTGAGATACCATAGTTTTATCAAAACAGAGTATTTTCGAGTATTCACAATACGTAGAACCTGTTTGGCTGTTGCCGCATAACGCTATAAATTTTGCTATTTAGCCGTTGCGTTTAAGCACCCAGCAGCTCTAATTTAAAAAAAAGAGGTTTGGGGTTCTTTTTTTTATGCAGAGAAAAAACTGCAGTTTACTCAATACTACAATATTAAAAGCATAGTTGTTAGGGGCAACCAAACAACTCATTGTAAATAAAACTATGATAATCTCAAAAACTGTAGTATTCTCAAATTACTTAGAAAATACTTTGGTATCAAAAGGGGCCAAAAATAAATTTGGAGGATTTCAATACATATATTTTTTGAGATGCTAGTGTTGTACTCGTTCTATTCCTTCGCCTGACATGCTTTCATGATAAAAGTTTATCATGAAAGATTGAAGGTGGAATTTCACTCTTTTCATGTATTTTAGAAATCCTGCAAATCAAAGAGGCCCAAAGTGTTCAAATCTGTAGCTAGGCACTAATATGTTATCTTCGTTTGCAGATACTAGCAGACCCGAAAGTAGAAAATGTCGGGGAATATAACAATCCCATTGAATGCCTTGATCTTCATCTCACAGAAATTACTTTTAATGATTACCGAGGCACCACACAAGAAATTAAATTCGCCATGTTCTTTATTTAGAAAGCAAGGTTGCTCAAGGTAATGAGATTTGCCCTATATTTACTATGTAGAAGTGAACGATTGCTAAAGAGCGTAGGCGTCTACAGCTGAATGGAAAAGGCTCTGCAGAAGCTGAATTTTAGTTTGTAACTTCATATGACAGACTATTCGGAATTCACTGTATCGAGCCGCTATATGACTTCTCAGTGGCTGATCTTTTCACAGAAATAATGCATGAAAAAGATTATGAAGGAGATGAATTTTATGTGTTCGAATAGTTTGAACCTTGTAATCTTAGAATCTGGGCATTGTAATGCTGGAATTTGAACCTTGCAATATTTATGGTATTTGTTATATAACGTAATTGGATGTTTAATTTGGTTTTGCAATAATTTCTTGTTATAAGTATATATATGTTGTTCTTCTGTACACAGAGCATAGATGTTGTGCAGAAAGAGCATATCATATCGCACATGGACCACACTATTGGGAACCCTTCGGTGATGAATTCATCAATCATAGACGGGTGTATACCAGCAAGAATGTTCCCACAACACACACGGCTTATTCCATCACAAACAGCTCATATGGATCAACTGTATGCCATGTATCATAGACGCAACTCTAATCTGATTCATGCTTGATGTCTCCGCCATCGCTCGCACAGTTCGTCTTATTTTCCACGTATCACTTTGTCGGCCTCTGCTCGCGTCCCTCGACACGTTGTGCTCGCTGTTAGGCACCGCGGCTTGCTCTGCTCGCGTACCTCCACGTGTTCGTCTTGTGGACAACTTTTCCTTGCGCGTTCAACTACTATATGCATATATGTGGTTGCTCGCCGTTGAGGGGACTGCGGAGCACTTTGCTCGCGTCCTTGCGCGCGTGCTCTGCCAGCGGTTGGGGCCTGCGCACGATAACGTTGGGGGCCCCATATGCATGCAGTTGCGCTGCCGGCGTTGCCACGATGCAGTTATGTGCGCCACGATGGAGTTACAAGCTGCAAATTAGAATTGCCATCCGGGCGTGCGGATATTCCAGGCCGTCCAGATTCCCCATTAATTCCCGCGGTCATTATAACCTTAGTATCTTCAACCTTTCGATCTCACCCCACAACACAACAAACACACCCACGACGACACATACAGAGAGGATATCTAGCGGCGCTCCAATGGAGTTCGGCGAGCATAAGTGGAGACCCACGCGAGGGAAATGGATCTCTCGGTGGTGTGCACCATCGACCTGATTGTGGTGGAGGACTACATCAACACTGTGGAGTAGTTGCTTGCTCGGGACAAGTACAAGGTGGTCAGCATCGACCTCCAGTACACCGGCGGTCATCCCGACAAAGATCAGAAGGTTGTCGTCGCCCAGCTGTGCGTGCACCATCATGTCCTCATCTACCACTACTGCATGGCTACAAAGTCTTGCGACCGTTTCACTAGGTTTGTCAACATCACTGAATACAACTTCACTAAGGTGGAAACCTCCAATGATGTAAAAGCGATCATGATTATGGGCATGGCCTGTAAGAACCTTGAAGAAATCTGTGGCGACTACAGGGTCTGCGGTAGCATGAAGAGGGACTCCCTGGTTGAACTCGCCTCGACCATCATCGACCCCTACTAGAAAAATATGAAGCAGGATGCCAACAGAACAAGTCCCATGTCCTGGCACGGGGCTTGGATGTGGCAACTAGATGAACCTCACCTCAGGTTCACGGCCAAGAGCGTGTACACATGCTATGAGATGCACAGGAGGATCGTTGACACGAGGAAGTGCCTCATTCCCGAAATCGACGAGGCCGAATTGATCCACAAGTAGAGCAGTAGCGCCAACCGTCACAAGAAGTAGATGGTGATCAGATGATCGTTTATCCTACCTAATTATGCATGTAATATATAGTTCACTTTGGTCTGTGGAAATGTCATGTGTGTAGTAGCCACCTATGTAATTATGCATGTAATAGTTTACTTTGGTGTGTGCAAATGTCATGTGTGTAGTAGCCACCTATGTAATTCGATGTTTAATTTGGTTATGAAACCATGTCATTATAAGTGTGTGTGTGTGTGTGTCTGTGTATCTATACATATATAGTGTTACTATTCATCACCCAGGGTGTAGAATAGGTTATTCTTCATTCGAGGTTACGATCACTTCATAGATAAATTACATTTGAAATACAAATAGTTACATTCATATTGATTTACTGCATAAAATTTGGCATAACAAAAAAATATAGGTAAAAATTGTATTTTATGTACATTTTACATTATGTTTTTACATTTGTAATTTTACGTAACATAAAAATATTTTTTACAACGATTATAGGTTTTCTTACGTTCTCTTTTTATGTCTAAAATAAGAAAAAAATTACGAAACGCAAAATTACGATGCATAGATGTTAAAATAGAGGTGGGTGTAGAATAACTATTCCTCACCCAGGATGACGAATAGTCAACCCCTATATATATATAGTTATTTGGATCATAACAACCCCTATATAGGGCCCGAAGACAGGTTCCTGAACTTCCCTTGACTGTCGGCCCAGCCCGACAGAATCCCACCTGGACCCCGATCTCGATCGAGCCGCCTCGCCCCAACCCCCCTCCTCGCCGCTCCTCCCCTCGATCTCTGCCGTGATTCACCGCCGAAAATCCGCCAGATCCAGCGCCTCCCTTCCTTCTCCAGATCCTGGCCGACTGGATCGAGCTCCGCCCCCTCCGACTCCACCTCCTGCCCGACCGTCGGCACGGGCGAGCGAGCGACGGCGGATGCCGGCGCGAGGGAGCCCGCGTCGCCTAGAGCTGGCGGAGCCGGCGAAGCCACCAGATTTCTGCAACGAACGGCCGCCATGGACTTCCGGAAGCCTCATCCTCGGTCCATCGTCACCGCCATACGGCTTGGCAGTGCTTGTGACGGCCAAGGCGCAACCTATGGCGAACAGCGCACCCAAGGAAGCATCTCGACGGTGGAGGCCGCATCGGCGGCGCCTTCAAATCTAAGAACAGTATATGAATTTCCTCCCTGATCTTGCCTTCTTCTTCAATATTGCCTTCTCTGACCTTCTTGCTTCGTGCAGATGAACTTCGCGCCCCCTGCAAGACATGGATTGCCATGCGGTTCCTCTCCTACCTCCACGACGAATTTTTCTCAAGGTGGCCTATCAACTGCTGGAAAAAGGTTGGCCGAACTTCTAGCCAGGGTATGGTTGAACTTCTTCCTTCCTTTGGTTTGTTATTTTCTTACAGCTATGTGAAGTTCAGGTGGTGTGTGAGCATCAATCCTGGCTACAAAAGCTTTTTTAAAACTGCCTGCTTACAGGCATGTGAAGTTCAGGTAGTATGTGAGCCTCAGTCCAGGCTACAAACACTATAAAATCTGCCTGCATTCACATTCACATGTGGAAAAGCCATGTGAAGTTCAACTAGTAATTGTGCTAGAGTTCAGGTTGGTATGTGTCTGGTTCTGTGCAAAAAAATAAAAGGAAAATAGAACATGCATGTGATATGACATGAAGGTCAGGTTGGTATGCACTAGCAGTCCAACCATTCAAAAACTCATGAAGGTTCAGGTTTTTTAACTGTAGACAATATTTCCCTATTGCAAAACAAGAAGTTCAGGTTGTGGAGAGTGCTCAGTTCAGGTACATATAAGTAATAAAATATTGTAGAATTAAAAAACATGATGTGAAGTTCATTCTGTGAAGGGTGCTCAGTTCAGGTACAAAGGCATTGGCAGATGCTCAGCTCGGAGCATAGTGTGATGGCTCTCACCACTTTTATATGAGAAGTTCAGGCTAAGAATAATGCTAAGTTCAGTTACAAAGGTATATGCAGATATAACTTGTGCGTTAATAGACATTTTTTTCTTTTATGTCAGCAAGACGAGAGACGCATGAAGAAGCTTAGAAGTTCCCAGCAGCAAGTACTCAATCCAAAGCCTGGATGCGTTGCACCACCCCCTCAATGGATCACACCTCAAACGGAAAAACAACATTACCAACCTGCTCCAGACCAAAAAATGGATGACACCCGAAACACACGGATACTTCCAAGATGCTGGGTCACAGCCCTATCCGCACAGGTTTGCGCCTCCACCTAATTGGGTGATGCCGGAAATCCCCCGCGGATTCTTTGTATCCACCAGCAGACTCCCAAGCACGCCGATGGAGGAGGGGGTTAGCTCAAGTCCTGCGTGTAACTCTGGAGGTTATCCTGGTGTGCCTCATCAATGCCAAAGCGAAGCAACTAAACCGGATCCCAGGACAAATGCAACAGCAACAGACACACGGAGGAGAGTGATTTGCACACTACCACCGTTTGATCCTGCTGCTGCTGCTACAAGTCAGAATTTTACGGGGCATAAGGTAGATGGATTGCTTCACAAAACAAAAGAGCAAACCAAGACCAGGATCGCAATACCTCCACAACCACCTCAATAAAAAAGGACGCAAACAAGAGAGAGGCCATCTTTGGCCCTCCTTCCTCCTCGTGATCCACTGCTGCATCCTGCTATGATTACTCCACCATGCCCCATCCCATAGGGACAGCAGCCGACACCGGCGGAGTTGCGATCATACACGCCTGTAAGTGAAACAAAAAATATTTATATACGCATCTTGTATTATCTGCACATTTTCCGCTCCCTCCAGGATAACAAGTTCATAAACTGCATTTTAAGGTGTTGTTTGGATTTTTTTCTTTTTCTGCAAACGCCAGATCTACCGGATTATCTAATACCAAGACTAAAGATGGGATTCAAAGATGTAGAGAAAGCAAGGGAATTTTATAACATATACGCTAGACACGCTGGTTTTGGAATCAGGAAGACGGGTGGAAATGACAACCACAATTATTTTGTTTGCGCCTTCCAAGGGATACACACATCTTCTGTTTCAGAGGCCAATAGGAAGTGAAACAAAACATTGCAGAGGACGGGCTGCAATGCAAGAATGAGGGTGAAGGTGCAGGAGGATGGCACATGCGTGGCAGTGGACATTGAGTACAATCATAATCACGAGCTCATGCAAACTGATGACATGCTGGTATTTTTGCACTCACACAAGAATTATGACCCCACTATTTTGGAGTACGTAAAGCTCCTGCAGTACCATGATGTCAAGCACACAACAATCATGTCCATGCTATCTGAAAATGAAGATGGAAGCTACTTCCTAAGCATGACCGGACGAGACCTGCTAAACCAGTAAGTATTCAAACACCCACATACTGCAATGTAAAATAGCATCCTAGCTCACAACCCTTTGCTAGCAAAAAATAAACAAATGCATGTTTGCATGTGATTTGCAGGAAAGCCATGAATGCAAGGAAAGATGATTTGGATGATGTATTGAAACTTGTTTCATTCTTCAAAGACATGAAGGCAATAAATGATGAGTTTTTCTATGACAGCCAAGTGGACAAGGACAAGTCAATTAAAAACATTTTCTGGTCCAATGCAAGCTGCCGAGGAGCCTATCAAGACTTCGGCGATTGCGTAACATTCGACACAACTTACAAGACCAACAGATTTCATATGCCCCTGAGAGTGTTTGTTGGAACAAACCATCACTTGCAGTCAACGATATTTGCTGTTGCCCTGATAAGAGATGAAGATGCAAAGTCATTCAAGTGGTTGTTCGATACATTTCTACAGTGCATGAACAACAAGCACCCAACTTGCATTCTAACAGGTGAGTTAAAAAAAACTCCTCAAGTTTCATCATCTTTTCAGTCTATGGGTCTGTGTTGGTTGGGTACATTGGTTTTGTCTGAAAATAATGTAAAGAATGCAGTTCAACCACTGTAAGCACAGAAGTCCAACTAGCAGTACAAGAAAGCCAAATTATCTGTCACATGTTTAGAAAAAAATTAGTTATGAATGTGAAGTTCAAATACATGAATCATACTAAGAGCTGAACTTCACGACAAAGAAACCACAATCATTACTCTTCTGCTTCGGAACATCGATGAAAGTCGGCCTCTTTGCAATAGTCACCCAGTTAGGCTGCTTGCTCGCCTTGTATGCAGCCTTGCCGTACACCTCCTCGAGCAACCCAACAAATCTCTTCATCTGCTGGAAATAACAAAATTAGATGAATTCAAAAATATGTTAACCAAAATAGTTAAGTTTAGGTACATAAAAAAGCGACACTTGCATAAGATCCACCTAATCAAAATAGCAGAAGTTCAACTTCTAAATGACAGTCAGTTCAAGCAGTATTACCAAAATAGAGACAACAACATATTTTGTCAACACAAGGCATAATAAACTTTGTGTCAAACAAGAGAAAGTGAAAGGAGGTTCAGGCTAAGAAACACTCACGATATTTTGGCAGTCCCCATGAAAACTCAATCGCGACGTTTCCGTATTTTCGTAAGAAAGTGAATCAAGGATGTCAATGCTCCCACGATATCTATTCACCACGTACACACTATAGTGCGCCATTGTGCCAATTGGCTTGAATAGAATCAAGAAAACCTGCAAAGAATGAAAGACCGGTGAACGCAAACTATAAAGCATATGTACTGAAGAATCAGCATGAACAAAAGGATGCACATGAAATTAAAGAAAAAGCAAGAGTTATGAAAAACTAACGAGCTTTGCCTTAAGAAGGTCTTCTTCATTGCGAACAAACATTGGGAGGAGACTAGTAGATTTTTCTGCAGCAAACTTTGGAACTGTTGCGGCATAGAAATCATACTCCAGGCAGTACTAAGCATTCACCAAAACACATTTAAAACACCTCCCAGATGCCACTACAATAAAACTAAGGCAAAAAAAGGAGATAGGGGTGCAAAGAACTAAAACCTGTATGAAGTAGGGACTAAGTACAACCCTGTCAGCATTAGTGAATATCTCAAAGGTCTCCGGCTTATCCTTCCACAAATTTATGAGATAATCCATTATGTCTCCTTCCATCTGCTGCCCTTCACTGAAAAGCGTATAAAGGACACGTCCTGTGAGGTCAACCACATTCCAAGGGATGGTAAACATGCAGTAGCTTGTCCTCCAAAATACAAAAGGATGGTAAAAAAATATATTAGAAGTTCAGATACAACAACAAACAGAAGTCCAGACACTGTAACTCAAAAGGCAAGAGGAGACATAAAACAGAAGTTCAGATACTACAACAACGGCAGTTCAGACAATACAACAACAGAAGTTCAGACACTACAACTCCACGGCAAGGGAGCGACAGATGAGGGTAACTCACTCAGAATACTTATCTAGACCGTCTTTACTCAGCACATACTGTTTCAACTTCCGGGCCTCGGATAGATGAGGGTAACTGTATTTTTTCAGGGGAGCGACAGGAGAACGCCACTTCAAAGGCAATCTTGATGCCCTCTTGGAGGAAGTTATGTTCCCAGACTCAACTGCCGGTTTCCTCCTGGTAATCACAGCATTCTTCCCACCTCTACCAGCAATAGTACCAGTAGCACATTTAACATTCTTCGGGTAAGCAATCTTCTCAAAATCATTATCGGACGAAATCACTTCTGCTTCGGCTGCTTCGACTGCATCAGCCTTCATGTAGCAAGGGGTTTTTGGAGTACCACGAATACCACCAGCCTGCTTCCCCAACTTGGAAGGAATGAGAGTCCGAGGTCTATCATCTTCTATCGGAGCTGTACTTATCGGTTCCTCCCTAGGCTGGTATTCCTGTGACTCGAGGAATGAGTAGTGGTAATCGGTCAACTCCAACGGATCC
Organism: Aegilops umbellulata; assembly: GCA_032464435.1. Classification (NCBI taxonomy): domain Eukaryota; kingdom Viridiplantae; phylum Streptophyta; class Magnoliopsida; order Poales; family Poaceae; genus Aegilops; species Aegilops umbellulata. Next base: position 388,590,145 of record CP136057.1, on the reverse strand, counting down.
ACTGTTAAAGAAAAAAGGAAGAGAAAACATTACCATTAAAATTCAACTGAAGTTCAGGAACATCACAATGTGCAGTCCAAGTAATAAAGATGACATGGTTACTACTCAAGCTGACCTAAAAAAATTAGTTGCAGTAAAAAACTAAATGAAGTTCAGGCGCAACCAGAGGCACAGTTCAAGATAAGCCGATGAACTGGAAATCATCATCTGTGAAGTTCAATTAGAAAAGAAAATGCGCATGTCCATTTAAGCAATGGAAGGACAGAAATTACTGAAACAAAACACACAAGCAAAATTAAAAAAGATAGAAATGAAGTTCATGTACAAAGAAAATGCTCCTCTCCTTCCGAAACCAGCAGCCCAGCCAGACCTCAAGCAGAAGTCCAAGTTCAGAGAAAAATATGAAGTTCAGGTAGAATAAAAGATACAGTGCAGGTAAGCAGTACAAGTTCCAAAATACTTACATGTGTAGTAGCCAAACAGAGCTTGGAAGTCTGTCTCAAACAGGATAGAAGAAGCGATTGAGTACAACCACGTCTTCCTGATATCCCCGATATTCTCATGGGAATAATTTGCAAGAACCCCGTCATGATACGAATTAACATTCGTAAGCATGAAGAATCCGCAGTCGATACTGCCATCAAACGAAGTAAAAGAAATAGTGTTAGGACAGAAAAAGAAAGCCAACGAATTAAACACGTCGCAGCTTAAGTACAACTACAGTTAAATAGATGTGATAAAGAGAAAAAGTCGAACTCATACTTGTTTTGCTGTTGGGGGACATCAATCCAATCCAGAGGGAATTTGTCGATGCTAAGAGGACTGAAGGGTGTCTCCCTATCGTTGCTGGCATCCTTCCAAAGCCTCTTGATGTTGTCGGTCATCCGTCAAAACAGGCATACCGCACATTCATCTTTTGGTCCATAGTAGGAATTGAGGAGCTGGAACCTTGAATTCTTCAGGTCAAGGAATACCGACACCCAATGACCGACACCACCCATGGAAGCAGGAAGCTCAGGCGGGTCAAAAGTAGGGAAAACAACCTGAAGCATCATAAACACAAGAATCATTAAAAAATGAGAATTAATATCAGAACGGTACAAAAGAAAAATAAAACAAATATTAACACAGTGGATCGCACTGCAAAACTAGTACAGAGGCAAAGAACAAGATATTGCATTCCGAATCATGTGCATCCATGCTATCTGGACCACTCGCCATGAAGTACTTCCTCACACGGGAATCAAATTGACCTCTGAAAATCTTGTCCTAAAATAATGCAAACAACACCAACATATGAAAAAAAATACAAAATGAGACGAACAAGTTTTAACTAAAATGGTAAGGAACAAAACAGAAAAGAAATCACTGTATGGTTGACTTACACAAACCCAATACGGCAGGATGAGTTTATCCGATCCCTGGTACTTCGCACGTAGACAGTAGAGTGCACACTCAGTCACATTAGATGTAAGCATTCCGAGAGGACCAAAAGATATTGTGACTTCTTGAACAGAAGCTTCACACTCCTTGTTTCGGAACATAATCATTTCTCTAAAACAAGCGAATAGAAAGTAAAACAAGTTCAGCAGCAGGAACTCAGGAAGGTCATAACACATGTTAGCACAGAAGTTCAGCTATATCACAACAGGCAGTACAGTGCAAAAGAGGCCAGAAGTTCAGCACCAGAGAAGCAAAAAAACAAGAAGTTCAGGTACATAGAGTTGGGAAGTTCAGGTAAGAAACCACAGGCAGTTCACAGGGGGTACATGGATGATGTAAATGTTGAGCAGCTGCACTCACCTCTTGGAACGATCATTCCTAAGCCTAGTTACACTGTAATAAAAGTCATCAACCTTGTTTCGGACGACAGCAAGGTCGCTATCTGCTCACCAAAAAGAAAATAGCAATTAACAGCAACACTCGAAGCACATAGATTCATGACAGTTTCAATTAAGACCAACATTCAAGTACAAACATTCAAAACATAAGCATATTTCAGCTGCTACTTCAGAAAAGATAAAACCACAACATCATAGACATCATAGACATCACAACCCATGCATTACAAACCTCCACCCACATAGAAAACAGGTTCACTTAACATTCTTTACAACCCACACGACAAACAACAAAACCAGAAGTTCAACTTAGACCACACAGGCAGTTCACAGGGGATATCATGGACTAAACCAAACTACAAAGAGGGAAGGGGATGGGGAAAGAAGAGAGAAGCATGCTCCTCTCTTCATGGATCCTTGCCTAGACCAGTGGCAGCACTAGAATGATCAACCTCCTCTCCATAGCTATCGCTTTTGGTATCTTCATCATCGTCTCCAGTAGACGTTGCGGCATCGTCGGGAAGGACACCAGCAGTAGCTGGAGCAACTGGAGAATCTGAAACAAGGAAAAAATTTGGTTGTGCTTGTACAACATCAACATCAACTGATGGCTCTGCTGCAGGAGACTTCACCAGGCTTGCAGCAGCACTACCACCAGTTTGTGCAGCAGACTCAACATGATCTTTCTCCAAAATGATGTCTCCATTTGTCTTGCCCTACTCAGCATCAGAAACCTCAGCGCCAATGGACGAAAAAGGTTCAGTCAGGACCACCCCTTCGGAGCAGCCGGTGCCTGAGACGGACATGTCTGCAACCTTCTCTGGAGCAACACTAACATCATCACTCTGCTGCTGCAAAAAAGAAACAAAAAGTCATTACAAAGGGCTGACTGAACCTCATGCACAGGGGCAGCAAGTCCGTCTCAGGGGCAAACAAGACAAATGGACAAGAAAAAATGGTACCTTATTTTCACTGCCATGAACCTCATCAACTATTGCGCCACTAGCGGGAGCAGATTCATGAACAGAGGCAGCCTCATGCACAGGAGCAACTTCATGCGCAGATAAAACATCCTCCTCAACCCTAGCATCATCATCAACAGCCTACAAAAAGAAATCATGTAGAAAACAAAATACCTAATCAGCAGAAGTTCAGATTGCATAATCAGTGAAGGTCAGCTATCACAACTGACATATAATGGAAGTCCAAATACAGTAAACATAGCAGTTCAGATATCAAACTACTCTAAGATACAAAAGGGAACAAAAAAGGGCCAGTCATGGAAGTTCAGGTGCTGTAGTAGTTGAAGTTCAGGTTCTATAAACAGAGAAGGTCACATAGGAACACTTGTGCTAAAAAAACGGTTTACGACACATGAAATCAATAACGGTCTCCTATGACTACAAACAGTAATAACTGAAAGCTAACATTGAACATTCTTACAAAGAAATATCAAAAGCCAACATAAACAAACCTCTTTGGTACGCTCCACGTGGCCTCCTTCACGACCCAAACGAACAGAATCCTACCTCTGAATCTGTCTCACAACAACACTTGCCTCATCTTCAAAAGGCTTGCAACGAGCATCCTGCATTTCCTTGAATAGCCCAACGCTAGTCCGGAGGTGGGAAGTGCTCTGACGAAGCTCTTCAAGAAATTTACCTTCAATAGATAAGACCCCCTTCGAAGACTCAGCATCAAATCCGTGTCCGGGAGGAAGAATCCCATCAATGCGACTAAGACGCTCAGCAGTTGAAGGAACACGAGCCAACTCCCCACAAACAGTTTCAAGAAGACTGTCAATCCTAACCAGAGAAACATTGGCAGCTTCAAACAAATTCTCGGAAGAAACGCCACCTGCAGCACTCACACGAGCAGAAGAACCTCCTAGATCTACAAGGGGGCACCGGTATTAACATCCCGAAAGAATTCAAATCTTGGGGAAGTTCTACTCCCTAGGCCGGCAGAACAAGGCATAGTTAGAACATGACGTTCAATACCCCTAAAGAACACAACCTCAGAATGTGTCTTCCACTGCATACAAAAACAAAAGTCAACGCGTCAGAAAACAAATGAAGGAACATGGGAACAAAAAATATACAAGACAATACCAGAAGTTCAAGTTAAACTACACAGGAAAGAATAATGCATAGAAACACTCACAGGCAGTCTCCCAAACACCTAGTTGGCTGGGTCATCATCACCCTTCATGACCAAGTCAGCCGCAGCAAGCTCAAGAAGCTTGGCCTGATCCATGAAATTGATGCGAGGGGTCCTCAAGTCAATATTAGGCGTCTTGCCAATGATAAGGCAGTCCAGATACACAAGCAGTGGCGCGATGGAACAGCCTGTGACAGCTTTTCCTCTGCTAGTACCATGCTGATACCTAACAATAGCACTCCGAATATCGTCAACAACCAACTGGCAGTAGTCCATGTCTGCCATGTCCTCAAATACAAGGTTCTCAGCCATTGCTGCCTCCCTGGACACTCGTGTAGACGTTCCAGGGATAACCACCTTCATGAAAACAATAAGGTAAAACACCTGCAGAGCAAGATCATCCTTCGTCTCATCCTTCACAAGTTCAGCGAGGATATTCCGCAAATCCTTTGTCTTGATGTTGTCACTCCTAGCATACCCAAGCTTGCCCTTCAACCTCATAACATCATCATCGAAACCATCATTCGAGGGCCTAGGGGGGTTACAATTACCTTGAGGGAACCCAAAGAGACGGTGAATGGCATGACTTATAATACGTATAACCTTGTTCGCCTCACCCATGTCCAACATCATGGTTGAAGGGTCATTCCTCGTGTAGATGTTGCCCATCAAAGGACGAGAAATGTTGGAATCAACCTTCAACTCAAACACACAACCAAAACCAGCCTTGATAACCCTCGTGCCTAGCTTGTAGCATTTTTGCACACGTCTTGACCTCTCCTAGTGATCAGCGAACCGTCTTGTTAAAACGTTTCGCCTCACCTCCTCCTTGGCCACCTTCTTCGGGCGCTTTGCCTCCTCTCTTCCTCCTCTCAGGCCGCTGCACAAGCTGATACTGAAAAAAAATACATTGACAAGGAAAAAAGGCAGAACAATGAGACACACAAGCTTCACCAAAATTCCACTAATGCCAACATACGGACCACATCTCAGAAGTCCAACTATGTCTACATAGGCAGTACAACCATGTATGAACACTAGTTAACATGCTTTCAAAAGCAGAAGTTCAACCATGTATACCAAGGCAGTAATCAAACATGTATCTCAGAAGTCCAACTATGTCTACACAGGTAGTACAACCATGTATGAACACTAGTTAACATGCTTTCAAAAATGTTGGAAATTTAAAAAGCAGAAGTTCAACCATATACACTAAGGTAGTAATCAAACATGTATACAAACAAGTTGAGCTAATTTCTTCATGTATATACCCAGAAGTCCAACTATGTACACAAAGGTAGTAATACCATAAAAGCAAAGCACGTCGGCTAATGTATTCGTCTATATTGAGATGGAGCAGAAGGTCGGCTATGTACGCCAAGGCAGTGCTAAAAACAATAAAACTACAACAACAGCGACAAATGCTCTAAAAAATAGTAAACTTGAGACATTCATACCTGATTAGCGGCAGCATCATCATCGACGTCGTCCTCATCATCAGCATTGAAATCAGCATCATCCTTGTCCTCTGGATTAACACAAGAACGCTTCTTCACACCCTTGTTGACCTTTGCAGGTGGAACCTTGCGCTTCACGCCGCATTTCTTCCCCTTACCAGATGCACCAGCACCAAGCGGAGAAGGTGTAGGCGCGGCAGTGGCAAGCACACGAGGACTACGACATGGCGTACCACAAAGGCCTAACCCTCCATCTTCAACAACTTCTGCAGGCCTTGAAACACGTGGGCTCCTCCAAGGAGTAACTTCACCAACTACTAGCTTCCTCACAACAGTCTTCTTGATTTTCTTCTTAACAGGGACAACCGTGGCATCACTACCACACGGCACGTCTTCCTCAACAGTGAGCTCAGCCACATGAACAGATCCAGGAACATCAGAACCTTTCTCAAGGCGGGCCACCCTCTTCTTGTCAAAATCTTCTTGCTTCTTCCTCTTACGTTGGTCCTCCAGGAGAAGCTGAAGAGGCACATCCTCGGGTTGCGTGACAGGTTCAGTGCCATCAACAGACTCGGGTTGCGTGACAGGTTCAGTGCCATCAACAGACTGCGACTCCGTCTCTGACATATGAAGAGAGCACAAAGGATCCGGAACGGAATCACAACCTTTGACTGACGGAGCCACCTCCTCAGCAGCAGCAGGGGTTTCTGATAAACCCAACTCAGATAAAACATCATTGATGGTGTTCACAGCTTCCTCCTCTGTGGACACATCTGCAAAGAACACAAAAAATTGAAGCAAAAAAAAGTCAAGAACAAAAACAAAAACAAGCTAAAAACATGGCTCAAAACTTTAAAATGAAAAGAAAAGGGGTTTCACATACTAGGTGAAGCAAGAGCTGCAGAAGCAAGATCCTCAAGGCTTGAAAAATTCTCAAGGCTCGAAGCAGCCTCGGCAATCACAGTCAAAGGGATAATGGGTGATTTAGCCGCATCAGATATTGGAGCATCAGTATTAACCTCTGAAGCTCCATCTTGATCGCAGGCATTTTTTCAGAACTATTCAACTCATCACCAACTACAAAAAATACAAGTAAAAAGGCAGCTGAGTTCTAATCCGCAATCCTACACCAAAGGGACTTCTACTTTTACAACAATGTCCAATACCCAGAAGTTCAACAATACCTAACAAAGCAGTAAACACAAAAAACAAACTAAAAATCTACAAACTAAATATAAAAAACAATCTACAGCAGAGGGGCTACTGCATATATCATGAATATCCAGAAGTTCAATGATACATAACAAAGCAGTAAAATAAAATGTGCATAACAGAAGTTCAACCAAATTTCATTACAATCAAACAATAATTAAAACCAGAAGTTCAACTATGTGACCCAAGCAAGTAGCACATAAAAAAGTTGTAGCATGACCACAAACAGTATTTCACAGGCAAACTAAATATCAATGCCATCAACATGATAACAAAAAAAACAAAAATATAAACTACAAAAAATGAAACATCTGGGAAGTCCAACAAAACTTGGTGACCAAGTTTCACCTGCAAAATCATCAACTACAAAGTAAGCAAACACTCTACTAACTCAAACTAATGGTAAAAAGCATACACATAACCATTACTAGAAGTTCACACTATTAAGAATGGCAGTCCAACATGAATACTAAGTGAAGATATGGACAGACATATATGAGAATATTGCTATTTAAAATACAAGATACAACTACATTAAGATACCTGGAGAAGGTTTTGAAGCCATGACAACACAACCGCCTTGATGAATGCAACTCCAAACACTAGAACAACCTGCTAAAAACAGGGGATTGATTGCATATAGTTAGCAAGTACAAAATCATACAACAAAATACAAAAAGAAACTGAATCGAACCCTAGGATGAAACAACCAGAACATACCAACAAAGGATGAACAGTAGCACATCTAGGCAAGCACAACAAAAAATGTATCCATAAACTAAATACAATGTCACAGACATAATCTAGTCTTCGAAATCCACAACACTAATGCAATTAAATACATCAGATCCATCATCAACCATCCATCACACCACACCCTCTCTTACATTCATCTGACTGCTAAAATCAACAAAGGGGAAATGAAATCCACACAAGTATGAAGGGACAAATAGCACACACAAGCATCTCACAAACAAATCTGACCACGGGGAATTGAAATCCAACCACCACACGCACAAGAACCCTACCTAATCTACCACCAAACCATCAGAAGAAGGGGGAGGGAGGCGGACACGAGAGCACACAAAAGAAACAGGCAGGCTTCGACAGATCTGGCGAAACTAGAAGCAAGCATTAGGAGGGGGGGCAACACTTGTACCTCTCGAGACAACTCCCACACGCACGAATCCGCGTCGGTTCTTCCACTCCCCATGATGCCACGCGCACCTTGCAACCGCGCAGGCAGTTGCCGCCCTAGCTTCAGAGCAGAAGAGAGCGGACTGGGCGAGAGAGAGAGCGGGGCGTGGGGGAGAAATAGGAGCGGGGGCGTGCGCCGGTTACTCCAGCACGAGGGCAGGGGACAGGGGCGGAGAAATCGGGGGGAGTTGGAGGAGAGGAAGGCAGCGGAGCGACGGAGAGGGGGGGAGAGGAGTTTTATGATAGGTGGTCGCGAGGGAGATGGTCACTTAATGCCTCTCTGTCGTGGGACTTGCAGCGCCACTGAATTTACACTTTTACCCCCCAACAGTTAAAATAGTAAATACATGTGTACATAAATAAATGCACCATTTGAATGCATCTATTATAATGAGATAAGATCACAAAACAGCACAGCTGATATCCTCAAAACCAAAAATAGATGGCAAATACATTACTAAAGGAAGAAACATACATACATAAATATGCCCCTAAAAAAACAATAGAAAAGAAGTTCAAAAAATAAAGAACAGAAGTTCAAGTACCCTAATAAAAGAAGTAAAGGAATAAGAATAAATAAACCATAAAGAAACAAAAAGAAGAAGTTCAACTACAAAAATAGATGAAGTTCACCCTAAACCCTAAAAACCCTAGGATCGATAGTGGGGTCACGGATGTGACGGACTCGCCTCCGCATGCGACGACGCGGCATGCCGCGTCGTCGCCTGCTCCGGCTCGTTCCTGTCTCAGCCTCGCAGGAGGAGGGGAGGGGGGTCCCGACCCCCCTCCCCCTGCTCGGCCTCGCGCTACCGCATTGCTGCGCGCTAGGATTTGACAGGACGCAATGCGGGTATTCTGTTTCCACCCCCACCGCACGCACCCTAAACCCTAAAAACCCTAAGATAGATAGTGGGGTCACGGATGTGACGGACTCACCTCCGCATGCGATGATGCAGCGCGCCGCGTCGTCGCCTGCTCCGGCTCGTTCCTGTCTCGGCATCGCAGGGGGAGGGGAGGGGGTCCCGACCCCCTCCCCCCTGCTCGGCCTCGCGCTACCGAATTGCTGCGCGCTAGGATTTGACAGGACACAATGCGGTTATTCTGTTTCCACCCCCATCGCACGCACCCTAAACCCTAAAAACCCTAAGATAGATAGTGGGGTCACGGATGTGACGGACTCGCCTCCGCATGCGACGACGTGGCACACCGCGTCATCGCCTGCTCCGGCTCGTTCCTGTCTCGGCCTCGCAGGGGGGGAGGGGGGTCACGACCCCCCTCCCCCCTGCTCGGCTTCGCGCTACCGCATTGCTGCGCGCTAGGATTTGACAGGACGCAATGCGGTTATTCTATTTCCACCCCCACCGCACGCACCCTAAACCCTAAAAACCCTAAGATAGATAGTGGGGTCACGGATGTGCCGGACTCGCCTCCGCATGCGATGACGCGGCACGCCGCATCGTCGCCTGCTCCGGCTCGTTCCCGTCTCGGCCCATACTTGGGCTAATCCCATGATTTCTCACGAGACAAAAGTCTAAAAAGAACATCTGGAGAATTAAAAATTGCAAAGAAAACCAAACAAACAAAATGTAGAGCATCATGCACCTTCGCCTTCCAATGTGGAGTGCAAATCTCCAGAACCAGAAGTTCAACCATTAATAAAAAAGAAGTCCGGATCTTACTGAAGATAGTGCTTGTGATCCAGCTCCACTTACACATTAGTTACAACAAATTGCACAAGAAATCTACTAAGGGTTTTTGATTTCTGGAATGTAATCTGTCCTGGAATATCAATGTCAAAAAGATGAACCTGCATTCAAGAAAAATTTTGCTGTGACATAAAAAACCAAGAAATAAGCACCTGAGGAATAATAATGTTTAGTGTCGAAGAAACAAAATGCACAAGGCGTAAGTTAACTAATAAAATATTCTAACTAAAGTTAAGTTCAAGTTGTAAAAACACAGAAGTTCGGCGTTTGGAAAAAACATCAAATGAACATGTAGAAAAGACAAATTACACAAAAGAAAAAATCTTGTAAGTTCACGTTAAACACAAACTGAAGTTCTACCACTGTTTGAAGTATGCAAACGTGTTACAAAAAAAAGTACGGTATGCATGCCTATTTGGGAATAATCCCATAGTTGCCACGGAACAAACTAAAACCCAAATTAGAAAATAGAAAATTACAAAAAAAAACAAAAAAAAGAGCGCGATGTTGCACCACCTTGCAATGTGGAAATCAGGAAGTTCAATCACTGGTAGCATAGAAGTCCAATTACTACCACAGAATGTGGATGATCCAAGCCCCGAAGACAGAATAAATATAAAAAGGATGATTTGTGTATCTATGGACCACCTCCACATTTACGTATATGAGTACTCTGAAAAACAAAAAAACGTACATAAAATTTTTATAACAACACCAACCGAACAGATCGTATTGCAGCATCAACCAAAAAACATGCATTAAAATGAGGGAAGTTCAAGCACAAAAGGTGCAGAAGTCCAACTCTGTAACACAGACAGTAGAATCACTGAAAAAACGCATTATCGAATTTGCTTTTCAGATTTAATCATTTGGGTGACTACACCTTCTCAGGCCGCGACCTCGAACGATATCCTATTGCGCCCTGACATCAAAATGATAAATCAACCAAGCTGTCTCATTGAAGAACTGAAAACCAACACGGGCGGACAAGAGATCCAATCGCCCGATTTCAGCGGTGTATTCGCCTTCCCGATGGAACTAACAACGCATGTACGGTCCAATCTCACTACTGCAATCAAATCCGCCCTCTATACTCAAATAAAAATAACAAATCTACAGAAGCGGCGGAACAACTCCCGCGGACGAAGAACACAGAGCCTCAAATCAAATCCATTGAAATTAACGACAAATTGCCCACGAAACTCGTACTTAAACCAAATTACCATCATGTTAGAGGTTCCAGAACATCCACTGAATGCATTTAACTTATAAACAGACATGAGTTCATCCGCCCCAAGAGTGAATCCGCCAAAATGAAAAATTATGAATCAAAACGAGCATTTAGATGCAGGTATGAGTATCTGGATTACAGTCACATCCCACACAACACTACCAACCGGACTAATTCGCGGGGGAAGCCACGGTTGCGAAGATAGCCCGAAGTTCGGGTTTGTACATAGGGAAGTTCAGGCGCGTTACTCAGGCAGTTCAGGTTGTGATCAGAATATTATTCTGATCCCGTGATCAGAATAGTGTTTATGTGTGTATATATATATATATATATATATATATATATATATATATATATATATATATATATATATATGTTATTGTTCTGTATGCAATCCCATCGTACAACACACACGTATTATTAGCATCAATCATCTGTTTTATTATCGGTCTTTGCACACATTTGTGATTACAGACCTGTCTCCCGCGTATCACACACATCTTGTTAAATTGAGTTGTTTCTGTTCTCTTGGCTCAACGCAAATAGTTCGTCCGAGTGAACTATTTGCCCTCTATCACACACACATTGATCTGGCTGACCGTTCTTTTTGTTCCGCCTAATCACAAACAGCTCATCCAAGTGAACAGTATGTCGTATATTGCACACACCTTCATATGGTTGCCCGTTTATGTTGTTCCGCCTCATCACAAATAGTTTATCTGAGTTAACTGTATGCCGTATATCGCCCATACCTTCATCTGGCTGCCCATTTATGTTGTTTTGCCTCATCGCAAATAGTTTATTGAACTGAACCGTATGCCCCACATCGCACACGCAACCAAAATCTAAACCATGTTTGATGTATCTTCCATCGCAAATGTTTTGCATCTTTTTTGACATTTTTTACACCACCATTTGCGATTAATGCATCACACACAGTTTCGTCGAAGGGTCTCTGATTGTAGTGTCGCGCTAGCAGCATCCTGTAGTAGTGGAAAATCGGTAGGTATTTTATTTTCCTACATAAGACTTCAACATCTCTAACAATCCCAAGTGGTGTGATGGTGTCTCTATTTGCAAGTTTAATAGTAACATCTATGTCTTCTGTTTTAGCGGGTGCTATATCATTCATAATTTCTTGGTATAAGGTAAAAGGAATTGCACTCACACTAGCACCCAAATGACATAAACCATGATAGCAATGATCTCCTATTTAAACTGAGATAGCAAGCATGCCAACAACAGGCTTATTCTTATCTTTAGTGTCGGGTTTGGCAATCCTAGCTGCTTCATCACGTAAATAAATAACATGCCCATCAATAATTTTGACCAAGAGATCTTTAACCATAGCAACACTAGGTTCTACTTTAATTTGTTTCAGACGGTTTAGGTGCTTTAATATTGCTTTCGCGAACCACTGCTGACACCTTAGCATGTCCCATTATCCTAACAAGGAAAGGTGGTTTTTCAATATAAGCACTAGGAACAACTAGATCAACATTATAAATGATAGTTTCATATTTTACTAAAACTGGTTCTTTAATTTCTTCTTTGATAGGGGGATGATATTTAAACCACTTCTCCTTAGGGAGATCAACATGAGTAGCAAATGATTAACAAAAAGAGGCTACTATCTCATAGTCAAGTCCATATTTAGTGCTAAACTTTTGAAAGGCATGGGTATTTGTTGGGGATATAATTTTTAGTATGACCCGCCAGGAGGTGCCGGGTCATACTTAAGACGACTCATGAAGCCCAAGACGACTCCTGGAGATGATGGGTTAGTTAAGGGCCCAAGGCCCAAAGGGCAACTTAGGGCACGTAGAGATAAACCGCCATATGTGTATAACTTGTGTTATAAGGTAGGAATTGAGAGAAACCGAGCCGGACACTATTTATTAGCCGGCCGGGACTCTATGAGCCGCTGGGCGTCGACCTCTGTATATAAAAGGACGACCCGGCGGCGGTTCAGGGCAAGTAACATCAGATCGAGAGGTAGGTCAAGCGGATTCGCTCCCTGGTTATCGAGACATAAGCAATCCCACTCAAAACTGGATCATAGGCTTTTACCTTCATCATAAGGGGCCGAACCAGTATAACCCCGTGTCCTTTGTCCCGATTAACCCCTTCTTGCTTCCTAGTTGCGATGGCTGCACAACTAAGTCCTTTCGCTAGGACATCTGCCGTGACAATTCCACAACAGTTGGCGCCCACCGTGGGGCCAGTGCATGGTGGATTTGAGTTCTTGAAGGGCAGCTTCGAAGGGCTCAAGGGATACGTTTTGGGCCGGATGACCAAGAGTCATCGCGGCAAGCTCTATATCGACGAAGGAGGCTGGGGCCCCAATGCCGGCTCAATTGAGTATGGGTACCGGGTCCCCTTTGGCGGGATTCACGTCTTCATCGGCCGGATCCGCGAGCCGGGCCCTGAGCCGGACATCTGCACCGACATCATCGAGATGGCTCAGCGTGCGAGACCCGCCCGGGCTCCGCCCGCCATGAAGCGTGCCTTTGTGGGATGCATCCATGGAGGGTAACTTCCTGAAGGATCCATGTCTGGTGGTGAGACGACCATCTATTCTGACGGTGAGTCGTCCGGGGGTGAGACGGATTCGTTGTATCAATTACAAGACGGCGGGCTTGGGGGCTGTTCCGATGGCAGCAGTATTACGGACTCCTTTGAGCCAACGAGCAGAGTAGGGATCTTTATGGCTGGTACTCAACCCGGTCAAGGTGCCCTGTAAGAGGCCCTGTATGAGTTGACCCCGGGTGCCATTGATCTTTATGGCTGGTACTCAATCCGGCAGCCGGCTAAGGTGCTGATAGATCTCACGGATAGGCTGATAACCCTGTTAACCGCCGCGGTTAATCTGGTGGATCAGGTTGAACATGACGCATAAGTGGCGCGGTTACGTGAGGAAATAGCACAAGCCAAGGAAAACCTAGCAGCTGAGGACACCAGACTGGCAACAGAACGGGCGGCTCTGGATGCTCGAGCTCAGCAGCTTCAATAAGAAGCGGTCCAGCTTACGATGGATTTAAATGCATCAAATGAGGTCATGAGGAGAAGGCAACAGAAGTCCCAATCTCGTCTACCTTCGATTTATGATCCTAGAAACCTCTTCCGCACAACCGGTGTAGGCCCCAGTAATCCGCCGGAGTAAACCCGACTGCGACCCCCGGAGCTGGGACGCCAGTTCAACCACGGGTGACGGAACCTCCTCGAGTGAACACTGCTCCACCTCAGTATGTACCAACACCACCGGGTCATTATTCTAACCTGTTGGAGAACATGATCGCTGCGGTTGGACGATTGGCGGCTCTCCCGGTGGAGGGCGGCTCTCCGACAGCGATCGAAACACGAAGGGTCAGAGAACTTCTTCAGACGGCTCTGGCACAGCAGGAGGCATATTCTTACAGTCGAGACATGATTCATTCGACCCCTCGCCCAAGCCGGAGCCCGAGTTATAGCAGGCATATGGACTCAGCGGCGGTTTCAAGCAACGCCCGGCGTCGTGACCAACCGTGTGGGCGTGACCCGGCGCGTGATGGAGCCCCTAACTTGGTTGATCAGGACAAGATACGCAAAGAGGTTGAGCGGGCGGCTTACCAGTCTTTTCTAGTTTATCCGACGACTTCTACTGAGGCAGGCGTGACCACGAGGACGGGAGGTATCCCTTGCTTAGCACCAGCACTGCGTAATGAGCGTTTTCCCAAGGATTTCAAGGGTCCTCTAAAGGTGCCTAACTACATGGTCGACTTACAGCCCGGGGCGTGGATTGAAAGTTATGAGATGGCCATGGAATTGCTGGAGGTCAGTGACGCGGCAATGGCCAAGTACTTCACTATGATGCTGGATGGAACGACCCGCACTTGGTTAAAGGGACTGCCACCTAATTCCATTGGTTCCTGGGCCGAGTTAAAGGCCCGGTTTATTCAGAAATTCAAAGACACATGCAAGCAGCCCATGTCGATTGTGGACTTCACTAATTGCAAGCAAGAGGAAGGTGAGTCCATGACCCATTGGGTGCGCCGGGTGAAGGAAATAATACATTCATCTGATAAGATGGATGCCGGCTCTGCAGTCTTAATGTTGGAGAAAAAATGCCGATTTGAAGCTCTGAAGCAGAAGCTAGGGTGGCTCAAACACGATTGCAATGACATGGGCCAGCTGATGGCGGCTCTAGTCAAATACGCCGACTCTGATAGTACCAAGGATCACGCGTCTGACAAAGAGAAGACAGGGAAGGGAAAGAAGAATGACAACGCTAAGGGTCTTCAGCATAACCCGGCGAATCAAGGACGTAATAATAAACGTAAGGCTGACGGTAGCTCGGAGTTTGTGGCTAATTCATAGGGTAATAATCAACGATGTAAGGGGAGGCCACCTCCTCGGTCTGGCGGGTCAGGTCCCACCCTTGAGCAGTTGCTAAATGAGCCCTGTCCAAGACATGGCACCCGGGAGAAGCCAGCCATGCACCTACGGAAAGACTGTACGATAATTAGGTCTTTCAAGAATTCTAACATGTTCGACGGCAATCATGGACCCGGCGACGGTTCAGGCGGTGGTGGTTTTCATGGCCCGGGTGGCGGCTCAAATTCCCACTTTCAAGGCCCTCAAGGCAACCAAGGTGGTTATAATCAGCAATCTGGCCAAGGAAGTCAGCAGCAATCGGGTATCAGAGTAACCCAAAGCAGCTGAATAGTGGGCAATATCATGTGTCACCACCAGTTTATGCAAAAGGGACCAGAAACTTCATAAGAGGGTTGTGCACGCTGTTGAGCCAACAGTTCCTCGTTATCTGAGATGGTCTGAGCAGCCTATTCCATGGAGTAGGGAGGATCATCCTCCCCGGGTTGACAATCCGGGTCACTTGGCCTTAGTGGTGGCACCTCAAGTTGGTGGATACAAATTCACAAAAGTGCTCATGGATGGAGGCAGCAGCATCAACATCCTCTATTATGAGACCTTTCGTCGCATGGTATTGACTGATAAAAATCTCAAGACGTCCAACACTGTTTTTCATGGAGTAGTGCCCGGTAAGTTGGTGTACCCAGTGGGTAAGATTGAGTTGGAAGTAGCCTTTGGGGATGAGCATGATTCCAGGGCTGAGAAGTTAATTTTTGAGGTGGTCAAAATCCGGAGCCCATGTCACGCACTGTTTGGATGGCCGGCTTATGCCAAGTTCATGGCACGGTCGTCTTATGTTTACCTGCAGCTCAAGATGTCGGGTCACAAGGGCACCATCACAGTGAATGGGAGGAAGGCGACGCTGCTTATGTTGAATCTTTTTGTGCAACAGAGGAGTTGAAGTTCTATAAGGACAATGTTGACCCGGCGGATATGACATCTTTGAAGAAGCCAACCACGGAACATGAGTTGGTGATGAAATTTAATTCAGCCGATGACACCAAGCTTGTTGATTTCGTTCCAGGCGACTCATCTAAGCAGTTCAGTAGTGCCAATCTGGATCCCAAATAGGAAAGCGCGCTTATCGAGTTCATCAATGAGAACCGGGACATCTTTGCATGGAAACCTTCTGACATGCCCGGTGTACCGAGAGAACTCGCTGAGCACACTCTTAATATTGATCGAAAGTTTAAGCCGGTCAGGCTGTTTCTTCGGTGGTTTAATGAGGAGGTGGCCCGGCTCTTGGCGGCCGGGTTTATTATTGATGTTTTTCACCCAGAGTGGTTGGCTAACTCGGTGCTTGTACTCAACAAGAACGGCACCTGGCGTATGTGTGTTGATTACACGGATTTAAACAAAGCATGCTCGGCTGATCCCTTCGCTCTCCCTCGCATTGATCAAATCATTGATGCTACGGTGGGTTGTGAGCGTTGGAGCTTTTTGGATGCTTATTCTGGTTATCATCAGATCAAGATGACAGTTAAGGACAAGGAGAAGACGGCTTTCATTACTCCATTTGGAGCCTTCTGCTATGTATCTATGCCTTCTGGGCTTAAAAGTGCCCAGGTGACTTATCAGCGATGTGTGCAGAACTATCTCCACAGTCAGATTGGGCGTAATGTTCATGCTTATGTGGATGACATTGTGGTGAAGTCCAGAGAGAAGGAGACCTTGATAGATGATTTGAAGGAAACCTTTGATAATCTCCAGGTCTACAAGATGATGCTTAACCCGACCAAATGCGTTTTTGGAGTTCCAGCACGCAAGCTTTTGGGTTTTTTGGTTTCTAACAGAGGCATTGAGGCTAACCCAGAGAAAATCAAGGCAATCGCCTCTTTGGCTAAGCCGGCATGCATCAATGACGTTCAGCGGCTGGCGGGCCGCATTGTTTCCTTAAGCCGGTTAGGTGAGAAGGCCATACCACTGTATCAGATGATGAAGAAGACGGACGACTTTGTCTGGAGTGATGCTGCTAACACTGCCTTTGAAGATTTGAAGAGACAGTTATCTGAACTGCCGGTCCTTGCTGCTCCCATTGATAAGGAGCCCTTATTGCTATATGTGGCTGCTAACACACGTGCCGTCAGTGTTGTCATTGTGGGGGACCGCAAGGAGGCTGGCAAGGAACATCCAGTTCAACGGCCAGTTTACTACATCAGTGAAGTGCTTATTGAGTCCAAGCAAAGATATCCACATTGGCAGAAGCTTGTTTATGGGGTGTTCATGGCAAGCCGGAAGCTTAAGCAATACTTCTAGAGTCATCCCATCACTGTGGTTAGTTCTGCTCCTTTGGGAGATATCATTCAAAATAGAGAAGCCACAGGACGAGTCGCCAAGTGGGCCATTGAACTTGGGCCTCATGGCTTAAAGTATGTACCACGCACTGCCATTAAGTCTCAAGCACTGGTGGACTTCATCAATGATTGGACGGAGCTGCAGATGCCTGAAAAAAAGCAGGACAACACATATTGGACTATTCATTTTGATGGGTCCAGGCAATTGGAAGGCTCGGGGGCTGGAGTTGTCTTAGCTTCCCCTCGAGGTGACAAATTTTGTTATGTACTCCGATTGATGTTTCCCTGTACTAACAATGCAGCTGAGTATGAGGCCTTGCTCCATGGTCTTCGGATGGCTAAGGAGATGAACTTAAGCTGGGTAAGGTGCTTTGGCGACTCAGATTTGGTGGCTCAACAAGTATCAGGAAAGTGGGATTCCAAGGATCCTCTCATGGCGTCTTATCACCGTGAAGTTGATGACATTGCTGGACACTTCAAGGGTTACCATGTGGAACACATTGATCGCAGAAAGAATGAGGCAGTCGATGCTTTAAGTCGGATGGGGTCTCAGCGTAAGCCGGTGCCACCTAACACTTTTTTGGATGTTCTGCATAACCCTTCTGTCAAGTTGCCTACCGAGGAAGACTTGGCTGTTCCTGACCCGGAAGCACAACTAGTGGCGGCTCTTCACGTTATCCCAGATTGGATAGTGCCATATCTGGCTTACATGACCCGGGGCGAGTTGCTTGAGGACAAAACCTTGGCTAGGCAGATAACCGGCGGTCTAAGTCCATGACGATTGCAAATGGGGAGTTACATCATCGCAGTGTTACTGGGGCGTTTCAATGTTGTGTGTCTCCTGTGGAGGGTCAAGAAATTCTTCATGAGATTCATGAAGGAGATTGTGGCTATCATGCCGGTTCAAAATCCCTTGTGGCCAAGGCTTTTCGCCATGGATTTTATTGGCTGACGGCTCATGCTGACGCGGAAGATCTGGTTAGTAAATGTGATGGTTGTGAGAAATTCTCACGGAGGGCTCACGTACCAGCTCAAGAATTGAGGATGATTCCACTTACTTGGCCGTTTGCGGTCTGCGGACTTGACATGGTCGGGCCTTTCAAAAGGTCCAAAGATAAAAAGACCCACCTCTTGGTGGTGGTTGACAAATTCACAAAGTGGGTTGAGGCAGAGCCGTTCAGTAAGTGTGATGCAGCCACGGTGGTTAAATTCATGAAAAAGGTGATCTTTTGCTTTGATTTTCCACACAGCATTAAACTGACAACGGAACTAATCTGTCCAAGGGTGCCATGGAGGAGTTCTATCAACGAGAGCATATCCGGCTTGATGTTTCATTAGTAGCTCACCCCCAATCCAATGGGCAAGCTGAGAGAGCCAATCAGGAAATCTTGAAAGGCATTAGGCCCCGACTTATGGTTCCTTTGCAACGGACGCCGGGTTGTTGGGTAGAAGAGTTACCTTCTGTGATATGGAGCATCAATACTACCGCCAACAGGTCTCCGGGTTATACGCCTTTCTTCATGGTTTATGGTGCAGAGGCGGTTCTACCTAGTGACATCCGTCATGACTCGCCCCACGTGGCGGCTTACGTTGAAACTAATAATGAACAAGCCCGTCAGGATGCACTTGACCTGTTAGATGAGAAGTGCGACTTAGCAGCAGCCCGCTCGGCGATTTACCAACAGGACTTGCGCCGTTATCATAGCCGTCGGGTTAAGTCCAGAACCTTTCAAGAAGGTGACTTGGTGCTCCGGCTCATCCAGGATCAGTCTGATGCGCACAAGCTATCCCACCTTGGGAAGGACCCTTTATGGTCATCAAGAACTTGAACAACGGGTCATACTACCTTATCGATGTTCGAGAGCACAAAACTCACGTAAGTCGGAGGAGGAGACCCGCCGGCCATGGAATATTGCTCATCTACGGCCTTACTACACTTGAGCCACCGGCTCTCATGATGTACATGTATTGACGATGTATATATTATGATAAGTAATAAAGCAAGACCTCTGTCCTTTTCATCCTCAATGATCGTATGTCTTTATTATTCTAATTCTAAAAACGACCAATTGGGGGCTAATCGTATTCGAATCATAGCTCAACCCTCTCTGTCCGGCTCATGATCGTATTCGAATCTAGCCGTTAAACCTCATGATCACTAGGGGGCTTCCTGTTCAAACATAGGTCGTATTCGAACCAAAGAGAACATAGTTGTCGGTACCCTTTTGATTGGCACACTGCCAAACCCACTAGCGGGATTCTTGATCGTATTCGAATCATAGCTCAACCCCTTTGGGTCCGACGTTGATCGTATTCAAATCGGCGTCGTTAAAAAATTCTCAAGGTCATTTGGGGGCTTCCTGTTCAAACATAGGTCGTATTCGAACCAAAGAGAGCATAGCTGTTGGTACCCTCTTGATCGGCGCTACGCCAAAGCCACTAGGGGCTACATGATCATATTCGAATCCTAGCTTAACCCCTTTGGAACGGTTTGTTGATCGTATTCAAATCAGAAGCCTCAAATTTTTTTTCTATTTTGTCTAAAGTTTTTGCAAACAATCTTTTGAGTTTGTCTTGATAATTTTTTGATCATATTTGAAGCATCTAATGAGTGGCTTATATTTAACCTGGCTTGACCTTGGTCAATAAGTCGCCAGCATATAACAGTCGTCATATGTGTGGAAGTGCCGGCGTCTACAGGATTGGGTTATCACCCTTACTGTTCGGGTCACATAAACCGGCAGTACAAATCAAAGGATCACATGTATGATACTATAGTTTTGTGTTAAAACTATAATTGATAACAGGCTTATCTATGACTCTTTTTCATATTCCGGGTTTCATGTATGATATATGACCCATCCTGTGGTAGGCCGCCAAGGGTCTTGTAATTTATTTCTGTATGCAGGGCAGTCTAAAAACTTTCTTAAGCATAAGGTAAACATATGATAAGCATAATACGGGTGAATATAAGATGTCGGCTTAATAGTGTTAAGTATCAAACACGTGCACGATGGCACGACAAAATCAAGTTATTACATGACTCCTCGAGTCCAAATGATTAACATTGTTTTTCCAACACAACATAAATATGAGCCACTCGACTGATCAATTGTTTTGTTGGCCTGAAGCTTCCGGATCATCGCTTTACGCTCCTCCATCTTGTTCCCTGTCCTGGAAGGTTGTTGATGACCGGTCAATGCCACTCGAAGCTTCAAATTCAGCTTCATCATCAATTAATCCGGCCGAGTCAACTTCAAGGGCGAAGGTATGCTTACGAATTGGAGGGTTCAGGCTGATCACGTCATAATGTGGCGTTGGAATTCTCCGATTTTCTGCGTCATAACCCGGTTGGTACTTGGTAAGATCCGTGTCATTACCAATCAGGGTGGCCACAGGGCGTGTTTCCTTCACACAAGTGGTGAAGTCCTCCTGTTCAAATGATGTGTCGTCCTCCTTCAGGCTTGGATACCCAATGGCGATGTCGGCTGGGTCTAGCTCTGGAAGCGACGCCTTGGCCCGGCTTAATGCAGCTACGACTCCGGCTCTCGCAGAAGATCGCCTTAATTCATTGAACCGCTGAGGTAGCACGGCAATACGTTTTAGTACATTCGCCAGGAGTGTGGGAACTTCATTTGACAGGGCCACTGCGGTTAAGGCACAGTGAGATCCGGTGTAGAGTTGTTCCACCAGCGTGTAAACCGCTTTCACCTTTTATCAGCATGCTTTGGTTAAGATTTGAGCTCCTGGGGCCTGCATTACAATGTCAGGTGAGTTGATGACAATTTATATGCTTATTAGAAAGATTCAAATATTTAACACTTGCAGGATGACTTACCAATGATTGCTGAGACCATCTGAGATATATGGTGTTTTAAGCCGGATAATTCGGCGGTCGCTTGGGCAAGAGCCGCTTCTGCTTTTTCAGCTCGATTGGTCAAGGCGATCTTTTCGTCAACCCATGCCTTTTTCTCCACTTCAAAGCCTTTCTTCAGTTTTTCTTGTTCAGATACACTGAATTCGAATTTGGAGTTGGCTCTTTGGGTTTCAGTCTCCTGTGCTTCCATGCGGTTCTTCAAATCAGACACTTCTGATTCAAGTTGACTAGTGGTGGCTTGTACAAATACCGGGTCAAAATTAGGATTTTTATGATGCAATATTAAGTCCCCAGACCTTTTGCAAGCAATAACACTTGGAACTTGGGGGCTAATGTATACTGAAGAATTTTTCTTAAAATGGCGGTTCATGATAGTAAGTCCCAAGCACTTTGCAAGCAAGAATACTTGGCACTTGGGGGCTAATGCATATTGTTGTTACAAAGTATTTTCTTCGATTCAAGCATGATAAGGACCGGTTCAAACATGCTTCTTAAGCCGGCCCTTGGGGGCTACAGCGTAAGCCGCATTTCTTATATATCTTGTCCAGGCATATTACTAATGTTATCAGCTTGTTTCTAAGTCTACAGCATATTTCATCATAAGCAATAGAATTGGGGGCTGACATAGTAAGGATAAATAAGTACAGAGAAAAGATGGTACCTCAAATTTCTGGTGCATCTATTTCACCATGTCAATTTCCATGTCACGGCTGCTGTGCACTTGGCTCATATAGCCAGAAAAGATTTCTCCAATACTCATGTGAGTATAATCAGCGACATCGAGCTTAAACCTACGACATTCCAGAAGTTCCTCCTTGGCGAAACACTTGGCAGCACGGTTGGCCTCCCCAGCTCAACAAAGCCGGACTTGGTGATTTCGACATCAGGGTCATGAGGATCATCCATCTTGGCCGGGCTAGGGATTTTTGGATTTTCAGAACCATCGACGGCTTGCTCGGCAGGCGAGTCAGCAATTAGCGTTGGCATATCATGAGCTGGCTCAGGTGGCGGCTCATGAGTGGAAGCTTCAGGTGCGACCATTCCAAGTTCTGGCTTGTTTAAGATCGGCTCTTCGGCTAGCTTGTTCTTCTTCGCCCTTTTGCTGGGCTTGGCTCTTCCGCTGCATAAGATAAAAAGGTCAGTACAAATACAACAAATTGAAATGAACACAGGATAAGAAGGTTATCATTACCCTGGAGCGGTTTTGAACGCCGGCAAATTGGACTACATTGACTCGCTAGAGGAAGGTGAAGTTTCCTGATAATTTGAGTTAAAAGAATTGAGTGGTTGACGTGTGAGACCCGCCAAAGGATAAAATAGATTTAAATCGGAGGTGACCTCGTTCCGGCGCTTCCTTGGTACATTGGGTAAGCCGGAGGAGAGTTCCGGATCTTTAGTGGTCCGGGTCTGCCTCCAGCTCTCGTGAATCTGTCGCTTCAAAAGAAATTGAGGAGATAAGCCAAGGGATGTGAAAATCTTACTTTCCAGGTTACTCTTCGGATTTTCTGTCTTGGCAAAGGCTCGAAGTCGGAGGAAATGATAGTTACCTCTTCAGCTTTTCCATGACTGGTTCTTGTGTCCTCCTGCTGATAATCAGTGTTAATAAGGTGGTTAAAAAGGAGCCAAGAGAGTCAAGGACTACCTCTGACTTAGAAGATTCTTCTAGCCGAAGCAAGTCAGAGGCGGTGGCTTTCTTGCCCTTCTTCTCCACAACTTCTTTGCTGGTGGCTGTCGGTGTCAAAACCGGCGGATCTCGGGTAGGGGGTCCCGATCTGTGCGTCAAGGTCGGATGGTAACAGGAGACAAGCGACACTTTATTTTACCCAGGTTCGGGCCCTCTCGATGGAGGTAAAACCCTACTCCTGCTAGATTAATATTGATGATATGGGTAGTACAAGAGTAGATCTACCACGAGATCAAGGAGGCTAAACCCTAGGAGCTAGCCTATGGGTATGATGATGGTTATGATGTGTTCGTCCTACGGACTACAACCCTCCGGTTTATATAGGCACCGGATAGGGTTAGGGTTACACAGAGTCAGTTACATTGGTAGGAGATCTTGAATATCCGCACGCCTAGCTTGCCTTCCACGCCAAGGAAAGAACCTTCCGGACACGGGACGAAGTCTTCAATCTTGTATTTTCATAGTCCTGGAGTCCGGCTGGAGATATAGTTCGGGTATCCGAACACCCCCTAATCCAGGACTCCCTCAGTAGCCCCTGAACCAGGCTTCAATGACGACGAGTCCAGCGCGCAAATTGTCTTCGGCATTGCAAGGCGGGTTCCTCCTCCAAATTCTTCAAGAAGATAATAAACACCAAAAAATAGTGTCCGGCTCTGCAAAACAAGTTTCCACGTATTGCCATATAGAGAATAATACAAACACAAATCAAATCTGCTGACGTATTCCGCAGTGCGTCATAACACTGCGACCAAGCCTTCTGTATGGATTATTTTTTGTTGTTCCACCGCAGCACGTTCAACGAGGCGGTTTCCTTGGCACGTCTTGTCGAAGCAGAGATCGTGTGCCCCCTTTAACGGGATTCTCATTAATACGGACGTGGGTAACCCAACCGTGCACGTTAAGCACGTCCTGCCTTGATTAAAGGCTAGTCCAAGACGGTTACGGGGAGGGCTCTTGATATTCTGCCTCTTATAAAGAGACCGAGACCTTGCTCCCCTCTTGTGTTCTCAAAACAAGCTCGCCCATAGCCTCGAGTTCCAACACCCCAGGCTTTTAGATTCTAGGCGCACCGGACCATCGACAATGTCCGGCTCCGGCCTTCAAGGCCAATGGATGCCCTCCTCCGTTATGGAGGAGGACGTATCGAGGTTGAGGGAGGCTAGGTTCCTGACCAGCGAGATCCCGCACAGGTTGCCTGCTCAAGGACAAGCGATCCCAAGCCCTCAGCCTGGTGAGAGCGTAGTATTCATCTCCCACTTCCTTCGGGGATTAGGCTTCCCAACGGATCCTTTCGTAAGGGGGCTGATGTTTTATTATGGGCTGGAATTCCATGACCTAGCTCCGGAGTCCATCCTCCATATCTCCTCCTTCATTGTAGTGTGTGAAGCGTTTCTCCATATCACTCCTCACTTCGGATTATGGCTCAAGACCTTCAAGGTAGAACCGAAGATAATCGAGGGGCGTCACGTAGAGTGCGGAGGTGCTGTTATAAAAAGGAATACCGATGCTCCATGGCCCGAGGGCACTTTTCAAGAGGGGCTCGGCTTATGGCAACAGGAACGGTTCTACATCACCTCTCCTCGGGGCACCACTTGGGTAGCGCCTCCCGCCTTTCGCTCGGGCCCCCCACCACGTTTAACATCGTGGATCAACACAGGGTTAGATCGCGGCTTGCCCAAAGACGTTCCTCTGTTGCAGGGCCGCATAAAGGATCTCCTAAAAGGAGACCTCAACCTGGTCAAGGTGACACTAGTTATGCTGATTCGCCGGACACTGCCCGGCCAACGTCGCCCTCTCCGCTTGTGGGAGTTCAACCCAGAGGGGCCGCGAGTTCTCCGAAATTTCATGGGCGTGACGCCTACGGAGATGTATAGACTGTTCTTCGGACCACAAGGAGTGAGTCCGGATTTGACCGAGGATGCTGGTTCAAGCCGCAACCGCCCGGATGCAGAAGTAGGTGACCTTGCGCCCGGACCTTCTATCCGTACAATTGACTTATTTTTTAACAGTACTTCTCCTTTTTACGCAGGAGTGGATAGCGAAGGCGAAGCTGGTCCGGTGTCCGGCTCCCCTTCCCGAGACCAAGCTAGATCCTGTGCTAGTCAGGATGTTGGAGGTGGCGCCTCTGGAGGAAAATGAAGGGGCGGACAAGGAAACCGTGGCCTCTTTGAAAGGGGCCATCCCAAAGGGGGAAATCGACAACTCCTCTCCAAAGGGAAAAAAAGGGCCGCCTCTGACGACCCGGGAGCCGTAGCTCCAAAGCGGGTGAAAGAATTCGCGTCAGAGGACCCGACGCCGGGGAGCCCCTCGGCGGAACTAAATCCTCAAAAGGAGCAGCCCTCCAATGAGCCGTAAGTAGAAAGAGAGTCATTATTTTAAGAGAAATCCTTAATTTATATCTGAGAAGTTTTAACCGAAACCTTACCTTGTAGTTAGGACCTCGACCCTTCTCGGCAGAACTCGTCATCGGGGGATATTCTTCCGGAGATGATGGAGAGCGGAACGCCTCCTCCTTCATCGCCTAGCAAGGCGGGCGACGCCGAAGTGTCGTCGCGGAGGATTTCTCTGAATCTGCCAGAGGCAGAAGGTGATCATGCGGCCCCCCGGGGTTCTCCGTGTCCGGCCTCCGAAGAAGGCCATGGGACGAGTCCGGCACCATCTGGTGTTCGGTCGGAGGAGCTGAAGGTTCTGCTGGGCCGAGCCTCTGTTTTAGAGGAGCATCGTGTGTTGATGCACACGGTGATTGAAAAGATTTCATCCGCGGAAAGCGGACTGAACGAGGCTGCCAAGAGTTTACTGGCGGGCCTTGAGGTACGTTTTGAATAACGAACATTAGTGTTAATTGCGCATAACAACATGCGCCCTATATAGATTGTAGCCCCTGAGACTCTGTGTGCCGCAAAGATTAGCGGCGCGCAGAGGATCTTAATCCCAGGCCCTTTAAGTGGCACCTTTGTATGTAGGTGGCAGGTTCTCCGGAGTCGAGCCGGACTCGAGATTTTGCCGAAATGAAATGGCAACTCGATGAGGCAGAAGCCGACATCGTGCTTGTTAACAAGCGGCTTGATGATGCTCAAGGTATTGAGTTTATTTGGCGATTGTTAGTAGGAGGAGCTTTATGTCAATATCTTACCTTGTGTATGCTTGATGCAGATGGTGCGGCGGCCGTAGAAGGACTTAGGGCCGAGCTCGCAAAAGCAAAGGAACAAGCCAGAAAAAGCGATGCGGCTGCCGGAAGAGCCCGTGAAGAGCTAAAAGCCGAACAGGCTTCCCATTGCCGAAGCAAGGAGGAGATGGCTGATATAGCCGTGAAGTTGAAAAGTGCTACTGACCGTTGCAAACTTCTTGAAGAGGAAGGTCGAGCCCGGCAGATGGATTAAGAGAAGGCCGTCGCCGACGCCCAGGACGCCCACTCTGGTATGAGAGCGTCAAGGGAAGAGCTGCGTCAAGCCGGACTAATTGCGGATGGAAAGCCCTTCCTGCTGCGGAGAAAATTCTGTGATCCAAAGTTCGCCCCGTTGGACCGAGCGTGGAGCGTGGAGGACACCTATCTGGATTTGTCGGCTAGTGCCGCTGATGCGACCAGGTACTTTCAAGATAAGAAAGATCATGAAGTGGAAAAGCTCTTCTGGTCGCAGTTCACTGATCCAGAGCGTCCACTATCAGTGGATGATCGCTTGGCCCAATGGGCCGAGCTGAATAGGTTGTCCGGACTCGCCATGAAGTATGCCATGGACCGCCTATGTCCAGGGAGATCGAAGCCGAGAAGCTATTTCAGTTTGGTGCAGCAATTTCTTGACGTGGTGCCTCGGATTGAAGCTCTAAAGAGGTCCGCTTGCACAGAGGGCGCGCGGCTGGCTCTTGCCCTTGTCAAGACATACTGGGCAGATATGGAGCCCACCGTTGTTGCGTCCCGTGATTCGGATAAAAGCCGAATTCCTTACGAGCACTATTTTGAGGAAGTCCTCGCGGGCGCTCGTATAATAGAGACGCAGTGTTCGAAAGATGCTGTTTTATGACAACATATGTAATCGTAGATCAATATTTTTATAAATTGTAATGGCGTAATTTAGACTTGTGCCTTCAAGTATTAATAACACGTCTTGTGCGGCCATTTTAATATATAAATTCTGAAAGATTGCAGTCGTTGGCTTCAGCGCCCATGCACAAAGTGCGGGGGTGCGCGCGGAGAACGCATTTTCACACTTAACCCAACGTCTTGGTCCTACAAAGGAGGTGATAGCGCCGCGGGCTAGGCAACCGGACTATAATGCTTTAACACTTTCACTTAGCCATAGGAGCTTGACAGTGGGACTCTTTAGGTAGCCCTTTAATGGCGACTGCGTTTACCCAAATTCGGGACGCATATGTGCCTGACCGGGAAGCGGCCCTTCGTCAAAACGGAGGAATTCAATAAATTCCTATAAGTCATCGAGTGGCGACCAGTCTCGCGCTACATCATGACAGTCGGTTTTCGGCTTTCTGTACTGAGGTGCTCACCCGGCCGAACCGGGGCACAATCGCAGTAGTTCTCCTGGTGCAACCTTATCCGACAGAACGGAACGTAAGGTGGCCGAACTCAGGAGCCGGGCAACCCAACATGTGACCAAAATCATGACTCGGAGCTGATGCATATAGTGCCAAAACTCGCGACGCCGAACACTCCCTAAGGTGTTCGGTCTTTGTGGGTGCGTGTGAAACAACACCCTTGAAAAAGAAAAAAACCCCTTGTGTCCAGGTACGAGCAAGAATTCTGGCATGGCAACATGCCAAAACGCCAGTCTCCTCCATGGTTATAGTGAGGTAAACCAGGGGATGTATAGCAGCAAGAGACAGTAAAAAAGGTTTACGCAGGGTCTTAATCTAAGAAGAATCCTTTGGGGCGGGTCCCTACTACACGTCTGCGCCTGTGTCTCCGTTGTGTCGTGTCCTGGACGGGCGCCGTACGACGTTCATCTGTAAAAGGGAAGAACTAAATTGAAAAATGGGTCGTGCGGATCAAAAAGAATAATAAATAAAATGTGAAGTGAGAAATAGATACGGTCGAGTTTTATTGTCTCTGCGTACAGCCCCTCGTGAGGCGTACCAAGCCTATAACGAAAATGGGCTTGTCCCGAACTCATTGAGTCCGGGTCCGCGGCCTTTTGTGACTTACATCAAAAAAGTCTTTTGGCTGGGGAGGCCATTTTGTTGGGCGGCCGTTTAAGCGGCCGCACAATCCTCCGTTTGGAGGAGATGTAGTTTAGTATGCTCCCTTTAAAGAGATGATGCCTCGAGGACCGGGCATCTTTAGCGTGAGGGATGCATAATGCGGTATTGCGTTAAAGCGAGCGAAAGCTCCGCGTCCCATTAGTGCTTGATAGCGACTTGAAAACGGGACTATGTGGAAAATAAGCTTTTCGCGACAAAAGTTATTGGCAGAGCCAAATATGAACACAAGCCGGAGAAAACCCATACAGTGGGTGTCCGGGCCTGGTGCTACTCCTTGAAAGGAGGTTTTACTGTGACGGATTCGTGCTGGGTTTATGCCCATGCAGTGAATTGTATCCTGATATATCAGATTTAGTCCACTGCCACCGTCCATAAGGACGTTGGTAAACTGGAACCCGTCTATTATTGGATTAAGCATCAGGGCAGTCCGGCCTGCGTGTTTGATATTGCGAGAATAATCTAGCTGATCAAAAATGATTGGCTTTAGTGACCAGTGGCGAGACTCCTGAGGGATAGGCTTGAATGTGCGGACCTTTATGGGTGCCTCATGCCTTGTTATGTGAAGTGAGTTCACTGTTTTGACTTCTTGCGGGAAGTTCTTTTGCTTCCTGGTGTTCTGCTTTTGGGGTTCGTCCTCTTCCTCACTTGGTGTGTCGAGCCCCTTGTGTTCGGCGTTAAGCCTTCCGGATTGTTTGAAAACCCAACAGTCTCTGTGGGTATGATTAGCAGGCTTTTCAGGAGTACTGTGTATCTGACATATCCTGTCCATGATTCTCTTTAGACTGGACGGATCTTCCCTATTATCCTGAGGGGGTGATTTTGTCTGATTTTGCCGTGAGCCTTTGAATCCGGCATTGACTGTCGTGCTCTTCAGACTTTTTCTTTTGATTCGGCGAAGGTCCTTGTTTCGTCGTGGTTTCCCGTTTCCATCCCTGATTTCTGATGTACTTGGGTCGCTGGGGCGGCATCGTGCCAACCAGCTGTCCTCTCCTGCGCAAAAGCGGGTCATGAGGCTTGTGAGTGTGGCCATTGTTCATGGCTTTTCCTGGCTGAGGTGTCTGGCGAGCCATTCGTCTCGGACATTGTGCCTGAAAGCCGCTAGAGCTTCGGCGTCCGGACAATCCACTATTTGATTCTTTTTAGTGAGGAATCTGTTCCAGAACTGCCGAGCTGATTCTCTGGATTGCTGAGTTATGTGACTGAGGTCGTCTGCGTCCGGGGGACGGACGTAGGTCCCTTGAAAATTTGCTCGGAAAGCGTCCTCGAGCTATTCCCAACTTCCAATTGTGTATTCAGGAAGGCTTTTAAGCCAGTGCCGGCCTGACCCTTTAAGCTTAAGGGGTAAATATTTTCTGGCGTGGAGATCATCTCCTCTAGCCATATGTATGTGGAGGATATAATACTCGATCCAGACTCCCGGGTCTGTTGTTCCATCGTATGCCTCTATGTTAACGGGTTTAAATCCCTCTGGGAATTCATATTCCAGGACCTCATCGGTGAAACATAGAGGGTGTGCGGCACCCCTATATTTGGGTGTGCCGGATTCTGATGGTGGATTTTTTGCATTGCTTGCGAGAGCTTGCTTTCTTGGCCCGTAAATGGACCTGGCTGGGCTATGATGCGAGTCTTTGATTGTGTCGCATGCCGCATTGACTGCGGCGCCGTTTGCCGTATTGTAGTGGCCGAGAGGTCGTTTATTCGACCGTGTAGCCTTTTTGTTTTTCGAGTTTGGGGGCTCTAGGGCCTCCTGGTCGAATTCGGGCAGTAGCTTTCTCTTCGGATAGCTTTTGGTGCGGCGGCTGCCGCCGTATTTGTCTGCGGTCTTGATTACTTTGCTCCATCTTGTTTTGAGTGCATCTTCCGCCGTCTTTAGCTTTTGCTTCTGGTTCTTCAGGCTTCGTGCTGTGGCGACGAGCCTTTCTTTGAGATTCTTCTGCTCCATGATTTTATCCGGCGTGGTATCGTCCGGAGTTCTGTTATGATCGGGGGAGGACTGTTCGTCTTCTCTGCCCGTGTTACCCTGTTCGGACGGCTGTTCTGGGATGCGTTCGTCATCTGCCAGCTCGTCCTGCTCTATGGCTGGGTCTTGATCGAGGCGGGGCTTCGCTCGGCATTTACGTCGCCGCATTGAGTGCTTTTCGGAGGGTTTACCCTTCTTTTCGCCCCCTTCTTCCTCATTGTGAGTTTTTTCAGGTGTATCCACCATGAATACGTCATTAAGAGGGGTGGAGGTCCAGTGCCCTATGGGCGCTGGTTCCCGTTCGTCTCCGTCTTCGTCGTCCATACCGTCGAAGTCTTCGGAGCCGAAGTCGAGCATGTCGGTTAAATCGTCGACAGTGGCTATTAAGTGGGTGGTGGGTGGGCTTTGAATTTCTTCGTCGTCTGAATCCCAACCTCGCAGGCCATAGTTCGGCCCGGGATCTCCTAACAAAGAGAGAGACTTGAGAGAATTCAGAATATCACCAAAAGGTGAATACTGAAAGATGTCCGCGGCGGTGAACTCCATTACAGGCGCCCAATCTGATTCGATCGGCGGGGGCACGGACGACCCGAAGTTCGGAGAAGAGTTCGGCTCCTTGGAGTCACAGGCCATGCAGAGCGCGAGGCTCGTTCGGCTCAATGGCCTTTAAGATCGCAGCCCCCGAGGTGACGTCCAACCGTTCATCTTCAAAGAACGCAGCGGGCTCCGAATCGAGGATCGGGGCCGGAGCGTATGCGGCCTCCAGGACACTGTTCGGAGGCACAGCCATATCATGCCCCTCGAGATAGTGCGGCGCGCTTGGCTGTGGCTCGAATCCGTCGAAGATCAAGTCTCCGCGGATATCTGCCGTGTAGTTTAGGCTTCCAAACCTGACGTGATGGCCAGTGGCATAGCTCTCGATCTACTCCAGATGACCAAGCGAGTTGGCCCGCAGAGCGAAGCCGCCGAAGACGAAGATCTGTCCGGGGAGAAAAGTCTCACCCTGGACCTCATCGTTGTTGATGATCAAAGGAGCCATCGGGCCTAAAGGTGACGACACAGAGGAACTCTCAATGAAAGCACCAATGTCGGTGTCAAAACCGGCGGATCTCGGGTAGGGGGTCCCGATCTGTGCGTCAAGGTCGGATGGTAACAGGAGACAAGCGACACTTTATTTTACCCAGGTTCGGGCCCTCTCGATGGAGGTAAAACCCTACTCCTGCTAGATTAATATTGATGATATGGGTAGTACAAGAGTAGATCTACCACGAGATCAAGGAGGCTAAACCCTAGAAGCTAGCCTATGGGTATGATGATGGTTATGATGTGTTCGTCCTACGGACTACAACCCTCCGGTTTATATAGGCACCGGATAGGGTTAGGGTTACATAGAGTCGGTTACATTGGTAGGAGATCTTGAATATCCGCACGCCTAGCTTGCCTTCCACGCCAAGGAAAGAACCTTCCGGACACGGGACGATGTCTTCAATCTTGTATCTTCATAGTACTGTAGTCCGGCTGGAGATATAGTTCGGCTATCTGAACACCCCCTAATCCAGGACTCCCTCAGTGGCTCTCCTGGCTTTCCTGGCCTTTTTTGCAGCTTCGCGATCATATTTGACTCTCCAGAATTTATCGCTAGCCTCTGAAAAACAGTGAGAGTATGAGTAAAGACAAAACCTTAAGGGTGAGAGTAAGAATACTTAAGTTTGGCGGCTTACCATTGGAACCGGGTTAACTTTGCAGAATGGACTTAAGCAAAACTTGCTACAATCTTCTAGGCTCTCGTTCAAGAGCGACTTTGTCGTATCATCAATGACATCTTCAAGTAAATCAACAAAACTGTGCCGCAGAGAATCTTTTTGCTCGCCGGTATAGGTGCACATTAAATCGGAACGGCGGCTTAATGGAATGATCCGCCAAGCAACCCAGACCCAGACCAAACCGATAGCACTCAAACCATTCCCCAAAAGAGCCTTGACTGTGGACATGGTGGGGGCAAGTTTCTGGCGTTCAGCAGCAGATAGCTTGTCTGGTAAAGGATGAGTAGACTCGAGGCGCGAGGCGTGAAAGCCGGGCAAAGGGTTTTCATTAGCCGGAGAAGTATCTTGGCAATAGAACCATGTCTGATTCCAGTCTTTGGGATGACTCGGCGGGTTGGCATAAGGAAAGATTGCGTCTCTCCGATGTTGGATTGAGACACCGCCAAGTTCCAAGCTTTGACCATTGGCACATTCCTTCTGGCGGTTCATGTAAAATAGCTCTCTGAAGAGTAATATGTTGGGTTCTTCTCCAAGATATACCTCACTTAACACTTGAAAATTTCAAATATTAGACACGAAATTGGGTCCGATGTCTTGAGGACGGAGGTCAAAGAAGTGCAGGACATCTCTGAAGAATTCTGAGCCGGGTGGTGAAAACCCCCGGTTCATGTGATCCGTGAAAACAATAACTTCCCCCTCTTTGGGCTGAGGAAATTCTTCCTCCAGATTAGGAGCACGATAAGACATGACTTCCTTCTTTGGCAGATAGCCGGACTTTACAAAGTCATCAAGTGTATTGTCTGTGACGATGGATTTAACCCAATTGCATGTAGTGGGTGCTTTTGGTCCATTGTGATGAAAGCCTAAAACAGAGTAAAAATCCCTGGTTCAAATATAAGCTGGAGAGAAATATTTCAATGCATATTCAAGATGGCGGCTTATAAAGGGGCCTAATGGTATATGGTTAATTATGTCAGATTATTTAAGCCACCATGTGTGGTTGAGGTTATCTATTGAGTATTGTAATTAAAGCCGGTGGTATGAGCCGCCATGGCTAGGTGGATCTATCAAGACACAGACATTGATTAAGTATCACAAAAACAGGTTTTACAGATTACAATCATTATTTTGGATCAACGGATGCTCAGAAAAGGAAAAATATTGTAGACCTAAAAAACCAGTACATCGGAGTTAATCAGTTCTAAAGAGGCCTTTAAAAGGGGATCTACTAGCATCTGAAATGGATGCGAAGCAGCTACCGCATGAGTTTCATACTTCTTTTAGATCAAAAGAGGATGTGGTGGAGAAACTATGAAGAATCTGTGATGAACAGTGAAGAACACAAAAGAACACGCAAACCCTAATGTGGATCTAAGGTGCGGAAAAGCAGAGACTTACGGACGCAGATCTACTGTGGAGGGTCGCCGTCGTTCTCTGGACAAAGCTCAAGTTGATGCAGCGGCCGAGGTCGAGGAAGACAAAGTACGCTGCGGCGGCGACGGACCTCGAGCAGCAGTAGGGTCGCGAGAGGAAGAAGACGATGGAAAGGGGGAGAATGAAGAAATACCAGTCGTGCCTATTTATAAGGGAAAGACTGATAAGTGGGCGTGAAAAACAAGGAGGCCAAAAATTATGGGTATCCAGCTTGTCAGGACACCTCGATTCTCAGGACGGTTATTAAAGATAAGGATCCGTTGAGATACATTGGATAAAGTATGAATTAATGACAGATGACGTCATGGCGGGTTATTGCATATCCAGAAGATGACGTTGTGGCGGGTTACAAATTTCCGTGCGATAGAGAGCAGAAGATTTTTTCTAAAGTGTTGAAGATTGACATGAACCAGTTCAAATCAATCTGGGGCCTAATCCAGGTCATACTTAAGACGACTCATGAAGCCTAAGACGACTCCTGGAGATGTCGGGTTAGTTAAGGGCCCAAGGCCCAAAGGGTGACTTAGGGCCTGTAGAGATAAACCACCATATGTGTATAACTTGTGTTATAAGGTAGGAATAGAGAGAAACCGAGACGGACACTGTTTATGAGCCGGCCGGGACTCTATGAGTCGCTGGGCCTTGACCACTGTATATAAAGGGACGACCCGGCGGCGGTTCAGGGCAAGTAACATCAGATCGAGAGCTAGGTCAAGCGGATTCGCTCCCTGGTTATCGAGACATAAGCAATCCCACTCAAAACTGAATCGTAGGCTTTTACCTTCACCATAAGGGGACGAACCAGTATAACCTCATGTCCTTTGTCCCGATTAACCCCTTCTTGCTTCCTAGTTGCGATGGCTCCACGAGTAAGTCCTTTCGCTAGGACATCTGCCGTGACAATTCCACGACAGTATTCATAAAAGATTTAACATAATCAAAATCAAGCTTAATACATGACTCTTTACCTTCATCGAGTTCCCATTCTTTAGAGTTGTGTTTAATTCTTTGCAAAAGATCCCACCTGAATTCAATAGTCGTCTTCACGAAAGAACCAGTACAAGAAGTATCGAGCATGCATGATCATCAGAATCAAGCTTAATACCTGACTCTTTACCTTCATCGAGTTCCCAATCTTTAGAGTTGTGTTTAATTCTTTGCAAAAGATCCCACCTGAATTCAATAGTCGTCTTCATAAAAGAACCAGTACAAGAAGTATCGAGCATGGATGATCATCACGATAAAGCCGGGCATAAAATTATGAATAATAATTTCTCTTGAGAGCTCATGATTGGGGCATGAATATAACATTGACTTAAGCCTCCCCCAAGCTAGAGCGATGCTTTTTCCTTCATGAGGCCAAAAATTATATATATAATTCCCATCATGATGAACTAGATGCATATGATTTTTTTTGTGAAATTCGAATTTCAATTGATGCCAATTCCAAGCTCCAATATCATCGCATAGACTATACCATGTCGATGATTTTCCCTTCAAATATAAAGGGAAAACTTTCTTCTTAACTTCATCTCTTGGTAAACCTGCAAGCTTAAACAATCCACAAATTTCATCCACATGTATCAAATGCATATCAGGATGTTTTGTTCCATCTCCTGCATAAGGATTGGCCAGCAGTTGTTCTATCATACCGGAAGGAATTTCATAACTAATATTTTCAGTAGGTGCAGTATGTTGCAACTCTTTGTGTTTCCGGTCGAGGTTAAGATACCCCGAACAAACCCCTCAAAGGATTGTTTTCCATAGTAACAAGTGACGGTAAATTTCAGCACATAGTATAAGTTTTTCCTTACTGATTTCCACTTACCAAGAGCGCTTCACTCCCCGGCAACGGCGCCAGAAAAGAGTCTTGATGACCCACAAGTATAGGGGATCAATCGTAGTCCTTTCGATAAGTAAGAGTGTCGAACCCAACGAGGAGCAGAAGGAAATGACAAGTGGTTTTCAACAAGGTAATTTCCGCAGGCACGGAAATTGTCGGTAACAAGTATTCTGATAGCAAGATAAATTGTAGCGAGTAACAAGTAACAATAGTAACAATAAGTGCAGCAGGTTAGCCCAATCCTTTTTGTAGCAAAGGACAGTCCGGAACAATCTAAGATAATAAGTAAAACGTTCTTGAGGACACACAGGAATTTCATCTAGTCACGTTCATCATGTTGGTTTGATTCGCGTACGCTACTTTGATAATTTGATATGTGGGTGGACCAGTGCTTGGGTGTTATTCTTACTTGAACAAGCCTCCCACTTATGATTAACCCCCTAGCAAGCATCCGCAACTATGAAATAAGTATTAAGATAAAAACTAACCATAGCATTAAACATATGAATCCAAATCAGCCCCTTACGAAATAGCGCATAAACTAGGGTTTAAGCTTCTGCCACTCTAGCAACCCATCATCTAATAACTACTCCACAATGCATTCCCTTAGGCCCGAAGATGGTGAAGTGTCATGTAGTCGATGTTCACATAACACCACCAAGGGAATCACAACATACATATCATCAAAATATCAAACACATATCAAAGTCATATGATTACTTGCAACATGACTTCTCCCGTGGCCTCGAGAACAAAGGCAACTACACACAAATAATATTCATACTCAAGATCAGAGTGATATTAAATAGCATAATGGATCTGAACATACACTACAAAAAAAGACACATCTGTGACATTTTGGGCGGAACATTTTTTTTCCTGTCATGCTTATGACACTTCTATAACGATAATTATGACAAAACCCGGTATCATCATAGATGTGGTGGGCTCCTACTTCTATGACAAAAAATCATGAAATAAAATGGGCTTTTCGTCATGGGCGGGCCGGAGACACAGCTGCATGACATTCTTTGGGCCGTCCATGACGGAAAAACCATGGTAGAAGCGAGGGCGCGGAAAATATCGGGGAGTTCCCGGTTACGGTGGGTGGTCGGGGCCCGAGCGATGCGTGTTTCTCTCCTATGTACGCGCGTGTGTGCGAGGCGTTGCGCTCTAACTGAACCCGACCGAGGCATTGGGATCTAACTAAACCCGAGCAATTGCACTAGCTACGTTACTGAACCCCGATCAATCCCTTGCTGTTAACTGAACCCGAGTGATTCCTTCGCTACTGCTGCTAATTAAAGCCGATCGAACACTGCTGCCTCCTTCACTTGATGAACAGTGAGTGTTGTTGGGGGGTTTTAGATGAACAATTCCCGGTGGGGGTCGGATGAACACGACCCCATGGTAGTAGAGGCCGTTGCCGCTGGATGAACAGGACCCCATGCAGGGCTTGTTGAATAGTAGTCGGTGGAGGGCTTGTTGAACTGTAGCCGGTGGAGGGCTGGATGAACAGTAGCCCGTGGAGTTGTGGTTGAACAAGGCCCCGTGGAGAGGGCTGGTTGAACAGTAGCCGGTGGAGGAGCGGTGGAGGCTGGATGAACAGGAGCCCGTGGATGAACAATCATAGGAGGAGGCTGGAGGAGGTCGACGATGGATGAACAGTAGCCCGTGGAAGCTGGAGGAGGTCGACGATGGAGATGAACAGTATCCCGTGGAGTCCCGTTTTGCGGTATGCCACACCCCTACCAATGAACAGGACCCCCGTTTCAACCGTAGCGCTCCAACTTTCAAATTTCAAAGGGGGGCAAAGTTTGTACTTTCCCCAAATTTCAAACAAGCGCGTCCCATCTATTCAAAAAAGCCAAAAACAACCGCGTCCCAGACCAAAACATGGTTCTCCCTTAGCTCCCCCCGACCCCCCGTACGATTCCCCATTCGTACTTCGTGGGAGCCAAAACTACCTCTCCACCAGCCGCGAAACCCCGGCGTCCTCCGTCCGCCACCCCATACCACCCATCAGCCGCCGCCCTCCGCCATCACAGCGGACGATGTCGTCGTCCACCGCAACCTCAACCACAACACCCACCACGGCTAGTAGTTGAAGCCGAGGCCGAGCCGTCCGTACCCGAGCCAGTTCAACCACGCCGTCCTGCACCTCACAGCTGCCGCTCCAACTTCGGCACCGTCCACCGCACCAGAGCTCTTCCTGCTATGCCGTCCTTCGCCGCCTCGGATCTGCTTCCCCTCCACCAACATATGGCCACGACAACATAGTCAACAATTTGTCCATGGGTTCGTCCAAGCCTGCACCCTCCTCCAAAACATCGGTTCTCTCGGCAAAAAGAAGAAGATCGTCGCGACATATGGAGGAGACCACACCGGCAACCGGAAATGGTACTCCTCTTCCCTTATTCGTGCACATCTTACGTGTCTGCTTGCACGATATTCATCCCACAGAAGACACTAGTTGACCACTTCTTCTTGATACTAGATGTTCCTAGTAACTCGCGATGCACAAGGTTTCTACTCATATACTATTTCACCTTAGCTAGAGGTCCGTCGATCCCCCTGTATTTAAATTCCTGGTCAGTTGATTCCCAATTAACGGAAGCATTCCCCGGCGTAACAGGCGCTAGTCTGCCTATTACGCCGGGGAAGCATCGCCTCGGTGTTTATCTTAGGGGCCTGTGGGTCTAGAGCTGATGGTGCCCAATCTGGTGGTCGGTCGGGATTAAAGGGATGGCCTGGGGGCGCTGCCAAGCACGGCGGTGGTGTGAAGTCGAGGGGAGGGCAGGGCGGCGGAGGCAGGGGTCTGGGCCGGTGGTCACTGGCGGTTCGAGAAAGATCGTCAACAGTGACTGGCGGGAGGTAAACGAAGGCCATCTGCCCGTTCCTTATAGATCAGACGGTTCATAAAAAAATCGACTGACCTATTTATTTTCAGCCCACTGTTATCTTGATAGGACCACATGTGGTGGTGTGCTGGAGGAGCACCTGCATTTCCTGTGCTCATATATTACAAAATCATACGGAGTAGAATCTAATTTTGATTGCCATGCAATGTTGTAGAGCTATCATATGTCTCCTGTCATTTATTTTTCAGCCACCTGCTATCTGCTACTTTTACAGTGCACTAGTTCTGCACACACTTCACCCATACTCTGACTTGTGTTTTTATGCAAGGGTATTTCAGACTCTGCCTTCACAGAAGCAGAAAAGAAAAGAGAGAAGTCGCTCCAGCTTTCTACGTGGGTAGGCCAGACACGTTTCAGCACTTTAAAGGGTGCAGTGTCAGCAGATGGAGATGGTAAACGTAGCTCTGGAGTTGACAATCTCGCTCGCAATGAACCACCATCCCAGGTGCCTGCTTTAACTTCGCGGTGTCATATGTGGTATCATTTTGCATATAGCTTGTATTGGAAAGGTTGAAGTCAATCCTTATTAAGATAAGGAAAGATATTCTTTACATGAACCACCATCCTGGGAGCACTAGAAGTCAAATAGCTAGTCAGGGCACTGGCCGAGCCAGTGACAAGCCCAGCACAGACATGCATCACCTAGAAGCCAACTAAAAAGCCACGAAGGTGGCGAAGCAGCCCGCCTCCCACCAGGCTCTCAGGTCCTAGATGATCATGCTAACCACTCCATCCAGATGTCTAGCTTGTATTGCTTCTAGTTTGGTTAAATTGCATCTTCTTAGCTTACACACTATGCCTTTGAATATGACATGCCTTCCTCTTTTTGGTACATACTAGTACATCTGTCTATTAACCATGTTCTTACATCAAACTAATGTTCTCGTGTATCCATCATCAACCACTTATGATGAGGCAGTCAGGTCAGTGGACTACTGCGAGAAAAGATCCTCATTTAAAGAATGCAGCGTCAGCCTCCCCACATGATTCTCAAGAAACAGCAAGGCTAGATGAAGATAGTGAACGTAGCTCTATAGTTGATTACTACATTTCCCCTACACTAGCATCGCAGGTGCTTGCTCTAACTTGGTAGCGTGATATGTGGTTGCATGTTGCATATGGTGTCTAGATTGTAATTCTGCCAATCTGGTTAAATTGCACGTGTTATTCTGCTTAGTTTATACATTATACCTGTTAATGTTGTTGGGGAACGCAGTAATTTGAAAAAAAAATCTACGCACATGCAAGATCATGGTGATGCACAGCAACGAGAAGGGAGAGTGTTGTCCACGTACCCTCATAGACCGGAAGCGGAAGCGTTATGACAACGCGGTTGATGTAGTCGTACGTCTCTACGATCGACCGATCCTAGTACCGAAAGTACAACACCTCCGTGATCTACACACGTTCGGCTCGGTGACATCCCACGAACTCATGATCCAGCAGAGTGTCGAGGGAGAGCTTCATCAACACGACGGCGTGATGGCGGTGATGATGAAGCTACCGGCGCAGGGCTTCACCTAAGCACTACGATGATATGACCGAGGTGGATTATGGTGGAGGGGGGGCACCGCACACGGCTAAGGGATCAATGACCAACTTGTGTGTCTAAGGGGTGCCCCATGGCAACGTATATAAAGGATGGAGGGAGGAGGACGCCAGCCCTCATAGGGCGCGCCCAAAGTGTGGAGTCCTACTAGAACTCCCTAGTCCTAGTAGGATTCCACCGCCCACATGGAATAGGAAAAAGGGAAGGGAGAAGGAGAAGGAAGGAAGGGGGCGCTCCCTTTCCCTAGTCCAATTCAGACCAGTCCATGGGGAAGGGGTGCGGCTACCCTTGAGGCCTTTCTCTCCTTTCCCGTATGGCCCATTAAGTCCAAGTACGAATTCCCGTAACTCTCCGGTACTCCGAAAAATACCTGAATCAATCGGAACCTTTCCGATGCCCGAATATAGCCTTCCAATATATCGAACTTTACGTCTCGACCATTTCGAGACTCCTCGTCATGTCCGTTATCTCATCCGGGACTCCGAACTATCTTCAGTACATCAAAACACATAAACTCTTAATACCGATCGTCACCGAACGTTGAGCGTGCGGACCCTACGGGTTCGAGAACTATGTAGACATGACCGAGACTCATCTCTGGCCAATAACCAATAGCGGAACCTGGATGCTCATATTGGCTCCCACATATTCTACGACGATCTTTATCGGTTAAACCACATAACAACATACATTGTTCCCTTTGTCATCGGTATGTTACTTGCCCGAGATTCGATCGTTGGTATGTCAATACCTCGTTCAATCTCGTTACCGGCAAGTCTATTTACTCGTTCCGTAATGCATCATCCCACAACTAACTCATTAGTCACATTGCTTGCAAGCTTATAGTGATGTGCATTACCGAGAGGGCCCAGAGATACCTCTCCGATACACGGTGTGACAAATCCTAATCTCGATCTATGCCAACTCAACAAACACCATCAGAGACACCTGTAGAGCATGTTTATAGTCACCCAGTTACATTGTGAAGTTTGATAGTACACAAATTGTTCCTCCGGTATTCGGGAGTTGCATAATCTCATAGTCATAGGAACATGTATAAGTCATGAAGAAAGCAATAGCAACATACTAAACGATCAAGTGCTAAGCTAACGAAATGGGTCAAGTCAATCACATCATTCTCTAATGATGTGATCCCGTTAATAAAATGACAAGTCATGTCTATGGCTAGGAAACTTAACCATCTTTGATTCAACAAGCTAGTCAAGTAGAGGCATACTAGTGACACTCTGTTTGTCTATGTATTCACACATGTACTAAGTTTCCGGTTAATACAATTCTAGCATGAATAATAAACATTTATCATGAACTAAGGAAATAAATAATAACTTTATTATTGCCTCTAGGGCATATTTCCTTCAGTCTCCCACTTGCACTCGAGTCAATAATCTAGTTCACTTCGCCATGTCATTTAACACCAATAGTTCACATCACCATGTGATTGACATCCATAGTTCACGTCGCCATGTGACCAACACTCAAAAGGTTTACTAGAGTCAATAATCTTAGTTCACATCGCCTTGTGATTAACACCCAAAGAGTACTAAGGTGTGATCATGTTTTGCTTGTGAGAGAAGTTTAGTCAACGGGTCTGCCATATTCAGATTCTTGTGTATTTTACAAAATTCTATGTCAACAATGCTCTACACGGAGCTACTCTAGCTAATTTTTCCACTTTAAATATGTATCCAGATTGAGACTTAGAGTCATCTGGATCAGTGTCAAAACTTGCATCCACGTAACCCTTTATGACGAACCTTTTGAACCTCCATAATCGAGAAACATATCCTTATTCCACTAAGGATAATTTTGACCGCTGTCCAATGATCTGCTCCTAGATCACTATTGTACTCCCTTGCCAAACTCAGTGTAGGGTATACAATCGATCTGGTACACAACATGGCATACTTTATAGAACCTATGGCTGAGGCATAGGGAATGACTTTCATTCTCTTTCTATCTTGTGCCGTGGTCGGGCTTTGAGTC
The DNA here is from genome assembly GCA_032464435.1 of Aegilops umbellulata. Classification (NCBI taxonomy): domain Eukaryota; kingdom Viridiplantae; phylum Streptophyta; class Magnoliopsida; order Poales; family Poaceae; genus Aegilops; species Aegilops umbellulata. The sequence continues at coordinate 388,548,391 of CP136057.1, read as the reverse complement.
TTACTCAATTTCACACCTTGCAGTACAGACAAGAACTCCTTCTTTGACTGTTCCACTTTGAACTACTTCAAAAATTTGTCAAGGTATGTACTCATTGAAAAAACTTATCAAGCGTCTTGATCTATCTCTATAGATCTTGATGCTCAATATGTAAGCAGCTTCATCAAGGTCTTGCTTTTAAAAACTTATCTCAAATACTCCTTTATGCTTTCCAGAAAATTCTACATCATTTTCGATCAACAATATATATGTCACTCACATATACTTATCAGAAAGGCTGTAGTGCTCCCACTCACTTTCTTGTAAATACAGGCTTCACCGCAAGTCTGTATAATACCATATCCATATGCTTCGATCACTTTATCAAAGCATATATTACAACTCCGAGATGCTTGCACCAGTCCATAGATGGATCGCTGGAGCTTGCTCACTTTGTTAGCACCTTTAGGATCGACAAAACCTTCTGGTTGCATCATATACAACTCTTCTTTAAGAAATCCATTAAGGAATGCAGTTTTGACATCCATTTGCCAAATTTCATAAAATGCGACAATTGCTAACATGATTCGGACAGTATTTAAGCATAGATACGAGTAAGAAACTCTCATCGTAGTCAACACCTTGAACTTTTTGAAAACCTTTTGCGATAATTCTAGCTTTGTAGATAATAACACTACTATCAGTGTCCGTCTTCCTCTTGAAGCTCCATTTAATCTCAATGTCTCGCCGAGCATCGAGCAAGTCAATCAAAGTCCACACTTTGTTCTCATACATGGATCCCATCTCAGATTTCATGGCCTCAAGCCATTTCGCGGAATCTAGGCTCATCATCGCTTCCTCATAGTTTGTAGGTTTGTCATGGTCTAGTAACATGATTTCCAGAATAGGATTACCGTATCACTTTGGTGCGAAACGTATTCTAGTTGACCTACGAGAATCCGTAGTGACTTGATCTGAAGTTTCATGATCATCATCATTAACTTCCTCACTAATCGGTGTAGGCATCACTGGAACTGATTTCTGTGATGAACTACTTTCCAATTCGGGAGAAGGTACAATTACCTTATCAAGTTCTACTTTCCTCCCACTCACTTCTTTCGAGAGAAACTCCTTCTCTAGAAAGGATCCATTCTTAGAAACGAATATCTTGCCTTCGGATCTGTGATAGAAGGTGTACCTGTCGGTGTACAAAAAGGGGGGTACACTTTTTGTACCCCTATAACTGTGCACGGGTAGTCTGAGCCACGGGCGTCGCCACATCGAGCACGGCAAGGGAGGTAAGCCAAGGTAAGGCCAAAGCTGAAGAGAAGCAGAACGATGCCAAGACCAAGACCACAAAGAGCAAAGGGGACAGAGCAGACCCCCCCGGCAAGATCCTTTCCGGGGGCAGCTTTAGCTAACCCAGCAAGACCCTTGCCGTGGCAGCTCGCCTCACACCTACGGAGCGAAGCCACGCTTGAGTCCACTGCCCCCATGGGGCAAGGATTCGGGAGACATCCCCGTGGTGGCATGCAGATCTTTGTGAAGACATTCAAGATCAGATACCCACTTTAGAAGATGATGATCCTTGGCGGGATCCCAGCCAAGGAGGACCACAAGGCCCCCAGCAAGAGCCTTGCGGGGGATGACAGCAGGCGCCACGGCAAGACCCTTGCCGGGGCCACGGCAAGACCCTTGTCGGGGCCGTAGCAAGGCCCTTGCCATGGACCCCCGTGGGCCACCATCAGGCCCACGCCAATCAAGCCTCCACCACCGTTTGCATACAGCTGCCGACCCAACCAGCTGGGTAGGCACCTGCATGGCGGCAAGCAGATCTTTGTGGAGACCCGTCACTGCGCCACCTCAGCTGCCTGCCTGCCTACATGGCACCACAAGCACCACTGGCCAGGGCGCGTGTCGACGCGAGAGGGAGTGGCGATGGACGAGACGAGGCTCTCCCCCGTCCCCGATAAAGCAAGGACACCTAAGCAAGGTGCATTAAATGTGCCTTGTCATGTAATGCGAGGGATAGCCTCGCATTACTGTACCCTTTCCACCTCCTGTGTGCCACTGTGGCAACCCCTTTCCTATAAAAGGAGGCCCAAGGCGACCAGGAGGAGGATTCGGCTTTTTGGAGCTCTTGACGCCCATTGCTAGCTCAAGAACACAGATAAACAATCCACCAAAGCAGGAGTAGGGTTTTACGCATCCTCGCGGCCCGAACCTGGATAAAGGAACCGTGTGCTATCTCTTCTTGCAACCCCGCGCCCCGCAACCGTAGTAGGGATTCTTGTGATCCCATAGGTGTCGTTTCCCACCGACATCTTTGGCGCGCCAGGTAGGGGGCAGCGCAGTTGTGAGAATCGGCTTTAGCAGTTAGTTCGACGCTCCTTCATCATCATGGCGCCCAAGAAGAAGACGACGGTGGTGGTTGGCCTGTCGGAAGCCGGACATCCCGTCCTGACGCGGGCGAGCAGCGGAACGGTCGCGGAAAGGACCCGGGGCGCCGTTCGCGAGCACCAACACCGTCCCAACAGCCAGAGTTTGGGAGGCGGCGATGTTCGTGCGCCTGGTAATGGGGTGCACACCGCCAAATCCAAAGACGTAGCCGGGCCCTCCGCGGGTGGCGCGGGGCCTTCCAAGATCACTGCCACCCCACCCGAAGACAACGCGAGGGCTTACCAGACTCCCACGCCGGCGCCGACGGCGCGCTCCTCTCAAGCGGCGCGCGACGAACGGCGTAATCACACCGAAGACCCCGGGCGTCACCGCGGGAAGAGCCCCGAGCACCCCTCCCGGGATGTGGAAGACCTGCCCACTCGCCGAGGCGCTAGCGAAGATGGCATGCGGCCGCGGGGTCGTGATAGAGCTCATTCTGACATGGTCAGAAGTCGAAGCGCGTCGCGATCCGTGCAGGTTTCGCTGTCACCAACGCCAGCAGAAGCCCTGGCGCGCGCGCAGTTGCTCCTCGATTCCCCCCCCCCCACTACGGGGAAACTCGACGAATGGAGAGCCACTATCCGAAGCCTTGTTGCGGTGGCCCACAAAGACGAACCGAGTCCGGTGGAGCTCCCGGGTCGACGCTCCGACGGAGTCCCACGCACCAGTGGCAGGAGAGCCCGCGGCGCCGCGACCACGGTGCACTTGCCCCCTCCTCGCCCTGCGCCGCGGACGCCAGCCCGTCGTGACGTCACGGCCGACGAAATCTCCATAGCGTCATCCGACCCATGGACCCACTGTGACCAGCGCCAAGTCCTTCGGGAACGGGAACATGAAGACGCTCGAACCACTATCGAGCGCCGGAACGGAGCGCGCCACCAATCAGACAGGCGAGCAGGGCCTTCTGTGAACCACCCGACACCGGAGAGCCCTGGAGGCCTACCTTACGAGGTAGGCTGTCCAGCTTTTACCCGTGAGCTGCGGCAGTTCCAGTGGCCCACTCACCGCACTTTCAAGCCTGACGTGGGCGAAAAGTACAGCGGCAGGACCCACCCGTCCGAGTTCCTCAGCATTTACACCATCACGATGCAAGCTACCGGAGCCCATGATGATAAGGTGCTTGCGAATTACTTTCCGTTGGCTCTTAAACCCAACGCCATGTCATGGTCGATGCACTTGCCGATAGACTCCATTTCCTCCTGGTCGGATTTGTGCCATGAGTTCGTGGGCGCCTTTACTGGAGGCCACCAAGCCCATGGCCAGGCGAGCGACCGGCACGTCATTCCCCAGAAGGGAGGCGAGAGTCTCCGCAAGTATATACAGAGGTTCTGCCGAATACAGTACAATATCCCTGATGTTCTCCCTGCCGCCATCATCAGTGTGTTCCATCAGAATGTGCGTAACCGCAAGATGCGCGAAGAGCTGGCGATGAACAAGGTGAAAGATGTAGCAGAACTCTATGTTCTTGCTGACGGATGTTCCCAGGCTGAAGAGGGAAGGAAGTACCCCGACGAAGATGCCGGCGTGGAAACCGACTCCTCAGATGAGGATACTGCCGCCCCGGCGAAGAAAGGCCGGCACCGCAACAGGAAGCGCAAAGGGAAAGCCGTGCTTGCCGTCGAGGGATCTGATGACACCGGCTCCACCAAGAAAACCAAGGCACATGACCCCGGCAAGGAAATTGCCGGATGTGTCGCCTGCCGGGCCTTGGCGGCGGCCGAGAAGTCAGGAAACTCCGAAAAGCGGTACTACAAGATCCATCGCACCAAAGGCCGTGCTCTCCAAGACTGCCGACAGGTTGAGCTTCTCGCTGAGAAGTAGAGGGCTGAATATGAGAGGCGGGACAAGGAGAATGGCCAAGACGGTGATGAGGGGTCCGGCAAGAAGCGTGACGGCCAGGCGGGCCGTCGCGGCAAGGATAAACAACAAAAGAGGCCCGCCCGAGGCCGTGACAGAAAGCCAGAACATGACGATCACGAAGAGGACGACGAATCCGGCGACCAAGAGATTCAGAAAGCTACAGAGGCCATGTGCGTCGACAGCGGCGCCTCGCTGCATACTTCTCACCGCCGGCTTAAACAGTGGGCACGAGAGATTACAGCGGCAGAGCCGTCGTTTGATGCCGAAAGGCCACTAAAGTGGACCAGCACACCTATCATCTTTGACATTGAGGACCACCCTGATCGCACCACTGCGGTCGGGTGCTTGCCATTGTTGGTTTCACCAACAATACGCAACCTCAAGGTGACAAAGATGCTAGTCGATGGTGGGGCCGATCTGAACTTAATCTCGCCTGCCGTGATCGAGAAACTGCAGATTCCTGATGGAGAACTCGAAGAGACGGGCATGTTTCAAGGGGTCAACCCGGGAAGAAGCCAACCCAAGGGAAAGGTCACGCTGCCCGTGACTTTTGCAAGCGACCTGAACTTCAGGACAGAGAGGATCGTGTTTGATGTTGCCAAGATCCCCTTGCCCTACAATGGGATCCTTGGTCGCCTAGCGCTGGCCAAGTTCATGGCGGCGTCACACTACGCCTACAACACCCTGAAGATGCCAGGACATGTGACGATCATAACCATCCCCTCCGATAAGAAAGATGCGCTGATTTTCGCTGACCAACTATACCAGCAAGCAGTTGCAGCAGCTGCCGCCACTAGGGCACTTGCTCCTGCCGCTGGGGCCCCGGGAGGGAAGAAAAAGAAGACCGGTGAGACCTCGGGCACCCACTCCGGCAAGCGCACCTCTTCGGAGTGTAGCGCTGCCATCGAGGACGTGCCAGAGAGCTCCACCGGCGGGAACAAGAAGTCCAGGGCCATACCGCCGGGAACCAAGAAGGTTTCCGTCAATGAGGACGACGCGGGAGGAGGTTTCACCATAAGCTCCACCCTTGACGACAAATAGGAAGACGCGCTCGTCACCTTCCTGTGGGCGAATGTCGATGTGTTTGCATGGCAAGCTTCCGACATCCCCGGCGTTCCCAGGGAGGTGATTGAGCACCACCTTGCTGTCTGTCCTCATGCGCGGCCTGTCAAGCAGAAGGTCAGGAAGCAAGCTTTAGAACAACAAGAGTTCATCACAGAAGAGATCCGGAAACTGGAGGCAGCGGGTTTGGTAAGAGGAGTGCTCCATCCAACGTGGTTGGCCAATCCGGTCGTAGTGCGCAAGGCAAATGGGAAGTGGAGGCTGTGTATTGATTACACAGATATCAATAAGGCTTGTCCTAAAGACCCCTTCCTGTTGTCGCGCATCGACCAGATTGTTGACTCCATAGCTGGGTGTGATCTGTTGTCATTTCTCAATGCCTACTCCGACTACCACCAGATCTTCATGACGAGAGAAGACGAAGAGAAAACAGCATTCATCACCCCATGTGGTACGTATTGTTTCATACGGATGCCTTTCGGGTTGAAGAGTGTTTGTTCGACATTTGCGAGGGCGGTCCAGATTGGTTTTGAACCCCATATCCATAGAAATATGGAGGCTTATATGGACGACATAGTGGTCAAAACCAAGGACAGGGCAACCCTCATAGCAGATTTGCAAGAGACATTTGCGAACCTGCGCAAGATCAATCTCAAGCTGAACCCTGAGAAGTGCGTCTTTGGCGTCCCATCCGGCAAGCTTCTCGGGTTCTTTGTGTCATAGTGTGGGATAGAGGCCAATCCGGACAAGATCAAGGCTATAGAGCAGATTGAGGCACCCAAGCCAATCAAGGATGTGCGTCGGCTTGCTGGTTGCGTTGCCGCCATGGGCAGATTCATTTCCAAGTCTGCCGCGTGCGCCCTTCCCTTTTTCAAGATCCTGAAAAAGGCGGGCCCGATGGAGTGGATGCCAGAAGCCGAGGCAACATTGCAACATTTGAAGAAGTACCTCTCCTCCGTGCCGATACTAGTTGCGCCCAGGCCAAAGGAGCCGTTGCTGCTATACCTGGCGGCAACGAACCAGGTGGTCAGCGCCGCACTAGTGGCCCGAAGAGAGGTTGACGACGAGGTGATGGCAGCGACAGAGCTCGACACCACCAATGCAGAGACGACACAACCAGTCGAAGTGCCGCCGAAGAAGAAAATGATGCAGCACCCGGTCTACTTTGTTAGCTCCCTCCTGCAGGGGGCTAGATCAAGGTACTCCAGTGTGCAGAAACTGCTCCTCGGCCTTCTTATGGCCTCGAGGAAGCTGCGTCACTACTTCCAGGCACACGAGATCACTGTCGTCACTTGCCTCCCTCTGCAACAGATATTGCACAATCCAGATGCAACGGGGAGGATTGTGGAATGGGCACTGGAGCTGTCCAGCTTTGGCCTCAAGTTTGAAAGTACTTCGACGATCCAGAGCCGAGTCCTAGTGGAGTTCATTGCAGAGTGGACCGCAACACCTGATGAAGAAGCCCAAGGGACTGCTCTCCCCGGCAAGGAGGCAAGTTGCAATTGGATCATGTACTTTGATGGAGCTTTCTCCCTACAAGGTGCCGGGGCTGGCGTACTGCTTGTCGCCCCCACCGGAGAGCACCTCAAGTACGTGATCCAGATGCACTTCCCCAGGGAGGTGTCAATAAATAATACGGCAGAGTACGAAGGGCTGCTTGCTGGTCTTAGGATCGCGGCGGACCTCGGAATAAAGAAGCTCATTGTCAGGGGCGACTCGCAGCTTGTCGTCAAGCAAGTCAACAAGGATTACCAGAGCCCGTTGATGAAGGCCTACGTTGATGAAGTGAGAAAGATGGAAGAGCGTTTCGATGGTATACAGGCTGAATACGTTCCCTAAGTGGAGAACGATATCGCCGATTACCTGTCAAAACGCGCTGCCCTCAAGCTACCTGTGGAACCAGGTACCTTGTGCTTCAGCTGACTCAGCCATCCGTTGATCCATCAATAGAGCAGAACAAAAGGAGCAAATCAGGGCCCGACAAGTACTTTCCCGCCGAGCTCCCCGGAGCCGCCGGCAAGGATGTTGCCGGGGACACTGAGCCCGCCACGGGACGGCTGGCTCCGGCGGAGCGTCAAGCTCTCGCTGTCGAGACAGACGCTCCTATAGCGGAGGAAATGCCTTTAGTCCTCGCTGTCGAGCCCCAGGCTCCAGCGTGGGCACAACATACCGTCCGATTCCTCCAAACAGGGGAACTTCCTGAGGAGCAGGAAGAAGCGGAAAAAGTAGCCCATCGCTCTACCATGTACCAGTACGTCGATGACGTCCTCTATAGGAAGAGGCCGAACGGTGTGGAATTGAAGTGTATCCCTCGAGAGGAAGGACTGGAGCTGTTGGCGGAGGTACACGAAGGCATATGTGGATCCCACATCGGGTCAAGGGCCCTTGCCGGCAAGGCATTCCTGCAAGGTTTCTTTTGGCCCACCGCCCTCCAGGATGCGACGACACTAGTCACCAGGTGTGAAGTGTGTCAGTTCCATTCAAAGAAGCTTCATCAGCCAGCTCAAGCCCTTCAAACCATTCCTCTCTCCTGGCCCTTCTCAGTCTGGGGGCTCGACATACTGGGTCCTTTCCCCCGCGCTGTCGGGGGCTTTGAGTACTTTTTTGTTGCAATCGACAAGTCTACAAAGTGGCCAGAGGTGGAAGCAGTGAGGAAGGTCACAGCTCAGTCAGCCGTCAAGTTCTTCAAGGGGCTAGTGTGCCGTTTTGGTGTACCCAACATGGTCATCACCGACAACGGCACACAGTTCACAAGCCGCACCTTCATGCAATATACTCAAGAACTCGGCAGCAAAGTCTGTTTCGCTTCCATTGCCCACCCGCGAAGCAATGGTCAAGCTGAGAGGGCAAATGTTGAAGTGCTGCGAGGCTTAAGGACCAAGACCTTTCACAGGCTGCACAAGAGCGGAAGGCGCTGGATTGATGAGTTGCCGACGGTTCTTTGGTCGATCAGGACGACGCCAAATCAAGCCACCAGCCAGACACCCTTTGCCCTGGTATACGAGGCAGAAGCAGTTATCCCCACTGAACTCATATACGGGTCACCTCGAGTGCTCGCTTATGATGAGCTTGAGCAAGAGCAACTGCGGCAAGATGACGCACTGCTCCTTGAGGAAGATCGTCTTTGGGCGGCTGTGAGAGCAGCACGCTACTAGCAAGCCTTGCGCCGCTAGCATAGCCGCAAGGTTCATGCCCGAAGCCTTGAGGAAGGAGACCTTGTCCTTTGGCGCGTTCAATCGGCCAAGAATTCCAACAAGTTGACGCCAAAGTGGGAAGGCCCTTATCGGGTAATACGAGTCACCAGGCCCGGTGCAGTCCGCCTGGAGACCGAAGATGCCGTTGGAACATTGAGCATCTTCGCAAGTTTTACCCGTGAGGCGCGGCTTGCCGGGCCCCTCGGCAAGCCACCTTTTGTACAAGCATTGCCGATGATGCATGTAACCCTTTGTACAAAGCCAGGCGCAGACCCTGAGCATAAATAAATGAAGCGCTGGCGCCCTAAGTTATAGCATGCACGCTAGGTCAAGTCTCGTCCTTGGTTAGGGTTGATAGTGCTTGGCGGCGGCTAACCCCTAGCTTAGAGGTCGAGTGTGCGTCCCTTTGCCGTTCTTTTGCCTTCTTTGGTTCGCAGGACCCACTGATATCCTTGCCGGATCACTTGAGTACGAAGAAGAGGGACAGACCAGCATCTAGACCCCGGCAAGCCAGTATTACCGGGGGCTGCAAGAGCAAAGATTCACCCACGGCAAACCAAGGTTGCCGGGGGCTACAACTTCAGATAAGTTCTTCATCCCTTATCATGCATTCCCTTATGGACTGAGGTATGTGAAACCTCGTGTTTCCTAAAAGCTACCGTGCTCCCCTAACTCTAGGCCCTAGGGCTCGATCCTGGGGCCAGGTTTGGTCGTGGTCGCGGCAGTGAAAGGATGAAATGAGGAGCCTGAACCCGCCTCATCCCTGCCTCCGCCAAAGGCGTGAGAAAGGTCGAGTGAAGTGGGAAGACGGCAAGGCCTGTTGCCGGGCAAGGAAATGTTTATCTTAAAGATATCAAGGATTTGCTCCTTGTCGTGGGTTCTACCCGCAAACACATGACCCCGCAAGCATCCCTTTTTCATTAAAAACATTCCACTCAGGCACAGTCCATAGGGAATGAAAAACATGAATGATGGGATTACAAGTTTTAAATTCAGCTAAGGCCCGAAGGCTTACAAACTAAAAAGAGATAAGGTGCCCATAATCCCTTTCTTGTCTCTCTCCTCAGGAGGCAGGTCAAGGAGGCGAAAAGGGCAAAAGGGGCGCCTAGGCGAGCTAGGGGTGGCAGAAGACACCAAGAGAACATCTCGGTGGCCGTCTGGAGGCTGGATGGTGATGGCGGCGCCGGAAGCAGAGCTCGAAGACGAGGCGGTAGGACGTCAACACGCGTCGAAGGCGTCAGTGCCCGCGTACTCCGAGTTGACGGCCTTGCCGCCCTCCCTCTTCATCTTCCGCAGCCTCCCAACGCCAGCCGCCCAAGGAGACGACCCCGAGAAGTTCAGGGAGCCGGCGACACGGATGATGGGGTCGTCGGTGCCACACGGGGAGGCGCCCGACACCTAGTCGGACCCGTCATCCTGCCGCCTGCTACCCTCGTCGTCGCTGCCGCTGTCCACCTCGTCACTCCCACCCGAGGAGGAGTCTTCGCTATCAGAAGAGCTCTCCACGCAGCACCTTGCCCGGGTCCCGAAGCACCCGAAGAACTTGACGGAGAGGAGGCCACCCTCCATCAGCTTGAAATGGAGAGTGAGCCCCTCCGTCAAGCGGTGGATATGAGCGAACTTCTTCCATCCCCGACGAAGATACATCACGTGAGGGGCTGGGAAGTCGACGCGAACCCGCGTACCGCTGATCCCACAGCCCCTCATGTGTAGCCGCAATGATTCCGGTGGATCTGACTCCATCTCCCGCGTGAATGGGGTCGGGAGACGAAGGCGACGGTGAGGCGGCCGGCGCAGCCTGACGAAGAACTCACAAGGGTCATCCCCAACGTGGCCCTCCATGGAGGGAGGAGCTGCTAGCGGAGGCGAGGCCGGCGCGCCGCCCCGTCCTCCTCTTCCCCGAGCGCCTCGGCCTCGCCCCCTCCCCCTTCCCCTTGCGGCTGGGTCTGCCACTGTGGGTGCAGGAGAAGGAGGGACGCGTTGTCGAGCGGCGACCCGCGCCGCCACCGTTGAAGGACCAAGGTTCCCTCTCTCCATGGCGAATGGAAGGGAGGGAAGTAGAAGATGATGGAAGAAGGAGATGTAGGAATGCGGGACGCCATCCGCCCCTCCCGCTCTTTATAAAGGAACGGGGTGGGGGCTCAGCCGCCCCGCTCCACCAATCAAGACGCGGAAGGCGCAGGGAACTGGGACCGACCCGCTGCCCCAGCCCGCGACGGCCCGGTTTCCCGCCTCCACCGATCGCCACCCCAAGCGCACGGGACCCACGTCGCAGGCATGCAGGACCGAGGCGACGGGTGAGGCGACCTCTCCCCACCCTGTGATCGCAGGGAGTGGGCGCCTTGAAGACCACGCCTCGGCCCCGTTCAGTGAAATGGGCCACGCCTCCACGCCTCCCTCCGTTTATGGGGAAGGCGCGAACCGCCCCCTTTACTACGACGTGAGGCATGTGTGCAGAGCTCAGCCCCACGCATGACGCCCATGTCATGCACGCCTCCCCACGCTGCGCCACGCGCGGGACGCGTGGGAAGCGCAGCGCGCGAAGGAACTTACCGCGGTAAAAACCGACCCGCCTGCCCGCGCACCGTTTTTGGGCCTAGCGCAACAACGCTTTGCGCTTATGTGTGGCCCAGGCCCGGGGGCTCCTGTCGGTGTACAAAAAGGGGGGTACACTTTTTGTACCCCTATAACTGTGAAAGGGCAGTCTGAGCCACGGGCGTTGCCACATCGAGCACGGCAAGGGAGGTAAGCCAAGGTAAGGCGGAAGCTGAAGAGAAGCAGAACGATGCCAAGACCAAGACCACAAAGAGCAAAGGGGACAGAGCAGACCCCCCCGGCAAGATCCTTGCCGGGGGGCAACTTTAGCTAACCCGGCAAGACCCTTGCCGTGGCAGCTCGCCCCACACCTATGAAGCGAAGCCACCCTTGAGTCCACTGCCCCCATGGGGCAAGGATTCGGGAGACATCCCCATGGTGGCATGCAGATCTTTGTGAAGACATTCAAGATCAGATACCCACTTTAGAAGATGATGATCCTTGGCGGGATCCCAGCCAAGGAGGACCACAAGGCCCCCGACAAGAGCCTTGCCGGGGATGACAGCAGGCGCCACGGCAAGACCCTTGCCGGGGGTGCGGCAAGACCCTTGTCGGGGCCGCAGCAAGGCCCTTGCCATGGACCCCCGTGGGGACACCATCAGGCCCACGCCAATCAAGCCTCCACCACCGTTCTCATACAACTGCCGACCCAACCAGCTGGGCAGGCACCTGCATGGCGGCAAGCAGATCCTCGTGGAGACCCGTCACCGCGCCACCTCAGCTGCCTGCCTGCCTACATGGCACCACAAGCACCGCTGGCCAGGGCGCGTGTCGACGCGAGAGGGAGCGGCGACGGACGAGACGAGGCTCTCCCCCGTCCCCGATAAAGCAAGGACACCTAAGGAAGGCGCACTACTAGAAAAAGGGCTATAGACGGGATTGACACTAATGGCGCACCAGACAAGTGGTGCGCCATTAGTATATACTAATGGCGCACCACCTTCTGATACGCCATTAGTGTTGAAACTACTAATGGTGCACCAGGCCTGGGGTGCGCCATTAGTGTCCTAAATTTTTTTTTTTTGAACTAGCGCGTCTGGCCAAACATACTAATGGCGCATCCTTGTAAGGTGCGCCATTACTAGTTGTAACTAGTAATGGCGCACCAGTGAAAGGGTGCGCCACTAATGATTTTTTTTTAATTATATTTTTTATTCCTTTTGTTGGAAAACTACTAATGGCGCACTGCCGCAAAGTGCGCCATTAGTAGTTCAAACTACTAATGGCGCACTGAGGCAGAGTGCGCCATTAGTATGATTTACTTTTTTCGCAAAACTACTAATGGCGCATCAGGCTCTGGTGCGCCATTAGTAACCTGGATTACTAATGGCGCATTTATGTCAGGTGCGCCATTAGTAAGTGGGCAGCAACAAGATATTTTGGGCAGCCTCTCCTACCCACACTCACTTTCTCCCCCACTTCATTCTCCACCTCCTCCTTGTCTCGGGTGCCTCCTCTCTTTCTTCTCATTTCCACCATAGATTCATTCAAATTAAGTGGTTAAATTACCTTGTTTTGATAGGTAAGTAAGGGGGAAACTATATTTACGTTGTTCTTCCTACAACAATGTGCACATGCACTTTTTATGGCCTAGCTAGATCTATGTATGTTCGTGGTGTTGCATATGTTAGTGGTGTTGCATATGTGTTTGTGGTTGGAGGTGTACCGGTATTTGAAATGCAATAGTTGCCAATATTTTGCCGGAATGTTGATTCATTTCCGTTTCGGCGATAATTTTGGCATTAAGCATTCTTTTTGGTCCTATTTTTAGGGAAAGTCATGCCAAATTTTTTCTTGGTTCTAAAATATTGTTTTGCTCTACCCCGCAGGCAACCATGGTCCGCACGATGACCGAAGGCATCGTGAATAGGTTTTTGAGGTCCGTGAAGGCCGAGATGCTTCAAAAGAACGAGACGGAGATAAGATGTCCGTGTCGAAGATGCAAGCTGCAGAGCCTTATTGCGGACCCGGATTCCGGGCAGGTGCGGGACCACCTGCTCTTGCGTGGTTTCATGGATGGCTATCGGTGGCAAGGTGATGAAGATGACTACGAAGTCGTCCATGGGGGCCGGGCAAGAAATGAGGAAGGGCAGCAAGACAACCACCGCGGCTCGGGCGGGCGAGAAGACGAAGAATCCCCAGGAGATGATCATGACGGTGATGCTGTACACAGTCATGATGATGAGGAAGATGCCGGAGCAGACGACGGGCATGATCATGAAGATGATGATGCCGGCGGAGCAGACGACGGTGGACCATCGATGGGCTGGGTGCAGGACCCTTATATTCAAAAGCTGCTTCTCAAGCAGACGGATAACGCAAGAGCTGCTGCCCGAGAGAAAGCCAAGGTGGATCAACTTGAGTTAGACGCGGTTACTCCATTGTATGAAGGATGCAGGCCCGAGGATACCCGCCTGAAAGTAACGCTCATGGCTCTGGAGATGAAGGTAAAACACAAAATGACGGACGCATGCTTCGACGAGAACATGTCATTCTGGCACGAACGTCTTCCAAAGGGGAACAAGTGCCCGACCAGTTTGGAGGAGGCGAAGAAAATCGTGTGTCCTCTAGATTTACCGCACGTGAAATACCATGTCTGCATGAACAATTGCATCATTTATCGGGGCGAGCACGCGGAGTCTACCATATGTCCGGTGTGCGGCGTCACTCTATACAAGAAGAGGAAGAAAGCTCCTCGAAAAGTGGTGTGGTACTTTCCGATCACTCCTCGTCTGCAGCGGTATTTCGCGGATCCTAAGGTAGCAAAGCTCCTGCGTTGGCACGCGGATAGGGAGGAGAAGAAGCGAGAAGATGACGCAAATGATCCGGAGATAGATAAAAAAGACAAGATGCTGAGTCACCCTAAGGATGCGAGCCAGTGGCAAGCGTTGAATTTTGAATACCCAGAATTTGGGAAGGATCCAAGGAACATCGTGCTGGGCGCGAGCACCGATGGAGTCAATCCGTTTGGCAGCCAGAGAAGCACATATAGCACCTGGCCTGTGTTTGTGTGGATGTACAACCTTCCCCCCTGGTTGAGCATGAAGAGGAAGTACATTCACATGAGTATGCTAATTGAAGGGCCGAAACAACCAGGGAACAACATCAATCTGTATCTGGGGCTGCTGAAGGAGGAGCTAGACACGCTGTGGAAAACGCCAGCCAATACGTGGGACGCCGCAGAGAAAGAATATTTCCCTATGAGAGCCGCACTGCTCACGACGGTGCACGACTATCTCGGTTATGGATATCTCGCGGGGCAGGTAGTCCACGGATTTTCTGGATGCGTACGGTGCATGGACGACACAACGTATCGCCAGCTAGATAGAGATCCCGGGTCTTCGAAAACCGTGTTCATGGGACATCGAAGGTGGCTTCGCGACGATGACCCGTGGAGGAAACGCAAGGATCTGTTCGATGGTGAAACCGAACCCCGAAAACGCCCGTGTACGAGGAGCGGCGAGGAAATAGACAAGCTGTTGAAAAATTGGAAAGACTACCCACTGCCGGGAAAGAAGCAAAAGGCGCCAGAGCCGGGAAAGAACCGAAAGGCGCCAGAGCCGCTACTGAAGGTATGGAAAACGAGGTCTGTTTTCTGGGACTTGCCGTACTGGAAGATCCACCGTGTGCCTCACAGCCTTGATGTCATGCATATCACGAAGAACGTGTGCGAGAGTCTGCTTAGTACCCTGCTCAACATGCCAGAGAGGACCAAAGATGGGCCGAAAGCAAGGGCAGACTTGAAATCAATGGGCATCAGGCAGGAGCTTCACGCTATATATGATGATGATGATGATGATGATGAGGCGAAGCAGGACACAGAATGTCGTTGCAAAGGCAAAAAGGCCAAGAAGACCGGAAATGACTACCCTCCCGCGTGCTTCACTCTAAGTCAGGAGGAGATCGAGCAGTTTTTCACCTGCCTCCTAGGAGTAAAACTTCCTTACGGTTACGCGGGGAAGATAAGCAGATACCTAGACCCAGCGAAGCAGAAGTTCAGCGGGATGAAGTCTCACGACTGTCATGTGCTGATGACGCAGATACTTCCAGTTGCAATCCGTGGGATCATGGACGCTCACGTCCGTGAAACGCTATTTGGCCTATGCAACTTCTTCGACGTCATCTCTCGGAAGTCGATTGGCGTGAGGCAACTCAGAAGGCTACAGGAAGAGATCAGGGGCTTTCTGACCGAAGAGTGCATCTCCTATTGCACGAATTATCTAGGCATCGAGAACCCCGTTGGTCTGCCCGTCAACAGGCACCTCGGCAGGCTCGCTAGATGGGGTCACCGTGAGGGTCGCCGCGAAATGCATGTCGACTTCGAGGGTCGACTCGCCGACTTTGAAAGAGCAAACCTAGTCGCGCTACAACACATAGACGTGGTCGATCCTTGGGTGGTAGAGCACAAAACCTTTATTAAGAAGACGTACAATGACCGAGGCCAACAGAGGACGGACGGAGATATACTCAAAGAGCACAACTCATGTTTCACGTGTTGGTTCAAGCAGAAGCTTCTGTCGTACCCTTTACATGAGGATTCTTCCGCGGAAGAACAACTCATATTCGCCTTGTCACAGGGCGCCGAGCACAACCTGATGACCTATGAGGCGTACGATATCAACGGCTACACATTCTACACTGAGGCCAAGGACATGAAGAGCGATGGTTATCAGAACTCCGGGGTAACGATGGAATCCTACACCGGTAACGACAAGGACAGATACTACGGAAGGATCGAGGAGATCTGGGAGCTGAGCTACGCTGGAGAGAAGGTCCCGATGTTCCATGTCAGATGGGCCAAGAGCGTCCTAAAAGAAGACCGGTATTTCACCACCATGGTTATACCCGAAGCCAAATCCAAGACCGCGGGCGCAAACGTCACCGCGAAAAATGAGCCATGGGTACTGGCTTCCCAAGTGGACCAATGCTTCTTCATTACCGACCCATCAAAGACCAGCCGTGTTGTCGTGAGGAGAGGCAAAAGGAAGATCATCGGAATGGATGGCGTAGCCAATGAGCAAGACTTCGACAAGTACGGCGACCCGAGGATCGAACATGACGACGATGATGAAGTAGCAGCATACACCACAAGAAGAAGCAGGACCACCCTACCTAAAGGACGTCCGTTCCACAGAAGAACTCCATTTGCGAAAAAGAAGGGCAAGAAGATTGTATTTAATTAAATCGTAGCCTTCATTTCTCGATTGTATTTCATGGGCACTTTTTGAACTATCATGAATATTTTTAAATTTCCTGGACACTCGATCTCGATTCCCCTCCATCTCGATCGCTATCCCACCTCGCCAGATCCGGTCCCACTCACCGCCGAGCACCCCCCCGGTCCACCGGCCGCCGTCGCCCCCCGCACCCTCGATTCCCCTACTCAACCCCCGCCGCCAACCCCCCGCACCCCTCCCCTACTCAACCGCCGCCACCGACCCCCCTTTTAAAATTATTATTGTCTTATAAAAAAAATTAATGTTATGATTTAAACAAGTTTGAACATATTTAAACACAAATAATTATCAAACAGCATTTTAAATGCATAAAAAAAATGTGTGGAGCCTGGGAATCAAACACAGGACCTCTTGGTGTGAGAACAGGAACCTGACCAGTCGAGCTAGTAGAGGGGAGTTGATGTGGAAAAGGTCAGGTGTGAGATAACCTGTTGGCTCGAGCGAAAATAAAAAAAAATACTAATGGCGCACCAGGGTGAGGTGCGCCATTAGCATGTATATACTTATGGCGCACCGAGGGGTGGTGCGCCATTAGTATTGTGCCGCCCCTCCTTTGTCCCGCCCCCCCCCTCGATCCCCTTCCCCTCTCTCTCCCTCGCCCTCGCACGCCCTCGATCCCCTTCCCCTCTCCTCTCCCAACGCCGCCGCCCCGCCCGCCCCCTGTCTCTTCCCCCTCACCGCCCCTTCCTCGCGCCGCCGCCTCGCCGTCACCCTCCGGCACCGGCCCCTCCTCGCCGCCGCCTCACCTCGCCCTCTCACCACGGCCACAGAGGCTCCTGGATCTGAACCAGCCGCCGCCGGACAGCAGCAGGTCAGTAAGCCTCTCTCTCTCTCTCTCTCTCTCTCTCTCTCTCTCTCTCTCTCTCTCTCTATTCATGTACCTTCACCTGGCCTGCTGTGACTCACTCAACCCCC
This sequence comes from Aegilops umbellulata, assembly GCA_032464435.1. Taxonomy (NCBI): domain Eukaryota; kingdom Viridiplantae; phylum Streptophyta; class Magnoliopsida; order Poales; family Poaceae; genus Aegilops; species Aegilops umbellulata. The sequence continues at coordinate 388,531,110 of CP136057.1, read as the reverse complement.
ATTTGCATCTAGGCAGGCGGCATCCGTCACCGGCAGGCAGGCGACATCCATCACCGGCAAACCTCCCACGCACCGTGCCTCGGACGCACAGCAGCAGGTCAGACCCCCCCCTCTCTCTGGCACGATGAGTTATAGGATCAATGCCTAAGTTTTGTTGAGCACACAGATTTCTTTTCTGTAAGCATTGGTATTATGTGCTTCCCATAGTTGGTATAAAAATAAAGAAAACAATTTAGTTCTGTTTCTGTTCTCTCTGTCTTGTGAATGGAAATGGTATTTCGCTTGTGAGTTGTGATTCGAAATTCTCTGGCCTCCTGGTGCCTTAATTATGTTTCTCTTGTGATTGCAAAATTCCTATCAGGAACAGGTACACACTTCCCTGGCTGTGTTGCAGCTCAACCCCCCATTTATAGCAGCAGCAAGGTAATTGGCAGGCAGACGGCAGCGGCATCGATCCGTTGCCGGCAGAAGGCAGGCAGGCAGCATCCATCACCAGCGCGCTTGCGCCAACGTACGTTGCTATACACGCACTCATATCCATTCATTTGCAGCTTACAGCAGCCTACTCTGAAATGATCTATCTTTTTTATCAAATTCGGATAGCACTATATTTCAGTCAACTATATATTTGTTCAGTGTCACCTTGAGTTTGAGTTAATTAGTTGAATTATCTGTTATCCTCACTGAAAGCTATTCACATACAAGTCACACAGGTCTAGAGGAAGACTAATATAAGTATCACATTAATGCAAGAGATATATCTCGCAAAAAGAAATTTAATGCAAGAGATATACATGTATCGCATGTATATGAGAATGATTATTAGAAAAGAAAAAGGTGCCTGTGAGCAGAGTTGTCAAAACATAAAGCATGTGTATCATGATAGTGATTATAATTAGCTAGTCTAGAATCATTATATCTGAAATTCTGAATAGCATATATCCCTTTGAAACATAGACTATAAGTATGTATGACAAGCCAACTGGTTGGTACAAAGTATTCTCTGGATGTATGGCCACATTACAATTAATTAATATATTGTCAAACTAAACAGAAAATTTAAACTAGCAGTATGCATGTACACTGGTGTGTTCAAATAGTACACCTAGAAAGTCTACAACAGAATAAGCAAATATAGCAGTAGAAAAGAATATAGATTTTCGTAGTGTCCTTCTTTAAAATATCTAGCAATAATGCAATTTATTAGGTTGATCAAGCAAAGAATGTACACATATTGGAAACCTTATTTGTGAGACCTCTTGTACATAACTTTCCCTCCTTGCTTATAAGGCAGAGCAACTGCATTTGTTGGCCAGAATAACTGCATTTGTTGGCCACAATATCCGAATTTGTTAAATCTTACAGTTTGTTAATTCGATCGTGTTGGTGTCAGTATGCTGTTGATTCGAACCATACCTGCATTTCTACGTCAGCTGTGAAATGCCCAACCATGAGCTAATTCAAAACTTAGATGGAACTTTTCCCAATTCCATGGCTGTTATCACTTCATCTTGTGCTCAGCCAATTGAACCAAGTTAGAAATATGAGGATGTGGTGCCCTTCTGAGAAAATAGTTGTCTGACCTGAACTTTTGAATGTTCAGTGCTAGGATAACAAAATGGTACCATGTAGGCTCCTGATTGCTGGTATCTGAAAACTGAATTTGTAGCAGTCAGAACTCAGTTTCCAATGTGTTGAAGCAGAGCACATTTGTGTTGAAGCAGAGCACATTTGTGTTGAAGCAGAGCACATTTGTTAGCAGAGCTCCTGGGATAATGATTTTGCAGGTACCCCGAGAGGCCCTTGAGTTTGCCGGAATGTCGATTAACTTCCGTTCCGGCAAATTCGGGTACTCCATATGTCCTATTTTCAGCAAAGGTCATGCTGAAATTTTCCGTGAATTTTAGCATGACTTTGCTAAAAATAGGACATATGGGGTACTTGTGACTAATGCATGGGCCAGGGTATCTTAGTAGTTAATTAAGTAGGATCAAGTGCCCCGGGGTACTTGTGACTAATGCATGGCTTTTAGGGTGCCTCGGCGTCAAAAAACCCTCAATGATAAAAGCTTAGATTTTAGGATGCCTCGGTGTCGACAAACCCTAAATGATGAGACCATGATCTTGTTCCTTGACAATAACCAACTTTTTGACCAAACTTTGTTTCTATTTAGAGAGAAACATGGCCCACAACGATGAGGCCGGGGGTTCGGGCGGCAAGGCATTCTGGGAGCTGTCCCAGGAGATGGAGGAACAACCTCACTTGTATGAGGACACCGCCTTCCCCACCGATCCTGAGACCACTGATGGTGCCGCCGAGGATGACCCCACTGATGCCACCACTGATGGTGCCGCCGAGGATGCCACCACTGATGATGGCGGCGCACGCACAGATGGCAGCCAGAAGAGGCAACGGAAGGACCAGCGCCCGACCGTGCTCCGCACCCTCAAGGAGGAAGTTACTGAAGTGGACTCCGACGGGAATCCAACGGCGCCCGAACGAATAGTCAAGGGGTACTCGCTTCAGCTCGGGTGCATTCTCCGGAGCACCGTCTCGATCAACACCGAGAACCTGAGGCATCCTGACCGAGGGAATTTGCGCAACCTCCTCTTCACGAAGCTGCACGAACGATACAAGTTCCCCGCTGAATTTGAAAACACAAGCCTCAAAGGGAATAAAGTGAACAATGCTGCCCTCACGAAGATGAGCAAGGCCCTGTCTACTTGGAAAAGCATTGTGAAGAGAATGATCGAGAAAGGTGAGAGTTATGAGAAGATCAAGGAGAAAAATCCTTCGATCACCGAAGATGACTACAATGACTTCAAGATCAATTGCTCGAGCACCGCACACTCCCAATCAAGTCAGTGGGGGAAAGAAATGCGGGAGCTGAACTTAGGGGAACACACACTCGGTCCCGGCGGTTATAGAGTGGCGGAGCCTATATGGGACAAGGAGGAGGCGGACCGTGCCGAGCAAGGCCTACCGCCCCTCTTCGATAAATACGGTGACAAGCAGACCAGGAACTATGTCAGGGCCCGGTACAAGAAGGACCCGAAAACAAAGGAGCTTACCACGGATCCGAAGACCAGGGCACTTGAGCTTGTTCTAGTAAGGAATACACCCCCGCGTAATTAGCTCCATATGGTTGCATTCTAATTAATGAAGCCAAATTTCTAAATGGTTCACATTCCTTCCGCAGGCGAGTGAAAGCAGTAGCGCGGGTTCGACTAAGAGCAACCCTTGGGACACCACTCTAAATATGGCGTTGAATGTAATGAAGAACAAGGATAAGCTCAGTAAGCCGACGTCAGCTGGTCGTGTGGCCGGCAAAGGCTTGTCGACAAAATGGGGGTCATACTATAACACTGGTGGACGAAAGGAGAAAAAGACCAGCTCGGAAAGCCAGGCGCGCGAGGTTCAAGAACTCAGGGCACAGGTGGCGCGGATTCCGGCGATGGTCCAAGAGCAAGTGCAACAACAACTCGGAGCGACGATCACCGCCATTGTGCCTACCTTGATGCAGGGGTTGAGTGCGTGGATTGCGGGCGGCCAACAGGGGCCGCCCCCGATTCCTAGCTTCACGGCCAGCAACTCGCAGAACGCGATGGCGGGGCCATTGGGGTCTCCGGCGGAGGCGGCATTGGTGTCTCCGACGCCGGCACGGGAGCTTAATGCACCCGGGTGTACGCCGGCCGGCACCTCTGCAGCAAGCGGCCCCTCCGTCAACTGCACGCCCGCCGTTGGCGGTGCCTCGACATTAGCCGAGCTCGACGCCATCATCACGGTAACTAATTAAGCCTCTCTCGGCCGAGGACTTCATCTCCTTGCCTTTGACTGGGCATCCCTGACGCCCTACATGTTTTCGCAGGGCGCCGCCGACGTTCCGTGCACTCTCCTGCACTTCGTGAACAATGAGTTGGTCGATGTCGCCAAGGGCAAAATCGTTCAACCGGGCAACCCCTTGTTCCACGGTACGCAGATGCCACCCAACTTGTTTAGGGTTCAACTGGTTCAGGTGCTACCAGGCTGCGATGAGTTGCTACCTCCGATTCGACCTGTCGGGGCCGACGATGATGACGTGATGACCCTCAGCGCCTGCCTGATCGGCTGGCCCCTGCTTTGGCTGAAGAGCCAGATTCGTTTGGGGGCGGGGGACACCACCCCAAAGACAACACCGCCAGTCGTGCCGGCGCCAAGTCGGCCCCATGGCAAGACCGCCGCAACGGTGCCGGACATCCCTATGCCACTGGATCCAAACATGCATATGGCACAGGATCAGAACGACGACGACGACGATACATTTGTCAACGTCGATCGGTACTTTGCCGATCATGGGTACGATGGCGACTTCATGGGGCCTGCTTCTCAAGAACCCAACCCAACAAAAGACGTGCGCGATGTAGCTGGTACCGCGGGGAAGCCAAGTTGCAACAGGCGTCGTCTGCCGTTCAGCTCTCAGGAGACGCCTCCAGCTGCCGACTTCACCGAGCCTCAGATAGGTGAGGTGCGAAATATTCTCAGCCCCAACACACTCAAGAAGGCGGTCTGTGAGCAGAACTCGGTCCCATTACAGGAGAAGAAGAAGGCACGCAAAAGAAAGACAAACAAGGGTGCGGGCCAGCCGGCAACGAGTACGATCCGTGCTCAGGACGGGCCACCTTCACCTGAGGATTTAATGAGGAGGGTGCATGTGGCCGGTAGGCCGATGCTACCGAGAAATATGCTCGATGTTGCAACCGGTTCTATGCGGAGTCTGCATGACAGTGTTCTTGCTTTGGAGAAGCGGCGTCTCAGAGAGAAGGATGTGGCATACCCGGTTTTCGTGGCCAAGGTGCCAGAGGGCAAGGGCTTTGTGGATAACTCCATCGGGGGTACGATCGTCCTGCGGTTTGATGACATCCACGCTATGTTGAACCTTCATCCGCTGCACTACACCTTCGTTCGGCTATTTTCGCTGAGTATGGAGATGCGGATCATTCGCGACAAGACCCCGGACATCGTGATAGTCGACCCCTTCTACATGCGTGCCAAGATCTTGGGCAGCGCTGGGGACCGGCAAGTCGCGAGTTCTTACCTCGAAGGCGTCATTCTGGCAAACCCAGATAAGGATAACTTCCTCGTGCCTTACTTTCCCGAGTAAGTCCTCCCCTCAACCGCCCCTAACATACGAATTCTTAGATTTCGATCGTTTTTTTTTAACATTCCGTGTTTTCTGCAGTGACACACATTGCACGCTCATCCTCCTAAGCCCCAAATATTCCATGGCCACGTATTTCGACCCGGACCGTCAGTCGAACGTAGACTACACAAATGTCAAGAAGGTTCTTGATGATGTTCTCCCCGGCTACGCCCAATCTGGAGGCACCTTCAACAGGCCTATTCGTAAGTACGGCAAGCACGTGTTCTCCCACAATACGACGTTCTGCTGCGTCAAGCAGCCGACTGGCGGTCAGAAGGGTGCCTACTACGCCATCCATCACATGCGGGCGATCGTACGGGACCATCATCAACTTCTGCTACCGAGTAAACTCAAAGATTGGGCCGCGAGCGTGTCGGCAATCCAGGACGCGGACATCAGACAAGAATTCTTTCGCATCCAGTCGGAGTTTGCGGAAATCATCCATCAAGATGTCCTTCGTACCTCGGGGCAGTTCTACCTCAGAAATCAACCGTCCAACAGTGAGATAGACGGAATGCTACAAATGCAGGCTGACAACGCCCGTAATTTCATGACTCCCACGATAGACGGCGGCTTCATCCACGCTCCGGTCCCTTGAGTCGAGAGTCGCTCCTTGTAATTAAACTTTAATGAACTTGTAGTATGTCTCTTTGGTTTCGATAGTCGTTAAACTTAGATGTAATCGATGCTATTAATGTCTTGCTTTTCTCTTCCGATCGTTCTGTTGCATACTTATATATTGCTTATGTATTGTTTGTGAATTGGTACTAACGTTTGGCTAGTGCATAGCGATGCCATCGTATGTCGTCTACAAGGGTAAGGTTCCCGGAGTCTACGACGACTGGGAGGAGTGTCGGAGACAGGTTCACCGATTCAGCGGAAACAGTTACAAAGGGTACACCACTAGGGCCGAGGCCGAATCTAGATACGCCCGCTATCTAGCGGGAGAGGGGAGGGAGCGTTGGAGGAACCGGATGAAGACGAGTTCCATCGTGATGATGCTCATCGTGATGACCGCAGCTCTCTTCTATGTGATGGTAGTTTAGATGATCGATATCGACTTGTAATGTGAAGACAAACTCGCTACTCGCGGTCTCGAGACTTGTAATATAATGTTCTATCTTTGTTCGGTCTTTTCAATTCGGAGACTAATATGATGAATTGTATTCGGAGACTAATATGATGAATTGTATTCGGAGACTAATATGATGAATCGTATTCAGAGACTAATCTTTTATTGTATTCGATGAATCTGTTGTTGATGTGTGCTGTTTATATTTTGTCCAATTATACATTTTGTAACCTGTGCAAAAAAACAGAAAACTAAAAAATAAAAAAAAACCTAATATTCATACTAATGGCGCATCACACAAAAGTGCGCCATTAGTATTCCAGAGGATACTAATGGCGCATCCCCAAAAAGTGCGCCATTAGTATGCCTAGGTTACTAATGGCGCATCACCCAGAGGTGCGCCATTAGTATACCAAAGCACCTGGCTATACATGGTGCTGGTAGGCATACTAATGGCGCACCGTGCCCCATACTAATGGCGCACTGGTGGTGCGCCATTAGTATACCAGATACTAATGGCGCACCGGTGGTGCGCCATTAGTAAATATTACTAATGGCGTGCTACTAATGGCGCACCACTAATGCGCCATTAATGGCCAAATTAGGTGCGCCATTAGTAGCCCTTTTTCTAGTAGTGGCGCATTAAATGTGCCTTGTCATGTAATGCGAGGGATAGCCTCGCATTACTGTACCCTTTCCACCTCTTGGGTGCCACTGTGGCAACCCCTTTCCTATAAAAGGAGGCCCAAGGCAACCAGGAGGAGGATTCGGCTTTTTGGAGCTCTTGACGCCCATTGCTAGCTCAAGAACACAGATAAACAATCCACCAAAGCAGGAGTAGGGTTTTACGCATCCTCGCGGCCCGAACCTGGATAAAGGAACCGTGTGCTATCTGTTTGATCCACTCTTCTCGCCACCCCGCGCCCCGTAACCATAGTAGGGATTCTTGTGATCCCATAGGTGTCGTTTCCAACCGACAGTACCCAACAGTTACTTTTGGGTATCCTATGAAGACGCACTTCTCTGATTTGGGTTTGAACTTATCAGGATGAAACTTTTTCACATAAGCATCGCAACACCGAACTTTAAGAAACGACATCTTAAGTTTCTAGCCAAACCATAGTTCACACGGTGTCGTCTCAACGGATTAGACGGTGCCCTATTTAACATGAAGTAGTTGTCTCTAATGCATAACCCCAAAACGATGATGGCAAATCGGTAAGAGACATCATAGATTGCACTATATCTAATAAAGTACGGTTATGACGTTCGGACACACCATTATGCTGTGGTGTTCCAGGTGGCATGAGTTTGTGAAACTATTCCACATTGTTTTAATTCAAGACCAAACTCGTAACTCAAATATTCGTCTCCACGATCAGATCGTAGAAACTTTATTTTCTTGTTACGATCATTTTCCACTTCACTCTGAAAATCTTTGAACATTTCAAATGTTTCATACTTATGTTTCATTAAGTAGATATACCCATATCTGCTCAAATCATCTGTGAAGGTCAGAAAATAACGATACCCACCGCGAGCCTCAACACTCATCGTACTGCATACATCAGTATTTATTATTTCCAATAAGTCAGTTGGTCCCTCCATTTTTCTGGAGAACGGAGTTTTAGTCATCTTGCCCATGAGGCATGATTCGCAAGCATCAAGTGATTCCAAAATCCCATCGGCATGGAGTTTCTTCATGCACTTTACACCAATATGACCTAAACGTCAATGCCACAAATAAGCTGCACTATCATTATTAACTTTCCATCTTTTGGCTTCAATATTATGAATATGTTTATCACTACGATCGAGATTCAATAAACCATTTATATTGAGTGTATGACCATAGAAGGTTTTATTCATGTAAATAGAAGAACAATTATTCTTTGACTTAAATGAATAACCGTATTGCAATAAACATGATCCAATCATATTCATGCTCAGCGCAAACACCAAATAACATTTATTTTAGGTTCCACACTAATCCTGAAGGTCAAGGGAGTGTGCGATGGTGATGTTATCAACCTTGGAATCACTTCCAACACACATCATCACCTCGCCCTTAACTAGTCTCTATTTATTTTGCAACTCCCGTTTCGAGTTACTACTCTTAGCAATTGAACCAGTATCAAATACTAACGGGTTGCTATAAACACTAGTAAAGTACACATCATTAACATGTATATCAAATATACCTTTCTTCATTTTGCCATCCTTCTTATCCGCCAAGTATCTAGGGCAGTTCCACTTCCAATGATCATTTCCTTTGCAGTTAGAAGCACTCAAATTCAGGCTTGGGTCTAGCTTTGGGCTTCTTCATGGGAGTGGCAACTTGCTTGCCATTCGTCTTGAAGTTCCCTTTCTTTCCCTTGACCTTTTACTTGAAACTAGTGGTCTTGTCAACCATCAACACTTGATGCTTTTCTTGATTTCTACCTTCGCTGATTTCAGCATCGCGAAGAGCTTGGGGAATCGTTTTCGTCATCCCTTGCATATTATAGTTCATCACGAAGTTCCAGTAACTTGGTGATAGTGACTAGAGAACTCTGTCAATCACTATTTTATCTGGAAGATTAACTCCCACTTGATTCAAGTGATTGTAGTACTCAGACAATCTGAGCACATGCTCACTAGTTGAGCTATTCTCCTCCATCTTGTAGGCAAAGTACTATCAGAGGTCTCATACCTCTTGACACAGGCATGAGAATGAAATACCAATTTCAACTCTTGGAACATCTCATATGCTCCGTGAAGTTCAAAACGTTTTTGAAGTCCTGGTTCTAAGCCGTAAAGCATGGTGCACTAAACTATCAAGTAGTCATCATACCGAGCTTTGTCAAACGTTTATAACGTCTGCATCTGCTCCTGCAATAGTTCTGTCACCTAGAAGTGCATTAAGGACATAATTCTTCTCTGCAGCAATGAGGGTAATCCTTAGATCACGGACCTAGTCCGCATCATTGCTACTATCATCTTCCAACTTAATTTTCTCTAGGAACATATCAAAAATATAAAACAGTGGAGCTATACGCGAGCTTTTGATCTACAACATAGATATGCTAATGCTATCAGGACTAAGTTCATGATAAATTAAAGTTCAATTAATCATATTACTTCAGAACTCCCACTTAGATAGACATCCCTCGAGTCATATAAATGATCACGTGATCCAAATCAACTAAACCATGTCCGATCATCACGTGAGATGGAGTAGTTTTGAATGGTGAACATCACTATGTTGATCATATCTACTATATGATTCACGCTCGACCTTTCGGTCTCCAGTGTTCCGAGGCCATATCTGCATATGCTACTCTCGTCAAGTTTAACCCGAGTATTCAACGTGTGCAAAACTGGCTTGCACCCGTTGTATGTGAACGTAGAGCTTATCACACCCGATCATCACGTGGTGTCTCAGCACGAAGAACTGTCGCAACAGTGCATACTCAGGGAGAACACTTATACCTTGAAATTTTAGTAAAGGATCATCTTATAATGCTACCGACGTACTAAGCAAAATAAGATGCATAAAAGATAAACCTCACATGCAATCAAAATATGTGACATGATATGGCCATCATCATCTTGTGCCTTTGATATCCATCTTCAAAGTATCGTTATGATCTCCATTGTCACCGGCATGACACCATGATATCCATCATCTTGATCTTTATCAATGTGTCGTCACATGGTCGTCTTGCCAACTATTGCTTTTGCATAGTGATAAAGTAAAGCAATCATATGGTGCTTGCATCTTATGCAATAAAGATATAACCATAAGGCTCCTGCTAGTTGCCGATAACTTGACCAAAACATGATCATCTCATACAACAATTTATATCTCATCACGTCTTGACCATATCACATCACAACATGCCCTGCAAAAACAAGTTAGACGTCCTCTACTTTGTTGTTGCAAGTTTTACGTGGCTGCTACGGGCTGAGCAAGAACTGTTCTTACCTACGCATCAAAACGACAATGATTTTTCGTCAAGTATGTGCTGTTTTAACCTTCAACAAGGACCAGACGTAGCCACACTCGATTCAACTAAACTTGGAGAAACTAACACCCGCCATCCACCTGTGCGTGAAGCACGTTGGTAGAACCAGTCTCGCATAATCATACGCGTAATTTCGGTCCGGGCCGCTTCATCCAACAATACCGCCAAATCAAAGATGACATGCTGGTAAGCAGTATGACTATTATCGCCCACAACTCACTTGTGTTCTACTCGTGCATATAACATCTACACATAAACCTGGCTCGGATGCCACTGTTGGGGAACGCAGTAATTTCAAAATTTTCCTACGCACACACAAGATCATGGTGATGCATAGCAATGAGAAGGGAGAGTGTTGTCCATGTACCCTCATAGACCATAAACGGAAGCGTTATGACAACGCGGTTGATGTAGTCGCACGTCTTCACGATCGACCGATCCTAGTACCGAAAGTATGGCACCTCCGCGATCTGCACACGTTCGGCTCGATGACGTCCCGCGAACTCACGATCCAGTAGAGTGTCGAGGGAGAGCTTCATCAGCACGACGGCGTGATGATGATGATGATGAAGCTACCGACGCAGGGCTTCGCCTAAGCACTACGATGATATGACCGAGGTGGATTATGGTGGAGGGGGGAACCGCACACGGCTAAGGGATCAATGATCAACTTGTGTGTCTATGTGGTGCCCCCTGTCCACATATATAAAGTATGGAGGAAGGAGGAGGCCGGCCCTCATAGGGCGCGCCCAAAGTGTGGAGTTCTACTAGGACTCCCTAGTCCTAGTAGGATTCCACCTCCCACATGGAATAGGAAAAAGGCAAGGGAGAAGGAGAAGGAAGGAAGGCGGCACCCCCTTTCCCTAGTCCAATTCGGACCAGTCCATGGGGAAGGAGCGCAACTACCCTTGAGGCCTTTCTCTCCTTTCCCGTATGGCCCATTAAGGCCCAATACGAATACCCGTAACTCTGCGGTACTCCGGAAAATACCCGAATCACTCGGAACCTTTTCGATGTTCGAATATAGTCTTCCAATATATCGATATTTATGTCTTGACCATTTCGAGACTCCTCGTCATGTCCGTGATCTCATCCAGGACTCCGAACTACCTTCGGTACATCAAAACACATAACTCATAATACCGATCGTCACCGAACGTTAAGCGTGTGGACCCTACGGGTTCGAGAACTATGTACACATGACCAAGACTCATCTTCGGTCAATAACCAATAGCGGAACCTGGATGCTCATATTGGCTCCCACATATTTTATGAAGATCTTTATCGGTCAAACCGCATAACAACATACGTTGTTTCCTTTGTCATTGGTATGTTACTTGCCTGAGATTCGATCTTCGGTATCTCAATACCTAGTTCAATCTCATTACCGGCAAGTCTCTTTACTCATTCCGTAATGCATCATCCTGCAACTAACTCGTTAGTCACATTACTTGCAAGGCTTATAGTGATGTGCATTACCGAGAGGGCCCAGAGATACCTGTCCGATACACGGAGTGACAAATCCTAATCCCGATCAATGTCAACTCAACAAACACCATCAGAGACAGCTGTAGAGCATATTTGTAATCAACCAGTTATGTTGTGACGTTTGATAGCACACAAAGTGTTCCTCCGGTATTCGGGATTTGCATAATCTCATAGTCATAGGGACATGTATAAGTCATGAAGGAAGCAATAGCAACATACTAAACGATCAAGTGCTAAGCTAACGGAATGGGTCAAGTCAATCACATCATTCTCTAATGATGTGATCCCGTTAATCAAATGACAACTCATGTCTATGGCTAGGAAACTTAAGCATCTTTGATTCAACGAGCTAGTCAAGTAGAGGCATACTAGTGACACTCTGTTTGTCTATGTATTCACACATGTACTAAGTTCCCGGTTAATACAATTCTAGCATGAATAATAAACATTTATCATGAAATAAGGAAATAAATAATAACTTTATTAATGCCTCTAGGGCATATTTCCTTCAAATGTGACATGCCTTCCTATTTTTAGTACATAGTACATCTGTCTATTAAGCATGTCCTTACATACAACTATTGTTTTTTGTATCCTGCATCAATCAATATGACGAGACACCTTTAGTATATGCAGTGTGATATTAGTTGCATCTTTCATATGATTTATAGCATGCACTGCTTCTAATTTGTTGAAATGCCATTTATGATGGGACGCTTTTAACTTGGCAGCGTCATATTGGTTGCATCTTTCATGTGGTGTCTAGCTTGCATTGCTTCTTATTTGTTGAAATGGTTTCTGCTTAGTTTACACAAACAGTTGTGAATATGCCATGTCGTCCTGTTTTTCATATTATTCCATCCTGGTATCATGTGTTTGCCTTACATCAAAGTAGTGATTGTCAGTATCATGCACGAATGAGTTCTGAAGAGTGAATTTTATTGCTTTTTCTTGTCGGTTTTACTTGACAATTCAAAATCAATAAAGCGGAAGGAAGTTATCAAGGCAGTTGATAAATGTGCTCCTTCCAAACTGAGGGCCTCTATAGATTCTACTCCTCCATCCCCCCCAAGATGATTTCCAAGACAACACATGCATAGACACTCAACGTAGTTGTGTTGATGATGAGCACGTCTCCCCTAGTGCACCATCACAGGTGCTCCCTCTAACTTGGCACTGTTATATGTGGTTGCATGTTATGTATGATGTCTAGCTTGTATTGCTTCTAATTTTGTTGAATTCCATCTGCTTACTTTACACATTATACTTGTGAATAAGACACGTGTTCCTGTTTATAGAACATACAATATCTATCTATCACACCATGTTCTTACATCAAAGTACCACTATTGTGTAACCTGCAACAATCACTTATCATAAGACACGTTTGACTTGGAGTGTGATATAGGTTACATCTCGCATTCTTTTCTAGCTTGTACTACTTCTAATTTGTTGAAATTGCACTTATGACGAGACAGTTTTAACTTGGTAGAGTGATATTCGTTGCATCTTTCATATGGTGTTTAGCTTTCATTTCTTCTAATTTGTCGAAATGCCTTCTCCTTAGTTTACACATCATAACTTGCGAATATGCAATGGCACTAATGATGAGAGACCTTTAACTTGGTAGTGTGATGTTGTTTGCATCTTGCATATGATCTATTTCTTGTACTGCTTCACATTCTTTTAAACGCCAATTATGATGAGACACTTTTAACTTGGTAGAGCGATATTTGTAGCATCTTTCATATGGTGTCTACCTTCCATTGCATTGCTTCTAATTTAGTGAAATGTCTTCTGCTTAGTTTGCACATCATAGTTCTGGTTATCTCATGACGTTCTGTTTTTTCGTACATATTACATCCTCCTATCATGTGGTTTTCTAACATCAAAGTTCAGTTCGTTTGTATCACGCATCAATTTGTTTTGAAGAACTAAATTGTTATTCATTTTTCTTGTCGGCTTGACTTAACATGGCACAGAGAAAGAGGAAACAACATAGAATAACTGGGAAAGGGGAGCGGAAGAATCATGCAGATTCTGCTGGTACTGATGGTGCAATAGAAGGTCAAAGTCCAGCGGAAAATTGTACAAACAGGGTATCCCGTGCTACACGATCTGCAAAACAAGCCAAATAGAAACAAATAGCTGCCACCAAACAAGCAGACATCCCTAGTTGTTGCAACACCTTCTACAGTACCACCAGCTGCATGATTTACTCGTTGGTCAACTCAGCTAGCAGCACGTTCGCAAGCTCCCTTGCCACCTGGCACTACTTCCGAAGCACTATTTACACAAGATGAGTTGGCAAGATCAGATGAACTTTGTGAGCTTCAGCAGCAAGAAGGTAGTTGCTGGAGTCAAGTTACAGTTGCATGCTTCTTTATATTTAGTCTCACGGTTTGATGTACACTAACACTTCCTATGTTTGTTGTTGGACTAGCACTTAGGCGCAAGAGGAAACAAACATCAAGGATAATGCTCGATAGGTTCACTAAATCTAGAGGAGGAATAATGGAGATCCATTTTGAGGCAGGTTTAAAAAGGCCATGTGATGCTACAGAGTCAGCCAAGTTAGTATCAGAGGCAGCGGTTGCCGTTAGGTGTCATGTACGTATCCTCCAAACAAAGATTCAGTACAGGAATGACAAAGACGAAAACCAATTCAACACCTTCCTCGACCATTTATCTGTAAGTATGGTTATATATGGAAACTAGTAATATCGTCTTGCTCTGTCCCATACTTTCTAGGTTGTTGATAATGAGACTCACATAATTTTCAATAGATGAGGTTCAAGTTGGATAACCAAGATGATGCAACCAGACAAGCTTGCACCCATGTTTTCAAGTCTGGTCTGCTACAGTATCGGTATAACTTGAGGAAAACTCACTTTGAAGGCAAGGCTAACAGTGAACTTGCCCAAACATCTCTAGTGGAACATATATCGGATGAAGACTAGAAAGGCCTCGTTAAACACTGGTCTGATCCGAAGTATCAGGTACATCATATATATGTGATCAGATCACATGTTGAAGTCCTATTTACGCATGTGCCACACAAATCTATCTTCTTGTAGGTGAACTATTCAAAGAACAAGGTCAGCCATACGAAAGTGAAATTCCAACAGACGACAGGATCTCGTAGCTATATTGCACACTGCGAGGCTCTTCTAATTAGCTACTGTTTCACTCTTTTCACTTTACCATATTATCAGATCTATAATAACCTGTTCCAAATGCAGAGCAAAGCCCGCAAGGACCAAAAAGTACCTAAAGCAAATGCTGTGGAAATCTTCAAGGACTGTCACACCAGCAAGACGAAGGGCATGACTACACCAGTCAAAGCCGCTATTGTAAGTCCTTAATCCTCATGCCTTTTAACTATTACTTACTCTGACTCGTGCCTTGAACTGCATGGTTTGCAGCCAATGTCTATTACTCTTTTGAATTTTATACACAATTGTCTTAGCGTATCATTGCACATTACAAGGTTTAAAAGAGAGGAGTGATGTTCCTTTGATCTTGACCTGTAATCTAGTTCCGTGCTGGACTTTCCACACAACGTTACAATTGTCTGTTTGTCTGTTCTCAGTTGTTTGTGATATGAATGTGTCATACTGTGCTTACCGTATTATAAACTTTGTCTCTTTATCCTTAGCTGTCAATACAATGTGAAGAAATAGACAATACATTAGCCATGGTACATGGTCATATGTTTGGAACCTGGTTTTATTATGTACTTTGTAGTAAAATACAACTAATATTTTACATGGCTTCACCAGAATAAGTTATGTATATAGATCAAAGCTATTTTGTTTGGTTTTGCTGCCTGCTTAATATCTTCAGTTCTGGTACTACTAATGTAAAAACTCAACTTTTCAGCAAGCTATGGAAAAAATGGTGGAACCGCCACCTTCTGAAGGCAGCAAGGCAACTATAACTGCAATGCCAGCTCTTGCTGCAGTGGGTCAGTACCTGTCCACTAACAGTGCCAAAAGCACGTTCCTGCGTAATATTGGGTTGGTTGTTAAGGCAATCTCGTCCAAACTGCCTCATGATCAAGATATGCAAGCTCAAAACAATGTTATATCTGCGCTCCAGACACAAGTCCATCCCCTAACAGAGACCCTTTGTGAAACAAGGACAGACATTGTTCGATGTCATTAAGATATGCATGGTTTTGAAACCAGACTATCAGACATTTGCTATGTTGTTCAGGAGCCTATGAGAAATGAAGGCGAAGGTTATGGTGCTCCATCGGACAAGACAACATGAAAACGTAACAGTCAGGTCAAATGAACTGAGCTTCTGAACTTCTGGTGGTGCATTTATCTGCCAGACTGTTAACTTTTATGCCAACCTTCCTTTTTTATAGTTGTAATTTTTTTTGTTGCAATACAAAATTTGTTCTTAACATGTAGCCACCGGCTGAAGAAAACAGCAAGGCATTTTTGTATATTGTAGGGTGTTCCCTATATTTGCACTGGTGGCGATCTTTGATGCCCGGTGGATGTAATCCGTGCAATCGCCTTAATAGCCTAGCGTTAGTTTCGGGCTTATTTATTTCCTAGTCTTCTTTTTCCCTGGTTTGCTAGTGGTCGCAACAACCATGGGACATATACGGACCATGGTAAGCTTGACCCTGCTATGGGACGTAGGATCCATGGGCCTCCTACGGGTCATCCATAAATGGGCCTCCAATACGGCCTTAGAACCGGTGGGCCTCGGGCTGTCGGATAAATGGGTCTACATGGGTCGTAAACAGACGTAATTGGAATCAGCCCAACACGGTAACGGGCCGTTAACAGGGCGGAGGATAGCAAAGGCTTAATTCTATCACACGCATAATGGGTCCTTAATGGGCTAGAATATAGGACGGGCTGGAAACGCGCAACGGGTTAGCAGGCTAGAAACGGGCCGACTCTTGCCATGGGCCAAATTTGGCCCATTAGGGGAACAAGCCAGTAACGAACCGGAAGCAATCGAGGGCCGGAAAGGAGCCCAAGAATGTATGGGCCATCAGTAGGCCAAAAGCTAACACGGGCTGGAAACAGCCCATGTGAATCATGGGCCGTTAGCGGGTACAAACAAATTTACTATTCATTATGGGCTAGAGTCACCATGGGCCTCTAAAGGGCCTAAAGATACGAAGGCCTCATATGGCCTGAAAGGCGTCGTGGGCCATACATGGGCCGAAAGTGAAATGGGCTGGTGTTATATCCGACGACCCACATGAAGTTGTTGGGCCAATTTCGGGTAGGCCCTAACGGGTCGTGAGTTACCGGGCCATAAAATGGGCTATTTGCGAAGAGACTGTTAACAGGCTTTTCATGGGCCAGCCCGCTAACTTTTGACCAAGTCAAACGGGCCGGCCTTTGTAAGCTAAATGGGCCAGTCGTGGGCCGTCGCATGTGTCGACATATCATAGGCGCATATCTGATCCACTGACGAGCTGACATGTGTTTCCTCCGGCTAATCAGAATTTTACACGTGGAAATTCCCCATTAGTCCGGGCCGTTAACGGGTTATCGGATCCAAAACCGGACCCGATAGCTTAACGGCGACACGTTACGGTGGATGCCATGTGTCGGTCACCCTTGACGAAAGCACTTATGTGACGCGCGATTTATTGTGGTGGAAGTGGACACTTCCGTGATGATAATTTTGGTAATGTCATGGAACACTTCTACGACAACACAGGTATGACTATCTTGATTCTGTCATAAAATTGTCATGGATGTACATGCATGACAGAAAACGTGACCTACTGTGACAAACATGTATCATCACGGAAGTGTATTTTTTGGCAGTGATATGATCTTCCACCAAATAAACCGGCTAGTCAACACTACCAGTCACCCACAGGTACCAATCAGAGGTTGTGATACAAAGATTGAACACAAGAGATGAACTAGGGTTTGAGATGAGTTGGTGCTATTGAAGATGTTGATGAAGATTGGCCTCCCAAAGATGATAGGGTTGTTGGTGATGACGATGGCTTCGATTTCCCCCTCCGGGAGGGAAGTTCCCCCGACGGAATAGCTCCACCGGAGGGAAAAAGTGCTCCTGCCAAAGTTCCTCCTCGAGACGGAGGCGATCCATCCCGAAAGTCCTCTCTTTATTTTTTCTAGGTCAAAAGACCTTACGTACCAGAAGATGGGCACCGGAGGTGGGCCTGCCCCCACTACTCACCAGGGCATGCCTGGAGGGGGTGGTGCACCATGGTTCCTTGTGGGCGCCTGGGTGCCCCCTCTAGTGGTTCTTTTCTCCAAAATTTATTATATATTTCAAAATAATTCTCCATAAAATTTCAGCTCATTTGGAGATGTGCAGAATAGGTATCTCTGACATAGCTTTTTTAGGTCCAAAATTCCAGCTGTCGGCATTCTCCCTCTTTGTGAAACATTGCATATTATGAGAGAAAAGACATTAGAATTACTCCACAAAGTGTTATAATGCATAAAAAACACTATAAATAATAGTGGGAAAACATGATGCAAAATGGATGTATCAGGGCTTCTGCTGCCCACTAGGCACCAGGGCGCACCACCCCCCCCCCCCCCCGGGGCGCGCCCTGGTGGGTAGTGGGCCACTCGAGGCTCCGTTGACCCTAATTCCAATTCTATAAATTCCTATTTCCCGAGAAAAAAATCAAGGAGGAAGTTTCATCGCGTTTTACGATACGGAGCCGCCACCACCTCCCGTTCTTCATCGGGAGCCTAGATCTGGAGTCCGTTCGGGGCTCTGGAGAGGGGGGTCTTCTGTCTTCATCATCATCAACCATCCTCCATCACCAATTTCATGATTCTCACATCGGGAGTGAGTAATTCCTTCGTAGGCTTGATGCACAGTGATGGGTTGGATGAGATTCATCATGTAATCGAGTTAGTTTTGTTACAGCTTGATCCCTAGTATCCACTATGTTCTGAGACTGATGTTGCTATGACTTTGCTATGCTTAATGCTTGTCACTAGTGCCCGTGTGCCATGAACTCACATCTGAACAGTTTATGTTTTCACCAATATATTTGTGTTCTTGATTCGATTTTCCAAGATATATGCACCTGCTACGTGTTATAATCCGCATACCCCAAGGTGACAATAATTGGGATTCTTTCTGGTGATGACCGTAGTTTGAGGAGTTCATGTATTCACTATGTGTTAATGCTTTGCTTTGGTTCTCTATTAAAAGGAGGCCTTAATATCCCTTAGTTTCCTAATGGACCCCATTGCCACGGGAGGGTAGGACAAAATATGTCATGCAAGTTTTTTTCATAAGCACGTATAACTATATACAGAATACATGCATAAATTATATTGATGAATTGGAACTAGTTCTGTGTCACCCTAGGTTATCACTGTTATATGATTAATATTATCCAATGTTATCACCGATCCAATGCCTACGGGCTTTTCACATATTATTCTTGCTAAGTTACTATTGTTGCTGCTACTGTTACAATTGCTACAAAACTACTACTGCTACCGTTACCGCTACTATTGTTATCAAATTACCATACTATTGTGCTACTGATCACTCCTCTATAAGGTATTTAGGCTCCGGGTATGGTTGAATTGACAAATCAACTACTAATACTTACAAGTATTCTTTGGCTCCCCTTGTGTCGAATCAATAAATTTGGGTTGGATACTCTACCCTCGAAAACTGTTGCGATCCCCTATACTTGTGTGTTATCAACACCTTTTTCTGGCGCCATTGTCGGGGAGCATAACTATATTTGCTGAGTCACTTGGGATTTTTATCTGTTGATCACCATGAAGAATCTTAAGGATGATAGAACCAAGATCGTTCCCTCTAAGATGAGGGGAGGTAAGGAACAGTTATCTAGCTCTACACTTGATTCACCTTCTGTTTTGTGTAAGCTTGCAACACCACCACATGCTATTAATCCTGATATGTCATAAGTAATCGATGATGCTACTTCTACTATGAATGATGCTATTGATGATGCTACTACTTTGCTTGATAAGAATGTGCCACTAGGTGAATTTCTTGATGAACAACTTGCTAGAGCTAAAGAAATTGAGAATGCTAAAATTGAAGAGATTACTGAAGAGAAAATTATGAAAGGCCTATTAGGCCTAGACATCCTAGATATGAATTGCCTGAGGTACCTGAGGGTTATGTTATGGATGGAGAGGTAGATAGGGAATTTCTTGCTTGTTAAGATAGAGATGATCTTAAGAAATTACTAAGAGAGTGAAAAGAAAAGTCTTTGAATGCTAGAATGAAGTATGATCCTAAGTTTGCTACTTCATCTATCTTTATTACTGATAAGGATTATGAATTCTCTGTCGACCCAGAATTAATTACTTTGGTTGAATTTGATCCTTTCCATGGCTATGAATCTGAGGCTGTTATGGTGCATCTTACTAAATTAAATGATATAGCCATCCTATTTTCTCATGATGAAAAAATTTGCTATTACTATATTCTTAAGTTATTTCCTTTCTCGTTAAAGGGTGATGGTAAGTCATGGTATAACACTCTGGCTCCTGGTTGTGTGCGCAGTCCCCGGGATATGATCTATTACTTCTCTGGAAAATATTTTCCTGCTCATAAGAAACAAGTTGTCTTACAGGAAATATTTAACTTTGTGCAAATTGAAGAAGAGAGTCTCCCACAAGCTTGGGGGAGGCTTCTCCAATTACTTAATGCTTTGCCTGATCATCCCCTTAAGGAAAATGAAATAGTTGATATCTTATATAATGGACTAACCGATGCTTCTAGGGACTACCTAGCTAGATACTTTTACTGGTTGTGTTTTCAGGTAACGAACTATTGAACAAGCGGAGGCACTATTGAACAATATATTGAAGAATTATGATGAGTGGACATTTCCTGAACCACCGCCTAAACCCACTCTGAAGAAGAGGGGTATTTTATTTCTCAGTCGTCAAGATATGCAAGAGGCAATAAAATGTATGAGAGAAAAAGGTATTAAAGCTGAAGATGTTAAGAATTTACCACCTATTGAATAAATACATGGTCTTGACACACCACCGCAGGTGGTAGAGGTAAATTCTTCTATAAGTTCGATGAAGGTGATATCCCTTATAACAAATCTCCTAGTTAATGCTTGTATGAATTTGATAATTACAATATTAAGCAAGACCGTTTTAATGCAAATGTTATGAAATAGTTAAAACGAGATGATAATATGATTGAACGTTTGAGTGACTTGCCGTTTAGAATTGTTAATGATGTCAAAGGGGTTAGTAAACATGCTTCTATGGTCCAAACTCAGTTAGAACAAGTTGCTAAATCTCAAAGTGAGTTGCTCAATGAAATGATTAATAACATGAATGATCATTTTTATAGAGTAATGACTAGAGTAGGTAAAATGATTTAGGACCCACTCTATCCGAAATGTCACCCTAAAAGAATTGAACAAGACTCTCAAAGGACTAATGTTGATGCACCTATTCCATCCAAAAAGAAAAAGAAAGAGAAAAATGATAGGACTTTGCATACTTCTAGTGAACCCGAGGTGGAAAAACCTTCTGATGATGATAATGATGTTTCTATTTCTGATGCTAAAACTCAATCTGGTGAACCTTCACCTAGTGATAATCATAATGAAAATGATGATGTTCATATAGATGCTCAACCAGATAATGATGTTGAAATAGAACCTATTGTAGATCTTGATAACCCACCTTCTAAAAATAAACGTTATGATAAGAGAGACTCTGTTGCTAGAAAACATGGTAAAGAGAGCCATGGGTGTAGAAACCTATGCCCTTTCCACCTAAACCATCTAAGAAAAAAGATGAGGAATAATTTGAACGCTTTGTTGAAATGCTTAGGCCAGTGTTTTTGCGTACTCGTTTTACTGATATTTTAAAGATGGCCCCTTCTTCTAAATATATGAAATATATTGTCATTAATAAAAGAAAAATACCGAAAGCTGAAATCTCCACCATGCTTTCTAATTATTCTTTTAAAGATGGAGTACCTAAGAAGTTAGGAGATCCTGGAATGCCAACTATACCATGCTCCATTAATAGAAGTTATGTCAAAACTGCTTTATGTGATTTAGGAGCTAGTGTTAGTGTTATGCCTTTCTCTTTATACAAAAGACTTGATTTGAATAAACTCACACCCACTTGAATATCATTGCAAATGGCTGACAAATCAACTGCCATGCTTATCGGTGTCTGTGAGGATGTGTCTGTTGTGGTTGCAAATGTTACTATCTTAACAGACTTTATTATACTTGATATGCCCGAGCACGACAACATGTTGATTATCCTTGGTAGACCCTTTTTTTAACACTATAGGGGTTGTTCTTGATTGCAACAAATGTAAGGTCACTTTTCATATCAATGGTAATGAACATACGGTGCACTTTCCAAACGAACAATTTCAAGTGAATGGTATTAATGTTATTGAAAAGACTCCGACAATTACTACTGGAAGTTTTCAACTCCCTCTACCTACTTTCAAAAAGAAGTAGAAACACTTATTGTGGGGGGCATGCATATCCCTGTTGAGGTAACTTAGTGTCGTACGAAAGTTCTTCGGGTTCATGATAATCGGAAATGGTTGACAAGACTTGATCAACCTTATTAATGGATTATTTTCGAGAAGCATGGGTTCGATGAATTTAGTAGGCACAATCTTCTGTACCCACTTTATATTTTCGGTTATTTTTAGTTAAATGCAATAAAATGCCATGAATATCCTCTTTTCTGACTTATCCGTGCAATAAAAAAGTGCCCAAAAATGAAAGTGCTCAAAATAACCTGAAATCTCAACATGATTTTTTCTGAATATTGAAGAATTTCTGGTACTAAAAACACCACAGGGGGGTGCCCCAGGTGCCCACTAGGCACCAGGGCGTGCTATACCCACCTGGCGTGCCCTGGTGGGTAGTGGGCCCCATAAGTACCCCCTCACTCTCTCCCTTGCCTCACATCGTCACTCACCTCCAAAACAACCACTCTAGCTCTCTCTCTCTCTCTCTCGTGTTCTTGCTCCCAAAGATGAGATTTTTGATCTCTTTGCTCAGAGCTCCATTTCCGAAATTGTTTTGGGGGATTGCTACTTGGTATGTGACTCCTCCATTGCTACAATTAGTTTTTGTTTAGTGGTTTATATTTTGAGTAATTAGCTACTCTTGGCGCTGCTGTAAATGAGCTTGCATGTCAAGTTCTTTGAGCTCCAAGTAGCTTGAATGCTTGTTATAGCCTCTAGACATCCATATGAGTAGTTTCTATCAATATTGTGAAGCTTTATTGACATCATATTGTGACCCAAAAATTTCAAAAAATTGTCCATAGGAAAAATGGACATTTTATCGAGGAGTTCCTCGAAGCGGAATGCCAAGGGAGTCCTTGGTGAATCCTCGGACATCGACCTAAACACTCCACGTAGGGCGGAGGTCCGACTATGCAAATGGCCACACATTGCCTTCATGAACGAAGCCAGATTCTACTAATAGTTTGTGCAATTCATTGCAAATGTTGGACTTACCAACTTCCTCGAGATGAGTGTGACCAACACCACCTCCTCACAAACTCTTTCGTGCAAAATTTGCATTTTTGAATAGGCTTGAACCCCCTGAGGTGCGCTTTAACTTATATGACGAGCATCGCCAGATACCTCTTACTAAATTTTGTGAGATATGTTTGATTCCCTACGATGGGGAATTAAAAGAGCCAATTGAAAGCACAAGTGCTCCATGGGTGATTTTGGTAATTAATGTCAACATATCTCTTGTTGGACTAATGTTTTCATCTAGTATGTTTCAGATAAGTTCAACAATGGAGTGGCATGGACTAGAGGGTGTGGAACGCCTTCAAGATGATAAGGACAAAGGATTGGCTCAGGCTCAAAGCTCAGAACTCTACATTTTCTATTTTAGTGATCCAAGATCACATTGAGTCCATAGTAAAGCCAATACTATTAAAGGGGGATGAGGTGTTGCTTAATGGCTTGCTTGCACAAAGTGCTTAGTGATATGCTCCAAAGCCCTCAACCACTTTCTCACATCCATATATGTCCCAAACCAAAAGTCAAACTCGGCCCCACTGAAAATTCCTATCCAGTGCCATCGAGTTCACTTGACATAGCCACTGCCAGAAACCCTACTCAATTCGGTCTCACCGATGGGATCTCGGTCTCACCGAGATGGGCTTGCCAACTCTCTGTTGCCTATTGCAGTAATTTCGGTATCACCGAAATATGCAATCGGTCTCACCGCTTGGCTAACTCTCTGTTTTGCCTATTACCAATTCAGTCCCACCGATTTTGTGTAATCGGTCCAACCGAGATGAGGCTTTACCCTAACCCTAGCACATCGGTCCTACCGAGTTGATCATATCGGTCTCACCGAAAATCCTAACGTTCACATTTTGAACTAAATCGGTCTGACAGTTTTCTGATTCGGTCCCACCGAGTTTGGTGATTTGTGTGTAACGGTTAGATTTTGTGTGGAGGCTATATATATATACCCCTCCACCCACTCTTCATTCGTGAGAAAGCCATCATAACATGCCTACCCTTCCAGAATACATTTTCTGAGAGAGAACCACCTACACTTGTGTTGAGGTCAAGATATTCCATTCCAACCACATAAATCTTGATCTCTAGACTTCCCCAAGTTGCTTTCCACTCAAACCCTCTTTGCACCAAATCCAATCCTATGAGAGAGAGCTGAGTGTTGGGGAGACTATCATTTGAAGCACAAGAGCAAGGAGTTCATCATCCACACACCATTTATTACCTTTTGGAGAGTGGTGTCTCCTAGATTGGTTAGGTGTCACTTGGGAGCCTCCGTCAAGATTGTGGAGTTGAACCAAGGAGTTTGTACGGGCAAGGAGATCGCCTACTTCATGAAGATCTACCCTAGTGAGGCAAGTCCTTCCTGGGCGATGGCCATGTTGGGATAGACAAGGTTGCTTCTTCGTGGACCCTTTGTGGGTGGATCCCTCCATGGACTCGCGCAACCGTTACCCTTCGTGGGTTGAAGTCTCCATCAACGTGAATTTACGATAGCACCACCTATCGGAACCACGGATAAAAATCTCCGTGTCTCCAATTTCGTTTGCACACTCCAATCCCATCCCTTTACATTATTGCAACTTGCATGATTTACTTTCCGCTGCTCATATACTCTTGTCATATTTGCTTGATATGTATTGTGAATGTTTAAACTTGTGCTAAAACTCCACTTCAACTTAAAGAAATTAAAAACTGCAACTTTTCTTACTAAGAGTCTATTCATCCCCTCTAGACACCTCTTCTCGATTCTTTCAATTGGTATCAGAGCATTGGTCTCCATTGCTTTGGTTTAAACACCTTTGGAGGAAGATGGATGTGTCTACATTGGGGAGTATTAGACATAGAGTGCCTATACTTGATGGAGAGTATTTTCATGATTGGAAAAATGAGATGCTTGAGATTTTCAATGAATATCATTTAACCAAGTACATTACTACTCCTTGTGCTCGCCTTGTTGATTGATACGTCCATTTTGCATCATGATTTTATATTGATATTTATTGCATTATGGGCTGTTGTTACACATTATGTCACAATACTTATGCCTATTCTCTCTTATTTTACAAGGTTTACATAAGGCGGGAGAATGCCGGCAGCTGGAATTCTGGGCTGGAAAGGGAGAAAATATTAGAGACCTATTCTGCACAACTCCAAAAGTCCTGAAACTCCACGAAAGTTATTTTTGGAAATAATAAAAAATATTGAGCGGAAGATATACCAGAGGGACCCACACCCTGGGCACGAGGGTGGGGGCGCGCCCTACCCCCTGGGCGCGCCCCTGCCTCGTGGGCCCCTGGTGGCCCTCCGGTGTCCATGTTCTGCTATATGAAGTCTTTCGTCTGAAGAAAAATCATAAGCAAGCTTTCGGGACGAGACTCCGCCGCCACGAGGCGGAACCTTGGCGGAACCAATCTAGGGCTCCGGCGGAGCTGTTCTGCCAGGGACACTTCCCTCCAGGAGGGGGAAATCATCGCCATCGTCATCACCAACGCTCCTCTCGTCGGGAGGGGGCCAATCTCCGTCAACATCTTCACCAGCACCATCTCCTCTCAAACCCTAGTTCATCTCTTGTATCCAATTCTTGTCTCTAAGTCTGAGATTGGTACTTGTATGTTGCTAGTAGTGTTGATTACTCCTTGTAGTTGATGCTAGTTAGTTTATTTGGTGGAAGATCATATGTTCAGATCATTTATGCATATTAATACTCCTCTGATTATGAACATGAATATGCTTTGTGAGTAGTTATGTTTGTTCCTGAGGACATGGGAGAAGTCTTGCTATTAGTAGTCATGTGAATTTGGTATTGGTTCGATATTTTGATGAGATGTATGGTGTCTCTCCTCTAGTGGTGTTATGTGAAAGTCAACTACATGACACTTCACCATTTATTTGGGACTAGAGGAAGGCATTGGGAACTAATAAGTAGATGATGGGTTGCTAGAGTGACAGAAGCTTAAACCCTAGTTTATGCGTTGCTTCGTAAGGGGCTGATTTGGATCCACATGTTTCATGCTATGGTTAGGTTTACCTCAATACTTCTTTTGTAGTTGCGGATGCTTGCAATAGGGGTTAATCATAAGTGGGATGCTTGTCCAAGTAAGGATAGCACCCAAGCACCAGTCCACCCACATATCAAATTATCAAAGTACCGAACGTGAATCATATGAACGTGATGAAAACTAGCTTGACGATAATTCCCATGTGTCCTCGGGAGCGCTTTTCTCTATATAAGAGTTTGTCCAGGCTTGTCCTTTGCTACAAAAAGGATTGGGCCACCTTGCTGCACTTTATTTACTTCTGTTACTTGTTGCTCGTTACAAATTATCTTATCACAAAACTATCTGTTACCTATAATTTCAGTGCTTGCAGAGAATACCTTGCTGAAAACAGCTTATCATTTCATTCTGCTCCTTGCTGGGTTCGACAGTCTTACTTATCAAAAGGACTATGATAGATCCCCTATACTTGTGGGTCATCAAGACTCTTTTCTAGCGCCGTTGCCGGGGAGTGAAGCGCCTTTGGTAGGTGGAATTTGGTAAGGAAAAATTTATATAGTGTGCTTAAATTTACTGTCACTTGTTACTATGGAAAGTAATCCTCTGAGGGGCTTGTTCGGGGTATCTTCACCCCGACCAGTAGAGCAAAGAGCTGCTCCTCAACCTACTGAACCTACTGAAAATGAAAATGTCTACTTTGAAATTCCTTCGGGTGTGGTAGAAAAAACTGCTAGCTAATCCTTTTACAGAAGATGGAACATTACATCCTGATGAGCACACAATCTATGTGGATGAGGTTTGTGGATTGTTTAAGCTTGCAGGTATGCCCGATGATGTTATTAAGAAGAAGGTCTTCCCTTTACCTTTGAAGGGAGATGCATTGACATGGTATAGGCTATGTGATGAGATGGGATCATGGAACTACAAACGATTTAAATTGGAATTTCATCAGAAGTTTTATCCTATGCATCTTGTTCATCGTGATCGTAATTATATATATAATTTTTGGCCTCGTGAAGGAGAAAGCATCTCTCAAGCTTGGGGGAGGCTTAAATCAATTTTATATTCATGCCCCAATCATGAGCTCTCAAGAGAAATGATTATTCAAAATTTGTATGCTCGGCTTTCTGATAACAATCGCACCATGCCCGATACTTCTTGTGCTGGCTCTTTTATGATGAAGACTATTGAATTCAAATGGGATTTATTGGAAATAATTAAACGCAACTCTAAAGATTGGGACCTCAAAGAAGGTAAGGACTCAGGTATGACACCTAAGTTTGATTGTGTTAAATCTTTTATGGATACCGATGTTTTCCGTAAATTTAGCACTAAATATGGACTTGACTCTTAGAAAGTAGCTTCTTTCTGTGAATCTTTTGCTACTCCTGTTGATCTCCCTAAGGAGAAGTGGTTTAAATATCATCCTCCCATAGAAGTAAAAGTAGCTACACCTATTAAAGTTGAAGAAAAGGTTATCACTTATAATGATCCTATTGTTCCTACTGCTTATGTTGAGAAACCACCTTTCCCTGTTAAGATAAAGGATCATGCTAAAGCTTCAACTGTGGTTCGTAAAAGCAATATTAGAACTTATACACCTCCTGAGCAAGTTAAAGTTGAACCTAATATTGCTAGTGTTAAAGATCTCTTGGCTGATAATATTGATGGGCATGTTATTTATTTCTGTGGTGAAACTGCCAGAATTGCTAAACCTTGTGCTAAAGATAAACATAGACCTGTGGTAGGCATGCCTGTTATTTCTGTTAAAATAGGATATCATGGTTATCATGGCTTGTGTGATATGGGTGCTAGTGCTAGTGCAATACCTATTGACTTATACAGAGAAATTATGCATGATATTGCACCTGTTGAGTTAGAAGATATTGATGTCACAATTAAACTTGCCAATAGAGAATACTATATCACCAATGGGAATTGTTAGAGATGTTGAAGTCTTCTGTGGGAAAACTAAATATCCTGCTGATTTTCTTGTTCTTGGTTCCCCACAAGATAGCTTTTGTCCCATTATATTTGGTAGACCCTTCTTGAACACTGTTAATGCTAAGATAGACTGCAAAAAGGATGTTGTTACTATTGGTTTGGGTGATATGTATCATGAGTTTAGTTTCTCTAAATTTCATAGACAACACCGTGAAGAGGAATTACCTAGTAAAGATGAAATTATTGGTCTTGCTTCTATTGCCGTGCCTCCTAGTGATCCTTTAGAACAATATTTGCTAGACCATGAAAATGAGATATTATGAATGAAAGAAGGGAAATAGATGAAGTGTTCTTTAAACAGGGTCCTATTCTGAAAAACAACTTGCCTATTGAAATCCTAGGGGATCCTCCTCCACCCAAGGGTGATCCCGTGTTTCAGCTTAAACCATTACCTGATACTCTTAAATATGCCTATCTTGATGAAAATAAGATATATCCTGTTATTATTAGTGCTAATATTTGACAGAAGGAGGAAGAAAAATTATTCAAAACTCTGAAGAAGCACCGTGCTGCTATTGGATATACTTTTGATGATCTTAAGTGCATTAGTCCCACTCTATGCCAACACAAAATAAATTTGGAGAAAGATGCCAAACCAGTTATTGATCACCAATGACGACTGAATCCTAAGATGAAAGAAGTGGTAAGAAAGGAAATACTGAAGCTCCTTTAGGCAGGTATAATTTATCCCGTTGCTGATAGTCAGTGGGTAAGTCATGTCCATTGTGTTCCTAAGAAGGGAGGTATTACTGTCGTTCCTAATGATAAATATGAATTGATTCCTCCAAGAATTATTACAGGTTATAGGATGGTAATTGATTTCCGCAAATTAAATAAGGCTACTAAAAAGATCATTACCCCTTAACTTTTATTGATCAAATGCTAGAAAGATTATCCAAACATACACATTTTTGCTTTCTAGATGGTTATTCTGGTTTCTCTCAAATACCTATGTCAGCTAATGATCAAGCTAAGACCAATTTTACTTGCCCTTTCGGTACTTTTGCTTATAGACGTATGCCTTTTGGTTTATGTAATGCACCTGCTACCTTTCAAAGATGCATGATGGCTATATTCTCTGACTTTTGTGAAAAGATTTGTGAGGTTTTCATGGACGATTTCTTCGTTTATGGATCCTGTTTTGATGATTGCTTGAGCAACCTTGATCGAGTTTTGCAGATATGTGAAGAAACTAATCTTGTCTTAAATTGGGAGAAGTGCCACTTTACGGTAAATGAAGGTATTGTCTTGGGGCATAAAATTTCTGAAAGAGGTATTGAAGTTGATAAAGCCAAAGTTGATGCTATTGAAAAGATGCCATGCCCCAAGGACATCAAAGGTGTAAGAAGTTTCCTTGGTCATGTCGGGTTTTATAGGACATTCATTAAGGACTTCTCAAAAACCTCTCGGCCTCTGACTAATCTATTACAAAAAGATATACCATTTGTCTTTGATGATGATTGAGTAGAAGCATTTGAAATACTTAAGAAAGCATTGATCTCTGCACATATTGTTCAACCACCTGATTGGAACTTACCTTTTGAAATTATGTGTGATGCTAGTGATTATGCTGTAGGTGCTGTTCTAGGGCAAAGTGTTGATAAGAAACTAAATGTTATTTAATATGCTAGTAAAACTGTAGGCAATGCCCAGAGAAATTATGCTACTACTGAAAAAGTATTCTTAGCAGTTGTATTTGCTTGTGATAAGTTCAGACCTTATATTGTATATTCTAAAGTAACTATTCACACTAATCATGCTGCTATTAAATACCTTATGGAAAAGAAAGATGCTAAACCTAGACTTATTAGATGGGTTCTCTTGCTACAAGAATTTGATTTGCATATTATTGATAGAAAGGGAGCTGAGAACCCCGTTGCAGACAACTTGTCTAGGTTAGAAAATGTTCTTGATGACCCACTACCTATTGATGATAGCTTTCCTAATGAGCAACTAAATGTCATAAATGCTTCTCGTACTGCTCCATGGTATGCTGGTTATGCTAATTACATTTTTGCTAAATTTATACCACCTAGTTTCACATACCAACGAAAGAAAAAGTTTTTCTATGATTTGAGACATTACTTCTGGGATGACCCACATCTTTATAAATAAGGAGTAGATGGTGTTATCAGACGTTGTGTACCTGAGCATGAACATGAACGGATCCTACGCAAGTGTCACTCCGAGGCTTATGGAGGGCACCACGCTGGAGATATAACTGCACATAAGGTATTGCAATCGGTTTTTATTGGCCTACTCTCTTCAAGGATGCCCATAAATTTGTCTTATCATGTGATGAATGTCAAAGAATTGGTAATATTAGTAGACGTCAAGAAATGCCTATGAATTATTCACTTGTTGTTGAACCATTTGATGTTTGGGGCTTTGATTATATGGGACTGTTTCCAGCCTCTAATGGATATACACATATTTCAGTTGATGTTGATTATGTTACTAAGTGGGTAGAAGCTATTCCAACTAGTAGTGCTGATCATAACACTTCTATCAAAATGCTTAAGGAAGTTATTTTTCCGAGGTTTTGAGTCCCTAGATATTTAATGACTGATGGTGGTTCACATTTTATTCATTGTGCTTTCCGTAAAATGCTTGCTAAGTATGATGTTAATCATAGAATTGCATCTCCATATCACCCATAGTCTAGTGGTCAAGTAGAATTGAGCAATAGAGAGCTCAAATTAATTTTGCGAAAGACTGTTAGTAGATCTAGAAAGAATTGGTCCAAAAAACATGATGATGCACTATGGTCCTATAGAACTGCATATAAAAATCATGTGGTATGTCTCCGTATAAAATGGTTTATGGAAAAGCATGTCACTTACCTCTCGAACTAGAACATAAGGCATATTGGGCTATTAAAGAGCTCAACTATGATTTCAAACTTGCCGGTGAGAAGAGGTTGTTTGACATTAGCTCACTTGATGAATGGAGAACCCAAGCCTATGAAAATGCCAAGTTGTTTAAATAAAAAGTTAAAAGATGGCATGACAAAAGAATACAAAAGCGTGAGTTTAATGTAGGTGACTATGTATTGCTATACAACTCTCGTTTAAGATTTTTTGCAGGAAAACTTCTCTCTAAATGGGAAGGTCCTTACGTTATCGAGGAGGTCTATCGTTCCAGTGCCATAAAAATCAACAACTTCGAAGGCACGAATCCGAAGGTGGTGAACGATCAAAGAGTCAAACATTATATCTCAGGTAATCCTATAAATGTTGAAACTAATGTTATTGAAACCGTAACCCCAGAGGAATACATAAGGGACACTTTCCAGAACGTTTCAGACTCCGAAAAGGAATAGGTATGTGGTACGGTAAGTAAACTGACTCCAAAACAGTTCTAATGGCAAATTTTCTCCGTTTTGGAATAATTAGAAAATTAGAAAAATGAAAAGAAGTCCGGGAAGGACACGAGAGTGGAGGGCGCGCCCTACCCTCTTGGGCGCGCCCCCTGCCACGTGGGCACTGCGTGTGCTGTCTGGACTCCATTTTCTTGCATGATACGTAATTCATTATATAATCTCCCGAAGGTTTTGACCCATGTACCATGCAAATATCCTTTGTTTTCATTCCAAGCTATTTCTGTAGCAGAATTGGAGCAAGATGTCATCTCTGGATTCCGACGGAGAGAGTTATGTCTCACACCTCATTGCTGACCCAAAGACCTATGGGGATCTATCTCCTGGTGGTCGAACTACAGACGAGGAGGAGGATGCTCATTTGATGAGGATCAATGATTCATGTTCGGAGGAGGAGGATGTCCCTCTACCTCAACCTAGGGATATGCACGTGAAGTTTAAGAAATCTAGTCACCCTAAGAGGGCTAAACTATCTAACAACCAATCTATTCCTTCTCCTTTTCGGCAGAAAAGCAAAGAAGATTTATGTGACAAGATTTTGAAGCTGGAATCGGAGGTCGATGATTTAAAGGAGGAAATCGCCCTTCTCAACTATAGTATAAAGAAGCTAAAGGCACAACTGTCATCATCAAAAACTCCATATTCTTCACCAACAAAGGAGATATGATCACATGGGTATGGGCACTCCCCATGGAAACTACCAAGCTTGGGGGAGGTGCCCCGGTATCGTATCACCATCAGACTCCTATCTTTACCGTTTTTTCTTAGTTCGATCCTTTTAGTAGTATCTTGATCTAGTAGAATAAAGTTTTTGGTATGATCCAGTTTTGAGTTTTGCTTTATGATCCCACTATGTAATCGAGTCCGTGAGCTATAAAGAGGGCTTGATTATCTTGCTATTATCTTGAGTGAATAAAAGAAAAAAGAGAATAAAAAGAAATAAAGAGATCATATTGATCTTAGAGGGAGTAATGACTTCACATAGAAAGAGTATGATGATTAAAAATTGTTGAGAGTTGACAAACATAGCTTTAGTCATCGTTGCAATTAATAGGAAGTAATAAAGAAAGAGAGGTTTCACATATAAATATACTATCTTGGACATCTTTTATGATTGGGAGCACTCATTAAAATATGACATGCTAAAGAGTTGATGTTGGACAAGGAAGACACCATAATGGGTTATGTTTTCTTATATCTGAGATAAAGTATATTGTCATGGATCATCCAACATGTTGAGCTTGCCTTTCCCCCTCATGCTAGCAAAATTCTTTGCACCAAGTAGAGATACTACTTCTGCTTCCAAATACCCTTAAACCCAGTTTTGCCATGAGAGTCCACCATATCTACCTATGGATTGAGTAAGATCCTTCAAGTAAGTTGTCATCGGTGCAAGCAATAAAAATTGCTCTCTAAATATGTATGATTGATTATTGTGAAGGAAATAAGCTTTATACGATCTTGTGATGTGGAAGAAATAAAAAGCGACAGATTGCATAATAAAGGTTCATATCACAAGTGGCAATATAAAGTGACATTCTTTCGCTTTAAGATTTTGTGCATCCAACCCTGAAAGCGCATGGCAACCTCTGCTTCCCTCTGCGAATGGCCTATCTTTTATTATTATATTCTACCTTATGCAAGAGTCATGGTGATCTTCACCTTTCCTTTTTACATTTTATCCTTCGGCAAGCACAGTGTGTTGGAAAGATCTTGATACATATATCCAATTGGATGTAAGTTAGCATGGGCTATTATTGTTGACATTACCCTTGAGGTAAAAGGTTGGGAGGCAAAACTATAAGCCCCTATCTTTCTCTTTGTCCAACTAAAACTCCATAACCACAAGTATTGCGTGAGTGTTAGCAATTATGAAAGACTAAATGATAGTTGAGTATGTGGACTTGCTGATAAGATCTAACATAGACTCTTTCTAACATTATGATAAATTGCAATTGCTTCAATGACTGAGATTATAGTTTGTTGGTTCTCAATGAAGTTTCTGCTTCATACTTTGCATTGTGAATAGATTATTACTTGAGCATAAGAAATCATATGACAATATCCATGTATATTGTTGTTATAAGAATTATCATGATGCCCTCATGTCCGTATTTTATTTTATCGACACCCCTATCTCTAAACATGTGGACATATTTATCTTTATCAGCTTTCGCTTGAGGACAACCGAGGTCTAAGCTTGGGGGAGTTGATACGTCCATTTTGCATCATGCTTTTCTATTGATATTTATTGCATTATGGGATGTTATTACACATTATGTCACAATACTTATGCCTATTCTCTCTTATTTTACAAGGTTTACATAAGGAGGGAGAATGCTGGCAGCTGGAATTCTAGGCTGGAAAGGGAGCAAATATTAGAGACCTATTATGCATAACTCCAAAAGTCCTGAAACTCCACGAAAGTTATTTTTGGAAATAATAAAAAATATTGAGCGGAAGAAATACCAGAGGGGGCCCACACCCTGGCCACGAGGGTGGGGGCGCGCCCCCTGCCTCGTGGGCCCCCTGGTGACCCTCCGGTGTCCATCTTCTGCTATATGAAGTCTTTCGTCCGAAGAAAAATAATAAGCCAGATTTCGGGACGAGACTCCGCCGCCACGAGGCGGAACCTTGGAGAACGAATCTAGGGCTGCGGTGGAGCTGTTCTACTGGGGACACTTCCCTCCGGGAGAGGGAAATCATCGCCATCATCATCACCAACGCTCCTCTCATCGAGAGGGGGCCAATCTCCATCAACATCTTCACCAGCACCATCTCCTCTCAAACCCTAGTTCATCTCTTGTATCCAATTCTTGTCTCTAAGTCTGAGATTGGTACTTGTAGGTTGCTAGTAGTGTTGATTACTCCTTGTAGTTGATGCTTGTTGGTTTATTTGGTGGAAGATCATATGTTCAGATCCTTTATGCATATTAATACTCCTCTGATTATGAACAGGAATATGCTTTCTGAGTAGTTACGTTTGTTCCTGAGGACATGGAGAAGTCTTGCTATTAGTAGTCATGTGAATTTGGTATTCATTCGGTATTTTGATGAGATGTATGTTGTCTCTCCTCTAGTGGTGTTATGTGAACGTCAACTACATGACACTTCACCATTATTTGGGCCTAGAGGAAGGCATTGGGAAGTAATAAGTAGATGATGGGTTGCTAGAGTGACAGAAGCTTAAACCCTAGTTTATGCGTTGCTTCGTAAGGGGCTGATATGGATCCACATGTTTCATGCTATAGTTAGGTTTACCTTAATACTTCTTTTGTGGTTGCAGATGCTTGCAATAGGGGTTAATCATAAGTGGGATGCTTGTCCAAGTAAGTACAGCACCCAAGCACCGTTCCACCTACATATCAAATTATCAAAGTGCCGAACGCGAATCATATGAACGTGATGAAAAATAGCTTGACGATAATTCCCATGTGTCCTCGGGAGCGCTTTTCTCTATATAAGAGTTTGTCCAGGATTGTCCTTTGCTACATAAAGGATTAGTCCACCTTGCTGCACTTTATTTACTTTTGATACTTGTTGCTCGTTACAAATTATCTTATCACAAAACTATCTGTTATCTATAATTTCAGTGCTTGTAGAGAATACCTTGCTAAAAATGGCTTATCATTTCCTTCTGCTCCTCGTTGGGTTCGACACTCTTACTTATCGAAAGGATTACGATAGATCCCCTATAGTTGTGGGTCATCATTGATCCTTTGCATCCCACAGCCGATGAGGATCTTGACGTGATTCGCAATCTTAGAACTATCGACCTTATTGCAAAAGGATTGCCTAAAAATTTGATTGCTAGCTTACCTGCTCTAGACAGTGCTTACACCATATGGAGATTTCTAGAGGAATGATTCCCAAATTATTCCTTGAAAATCTAGATGAGATTCTCCATAAGTCTATTGCCTTGAATAGGATGAGTACTAGTGATCCTAAGTTTGATAAGTGCCTATTTGAGCTTCGTGATCTCATGCGTGCCAAAGGAGATGTTGGAATTGTTAGCAATATCATTTCCTAAGTCATTAGAATTCATAGAGATGAACATTGTTACGGTCATACTTATAATGAATCACTCTCTCTAGGAATTGATCCATCACATGACGATGTTGAACATGGATACTATGATGAGAATGATGATAGTGACTATGATCTTGATGATGCGATGACACACTTTGGTATTATGGCTAATCTTCGTGGCTACATGGCTAGAGGAAAGGAATGGGTCCTTGATAGTGGATGTACTGATTATATGACCGGAGACAAAGATATGTTCCGTGAGCTTGCTGAAAACGACGGCCCTCGAAAGTATGTCACTTTTGGTGATAACTCAAAGGGTAAGGCGGTTGGCCTTGCTAAGGTGGCTATTTCACATGATAGATCCATACAAAATGTTATGCTCGTTGAATCTCTTGGCTACAATTTACTTTCCGTATCTAGGCTTGCTGACTTTGGTTTCAATGTCTTATTTACTGAAGTAGATTGCCAAGTGTTTCATAGAGATAATCATAAAATGGTCTTTACCGGTATCCGTAGAGGTGATCTTTACATTGTTGATTTCACTAAAAAGGCTCAACATAGAACTTGCTTTATTGCTAAATCTTTGAAAGGTTGGTTGTGGCATAGAAGATTAGGCCATGTGGGCATGCGAAATCTTGATAAGCTTATTAAAGGTGATCATATCCTTGGAGTAAAAGATGTTATATTTGACAAGGATAGACTTTCTAGTGCTTGTCAAGCAGGAAAACAAGTTGGAGGAAATCACCCCGTGAAGAACATTATGACCACGAGAAGACCGCTCGAGTTACTTCATATGGATCTCTTTGGTCCCAATGCTTACAAGAGTCTCGATGGTAACTCATTTGGTCTAGTCATAGTTGATGATTTTTCAAGACTTACGTGGGTGTTCTTTCTTGATGATAAATCGTAGGTCCAAAAGATCTTCAAGAGCTTCGCTAGGAAGGCCCAAAATCAATTTGAAGTGAAGATCAAGAAGGTTCGCAACGACAATGGAACGGAGTTCAAGAACGCAAATGTGGATACCTTTCTTGATGAAGAAGGGATTTCACACGAGTTCTCGGCTACGTGCACACCTCAACAAAATGGAGTTGTTGAGAGGAAGAACCGAACCTGTAGGATCTAGAAGTAGGTGTGTCTAGAGAGGGGGCGATTAGACACTTAGTGCTAAAGTTGCAGTTTTTAAGCTTTTTCGGTTTGAGTGGAGTTTTAGGCACAATTTCAACATACACAATACATATCAAGCAAGCATGCAAAGAGTATATGAGTAGCGGAATATAAAGCATGCAACTTGAAAGAATGTAAAGGGAAGGGTTTGGAGAATTCAAACGCAATTGGAGACACGGATGTTTTTCCCGTGGTTCGGATAGGTGGTGCTATCCTACATCCACATTGATGGAGACTACAACCCACGAAGGGTAACGGTTGCGTGAGTCCATGGAGGGCTCCACCCACGAAGGGTCCATGAAGAAGCAACCTTGTCTATCCCACCATGGCCATCGCCCACGAAGGACTTGCCACACTAGCGGTAGATCTTCACGAAGTAGGCGATCTCCTTGCCCTTACAAACTCCTTGGTTCAACTCCACAATCTTGTCGGAGGCTCCCAAGTGACACCTAGCCAATCTAGGAGACACCACTCTCCAAGAAGTAACGAATGGTGTGTTGATGATGAACTCCTTGCTCTTGTGCTTCAAATGATAGTCTCCCCAACACTCAACTCTCTCTCACAGGATTTGGATTTGGTGGAAAGAAGATTTGAGTGGAAAGCAACTTGGGGAAGGCTAGAGATCAAGATTCATATGGTAGGAATGGAATATCTTGGCCTCAACACAAGGGTAGGTGGTTCTCTCTCAGAACATATTGGTTGGAAGTGTAGACGTGTTCTGATGGCTCTCTCCATGAATGAAGAGGAGGTGGAGGGGTATATATAGCCTCCACTTAGAATCCAACCATTACACACAATTTACCAATCTCGGTGGGACCGAATCAACAAACTCGGTCGGACCGAAAAGGTAAACCTAGTGACCGTTAGAGATTTTTGGTGGGACGGACATGCAACTCGGTAGGACCGATATGGTTAGGGTTTGGGCATAACGTAATCTCGGTGAGACCGATTACACAAACTTGGTGAGACCGATTTTGGTAATTAGCTAACCAGAGAGTTGGTCAGCCAAACTCGATGGGACCGATTTGCTCTTTCGGTGAGACCAAAAAGTTACAAAAGGGAAACAGAGAGTTTGCATTGCAATCTCGGTAGTACCGATTGTCTAGACTCGGTGAGACCGATTTTGACAATGGACATACACAGTGAGATTACAATCCCATCTCGGTGAGACCGAGATCCCTGTCGGTGAAACCGATTTGCTAGGGTTTGGCCGTGGCTTATGACATATGAAACTCGGTGGCGCCGGATAGAAAGAATCGGTAGAACCGAGTTTGGCTTAGGGCTTGGGTCATATGTGGAAGTGGGAAAGTAGCTGAGGATTTTGGAGCATATCATTAAGCACATAAAGCAAAGGGCTCATTAAGCAACACCTCATCCCTCCTTGATAGTATTGGCTTTTCCTATGGACTCAATGTGATCTTGGATCACTAAAATGTAAAATGAAGAGTCTTGAGCTTGAAGCTTCAGCCAATCCTTTGTCCTTAGCATCTTGAAGGAGTTCCCACAGCCTTTAGTCCATGCCACTCCATTGTTGAACTTATCTGAAATGTACTAGATAAAAACCTTAGTCCAACAAGAGATATGTTGACATTAATTACCAAAACCACCTGAGGAGCACTTGTGCTTTCAGAACCCTTATTGAGATGGCTAGAATGATGCTTGATGAGTACAAGACTCCAAAACACTTTTGGGCGGAAGCGGTTGAGACAGCTTGTCACGCAACAAATCGCTTGTATCTTCACAAGCTACTCGGCAAGACAGCATACGAGCTCCTTATCGGTAACAAACCCCAAGTTGGATACTTTCGAGTATTCGGCTCAAAGTGCTACATTCTTGATAAGCATCGTCGTTCTAAATTTGCTCCTAAATCTCATGAAGGATTCCTACTTGGTTATGGCTCAAACTCTCACACTTACCATGTCTACAACAATTTCACCCGAAAGGTTGAAGAGACGGTAGATGTGAAGTTTGATGAATCTAACATCTCGCAAGTAGAGCAATTGCCAATTGATGTAGGAGATAAAGACCCTTCGGAAGCAATCCAAGACTTGTCTATTGGAAAGATTCGACCAACGGAGGTGAAGGAGAGTACCTCATCCGTCCAAGTGGAAGCTTCTACCTCACGACAAGGTGAACCAAGAGTTGACATGGAAGCATCCATGAGTGGGACACATCAAGATGAAGAAAACGAGGAAGTAAACCAAGATGAACCTCATCAACCTCCTTCTCCACCACGACAAGAGAACGACAACGTCAAAAACGAAGAAGGCCAAGAAGAAGGACAAGATGATGAAGAGGATGTTCCACCCCAACCCAAGAAAAATCTACCACGAGTTCGAGCAAGAGTCTCAAGAGATCATCCTGTCGAACAAATCTTCAATGATATTCAAACCGGGAGAATCACTCGCTCTAAAACTCGTTTGGCTAATTTTTGTGAACAATATTCATTCATCTCGAGCATTGAACCTATGAAGGTTGAAGAAGCATTGGAAGACCCAAATTGGATAAACGCCATGCATGAAGAGCTACACAACTTTGAGAGAAATCAAGTGTGGACATTGGTCGAGAAGCCCGACAACAACCACAACATCATTGGTACCAAATGGGTGTTTCGCAACATGCAAGACGAAGATGGTCAAGTCGTCCGCAACAAAGCTCATCTTCTCGCCCAAGGCTACACTCAAGTTGAAGGTATGGACTACGGTGAGACATATGCCCCCGTTGCTAGACTTGAGTCCATCCGCATCTTACTTTCCTATGATAATCACCATGATATCACTTTATACCAAATGGACATTAAAAGTGCTTCTCTAAATGGTGAAATTGAGGAGGAAGTTTATGTTAAACAACCTCCCGGCTTTGTTAATCCTAAGAAACCCGATCATGTTTACAAACTTCACAAAGCCCTTTATGGTCTCAAACAAGCTCCTAGAGCGTGGTATAAATGCTTGAGCATGTTCATTATTGAGAAAGGCTTTGAGATTGGAAAGATAGTTTCTACTCTTTTCACTAAAAGGTTTAATGGTGAATTATTTGTATGCCAAATTTATGTTGATGATATCATATTTGGTTCGACTAACCCTCATTTTAGTGAGAAGTTTGGAAAGCTAATGTCAAAGAAGTTTGAGATGTCTATGATGAGTGAACTCAAGTTCTTTCTTGGGTTGCAAATCAAGCAAACTAAGGAAGGCACCTTTGTTTCTCAAACAAAGTACACCAAGGACTTATTCAAGAAGTTCAACATGCAAGAAAGCAAAGGTATGAAAACTCCCATGCCAACTAGTGGACATCTTGATTTGACCAAGGACGGAAAATCTGTTGACCAAAAGGTTTACCGCTCTATGATTGGATCATTGTTATATCTATGTGCCTCCCGTCCCGATATTATGCTAAGTGTGTGCATGTGTGCACGATATCAAGCGGCCCCCAAAGAATGTCATCTTAAGGCTGTGAAAAGGATAGTGAGATACTTAATACATACACCAAATTTTGGCATTTGGTATCCTAAGAGGTCCTCTTTTGATCTTGCTGGCTATTCCGACTTGGACTATGCCGGAGACAAGGTTGATAGAAAGTCCACTTCGAGTACTTGCCAATTTCTTGGTAGATCTCTTGTGTCTTGGTCCTCCAAGAAACAAAACTCGATATCCTTATCCACCGCCGAAGCGGAATACATTGCCGCTGGTTCATGTTGTGCTCAATTACTTTGGATGACCCAAACTCTTAAAGATTATGGGATCAATGTGAAACATGTTCCATTGCTTTGTGACAATGAGCGTGCTATTAAGATTGCTCACAATCCCGTGCAACATTATCGAGCTAAGCATATTGAGGTTCATCATCATTTCATTCGAGATCATGTTGCTAAAGGGGACATTGATCTTAAGCACGTTCGTACCGATAAGCAATTAGCGGATATATTCACCAAACCGCTTGATGAGAAAGTATTTTGCCATTTGAGAGGTGAATTGAACATCATTGATGCTTCAAACTTGGAGTAGGAACTCCGTTTGGATACATGCAAGGCATGAGCCTATGACTAATCCTTGATCCTTCTCTTATGACGATGATCATATATCTTGGATATTCTTGCACCCTTGCATGCTATCTAACCCTTGTAGGTACATGGATGAATCTAAATCTATGAGATTGCAACTCACTTACAACTTGAGCAATATCTACATCACCAAGTCTCTACACAATGGTGATTGAATCCAAGGAAGCTTGGAACCCTTCAACATATCCTTTGATAAATTCTATATATCAAATTTCATGTTTGTCATTTTGGATATACAAGCACTCTTCCTTCCAAAACTAACCCATGTAGGTAGATGAACTCACTTCCAAGTGGTGCTCCCAACTCTTGATGAGCTACATCAACCTCGAGCAACCCACACAAGTTCAACTACATGACTAAGGCCAACACCACCACCCAAGTTATGTCATTCCATCTTAGAGAAGCTTTACCTCAAGTCATAGGTCAAAGCAACTCAACAAGATGTGAGTACATCAAATGCTTAAACGAAACATGGTAACCCCATTTTGATCTTAAACAATGAGTACGACTTATGATCAAGTGTTCTCACTTGACTCCTTAGTCAATATACTCTAACATAGGTGACTTTGTCACTGCCCAATTCTAGATGAAGTTCTCTAGTGTTTCCTTGAGCTTTTGCATTTGTCCTTTGCATATTTATTTCCTTTCCTTTATAAAAAAACTTCATCTAGATTCTCTTTTCTCTGTTTTGTTCTGCATTTCTTGCATCCAATTCCTTGCAAATCTTTTAGTTAACTCCTGGCAAATCTTCATGAGATCTTATTTGCCTAGTGAGCTGAGGTGACAAGTGTTCTCTCTGTGTTGAACTCGGTCACACCGGTCTATCAAGCTCGGTCAAACCGAACCAATTCGGTGCCACCGAAGTAGATAACTCGGTGTTACCAATTTCAATGCAGAAAAAACCATTTTCCACTTGTTCCTACATTTTTGTTCCAGTTCCACTCGATGATTCTTATCCTCCACCAGCATCACACTCTATATGCTTCTTTGCTCAGTGATTCAAGGACCAAACCTATTTTGACTCACACTCCAGAAGAAACCTTCTTGGAAATTGATGTCAAAGGGGGAGAGAGAGATCACATCAAAGCTTAATTCTTCGAAAAGGGAAGAGAGAAATCACATAAAAAAACCCAGATGCTTGGTATTCAAAGAGGAGAGAAGTCACATGTCTTTAGAGGGGAAAATACATGTTCATGTTTGCTAATTTTTCTTTGCTCTGTTTTTTTCTTTTTAGTTCCCTATCTTCTCCCAGCATCTCTCATACAAAATTCAGGGGGAGCAAGACATCTAAGGGAAGGAAATCTTTGAATTCATTGCATACTTTTTACCTTTGGGGACATGTCTACATCCAATGGAGTACTCAGTACTCACTCTTTACATGTCATCCAAGTCTTGGTACTCTTGTGGTTTCTTTTGTTTGCTCTGGCTTGTAGATGTATCTGTGTTATCTAACCTTGTTTACTCAGGTTCGTTACTTCCTAAGCCAACTCAAGACCACAAGGTAAGATATGCATCACACTCATGTGCATGAGGATTTCTTGCTGATGTACATACTGTTTGCAAGAATGACTTATGAGCATGAAGGTACATTTCCTATATTCACATCTTTTGCTCTGATGCATATAGCCAAGATACATGTAACACATTGCTTACTCTGTCGTGCTTATGCATTCACATGCTCCTATACTCCATATTTGCATGATTGCATACATATAGGGGGAGCCTATGCATGTTACATGTCTTTCCAAAGCTTTACTGGTTATTCTCTATATCTATATCTAAAGCTTTGATGTATGTTGTCATCAATTACCAAAAAGGGGGAGCTTGAAAGCACAAGTGCTCCCTGGGTGATTTTGGTAATTAATGTCAACATATCTCTTCTTGGACTAATGTTTTCATCTAGTATGTTTCAGATAAGTTCAACAATGGAGTGGCGTGGACTAGAGGATGTGGAACCCCTTCAAGATGATAAGGACAAAGGATTGGCTCAGGCTCAAAGCTCAGGACTCTACATTTTCTATTTTAGTGATCCAAGCTCGATGTCTACTACACAACCTTCTTCTTGTAGACGTTGTTGGGCCTCCAAGTGCAAAAGGTTTGTAGGACAGTAGCAAATTTCGCTCAAGTGGAAGACCTAAGGTTTATCAATCCGTGGGAG
This sequence comes from Aegilops umbellulata, assembly GCA_032464435.1. Lineage (NCBI taxonomy): Eukaryota > Viridiplantae > Streptophyta > Magnoliopsida > Poales > Poaceae > Aegilops > Aegilops umbellulata. Next base: position 388,488,048 of record CP136057.1, on the reverse strand, counting down.
GCGTAGGATGAAGATGGTCTCTCTCAAGCAACCCTGCAACCAAATAACAAAGAGTCTCTTGTGTCCCCAACACACCCAATACAATGGTAAATTGTATAGGTGCACTAGTTCAGCGAAGAGATGGTGATACAAGTGCAATATGGATGGTAGATAAAGGTTTTCGTAATCTGAAAAATATAAAAACAGCAAGGTAACTATTGATAAAAGTGAACGCAAACGGTATTGCAATGCGTTGAAACAAGGCCTAGGGTTCATACTTTCACTAGTGCAAGTTCTCTCAACAATAATAACATAATTGGATCACATAAGTATCCCTCAACATGCAACAAAGAGTCACTCCAAAGTCACTAATAGCGGAGAACAACCGAAGAGATTATGGTAGGGTACGAAACCACCTCAAAGTTATTCTTTCGGATCGATCTATTCAAGAGTTCGTACTAGAATAACACCTTAAGATACAAATGAACCAAAACCCTAATGTCACCTAGATACTCCAATGCCACCTCAAGTATCCGTGGGTATGATTATACGATATGCATCACACAATCTCATATTCATCTATTCAAACCAACACAAAGTACTTCAAAGAGTGCGCCAAAGTTCCTACCGGAGAATCAAGACGAAAAAGTGTGCCAACCCCTATGCATAGGTTCATGGGCGGAACCCGCAAGTTGATCACCCAAACATACATCAAGTGGATCACATGAAAATCCCATTGTCACCACAGATAAGCACGGCGAGACATACATCAAGTGTTCTCAAATCCTTAAAGACTCAATCCAATAAGATAACTTCAAAGGGAAAAATCTATCCATTACAAGAGAATAGAGGGGGGGAAACATCATAAGATCCAACTATAATAGCAAAGCTCGCGATACATGAAGATCGTGTCACCTCAAGAACACGAGAGAGAGAGAGAGAGAGAGAGATCAAATACATAGCTACTGGTACATACCCTCAGCCCCGAGGGTGAACTTGTAACGCCCTCGATGCGGCTATATCTCCCACATGTCGAGGCACGACTTAGAGGCATAACCGCATTGAAAGCAATGTCGCAAGTGAGGTAATCTTCACACAATCCATGTAATAAATAAAGGGGAAAGATACATAGTTGGCTTACAATCGCCACTTCACACAAGTACATAAATAACATCCATCATACAGATTACACTCAAGGTCCGACTACGGTACCAAAATGAAAGAAGACTACCCCAAATGCTAACAGATCCCCGGATCGCCCCAACTGGGCTCCACTACTGATCATCGGGAAAAGAAACATAGTAACGGCCACGTTCCTCGTCGAACTCCCAAATGAGCTCGGTCGCGTCATCTGCACTGGCATCGTTGGTACCTGCAACTGTGGTGATAATATCTGTGAGTCACGGGGACTCAGCAATCTCGCACCCGCGAGATCAAGACTATTTAAGCCTAAAGGTGGGAAAGGGGTTTGTGAGGTGGAGCTGCAGCAAGCGACTAGCATATGGTGGCTACATCGCAAAAGAGAGCGAGAAGAGAAGGCAAAGCACGTTCGTAAAACTAGTAGTGATCAAGAAGTGATCCTGAAACGACCTACGTCAGACATTACTCCAACAACCGTGTTCACTTCCCGGACCCCGCTGAGAAGAGACCATCACGGTTACATACGCGGTTGATGTGTTTTAGTTAAGGTCAACTTCGGGTTTTCTACAACCGGACATCAACAAATTCCCATCTGCCTCACAACCGCGGGCACGGCTTTCGAAAGATAATACCCTGCAGGGGTGTCCCAACTTAGCCCATGATAAGCTCTCACGGTCAACGAAGGATATTCCTTCTACCGGGAAGACCCGATCAATCTCGGAATCCCGGACTACAAGACATCTCGGCAGTAATAAAACAAGTCCAGCAAAACCGCCCGATGGTGCCGACAAATCCTGATAGGAGCTGCACATATCCCATAGGCATAACAAAAGAGCGAGCAATCTAGCAAGCAAAGATAGAAGTGATCTCGAGGGTATGGTCATCTTGCCTGCAAGAGTCTCAGAGTTGTCGAAAGCTTGGTCCTCGAAAGCGTTCTCAACGGAATCCTCGTTCAAGTACTCGTCTCCCGGCTCTACCCAAGACAAGAGAACAAGCAAAGGAACCAATATCAACCACGATGCAATGCGCAAGCAACATGATGCAAAACATGGCATGATATGCGAGAGGTGATATGCAATGCGTATGCATGCTCCGGAAGGACAAGGCTGAACAGGGCATAATCTTGGCAAACCAAGCATGCCACTGGATAGGTGAGGTGATTTCGGTTGAAATCGATATAAAGTTCACCGGAATCGGATGCACGGTTTGCAAATGGCAAGCAATACAAGAATGACAATAATCTGCCATTAACAGCATGATGCTACTTAGCAAGCAACAAATAATTAAGCTAATGCACCCAAACATGGCAACAAAGCATATGACAGTAATCTACACAAGATGCACGACAAAAGATGAACACTGAGCTACGGCTAAATCACATCATAACAGGTCCAAACAATCATGGCAAAAGTGCAAACGATAACAAGTTCTCAGACTTGGTGAAATTATCAATGTAGCAGAAACTAACATCAGGATGACATGTTCAGAGCAATGAAACAACATGCTACAGGTTCAGAACATAGAAAAGTAAGGCATGACATGAATCTACTCAAAGCACTGGACAAAAGTAAGGCATGACATGAATCTACTCAAATCTGTTTACACACATGTCAAATAAGTTTCGTTACAGGTTTCAGACTTAGCAGAAAACTGGACATGAAAAAAAACAGATAACGACTAGGCATGTTCGTGAGTTCGATGCACTCAATACAGAGAATTTCATGATAGACTAAGCATACATACATCAAGAAGACATGGCAGAGTAACTAGACATGGAAAGAATAACATCATAGCATGCAAGGATCAACTACACCGAGCTTGGCAAAATCGAATAACACGTAAACAATCTGCCAGCAACATTTTGTAGCAAAAGTAGAGCTCGCTTGACTCAAGCTATGGCACTCCATAATTGCAAACAAAGGCACGGATGGATAGAGAAAGTACTCAAGTTCAAAACTCCCTTACTGATCATGCTCAAATAATGCATAGAACTCTCAGAAACAACATGAATACATGGCATGAAAATAACAGCAGTCAGGGACTTAGTGAAATCACTAAGTCTCTGAAATCAGCAACATCAAGTGACCTAGTTTGCATGCTTGTGCTAGTCACCACATAGATCACAAAAATACATGGCAAAATTCCCTTGATAGGTGACATGGCATATTTCAAAACTCATATAGGACACAACTTCATAGGAGGTACACATCAATCATGGCAAAAATGACAAAAGTGCATGTTCAGATAAGATCCAGAAACTAACATCAACTAGCCCTCTTCTAACAGCATTTCGGGCATCAATATAACCTCAAATGAAAATGATGCAATGGAATGAAATGATTTACTCTTCAAGGCGAACAATTTGACATATTATACGCGCGAAACGGAGCTAGGCATACGAAATTATGGCATGACGAACATGTGACGATAATGTAAAATGCACGGGACTTAGAAATATTTCGGGAGGGGAACGGATGTCAACCGATCCGGCGCGGAAACCGAGGTCCGCCGGGATCTCGATCGGATCTGGGATCCGGCGACTCCGGTGGAGCTCCGGCGAGGTCTTGCGGCGCGGGGAGGCGGCGGACGGCGGCGGGGGAGGCGGCGCGTACCCCGACGCGGGCGCGCGGGCGGCGCGCGTCCGAGGCGGCGACTCCGGCGGGCGCGCGGTGGCGGCTCCGGCGCCGGCGCGGGAAGAGGCGGCGGGGTGCGGCTGCAAGGAGGCGGGCACTCGGCGGGCTCGGCGGGCGGCGGCTCTGGGCCGCGGGGGTCCGCGGGGGCCGGCTGCGGGCTCGGGCGGGCCCCCGGCGGCGAAGTGGGCGCGGAGGGCGCGGCCAACGGGGAAGTGACACGTGGCGGCGGCGGGGCAACCCGGACACGTCCGGCCGGCGGATTTGCGTCCGGCGGCGCGGGGAGAGGAGTGGACTAGGGTTAGGGGTGGTTTTGCCCGTGATTTGAGGAGGGGGAGACGTTTTGTAGATAGGAGCTAGGAAGCTCCAAATGGAGAGCGGTTTTCGGCCACGCGATCGTGATCGAACGGCGGAGGACATGGGAGTGTCTTAGATGGGTTGTTGGGCTGTTTTGAAGGGGTGTTGGGCTGCAACACACACGAAGCCTTCACGGTTTCCCGGTTAACCGTTGGAGTACCAAACGAACTCCGATTGAGCCGAAACTTGACAGGCGGTCTACCGGTGCTATACCGAGGCCACATGTCAAACCTCGGTCCATTCCGAGAATGTTTAATACCCGCTCACGAAGAAATGTAAAAGGGGACGCCGGGACAGATAGGAGCGCCAGATTGCAAAACGGACAACGGGAAAGATGCTCGGATTTATGAGACGAACACGTATGCGAATGCGATGCACATGATGACATGATATGAAATGCATGACATGACCAAAATGCAAAACGGAGAGAACCCAACCACGGAGGGAATATCATAACACATAGCCGGAAATGGCAATAGTTGGGTTACAATTATGGCAAGTTACATCTGGGACGTTACAACACACCACCACTACGAGAGGATCTCGTCCCGAGATCTAGGACTGAAAGAACTCCGGATACTCGGAATGTAGGTGGTCTTCATGCTCCCAGGTGGCTTCTCGGTCTGAATGATGTGACCATTTCACTTTGTGGAATTTGATTGACTTGTTGCGAGTCTTGCGCTCAGTTGTCTCAAGAATGGCAACTGGATGCTCTTGATAGGACAAATCTTCTTGAAGATCAATCTCTTCGAAGTTGATGGTGCGCTCAGGCGTCTTGAAGCACTTGCGAAGCTGTGACATGTGGAAGACATCGTGCACATTTGCAAAGTTGGAGGGAAGCTCAAGTTGATAGGCGAGATCGCCTCATTTGCCGATGATCTTGAAAGGACCGACGTATCTAGGGGCAAGTTTTCCCTTGATACCGAAGCGACGAGTCCCTTTCATTGGAGAGACGCGAAGGTAGACATGGTTTCCGATCTCGAATGCCACATCTCGGTGTTTGCTGTCGTAATAGCTCTTCTGGCGCGACTGCGCGGCTTTGAGGTTCTCACGAATCACCTTGCACATAGCCTCAGCCTCTGAGATCAAATCATTGCCGAGCAACTGACGTTCACCGGTTTCAGACCAGTTGAGAGGAGTACGGCACTTTCTGCCATAGAGAATCTCGAATGGGGCTTTGCCCGAGCTGGCTTGAAAACTGTTGTTGTAAGAGAATTCAGCATAAGGAAGACAATTCTCCCACTTCATGCCGAAAGAGATAACACAGGCTCTGAGCATATCTTCAAGAATTTGGTTGACACGCTCGACTTGTCCCCTAGTCTGGGGGTGGAAAGCTGTGCTGAAGCGAATGTTGGTGCCCATGGCCTTCTGAAAAGAATCCCAAAACTTGGAGGTAAAGATGTTGCCACGGTCTGAAGAGATCAATTGTGGAATGCCGTGTAAGGAGACAATTCTGGATGTGTAGAGCTCTGCCAGCTGCGCTGCTGTGATAGACTCTTTGATAGGAAGAAAGTGAGCCACTTTGGTGAGCTTGTCGATGACGACGAAGATAGCATCATTTCCACGCTTGGACTTGGGAAAACCCGTCACGAAGTCCATTTCAATATGATCAAACTTCCATTCAGGAATAGCAAGAGGTTGGAGAAGACCAGCTGGTCATTGGTGTTCTGCTTTCACCCTTCTGCAGACATCACACTCGTTCACGAATTGAGCAATCTCACGCTTCATTCGAGTCCACCAATACGACTGCTTGAGGTCATGGTACATCTTCGAACTTCCAGGATGAATTGACAGAAGAGAATTGTGCGCTTCATTCATAATGACTTTACGAAGATCACCCTTTGGAACCACGATCCGGTCCTCGAAGAAAATAGTATCTCTGTCATCAACTCGATAGCACTTGTATTTGGACATACCCTTATCAATACCACGTTTCACCTTCTTCACCATGGTATCCAACAGTTGTGCCTCACGAATTTGATCTTCCAAGGTAGGAGAGACGATGAGGTTGGCAAGAAAACCTTGAGGGACAACTTGGAGATTCAACTTGCGGAAAGCTTCACAAAGATCCGGTTGAAAGGGCTTGAAGATTAAGCTGTTGCAGTAAGCCTTTCTGCTCAAAGCGTCTGCAATCACGTTAGCCTTGCCTGGAGTATATTCAATACTCGGATTATACTCTTGAATCATTTCGACCCATCGAGTTTGCCTGAGGTAGAGGTGAGGCTGAGTGAAGATATACTTGAGACTCTTGTGATCGGTGAATATGTCCACTTTCCTTCCCAATAGGAGATGTCTCCATGTTATTAGTGCGTGGACAACTGCCGCCAACTCAAGATCGTGAGTGGGGTAGTTCCTTTCATTGGGCTTCAACTGGCGAGAGGTATAGGCAACAACCTTCTTCTCTTGCATTAAGACGGCACCGAGGCCCTGAAGAGAAGCATCACAGAATACTTCATAAGGCTTGGATTCATCAGGAGGAGTCAGAACTGGAGCTGTGACGAGTTTCTCTTTGAGAGTGTTGAAAGCAACGTCACACTCAGGAGACCAGACATATTTCACATGCTTCTGAAGGAGGTTGGAAAGAGGCTTTGCAAACTTAGAGAAATTCTCAACGAATCTTCTGCAGTAGCTTGCAAGTCCAAGAAAACTGCGAAGCTGCTTGACATTCTGAGGAGGATTCCAATTCAAAACTGCAGACACCCTCTCTGGATTTATTGCAATGCCCTTGGCAGAGATGATATGGCCAAGATAAAGAACTTCATCAAGCCAGAATTCACATTTGGAGAACTTTGCATATAATTGATACTCTCTGAGCTTGTCGAGTACCAATCGCAAATGTTTGGCATGATCCTTCTTATTCTTGGAGAAGACCAAAATATCATCGAGATAGACCAAGACAAACTCGTTGATGTAGGGGTTGAAGATGAAATTCATCAAGCGAGTGAAATACGGAGGAGCACTGACGAGGCCGAATGACATGACAGTATATTCATAAGAACCAAAGCTTGTTCTGAATGCTGTCTTGGGAATATCTTCTTCACGAATGCGAATCTGATGATAACCCATACGAAGGTCAAGCTTGGAGAACACCTTAGCACCTTTGAGTTTCTCAAATAGCTCATTGATGTTGGGAAGTGGGTACTTGTTCTTGATAGTCTTCTTGTTCAATGGACGGTAATCGACGCAAAGTCGGTCCGTGCCATCCTTCTTCTTGACAAAAAGAACACCACAACCCCACGGAGAAGAACTCGGTCTGATCAGACCCAGACGTTTTTGTTTATCGAGTTGAATCTTCAATTCCTTGAGCTCATCTGGTCCAAGCTTGTAAGGACGCTTGCAAACGGGTTCCGTGCCAAGCTCAAGATCAATAACGAATTCAACTGGCCGACGGGGAGGCATACCCGGAAGCTCTTCTGGAAAAACATCTTGGTACTCACAAACGACTGGAATCTGAGAGATAGCCTCCAATTCATCATTCTCATTGAGAGAAAACAACCGAATGGTATCATCACGAGAAGCATAGATGATCACATCGTTCAAAGTGTGAGTCAATTTGATTTCCCTGGCAGCACACTCAAGCTGAGCCTTGTGCTTAGAAAGCCAGTCCATCCCGAGAATAAGATCAATATCAGAATCACCAAGAACAATTGGTTTAGACAAGAATTTGTAGTCACCCATCTTGATGGAAACATTGGGAACCACCAAACTAGAGCTCAAACGTTTACCAGGAGAAATAACAGGCATGGGTCTATCCAAATTTGAAGAAGTGAACTCATGCTTGGCGAAAAATGGTCTTGACATGAAACAATGCGATGCACCAGTATCAAATAAGACTTTTGCAGGAATATCATTAACAGGAAGATTACCCATGATCACTTCAGAAGAATCCTCTGCTTGAGATGCGTTCATCATGTTCACCTTGGCGTGCTTAGGATTATGCTTGACCACTGCATTGCTGGAAGATTTCACAGGAGGAGGAGGCGGAAGGCGCCTTTGGTTGAAGCACTTGTTCGCATAGTGACCCTTTTGCTGACATTTGTTACAAGTCACCTCTGAGAGTGGACGATGATAAGGAGCACTTGGCCTCGGAGCTTGATTCTGAGACTTGTTCTGATAGCCAGGGTTGGGTGGGTGGGAAGATCCACGACCACTTGAGTTCTTCTGCTGATAAGGCTGACGGAACGGAAGAGGAGGAGGCAACCAGAACTTCTGTTGCTTAGCTGCCACAAGTGAAGAAGAAGAAGACTGAGCTGCGTCTCTGACTCTCTTCTTAGATGCCTCACACTTGAGCTGAGCAACTTCTTGTTTCAGCGCCATGTTGTAGAATTCATCATACTTTAATGGCTCGAAAAGCACGAGAGCAAGTTGCAGATCTTCTCTGAGACCACGCCTGAATTGGTAGATCATACTCTTCTCATCAGGAATGTCTTGCCTTGCAAAGTGAGAGCGTTTCTGGAACTGAGTGTTGTATTGATAGACAGACATGGTGCCTTGCTTGAGATTGCGGAATTCCTCACGCTTACTCTCAACAACACTTTCTGGAATGTGGTGAGCTTTGAAGTCACGGCGGAAATCATCCCAAGTAATGACACGACCTCCTCTGGAATCTTTGTATTGCTGGAACCACTCAGCAGCTTGATCTTTGAGTTGAAAAGAGGCAAACTTGACAAAGTCCTCAGGTCTGACATTGCTGCACTCGAAATGCTTGTTGATGTCCACGAGCCAATCATCAGCGTTAGTGGCCTCGACACAGTAGCTGAAGGTCTTTGGCTGATTAGCAAGGAACTGGTTCAGTGAAGCGAAGTGCGGCTGATTGTTGCCTTGGCCTTGATTCTCTTGATTACCTTGCCCTTGGTTGCGATCTTGCAAGAGCTGAATCAGAATCTGAGCATTGGCATTTGTGGCAGTCATCAGGGCTTGCCAAGCTTCCGGAGGCGGAGGTGGTGGCGGAGGGTTAGCCTGATTCCCTTCATTGCGTTCTGGATTCTGACGCGTTGGCGGAGCCATCCTGAAGAGGGTGACATCCATTAGCATCTTGACAGAGAATATATTGAAGCTGAATCAAAGGAACGAAATTGCAACATATAGTCTTCACAATTAACATTCGAACAAGAATGAACGAATGAATTCCAATGTAAAACATCACACTTCCAATGCTGAGAAGCCACTTAGAACATGGTATGGAATAAAACCAACAAGGTACGGCTTTGAACAAATACTTGGTAAGGATTACCCAATCACAAACCAAATATCTGCGGAAGAAATACTAGAGCTACAAGAATTCCCACTTATAAACTCCCGAAACTTTCTGGTTATGCAATCAGGTGTTGGGGATACAGGGGAAGCATAATATCTCACCCAAACTAGCAAATCCTACAACTAGCTGTATCCATCCTTCAACACATAACCAAGAAACCTTCGGAAATCGTCTACCTCAACCTTCGAAAAGCATCCGTTATACAAGTCATGGCAATACTCCCGCACTCGCCACAGTACTGGGCTATCAGGGTTATCTCACCAACAACTGTACAAAAGAGATTTTCGATGTCGGCGTACTAAACTCAGGTAAACCGAAACCGCAACGATAAGATTATGACGACAACACCTCGGAGCTCAACTCCTTGGGACACTGCCACAACCCCTAAATGTCAGGAGGCAACCAAGACAATGTTGGCATCATAAAACCACCGGAGAATCAAGACGAAAACGTGTGCCAACCCCTATGCATAGGTTCATGGGCGGAACCCGCAAGTTGATCACCCAAACATACATCAAGTGGATCACATGAAAATCCCATTGTCACCACAGATAAGCACGGCGAGACATACATCAAGTGTTCTCAAATCCTTAAAGACTCAATCCAATAAGATAACTTCAAAGGGAAAAATCTATCCATTACAAGAGAATGGAGGGGGGAAACATCATAAGATCCAACTATAATAGCAAAGCTCGCGATACATGAAGATCGTGTCACCTCAAGAACACGAGAGAGAGAGAGAGAGAGAGAGAGAGATCAAATACATATCTACTAGTACATACCCTCAGCCCCGAGGGTGAACTTGTAACGCCCTCGATGCGGCTATATCTCCCACGTGTCGAGGCACGACTTAGAGGCATAACCGCATTGAAAGCAATGTCGCAAGTGAGGTAATCTTCACACAATCCATGTAATAAATAAAGGGGAAAGATACATAGTTGGCTTACAATCGCCACTTCACACAAGTACATAAATAACATCCATCATACAGATTACACTCAAGGTCCGACTACGGTACCAAAATGAAAGAAGACTACCCCAAATGCTAACAGATCCCCGGATCGCCCCAACTGGGCTCCACTACTGATCATCGGGAAAAGAAACATAGTAACGGCCACGTTCCTCGTCGAACTCCCAAATGAGCTCGGTCGCGTCATCTGCACTGGCATCGTTGGTACCTGCAACTGTGGTGATAATATCTGTGAGTCACGGGGACTCAGCAATCTTGCACCCGCGAGATCAAGACTATTTAAGCCTAAAGGTGGGAAAGGGGTTTGTGAGGTGGAGCTGCAGCAAGCGACTAGCATATGGTGGCTACATCGCAAAAGAGAGCGAGAAGAGAAGGCAAAGCACGTTCGTAAAACTAGTAGTGATCAAGAAGTGATCCTGAAACGACCTACGTCAGACATTACTCCAACAACCGTGTTCACTTCCCGGACCCCGCCGAGAAGAGACCATCACGGTTACACACGCGGTTGATGTGTTTTAGTTAAGGTCAACTTCGGGTTTTCTACAACCGGACATCAACAAATTCCCATCTGCCTCATAACCGCGGGCACGGCTTTCGAAAGATAATACCCTGCAGGGGTGTCCCAACTTAGCCCATGATAAGCTCTCACGGTCAACGAAGGATATTCCTTCTACCGGGAAGACCCGATCAATCTCGGAATCCCGGACTACAAGACATCTCGGCAGTAATAAAACAAGTCCAGCAAAACCGCCCGATGGTGCCGACAAATCCTGATAGGAGCTGCACATATCTCGGTCTCAGGGCACATCCGGATAAGTCAAGCTACGAGTAAAACCAGGCCTCGAGTTGCCACGAGGTGGCCCCACAGGTTGCTCGGTTCGGGCCAGCACTTAGAGAAGCACTGGTCCGGGGGGGGCTAAAATAAAGATGACCCTCGGGCTCGCGAAAACCCGGGGGAAAAAGGGGTAGGTGGTGGCAAATGGTAAAAAAAAATGTTGGGCCTTGCTGGAAAAGTCTTATTCAAAGCGAACTATCAGGGGGGTCCCATAAATCACCCAACCGTGTAAGGAACGCAAACTCCGGGATCATAACACCGGTATGACGGAAACTAGGGTGGCAAGAGTGGAACAAAACACCAGGCATAAGGCCGAGCCTTCCACCCTTAACCAAGTATATAGATGCATTAATTAAATAAGAGGTATTGTGATATCCCAACAAGTAAACATGTTCCAACAAGGAACAACAAGTCCATGTTCCAACAAGGAACAAACTTCATCTTCACCTACAACTAGCAACGCTATAAGAGGGGCTGAGCAAAAGCGGTAACATAGCCAATCAACGGTTTGCTAGGACAAGGATGGTTAGGGGCTGACATGGCAATATAGGAGGCATGATATAGCAAGTGGTAGGTATCGCAGCATAGGCATAGCAAAAGAGCGAGCAATCTAGCAAGCAAAGATAGAAGTGATCTCGAGGGTATGGTCATCTTGCCTGCAAGAGTCTCAGAGTTGTCGAAAGCTTGGTCCTCGAAAGCGTTTTCAACGGAATCCTTGTTCACGTACTCGTCTCCCGGCTCTACCCAAGACAAGAGAACAAGCAAAGGAACCAATATCAACCACGATGCAATGCGCAAGCAACATGATGCAAAACATGGCATGATATGCGAGAGGTGATATGCAATGCGTATGCATGCTCCGGAAGGACAAGGATGAACAGGGCATAATCTTGGCAAACAAGCATGCCACTGGATAGGTAAGGTGATTTCGGTTGAAATCGATATAAAGTTCACCGGAATCGGATGCACGGTTTGCAAATGGCAAGCAATACAAGAATGACAATAATCTTCCATTAACAGCATGATGCTACATAGCAAGCAACAAATAATTAAGCTACTGCACCCAAACATGACAACAAAGCATATGACAGTAATCTACACAATATGCACGACAAAAGATGAACACTGATCTACGGCTAAATCACATCATAACAGGTCCAAACAATCATGGCAAAAGTGCAAACGATAACAAGTTCTCAGACTTAGTGAAATTATCAATGTAGCAGAAACTAACATCAGGATGACATGTTCAGAGCAATGAAACAACATGCTACAGGTTCAGAACATAGCAAGGTAAGGCACGGCATGAATGTACTCAAAGCACTGGACAAAAGTCCTTTACTGACCATAAGCCAAAAAGGATCAGAAAATGTGTTTACACCCATGTCAAATAAGCAAGTTTCGTTACAGGTTTCAGACTTAGCAGAAAACTGGACATGAAAAAAACAGATAACGACTAGGCATGTTCGTGAGTTCGATGCACTCACTACAGAGCATTTCATGATAGACTAAGCATACATACATCAAGAAGACATGGCATAGTAACTAGACATGGTAAGAATAACATCATAGCATGCAAGGATCAACTACACCAAGCTTGGCAAAATCGAATAACACGTAAACAATCTGCCAGCAACATTTTGTAGCAAAGGTAGAGCTCGATTGACTCAAGCTATAGCACTCCATAATTGCAAACAAAGGCATGGATTCAAGTACTCAAGTTCAAAACTCCCTTACTGATCATGCTCAAATAATGCATAGAACTCTCAGAAACAACATGAATACATGGCATGAAAATAACAGCAGTCAGGGACTTAGTGAAATCACTAAGTCTCTGAAATCAGCAACATCAAGTGACCTAGTTTGCATGCTTGTGCTAGTCACCACATAGATCACAAAAATACATGGAAAAATTCCCTGGATAGGTGACATGGCATATTTCAAAACTCATGTAGGACACAACTTTATAGGAGGTACACATCAATCATGGCAAAAAAGACAAAAGTGCATGTTCAGATAAGATCCAGCAACTAACATCAACTAGCCCTCTTCCAACAGTATTTCGGGCATCAAGATGACTTCAAATGAAAATGATGCAATGGAGTGTAATGATGTACCCTTCGAGGAGAACAATTTGACATATTATACGCGCGAAACGGAGCTATGGATGCAAAATTATGGCATGATGAACATGTGACGATAATGTAAAATGCACGGGACTTAGAAATATTTCGGGAGGGGAACGGAAGTCAACCGATCCGGCGCGGAAACCGAGGTCCGCCGGGATCTCGATCGGATCTGGGATCCGGCGACTCCGGTGGAGCTCCGGCGAGGTCTTGCGGCGCGGGGAGGCGGCGGACGGCGGCGGGGAAGGCGGCGCGTACCCCGACGCGGGCGCGCGGGCCCCGGCGCGGGCGGCGCGCGTCCGGGGCGGCGACTCCGGCGGGCGCGCGGTGGCGGCTCCGGCGCCGGCGCGGGAAGAGGCGGCGGGGCGCGGCTGCGAGGAGGCGGGCGCTCGGCGGGCTCGGCGGGCGGCGGCTCTGGGCCGCGGGGGTCCGCGGGGGCCGGGTGCGGGCTCGGGCGGGCCCCCGGCGGCGAAGTAGGCGCGGAGGGCGCGGCCAACGGGGAAGCGACACGTGGCGGCGGCGGGGCAACCCGGACACGTCCGGCCGGCGGATTTGCGTCCGGCGGCGCGGGGAGAGGAGTGGACTAGGGTTAGGGGTGGTTTTGCCCGTGATTTCAGGAGGGGGAGGCGTTTTTATAGATAGAAGGAGCTAGGAAGCTCCAAATGGAGAGCGGTTTTCGGCCACGCGATCGTGATCGAACGGCGGAGGACATGGGAGTGTCTTAGATGGGTGGTTGGGCTGTTTTGAAGGGGTGTTGGGCTGCAACACACACGAAGCCTTCACGGTTGCCCGGTTAACCGTTGGAGTACCAAACGAACTCCGATTGAGCCGAAACTTGACAGGCGGTCTACCGGTGCTATACCGAGGTCACATGTCAAACCTCGGTCCATTCCGAGAATGTTTAATACCCGCTCACGAAGAAATGTAAAAGGGGACGCCGGGAGAGATAGGAGCGCCAGATTGCAAAACGGACAACGGGAAAGATGCTCGGATTTATGAGACGAACACGTATGCGAATGCGATGCACATGATGACATGATATGAAATGCATGACATGACCAAAATGCAAAACGGAGAGAACCCAACCACGGAGGGAGTATCATAACACATAGCCGGAAATGGCAATAGTTGGGTTACAATTATGGCAAGTTACATCTGGGACGTTACAACTACTCTCTCCTCGTCATGGAGAGCGTTGGGATGATGAAGATGGCCACCAGTGAGGATTCCCCCCTCCGGCAGGGTGCCGGAACAGGGTCCCGATTGGTTTTTGGTGGCTATAGAGGCTTGCGGCGGAGGAACTCCCGATCTAGGTTTCTTTCTGGAAGTTTGGGGTTATATAAGAGGTGTTGGAGTCGGGAACAAGTCAGGGGGTCCCCGAGGCGGCCACAAGGCAGGGGGCGCACCCAGGGGGTACGGCACGCCCCCACCCTCGTGGTGGCCTCGGGACTCTTCTGGCCCACTTCCGGTACTCCGTGGGCTTCTTTTGGTACAAAAATGATCTCCGTCAAATTTCAGCTCAATTGGACTCCATTTGGTTTTCCTTTCCTGCGATACTCAAAAACAAGGAAAAAACAGAAACTGGCACTGGGCTCTAGGTTAATAGGTTAGTCCCAAAAATCATATAAAATAGCATATAAATTCATATAAAACATCCAAGGTTGATAATATAATATCATGGAACAGTCAAAAATTATATATACGTTGGAGACGTATCAAGCATCCCCAAGCTTAATTCCTGCTCGTCCTCGAGTAGGTAAATGATAAAAACAGAATTTTTATGTGGAATGCTACCTAACATATTTATCAATGTAATCTTCTTTATTGTGGCATGAATGTTCAGATCTATAATATTCAAGACAAAAGTTTAATATTGACATAAAAATAATAATACTTCAAGCATACTAACTAAGAAATCATATCTTCTTAGAATAGCATGGCCAAAGAAAGTTCATCCCTACAAAATCATATAGTTTGGTTATGCTCCATTTTCGTCACACAAGAATGCTCTCATTATGCACAACCCCGATGACAAGCCAAACAATTGTTTCATACTTTACTAATCTCAAAAAAATTCAACCTTCACGCAATACATGAGCGTGAGCCATGGATATAGCACTATGGGTGGAATAGAATATGATAATGGGGGTTTGTGTGGAGAAGAAAAAAAGGAGAAAGTCTCACATGGACGCGGCTAATCAACGGGCTAGGAAGATGCTCATCAATTGATGTCAATGCAAGCAGTAGGGATTGCCATGCAACGGATGCACTAGAGCTATAAATGTATGAAAGCTCAACAAAAGAAACTAAGTGGGTATGCATCCAACTTGCTTGCTCATGAAGACCTAGGGCATTTGAGGAAGCCCATCGTTGGAATATACAAGCCAAGTTCTATAATGAAAAATTCGCACTAGTATATGAAAGTGAAAAAACAAGAGTCTCTCTATCATGAAGATCATGGTGCTACTTTGAAGCACAAGTGTGGAAAAAGGATAGTAGCATTGTCCCTTTTTATTTTCTCTCTCTATTTTTTTGGGCCTCCCTTTTTTATTTGGCCTTTCTTTCTTTTTTTATTAGGACAATGCTCTATGAATGATGATCATCACACTTCTACTTATTTACAACTCAATGATTACAAATCGATACTATAACAAAGTATGACTCTATATGAATGCCTCCGGCGGTATACCGGGATAGGCGATGAATCAAGAGTGACATGTATGAAAAATTATGAACGGTGGCTTTGCCACAAATACGATGTCAACTACATGATCATGCAAAGCAATATGACAATATTGAACGTGTCATGATAAACGGAATGGTGGAAAGTTGCTTGGCAATATATCTAGGAAGGGCTATGGAAATGCCATAATAGGTAGGTATGGTGGCTGTTTTGAGGAAGATATAAGGAGGTTTATGTGTGACAGAGCATATCATATCACGGGGTTTGGATGCACCGGCGAAGTTTTCACCAACTCTCAATGTGACAAAGGGAAATACACGGTACCGAAGAGGCTAGCAATGATGGAAGGGTAAGAGTGCGTATAATCTATGGACTCACATTAGTCATAAAGAACTCACATACTTATTGCAAAAATCTACAAGTCATCAAAAACCAAGCACTACGTGTGTGCTCCTAGGTGGATAGATTGGTAGGAAAAGACCATCGCTCGTCCCCGACCGCCACTCATAAGGATGACAATCAAAGAGCACCTCATGTTTCAAATTTGTCACACAACGTTTACCATACGTGCATGCTACGGGACTTGCAAACTTCAACACAAATATTTCTCAAATTCACAACTACTCAACTAGTATGACTCTAATATCACCATCTTCATATCTCAAAACAATCATAAAGAATCAAACTTCTCTTAGTATTCAATGCACTTTATATGAAAGTTTTTATTATATCCCTCTTGGATGCCCATCATATTAGGACTAGTTTCATAACCAAAGAAAATTACCATGCTGTTTAGGACTCTCAAAATAATATAAGTAAAGCATGAGATTCATCTATTTCTACAAAATAAAACCACCGCCGTGCTCTAAAAGATATAAGTGAAGCACTAGAGAAAATGACAAACTACTCCGAAAGATATAAGTGAAGATCAATGAGTAGTCGAATAATTATGCAACTATGTGAAGACTCTCTAACATTTAAGGATTTCAGATCTTGGTAATTTATTCAAACAGCAAGCAAAACAAAATAAAATAAAATGACACTCCAAGCAAAGCACATATCACGTGGTGAATAAAAATATAGCTCCAAGTAAAGTTACCGATGAACGAAGACGAAAGAGGGGATGCCATCCGGGGCCTACATTGCATTGGGACGATGTAAACCAAAGATGCGGAAGAAATATTTTCCGCAACATGACTGCGGAGGTAAGCGTCGCTTCCTACCGGTTTGGTTTGATGAGTATAAGTGGCTTGAGTATAGTGTGGATAAAGATGCTGCATATTGCTTTTTTGCTATTTGTCCAAAGATAGTACTAAATTTGCTGGTGGAGAAAGTTTTGTTAATGAAGGGTTCACATATTGGAATATGAAAGCGAGATTTCGTAAGCATGCTGGTGAGGTGAATAGTGCTCATTGTGAAGCCAAAGATAAATATAATTTGTTCATCAAACCTAAAGCATCAATCCACAAGGCCATTGCCTCACAGACCACACAGTACTAGGCTGAGTATCTAGCTTGATTAAAATGGTCACTTGAGTGCATAAAAATTATTTTGCATCAGGGGTTGGCTTTTTGTGGTCGTGATGAGGAAAAGGATTCTAAAAATAAAGGAAATTTCCGAGAACTTTAGCAATGGCTGGCAGGCAACTTTGAAGAAGTTAATAAGGTTGTTTTAGGAAATGCTCCACAGAATTGTCAGATGATAGATCATAAGATTCAAAAATAGCTTATTGGTTCTTGTGCTCATGAAACAACAAAATTTGTCATAGAGGAACTTGGTGATGAGTGTTTCGCAATTCTTGCTGATGAATCTAGTGATGTATACCAACAAGAACAGTTAGCTCTTTGCTTGCGATTTGTCAATAAAATAGGGGAGCCGGTTGAAAGGTTTCTTGGTCTTGATCAAGTTGCGGATACTACATCATTTACTCTTAAAGAAGCAACTCAGACCTTGCTTATGAAGTATCAATTGCCGATATCCAAGGTACGTGGGCAAGGGTATGACGGTGCTAGTAACATGAAGGGTCATGTTAATGGTTTGAAGAAACTAATTATGGAAGATTCTCCTTCTGCTTGTTATGTTCATTGCTTGTCCTATCAGCTTCAAATAACCCTTGGAGCTGTTGCTAAGGAGAATATTGATTGCAAATGGTTCTTTGGGCACCTTACAGATTTGTTGAATGTTCTTGGTATGTCATGTAAAAAGATCCACGTGCTTCGTGTAGCTCAGGTTGAGTATATGATTGAAGCATTGAAACTAGGTGAAATTGAAGCTGGCCAAGGTTTGAATCAAGAGATGGGCCTAGCAAGGCCTGGTGATACACGCTGGGGATCTCACTACAAAACGGTAATGCATGTTATGTCTTTGTATCCTTCAATCATGAAAGTTCTCTTTAGGCTTGGGAAAGAAAGTAATTAGGCAGAGGCTTTAGGAGCTCAAACTATGTTGGAAGTATTAAAATCATTTGAGTTTGTTTTCATGCTACACTTGATGAATGAAATATTTGGATACACAAGTGACTTAGGCAACGCATTGCAAAAGAGAGATCAAGATATTGTGAATGCAGTTGATCTTCTTGAGTTCACAAAGGTACAACTGCAAGTTCTAAGAGAAGATGATGGATGGAAAGAATTCCTTGAGAATGTCACTTCTTTTCTTGTGAAGCACAATATAAGATGTGTTGACATGGATGGGAAGTACAAGCCTATACAAAGAGCAAGAGCGTTGTATAAAAATGCCATGAATTACCACCTCCTCCATGTTGATATGTTTTTGGGTGTCATTGATAGGCAACTTCAAGAGCTTAATAACATGTTTGATGAGGTGAACACAGATCTACTTAGATGGATGGCATCATTCAGTCTAGCCAAGTCATTTTATCCTTTTAATATTGATGACTTGGTTAAGCTTGATGGGTTCTATCCTCGTGATTTGACTTTGAAGAAATGCACCAACTTCCTTTTCAATTTGATCTCTATATTAGTGATGTGAGGAATGATGAAAACTTAACAAACTTGAGAAGTCTAGCAGAGTTGTCTATGATGCTTGTTAGAACAGGGAGGGCTCTTCGGTATGATATTGTTTACAAACTTCTCAAATTGGTGCTAGTCCTTCCTGTTGCAACAACCAGTGTTGAGAGGGTCTTTTCAACAATGAACTATATAAAAAACAAGCTAAGAAGCAAGATGGGACAAAAATACTTGAATGATAGCTTGATCACATTCATTGAAAGGGATTTCTTCTTGCAAGTTAAGGATGGGGACATTATCACTCATTGTCAAAGCATCAAGGATCGCAAAGTTATCCTGTGATTTGCAAGTTTTTTATCATTTACTATTTCTGATCCTCTATATGTTTTAGATTTTGCCATGATATGTTGAACAATCTTTTTACTTCCATATGTTGAACAATACCAAGTTATGATCAATTTTTGTGAATATAATATATTATGTGGTATCTTTTATATAGTTTAGAACTAGTACAATATTCTTTTGTAATTGATTATACGCCCGAAAGGAAGGCCATAGACTTACTTTTTTCCAAAATTTGAATACACAGTCTTGAGTTCCTGTGCCCGCCCCTGCCTATTCACTCAGCCGGATCTGAACCTTCGCCATCAAAGATGGATGGATGCAATCTTAGACTATAACTTGGGTATTTCATATACCCCGGGCAAGGCTAATGTAATGGTTGACGCCTTGAGCCGCAAGTCATATTGCAACAACCTCATGGTTCAACAAGCTCAGCCCCTTCCTCATGAAGAACTCCGCAAACTGAACCTCCATATTTTTCCTCAGGGTTCTTTCAATACCTTGGTTGTTAAACCAAGTTTCGTGGGCGACATCAAGACTCTGTAGAAATATGACTCTCAAGTCCAGAAGATTATGTGCTATCTCTCAGAAGGAAGACCCTCATTCTTCACTATTGATGATGATGGTACCTTGTTCTTTAGGGGTCGCCTAGTGGTTCCTACAAAGAACAACCTGGATATGACCCAGGAGGTTATGAAAGAATCTCATGATACAACTCTGTCTATTCATCCATGTAGTACCAAGATGTACCAAGACATTCGTTAGAGATTCTGGTGGTCAAACACGAAGCAAGACATTGCTTGCTATGTTGCTGAATGTGACGTTTGCCATCGTATCAAAGTAGAACATAAAAGGCTTGCTGGAACTATGCAACCCCTTACTATTCCTAAATGGAAACGGGACAATGTTGGTATGGACTTCATTACTGGTTTTCCCAAATTAAGGAAGGGTAATGGTGCTATTCTTGTCGTCATTGACCGGCTTTCCAAGGTTGCACATTTTCTGGCCCTCAAGGAAACCATCACTGCTACTCAGTTGGCAGATCTGTATGTTTCTAGAATTGTATCACTCCACGGTATTCCGTTGGTAATCAGCTCCGACCGTGGCAGCCTTTTCACTTCAAGATTCTGGGGAAGTTTTCAAGAAACTATGGGAACTCATCTGTCCTTTAGCACCGCATTTCACCGGCAGTCCGAGGGTTAAGTTGAACGAGTCAACCAAATTCTTGGAGACATGCTTCAAGCTTGTGTCATTTCCTTTGGCAAGAAATGTGAGGAAACTCTCCCGTATGTCGAGTTCCCATACAACAATAGCTATCAAGCTAGTTTGAAGATGGCACCCTTCAAAGTATTGCATGGACGAAAGTGTCGAACTCCTCTGAATTTGTCAAAAACCGGGGAACGACCACTCTTCGGTCCGGATATTATCCAACATGTCGAAGAACAAGTCCGCGTTATTCACGAGAATATGAAGACCACTCAGTCCCATCAGAAGAGTCAGTATGACCGTCATCACAAAGAAATGGTCTATCAACCTGGTGAAAAGGTTTATCTTCAAGTTACACCAATGAAAGGTGCACACCGTTTCGGAATCAAGGGCAAGCTAGCTCCTCGCTACATTGGACCTTTCCCCATTCTTGAAAGACGTGGCAAAGTGGCATAACAATTGGAACTGCTGTAGACCTTTCTCGGGTTCACAATGTCTTCCATGTGTCACAAATCCACCGCTGCTTCGAGGACCCTATCCAAGTAGTGGATCATGAAGTGCTTGAACTGCAACGAGACCTCTCTTATAAAGAGCATCCGGTATGCATTCATGATCAAGATGAACGTCGCACCCGTCAAAAGGCAATCAAGTTCCTTAAAGTCCAGTGGTCGAACAATTCTGAAGATGAAGCCACCTGGGAATGTGAGGATCATCTTCGTGATGAATACCCCGCTTTGTTTCTGTCTACCTCCTAAATCTCGGGACGAGATTTCTTTTAGTGGAGGAGATTTGTAACACCCCTCTTGTCATGCTACAATAAACTTCTGCTAATGACTGCCAAGTCATCTCAATTATTTTTTGCTAGTCATCACTTTGTTCCAAGTCAAACTCAAATTCAAATTCAAAATACAAGACAAATTATTAGTTCTTCAAAAGGTAAATTAAAAATGTCCATTGGGTTGCAAATATTCACAAACTAATTATCATGAATAAATCAACATCATTTGAGATATTTAAATGCCCCTAAAATATTCAAAATTGGACCAGCAACATTTATTTGGGACATTTCAAATTTAAACAAATACCTACACTATTCAAAAATATTTGACTCTTGTTGTGATAGATTAAACCACTACCTAATATATATGTGCTAAATATTGGGTTCAGTTGAATTCATTTAGTGTGTGAAATAAACTGCAAAATAGAAGACATGAAAAGAAAAAGAGAAAAAGATAAGGCCCACTTTGCACTTGGGCCACAAGTGCATAGTGCAGCTCAAGTCCACCACCAGCCTTTCCCCTACCTCTAGAGGAAGGTCGGATTATGGCGGCCTTCCGCCGTACATGCCATACGTGGTGGCCATCCGACCACCCTGGCCGCCTACAAGTACTACCCTGTGCCACCCCCGAACCCTAGCGCCAACATTTCCCCCCGTCTTGTCGCTCGCTCCATCCCTGCGTAGATTCGACCAGCCCATGGCCGCCCTACCGTGAAGCTCGCGGCCACCGTCTTCTTCGTGCCCCCAGGCCGCGTCCTGGAGCTCCACCACCATCCCCTATGTCGCCCGAGGCCACCAGTTGGAGCTCAATCCGCAACGAGCTCCTCCTCGCCGTCTTCTTCCCGGCAGCCACTGGTACCTCTTCGTCAATTCCACCGTCTTATGCTACTACGAGCCCATGTCGAGCCCTCCCTGAGCTCCACTCTGAGCACTATGTCGCCCCTGTCATGCCCTTGCTGCATCGCCCTGCGTCTGCCCGTGTAGCCCAACCCCGTCGGAGCTTCGCTTGCCGCCCCTAGGCCGCGACCCTGGCCAAGCGCCCGCGCCTGCGCTCGTGCCCCTATGCGCCCCTACCAAGTCCCCGGCCACGTCGCTGCTGCTCCGTAGTCGTGCGCCCGCCAGGGCCATTGTTGCCGAGAAATATTTGTCAAACATAACAAAAAGTTGTGTCAAAAAAATGCCGATCCTTGTTGCTTCGATCCCGGCGACCCGGATCTGCGCCACCCTCCGGATCTTGACATGCTTAGGCCCCGGGCCACCGTCGCATCCTCCACCGCCTTTCATTCCGCCCCACCTCTGTTCCCCGCCCGTCCCTCGGTCGTTTCCTTGCTCGCGTGTCCGGCGTCACTCCCATTCCCGTGGTCGTGGTTTAGGCCCTTGCCTGACTTCTTGTTTGACGATTTGTGCTCAGTTGGCTTGGGATTGCTCGGACTCTGGCCAGGGCGAAAGTCTTGCATCTTTTGGTGGTAGCAGCGACACCTGAGGGTGTCCTCCCCTCCTTGGAGGCATTGTCACAGCCGATGTTTGTGCCCCTCTTCGAGCATCAGGGGAAACCCTAGGTACGGTTATCCGGATCAGACGGCGATGACATCTCGGCGTCGTTCTCCTTCGTGAAGGCGCTGTCTTGGTTGCTCGTAGCGTCCTCGGTTCTAGATCTGAAGATGTTGGTCGTCGTGTTGTTGGTCAGGGTTACTTCCCAGGATGGCGAGCTTAGCTGTGTTTTTTTCTTCATTTGGGCTGAGCATCCCATGTCTCTCTACTTTGGGAACCATGTTCATGCCCTTGCATCTGTGTCATGTGTTGTACCACATCTTGTACCCGTTCTTACTCCTTCTATCAACGGAATGATACGCAAGCTTTGCGTATTCGCGAAAAATGTCGATCCTTAATTCGGCCACTCGTGCCCAAATTAAGGCTCGGGGTCTACTGGGCTTTGGGCTTTCCAATTAAAAGCCATTAAGGGGGTACATTGATCCCCTGATTAAGTGTTTCCACCCGACCAGTGGCTCGGGGGCTACTACATTGATGATTCAATGCAGAAATAAAGTGCAAAACGGTTTCCGAGGATATTACGATCCTCAGGTTGGTCGGCCGCACCCAACTTGAGTCTCAGGAGCTATTGTGTGCCGCGTTTCCGCTCCTAAGTATGCTGCCAATCAAGGACTTGATACTCAGGCCGATTTCGCGAATCGACTAGAGTCTCAGGGGCTACTGGGATTAGTGGTTTTATTTTATCCTTCAGGTGCATCCTGGTTTTTAAGCCCACATGCACCTTGAGGGCTACTGGCTATACATCTTCGCAGTAAATAAATTGCATCGATCAGAACTACATTCCAGAAAAAGTCAGCCGTCGGCCGAGGTAGTGAAGCGGATCAGAGTTTAGTGAAGCGGATCTGCGAGCAATAAACCAGGTGCTATCAATGCCTTAATCCGGGCAAAAGCGTGGGTGCCGGATTTTGACCCTGTTGAAGCAGCTAAGGGCTATCCCAGCTTGAAGGAAGATGGGTCAGAGTTTAGTGAAGCGGATCTGCGAGCAATAAACCAGGAGGTGCGTCCTCTAGCTTGTCAATTGGTTGAAGAGGCAGACTTGTCTCATTATCAAGCCCAATATGATGACCAAAATAATCAAGTAGCCGCACCAATTCCTGAAGCGGAAAATCTTATCCCTCCAATCCGTAAGCATACTTACGCTCCCGATATTGAACCGTCGTTGCTGATCCATGATAAAGTTGTCTTTCAAGCATTAATGGGAATTGACTAGACAACTGTTGATTTCCAGCCGCTGGGTAGAGAAGCAGAGGTTGAAGCGGCGTGGGATGACCCACAACCATTAGGCCAGGCTGGTGACCAAGCTTGAATCGAAAGCCGGTTTAAAATAATTCTCCTTTGTGTTCTGCGAAAAAACAATGATCTTATTTGGGCACCGTGTTGCCTTGTAATAGGCTAGCCGATACTCTTGATTTTGATATGCCTTCGTGCATAATTACTGCAACTTGTGCTTCCTTTGGGTGATGAAACTTGCAAAGTATTTTCTGCAATCAAAAAATCTTAAAGTGCCACCGCGGTTGTACCGTCAGGCGGATTATGATGTCTGCATATATGAAATCAAAATATCTGAAATTTAAGCATATGATCAAATCTTTGTGATACATAATACCTGCCATCGTTGGGCATGAAGTTGGCTTGGCCAATCTTGAAGCGGAGGTTTATAAACCCACACTGTTGGAGGAGACAGGAGCTCCTGTATATATAATGCCGGTTTATCATGTAAACCTTGCTAGGTTATGATAAACATCGTGTTACTCCGTAATAGGATGTTAACAAAAAAATTCAAACCGGGCAAATAGTCTCCGGATTAAGAACGGACCGTGTTCCGTCAATTGACAGTTGAACCGGTTTAAGAATTTGTCGGTTTAAAAACGCAACAAAAAAGAAATATTTATCAAAGAAAATTTCAAGCAAAGGCAATGATAAAACCATGTGCAAAAAGAGGCTATTGAGCCGATCAAGTGGCATTACCATGGTCGGACACGACCAAGCCCCTGATAGGCGTAGCTATGGTTCAAGTTAGCCAGGTCCCCAAATGATGCAGTGGCATTTATGCCGATCAAGAGGTGTGGCGATGGTTCGGGTTTGACCAAGCCCCCAAGTGATTCTATGGCCTTAGGCCAATCAAGAGGCGTGAGTGGTTCAGACGTGACCAAGTCCCCAAGTGATCTCATGGCTTTCGCCTATCAAAAGGTGTTGCATTGGTTCGGATACGACCAAGGCCCCAAGTGATACAGCATGAAGCTTTAAAAAGCTAACTCAAGGGGTAAACCGGAGGCCGCTTTAGGACAGATAAAACTCCGTGTAACCACGCATGATATAAAAAGAATAGAGACCCCGCTTTAGCTGAGGCTCTGGTTTATTATATTGATCATAATATATACATTGTCATAGTATGTACATAAGTAGAGCCAATGGCTCGGGTATAGTAAGACCGAACATGAGCTATGTTCCACGGCCTGTTGGTCTCCTCCTCTGATGTACGTGATTCTTTATGCTCTCGAATATCGATCATTTAGTATGACCCGTTGTGCAGATTCTTGCTGACCACGAAAGGTCCCTCCCAAGGTGGGGATAACTTGTGCATATCAGTCTGGTCTTGGATGAGCCGAAGTACCAAATCTCCTTCTTGAAAGGCTTTGGTGCTGACTCGGTGACTGTGATAACGACGAAGATCCTGTTGGTAAATCGCCGAGCGGGCTGCTGCTATGTCACGCTCCTCGTCCAACAGGTCCAAAGCATCTTGCCGTGCTACCTTATTGTCCGCTTCAACATAAGCCGCTACGCGAGGTGAATCATGACGGATACCACTGGGGAGAACCGCCTCCGCTCAGTAGACCATGAAGAACGGTGTGTATCCTGTCGATCTATTGGGTGTAGTATTGATGCTCCATAATACAGATGGTAACTCTTCCACCCAACAACCCGGCGTTCTCTGCAAAGGAACCATAAGCCGGGGTTTGATACCTCGCAAGATTTCTTGATTAGCCCTCTCTGCTTGACCACTGGACTCGGGGTGAGCCACTGATGAAACGTCAAGCCGGATGTGCTCTCGTTGACAGAACTCCTTCATAGCACCTTTGGACAAATTGGTACCATTATCAGTGATGATGCTATGTGGAAAGCCAAACCGGAAAATCACCTTTTTGATGAATTGAACCGTCGTGGCCGCATCACACTTGCTAACGGGTTCTGCCTCCACCCACTTTGTAAACTTGTCAACCGCCACCAGAAGGTGGGTTTTCTTGTCCTTGGACCTTTTGAAAGGCCCAACCATATCTATCCCCCAAGTTGCGAACGGCCAAGTGATTGGAATCATCCTTAGTTCTTGAGCCGGCACATGAGAACGTCTTGAGAACTTTTGGCAACCGTCACATCGTCTGACCAGATCTTCCGCATCAGCATGAGCAGTCAACCAATAGAAGCCGTGGCGAAACGCTTTAGCCACCAAAGATTTTGAACCGGAGTGGTGACCACAATCTCCTTCGTGGATCTCACGCAAGATTTCACAGCCTTCTTCAGGGGACACACATCGTTGAAACGCCCCTGACACACTGCAATGATGCAACTCGCCATTGACAATAGTCATGGACTTGGATCGCCGGATTATCTGTCGGGCCAGAGTCTCATCCTCTGGTAACTCGCCCCGGTTCAAGTACGCAAGGTAAGGAAGCGTCCAATCCGGAATGACATGAAGAGCTGCCACCAATTGAGCCTCCGGATCAGGAATAGCTAAATCCTCTTCACCAGGGAGCTTGACCGACGGGTTGTGCAGCACATCTAGGAAAACATTGGGCGGGACCGGTTTGCGTTGAGAGCCCAACCGGCTTAAAGCGTTCGCCGCTTCATTCTTCCGGCGGTCCACGTGGTCCACCTGATAACCGTTGAAATGACCTGCAACAATGTCCACCTCACGACGATATGCTGCCATGAGTGGGTCCTTGGAATCCCAAGTGCCAGGCACCTGCTGAGCCACCAGGTCCGAGTCAACGAAGCACTTAACTCGGCTTAGATTCATCTCCTTAGCCGTCCGGAGACCATGGAGTAAGGCTTCATACTCAGCTGCATTGTTAGTACAAGGGAACATTAAGCGGAGAACGTAACAAAACTTATCACCTCATGGGGAAGTTTACATGACTCCAGCCCCTGAGCCCTCCAATTGCCCGGACCCATCAAAATGGATAGTCCAATATGTGTGATCCGGCTTCTGTTCAGGTGCTTGAAGTTCTGTCCAATCATTGATGAAATCGACAAGTGCTTGAGACTTGACCGCCGTCCGAGGCACATATTTCAATCCGTGCGGACCAAGCTCTATAGCCCACTTGGCAATCCGGCCAGTCGCTTCCCGGTTCTGGATTATATCTCCCAAGGGAGCAGAACTGACCACTGTGATGGGGTGTCCTTGGAAGTACTGCTTAAGCTTCCGGCTTGCCATAAAAACTCCATATACCAGCTTCTGCCAATGCGGATACCTTTGCTTGGACTCAATGAGTACTTCGCTGATATAGTAAATCGAACGCTTAACCGGATGCTCCTTGCCTACCTCTTTTCGCTCCACGACAATAGCCACTCTAACTGCACGAGCATTAGCGGCGACATATAGCAGTAATGGCTCCTTGTCAATTGGAGCGGCGAGCACAGGTGGATTGGCCAACTGCCGCTTTAAATCCTCAAACGCTTTATCAGCAGCAGAGCTCCAGACAAATTGATCCGTCTTCGTCAACATCTAATACAAAGGGATTGCCTTCTCACCAAGGCGGCTGATAAACCGGCTTAACGCGGCAATCCGTCCTGCCAAGCGTTCAACATCATTGATACACTTTGGCTTAGCCAGGGAGGTGATTGCTGTGATCTTCTCCGGATTAGCCTCAATTCCCCTATTGGACACCAGAAAACCCAATAACTTGCCTGCCGGTACACCAAAGACACACTTGGCCGGGTTGAGCATCATCTTGTACGTCCTCAGGTTATCAAAGGTTTCCTTCAATTCGTCAACAAGAGTCTCCTTCTCCCTTGACTTAACCACAATATCATCCACATAGGCGTGTACATTACGGCCAATTTGTTTATGAAGGCAATTCTGCACACACCGTTGGTAAGTTGCCTGGGCACTCTTGAGCCCAAAGGGCATAGATACATAGCAGAAGGCTCCAAAGGGAGTTATGAACGCTGTCTTCTCCTGGTCCTTGACTACCATCTTGATCTGATGATAACCAGAATATGCATCCAGAAAACTCAGACGCTCACAGCCCGCCGTAGCATCAATAATTTGATCAATACGGGGGAGGGCAAAAGGATCTGCTGGACAAGCCTTGTTAAGATCTGTGTAATCCACACACATGCACCAGGTGCCGTTTTTCTTAAGGACCAGCACCGGATTAGCCAGCCATTCAGGATGGAAAACCTCAACGATAAAGCCAGCCGCTAAGAGCCTGGCTACTTCTTCTCCAATAGCTTTGCGCCTTTCTTCGTTAAACCGTCGGAGGAACTGTTTCACTGGTTTATACTTAGGATCCACATTAAGAGTATGCTTAGCGAGTTGCCTCGGTACACCTGGCATGTCAGAAGGCTTCCGTGCAAAAATGTCCCGATCCTCACGGATGAACTCGATGAGCACGCTTTCCTATTTCGGATCCAAATTGGTACTGATGCTGAACTGCTTGGACGAATCGCCAGGTACGAAGTCAACAAGCTTAGTCTCGGCGGCCGATTTGAACTTCAGGGCCAGATCATGCTCTGTAGTTGGCTTTTTCAACGGAGTCATGTCTGCCGGATCAACGGTGTCCTTGTAATACTTCAGCTCCTCCGTGGCACAAACCGACTCTGCGTAAGCAGCATCACCTTCCTCACATTCCAAAGCGATCTTACGGCTTCCATGAACTGTTATTGTCCCCTTGTGACCCGGCATCTTGAGCTGTAAATACACATAATAGGGTCGTGCCATAAACTTGGCGTAAGCCAGCCGCCCAAACAGGGCGTGATATGGGCTCTGGATTTTTACCACCTCAAAAGTCAAAGTCTCCGATCTGGAATCATGATCATCTCCAAAGGCCACTTCCAGAGCTATCTTGCCAACAGGATATGCTGACTTACCAGGTACCACACCATGGAATACCGTATTGGACGGTTTAAGATTTTTATCTGTTAATCCCATACGACGGAAGGTCTCATAATATAAGAAGATATTAATGCTGCTTCCTCCATCCATGAGTACCTTGGTGAACTTATAACCTCCCACCAGAGGTGCCACCACCAATGCTAGCTGACCCGGATTATCAACCCAGGGAGGGTGATCCTCTCTGCTCCATAGGATTGGCTGTTCAGACCAGCGTAGGTAACCGGGCACGGCCGGTTCAACAGAGTTTACTGCTCGCTTATGAAGCTTCTTATCTCGCTTGTCCAGGCTAGTGGTGAAAATATGATATTGCCCACTATTCAACTGCTTCGGGTGACTCTGGTAACCCGACTGCTGCTGCTGCTGGTTGTAACCACCTTGGCCATTCTGATGACCTTGATTGTTATGTCCGCCCTGATTATCATTAAACCCTGAACCGGAATTTCCTTCGCCGTAACCCGGCCCGGATCCTGAGCCACCACCCGATCCATGGTCATACTGGAAAGCATTAGAATTCTTGAACTCTTGCATAATGTAACAATCCTTCCAAAGGTGATTGGCTGGCGCCTCCTTCGTCCCATGCTTTGGACAGGGCTGGTTTAACAAATAAGACAGGCGGTCCGGATTAGGATTAGGTGCTCCACTGCGATTTGGTGTTTTACCCTTACGTCGCTGGCCCTTGTCCTGCGCGTTGGTATTAGCCACAAAGTCCATGCTGCCATCCGCTTTGCTCTTGCCTCCTTTTCCATGACCTGCCGAGTTATGCTGTTGTCCCTTGGAGTTGCCGTTCTTCTTTCCCTTCCCTTCCTTGTCATCATCAGACTCGGGATCCTTGGTACTATCAGAATCAACATACTTCACTAACGCAGTCATGAGGGTCCCTATGTCATTGCAATGGCGCTTCATTCGTCCCAATTTCAACTTTAGAGGCCCAAACCGGCAGTTTCCTTCTAAGGTTATAACCGCGGTGTCGGCATTGATACGGTCTGACGAATGCAAAATTTGTGAGACCCGGCGCACCCACCGAGTTGTTGATTCTCCTTCTTCCTGAACACAGGCTACTAAGTCCACTATCGACATGGGTTGTTTACATGTATCCTTGAAGTTCTGGATAAAACGGGCTCGCAATTGGGCCCATGAACTGATAGAGTTGGCCGGTAAACTTTTTAACCAAGTACGGGCCGTTCCTTCGAGCATCATGGTGAAGTACTTTGCACACGCCGCATCACCCACATCCAACATCTCCATGGCCATCTCATAGCTCTCTATCCATGTCTCTCGAGGCTGATCAGCAGTATAATTTGGCACCTTGCGCGGGCCCTTGAAATCTTTGGGCAGGCGCACGTTGCGTAGAGCGGGGACAAGACAAGGCACCCCCAAAGAGCTAAAAGAAATGCCAGGCTCGACCGAGGTAGTTGGACGAACCGGCGTAAGCTGGCGAGCCTCGTACTGTGCTGCTAACTCGGCCTCCCTGCGCGCTCGGGCCCGGTCCACCACTTCCTGAGCATCACCAACACCGCCCGCCGGTTTGTTACCACGGGGTACCTCACGGTTTCGTGCATTACTTGACACAGCGGGTTCATCCATACGCCTGCTATAGCTCCGGCTTGGACGAGGGGTGGAACGAATCCAGTCACGACTGTATGAATATGCTTCCTGCTAGATCAAAGTTGTCCAAAGAAGCTCCTTAACCCGGCGCGTTTCTACCGCCTGCGGTGAATCACCTTCAATTGGGATGGCCTCCAGCCGTGCAGCAGCAGCAACGAGGTTATCCATCGGATTGGAATAGTGACCCGGAGGTATCGGGACAGCCTGAGGTACAATAGCGTTTTGACGAGGCGGATCTGCCATGCGAGGTTGAACTGGCGCGCCCATCCCTGGTGCTTCCGCCCGGTTTACCACCGGCGGGTTGCTGGTTCCTGCTCCTGGGGTGTTGAAGAGATCTCTAGCTTCGAAAAACTGAGGCAAACGAGACCGGTATTTCCGCTTCAGGACCTCATGGGATGCATTCTGATCCAGCATAAGTCGATAAGCTTGCGCATCCAAAGCGGCCCGTTCTGCGGCCATCCTGGCATTCTCAGCGGCTAGGTCGGCCTTGGCTTGAGTGATCTAATCCCTCACTTTCGCAACTTCCGCGTCGTGGGCGTTCTGATCCGCCGGATTAGCCTCTGCCATGAGCGCAGCCAACGCATCAAACAGATAAGATGAGACTTGAGCCGGCGGGTGCACAGGGCCTCCTGCCCCGGCTGCCGTCGCCGCTCCTGATCCGGAGATCATTGCTGCTGCGGTCGAAGAGTGGATCGCTGCTTGTGTCCCGGCCATGAATATTTCGACCCGGTTTGGCAGATCAGAGGGGTCCGGAATACTGTCGCCATCGGAACAGCCCCCAATCCGGCCATCTTGTAGCTGATACAAGGATTCAGTTTCTCTGGTTGATGACTCGTTGCCGGAATAAACGACGGTCTCGCCACCAGGTTCCGACCCATCGTCATGACTTCCTCCATGGATGACTTTCACGAAGGCACGCTTCACGGCCGGTTTAACCTGGGCAGATCGCGCACGCTGAGCCGTCTCGACGAGGTCGGTGCAGATGTCCGGCTCAGGGCCCGGTTCGCCGATCTTGCCGATGAAGACGTGTATGCCACCAAAGGGGACCCGGTACCTGTACTCGATTGAGCCGGCGTCGGGGCCCCATCCTGCATCGTCGATGTAGAGCTTGCCGCGACGACTCTTGGTCATCCGGCCCACAGCGTAGCCCTTGAGTCCTTCGAAGCTGCCCTCCAAGAACTTGAAACTATCATGCGATAGCCCCACGGTGGGCGCCAACTGTCGTGGTTTTGTCACGGCAGATGTCCTCATGAAAGGACTTAGTCGTGGAGCCATCACGACGGGTTAGCTTGAAGGGGTTAAAGCGGACACAGGGACGCAAGAGAGTTTATACTAGTTCGGCCCCTTCGATGAAGGTAAAAGCCTACGTCTAGTTGTGATGGAATTGATGGGGTTTCGATGACTAGGGAGCAAACAAGCTTCGCCTAAGTCTCGAGTTGTTGTCTGTTGTCCTTGAACCGCCGCCGGGTCGTCCCCTTATATACATAGGTGACACCCATCGGTTTACAGAGTCCCAACACCGGCTCATAGACGTGTCCGGTTTGGTCTACTTATTCCTAACTTACAATACAAGTTACATACCAACGCCGGTTTACGGCTACAAGCCTTGAACCGACTATGGGCCT
Organism: Aegilops umbellulata; assembly: GCA_032464435.1. Classification (NCBI taxonomy): domain Eukaryota; kingdom Viridiplantae; phylum Streptophyta; class Magnoliopsida; order Poales; family Poaceae; genus Aegilops; species Aegilops umbellulata. Next base: position 388,455,880 of record CP136057.1, on the reverse strand, counting down.
TAGGCCCTCATCTGCCTTCTTGGGCTTTAACATACTTTAACCACTGACGAAGTTAACCCGGCCCAGATAAGCCGGTTTACGCCCAGTAGTAATATCCCCAACAGTGTGCGTGCGTGCATTCATAGGGATGAGTGTCTGTGTGTGTATATATACGGTTGTACTGTGTTAAAAAAAGGTCCTTGCAAACTAAAAGTACTCGGTTAATTTTTGGATGCTCAGAACTTGCGAACGTTCGCCCGGGAGGGTCACACACGCGAAAGTTTTAGGTGGCATTTTTAGTTGTGAGGGGGGTAATAGTTTCTTCACAGCGAAATGACACTTCCTTCAGAGAAGGCATCTTTTTGTTTTAAAACTGATGTCGTTTAATTTTTCTTCACAACTTAAACTGCCATCAAACGACGTTGGCTTGCCACCCCTCTCCAAGCGACCGCGAGCTCGCTAACGTTATCATTATTTTTTGCTAAAGAATATAGTTAATTTATACACTGCAATTTCAGGTGACCAAGATTTATACAAACTTCGAACAACCATAATTTGGTCTAAATCAGAAAGTGTGTGCTCGTTCGAGGACAAAAATTAAAGGTGGCCGCATGCATACAGAAGCCCCTGATCGCTGCAGCTGATTTCGCGTTTGCCCCCAGAACCCATCCCCGACAAAAACCCGAACAAGCAACAGCTACAGTTTAGACTTTGCCAGTTGCGAGTAGGCCAGTAGAGACTCTGCATACGGTCGGCTAGCCAATTTACTCATGCATTCATGACCTACGTAACTAATTATACGTACCACATACACATACGCTCGCCAGATTTCGCTTCAGGCAAAGGTAAGTGTAGGTTCGTTAAGCCTACACAAATTGTTTGCCGAAAAGAAAGACCCACACACACGTGTATATATCTGGCACTGCAAGCATAAAAAGCTTTTCTCTGCCCGCTCCAACCCTCTTCGTTTTTTAATATAAGGTGTATTTTCGGCATGGTGATTAAGGAACATAATTATAGACAAAAGAAAAGACCCACACACATGTTACATGCACGTGTATATATCTGGCACTGGGAGGACAAAAAGCTTCTCTCTGCCCGCTCCAACCATACATGGCAGCCATAGAGGACAATGTTCCGAATTAGATGCTCACCTTTGTAATCCACTTGTTAAAATTCATCTGAGCTCATCCTTTTTGCAAAAAAAAAAAAAAAATCATCTGAGCTGTGCATGGGAATTTTTTTACCAGCTGATCTCTCCGGAGCATCTTTTTTAACAAGGGTAGGGTTGGATATTTCACTGACCAAAATCATCTGTCCTTTTGTTCCGGAATCAAATGTCACCTCTTACATCATCGCAGAAAGCGCGCTATGGTGGGATCCCAGCCGAATGGCCCCCATGAACGTACTTCATCTTTAATTCCCGTCGGAATCCATGCATAAAAGAATCATACGGCATAATGCCAGTAAATGCGCGGCGGACCCCCACATTTTAATACGCAGAATCGCTAATTACCAGGCAAAGATCACGCACACAGATCTTCTTTTAATTTCCGTTCAGATTCACTGCTGTTAACTGCACATATTGTAGCTAGGTAAGAGGGTGCTTGGATTCAAGGGACTTATTTTAGTCTGACTAAAAATAGTCTCTTTAGGAGGCTAAAGTTCCAAGCACCCCTGATTAAAGAGGGGTTAAAATTAGTCTTGAGACTAAAAAAAATTAGTCAGGGATACCCTTACTAAAATGTGAATTAGTCCTCTCTCTTCTCATTTAACTCCTCTTCTTTAACACAGGCGAGTTCTGGATTGAAGGGTTTGGAGGATAATAAATACTCATTAACTTGATTTTAGTCTCTTTAGTATTTGGATCTAAGCATGGGTGAGGCTAGCAAATTTTAGTCCCACTACTTTTAGTCATGAAACTAAAACATATCCAAGCCCCCTCTAAATGTACTGACTTGAGTGGGAATTACTAGTGAGTAAATGTCTACAAATATGCTTTGAATGTCCTGCTCAATTTCACATTGCAAGGCATTTTTGTGTGTGCCGGAAACTAGACATTTTGTTAAATAATGTACAGTAGTACTATATCGGGGAGTATACTTGAAACACTGCGAGGTCCTTGCTTCATCCGGAAGTGTGAAGATGATTGCATGGGCTTTCTTTTGCTGATTTGGATGTTAGTATAACAATAATGTTTGTGTGCAACAATGTTATAACTTATAACAATAGAACTTACAATGCACAAATATTTTATGTAATCTTTTCTACTAATGTCATATATGTTTTTGACTTCTTTGTAATGGATAACTCCTCCGGTTGGGTTTATAAGTCAGGTACAGGTTTTCGTGTCTTTGATTTGACTAATGAACCATGTATAATATGCCACAAAAATTATATGGTTAGACACTTCATTTGACGACCAATCCAAACATATTTTTCTTGTACAATATTATACATGTTTTCCTAGTCAAAATGAAGACCTAAAAACTAATGTCTGACTTATAAACCCAACCGAAAGGAGTATAAACTTTGCAACAACATATAGCTGTCAGTATGGCTTTGTAATAACATATATTAATACCTTTAGAATCCTCAACAAGTTTGCAATAACATACTCCCTCCATCCCAAAATAAGTGACTCAACTTTGTACTATAAAATTAGTACAAAGTTGAGTCACTTATTACATATTAGTAAAGAAACAAAACATGGCTTACCAAAGAAGAGGGGGCTAACATATAGAGTTAGCATGGATACTAACATAATTACATTATACCAAAAAGAAAAGCAAACAGTAGTACATACACTATTACCCATTGTTACAGGGTAAGCAGCTTCTGAGAAAAGCACAATTAAAAACACAGTAAGCAGAAAAAGGTCAGGAAATTAAATCGGGAAAGAAAAAGGCTGCACGCCTACGTACCCTACTAGCTATACTCCATGCCCAGCCTAGTGCATGCAACCAGCTTGTTTTCTCTTTCTCCTCATGCACACACACCTCACGATAATGCAGTCAAACCACCTCTATAGGCTAGGCCAGGCCATGTTCATTCATGCAATGGATGCATGCATCGAATTACATGAACTCCACCTCAAAGAAATGCTGCATGCTGTTGCCGTTACAGCAGCTGTCGCCGTCGTTCTGATGGCGACGCTGATCCGACGGCGACGTCGTCGAGCACGACAAGATATTGCCGCTGTTGCCCTGCTGCTGCTGCTGCTGCTGCTGGCGATGCGACTGCACGAGCGAGGTCATCATGAAATGCTGCTGCTGCTGCTCCTCCTCATCCTCCTGCTCATCGGGCCCTTGCTGCTGGATCAGCAGCATGGTGTCAAGGCCGGCGCCGAAGCCGGCGTCGTCTTGAGGCGCCGGCGGTGGCGGTGGCGCCGCCAGGGACAGGTTCGTCGGCGTGGCGTTGCTCGACTGGCCGCCGTTGTCGATCTCAAGCTGCTGCTGCTGCTGCTGCTGAAGGCAGCTGAAGCCACTGGTGCTTGGCGAGAAGGCCGCCCCCGTCGTCGACTTGTTGGCTGATCATATACACGTCGCGTCGTCAGACAACACGGCAAGATGTGACTGCCACATGTATGTAGCAGGAGTTGCACCTACCGTCTAGCGTATAGTACGACAGTACACCTACGTATGTATAAGATGCTTTGGCGCCATACGTATGCACATCATGTTAATTGAGCTGAGCAGTACTCCTAGTAGGTACGTACGTCAGATCGACCGACCAAAATGTAGAAGTAGCATCTAGGCATGCCATGTCGTGTACTGCTAGTTTCTATCCAACCGAACGTTGTAACGTGCTTGCTGGCACATAGAATTACCGGTGTGTACTGCAGTCAAGTGCACCGTCAAAACTGCAATTATATCTTACTTCAGTTACACACTTAAGATGATACGGAGTACATTATTAGGTTAGCCTAGTGATGTGCCATTTCAAGACAAAATAGATTTACTAAAATTTCGGACAATTAAGAATTAGGTAAACTGTTTTTGTTGTGTTCTTTACTTGGTATATATACATTATTAAAATACTCCCTTGTTGCAAAAGAAGTGTCGTGCTTTTAGTTCAAATTACTCGCTAAGCTCTAACAAAGTTTCAGGAGTTTCTAGCTAGCTAACTTACTGGGCCAACTTCTTAAAGTGATCAAACTTACAAAAAGTCAATACTAAGCATATATCTAAGTCTAGACATGTATCAGAGGAGTGGTATTACTCTTGTGATCGCCGGTGTATGAGGTGGTGATGCTAGCGTCTGCCTTCTTGGAAGGCGGCGGCGAATCCTTGCCCTGCGCGCCGGCAGGCTTTCGGCGGCGCCGGTTGTGCTCCGTGAGCCGCTTTCGGCAGCTCCTCTTGGCCTCGTCAAACTCAGCGAGCACATGAAACCTAGCCCAACAAACGTACCAAAACAAGAAACAGTTATATTCACACAACCGGATCTTGGGTATATACACAGAGTAGGTTTAGGTATCTGATCGAACTCCACTGCAATGTCATGATGGGCGTGCTAGTAGTACATTGGACAATGGGATGCAGATGCCGATACGCTCAGAGGAACAAGATCCGATCTGATGTGCGTCATTTCTGATATATATATGACATGTTGACATGATATGATCAGTGCATATTGCTGCTAGCGTCAATGCCACTAGATCGAAAGCTCGCAGCCTTTCTACTGCTGATTCTTTCGTCTGCTAGCAAACCTTCGCATGCATCAACGATCCACCCATGCAAGGATAAACGTACGTACCGGCTGCATTGTTGGCAGAAGCGTTGCTGCTTGCCAGAGGCGGCGACTGTGGCGGCCTTGGCGTGGTACTCGCAGACCTTGTGGCGGCGGTGGTAGTGCTTGGCGGCGGAGAGGTCGGCCTTGCAACCCTCAGCCTGGCACCGCGGGGTCTGGTGGTGGTGGGCGGCGGCGCCGAGCCCCAGCCCCAGCATGCCCATTGCGCCGGCTCCGCCGAAGCGGGAGCGCATCAGCAGGCGGTCCACGGCCAGCACGTCCGCCGGGGAAAAGTATGTCCTGCGGCCGAGGTTCAGTCCGATCCTCCCCCCGCAGCCGACGTCCGAAAAGGGGCCGCCCTCCTCCCGCTTCAGGAACCCACCACTGCCGCCGCCACCGAAGGTGTATGCGTCCACCGGCGACGCCGAGGAAGACGTCAGCATACCCGGAAGGGTCATCATCGGCGCCTGCAGCAGCGACGACGACGCCATCGTCGGCATGGTGACCTGCGTCTGGAGGAACGGCTGCTGGAGCTGGTTACTGAACGCCGAGCCGCCGGAGAAGAGCGCGGCCGAGTCTTGGAACGAGAAGGCAGGGGCGTTGAAGTCTAGGCTGTCGTAGAGGTGGTGGTGCTGGAAGGGCGTCTGCCGATCCCCGGGCATGACCATGCCGGCCGGCTCAAAGTTGGGGTAGGGCTGCATGGGAGCGTAGCCGAAGTCGGCCACGTCGTTAACCTGTGCCATTGTGCCGACGCTTAGCCTGCTGTTCATCATGGCCAGCTGTTCCGCGCGCCGATGAGAAAGGTGGTGACGCGCGACCTGACTGATGGGTGAGAAAAGAAGCAGCCGGATGTATGTGTTTGTGTGTGTGCAGCGGGAAGGGTTGTGCGCGCCTTCAGGCTAAAAAGGTCGTGGAGGCCGGAGAAAGAGAGAGAGAGAGAAAAAGAGAGGGGCCAATGAGGGCATCTTCTAGCCCTTCTCCCCTCCTTTGTCTATTCATCAAATGACCCCATCTAAAAACTTCTCCCGAATACACACGAGTATGTGTATCATTCATTAAGGCCTTCTTTGGTTCATAGGATAGAAAAATCGTAGGAATAGAAAAGTCATAAGAAAGGATGTGCCATTTGATTCACATCATAGGATTTTTTTCACTCATAGGAAGAAATCCTCCATAGGAATAGGATTTCATTCCTACAAACCAAAGGGCTCTAAAGGATTTTTTTCCTATAGAAATCCTATCCTATAAAATTCCTACAAGATTCCTCTAAACCAAAGGAGGCCTAAAGTAGGAGTGGGAAAAGACTCCCAAGTTCCACGGTTTTACAAAGATCCACTCAACACAAATTGACTGGGCTAACCAACCACATCCAGGCTATACCTATCCACTATGGGACTACTCGCGCCCTACCTGCCTTGAAATCGCCACAAAGAAACCGCCGAGGTCTCCTTTGAGGAGATCGGCCTGCCGCCAAATCTTTCCCTCGTTGTTGATCCCCTCGATGACATGTGTTGTGGATGGCAAAGCTCCATCGAACATGATGTTGTTACGGTGTTTCCATAACTCCCACATTCCAATGATGCATATAGCTCGGGTGGTGCGCCTATGCTCGGTCGTCATCTCAAGCCGGATGCACTAGTCCTGCAGCGTTTCATCTTCCGTCGGAGCCAAGTCGAGTCTTCCAGTTGCCAAATGAATCCAGTGCCAAATTTCCCGTGCAAAAGCACTGCTCACCAGGATATAATGCCAAATTTCCCCACCTAAAAACTTGACTCCTTACATTTTATAAGATTTATAACGCCTTTTGCACCTAGCCTTCCCCAAATTCGTAACTCCTCAAAGACTCAAATTTTCACAAATACTCATTTAACCACAAATTGAAGCTAAATTTAGATAACCTAGTGCAATACTACAACTCGTTAGACATAAGAGCACCTAAATTAAACTAACGACCACTAGACTAGAGGTACCGACGGACCTAGGAATTGAAATTAGCCTGTTCCAGATTTTTTTGGTACAAATGCAAGTCTGCACAATCAAAATTAATAAAATTCTCCCCACAACTTTTAATAAAATTCAACTACCAAAAACATGAAAAGCATAATAAGGACTTCAAAACTGAGCCTTGAAGTACTCTATTTCTTTCTTTCAATTATTAAAGGTTAGTTCAAAGTTTAAGCACAATATCAAACAAGGTACATCCCTAGTTGCCTATTGTGTGTACATGGTAAATTGGTTGAACTAGACATGAAATAAAATTCAACTACCAAGCTACTTTCATCAAGACTCATTGAGTTGCCGCTCATTGCTTTGATAGTTTGTTGTGTGTGTGGGGGGGGGGGGGGGCTATGATAATGTTTTGGTCTTATTTGAACAAACAACATACTTATGATTATACCCACTATGCAAACATCCACAAATACAAGAGAATAATTAAGATAATGTCTAACCATAGCAATAAATTCTAGTGTTCAAACACCCCTCATGCAACAATTCAGGTACGGTACTATCTATCACTCCAGCCACCCATCCATGGACAAACTAATCACACGATGCACTCCTCTAGGACCTTAAAGGTGAAGTGATATGCAGTCAATATTCGCACATCACCACTAGAAAATTACACTATAACATAATATCAAAACATTGAACTAGATTAGACTTCACAAGGTTACTAGTAACAAGGTTTATCCCATGTCCTCAAGAAGATGACAGACTACTCACAACACATCATAAGGATCATGATCAGTGGATATGATTATATGAATAGCAACATATGAATCTTTCACCAATAAAATTTCTAAGCATCAACTAAAAGGAGTAATCAACACTAGATACTCCCTCCAATTTTTTTTACTCTGCGCATAACTCCTTGCACGCATACCAAGGAAAGAATGGATATGTTACTTATGGACCAATTTGCCACTGCTTCTGTGTGGGATACGATGCTGGCCGTTATTAATTGCATGTAGTTGATTGGCTCTTCCTGTCAAATCGCCTCAACTCCAGCCTTGCATGCGCGCATGCTCTCCTGGATTCATGCCTCGTAGTTAACCCAGGCCTATGAGTGGCTGCATGGGAGGTGGGTGACAAGGGCACAGTAGGAAAGTGTGAAGAAAAAAGGGGAACGCGCAGAGCATTAGGGAAAAAATCCACAAAAGTTATGCACAGAGTATTTAGGATCGGAGGGAGTACTATAATCAGCAAAGGATCTGAGATAAAAGTTCGTAGATCATAAATATGGGATGAGGAGAGTTGACGAACAAGACGTTGCTGATAAATATATTGATGGAGATGATGATCCCACTAATGATTGGATTATCAGTGATGATGATGGTTTTGAATTCCCTCTCCTGGGGGATGGATATAGGGAAGAATGAGCCTGCCGAAGGGCAAAAGTGCTCGGCCTCAATTCTACCTCGCAGCGACGCCGAAAAAATACTAGGAAAAAAATCCACGATGTTAAAATTTTAGGTCAGATGTGAATTTATAGCCAAAGGGTGTTGGGAGGCCGACCACATTTGCCCATCCGCCAATGCATGGTGGTAGACCTACCCATCTACGGAGTGGAGGGACATCTGACCAGCTGCTACAGAGCGGTGGCCCTAGTCCATCTACGACGTCGACCGAGGCGTCTCGATGGAGGGTAGCTGCCGGATTGGATTGCTATTGCCGCCGACCACCATCCAACCAGTGGATGATAAGTGGGTGGTGAACTCCCTTGTGTTTCACCACATATTTTTGTAGGGTTAGCGTTGCATGCATATATGTTCTTGCATGGTTAGTTGGTGCTTATAGAAATTTAGTTGCAATGCACACAAAAATATGAATAGAAGAGTAAGGTGTAGGGGTAGGCAGCAGGTGCTCCAAACTCTTCATTTCAGATACGGGTTGTGTGCTACTCTGACGGTCTCAGAGTCATACTATAACATTCAATAATGGTCTTGATAGTTTATATCTTAACTGAAATGTTATGTATGAGCCTCTGCTGGCCTGTGAGTTGACATCCTAACCGAAATGTTTTACACAAAAGTGAGATAAGCATTCTTGTCGTCTCATTTATATAGAGTGGCCTCTACTTCATAGATTCGATGTCTCGGTAAGTAGATCTAAATTGAAATATCTCTTTTGCAGGTGGCTTTATTTTTTAGTTGCATTGCACAATTTTTCTAAGAGAAGATGAAGTCTGAGGGGTGTCCAACTCAACATAAAGGACAAACCTGTTGGGGATGTTCCTTTTTGAGATGGCAAATTTTAACATGCCCCCTCTTACCCCCCCCCCTATCTTTACATGTGAGGTAAGAAGGTAAGAGTTAATCAGATCACTAATTAATAAGATCATCGGCTCAAATGTATTATATACTCTTACCTCTCATGCGAAAAGAGGGGATAAGAGCACTACAAACAAAAGACACATCCATGACATTTTGGGCCGAACGGATTTTTTTCCTGTCATACATATGACACTTCTATGACGATAATTGTGACAAAACCCGATATCATCATAGATGTGGTGGGCTCCTACTTCGATGACAAAAAAAACATGACAGAAAATGGGCTTTTCGTCCTGGGCGGGCCGGAGATGCAGCTGCGTGACATTCTTTGGGCCGTCCATGACGCAAAAAACCGTGGTAGAAGCGAGGGCGAGGAAAATTTCGGAGAGTTCCCGGTTACGGTGGGAGGTCGGGGGCCGAGCGATGCGTGTTTCTCTCATACACGTACGCGCGTGTGTGCGAGGCGTTGGCTCTAACTGAACCCGAGCGAGGCGTTGGGCTCTAACTGAACCCGAGCGATTGCACTGCAGGCTACGCGTTACTGAACCCGAGCGATTGATCGATGGCTGTTAACTGAACCCGATCGAGCGATTCCTTCACTATTGCTGCTAACTCAAGCCGATCGATGCTGCCTATAGGATGAACAGTGAGCGTTGCGGGGGGGGGGGGGGGTGGATGAACAGTGAGCCGTGGCATTGCCTCTGGATGAACAGGACCCCGTGGTGTGGTGGAGGGCTAGATGAACAGTAGACAGTGGAGGGGTGCCCGTGGAGAGGTGTTTGAACAGGACCCCGTGGTGTGGAGAGCTGGATAAACAGTAGACGGTGGAGGGGTGGTTGAACAGTAACCGGTGAAGTAGCGCGCGGTGGAGGCTGGATGAACAGCAGCCCGTGGAGGCTGGAGGAGGTCGACGGTGGAGATGAACAGTATCCCGTGGAGTCCCATTTTACGGTACGCCACACCCCTCCCGATCAACAGGACCCCCATTTCGATCGTAGGAGGTCCGTTTCGTCCGTTTTGCGGTACGCCACACCCCTCCTGATCAACATGACCCCCGTTTCGACCGTAGGAGGTCCATTTCGTCCGTTTTGCGGTACGCCACACCCCTCCTGATCAACAGGACCCCTGTTTCGACCATAGGAGGTCCGTTTCCTCCGTTTTACGGTACGCCAGACCCCTCCCGATGAACAGGATCCCATTTCGAACGTGGCCGATCGAACACAAGGCCGTTTCCTCCGTTGTGCGGTACGCCAGGCCTCGTTTCCATCGCCTGTTCCGTCCAAACCCTTCCGATGAACACAACCACGCATTTCGTTCCGACCCAGCCGGTTGTCTCCCACGCGTTCCGTTTCCTCCCGATGAACACGACACATTCCATTGCCTCCCCATGAACACGACGCATTCCGTTGCCTCCCCATGAACATGACGACGACGCTGTTTCTCCGTTCCGACCCAGCCATGTCAATGAGCCCTCGCCGTACGTATGCGCGAGTAGGCGTTCGAGACCCCGCCCATATGTACACATACGTGGCCGTATGTTCTTTCTTGCACCCTGGCCGCTGTACGTGCGTGTACATGCTACGTGCGCGCCTCTACTACGATACGTGCGCGCCTCTACATCCACCAGTATATATGTACGCACACGTTTGCGACCAGAATGACAACGCTACGTACGCTTCGACCAGGTGGGTCCCGACTGTCAGGCACTTCCTTGCGTGCGAAGATGTAGCTGGTGGGTCCCAGCAGTCAGGGGGCGAATAGTTTTGTTTTTTTTGCCCGGACGCACTTCCTTGCGTGCGAAGGTGTAGCTGATGGGTCTCAGCAGTCAGGGGGAAAACATTTTTTTGCGAAATACGGTGGCCCGTCTGGTGGGTCCCCGCTGTCAGGTGGAGGAATAATTATTTTGCGCGTAATAAGGAGGCACTTCCTTGTTGCGGTCATGGACCCAGCTGTCAGCGCCTCCATGCACAGTACTCTTCCGATGGAAGTCGGTCGTTGACCACATTGACCACGCCGCGCCGAGAGCACCACGGCGGTGGACGACGGCGAGGCCTAGGAAGGGGACAACACGGAGGCACGAAAGACTCGGCAGTTGTTTCCCACGCGAAGGGGAGTACGACTGTACGAGTGTTTACTGGTTCGTCTGCTGTCGCCGGAGAATAACAGCAGGTGTAGGTGAGTAGAGGAATGGCTAGGCCAGCGTTGGGAGTACGGTGGGGCGGTGAGGCCTGCGCGGCAGCACAGCCGACCGCAGGGAGGAGGGAGCAGGCAGTCCCGTCGGCGCTTGTTTAAGCGGCTGGAGCAGGAAGAGCAGAGATTGAAGAAGCACGACGGTCGTTGCATGGACATCCAACAGTCAGTGCTTGTGCGTCAACCTTTTTTTAGGAAAGCATCAAATCTATGGAAAACTGCATACAACCCATCTGCCATTATTTCTAATAATTTACAGCCCATTTGCTAATTCTTATGGGTTTTTTGGAGCTCATATTCTTTTTGTTAGCATTACAACCCATATTGTGGCCACGGTTAAAAAATTATACGAAATTTTGCATATTTTGGTGCGGTCCGAACTGTTTTTAATCCCGAAATTTCCACTCACATTCAAACTGATTTTAAAAATAAATTTATATCAATATAAAATCCAACAAATTCTCCATGCAAAAAAATAATGTAATTTAAAATCTTGGAATGAAAAAAAAAGATATTTGAAACTAATTGCCGGTTTGATGTGTTTTAAAAATGTACAACCCATTTCTCATTACTGATGAGCCATTTTCTTTGCCAGCCGAATGAAATCTCTCCTCGTCTTGAAAGATTTGCAGCCCAACAGGCCTGACAAAGCGACTTACTTGGCAAATCACAAAAAAACTGGGTTGTGGCCGTGGACCCAGCTGTCAGCCTCTCCACGTACAGTACTCTTCCGATGGAAGTCGTTCCTTGACCACGTTGACCACGCCGCGCGGAGAGCACCACGGCGGTGGACGACGGCGAGGCCTATGAAGGGGACGACGCGGAGCCGGGGAAGACGAGGCAGTGGAAGCCCGCGCGGAGAGGAGTACGAGGGTTCACGGGTTCGGCTGCGGTGTGAGGCTGTCGTCGCCGCAGGGCCTGGCCAGCGGTGGGAATAGTAGGGGCGGTAAGGCCTCCGCGGCAGCATAGCTGGCCACGGGAGGCAGGAGCATGTGGCACGACCGGCGCTGCTTTGGGCGGCCGGAGCAAGAAGACCAGAGGTTGAAGAAGCACTACGGTCGTTGGATGGACATCGTACGGTCACTGGAGATAGAATCGTTCATATTGACTAAAGTTGACAAAGGCCCCCGTCCCAGTAAACTTAGTAGACCCACAAGTCAGCCTCCCACCATGGTGGGTCCCAGCTAGCAGGGGGAGTATTCCTTTTTTTGTGCGTAATAAGGAGGCACTTTCGGTGGGTCCGAGCTGACAGCGGGGGGAACGTGTTTTTCGTGAAATACGCTGGCCCGTCCGGTGGGTCCCAGCAGCCAGGGGGCGAATCATGTTTTTGTAAAATACGATGGCCCGTCCGGTGGGTCCCCGCTGTCAGGTGGAGGAATAATTATTTTGCGCGTAATAAGGAGGCACTTCCTTAAGGCTGTCGTGGACCCAGCTGTCAACCTCTCCACGTACAGTCCACGTCCGATGAAAGTCGTTCCTTGACCACGTTGACCACGCCGCACCGAGAGCACCAGGGCGGTGGACGACGGCGAGGCCTAGGAAGGGGACGACGCGGAGCCGGGGAAGACGCGTCAGTGGATGGACACGCGGAGAGGAGTACGAGGGTTCACTGGTTCGGCTGCGCTGCCGTCGCCGCAGAATAACATGGGGTGTGGGTGAGTGGAGGGATGGCCTGGCCAACGGTGGGAGTAGTAGGGGGCGGCGAGGCCTCCGCGACAGCACAACCGGTCACGGGAGGCAGGAGCAGGCGGCACGACCGGCGCTGCTTTGGGTGGCTGGAGCAAGAAGACCAGAGGTTGAAGAAGCACGACGGCCGTTGGATGGACATCATACGGTCACTGCAGCTAGAATCGTTTATATTGACTAAGTTGACAAAGCCCTTGGTACATCAACTTAGTATGCCCACAGGTCAGCTTCCGAAACGGTGCGCCCCAGATGTCAGGGGGAGGAATCATTTTTTGGGCGGGTGAAGCTAGAATATCCGAGATTGAAGAAGAAGCACGGCATCCGTTGGATGGACATCCAATGGCCACTGCTGCTAGAACCGTGTGTTGACTATAAATTGACAAAGCCTTGCATACGTGTCAACTCTGTTTTTTTAGGGGACGCGTCAACTTAGTAAGGCCAGAAGTGTGTGGCAGAGAACTTATAGCCCATTTGAGATTTGTAAGAATGTGTAGCCCATTTTTGAATTCTAATGGAATTTACTACAACTTATTTACAGTTTGTTAAAAGTACAGCCCATTTGAACCAACCGTTCAAAACAGAATTCAATAAAATTTCCCACAGTTTGATGGGATCCGAAATATTTTTATCCCGAAATTTCTAGTCAGATTAAATACAATTTCAATATAAATTTTTATTACATAAAAATCCAATGAAATATTGCGCTCGAAACAATTAATGAAATTAAAATTTTCAATATCAAAAAATAATATTTTATAAAGTAATCACGTGTTCGGTGCATTTTTTAATAGTTGCTGCCTAGTTTTTATAATTACATATCATTTATTATTTCTTAAAGCCCATTTTCTTGTTAATCCTAATGCATCCCTCCTAGGAAAGATTTGCAGCCCAGCGGGGTGGAGAATAACAACTTGACCTTGCCTGGGTATTTCTAAAGAAAACTATAGCTGGGCTAGCCATTTTCAGCTTGAAAAAAATTATTATCTAGGCTGGATATCTAGCCTGGGCTAGACGGGCCACAGCCCGCCTAGTTAATACCTGCAGCGATGTTTTCGTTGTTGTTTAGAGGGGAAAAAATAATATCTGGGCTAAACATCGAAAAACTCTACAATGCTCACACCTCAAAAACACAAATACTTCTCGAGCTGCTTGGTCCCAGTTGTCGGCCGCTTCTTGTGCAATTCTCTCGTTTATTGACTACTACATAGATTGACAATGGTGTGGGACCATGATGTCAGGAAACCAGGAGGAAGCAAAATAAATTATATATATATATGTATGTATGTATGTATGTATGTATATATAGGGAAAATCCATCCTACCACCCGGTGGTAGTTATCCCACATATCTCATATACTACCATCTATTTTAATATTTTAAATATGTTCATATACTATATCTAAAATATTTCAAAGCAAATTACATGAAAAAATTGCATATGAGCCCATAGTTTTTGTTATATTTGTGAAATACGTATATATTTGTACGTAAAAAAGAGCATACTCAAAATATAGGACATACTACCTAAAAATTAGTATATATACTACCTAATCATTGTTATATACTACATGCTACACGTATATACTCTCGGTTTCGATAGATACTATATACAACATACAAAACGTAAATGGTGGTAACTACCACTGCTTGTAGGAAACATCTGTCCTATATAATAAGGAGGCACTTGCGTACGTGAGGCTATGGACCTGGTGGGTTCCCTTTGTCATCCTCTCCAAGTAAAGTCATCTCCTCACCCGCGCGCGCTTTCCACCCAAAACAGTCAGTGTCGCCCGCCCCACTTCCCGGTGCAAGCCATTGCTCCACCTTCAAACGACACAAGTGTCGTCCGTCCGTCCATCTGCCGCCCACATTAATGATATGCGGTTGCCAAGGCGGCTACTCCGGCGCCACACGTCCGTCCCTCCGCCCGCCCACCATTGCTATATAAACTGCTGCGCCAACCATAGCCGCAGTCATCCGCATTCGTTCTCTTTCTTCTGTCCACACCACTACTGCCCACCATGGCTTCCTCGCGCTCGAGCGCTCTTCGGGACGGGCGGACGACGGACCACAAGGAGATGGCAGCCATTGTTGCCGACCGGCTGACCAGCAGGCAGCCGGAGGACGATGACGTCTGAGGGAGTCCTGGATTAGGGGGTGTCCGGATGGCCGGACTATACCTCAGCCGGACTCCTGGACTATGAAGATACAAGATTGAAGACTTCGTCCCGTGTCCGGATGGGACTTTCCTTGGTGTGGAAGGCAAGCTTGGCGATGCAGATATTCAGATCTCCTACCATTGTAACCGACTTTGTGTAACCCTAACCCTATCCGGTGTCTATATAATCCGGAGGGTTTTAGTCCGTAGGACAGAATCCAACATACAACAATCATACCATAGGCTAGCTTCTAGGGTTTAGCCTCCTTGATCTCGTGGTAGATCTACTCTTGTACTACCCATATCATCAATATTAATCAAGTAGGATGTAGGGTTTTACCTCCATCAAGAGGGCCCGAACCTGGGTAAAACATTGTGTCCCTCGTCTCCTGTTACCATCCGCCTAGACGCACAGTTCGGGACCCCCTACCCGAGATCCGCCGGTTTTGACACCGACAACGTCCCAATGGAGAACATGGTAGTCGACGATCCGGCGCCAACCCCCTCCTCCGTGCCATCCTCGCCGGTGCATTGCACCATGACCATCGGCGAGGCTCGTGCCCAATATATGGACATGGTGAGGCAGATGCGTGAGTAGCAGCTCCGGGAGGCGCAGGCCGACGCCGCCTACAA
The DNA here is from genome assembly GCA_032464435.1 of Aegilops umbellulata. Classification (NCBI taxonomy): domain Eukaryota; kingdom Viridiplantae; phylum Streptophyta; class Magnoliopsida; order Poales; family Poaceae; genus Aegilops; species Aegilops umbellulata. Next base: position 388,440,232 of record CP136057.1, on the reverse strand, counting down.
CCACCATCTCCTCCAGGAGCACCTGCAGGCGGAGGAGCAGATCGTCACGGAGTGGGCAGAGCAGGAGGCGTTGCTCGACTCGTACCGCTCCGCCCACAAGGGCCGCCTCGAGCGCTGGCGGTACCGCATGCGGGTGGCAGAGGCTACGGCCCCCTACGAAGAGGCTAGCAAAGAGGGCGATGAAGCGGGCGAGGCGCTGTTTGGCGAGACCGAGGACGAGGCAGAGGACAATGCCGGCTCCGACGAGTCCCCGCTCCACTGGCGTCGACGAGGCCCTGCTCCGCCGAGGCCCCGCGGTGCCAACAATGAGGCAGAGGACACCGCCGGCTCCGCCGAGGCCCCGCCCCGCCAACAACGAGGCAGAGGACATCGCCGGCTCAGCCGAGGCCCCACCCTGCTGGCAACATGGGGGAGGATTTCCACCGCTCTGCTGAGGCGCCGCCCGCCGGCAACGAGATAGAGGACATCGCCGGCTCCGCCGAGGCCCCGTCCCGCTGCCAACGAGGCCGCGCCACACAGAAAACAAGGAAGAGTAGAACACGGTAGGTCGCTGCCGCTCGGGTACAAGTAAGGCCACCACTGCTACCCTCCGGTTGAAGCCAAGCTAGGCGGGTTGACCATTGACGGTCGGTTAGCTTCTTGGCGGTGACGTGGAGTCGGAGAGCTGCGCTGGAGAAGAACGCTGCTTCTACTTAACTGCTGGTGCAGTTGGCTGACTGACACGTGGGCCCAACAGGCCACATGTCAGTTATGCAATTACACCTGTAGTTAAGTCACTGAAGCTTCTGTTCGGCTCAGCGGGACACAGGTGGGTAGCTTCGGTTAATTAATTATACCTCCAGCGCACCCCTTTTTAGTTGAAGAATGTATGAAATGTAATGAAATCCGGCATGTTTATATGAAATCCGACCATGTATGAATGAATTTATTTCGATTAGTTCGAATTCTTGTATCACTGGCATTGGATGAACATGCAAAACAATACGTACTAGCATTATTCCCAGGGTGATCACCTCGTTTGCAGCAGTTTCACATGTACTCCCTCCGGTCCTTTCTAGTTTGCATACAAGTTTTGTCTGCAGTCAATGTATGTCTACTTTGACTAATCTTATACAAAAACGTATGCACTTTTACAATGTGCAAAGTAAAAAGGAACAGAAGGAGTACAAAGAGTTTGAGCAGCTTTTTAGCGTTTCTGTACATTGCAATCAAACACACATGCCTAGCAATTCATAGAGAACATTCAAAACAATCGATGATTATGCATCTCAACGACTCACATGTCAGAGGAAATATTTACTTCACAAGTAAAGAATAAAGAAAAAATTGACCGACGCTGCTGACAGCAAAGGGCGTCCCATTCGAAAATATCAAACGCATGTATTTCTAAAATAAATGAGCAAAATTTGACAAGGTTGTCCCATTCCAAAATATCAAATGCCTATGATTGTGGAATGGGCAGGGTTTGCCATCAGTTCGGACATTGACATGGCACCTCGTGCAAAATAAACCAGCTGTTCTTTTTGTGCAGTTCCACCAAAATCAACCAAATTCGCGCATAGCTTGTATGATTTCGCCCTTATATGTTGCAACGCCTTGAACTTATCGGCACCTCCTTTCTTGTGGTGGAAATGAATGATTCGATGTATTCATTAACATTTTGTGCAGTTCCCATTGAAATCAAGCTGAGCACCCCTGTTTGCACAAATACAAAAAAGTGATTAGTATAAAGCAAACTGTACTATGAATTGACATTTTCAATAGGCACATACATGGTCCATGTAGAGCACACTTTTATAAAAATGGAACTCACCAGAAAGAATCCTAGAAACAACATTGTACTCACGCATCACAGCAAAAAAATGGAGATTTGTCAGTCCTTCTGAGCTGAAGTTAGTTTGGTCTTGTGGGGAGTAATGTAACCATCCTTCAACTACTCCTTCTGATGAGAAGATAGACAGGGCTTCTTCATCCCGGCATAATCGGAACTAGTCACTTCACGTACTCCATATTCTTCTTCAGAGGAAGATGATCCTGTTGTGCAATGACAAGAGGACTACTAAATGCTAGCATCCCTGTTTGGTCGAGAAAAAGGAAAGGAAAATTTTAAAACAACACAGATGAAGCACTTCTCAAGGACAATACCACTTTTTCATGACAGTATCTAAATAGTAGCACAACACCAATAGAGATGACAAAGCTCAATCATATGGATGAAATCAGTGGGCGAGTACCAACCTTTGTCAGGAGACTTATTGTGTAGAGCATACAGATGAAGCACTTCTCCGGTATCATCTGTTGCTATCTATGGTGGTGGCCATGCTTACTATATACTCCTCGATTAGTTTAATGTTTCCAACATCTTCTTGTGCAGTTCCACTAAAATATATGGTATCTTCAAAGAAGATCCCTGTTTGCACAAGTAGAGATAATTACATATTACATTAAGAGTGGCATCAAATCAGTGGCAAAACAATTGCTCGTTCCAGCCATAGCAATAAATTAAGATGCAAAACTATATCATTACTTGTGTCATCACAGTTCCAGTGCTTCATTACAGCACCGGGAGTTGATTTTTGTTTTTCTTCCGCTTGTTCTTCCCCTTCATCACTTGGTTCAATAACAGACAACCTTCGCCTTCAATGTAAGATTTGGCATGTCAATTAGGGAGCACAAGTATAGTACTAAACTTAATATTCTAATGAAAGTGGCAAAATATAGGCCAACAGTTGGGAAATATCCTTATCTTACCTCAATGGGATATTACAGTGCACATACAGATTGGAAGTCTTGTCTCCATTTGTGCAGTTCACTAAAATCAAGCAACATTATCGTACAAGTAGCACAACATATGAAAGCACATTGCAGAATCATGTGAAAGAAGACTAGTACTGACCTCTCATGATGCGGAATTCAAACAACTCACAAGAAGAAGATCTAAACCAAATTCGCCTTAACGGATAGGAAGTAAGATCTCCTCTTGTGCAGTTCCACTAAGATCAAGCAATCAAGCAACGTTGTCGGTGTGACATTTTGGTTGAACTGCACAAAACACTCTTAAAACAAAAGTGTTTTGTGCAGTGCAACAAAAGCACAATGGCAACGAGGTGAAGTAGATAACCCTGTTTACACAGAGGTGCAAAGGAAACAATTAGTGGTCAATAACGGTGGATGACACAGAAGCCAACAATAAGAAGCATCTACCTTATCTAAATGGGAAAGAAAGCAAGACAATAGAATTTCTCAAATGGTGGCATTGATTAATATTAACATAGAGATTATATTAACAATAAAATTTGTTAAACATGTAATTTGCTTTTAACTATGGCATTGCATCAATTTTCCAGCGGCATTATTAAAGGGTGTTTGTTTACAGGGACATTTTGGTGTAGGGACTAAAAAAACTCCGTGTCAGTCCCATCTAAACCAAACAGGAGGGACTTTTAGGGACTAAAAGTGAGCATTTGGGACTAAAGAAAGAAGACACCGAGGGAGTCTTTTTGGGACTTTTTCCAACAGTTGCCCCTGCCACGCATCGCACCTTGTCTCTATTAGTTCATTACTAGGGGTAACATGGTCTTTTAGCATGTCATTTAATAACCTCTAGTCCATGTTTAGTCCCTGGAACCAAGCAGGTAGGGACTCGGGAGTTTTTAACCAAACAGGGCCTTAGATTAACAACACCTAATGAGTTGCACAGGACAGTGGACGCACCAGCACCATGTGCATCTACCGATGTACTGTGGTCATGCACAGTCTCTTGCAACAAAGAACAAACAACCAAGGAGCATATTTATGTTGGTCCCAGTTTTGTTATCTTTAGACACCTTTCCCTATGTGAGCGCAATAAATCTAGTCCTGCTCAAACTCTATAGCCATGTCCCTTCCTTTTTGAACTAGTACTTTTGCCCCTTCCTTTCCTCTTTGAACCACGTCCTAGATTTATGCGATACAACTTTCCCCACTACTTTCCCCCATTCCTTTCCTCTTTGAACCACGTCCTAGATTCATGTTATACAACTTCCCTCCTTCATTTCCTCTTTTGAACCACGTCCTAGATTCATGCTATATACAACTTTTCCCATTACTTTCCCCCACTCCTTTCCTCTTTGAACCACGTCCTAGATTCATGGTATACATGCAGCTAGAGCAATGCATGTGGAGTAAGTAAATTATACCTTAAGGTTCTTGGGGTGTGGTTCGGTGGGCGACGGGACGACGGCGAAGAAGAAGGGGTCGGAGGCCCTCCCGTGTCGCCGCTGGGTGGAAAGTGAACAGCTACGCCGGTAGTCCCTCGCCGACGGTGACAGCGTTAAGCCTCCTTCCCTTCCCGGTGGACGGATCTTGCCGGCTCTTTGAGCAGCAGTGAGGGGAGAGAGAGGCCAACAAAGTCTTGTTTAGATCTGGAGAGGGCGAGAGAGTGTGAAGAGAGCAACTACAAGCGCTGAGGCTCCAGCGGGAGAGGGCGAGAGAGTGTGAAGAGAGCAACTACAAGTGCTGAGGCTCCGGCGTGTATATATATACTAGAGAGAGAGTGTGAAGCGTGCAAACCCTAGAAAACATTTTGACCAGTCAAAGAATCCTCCTGGCAGAAACTATGCTCAAGTGTAGTTATTGAACCCGAGACCTCAAGTTTGATGAGCGAACAGGCTAACCAGCTACACAACCCTCCCGTTATGTTCAACGAGAGGGAAATAACCTTTTATACATTCCTGCATTCGTGTGACAAGCATGCCGTGTTTTTTGTGTGTGTGTGGGAGTCATTGGGATTTCAATCATAATCGTGTCATGTGGCTTTGGTGGTAAGACTATCCAAAGTGGTGCAGAAATAATGCAGCCTTAGTCACCTTACCTCTCTCCACGTAGTACGTTGGGTCCCACCAGTCAGAGGGTGAAACAAACAAATTAATAAGAAAAATTAAAAGCGCCAGTGGTGTATCTTACCTCACACATCTCGCTACTGCTCGGGAACACTGTCCAATTGATCCCTCTGTTCGCTCACGTACTATTTTAAGTGAATCCTTATTATAACAAGCACACAAATTTTGGGCACTTGTGTTCGACTTAAGTCAGTGTGCCACCGTATCTCGTATACTTACTACTCCCTCCGTCTAGGTGTAATAAGTCATGTTAGAAGGTGCAATGGGACCAAGGTGCGTGCGTGTGCATGTGTGTGTGTGTGTGTGTTTAACAGCATGTGTGTGTTAGAGAGAGCGATAGATCGACCTACTCCTAGAGAGAGATGTTGTGTAGGCTACGATTTTAGCCGCGAGAGTCGGTGCATCCTCTCGTTTCTGGGCGTGTCCGGTAGGGACATGCGGACAGCTGCCACGCCCGCTCCTGACCAGCCTGGCCCACCCAAAGCCCCTCCATCGCCCACGTGCGCTTCCCGCCCGAAACGGTCAGGGCCGCTCCAAAGAATTGGTGCCGCGTTCATGCCCGGGCAGAGCGGACGTGACCTCTCACTGGCGCGAGAGTGATGGTTGCTTTGTCCGTCCAACTTACTGCTGGGTCTATGTGATTTGATGGCTCATTGGTCTTTATTACTGAGGTGGTAGGACTGCTGGATGTCCCACGCTTTCGGCGAAAGGAGGTACTACTACTAGATTACAATTTTCTCCATTCTTACAGCGGAGGCGTGCAAGAGAAGTGAAAACATGCAGGCTCAGTGATTACATGGCCCACCTCACGCTATCATTGTGCGACACCTAACTCTTTACATAGTAGTACTCCCTCCGTTCCTAAATATTACTAGATGAGCCAACTCCTACTGCATAATGGGATTATATTTTTCTCTTTGACATGTTAATGGGACTTAAAAGCTCACTTACATGCATGCTACCGGTGCATGCTTGCATGCAGACATGTTGATGTGATTTAAAACCCACTCACATGCATGTGCCACGGTATTTCTGCATGCTTGCATGTGGCTTAGTGCGGAGCCTCTCAACGTCTAGATCAGACGGCTATTATGGACTGATTTACTTCATCTAACGGCTACATCAACTTTGATGATGTGGCTCAAGGAGAGGATAGAGAATTCCTAGTAGTGGGGGCTAGCTATTACTAGTATATAAGTCTTTGTAGAGATTCCACTACATACGGAACAAAATGAATGAATCTACACTTAAAATGCGTCTATATACATCCGCATGTGGTTCATGGTGAAATCTCTACAAAGACTTATATTTAGGAACGGAGGAAGTACTAGTATAGTGCATACTGTAATTTATCAGCGAGATAAATTTGTACAATGCTATGAAGCTTCCAGCTTCTATTACATGTATCTTGCATCCAAGGTTGCCGGTTACAACATTTCATCAAATACAAAGGAGACTAACATGCATGCTATTGCATCTCAATGGTTGACAGATCATAGCAAATATGTACTCCCTCCGTTCCAAAATAAGTGTCTCAACTTTGTGCAAACTTTAGTACAAAGTTGTACTACTACTAAAGTTGACACTTATTTTGGAACAGAGACAGCTAAAGAAAAAAAATGATCCATGCAGTCCCTAGCCCTTGAACCGTAAACCCTAACTAGGCTTTAATTTGCTAGCAATGTGGCACTTCCTAAGAAATGAAGTTTGCAACCTTTTGACCATCGGATCATTTTGTGCAGTTTCACCAAAATATAGATGAGCATCCCTGTGGCAAAGAAATTGAAAAAGCGTGATTAGAATAAGATTACTGGGACTAGTTGATGAGACATAAACTCATCACAAAGACAGTACGTACAAGCCAGTAGAGGTATGTGCGGGGCAAAGAAGTAGAGAAATATCCATAGGGAGTGGTGTGGGCAGCTGGAGCAGTGGTGCAAGCCGGCTGTAAAGGGAGTTGTACCTGAGGGACGTAGCTCAACCTTGAGGAGGGCAGCGGGAGGCGGCAACTGCCCATGTCGCGGCAGTGAGCAAGGGACAAAGGCAACCTCATCGGCTTTGTGAGAGAGAACGGCGGGGACCCCTGATCAGGACGTGCCGATAGTGGGTTTTCGCCGTCGGCGACGGCCACCGCATCTAGACTAAGCATCCACCCCTTCCCCAAGCGGACGTGATCCGCCGGGATGTTAGAGATGTGGCCACAGTCGTTTTGTGCGAGAGAGTGTGAAGAGAGCAACCCCAGCAAGCAACCGTGTAGGCTGGCCCGTCCTGACTATGTATTAGTGGAGTGGTTTCCTTTTCTCTCCATATGAACCTATCATATTGCGTACATGCCACTGAAGAAAAAAAACTTTATTTATAAATGACGCGGCACCTACTACTCATTCTCTTATAACCTTGCGATTGGCTCTTCGCCTCTTCGGGAAGTCGAGCAATAATGGTAGTGCAGTATATATCGTTCTGGCTATATGAGACCGAATGAATTGTTGCACGTCCACCACGTGGGCGAGGGTCGAGGGGCGAGGGAGAGTGCTACATACGGAGCAAAATGAGTGAATCTACACTCTAAAATACATCTATATACATCAGTGTTTGGAGTATGTACTAGTAGTTCATATTGAAATCTACTAAAGGACATATATATTCAAACAATACTCCTATGATATAATCTCTATAACCAAGGTAGTAGGGAAGAGGAGTAAACGGAGGGAGTAGTAAAATTTTCTCCTCGTCCTGCGAGCCACCGCACGCATGGGCGAGGGAGCGGGCGTAAGGTGGAGCAAGCTTCACCTCATCCTACGAGCCACCGCGCCCATGGGCGGGGGAGATGGCGTACTAAGCAAGCTTCTCCTTGTTCTGCGAGTTGACCGGACACATCAAAAGTACTCCAGTGTATAGAGCCTTGCCTCTAAGGTAGGCCCCACATGGTTTGCATCTTTTTTAACATAACACGTCAAGTCTCAATTTGTTTGTTCACCCGTGGTAGACGATCCTCCCTCCACCAAGTGGACAACCAGTACACATGCCAAATTACCACGTGGGCTGCCTTTTTCGTACAGAAATGAGCTCCACCGTGTACCCGCACGGGTGTGGTTGGGAAAGAGACAGGAGTACGTGCGGCGTGCATGCACCTCTTCTCTTCGTGCACGTCCCCCACCTACGTGGGTGTGTGTGAGAGATACAAACCGCGTTCGTGAGTGTTTTTTGTTTTGGGGTGGGGGTGGGGTGGGGGTTGATTTCGTGAATTATTTGTGGGAATATGTGTCGATGACATCTCAAACAAATTTTTGCATGCAATGTGTGTGAAATGGAGGCCTATCCATATCATACATAGAGGGTCGGGCAATCCACGAGAAGAGAGGGAGGGGTCATAGCTATCGATAGAGTCGAAGAGAGGATCAAGTGGGTGGGTGCGAGATCGATGAAGAGAGCCATCAAAATTGTGTGTGTGTGCAAGTCAAATATATAGGGCGACTGGCCTACCGAAACGTTAGAGCGCACATGTCAAGTTCGTGTGTGGCAGGGAGACATGACTAGAGCGCTCGATGTATTAGTGTGTGTGGGGGGGGGAGGGGGTGGGGGAGGGATAGGTAGAGGCCTAACTATAGAGGTAGAATGACTCGTATATGTGTTGAGAAGGAGAGACCCAGCTATGTCTTGAGGGAGATCGGTCGACATCCATACATAACTGAAGGAAGGGAAATATGATGGGATAGAGAGAGAGAGGAGAGAGAGAGAGAGAGAGGGAGGGAGAGGGGTAGAGTGCTGGATGGGTGATGGAGTTTCTTCACGAAGATGGTGGGAGAGGCCTACTAGACAAACTGAGGGTGGAACTGCAATGTTATCAATAAGAGTGGGGATGTGTTTCTGTGTGTGCCTGTGCGTGATAGATCCGTCGGGACGCATCCATGGATGATGAAGGGGAACCATGTGTTTGGTAAGCAAACCTAACTAGATCGATAGATCAATTGTTGTTTGTCGGAGGAAGGGAGAGACACAACTAATGAGGTAGATCGATCGACGTGTGGGTAAAAATGAGTTATAAGGACCTAGTTAGCTATATGTATAGCGAGAGATCGGTCGGTGTACGTCCATTTGTTACAGGCAAATAAGGCCAAGCGAGACGGATAGACAGAGAGAATGGAGCTGGGAGGTGGTGCGAGAGGCCCAACTACTAGCTAGATAGGGGGAGGAGTGTGCGGTTGTGAGATCGATGAAAAGAGGGGCGAGAGTTTACACATGTGTCTGACCGTATGAGAGACACGAGGCAAGGACACATAAAGGAGGAGATTGAAGGTGTGTGTGTATGTTGTAGGCAGGCATCGCTGGAGAGGTTTATCGATCGGTGTGTGTCGAAAAGGAGTTGTGGAGACTCTGGGAGAACGACCTAAAGAAAAAAAATGAATGTGCCCGGTGGATAGAATGATGAGGGAGGGGGTGGGCGAGGAGGGCGTGTGCATGCACGAGAGAAAGTTAGTGGTAGCTACAAAGGTTAGAGGATTGTGTGGGTGTAAGAGACTAACAAAGATCATAATTTGTTATGAAAGTATTTGAATAGGAGATCATAGTGTTTTAAACAATGCATGCATGAATATAGTGGTGATACACGTGTTGTGCACATGTTATACCATAATGTGATAATGCATGGCGTTTGCAACTCACAGCTAAATGCCGAACAATCTAAACCATACTATACATCAAACAATCTCACATTTTATTTGAATTTGTGATAATGTGTGGCGTTTGCAGCTTACAACTAAATATCAAACAATCTAAACAATACTATATATCGAACATTCTCACATTTTATTTGAATTTGTGGTAATGTGTGGTGTTTGCAACTCACATCTAAATACTTGTAGGCGTAGGGGGCGGGGCACCATACATAATGCGATAAACACATTATACATATGAGACATGGTTTAGATTATGAAGTATCTAGCTAGAGCTAGAAATGTAATGTGATTTGAAATCAAAATAAAGTGGATTCAAAAAATCTAGTTCGAGTTCATATAGTAAACATAGTTCATATGTAACTCGAGACTAATCATGTGGTGTGCTGTGAAGATAATACACAAACGATGGTTTAACTTGACAATAATGATGATTGTAGATCTTATTAAAATAGATAAATGAATTCAAATGCTTTGACTTCACAACAATCATTACGGTAGATCTTATTCAAATAGAGAAACAAATTCAAATTTAGTTCATACTAAAGCGGTAGTATATACGTTTGGAATGCACTAAAACGTTCATTTGAGTAGTAGGTGGCATGCATTATACACGTAGCGAAATATTTTAATTGAACATAACATAAATTCAAAGTTTTGAATGACATTTGTAGTGCGCATTGATTTGGTACAATACATGTTAGGCTTGTCCGGAAATTTCAACTCGCGCCTTGTTAGCCCGAAATATTTAAGATAAATCCTTGTCTCGTTGTGCTCTGACAACTCCCTCCATCTCAACCCGCGCGTTGCTATTCCGAAATTACAACGCGCGCAAAAACTCCCACCTCCTGTGAAATCCCGACACGCGAAATGCCCATGGTACCCCTGAACCGAAAGTACCGCCTCAAATCGGTGGGGGTACTTTCATAACTTACCCCACATTTCGGACAAGCGCGTCTCTAAGCCATGGTTCCCCACTGCCATCCCATCCGCCCACCCATTCGTACACCGAGGCAGCAAAAACCCGCGACGAAACCCCACACCCTGCTCCATCCGCCACTCAGCCGGAGCCTCTTCCCCGACGATGTCGTCTACAGCAACACCTCGACGTCCCTCATCCACCGTACCGGATGAGGATCCGTCGTCGATCTCATCGTCCCACTGGTTCATCCACCCCGTCCTCCACCTCCAAGGAGCTGCCCCGACGTTCCCCTCGTCTTTCGCGCCACCTCCATTCCCACACCGCCGTCTTCACTTGCACCACCGGAAGAGCATCATCATCACCGTTTCCTCGGATGAAGCTGCGGCCCAATCGGCACCACCAAAGAGGTTGTACACTAATCGCCGCATTTTCTTCTTGATTCGATCTCATGGTGCCGCCGGCGCTCGGTCCCGAGCCGACACGGCGCGGCTCCATCCACGGCGGCGTCGCCGGCCACTTCCTCCACGACGTCGCTCCCTCGGCGGCGATGTCCACATCAGTAGGAGCTTCTGCTGCTTTAGCTCTCGCTCGCGCTGCTGCTCTGCTCTTGCTCTCGGTCCCCTGCCTGGTCTGCTCTTGCTAGTGCTCTTGCTCGCGCTGCTTGTCTCGCTCTTGCTCTTGCTTGCGATGCTGCTCCAATTTAGCTACACTTCAGTCGACTGAATCGACTTTTGGTTCAGTCGATTTTCAGGGGTGGGGGGGGGGCTCGCCGGGGTGAAGGAAGAACCAGCCGCAGTGGGGAGGGGGGCTCGCCGGAGAGGTACCCCACTATCTATCTTAGGGTTCAGGATGGGGGCGGTGGTCGCCGGTGGTGGCGGGGCGTTGGCGGGGCGGTGGCGTGGGGATCGCCGAAGAAAAAGCTTGACACGGGGGGCCTAGAGGGATGGCTGGGGCGGCGGCGGACCGACGGTGGGGAGTGTTTTTGGGGCGGGCGGGGCGGCGCACCTACGGCCGCGGGCGGCGGGGAGCTGCTGTTTGGCCGGTGGTGGCTGGCGGCTCAGGGGGGTGGAGGTTGAAGATGAACCTCAGGCCCTTGATTTCGTATCCAACGGCTGCAAAATCAACTAAACAGAGATGAAAAAGTCAGTCGACCGACGTGTAGCCTCACCTTGCTAGTGCGTTCAGTTTCGACAGCAAAATTCAGTTTCGACAGTTAAGTTCAGTTTCGACAGTTAAGTTTAGTTTCGATAGTTAAGTTCAGAGATGAGCGGCTGATGTATTTTACATCTAGCACTTCGTGGTTATGTATTTTACGTCATGTATTGGAGATGATATTAGAATTCCACTCTGGTTAGCGTTGTTCGTTGTCTCTCTTGTCCTGCTTCAGCCTCGGCGTCGTACAACTCACCGAAGCTGCTCCAACGACGAAACCCTCCGTCACAGTGGAGCAGTACCTCGGGCTCCATCTCCAGATGCCTAAGATCTTCTTCCCCTCCTCCGACAGCAAAGTCAGCCGGAGCATCCTCACCGGCCAACCCAATCACGCTGAGATTGACATGGCTTCGCCAAAAAGGTTGTACACTTGTTGCATCTCTTTTTTACTCTACATGTTATATATATTGTCCACTGAGCACAGGGATTTGTTCCTTTAGTGTCTCCTTGAAAGAAAAAACATAGGAATTTTAATTTTCACTTGTCCTCCTTTTCAAATTCCTATTCATGAAGCAAAATACTAAGAGATACTAGCATAATAGCATTATAACCGTACATTTTCTTGTGGTTTGACTTAATCTCACCATGCTTCTTTGCATCCTGTGATCTTCCAATTGTTGTGAATCAAACACCCAGATTGGCAGAAATACTGTGTTTTTAAATTATCTGTTTTGCACGTGCATTCCTATCCTATTCCTGTCTATTTCCTATCCCTGCATTGTTGGAATCCTCCAATTCAAACGAGCCCTTACAAAATTACTTCTCTTACAGATAGTTGTCAAAGAAAAGCTTGCGTGGTTTGTCCCGCTCCTGCTGCGCCGTCGTCCACCCCAGCTCAGCTGCTCCAACAATAGAAGGGTCCAGCACAGCAGGCATCCGGCCTCCAGACTGTCTTTCGCCGCCTCAGATCTTCTTCCCCGCCGCTGGCAGCCATGAAAACTGCATTACCATCATCAACCGAGCAGATGACCTCGAGGACTACACGGGTCCGCAAGAGAGTGTTGGGGAACGTAGTAATTTCAAAAATTTCCTATGCACAAGCAAGATCATGGTGATGCATAGCAATGAGAGGGGAGAGTGTTGTCTACGTACCCTCATAGACCGATAGCGGAAGCGTTATAACAACATGGTTGATGTAGTCGTACGTCTTCACGGCCTGACCGATCAAGCACCGAAACTACGGCACCTCCGAGTTCTAGCACACGTTCAGCTCGATGACGATCCCTGGACTCCAATCCAGGAAAGTGTCGGGGAAGAGTTCCGTCAGCACGACGGCGTGGTGACGATCTTGATGTTCTACCATCGCAGGGCTTCGCCTAAGCACCACTACAATATTATCGAGGATTATGGTGGAGGGGGGCACCACACACGGCTAAGAGATCAATGATCAATTGTTGTGTCTATGGGGTGCCCCTGCCCCCGTATATAAAGGAGCAAGGGGGGAGGTGGCCTGCCTAGGAGGAGGGCACGCCAAGGGGAGAGTCCTACTCCCACCGGGAGGGAGTAGGACTCCTCCTTTCCTTGTTGGAGTAGGAGAGAAGGAAAAAGTGGGAGAGGAAGAAGGAAAAGGGGGCTGCACCCCTTGTCCAATTTGGACCAGAAGGGGGGGGCACGCGCCTCCTTCCTTTTGGCCTCTCTCCTCTATTCCCGTATGGCCCAATAAGGCCCATATACTCCCCGGCGAATTCCCGTAACTCTCCGGTACTCCGAAAAATACCCGAATCACTCGGAACCTTTCCGATGTCTGAATATAGTCGTCCAATATATCGATCTTTACATCTCGACCATTTCGAGACTCCTCGTCATGTCCCCGATCTCATCCGGGACTCCGAAGTCCTTCGGTACATCAAAACTCATAAACTCATAATATAACTTTCATCGAAACCTTAAGCGTGCGGACCCTACGGGTTCGAGAACAATGTAGACATGACCGAGACACGTCTCCGGTCAATGACCAATAGCGGAACCTGGATGCTCATATTGGCTCCCACATATTCTACGAAGATCTTTATCGGTCAGACCGCATAACAACATACGTTGTTCCCTTTGTCACCGGTATGTTACTTGCCCGAGATTCGATCGTCGGTATCTCAATACCTAGTTCAATCTCGTTGCCGGAAAGTCTCTTTACTAGTTCCGTAATACATCATTCGACAACTAACTCATTAGTTGCAATGCTTGCAAGGCTTAAGTGATGTGCATTACCGAGAGGGCCCAGAGATACCTCTCCGACAATCGGAGTGACAAATCCTAATCTCGAAATACGCCAACCCAACATGTACCTTTGGAGACACCTGTAGAGCTCCTTTATAATCACCCAGTTATGTTGTGACGTTTGGTAGCACACAAAGTGTTCCTCCGGCAAACGGGAGTTGCATAATCTCATAGTCATAGGAACATGTATAAGTCATGAAGAAAGCAATAGCAACATACTAAACGATCAAGTGCTAAGCTAACGGAATGGGTCAAGCCAATCACATCATTCTCCTAATGATGTGATCCCGTTAATAAAATGACAAATCATGTCTATGGTTAGGAAACATAACCATCTTTGATCAACGAACTAGTAGAGTAGAGGCATACTAGTGACATACTGTTTGTCTATGTATTCACACATGTATTATGTTTCCGGTTAATACAATTCTAGCATGAATAATAAACATTTATCATGATATAAGGAAATAAATAATAACTTTATTATTGCCTCTAGGGCATATTTTCTTCAGTCTCCCACTTGCACTAGAGTCAATAATCTAGTTCACATCACCATGTGATTTATCAGCAATAGTTCACATCGTCATGTGACCAACACCCAAAGTTCACATCGTCATGTCACCAAAACCCAAAGGGTTTACTAGAGTCAATAATCTAGTTCACATCGCTATGTGATTAACACCCAAAGAGTATTAAGGTGTTATCATGTTTTGCTTGTGAGATAGTTTTAGTCAACGGGTCTGTCACATTCAGATCCGTAAGTATTTTGCAAATTCTATGTCTACAATGCTCTGCACGGAGCTACTTTAGCTAATTGCTCCCACTTTCAATATGTATCCAGATGAAGACTTACAGTCATCTGGATCAGTGTCAAAATGTAGCGACCCGACCCAAATGGATCAAGTCTCTGTGCTTAAGTGTCATCCCTGGATCGGTATGCTGACACACATAGTACTCGAGGATTTATAACAGAGGTAAATCACATGTATCAAGTAACGTAAATACTATTACCTCAATCCAAAATAGCGGAAGTAACAAGGTTGTGGATTCCCATCAACACCAATGGCAAAGTTGAGTGTAGAAAAATCGTAACCCGAACGTATCACTTACTCATCGTAAGATAATCCTGCAACATGAGATGTTGCTGCCACAAAGGGTCAGTACATTGAATGTACTGGCAAATTCACACTGTAGAGCAATGCTGAAATATGGCTATCACTACATGCATATTTGGCTGGTGGAAAAAGCTCTATGGTTACATTTGTGCGTAAAGCCAATTTTTCCCTACTGCAAAGGAATAAATTTTATTTAACTATCATGGTGGTTGTTAATGTTGGGGAACGTTGTAGAAAATTAAAATTTTTCCTACGGTTTCACCAAGATCCATCTATGAGTTCATCTAGCAACGAGTCATGGGAGAGAGAGATTGCATCTACATACCACTTTGTAGATCGCGAGCGGAAGCGTTCAACGAACGGGGATGATGTAGTCGTACACACCGTGATCCAAATCACCGGAGATCCTAGCACCGAAAGCACGGCACCTCCGCATTCAACACACGTACGGTCAGCGTAACGTCTCCTTCTTCTTGATCCAGCAAGGAAAAGGAGAGGTTGGGGAAGAAGACTCCAGTAGCAGCACGATGGCGTGGTGATGGAGGAGCCGCAGTACTCCGACAGGGCTTCGCCGAGCTCTTACGGAGGAGGAGGAGGTGTTGGAGAGGGAGAGGGAGGCGCCAGGGCATAGGGTGGTCAGCCCCCTCTCCCCTCCCCCCTTTATATAACCCCTTGGGGGGGCGCCGGCCCTAGGAGATGGAATCTCCTAGGGGGGCGGCGGCCAGGGAGGGGGGCTTGCCCCCCAAGCAAGGGGGCGCCCCCTTTAGGGTTCCCCCCCCCCTCCCCAAACCCTAGGCGCATGGGCCCTTGGGGGGGGGGGAGGCGCACCAGCCCACTATGGGCTGGTTCCCTCCCTCATACAGCCCATGGGGCCCTCCGGGATAGGTGGCCCCACCCGGTGGACCCCCCGGGACCCTCCGGTGGTCCCGGTACAATACCGATAACCCCGAAACTTGTCCCGATGTCCGTATGATGACTTTCCATATATAAATCTTTACCTCCGGACCATTCCGAAACTCCTCGTGACGTCCGGGATCTCATCCGGGACTCCGAACAACATTCGGGTTACTGCATATACATATCTTCACAACCCTAGCGTCACCGAACCTTAAGTGTGTAGACCCTACGGGTTCGGGAGACATGCAGACATGACCGAGACGGCTCTCGGGCAATAACCAACAGCGGGATCTGGATACCCATGTTGGCTCCCACATGCTCCACGATGATCTCATCGGATGAACCATGATGTCGAGGATTCAATTAATCCCGTATACGATTCCCTTTGTCAATCGGTATTTTACTTGCCTGAGATTCGATCGTCGGTATCCCAATACCTCGTTCAATCTCATTACCGGCAAGTCACTTTTCTCGTACCGTAATGCATGATCCCGTGATCAAACACTTTGATCACATTGAGCTCATTATGATGATGCATTACCGAGAGGGCCCGGTGATACCTCTCCGTCAAGCGGAGTGACAAATCCCAGTCTCGATCCATGTCAACCCAACAGACACTTTCAGAGATACCCGTAGTATACCTTTATAGTCACCCAGTTACGTTGTGACGTTTGGCACACCCAAAGCACTCCTACGGTATCCGGGAGTTACACGATCTCATGGTCTAAGGAAAGGATACTTGACATTGGAAAACTCTAGCAAACGAACTATGCGATCTTATGCTATGTTTAGGATTGGGTCTTGTCCATCACATCATTCTCCGAATGATGTGATCCCGTTATCGATGACATCCAATGTCCATAGTCAGGAAACCATGACTATCTGTCGATCAACGAGCTAGTCAACTAGAGGCTCACTAGGGACATGTTTGTTGTCTGTTATTCACACATGTATTACGATTTCCGGATAACACAATTATAGCACGAATAAAGACAATTATCATGAATAAGGAAATATAATAATAATGCTTTTATTATTGCCTCTAGGGTATATTTCCAACAGTCTCCCACTTGCACTAGAGTCAATAATCTAGTTACATTGTGATGAATCGAACACCCATAGAGTTCTGGTGCTGATCATGTTTTGCCTTAGGGAGAGGTTTAGTCAACGGATCTGCGACATTCAGATTCGTGTGCACTTTACAAATCTCTATGTCTCCATCTTGAACATTTTCACGAATGGAGTTGAAGCGACGCTTGATGTGCCTGGTCTTCTTGTGAAACCTGGGCTCCTTTGCAAGTGCAATAGCTCCAGTGTTGTCACAGAAGAGCTTGATTGGCCCCGATGCATTGGGTATGACTCCGAGGTCGGTGATGAACTCCTTCACCCAAATTGCTTCATGTGCTGCCTCCGAGGCTGCCATGTACTCCGCTTCACATGTAGATCCCGCCACGACGCTTTGCTTGCAACTGCACCAGCTTACTGCCCCACCATTCAAAATATACACGTATCCGGTTTGTGACTTAGAGTCATCCAGATCTGTGTCGAAGCTAGCGTCGACGTAACCTTTTACGACGAGCTCTTCGTCACCTCCATAAACGAGAAACATTTCCTTGGTCCTTTTCAGGTACTTCAGGATATTCTTGACCGCTGTCCAGTGTTCCTTGCCGAGATTACTTTGGTACCTACCTACCAAACTTACGGCAAGGTTTACATCAGGTCTGGTACACAACATGGCATACATAATAGAACCTATGGCTGAGGCATAGGGGATGACGCTCATCTCTTCTATATCTTCTGCCGTGGTCGGACATTGAGCTGAGCTCAATTTCACACCTTGTAACACAGGTAAGAACCCTTTCTTAGATTGATCCATATTGAATTTCTTCAATATCTTATCAAGGTATGTGCTTTGTGAAAGACCTATGAGGCGTCTCGATCTATCTCTATAGATCTTGATGCCTAATATATAAGCAGCTTCTCCAAGGTCCTTCATTGAAAAACTTTTATTCAAGTAGGCCTTAATGTTGTCCAAGAGTTCTATATCATTTCCCATCAAAAGTATGTCGTCTACATATAATATGAGAAATGCTACAGCGCTCCCACTCACTTTCTTGTAAACACAGGCTTCTCCATAAGTCTGTGTAAACCCAAACGCTTTGATCATCTCATCAAAGCGAATGTTCCAACTCCGAGATGCTTGCACCAGCCCATAAATCGAGCGTTGGAGCTTGCACACCTTGTCAGCGTTCTCAGGATCGACAAAACCTTCCGGCTGCATCATATACAATTCTTCCTTAAGGAAACCATTAAGGAATGCCGTTTTGACGTCCATTTGCCATATTTCATAATCATAGAATGCGGCAATTGCTAACATGATTCGGACGGACTTCAGCTTCGCTACCGGTGAGAAAGTCTCATCGTAGTCAACCCCTTGAACTTGTCGATAACCCTTAGCGACAAGCCGAGCTTTATAGATGGTCACATTACCATCCGCGTCTGTCTTCTTCTTAAAGATCCATTTATTTTCTATGGCTCGCCGTTCAACGGGCAAGTTAGTCAAAGTCCATACTTCCTTTTCATACATGGATCCTATCTCGGATTTCATGGCTTCCAGCCATTTGTCGGAATCCGGGCCCGCCACTGCTTCCTCATAGTTCGAAGGTTCACCGTTGTCTAACAACATGATTTCCAAGACAGGGTTGCCGTACCACTCTGGTGCGGAAAGTGTCCTTGTGGACCTTCGAATTTCAGTAGGAGCTTGATTAGAAGCATCATGATCATCATCATTAGTTTCCTCTCTAGTCGGCGCAGGCACCTCAGAAACGTTTTCTTGAGTTTCGCCATTTTCCGGTTCAAGAGGTAACACTTCATCAAGTTCTACTTTCCTCCCACTTACTTCTTTCAAGAGAAACTCTTTCTCCAGAAAGGATCCATTCTTGGCAACAAAGATCTTGCCTTCGGATCTGAGGTAGAAGGTATACCCAACAGTTTCTTTAGGGTATCCTATGAAGACGCATTTTTCCGACTTGGGTTGAGCTTTTCAGGTTGAAGTTTCTTGACATAAGCATCGCATCCCCAAACTTTTAGAAACGACAGCTTAGGTTTCTTCCCAAACCATAATTCATACGGTGTCGTCTCAACGGATTTCGACGGAGCCCTATTTAAAGTGAATGCGGCAGTCTCTAAAGCATAGCCCCAAAAAGATAGCGGTAACTCGGTAAGAGACATCATAGATCGCACCATATCTAATAAAGTGCGATTACGACGTTCGGACACACCATTACGCTGAGGTGTTCCAGGCGGCGTGAGTTGTGAAACTATTCCACATTTTCTTAAGTGTGTGCCAAATTCGTGACTCAAGTATTCTCCTCCACGATCTGATCGTAGAAACTTGATCTTTCTCTCACGTTGATTTTCAACCTCACTCTGAAATTCCTTGAACTTTTCAAAGGTCTCAGACTTGTATTTCATCAAGTAGATATACCCATATCTACTCAAGTCATCAGTGAGGGTGAGAACATAACGATAGCCACCGCGAGCCTCAACACTCATTGGACCGCATACATCGGTATGTATGATTTCCAATAAGTTGGTTGCTCTCTCCATTGTTCCTGAGAACGGAGTCTTGGTCATTTTACCCATGAGGCATGGTTCGCACGTGTCAAATGATTCATAATCAAGAGACTCTAAAAGTCCATTTGCATGGAGCTTCTTCATGCGTTTGACACCTATGTGACCAAGGCGGCAGTGCCACAAATATGTGGGACTATTGTTATCAACTTTAACTCTTTTGGTATTCACACTATGAATATGTGTATCATCACGTACGAGATTCATTAAGAATAAACCATTAACCATCGGAGCATGACCATAAAACATATCTCTCATATAAATGGAACAACCATTATTCTCGGATTTAAATGAGTAGCCATCTCGAATTAAACGAGATCCAAACACAATGTTCATGCTCAAACTTGGCACTAAATAACAATTATTGAGGTTTAAAACTAATCCCGTAGGTAAATGTAGAGGCAGCGTGCCGACGGTGATCACATCGACCTTGGAACCATTCCCGACGCGCATCGTCACCTCGTCCTTCGCCAGTCTCCGTTTATTCCGCAGCTCCTGCTTTGAGTTACAAATGTGAGCAACTGCACCGGTATCAAATACCCAAGAGCTACTACGAGTACTGGTAAGGTACACATCAATTACATGTATATCACATATACCTTTGGTTTTGCCGGCCTTCTTGTCCGCTAAGTATTTGGGGCAGTTCCGCTTCCAGTGACCACTTCCCTTGCAATAAAAACACTCAGTTTCGGGCTTGGGTCCATGCTTTGGCTTCTTCCCGGAAACTTGCTTACCGGGCGCGGCAACTTCCTTGCCGTCCTTCTTGAAGTTCTTCTTACCCTTGCCCTTCTTGAACTTAGTGGTTTTATTCACCATCAACACTTGATGCTCCTTCTTGATTTCTACCTCTGCTGATTTCAGCATAGCATATACCTCAGGAATGGTCTTTACCATCCCCTGCATATTGTAGTTCATCACAAAGCTCTTGTAGCTAGGTGGAAGCGACTGGAGGATTCTGTCAATGACCGCTTCATCCGGGAGATTAACTTCCAGTTGAGTCAAGCGGTTGTGCAACCCAGACATTTTGAGTATGTGTTCACTGACAGAGCTATTTTCCTCCATCTTACAGCTAAAGAATTTGTCGGAGACTTCATATCTCTCGACCCGGGCATGAGCTTGGAAAACCATTTTCAGCTCTTCGAACATCTCATATGCTCCATGTCTCTCAAAACGCTTTTGGAGCCCCGGCTCTAAGCTGTAAAGCATGCCGCACTGAACGAGGGAGTAATCATCGCAGCGTGACTGCCAAGCGTTCATAACGTCTTGTTCTGCAGGGAGAATAGGTGCGTCACCCAGCGGTGCTCGTAGGACATAATCTTTCTTGGCAGCTATGAGGATGATCCTCAGGTTCCGGACCCAGTCCGTATAGTTGCTACCATCGTCTTTCAGCTTGGTTTTCTCTAGGAACGCGTTGAAGTTGAGGACTACGTTGGCCATTTGATCTACAAGACATATTGTAAATATTTAGACTAAGTTCATGATAATAAAGTTCATTTAATCAAATTATTTAATGAACTCCCACTTAGATAGACACCCCTCTTCTAGTCATCTAAGTATTACATGATCCGAGTCAACTAGGCCGTGTCCGATCATCACGTGAGACGGACTAGTCAACATCGGTGAACATCTTCATGTTGATCGTATCTTCTATACGACTCATGCTCGACCTTTCGGTCTTCTGTGTTCCGAGGCCATGTCTGTACATGCTAGGCTCGTCAAGTCAACCAAAGTGTTTTGCGTGTGTAAATCTGTCTTACACCCGTTGTATGTGAACGTTAGAATCTATCACACCCGATCATCACGTGGTGCTTCGAAACAACGAACTGTCGCAACGGTGCACAGTTAGGGTGAACACTTTCTTGAAATTATTATGAGGGATCATCTTATTTACTACCGTCGTTCTAAGTAAACAAGATGCAAAACATGATAAACATCACATGCAATCAAATAATATACGTGACATGATATGGCCAATATCACATAGCGCCTTTGATCTCCATCTTGGGGCTCCATGATCATCTTGTCACCGGCTTGACACCATGATCTTCATCATCATGTCTCCATGAAGTTGCTCGCCAACTATTACTTCTACTACTATGGCTAATGCGTTTAGCAATAAAGTAAAGTAATTTACATGGCGTTTCTCAATGACACGCAGGTCATACAAAAATAAAGACAACTCCTATGGCTCCTGCCGGTTGTCATACTCATCGACATGCAAGTCGTGATTCCTATTACAATAGCATGAACATCTCATACATCACATATAGATCATTCATCATACATCACAACTTTGGCCATATCATATCACAAAGCACTTGCTGCAAAAACAAGTTAGACGTCCTCTAATTGTTGTTGCAAGTTTTACGTGGCTGAATTAGGGTTCTAGCAAGAACGTTTTCTTACCTACGATAAAATCACAACGTGATTTGTCAACTTCTATTTACCCTTCATAAGGACCCTTTTCATCGAATCCGCTCCAACTAAAGTGGGAGAGACAGACACCCGCCAGCCACCTTATGCAACTAGTGCATGTTAGTCGGTGGAACCGGTCTCACGTAAGAGTACGTGTAAGGTTGGTCCGGGCCGCTTCATCCCACAATACCGCTGAAGCAAGATAAGACTAGTAGCGGCAAGAAGAGTTGACAACATCTACGCCCACAACAAATTGTGTTCTACACGTGCAATAGAGAACTACGCATAGACCTAGCTCATGATGCCACTGTTGGGGAACGTTGCAGAAAATTAAAATTTTTCCTACGGTTTCACCAAGATCCATCTATGAGTTCATCTAGAAACGAGTCATGGGAGAGAGAGAGATTGCATCTACATACCACTTTGTAGATCGCGAGCGGAAGCGTTCAACGAACGGGGATGATGTAGTCATACACACCGTGATCCAAATCACCGGAGATCCTAGCACCGAAAGCACGGCACCTCCGCGTTCAACACACGTACGATCAGCATAACGTCTCCTTCTTCTTGATCCAGCAAGGCAAAGGAGAGGTTGGGGAAGAATACTCCAGCAGCAGCACGACGGCGTGGTGATGGAGGAGCCGCAGTACTCCGACAGGGCTTCGCCGAGCTCTTACGGAGGAGGAGGAGGTGTTGGAGAGGGAGAGGGAGGCGCCAGGGCATAGGGTGGTCAGCCCCCTCTCCCCTCCCCCCTTTATATAACCCCTTGGGGGGGCGCCGGCCCTAGGAGATGGAATCTCCTAGGGGGGGCGGCGGCCAGGGAGGGGGGCTTGCCCCCCAAGCAAGGGGGCGCCCCCTTTAGGGTTCCCCCCCTCCCCAAACCCTAGGCGCATGGGCCCTTGGGGGGAGGCGCACCAGCCCACTATGGGCTGGTTCCCTCCCTCATACAGCCCATGGGGCCCTCCGGGATAGGTGGCCCCACCCGGTGGACCCCCCGGGACCCTCCGGTGGTCCCGGTACAATACCGATAACCTCGAAACTTGTCCCGATGTCCGTATGATGACTTTCCATATATAAATCTTTACCTCCGGACCATTACGAAACTCCTCGTGACGTTCGGGATCTCATCCGGGACTCCGAACAACATTCGGGTTACTGCATATACATATCTTCACAACCCTAGCGTAACCGAACCTTAAGTGTGTAGACCCTACGGGTTCGGGAGACATGCAGACATGACCGAGACGGCTCTCGGGCAATAACCAACAGCGGGATCTGGATACCCATGTTGGCTCCCACATGCTCCACAATGATCTCATCGGATGAACCACGATGTCGAGGATTCAATTAATCCCGTATACGATTCCCTTTGTCAATCGGTATTTTACTTGCCCGAGATTCGATCATCGGTATCCCAATACCTCGTTCAATCTCGTTACCGGCAAGTCACTTTTCTCGTACCGTAATGCATGATCCCGTGATCAAACACTTTGATCACATTGAGCTCATTATGATGATGCATTACCGAGAGGGCCCGGTGATACCTCTCTGTCAAGCGGAGTGACAAATCCCAGTCTCGATCCATGTCAACCCAATAGACACTTTCAGAGATACCCGTAGTATACCTTTATAGTCACCCAGTTACGTTGTGACGTTTGGCACACCCAAAGCACTCCTACGGTATCCGGGAGTTACACGATCTCATGGTCTAAGGAAAGGATACTTGACATTGGAAAACTCTAGCAAACGAACTATGCGATCTTATGCTATGTTTAGGATTGGGTCTTGTCCATCACATCATTCTCCTAATGATGTGATCCCGTTATCGATGACATCCAATGTCCATAGTCAGGAAACCATGACTATCTGTCGATCAACGAGCTAGTCAACTAGAGGCTCACTAGGGACATGTTTGTTGTCTGTTATTCACACATGTATTACGATTTTCGGATAACACAATTAT
This sequence comes from Aegilops umbellulata, assembly GCA_032464435.1. NCBI lineage: Eukaryota > Viridiplantae > Streptophyta > Magnoliopsida > Poales > Poaceae > Aegilops > Aegilops umbellulata. Next base: position 388,416,308 of record CP136057.1, on the reverse strand, counting down.
AGCACGAATAAAGACAGTTATCATGAATAAGGAAATATAATAATAATGCTTTTATTATTGCCTCTAGGGCATATTTCCAACAGTTAAACATTGAGAATGGTTGACAGCATTCTCAATCCCAATTAAGCATCATCACTAAAACCCAACAAATTATTTATAGCAACATGATGAGATCAATAGGATAATCCAAGAACTAGATACTCAAGATGTCCATAACCGGGGACACGGCTAATCATGATTAGTTTGTACACTCTACAGAGGTTTGCGCACTTTTCCCCACAAGACTCGATCTCTTCCATTGGATTTCTCGCACTACATGGTGTTTGAGAAACGGATGACCGAGACATAGTCTTTCAGAAGCGTTTGCACCTTACGATGGGTAGACCATACCACCTACAACCCCTACATCTGCTGGTCTACCACTGTAAGAGTTCACACGACTTAGTCAACTATGCTAGAGCCCATAGTAGCTTGTGGCTGCACACGGAAGTTTCTAGTATGAATAATCTCATGATCCCTTTGAGCCTGGGTGGCGGTCCATAAAAAAACAGGCAATCCTGGTTTACCCAGGTGCCTAGACAGGCAATCCTGGAATAACCAGGTACCTCAATCCACCCAGATGTGTGTTTAAGTTGCCACCTTAAGTAAACCGTTAATTAACAATCTCACATCTGTCATCGATACTCTCAAAACCCAATCCACGTCTACGAGCATAGCATGGTAATATAAGCATAGCGTAATAGTAACTCCCAAGGTTTGAATGCAGGGCAATAGGTTCCTACCTCATCAACTACTTCCCAATACCCACTTGTTATCAATCCTACTCATGCAATGTTTGAGGGTTGAAACTAATGCATAAAAAAACTGGGTATGAAAGGGATATGATCAAAGTGTGAACTTGCCTGCAATGTTGATGAAGATGATTCACACTCATAACTCTTGATAGTTCTACTCGTCTCACTCTGGTCAATCTATCGTAAGCAAGCAATAGTAACCACACATAAGCACTCACTCAAAAGATCCGAAAGACAGAAGAAGACGATTCAGAAAACATCAAAACCAAGCAAATAACTCTTGCAACATAAAACAATTTCTAACAGTACCAAAATTATATGAATTTGGCCTTATCAGAAAGTTTAGGTCAAGAGCTTTGATATGCAAAAAGAATCAACTCAAACGGAGCTATGAAACTCAAGTTACGATCAAACGAAGTTTGAATTTAAATCTGGTCTAATTCAAATTTTAAACTTTCAAAAACATGTTTGAGTTGGATTACTGGATAGAGGGGTTCATAACGAAGACGTGGGCATTGGTTTCGTTGAATTTGGACAAACGAGTAAAAAGTAATGATCGATTGAAGTACAGGGACTAATCTGTGAAGAAAATTATCACGAATAGGTACCTGGCCGAAATCAAAAGAAAAAGAAAAAATCTATCGAGCGAACGCTCCTAACAGAACTAATCTAATGAATCTGTTCACTAACAATCATAAACAAACTATCGTTCGTTAAATAACCGGTAAATCGAGTTTTTAAGAAAAACCGAAGAGAAAAACCTAACCTTAATAAAATAAACCAGGACGGGCGGCGGTTTTAACAGTCGGCGGCGATCGGGCGGTTTTTGGTGAGAAAACCGGCGGCGGCGGCGGTTTGGATCGGCGAGCTCCGACGAGTGCGGCGTGCTCCGGCGCGGCTACGGCAGCGCGGTGCGGCGCAGGCGATGGCAGCGGGCGGCGCGGGCGGTGGTGCAGGCGAGCAGCGACGCGGGCGGCGAAACAAGGCGGCGGCGGCGGCGCGGATCTGCGGCGCAAGGGCGGCGGCACGATGCGAGGAGGGGAGGCGGCGCAATGCAAGGAGGGGGGTCTGGGCGCAGCCTATAAGGGTGGTGGCCGACTTGGGCGAGGGGCGACGGTGCCGTGGCGGCGCCGGACTTCGGGGAAGTCCCGGTCGTGCATGGGAGGAAGGAGGCGGCGGCGACTTGGGCCGGCCGGCTGGGCTTCGGCCCAGTTGGCCCACGGGGAATATTTTTTTAAATTTTTCTCCAGACAAACATATTCATAAAAAACAGAAATAAAAGAAAATATTATATAGGCATATAATATATTAAAATTTTCAAGAAAAAGGTTTTCTACAACATGGACATTTTTATAACTTCAAATAAAATCGACACATATTTAGATAATTCAAAGAGTGCTACTGGTCTAATAGAATCCATTAAAAATCATTTTAAAAATACCAAATTTAATTCAAATTTATTTCTCTCCAATTTTCTGATGTAGGGAATCATGTTACCCTATTTTTCCTATATTTTATTTTTGGAGAAAAATAATTTGAATAAAACTCGAATAACTCCAAATTGAAAATAAATTCAAAAGAACTTTGAGTTTAATTCTTTGAAACTCCCAACTCATATTTCATATAATTTGAAGAAGTCATTTTATCTTCTCACATGAAAATCATTGAGTTGCGTAAAGTTTCTGAATTAAAAATATTTCCAAATGAAATTCAAATATTTTCAAATACCCTTTCATTTAATTAAATGGAAGAAGTCATATCATCTTCGCTCAAGGGTTTTGTATTTGAAAAGAATTTGAATTTATGGAGATCAGAATGCAAAATGAAAGTTTGGGAAAGTCCTTTTGTTCCCTCTCATTTAACTTCCAAAAGTTTCGAATTTCACTCAATTTCACTCAAGTAATCTAACAATCAATCAGAACTATCTATTCAATATAACATTCCAAAATTTAGAATTTTGGGATATTACACAAAACTTGCATCGACGTAACCCTTTACGACGAACCTTTTTGTCACCTCCATAATCGAGAGACATATCCTTATTCCACTAAGGATAACTTTGACCAATGTCCAGTGATCTACTCCTAGATCACTATTGTACTCCCTTGCCAAAATCAGTGTAGGGTATACAATAGGTCTGGTACACAGCATGGCATACTTTATAGAACCTATGGCTGAGGCATAGGGAATGACTTTCATTCTCTTTCTATCTTCTGCCGTGGTCGGGCTTTGAGTCTTACTCAATTTCACACCTTGTAACACAGGCAAGAACTCTTTCTTTGACTATTTCATTTTGAACTATTTCAAAATCTTCTCAAGGTATGTACTCATTGAAAAACTTATCAAACGTCTTGATCTATCTCTATAGATCTTGATGCTCAATATGTAAGCAGCTTTACTGAGGTCTTTCTTTGAAAAACTCCTTTCAAACACTCCTTTATGCTTTGCAGAATAATTCTACATTATTTCCGATCAACAATATGTCATTCACATATACTTATCAGAAATGTTGTAGTGCTCCCACTCACTTTCTTTTAAATACAGGCTTCATCGCAAGTCTGTATAAAACTATATCCTTTGATCAACTTATCAAAGCATATATTCCAACTCCGAGATGCTTGCACCAGTCCATAGATGGATCACTGGAGCTTGCATATTTTGTTAGCACCTTTAGGATTGACAAAACCTTCTGGTTGCATCATATACAACTCTTCTTTAATAAATCCATTAAGGAATGCAATTTTGTTTATCCATTTGCCAGATTTCATAAAATGCGGCAATTGCTAACATGATTCGGACAGACTTAAGCATAGATACGGTTGAGAAACTCTCATCGTAGTCAACACCTTGAACTTGTCGAAAACCTTTTGCGACAATTCTAGCTTTGTAGATAGTAACACTACTATCAGCGTCCGTCTTCCTCCTGAAGATCCATTTAATCTTAATGGCTCGCCGATCATTGGCCAAGTCAATCAAAGTCCATACTTTGTTCTCATACATGGATCCCATCTCAGATTTCATGGCCTCAAACCATTACGTGGAATCTGGGCTCATCATCGCTTCCTCATAGTTCGCAAGTTCGTCATGGTCTAGTAACATGAATTCCAGAACAGGATACTGTACCACTCTGGTGCGGATCTCACTCTGCTTTACCTACGAGATTCGGTAGTAACTTGATGTGAAGTTACATGATCATCATCATTAGCTTCCTCACTAATTGGTGTAGTAGTCACAGGAACAGATTTCTGTGATGAACTACTTTCCAATAAGGGAGAAGGTACAATTACCTTATCAAGTTCTACTTTCCTCCCACTCACTTCTTTCGAGAGAAACTCCTTCTCTAGAAAGGATCCACTCTTAGCGACGAATGTCTTGCCTTCGGATCTGTGATAGAAGGTGTACCCAACTGTCTCCTTTGGGTATCCTATGAAGACATATTTCTCCGATTTGGGTTTTAAGCTTATCAGTATGAAACTTTTTCACATAAGCATTGCAACCCCAAATTTTAAGAAACGACAACTTTGGTTTCTTGCCAAACCACCGTTCATATGGTGTCGTCTCAACGGATTTAGATGGTGCCCTTTTTTAACGTGAATGCAGCTGTCTCTAATGCATAACCCCAAAACGATAGTGGTAGATTGGTAAGAAACATCATAGATCGCACCATATCTAACAAAGTACGGTTATGACGTCCGGACACACCATTACACTGTGGTGTTCTAGGTGGCGTGAGTAGTGAAACTATTTCACATTGTTTTAAATGAAGACCAAACTCGTAACTCAAATACTCTTCTCCACGATCAGATCGTAGAAAGTTTATTTCCTTGTTACGATGATTTTCCATTTCACTCTGAAATTATATGAACTTTTCAAATGTTTCAGACTTCTGCTTCATTAAGTAGATATACCCATATTTGCTCAAATCATTTGTGAAGGTCAGAAAATAATGATACCTGCCGCGAGCCTCAATATTCATCGGACCACATACATCAGTATGTATGCTTTCCAACAAATCTGTTGCTTGCTGCATTGTTACAGAGAACGGCGTTTTAGTCATCTTGCCCAAGAGGCATGGTTCGCAAGCATCAAGTGATTCATAATCAAGTGATTCCAAAATCCCATCAGCATGGAGTTTCTTCATGCGCTTTACATCAATATGACCTAAACGGCAGTGCCACAAATAAGTTGCACTATCATTATTAGCTTTGCATCTTTTGGCTTCAATATTATGAATATGTGTATCACTACGATCGAGATCCGATGAACCATTTTCATTGGGTGTATAACCATGGAAGGTTTTATTCATATAAACAGAACAACAATTATTCTCTTAAATGAATAACCGTATTGCAATAAACATGATCAAATCATATTCATGCTCAACGCAAACACCAAATAACACGTATTTAGGTTCAAAACTAATCCCAAAATTATAGGGAGTGTGCGATGATGATCATATCAATCTTGGAACTACTTCCAATACACATCGTCACTTCACCCTTAACTAGTCTCTGTTCATTCTGCAACCCCCGTTTCGAGTTACTACTCTTAGCAACTGAACCAGTATCAAATATCGAGGGGTTGCTATAAACACTAGTAAAGTACACATCAATAACATGTATATCCAATATACCGTTGTTCACTTTGCCATTCTTCTTATCCGCTAAATACTTGGGGCAGTTCCGCTTCTAGTGACCAGTCCCTTTGCAGTAGAAGCACTTAGTCTTAGGCTTAGGACCAGACTTGGGCTTCTTCACCTGAGCAGCAACTTGCTTGCCGTTCTTCTTGAATTTCCCCTTCTTCCCTTTGCCGTTTTCTTGAAACTAGTGGTCTCGTCAACCATCAATACTTGATGTTTTTCTTGATTTCTACCTTCGTCGATTTTAGCATCACGAAGAGCTTGGGAATTGTATCCGTTATCCCTTGCATATTATAGTTCATCACGAAGTTCTACTAACTTGGTGATGGTGACTAGAGAATTCTATCAATCACTATCTTATCTGGAAGATTAACTCCTACTTGATTCAAGCGATTGTAGTACCCAGACAATCTGAGCACATGCTCACTGCTTGAGCGATTCTCCTCCATCTTTTAGCTATAGAACTTGTTAGAGACTTCATATCTCTCAACTCGGGTATTTGATTGAAATATTAACTTCAACTCCTGGAACATCTCATATGGTCCATGACATTCAAAACGTCTTTGAAGTCCCGATTCTAAGCCGTTAAGCATGGCGCACTAAACTATCAAGTAGTCATCATATTGAGCTAGCCAAACGTTCATAACGTCTGCATCTGCCCCTGCAATAGGTCTGTCACCTAGCGGTGCATCAAGGACATAATTCTTCTGTGCAGCAATAAGGATAAACCTCAGATCACGGATCCAATCCGCATCATTGCTACTAACATCTTTCAACTTAGTTTTCTCTAGGAACATATCAAAATAAACACAGGGAAGCAACAACGCGAGCTATTGATCTACAACATAATTTGCAAAATACTATCAGGACTAAGTTCATGATAAATTTAAGTTCAATTTAATCATATTACTTAAGAACTCCCACTTAGATAGACATCTCTCTAATCCTCTAAGTGATCACGTGATCCAAATCAACTAAACCATAACCGATCATCACGTGAAATGGAGTAGTTTTCAATGGTGAACATCACTATGTTGATCATATCTACTATATGATTCACGCTCGACCTTTCGGTCTCAGTGTTCTGAGGCCATATCTGCATATGCTAGGCTCGTCAAGTTTAACCTGAGTATTCTGCGTGTGCAAAACTGGCTTGCACCCGTTGTAGATGGACGTAGAGCTTATCACACCCGATCATCACGTGGTGTCTGGGCACGACGAACTTTGGCAACGGTGCATACTCAGGGAGAACACTTTTATCTTGAAATTTAGTGAGAGATCATCTTATAATGCTACCGTCAATCAAAGCAAGATAAGATGTATAAAAGATAAACATCACATGCAATCAAAAATATGTGACATGATATGGCCATGATCATCTTGCGCCTTTGATCTTCATCTCCAAAGTACCGTCATCATCTCCATCGTTACCGGCATGACACCATGATCTCCATCATCTTGATCTATATCAATGTGTCGTCATATGGTCGTCTCGCCAACTATTGCTCTTGCAACTATTGCTATCGCATAGCGATAAAGTAAAGCAATTATTTGGCGCTCGCATCTTATGCAATAAAGAGACAACCATAAGGCTTTTGCCAGTTGCCGATAACTTCAACAAAACATGATCATCTCATACAACAACTTATATCTCATCACGTCTTGACCACATCACATCACAACATGCCCTGCAAAAACAAGTTAGACGTCCTCTACTTTGTTGTTGCAAGTTTTACGTGGCTGCTACTGGGCTTAGCAAGAATCGTTCTTACCTACGCATCAAAACCACAACGATAGTTTGTCAAGTTGGTGCTGTTTTAACCTTCGCAAGGACCGGGCGTAGCAACACTCAGTTCAACTAAAGTTGGAGAAACTGACACCCGCTAGTCACCTGTGTGCATAGCACGGCGGTAAAACCAGTCTCGCGTAAGCGTACGCGTAATGTCGGTCCGGGCCGCTTCATCCAACAATACCGCCGAACCAAAGTATGACATGCTGGTAAGCAGTATGACTTATATCGCCCACAACTCACTTGTGTTCTACTCGTGCATATGACATCTATGCATAAAACATGGCTCGGATGCCACTGTTGGGGAACGTAGTAATTTCAAAAATGTCCTACGCACACGCAAGATCATGGTGATGCATAGCAACAAGAGGGGAGAGTGTTGTCTATGTACCCTCGTAGACCGATAGCGGAAGCGTTATAACAACATGGTTGATATAGTCGTACGTCTTCACGGCCCGACCGATCAAGCACCGAAACTACGGCACCTTCGAGTTCTAGCACACGTTCAGCTCGATGACGATCCCCGGACTCCGATCTAGCAAAGTGTCAGGGAAGAGTTCCGTAAGCACGATGGCGTGGTTACGATCTTGATGTTCTACCATTGCAGGGCTTCGCCTAAGCACCGCTACAATATTATCGAGGATTATGATGGAGGGGGGCACCGCACACGGCTAAGAGATCAATGATCAATTGTTGTGTCTACGGGGTGCCCCCTGCCCGTATATAAAGGAGCAACGGGGGAGGCGGCCGGCCTAGGAGGAGGGCGTGCCAAGGGGGGAGTCCTACTCCCACCGGGAGTAGGACTCCTCCTTTCCTTGTTGGAGTAGGAGAGAAGGAAAGAGGGGGAGAGGAAGAAGGAAAAGGGGGCTGCACCCCTTGTCCAATTCGGACCAGAGGGGGGGGCGCGCGCCTCCTTCCTTTTGGCCTCTCTCCTCTATTCCCGTATGGCCCAATAAGGCCCATATACTCCCCGGCGAATTCCCATAACTCTCCGGTACTTCGAAAAAAACCCGAATCACGCGGAACCTTTCCAATGTCCGAATATAGTCGTCCAATATATCGATCTTTACGTCTCGACCATTTCGAGACTCCTCGTCATGTCCCCGATCTCATCCGGGACTCCGAACTCCTTCGGTATATCAAAACTCATAAACTCATAATATAACTGTCATCGAAACCTTAAGCGTGCGGACCCTACGGGTTCGAAAACAATGTAGACATGACCGAGACACGTCTTGAATCAATAACCAATAGAGGAACCTGGATGCTCATATTGGCTCCCACATATTCTACGAAAATCTTTATCGGTCAAACCGCATAACAACATACATTGCTCCCTTTGTCATCGGTATGTTACTTGCCCGAGATTCGATCATCGGTATCTCAATACCTAGTTCAATCTCGTTGCCGACAAGTCTCTTTACTCGTTCCGTAATACATCATCCCGCAACTAACTCATTAGTTGCAATGCTTGCAAGGCTTAAGTGATGTGCATTATGGAGAGGGCCCAGAGATACCTCTCCGACAATCGGAGTGACAAATCCTAATCTCGAAATACGCCAACCCAACATGTACCTTTGGAGACACCTGTAGAGCTCCTTTATAATCACCCAGTTACGTTGTGACGTTTGATAGCACACAAAGTGTTCCTCGGGCAAACGGGAGTTGCATAATCTCATAGTCATAGGAATATGTATAAGTCATGAAGAAAGCAATAGCAACATACTAAATGATCAAGTGCTAAGCTAACGGAATGGGTCAAGTCAATCACATCATTCTCCTAATGATGTGATCCCATTAATCAAATGCCAACTCATGTCTATGGTTAGGAAACATAACCATCTTTGATCAACGAGCTAGTCAAGTAGAGGCATATTAGTGACATACTGTTTGTCTATGTATTCACACATGTATTATGTTTCCGGTTAATACAATTCTAGCATGAATAATAAACATTTATCATGATATAAGGAAACAAATAATAACTTTATTATTGCCTCTAGGGCATATTTCCTTCAGAGAGGTCGCACTCTTTCGTGTCTGCTTACGCTATGCATCGCTTAATATTACATGCTACTTTATTGTCATGTTCGCCGATTAGACTCTGAGTCAACTCCAAACTAATTGTCAAACTTGAGTTTTTAAATGGTTGTGGGGTACATATCGGGGCCGCTATCAATAGTATCTATCTACTATCTTGTTAATCTCTGGTGTCTACTATGAGTTTCATGTTGGGTGGGAAACAAACAGTAAAGAAGCCATTATCTGTATTTTTTAACTGAAGCCATTATCTGCCTGCTGTTATTTGTTTTGGGTCTATCCACAGGTTGCTACCATCACTCTGGATTTCTGCATGCACTCCTTACATAATCTCACTATGTTTTATTCCCATGCATGACAGTTATTGTAAACAATGGAACTGAACATGTAGAGCAAAAGAGACGAGCCTTGCGTGGCAATAAAATTTCATGCAGACGTGGCTCCATGGTAGGCGTAAAGGCAGCCCCCGTCCACGCATTTTAAATTGTAATCGAGAGGAAGATAACTGTTCTGACGGGGATTCAGAAGGAGAAGACAACTCCTATTTACCCCCTGAGGTCTTCGCTCTAACTTGGCATGCTGATGTTGGTTATATCATGCATATGGTGTCTTGCATTGCTTACTTTATGCATCAAATATGTCATCTTCTTAGTTTAGACATCCTTTGTGTGAATGTCATCTGTTTAGTTTATTCATCGTTTATGTGAATTATGCAACACCATCTTGTTTAGCTAGGCATCATATATGTGAATTTTGCAATGCCATCCTGCTTAGCCAGTCATCTTATATGTAAATTATATCAGGCCATCCTTTTTTTGTTACATATTACATTTGTCAACAATGTTAGTACATTCAACTGCTCTTCGTGTGCATCAGCCATTTGACACGGTGATGGCAAATTATGGAGTGGAAACAAGGTCTTCAGAGCAGACTATGCTATCTGACGAAGCGCATATCTCGCTGGTTACAGATAGCTCCTCAGAGGAGGATTCAGAGACAGATGACCAGTCCTATTCCCCCCTCCCCCGAGGTGTATGCTCTAACTTGGCAGGGTTATGTTGCTCATATCGTGCGTATGATGTCTCGCATTGCTATGTCAGTTGATTAGTTTAGACATGCTTTGTGTGAATGCCACCTGTTCGGTGTCTAATTACCATATATGTGAATTATGCATTGCCATCTTGTTGCAATACATTATATATGTGAATTATACAATGCTATCTTGTTGCAAAGACATTATATATGTGTACTATGTAATGCCATGCTGTTTAGCCAATCATCATGTATGTGAATTATATCATGCTATCATTTTTTTTGTATTACGTGTTCCATTTGTCGACAAAGTTTGTATATTCAACTACTCTTCCTATGCATCAGCCATTTGAAGCGGTGATGGAAGTATCTAGAGTGAAAACAAGGTATTCAGAGCAGACAATGCTACCTGCTGAAGTAGACATCTTGCTGGTTACAGAGAGCTCCTCGGAGGAGGATTCAGAGACTGATGACCAGTCATATTTCCCCCCTGAGGTCTATGCTCAAACTTGGCAGGGTTATATTACCCACGTCATGCATGTTGTCTTGCATTGCTTAGGTTTTACATCATATATGGATTGCCATATGCTTACTTGCTTACTATATAAATCATATATTTGAATTATATCATGCCATCATGTTTACATAGTACATACACATCATCTATCTGAATTATGGCATGGCAACCCATTTAATAAAGACATCATATAGTTATATCATCTCATCCTGTTTAGTGTTTACAGTCATCATATTTTGAATTATGGCATTCTATCCGTGCGTGTATGTGAATTATGGCATGCCAACCTATTTAATAAACACATTATATAGTTATGTCATGTCATCCTATTTACATAGTCTCATATTTTGAACTATGTCTTTCCATCTTTTTTAGTTAGCCATCATAATGTGAAATTGTGTCATGCTATCATGTTTAGTTAGCCATCATATATGTGAAATTGTTTCATGCTATCCTGTTTGGTTAGACAACATAAATATGAATTATTTCATGCCCTCTTTTATTCCCCACTATCCATTGCACCTGTCTATCATACAATGTCTATACTTTCAATTACTTTTCTTGTTTATCAGCCATTTGAATTGGAGAGTGTGATGGCAGTATCTAAGGGAGTAACAACACGGTCTTCAAAAAAGATAGCGCTACCAGTTGATGCAGATAGAACCAGGGTTGTACTTGCCCAAGGACCAAATCCACCACACATAACCCAGACTCTCGCAGATTGTACCCCTACCTAATTGGACAAAGAACCAGCTACGCCCCTTCTAATCCTAACCCCGGCAGATAGTAACCCAGTTCCAGTTGACACAACACCGTCTCCACCACAGAGCACCCAAACACGAGTAGTTAGTAAGGGAACTGCAGTGCCCAAAGCACGAGGACCAGCACTCCGAATCCCAACTCGACGCTTAAAAGAGAAGAAGATTTGTTCTCAGGTCAGGTTCTGTAGCTATGGTTCATACTCCTTTGCTCTTGCATTACTTTATTTACTCATACCAACTATTTTCAAATTTGAAGGATGGAATTGAAACTCCAATGGCGCAATAGGTATGTTTTAAACCTGTTTCTTTAACTGGTTTGCTGTTGTAACCTGCTCTATGTTGATTTCAGTTTCAATTGAATAAACAGTTATGTTCTCATGTCATGCACATTACAAGTGTTGTTATTGCTCTATAGTTACCTACACTTATACTCTGTCTATTCTGCTTTGTCTTGAACAAATATTATTTGAACTGTGTCTCTATCTTGATTTGGCAACAAAAACTAGAATGATATAGACCATAAAGTGACCATGGTACATAGATATATGTTTGTTTCATGTTGTTATCCTGTCCACTTTACTACTGAACTCATTTACCAAAATGAGTTTCATATACAACATGGTAAACATGTGATGTGTCTGCTTGTTTCTCTTTTAGAATGCGGATAAAATATTGGAGAACGGTGCCGCATTATCCAATGGTAAAGGAACTAATGCAGATAAGGTTCAAGATAGTGAGACATCCCTGTTGTTCTCCAAGAAAGCTGATAAAAACTATCTTGACGACAGTGAGGGAACCCAAAAGTCATGTCTTGATGTAGTGTTCGAGTTACTGGCCACTACTGCTGGCACAAGCTCTTCGAACTTGTTGCCTGAATCAGTTCGTCTTCTTGAGTCTCAACTTCAAGTTGAAAGACATCAATCATATGTGCTGCGACAGGAAGCTGAAGGACTGAGGAAGTCCCTGTAGAATTCAGATGCATATTTTCTGATGCAACAGCAAGCGCTGGAGGATTTAAGCGCCAAACAAGAGAAAGTTAATAAGCTTGCTAAGCATCTTGCCAGCATTATGGGTACCCAGGATATTGTTTCTTGAGATCTTCTGAAGTGGTTTCAGTTCTGGATTTGTTTTGCTGCGGCGTTTATTTGCGCTGGTCGCCAACTTTGACAACCAGTGTATATGATATGCTGCTTTGTTCCCTATATTTGCACTGGTGGCGAACTTTGATGCCCAATGGATGTAATATGTGTAATAGCCGTGATAGCCTAGCGTTAGTTGCTTGCTTATTTATTTCCTTGTTGTCTTGTTTATTTGTTTGCTTGTAGTCATTGTAGTTATTTTTCCGTGGTTAGCTAGTGGCTGCAATAACCTATTTTTTAAAACTAGGCCACAATAACCATGGGCTAATATTTACTGTAGTGACACTGGGCCTCCTACTGGCCGTAGAAACAGTGGGCCTTCTACGGGCCGTAAAAACAATGGGCCTTCTACGGGCCATAGAAACAATGGGCCTTCTGCGGGCCGTATCATCAATGGGCCTTATACGGGCCGTATGATCGATTGGCCAAACATGGGACAAACAGACCACATTATGGCCGTAAACGGGCTAGAGTTGGAATCGTCCGTTCATGGGCCGACCATAACGGGCCATCGTTAATAGGCCGTATTTGATGACGCTATGAAAACGGCCCAACGTATTAACGGACCACAAACGGGCCGACTGTAACCACGGGCTGAATTTGGCCCACAAGCAGAAAATGACAGTAACAGGGCGTAAGTAAACGAATGCTGGAAATGAGCCCAAGAATAAATGGGCTTTGAGAAGGCCGAAAGATAACATGGGCTGGAAACGGCCCAACGGAATAACGGGCCGTTAATGGGTATAAAGTGATACACTGTTCATTATGGGCCAGTTTCACCATGGGCCGTTAATGGGTGTAAAGTGATACACTGTTCATTACGGGCCAGTTTCACCACGGGCCGTTAATAGGCCAAGAGTTACATAGGGCATCATATGGGCCGAAAGACGTCATGGGCCATACATGGGCCAGAAGTGAAAACGGGCTGGAATCATATTGGGTGGCCCAGATGACGCTACTAGGCCTAATTCGGATAGGGCGTAACGGGCCTTGGGTTAGCGGGCTGTAAATGAGCTATATGCGAACAGGCCGTTAAGAGGCTTTACATGGGCAGGCCAGCCACCTTTTGACCAAGTCAAATGGGTCGGCCTTTTCACAGGAATGGGCCTCTGTTGGGCCATGCCACGTGTCGACGTATTATAGGCGCCTTCTGTCCAATGAGTGGATGACATCTGTCCCAACGATGAGCCGACACGTATTTCCTCCAGCCAATGATGATTTTACACGTGAAAAATCCCCATTGGTCGGGGCTGTTAACGGGTTATCGGATCCAAAACCCGACCCGATAGCTTAACAGTGTTCCGTTACGGTGGATGCTACGTGTCGGTCACCCTTGACAAAAGCACTTCTGTGACGCGCGATTCATCGTCATGGAAGTGGACACTTCCGTGATGATAATTTTGGTAATGTCATGGAACACTTCTACGACAGAACAGGTATGACTATCTTGATTCTGTCATAAATTTTTCATGGATGTACATGCATGACAAAAAACGCGACCTACTGTGACAAACACGTATCATCACGGAAGTGTATTTTTTTGTAGTGGAGGGAGCATGTTAAAACTGCTCTTTTGAGATACCCTCTTCTTTTCAACCATTTTAGGTTTTGGAACATGTTCCAAAGTTGTGAAGTGCGCAAATCTACCTGTGTATAATGCATGCCTATCTGTTATGAGATGCAAAGCTTTGTGCAAATGAATGATGTATGTCTATGTTTATCTGAATGTAACTTTGAATTTCCATCGTAGGACTACTTAAGAGTAAGTATATTGACCGGATCTAAAAAAGACAAATGGAGACAGCTAAAAAAAATAGGAACTGCTTCTACTGGGAACTTATTACAAGAGGTTGAATATAGAAATGTGCCGCGTATCAGGCATTCGAGGTGGTTCTAATGCAATAACCACCTACAGTGCAACACATTGGAGGTGGTTTTGAAAATCGATTCCACTGTGCCGAGTATTATTGCACATGGTTTGAGGCTGATAACCGTCGGCGGCTCATGTACATAAACTGCCTCCAATGCCCGATTCTGTACTAGCGGGTCAATGACAAATCGTTTCACAGTAGTATCATATGTGATTCCTCTAAGGCAAATAATTTCGATTGAAAATGCACTGTTTTGATCAATTGGATCGATGCAGACGGTCAAGATATGGAATTTGATCAGTTCCATGCTTCTGGTTCACGGAGGAAGAAAGCAATTTAGGCCTCAAACCACAACCCGTATGATGATAATGCTCTTGTGAGGGGATGACAGAAGATCACTCTCGATGCAGTTGCTGGAACGATCAAACAAGCCCAAAGTATTAGAACTACATCGAGGAACATTTCAAACATCACCTTGGACATCCTACGAATCATACCCTCAAATCTCTCATAAACTGATGGGGTACGATTCAAGAGATGTGCAACTATTGAGTGGGTTGTTTGGAGAAAGTGAAGGACGCTCCTCCTAACGGTATCACCATTGATTTATATGTAACCAATCTTGTTTTTTATTTCCACATTTGCACCACTTTGATCATTCTTGTCAATATGATCATCTGTATGTTTTATGATAATATAGCGCAATAGAGGTATCGACAAATGGCCAAGTCGAAGGGCCGAATGTTTCGCATCCAACGTTGTTGGAATCTGCTGGAAGACAACGAGAAGTGGAAAAGAAGGAGTGACAAGGCTCCTCCAAAAGATGGGCAGTGTAGCAATTCATCCCATAGATGGACAGCGGTGAGGAAGACGATGGTGCTGGTGAGTAAAGGGTTCCTAGAAGTCCCACTTCGACGTCTAACGTGGGTCAGCCCGACAGGAAGAAGGTAGCGAAGGAGATACTCAAGAGACAAGGAGAGGTTGAGGTGATGAAAAAAAAAAGATCGACGGGTTGATGAGATCAAGGAACAAGTACACGAAGAAGAGGAAGCAAGAAAAATGGAGATGGAGGAGAAGAATATCCAAGAGAAGGGGACGAGGTGGGATGCTATGCAAGAGAGCCAATGCGTTAGCAGGAGATGGAGGTGCATATGATCCTAACTTAGGAGGTATGGTTGGCGCAAGATTAGTTTGCCCAGGAAAACAGGTTCATCATGTTGGTCCCAATGGGATGGATTCCATGACGAAAGCATTTTGGGAGGAGACGTGAATAATGATCATACATTCTAGGGTCGGAAACGCTAGAGGAGGAGACGGTGCATATGCCGGAGGGGAAGTGGACAATGCACACGACGGCGACATGCGATTCGTACATGTCGGTTTCATGCTTCTGTTGATGCAACTTGTTAAGAACTATGTGCATGATTATTTGATGCACTAAACGTTTAAATTTGAAGGCAATAAAGTGTGTGCATGAGGGAAACGATCTTTCTTTTGAAGGCTGAGATATAGCGACTCTAAGTTTACACGTCGCTTAGTCAACCTCTAAATGTGCTTCATGTGCATTATGGTGACTGAAGATATGGCCACTTTGTCAAGTAGACTTGTCATTTCGTTGTACTAGTAACAAACTGCTAGCAGGTGTCGTCTGCTTCGTTACTCATTCACTCTCGAGGTAGAACTCATTCTCTGCCTAGACCAACATCTCCCAGTCTCTGCTCGTTACGTGGCCGCATGCACGGTACTGAAATTTGCGTTGGTCTGGAGGTATAGTATGGTATCGTCAGGCATGGACCTGGCTGCAAGCTCGCATGCATGGATGAACTTGACATTCTGTTGGTTGTAGTAAAACAGCGAAACAAGTGTGCTTCACTCACTCATTCTGTCTGTGGATTTCTCACGCCAAAGCATTTGCATTGGCGTGGACGTACGATGGCATGGCCCTAGCTACCCCAGCTCCAGAAAATTAATTAAAGGTTGTGGTCACGGCGCGTGTACGATGTGGAGATCAATGGCATACACGACAAGGCCGGATAGCAGCCGCTTCCTCTCGGGGCGGGCAAAGAACACAAACGTAGTACTTTCTTCGTCTCAAAATAAATGACTTAATTTTACATTATTTTTAAATACATGTTAACGTTCATATATCATCATGTATAGACTAAATTTCGTGTTTTGACCCATCAGTGAAAGTGAAAGTTAAGCCAGATCAGACCTAGGTTTGAAAAAAAATCGGGATCTGACCTTTTATCTTACCGTCAGAGTCGATGACGGTAGGATATACCAGCCTACCGCCGAGGCGCCTGGCGGTAGGCAACTTATCCACATCAGTGTAGTGCAGCCCTACCGTCAAACAGGCTAATCCTATTGCCGAGATGCCCGATAATAGGTGTGTGCAAGCACGGTATTTGATATTTAGAATTTTGTTTAGATAGGCCGTGCAACCCTACTGCCATCAACCCCGGCAATAAAAGGATCAGGTCTCAACAAAAATTCGAATCAGGATTAGATCTGCCTCAACTTTCGCACAAGGGTGGTAACGCTAAATTTGTCCCATGCATACACAGGCAATCGAAGTGCATGCTCGTACGTGTGGTTTATTGCTTCACCGGTAGCCCCATATCCCCAGATGAATAGTCATTTACTGTACATATGCTCCCCCAGTTAGACCGACTACTGGGCTTGAAAGCTTGAGTTCTCTGTTACTACATGGCTTGACACAATGGCACGGGCGTACGTGAAAAAGCTCGTTTTACTACTACATTTGGCTAGAGTTAGGGTGCCGCATCCAAGGTTAAATTAGGATAGAAACTTAGGTGACATGAATCTCACTCGTCAGGACGTACAAATTGAAAACCCCGCACTGTTGATAAGGTCGACACACCGTGTTTAATTTTCGCACTAATAAACGCACCGAGATTCGATATTTACGTCCGTATCTAGTACACGCTTAAATGTGTAGCCATGGCTAATTAACATGTACCTCTCGTGACATAATTGCCACCATTTATGTAATCAAATCCAGTAAGGTTACCATTCATTAATTGCTAAGCAGTTAACCCCCAACGGCACAAAAAAAGCAGTTAACCCCGCAACAAATCCTCAAGAAAAAATACTACCGATTTATAATTTAAATAAAAAATATGTAAGCCATAAGGTACAGATGCTAAGAATGTCACATATGCAATTAAAAAAACTGACGTGGCAAAGCAATTAAGGAGGAGAGAGCAATTTGATGGCCCTAGGAATAATTTAAACAATGCTAAACGCGTGGACCTACGCAAAAATACCTATACCAATCAATGCATTAGACCCTTCCCTATAATTCATGGTGTACATGTGTTAATCATGCCATAAGCAATATTTTTGCTTTGCAATTAAGGAGGAGATAGAGCACTTTGATGACCCAGAAAGAAACAATGCCAGCCATATGAACCTAGGCAAAATACTTAAATGAAGGAAACTCACCAATGCATGCAAGAGTTTAATTGCTAAATAATTAAATAAAGAAAGCTTAGCTACTACAACAAGTTAAACACATATGTATTAGAGACTGTAGTTGCTAAATTCTTTAATGCGCTTAACACATCATCTAACCATCTATGCATTAGAAAAGGCCTTAAGGAGTTTAGTTGCTAAACAATTAATGAATGAAGCTTAGCTAAAAAACTAAGCACCGAACACATTGGGGGATTAGTTGCTAAGCTTGGTGATGCACTTAGCATTTCACCTAAACAGCAATGTACTGGAAGAGGCCTAAGAGCATGGCTAATAATATAGCTAGCAGCTATATAAATCAGTCATGTAATTAAAAGTTAGCTTTATTATTATTAATTACACATATAATAGGGTTGGTTAAAAATTAACTATTAAGATATCTTTTTTTGCATTTATAGCCCATTTTTTCTTCTCTATACTTCACACAGGCAAAAGTGCCATACAAACTTGACAATAACCCCCCGCCCCCTACTATACTCTTGCTCTAAGCAATTTGAATAGACTAGCGCCATGTGAATACAGGACTTTCACCATCACTCGAATTACATGTTCCAATATGTAGGTTTTTTTCTTTCGATAAAGGACTTTTCATTGAATAGATATATATCGAGGTGATACAATCATATCGAAAGAAAGCCCGGTCTCTGCATAGCTAGATGCACACAGCCGAAAAGTCCAGAGTACCCTAAAAATAAAATAATTTGATACAATGCCAAGCAATAAATCATGTCCAGCCTAAGGAGCGGTAGATCCTATCCGTAAATCACACCGCCATCCATGGGGGTAGAAAACCTCCCTGGCCGTACGCTCCAGCCGTGTAGACGACATCATAAAAATGTCCCTGTCTTCCGGCTTCTGCAGGATAGACCAAATACGGAGCCATCGTGTACAAACATGAATAACCTGCATAGGAGATGATACACATTTATTGTTAAAAACCACATCATCCTGGTAAGCCACATTGCCCAGCATAAGATCGCCGCTCCCACAAGAATATGTACGGAAAATTATTTATCTATACCCCACAACCAGTTGCCGAACATATTCCGTGCACTACGTGGTGGGTATGAATTCAAAGCTACTTGGACCATAGCCCAAACTGCCCGAGCGAACTTGCACTCAAAAAATAGATGTTTGATAGACTCGTCATGTTGGCAAAAGGCACCTGTCTTGGAACCATACCAGTTTCGTCGTGCCAGATTATCGCTAGTTAGGACTTATGATGACTCCTTTGTTAAGAAACCAGAGGAAAATCTCTAATGCAAAACTCATGTGATCCTGTTGCGGACTTGCGTTGGTTGAGCATGTTGGCTTTGTTTTTCTTTGTTCTTTTTGTACGAACCCATAAAAATTCCCAATAAAGGATGTGCGCGTACCTTTTTTCGGAAAAGGAACTTGTGTATTTTTTTTTAAACATCAGTACAGACACAAGCACTCATATACACGCACATACACTCACCCCTATGAACGCAGACACGCACACCCTATCCCTATGAGCACATTCGAAAGGCTAAGCCGGCATATCATCTTGAGATATACGAAGTCACCGTATGCGCATCGCCGAAAATCCTGAAATAAATCCAGGAATAAATTCGAGCGCCAGGATTTAAACCCTGATAACATGGATATACCACAGTCTCTCTAACCATCCAACCATAGTTTGGTTCGCATAACTCGTGTAATTAAATAAAATACTAGGCACGGACCTCCATATAAGTGCTGCATTTGCCTTTTGAATTAAAAAATAGGGTAAGGGCAATCTGTATTAGTACTTCGCTGCAGCTATACACTAAATATTTGGATGGACATGCTTGGAAGGTTAAATTAACACCACTTGAATCTGTAGAAATCTTGTTCATCAGAGTTATGAGCAGATATAACTACGGAATTGAATGGTAGTAAATGTCTTCAAGAGAGCTTCTTATCTTCACTAGTAAATGGTGAACAGTGAGCACACACGGCATGCATCCTCTGCAGTGCATTCCCTCTAGAGTTCTTTTACTGTGGTGTTATAATAAATGCATGATAATAAATAAATGATCTATAAAAATTAATCTATAATATTATATATGCAGAACCGAGATAATATCATACACTACTATTATATGCATGATACTAATTTATGATATGTTGGCGTGATCATTGTCTGCATGCATGCTAGAATGATCATATTCATAGTCCGTACAACAGCACGTAGATAACTTACATTGATTGTAGTCCTGGCCATGGGCAGCCCGGCCCGACCCGGCCCGAAAAGCCTGACCCGGTCCGGCCCGACGCTGCTCCCGGACCGGGCTCGGGCCTAGATTCGTAGCCCGAAGACCGGGCCGGGCCAGGCCCGGGCCCATTGTTCTCGCGTTTTCCTGAAGGACGGGCCGGGCCGGCCCGAAGCCCGACGAGCTTTCACGGGCTCGGGCCGGGCTCGGGCCCAGAAAACAGGACCGATGGCCGGGCCGGGCCGGGCTTGGGCCTAGGTTTTTTTGCATCTGGCTTGGCTAGGCCCGGCCCGAGGTATGGCCAGGTATAATTGATTGAGCTAGCCCTTACGGACTACGCACAGGCAAGGGCGTTACTGTTCATTGGATGCCGTGGAACCTAAAATTCCAGAGAGGGTGAAGGATTTGACGGCTCAGAAGGCGGGTATTGAAGGCGCCCGCATGTACTTATTACCTAATTAATTTACTGTTAATGTGGGCATGTGCACGCGGATGCAATGGAACCTGCATAGTACTAGTTGGTGAATACAGAGTAGGGAGTTTGGAGCTCGGCCTCCATGGCGGCTAGTAAAAAAAAATCAAAATTCAAACTTCCCAGTTTAAAAAAAGATCTGAAAATTTGTACAAATATACAAGGATAAGATGTGTATGTGTGAAAAATTTTAGGATGAAATGCGAGCTGTGCAAAAAAAAAACCTGGACTTTGAGGATGAATAGTGCATATACTAAAAAGCCACAGATTTTTTTGTGTAGCACTCATTTTAACGTATTTCGTGCAAAAAATTACAAACTTGTACATTATGTCTTTAAGTATATGTGTATTTTTTCAAAATTTTGGAAATGTATAAATATGAATTTTGATCATTTCAAATTCCTCTTTCATGGAGGTCGCGCTCCATTCAGCATTTTCGGTAAATACATTGGTATGTATAGAATATTCTGTGAATCCAGTATAAGGTGAAAACCACATGAATACTATGTTGTGTTTTTAAAATCCTTTTTAAGGGCCTTTCTACCTAGAGAATCTTATTTCATCGCTTTTAGAAATTCGTTCATATATTTCTGAAAAAAAACATTTAATGTTAAATTGTTCACCTAGGGTAAAAACAAAATATCATATTGTCTCAATAAATTGACAAATCTTCTTTCCTACTCCAGAAAAATAGACCCAGGATTCTAGTAATTAATTTATTTAGACTTCCTCTGGTTTGTAGGAATTCAATAGGGTAGGAATAATATAGGAAAATTTTAGAGCCCTTTGGTTTGTAGGAGTGGATTCCTATTCCTATGTAGGATTGATTCCTATCCTTCGCATTTCAAAAGAAAAAAAACATCAAATAATTCCTCTTGAAATATAATAACCTGTGAATCAAATGACATCTCTTTTACTGTAGGAACTGAGACACATGCCATGTTATTTACTATGGCTTTCATATTTCTATGATATTCCTATCCTATGAGCCAAAGGAAACCTTAGAGGGAAAATAATAATATGAGCTATCAGAATTCAAAGAAATGTAGTGGAATCTCGCTGGATCTCAAGGTCGGATCGTTTGTTCTTTATGTTAAATATTCTTAAATAGTATGTTCGGAATGTTCAATATTATATTAATATATTATTTCTAGGTTTCAAGCTTGTAATTATTTTGGAAGGGATCAGTAATCATTGTTAACATAACTTTAAATTCTCCCACATAAAACACATGAGTTTTAATTACAATTTTGCGTGTGTATAGAAAAATACCAGTAAAATAATTTAGGTTTCTAAGATTTTTTTTACTCTTTAAAACACAGTTTCATGGATTTTTTTAACAAAATGTGTTCTCCGCAGGAACCTACTGGCTCATGCACACAGTTAGAAAAATGGCTTACATAGAATTATTTCAAAAATCGTGAAACCATGTAAGTATATTGTCGATGATGTATCGTCAACTTCCTAATTTTATGCAAGAAATATGCGCATTTAGGGTTTCTAACAGGAAACCGTACAATATGCAAAAAAAATCCAAAACGGAGGCATAAGCTTTGCCTCATCTATTAATTAGGACGAAAATAAAGTTTGTTTGTTTTACAACCAACCCTCATACAACGCATGGCGATTCCTCACACACTATGATTGCCCCTAGTTTCTAAGCCACTGTGGTGCTCCAAAGTTTAGCTTCGATTAGAATGATGTTGAGCAAGATCCTTGGCAGATAGTACATAATTAGGAGTGACGCCGAACTATACTCGTGATATATAATTTTAAAAATATGTTATTCAATTATATTATTCTCCCATTTGCATCAGCGGGTGCACACAACCCTGATGTTGTTGTGTCATGTTCAGGGGAACTAGGACAAAACATGTGACAGGAGTACATGATACTGGCAAGAAAGGTAGGCCTGTAACAAGATGTGAAAAATGAATATACACCTACGATTATGTTGTAGTTTTCCACATCAAATGCCTTGGAGAAGGGGATAGACACACACGTTGATGTCTTTGACTAAAAATTTTAATGGTAGGATAGGAATTTTCATCCTTGATGTGGGATCCAACCGATCAAGGGCAGAGCATTGGCAAGTTTTCTGGGCCTAATTAACAAGTCATGGCGAGATCAGTGGTTTTCACCTAGGATATGTAGCAGAGATATTGTCATAGTATTGATGGTTGATCTTCTATGGGTTGTCCACCGATTACTCTGAGAGATCCACCTTGGTGTCCCCTGGAGATAGTCGTCTAGTTTATGACTGGAACTCCTATGACTCGGCATTGACTGGTCAAAATCATCTCCTATCAAAACGAATATGTAGTCCTTCACCTCCAATGATAGATATCCACCTGTAAGCAAGGAGAAAAGAATGAATGACCGTCAGATCCTTTCACAAGGCTTCAGTTGTGGGCACAACGTCTAAATGCCTGTGGCAACTGTGCAAATCCTCTCCTTGCATTGCCTCACAGATACCACAGAGGACAAAGAGTAAGCCACCGCCCCTACCACCTTCATTCGAGGAATGCTCTGCCACCTTCGGTAGCAACAATTGGTGTAGTGCCCAAGGTGCATCAGATATGACCATGCCGATAGGTCTTCACACTTGATTCATGTTCCCACTGTGGTCATCCATGCTGCGTCATACTCACTTAGTGCCAAAACGACACCATCATGGTGCCCATCACACATGAAAATACTAGCCAGACATGTGTTGCACTTGCGCATCAGGCACGTGAGGCCACCTTGTCCACCCAGATGGAGTGCAGCCTCTGCATGTGCATCAACCTCCATTGCCCAAGAAGATGATCTTCGTTGGGACATACACCAGATGTTGGGGAACGTAGTAATTTTAAAAAAAATTCATACGCACACGCAAGATCATGGTGATGCATAGAAACGAGAGGGGAGAGTGTTATCTACGTACCCTCGTAGACCGACAGCGAAAGCGTTATGACAACGCGGTTGATGTAGTCGTACGTCTTCACAGCCCGACCGATCAAGCACCGAAATTACGACACCTCCGAGTTCTAGCACACGTTCAGCTCGATGACGATCCCTGGACTCCGATCCAGCAAAGTGTCGTGGATGAGTTCCGTCAGCACGACGGCGTGGTGACGATCTTGATGTTCTACCGTCGCAGGGCTTCGCCTAAGCACCGCTACAATATTATCGAGAATTATGGTGGAGGGGGGCACCGCACACGGCTAAGAGAACGATCACGAAGATCAACTTGTATGTCTATGTGGTGCCCCCTGCCCCCGTATATAAAGGAGTGGAGGAGGGGGGAGAGGGCCGGCCCCTATGATGCGCCCTGGAGGAGTCCTACTCCCACCGGGAGTAGGATTCCCCCCTTCAAAGTAGTAGGAGTAGGAGTCAAGGAAAGGGAAGAGGGAAGAGAAGGAAGGAGGGGGCGCCGCCCCTCCCCCTAGTCCAATTCGGACTAGTCAATGGGGTGGGGGGCTGCCTCTTCCTCTCCCCTAAAGCCCAATAAGGCCCATATACTTCTTCCCCGTATTCCCGTAACTCCCCGATATTCTGAAAAATACCCGAACCACTCAGAACCTTTCCGATGTTCGAATATAGTTGTCCAATATATCGATCTTTATGTCTCGACCATTTCGAGACTCCTCGTCATGTCCCCGATCTCATCCGGGACTCCGAACTCCTTCGGTACATCAAAATTCATAAACTCATAATATAACGGTCATCGAAACCTTAAGCGTGCGGACCCTACGGGTTCGAGAATAATGTAGACATGACCGAGACACGTCTCCGGTCAATAACCAATAGCGGAACCTGGATGCTCATATTGGCTCCTACATATTCTACGAAGATCTTTATCGGTCAGACCGCATAACAACATACGGTGTTCCCTTTGTCATCGGTATGTTACTTGCCCGAGATTCGATCGTCGGTATCTTAATACCTAGTTCAATCTCGTTACCGGCAAGTCTCTTTACTCGTTCCATAATACATCATCTCACAACTAACTCATTAGTTACAATGCTTGCAAGGCTTATGTGATGCGCATTACCAAGAGGGCCCAGAGATACCTCTCCGACAATCGGAGTGACAAATCCTAATCTCGAAATATGTCAACCCAACATGTACCTTCGGAGACACCTGTAGAGCTCCTTTATAATCACCCAGTTACGTTGTGACGTTTGGTAGCACACAAAGTGTTCCTCCGGCAAACGGGAGTTGCATAATCTCATAGTCATAGGAACATGTATAAGTCATGAAGAAAGCAATAGCAATATACTAAACGATCGGGTGTTAAGCTAATGGAATGGGTCATGTCAATCACATCATTCTCCTAATGATGTGATCCCGTTAATCAAATAACAACTCTTTTGTTCATGGTTAGGAAACATAACCATCTTCGATTAACGAGCTAGTCAAGTAGAGGCATACTAGTGACACTCTGTTTGTCTATGTATTCACACATGTATTATGTTTCCGGTTAATACAATTCTAGCATGAATAATAAACATTTATCATGATATAAGAAAATAAATAATAACTTTATTATTGCCTCTAGGGCATATTTCCTTTAGTCTCCCACTTGGACTAGAGTCAATAATCTAGTTCACATCGCCATGTGATTCAACAGTAATTGTTCACAAAACCATGTGATTAACACCCATAGTTCACATCATCATGTGACCTACACCCAAAGGGTTTACTAGAGTCAGTAATCTAGTTCACATCGCTTATGTGATTAACACCCAAAGAGTAATAAGGTGTGATCATGTTTTGCTTGTGAGATAAATTTAGTCAACGGGTCTGTCACATATAGATCCATAAGTATTTTGCAAATTCTATGTCTACAATGCTCTGCACAGAGCTACTCTAGCTAATTGCTCCCACTTTCAATATGTATCTAGATCGAGACTTAGAGTCATCCAGATATGTGTCAAAACTTGCATCGATGTAACTTTTTACGACGAACCTTTTGTCACCTCCATAATCGAGAAATATTTCCTTATTCCACTAAGGATAATTTTGACCGCTGTCCAGTGATCTACTCTTAAATCACTATTGTACTCTCTTGCTTAACATAGTGTAGGGTATACAATAGATCTGGTACACAGCATGACATACTTTATAGAACCTATGGCTGAGGCATAGGGAATGACTTTCATTCTCTTTCTATCTTCTGCCGTGGTCGGGCTTTGAGTCTTACTCGATTTCACACCTTGTAACACAGCCAAGACCTCTTTTCTTTGACTGTTCCATTTTGAACTACTTCAAAATATTGTCAAGGTATGTACTCATTGAAAAAACTTATCAAGCGTCTTGATCTATCTCTATAGATCTTGATGCTTAATATGTAAGCAGCTTCGCCGAGGCCTTTCTTTGAAAAACTTCTTTCAAACACTCATTTATGCTTTGCCGAATAATTCTACATTATTTCTGATCAACAATATGTCATTCACATATACTTGTCAGAAATGCTATAGTGCTCCCACTCACTTTCTTGTAAATACAGGCTTCACCACAAGTCTGTATAAAACTATATAATTTGATCATCTCATCAAAGCGCATATTCCAACTCCGAGATGCTTGCACCAGTCCACAGATGGATCGCTGGATCTTGCATATTTTGTTAACACTTTTAGGATTGACAAAACCTTCTAGTTGCATCATATACAACTCTTTTTTAAGAAATCCATTAAGGAATGCAGCTTTGTTTATCCATTTGCCAGATATCATAAAATGCGGCAATTGCTAACATGATTCGGACAGACTTAAGCATAGATACGAGTGAGAAACTCTCATCGTAGTCAACATCTTGAACTTGTCGAAAACCTTCTGCGACAATTCTACCTTTGTAGATAGTAACACTACTATCAGCGTCCGTCTTCCTCTTGAAGATCCATTTAATCTTAATGGCTCGCTGATCATTTGGGCAAGTCAATCAAAGTCCATACTTTGTTCTCATACATGGATCCCATCTCGGATTTCATGGCCTCAAACCATTTCGCGGAATCTGGGCTCATCATCGCTTCCTCATAGTTCGTAGGTTCGTCATGGCCAAGTAACATGACCTCCAGAACAGGATTACCGTACCACTCTGGTGCGGATCTCACTCTGGTTTACCTACGAGGTTCGTTAGTAACTTGATCTGAAGTTATATGATCATCATCATTAGCTTCCTCACTAATTGGTGTAGGAGTCAAAGGAACATATTTCTGTGATGAACTACTTTCCAATAAGGGAGAAGGTACAATTACCTTATCAAGTTCTACTTTCCTCTCACTCACTTCTTTCGAGAGAAACTCCTTCTCTAGAAAGTATCCATTCTCAGCAACGAATGTCTTGCCTTCGGATCTGTGATAGAAGGTGTACCCAACTGTCTCCTTTGGGTATCCTATGAAGACGCATTTCTCCGATTTGGGTTCAAGCATATCATGTTGAAACCAAACCTTTTCACATAAGTATCGCAACCCCAAACTTTAAGAAACGACAACTTTGGTTTCTTATCAAATCACAGTTCATATTGTGTCATCTCAACGGACTTAGATGGTGCCCTTTTTTAACGTGAATGCAGCTGTCTCTAATGCATGACCCCAAAACGATAGTGGTAAATCGGTAAGAAACATCATAGATTGTACTATATCCAATAAAGTACGGTTATGACGTTCGGACACACCATTTATGCTGTGGTGTTCCGGGTGGCACGAATTTGTGAAACTATTCCACATTGTTTTAATAGAAGAGCAAACTCGTAACTCAAATATTTCTCTCCGCGATCAGATCATAGAAACCTTATTTTCTTGTCACGATGATTTTCCACTTCACTCTGAAATTGTTTGAACTTTTCAAATGTTTCAGACTTATGTTTCATCAAGTAGATATACCCATATCTGCTCAAATCATCTGTGAAGGTCAGAAAATAATGATACTTGCCGCGAGCCTTAACACTCATCGGACCGCATACATCAGTATGTATTATTTCCAATAAGTCAGTTGCTCGCTTCATTGTTCCGGAGAACGGAGTCTTAGTCATCTTGCCCATGAGGCATGGTTCGTAAGCATCAAGTGATTCATAATCAAGTGATTCCAAAAATCCATCAGCATGTAGTTTCTTCATGCGCTTTACACCAATAAGACCTAAACGGTAGTGCCACAAATAAGTTGCACTATCATTATTAACTTTGCATCTTTTGGCTTCAATATTATTAATATGTGTATTACTACGATCGAGATCCAATGAACCATTTTCATTGGGTGCGTAACCATATAAGGTTTTATTCATGTAAATAGAACAACAATTGTTCTCTAACTTAAATGAATAACCGTATTGCAATAAACATGATCATATCATATTCATGCTCAACGCAAACACCAAATAACACTTATTTAGGTTCAACAGTAATCCCGAAAGTATAGGGAGTGTGCGATGATGATCATATCAATCGTCACCTCACCCTTAACTAGTCTTTGTTCATTCTGCAACTCCTGATTCAAGTTACTAATCATAGTAACTGAACTAGTATCAAATACTTAGGGGTTGCTATAAACACTAGTAAAGTACACATCAGTAACATGTATATCAAATATACTTATGTTCACTTTGCCATCCTTCTTATCCGCCAATCATTTGGGGTAGTTCCACTTCCAGTGACCAGTCCCTTTGCAGTAGAAGCACTTAGTCTCATGCTTATGACCAGACTTGGGCTTCTTCACTTGAGAAGCAACTTGCTTGCTGTTCTTCTTGAAGTTCCCCCTTTTTTCCCCTTTTCTTGAAACTAGTGGTCTTGTCTACCATCAACACTTGATGTTTTTCTCGATTTCTACCTTCGTCAATTTCAGCATTACGAAGAGCTTGGGAATTTATCTCTTGCATATCATAGTTCATCACGAAGTTCTACTAACTTGGTGATGGTGACTAGAGAATTCTGTCAATCACTATTTTATCTGGAAGATTAACTCCCACTTGATTCAAGCGATTGTAGTACCCAGACAATCTGAGCACATACTCACTGCTTGAGCGATTCTCCTCCATCTTTTAGCTATAGAACTTGTTGGAGACTTCATATCTCTCAACTCGGGTATTTGCTTGAAATATTAACTTCAACTCCTGGAACATCTCATATGGTCCATGACATTCAAAACGTCTTTGAAGTTCTGATTCTAAGCCGTTAAGCATGGTGCACTAAACTATCAAGTAGTGATCATCTGAGCTAGCCAAATGTTCATAACGTCTGCATCTGCTCCTGCAATAGGCCTGTCACCTAGCGGTGCATCAAGGACATAATTCTTCTGTGCAGCAATGAGGATAAACCTCAGATCACGGATCCAATCCACATCATTGCTACTAACATCTTTCAACTTAGTTTTCTCTAGGAACATATCAAAATAAACACAAGGAAGCAACAATGCGAGCTATTGATCTACAACATAATTAGCAAAATACTATCAGGACTAAGTTCATGATAAATTTAAGTTCAATTTAATCATATCACTTAAGAACTCCTACTTAGATAGACATCCCTCTAATCCTCTAAGTGATCACGTGATCCAAATCAACTAAACCATGTCCGATCATCACGTGAGATGGAGTAGTTTCAATGGTGAACATCACTATGTTGATCATATCTACTATACGATTCACGCTCGACCTTTCGGTCTCCGTGTTCCGAGGCCATATCTGTTATATGCTAGGCTTTGTCAAGTTAAACCTGAGTATTCTGCGTGTGCAACTATTTTGCACCCGTTGTATTTGAACGTAGAGCCTATCACACCCGATCATCACGTGGTGTCTCAGCACGAAGAACTTTCGCAACGATGCATACTCAGGGAGAATACTTTTACTATGATAATTTAGTGAGGGATCATCTTATAATGCTACCGTCAATCAAAGCAAGATAAGATGCATAAAAGATAAACATCACATGCAATCAATATAAGTGATATGATATGGCCATCATTATCTTGTGCTTGTGATCTCCATCTTCGAAGCATCGTTATGATCACCATCGTCACCGGCGCGACACCTTGATCTCCATCGCAGCATCGTTGTCGTCTCGCCAATCTTATGCTTCTACGACTATCGCTACCGCTTAGTGATAAAGTAAAGCATTACAGGGCGATTGAATTGCATACAATAAAGCGACAACCATATGGCTCCTGCCAGTTGCCGATAACTCGGTTACAAAACATGATCATCTCATACAATAAAATTTAGCATCATGTCTTGACCATATCACATCACAACATACCCCGCAAAAACAAGTTAGACGTCCTCTACATTGTTTGTTGCAAGTTTTACGTGGCAGCTACGGGCTTAAGCAAGAACCAATCTTACCTATGCATCAAAACCAGAACGATAGTTTGTCAAGTTGATGTTGATTTACCTTCGCAAGGACCGGGCGTAGCCACACTTGGTTCAACTAAAGTTGGAGAAACTGACGCCCGCCAGCCACCTGTGTGCAAAGCACGTCGGTAGAACCAGTCTCGCGTAGGCGTACGCGTAATGTCGGTCCGGGCCACTTCATCCAACAATACCGCTGAACCAAAGTATGACATGCTGGTAAACAGTATGACTTATATCGCCCACAACTCACTTGTGTTCTACTCGTGCATATAACATCAACACATAAAACCTGGCTCTGATACCACTGTTGGGGAACGTAGTAATTTCAAAAAAATTCCTACGCACACGCAAGATCATGGTGATGCATAGCAATGAGAGGGGAGAGTGTTGTCTACGTACCCTCGTAGACCGACAGCGGAAGCGTTATGACAACACGGTTGATGTAGTTGTACGTCTTCACAGCCCGACCGATCAAGCACCAAAACTACGGCACCTCCGAGTTCTAGCACACGTTCAGCTCGATGACGATCCCCGGAATCCGATCCAGCAAAGTGTCGTGGATGAGTTCCGTCAGCACGACGGCGTGGTGACGATCTTGATGATCTACCGTCGCAGGGCTTCGCCTAAGCACCGCTACAATATTATCGAGGATTATGGTGGAGGGGGGCACCGCACACGGCTAAGAGAACGATCACGAAGATCAACTTGTGTGTCTATGGGGTGCCCCCTGCCCCCATATATAAAGGATTGGAGGAGGGGGGAGAGGGCCGGCCCCTATGGCGCGCCCTGGAGGAGTCCTACTCCCACCGGGAGTAGGATTCCCCCCTTCCAAGTAGTAGGAGTAGGAGTCAAGGAAAGGGAAGAGGGAAGAGAACGAAGGAGGGGGCGCCGCCCCTCCCCCTAGTCCAATTCGGACTAGTCAATGGGGGGGCGCGCGGCCTGCCTCTTCCTCTCCCCTAAAGCCCAATAAGGGCCATATACTTCTTCCCCGTATTCCCGTAACTCCCCGGTACTCCGAAAAATACCGGAACCACTCAGAACCTTTCCGATGTCTGAATATAGTCGTCCAATATATCGATCTTTACGTCTCGACCATTTAGAGACTCCTCGTCATGTCCCCGATCTCATCCGGGACTCCGAACTCCTTCGGTACATCAAAACTCATAAACTCATAATATAGCTGTCATCGAAACCTTAAGCGTGCGGACCCTACGGGTTCGAGAGCAATGTAGACATGACCTAGACACGTCTCTGGTCAATAACCAATTGCATAACCTGGATGCTTATATTGGCTCCTACATATTCTACGAAGATCTTTATCGGTCAGACCGCATAACAACATACGGTGTTCCCTTTGTCATCGGTATGTTACTTGCCCGAGATTCGATCGTCGGTATCTTAATACCTAGTTCAATCTCATTACCGGCAAGTCTCTTTACTCGTTCCGTAATACATCATCTCACAACTAACTCATTAGCTGCAATGCTTGCAAGGCTTATGTGATGTGCATTACCGAGAGGGCCCAGAGATACCTCTCCGACAATCGGAGTGACAAATCCTAATCTCGAAATACGCCAACCCAACATGTACCTTCGGAGACACCTGTAGAGCTCCTTTATAATCACCCAGTTACATTGTGACGTTTGGTTGCACACAAAGTGTTCCTCCGGCAAACGGGAGTTGCATAATCTCATAGTCATAGGAACATGTATAAGTCATGAAGAAAGCAATAGCAACATACTAAACGATCGGGTGCTAAGTTAATGGAATGGGTCATGTCAATCACATCATTCTCCTAATGATGTGATCCCGTTAATCAAATAACAACTCTTTTGTTCATGGTCAGGAAACATAACCATCTTCGATTAACGAGCTAGTCAAGTAGAGGCATACTAGTGACACTCCGTTTGTCTATGTATTCACACATGTATTATGTTTCCGGTTAATACAATTCTACCATGAATAATAAACATTTATCATGATATAAGGAAATAAATAATAACTTCATTATTGCCTCTAGGGCATATTTCCTTCACCAGACAGGCCAACATGCGCCAGGCAAGGGATTGGGTCCCGCGACCACTTTGGAGAAGGGATGGAGGCAAGGGAGATTGGGAGGGGGTGGAGGCGGTGATGGTTTTGGTCTAGGGTTTGAAGAGAGGATAAGAGGGTCCTCTACATTTTTGTACGTTTCGCGAATATTTTTTACTGATATTATAACTTATCGTATCTTTTGAATCATGTCACAATGGGGTTGGTCTACATGTTATATATAAGTATATATGTATACTTCAAAACTTACATCTAGCTATTGGTCAGCTAGTAATAAATGTGATTATACGCTCGACACATAAAGCAGACGATTATGGTTTGTTCTACATTCGGCGAAGCATGGACAACTTTATCTTCATTGAGAAACTAGTGAGGCAGGACCTTCCTAATTCTTTGTGGCCAGATCTAGGTTGGTTGTCCAGCTCTTCGATGCCTTCTTCTTGAAAAGAACGATTCGATTCTTTGTTCGTTGTGGCCAACATTTTCTAGCTTCGACCGACAACTTTCGGGTTGTTGTGTGAACAATGTTGCCCTAGCTTGGAGGATGTTCCAGAGATCTAGATGTGACATTGACTTCTGCTTCGGGTATACCGCTATACCGCTGGAGGAAGACGGCGTTGATATGTCCAACTTATTTATTTTGTTTTATTAAGGATGACTTATAAGGCTTGTACAACTTTAATATATGGGGGGTGCTATGTGTCGGACGGTGGATTTTTCAAAAGATCCGTTCGGTTGCGGGCCCTCAAATCAGGCGTAATCACATGGCTGAGCGTTGTCCTTACTTCTGCAACAGATGTCGTGTTGCAAGTTTACTTTTGCAACACAAGTCTTGTTGCAAAAACATTTGCAACAAAGACAGTGTTGCATAAAAAAATGCAATAGAGCTATTGTTGCATTTTTTGCAATAAATTTTTTGTCTTTGCAACCTAGGTGTTGTTGCGGAAGGAACTTCTGCAATACATGTGATTTTGCAGAAAAAAATACAACAAAGATGTAGTCACGGAAATGCATTCGCATAGAAAACAGGTGGCTAGCGAGGTTAGAGAGAATAGGTGTGGTGTGTCGTGTGTGGGCCACACACAGGACACGTCTGCTAAAAACGGAAGAGAGACATGCAAGTAAATGTAGGTAGGTTCTCAGGATCTATGTATTTGGATCTAATTAATTATGGTCCAATCTCAAGATCGATACATATTTGAAAAGTTAAGGTTTCCTTGCGTATAAAAAAAACCTTTATGTGGTTTGTCCACAAGAAAGTGATCCTCACCAAAGACAATTTACTAAAGCGACACTGTGTAGGTAGTTCACGATGTTGCTTTTGTGATCATGACGAAACAATACAACACCTATTGATAGATTGCCCTATCGCGAAATTACTTTGGAGAACGATTCATATAGCCTTTAACATTACTTCTACAATTAGCATTGAAGCGTTACTTGGGACGTGGTTAACTAGACTAGATCATATTACTGCGTCGCGTATTCGGATTGGAATATGTGCGCTTATTTGGGCTATATGAAACTGCAGAAACGATATGATTTTTAGCAGACAACATATTTTAACTTTCTTGCAGGTCATCTTCAAAGCTACGGCATGGATCCGTACGTGGTCCTTAGTAACTCCTATGGACACCAGGGAGTCTTTGATTAGTGGGTGCAACCAGTGGGAGATGATAGCACGGGCCATATTCAATCGGCTTGGATGGCGGTCTCATAATAGGATAGGAGTCTAGTGATCTTGTCCTATTTTTCCGGCCGGTTGTGGCTATGAGTTTTTATTTATCTTTTTGCTCCCTTTGCGAGCTGTAATTGACCTAAAACTTTGTTTTGCTTTGAACTTCTTAATAATATGACCGCATGCATCTTTCGGATACAGAGGCCGGGGTTGATCTTTTTTTCCAAAAAATAAAATAAATGTAAGTAGATCTTGCATCAGCTGGGGATCGTATTTCTGCTATTAATGTGGCATGCACCATGTATGGACATGCTAATTACGGTGCTGTCGGTGATGCAAAATTAATTGCCCTACACGTACGTATGTGTAAATGGTTCCTCGGCGCCTACAGTTAAGGTTGCAATGTTTCGTGCAGGGTGCATGTTGCACGATAGCGTAAGTACCCGGCATTTTAAGGGCCAAATTGGGTCATCAAGGCGGGATACGTACATTCATAGCAGAGGCACAACTAATCAAGCCGGCATATTGCTTCATCGATTCACTCACTCTCCTTCATGAAAATACTAATCAAACGGGAGTAGAAGATTCCCTCTACTCAAATTTCAAGCGCAAACCTATAAAAGAAGAGTATGCTTCATTGATTCACCCACTCTCCTTTATGAAAATAAAACATTCCCTCTATTCAAACTTCAAACGCAAATTTGTAAAAGAAGAGTAAGCTCAGTGTCGAATTTCACACTCATCTGGACAGTCTCCTTTTCGACATGTCTTGCTTTCTTTTATTGGTAAACGATTCAATACGGCCAGCCGGCAAACTTTGCACGTGCATAGTTTGTTTCTAGATCGATCTAGCGTGTCTTGTTGCACCACGTCTCATGCTAACCGCCTCGTGCGCATCGCACGTGTCCGTGGGACTCGTCCCGTTCTTATCTTCTTCCTCACAGTCTATTCTCTCCATCTAGCCGTGTCCACTTATTTTTTCTTTCTTTTCATCTTATGTCTGCCACAAAAATATTTCAATATCCCCCGTAAAACAAAATTCAAAATTTCCAGAAGTTAGGGGTGGCGGGCCTTGTGAGCCGTCCGCCACACATATGTTAGGTCCAAAATTCCTAAGAAAATCATATTTACTAAACCTAGAATAGTCTCAGATTGAGCATGGGGCTTTGGATGGTGTGTACCATGCCAGGGTTGATCCCTTTCCGAGCTCGCTTTCACGCTCAAAGTTTTTTACCCCTTTTAGTGGTCGAAAAATCAACTGATGCATCGTAAATAGTAGATCAACTCGAAAAGTCATGAATTTTGAGCATGGGGCTTTGGATGGTGTGTATTACTCATTGAAAAAGCTCGAAGTTCAAATGATTTAAAAAAATGACTTCATTCTGGCAGACTGTGGTTTCCGTTCGAAACCTTGGCACTTCGGTGAAGAATGTTCGGTTTATACACAAGGTGCATTAAGTTTTTGTTGTAATTCTCTCAACTTTTAAGCACACCCTACTTGGGTCCAATAAAGACAACATGTCAAGTTTCACCCCTTTCGGACCTTGTTTGCATCTGAAGATCATTTTGCCCTTTCTAGTGGCCAGAAAACTAGTTAATGTCTCAAAATAGCAGACCAACCCAAAAAGTGGCCAAATTTGAGCATGGGTCTTTGTATGATGTGTATTAATCATTGAGAAAGTTTGAAGTTCAAGTGTTTTTACAAGTTGGCTTAATTGTGGTAGGACGTGATTCAAAAACTTAGTTGTGGCGGTGTGCTTTGTGCCACCCGCCTCTTGATGGTAGCTGTGGCGGGTGCCTAGGGGCGCCTGCCACTTGGTGGTATCTATGACAGGTGCTTACTGACGCCTGTCACTGGCCGGTACCACCTTATCCACCCCAAGCCACTCACACCACCAGCCGCTCACACCTTATCCGACCAATCTTCTCCCTCCTCTGTCTCGTGTCACCGTCGTCACCATCGTCCTGGTGGCCTCCGACGTCGCCACCATCACGCTCGCCGTTCGCCGCCTCCAATGTCATCGCCGTCCCCATCATCCCCGTCACCATCGTCATTCAACACCGCCTAGAACGTCCTCGCCCTCGTTGTCTGTCATCGCCTCCAACGTCCTCACCGTAACAATCGCCCCCACGTCCGCCGCCTCCAACGTTCTCAGCCTCGCCTCCGCCACCACCATTGTCCTTGCCCTCCCCGTCATCTCAGTCCACCCCAGTAACCACCTCTCTCCCTCTCTCTCTCATTGTATAGTTGCCCTTAGTTATTGTACTCATAGATTTGCAACATTTTCTAGTGAGGATACACAAATATGACCATGCACTTGGTATCATAAATAAAATGTTAGTTTGTACTTGAAAAGGTTTGTTATGAGTTGTAGTGTAGTAAAAGTTTGTTCTAGTAGTTATAAGATAATCACTGTTACCGTTACGTGCTATACAAACAATTTGTATCCCCTTTACGTGACGGAGTTTTAAATTGTCGCCTTGCCTGTGTGTGCGATAGGGGGGCTCCTTCCCACACGACACAGAAACCATCGTGGATAGACGATCGACTACTGACGATTTCTATAGATTAAGCGTATGAGAAGTCGCGGTCCATCCCATACGTTTGGCCTCGACGTTACGTTTCTGATCCGAGAGACATCTGATAACCCACAAGTATAGGGAACCGCAACAGTTTTCGAGGGTAGAGTATTCAACCCAAATTTATTGATTCGACACAAGGGGAGGCAAAGAATATTTGCAAGTATTAGCAGTTGAGTTGTCAATTCAACCACATGTGGAGACTAAATATCTGCAACACAGTGATCAGTAGCACAATAGTATGGTAATATGATAGAGATAGCAATAATAGTAACAGTAACAGTAACAGTAGGGGTAGCAGCAATTGTGATAGCAGTAGCAACACTAGTAACTTAGCAAAGATCAATATGTGAAAAGCTCATAGGGATTAGTTCGGTGATAAGTTGGATAATATTCATCATGTAACAGTCATAACCTAGGGCGACACAGAACTAGATCAATGTAATGTGGGCATGTATTCCGTATATAGTCATACATGCTTATGATAAGAACTTGCATGGCATCTTTTGTCCTACCCTCCCGTGGGAACGGGGTCCATAAGGAAACTAAGGGATATTAAGGCCTCCTTTTAATAGAGAACTGGAACAAAGCAAACACATAGTGAATACATGAACTCCTCAAACTACGGTAATCAACGAAAAGAATCTCAATTATTGTCACCTTGGGGTATGCGGATCATAACACATAGCAGGTGCATACAACTTGCAATCGGATCAAGAACACAAATATATTCATGAAAACATAAAGGGTTCAGATCTGAAATCGTGGCACTCGGGCCCTAGTGACAAGCGTTAAGCATAGCAAAGTCATAGCAACATCAATCTCAGAACATAGTGGATCCTAGGTGAGGGAGTCCTGGATTAGGGGGTGTTCGGGTAGCCGGACTATACCTTCGCCGGACTCCTGGACTATGAAGATACAAGATTGAAGACTTCGTCCCGTGTCCGGATGGGACTTTCCTTGGCGTGGAAGGCAAGCTTGGCGATGCGGATATTCAAGATCTCCTACCTATGTAATCGACTCTGTGTAACCCTAACCCTATCCGGTGTCTATATAAACCGGAGGGTTGTAGTCCGTAGGACAATCATCTTCATACACAATCATACCATAGGCTAGCTTCTAGGGTTTAGCCTCCTTGATCTCGTGGTAGATCTACTCTTGTACTACCCATATCATCAATATTAATCAAGCAGGAGTAGGGCATTACCTCCATCGAGAGGGCCCGGACCTGGGTAAAAACATCGTGTCCCTTGTCTCCTGTTACCATCCGGCCTTGACGCACAGATCGGGGCCCCCTACCCGAGATCCGCCGGTTTTGACACCGACATTGGTGCTTTCATTGAGAGTTCCTATGTGTCGTCACCTTTAGGCCCGATGGCTCCTTCGATCATCAACAACGATGAGGTCCAGGGTGAGACTTTTCTCCCCGGGCAGATCTTCGTCTTCGGCGGCTTCGCTCTGCGGGCCAACTCGCTTGGTCACCTGGAGCAGATCGAAAGCTACGCCCCTGGCCATCAAGTCAGGTTGGGAAGCTTAAACTACACGGCTGACATCCGCGGAGACTTGATCTTCGACGGGTTCGAGCCACAGCCAAGCGCGCCGCACTATCTCGAGGGGCATGATCTAGCTCTGCCTCCGAACAGTGTCTTGGAGGCCGCACACGCATCGGTTCCGACCCTTAATTCGGAGCCTATTGCGTCAATCGAGGATGAGCGGTTGGACGTCGCCTCGGGGGCTGCGATCTCAAAGGCGATCGAGCCGAACGCCAGCCCCGCACTCCGCGTGACCCGTGACTCTGAGGGTCCGGACTCTTCTCCGGACTCCGAACCCCCCGTGCCCCTACCGATCGAATCCGATTGGGCACCCATAATGGAGTTCACCGCCGCGGACATCTTTCGGCACTCACCTTTTGGTGACATCCTGAATTCTCTCAAGTCTCTCTCTTTATCAGGAGAGCCCTGGCTGGATTACGGTCAGCAAGGATGGGATTCGGACGATGAAGAAATTCAAAGCCCACCCACCACCCACTTTGTAGCCACTGTCAATTTTTTAACCGACATGCTTGACTTCGGCTCCGAAGTCTTCGACGGTATGGACAACGAGGTAGGAGACGAACAGGAACCAGCACCTGTAGGGCGCTGGAAGGCCACCTCGTCATATGACATATATATGGTGGATACTCCAAAAGATGGAGATGGCGATGGAACAGCGGGGGATGACACCTCCAAGAAACAGCCAAAGCGCTGGCGTCAGCGGCGCCGCTCTAAATCCCGCCAAAGCAAAAACGGTGATTCCGGCACGGGAGATAATACTACCCCGGATAGCGCCGAAGAACACCCAACCCAGCAAGATTTGGCGCAGGAAGATGGAGAAGCCAGCCCTCATGAGAGAGCGGCAGAACGAGAGGTTGAGGACGATAACTATATGCCTCCCTCCGAAGACGAGGCAAGCCTTGACGACGACGAATTCGTCGTACCACCAGACCCCGCCGAACAAGAGCGTTTCAAACGCAGGCTCCTAGCCACGGCAAACAGCCTAAAGAAAAAGCAACAACAGCTTAGAGCTGATCAAGATTTGCTAGCAGACAGATGGACTGAAGTCCTTGCGGCCGAAGAGTATGAACTCGAGCGCCCCTCCAAGAGTTACCCAAAGCGCAGGCCTCTACCCCGATCAGAGGAGGAAGCGCCTACATCACCAGCGCACGACATGGCAGACCGGCCACCTCGCGGCCGCGATAGAGAGGCCTGCCGGCCCTCCACCCAAGCCATGCCCCGACGCCGCTCAACCAAGGCACGGGAAAATGCGCCAGACCTGCGAGATGTACTAGAGGATAAAGCAAGACGAACAAGATCGATCTACAGATCGCGTAGGCGCCCGACGACACATGACGATGATCCTCACTCCGGACACAATAAATCCGGCCGGGCCGAACACAACAGACATAGCTCTTCCGAGCTGCGTCGTGACATAGCCCAGTATAGGGGCGCCGCACACCCACTATGCTTCACAGACGAAGTAATGGATCATAAAATCCCAGAGGGTTTCAAACCCGTGAACATCGAATCATACGATGGCACCACAGACCCCGCGGTATGGACCGAGGATTATCTCCTTCACATCCACATGGCACGTGGCGATGATCTACACGCCATCAAATACCTCCCGCTCAAACTTAAAGGACCGGCCCGGCATTGGCTTAACAGCTTGCCAGTAGACTCAATCGGTTCTTGGGAGGACCTGGAAGCCGCATTCCTCGACAACTTCCAGGGCACCTATGTGCGACCACCAGATGCCGACGACTTAAGCCACATAATTCAGCAGCAAGAAGAATCGGCCAGGCAATTCCGGACACGGTTCCTAAGAAAGAAAAACCAGATAGTCGACTGTCCGGACGCAGAGGCCCTAGCAGCCTTCAAGCATAACATCCGCGACGAGTGGCTTGCCCGGCACCTGGGACAGGAAAAGCCGAAATCTATGGCAGCCGTCACGACACTCATGACCCGCTTTTGCGCGGGAGAAGATAGCTGGCTAGCTCGCAGCAACAACTTATCAAAGAACCCTGGTAATTCGGATACCAAGGACAAAAGTGGCAGGACACGTCAAAAGAAGCAAAAGTGTCGTGTTAGCAGCGACAGCAATGAAGATACGGCAGTTAATGCCGGATTCAGAGGCTATAAATCCGGTCAGCGGAAAAAGCCACTCAAAAAGAATACTCAGGGCCCGTCCAGTTTGGACCGAATACTCGACCGCTTGTGCCAGATTCATGGCACCCCCGAAAGGCCAGCCAATCACACCAACAGGGATTGTTGGGTGTTCAAGCAGGCAGGCAAGTTAAGAGCCGAAAACAAAGACAAGGGGCTGCATAGCGATGACGAGGAGGAGCCCAGGCCGCCGAACAACAATGGACAGAAGGGGTTTCCCCCACAAGTGCGGACGGTGAACATGATATACGCAACCCACATTCCCAAGAGGGAGCGGAAGCGTGCGCTACGGGACGTATACGCGATGGAGCCAGTCACACCAAAGTTCAACCCATCGTCCTCCTGCCCGATCACTTTTGATCGAAGGGACCACCCCACTAGCATCCGTCATGGCGGCTTTGCCGCATTGGTTCTCGACCCAATAATCGACGGATTTCATCTCACAAGAGTCCTCATGGACGGCGGCAGTAGCCTGAACCTGCTTTACCAGGATACAGTGCGGAAAATGGGCATAGATCCCTCAAGGATTAAGCCCACAAAGACGACCTTTAAAGGCGTTATACCAGGTGTAGAGGCCAATTGTACAGGCTTGGTAACACTTGACGTGGTCTTCGGATCTCCGGATAATTTCCGAAGCTAAGAGTTAATCTTCGATATAGTCCCGTTCTGCAGTGGCTATCATGCCCTGTTCGGACGAACCGCATTTGCAAAGTTCAGTGCGGTGCCGCACTACGCATACCTCAAGCTCAAGATGCCAGGCCCTCGAGGAGTGATCACGGTCAACGGAAACACCGAACGCTCCCTCCGTACGGAGGAGCACACGGCGGCTCTCGCAGCGGAAGTACAAAGCAGCCTTCTTAGGCAATTCCCCAGTCCGACCGTTAAAAAGTCGGACACTGCCAAGCGCGCCCGGAATAACCTACAACAAGATCGCCTAGCACGTTCTGAGCAGGCATAGTAATGCGGCCCCAACCCCGGCCCTCGTGATATAGCGAAACCAGTGCCTCGCGTACATAAATACGCCCTTGAAATACCATGGGCACATGGGAAGGGGCACAATAACGGCACGCCCAAAATACGGCTTAAAACGTACTAGGGGCTGCCGGATTCTTTTTTCTTACTTTCAGTACTCCACATTTCGGACGACCTGTTCGGCAATTCGACTGCCGAACAAACGATGCAAGATCCAGGGAAGCAGACAAAGCCATGCCGCATTATGGAACTCCCAGGTGGTCTCTGTTACGAGCGGTATACCTGTTTCAAATACAACTCCGCGGCCTGCCCCTGGTCAGGACATGTTAAATAGTCCAGTATATTTTTTCTTATAGCACTACTTGTATCGTTCGGCTTTGATAAGTAGCCCCTCTATAAACAATGCATAGCTTTTTGTCTATTTTTTGCATTATCCTATTTTCATACATATGTTTATTAAATGACATGATCGCACCCGTACGTCATGGTACGGCAAATACGCCAGGGGCTTCAGTACCCCTTATTATGATGTGAGAAGTCCGTCCACTTTCACAAGTGCGGCACCCCGAACTTATAGCACTATATGCATCGGCTCCGAATCATGATTTGGGTCAATAGTTGGGTTTTCCTGGCTCCTATGTTTTGGTGCCTTACGTTCCGCTATATCGGCTAAGGTAGCACTAGGAGAACCACTGCGATTGTGCCCCGGTTCAGCTGGGTTAAGCACCTCAGTGGAGAAAGCTAAAACTGACTGTCATGATGAGGCGAGAGACCGGTCGCTGTTCGAGAGGTTTTTCGAGTCCCTAAAGACTTATGCCGCTTTGAGCGGGGAGCTGGCCTTTTCCGGCCAAAGGCGTGGATAGCGCCCCAAATTCGGTCTTCCGAACTAGGGGCTTCACCGAAATTTAAAATTATAAAGTTCTATGGCTAAGTGAGAGTGTTCAAGCATTATAGTCCGATTGCCTGGTTTGTTGTGCTGAGCGCCTCCCTCGAAGGACCCAACCATGGGAAAAAGAGCGCTCAGGTTTATCCCGAACACCCCAGCACTAGTGGCACGGGGGCAGAAGCCGACGACTGGCCATCTCTCAATTTTTGATAAATGGCCGCACAGAAAATAATATTTTAAATTCAATAAGCATTGCTTAGCGCATATGAACAAGTTTTCAGCGCACAGGATAAACACGAGCGAGTTCATTCAAAAATTACATCTTTGGTGCATTCATCCGCCACAAGGCGGGCACTGGCAAGAACATCCTTGTAGTAGTTCTCGGGCTTGCGATGCTCCTTCCCCACCGGCGGCCCGTCCTTCACGAGCTTCTCTCCGTCCAGCATACCCCAGTGAACCTTCGCACGGGCAAGGGCCCGACGGGCACCTTCGATGCAGACAGAGCGCTTGATGACCTCGAGCCTTGGACAGGCCTCCACCAGCCGCCGCATCAGCCCGAAATAGCTCCCAGGCAGGGCCTCTCCGGGCCACAGTCGAACTATGAAGCCCTTCATGGCCTATTCGGCCGCCTTGTGGAGCTCGACCAGCTGTTTCAGCTGGTCGCTCAGGGGTACAGGGTGTCCGGCCTCAGAATACTGAGACCAGAACACACTCTCCGTCGAGCTTCCCTCTTCAGCTCGGTAGAATGCGGCAGCGGCGGATACGCTGCGGGGAAGATCTGCGAATGCCCCTGGAGAACTCCGGATTCGGGTAAGTGACAAGTAGTTTACTTTTATATTTCTACTTTGCATTGAGAATGCCTTACCCGCTGCTATCTTTTTCATCTCCTCCAACTCTTGGAGGGCCTTTTGGGCTTCGGCCTTGGCACCCTTGGCGGTCTCAAGGGCCGACGCGAGCTCGGATGCTTGCGCCTTTGACTCAAGCTCCAAGCTCTCATGTTTTTTCACGAG
This sequence comes from Aegilops umbellulata, assembly GCA_032464435.1. Taxonomy (NCBI): domain Eukaryota; kingdom Viridiplantae; phylum Streptophyta; class Magnoliopsida; order Poales; family Poaceae; genus Aegilops; species Aegilops umbellulata. The sequence continues at coordinate 388,373,336 of CP136057.1, read as the reverse complement.
AGCTTGAAGCTCTTGCTGCACCTCGCCGACCTGAGCCCCAAGTTTTTCTCGCTCGGTGCGCTCCTCGGTCGTTTTCTTTTCGGCCTCAGATAATGCCTGCTTGAGGGTCGCCACCTCAGTTGTGGCCCCTATAATAAGCAGTATGATCCTGTTATTTTTTGCAATCACGCCTCTCTATAGGCACCTTTTTCTGTAGGGTATTTCTTACCTTCTTTCTCCTCGAGCTGCCGTTTGGCAAGGCCGAGCACTTGCTCGGTCCGCCCGAGGTCCTTTTTTAGGACGTCCACCTCCGTAGTCAGTGCGGCGGTGGATAGCAGCGAAGCCTGCATACGCATATTGACTCTTTATTGTTAGACTCCTGCGAAATTTATTAGATCCTCTATTCGGCTTTTCCTTCCGAACGCCAAACAGAGCATCAGGGGCTACTGTCTATGTGGTAATATTTTGATATATTTTTGCTTACCTCGAAGCCTGTCAGAAGGCTAGCGCAAGCTTCAGTCAGTCCGCTCTTGGCGGACTGAACCCTCTGAATCACCGTACTCATAATAGTACGGTGCTCCTTGTCGATGGAGGCGCCGTCAAGCACCTCCAGCAGATGGTCCAGCGACTCCGGTTGGACGGAAGTCGCTGGCTTAGAAGGCTTGCTCCTTTTGGAAGGAGTTCGCCTACCGCGGCTCGGAACTGTTGAAGATTCCGGCACGGTGTCCGGCTCAAAGCCGGACTTGGAGCCCTGGGGGGTCTTGTCCCCTTCACTCCTGGAGTCCGAGAGGTTGCCTTGCGGCTCCTCCGGGACCACCTCCTCCTGTCCCGGAGCTTGTCGCGACGCCACTTCGGTGTCATCCACAGTGCGGGGGGAGACAGCGGGCAGAACAGAGTTCACGTCCGATGAGTCCAGGGAGCCGCCCGACGATTCGTTGTATTCGGCCTGGGGCGGGCTGCATAATTACATTGGACATTAAGGAAAGCTGTGCAACAAAGGAACATCATGAGTTACTCTGATGTCCGAACTTACGATTTCGCCGGACGCTTGGCCCTGTTTGGCCACTCCTCTTCGCTCTCTTCGGCGTCATGGGGGTAGTCCGGCGGAGGGGTCTTCCTTTTCCTAGACCCCTCGGCCTCCCCGGCTGGGGCGGCCTTCTTCTTCTCTCCTCCCTCCGCTGGGGGGGAGGTTTCTTCCTCCTCCTCCTCGTTTTCACGGGAGGAGGGCGCCTCGGACTCGTCAGATGATGAGTCCGACATCACCACATTACGGGCACTCTTTCGAGTCCCCGTGGTCTTCTTATTCTTGACCTTCTTCTCCGGCACCACATAAGGTGCCGGAATCAGCAGCTTCACTAGGAGCGCAGGGGCTGGGTCCTCGGGCAGGGGAGCCGGACAGTTAATTGGTCCGGATATCGCCTGCCAAGCCTGTCAAAGGTAAGGGAGTTTAGATACCGCACAGAGTCAAACTGTGAAAGGAAAAGAGAGCTTAATATCCTGTAAAAGGTGAAGATAGCTTACCTCGCTAGCGTGACGCTGCGAGCTGTATCCGCGATCCTCGGAGGCGGATGCGGGAGCCTCGACACCCTTGAAAAGCACCTTCCAAGCATCTTCGTACGTCGTGTCGAAGAGCCTATTGAGGGTTTGGTGCTACGCCGGGTCGAACTCCCACAAATTGAAGTCCCGTTGTTGGCACGGGAGGATCTGGCGGACGAGCATAACCTGGACTATATTAACAAGCCGGACTGGCTTGTTCACCAGGGACTGGATGCAAGTTTGCAATCCGGTCACCTCTTCTTCGTTGCCTCACGACAGGCCCGTCTCTTTCCAAGACATTAGCCGCGTGGGGGGTCCGGATCAGAACTCGGGGGCTGCGACCCATTTCAGATCGCGTGGCTCGGTGATGTAAAACCACCCTGCTTGCCACCCCTTTAGGGTCTCCACAAAGGAGCCCTCGAACCATAGGACGTTGGCCATCTTGCCCGCCATGGCGCCTCCGCACTCCGCTTGGCTGCCGCGCACCACCTTGGGCTTGACGTTGAAGGTCTTGAGCCAGAGGCCGAAATGGGGGCGGACGCGGAGGAAGGCCTCACACACGACGATAAACGTCGAGATGTTGAGGATGAAGTTTGGGGCCAGATCGTGGAAATCCAGGCCGTAGTAGAACATGAGTCCCCGGACGAATGGGTGGAGTGGAAAACCCAGTCCGCGGAGGAAGTGGGGAAGGAATACTACCCTCTCATGGGGCCTTGGGGTGGGAAGAAGCTGCCCCTTCTCGGGAAGCCGGTGCGGGATGTCCTTGGACAGGTATCCGGCCTTCCTCAGCTTCTTTAATTGGGCCTCCGTGACGGAGGAGACCATCCACTTGCCTCCTGCTCCAGACATTGTTGGAGAAGGTTGAGGTGAAAAGAGCGGGCTTGGGCGCTGGAGCTCGAGTGCGCAAGAGATGGATTGGCAAAGGAGGAAGAAGGCATAGGTAAAAAGGTGGATCCTTATCCCCTTATATGGGCGGATGCGGTTATGCGTCCCCACCTGCCTAATAAAACTCACTTGCCTCTCAAGCACCGTGATAAATGGCGCGGTTGGGTTACCCACGTTCGTATTGATGAGAATCCCGTAAAAGGGGCACATGATCTCTGCTTCGACAGGACGTGCCAAGGAAACCGCCTCGCAAGACGTGCTGAGGTGGAAAAATAAAAACCATTTGTAAAGAACTTGGCCGTAGTGTGATGACGCACTACGGAATACGTCGGCAGATTTGATTTGTGTTAATATTATTCTCTCTATGGCACTATGTGGAAACTTATTTTGCAGAGCCGGACACTATTCTTGGTGTTTACAATCTTCTATGAAGGACTTGGAGGAGGAACCCGCCTTGCAATGCCGAAGACAATCTGCGCGCCGGACTCGTCGTCATTGAAGCCTGGTTCAGGGGCTACTGAGGGTATTAGGGGGTGTTCGGGTAGCCGGACTATACCTTCGCCGGACTCCTGGACTATGAAGATACAAGATTGAAGACTTCGTCTCGTGTCCGGATGGGACTTTCCTTGGCGTGGAAGGCAAGCTTGGCGATGCGGATATTCAAGATCTCCTACCTATGTAACCGACTCTGTGTAACCCTAACCCTATCTGGTGTCTATATAAACCGGAGGGTTGTAGTCCGTAGGACAATCATCTTCATACACAATCATACCATAGGCTAGCTTCTAGGGTTTAGCCTCCTTGATCTCATGGTAGATCTACTCTTGTACTACCCATATCATCAATATTAATCAAGCAGGAGTAGGGCATTACCTCCATCGAGAGGGCCCGGACCTGGGTAAAAACATCGTGTCCCTTGTCTCCTGTTACCATCCGGCCTTGACGCACAGATCGGGACCCCCTACCCGAGATCCGCTGGTTTCGACACCGACACTAGGGATCAAGCCCTAACAAAACTAACTCGATTACATGATGAATCTTAACCAAACCATCCCATCCAGCAAGCCTACAAAGGAATTACTCACTCCCAACGATGAGCATCATGAAATTAGTGATGGAGGATGGTCGATGATGACTAAGATGGAACCCCCCCTCTCTGGAGCCCCGAACAGGCTCCAGATCTGGACTCCCGATGAAGAACAGGAGGTGGCAACGACTCTGCATCATAAAACACGAAGAAACTTACTCTCTGTTTTTTCTCGGGAAATAGGAATTTATAGACTTGAGATTAGGGTCAAGGGAGCCACGTGGGCCCCACAAGCCACCAGTGTGTGCCCAGGTGCGTTGTGCCCCCCTCGGGGCACCCCTCTGGTACTTCTTCGACCCATCTTGTGTCTTCTAGTCCAGAAAAATTCTCCAAAAAGTTTCGCTGTGTTTGGACTCCGTTTGGTATTGATTTTCTACAAAGTAAAAAAAGCAAAAAACAACAACTATCACTGGGCACTATGTCAATAGGTTAGTCCCAAAAAATGATGTAAAGTTGCTATAAAATGATTGTAAAACATCCAAGAATGATAATATAACAGCATGGAACAATCAAAATTGTAGATACGTTGGATATGTATCAGTCACCCCTGAGAAGGGCTTGATGGGGAGGAGTTGGTCGTAGGGCACCTGGAGCCTCTCGAACATCTCAGCAGAGAGGATGTTGAGTCCTGCACCGCCGCCGATGAGTGTCTTGGTGACGAGAGATTGCTGATGGTCGGTGAGCAGGGCATTGGGAGTGCACCTACGGTGGCTACACACTTGAGCTGGTCTATAGAGTTGAAGGTGATGGCGTACTTGGACCACCTGAGGGGACGGGTCACCTCGAGCTTGGGGAGGGCCGCGTTCACCTGACAAACGAACTGCTTGAAGATGCGATGAGAGGCGGTGGCCTGAGCACCACCCAGGATGCAGGCAATGGCGCGAGGCTCTTGGAAGCCCCTAGCCCATCGTCTTGGCGGTGGTCGTCGTTCCTCCTTGGTGGTGGCGGCAGCGGAGGGAGACCGACGTTGCCCTGAGGACGGTCCTCACGAGGCTGGTCCCTCCAAGGGCCATCGCGAGGTTGTCCCTGCCAACGGTCCTCACGAGGCTGGTCGTGCCAGTCCTGGTGGGGGTCGCGGTTGTCCCAGCGGCCTCAACCGTGACCCCCTCCACGGCCGTGGCCATGGTCGTTGCGCTCAGGGCGGCGGCCAAGGCGCCCATCACGGATAGCCCTGAGCTCTTGGCAGTCGTTGGTGTTGTGGCTATGGACGTTGTGGAAGATGCAAAACGGGCGGCTGCCCTTGGAGGACTCGGGGTGGTCGCAGCCGCGCTTCATTTCAGGTTTGGCCACGAGCATGGTAGGACCCTTGCACTTCACATCCTTATCCTTGGCCTTCTTGTCTTCAGGATCGGCCTCCGGAGGCTCCAGGAGGGATAGGCGACCTTCCTCTGCCCTCGCGCACCTGGTTGCCATGTTGAACATCTCCAGGGCTGAGCACAGGTCCTCATGAATGGCAAGCTCCTCCTTCATCTTGACATCCCTAACGCCATCAGAGAACACCGAGATGATAGCCTCATCCGACACCTTTGGGATCTTGAGGCGAACGTTGGTGAAGCATTGTATGTACTTGTGTAAGTTTTCGTCTGGCTGCTGCTTGATGCGACATAGGTCGCTTGCTGCGGGAGCGCGGTCATGAGTGCCTTGGAAGTTGGTGATGAAGCGCTTGCGCAGCTCGTCCCGAGAGGAGATCGACCGGAACGGAAGGTTGAAGAGCCATGAGCGTGCGCCATCCTTGAGGGCCATGGGAAACTAGTTCTCCATGCCTTGTCGTTGTCGTTGGCTGCCTCGATACTCAGCTCGTAGAGCTGGAGGAACTCAATGGGGTCAGGAGTGCTGTCGTAGCGTGGGGGCAGGTCTGGCTTGAACTTGCCGGGCCAGACGATGTGGCGCAGCTCTGGGGTGAAAGCATGACACCCCGATGTACTCACAGGAGCCAACCGCAGGTGGAGAGCCTGATCTTGACGCTCGCGCACTGCCGCCTCTGGCGAAATGCGGTCTTGATGGGGCGGTGCTAGAAGCGCACGCGCCTCTCCTTGGGGCCGCTGCACCACCTGGCAGCTTTCTTCATCACGCTTTGGCGCCCTGCGCGGCGGGTTGCGCTGGGGTGCCTCACGCCTGGGCTCGGGGACGATGTCGTGCCGAGGAGGAGGACAAGGAGGTGCGTCGTGAGCCGCATCGCCCGCCTGAGATGGCGGGGGAGGTAGCGAACAAGATGGTGCAGAAGCCTCTCCAGCGGCGCTGACGAGCTCGGCGATGCGGCCGAGCTAGTCCTCGTAGAGGTCGTTGGCCAGACGATAGCGCTGGAGCTAACGCACCATGAGCAGCGCAGCCTGCGCGTTTGCCGGCCCACGACAAGCATGAGAGGACAACACCGTGGCCGGAGTGGGTGATGGAGTCGTGGTGCGGCCGTCGCGCCGCACGGATGGAGGCAGCGACGAGTCCTGCTATTCACGGGCAACAGTGACAGTGGTGGCGTTAGCCACCGGGGAGGCAGAGCGGCGAGGGGCGCGGTTGCCCACAGGCGTCGTCTGGGCGACGCGAGCGGCCCGACGCTCGGCTAACACGGTGAGCGTCGGCCATGGGGACGGCAAAACAGCGACGAGACAAACTGTGGAAGAGAGGCTTCGACACGCCCCTACCTGGCGCGCCAAATGTCGGATTTAGGGCTCCGCAGACTCGAGAAATGTTCGAAATTTGGGGCATGTGCGAAGAACTCAACCTCCCCAACCAACCAATTCGTCACCCCCACGGCCTAGCTCGATGAACACGAAGGAAGAAGAACACAACAGTTTACCCAGGTTCGGGCCACCTTGCGGTGTAAGACCCTACGCCTGCTTTGGGGTGGATTAGCCTCGCGAGGGGTTGAGGATGAACTAGTACAGAGGAAGAACAATCTCACGAGGTCTGTTCTTGTGTGGGTGTGAGCTGAGGGTTCGCGTAGAAGTTAAGTGAACTAGAGAATTCCAGCCAGAAAAGCAATCGGATACTGAAATCTCTTCTCTGGAATCTCAGGATTCCTATGACCCTGCTTATATCGCATTTTTAAGAACTCATTTAGGGTTTTTCCCGGGTTTGGTACCATGATCATGGTAGCTGCGGTGAAGTAGGCACGCGGGTCCAAAGATACTCGCCATTGCAACTTAATAAATATGACCGGTGGGAAACCCCTCAACTGAGTGATAGTCTTAGGTGCTGGCCATAGGAAAAATCAATATGGAGCCGTCAGAGGCTTATCTGGCCGATATGAATTCCTGAAATTCTTTCCAGGAGGTTGGCTGCCTATCCTAGATCTTCCCATTTCCAAGAAGATCCCGTGTTCGATCTGGAAGCACAAACCTTTTCTTTTACTTAAGGCGATAAAATCCCTTCATTTCGGTAATAATCTGTTTGGTTGAGAAAAATGAGGATCCCAAATCGCATGAGCAATAGGTCTTACGTGTAAAGGATCCTGTATCCATGATTCAAAATTTCCTTGGCAAGCTACATGAAACAGATTTCTGGACATCCATAGAAAGATTATTGCTAATTGCCCAAAGTGAGAAGCAAAAATGTTCTGGTAAAGACGTTCTTCAGTAATATCATCACGACTTTGAAAATCATGTGCGGTAGCAATACCAAACCAAATACGACGAGTAGTGGGGTCAAAAGAGTAGTTTTGTTGCTTGCGCTTTAATTTAGGGAACTACTCAGATTCGCACCCTAATGTTTATTGGAAGGAAAAGCCAGAAAGCAAAGAGGTTTGGTTTACATATGGTGGAAGGTTACATTTTCCAGTCGTAATCGATTAGTTAACATGGTGGTTAACCGTATTATGAAAGACGGAAAAAAATCATTGGCTTATCAAATTCTCTCGATTTGGATTTCAAATAAGAAAGAAAAAAAAGACTCCGAACCGTGATTTTGCTATCTTATATCTATACGAAAAGAGATTTACTTTCCAAAATGGAATCTTGGGGCCACCCTAGCCCATTGAGTGCTCTACCTCGGGACGAAAACATTCAGAGTTAGTAGTTGAGTAAGTATACTTTTCCTAGTTCTTCTTCCAAGCGCAGGATAACCCCAAGTAAGAAAATAGACCATAAACCATCCTTTATCTTTTTTTTCCGGTATCCAACAAATATTTATCTATCGATAATTTTATGGTATATTCGGGCATCCTTTGGTTAAAAAAAAGGGCCGCCCCCCCATTCTATGCTGACCTGGGCCGGGGCGGACCCTAAGAATCTGGAAGATATCTCGAGAAAAGGTTTTAGCACCGGTCTCTCATATATGTACTCCAGTTTATCCGAAGTATCCTCAAGGTTAAACATAACTACATGAGAGTTACCAAATATAAAGTTCTATTCTCCTTTCGCTCTCTTCTTTCTTTTCTTTTTGCGTGAGTGAGACATCAAATAGCTTCGATTTGCATTATCCGTTTCATTCGGCTCCTTTATGGATATTCTCACCACTTAACATCTATGTCAGCTTTTCTATTTGAATGGAACCAAAGCTCTCCGCTTTCTAGAACCGCGCGGAGCCCACCCTTTTTCGTTTTCTACCGCCACCCCATTGATTTATAGATCAAGAGAGATCGTGGATATCAGACAGAACTCAGAAAGAACTGTTTTCATAGTCATCTCCGAATATTTGCCATCTCGGAATATTTTCGATTTCATTTTTCTATGATATGTCTTTCTATATGAAAATTGGTTATTTGCAAATTTGTGTGTGTACGAGATTAGAATAACTTCAAAATAACTGACATAATTTTGTATTTCGAACCGGTAAACTAGACCCGAAAAAAATCCTTTTTTAAAATGGAAGACCCATCACAAAATTATGGCAGGGGCAGCCCGTGCGCTAATTGGGCTTAGAGGTGAGAACAGAAGAAGAAGTTCACGCTGACTTGCGCACTACGAAAAGGCAGCCAACGACTTCGGACGTACTCCACCTTTCGAGCCTCTATTTAGCTTCAGAAGATAAGGCGGATTCTTGTGGAAATCCATTCTTTCTAGCTTGATCAATTTCTGTAAGAATGAAGCTAGTGACATTAAACTTCTGGCTCTTCCGGTTTTTTTCCAGGTTTTCTCCCTTTTCTACGAAGGTTTGCTCCTCCGCCTGCACCAGTGAATTATTCTATTCTTCTCCTTTGGTTCAGTTTGTGGGGAAATCAGAACAAAGAACAAAGTTTTTTGATCACTTACTTCGCTCGCCCTTTTTTGATCGGGTTTTTTAATGCAAATAGTTTTTTTTCTTCAAATCCAAAAATTTCTCTTTTTTATACATAGGTCGTTTATTCAGCATTGATTAAAAAAGGGCATCAGAAAAAAGGACTTTTTGAAGTTTGAGTAAGGATAATTGCCTTAAATTTCGGATCTCTCTGCTACGGTGGTGGCTAACCTATATATATATATATAACCTATATATATATATATATATATATATATATATATATATATATATATATATATATATATATATATATATATATATATATATAGAGGCCTTGGATCTCTCTGTTACGGTGGTGGCTAACCTACATATATAAAGGCCTTGGTCCTCTTCCTCCAAATGAAGGCGTGAAGGGATCCCACAGTGGCCAATTTTTAAGGGGGACAAGAAGTACGTCCTATCCTGACGAAAGGTGGTCTTCGCGTGCAAAGCTTCTAGCCGTGACGTCGTGGTGGGCTCGACGATGACATCCATCCTACCCTCATGGTGGTCTTGGTCTTGTAGCACGGGAATGGAAACCTTTGGGTGATTCCTCGGGACCCCGCGCCTACGCTTGCCTCCTTAGCACCAAAGAGGAAACCTGCTGCTGTACGAGCGCTGGCGCCCGCCTGGCCTTGGTCATCACGGCTTGCTTCACCTCAACCTCATGAGGTGGGCGCCTGCATAGGAATCTCCGCTCCTCGGGAGCCATCCTGAGGAGGCCGCTCCCCCCGGGGGTCTTGGTGTCGTCCGCCTCGCGAGGATCTTGTCTTGAAGGTGTTGAAGATGGGCCGTACCAGGCCATCGACGGAGCCACACCGTGGGCCACAGGCAGGCAAGTCTGTGTACCCTGGTTCCTAGAACTTCGACAGTGTGTGTGTGGTCATATGCTTGATACATACAAGGTTTTCTCACCACCATACCGTTCATCTTTTAAATTTGAATTTGCAATGAAAAACTTACTAGGGATACCATGAAATGTGAAATCCACGCTGCGATCACTATATCACAAACTCACTCTAATTCAAGAACTCGTCATAAATCAATTATCGTGCCTTTTGGAATGATCAGTAATTTGCAAGAAAAACACATGCATTGTAATACATATAGATTCGTTCGACAATTTAAAGATTACTTTTGTATTCCCGGATGGTAGCACCCAATGGCGTACTAGCCAGACCCGGGCTCGTGTTGATCCTAAAAAAACCAGGCTCGTGTCCTTCTGGTGGCGTGCGTGGTACACACATTAGCCAACGCCAACCAGTCGAGCCTCCGCATTTCGAGTCAAAATATCTGGCATCCAGAATTCCAGTCCTAGGAAATGCCCCTCATGTCCCCGGTCCATAATGACTACCGATGAACATGGAGGGATGCATTAGTAACTAGACAATGTTACCTACCGTGTCGAGCATGGTTCAATTCCCTCGGTCGCTACTACCCAAGATCATCCTCAACTATATTGCCTAGTACTAACAGGAGTACTACACCAGGATGAGCATAGAATTGAGTCCCGTTTGTTCGTGCCTAGTACTTGAGTTAATATATCAGGCAATGCACTGGTACGGAGGAATTATCCTTTTACTATGCATGTATAACTTGTCTGAAGTCTAACTAAGCAAAATGTTTGACCAAATCCTTTCTTAAGAAATATTAACATCTACAGCAGTAAAGATGTATCGCTTGAAAATTTATTGCATGATGCAGGTTATGATATTGTTTCGAATCCTAGACTTTAAATTTCATAAAATCCAAAAGTGACCTGAAATTCATGAAACTGAGCATGGTCTCGTGATATGGCACAAATATGTTGTCATGATTTTTTTGTTAATTTTGAGACAAGATGCTTATGAGAAGTTGCACAAATGAAGAGCCAAGGTATTTTGGAACAAAGACATGTCACGTTAAGGCGGACGCTTTCACTATTCAGACCATGGGCATTTACGTGCCGCCACGAGTACCGCTCCTCATCGGCAGGTGCCGTCCGGGCAAGCGTGTGAGCCGGGAGGCATGCGAGCAGACAGCCGCGCCGGCTGACCGGGAGGTGTGCGAGCAGGCCTCTGCGTAGGCTCACCGGGAGGCGAGCCCTTTGACCAGGCTCTGCCGCCCACCTTCGTCCCAACTGCCCCCACTTTCAATGGTGTTGGCGCCGCAGTTTAAAATCACCCCCGCACTACCCAGTATCACTACAATCTTCTCTCTTCCTCTCTGATTCTCCTGTCGTCTACCTCCAACCAGCCTGACCTAACCGTACGCCGTACTACATCACGGCGGTCTGCCCTTAGTCTTCCTGTTTCTTAAGGAATACACCCAGCCAGAGTCCCAAGAACATAAGGCGCTTTGGGACAAGCTTGAAATGGCCTTGTGGGAAGACGTCGTGCCTGTCCCCGCTCCTATTCCGGCTCCCGTCACCCCGACTGCGCCAGCGCCCATCCTCGTGGCATTGATGGGCTAGGACCCACACACTGTCGCCGAGCTTGATGCCACGGGGTTCCACGAGGTCCCCGCCGACTTTCACGCGCCATTGCACCTGCCAGCGCATGCGCGTGCGCGTGCACTGACACGCGCGCCCGTGTCGGTGCCCGTGCACACGAATGTCTCCGTCGTGCCATTGCCAGCGCATGCCCCCACGCGGGTGCCAGTGCCCCCCTTAGTGGCATGGATCGCCGCCGTCGACCGCTTCCTTGCACCAATGCCAGTCACCTCCTCCTGCCAGTTGACTCGCTCCTGGAGACCAAAATCCAGAATATTCGGGCCTTCCTTGAAGCTAGGGCCAACGTCCAGGAGTACGCCAACAACGGCGCAAGACGCCGCCGTCGCCGTTGCCGTTGGTCAGTGGTCCGACGACACACAGAGCACGGCAGAGGAGCCGCTTCCCACTGCAAGACGCCCCCGCCGCCACCGCGTAATCTAAATTTGCCATGAAATATGTTCGGATTGCCATGCTTAAAATCCGAACGTCTGGGATTTATCATTTCCATTATTTTAGTTTGATCGTCGTATGAATGTAAAGTCAGAGTCAGACTGAATGAAATCTATGGTTTGATCGATTGAATGTTCTGCTAGAGCCATATCAAATTAAATATAGAACGTCATCAAGCCACATGTATTCCTTCTTATCACAACCATTTCATATTAAATACCATGTCAATTCCAAATATTTTTTTAGGAAAGTCAATTCCAAATGCTTGCAGGGCGCGACCAGTCCCCTTGTTCGAGCACTAGGCGATACATCTATTTTTCAACGCATTTAAGATTACGGAGTAGTAGATAAATAGTACTACAACTAGCCTAACTTGTCCGTCACGGCCACTTTAGTTCCTAAGCTTGTTACATGTATAATACTACTAGTACGTGAAACTGGTGCTGTAACTTGTGAACGCCTCCATATATGGTCAACGACAACATTGCCCACGCGTTCTTCGTGTTTGCCCGTGCGTCTGAACGTAGAAGGGGAGGAGAGAGAGCAGACATGGAACCCACCAGTAAGTGAAGACGAATAGTACGTGCTAACGAGCCGGTCTCACTAGTGTACTAAAATTAATATTAAAACATGTTATCCATTAAGTAAGCTGTGGTAATATAAAAACATTATATCAACAAAGGGGGTACAACAAACGTTGCTACTATGTTGCCTATTGATGTGCGGCTTGAAAGCCCTGATCGCATGTTCGATCCTCGTCCTTTTTAATTTTTAATTTATATATGAGTCCAAATTTGTTCCATGACAGGTGGGCCCCTTGGTGTGCAGTTTGTAGAACTTTAAACTGTGGCTCGAAATTTGTTCCATTACATGTGGACTATCGGTGTGTAGTTTTGTAGCTTATTTGTAATATTTAAAGAGAACAACAGAGTTTTTTTTGCAAAAATACCATGGTGCGACGTGGAAGGTGAGAAAGGACGTGCGAGAGAGCGATGACCAAGCCCGAGAGAAATCAATTGGGGGAGGTGCGGGGATTGTAACAGTGTTTCAAGTAGTTGTGGGCCGAATGCTATGAAAATATAATCTAAACCCACCGGAATACATGCCTTCACAAATTAATCCAAGGTTGGAGTCCCCCTCGCAATGTAAATAGCTCCGGCTTTGTGAGGGATGGAGAGGTAGCTTCAATGTGTGGGAGATAAGACGTGACAAAGTGAGGTCAATCGAGACACGGATAGATAGAGAGAGAAAGTGAGTGTGGGCCGACATTTGTTGAAAAGATATATATGCTCTGGAGAGATATTGTCCGATTGAGCTTTTGGGAAAGGTGAGGGATGTAAGATAGAGCTTGAGAGATGATCCAGTCATAGACATGTAGATATTTTTTATGCGTCGGAGGAAGCAAGGTCAATCGATTACATAGATAAAGTGAGAGAGATTGAGCGAGTGTGGGTCGCCGTGCGATCGAAAGAGTGAGACGGGTTGGAGAGAGTGACCTAGATAGACAATGTGCGTGAGAGAGTATACAATATGAATATGTTGGATTGGGCTCAAACATGGAGATATATCATTTGTGTCTGAGAAAGAGCGAGGTCAATCGAGACATACATAGAGAGAGAGAGTGAGAGAGGTTGAGTGAGCGTGGCCTGCCATGAGGTTGAAAGAGTGGGGGCAGCTTGGATGGACTGGCCTAGATAGACAATCTGCGTGATAGAGTATACAGTGTGTCGATCAAGACCGAATAGGGAGATATATCGGTTGTGTGTGAGAGAAAGCAAGGTTAATTGAGATTTAGATAAAGAGAGTGAGATTGAGCGAGTGTGGGCCGCCGTGCGGAAGAAAGAAGGGGGGGGTCTAGATAGGCAATGCATGTATCTAGTGAGAGAGGGTGGGAGGCAGAGAGAGAGCTCGGCATGGAGTGCAATGGTGGGTGTGTGAGGGAGATACATTTGGTAACTAAGTGGGAAAAGGGGGTTGTGTAGTTGAGAGAGTTAGAGATCGAAACATGGATAGAAAGAATGAATGTGTGTCGGAAACCGATAACTTCCTAAGGTGGTTAGGAAAGGAAGGTTGATCGATACAAGAAGTATGTAGCGTGTGTGCCGAGGGGGGGGGGAGTGGGGCTAAAAACAACATTTGAATGTAGATAGTACGAGACTTAATATCGATGTTTCAATTTCGTGTACATCGTAAGATTTGAATTGAGGACCATGCATATGGCTTCCGTAATTATTTCGAATTCGTGCCATACTAGGTTTGGAAAAGTTGACATCGACTCGATTGTTGTGCTATTTTGTACGTCATATGTTTAAATCCATCCAAAGTTTTCTCACTACCATGGTGTTCATCTTATACATATGATTTTGTATTAAAAAAGTAGTGTGGATGCCATGAAATGCGAAATCCACGTTAGAATTGGAGATCGCTATGTGACACACACTCTAATTCAAATAACTCCTCATTAATTAATTTATAATATCTCGTTTTGAATGATTAATTATTTGCAAGGAAAACACGGGCATGGTAATACATAAAGATTCGTTTGCAAATGAAAGAAGATTCATTTGCATTCTCAAATGTAGGTGCACTAGGCAGACAAGGGTTATGCTGTGGTGGTCGCGTGTGTCGTATGGACGCTAGCACCCAGCCACCCACCCCCCTCCCGCCCTCCCTCACGTTCCCAAAAAAGTGAACGATGACAAAATAAGTTCGCGCTTCCACGTTTCAGATTGAAATATCTGGCAGCCCCAATTCCAGCCCTGCAAAATCTCCCTTCTCCACCGTCCCCTTCCGTGCCCAGAGCGCTCAAATCCCTAATTCGGCGCCAACCCAAGCAAAGTTTGAATCGCCCCTCGTCTCTTGTCTTTCCCCACCTTGGCATCGGAGCTACCTCATCTACGCCCTCGTCCACCGCACCGGGTGGTCCACCGACAATGTCGGCCGCCGCAACTGACGTGCCTCACAGACACCGACTTCCACCGCATCAAGTGCGCTTCACCGACGCCGTGTCCCACGTCACCGTGGCTACTTCACTGAGCACATCGTCGCACCTCCACCCCCCGAGGCCGTCGGGGCTTCACCAATGGTCTCATCCACCACATAGAAGCACTCCGCTGCCACTCAAGACCTGCATCCGTGAGAGGCCAGCCAACGCCAGCGCATCACCCTCAACGGCTCTGAACTGACCCACACTCTAGTTAGGTGAGCATGCCCAAACGCCGGCCCGAACTAGGTATATATCCACATATCACTCCCTCGTGCACTGTTCCGACGATGTTTGGATATCCTTTCACTATTTCTTATCTTACACCCTATGCAGCTCTGATTTTAACTCTTATTTCTTCTGGAGATATCATCTGAAACAAGCAAAACCATTTTTAGCGAAGCATGACGGCGCTATAGGATCTGGTACCATCCTGCACACCGGTATAACCTTGTAAGCAGTGGCGGTGCCAGAATCCAAAGTTTGTGATGTCGTGTTAGCTTGTGTAGTCAATTTCTTGAAGTAGTCTATTCAACAGTGTATTATCCATATCCATATTGATTTGATTTAGCAAATTCATTTGTAGTCATATGACTACACAGCTACAACGTGGCTTCGCCACTGCTTGTAAGTACCTGTCCTCCGGTACAACAGCAAGGTCGATTCCTCTTATTTGATCAACCATTCGTCGTGTCAAAAATGCAGAGGGGGATGCAAGGAGCACAAGGCATGCACATCCAAGCAAGTGGTAACATGGACTTGTACGTGGAACATCCCAAGTGCAAGCAGAGCTGGAGTGAGCCTATACAACGAGCTAGCATAAGTCCGTGTATGATTTGTGTGTAGTGGCGGATCCACAAATTCAAGTTACCAGGGGCAAAAATTTAACTTAAAAATACGAAGGCACTTGCACTCCGGAAATCAACATAGCTTGAGAAATGTGAAGCTACGTGCACTTTGAAAACCAGCTAATGATCCAAAGTAGTTTCAGATTATAAAACACTAAATGATGTAAGCACCAAAAAACACAAAATGCAACATGGTGTACAAGGACTACTAACATGGTCTATACCTGCTTGAATTATTCGTTCTCTTGCTGAAAATATCAAAGTGCGATTGCACCTATAACCAGTGTGCAAACTGCATATCAATATATCTATCCTGCACAAGTGTGCCAATAGTTTCAAACAACAGATTAGAAAAGTATTTATGCTACTTTTTCATGATACGGGGACTTTATGGTAGATGGCCTCAACGTTTCCTCAAGCCATGAAAATGTACTATAATTTGCTTGCCATCAACTCCTGCAAATCTCTATGTGTCTCTCAACATAGCAGATCATCATTAGACACTAACTCCTTCAATGGGAGCTTGGAAAATGCTTGCATTAGATCCCTCATTAGACACTATGTGTTCCTCACCAGGAGGATGTAAAATGTTTGCATCAAATCCTTCATTAGTAGTCTGTTCATTAGACATTTTAGGCTCAAGAACAACATGAGCTTGTATGTTTGCACCAGAAACTTGATTAGATACATGATGTCTACTACACAACTTTATCCTGGTAGATGTTGTTGGGCCTCCAAATGCAGAGTTTTGTAGGACAGTAGCAAATTTCCCTCAAGTGGATGACCTAAGGTTTATCAATCCTTGGGAGACGTATGATGAAGATGATCTCTCTCCAACAACCCTGCAACCAAATAACAAAGAGTCTCTTGTGTTACCAACACACCCAATACAATGGTAAATTGTATAGGTGTACTAGTTCGGCGAAGAGATGGTCATACAAGTGTAATATGTATAGTAGATATAGGTTTTGGTAATCTGAAAATATAAAAACGGCAAGGTAACTAGTAGTAAAAGTTAGCAAAACGGGCATTGCAATGCTTGGAAAGAAGGCCTAGGGTTCATACTTTCGCTAGTGCAAGTTCTCTCAATAATGATAACATAATTAGATCATATGACAATCCCTCAACGTGCGACCAAAGTCACTCCAAAGTTTCTATCGCGGAGAACATGAGATGAAATTGCTTGTAGGGTACGAAACCACCTCAAAGTTATTTTTCCCGATCAATCCATTGGGCTATTCCTACAAGTGTCACAAACAGCCCTAGAGTTCGTAGTAAAATAACACCATATGACACACATCAATCAACCCTAATGTCACCTAGATACTTCAATGTCACCACAAGTATCTGTGGGTCAATTATATGATATGCATCAAATAACTTCAGATTCATAGTATTCAATCCAAGATAAAGAACCTCAAAGAGTGCCCCAAGATTCCTACCGGAGAAACAAGGACGAAAACGAGCATCAACCCCTATGCATAGATTACCCCAATGTCACCTCGGGAATCCGCGAGTTGAGTGCCAATACATACATCAAGTGAATTAGTAGAACACCCCATTGTCACCACGGGTATCCCACGCAAGACATACATCAAGTGTTGTCAAATCCATAATAATATTCAATCCGATAATAGTGAAACCTCAAAGGTAAAACTCAATTCATCACAAGAAGGTAGAGGGGGAGAAACACCATATGATTCAACTATAAGAACAAAGCTCGCGGTACATCAAGATTGTTCCATATCAAGAACACAGAGAGATAGAGAGAGATAGATAGATAGAGAGAGAGATCAAACACATATCTACTGGTACATACCCTTAGCACCGAGGGTGAACTACTCCCTCCTCATCATGGAGACCACCGGGATGCTGAAGATGGCCACTAGTGATGGTCCCCCCTCCGGCAGGGTGCCGGAATTGGCTCCTGATTGGTTTTTCGTGGCTACACAGGCTTGCGGTGTCGGAACTCCCGATCTAGGTTTTGTTCTGGGGTTTTTGGGATTTATAAGAGGTGTTGGCGTCGGGGACAAGTCAAGGGGGCCCACGAGGCGACGACAAGGATGGGAGGCGCACCCTAGGGGGGCACCCTCCACCCTTGTGGTGGCCTCGGGACTCCTCTTTGATATCTTTTTGTTCCAGTAGTTTTTATATCTTCCAAAAATATTCTCCGTAAATTTTCAGGTCAATTGGACTCTGTTTGATATTCCTTTTCTGCGAAACTCAAAAAACAAGGAAAAAACAGAATCTGGCACTAGGCTCTAGGTTAATAGGTTAGTCCCAAAAATCATATAAAATAGCATATAAATGCATATCAAACATCCAAAACAGATAATATAATAGCATGGAACAATAAAAAAATTATAGATACGTTGGAGACGCATCAAACATCCCCAAGCTTAATTCCTGATCGTCCTCGAGTAGGTAAATGATAAAAAAACATTTTGATGTGGAATGCTACCTAACATATTTATCCAAGTAATCTTCTTTATTGTGGCAAGAATATTCAGGTCCATAAGATTCAAAAGAAAAGTTTAATATTGACATAAAAATTATAGTACTTCAAGCATACTAACAAGGCAATTATGCCTTCTCAAAATAACATGGCCAAAGAAAGCTTATCCCTACAAAATCATATAGTATGGCTATGCTCCATATTCATCACACAAAATATTCCAATCATGCACAACCCCGATGACAAGCCAAGCAATTGTTTCATACTTTTGATGTTCTCAAACTTTTTCAACTTTCGTGCAATACATGAGTGTGAGCCATGGACATAGCACTATAGGTGGAATAGAATATGGTGGTTGTGGAGAAGACAAAAGGAAGGAGATAGTCTCACATCAACTAGGCATATCAACGGGCTATGGAGATGCCCATCAATAGATACCAATGTGAGTGAGTAGGGATTGCCATGCAACGGATGCACTAGAGCTATAAATTTATGAAAGCTCAAAAAGAAACTAAGTGGGTGTGCATCCAACTCGCTTGCTCACGAATACCTAGGGCAATTTTTAGGATGCCCGTCATTGGAATATACAAGCCAAGTTCTATAATGAAAAATTCCCTCTAGTATATGAAAGTGACAACATATGAGACTCTCTGTCATGAAGATCATGGTGCTACTTTGAAGCACAAGTGTGGAAAAAGGATAGTAACATTGTCCCTTCTCTCTTTTCTCTCATTTTTTTATTTTGGGCCTTCTCTCAATTTTTTGGCCTCTTTTTTTTGTCCGGAGTCTCATCCTGACTTGTGGGGGAATCATAGTCTCCATCATCCTTTCCTCACATGGTACAATGCTCTAATAATGAAGATCATCATACTTTTATTTACTTACAACTCAAGAATTACAACTCAATACTTAGAACAAAATATGACTCTATATGAATGCCTCCGGTGGTGTACCGGGATGTGCAATGAAGCAAGAGTGACATGTATGAAAGAATTATGAACGGTGGCTTTGCCACAAATATGATGTCAACTACATGATCATGCAAAGAAATATGACGATGATGAAGCGTGCCATAATAAACGGAACAGTGGAAAGTTGCATGGAAATATATCTCCGAATGGCTATGGAAATGCCATAATAGGTAGGTACGGTGGCTGTTTTGAGGAAGGTATATGGTGGGTGTATGGTACCAGTGAAAGTTGCGCGGTACTAGAGAGGCTAGAAATGGTGGAAGGGTGAGAGTGCGTATAATCCATGGATTCAACATTAGTCATAAAGAACTCACATACTTATTGCAAAAATCTATTAGTTATCAAAATGAAGTACTACGCGCATGCTCCTAGGGGGATATATTGGTAGGAAAAGACCATCGCTCGTCCCCGACCGCCACTCATAAGGAAGACAATCAATAAATATATCATGCTCCGACTTCATCACATAACGGTTCACCATACGTGCATGCTACGGGAATCACAAACTTTAACACAAGTATTTCTACAATCCACAATTACTCACTAGCATGACTCTAATATCACCATCTTTATATCTCAAAACAATCGTAAGGAATCAAACTTCTTGTAGTATTCAATGAACTTTAAATGAAAGTTTTTATTATATCCCTCTTGGATGCCCATCATATTAGGACTAAATTCATAACCAGAGCAAATTACCATGTTGTTTAAATACTCTCAAAATAAAATAAGTGAAGCATGAGAGTTCAACAATTTCTTCAAAATAAAACCACTGTCATGCTCTAAAAAGATATAAGTTGCGCACTAGAGCAACTCACAAAGTACTCCATAAGATATAAGTGAAGATCAATGAGTAGTCGAATAATTATGTAACTATGTGAAGACTCCTTCTCACAAATAAAATTTCAGATCTTAAGTACTTTATTCAAACAGCAAGCAAAACAGAATAAAATTACATTGCAAGGATAGCACGTATCATGTGAGGAAGCAAAAACTTAGGCTCAACCAAAACTGACCGATAGTTGTTGAAGAAAAAAGGTGGGATGCCTACCGGGGCATCCCCAAGCTTGGATGCTTGAGACTTCTTGGAATATTAACTAGGGATGCCTTGGGCATCCCCAAAATTGAAATTTTGTGTCTCCTTAATTTCCGCTCATATCACGGTTTCCCTAATTCTTGAAAACTTCATCCACACAAAACTCAACAAGAACTCATGAGATAAGTTAGTATAAATCCATACTAAACCTTATCATTCTCTATTGTAGAAAATCACTAAAATTATAGTTTGACATTTCATACTAAATGCCTTTGTATATTTAACACTCCTATCCTCAAATAGAATCGTTAAACAAGCAAACATAACAACAATATGTCTAAAGAGAACAGTCTGTAAAGAATGCAAGAGGAATCATACTTCCCCAACTCCAAAAATTCTGAAAAATTACCACACTGTAGAAAATTTGTTGTTACTCATTGGGTAAAAAAATCAAGATTTTATCATGTTCAAACTATTCACCAATATTCAAAACATCACAGCAAACTTTCTATTTTCAAACAGCAACATATAGACTTGAAAAATAAGCATGGTAAAGGCTATACTTGACTTTTTCATTGAATTAAAAGATGCAAAACATTACTATAAATAACAGCAAGCAAATACTAATAAAATAAAATGATGCTCCAAGCAAAACTCATATCATGTGATGAATAAAAATATAGCTCTAAGTGAAATTACCGATAATGTTGAAAACGAAAGAGGGGATGCATTCATGGGCATCCCCAAGCTTAGTTGCTTGGATCTTCCTTGAATATTACCTTGGGGTGCCTTGGGCATCCCCAAGCTTAGGGTCTTGCCACTTCTTATTCTCCTCATGTCGATATCTCACCCAAAACTTGAAAACTTCAATCACATAAAACTTAAAGGAACTTCGAGAGATGGTTAGTATGATAAAGACAAATCATTCACTTTGGAATCCCACGCAAGACATACATCAAGTGTTCTCAAATCCATAATAATATTCAATCCGATAATAGTGAAACCTCAATGGTAAAACTCAATTCATCACAAGAAGGTAGAGGGGGAGAAATACCATATGATTCAACTATAATAACAAAGCTCGTGGTACATCAAGATGGTTCCATATCAAGAACACAAGAGAGAGAGAGAGAGAGAGATCAAATATATAGCTACTGGTACATACCCTCAGCCTCGAGGGTGAACTACTCCCTCCTCATCATGGAGACTGTCGGGATGATCAAGATGGCCACCGGTGATGGTTACCCCCTTCGGCAGGGTGCCGGAACAGGCTCCCCATTGGTTTTTTGTGGCTACAGAGGCTTGCGGCAGCGGAACTCCCGATCTAGGTTTTGTTCTGGGGTTTTTGGGATTTATAAGAGGTGTTGGCATCGGGGACAAGTCATGGGCGCCCACGACATGATGATAAGGACGGGGGGCATGCCCTCCATCCTTGTGGTGGCCTCGAGACTCCTCTCTGATATCTTTTCGTTCCAGTGTTTTTCATATTTTCCAAAATTTGTCCGTAAATTTTCAGGTCAAACGGACTCCGTTTGATATTCCTTTTCTGTGAAACTCAAAAACAAGGAAAAAACAGAAACTGGCACTGTCTCTAGGTTAATAGGTTAGTCCCAAAAATCATATAAAATAGCATATAAATGCATATAAACATCCAAAATAGATAATATAATAGCATGGAACAATAAAAAATTTATAGATACGTTGGTGATGTATCAATACATCAGGTTCAGTTAGTTTAGTATTGATTGGGGGAGTTATAAAATAAGCAGAAATTGGTTTCATTTTCTCATAGATTCCCCACATACAAGCAGTTTTACAACCTCGTCAGGTTACATATTGGCCAGAAATTGAATAGTTGAATTATATTAAATCAGGGATGTGATGTACCTGATCATTGCGGATGCTTCTCTTGCAAGCTGCGACTATCCGTTTGCGCAAGCTCGATGCCATGCCCGTGCTGCCACCGGTGCCTCCCACGCAGGCTACACCCATGGTTGGATCTTCATCTTCTTGTCCTTCCATTCGCTTGAAGCCCGACGACCAGCATCCAACGAGGGCGCGCGGAAGTGTTGTGTGGGTCTGTCAAGCGACGGCTAGGTTAGGAGCGAACCATACTGGAGGCTGGAGTGAACGAATTGGGATTTTTTTCCTGATGTCGGTCGATATAGGAGGCACTCGTTTGGGCCGCGAGCCTGCTATAGGGCCTGCCTTTGTAGCGACCCGGCCTCAAACGTTCAAGTCTCTGTGCTTTTGTGTCATCCCTAGATCGGTAATGCTGACACACACAGTACTCGAAGGATTTATAACAGAGTAGCAATCACACA
Source organism: Aegilops umbellulata (assembly GCA_032464435.1). Taxonomy (NCBI): domain Eukaryota; kingdom Viridiplantae; phylum Streptophyta; class Magnoliopsida; order Poales; family Poaceae; genus Aegilops; species Aegilops umbellulata. The sequence continues at coordinate 388,351,119 of CP136057.1, read as the reverse complement.
CTTATTACATCGAATGCCTCAATAGATAACTTATTACAATAAATATGGCTTAAGGCCATCTAATATGATAATAACGGAAGGCTTGGAAGATAAGTGAGTCCATTAACTCCAACAACATAGCTGAGCTGCACGGCAACGACCTAAAATACCTTACTCCTCGTCTGAAAAGTCTGCAACATAATACGTTGCAGCCCGAAAACGGGTCAGCACATGGAATATGCTGGCAATATAACACAGTAGAGCAAGAACAGAATAATGCTATCACTACATGCATATTTGGCTGGTGGAAAGCTCTATGGTTATAGTTTTGCGAAAAGCCGATTTTCCCTACAACAAAGAAATAAGTTTTATTTAACTATCATGGTAGTTGAAACATCATTGAGAAGGTTCCTCCAAATCAATCCCAATTAAAAATAATTATCAACCCAACAATATTAATTTAGAGTGTTGAGATACTTAGGATAATCCAAGTACTAGATACTCAAGATGTCCATAACCTTGGACACGGCTAACCATGATTGGATTGTACACTCTGCAGAGGTTTGCACACTTTCCCCTACAAGAATCGATCGCCTCTGTTGGATTTCTCGCACTACATGGTGTTTGAGGAATGGATGACCGAGACAGAGTCTTTCAGAAGCATTAACTATAACCCTGGGTAGACAGTACCAACCTACATCCCTGTACATCTGCTAGCCTACCACTGGAAGAGGTCATGCAACTTACTCAACTAATGCTAGAGCCCATAATAGCTTGTGGCTGCACGCGGAAGTTTCTAGCATGAAATATCTCAATTCCCTTTGAGCCTGGGTGGCGGACCTTAGGATGATCACACGGATACTCCGGGATATCCTAGGACAACACTGGATTCTCCAGGTGCCCGACAAGCAATCCACCCAGATGTGTATTAAAGTTGCCACCTTAAGTTGAACCATTAATTAACAATCTCACATCTGTCATGGATTCACTCACCCAAACCACGTCTACGAGCATAGCATAGCAATATAAGCAATACATAGAAGTAACTCCCAAGGGTTTGATTATAACAGCGCAATAGGTTCTACCTCATCAACTACTTCCCAATACCCACTAGTTAATCACATCCTAATCATGTAGTGTTTGAGGATTGGAGCTAATGCATAAAAACTGGGTATGAAAAGAGTATGATCAATGTGTTACTTGCCTTGCTGACGATCCGCAAAACCTAGGGACTTGTAGTAGCAAGCTTCGCACTCTGGGAATTCTATCGCAAACAAACAATAGCATACATAAGCAATCAAACAAAGATGCACGGTAAATCTCAAATAAGAAGATCTAACAAGAAAGTTCAACTTAAGAACTCCGATTTGCGAAAAGAATCAAATCAAACGGAGCACCGAAACTCAAACTGCGAAAGAAACATGATCCGTTTACTAATCAGGACTAAAGTCAAATTTTACGGTACCAAAATCTTGTTCAAGTTGATTAAACATAAAGAGGGTTTCGAGACAAAGATCTAGGCACTTGAATCGCCTGATTCCGATAAACGAGTGAAAAGATAAGCTGAAACGAAAATCGGATCTGAAATCGCGATCAAAAATAATCACGAAAACCCCGAGAAAAAGAAAACTCATGAAATGGCTAACGAACGAACGTTCGTTGTCTGTGACTAACGGGCGAAAACCGTTTGTTAATACGAACGTACGGACGAACGTCCGCTAAATAAACTAAACCGAGAAAACCGGCAAACCAATAAAAAAACGAAACTAGGGTTTTAAAAAAACCGACGGTTTTTACCTAAACCGAAAAAAACCCGAACGGCGAGATCGAATCGGATCGGCGGCGGCTCCGGCGGCTTCCGCGGCGGCGCGGCGAGGCAGGGGAAGCGCGGGGCAGCGGCGGGCGGCGGCGGCGCAAGGCGGCGGGGCGGGCGTCTCGGCTTGGGGCTCCAGGGGGGCCCGGGTCGGCTTTTAAAGGGGGGAGGGAGATGGCTTGCGGGAGGGGGCAGGGAGGCATGGCCGACTCGGCCACGACGAGCGGCGGCGTGGCGGTCGCGGTCTCCGCGAGGGAGACGGCGGCGCGGGGTGGCTGGGCCAGCTGGGCCGCGGCCCAGTTCGGTCCAGCGGGCTGTCTTTAAAAAAAAACAGATTCCGTCGAAAATAAATCCTAGAAAAATAAATAAAAATCTAAAAATGCCAAAATAAATTTTCGTCGTCTAAATAAAATATTTACAACAGGATGAACATTTTCTTGGCCCTAAAATGCAATTTTGAAAACATGCATTTTTTCTAATGCAAATAAAATAACAATAAAAACCGAATAAAATCAAATATTTGATTTTAATATTTTTCCTCCAATATTTCATTTATTTTGGAGAAGTCATATTATCTCCTCTCATATATTTTAATATGAAGTATCTTCGGAGGGAAAAAATAATAAATCAAATAATCCTCGTTTCAATATTTGATAAAATTCAAATATGAAAATAGTGAAATCCCCAACTCTCTCCAAGGGTCCTTGAGTTGCTTAGATTTTCGAGGATTGCGAAATGAAATGCTACAAAAATATGATATGCATGAATGATCTATGTATAACATTCCAAATTGAAAATTTGGGATGTTACAAACCTACCCCCCTTAAGATGAATCTCGCCCTCGAGATTCGGGTTGGCTAGAAAATAGGTGTGGGTGGTCTTTGAGGAGATCATCCTCTCATTCCCAGGTGGCTTCATCCTCGGTATGGTGGCTCCACTGAACTTTGCAAAACTTGATAACCTTGCCGCGGGTGACTTGACTAGCAAATTCAAGAATCCTGACTGGCTTCTCCTCATAGGTCAGATCACTGTCCAACTGAATCGCTTCCAAGGGCACTGTATCTCTTAGTGGTATCGGCCATCTCAGCATGACACTTCTTCAACTGTGAAACATGAAACACATCATGAACTCCTGACAGTCCTTCAGGTAACTCCAACTTGTAGGCAACATCTCCCATACGCTCCAAAATTCGGTACGGTCCTACAAATCTCGGGGATAACTTCCCCTTAAATCCAACGTTTCACTCCTCGCAGAGGTGACACTCGTAGATATGCTCTGTCTCCAATTTCATAGGTTACCTCCTTGGGTTTCGAATCTGCATAACTCTTCTGCCTGGACTGAGCTACCTTCAGTCAATCTCGAATCAACTTAACCTTCTCTTCAGACTCCTTGATCAAATCTAGTCCAAACAACTGTCGGTCTCCAACTTCATCCCACATCAACGGTGTTCTGCACCTTCGTCCATACAGGGCTTCGAACGGTGCCCTCTTCAAACTGGCTTGATAGCTATTGTTGTATGAGAACCTTGCGTAGGGAAAATTGTCATCCCAACTAGATCCATAATCTAGTGCACAAGCCCTCAACATATCCTCCAGAATCTGGTTGACTCTCTCGGTCTGTCCATCTGTCTGCGAGTGAAAAGTTGTACTAAACTCTAGCCTTGTACCCAAATTCTGGTGCAACTGATGCCAAAACTTTGAAGTAAAATGTGTTCCTCTATCTGATACGATAGTCCTTGGAACTCCATGCAGGCATACGATCCTGTTCATGTATATCTTGGCCAGTTTCGTGCTTGTATAGGTGGTTTTCACTGGTATAAAGTGAGCCACTTTGGTCAAGCGATCAACTACTACCCATATAGAATCATATCCTGATTTGGTCCTAGGCAATCCGGTGATAAAATCCATGCCAAGCTTATCCCACTTCCATTCGGGTATCGACATAGGTTGTAACAATCCTGTTGGCTTTTGATGTTCCACCTTCACTCTCTGACATACATCACATACGGCTACATACTCGGCAATATCCTTTTTCATACCAGTCCACCAGAAACGTTCCTTCAAATCCAAGTACATCTTGGTGTTTCCGGGGTGTATTGAGGATGGTGAGTCATGAGCCTCCTAAAGTATTAACTTCCTGATATCTGTGTTATTGGGCACATAAACACGGTCCTCAAACCATAAGGTGTCGTGCCCATCCTCACGAAAACCTTTGGCCTTTCCTTTGCTCATTCTTTCTTTTATCTCGGCAATCTCTCTGTCATCCTTCTGAGCTTCTCGAATCTTTCCTAACAATGTAGACTGAACTTCATTTGTCGCAACAAAACCTCTAGGAACAATCTCCAATCGAAGTTCCCTGAGATCCTCTGCTAACTCCTTTGGCAGTCCTATGCTTACGAGGGTGTTAGCATAATTCTTCCGGCTCAAAGCGTCTGCTACGACATTGGACTTGCCTGGATGATTGTGAAGTTTCATGTAATAATCCTTTATAAGCTCCAACCATCTCCTTTGCCTAAGGTTCAGCTCCTTTTGTGTGAAAATGTACTTCAAACTCTTATGATCCGTGCACACATCACAACGGTTTCCAATAAGGTAATGTCTCCAAGTCTTGAGTGCATGCACTACTGCTGCTAACTCCAAATCATGCGTGGCATAATTCAATTCGTGCGGTTTTAGTTGTCGTGAGGCATACGAAACAACTCTTCCGTCCTGCATAAGCACACTTCCAAGTCCTAGGCAAGAGGCATCGCAATACACTTGGAAATCCTTGCGTATATCCGGCAGAATCAACACTGGGGCTGAGGTCAAATGTTTCTTTGACTCCTAAAAACTTGCCTCACATTCCTCTGTCCATTTAAATTTGGTATCCTTCTTCAATAACTCCATCATTGGCTTCGCAATCTTGGAAAAATTCTCAATGAATCTCCAATAGTATCCCGCGAGTCTAAGAAAACTGCGGATCTCGCTAACTGAAGTGGGTGCCAACCATTCAGTGATTGACTGAACCTTGGTGGGGTATACTGCTATACCTTCTCCTGATATATCATGTCCAAGGAATCCAACTTCCTTTAACCAAAACTCACATTTGCTGAACTTGGCATACAATTGATGTTCCCTGTGTTTCTCGAGAACTAAACGCAAATGCTCCTTGTGCTCCTCTTCATTCCTCGAATATACCATTATATCATCAATGAACACCACAACAAACTTATCCAAATATTCCATGAACACCTTGTTCATCATGCTCATGAAATAGGCAGGGGCGTTAGTCAGTCCAATTGACATGACCATATACTCATATAACCCGTACCTCGTGGTGAATGCTGTCTTTGGTATATCCTTCTCTCAAATTTTCAGCTGGTGATATCCTGATCGTAGATCGATCTTCGTAAACACCTTTGCTCCTTGCAGCTGGTCAAACAAATCATTGATCATCGACAAAGGGTATTTGTTCTTGATTGTCACCTCATTCAACGCCCGATAATCAACAACCATTCTCAATGATCCATCCTTCTTCTCAACCAAGAGCACTGGGCTTCCCACGGTGATGAACTTCGTCGAATGTAACCTTTCTCCAATAACTCCTTGATCTGCTTCTTAATCTCCTCTAGATCCTTTGCGGGCATCCGGTATGGTCTCTTAGATATAGGTCTGGTGCCTGGCAACAGTTCTATCAAAAACTCGATGTCCCGATCTGGCGGCATGCCTGGTAACTCCTCTGTAAATACATCTGGGTAATCCTTTACAACAGGCACTTCTTCTTGAACAGCTCCTGAGAGGGAATTTACTTGGGTTCTCCTTGTCGTATGCCTGGATACATACTTGATCCTTTTTCCCTCCGGGGTGGTGAGGTAAATCGACTTACTAGCACATTCAATGCTCCCTCCATACTTTGACATCCAGTCCATGCCTAATATCACATCCAATCCTTGTGACTCCAAAATTATTAGGTCGGACGGGAAAACATGGCTACCAATGGTTAAGGGTATCCGGTCGCACCATCGGCTAGCCATATACTCTGCTCCAGGTGAACTTACTAACAGAGGGGTCCTAAGGGCTTGGGTTGGTAGTTTAAACTTATCCACGAATCCCCCTGATATGTATGAATGCGATGCACCAGTATCAAAAAGAACAAGGGCGGTAAAAGACTTAACCAAAAACTTAACCACGTCTGGCTGCTCTTCAAGCTCCTCCACGTTAACGTGGTTCACTTGTCCTTTGTTGAATGGATTGGGCTTCTTCCCAGTGCTCCCATTACCATTTCCATTCTTCGCTTCAGGGCACTCCATGGCATAGTGTCCAGTCTTCCCGCACTTCAAGCAAGTAATGTGACCTAGATCTCTCTTGGCGGGTGTGGCTGGATTGGAGCGGTTCTGATTGTTGCTTGTTCCGTTCCCAGTCCCATTCTTGGAACCATTTTGGTTATGCGAACTTCCTCCATTGTGATTATGACCTCCATGGTTATGAACAAGTCCTCCCAAGTTCGGGGTTAGACGAGGCTTCTGCTGAGCTCCTGGGTTGTATCTTCCTTGCCCATACTTCCTCTTACGGCTCTCATCTGCTGCTGCTTCCCTTCAATCATAAGAGCCTTATCTACCAGCTCCTGGTAGTTGTTGAATGTTGCCACCATCAACTGCATGCTCATCTCATCATTCAGCCCTTCCATAAACTTCTCCTGCTTCGCGGCATCTGTGGCCACATCATCAGGGGCATAGCGAGATAACTTGCTAAATTCATCCACGTACTGGGCCACAGTGCGGTTCCCCTGGCGTAAGTTGCGAAATTCACGCTTCTTCATATTCATAGCTCAAGTTGAGACATGGGCTGTGCGGAAAGCTTGCTGAAACTGATCCCAAGTGACGTTGGCTATGGGGAAAGTGGCCGTATAATTTCCCACCATGAGGCTGCTGGTCCATCCAATTGGTGTGCGGCAAAGCGCACCTTCTCAGCATCTGTGCAACCTATGGTGGTCAACTCCCTTCCAATACAGCATAGCCAATCATCAGCAACTATAGGCTCGGTGCTACTGGAAAACACCGGTGGCTGCAACCTCAAAAAGCGAGCTAAGTTGTCAACTGGAGGCGGGTTGTTGTTGTTGTTGTTGTTGTTGTTGTTGTTGTTGTTGTTGTTGTTGTTGTTGTTGTTGCCTTGGTTCTGGACTAACAATTGCATCAAGTTATTCTGCTGCTGGATCAACTGAGTGAGCTCCGACGGGAAGGCAAATCCGGTGTCACGTCTCCGAGGAATCTGATGGGTTTAGAGGGGAGAGATTTAGAATAGAAAAGGGGTCTAGTGAGAAAGCACTACCCATATGCACATGAGACAAACACAATCATTTCACTCAATCAATCAAGCAAGGGCATACAAACGGTCTAGAACTATCGTTGAAAGTGCTCAACTACTAGTATATAAATGGGGGAATACTACTAATTATTTGGTGGTCATCTAGAAATTTTGATCGGTGGAGGACTCCATGATGTCTGCTCCAGCTTTATCTTCAAAGTCATCTTCACTGGGGTCGGAGTCGATGTCGTTGATGATGATGTAGTTCTCCGGAAAAGTAGAATCGTCGCCCTTTCCTCCTGGCGCGGGGTCTCCCATGAATACGCCAATCTTCTTTATCAGGTCGTCGTTCTTCTCCAATAGTGTTGCAATTTCCTCCTCGTATCCATCGCGTGTAGACTTAGGTTCTTCTTCCAGCTCGGTGATCCTTTTCTTCGCCTTCTTCAAATCTATCATGTCTGCGCACATCTGATTCTCCTGGCGTCGAATGTGCTGGTTTAACTCCTGGATGAAAGCTGCAATGGATCTGTCCTTCTTGGTGCTGATCATCTCCCATTGCTCATCTCGGCGCCCACGTATCTGGTAGATATTGTCTTTGAGATCCTTGATGTAGACTTCTCCAATACGTCCCATGGCAATGTGGGCTGCCATGCTCTTACCTAGACTCCAGGTTGGTGCTTCAAAAGAAAACTCTATGGGCTTAGTGGTTGGCAAGAAAGTCCTTCCTGGAACTTGAACTCGAATCATCCAGCGCTCCTCTTCTGGTAAGGTGGCATTGTAGGTCCCGGTGAAGCTTGGTATTCCGATGCCCAAGTACCTAGTGACTTCCTTCAAGTGGCATCCAAAGGGTGCATCTTCATCCAGTTGTGCAAACTTGTTCCTCGAATCTGCCATCCTAAGAGTAGAAAATGGAGCGGAGTCAGAAATGAGTAGAGATGAGTGACCTATGGTTTATCTTAGTGGTCGTGTCCTACACTCAGTGTGTGCTCTGATACCATCTTGTAGCGACCCGACCTCAAACGGTCAAGTCTTTGTGTTTCTGTGTCATCCCTGGATCGGTAATGCTGACACGCACAGTACTCGAAGGATTTATAACAGAGAAGCAATCACACACTTATTACATCGAATGCCTTAAAAGAGAACTTATTACAATAAATATGGCTTAAGGCCATCTAATACGATAACCGCGGAAGGCTTGGAAGATTAAGTGAGTCCATCAAGTCCAACGGCATAGCTGAGCTGCACGGCAACGACCTAACAAACCTTACTCCTCGTCTGAAAAGTCTGCAACATAATACGTTGCAGCCCGAAAACGGATCAGCACATGGAATATGCTGGCAATATAACACAGTAGAGCAAGAACAAAATAATGCTATCACTACATGCATATTTGGCTGGTGGAAAGCTCTATGGTTATAGTTTTGCGAAAAGCCAATTTTTTCCTACAACAAAGGAATAAGTTTTATTTAACTATCATGGTAGTTTAAACATCATTGAGAAGGTTCCTCAAACTCAATCCCAATTAAAAATAATTATCAACCCAACAATATTAATTTAGAGTGTTGAGATACTTAGGATAATCCAAGTACTAGATACTCAAGATGTCCATATCCGGGGACACAGCTAACCATGATTAGATTGTACACTCTGTAGAGGTTTGCACACTTTTCCCCACAAGACTCGATCGCCTCCGTTGGATTTCTCGCACTACATGGTGTTTGAGAAACGGATGACCGAGACATAGTCTTTCAGAAGCATTAACTCTAACCCCGGGTAGACAGTACCAACCTACATCCCTCTACATCTGCTAGCCTACCACTGGAAGAGGTCATGCAACTTACTCGACTATGCTAGAGCCCATAATAGCTTGTGGCTGCACACATAAGTTTCTAGCATGAAATATCTCAGTTCCCTTTGAGCCTGGGTGGCGGACCTTAGGATGATCACACGGATACTCCGGGATATCCTAGGACAACACTGGATTCTCCAGGTGCCCGACAAGCAATCCACCCAGATGTGTATTAAAGTTGCCACCTTAAGTTGAACCATTAATTAACAATCTCACATCTGTCATGGATTCGCTCACCCAAACCACGTCTACGAGCATAGCATAGCAATATAGGCAATATGTAGAAGTAACTCCCAAGGGTTTGATTATAACAGGGCAACAGGTTCTACCTCATCAACTACTTCCCAATACCCACAAGTTAATCACTTCCTAATCATGAAGTGTTTGAGGATTGGAGCTTGTCGGTGTCAAAACCGGAGGATCTCGGGTAGGGGGTCCCGAACTGTGCGTCTAAGGCGGATGGTAACAGGAGGCGGGGGACACGATGTTTACCCAGGTTCGGGCCCTCTCTATGGAGGTAATACCCTACGTCCTACTTGATTGATCTTGATGATATGAGTAGTACAAGAGTTGATCTACCACAAGATCGTAGAGGCTAAACCCTAGAAGCTAGCCTATGGTATGATTGTTGTTGTCCTATGGACTAAACCCTCCACTTTATATAGACACCGGAGGGGGCTAGGGTTACACAAAGTCGGTTACAATGGGAGGACCTCTACATATCTATATCGCCAAGCTTGCCTTCCATGCCAAGGAGAGTCCCATCCGGACATGAGACGAAGTCTTCAATCTTGTATCTTCATAGTCCAACAGTCCGGCTAAAGGGTACAGTCCAGCTGTCGGGATACCCCCTAATCCAGGACTCCCTCAGTAGCCCCTGAACCAAGCTTCAATGACGATGAGTCCGGCGCGCAGATTGTCTTCGGCATTGCAAGGCGGGTTCCTCCTCCGAATACTCCATAGAAGATTTTGAACACAAGGATAGTGTGCGGCTCTGTAAAACAAGTTCCACATACCACCATAGAGAGAATAATATTTCCAATCTGCTGACATATTTGATATCATGACATCATGCCATGGCCTGGTTATTATCGAACCGTGTTTCTCAACCAGCCTTGGCGCATATCGCGAGGCGGTTTCCTTGGCACGTCTTGTCAAAGCAGAGATCATGTCCCCTTATCACGGGATTCTCATCAATACGGGCGTGGGTAACCCAATCGTGCCCGTTGGTATGACTCCTCGATTATAGGCAAGTCCCAAACGGTCACGAGGAGAACGCTTGGTATTCACCTTCTTTATAAAGAGACCAAGGCCTATCCCTTTTTTATTCCTCGAACTCAATCGAATCCCTCCCCGCCTCGAGTTCCAACACCCAAAGCTCAGGTCAGGCGATTCGGACCTTCAGCCGTGTCCGGATCCAACCCTCAAGGTTGGTGGATGCCCTCCTCCGTCACGGAGGAAGACGTCAAAAAGTTAAGAAAGTCCAGGTTCTTGACCGGCGAGATCGCGCACCAGCTGCCTGCTCAAGGGCAGGTCATTCCTACTCCCAAATCTGGCGAGAGCGTCGTGTTCATATCTCACTTCCTTCGAGGGCTAGGCCTCGCTCTGGATCCCTTCGTGAGGGGGCTCATGTTCTATTACAGGCTGGATTTCCATGATTTAGCTCCGGATTCTATTCTCCACATCTCGTCTTTTATCATTGTGTGCGAAGCTTTCCTCTGCATCACCCCTCACTTCGGCCTGTGGCTCAAGACCTTCCAAGTGGAGCCGAAGATGATCGAGGGGAGGCACGCGGAGTGCGGAGGTGCCGTAATAAGCAAAAGTGCCAATGCCCCATTGCCCGAGGGTTCTTTCCAGGAGGTGTCTAGCTTATGGCAACAAGAATGGTTTTATGTCACAACTCCCAGGGGTACCAAATGGGTGGCTCCCCTGCCTTTCGCTCGGGACCCCCTCCACGACTAACATCATGGATCAACAAGGGGCTGGACTGGGGGCCAGTAAAGGATGTGCCCACACTGCAGAGCCGCATCCGAGATCTCCTCGAAAGAGATATTGGTCTGGTCACAGTAATGCAAGTAATGTTACTTCGTCGAACCCTGCCTTGCAAACGTCGTCCCCTCCGTCTGTGGGAGTTCAACCCGGAGGGACCGCGAGCTATTCAGCACTTCCTCGGCATGACGCTCGTGGAGATGTACAAATTGTACTTCGGACCACAAGTAATGTGTCTGGATACCACCAAGGACGCGGGTCTGAGCTGCAATCGTCCAGATACCCAAGTAAGTCGCCCTCTGGCCGAACACGTTGTATTTTTATTCATCAGAACATTATTCTGAAAAGTCGCTCTTTGACCAGGACTGGATAGCAAAGGCGAAGATGATTAGGTGTCTGGCCCCCCTCCCCGAGGTCTCACCGGATCCGGTACTAGCCAGGATGTTGGAGCTCGCGCCTTACCAAGTGCCCTCAGGGGAAGATAAAGGTGGGAAGAAAGAGGCTAACGCCTCCGCGAAGGAGGATAACTGGGGAGAAGAAGCCAAAGTTCCCTCTCCCCAAGGAAGGAAGAGGACCGCCTCTGAAGGCCCGGAGACAATAGTCTCCAAACGGGGGAAGAAATCTTCGCTAGAGGGTCCTGTCCCAGGGGATACCCCGGTCGCACAGTGTCCGCAAGGGGATCAGCCCTCCATCAAGCTGTAAGTAAAAAAGAGGGGTTTAATAGTAAAAAACATCCTACTTTACCTCTTAGGAAAATAACTGAAACATTTGTCTTGTAGTCCGGATCGTAGCCCTTCTCGGCAGAGTTCGTCTTCGAGGGATCTTCTTCCGGAGATGATGGAGAGCGAAACGCCTCCCCACGCCATCCCTCCTTACGAGGCGGGCGACCCCGAGGTGTCGTCTCAGAGGGCTTCTCCCGATCCGGCAAGGCCAGAGGGTAATACTTTGGCCACTCGAAGTCCTCAGTATCCGGCTTTTGAAGAGAGCAACCGGTAGAGTCTGGCTCTGCCTGTTATGCGATCGGACACACTGAAGGATCTGCTAGAGCAGGCGGCTATCTCAGAAGCGCATCGTGCACTAATGGGCACGGTGGTTGAGAGGATTTCATCTGCCGAAAGCGAGATGCATGAAGCCTTTATGAGTCTGCTAAAAGGTTTTGAGGTACGTGAAATAGTGTGTATTTTTTACAGTGCCGCACACGTTAAGGTGTGTCCTATGTAGATAGTATCCCCTGAGACTCTGGTTGCTGTCGAAAACAGCGGCAAACAAAGGACCATAGTCCCAGGTAATAATCCAGCTGCCCTCATATGCAGGTGGCAGGAGGTCCAGTGGCTAGCCGGACTGGTGAGTTTGCCAAACTGAAGCGGCAACTTGATGCGGCAGATGCCGACATCGTGCTTGTCAACAAGCAGCTTGATGAGGCACAAGGTACGTGCTTTCTCCAGTTATCAGCATGTAGTAAGAGGAGCGTAATGCCAGTATCTTTAATATGCTGTGACTACAGATGGAGCTGCGGTCGTGGAGACCCTTCGGGCTGAACTTGCCCGAGCCAAAAAGCAAGCCAGGAATAGTGATGCGGCCGCTCTGAAGGCGGCCGAAGAGCTAAGGGCCAAACAGGCTGCCCATTGCCAAAGTAAGGAGAAGATGGCCAAGATGGCCGTTGAGTTAAGTGATGCCACCGACAGGTACCAGCTTCTTGAAAAGGAAAACCGAGCGAAGGTGACGGAGCTGGAGAAGGCCATGGTAGCAGCCAAGGAAGCCCGCTCAAATATCAGAGCATCGAAGGAGGAGCTGCGTCAAGCTCGAGATATCTCGGCTGGGAAGCCCTTCTTGCTGCGGACGAAGTTCGGAGATCCAAAGTGTGCCCCTCTTGATCAGCCATGGAGTTCTGCGGACACGTATGCGGATCTGTTAGCCAGTGCGGCTGATGCAGCCGAGTACTTCAAGGATCAAAAAGATTGTGAAGTGGAAAATATGTTCTGTTCGCAGTTCAACGGTCCGGCGCGCCCGCTGCTGTTAAATGAGCGCATGACCGAATGGGCCGAGCTCCATAGATTGTCTGGGCTTGCCATGGGGTCTGTTGTGGATCATCTGTGGCCCAGGGGGCCACGGCCGAACAGTTATTTTGGTTTGGTGTAGCAGTTCCTTGGTGCCGTGCCGCGCATCGATGCTATGAAGAGGTCGACGTGCATCGAGGGTGCGCGGATGGCGCTTGCCCGTGTCAAAACATACTGGGCGGAGATGGAGGCCACCGCAATTGCAACCCCGAGTTCGGCAGTTAGCCGATTAGCTGCCGAGCACTACTTTGACGAGGTCCTTGAAGGCGCTCGTTCAATAGAAGCGCAGTGCTCGAAACATATTATGTACTAGTGACATGTATTCCCATTAAAAAACAATGTTTTACTTAATTGTAAAGGCTATTTTTATACTTTTGCCTGAAAGTGTTATGATGCCTCCTGTGCGGCCGTTTATGTATATATGTATATAACCTGAAAGTTTGCAGTCGTCGGCTTCAGCCCCCACGCATATAATGCGGGGATGTTCACAGAAAACGCGTTTTCACACTTGACCCAACATCTTGGTCCATTAAGGAGGTGATAACGCAGCGAACTAGGCAATCTGGACTATATTGCTTTAACACTTTCACTTAGCCATAGGAGTTTGACAGTGGGGCTACTATATAGCCCCTCGTGGCTCCGCGCTCATCCGAATACGGGGTGCGGTCGTGCCTGGCCGGGTAACGGTCCTTCATTAATGCAGAGGAATCCCGAAGATTCCGATAAGTTATTGAGTGGTTGACCAATCTCTCGCTTTATCATGACAGTCAGTTTTCGGCTTTCTCTACTGAGGTGCTCATCCGGGCTAGCCAGGGCACAATCGCAGTAGTTCTCCTGGTGCCACCTTAGCCGATAGAGCGGAACGTAAGGTAGCAAAACACAGGAGCCGGGCAAACCCAACATTTGACCAAAGACATGATTTGGAGCTGATGCATATAAGGCCAAACTCGCGACGCCGAGCACTCCCTAAGGTATTCGATCTATGTAGTATATACCGGGCTAAACAATGCCCTTGGTAATGAGCCCCTAGTGTCCGGGTACGTGCCATATTCTGACGTGGCCACATGCCAAGAACGCCAGCATCCTTCTCAATTATATTGAAAATCCGGAGGATGTGAACAACGAAAGACAGTAAAAAAGGTTTACGCAGGGTCTTAATCTAAAGAGAAACTTGTGAACGGGTTCCTGCTGCACGTCTGCGCCTGTGTCTCCATTGTGCCGTATCCTGGACGGGTGTAGCACGATTGTCATCTGTAAAAGAGAGGAACTTAGTTGAAAGTCGTCGTGCAAAAAATTGGCTATTATAAATAAACCGTATTAAAAGTCAAGATGGGTAAAGTTGAGCCGTATTATCACTGTGAAGCCCCTGGTACTGCCTGGGAGGGTGTAACCATTAAACCAATCTCAAGTGTATCCAATGATTGTCCGGATCCGTCGAACCGTGTCCGTGGTTTTAACGACCAGTCATCTGTTCTGGTTGGTGAGGCCGTCTAGTGTTCGGCTGTTAAAGAAGCCGTACGTTCTTCTACGCGAAAGAAGCGCTCAACATTTCCATTTACTGTGATGATGCCACGTGGACCGGGCATCTTGAGCTTGCGAAAAGCGTATTGCGGTATTGCATTAAAACGAGCGAAAGCCGCTTGTCCGAGTAGTGCTTGATAGCCACTTCAGAATGGAGCAATGTCGAAGGTTAACCTTTAGCTTCGGAAGTGATCGGGCGAGCCGAATACAACCTCTAGTACTAGAGAGCCCGTGCAGCGGGCCTTTGTGCCTGGTATTACTCCCTTGAAGGTAGCGTTATTGTGGCTGATTTTTGTTGGGTTTATTCCCATTTTGCGGACTGTGTCCTGATATGTCAGGTTTAGATTACTGCCGTCGTCCATGAGGACTCATGTGAGATGGTACCCGTTTATTATTGGGTCTAACACCAACGCAGCCAATCCTTTGGGCCGGATACTTGTAGCATGATCCCTGCGATCAAAAGTGATCGGTCGGGACAGCCAAGGGTTGAACTTGGTGGTGATGGGTTCTAGGACGTGTATGTCTCGGAGTGCGTTTTGCTTCTCCCCATCATTACTTGCACAACATTTACCGTTTTGACTTCCGGTGGGAATTTCTTCTATCCCCCGGTGGCCTGGTCCCTTGCTGGCGGGGCTCATCCTCGTCTTTGCTTGGTGTGTCCTCCCTCTTGTGTTCGGCGTTTAGCTTGCCGACCTGCTTGAAGACCCAACATTCTCTGTGGGTATGATTTGCAGGTTTATCGGGGGTGTCGTGGATCTGACATAATTTGTCTAGGATCTTGTTTAGGCTATTTGGACCATCTCTGTTGCCTTTGGAGGGTTTTTTCCGCTTTCCCGGTCGAGAGCCCCTGAATCCGGCATTCACCGCCGTGTTAGCTGGGTTGTCTTTTTATTCCGGTGCTTGTTTTTACTGCGTCGCGGTTTTCCATTGCCGTCCCTGACTTCGGATGTGCTTGGGTCGCTGGTGCTGCTTCGGGCTAACCAGCTGTCCTCGCCCGCGCAAAAGCGGGTCATGAGGCTTGTTAGAGCTGCCATTGTTCTCGACTTCTCTTGGCCGAGGTGTCTGGCAAGTCATTCGTCTCAAACGGTGTGCTTGAAAGCTGCTAAGGCTTCAGCGTCCGGACAGTCGACAATTTGGTTCTTCTTAGTGAGAAATCTGTTCCAAAGCTTTCGGGCTGACTCTTCGGGCTGTTGAATTATATGACTTAAATCGTCAGCATCCGGAGGTCGGACATAAGTCCCTTGAAAGTTAGTCTGGAAAGCATCCTCGAGCTCCTCCCAACTTCCAATGGAGTTTTCGGGGAGGCTTTTCAGCCAGTGCCGAGCTGGTCCTTTGAGCTTGAGGGGCAAGTATTTGATGGCACGGAGATCGTCTCCGCGAGCCATGTGAATAAGGAGGATGAAGTCCTCAATCCAGACCCCAGGGTCCGTGGTTCCGTCGTACGCCTCTATGTTAACTGGTTTGAACCCTTCTGGAAATTCATGGTCTAATACCTCGTCGGTGAAACATAGGGGGTGTGCGGCACCCCTGTATTTGGTTGTGCCATGGCGTTCGGACAGTTGTGGTATTTGGTGTTGGCTGAGTGCTGTAGCACGTTTCCTTGATCCGTAGATGGATCTGGTTGCGCCGGACCTTTGATGCGAGTCTTCGCGTCGGTCATGTACTAACTTATATGCGGCCTCTTTGGCCGCTCTATCGCGGCCACGAGGTCGTCGATCCGACCGGTCGGCAGTTTTATTTTTTAGCTGCGGGGGCTCTAAGGCCTCAACGTCGAATTCCAGCAGCAGCTTTCGCTTTGGGTAGCTCTTCGTGTGGCGACTGCCATCGTACTTTTCTGCCGTGTTGAGCACTTTATTCCATCTACTGTTGAGTGTGTTTTGTGCGGCCTTGAGCCTTTGTTTCTGCTTCTTCAGACTTCTTGCAGTGGCGAGTAGCCTTTCTTGCTCCAGCTGCCTTTCCGGGATGATGCGTTCGTTGTCCTCCGGACTGTTCTCCTCACCGGAGACGGGTTGATTGGCTTGACGCTCGGTGTCTTCGTTTTCGGGAAGCGGCTCCGTAGTTTGTTCTCGTCCGCTAGCTCACCCTGCTCCATCGCTGGGTCAATTTGGCTTCTTCTTGCACTGTTATCGTTGTTTTTGCCAAGGCGGGATTTGGAGTGGCGCCTACGGCGCCGCTTTGATTGCTTGTCGAGGGAGCTATCTTTCGCTGCATCCTTCCGCTCCTCCTCATTATTTTCTTTGGGTGTATCCATCATGTATATGTCATGTGATGAAGTGGTAGTCCAGCGCCCTGTTGGCCGTTGTTCCTGTTCGTCTCCTGCATCGTTGTCCATACCATCGATATCTTCGGAGTCGAAGTCGAGCATGTGGGTTAAATCATCGACAGTGGCTACTAAGTCCTAGATGAACATAGTTCGGCCAAGGTTCTCCTGTCAGGGAGAGAGACTTTAACGAGTTTAGTACGTCACGAAAGGGCGAGTGCTGAAAGATATCCATGAAGGTGAACTCCATGATCGGCGCCCAATCGGATTCGATAGGTATGGGCGCAGGCGGTTCGGAGTTCGTGGCCGGGGACGAGTCCACTGGTTTGGCGTCATGGCTCTCGTGAGGGGTAAGGTTAGTATTCGGCTCTATCGCCGCTAACGGTGCAGCCTCCCAGGCGGAGTCTATCCACCCATCCTCGGATGGCGCGATCTGCTCCAAATGGAAGGCCTGAGTGGTTGCTGGCGTGACTTCCCGCACACTGTCCGACGACAGAGCTCCATCATGCTCGTCGTAATTGTGCGGCACACCCGGCATGGGCCCGAATCCGTCGAAGATCAAATCTCCGCGGATATCGGCAGTGTAATTCAGGTTCCCAAATCTAACCTGATGGCCAGGGACGTAGCTCTCGATCTGCTCCATATGGCCAAGCGAGTTGGTCCATAGTGCGAAGCCGCCGAATACGAAGATCTGTGCGGGGAGGAAGACCTCACCCTAGACCGCATCATTGTCGATGATCGAATGGGCCGTCGAGCCTTACGGCGATGGCACAGTGGAACTCTCAATGAAAGCACCAATGTCGGTGTCAAAACCGGCGGATATCGGGTAGGGGTCCCGAAATGTGCGCCTAAGGAGGATGGTAACAGGAGGCGGGGGACACGATGTTTACCCAGATTCGGGCCCTCTCTATGGAGGTAATACCCTACTTCCTGCTTTTTTGATCTTGATGATATGAGTAGTACAAGAGTTGATCTACCACGAGATCGTAGAGGCTATACCCTAGAAGCTAGCCTATGGTATGATTGTTGTTGTCCTACGGACTAAACCCTCCGGTTTATATAGACACCAAAGGGGGCTAGGGTTACACAGAGTCGGTTACAATGGGAGGAGATCTACATATCCGTATCGCCAAGCTTGCCTTCCGCGCCAAGGAGAGTCCCATCCGGACACGAGACGAAGTCTTCAATCTTGTATCTTCATAGTCCAATAGTCTGGCTAAAGGGTACAGTCCGGCTGTCCGGATACCACCTAATCCAAGACTCCCTCAGAGCTCATGCATAAAAACTGGGTATGAAAATAGTATGATCAATGTGTTACTTGCCTTGCTGACGATCCGCAAAACCTAGGGACTCGTAGTAGGACGCTTCGCACTCCGGGAATTCTATCGCAAACAAAAAATAGCATACATAAGCAATCAAACAAAGACGCCCAGTTAAATCTCAAATAAGAAGATCTAACCAAAAAGTTCAACTTAAGAACTCCGCTTTGCAAAAAGAATCAAATCAAACGGAGCAACGAAACTCAAACTGCAAAAGAAACAAGATCCATTTACTACTCTGGACTAAAGTCAAATTTTACGGTACCAAAATCTTGTTCAAGTTGATTGAATAGAAAGAGGGTTTCGAGATGAAGATCTAGGCGCTTGAATCGCCTGATTCCGATAAATGAGTGAAAAGATAAACTGAAACGAAAATCGGATCTGAAATCGCGATCGAAAATAATCGTGAAAACCCAAGAAAAACAAAACTAACGAACAGGCTAACGAACGAACGTTCATTGTCTGTGACTAATGGGCGAAAACCGTTCATTTAGACGAACGTACGGACGAACGTCTGCTAAATAAACTAAACCGAGAAAACCGGCGAACCGATCTTAAAAAATGAAACTAGGGTTGTAAAAAAACCGACGATTTTTACCTAAACCGAAAAAAACGAACGGCGAGATCGGATCGGATCGGCGGCGGCTTCCGCAGCAGCGCGCGGTGGCGGAGGGCGGCGCGGGGTGGCTCGGCGGCGGCGCGGCAGCAACGGCGAGCGGCGGCAGCAGCAGCGCAAGGCGGCAGGGCGGGCGACTTGCGGCGGCGGCGGCTCAGCTTGGGGCTCCAGGGGGCCCCTGGTCGGCTTTTAAAGGGGGAGGGAGGTGGCTTGCGGGAGGGGGCGGGGAGGCGTGGCCGACTCGGCCACGGCGAGCGGCGGCGTGGCGGTCGCGGTCTACGCGTGGGATATGGCGGCCCGGGGTGGCTGGGCCAGCTGGGCCTCAACCCAGTTCGGTCCAGCGGGCTCTCTTTAAAAACAGATTCCGTTGAAAACAAATCCTAGAAAAATAAATAAAAATCCAAAAATGCCGAAATAAATTTTCACCGTCTAAATAAAATATTTAAAACAAGATGAACATTTTCTTGGCTCTAAAACGCAATTTTGAAAACATGCAATTTTTCTAATGCAAATAAAATAACAATAAAATCCGAATAAAATCAAATATTTGATTTTAATATTTTTCCTCCAATATTTTATTTATTTTGGAGAAGTCATATTATCTCCTCTCATATATTTTAATATGAAGTATTTTCATAGGGAAAAACAATAAATCAAATAATCCTCGTTTCAATATTTGATAAAATTCAAATATGAAAACAGTGAAATCCCCAACTCTCACCGAGGGTCCTTGAGTTGCTTTGAATTTCGAGGATAGCGAAACGAAATGCAACAAAAATATGATATGCATGAATGATCTATGTATAACATTTCAAATTAAAAATTTGGGATGTTACAGCCTTGCACTTACCATATTTGCCCATCCAAATTGAAATGTTTTTCTTCAATATTTACATTTCCTGCTCGTGTGCTGGGCCGAACAAAACTAGCCTGGGATAACCTGGACGACTCAAACTAGGTGCACACTTTCCATCCACCCAAGGCGGTCGCCCATACCAGCCCCTATGGTGGCATCGCCCCCCTTTTTGCGTGTATGATTAGGGTAGTGAAAAATATTCCATTGCCGCTTTTGATTTACCCACAGAATGGTTGAATTGCTTGTTTCTATGAACTGAGTTCGCCAATAATATGAAGGATGCCAGTCTTTTCATCCTATTGTAGATTGCTTAGATCTCGATATGCCAAATGTAATCGCATGAAATATATAGTAAAAGCCAGTGTGATATGTGTTGCTACAACTAGTCTGACAATCCGTCCTCATATAACATATCAAGGACGCACCATATTATCAGATTAACCATTCAACTTAACAATGCAGTATGGGAAGAAAGAAGTATTGGGACTGTGTATCCAAGCAATTGATGCCATGGAATCCTTCGTAGAACCTTTTAAGCGAAAAACAAGTTGCAGTGTGCATGTACAAAGAGCTAGTGTAAGTTCAGTTACCTGCTTCTTGAAATTTTAGTTAGCCACTTATTGCAAAATTGTTCAATCCTATTATAGACTGCGCCTATCTATGTGTTTGATACTTACTGTTAAGAATTACCTGTTTGCCTAAACTTAAATAGCTACTTAAGCACGTAGATAGCAAGCAAAGACTCAAATCATACAAGACGCTCCAAACAAAACACATATCATGTGGTGAATACAAATATAGCTCCAAGTAAAGTTACCAATGAACGAAGACAAAAGAGGGGATGCCTTCCGGGGCATCCCCAAGCTTAGGATTTTTTGTGTCCTTGGATTTTACCTTGGGGTGCCTTGGGCATCCCCAAGCTTAGGCTTTTTCCACTCATTGTTCCATAATCCATCAAATCTTTACCCAAAAGTTGAAAACTTCACGACACAAAACTTAACAGAAAATCTCGTGAGCTCCGTTAGTGAAATAAAACAAACCACCACTTTAAAGTACTGTAATGAACTCATTCTTTATTTATATTGGTGTTAAACCTACTGTATTCCAACTTCTCTATGGTTCATAAACTCCATTACTAACCATAGATTCATCAAAATAAGCAAACGACACACGAAAAACAGAATCTGTCAAAAACAGAACAGTCTGTAGTAATCAGATTTGTTCTAAAACTTATGGAACTTCAAAAATCCTGACAAACTAGGACAGCCTGGTACATTTGCGTACTGATCTACTGCAAAAAGAATTGGTATTTTATCATGTTTTGGTAAGTTTAAACAATTATATTCCTGAACGCAAAGTTTCTGTCTTTTTTCAGCAAGATCAAACAATTATCACCCAAGAAGATCCTATTGGTTCTACTTGGCACAAACACTAACTAAAACACAAAAACAAATCTAACTAGAGGCTAGATCAAAGATTTACTACTAAATAGAACCAAAAAGCAAAAAACTAAAATAAAATTGTGTTGCCTCCCAACAAGCGCTATCGTTTAACGCCCTTAGCTAGGCATAAAGATAAGGATAGATCTAGGTATTACCATCTTTGGCATGCAACCCATAAGGAGCTCTCATAATAGATTCATAAGGTAATTTAATTTTCGCTCTAAGAAAGTGTTCCATGCATTTCCTTAATGGAAATTGGAATCTAATATTCCCTTACTTCATATCAATAATTGCACCAATCGTTCTAAGGAAAGGTCTAACAAGAATAATAGGACATGAAGGATTGCAATCTATATCAAGAACAATGAAATCTTTGGGCACATAATTCCTATTTGCAACAATAAGAACATCATTAATTCTTCCCATAGGTTTCTTAATGATGGAATCCACAAGGTGCAAGTTTAGAAAACAATCATCAAATTCACGGAAACCTAGCAAATCACATAAAGTGTTTGGAATCGTGGAAACACTAGCACCCAAATCACACAAAGCATAGAATTCATGATCTTTAATTTTAATTTTAATAGTAGGTTCCCACTCATCATAAAGTTTTCTAGGGATAGAAGCTTCCAATTCAAGCTTTTCTTCATAAGATTGCATTAAAGCATCAACAATATGTTTGGTAAAAGCCTTATTTTGACTATAAGCATGCAGGGAATGTAAAGAACAATTATCATAATTAAATATTTTGAAATCCAAAATAGTGGGTTCATTGCTATCTAAAGTTTTACCCCTTCCATCCCGCTTTTACCAAATTTTGCATCAAGATCTAAAAACGCTATATCATTGGGACGCCTTTTAACTAAAGTTGACTCATCTCCAGTCCCATCATTATCAAGATTCATATTGCAAAACAAAGATTTAATAGGAAACACATCAATTACTTTTATATCTTCATCCTTATTATCATGAAAACTAGAAGAACACGCTTTCACAAAGCAATCTTTCTTAGCACGCATCCTAGCGGTTCTTTCTTTGCACTCATCAATGGAAATTCTCATGGCTTTGAGAGACTCATTGATATCATGATTAGGTGGAATAGATCTAAGTTTCAAAGAATCAACATCAAGAGAAATTCTATCCACGTTCCTAGCCAACTCATCAATCTTGGGCAATTTTTCTTCAAGCAAAGCATTGAAATTCTTTTGAGAAATCATAAATTCTTTAATACTAGTCTCAAAATCAGTGGGCAACTTATTAAAATTTCCATAAAATTTTTTGTAGGAATTACCATAATTATTAGAGGAATTACTAGTATACGACTTGGGATTAAATTCCTCTATAAGCGTTGTTACCAAAATTGTTCCTACCAACAAAATTCACATCCATAGATTCATTATTGTTCTCAATCAAAGTAGACAAAGGCATATCATTGGGAACATAAGAAACACTCTTATTAGCAAACAATTTCATAAGTTCATCCATCTTTCCACTAAAAACATTAATTTCTTCAATTGCATGCACCTTTTTACTAGTAGAATCTTTTAGTGTGCCATTGAGAATAATTAACCATAATATTATCTAGGAGTTTAGTAGATTCTCCTAAAGTGATTTCCATAAAAGTGCCTCCCGTGGCCGAATCTATAAGATTTCTAGAAGCAAAATTCAATCCGGCATAAAAATTTGTATAATCATCCATAAATTCAAACCATGTGTATGGCAATTACGTATCATTAATTTAATCCTCTCCCAAGCTTGTGCAACATGTTCATGATCAAGTTGCTTAAAATTCATAATCTCGTTTCTAAGAGAGATGATCTTAGTGGGAGGAAAATAGTTAGAGATAAAATCATCTTTGCACTTATTCCAAAAATCAATGCTATTTTTAGGCAAAGACGAAAACCAAGTTTTAGCACGATCTCTAAGCGAAAAAGGAAATAGCTTCAATTTAACAATATCATTTTCCACATCTTTCTTCTTTTGCATGTCGCATAAATCAACAAAGCTATTTAGATGGGTAGCGGCATCTTCACTAGGAAGGCCGGCGAATTGACCTTTTATGACAAGATTCAGCAAATCAGCATTAATTTCACAAGATTCAGCATCGGTAAGAGGAGCAATCGGAGTGCTAACAAAGTCATTGTTGTTGGTATTGGCAAAGTCACGCAATTTAGTATTATCTGGAGCCATCGTGACAAGCAAGCAATCCAACACACAAGCAAACAAAAAGCAAGCGAAAAAGAGGCGAACGGAAGAAGAGGGCGAATAAAATGGCAAGGGTGACGTGGGGGAGAGGAAAACGAGAGGCAAATGGCAAATAATGTAATACGAGGGATAATAGTTTGTGATGGGTACTTGGTATGTCTTGACTTGTGCGTAGACTCCCCGGCAATGGCGCCAGAAATCCTTCTTGCTACATCTTGAGCATGCGTGGTTTTTCCTTTGAAGAGGAAAGGGTGATGTAGCAAAGTAGCGTAAGTATTTCCCTTAGTTTTTGAGAACCAAGGTATCAATCCAGTAGGAGGCCACACGCAAGTCCCTCGTACCTACACAAACAAATAAGAAACCTTGCAACCAACGCGATAAAGGGGTTGTTAGTCCCTTCACGACCACTTGCAAAAGTGAGATCTGATAGAGATGATAAGATAATATTTTTGGTATTTTTATGATAAAGATTGAAAGTAAAGATTGCAAAATAAATGGTGAAATAAATAGCTAGTTGTAGGGATATTAATATGATGGAAAATAGACCCGGGGACCATAGGTTTCACTAGTGGCTTCTCTCAAGATAGAAAAGGTATTACGGTGGGTGAACAAATTACTATCGAGAAATTGATAGAAAAGTGCATAATTATGAGAATATCTAGGCATGATCATGTATATAGGCATCACGTCCACAACAAGTAGACCGACTCCTGCCTGCATCTACTACTATTACTCCACACATCAACCGCTATCCAGCATGCATCTTGAGTATTAAGTTCATAAGAACAGAGTAACACATAACGCAAGATGACATGATGTAGAGGGATAAACTCAAGCAATATGATATAAACCCCATCTTTTTATCCTCGATGACAACAATACAATACATGTCGTTTCCCCTACTGTCACTGGGATCGAGCACCGCATGATTGAACCCAAAACTAAGCACTTCTCCCATTGCAAGAAAGATCAATCTAGTAGGCCAAACCAAACTGATAATTCGAAGAGACTTGCAAAGATAACCAATCATACATAAAAGAATCCACAGAAGATTCCAATATTGTTCATAGATAATCTTGATCATAAACCCACAATTCATCGGATCTCGACAAACACACCGCAAAAAGAGTTACATCAAATAGAACTCCAAGAAGATCGAGGAGAACTTTGTATTAAGATCCAAAGAGAGAGAAGAAGCCATCTAGCTAATATCTGTGGACCCGAAGGTCTGTGGTAAACTACTCACACATCATCGGAGAGGCTATGGTGTTGATTTAGAAGCCCCCCATGATCGATTCCCCCTCCGGCGGAGCGCCGGAAAAGGCCCCAAGATGGGATCTCACGGGTACAGAAGGTTGCGGCGGTGGAAATAGGTTTTCATGGTGCTCCTGGATGGTTTCGGGGTACGTAGGTATATATAGGAGGAAGGAGTAGGTCGGTGGAGCCACGAGGGGCCCACGAGGGTGGAGGGCGCTCCGAGGGGGGTAGGCGCACCCCCTGCCTCGTGGCCTCCTCGTTCGTTTCTTGACGTCCACTCCAAGTCCTCTGAATCACGTTTGTTCCAAAAATCACGCTCCAGAAGGTTTCATTCCATTTGGACTCCGTTTGATATTCCTTTTGTGCGGAACACTGAAATAGGCAAAAAAACAGCAATTTGCACTGGGCCTTGGGTTAATAGGTTAGTCGCAAAATGTCGGTGTACTAAAGTAGGGGTACCTTAGTACCCCAGACTTGTGCATGGGCAGTTGTAGCACCCTGCGGCAAGGCCCGCCCAGGAAGCGCCAAGAGAAGACCAAGCATTCAAGACAAGGCCCCCGGCAAGAGGAGCTTGCCGGGCCAAGAAGACAAGGCCCCCGGCAAGAGGAGCTTGCCGGGCCAAGAAGACAAGACCCCGGCAAGAGGAGCTTGCCGGGACGACTGAGCCCATGAAATGCCATCCAAGAACAAAGTATACGAGACAGAAGATCGAGACCCCGACAAGAGGAGCTTGTCGGGAAGGCCGAACCCAGGCACCACAAGAGAAGCCCGCCACGGCGCGCTATGCGCCCTGGCAAGGCCTGATAGCCGGCAAGCTATCAGGCACAGGAAAACGACCCCCGCGGCAAGCCACTTGCCGCGGCTAATCGCCACCTCAGGACTGCGCTCCAGCTCGCCCGCCCACGCGTCGCTCCGGGGCTTCCCCCAAGGGCACGTGGCGGGGCACCGCGCAGCCTGGGGTAAGCGGTGGCATGCAGCCACCATCGTGGCGAACGGTGGCGCACCTAACGGTCCGCCTCGGTGCTGTCCAGGCGACCGTGACGGGCATTTAATGCCCTTGTCCCCTACCGTCAGAAGTAGGTATGATAACACTGTGCCGCACTGTAGCGCCACTGTTCCCGCACTGTTACAACTACCACCCCTTTTACACTTTTACCCCTTTCTCTTATGTTGACACCTGTCGGTGACCCCTTTGCGCTATAAAAGGAGGCCCGTGTGCAACGTAGAGGGGGTTCCAGGGTTAGGAGGCCCGTGTGCAACGTAGAGGGGGTTCCAAGGTTCGGAGGTTCGGAGATTTGGGATCCAGACAGCCATACGCTCGGTGCAGCTAGCTCTCCAAGCTCCCGAGCTCCCCAGTTCAATACAACCAAGCAGGAGTAGGGTTTTACGCGTCCATCGCGGCCCGAACCTGGGTAAACCGCCCGTGTGCTCGCCTCGATCTGCTCTCTGTGCTCCCTCCGCCCCCCTCACCGGACAACGAAAGGGGCTCCGGCCCCATAGGTGCTCGCGGGGGACGCGGTCCGCCCCGACATCTTTGGCGCGCCAGGTAGGGGGCACGCCGGGGGACAGCCCGCTCCTCCGGATCCCAGGATCCGTCCAGTCGAAGCAGGTGCCCCCGATAAGCCTTGCTCCGGCAAGCAGACCAGCAGTCTGAACGCTGAGGAACAGTCCGCTCCTGCAGATCCGAGGATCTGTCCAGTTGAAGCGGGGGTTCCCGACAAACTTTGGCATTCTTTCCCACGGGCTCGTGTGCGGCCCTCCTCGAGTATCCACTCGCGCAGAGACTGGGCAAGAAGCAGCTGCTCCTTGAGGAGGGCCGCCTTCTGGCCGCTGGACGAACGATTCGCCTCCAGCGAACTCTGCGCCGCTCCCGTAGCCGCAGAAGTTAGCGCCAGAAGTCACGAGAAAGGCGACCTCGTTCCCCGGCGCGCCTCGTCCGCCGGGGTGCCGAACGAGTTGACGCCGACCGTGGGAGGAATCTTGCCAGCGCGGTTGCCGGAACCCGTTCCGCCAACCATCCTCTCTGCCCAAGTCTTGCCGCAGTTGCATGTGATCCTTGGCGCAGAGAGGGGCGCGGATCCCCAAGCATAGCTACGCCTAGCTCCGGAGGGTCGCGAGGCCCTGCGCCTTTGCCTACCCCCAGGATGGGCTGGATGCTGCCCAAGGAGGTTTTACCCTACCGGGCGGCAAGCGATAAGAAAAGATAAGTTGCCGGAGCTCGAGCAATTGCCCCATCAATTTTTAAGAGTTGTCTCCCTCGAACGACCGAGCCTTGGTTGTGAGGCCTGAGCGCGGAAGGACCGGCACGAGACTGGTTGCGCCCTCATTTCGTTTCGAGTCCGCTCAACGACTTGAGTGTGCTACACCCCGAGTAGCGTCCTCACTTTGTTTCGAGCTCGCCCGGCACCCTAAGCGTGCTGCGACCGCAGTCGCACCGCTTACTTTGCCTTGAGTCTGCTCAACAACCTGAGTGAGCAGCAACCAGCCGTGGCGAGGTTTCTTGCCGGTGGTAGCCCCGCCAGCGGGTCGCTGACGTCCCGCACTCGGCCCCCGTGGCAAGGCGGAGGCCTACGCCGGCAAGTCCCCGAGAGCGTAGGGCGGAAACAAACAAGGCGCCGGTCAAGTAGAGGAGATAACAGTGCGATGCATTGCCTAAGATAAAAAGTTATATTACAAAATGCCTTACTGCTGCTCTAACCAGCCGTTTCCATGGCATATTTAACAGCGGCAGGGAAAGGAGATAAAAGAAAGGGGCAGGCGGCCTAGTCCACGCGGTCGCCCTCGATCCTCTTGATCCCGGCCGCCTTCTTGACGATAGGGGCGATGAGGGCCTGGATCCCCATCAGGTCTGCGTTCTCCGGCAAGGGCCTGAGGACGTTGGTAAGCCTGATGTCGGGATTGCGGAAAACGATCTTCACCAGCACCCTCTCGAGGACCCCGGAGATGGCCTCCCGCGTCTCGTCGGCCCGCTCCTTCGGAAGCGACGTTCGGAGGTGCTGGAGCGCCTGCACCACCCCCTGGAAGAAGGAAGTGAGCTTGGCGCTGGGCACGACGTCCTCGTCGGTGAGGGACTGGTGGCCCTCGATCCCCAGCAGCGTCAGCTCCTTGTCGATGGTGGCGGCGATGTCGACGAGGCCCTCGGTCCACCGCTCCACTGTATCCCTGAAGGTGTTCTGGGAAACGGCGGCGCGCCTCAGCAGCACCTCGTTGCCGTCGACCTCCTTCCGTAAAGCCGCCTCCCGCTCCTTAGCGCTGTCCAGCGCCTTGCCGAGCGCCTCCACTTTCAGTTCCAGAGTGGAGTTGGAGTTCTTGGCGGCGTCAAGCTCCCGGATCTTCTCGGCGAAGCGACCCTGAAGCTCACCGAGGGTGAGCGCACCCTTCTCGCGCTCCTGCCGGAGCGCGGCGAGCTCCTCGTCCTTCGCCTTGAGGTCGGAATCGAGCTGCGCCACCCTCGCCTCCAGCCCCTTCTTGGTGACCTCAGCGGCTGCGGCAGCGTCCTGCGCCTTCTTCAGGTCTCCGCTGAGCGCCCGCTCGCGCGCGGCAACCTCCTCCTCGTGGTTGGCGAGGCTGGCCGTTTTCAGCACCAGCTCGCCTTCCCGCGCGGGTAACTCCGCGGCGGCAAGCCTCTGCTGCTCCTCGGCCTCCCCGTCGCCCGCGGGGATATCAACGTCGTCCGCCTCCCGAGCGCCGGCAACGTCGTCGGCATCGCCATGCGCGCCCTCCTCGACGACGACCTCAGCCTCTATCGGATCCGAGGCGGGCGCCGCGCTCGCCGCGGCTGGGGGATCGTCGGCCGCGTCCCCCGTCGGAAGGTCCTCCCTTGCCGGGGATCTCTCCCTTGGCAGGGTAGTAGACGCGGTCGGCACGGCGGGGGCGCCCTCTGGACGCGCCCGCCGGAGCTGCTCCGCTCCTGCCCAAAAGCAACAACTTCGCATCAACAACAAGAAGAAGGAGGGCTCGTGTACGCGCCAAGCAGCAGGAGCAAGTCATGTGCTCACGCTGGGGGCTACGTTGCGGGCTGCCCTGAGGATCCCCTGCCGGGTCCGGTAAGGGCGCCTCCGACACGACCTCGCTTGCCGGGGGAGATTCGTCATCAAGGATGACCCACGGGATCCTCGATCTCTTCGCTCTCCTCTGAGCCAGGGCCCTGAAAAGGGGACCGGGTTAAGGGAAGGGCGAACGAGCTGTCGAACAGGACGAACCATCAGGGAAAAAGATATGAGCTCCATGGGGAACTTACTCTCCGTCCTCCTCGTCGTCGGAGCTGAGCGCAGAATAGTCGAAAACCGGCTCGGCCCTGACGCGGGGGGGCAGGGGAGTGGGCTCCCGAGGCCGCTTGGCGGGGGCAGTAGATGACTCCGCCCCCGTCGACGCCGTGGCGCGGGGCGCAGCGGCAACCGAAGCCCCAGCCCGCGAAGACCCCGCTCCCGCTGCCGACCCGGCCCTGCGGAGGCGCCTCCTCGGCTGGGCCGGGGGCTCCGCCTGCGACGAGCCGCCCGGAGGCTGCAGGAAGGCAACGCCGACCTCCGGCAAGCCGCTCGCGTCTTGGGCAGGCTCGTCCTCGCCGCCGTGCCCGGCTGGTTCCCCCTGGTCGACAAGTTCCATCGGATCGGCGAGGCTCTCTGCCTTCGCCGCCTCCGCCTCGGCCACGGTGAACCCAGCTTCGCCCGCGGCCGCGGCGGCCGCCGCCTCCTCCATCCTGGAGGCAATGTAAGCCAACTCCGCCGCGGTGGTGTCTCGGATGAGGCCATCCTTCTCGGCGGGATCGACTGGCTCCTCCTCCAGGCCGTCGAAGAAGGCCCGCACGACATCCTCCGGCGGCTCCTGCCAGGTCGCACTGACCCCATGCGAGTCGCATAATGGCATCATCGCAAGGATATGGCTGAGCGACGAGTTGTTGCACAAGGGAACGACGCCCGGCGGCAGCCAGAACCACTCCGGGTGGTCGGGGTCGTGCTCGAACAACTCCTTCAACATCGCGTCGTGCTCCAGCACGGTGAAGTTGAAATTGAGGCCCGGACGCAGCCTCATGATGTCCGCCGCATTCTGGAACTCCCAGGCCGGCTTCCCCCTCTCTTGCAGGGGGGCGATCCGGCGGCGAAGGAAATCCGCGCCGACGGCGCCGACGGTGAGGCCGACGAGCCTGAGACGCAGGATCCGGGCGATGGCGATCTTCAATCTGACATCGTCCGGGGACACCTCGCTCCAGCCATCGCCGCGCACCACCGGAGTTCGGCGCACGATAGTGAACGGCTGCGGATGGTCCTCGACAATCAAGCACCATTCCGCCCTCCACTCCTCCCACCTGCCGCGGAGGTCCCCGTCCAAGTAGGCCTCCTTCTTGCCGGGCCGGGAAACCCAGGCGATCCCACCGGACAGCGGCTCTCCTTTCTCCACCCGAGGGACGAAGAAGTGCCGGAAGAGGGCCACGTTGGGGCGAACTCCGACGAAGTTCTCGCAGAGGTGCGTGAAGACCGCCATTGTCAGGACGGCGTTGGGGGTAAAGTCGAGGAGGTGGAGGCCATAGGTGTTCATGATTTCACAGAAGAACTCCGAGTAAGGCGGGCAGAGCCCGCAGTAGAAGAAGACGACGAAGAAAGGATACCCGGTCGGGTACTGCTTCTGGGCTTCGGCGGGGAGCACCCGCGTGCGCGGATGCGCTCGCGTCTTCATCGACCAGAAAAGGCAGTACTTGTCCCTCAGCTCCACCGCACCGAGCTGGGGGGGGAACGTCGCCGTCTCCTTCCGAAGCGCTTCAAGCCGTAGCGCCTCGGCCGATTTCGCAGCCTTCCCCTTCGCCTTATCGCTCTTCGGGGCCATGGCGGGGGCGGGGGAGGGGGATCGTCGAAGCTGACGACGCCGGGCGCTCCAAGGACAGATCGCTGCTACCTCTGGGAGAAGGAGGTGGCAGAGGTTTTAGAGAGGTAGCAACCAAGGGAAAGGCGAACCGCCCCTACTTTCCTCCGCTATAAGAGGAAGAGGTGGGGGGGGGGACGCTTCGCCTCTCCGAATAAAGAGATCGTGCGCGACGTGACGCGCGCCTGCGCGGTTCAGCCCCGCGCACGCCACCCACGTCACGCTCACCCCGCACGCCCCGCCCCCACGACGCCGCGATAAGCGCGCGCCGCCTGGGGAAGGTGCGGCGGGTGCGGAGTTAAGGAGCAGCGCGACCAAGGCCACGCGTGCCCGTGCACTGTTAGGGCCTGGCCCAACGACGCTCGGCACCGTGTGTGGCCCAGGCCCGGGGGCTCCTGTCGGTGTACTAAAGTAGGGGTACCTTAGTACCCCAGACTTGTGCACGGGCAGTTGTAGCACCCTGCGGCAAGGCCCGCCCAGGAAGCGCCAAGAGAAGACCAAGCATTCAAGACAAGGCCCCCGGCAAGAGGAGCTTGCCGGGCCAAGAAGACAAGGCCCCCGGCAAGAGGAGCTTGCCGGGCCAAGAAGACAAGACCCCGGCAAGAGGAGCTTGCCGGGACGACTGAGCCCATGAAATGCCATCCAAGAACAAAGTATACGAGACAGAAGATCGAGACCCCGACAAGAGGAGCTTGTCGGGAAGGCCGAACCCAGGCACCACAAGAGAAGCCCGCCACGGCGCGCTATGCGCCCTGGCAAGGCCTGATAGCCGGCAAGCTATCAGGCACAGGAAAACGACCCCCGCGGCAAGCCACTTGCCGCGGCAAATCGCCACCTCAGGACTGCGCTCCAGCTCGCCCGCCCACGCGTCGCTCCGGGGCTTCCCCCAAGGGCACGTGGCGGGGCACCGCGCAGCCTGGGGTATGCGGTGGCATGCAGCCACCATCGTGGCGAACGGTGGCGCACCTAACGGTCCGCCTCGGTGCTGTCCAGGCGACCGTGACGGGTATTTAATGCCCTTGTCCCCTACCGTCAGAAGTAGGTATGATAACACTGTGCCGCACTGTAGCGCCACTGTTCCCGCACTGTTACAACTACCACCCCTTTTACACTTTTACCCCTTTCTCTTACGTTGACACCTGTCGGTGACCCCTTTGCGCTATAAAAGGAGGCCCGTGTGCAACGTAGAGGGGGTTCCAGGGTTAGGAGGCCCGTGTGCAACGTAGAGGGGGTTCCAAGGTTCGGAGGTTCAGAGATTTGGGATCCAGACAGCCATACGCTCGGTGCAGCTAGCTCTCCAAGCTCCCGAGCTCCCCAGTTCAATACAACCAAGCAGGAGTAGGGTTTTACGCGTCCATCGCGGCCCGAACCTGGGTAAACCGCCCGTGTGCTCGCCTCGATCTGCTCTCTGTGCTCCCTCCGCCCCCCTTACCGGACAACGAAAGGGGCTCCGGCCCCATAGGTGCTCGCGGGGGACGCGGTCCGCCCCGACACAAAAAATAATATAGAAGTGTATAATAAAGCCCATTAAACATCCAAAACAAAATATATAATAGCATGGATCAATCAAAAATTATAGATACGTTGGAGACGTATCAGTCACCAATGTAAAGTGAGGTGGAGATCGTGTGAGATCGTGGGTGAATGGATAAGTCTTATTGTGGGATGCAGAACGATTTGAGCGACAACAACCATACTTTAAAGTTTAGTTCACAAATTCTCCAGCTAATAAGGACACAGTGAAGATTTTGAACGGGTTTCAAATAGAACGCACATGAAGAATTTGTGAACAGACTGGGTTGAGTTTAGCATAGAGGGGAAAGGGTCCTATCACATTCACTTAGCAGAAAAGTCAACTTGAAGAATTAGCAATAAGTGAATATTGTAGAGGACAGAAAACTCAAATATATATATATATATATATATATATATATATATATATATAGTCGATGAAAAATAATGACGGAAAGAGTGAAGATAATGCAAAGTTGAAGAATTTGAACAACTGAGGAAATTCAAAACTGAAGAAAAACTCAAATTGAAGATTTTCAAGTTTTGTTGGTGGCGTGACCCACCGTATAAGAATGATGATTTCAGACGCCGCGTACAATTGTTGTAGGGCCCTCAGAATCAAATTCTTCATTAATTTCTTTACACTTAGAGGGTTAGTCTTCATTGATTGAAGAAAAATGTTACTTCGTGTGTTGCACATCTAAGTCATCTATTTTGCATGAGTGTTAGGATGTGTGTCCTTTTCAAAGGACAATCGAAGATTCTAAGATATTTATCTCACACCACAACTTGCTAAATCTCATCTCATCCAAGGGCTTTGTGAAGATATCGGCTAGCTGTTCTTCAGTATTCACGTGCTTGATAGAGATGTCTCCTTTCAACACATGATCACGAAGAAAATGATGACGAATCTGGATGTCCTTTGTCTTTGAGTGCTAAACTGGGTTATGAGCAATCTTGATAGCACTCTCATTGTCACAAAAGAGAGGCACATTCTTCACATTGATGCCGTAGCCCTTGAGGGTTTGCTTCATCCATAGCAATTGAGCACAACACGAACCTGCAGCAATATACTCAGCTTTAGCAGTAGAGAGTGATACACAGTTCTGTTTCTTCAAGGACCAACAGACCAAGGATCGTCCGAGGAAATGGCATGTGCCTGATGTTGACTTGCGGTCCACACGATCACCAACATAGTCAGGGTCGGAATATCCAATGAGATCAAAAGCCGAGCCCTTGGGGTACCATAATCCAAGTGTTGGAGTGTGAGCTAGATATCGAAGAATATGCTTCATAGCCTTATGGTGTGATTCCTTCGGTGTAGCTTGAAAACGGGCACACATGCAAACACTAAGCATAATATCTAGCCTAGATGCACATAGATACAATGAAGAAGCAACCATGGACCGGTATACCTTTTGATCGAAGTCAAAATCCATTTTCATCAGTGCATAGATGGCCATTTGCGAGCATAGGGATTTTGATGCCTTTGCAATCTTGCATGCCGAATCTCCTCAATACATCCTTGAGGTATTTCTCCTGAGATATGAAGATGCCTTTGCGCTGTTGACGTAGTTGAAGACCTAAGAATAATTTCAATTCTCCCATCATAGACATTTGATATTCTGCACTCATCATATAGGCAAATTCATCACTATAACGTTGGTCAATACAACCAAATATGATATCATCAACATATATTTGGCACAAGAATAATTAATCATCATAGGTTTTGGTGAAAAGATTTGAGTGAAGTGAACCGGGTTTGAAGCCTTTCTTCTTGAGGAATTCCTTCAAAGTATCATACCACGCCCGAGGTGCCTGCTTGAGGCCATAGATGGCCTTATTGAGTCTGAAGACTTTGTCAGGATGCTTTAGATCTTCAAAACCTAGGGGTTGAGAAACATATACTTCTTCCTCAAGCTTACCATTGAGGAATGCACTTTTCACATCCATTTGATATAAGATGATATTATGATGGTTAGCATAAGCAAGCAATATGCGAATAGCCTAAATTCTAGCAACAGGTGGAAAATTTTCAGCGAAATCAATTCCTTCAACCTGTGTGTAGCCTTGAGCTACAAGCCATGCCTTATTCCTCACCACAAGGCCATTTTCATCTTGCTTGTTGTGCTAGATCCATTTGGTGCCGATGATGTTGTGCTTGCGTGGGTCTGGTCGCTTGACAAGTTCCCAGACATTGATGAGCTCGAACGCATTGAGACAGACATGAGGTTGAATCCTAAGGACTCGACAAGCATGACTTTGTCCATGTGTCGATCCTTTGAAATTGCAACCTTACCTAGACCCAATACCTTGCTTTTGCCTTTGTCAGCGTAGGTGATATGCTTCAGATACAATGGAGATAAAGCAGTGTCCATCAATAAGTTCTTGTCACCAGTCATGTGATTTGTACATCCACTGTCAAGGACCCACTCAGTGGCTTTGGGTTGATCATCTTGCAGATGAATCAGTGCATCTTACGAACTCATATACTTCAGCAGTGAAGAATATGACATCAAATTCATCAGATCAATTTCATCAAGCAATACAACAGATATAGCAGCAGGAGGACTGGAGAAATGAAAATTCATTTCTTCATGATTAGCTTGCGTCCTTTCAAGCGTATTCAGGACTCCAGCAAATTCTTTAGACGATTGAGTACGTTTGGAGACCTGACCCTGCATAAGAGATTAGTTCTTTTTCTTCACCATAAGGCTATGAAGCATATTCTTGATGGCACTCTCATTGTCAAAACAGAGAGGCACATTCTTCACATTGATGCCGTAGCCCTTGAGGGTTTGCTTCATCCATAGCAATTGAGCACAACACGAACCTGCAGCAATATACTCAGCTTTAGCAGTAGAGAGTGATACACAGTTCTGTTTCTTCAAGGACCAACAGACCAAGGATCGTCCGAGGAAATGGCATGTGCCTGATGTTGACTTGCGGTCCACACGATCACCAACATAGTCAGGGTCGGAATATCCAATGAGATCAAAAGCCGAGCCCTTGGGGTACCATAATCCAAGTGTTGGAGTGTGAGCTAGATATCGAAGAATATGCTTCATAGCCTTATGGTGTGATTCCTTCGGTGTAGCTTGAAAACGGGCACACATGCAAACACTAAGCATAATATCTGGCCTAGATGCACATAGATACAATAAAGAAGCAACCATGGACCGGTATACCTTTTGATCGAAGTCAAAATCCATTTTCATCAGTGCATAGATGGCCATTTGCGAGCATAGGGCTTTTGACGCCTTTGCAATCTTGCATGCCGAATCTCCTCAATACATCCTTGAGGTATTTCTCCTGAGATATGAAGATGCCTTTGCGCTGTTGACGTAGTTGAAGACCTAAGAATAATTTCAATTCTCCCATCATAGACATTTGATATTCTGCACTCATCATATAGGCAAATTCATCACTATAACGTTGGTCAGTACAACCAAATATGATATCATCAACATATATTTGGCACAAGAATAATTAATCATCATAGGTTTTGGTGAAAAGATTTGAGTGAAGTGAACCGGGTTTGAAGCCTTTCTTCATGAGGAATTCCTTCAAAGTATCATACCACGCCCGAGGTGCCTGCTTGAGGCCATAGAGGGCCTTATTGAGTCTGAAGACTTTGTCAGGATGCTTTAGATCTTCAAAACCTAGGGGTTGAGAAACATATACTTCTTCCTCAAGCTTACCATTGAGGAATGCACTTTTCACATCCATTTGATATAAGATGATATTATGATGGTTAGCATAAGCAAGCAATATGCGAATAGCCTAAATTCTAGCAACAGGTGGAAAAGTTTCAGGGAAATCAATTCCTTCAACCTGTGTGTAGCCTTGAGCTACAAGCCATGCCTTATTCCTCACCACAAGGCCATTTTCATCTTGCTTGTTGTGCTAGATCCATTTGGTGCCGATGATGTTGTGCTTGCGTGGGTCTGGTCGCTTGACAAGTTCCCAGACATTGATGTGCTCGAACGCATTGAGACAGACATGAGGTTGAATCCTAAGGACTCGACAAGCATGACTTTGTCCATGTGTCGATCCTTTGAAATTGCAACCTTACCTAGACCCAATACCTTGCTTTTGCCTTTGTCAGCGTAGGTGATATGCTTCAGATACAATGGAGATAAAGCAGTGTCCATCAATAAGTTCTTGTCACCAGTCATGTGATTTGTACATCCACTGTCAAGGACCCACTCAGTGGCTTTGGGTTGATCATCTTGCAGATTAATCAGTGCATCTTACGAACTCATATACTTCAGATCTGGAGGGGTGGCAAATAGTTTATCATTCTGCGAGCTCCATAAGAGAACGGTGCCATAGACGCCAATCCACTTCGTTTCACATAAGAGGGGTTAGAGTAAGCATATGAATAAGCAGAGAAATTCTTCGAGGACTTATGAACATAATGATTTGAAGAAAAATGCACATATTCATAGCCCTTAGGCTTGCCCTGCAAAACAGACGTGTTAGCACGATTATGTTCATATGAGGATTTTGATCCATATGAGGAATTTGATCCACGTGAAGAATTTGGTCCATATGAGGACTTGGATCCATATGAACACTTTGGTCCATATGAAGAGTTTGATCTGGGGTTCCTATTCTTCATAGGTGGTGTCATGATGACATTCACCTGAAGACTTTGAAGGCACCTTTTGGAAACCCATATTTTCTTCATAGGGGGAACGTTCCTGCAGTTAGTGCCAACATATCTAGCAAATACTTCACCATTCTGATTTTTGAACAATTTATAGTTGGAGTCAAATGACTCATGAGAAGAATATGAAGATTCACATGTAAAGCCAGATAAAGTGGATGGATCTATGGGAGGTCCTTTTGCAGGAACCCATGAGGTTTTGGGATACTGCTCAGGTTTCCATAGGTCCCATCAACATTGAGTTTCCTCTCAAAGGCAATACCCTCTTTCCTAGGGTTCCTGTTGAGGATATGCTTTTTAAGCACATTACAAAGTGCCTGATGCCCCTTGAGGCTTTTGTACATGCCTGTCACATACAATTCCTTGAGCCCTGCATTGTCAGTGATACAAGTAGCATCCTTAGATGAGGAATTTGTGATAGCAGAGACATTTGAAGAATTTGCAGCAATAAAAGCATTTGAACTTTCAGGTGAAGAATTAGCAGATTCACGTTCAATGCATTTCAAACATGGTGGAATGAATTCTTCCTGAGCGGCACTGATCTGTTGAGCAAGCAATGAATCACGCTCCTTCCGAAGATCTTCATAACTCACCCTTAGCTTCTCAGATCTTGCTTTATTTGAGGAAATTCCTAAGAAATCTTCTCATGATCAGATAAGATTGTGTTATGATGACTCTGAAGGTTATCAAACTTGGACTGAAGTCTCTGAAGATTATCAGTCAAGGTTTGAGTGCGATCCATTTCTTCACCCAACAGGTCATCGCTTTTGTCTAGCATATTTTGAACCTTTTCAAAAGCCTTTCTTGTTTCACAGCAATCTTACAAGTTTAGTGTAGCTAGGTTTGAGGTTTCCATCAGATTCATCCTCACTTGATTTAGAGGAGGGATATTTGAGTACCTTGGCACCCTTTGCCGTGAAGCAATAGGTGGGAGCGTAGTCATCATCGCCGTCGTCAGCCGTGTTGGGGAAGTCATTCTCCTCGGTGTTGAAGATAGACTTGCTAATGAAAGAAGTAGCGAGGGCTAGGCTCACCACACCAGATTCTGACTCCTCACATGCCTCCTCTTCCTCATTTTCCTCAGATTCAGCTTCAGAGTCCATTTCCTTGCCAATGAATGCCCGAGCCTTCTTTGAGTTGCTCTTCTTGTGGGATGAAGACTTCGAGGATTTTGATGATGAAGACTTTGAAGATTTCTTCTCCTTTATTGAGTCATCGGAACTATATCCTTGTATATTTCTTCTTCTTTGATTCCTTTTCCCACAGATGACAATCTTGGATGTAGTGACCATGTTTCTTGCATTTGTGGCAAGTTCTCTTCTTGTAGTCATGGGATGAGGAATCTAATCTCATGTCATCACTTCTTGAGGATTTACCAAAGCGACCATGTCTTGAGATCTTCTGGAATTTCCCACGAGCATTGCTAGCTCCTGGCTCAATTCTTCAGGATCACCAAGGCTGCTACCACAATCCTCACCTTCAGATTCGGAGCCTGCCTTGACCTTCAAAGCGCGAGTTCTGCCATAGCTTGATCCATAGAGATCTCTCTTCTCAGCAAGTTGAAACTCATGAGTGTTTAGCCTCTCGAGGATATCAGCGGGATCAAGTGCCTTGTAGTCTCCACGTTCTTGTATCATCAATGCAAGAGTGTCAAATGAGGAATCAAGCGATCTCAACAATTTCTTCACCACCTCATGGTCGGTGATGTCAGTGGCACCAAGTGCTAGAAGCTCAATTGAGATGTTAGTGAGGCGATCGAAGGTTTGCTGGACATTTTCATTGTTGAGTCTTTTGAAGCGGTTGAAGAGATTGCCAAGAACGTCAACATGAGAGTCACGCTGTGTTGACACTCCCTCGTTGACCTTGGACAGCCTATCCCAGATAAGCTTAGCTGTCTCCAAAGCACTCACTCTGCCATAGTGCCCTTTGCTTAAATGGCCACATATGATGTTCTTCGCTTGAGAGTCGATTTGCTTGAATCTCTTCACATCAGCAGCGTTAATGGTAGGAGTGACAGAGGGAACACCATTTCCACCATGTACCAGAGATCGTTGTCAATTGCCTCAAGATGCATTCATATCTATTCTTCCAGTAGGGTTGTGGGAGTAATGGACCACTGGTAGCCTAACCCGAGCCCACGAACCTTTCAAGACATCAGGGCCGGTTGTGCCCCTCAAGACGTCAAGATAGCGCTCCGCCTTCCGTCGGCCGTCTGGCCGAACGGCCGACTGCCAGAAGGCGACCATGCTCACGAAGGCGGCTCCAAGACGGGCCGACTCCTAGCAGGCGGCCTCCGGGAAGGCCGGCTCCTAGCAGTCGGCCCACGGCGCCCTCCAAGTCTGCATCCCCATTAAGAAGACAAGACAGGGTGTGGCTGCAGTACAGCCCATCCCCCTGTATCCAGAGCCGGGCGTGGCCACAGTGCTTCGTACAGGCGGAGATCTCCGCCCGGCGTGGCACTATTGCCACTCCGTCCCTGATGTCACTCCCGTCAGGTGAAGCCCTGTTCCCACGACCACCTGTCGGTACGGCCCAAAGACGGCGGGCCCTGTCGGTCAGCGAAAGCCCGGAAGACGGAGGGGGCCTCACCCGTCGGACCCGAGGGAGGCCAGCTCCCAGCAGTCGGCCCGTTCCTACCTCGGGGCCCCATGCACCATTAACCAGATAAGACGCGAAGTGGCTACAGTGATCTCCCACCAGGCGGTGGGATTGTATCCATGCTCCCCTGACCAAGCAAGCGTCATTAGCATCATTGCTATAGTAATCCGCAGCCGGCAAGACCCAGGAGCGGCGGAGGCGGCCTGTCGGCTCCGTACCAGACCAGCCGATGGGACACACTAGGCGGCAGGCCCCAGCAGTCGGCGGAGAAGCCGACGACCAGAGAGACTGACAGCCGGGTCCTACACCCGGCCGGATTACCATTGTACCCCTGTGGGGTAGGCCTATATAAACCCCCAGGGCACCCATGCAAAGGGTTGGAACCTGTTAGAAGTAGACTAACACCTAGGGGGAGAGGAGAGCAAGCCTTGCCTTCTTCTACCTCTAGCATACAGCTCGAGGAGCACCATTGTACCCAGTAGTGCCTTAGTGATCATGCGGAGACCCCGCAGAGCAGGACTAGGGGTGTTATCTCCTAGGAGAGCCCCGGACCTGGGTAAAGTGCGCCGGTGCTCGTGTCTACACCTTATCCCGCTTCCAGGCACCGGCAACGTTCTACTCGCTCCCACCATGATAAGCCATCCATTAGCATATGTCGCACCCAACCCCCGACAATGGTAGTCCGTCCCATCAAAGGTAGAACACCCAGCAGAGACCTTGATCATACTACTCCGTCCCATCCAGTCGGTTAAACCAAAAATCACACAGAACAAGAGAGTACCTCACTCTGATACCAAGTGAAAGTGCGTTATATCAACTAGAGGGGGGTTAATAGGCGATTTTTACAAATTCGTCACTGAGGAATTTCAGGGTGAGGAAATTCCTAAGTCATGAACAACTAGCAATGGAATAAGTACTCAGAAGTAAGCATAACAAAGCAGTAGCACAGTCATCCTGATGAAATGAAAACAAGCAATGAGTACAGGAAGCGTAAACATAGGATAAGCAGGCTGAAGACAAACTGACTGAAGAAATTGAAATGAGGAAATTGAGAAAGTCTCCAGACAAAGTCTTCAAACAGTAACGATTAGGTACAACAACATAGTAATGAGCAAATGAAAGGGTTGATGAAATAGAACCGGTAGCTCGGTGAAGAAAGTGATTTGGTAGACCAGTTCTAACTGCTGTGACAGTCGTACGTCTGGTTGGAGCGGCTAGGTATTTAAACCTGAGGATACACAGTCCCGGACACACAGTCCTCACCGTATTCTTCTTGAGCTAAGGTCACACAGACCTCGCCCAATCACTCATGCTAAGTCTTCAGGTGACTTCCAAACATTCACAAACTCGGTCACTCGGCGATCCACAATTTCCTCTTGGATGCTCTAGACCATGATGCCTAACCGTCTGGAAGATGCACATTCTTCAAAGGTAATAAGCGTCGGTTCTACACAGGAAAAATCTCTTCAGTGATACTCAATCACTTTGGGTTTGTAGGTGTTTGGGTTTTGGTTTTCCTCACTTGATGATTTTCGCTCAAAGTCCTCGGGGGATGGGATGCTCTCAATGACAAGTGTCAGTTTCTCTAGGAGCAGCCAACCAGCTAGTGGTTGTAGGGGGCGGCTATTTATAGCCTAGGGAGAAGCCCGACAAGATAATGCATAAATTCCCTTCAATGATATGACCGTTAGGTGGGTAGATATTTTGGGAGAACTGACATGTAGCACAACAATAGTTGGAAATTTGGCTATCAAATTCCTCAGGGCTATCATGTTCCTCACTTGTAGGCAATCCGCACTGGTGAATTCCTAACTCCTCAGTCACAACAAATTCCTCAGAGACTAGAAGATCTTCGTCTCTGTCACTGAAGAAATTGACTGAACTGTATGAGATTTCCAATGGCTTCACTCGAAGCGATTGGTAGGTGTAGGATTTTGAGATGAGCATCACTTGGAAACTTTTCCTTAGTTTTACCTTGACCCCCTTTAGTATGGTGTTTCCTATGACTCAAGAAAGAGAAAACGAAACTACGAAAACAAAAGTCTTCATGCTTCATGTTCCTCGCACGAATATCAAGTCTTCACGGTCACACCAATTTCTTCACTTTCAAAGTCTTCAGAAAGCTAAAGTCTTCAGTTGAAGACATTCATTTTTAGGGCTCAACTTTCTCTGTAAATATCAAACTCCTCATAGACTTATAGACCTGTGTACACACACAAACACATTAGTCCCTTAACCTATAAGTCTTCAATACTCCAAAATCACTAAGGGGCAGTAGATGCACTTACAAAATTCCCACTTGGTAAATCATAGGTGAAATGTTTTTCCATTGTTGACTAACCTTTGTGTTGTTTGTTCATGTAATCGATCGAACCATTTGTTTTAGAGATCATGTAATAATTTTATTTGTTTTTTTGGTTTGTAATTTTTTAGCACAAGTCTGTATTAATTGATAAGACTCGGAGACATTTCATTTTGATTGCTGTGCTAGAGCTACAAATATGCCAATCGGGCTGAATGTGCATTCAGCAATAATAGTAGTATAGATGGTCCTTAAGTGGCATGCATCTGAAAGTGTCAAGATGATGTACTAGTTTTGCTGAAAAAATGGTGCTCTTGTAGCAAAACAAAAGTACAGCGGCCTGGCTTATGTATGTTAGTTAATAATAGTGATCCATATACTCTATAAGTGTTTATCAGTCTGTTAGTTTTGTACATTATTTGTTGATTGACTCGGTATTTTGAATCTTGAGACATCGCTTGTATACATATCTAAATGGGAGTACACATTATGATGCGTGTGACACTTGAGTTGGACATAAAGTGGTTTCAAATATTCGAATTCACCTTAAACTGGACTCTAGCTTCTGAATCTGAGTATCGGCATTTGTAAATCATATTCATATATGATAGTGGAATACATCTTTGTCATGCTTTTGGAGATATATAAAAACACATAGAATGATTTATAAATATTCATATAAGAATACAAAATGGTTTCAAATTTAGTTGTCGGGGCAAACGTGGATGCTTATTGTCCCAAAATTTGAAAGAAGCGGCAAAATGTCCACTCCCACGTCAGCTGCCCGAAGCCAGTGTTTGGGAGATGGAAATTACTGTCTACCCCTTGCACGGACAATCCATTGGCCCGATTTCCACTGCTCTCAATAGGGGTAGGTTAGTAACTTCAATTAGATGTGACACGACCACCCCTGAGCCCATTCAGACATGGTGGGCGCCAAATGTGGGCGGCAAAACACATTTGATTCAAGCTCGTCTGAAAGACCTCTGTCTCTCGCTCCATTTCCCCATTCATACACGGTGGGCGGCAAAACAAACTTGACTCGGCCGAAATCGATGTAGGTAAATATTTTTCAATAGGGGCAGGTTTGTAGCTTCACTCACACATGACACAACCGCACTACCTGTCATCCCCATTCATACACCATGGGCGCCAATCGTGGGTGCCAAAACACCCTCTCCTCGCTCTAAATCGCTCAAGGAAAATATTGGGGAAATGCGAGATTACCATCCTATCCACAACCCACGAGATGTCCAAATTTTCAACAGGGGCTAAGTTTGTAACTTTCCCATATTTCAGACAGGCGCGTCCCAAAAACATGGTTCCCTGTATCTCTCCCTCCTTTCTCCCATTCATACACCGTCCGCTCTAGAATACCATCCCCATACCGGCCTCCTCCGTCCGCCACCCCGTCCATCGCCGCTGTCCTCCACCCCATCCATCGCCATTGTCCTCCACCATGCCGAAGCGCCTACCAAGATCGCGTCGTCCATTGCTAGAGATGGACATTTCTCATCCACGACGAAGGACGAGGAGCCTTGCATCGCGTCCTCTTGCTTCATCGGCGCCGTCGTCCTCCTTGCCGGGGCCTCTCCCATGACCTTCTCGTCCACCTCAACGGGACTAATCCCCCGATGCACCCGTCTACCATCGCAAATCTGCTTCAACGCCACCGACAACCATCGCACCCCCGATGCCTGTGTCATAATAGCACTGCTCCACCCATCAAGCTAAACAAGCTTAGTTGTTCAAATACGAATCTGATATTATTAAAACGGGGTCGTTTAATTGGTCAGTGATGTCTGCTTGACTACGTCGGTATTTCCCCAAAGAGGAAGGCATGATGCAGCACAGCGACGGTAGGTATTTCTCTCAATGATGATACCAAGGTTATTGAACCAGTAGGAGAACCAAGCAACACTACGTAAACAATACCTGCACACAAATAACAAATACTCGCAACCCGACGTGTTATAGGGGTTGTCAATCCCTTTCGGGTAACGGCGCCAGAATTGGCAAACGAACATGAGAAAGTTGTAATAATTTGATAGATAGATCTCGCGGGAACGCGATATAAAATAAATTGCAGCAAGATATTTTTGTATTTTGGGTTTAATAGATCTGAAAATAAAAGCAAATAAAATAGATCGCAAGGGCAAATATATTAAAGAAGAGACCCGCGGGTCATAGATTTCACCAGTGGCCTCTCTTGAGAAAAATAGCAAATGGTGGGTAAACAAATTACTGTTGGGCAATTGATAGAACTTCTAATAATCATGACGATATCCAGGCAATGATCATTATATAGGCATCATGTCCAAGATTAGTAGACCGACTCCTGCCTGCATCTACTACTATTACTTGACACACCGGTCGCTATCCAGCATGCATCTAGTGTATTAAGTTCATGGAGAAATGGAGTAATGCAATAAGAACGATAACATGATGTAGACAAGATCTATTTATGCAGAAATAGACCCCATCTTGTTATCCTTAATAGCAACGATACATACATTTCGGTTCCCCTTCTGTCACTGGGATCAAGCACCGGAAGATCGAACCCATCACAATGCACCTCTTCCCATTGCAAGATAAATAGATCAAGTTGGCCAAACAAAACCCAAATATCAGAGAAGAAATCTGAGGCTATAAGCAATCATGCATATAAGAGATCAAAGAAGACTCAAATAACTTTCATGGATAAAAAGATAGATCTGATTATAAACTCAAAGTTCATCCGATCCCAACAAACACACCGCAGGAAGATTTACATCATATGGATCTCCAAGAGACCATTGTATTGAGAATCAAACGAGTGAGAGAAAGCCATCTAGCTACTAACTACACACTCACGCATCGTCGGAGAGGCACCAATGGACATGATGAACCCCTCCGTGACGGTGTCTAGATTGGATCTCGTGGTTCTGGAACATGCGGCGGCTGGAATTGATTTTCGTTGACTCTCCTAGGGTTTCTGGAATATTGGGGTATTCATAGACTAAAGAGGCGGTCCGAGGGGCACCCGAGGTGGGCACAACCTACCAGGGCACGCCTGGGCCTCCAGGCGTGCCCTGGTGGGTTGTGCTCCCCTCGGAGCAGCCCCCAGGTGCTTCTTCGGCCCACTGGATGTCTTCTGGTGCAAAAAAAATTCTACAAAAAGTTTCGCTGCGTTTGGACTCCGTTTGGTATTGATTTCCTGCAATGTAAGAAACATTCAAAAAACAGCAACTGGCACTTGGCACTATGTCAATAGGTTAGTACATTGGAGACGTATAAAATGATTATAAAACATCCAAGAATGATAATATAACTGCATGGAACAATAAAAAATTATAGATACATTGGAGACGTATCAGTCAGCTAAATATTCCTAATTTAGTTTAGAAAATGCATATACGACGCTCTGGTGTGGATCTACAGGGTGCCCACGGTGGGCTGCGACCCACCCTGGGATTTTGGGTCGGCCCAGGCCCCGATTCCCTTTTGTTCTGATGCGCTTCCAATCTCTACTCGCCCCCAGCCGCCTGCCT
Organism: Aegilops umbellulata; assembly: GCA_032464435.1. NCBI lineage: Eukaryota > Viridiplantae > Streptophyta > Magnoliopsida > Poales > Poaceae > Aegilops > Aegilops umbellulata. The sequence continues at coordinate 388,306,200 of CP136057.1, read as the reverse complement.
CGCTGGCAACTTCCCGTCCCCGCACGGCATGCCTCTAGGAGGAGACGCCGGACTAACAGGAGGTCAGGAGCCGCTCGCCCAACATCGTCACCGCTGCCAGGGCGCGTCGCCATGCCTACCTTCCCAGTCTGTCTAGGGATCAAGCGCGCAGCGGCCACTAAGCCAACCCGATTTATCCCGAGATACGTTCTCAACACTTAGCAGCCACTCCTCATCACCCACTTTCTAATTGATCCATTACTCATTAGGCAGGGCTATCATTAGGGTTTGTTGTGTACTGAGTGGTACCTACACTTAATGGTTCAGATGTATTTCAGTAATCTTTAGTACCTGTAAAGTTCACAGGGTTTCAAAATTCCGGCCCTAGGAACATACACTAGCCATTTTGGATTGTTGGTCATAGTGACATTGACCCAGATTACTTCAGCAGGCCAGGTTCGTTGACAATTTTACTTGTATTTCTTACTCATTCAATATGATATCCAATTATTCACGTCGATTAGTTGCAAACAATAAGTGCTAGACCAACTTCTTGATTCAGATTTTGGACAGCCTCTTACCGCAGTTACAATTCTGCATACTTGTCCTAGTAAGCTTACAAGTAATTATTGATTCACTACCTCTATGCCTGCCTTGTGATCTTTTTTGTCAATATTCTTTTAGGGTGGACCACCCTGTTTCAAAATACAAGAACCGCAGACATGAGTGAATTGTATTTCTCTTTGTGATCTCTTCCATCATGTGTGGGCAACGAACACTGCATTGCATAGAAAGAAAGTGTCATATCCACCTTTTACATAGACTATGATCTTTTACATGGAATACAATCTGCCTACTTGCTTTGTGTCGCACTACCAGCACTCAATCCTTGAAGCTAAACATTATGCCACTCATAATTCCTTAGTTATTTATTCAAATACGAATTTGATATGATTCTAATGTTCCTACTTCAGTTTTGAAATGTGTGTCTGCCTGTTATAGAGACATAAGAGGTTTGTATTTCTATGTGTGGTATGGTCAGCACAGTTGGGGGGTGAACTTTGTATATGCAGGGGTTTATAAGGAGACACTCTTCGAGTTGAATCCGCAATGCATTCCATAGACAATCTGACTACTTTTTGTGTTTTCATGAATCTCATATATTGAACAGCATCATAATGATTATGAGCTTGCGCGCATGAAAAGAATAAAGCAAAAAAATGACATGGTTGTCAAACTTGGCATTAAGGAACTAAAATCAAGTCTGGATGCAATGCAATGCAAATGCTCTCCACCTACAGATTCATGCTCAGAATGTTATCCTAACAGTGATTCTGAGCTAGAGGGAGACCTAAGTCAATGTAGCTCCCTAGTGGAGGAGTCAGATGCAGATTCCCTATCTTATTCACCCATCAAGGTGCTTGCTCTAGCTTTCCAAGGTTATATTGGTCGCACATATCTTGCAACTGATGCTTTGCATTGTTTCTACTTTGTTGCATTGCCATTAGCTTAGTTTACACATCGTGTATGTGAATACGCCCTGCCTATTCATTTTCAGTACATATTCCATTTGTCATCATACATATTTATCCATTCAAATGTTGTTCTTGTGTATGAGACGTTCAAAAGGAAGTGAGTGATTGCTAATCGCGGAGGAGTATGAACAAAGTATTTGGAAAAGGTGGTGACACTTGATAAATCAAATAGCCCACTAGGTGTAGTTGCAATATCACCAGACCCAGAAAACACGTCCACAACTCTAGAAGACTCTAGCCCTACTACACTGGCCATCTCTGATGCCCCAACTCAGCAGACCCCAACTGCGGCAAACAGTATGATGATGCCAGTTGACATAGCACCATCTCTACGATGCAAAAACCCCCATTCCAGCAAAGAGTACACCTAATCCAGTTGCCAAATCCCTTTACGAATGAGAGAGAGCCCCAGTTGCAGCAAATAGGACTTCTCTTCCACTTCTTCCCAGTTTAGAAGACGAAGCTTATATTGTTGTTAGGAGCTTTGTGCGCATCTTTCCTTCATGGAAAGATTATACCACAGACGAAGAACAATTTCCAATATTCCTCTGCAACTTACTTGTAAGTAATGTACTAATGTTATTCATGGTAATTACTGCATATGTTTCTGCTGACAGAAGACACAAGATTTCATTCTTTTAAATAGGAGAGGAACAAACTGGATAGTCGAGACGAGCAAGGGTTTGTTGATCTTTTCAAGCACTCATTGATGAAGTATCGATCCTACCCGAGGAAAGCGCACTTCGATGGCAAGCCTCTAAACGAAATTTCTGTAGAGTCTCCGGTGCTACATTTATCAGACAGTGACTGGAATAATCTTTTTACACATTGGTCTCGTCTGCAGCATAAAGTACTGTCTATGATATCACATCACAATTTGAACTACATTTCTGCATGTGCCTTAACGTTTCACTTGTATGAAAACTATTTGCAGAAGAATAGTCATTCTCAAGGGACCACAAAATCTCCCAAGTATACTGCACACTGCATTGCTCTTGTTAGTACCTCTTGCCCTGTATGACCATACTTACTTTCATAGTTGGTTGAGTATGTAGCATCACTGCACATGTTAGCCTTGTTATCCTCCATTTGGTGGACATTATAAGATCCGTATCGACTCATACATAGATTTAGAATCAACCCAATGCTTTTGAAGAGGTTTAGCTCTGCAATCGTCTTGTAAGGACTGAACATCGTCTATCATTGTACTTACATTAACAGCTACTCCATCCGTCCCATAATATAAGAGAGTTTTATACAGTACACCAGTTTTCAAAACACGCTTACATTATGGGAAGAGGGATTGGTTCGTTGTGTAGCATTCTACATCTTATCTCCCTCGCCCACCATTTACTAAAAAACATCATATCTACATTTAATCTTACCAAAAAGTTGAATACAAAGACAATGCCAGTGCAGAAGTGTACCCCATTGCTCTTGTCAGTACATTTTGTCATGTAACGCTTGTACTTCTAGGGATTGGTAGTTGATTATGTAGCATCAATCTGCATCTTATCTGCACTATCCTCTATGCCTTTCAGTATTATCATATCGATAATTACTCTCTACAAAATGTAGAGTACATGCAATGCTTATGAAGAAGATTATGTGCTGAAATTCTTGAGTTATCCTTCCCTTGACATGGAGAAGGGCATTATAAAGACGGTGTTAAATGTTAATGTAATTTAGTCCTTCTAAAGCCTTTATCCTCAACTGCTGTTTAATTTGCTCATACTCCCTATCTTCAACCACTGTTTAGTTTGCTCTTTCTATCAAAATGCATGTTTGCAACAACTGTAAGTTCCAAGTTTTACTTGTAAAACCAAATTCCTTATTCATACCATGCACATTACTCAATACTACCTATATGTATGCTTGTTTTTGTGGATCTATAGTCCAGTGTGTGGTGAAGCAGCCCACAATTGCACCTTGTCATCTCCTCTTTTATCTTACTGATGTGGCTGATGATATGAACAACATGCCATGTACATTAACCAAAATAGATACAATGATTGTATTTTCCCTTCATCTATGCTTGCTTTGTTGATATGGTAACCCAATTGTGTGGTGAAGCTCCTCGCATTATGAACAATGCCAAATTATGCTATTGATATTTTGAACTTACTCTTTATTTTCTAATTTGAAATTGGTTGGAATTGACAGCACAGTTTCCATCTTTGTTTATACACGTGCAAAACCTGTCATCTCTCTGTTTGATTTAGGGTGATATGCCTGATGGCATGCACAAGTCTGCTGAAGGCTGTGAGACAAACCCAACATATACTGCAGCAAAGAAGGCAAAACATCTTGAAGATAGCTAGACAACCCCAAAGACTTGTCTTGATGTAGTGTTCAAGTTACTTGATACTAGTAGTCAGACAAGCTTACATAAGTCGCTGTCTGAATCAGTTTGACTTCTTCAATCCCAAATTCTAGCAGAAAGGCATTCTGCAACTCAACTTCGACTTGAAGTCCTATCTCTAAGAAAGATTGCGGAGAACACCAATGAGAACCTCATTGCTAAACAGCTGCACCTGGAAGTTATGACCGACATGCTAGGCCAATCTCACAGCCTTGCTTAACAGCTTGCCCAGCAGTTCCCGCGCAAGTCTAACCTTTCTTAAACTGTCATGGAAGTGGTCTTGGTTCAGTATTATTTTGTTATGCTGCAATGGCGCCCAATTTTTGTAATCTGCTTCTTCATTGCGCTTTATGATCACTGGTAGCGAACTTCGATGCCCAGTGGATGTAATATACCATAAATCCTTTATTCTATAGTGTAGGTTTATTCTAAGTTACTATGCAGTAATTTATTTATTGTATAGAGAAGGTTTGTTCTTAATTCTTACTAGTTATCGTATATGTCATCATTCGCTATCTGAAAAAAACAGCGAAAATCTGATATAGTCGACCTGGCCGAATCATTCGCCTCTAATGGGCCTTCATTTTAGCGAGCCACAATTGGGCCGGCCTGCAACTTTCTTTGTCTTGAAAGGCCATTGGGGACTTCACACTTTGCGTCAGGCCCACAACTTACACAGGCCTATATTCGGCCCAAAGTTTAGTTGGGCCTTTAGTTGACCCAACGCTTAGTTGGGCCCATGTAGCTTTGGGCCGTTAACAGGCTGAATATTCTGCTCACCTATTACGGCCCAGAAGAAACCATGGGCCTTTAGCAGGCAGAAATGCATGTTGGGCCTCAATTTTCACTAGTCGCCGACGGGCCTTCAGTGGGATGATATGTAGACCGGGCCATTATTGGCCCAGTTATATGTCGGGCCATTACCAGTCCAAAACATATCTCGGGCCTTAGTTGGCCCACTGATATCATGGGCCTTTAAGAGGCCGAAAGTTTAGTAGAGGCATCAATAGGCCGAATTATACAACAGGCCTTTAATAAGCCCAAAGTCACGTTGGCTAAATTGTTGCCACCTTGATCACGGGCCGTTAGAGGGCCGGATGTCGCATCGGACCATATATGGCCCATGGGCAGCACGGGCCATTCCCAGGCCGAAAGACACACCGGGCTGAAATGGGCCCATGTAGGCATCGGGCCACTAACAGGCCGAAATGTCACTGCGCCATAATTGGGCCCAAATATTCGGCGAACAATTAACGGGCTAGATCTGGCTTCGGGCCGTAAATGGGTCGTGTTTAAACAGGACGTTAGTGGGTTGGCCCGCTAGTACCTGAGTAAATACTACGAGCCTTTGACTTGGACGTCCTTTTTAACCTATATGGGCCTCTTTTGGGCCCTGCCACGTGTCGACATATCATAGGCACGTCTCCTCAATTGGATGGACGACATCTGGCCCACCGAGGAGCCGGCACGTGTTTCCTCCAGCCAAAGATGATTTTACACGTGGAAACACACTACATTGAGGTTAACCAACATTGAGTGCGACAACGGTCATAAACATGCATTGAGGTTAACCAACATTGAGTGCAAACACACTACAAAAGAACCACTTCCGTGATGATACATGTTTGTCACAGTTCCATGCTCAAAATAAAATCTAAATATAATAAGAAAACAAAACTCCCCAGGACTGTTATTGGTATGGACGGTACCCGTGGATTCGGCTAGCCGTGGAGTGTGATTGTTGGTGGAGGGGGAGTAAAAACTTTACCATTCTGTTTCGGAACCACCTATAATTTAACTAGCTTGGAAGATAGTGAGATCTCTTAGATGTTATGTTGACAATGAAAGCATACGGCTCAAAATTATATTCATCTCCGTTTTAAAAGACCCGAGCTCTGTCACCTCTGCGAATCACTGCTTCCCTCTGTGAACGGCCTATCTATTTACTTTTATTGTTGAGTCATCATCCTCTTATAAAAAGCACTATCTAGAGAGCACCACTGTCATTCGTATGCTTTGTTTTTAATTGATGTTGAGTTTCACGGTGACTGGATCTCTTTTGCCATGAATTATAATGTTTAGTCAGTCCTTGATCTTCAGGGGTGCTCTGCATTTATGTTTTGCGGTATCAGAAAGGGCTAGCGAGATACCATTTTGTCATATTATATCATGATTGTTTTGAAAAAGTGTTGTCATCTGAGATTTATTATTATTGCTCGCTAGTTGATTATGTTATTGGTATGAGTAAATGTGAAACCTAAATATTATTGTGAATATGGTTAGTTCATAATCTTTGCTGAAAACCTGAATATTGGCTAGACATATTTGCAACAAGATCAAACAGAATTTGTAAACATTTTTCTTTGTCACTTTTAGTTTGTCAACCGAATTGCTTGAGGACAAGCAATGGATTAAGCTTGGGGGAGTTGATATGTCTCCATCGTATCTACATTTCCAAACTCTTTTGCCCTTGTTTTTGACTCTATTTTGGATGATTTGGATGTAACTAACCCGGACTGACGTTGTTTTCAGTAGAATTGGCATGGTGTTATTTTTGTGCAGAAAACAAAGTTCTCGGATTGACCTAAAAATTTACGAAGAATTTTTGTGGAATATATAAAAAATACTAGCGCAAGAAGTTACCAGAGGGGTCCACCCAGAGGCCACAAGCCTGGGGGCGCGCCTAGAGGGATTGTGGGCCCCCTGGACCTCCTCCGATCCTAACTCCAACTCTATATAACCCTATTTGAGGAGAAAAAATTAGGGAGAAGGATTCATCGCGTTTTACGATAAGGAGCCACCGCTGCATCCTGTTCTTCATCAGGAGGGCTGATCTGGAGTCTGTTCGGGGCTCCAGAGAGGGGGATTCATCGCCATCATCATCATCAACCTTCCTCCATCACCAATTTCATGATGCTCACCACCGTGCGTGAGTAATTCCATCGTAGGCTTGCTGGACGGTGATGGGTTGAATGATATTTATCATGTAATCGAGTTAGTTTTGTTAGGGTTTGATCCCTAGTATCCACTATGTTCTGAGATTGATGTTGCTATGACTTAGCTATGCTTAATGCTTGTCACTACGGCCCGAGTGCCATGATTTCAGATCTGAACCAATTATTTTTTCATGAATACGTTTGTGTTCTTGATCCTATCTTGCAAGTTGTAGACACCTATTACGAGTTATGATCCGCATACCCCAAGGTGACCATAATTGGGATTCTTTCTGGTGATTACCGTAGTTTGAGGAGTTCACGTAATCACTAACTGCTAATGCTTTGGTCCGGTTCTCTATTAAAAGGAGGCCTTAATATCCCTTAGTTTCCATTAGGACCCCGCTGCCACGGGAGAGTAGGACCAAAGATGTCATGCATGTTCTTTTCCATAAACATGTATGACTATATACGGAATACATGCCTACATTACATTGATGAATTAGAGCTAGTTCTGAGTCACCCTAGGTTATGACTGCTACATGATGAATATTATCCAACACGATTATCATTGTCGATCCAATACCTACGGGCATTTCACATATTGATCTTTGCTAAGTTACTTTGTCGTTGCCACTGTTACAATCACTACAAATCTGCCACTGTTACTTTTGTTACCGTTACCGTTACTTCCATACTACTTTGCTACTAAATACTTTGCTGTAGAGATAAAGTCTTTTAGGTGTTGTTGAATTCACAACTCAACTGCTAATACTCGTGAATATTCTTTGGCTCCCCTTGGGCCGAATCAATAAATTTAGGTTGAATACTCTACCCTCAAAAACTGTTGCGATCCCCTATACTTGTGTGTTAGCAGGGCCACAAGCCCTAGAGGCGCGCCCTAGGGGGCGCTCCCAGGCTTGTGGCCCCCTCGGCACCCCCTACCCTAATTCCAACTCCATAAATACCCAAACATTCCCCATACACCAGGGGGCATACCAAAAATAGTTTTCTACCGCCCCAAGCTTCTGTTCTCATGAGATCCCATCATGGGGCCTTTTCTAGCACTCTGCCGGAGGGGGATTCGATCATGGAGGACCTCTACACCAAACTTGCTACCCTACCGATGATTTGTGAGTAGTTTACCACAGACCTATGGGTCCATAGCTAGTTGCTAGATGGCTTCTTCTCTCTCTTTGATCTTCAATACAATGTTCTCCTCGATGTTCTTGAAGATGTATTCTATGTAATATTCTTTTGCGGTGTGTTTGTTGAGATTCGATGAATTGTGGGTTTATGATCAGATTATCTATGAATATTATTTGAGTCTTCTCTGAATTCTTTTATGCATGATTAAGATAGCTTTGAATTTATCTCCGATCTATTGATTTGATTTGACCAACTAGATTGATCTTTCTTGCAATGGGAGAGGTGCTTTGTGATGGGTTCAATCTTGTGGTGTCCTCACCTAGTGATAGTAGGGGAACGAGGCACGTATTTGTATTTTTGCCATTAAGTATAAAAACATGGGGTTTTACCATATTGATTGGATCTATCCCTCTACATCATGTCATCTTACTTAAGGCATTACTCATTCTTGTTTACTTAATACACTAGATGCATGTTGGATAACGGTCGATGTGTGGAGTAATAGTAGTAGATGCAGGCAGTAGTCGGTCTACTTGTCATGGATGTGATGCCTATATTCATAATCAATGCCTTAGATATCGTCATAAATATGCGCTTTTCTATAAATTGCTCAACAATAGTTTATTTGCCCATCGTATGTTTCTTTCAGGGGAGAAGCCTCTAGTGAAACTTATGGCCCCTGGGTCTATTTTTATCATAGTATTTTCATATCTATAAAACCAAAATGCCCAAAATACCTTGCTGTAATTTATTTATATTTACTTTATTTTACACTTTTACTTATCTTTTATATCAATCTCTATCAGATCTCACCCTTGCTAGTGACCGTGAAGGGATTGACAACACCTTTTTCGAGTTGTGTGCAAGTGTTTGCTAGTTTGTGCAAATGCATCTATTGGATACTTGTGTGTTCCTCCTACTGAATTGATACCTCGGTTCTTAATTAACTGAGGGAAATACTTATATCTACTTTGCTGCATCACCCTTTCCTCTTCAAGGGAAAAATCAACGCAAGCTCAAGAAGTAGCACGTAATTGTGTGTTTGAATGTCGTAATCGTACTTTATTAGATATGGTGCTTTCTATGATGTCTGTTACCGATTTTCCACTATCATTTTTGGGGTTGTGCATTAGAGACAGCCGCATTCACTTTAAATAGGGCACCATCTAAGTCCATTGAGACGACACCATATGAACTATGGTTTGGCGAGAAACCGAAACTGTCGTTTCTTAAAGTTTGGAGATGCGATGTTTATGTCAAAAGGCTTCAGCCTGATAAACTCAAACCCAGAGCGGATAAATGCATCTTCATAGGATACCCTAAATAGACCATTGGGTATACCGTCTATCACAGATCCGAGCACAAGATTTTTGTTGCCAAGAATGGGTCCTTTCAAAAAAAGGAGTTTCTCTCGAAAGAAGTGACTGCAAGGAAAGTAGAACTTAATGAGGTAATTGTACCTTCTCTCGAACTGGAGAACAACACATCACTGAAAGTAGTTCCCGTGATGCCTACACCAACCGAAGAGGAAGCTAATGATGATGGTCATGGAACTTTGGATCAAGTTACTACCAAGCTTCGTAGGTCGACCAGGGTACGTTCTGCACCGGAGTGGTACGGTGATCCCATCATGGAAGTCATGTAGTTATACAACGGCAAACCTACGAACTATGAAGAGGCTATGATGAGCCTGTATTCCGACAAATGGGTTGAGGCCATGAAAATCTGAGATATGATCCATGTATGAGAACAATGTATGGACTTTGGTAGACTTGCCGATGACCGGCATGCCATTGAGAATAAATGGATCTTTGAGAAGAATACAAACGTTGATGGTAATGTCACTGCCTATTGATACGTCTCCAACGTATCTATAATTTTTGAATGGTCCATGCTATATTATCTACTGTTTTGGACATTATTGGGATTTATAATCCACTTTTATATTATTTTTGGGACTAACCTATTAACCGGAGGCCCAGTCCAGAATTGCTGTTTTTTTGCCTATTTCAGAGTTTCGCAGAAAAGGAATATCAAACAGAGCCCAAACGGAATGAAACCTTCAGGAACGTGATTTTTAGCAAGATTATGATCCAGGAGACTTGGACCCTACGTCAATAAACAAAAGAGGATGCCACAAGGTAGGGGGCCGCCCACCCCCCAGGGTGCGCCCTACACCCTCGTGGGCCCTCTATTGCTCCATCGACGTACTCCTTCCTCCTGTATATACCTATGTACCCCCCAAACGATCAGATACGGAGCCAAAAACCTAATTCCACCGCCGCAACCTTCTGTACCCACGAGATCCCATCTTGGGGCCTATTCCGGAGCTCCGTCGGAGGGGGCATCCATCACGAAGGGCTTCTACAACAATACCATAGCCTCTCCGATGAAGTGTGAGTAGTTTACTCAGACCTTCGGGTCCATAGTTAGTAGCTAGATGGCTTCTTCTCTCTTTTTGGATCTCAATACAATGTTCTCCCCCTCTCTCATGGAGATCTATTCGATGTAATATTCTTTTTGCGGTGTGTTTGTTGAGACCGATGAATTGTGGATTTATGATCAAGATTATCTATGAACAATATTTGAATCTTCTCTGAATTCTTTTATGTATGATTGGTTATCTTTGCAAGTCTCTTCGAATTATCAGTTTGGTTTGGCCTACTAGATTGATCTTTCTTGCAATGGGAGAAGTGCTTAGCTTTGGGTTCAATCTTGCGGTGTCCTTTCCCAGTGACAGTAGGGGCAGCAAGGCGCGTATTGTATTGTTGCCATCGAGGATAACAAGATGGGGTTTTTATCATATTGCACGAATTTATCCCTCTACATCATGTAATCTTGCTTAAGGCGTTACTCTGTTTTCATGAACTTAATACTCTAGATGCATGCTGGATAGCGGTCGATGAGTGAAGTAATCGTAGTAGATGCAGGCAGGAGTTGGTCTACTTGTCTCGGACGTGATGCCTATATACATGATCATACCTAGATATTCTCATAACTATGCTCAATTATGTCAATTGCTCAACAGTATTTCGTTCACCCACCGTAAAATATTTATGCTCTTGAGAGAAGCCACTAGTGAAACCTATGGCCCCGGGTCTATCTTCATCATATTAATCTTCCAACACTTAGTTATTTCTTTTGCTTTTTACTTTGCTTTTATTTTACTTGGCATCTTTATCACAAAAATACCAAAAATATTATCCTATCATATCTATCGGATCTCACTCTCGTAAGTGACCGTGAAGGGATTGACAACCCCTTATCGCGTTGGTTGCGAGGAGTTATTTGTTTTGTGTAGGTACGAGGGACTCGCGCGTAACCTCCTACTGGATTGATACCTTAGCTGTCAAAAACTGAGGGAAATACTTACGCTGCTTTGCTGCATCACCCTTTCCTCTTCAACGAAATCCAACGCAGTGCTCAAGAGGTCGCAAAGAAGATTACTGGCGCCGTTGCCGGGGAGTCTACGCAAAAATCAACATACCAAGTACCCATCACAAATCCCTTATCTCCCGCATACATTATTTGCCATTTGCCTCTCGTTTTCCTCTCCCCCACTTCACCCTTGCCGTTTTATTCGCCCTCTCTTTTCCGTTTGCCTCTTTTTTGTTTGCCTTTTGTTTGCTCATGTGTTGGATTGCTTGTTTGTCACGATGGCTCAAGATAATACCAAATTGTGTGACTTTACCAATACCAACAATAATGATTTCCTTAGCACTCCGATTGCTCCTCTTACCAATACTGAATCTTGTGAAATAAATGCTGCTTTGTTGAATCTTGTCATGAAAGATCAATTCGCCGGCCTTCCTAGTGAAGATGCCGCTACTCATCTAAATTGCTTCGTTGATTTGTGTGATATGCAAAAGAAGGAAGATGTTGATAATGATATTGTTAAATTGAAGCTATTTCGTTTTTCGCTTAGATATCGTGCTAAAGCTTGGTTTTCATCTTTGCCTAAAAATAGTATTGATTCTTGGAACAAGTGCAAAGATGCTTTTGTCTCTAAGTATTTTCCTCCCACTAAGATCATCTCTCTTAGAAACGATATTATGAATTTTAAGCAACTTGATCATGAACATGTTGCACAAGCTTGGGAGAGGATGAAGTTAATGATACGTAATTGGCCTACTCATGGTTTGAATTTATGGATGATTATACAAAAAATTTATGCCGGATTGAATTTTGCTTCTAGAAATCTTTTAGATTTGGCCGCGGGAGGCACTTTTATGGAAATCACTTTAGGAGAAGCTACTAAACTCCTAGATAATATTATGGTTAATTATTCTCAATGGCACACTGAAAGATCTACTAATAAAAAAGTGCATGCGATAGAAGAAATTAATGTTTTGAGTGGAAAGATGGATGAACTTATGAAATTATTTTCTACTAATTGTGTTTCTTCTGATCCTAATGATATGCCTTTGTGTACTTTGATTGAGAATAATAATGAATCTATGGATGTGAAATTTGTTGGTAGGAATAATTTTGCCAACAACGCGTATAGAGGAGACTTTAATCCTAGGCCTTATCCTAGTAATTCCTCTAATAATTATGGAAATTCCTACAACAACTCTTATGGAAATTTTAATAAGATTCCCTCTGAATTTGAGACTAGTGTTAAAGAGTTTATGAATTCGCAAAAGAATTTCAATGCTTTACTTGAAGAGAAATTGCTTAAAGTTGATGAATTGGCTAGGAACATTGATAGAATTTCTCTTGATGTTGATTCTTTAAAGCTTAGATCTATTGTTCCTAAGCATGATATCAATGAGTCTCTCAAAGCCATGAGAATTTCCATTGATGAGTGCAAAGAAAGAACTACTAGGATGCATGCTAAGAAAGATTGCTTTATAAAAGCATGTTCTTCCAATTTCTATGAAAATAAAGATGTAGATCTAAAAGTTATTGATGTGTACCCTATTAAATCTTTGTTTTGCAATATGAATCTTGATAATGATGGGACTGAATATGATCCGCCTTTACCTACAAGGCGTTCCAAAAATACGGAGTTTTAGATCTTGATGCTAAAATTGATAAAAGTGGGATTGAAGAAATCAAAACCCTAGATGTTAATAAACCCACTATTTTGGATTTCAAGGAATTTAATTATGAAAATTTCTCTTTGATTGATTGTATTTCCTTGTTGCAATCCGTGCTAAATTCTCCTCATGCTTATAGTCAAAATAAAGCGTTTACGAAACATATCGTTGATGCTTTGATGCAATCTTATGAAGAAAAGCTTGAGTTGGAAGTTTCTATCCCTAGAAAACTTTATGATGAGTGGGAACCAACTATTAAAATTAAGATTAAGGATCATGAATTCTATGCTTTATGTGATTTGGGTGCTAGTGTTTCCACTATTCCCAAAACTTTGTGCGATTTGCTAGATTTCCGTGATTTTGATGATTGCTCTCTAAACTTGCACCTTGCGGATTCCACTATTAAGAAACCTATGGGAAGAATTAATGATGTTCTTATTGTTGCAAATAGGAACTATGTGCCCGTAGATTTTATCGTTCTTCATATTGATTGCAATCCTTCATGTCCTATTATTCTTGGTAGACCTTTCCTTAGAACGATTGGTGCAATTATTGATATGAAGGAAGGGAATATTAGATTCCAATTTCCATTAAAGAAAGGTATGGAACACTTCCCTAGGAAGAAAATAAAATTACCATATGAATCTATCATGAGATCCACTTATGGATTGCCTACCAAAGATGGCAATACCTAGATCTATCCTTGCTTTTTGCCTAGCTAGGGGCGTTAAATGATAGCGCTTGTTGGGAGGCAACCCAATTTTATTTTTAGTTTTTTGCTTTTGCTTATTTTTAGGAATTAATCTTTGATCTAGCCTCTGGTAAGATGTGTTTTCATGTTTTAATTAGTGTTTGTGCCAAGTTAAACCTATAGGATCTTCTTGGATGATAGTTATTTGATCTTGCTGTAATTTCCAGAAACTTTCTGTTCACGAAAACAATTGTTAGAAATGACCAGAACATGATAAAATACTGACTCAAATTGCTTCTGATCAATAAACAAATTTCCTAGGTCTTCCTATTTTGGCTGATTTTTTGGAGTTCCAGAAGTTTGCGTTAGTTACAGATTACTACAGACTGTTCTGTTTTTGACAGATTCTGTTTTTCGTGTGTTGTTTTCTTATTTTGATGAATCTATGGCTAGTAAAATAGTTAATAAACCATAGAGAAGTTGGAATACAGTAGGTTTAACACCAATATAAATAAAGAATTAGTTTATTACAGTACCTTGAAGTGGTCTTTTGTTTTCTTTCGCTAACGGAGCTCACGAGATTTCTGTTGAGTTTTGTGTTGTGAAGTTTTCAAGTTTTGGGTGAATTTTTTTATAGATTATGGAACAAGGAGTGGCAAGAGACTAAGCTTGGGGATGCCCATGGCACCCCCAAGATAATCTAAGGACACCATAAAGCCAAAGTTTGGGGATGCCCCGGAAGGCATCCCCTCTTTCGTCTACTTCCATCGGTAACTTTACTCGGAGCTATATTTTTATTCACCACATGATATGTGTTTTGCTTGGAGCGTCTTGTATGATTTGAGTCTTTGTCTTTTTGTTTACCACAATCATCCTTGTTGTACACACCTTCGCTTATATCTTTTGAGTAATATAGTTTTGCTCTAGTACTTCACTTATATCTTTTAGAGCACGGTGGTGGATTTGTTTTATAGAAACTATTGATCTCTCATGCTTCACTTATATTATTTTTAGAGTCTTAAATAGCATGGTAATTTTCTTAAATAACCTAATATGCTTGGTATTCAAGAATAGTAAAAACTTTCTTATGAGTGTGTTGAATACTATGAGAAGTTTGATGCTTGATAATTGTTTTGAGATATGAAGATGGTGATATTAGAGTCATGCTAGTTGAGTAGTCACTACTAGAAAACGGACCATTAGTACCAGTTTGTAAGGGCCTTTAGTGCCGGTTATGGAACCGGCACTAAAATTTCGGCACTAAAGGCCCCCCCCCTTAGTACCGGTTCGGCACGAACCGGCGCTAAAGTGCCACCACGTGGCGTGAGCTCGCGCCCTGGTACGGGGGACCTTTAGTACCGGTTGGTGTTACCAACCGGTACTAAAGGTTTTTTTTTGAATTTTCTTTTGAAAATTTTGGAAAAAAATTTTGATTTTTTTTATTTTTGATTTTTCTGAATTATTTGATGATTTAGTCTCTAATCACCTCTCTTAACTGCTCAAGTGTGGATTGCTCGTTCCAAACCATCTAACTTCCCGACCGGTCACCCATCCCTCTCACTACTCCAGCCCGAGCATGCTTAACTTTCAGGTTCTATTCTCCTTCGTTTCCGAGTCTGCACTTGTTGTTTTCCTGACAATAGTAAGATGTCAACCCTATTAACCCTCCAGAGTTTAGCTTGAGCATGAAGTCACACATTTCACCATTTGAGTTTGAAACTATTATTCTAAAAAAACAGTAATTATTTAGTGACGCTAATATTTCTTGAATAAGTTTGACCATAGTTTGACCACAGTTTGACCATAGTTTGACCAGATTTGACCAAAATTCAAAAAATTGAAATAATTATTTAGTAACACTAATATTCTAGAATAACTAGTTTGACCATTGTTTGCCCACAGTTTGCCCACAGTTTGAATATTTTTCAATTTTTTCCACTCTAGATTTTAAAAGCCCCGTAACTTTTTTTCTATTAGGTTTTTGAGGATTTTGCAAATGTTTAACGGGGTTCCCCCCAGTTAAATTCGGATGTAACTTTTCGAGTAGATGATTTTTCATATAAAAAACTTTTTCATCCGAGTTAGTATGCAAAAGTTATGCCCATTTTTACAAATTTCAGAGAGTTTTTGCAAATAAAGTCAAAATTCAAATTTGCAAATTTTCCCAACAACTAGACCACATATCACATGGGAAACTAATTTTCTTTTATTTTTTTGACATTTCCATCATTTTCGTTTATTTTTTTTTAAAACTGAAAAGGCGATCCATCGGGGGGGTAGAGTTTGAAAATTGCCCTATAGTGCCGGTTTGTGTCTCCAACCGGTACTATAGGTCAGACCCCGTTAGTACCGGTTCGTGGCACGAACCGGTACTATAGGTTACAACCTGACGCCAGCCTGCCACCACCCCTTTAGTACCGGTTCGTGCCACGAACCGATACTAAAGGTTCAACACGAACCGGCATTAATGCAAATCCGTTCGAACCGGCACTAATGGTACCATTAGTACCGGCTCAAATACAAACCGGCACTAATGTGCTTCACGGATAGCCCTTTTTCTACTAGTGAGTTGTGAATTTGAGAAATACTTGTGTTAAGGTTTGTGATTCCCGTAGCATGCACGTATGGTGAACCGTTATGTGATGAAGTCGGAGCATGATTTGTTTATTGATTGTCTTCCTTATGAGTGGCGGTCGGGGACGAGCGATGGTCTTTTCCTACCAATCTATCCCCCTAGGAGCATGTGCGTAATACTTTGCTTTGATAACTTGTAGATTTTTGCAATAAGTATATGAGTTCTTTATGACTAATGTTGAGTCCATGGATTATACGCACTTTTCTTCCTTCCACCATTGCTAGCCTCTCTAATACCGCGCACTTTTCGCCGGTATCATACACCCACCATAAACCTTCCTCAAAACAGCCACCATACCCACCTATCATGGCATTTGCATAGCCATTCCGAGATATATTGACATGCAACTTTCCATCGTTCCATTTATTATGACACGCTCCATCATTGTCATATTGCTTAGCATGATCATGTAGTTGACATCGTATTTGTGGCAAAGCCACCATTCATAATTCTTTCATACATGTCACTCTTGATTCATTGCATATCCCGGTACACCGCCGGAGGCATTCATATAGAGTCATATTTAGTTCTAAGTATTGAGTTGTAATTGTTGAGTT
The DNA here is from genome assembly GCA_032464435.1 of Aegilops umbellulata. NCBI lineage: Eukaryota > Viridiplantae > Streptophyta > Magnoliopsida > Poales > Poaceae > Aegilops > Aegilops umbellulata. The sequence continues at coordinate 388,289,317 of CP136057.1, read as the reverse complement.
GTAAGAAAATAAAAGTGTGATGACCTTCATTTTTAGAGCATTGTCACAAGTGAGGAAAAGGATGATGGAGACTATGATTCCCCCACAAATTGGGATGAGACTCCGGACGAAAAAAAGGGGCCATAAAAAAAGAGAAAAGGCCCAAATAAAAAATTGAGAGAAAAAGAGAGAAGGACAATGTTACTATCCTTTTACCACACTTCTGCCTCAAAGTAGCACCATGATCTTCATGATAGAGAGTCTCTCATTTTGTCACTTTCATATACTAGTGGGAATTTTTCATTATAGAACTTGTCTTGTATATTCCAATGATAGGCTTCCTCAAAATTCCCTATGTCTTCATGAGCAAGCGAGTTGGATGCACACCCACTTAGTTTCTTTCGTTGAGCTTTCATATGCTTATAGCTCTAGTGCATCCGTTGCATGGCAATTCCTACTCACTCACATTGATATCTATTGATGGGCATCTCCATAGCCCGTTGATACGCCTAGTTGATGTGAGACTATCTTCTCCCTTTTTGTCTTCTCCATAACCACCATTCTATTCCACATATAGTGCTATATCCATGGATCACGCTCATGTATTGCGTGAAGATTGAAAAAGTTTGAGAATGTCAAAAGTATGAAACAATTGCTTGGCTTGTCATCGGGGTTGTGCATGATTTAAATAATTTGTGTGGTGAAGATAGAGCATAGCCAGACTATATGATTTTGTACGGATAACTTTCTTTGGCCATGTTATTTTGAGAAGACATGATTGCTTTGTTAGTATGCTTGAAGTATTATTATTTTTATGTCAATATTAAACTTTTGTCTTGAATCTTTCGGATCTGAATATTCATACCACAATTAAGAAGAATTAAATTAAAATTATTCCAAGTAGCACTCCGCATCAAAAATTCTGTTTTTATCATTTACCTACTCGAGGGCGAGCAGGAATTAAGCTCGGGGATGCCTGATACGTCTCTGATAATCCCCAAGTGCAAGGAATCATCGTAGCACTTTCCAAAGGTGGAAGTGATAAGTATGGAGTGTCGAACCCACAAGGAGCTAAAGGTAAGATCAATATTCTCTCAACCCTATCTGCCACTGATACGACTCTACGTGCACCGAACGTTTACTTCCAACTAGAAACGAGAAATAAAACTACGTTGTGGGTATGAAGAAGATAACTTTGCATGATGTCGAAGAGCTAAAACATAAAAGCAAGTGCTGTTATCATAAAGTTAGAATATATTACTAAATATTATAAATAGCGAGTATGGAATAATGGTGGATCGGTGTGCGGAATTGTCCTAGGCAATTGTTAACAAGGCCGGTAATCACTATTGAAATTTCATTGAGGGAGAGGCATAAGCTAACATACTTTCTCTACTTGGATCATATGCACTTATGATTGGAACTCTAGCAAGCATCCACAACTACTAAAGATCATTAAGGTAAAACCCAACCATAGCATTAAAGCATCAGGTCCTCCTTATTCCCATATGCAACAATCCCTCTTACTCGGGTTTGTGTTTTAGTCACTCACCAACCCACTATAAGCGAATCAAGAACATATTGCAACACCCTACAGCGGGAATCCCTCACGCTTGCGCGACACGGAGGGCACCATAGGACAGCGCCAAAGTAAAAAATACAACTCATACCAATCTAGGTCATCAATCAACCCAAAGACAAAAGATATCTACTCAAAACATCATAGGATGGCAACACATCATTGGATCATAATATGTGGCATAAAGCACCATGTTCAAGTAGGGATTACAGCGGGGTGCGGGAGAGTGGACCGCGTAAAAGAGATGAGGATGGTGATGATGATGGTGATATTGATGAATACGATCACCATGGCGATGATGCCCCCCCCCCCCCGATGGCACTCCGGCGCCACCGCAAGAGAGGATGAGAGGTTCCCCCCCTTGTGCTTCCTCCTCCATGGCCTCCACCTTCTGGTCCTTGGCCTTCATGGTGATGATGGCCCCTCCGGGATACTCCTCCATGGCCACCGATGATGATGGCCCCCTCCAGCAGGGTGCCAGAGAGGGCCTAGATTGACTTCTCATGGCTACAGAGGCTTGCGGCGGCGGAACTTCCGATCTAGGTTAATTTTCTGAGGTTTCTGTATTTATAGGAATTTTTGGCGTTGGTCTCACGTCAAGGAGGTGCCCGAGCTGTCCACGAGGCAAGCCCACCCGCCCTGGGGGGGGGGCGCCCCCACCCTCGTGGGAAGCTCGGGGCTCTTCTGGCCCAACTCCGATACTCCGTGGTCTTCTTTTGGTCCATAAAAAATCATCAAAAATTGGCCCGTCAATTGGACTCCGTTTGGTAATCCTTTTCTGCAAAACTCAAAAACAAGGAGAAAACAGAAACTGGCACTGGGCTCTAGGTTAATAGGTTAGTCCCAAAAATCATATAAAATATCATATAAATGCATATAAAACATCCTAGAAGGATAGCATAATAGCATGAATACTTCAGAACTTATAGATACGTTGGAGACGTATCAACATCCCCAAGCTTAATTCCTGCTTGTCCTCGAGTAGGTAAATGATAAAAGAAATAATTTATGAAGTGTGAATGCTACCAAGTGCTTAAGTTTGATCAATGATTCCAATCACTTTTTCTAGTATCATTATATGTCATAACAATAGCTCATCTCATAAAACTTTTCATGATCAAGTAACAAGCAAATCACATGTTTAAAGTATAGATCATAAACTTTCTTGAAAACTAATAAACAATATTCTCAGTCATCAAACAATTGCAATTCATCTTATTTTCAGGAAGAGTCTATGTCAGACCTTTGATTTAGCAAACTCCACATACTCAACTATCATTTAGTCTTTCACAATTGCTAACACTCACGCGATAATTATGGGTTCAAAGTTTTAATCAGATACAGAGAAAGATAGGGGCTTATAGATTCGCCTCCCAACCTTTTACCTCAAGGGTAATGTCAACAATAATAGTTCGTGATGCCTTACATCCAATTGGATATATATATCAGAATCTTTCCAACACAAGGTGATTGCCAAAGGATAAAATGTAAAAAGGAAAGGTGAAAATCACCATGACTCTTGCATAAGGGTAAGAGATAAAGGTAAAAGATAGGCCCTTCGCAGAGGGAAGCAGAGGTTGCCATGCGCTTTCAGGGTTGGATGCACAAAATCTTAATGCGAAAGAACGTCACTTTACATTGCCACTTGTGATATGGACCTTTATTATGCAGTCCGTCGCTTTTATTTCTTCCACATCACAAGATTGTATAAAGCTTATTTCCTCCACAGCAATCAATCATACATAATTAGAGGGCAATTTTGATTGCTTGCACCGATGACAACTTACTTGAAGGATCTTACTCAATCCATAGGTAGGTATGGTGGACTCTCATGGAAAAACTTGGTTTAAGGATATTTGGAAGCACAAGTAGTATCTGTACTTAGTGCAAAGAATTTGGCTAGCACGAGGGGGAAAGGCAAGCTCAATGTGTTGGTCGATCCATGACAATATACTTTATTTCAGATATAAGAAAACATAACCCATTACATTGCCTTCCTTGTCCAACATCAACCTTTTAGCATGTCATATTTTAATGAGTGCTCACAACTACAGAAGATGTCCAAGATAGTATATTTATATGTGAAATCCCTCTCCCTTCAATATTCTTTCATGAATTGTTCGAGTGACCAATTCTACGCTTGCTAACTTTCAATAAGTTTACTACCTATACTTATTATGTGTGAAGTCATTACTCCCCATGTTATGAGCATACGAAACATATATAAATTCAGATTTATGACGTTCAACTTATTCAACCATTTACTCCTAGGAGATACATGAAGTACATGAGTAAATGACAAACTACTTCAATAGATATGAGTGAAGAACATTGAGTAGTCAAATAATTAACTAGCCATGGGAGGATTATTTTTAATTCAATAATTCAGATCCAATGATTTTATTCAACCAGCAAGAAAAATTGAAAATATGCTCCAAGCAAAACACATATCATGTGACGAATAAAAATAGAGCTCCGAGTAGGGTATACCGATAGTTTTGAAGACGAAAGAGGGGATGCCTTGTGGGGCATCCCCAAGCTTAGGAATTTGAGTCTTCCTTGAATATTACCTTGGGGTGCCTTGGGCATCCCCAAGCTTAGGGTCTTTCCCCTCCTTATTCTCCTCATATTGATATCTCACCCAAAACTTGAAAACTTCAATCACACAAAACTTAACCAAACTTCATGAGATAGGTTAGTATGATAAAGAGCAAACCATTCACTTTGGTACTATCAAAGACAAGGTTCATAATTGTTCTCACACAATGCCTACTGTACCATATCATTTCTACAATTTATATTGAGAAATATAAGTCATAGAAACTAGAAAACAAGCAAACTATGCAATGAAAACAGAATCGGTCAGAAACAGAACAGTCTGTAATGATCTGAACATAAACCATACTTATGCTACTACAAAAATTATTAAATAAACTGGTGGACATGACGAATTTGTCTATTAATCTTCTGCAAAAAGAATCAACTCAAAAGCACTCTTCTGTAAAAAGAATGACAGCTAATCTCGTGAGCGCGAAGTTTCTGTTTTTTACAGCAAGATCACATTTACTTTCTCCTAAGTCTTCCCAAAGGTCTTACTTGGAACTTTATTGAAACAAGAGCTATAAAACATGATTACTACATTAGCTTAATCATGTAAACACACAAAAACAGTAAGGGAAAATATTGGGTTGTCTCCCAACAAGCGCTTTTTTTAATGCCTTTTAGCTAGGCATGATGATTTCAATGATGCTCACATAAAAGATAGAAATTGAAGCACAAAGAGAGCATCTTGAAGAATATGACTATCACATTTAAATATAACCTACTTCCTATTCCTAGGGATTTTGTGAGCATACAATTTATAAGAACAACAATCAACTAGCATAGGAAGGCAAAGCAAGTATAACTTCAAAATTTTAAGCACATAGAGAGGAAACTTGATATTATTGCACTCCTATAAGCATGTATTCCTCCCTCATAATAATTTTCAGTAGCATCATGGATAGCAACTTTGTTCTCACACACAATTGTAACCTCTTCCGAAATAGTGGAATCATTACTAGCTAAAGTTGACACTCTTCCAAATCCACTTTCATAAATATCACACTATGATTAAACACCCTCCAAGATAGTGGGATCACTAATTCCTAAAGTTGAAACTCTTCCAAACCCACTTTGAATGATAGTAAATTCATACTCCAAAGGATATAAGTGAAGTTCATGGAGCATTCTACAATTAATATAGACTAACCAAGCTCAAAATGTATAAGTGAAGCGCACGGAGCATTCTATAAAACCACACTCAAAAGATTTAAGTGAAGCACAAAGAGCAATTCTATAAAATCATACTTAAAAGATATAAGTGAAGCTCATGAAGTATTCTATAAATCAATGAAGGGCTATCTCATGCTAGCATGGTTCTTTAAGAAAAACAAAAACACAAAGGACAAAAATCATGTGAACAAAACTAAAAACGAGGTATACCGATATTTGTTGAAGAAGAAAGATGGGATGCCAACCGGGGCATCCCCAAGCTTAGATGCTTGAGTATCCTTTGAAATATTTACTTGGGGTGCCTTGGTCATCCCCAAGATTGAACTCTTGCCTCTCTTTATTCTCCTCATATTGATAGCTCCTCGACCTTTGGACACTTCATCCACACAAAACTTTAACAAAAACTTGTGAGATCCGTTAGTGTAATAAAGCAAATCACTACCTTTAGGTACTGTAATGAACTCATTATTTATTTATATTGGTGTTAAACCTACTATATTTCAACTTATCTATGGTTCATACCCCCCCCCCCCCGATACTAGCCGTAGATTCATCGAAATAAGCAAACAACACATGCAAAACAGAATCTGTTAAAAACAGAACAGTCTGTAGTAATCTGGAAGTTTGGTAAACTTATATAACTCCTAAAATTATGAAATAAATTTTACAATTTGAGCTACAGAAGTAATGTGCAGAAAGTTTCAGACCCATTTGAATTTCCAGTAAAAAATGTAAATTCATGCACTACAGCCAGAGTTTCTGTTTTTGTTCTGCACATAGTAAACGAGCAATCTAATCATCCTAAAACCAAAGCTTGGCACATTAATTTTGTAATAAAATGGATATATACGAGGGGATAATTATTTACAGAGAAACTTACATGAAAAATTCTACATTGTTTCCGTGAGCATGAACACAAGTGCTCAAGGTCGACCCTCACTTCTTCAATGCATAACTTTCCAATCACTTCTCTTTTTGAAAAAAAATTTAGGCATGAGAGGCAAGTAATAATTTTTTTTGTATTTTCATTCTTAAAAAAAATTGTATGTTTCACCCACAACTAAACAGAAACAAAAAAGAAAACAAAATCTACTTAGTGAAGAAAGCAAACAAGCATACACGAGAATATCAACCCCACGCTATTGCTCCCCGGCAACGGCGCCAGAAAAGAGCTTGATAATCCCCAAGTGCAAGGAATCATCGTAGCACTTTCCAAAGGTGGAAGTGATAAGTATGGAGTGTCGAACCCACAAGGAGCTAAAGGTAAGATCAATATTCTCTCAAGCCCTATCTGCCACTGATATTACTCTAAGTGCACTGAACGTTTACTTCCAACTAGAAACGAGAAATAAAACTACGTTGTGGGTATGAAGAGGATAACTTTGCATGATGTCGGAGAGCTAAAACATAAAAGTAGGTGCTGTTATCATAAAGTTAGAATATATTACTAAATATTATAAATAGCGAGTATGGAATAATGGTGGATCGGTGTGCGGAATTGTCCTAGGCAATTGTTAACAAGATCGGTAATCACTATTGCAGTTTAATTGAGGGAGAGGCATAAGCTAACATAATTTCTCTACTTGGATCATATGCACTTATGATTGGAACTCTAGCAAGCATCCACAACTACTAAAGAACATTAAGGTAAAACCCAACCATAGCATTAAAGCATCAAGTCCTCTTTATTCCCATACGCAACAATCCCTCTTACTCAGGCTTGTGTTTCAGTCACTCACCAACCCACTATAAGCGAATCATAAACATATTGCAACACCCTACAACGGGAATCCCTCACGCTTGCGCGACACGTAGGGCACCATAGGACAGGACAAAGTAAAACATACAACTCATACCAATCTAGGTCATCAATCAACCCAAAGAGAAAAGATATCTACTCAAAACATCATAGGATGGAAACACAACATTGGATCATAATATGTGGCATAAAGCACCATGTTCAAGTAGGGATTACAGCGGGGTGCGGGAGAGTGAACCGCGTAAAAGAGATGAGGATGGTGATGATGATGGTGATGTTGATGAATACGATCACCGTGGCGATGATTCCCCTCCCGATGGCACTTCAGCGCCACCGGAAGAGAGGAGGAGAGGTTATCCCCCTTGTGCTTCCTCCTCCATGGCCTCCACCTTCTGGTCCATGGCCTTCATGGTGATGATGGCCCCTCCGGGATACTCCTCCATGGCCACCGATGATGATGGCCCCCTCCGGCAGGGTGCCGGAGAGGGCCTAGATTGACTTCTCATGGCTACAGAGGCTTGCGGCAGCGTAACTTCCGATCTAGGTTAATTTTCTGAGGTTTCTGTATTTATAGGAATTTTTGGCGTTGGTCTCACGTCAAGGAGGTGCCCGAGCTGTCCACGAGGCAGGCCCACGCGCCCGGGGGGGGGGGGGGGGGGAGGCGCCCCCACCCTCGTGGGCAGCTCGTGGCTCTTCTGGCCCAACTCCGATACTCTGTGGTCTTATTTTGGTCCATAAAAAATCATCAAAAATTGGCCCGTCAATTGGACTCCGTTTGGTATTCCTTTTGTGCAAAACTCAAAAACAAGGAGAAAACAGAAATTGGCACTGGGCTCTAGGTTAATAGGTTAGTCCCAAAAATCATATAAAATATCATATAAATGCATATAAAACATCCTAGAAGGATAGCATAATAGCATGAATACTTCATAAATTATAGATACATTGGAGACGTATCAGTCTCCAATGTATCTATAATTTTTGATTGCTCCATGCCATATTATCTACTGTTTTGGACATTATTGGGCTTTATTATCCACTTTTATACTATTTTTGGGACTAACCTATTAACCGGAGGCCCAACCCAGAATTCAGAGATTCGTAGAAAGGGAATATCTAACGGAGTCCAAACGGAATGAAACCTTCGGGAACGTTATTTTTAGGAAGATTATGATCCAAGAGACTTGGACCCTATGTCAAGAAACAAAAGAGGAGGCCACGAGGTAGGCGGGCACGCCCACCCCCCAGGGCGCGCCCTCCACCCTCGTGGGCCCCCGTTGCTCCACCGACGTACTCCTTCCTCCTATATATACCTACGTACCCCCAAACGATCAGATACAGAGCCAAAAACTTAAGTCCACCGCTGCAACCTTCTGTACCCACGAGATCCCATATTGGGGCTTGTTCTGGAGCTCCGCCAGAGGGGGCATCCATCACGGAGGGCTTCTACATCAACACCATAGCCTCTCCGATGAAGTGTGAGTAGTTTACCTCAGACCTTCGGGTCCATAGTTAGTAGCTAGATGGCTTCTTCTCTCTTTTTGGATATCAATACAATGTTCTCCCCCTCTCTCGTGGAGATCTATTCGATGTAATCTTCTTTTTGCGGTGTGTTCGTTGAGACCGATGAATTGTCGGTTTATGATCAAGATTATCTATGAACAATATTTGAATCTTCTCTGAATTCTTTTATGTATGATTGGTTATCTTTGCAAGTCTCTTCGAATTATCAGTTTGGTTTGGCCTACTAGATTGATCTTTCTTGCAATGGGAGAAGTGCTTAGCTTTGGATTCAATCTTGCGATGTCCTTTCCCAGTGACAGTAGGGGCAGCAAGGCACGTATTGTATTGTTGCCATCGAGGATAACAAGATGGGGTTTTTATCATATTGCATGAATTTATCCCTCTACATCCTGTCATCTTGCTTAAGGCGTTACTCTGTTTTCATGAACTTAATACTCTAGATGCATGCTGGATAGCGGTCGATGAGTGAAGTAATATTAGTAGTTGCAGGCAGGAGTCGGTCTAATTGTCTCGGACGTGATGCGTATATACATGATCATACCTAGATATTCTCATAACTATGCTCAATTATGTCAATTGCTCAACAGTAATTCGTTCACCGACCGTAAAATATTTATGCTCTTGAGAGAAGCCACTAGTGAAACCTATGCCCCCCCGGGTCTATCTTCATCATATTAATCTTCCAACACTTAGTTATTTCTGTTGCTTTTTACTTTGCTTTTATTTTACTTGGCATCTTTATCACAAAAATACCAAAAATATTATCCTATCATATCTATCGGATCTCACTCTCGTAAGTGACCGTGAAGGGATTGACAACCCCTTATCACGTTGGTTGCGAGGAGTTATTTGTTTTGTGTAGGTACGAGGGACTCGCGCGTAGCCTCCTACTGGATTGATACCTTGGTTCTCAAAAACTGAGGGAAATACTTACGCTGCTTTGCTGCATCACCCTTTCCTCTTTAAGGAAATCCAATGCAGTGCTCAAGAGGTAGCACCTATAAAGCTTGACTTGTCGCAAAAGGTTTCTGACAAATTCAAGGAGTTGACTACGATGAGACTTTCTCACCTGTAGCGATGCTTAAGTGTGTTAGAATTATGTTAGCAATTGTCGCATACTATGATGAAGAAATCTGGCAGATGGACGTCAAAACAGTGTTCCTTAACGGGTTCCTTAAGGAAGAGTTGTATATGATGCAAATAGAAGGTTTTTCCGATCCTAAAGGTGCTAACAAAGTATGCAAGCTCTAACAATCCATCTATGGACTTGTGCAAGCATCTCAAAGTTGGAATATACGCTTTGATGAGGTGATCAAAGCTTTTGGTTTTATACAAACTTATGAAGAAGCTTGTATTTACAATAAAGTCAGTGGGAGCTCTGTAGCATTTCTAATATTATATGTGAATGACATATTGTTGATTGGAATTGATATAGAATTTCTGGAAAGCTTAACAGGTTATTTGAACAAGTGTTTTTCAATGCAAGACCTAGGTGAAGCTGCTTACATATTAGGCATTAAGATCTATCGAGATAGATCAAGACGCCTAATAGGACTTTCACAAAGCACATACCTTGACAAGATTTTGAAGAAGTTAAAAATGGACCAGTCGAAGAAGGGGTTCTTTCCTGTGTTGCAAGGTGTGAAGTTGAGTCAGACTCAAAGCCTGACCATGGCAGAAGAAAGAGAAAGGATGAATGTCATCCCCTATGCCTCAGCCATAGGCTCTATAATGTATGACATGCTATGTACCAAACTTGATGTGTGCCTTCCATAAATCTGGCAGGGATGTACCAAAGTAATCCAGGAGTGGATCACTGGACATCAGTCAAAAATATCCTTAAGTTCCTGAAGAGGACTAAGGACATGTTTCTCATTTATGGAGGTGACGAAGAGCTTGTCATAAAGGGTTACGTCGATGCTAGCTTTGACACTGGTCTGGATGACTCTAAGTCACAAACCAGATACGTGTTTATTTTAAATGGTGGGGCAGTCAGTTGGTGCAATTCCAAGCAGAGTGTTGTAGCAGGATCTACATGTGAAGCGTAATACATAGCTGCTTCGGAAGCAGCGAATGAACGAGTCTAGATGAAGGAGTTCATATCCGATCTAGCAGTTGTACCTAGTGCATCGGATATAATGACGATCTTTTGTCACAACACTGGTGCAATTGCCATAGCAAAGGAGCCCAGGTTTGACAAGAAGACCAAGCACATCAAACACTGCTTCAACTCCATTCGTAATAACATTAAGGATGGATACATAGACATTTGCAAAGTACATATGTATTTGAATGTAGCAGACCCATTGACTAAACCTCTTCCACGAGCAAAACATGATCAACACCAAGACTCCCTGGGTGTTAGATTCATTGCAATGTAATCTATATTACTAACTCCAGTGAAAGTGGGAGACTATTGGAAATATGCCCTAGATGCAATAATAAAAAGGGTATTATCATATTTCCCGTTCATGATAAATTTTTATTATTCATGCTAGAATTGTATTGACCAGAAACCTAAATAGATGTGTGGATACATAAACAACACAATGTCCCTGGTAAGCCTCTACTCGACTAGCTCGTTGATCAAGTACGGTTAAGGTTTCCTAACCATAGAGGGATCATATCATTAGGAGAATGATGTGATGGACAAGACCCAACCATAAGTTTAGCAACATATCGTATCGCTTAGTTTATTTGCTATTGCTTTCTTCATGTCAAGTATCTGTTCCTTAGACCATGAGATCATGCCACTCCCAGATATTTGTTCCTTAGACCAATACTCCATGGGTGTTAGATTCATTATAGTATAATCTAGATTATTGAATCTAGTGCAAGTGGCAGACAATTGGAATATGCCCTACAGGCAATAATAAAGTGGTTATTATTATATTTCCTTAATCCTGAGAAAAGGTTTATTATTCATGCTAGAATTGTATTGATCGGAAACTTAAATACATGTGTGGATACATAAACAAATATCATATCCCTAGTAAGCCTCTACTAGACTAGCTCCTTGATCAAAAGATGGTTAAGGTTTCCTAACCATGGACATGCGTTGTCACTTGATAACGAGATCACATCATTAGAAGAGTGATGTGATGGACAAGACCCATCTGTTAGCTTAGCATATGATCATTTAGTTTATTGCTATTGCTTTCTTAATGTCAAATACATATTCCTTCGACTATGAGATCATGCAACTCCCGGATACTGGAGGAATACCTTCTGTGCTATCAAACGTCACAACGTAACTAGGTGATCATAAAGACACTTTACAGGTATCTCCGAAGGTGTCTGTTGGGTTGGCATGGATCAAGATTAGGACTTGTCACTCGTGTATCAGACAGGTATCTCTGGGTCCTCTCGGTAATACAGCATCGCAAGAAGCTTGCAAGCAAAGTGGCTAAGGAGTTAGTTATGGTATGATGTATTACAGAACGACTAAAGAGACTTTCCAGTAATGAGATTGAACTAGGTATGGAGATACCAACAATAGAAACTCGGGCAAGTAACATACCGACAGACAATAGGAACTACGTATGTTGTGATAAGATTTGACCGATAAAGATCTTCGTAGAATATGTAGGAACCAATATCAGCATCCAGGTCCCGCTATTAGTTATTGACCGAAGAAGCGTCTCGGTCATGTCTACATCATTCTCGAACCCGTAGGGTCCGCACGCTTAAGGTTCGTTGATGATATAGTATTATATGAGTTATGTATGTTTGTAACCGAATGTTATTCGGAGTCCCGGATGAGATCACGGACATGACGAGGAGCTCCGGAATGGTCCAGAGGAAGAGATTGATATATTGGATAATAGTGTTCGGTCTCCGTAAGGGGTTTCATATGTTTACAAAATGTTCGGGAACAAGAACACTCTATTTGGGCCAAGGGTAAAGCCCACGAGGTTTTTGGAAGGTGCAAAAGGAAGTTTTGCGGAGGCCAGGGGACAGAAGCCAGGGATGCGGAGGACCCTGGCGTCTGGACCTAGAGTCCGAGAAGGGCTCTTGCCTTGCGTGCTAAACCGACTTTGAGGAGGCTCTTTCTCCAAGAAACAACCCCAGGGCTCAATATATAAATAGAGGGGCAGGGCTAGCACCCAAGACACATCAAAGTAAGTAAGAAAGGTTCTTATTAGAAGCCCATAGAAGCCATGTAAAACTTGAACAACAAAGTAGAGGACGTCTAACTTGTTTTTGCAGGGAATGTTGTGATGTGATATGGTCAAGACATGATGTGATATAGGTTGTTGTATGAGATGATCATGTTTTGTAATATCAACAACTGGCAGGAGCCTTAGAGTTGTCTCTTAATTGTTGTTTGAAATTCAAGCTCCATGTAATTGCTTTACTTTATTGCTATGTGTTAGCAATAGTTGTAGAAGCAATAGTGGGTGAGACAACCCCAACGCAACAATGGAGATCAAGGTGTCAAGCCGGTGACGATGGAGATCATGACAATGCTTTGAAGATGGAGATCACAAGCACAAGATGAGGATGGCCATATCATGTCACATATTTTGATTGCATGTGATGTTTATCATTTATGCATCTTATTTTGCTTAGAACAGTGGTAGCATTATAAGACGATCCCTTCACTAAATTTCAAGATAAAGTGTTCTCCCCGAGTATGCATTGTTGCCAAAGTTCGTTGTTTCGAAGCACCTCGTGATGATCGGGTGTGATAAACTCTACTTTTACATACAACGGGTGTAAAACAGTTTTGCACATGCAGAATACTTGGGTTAAACTTGACGAGCCTAGCATGTACAGACATGGTCTCGGAACACTGGAGACCGAAAGGTCGAACATGAGTCATATAGTAGATACGATCAACATAGAGATGTTCACCATTGATGACTACCCCATCTCACGTGATGATCGGACATGGGTTAGTAGATTTGTATCATGCATCACTTAGATAACTTGAGGGATGTTTATTTAAGTGGGAGTTCATTAGTAATTTGATTAATTTAACTTACTTTATCATGAACTTAGTCTTGATAGTTTTGCATATCTATGTTGTAGATCAATGGTCAGTGCTACCATTCCCCTGAATTTTAAGGCGTTCCTAGAGAAAGCTAAGTTGAAAGATGATGGTAGCAACTACAAGGACTGGATCCATAACTTGTGGATTATCCTCATTGTTGCACAGAAGAATTATGTCCTTGATGCACCGCAAGGTGACAGACCTGCTGCAGGAGCTACTTTAGATGTTATGAACGTTTGGCAGACTTGATCTGATGACTATTCAATAGTTCAGTGTGCCATGATTTACGGCCTAGAACCGGGACTTCAAAGACGTTTTGAACGTCACAGAGCATATGAGATGTTCCAAGAGCTGAAGTTGATATTTTAAGCTAATGCCGGGTTGAGAGATATGAAGTGTCCAACAAGTTCTATAGCTTCAAGATGGATGAGAATAGTTATGTCAGTGAACACATACTCAAAATGTCTGGGTATCATAACCACTTGACTCAGCTGGGGATTGATCTTCCAGTTGAGAATCTTATTGACAGAGTTCTTCAGTCGCTGCCACCAAGCTACAAAGGCTTCGTGATGAACTATAATATGCTAGGGATGAAGAAAACGATTCTCGAGCTCTTTGCAATGGTTAAGGCCACGGAGGTAGAAATCAAGAAGGAGCATCAAGTGTTGATTGTTAACAAGACCACTAGTTTCAAGAAAAAGGGCAAGGGAAAGAATGGGAACTTCAAGAAGAATGGAAAGAAAGTTGTCGCTCCCGTGAAGAAGCCCAAAGCTGGATCCAAGCCTGAAACTGAGTGCTTCTATTGCAAGGGAAATGGTCACTGGAAGTGGAACTGCCCCAAATACTTGGCAGATAAGAAGGATGGCAAAGTGAACAAAGGTATAGTTGATATACATGTTATTGATGTGTACCTTACTATTGCTCATAGTAGCGCCTAGGTATTTGATACTGGTTCCGTTGCTCATATTTGACTTGAAACATGAGCTACGAAATAAACAAAGATTGGCTTAGGACGAGGTGATGATGCGCGTCGAGAATGGTCCCGAGGTCGATATGATCACCGTTGGCATGCTACCTCTACATCTACCTTTGGGATTAGTTTTAGATCTCAATAATTGTTATTTGGTGCCATCGTTGAGCATGAACATTATATCTGGATCTTGTTTATTACGAGACGGTTATTCATTTAAATCGGATAATAATGGTTGTCCTATTTATATGAGTAATATCTTTTATGGTCATGCACCCTTGATGAATGGTTTATTCTTGTTGAATCTCAATTGTACTGATACACATATTCAAAATATTGATGCCAAAAGATGCAAATTTGATAATGATAGTGCAACATACTTGTGGCACTGCCATTTAGGTCATATTGGTGTAAAGCGCATGAAGAAACTCCATATGGATGGACTTTTGGAATCACTTGATTCTGAATCATTTGATACTTGCGAACCATGCCTCATGGGCAAGATGACTAAAAATCCGTTCTCTGGAACATTGCCGCGAGTTAATGACTTATTGGAAATAATACATACCGATGTATGCGGTCCGATGAGTGTTGAAGCACGTGGCGGGTATCGTTATTTTCTGACCTTCACACATGATTTGAGTAGGTATGGATATATCTACTTGATGAAACACAAGTCTGAAACATTTGCAAAGTTCAAGGAATTTCAGAGTGAAGTGGAGAATCATCGCAACAAGAAAATAAAGTTTCTACGATCTGATCGCGGAGGCGAATATTTGAGTTACGAGTTTGGCCTTCAATTAAAACAATGTGGAATCGTTTCAAAACTCACGCCACCAGGAACACCACAACGTAATGGTGTGTCCGATCGTCGTAAGCACACTTTATTTGATATTATGCATTCTATGATGTATCTTACGGATTTACCACTATCGTTTTGGGGTTATGCATTAGAGACAACATCATTTACATTAAATATGGACCGTCTAAATCCGTTGAGACGACATCGTATAAACTATGGTTTAGCAAGAAACCTAAGCTGTTGTTTCTTAAAGTTTGGGGATGCGACACTTATGTCAAAAGGCTTCAGCCTGATAAGCTCAAATCTAAATCGAAGAAGTGCATCTTCATAGGATACCCTAAGGAAATTATTGGGTACACCTTCTACCACAGATCCGAAGGCAAGATCTTTGTTGCCAAGAATGGGTCCTTTCTAAAGATGAAGTTTCTATCGAAAGAAGTGAGTGGGAGGAAAGTAGAACTTAATGAGGTAATTGTACCTTCTCTCGAATTGGAAAGTAGCACATCAGAGAAAGCCGTACCCGTGATGCCAACACTAACTGGAGAGGAAGCTAATGATGATGATCATGAAACTTCGGATCAAGTTATTACTGGACCTCGTAGGTCGACCAGAGCATGTTCCGCACTAGAGTGGTATGGTGATCTGTTGGAAATATGCCCTAGAGGCAATAATAAAAGCATTATTATTATATTTCCTTATTCATGATAATTGTCTTTATTCGTGCTATAATTGTGTTATCCGGAAATCGTAATACATGTGTGAATAACAGACAACAATATGTCCCTAGTGAGCCTCTAGTTGACTAGCTCGTTGATCGACAGATAGTCATGGTTTCCTGACTATGGACATTGGATGTCATTGATAACGAGATCACATCATTAGGAGAGTGATGTGATGGACAAGACCCAATCCTAAACATAGCATAAGATCGCATAGTTCGTTTGCTAGAGTTTTCCAATGTCAAGTATCCTTTCCTTAGACCATGAGATCGTGTAACTCCCGGATACCGTAGGAGTGCTTTGGGTGTGCCAAACGTCACAACGTAACTGGGTGACTATAAAGGTATACTACGGGTATCTATGAAAGTGTCTGTTGGGTTGACATGGGTCGAGACTGGGATTTGTCACTCCGCTTGACGGAGAGGTATCACCGGGCCCTCTCGGTAATGCATCATCATAATGAGCTCAATGTGATCAAAGTGTTTGATCATGGGATCATGCATTACGGTACGAGAAAAGTGACTTGCCGGTAACGAGATTGAATGAGGTATTGGGATACCGACGATCGAATCTCGGGCAAGTAAAATACCGATTGACAAACGGAATCGTATACGGGATTAATTGAATCCTCGACATCGTGGTTCATCCGATGAGATCATCGTGGAGCATGTGGGAGCCAACATGGGTATCCAGATCCCGCTGTTGGTTATTGCCCGAGAGCCGTCTCGGTCATGTCTGCATGTCTCCCGAACCCGTAGGGTCTACACACTTAAGGTTCGGTGACGCTAGGGTTGTGAAGATATGTATATGCAGTAACCCGAATGTTGTTCGGAGTCCCGGATGAGATCCCGGACGTCACGAGGAGTTTCGGAATGGTCCGGAGGTGAAGAATTATATATAGAAAGTGTTGTTTTGGCCATCAGGACAAGTTTCGGGGTTATCGGTATTGTACTGGGACCACCGGAGGGTCCCGGGGGTCCACCGGGTGGGGCCACCTGCCTCGGAGGGGCCCCATGGGCTGTATGAGGAAGGGAACCAGCCCAAAGTGGGCTGGTGCGCCTCCCCCCAAGGGCCCATGCGCCTAGGGTTTGGGGGGAACCCTAAAGGGGGCGCCCCCCTTGCTTGGGAGGCAAGTTCCCCTCCCTGGCCGCCGCCCCCCCTAGGAGATTCCATCTCCTAGGGCCGGCGCCCCCCAAGGGGCTATATAAAGGGGGAGGGGAGGGGGGGCTGCGCACCCTTTGCCCTGGCGCCTCCCTCTCCCTCTCCAACACATCCTCCTCCTCCGTAGAGCTCGGCGAAGCCCTGTCGGAGTACTGCGGCTCCACCATCACCATGTCGTCGTGCTGCTGCTGGAGTCTTCTTCCCCAACCTCTCCTTTGCCTTGCTGGATCAAGAAGAGGGAGACGTTATGCTGACCGTATGTGTGTGGAACGCGGAGGTGCCGTGCTTTCGGTGCTAGGATCTCCGGTGATTTGGATCACGGTGTGTACGACTACTTCATCCCCGTTCGTTGAACGCTTCCGCTCGCGATCTGCAAAGTGGTATGTAGATGCAAGCTCTCTCTCCCATGACTCGTTGCTAGATGAACTCATAGATGGATCTTGGTGAAACCGTAGGAAAAATTTTAATTTTTTGCAACGTTCCCCAACAGTGGTATCAGAGCTAGGTCTATGCGTAGTTCTCTATTGCACGAGTAGAACACAATTTGTTGTGGGCGTAGATGTTGTCAACTTTCTTGCCGCTACTAGTCTTATCTTACTTCAGCGGTATTGTGGGATGAAGCGTCCCGGACCAACCTTACACGTACGCTTACATGAGACCGGTTCCACCGACTAACATGCACTAGTTGCATAAGGTGGCTAGCGGGTGTCTGTCTCTCCCACTTTAGTTGGAGCGGATTCGATGAAAAGGGTCCTTATGAAGGGTAAATAGAAGTTGACCAATCACGTTGTGTTTTCACGTAGGTAAGAAAACGTTCTTGCTAGAACCCTAATTCAGCCACGTAAAAACTTGCAACAACAATTAGAGGACGTCTAACTTGTTTTTGCAGCAAGTGCTTTGTGATATGATATGGCCAAAGTTGTGATGAATGATGAATGATCTATATGTGATGTATGAGATGTTCATGCTATTGTAATAGGAATCACGACTTGCATGTCGATGAGTATGACAACCGGCAGGAGCCATAGGAGTTGTCTTTATTTTTTGTATGACCTGCGTGTCATTGAGAAACGCCATGTAAATTACTTTACTTTATTGCTAAACGCGTTAGCCATAGTAGTAGAAGTAATAGTTGGCGAGCAACTTCATGGAGACATGATGATGAAGATCATGGTGTCAAGCCGGTGACAAGATGATCATGGAGCCCCAAGATGGAGATCGAAGGAGCTATGTGATATTGGCCATATGATGTCACGTTTATTATTTGATTGCATGTGATGTTTATCATGTTTTGCATCTTGTTTACTTAGAACGACGGTAGTAAATAAGATGATCCCTCATAATAATTTCAAGAAAGTGTTCCCCCTAACTGTGCACCGTTGCGACAGTTCGTTGTTTCTAAGCACCATGTGATGATCGGGTGTGATAGATTCTAACGTTCACATACAACGGGTGTAAGACAGATTTACACACGCAAAACACTTAGGTTGACTTGACGAGCCTAGCATGTACAGACATGGCCTCGGAACACAGAAGACCGAAAGGTCAAGCATGAGTCGTATAGAAGATACGATCAACATGAAGATGTTCACCGATGTTGACTAGTCCGTCTCACGTGATGATCGGACACGGCCTAGTTGACTCGGATCATGTAATACTTAGATGACTAGAAGAGGGATGTCTATCTAAGTGGGAGTTCATTAAATAATTTGATTAAATGAACTTTATTATCATGAACTTAGTCTAAAATTTTTACAATATGTCTTGTAGATCAAATGGCCAACGTAGTCCTCAACTTCAACGCGTTCCTAGAGAAAACCAAGCTGAAAGACGATGGTAGCAACTATACGGACTGGGTCTGGAACCTGAGTATCATCCTCATAGCTGCCAAGAAAGATTATGTCCTACGAGCACCGCTGGGTGACGCACCTATTCTCCCTGCAGAACAAGATTTTATGAACGCTTGGCAGTCACGCTGCGATGATTACTCCCTCGTTCAGTGCGGCATGCTTTACAGCTTAGAGCCGGGGCTCCAAAAGCGTTTTGAGAGACATGGAGCATATGAGATGTTCGAAGAGCTAAAAATGGTTTTCCAAGCTCATGCCTGGGTCGAGAGATATGAAGTCTCCGACAAATTCTTTAGTTGTAAGATGGAGGAAAATAGCTCTGTCAGTGAACACATACTCAAAATGTCTGGGCTGCACAACCGCTTGACTCAACTGGAAGTTAATCTCCCGGATGAAGCGGTCATTGACAGAATCCTCCAGTCGCTTCCACCTAGCTACAAGAGCTTTGTGATGAACTACAATATGCAGGGGATGGTAAAGACCATTCCTGAGGTATATGCTATGCTGAAATCAGCAGAGGTAGAAATCAAGAAGGAGCATCAAGTGTTGATGGTGAATAAAACCACTAAGTTCAAGAAGGGCAAGGGTAAAAAGAACTTCAAGAAGGACGGCAAGGAAGTTGCCGCGCCCGGTAAGCAAGTTGCCGAGAAGAAGCCAAAGAATGGACCCAAGCCCGAGACTGAGTGCTTTTATTGCAAGGGAAGTGGTCACTGGAAGCGGAACTGCCCCAAATACTTAGCGGACAAGAAGTCCGGCAAAACAAAAGGTATATGTGATATACATGTAATTGATGTGTACCTTACCAGTACTCGTAGTAGCTCTTGGGTATTTGATACCGGTGCAGTTGCTCACATTTGTAACTCAAAACAGGAGCTGCGGAATAAACGGAGACTGGCGAAGGACGAGGTGACAATGCGCGTCGGGAATGGTTCCAAGGTCGATGTGATCGCCGTCGGCACGCTGCCTCTACATTTACCTACAGGATTAGTTTTAAACCTCAATAATTGTTATTTAGTGCCAAGTTTGAGCATGAACATTGTGTCTGGATCTCGTTTAATTCGAGATGGCTACTCATTTAAATCCGAGAATAATGGTTGTTCTATTTATATGAGAGATATGTTTTATGGTCATGCTCCGATGGTTAATGGTTTATTCTTAATGAATCTCGTACGTGATGACACACATATTCATAGTGTGAATACCAAAAGAGTTAAAGTTGATAACAATAGTCCCACATATTTCTGGCACTGCCGCCTTGGTCACATAGGTGTCAAACGCATGAAGAAGCTCCATGCAGATGGACTTTTAGAGTCTCTTGATTATGAATCATTTGACACGTGCGAACCATGCCTCATGGGTAAAATGACCAAGACTCCGTTCTCAGGAACAATGGAGCGAGCAACCAACTTATTGGAAATCATACATACCGATGTGTGCGGTCCAATGAGTGTTGAGGCTCGCGGTGGCTATCGTTATGTTCTCACCCTCACTGATGACTTGAGTAGATATGGGTATGTCTACTTAATGAAACACAAGTCTGAGACCTTTGAAAAGTTCAAGGAATTTCAGAGTGAGGTCGAAAATCAACGTGAGAGAAAGATCAAGTTTCTACGATCAGATCGTGGAGGAGAATACTTGAGTCATGAATTTGGCACACACTTAAGAAAATGTGGAATAGTTTCACAACTCACGCCGCCTGGAACACCTCAGCGTAATGGTGTGTCCGAACGTCGTAATCGCACTCTATTAGATATGGTGCGATCTATGATGTCTCTTACCGACTTACCGCTATCTTTTTGGGGCTATGCTTTAGAGACTGCCGCATTCACTTTAAATAGGGCTCCGTCGAAATCCGTTGAGACGACACCGTATGAATTATGGTTTGGAAAGAAACCTAAGCTATCGTTTCTAAAAGTTTGGGGATGCGATGCTTATGTCAAGAAACTTCAACCTGAAAAGCTCGAACCCAAGTCGGAAAAATGCGTCTTCATAGGATACCCTAAAGAAACTGTTGGGTATACCTTCTACCTCAGATCCGAAGGCAAGATCTTTGTTGCAAAGAATGGATCCTTTCTAGAGAGAGAGTTTCTCTCGAAACAAGTAAGTGGGAGGAAAGTAGAACTTGATGAAGTGTTACCTCTTGAACCAGAAAATGGCGAAACTCAAGAAAACGTTTCTGAGGTGCCTGCACCGACTAGAGAGGAAATTAATGATGATGATCAAGATACTTCTAATCAGGCTCCTACTGAAATTCGAAGGTCCACAAGGACACGTTCCGCACCAGAGTGGTACGGCAACCCTGTCTTGGAAATCATGTTGTTAGACAATGGTGAACCTTCGAACTATGAGGAAGCAATGGCGGGCCCAGATTCCGACAAATGGCTGGAAGCCATGGAATCCGAGATAGGATCCATGTATGAAAACGAAGTATGGACTTTGACTGACTTGCCCGTTGAGCGGCGAGCCATAGAAAATAAATGGATCTTTAAGAAGAAGACAGACGCGGATGGTAATGTGACCATCTATAAAGCTCGGCTTGTCGCTAAGGGTTATCGACAAGTTCAAGGGGTTGACTACGATGAGACTTTCTCACCGGTAGCGAAGCTGAAGTCCGTACGAATCATGTTAGCAATTGCCGCATTCTATGATTATGAAATATGGCAAATGGATGTCAAAACGGCATTCCTTAATGGTTTCCTTAAGGAAGAATTGTATATGATGCAGCCGGAAGGTTTTGTCGATCCTAAGAATGCTGACAAGGTGTGCAAGCTCCAACGCTCGATTTATGGGCTGGTGCAAGCATCTCGGAGTTGGAACATTCGCTTTGATGAGATGATCAAAGCGTTTGGGTTTACACAGACTTATGGAGAAGCCTGTGTTTACAAGAAAGTGAGTGGGAGCTCTGTAGCATTTCTCATATTATATGTAGACGACATACTTTTAATGGGAAATGATATAGAACTCTTGGACAACATTAAGGCCTACTTGAATAAAAGTTTTTCAATGAAGGACCTTGGAGAAGCTGCTTATATATTAGGCATCAAGATCTATAGAGATCGATCGAGATGCCTCATAGGTCTTTCACAAAGCACATACCTTGATAATATATTGAAGAAATTCAATATGGATCAATCTAAGAAAGGGTTCTTACCTGTGTTACAAGGTGTGAAATTGAGCTCAGCTCAATGTCCGACCACGGCAGAAGATATAGAAGAGATGAGTGTCATCCCCTATGCCTCAGCCATAGGTTCTATTATGTATGCCATGCTGTGTACCAGACCTGATGTAAACCTTGCCGTCAGTTTGGTGGGAAGGTACCAAAGTAATCCCGGCAAGGAACACTGGACAGCGGTCAAGAATATCCTGAAGTACCTGAAAAGGACTAAGGAAATGTTTCTCGTTTATGGAGGTGAAGAAGAGCTCGTCGTAAAGGGTTACGTCGACGCTAGCTTCGACACAGATCTGGATGACTCTAAGTCACAAACCGGATACGTGTATATTTTGAATGGTGGGGCAGTAAGCTGGTGCAGTTGCAAGCAAAGCGTCGTGGCAGGATCTACATGTGAAGCGGAGTACATGGCAGTCTCTGAGGCAGTACATGAAGCAATTTGGGTGAAGGAGTTCATCACCGACCTCGGAGTCATACCCAATGCGTCGGGGCCAATCAAGCTCTTCTGTGACAACACTGGAGCTATTGCACTTGCAAAGGAGCCCAGGTTTCACAAGAAGACCAGGCACATCAAGCGTCGCTTCAACTCCATTCGTGAAAATGTTCAAGATGGAGACATAGAAATTTGTAAAGTGCACACGGATCTGAATGTCGCAGATCCATTGACTAAACCTCTCCCTAAGGCAAAACATGATCAGCACCAGAACTCTATGGGTGTTCGATTCATCACAATGTAACTAGATTATTGACTCTAGTGCAAGTGGGAGACTGTTGGAAATATGCCCTAGAGGCAATAATAAAAGCATTATTACTATATTTCCTTATTCATGATAATTGTCTTTATTCGTGCTATAATTGTGTTATCCGGAAATCGTAATACATGTGTGAAAAACAGACAACAATATGTCCCTAGTGAGCCTCTAGTTGACTAGCTCGTTGATCGACAGATAGTCATGGTTTCCTGACTATGGACATTGGATGTCATTGATAACGAGATCACATCATTAGGAGAATGATGTGATGGACAAGACCCAATCCTAAACATAGCATAAGATCGCATAGTTCGTTTGCTAGAGTTTTCCAATGTCAAGTATCCTTTCCTTAGACCATGAGATCGTGTAACTCCCGGATACCGTAGGAGTGCTTTGGGTGTGCCAAACGTCACAACGTAACTGGGTGACTATAAAGGTATACTACGGGTATCTCTGAAAGTGTCTGTTGGGTTGACATGGATCGAGACTGGGATTTGTCACTCCGCTTGATGGAGAGGTATCACCGGGCCCTCTCCGTAATGCATCATCATAATGAGCTCAATGTGATCAAAGTGTTTGATCACAGGATCATGCATTACGGTACGAGAAAAGTGACTTGCCGGTAACGAGATTGAACGAGGTATTGGGATACCGACGATCGAATCTCGGGCAAGTAAAATACCGATTGACAAAGGGAATCGTATACGGGATTAATTGAATCCTCGACATCGTGGTTCATATGATGAGATCATCGTGGAGCATGTGGGAGCCAACATGGGTATCCAGATCCCGCTGTTGGTTATTGCCCGAGATCCGTCTCGGTCATGTCTGCATGTCTCCCGAACCTGTAGGGTCTACACACTTAAGGTTCGGTGACGCTAGGGTTGTGAAGATATGTATATGCAGTAACCCAAATGTTGTTCGGAGTCCCGGATGAGATCCCGGACGTCACGAGGAGTTTCGGAATGGTCCGGAGGTAAAGAATTATATATAGAAAGTGCTGTTTTGGCCATCGGGACAAGTTTCGGGGTTATCGGTATTGTACCGGGACCACCGGAGGGTCCCGGGGGTCCACCGGGTGGGGCCACCTGCCTCGGAGGGGCCCCATGGGCTGTATGAGGAAGGGAACCAGCCCAAAGTGGGATGGTGCGCCTCCCCCCAAGGGCCCATGCGCCTAGGGTTTGGGGGGAACCCTAAAGGGGGCGCCCCCCTTGCTTGGGGGGCAAGTCCCCCTCCCTGGCCGCCGCCCCCCCTAGGAGATTCCATCTCCTAGGGCCGGCGCCCCCCCAAGGGGCTATATAAAGGGGGGAGGGGAGGGGGGCTGCGCACCCTTTGCCCTGGCGCCTCCCTCTCCCTCTCCAACACATCCTCCTCCTCCGTAGAGCTCGGCGAAGCCCTGTCGGAGTACTGCGGCTCCACCATCACCACGCCGTCGTGCTGCTGCTGGAGTCTTCTTCCCCAACCTCTCCTTTGCCTTGCTGGATCAAGAAGAAGGAGACGTTACGCTGACCGTACGTGTGTTGAACGCGGAGGTGCCGTGCTTTCGGTGCTAGGATCTCCGGTGATTTGGATCACGGTGTGTACGACTACTTCATCCCCGTTCGTTGAACGCTTCCGCTCGCGATCTACAAAGTGGTATGTAGATGCAATCTCTCTCTCCCATGACTCGTTGCTAGATGAACTCATAGATGGATCTTGGTGAAACCGTAGGAAATTTTTTAATTTTCTACAACGTTCCCCAACATGATCCCATCATGGAAGTCGTGTTATTAGACCATAATGAACCCATGTTCTATGAAGAAGCTATAATGAGCTCAGATTCCAATAAATGGCTTGAGGCCATCAAATCTGAGATAGGATCCATGTATGAGAACAAAGTATGGACTTTGCTATTTCTGATATTATATGTGGATGACATGTTGTTGATTGGAAATGATATAGAATTTCTGGATAGCATAAAAGGATACTTGAATAAGATTTTTTTCTATGAAAGACATCGGTAAGCTGCTTATATATTGGGCATAAAGATCTATAGGGATAGATCGAGACGCCTAATAGGTCTTTCATAAAGCACATATGTCGGTGTCAAAATCGGCAGATCTTGGGTAGGGGGCCCCTAACTGTGCGTCTGAGGATCAATGGTAACAAGGGACAATGGGGACACAATGTTTACCCAGGTTCGGGCCCGCTTAAAGGAGGTGAAACCCTCCGTCCTTCTTGATTGTATTCAATGAGTATAGGGGTTACAAGAGTCGATCTACCTCCACATCGTAATGGCTAAACCCTAGCTATCTAGCCTATGAGAATTCTGATGATCTCTACAGATTAAACCCTTCGGTTTATATACACACCGGAGGGGCCTAGGGTTGTACAGAGTCGGTTTGCAGGGGAAGGAAATAACATATTCGGACAGCAAACTTGCCATCCATGCATAAAGAGTCCTACCCGGACATGGGGGAAAAGTCTTCTGCTTTTATCTTCATGGCCCATCACTCCGGCCCATATCAAATAGTCCGGACACCCAAAGACCCCATATTCCAGGACTCCCTCAGTAGCCCCTGAACTAGTCTTCAATGACGTTGTGTCCGGCACGCGGATTGTCTTCGGCGTTGCAAGGCGGGTTCCTTCTCCTGAATATTTTAAGATAGTTCCCTGCACCAAGGAACTGTATCCGGCTTTGTATAGTTAATGCAACCCTTAGCCACGAAGGCAAGATGCCAAAATAAAATAGTGTCTTTTACTGACAAATTTTTCAGCAAAGCGTCACGCTTGGCTCTTTTAACATTTCGAACCGTTTTTCATGCCTCCCGTTTCGTGTTTCGAGGCCTAGCCTCTATTGGCACGTCTTGTCAAAACAGATATCGTGCCCGCCCATTGCGGATTATCATACGGTTTTAGGTAATCCAACCGCGCCTTTCGCACGATCTCTTTGGGAACAGGCGAGTTTTAAGGCTTGATAGGGGGTGTTTGGTATTTCACTGCCTATAAGATGGTAAAGATTCCTCCTTTTTCTCACGCCTTCTTCTAGCTCCTGCTTTGCCACCTGTGAGCTCCAGCGCCAAAAACTTCAATCTTTCCCACCGCCACCACCCTCCCCAGCCATGGCTAGATCCGGTTGCAAGGGCAAGTGGGAGACCTCCTCCGTCACCGAGAAGGACATCAAGGAGCTCCGGAGCACGGGCTATCTGTCCGCGGATATTGCACACAGGCTCCGTGACAAAGATCAGGTCATCCCCACTCGGGAGCCCGGCGAGAGTGTCGTATTCATTCCCCATTTCCTCTGAGGGCTAGGGTTTCCCCTCCACCCCTTTGTTCGAGGCCTCATGTTATATTACGGGCTAGATTTCCATGATCTTTCCCCAAATTCCTTCCTCCACATATCGGCGTTCATCGTCGTGTGTGAGGCTCTACTCTGCATCCCCTCACACTTCGGCCTATGTCTCAAGGTCTTCAATCTGAAGCCGAAGGTGGTCGATGGATAGCACGCGAACTGCGGCGGGGCTATGGTGAGCAAGCTTCCCAACACCCTCTGGCCCAAGGGGTCTTTTGTGGAGACAATCAAGGTGTGGCAGCAGGAGTGGTTCTACATCACCGAACCCCGCGGCACCAAGTGGGTGGCCACGCCTGACTTCAGATCCGGACCCCCCATGAGACTCACCTCATGGACTGCCAATGGCCTTGACTAGGGGTCCCAGCCGGAGGTGATGATGCTGCAGAAGCGCATCTCCAATGTCTTGGGCAAAAACACTGGTCTCACAAACGTGATCCAAGTGATGCTCTACCAGCGTGTCCTTTCCTGCCAACTACGGCCTCCCACATGTGGGAGTTCAATCCACAAGAACGACGGACCTTGAAGCGCTTCTTTGGCACCATGCACGAAGATATATGTAAGCAACTTTTCAAGGCCCGAAAGAGTTGGCCGATGAAGACCAAGGACATCGGACTCGACAGCGAGAACCCGGCCTCAGCGGTAAGCATAACTCTTCCAAAGACTTATATTACCCTCTTTCCGTACAGGGCTGGACGGCGAAGGCGGAGCGGATCAACTGTCTGGCACCGTTACCGGAGAACCCGGTCACTCCCCAGCTAATGGAGACGCTGGTCCTGGTGCCATATCAAGTGCCCGGTTAGAAGGCCAAGAAGAAGAAGGGCAAGGAGGCCAAGGGCGGCCCCCGCCACAAGGGTGCTTCGGACACAGTGTCCGGAGAGACTGAAGCCCTCTCCTCCCACGAGGGAGACGAAGAAGAAGAAGATGAGGAGGAGGTGGAAAGCGACTCCCCTCATAAGGGGAGGAAGAAGAAGAGGGCGGCCTCCCAAGACCTGAAAGGGGAGGCAACCAAGAGAGGAAAGGTGATCCTCTAGAACAGTTCGGACTCGGATGCCGAATTGGCCCCAAAAGGCCTCCCAGGGTGGAGCCCTTGGTCGAATCGTAAGTATTCAGATACTCCCTGTTTATCTTCGGCCTTCATATATCCGTTATGTAAGTTATTTTGTTATTTTTCCTCTCAGCGCTCCACGCGAGCTTCCGAACACTCCGTTATCGGAGGGGAACTCTCTGCCACCCGAGATGGTGGAGAGCAAAATCCGCCACGTGCCCCCTCGCCTGTCACCCTGGATGACCTCAAGTTGCTATCCCGAAGGACCTCTCCTAGCCGAGGGGGTGCACATGAGGTGGTCGAGAAAGCGCTCGAGGTAAATACCTCGGTCGCCGAAGACCTATGGGGGGCAACCCCTATGACAACCAACGGTGGGGACCCTCAACAATCCAGGCCCCAGCCGGACACCTATCCAAAGACCAATGTGGCTCCGAGATCGGGTGAGCAGCCCTCTTTGAAAGAGGGGGGAGGAGCTTCAGCTCCATCGGTGACCTCCACTAATCCAGAGGCGTCGAACGCTCTAGAGGAAGCACTGCAACGTGCTTCCGTCGTGGAGGAGCACCGCACCTTGATGGCTGCGGTGGTGGAGAAGGTTCAGTCTGCAAAAAGCGGACTGAACGAAGCCTTCACCAGCCTACTGACAGCTTAGAGATATGCAACGTAATGTCCTAAACATTTTTGTTTCATACAGAGGAATATACCTGTGTATAGACAGTAGCCCCTGGTCTCTGTCTGGTTTGAAAGAAACCGGACAAAGGATCCACATAGTATTTGGGAGAGTTAACATACTGCTCTGTTGTTGTAACAGCTTACCTGTTGGCGGCGACCACCCAGGCCACAGAAGTTTCCGAACTCAATTGGATGCTTCAGATGGCCGATGAAGAAATCGACTGCATTAACAAGCGGTTTGACGAGACGCAAGGTATGCGTATAATGTTTAAAAGCTTAGTTGGTTCAGCCAAGGTCGAGACCCTCAAAGGTGCCCTTGCCTAGGCCAAGCAAGAGGCGGTGGCGAATAAGGCAGCCGCTGACAAAGCGGTTGCGGAACTGAAGAGTGAGCTGGCCGCCCTCCGTCAACATGAAGCCCAGGTGGCCAAAGTTGAGCAGGAGCTGACGGATGCCATCGGTAAATGCGAGGCCTTGGAGGACAAGACTTCGGCCCAGAAGACCGAACTCAGCAAGGCTCTCCATGATGCTAAAGAGGCGTGGATCGAGTCCCGAAGTGCTCGCAAGGATATCCATTAGGCGAAGAAGATAGTGGCTAGTAAGGCCTTTCTTTTGCAGAGTATTCTTGGAGGTCAGAGGTATGCTTGCTCACACAACTGTGGAGTTCTCCAGACGCGTTTGCAGATCTTTCGAGGAGTGCCGCTGATGCCATGCGGTTCTTCCGAACCCAGGAGGGGAACTCGACCGAGAAGCCGTTCTGGTCGCAAGTTCTCGCGCCGGAGCATCCAACGCCTCTAATCGACCAGCTGAACCAGCTAATGGAGCTGCATAGGGTGGAGGGCTTGGCCATGAAGGACTTAATAGTCCAACTCTGGCCAGCCGAACCTATTCCCAACAGCTACTTCGGTTTGGTGAAGCGGCTTGTCGATGCGTGGCCCCGAATTGATGCTATAAAGCTTTTGACCTGCATAAAGGGTGCTCGGATGGCCTTCGCCCGCGTGAAGATGCAATGGGCGAAGATGAAAGCCATAGACCTGGCGACCACTAGCCCGCCCAAAGGCAAGGATCATCGGAAGCCGGAGAGGTACTTCGTCGACATCCTAGAAGGGGCCCGAATAGTAGAGGGCCAATGTTCAAAGGATGTGTTATTTGATTAGATGTGTTCGGGTTGTAAAAACTATGTTTGTGAACCTAGGATTGTAATATATCTATGTTTGCGCCTTTTGTTTCAAGTGATTTTTCCTCCTGTGCTTCCGTTTATTTTTGTAAGTTGCCAGTCGTCGGCTTCAGCCCCCACGCAGATGTTACGAGGGTGTTCAGCGTAACACATGACCGCACTTTATCCAACTTCTTTGTCCGTGAAGGAGGCGTCCGCAAGGTGAACCTGGCAATCAGACTATGCTGCTTTATTACTTTCACTTAGCCATAGGAGTTTGACTGTGGAGCTAAGTACTAGACCCTGGTGCATGTGCGGCTATCCGCACTACGGTGCCTGCTCCACGCGGCTGGGTGAAGACCAGCCCCTTGTATAGCACGGCGTGAATCGCTAACGATTTTATTATAATACTAAGTCATCGAATCGCCGACCGGCTCTCGCTTGTATAGCACGAACCAGAAATACAATCGCACTAGTTCTCCCTTTACTACCTTATCCGAACGAGCGGAACGTAAGGTGGTAAGCACAGGAGCCGGGCAACCCAACTATAGACCAAAGACATGATTTGGAGCCGATGCATATACTGCAATATCCGGGACGCCGAAGAGTACCCCATACACTACAAAAAAAAGACACATCCATGACATTGTGGGCCGAACGAATTTTTTTCTGTCATACATATGACACTTCTATGACGATAATTGTGACAAAACCCGGTATCATCATAGATGTGGTGGGATCCTACTTCTATGACAAAAAATCATGACAGAAAATGGGCTTTTCGTCCTGGGCGGGCCGGAGACGCAGCTGCATGACATTCTTTGGGCCGTCCATGACGGAAAAAACCATGGTAGAAGCAAGGGGGAGGAATATTTCGGGGAGTTCCCGGTTACGGTGGGAGGTCGGGGGCCGAGCGATGCGCGTTTCTCTCGTACACGTACGCGCATGTGTGCGAGGCGTTGGCTCTAACTGAGCCCGAGCGAGGCATTGGGCTCTAACTGAACCCGAGCGATTGCACTGCAGGCTACGCGTTACTAAACCCGAGCGATCGAACGATGGCTGTTAACTGAACCCGATCGAGTGATTCCTTGGCTACTGCTGCTAACTGAAGCCAATCGATGGGATGAACAGTGAGCACTACGGGGGAGGGGGGGGTTGGATGAACAGTGAGCGGTGGCGTTGCCTCTGGATGAACAGGACCCCGTGGTGTGGTGGAGGGCTGGATGAACAGTAGACGATGGAGGGGTGCCCGTGGAGGGGTGGATGAACAGGACCCCGTGGTGTGGAGGGCAGGATGAACAGTAGACGGTGGAGGGGTGCCCGTGGAGGGGTGGTTGAACAGGACCCCATGGTGTGGAGGGCAGGATGAACAGTAGACGGTGGAGGGGTGGTTGAACAGTAGCCGGTGGAGTAGCACGCGGTGGAGGCTAGATGAACAGGAGCCCGTGGAGGCTGGAGGAGGTCGACGGTGGATGAACAGTAGCTCGTGGAGGCTGGAGGGGGTTGACGCTGGAGATGAACAGTATCCCGTGGAGTCCCGTTTTGCGGTACGCCACACCCCTCCCGATGAACAGGACCCCCGTTTCAACTGTAGTGCCCCAACACAAGTCTGTTTCCTCCATTTTGCGGTACGCCACACCCCTCCCGATCAACAGGACCCCCGTTTCGACCGTAGGAGGTCCGTTACCTCCGTTTTGCGGTACGCCACACCCCCGTTTCGACCGTAGGAGGTCTGTTTCCTCCGTTGTGTGGTACGCCAGGCCTCGTTTCCATCGCCTCTTCCGTCCAAGTCCTCCCGATGAACACGACCATGCATTCCATTCCGACCAATGAACACGCCGACGTTGTTTCTCCGTTCCGACCCAGCCATGTACACAAGCCCTCGCCGTACAAATGCGCGAGTAGGCGTTCGAGACCCCGCCCGTATGTACACATACGTGGCTGTATTTTCTTTCTTGCAGCCTGGCCGCCTCTACTACGACATGTGCGCGCCTCTACATCCACCAGTATATATGTACGTACACGTTCGCGACCAGAATGACAACGCTACGTACGCTTCGACCAGGTGGGTCCCGACTGTCAGGCACTTCCTTGCGTGCGAAGGTGTAGCTGGTGGGTCCCAGCAGTCAGGGGGAAACGTTTTTTCGCGAAATATGGTGGCCCTTCCGGTGGGTCCCTGCTGTCAGGTGGAGGAATCATTATTTTCCCGTAATAAGGAGGCACTTCCTTGCTGCCGCTGTGGACCCAGCTGTCAGCCTCTCCACGTACAGTCCACGTCCGATGGAAGTCGTTCCTTGACCACGTTGACCACGCCGCCCCGAGAGCACCAGGGCGGTGGACGACGGCGAATCCTAGGAAGGGGACGACGCGGAGCCGGGGAAGACGCGACAGTGGATGCCCACGCGTAGAGGAGTACGAGAGTTCACTGGTTCGCTGCGGTGTGAGGTTGCCGTCACCGTAGAATAACAGGTGGTGTGGGTGAGTAGAGGGATGGCCTGGCCAGCGGTGGGAGTAGTAGGGGGCGGTGAGGCCTCTGCCGCATCGAAGCGGACCACGGGAGGCAGGATCACGAGGCACGACCGGCGCTGGTTTGGGCGGCTGGAGCATGAAGACCAGAGGTTGAAGAAGAACTACGGCTGTTGGATGGACATCGTATGGTCACTGGAGCTAGAATCGTTCATATTGACTAAGTTGACAAAGCCCTTCGTCCCCGTCAACTTAGTAGGCCCACAAGTCAGCCTCCCAGCAAGGTGGGTCCCAGCTAGCCGGGGGAGTATTCATTTTTTTGTGCGTAATAAGGAGGCACTTCCGGTGGGTCCGAGATGACAGCGGGGGGAATGTTTTTTTTCGCGAAATGCGGTGGCCCGTTCGATGGGTCCCAGCAGTCAGGGGGAAACGATTTTTTCGCAAAATACTGGTGGCCCGTCCGGTGGGTCCCTGCTGTCAGGTGGAGGAATAATTATTTTCCGTGTACTAAGGAGGCACTTCCTTGCGGCTGTAGTGGACCCAGTTATCAGCCTCTCCACGTACAGTATTCTTCCGATGGAATTCGGTCGTTGACCACATTGACCACGACGCGCCGACAGCACCACCGCGGTGGACGACGTCGAGGCCTAGGAAGGGGACGACGCGGGGCCAGGGAAGACGCGGCAGTGGATGCCCACGCGGAGAGGAGTACGAGGGTTCACTGGTTCGGCTGCGCTACCATCGCCGCAGAATAACAGGGGTTGTGGGTGAGTGGAGTGGAGGGATGGCCTGGCCAGCGGTGTGAGTAGTATGGGGCGGTGAGGCCTCCGCGGCAGCACAGCCGGCCACGGGAGGCAGGAGCAGGCGGCACGGCTGGCGCTGGTTTGGGCAGCTGGAGCAAGAAGACCAGAGGTTGAAGATGCACTACGGCCGTTCGATGGACATCGTACGGTCAGTCGAGCTAGAATCGTGCATATTGACTAAGTTTACAAAGCCCTTCGTCCCGGTCAACTTAGTAGGCCCACTATACCGGGTCCCAGCTAGCACAGGGAGTATTCATTTTTTTGTGCGTAATAAGGAGGCACTTCCTTGCGTGCGAAGATATAGCTGGTGAGTCCAAGCTGTCAGCGGCGGTAACGTTTTTTCGTGAAATACAAAGGCCGTTTCGGTGGGTCTCAGATGTCAGGTGGAGGAAATCATTATTTTGTGCGTAATAAGGAGGCATTTCCTTGCGTGCGGCCGTGGACCCAGCTGTCAGCCTCTCCACGTACAGTCCACTTCAGATGCATGTCGAACGTTGACCACGCTCACCACGCCACGCCGAGAGCACCAGGGAGGTGGACGACGGCGAGGCCTAGGAAGGGAACGACACGGAGGCAGGGAAGACTCGACCGTTGTTTTTGTTTCCCATGCAGAGGGTTTACTGGTTCGTCTGCCGTCGCCGGAGAATAACAGCAGGTGTGGGTGAGTAGAGGGATGGCTAGGCCAGTGATGGGAGTACGGTGGGGCAGTGAGGCATGTGTGGCAGCACAGCCGGCCACGGGGAGGAGGGAGCAGGCAGTCTCGCCGGTGCTTTTTTGAGCGGCTGTAGCAGGAAGAGCAGAGATTGAAGAAGCACGACGGCCGTTGGATGGACATCCAACAGTGTACATGCCATCTGTGGAAAGCCTCAAATATATGGAAAACAGCATACAACCCATCTGCCATTATTTTAAATAATTTACAGCCCATTTGCTAATTCTTACGGGTTTTTTTGGAGCCCATATTCTTTATGTTAGCATTACAGCCCATACTGTGGCCACGGTTAAAAAATTATATGAAATTTTGCATATGTCGGTGCGGTCTGAACTGTTTTTAATCCCGAAATTTCGAGTCACATTCAGATTGATTTTAAAAATAAATGTATATCAATATAGAATCCAATAAATTGTCCATGCATAAAAATCGATGCAATTTAAAATCTTGAAATGAAAAAAAGATATTTGAAAATAATTGCCGGTTTGATGTGTTTTAAAAATGTACAACCCATTTCTCATTACTGATAGGCCACTGTCCTCGTCTTGAAATATTTGCAGCCCAATAGGCCTGATAAAATGACTTACTTGAAAAATCACAAAAAAACTGGGCTAGCCATTTTCAGAAAGAAAAAAAACTACTGGGCTGGTCTGTGGTAAACATAAAAGAAAAGGCTATCTAGACAGGCTAGAGTGTCCCGCACAGCCCAGTTGACACCTTGCTTCCGTCTCAAAAACAAATTAGATAAATGCCACTCCAATTATGGCGATTCATAAAAATGCCACTGCAATTTCCAAACTTTGAAAAATGCCACCGCAATTTTTGCAAACTTTGAAAAACGCAACTGCAGTTTGCAAACTTTGAAAAACGCCACTCCAGACTTCGAAAAATGCCACTAGAAATGGCATGAAATGGCATTTTTCAAAGTTTGGAAATTGCAATGGCATTTCTCGGATACACCAGATTTGGAGTGGCATTTATCAAAATAACCCAAAACAAAAATAACTGGGCGAGCTGCTGGGTCCCTGGTGTCAGCCGCTCGTTGTGCAATTCTCTCGTTTATTGACTACGTTGATAATGGCATGGGACCCAGATGTCAGAAATCCACTAGGAGGACCATTTTTTCTATTGGCTTGAAATAAGGAGGCACTTGCTTGCGTACGAGCTTGTCAGTTTCTTTAGAGGTAGGCATTTTTATTCAAAAAACTGCCACTTTGCATCTTGCGTCGCAAATAAAACTGCCAGGAGCGCATTTATAGGCTAGCTAGTGATCGATCAGTAACTTGTAAACACTGAGCGAACAGAATTAAGTAACTATTAATGCATCTCAATGATTCACTGATCATATACAAATATGTAGCTCCAAAAGCAAAGATCAGCCACTTCGGATCTTGCGTCGCAACTAAAACTAACTAGTATGATTCCCATACATAAGATCAACATGTTAATGCATCTCAATGACTCACAGATCATATACATATATGTAGATCCAAAAGCAAAGATCTAGAAAAAACATCTGTTCTTCCTACTAACATGGATGCTTCTATTGGCGAACATTCAGTACAGACTGAAAGACAAATTTGTTTGTGAAGTCTACAATTCCTCTTGCAAACATAAGTGGTTTCACCAACAGCTGGAACCATGAGAATGAACCAGACATGATGGAGGAACATGCACTGCAATATGATTTGGTCTTCCCTCGATCACACTGCGAGATTATTTTCGGAATACAATCTTTAACTTAGGCAAAATTATGTCCATTGTATAATCAGACCAAAGCAATGAAGCACCTGGTGTTGGCCAATAAATAGTATAGTACTACTTTTCTGCAGTCCATGAAGTGACTATACAATCTTTCTGTGTCTATTTTCAAATGGCACTGCATGCAATGACTATACTATTCTCTTGTGCAGTTCAACCGAAATTGCGGGCACTTTGTTGGTTTGCCAAATAGCAACGGGCAGACATCTCTGTCTGCACTAATATCAAGCAGCTAGTAAACATATACCACACCTTGTATTTTCGGTTTAAACATGTCTCTTCCACTTAGCATCTGTCATGTTCTGCACTGGACAATCTGATACAATTATGTTTTGCCCTGGACAATTTCATACTGGATTGATTTGCTGGTTCAGAGCAGAAATATAGCGCCTATTCTTCATCAGACCAAGGATATCCATGTTCACAGTGATGGAAGAGGTGAAATTGATACAACTGAAATTGAGCATCCAATCATTGAATCCTGTCCTGCACCTCCAATGTAGGTCCACCCTCCCAATAAATTCACATGCAAACCACTAGTATTACTATCTAATGACAGTACAAAAAGAGTAGCAAGATAGTAGCAAACCATGTACCTTCGTAATGAACAGCTCATAGTGCCACCAATTGGATATAAAGGTTGGGAAAAAACATGCTCCTAATGTTGAACCAGTTGGACTTTTTCTGCAGTTCCACTCAAATCGAGCATCCCTGTTTGCATAGATATTGAAAGTGTGACTACTCTAAAAGTGGCACTAGTTGATGCATAGACTCACAAATATAGGCATTCCAATTTATTAATGGGAAAAGGTAGCAAGACTGTTTCTAACCACCTATTTGAAGGAATAAATAAAGCAACAACGGCTGATGTGAGGAAGAAATACATAGTTTTTTCTGGAAAAGTGAGCCATTCCTGACCTTTCCTCTTCTTTTAAGAAAATTTTGTGCAGTTCTACTAAAATAAAATGCCATCACCGCCTTGACAATTCAGTGACACTGTACAAAAGGAAATGACTTAACATTACATCATGATGTCAAGTATGTAGTCGACACGCATTAGAGACAAACATACAGACCTCCTCAAGAGAACAGCCGGAGGAGGAGGTGCCCACTCTTGACCTTTCCTCTTGTCTTCATAATTGTCTATGCAGTTTAACCAAAATAAAATGACATCAGCGCCTTGGCATTTTGGTGACACTGTACAAAAAAATTAACTTATCTCATGAATGTGAGCTATGTAATCTATAAGCATTAACAGTGCAAAAATCTGTGTCGGGGGTTGGATGCGACATATGCCAAAGGATGGCTTATCATGGTGGGGTCGAGTACAACGTCGCCGGTGCCTGGAAGTGGGATGAGGCGTAGACATGCACGCCGGCGAAACTTACCCAGCTTCAGGGCTCTCCGGGGAGATAACACCCCTACTGCTGCTCTGCGGGGTCTCCGCATGATCACTATCGCAATGTGTATACAAAGTTGCTCCTTGAGCTGTTTCCTGGAGGTAGGAGAGGGCAAGGCTAGCTCTCTCCCTCTTGTGTTCTCTGGTCTAGTGTCTAAAGAATCGAACCCTTTGCATGGGTGCTCCGGGGGATTATATAGGCCTACTAAGGGAGTCCTGGATTAGGGGGTGTTCGGATAGCCGGACTATACCTTCAGCCGGACTCTAGGACTATGAAGATACAAGATTGAAGACTTCGTCCCGTGTCCGGAAGGATCTTTTCTTGGCGTGGAAGGCAAGCTAGGCGTGTGGATATTCGAGATCTCCTACCATTGTAACCGACTCTGTGTAACCCTAACCCTATCCGGTGTCTATATAAACCGGAGGGTTGTAGTCCGTAGGGCAACCATCATCATACACAATCATACCGTAGGCTAGCTTCTAGGGTTTAGCCTCCTTGATCTCGTGGTAGATCCACTCTTGTACTACCGATATCATCAATATTAATCTAGCAGGAGTAGGGTTTTACCTCCATCGAGAGGGCCCGAACCTAGGTAAAATAAAGTGTCCCTTGTCTCCTGTTACCATCCAACCTTGATGCACAGTTCGGGACCCCCTACCCGAGATCCGCCGGTTTTGACACCGACATTGGTGCTTTCATTGAGAGTTCCTCTGTGCCGTTGCGATAAGGAAGGATGCCTCTTCCCGTCTTTAAAGACGGCGCCATTACGAAAGGAGCCTTGGCTGTCGGCCAAACTCTCCGGCTAGGTGGTTTTCTCGCAACCGCCTGTTCGGCTGTTGCGCCGACGGTGACCTCCCGGGTCATCGAAAGCAACCTCCACGTCGGCTCAGAACTCGCCAAGCAATTGGATCCGATGGAGCTCTCTTCGGTTAACGAGCTCCTGGATCATATCGCCGCACTAGGCGTCGCCACAAATTACGACCAGGTTGGGCTTAAACCCGATCTGAGAGAAATTAACTCTCCCCAGGTCACCCACCACGTTGCAGTGGTGGAGACACAATGCAGCGACCCTTCATCTATCTTAAGGACTAGCTACGTCCGAATCCCCGAACCCTCCATGCCGGATATCCGCGGAGGGGAGGATACAATCCAAGACCTGAGCTTAAAATCAGGAAAATCGGATAACATCCAAGACTCCGGATCTCAGAATCCGGAAGTTTTTTGGCCTCTGAACAACAAATTGGGCGAGGTCTCAGATTCAACGACACCCGCCCACCCGATCTTAAGTGATCTTCCCCAAATCTGGAAAATGCCCGAAGAATCAGTACATCATTACTGGGCCAGATTCCTCCTGGTTATGAATAGGATAAAGGACTGCCGCGAGGGAGACGCAATTTCAATCTTTTGCAGTAACTGCACGAACAAGGGAATACTCAACGCCATCAGCCGTCGTAATATTACACGCTTTGCTGACCTGGCGTCCATAGTACAAAAATATTGTGCCATAGAAAGTGCTCGGAAAACCGAAATTGAATTTTGGGATAATCCGGCCCTGAATAGCAATCCCGTCCGAATCAAGAGGGCGCACCACAGTAAGGCGCCCGGACTAAACGCTAAAAAATCAAAACCCTCTAGGGGGCATGGAACCGTACTGGAAAAGTGGCTAGATGGACCCTGCAAGATTCAAAGTGCAGAGGACGCCACCCCAACTCACAGCCTCAGGGCATGTTGGATACTCCGGCAGGTGGCCAAAATTGGCGAGGACCTCCTAATTCCAGAGGTCAAAGGAAACCAGCCCGAGAATTTCAGTTCAGTTCTCACAGTCTTTGAGACTTTCGCATCAAATAACATGCGAAAAAGAACACTCCGCAGCCTCACTAAAGTCTATCAAGTAGCGACAATAAACCCATGGAGTAATACTGCTATCACCTTCGACGCGAGTGACGAGCCTAAAATTCGAGCAGCCAGAGCTCCAGCCGCATTGGTCCTCAGTCCCATAGTGGACGGCTGTCGCCTCGCAAAGGTACTCATGGACGGAGGCAATGGATTGAACCTCATTTACGAGGAAACCCTCCAAAAGATGGAAATAGACTGGAACCGCATTGAGCGAAGCAGCACAACCTTTAGAGGAATAATCCCCAGTCAGGAAGCGCGCTGCACCAGAAAGATCACACTAGATGTGGTATTCGGCACGCCGGATAATTACAGGTCGGAACAGATCACGTTCCAGGTGGCCCTGTTCAAAAGCGGATATCACGCTATACTAGGACGGGAGACTTTCACAATTTTTCAAGCCATACCCCATTATGGGTACATGAAGCTTAAAATGCCTGGGCCAAACGGAATTATCACCCTCGCTAGTGATTCGGACATAGCACTCCGCGCCGAGAACAAGACAACCACATTGGCCCTCGAGGCACTATCCGAAACCTTAGCGGCCGAGGAACTGACTGCGCTGCGATCCACGGTCAATAGGGATGACGTGATACTCGATAAGAGATCCAGATCCACATCCTTCAAACCAGCGGACGAAATAGGAAAATTCCAGGTCCACCCAACGGACGCCAATAAAACGGCCTCCATCGGGGCACGACTGATCCCTGATGTAGACGCCACACTGCGAGAGTTCCTACGAGAGAACTGGGACATTTTCGCTTGGCACCCCTCAGACATGCCAGGAATCCCACGCAGTTTGGCCGAACACAGCCTAAACATCCAGAAAGGATTCAAACCTGTCAAACAGGCTTTTCGGCGTTACTCCGAACCAAAGAGACAGGCTATGGGAGAGGAGCTAGCCAAGTTATTGGAAGCCGGATTCATTAGAGACATAAAACACCCGGACTGGCTAGCAAACCTGGTGATGGTACCAAAGAAGGAGAAATCCTGGCGCCTGTGTGTCGATTTCAAAGACCTTAATAAGGCCTGCCCAAAGGATCCCTTCCCCCTCCCTCGAATAGATCAAATCATCGATGCCACTGCAGGACACGATTCGTTGTGCTTCCTCGACGCATACTCCGGTTACCATCAAATCAAGATGGCAGAATCAGACCAAGCCGCAACAGCATTCATCACACCATACGGCCCATTCTGCTTCAACACAATGCCCTTTGGGCTAAAAAACGCCGGCGCAACATATCAGCGCATGATTCAAACATGTCTGGCAAACCAGATCGGCAAAACAGTGGAGGCGTATGTAGATGATGTGGTCGTTAAATCAAGACATGTCGAATCTCTAGTAGACGACTTGAGGCTCACATTCGACAACCTCCGAAAATACGACATTACGCTCAATCCGGAAAAATTCGTTTTCGGCGTTCCAGCCGGAAAGCTCCTGGGCTTCATTGTATCCGGTAGAGGAATTGAAGCAAATCCAGCTAAAATCCGAGCTCTGTCACAATTGGATGTCCGGAAAGACCTCAAACAAATACAGAAACTCACCGGATGCGTGGCGGCTTTAAGCCGCTTTATCTCCCGCCTGGGAGAAAAGGCATTGCCCCTTTACCGCCTCCTTAGGCGCGCCGAACACTTCGAGTGGACAGACGCTGCCACAGCCGGACTCGAGGAAATAAAGGCCATCTTGG
Organism: Aegilops umbellulata; assembly: GCA_032464435.1. Taxonomy (NCBI): domain Eukaryota; kingdom Viridiplantae; phylum Streptophyta; class Magnoliopsida; order Poales; family Poaceae; genus Aegilops; species Aegilops umbellulata. The sequence goes on along the minus strand of CP136057.1, from coordinate 388,249,365 downwards.
CAACAAACCCAGTCCTGGCCGCGCCGAACACTGGCGAACCCATGCTATTGTACATCGCCGCAACCCATCAAGTTGTTAGCGCAGTACTCGTCGTCGAGCGGGCAACGGACGGACACAAACTCCCCCTTCAAAGGCCGGTTTACTACGTGTCCACTGTCCTCACACCATGCAAATCACGGTACCCGCATTACCAAAAGATCGCGTACGCGGTGTTTATGGCATCCCGGAAGCTACGACACTACTTTCAAGAGTGTTCTATAACAGTAGCCTCGGAAGTACCACTCAACGATATTATCAACAACCGCGATGCAACGGGCCGGATAGCAAAATGGGCCATAGAGCTCCTCCCGTTTGACATAACCTACAAACCACAGCGAGCCATTAAATCGCAAGTCCTAGCCGACTTCGTCGCCGAATGGACAGAGGCCGAACTCCCTAAAGAGTACGGCACATATTCAAACTGGATCATGCATTTCGATGGCTCCAAAATGTTGGCCGGACTAGGGGCTGCCATCGTTTTGACGTCCCCTACAAGGGACACAGTCCAATATGTACTCCAAATTATGTACACAGACTCCAACAATGCAGCCGAATACGAGGCCCTTCTGCATGGTCTCCGGATGGCAGTATCCATAGGCATTCAACGCCTGGAAGTACGCGGGGACTCAAACCTCGCGATATCCCAAATAAATGGCGACTTTGACGCCAAAGACCCAAAAATGGCAGCTTATCGCAATGCCGTCCTAAAAATGTCAGTTCGGTTTGAGGGACTGGAGTTTCACCATATAGCCCGAGAAAACAATCAGGCAGCAGACGTCCTGGCACGCATCGGAGCAAAACGAGATGCGGTCCCCCAACATCTTCTTAGAAGATTATTCAAGCCATCTGTAGCATGGGAGGGGGAACCCTCGGATAAATATTCCGGACATAACCGCACAACCCGACGCCGAACAATCCGACATAATCGGAGGCCCTGCCACCGAAATCACACCGTCAGCCCACGTAATAATGGCGGTCATCGCCTCGTGGACAGAACCATTCCAAGCCTACCTTACTAGGCAGGAACTCCCAGAGGACCAAAACGAGGCACGCTGCATAGTGCGGCGATCTAAATCCTATAAAGTCCACGAGGGAGAGCTATATAAGAAAAGCACTACAGGAGTCCTTCAAAGATGTATCTCCGAAGAGGAAGGGCGGAGTCTGTTGGCCGAAATTCATGCCGGACTCGGTGGCCACCACGCTGCAACTCGGTCCCTTGTAAGCAAGGCTTTCCGTACGGGCTTTTATTGGCCGACGGCCCGAGCAGATGCTCATGACTTAGTCAAACGATGCGTCGGTTGCCAGCTCTTTGCAAATCAAAGCCTTATGCCGCCCAACGCCCTCCGAACCATCCCCATCACTTGGCCTTTCGCGGTCTGGGGGCTTGATATGGTGGGACCCCTTAAGGGTGGAACCCACATGAAAAAATACTTATTGGTCATGGTGGATAAATTCACCAAATGGATAGAAGCCAAGCCTGTTAAGACGGCCGAATCCGAACCCGTGGTAGACTTCATATCCGGGGTCGTACACCGTTACGGTGTCCCCCACAGCATTATCACCGATAACGGCACAAACTTCACCTCTGACGAAGTAAAGTTGTGGTGCAAAAACATGGGCATTAAGCTCGATTTTGCTTCCGTCTATCACCCACAAACTAACGGTCAGGTCGAACGTGCAAATGGTCTCATCATGAGCGGTATCAAACCCATACTAGTGCGGTCCCTAAAGGAATCCAATACGCACTGGGTAGAGGAGCTCGACTCCGTACTCTGGGGGCTGCGAACCACGCTGAATCGTACCACCGGATTCACACCATTTTTTATGGAGTACGGCACAGAGGCAGTTCTGCCCTGCGATATAATTCATGACTCACCTCGAGTGCGCATGTACGAAGAAAGAGAAGCCGAGCATGATCGGCAGGACAACCTGGACGCCTTAGAGGAGGAGCGCGACGTGGCTAAAGCCCGTTCCGCATTTTATCAACAGCAGGCTCGAAGATATCAAAGCAGAGAAGTACGAGCCAAAAATTACAACGTTGGCGAACTAGTCCTACGCCTGCCGGATAAGAAAAAGGATAAACTCAAGCCCAAATGGGAAGGTCCCTTCATAATTGACCAAGTCCTAACTGGTGGAGCGTACCGCCTGCGAGATGCGTCGGATAACCGACTCGAGCCGAACCCATGGAACGCCGCACGTCTCTGAAGATTCTATGCCTAGCGCCGGACTCGGGGTTTGTCTCCTTCCTCTATCCACTTTTATATTTTTCTGTTTTTGTCTCCCCCACTCTTTCCTTTTATAGCCCTTAAAGGCTCATCATGTGACGCGCCACTCGCGCTCCTTAAACCTGGGGGCTTCTCTAACAGAAGCTTGTTTATATGGGTTTCACGCCCAACGCACGCGTCAGACTTCCGCATGCACCTTTTCTTCACCATTATATGCATCGATATGACTTAAGTTTTTGCCAAGCTGGGTTGCCTGGCTCCTGTGCTTACCCCTACGTTCCCGATTGTTCGGCTAGGCAGTAAAGGGAGCACCTCTGCGATTGTTACTGCCGGATAAGCCGGATGTGTACCTCAGACTGGGTGAAGCCGAAAGCTAGCGTTCTTAAGGGAATATTCGGTCGGTGAACTAAAGATGAACCTTTTTTACTTATACATGCCCCCAGATGTTTTCCTGCACTTGCAGTCCGGACGTGCACTTCAGGGCACGCCACCCCAGCGAAAGGAACCCTTAACGGAACTATTCTCTCTGGAAGATGTTTCTTACTAACCATGTAATATAACATAACTAGTTGGGCACTTGTCTGATAAAGCACTAATGACCCCTACGCCTGGTCTCCACGCATACCTCGGTTCTTATATAGCCGTTATGGTATTCGGACACACTCCGGACCATCAGGTCCCGAGGTCGAAGCGAAAAGTTCGGCAACGACAAACGATCTACAATCCGGCTAGATGGCATTTCACATGTCAATTATAAATTACATAGTCATCTTGACTGATTGTATTCCTCCTCTATACCATCTAACAGGCTGTCTAATTTACAGTCCTGCTGAGAATACTTTGCGGCCAATTTTACCTGGCCATACACTAAGCTCACAAGGATCTCCTTCCCGTCAGGCCCCACCGGTCTGACCTCGGCCATGTGATTGGGGTCAGACTTCGTAAAGCGGGTCTTCACCATGGCCCAGGCCTCCCTAGCGCCTTGTCGGCAGGCTGATATGTTCCACAACCGGAAGCGCCGCCGAGCCCCCTTCAGCTTCTCTGCAAGCTCTCCAAGGCCCTCGGGCGTAGAGTGGGAAGGCCATAAGGCTTGGGCAACGCCTCGCATCGCCTGCCGAATTCGCTCGTGCAGTTGCAGGAGTTCGGGAAGTAGGTCACCCGTAGAACCGGGTATCTCCTCTGCAGGACGACCTGTGAGCATACCTACAGACAATACTATGTTATTCGACTTCCTCGCCGAACTCATTTTTCAAAGTTCGTTCAAGCACTTACTAAATATGCCGCGTCGAAGCCGTTGATTCTCCTTCATGGAGTCCGACAGCTGGCCACGAACGTCCTTCAGTTCAACATCCAGCTTGGTGTTGGCATCCTGAAGATCATTCTTCTCTCGCCTCACCCTTGTCAACATACTCTCACCAGCCTTTAACCGGCGTAAGAGTTGTTGCTTCTCCGGATCAAGTCCGGTGCCATTTGCAACATGAATTGTCAGATTTGCACCCAAGCCACACAATACTAATCTTTCGAAGTGTATCTTACCTGAGGGGGTCCCTTTGGGCTCCCCTGTTGCGGCTAGTGCAGCCTCTAGTTGGGCCTTGCACTTTTCCAGTTCCTGGGACAGAACGGTGTTTTTCTCTGTAAGAACCTGCATGTTACATGACCCTTAAATCAGTTACTTTAACTGTTTCAAGTCTCGGGGGCTACTGGTACATATATATATATAGATTTAACCAAAATTTTCTTACCCGTATGTCTTTCACATACTGCTCCGTGGCTCTGACTAAACCATCTTGAGCGGCACGAAGGTACGCATCTCCCGAATTAAAGGCATCTAAAGCCTCCCGGGAGAAACAAGCATCGCGCAGAACTGTCCGGCGACGCCTGTGGTTCATGGCACTCTCCACTTCTGAATTAGTGGCAGACAGCCGGTCTGCATCCTCTGTTGGAGGAGCGTCCGGTACGCGCCTGGTGCTCGTCCCCGCTTCCGGACCAGGCGTTGGAGCCTGGCTAGTGGAGGAGCGATTGGCAACCTCTCCAGACATAGTCCGGCGAGGCCTCTTCGTCCTGGAAACAGCGCGAATGTTAATACGCCTTGACAGAATAACACCAGGGAAACAGAGGGCGCGTTATACCTTTGTGCCGGAATCTCAGTCCGGACTACATTTCTTTTTGCCCCACGGGGCCCTACGGCCCCTCGTTGGCTAGCCGCTGCAGGTTCGGCCTCCCGCCTCGGAAATCTCCCCTGCGAAATACGGTTGTCGTTTGAAATGCCGGAATATGTGAGAAGGGAATCTCTCTTGAGGGAATAAACACTCCGGTTTCTGTCACCTGGGAGGCCGGGATTAACCCGGGGTAATCGGCCGTGATGGCCACCAAGGTATCGTCCTTGCTTAACTGATGGAACACCCCGTCGATGAGCTCCACCGATATGTCCGGATCCTCTTAGGAGTCCAAATCGAGGGACCGTTTTGGGTCCTCAGGCTGTGGAGGGCAGCTGTTGATATCCTTTACTTCCTGTCGCAGTTCCTGCATTGAAATCGTCAGATTATGTATCTAGTCGTGGGAGCGTTAAACAAACAGGCAAGTGCAATTGTTCACTTACCCAACTTGGAGGTTCGTACATAGTGAATCTGGCCCGCGGGTTGACGCGAAGGAAGTCCTCCTTTTCTCCCTTGTACAAAGATGTTAAAATCTTTACTAGAGCGGCAGCTGTGGCTGGCCCCTTACGGCCGTAACAGGTGGCGTCATCCTCCCCGTTGAAATCCCACATGGGGTGGCCTCTATATTGAAGCGGCTGCACCCCCCGCATAATGCATGTGGCCATGACTCCAATCATGGTTAGTCCGGAATGAGCCAACAGTCTTATCCGGCCCATCAGATAAAGGACATCTCTGTCATTTTCTCTCCGAGAGCTCCGCGGACGCCAGCTCAAGCGTTTCTTCAATGGAACGCTGTTAAACTCGGGGAGACCGACCCGGATAGGGTCCAGCAGCGGGACGTCATCTATGTAAAACCATTCCAAAGGCCAGTCCTCGGACGCCTCTTTTGGGGTTCCGGATGGGTATCCGGTCCCGGCGATGCGCCATACTTTGGCTCCGCCCACTTGATAAATGGACCCCTTTTGAGAACGGGGCACCAAGCAGAACAACCTCTTCCTAAGTGCAAAATGAGCCTCGACGCCTAAAAATAGCTCGCAAAGGGCAACGAAGCCCTCAATATGTAGTACAGAGCCGGGCGTGAGATTGTGTAGCTGGAGGCCGTAGAACTCCAGAAGCCCGCGGAGGAATGGATGAATTGGAAATCCCAGTCCCCTTAATAAATTAGGGACGAGGCACACCCGCTCTCCTTTAGAAGGATTGGGGGTGCTCTCCGCTTGCTTTTCCGCCATTATAGGTGGCGAGTCCGGCTCGGACCGGGGCCGTATATGCCTGGGGAAGGAATCCCTTGGCCTGCAGCGACACTAACTCGCTGTGTGGGATGGTGCAACTCTCCCAGTCTCTGGGTTTAGGACTGGAGGGGCGAGGGGAGGAGCTGCGACGGCTGGCCATGTTGGAATGGACCTTTGCCGGAGACGCTCTGATGATAACTCGCGGAGAGGAGAAGATGTGGTTTGGATCTATATCCCCATCCTGTTAAATAGGCGGCTCGTTTATATGCCTAAGAGTGTGGATGTAAAAACACCCCAGACTTTTTGCATTCGTTCAGCACGTGGAAGACGGCCATTATTGGGCACTGAGGCCGAGGAGCGCTGCATTACAAAAATCGGACGTTATTCATACAGGTACACATGATTCGGAGGAGGAACCCGCCTTGCAATGCCGAAGACGATTTGCGCGCCAGACTCGTCGTCATTGAAGCCTGGTTCGGGGGCTACTGAGAGAGTCCTGGATTAGGGGGTCTTCGGATAGCCGGACTATACCTTCAACCGGACTCCAGGACTATGAAGATACAAGATTGAAGACTTCGTCCCGTGTCCGGAAGGATCTTTTCTTGGCGTGGAAGGCAAGCTTGGCGTGTGGATATTCGAGATCTCCTACCATTGTAACCGACTCTGTGTAACCCTAACCCTATCCGGTGTCTATATAAACCGGAGGGTTGTAGTCCGTAGGGCAACCATCATCATACACAATCATACCATAGGCTAGCTTCTAGGGTTTAGCCTCCTTGATCTCGTGGTAGATCCACACTTGTACTACCCATATCATCAATATTAATCTAGCAGGAGTAGGGTTTTACCTCCATCGAGAGGGCCCGAACCTGGGTAAAATAAAGTGTCCCTTGTCTCCTGTTACCATCCGACCTTGACGCACAGTTCGGGACCCCCTACCCGAGATCCGCCGGTTTTGACACCGACACCTACCCCCCCCCGGGGTACAATGGTAATCCGGCTGGGCGCGGGTCCCAGCTGTCTGTCTCTAATGTCGTCGTCTTCTCCAACGACTACTGGGACCCGCCGCCTGCTGGGCCCTGCCGACTAACCCGATCACTGTAGCCGTGCTTCTGGTGATGTTGGCTTGGTCGTGGGGTCATGGCAACAGTGCCGCCGCCTGATGGGCGATCACTGTCGCCACTCCCCATCTTATCTGGTTAATGGCGTGCGGGGCCCGTGGGAGGAGCTGGCTGACTCTCGGAGGCCGACTCCCATGGGATCTGTCCTATGGTGCTCTGGCCGTCTTCGGTCCCCCCGCTAACTAGCGGGACCCGCCGTCTCCAGGCCGTACAGGCGGGCCAACGTGGGAACAGGGTTCCACCACTGGGGCGGACGTCAGGGCTAGCATGGCAACAGTGCCGCGCCGGACGGAGATCTCCTTCGGTACGGCGCACTGTAGCCATACCCGCCCTTGGTAATCGGGGTGAGGAGGGTCGTACTGTGTCCATCCCCTGTCCCGTCTTTCTTCTCGAAGGCAGAGGGTGGTGAAGTCACGGGCCGACTCCCCATAGTCAGCTTCTCTGGAAGTCGCCCACTAGGAGTCGGCTCATTTCGTAGTCGTCTCTGGGATTCGGCCGTGAGTGGGTAGTCGGCGGTGCTGCAGCCGACTCCCAGAGGCGGCCCTCTGTCTTGAGATTCTTGAGGGGCGAAGCCTGCCCCGATGTCTTAAAAGGTTCTGGGTCTCGGGTAAGCCTACCCGTGGCCCATTACTCCGATAGTAGTCCCCCAAGCTGGTGAGGCGCCGAGGGAGATACGTCGAGGAGCCTCAACAGTTTCTTTCTTCCAGCGGTTGGATCCGGGACTCGCCCGCCGCCTTCCTTCGAACCGACTATTGCGAGGCGAACTCGCTCGGGCCGCCTCCACCAAGCCGACTACAGAGAGACGGATTTGTCGAAGGTCGTCTTGCTCCTTAAAGAGTTTGAAAGTCGTGGTGGGATTCAGACGGCGTGCTTGATAAGCTACACCGTCGCCGCCAGCTGCGGACCCGCCGGACGGCGCCACGTGGCCGGGCCAGTCTGCCAGCCCACGCGCGCGACGGGGCAGGCCCGTAGGAGGGGCCCGCCATGACCGCGCCTCGGCCTTTGAACGGATCTGCCGCGGCCGTGCGGGCGGTTGGGATTCCAGCGCAGTAAATACGCGTAGTAACTCGTGTGGTAAATCATTGGGGTCGTGGGGGCGCGGGCGCAGTTAATCCCACGACGCCCCCTCGGCTTCTCAGCCTGCAGGCCTATAAGTAGGCGGAGGGAGCGGGGCGGCGAAGCACATGCGCCCGCTCTCCCTCGTTTCCCTTTGCTTCTTCCTCTTTCTTCTTCCTCCCGCCGCTGCTGCGCCGAACTGCGTCCCGCTTGCAACGATGAGCTCATCCTCCGCCGCCGTGCACTCCGGCATGTGGGACGGCTCTGAGATCGACGACGACATCATCGATTTCCTCCGCAAGACGCGTCGCCTCCCCGGCGCGGACCTCGTGCGGGCCCGTGCCCCGCCGGCGAAGGAGGTGACGCCGGCGCCGGAGGAGGGCGAGCAGATCGTATTCCGCTCGCACCTCATGCGCGGCCTGGGGCTGCCGGCGAGCGGGTTCTTCCGCTCGTTTTTGGAGTTCCACGGCCTCCAGCCGCACCACCTTACCCCAAACACGGTGGTGCTGCTGGCGGCCTTCACCACTTTGTGCGAGGGTTTCCTCGGCGTTCTCCCCACCATCGAGCTGTGGGGGGAGTTCTTTCAGTCCAAGCTCGGCACGCACGTCGCCGGCGTGCCAGCCCAGTGCGGTGGCCAACAACCCATTCCCCGCCATCCAGCTAATCAAGTCGGTGAAGATGTGGCAGCGCTCTTACTTCTACGTGAAGAACGTCGCCCCAGAAGGCGACTGGGTCAATCTGCCGGCTTACGAAGCCGGCGCGCCGGCTGGGAGGCTCCCCAATTGGTCCTACCGCGCCAAGACGCTGACTCCGGCTGGTGCTGCCGCCGTCGCGTGACTCCGAGTGCTGACGCAGTCGGAGGGTCTGACTGGGGCCGACTTGCTGGCTGCCTTCGTGGCGCGCCGAGTCCTCTCGCTCCAAGGCCGGCCTCATCTGATCTGTCAGATGAGCGGCCACCGGGACCCCAGTCGGATGTGCACCAAGGACATGCCCCACGCGGAGGTCGCGGACACGGTGAATTTCATCGCGAACTGCGGCCTATCGGAGGGTTGGCAGTTCGGCATGGAGCTGTACTCGCGCGCCAACCCCCCGCCGGTTGTAAGTTGTCTTTGTTCTTCTACTTTTCCTTTTTGCAGCCGAATCCAACTCTTTATCTTTTTAGCCTTCGAATCAGAATCCTCTCGTCCAGCCCTCAGCCGGCTCCATGGGGCCGGCCCGCCAGTTCACCCCCGACCGAGCAGAGAGTGACGTCGACGACCCCGACCTGGGGGCGGCGGCGATGGAGGCCGACGCCGACGGAGGCGGTGGAGGAGAGGAAGGCGGCCTCAGGCCCTCAGCCACCTTTGCCGACTGGCCCGTTGACGATGACGGGGAAGTCGCCCCGCGCCACCAATCAAGAGCCGGCCATCACGGCGCGAGCTCATCCGCCGCCTTGGGCGGGCTAGGCGGCGCGAGGAAGCGCCGGGCCGGGCCGAGCTCCACTGGCGGCCGGGAGAAGAAGTTCAAGGGGGCGGCCGCCGCGACCAAGCGGGAAGAGGCGGTCGCGAGGGCCCAACGCTTCCGCAAGGAAGTGAAGAAGCCGCCGCTATCCTCTGGGTAAGTGCTTCTGTCTTTTGTCTTGTTTTATCTTCTGGTGGATTTGGTCCAGGTCTTTTATATGCTTTCCCTGTTCCAGGGCTCCCCTCGCCCTCGGGAGGGTTACCGCCGCCTCCATCAGGGGGTCGGCAGAGTCGTCTGCCGCCACTCGGCGCATTGACCCCGCCGCCGACCTCCGGGAGGCGACGGAGTGGAACGCGCAGGAGAAGCGCGACGAGGACGAAGCCGCCTACTGAGAGAAGGCGGAGGCCGAGAAGGCGGCCGCCTCCGCTCAAAAGAAGCTGGAGGAAGCCGAAGCCGCCGTCGTGGCAAAACAGCAGGCCGAAGAAGCCGCGCGCCGCCAGTCGGCGTTGTACGTCATCCCGCTGAACTCGGCGCGGCCGCCTCAGGATTTCACGGAGCAGACCGGGGAAGCCGGCGGCGATCATCCCATCATGGAGAAGGAAGGCGGCAAGGCCTCCGAGTCGGACAGGCTGTGGCGCAGCTGCTCCTCCAAGTCGCCTCGCCAACGCGCCGCCGTCTTGAAAAGGTGACTTCGGCGCCACGCCCCCTGGAGGCCGACGCCGCCAGCTCGGCCATCCCAGACGTCGAGGAAATGAGCGTCGCGCCCGTCGGGTGGGTGCGAGGAGGCAGCACGGGTCCGCTGAACAAGGCGCTCCTGGACGTCCAGGCAAAGTTGCGAGCTGAGGGCGACGCCATCCAGAACTTCACCAAGGCGTATCTGGCGTCGCGAGCAGCCGTCCGGGTATGTTTCTTCTGACTTTGTTTTTTCTTGCTCTTCTCTATGGGTGCGCGCCAGTGCACCCACTGGGTGTAGTCCCCGAGTTCCGGGCCGGCTGCTGAGCAGGCGGGTCGGAACTCCACTGGAGAGTTCCAAATGCTTACTCTTGTTTGAAATGTTTATCACAGGATTATCACAACCTCTGGGTCACCACCTTCAACCGCAACGTTGAGGAGCTGGGCAAGCGGACCGCCGATTTTTCGGAGAGCTGGAGTGAGTTTCCTTCTTCGCGGGGGCGCGCTGGCGCACCCGCGGGCTGTAGTCCCCGAGATTCGGGCCGACTGCTGCGCAGTCGGGCCAGATCTTCCTGGCGACCTTCTTGTTTGACGACTTATGTCATTCTTCTTTTTTCTTCAGAGTCCAATGCCATTCTTCAAGAGCAGCTGGGCGCAGCCAACACCGCCTTGCGCGCCAAGGAGGTGGAATGCAGCAAGCTCGTCACAGAGCGCGACCTGCTGTCTGCGCAGCTGGCGGAGCAGAAGGAGCTGCTTAAGAAGGCGCAGGAGGAGGCGGAGAAGAAAGAGACTGAACTCCTGGCCGAGTTCGAGACCGAGCGCTCCTCCTGGACCGACAAGGAGGCGATGTTGACCTCCGGCATCCACGAGATTGAGGATATCGTCGATGGTGAGTTTTCTTTACTCTCTTTCTTTGAGCAGCCGACTGCAGGTCGGGCCGACTCTTACTTTTTCTAACTTGCTTCTTTTTGTATTGGCAGACTTCTTCCCGGGCCACACGCAAGCTGCTACCCAAGCCATCGAGGCCGATCGCGAGGCGCGGAGAGCAGTTGGCGAGGAGGTTGCCGCCAATGCCCCCCGGACCCTTGATGAGCAGCTTCTGAGCATCGAGGCTCGCCTGCGGCCGGCTCACCGGATGTTGCACCGTCTTCAACATGTCGGCGCCCAGGCGATTGCTGCCTTGTGGCCAGACATGCCGATTCTGCGCACTCCCAGCCGGACTGCCGACTGGCTGGAGGTCGCAGCAGGCTGTCTGGAGGCTTGGAAAGGCTCCTCGGCACGGGCTGGAGCGCATCAGGCCTTGGAGTTCATCAAGGCATGGTATCCAGACCTGGACCTGGACCATCTGGCCACACTCCGTGCCGAGGACCAGCCGGAGCTGGCAGCCGTGGAGGACGCCCTTGTCAAGCGCGCCGCGGCGATCGCCGAGTACGCCGATACCAACGTCTTCATTCCTGAGCGAGCTGACAACGGCGAGGAGGCACCGCCGGAGTGGTTTGGGATGAACCCGGACTACGACGAGGACTCGGCGGAGGTGATCAGCTCCAGTGCCGAGGAGGGAGGCGAGGCGGAGGTCGGAGGCGAGATGGAGGCGCCAAAAGATGGAGCGGGCGATCAGCCTCAGCTCGACCGCGCCTCCCGCAACGAGCCGCGCCCAACCGAGCCGACTGCCACTGGAGGCGGTCAAGCCGAGACTGCTCAGCCGGCCGCCCCAACGTCCGACACCGCCATCTCCTCCGAGCCTCCAAACCCGTCTGCTGCTTCGTAGGCCGCCACCTTGTCTTTATTTATCTGCTTTAGTAGTTTCTCGAAGAACTTTGTTAATTCGCACAATTCCACCCGCGGGGTGTATTTTGAACTTCCTTCGAGGATTCGGCCAAGGGCCTATGTTATGTAAATATTTATCTAGGTCCTATCATTTCTTGCTTAGTGCTCTTTTGGCTTTTTCCTTTGCCGCATTCCTTTAGATGCCGTCTTTGCCAGTCGGACAGCCGCTCTGCGGACTGCCGCTGGATCAAATGCTTGGCTATCTTTGGGAAGGCAAGTACTTAGCCGTTCTAGAGGTTTCTTAGCAAGTCGGATAGAAAACGGTAAGCCGACTACTCAAGAGTCGGTTTTGCGAGGAATGGTTGGAAAGCCGGCTTAAGCTATGTTTACGCTTTGAGTCCTTAGCCATTTTTCATGTGGGCGCCCCTTCTTCCTTACTCCTGCCCACCAGACAGTTGCTCTACGAGCTGCGGCTTCTGACAAGAGACGGCTTAGGCGCCACACACTACTTGTCCGACTGCAGGAAGCATTTTCATAGCACAAGACGGCGAGTCCCCGGGCCGATTGGTCGAGCCTAGTGCCAAGCGGCATAACAAAGGGTAGCATACTCGGAGGCATAATACTTATCACACAGATAACAAAAAGGGCAGTCCCCGAGCTCGTCTTGTGGGGCCCGAAGTCTTGGTACTTCAATACAAAAGGGTAGCATGGTACATACTGCATCAACTGTAAAATCTTCGGACAAGATTTGCGTTCCATGGTCGTTCCGTCTCTTTGCCGGAGTCGTCCCTCTTGCGTTCTCGGGGCTTATGAGGGTCGATCAGGTAGTAGGAGTCGTTGCCCAGCACTTTGCTGATGATGAAGGGGCCTTCCCAAGGCGCCGACAACTTGTGCTGGCCGGCTATTCGCTGGATCAGTCAGAGCACAAGGTAGCCCTCTTGGAAAGATCTTGGCCTAACCTTCCTGTTGTAGTATCGGTGCAGGCTCTGCTGGTAGATGCTGGACCGGCTGAGTGCCAACAGCCTGCCCTCTTCCAGCAGATCGACGCCATCTTGTCGTGCTTCTTCTGCTTCCTCCTTGGTGTACATCGTGACTCGCGGGGAGTCGAACTCTGTATCCGTTGGGATGACGGCTTCAGCACCATAGACGAGGAAGAAGGGCGTGAAGCCGGTTGACTTGTTCGGAGTCGTGCGCAGACTCCAGAGGACGGCTGCCAACTCGTCAAGCCAACAGCCGGCCGAACGCTCCAGCGGTTCGATCAGCCGAGGCTTGATGCCGGACAGGATGAGGCCATTCGCCCACTCCACCTGGCCGTTTGACTGCAGATGGGCAACGGACGCTAAGTCCAGTCGGATGCCCTGCGTCGTGCAGAAATGGGCCAAAGCGCCTTTTTCAAAGTTGGTGCCGTTGTCGGTGATGATGCTGTGCTGTATGCCGTACCGAATTGTGTTGTCGGAGATGAAAGTCATGGCAGTCGGACCATTCAACTTCTTGATGGGCTTTACTTCTATCCACTTGGTGAACTTGTCCACTGCGACAAGTAGGTGAGTTAGGCCACCTCGTGCCGTCTTGAATGGTCCCACCATATCCAGGCCCCAAACTGCAAAGGGCCAGGCGATTGGGATAGTCTTGAGTACAGAAGCCGGCTGATGCGGCTTGGAACGGAACTTCTGGCACCCCTTGCATTTCTAGACCAACTCTTTAGCCTCTTCTAGGGCAGTCTGCCAAAAGAAGCCGTGCCGGAAAGCTTTGGTGACGAGTGCTCTTGAGGTCGCATGGTGGCCGCACTCGCCTTGATGGATGTCTCTGAGAATTGCTTGGCCTTGCTCCGGCTCGACGCAGCGCTGGTAAACACCAGTGACGCTGCGCCTGACTAGCTCTCTGTTAACTATGGTGTAAGCTGCCGCCCTGCGTTGTACTTGCCGAGCCAAGGTTTCATCAGTTGGCAGCTCCTTGTTCACCAGGAATTTGAGGATGGGCTGTGCCCACAGGGGTGCTGCTATTTCTTCAACTGCCAGAACTGCGACTTGGACGAGGGCGGCTGGGCTGGGAGGCGGCGGGCTGGAGTCCGCGGCCGCTTGCTGGATCAACCAAGTCCCCGGGCCGACTGGTGCAGTGCCCGGGCCGAGCTCTGGAGTCTTTTGTCTGGTCGCCGTAGTCCCCGGGCCGGCTTTGACTGCGGCGTTCTTGTAGTCGTCTGCAAGGATCTTTGTGCCGTTTGCTGGGGGCTCTTGAGCCGGATCCGACTCCTTCAGGAGGAGCCGGCACAAAAATGGAATCTGACTCTGGTGAAGGCTTCATGGACGGCTTGAGGTGGCGCTGAAGAGCGAAGCCAGATGGTATTGCTTGGCGGGTGGAGCCGATTCGTGCCAAAGTATCTGCTTGGTCGTTGTCGTTTCTTGGCACGTGGAGGAACTCGCACCCTTCGAAATATCCACTGAGTTGCTGCGCGAGGAAGCGGTAGCTTGCCATGTTTGCGTCCTTGGCGTCCCAGTCGCCAAATGACTGCTGGACCACCAAGTCGGAGTCGCCATAACACAGGATCCGGCAAATGCCAAGCTCTTTGGCAAGCCGGAGCCCGTGAATGAGCGCCTCATACTCAGCGACGTTGTTGGAGGCGGCGAAATGGATCTGCAGCGCATACTTGAGCTTGTCGCCTTTAGGAGAAGTGAGAACAACGCCGGCTCCCAAGCCAGTGCGCATCTTGGAGCCATCGAAATGCATCCGCCAATGGGTGGAGTCGGGCGCTGGCGGCAGGTACTGGGTCTCGGCCCAGTCGACAAGGAAGTCGGCCAGTGCTTGCTACTTGATGGTGGTGCGGGGCTGATAGTAGATCGTGTAGGGGGCCAACTCTATGGCCCATTTGGCCACTCGGCCAGACGCATCTCGGCTTCCGATGATCTCGGCTAGTGGGGCTATGCAGACCATAGTGATTGGATGCTCTTGGAAATAAGGCTTCAGATTCTTGGCGGCAAAGTGCACACCGTAACACATCTTCTGGTAGTGGGGGTAGTTCTGCTTGGAGGTTGACAGTACTTCGCTCAGGTAATATACTGGTCTCTGGACAGGTAGCCCCTTGCCTTCCTCCTTGCGCTCAACTACGATGACTGTGCTGACTACCCGGCTGGTGGCGGCGATGTACAGGAGCATGGGCTCTTTGGGAGTCGGAGCCGCCAACACAGGGGGAGTAACCAACATCTTCTTCAGCTGGAGAAAGGCCTCGTCCGCCTTGTGGTTCCACTCGAAAAAATTGGTCTTCTTCATGAGCTGGTACAAGGGGAGAGCTTTCTCACCCAGCCGACTGATGAACCGGCTGATGGATGCCAGACAGCCAGTGAATTTTTGCACATCCAACAGTCGGCTGGGTACCTCCATCCTCTCGATGGCCTTGATCTTCACAGGGTTGCACTCTATGCCGTGTTCGGAGACCAGGAAGACAAGGAGCTGGCCGGCTGGTACTCCGAAGATGCACTTTTCAGGGTTGAGCTTGATCTGGATCGGCGCAGGTTCTCAAAAGTCTCCTTGAGATCTTCCAGCAGAGTTCCATGCTTTTCCGTCTTCACCACCACATCATCCACATAGACGTGGGCATTTCTGCCGAGTTGCTTGAGGAGGCACTTCTGCATGCAACGCTGAAAGGTGGCGCCGGCATTCCTCAAGACGAACGTCATGGTCAGGTAGCAGAAGGCTCCAAACGGCATGATAAATGCGGTTTTCAGTCTGTCTGCCGGGTTCAGCTTGATCTGGTGATATCCTGAATAGGCATCTAAGAAGCTCAACAGCTCGCATCCGGCTTTGGAGTCTATCACCTGATCGATTCTCGGCAAAGCAAACTGGTCCTTGGGGCAAGCTTTGTTGAGGCTTGTGTAGTCAATACACATCCGCCACTGCTTGTTTTTCTTCAGCACTAAGACTGGGTTTGCTAGCCACTCTGGAAAAAACACTTCCATGATAAAGCCGGCTTCAAGGAGCCGGGCTATCTCTTCTCCAACAACACTTCTTTTCTCTTCTGACAGGCGGCGCAAGTGCTGCCTGACGGGCTTCACATCAGACCGAACATGTAACTTGTGCTCGGCGAATTCCGTCGGTACACCCGGCATGTCTTTGGGGGACCATGCAAAGATGTCCCGATTCTCACGGAGGAAATCGACGAGCTCGCCTTCCTATTTGCTGTCAAGGTTTGCACCTGAAGGAAATATGCCCTAGAGGCAATAATAAAGTTATTATTTATTTCCTTATATCATGATAAATGTTTATTATTCATGCTAGAATTGTATTAACTGGAAACATAATACATGTGTGAATACATAGACAAACAGAGTGTCACTAGTATGCCTCTACTTGACTAGCTCATTAATCAGAGATGGTTATGTTTCCTAGCCATGAACAAAGAGTTGTTATTTGATTAACGAGATCACATCATTAGTTGAATGATCTGATTGACATGACCCATTCCATTAGCATAGCACCCGATCGTTTAGTATGTTGCTATTGCTTTTATCCATGACTTATACATGTTCCTTTAACTATGAGATTATGCAACTCCCGTTTACCATAGGAACACTTTGTGTGCTACCAAACGTCACAACGTAACTGGGTGATTATAAAGGTGCTCTACAGGTGTCTCCGAAGGTACATGTTGAGTTGGCGTATTTCGAGATTAGGATTTGTCACTCCGATTGTCGGAGAGGTATCTCAGGGCCTTCTCGGTAATGCACATCACATAAAGCCTTGCAAGCATTGCAACCAATAAGTTAGTTGCGAGATGATGTATTACAGAACGAGTAAAGAGACTTGCCGGTAACGAGATTGAACTAGGTATTGGATACCGACGATCGAATCTCGGGCAAGTAACATACCGATGACAAAGGGAACAACGTATGTTGTTATGCGGTCTGACCGATAAAGATCTTCGTAGAATATGTAGGAGCCAATATGGGCATCCAGGTCCTGCTATTGGTTATTGACCAGAGACGTGTCTCGGTCATGTCTACATTGTTCTCGAACCGTAGGGTCCGCACGCTTAACGTTACGATGACAGTTATTATGAGTTTATGCATTTTGATGTATCGAAGGAGTTCGGAGTCCCGGATGTGATCACGGACATAACGAGGAGTCTCGAAATGGTCGAGACGTAAAGAATGATATATTGGAAGCCTATGTTTGGACATCGGATGCATTCCAGGTGAAATCAGGATTTTACCGGAATACCGGGAGGGTTACCGGAACCCCCCCGGGAGCATAATGGGCCAACATGGGCCTTGGAGGAGAGGTGAGAGGGCTGCCCTCATGGTCTGTGCGCCTCCCCCCTTCCCCTAGTCCTATTAGGACTAGGAGAGGTGGGCGCCCCCTCTCTCTCTCTCTCCCCCTTGGAGAATCCTAGTCCAACTAGGATTGGGGGGGGGGGAATCCTACTCCCAGAGGGAGTAGGACTCTCCTGGCGCGCCAGGCTTGGCCGGCCAGCCCCTCCCCCTTGGCTCCTTTATATACGGGGGCAGGGGGCACCCCCAAGACACACAAGTTGATCTACGGATCGTTCCTTAGCCGTGTGCGGTGCCCCCTTCCACCAAATTCCACCTCGGTAATATCGTTGCAGTGCTTAGGCGAAGCCCTGCGCCGGTAACACATCAAGATCGTCACCACGCCGTCGTGCTGACGAAACTCTTCCCCGACGCTTTGCTGGATCGGAGCCCGGGGATCGTCATCGAGCTGAACGTGTGCCAAGAACTCGGAGGTGCCGGAGTAACGGTGCTGTGATCGGTTGGATCGCGAGGAGAACGTACGACTACTTCCTCTACGTTGTGTCAACGCTTCCGCTTCGGTCTACGAGGGTACGTAGACGACACTCTCCCTTCTCGTTGCTATGCATCACCATGATCTTGCGTGTGCGTAGGAAATTTTTTGAAATTACTACGTTCCCCAACAGTGGCATCCGAGCCTAGGTTTTTATGGTTTGATGTTATTTGCACGAGTAGAACACAAGTGAGTTGTGGACGATACAAGTCATACTGCCTACCAGCATGTCATACTTTGGTTCAGCGGTATTGTTGGACGAGACGATCCGGACCAACCTTACGCGTACGCTTACGCGAGACCGGTTCCCTCGATGTGCTTTGCACATAGATGGCTTGCGGAAGACTGTCTCTCCAACTTTAGTTGAACCGAGTGTGGCTACGCCCGGTCCTTGAGAAGGTTAAAACGGAGTCTATTTGACAAACTATCGTTGTGGTTTTGATGCGTAGGTAAGATGAGTTCTTGCTTAAGCCCGTAGCAGCCACGTAAAACTTGCAACAACAAAGTAGAGGACGTCTAACTTGTTTTTGCAGGGCATGTTGTGATGTGATATGGTCAAGACATGATGCTAAATTTTATTGTATGAGATGATCATGTTTTGTAACCGAGTTATCGGCAACTGGCAGGAGCCATATGGTTGTCGCTTTATTGTATGCAATGCAATCGCGATGTAATGTTTTACTTTATTACTAAGCGGTAGTGATAGTCGTGGAAGCATAAGATTGGCGAGACGACAACGATGCTACGATGGAGATCAAGGTGTCGCGCCGGTGACGATGGTGATCATGACGGTGCTGCGGAGATGGGGATCACAAGCACGAGATGATGATGGCCATATCATATCACTTATATTGATTGCATGTGATATTTATCCTTTTATGCATCTTATCTTGCTTTGATTGACGGTAGCATTATAAGATGATCTCTCACGAAATTATCAAGAAGTGTTCTCCCTGAGTATGCACTGTTGCGAAAGTTCTTCGTGCTGAGACACCACGTGATGATCGGGTGTGATAGGCTCTACGTTCAAATACAACGGGTGCAAAACAGTTGCACACGCGGAATACTCAGGTTTAACTTGACGAGCCTAGCATATAACAGATATGGCCTCGGAACACGGAGACCGAAAGGTCGAGCGTGAATCATATAGTAGATATGATCAACATAGTGATGTTCACCATTGAAACTACTCCATCTCACGTGATGATCGGACATGGTTTAGTTGATTTGGATCACGTGATCACTTAGAGGATTAGAGGGATATCTATCTAAGTGGGAGTTCTTAAGTAATATGATTAATTGAACTTAAATTTATCATGAACTTAGTACCTGATAGTATCTTGCTTGTCTATGTTGTGTAGATAGATGGCTCGTGCTGTTGTTCCGTTGAATTTTAATGCGTTCCTTGAGAAAGCAAAGTTGAAAGATGATGGTAGCAATTACACGGACTGGGTCCGTAACTTGAGGATTATCCTCATTGCTGCATAGAAGAATTACGTCCTGGAAGCACCGCTAGGTGCCAGGCCTGGTGCAAGAGCTATGCCAGATGTTGTGAACGTCTGGCAAAGCAAAGCTGATGACTACTCTATAGTTCAGTGTGCCATGCTTTACGGCTTAGAACCGGGACTTCAACGACGTTTTGAACACCATGGAGCATATGAGATGTTCCAGGAGTTGAAGTTAATATTTCAAGCAAATGCCCGGATTGAGAGATATGAAATCTCCAATAAGTTCTATAGCTGTAAAATGGAGGAGAATGGTTCTGTCAGTGAGCATATACTCAGAATGTCTGGGTATAACAATCACTTGATTCAACTGGGAGTTAATCTTCCGGATGATTGCGTCATTGACAGAATTCTCCAATCACTGCCACCAAGCTACAAGAGCTTCGTGATGAACTATATATGCAAGGGATGACCAAAACTATGCCCGAGCTCTTCGCGATGCTGAAAGCCGCGGAGGTAGAAATCAAAAAGGAGCATCAAGTGTTGATGGTTAAACAAAACCACTAGTTTCAAGAAAAAGGGCAAAGGGAAGAAAAAGGGGAACTTCAAAAAGAACAGCAAGCAAGTTGCTAATCAAGAGAAGAAACCCAAGTCTGGACCTAAGCCTGAAACTGAGTGCTTCTATTGCAAGCAGACTGGTCACTGGAAGCGGAACTGCCCCAAGTATTTGGCGGATAAGAAGGATGGCAAGGTTAACAAAGGTATATATGATATACATGTTATTGATGTGTACCTTACTAATTCTCGCAGTAGCACCTGGGTATTTGATACTGGTTCTGTTGCTAATATTTGCAACTCAAAACAGGGGCTACGGATTAAGCGAAGATTGGCTAAGGACGAGGTGACGATGCGCGTGGGAAATGGTTCCAAAGTCGATGTGATCGCGGTCGGCACGCTACCTCTACATCTACCTTCGGGATTAATATTAGATCTAAATAATTGTTATTTAGTACCAGCGTTGAGCATGAACATTATATCTGGATCTTGTTTGATGCGAGACGGTTATTCATTTAAATCAGAGAATAATGGTTGTTCTACTTATATGAGTAATATCTTTTATGGTCATGCACCATTAAAGAATGGTTTGTTCTTACTTAATCTCAATAGTAGTAATACACATATTCATAATGTTGAAGCCAAAAGATGCAGAGTTGATAATGATAGTGCAACTTATTTGTGGCACTGCCGTTTAGGTCATATCGGTGTAAAACGCATGAAGAAACTCCATACTGATAGACTTTTGGAGTCACTTGATTATGAATCACTTGGCACTTGCGAACCGTGCCTTATGGGCAAGATGACTAAAACACCGTTCTCCGGTACTGTGGAGAGAGCAACAGATTTATTGGAAATCATACATACTGATGTATGTGGTCCAATGAATGTTGGGGCTCGTGGCGGATATCGTTATTTTCTCACCTTCACTGATGATTTAAGCAGATATGGGTATATCTACTTAATGAAACACAAGTCTGAAACATTTGAAAAGTTCAAAGAATTTCAGAGTGAAGTGGAAAATCATCGTAACAAGAAAGTAAAGTTTCTACGATCTGATCGTGGAGGAGAATATTTGAGTTACGAGTTTGGTCTACATTTGAAACAATGCGGAATAGTTTCTCAACTCACGCCACCCGGAACACCACAACGTAATGGTGTGTCCGAACGTCGTAATTGTACTTTACTGGATATGGTGCGATCTATGATGTCTCTTACCGATTTACCGCTATCGTTTTGGGGTTATGCTCTAGAGACAGCCGCATTCACGTTAAATAGGGCACCATCGAAATCCGTTGAGACGACGCCTTATGAACTATGGTTTGGCAAGAAACCAAAGTTATCGTTTCTTAAAGTTTGGGGCTGCGATGCTTATGTGAAAAAGCTTCAACCTGATAAGCTCGAACCCAAATCGGAAAAATGTGTCTTCATAGGATACCCAAAGGAGACTGTTGGGTATACCTTCTATCACAGATCCGAAGGCAAAACTTTTGTTGCTAAAGTCAGAAACTTTCTAGAGAAGGAGTTTCTCTCGAAAGAAGTGAGTGGGAGGAAAGTAGAACTTGATGAGATAACTGTATCTACTCCCTTATTGAGAAGTAGTACGTCACAGAAATCAGTTTCTGTGACACCTACACCAAATAGGGAGGAAGCTAATGATAATGATCATGAAACTTCAGATCAAGTTTCTACTGAACTTCGTAGATCAACCAGAGTAAGATCCGCACCAGAGTGGTACGGTAATCCTATTTTGGAAGTCATGTTACTAGACCATGATGAACCTACGAACTATGAAGAAGCGATGGTGAGCCCAGATTCCGCAAAGTGGCTCGAGGCCATGAAATCTGAGATGGGATCCATGTATGAGAACAAAGTGTGGACTTTGGTTGACTTGCCCGATGATCGGCAAGCAATTGAGAATAAATGGATTTTTAAGAAGAAGACTGACGCTGATTGTCGGGGCGGACGGGCGTCCCCCCGCGAGCACCTATGGGGCCGGAGCCCCTTTCGTTGTCCGGCGAGGGGGGCGGAGGGAGCGCGGAGAGCAGATCGAGGCGGGCACACGGGCGGTTTACCCAAGTTCGGGCCGCGATGGACGCGTAAAACCCTACTCCTGCTTAGTTGTATTGAACTGGGGAGCTCGGGAGCTTGAGGAGCTAGCTGCACCGAGCGTATGGCCGTCTGGATGCCGAGTCTCCGAACCCCCGGAACCCTTGCGGAACCCCCTCTACGTTGCACACGGGCCTCCTTTTATAGCGCAAAGGGGTCACCGACAGGTGTCAACGTAAGAGAAAGGGGTAAAAGTGTAAAAGGGGTGGTAGCTGTAATAGTGCGGGAACGGTGGCGCTACAGTGCGGCACAGTGTTATCATACCTACTTCCGACGGTAGGGGACAAGGGCATTAAATGCCCGTCACGGTCGCCCGGACAGCACCGAGGCGGACCGTTAGGTGCGCCACCGTTCGCCACGATGGCGGCTGCATGCCACCGCATGCCCCAGGCTGCGCGGTGCCTCGCCACGTGCCCTCGGGGGAAGCCCCGGAGCGACGCGTGGCGGGCGAGCTGGAGCGCAGTCTTGAGGTGGCGATCTTGCCGCGGCAAGTGGCTTGCCGCGGGGGTCGTCTTCCTGTGCCTGATAGCGTGCTAGCTATCAGGCCTTGCCGGGGCGCTTGGCGCGCCGCGGCTGGCTTCTCTTGTGGTGCCTGAGTTCGGCCTTCCCGACAAGCTCCTCTTGTCGGGGGCTCGATCTTCTGTCTCGTTATACTTTGTTCCTGGATGGCCTTACATGGGCTCAGTCGTCCCGGCAAGCTCCTCTTGCCGGGGTCTTGTCTTCTTGGCCCGGCAAGCTCCTCTTGCCGGGGGCCTTGTCTTCTTGGCCCGGCAAGCTCCTCTTGCCGGGGGCCTTGTCTTGAATGCTTGGTCTTCTCTTGGCGCTTCCGGGGCGGGCCTTGCCGCAGGGTGCTACGACTGCCCGTGCACAAGTCTGGGGTACTAAGGTACCCCTACTTTAGTACACCGACAGGAGCCCCCGGGCCTGGGCCACACATGGTGCCGAGCGTTGTTGGGCCAGGCCCTAACGGTGCACGGGCACGCACAGCCTTGGTAGCGCTGCTCTTTAACTCCGCATCCGCCGCGCCTTCCCCAGGCGGCGCGCGCTTACCGCGGCGTCGTGGGGGCGAGGCGTGCGGGGTGAGCGTGACGTGGGTGGCGTGCGCGGGGCTGAACCGCACAGGCGCGCGTCACGTCGCGCACGATTTCTCGATGGCGAGAATGAAGTGTCCGCCCCTTCCCCATATAAGGCAGAGGAAGCGGGAGCGGTTCCCCTCCTTCGCCCTTACTGCGTCCTCTCCCTTCTCCAGAGATCCCATCTGCGCTCCGCCTCCATTTTTCCTCCGCCGCTCGCGCGCACTTGCGGAGCTACCGGATTCTTCGTCTCCCTTCCCTCGCCGCCTCCGCCATGGCCCCGAAGACTGAGAAGGCGAGGGCGGAGAAGACCAAGAAGGAGAAATCGGAGCACGCGGCGATGCTCACCTTGCTGCGGAAGCAGAACCTCGTCTTCGCGCCGAAGCTCGGCGCGCGGGAGCTCTGGAACAAGTATTACTTGTTCTGGGCCGAGGAGACCAAGGCGCATCCCCGCACCCGAGTCTATCCGGCCGCCGCCAAGGGCAACTACCCCGGCGGGTATTATTTCTTCGCAGCCTTCTTCCACTGCGGTCTTTGCCCTCCTTTTTCTGATTTCTTCTGCGACATAATGAACACCTTCGGCCTCCATCTTATTGACTTCACTCCCAACGCCGTCCTCACGATGGCGGTTTTCGCGCATATGTGCGAAAACTATATTGGGGTGTATCCAAACGTCGCGCTTTTTAGGCACTTCTTCATCCCTAGAGTAGAGGCCGGCGCCCCCCTCGCTGGAGGGATATCTTGGGTCTTCCGCCTGAACAAGAAGGATTCCTACTTGCCGGGGGAGCTCCGCGGCAAATGGGAGGAGTGGCGCGCCGACTGGTGCTGGGTCGTCGAGGACCAGCCGCAATCTTTCACCGCGCCGCGCACAACACCTGTCATGCGCGGCAAGGAATGGAGCGAGCTGGATTCGGACGACGGCAAGCTCAACGCCGCCCTCATCAGGATTCTCCGTCTTCGGACAGCGAGGCTGTCCGTCGGAGAGGTGGGCGCAGACTTCCTCCGCCGCCGCATCGCCCCTCTTCAAGATAGGAAGAGGCCAGCCTGGGAGTATAGCAACGCGGCGGACATAATGAGGCTGCGCCCCGGGCTCAACTTCAACTTCACGTCGGTGGAGCTGAAGGGGATGGTCCGGGAGCTATTCAAGCATGACCCGGCCCACCCAGAGTGGTTCAGGGAGCCCCGGGGAGTTGTGCCTCTTTGCAACAGCTCGGCCCGGGATTCCCTTCGCGCCATGATGCCCGCGTGCGACTCGCACGGCGTCGACCGCACGTGGATTCCGCCCAGGCCAGACGTCATCTTGAACTTCTTTGACAACCTGGCGGAGGTGGCGAAGAAGAAGGACGAGGCCCAGGGGCTGACGCGGGACACCACCGCGCGAGAGGCAGCATGCATAGCTTCTTGGGCTGAAGAGGCCACCGCAGCCGCAGCGGCCGGGGAGTTCGGCTTCTCGCCCGAAGAGGCGGAGGCCGCGGAGGCGTCCCGCCAAGCGGAGGTGGCGGAGATCTGCGAACTGCTGAAGCTGCCCCCCGACGAGCTCGTCGGGGTTCCCTCTCTGAGGCACTCCGGGATCCAGGGGATCTTGATTGAGGCCGCGGCGAGGGGCACCACCGCTGGAGGACAAGGAGCCACAGCGCAGGACGCTGGGTCCAGCGGGCTCGCCGGGGTGGAGGAGGAGGTCGGTGGTGATGACGACTCCGACGGATCCTTGGAGCTCTACGCCGATGACCTTCCCTCAGCGTCGGAGACCTCTTCGTCCCGTGTAAGCCCCCGGCGCTCTCCAGCGAAGCGTCTCCGCAGGACGGCGATGGGGGCAAAGGCGCCGGCCTCCCGGCAACAACCACCCCGCCAAGCGGCACGAGCCTCCCGGGGGAGCCAGGTTGCGACGAGGCCGCCCAGCGCGTCAGCTACGTCAGGGGCGCCCCGTGAGGCAGCGCCGCACGGAAAGGAGCCCTTGGAGGGTGGAGCGGCGGCTCCGCCCGCTCCCCGGGCCCCGGCAACCGTCGGGACCGCCAAGCGCCCGAGGGAGACCCTGCCGCCCGCTCCCCGCGTGGCCGCGCGTCAGGTGGAGTTTGATTTCTCCGCCCTGAGTGACGACGACGACGAGGACGAACGGGAGTAAGAGCTTTTGAGGCTTCGCATCTTCATGGACTTGGCCTTGACTGTCGCAGGCTCTGATCTTGTTTCTTGTCTTAACTTCAGGACCTTGGCGGAGCGAGCGGCGAAGAAAGCCAAGGCGCCCGCGGTCGAGGTTGCGGGCGACTCGCCCACCGCGGCAACTGGGGGCGTGCCGGAGCCCAGCCCGCCGGATCCGAGCGCTGCTCCGAGGGGCGGCCCTCTGCGTAGCCCCCAGCGCGGCCCCCAGCGTAAGTCTGGGTTCCGTACTTTCGCCTGTCGGGCGCGTTTGAGGGATCGTCCCCGCGCTGGTATCTTGACAATACTGTCTCGTGCAGGGGTGGGGCCGCAGCCGCAGGAGCGGCCAGAAGCCGCCCCCGAGGAGCCGCGGGCCCCGCCGTCCCCGCCAAGGCCGAGTTCTCCGGTAAAGGGGAGCACCCCGCCAAGGGCGGGCACTCCGCCGAGGGCGAGTACCCCGCCAGGGGGGGGTAGCCCGGCGAGGGTGGTGACCCCGCCAAGGCAGAGCTCCCCGGCGAGGGAACCCGCCGCCGATGACGTCTGCCAAGGTAAGCTCTGTGACTTAGTCATCTTGGGTTCGCCTTTTCCTTTTGGGTGTTTGCTTGAATTTCTTTTGCTCTCTGTTCTCCTTCTTCTAGATTCCCCTCCCCCCGAGCCGATGGAGACGGAGGTCATCATCATCGAGGAGGAGGAGGGCGCGCGCGGCGGCAGCGGCGACACCCCTGTCGCCGAGGACGCGGCGGAAGCTGCCGAGTCATCCGCGCAGGAGACCGCCCCAGCGTCGGCCGCAACGGCCGGGGAGGGGGACGGCGGTCGCACTGCCGACCCGGAGGCAGCAGGAGCATCAGGTGCTGCGCCGGCCGCCGACCCCTCCGCCGAAAAGGAGCGGGCGGGCCATTACCTTGAAGCCCCCAATGGCATCTTCATCCAGGTGCCATGGGGTTCTTCTGCGCGGGCCCCCGCGGAGGGCGAGGCCCTTGATGGGGAGGTCCTCGCCTCCACGGGCCTGAAGATTGTCGAGGCGCCCGGCGGGGCCGAAGAGCCCGAGGAGGAGAAGCTGCTTCGCCGGCTCCTGGCCCTTTACCGGGCTCGGCAGGCGAAGCTTGCTTCCCGGGAGGCCCTCGCTGCGGAGGCCGCCGTCGAGATGGAGAAGCGTGCGACGGAGCTCCGTGCCGCCAACCAAGCTGCCCTCCGCGGCGTGGCGGAGGAGCGCGAGAGGCTCGCCGGGGAGTACCAGGAGTGGGTGCTGCAGAAGGCCGACGCCGAAGAGCAGCAGCGGCTCGCCGGGGAGGAGCTGTCCCGGCGAGAGGGAGCGCTTGCCCAGCTGCAGGCCAATCTCAACTCCCACGAGGAGGAACTTGCCGCTCGGGAGCAGGCCCTTGGCGAGGAGCTGAAAGGGGCGAAAGCCGCCGCGGCTGCCGCGGAGGCCGCCAGGGAAGAGCTTGCCGCCAAGGTCACGCAGCTGGAGGAGTCGTTGAAGGCGAGCGCGGAGAGGGTCGGCGCGCTCAATGCGGAGCGGGAGAAGGACGCCCACGCCAACTCCGAACTCCAGACGCGTCTCTCCAAGCAGGGCGACAAGCTGAAGGCCGCCAAGGACTCCATCGAGGCCCTGGAGCTGAAAGTCTCCGCGCTGGAGGAGGGGCTCCGCAAGGAGCGAAGCTTGGCGGAGAGCGCCAACACTGCGGCCGAAGACTTCCGTCGGACCGTCGCGGTGTGGACCGAGGACCTGGTGTCCTCTGCATCCAACATCGACCAGGAGTTGCTGGCGTTGAAGTTGGAACACCTCATCTACTCTCCGGACCCGGACCTCCCTCACAGCGCCAAGCTCAGCCTCTTCTTCAGAGGGGTCGCGCCGGCTCTCGCGGATCTTCGGAAGAAGATCCCCGCGCAACTGGCCGAGGAGACGCGCCGGGCCTGCGCGGGAACCTTGGAGCGTGTGCTGACGAAGATTGTATACCGCAACCCCGGTATTAATCTCATCAACGTTCTTCGCAGCCTGCCGGCCGACGCTGACATGGAGGCGCTGAAGGAGCAGGTCGCCGACATCATCGCCAGAGTGGGCAAGATTTCCAGGATCGAGGGCGACCGCGTAGACTAGGCCCCCTTTATCTTATCTTTTTTTTTGTAGCTGCACACGGCGTTATGAGCTCATTAGTCACTGTGACAAGTTGCGTAAGGTTTCTACCTTAGCTGAACCAATCAGTGCGTTGTTATCTTCCTTGTCCTGGCCCTTTACTTTGTACGTTTTTCGCCCTACGCTCCCGGGGAGCTTCCCGGCAAGGAGCCCTTGGGCTTATAGCAGCCTGCTGGCCAAGGCCTCACCGGGAAGCAACCTCGCCGCAGCCAGTCGCAATCGCGCTCCGCTTGTTGAGTGAGCTCGGAAACGAAACAAGGGCGCGACGCTCATCGCAGCTCGCTTGAATCGTTGAGCGTACTCGAAACAAGGTGAGGGTGCGGCTAGCCACGGGTAGGTTCCTCCGCGCACAGGTTTTCCATACAAAGTGTGGCTGTCCAAGGAAGACAACCGAAAATTAAGAATCTGAACTGCTCAAATTCTAATAACTTAGCTTATGCATAACGCTCGCCCCTCGACGAGGCTTCTTTTTCTCAGACAGCACTTGGTTCCAGCACTTGGTTCCTCTCCCATCTCCTTCCCCCGGCAAACTTTGTGCGCGAGGAACGCTCCCTCTGCCTAAGAGGCGAGGAAAATAAAGAGGGAAGCAAGCACATGGCCTTTCGGCGTGCTGATGCTCACTGGACATGCGTGTTACGCGGGATGCCAAATAATACATGCAAATAATGAAGAGGAGCATGTAGAAGGCAAAAAGCGCAAAGCATAGGAGCTTTCACTGATGCGCGGGGTCTGCGCCCGCCCCCTGCGCCAAGGATCACATGCAACTGCGGCAAGACTTGGGCAGGGAGGTTGGTTGACGGAACGGGTTCCGGCAATCGCGCTGGCGAAACTCCTCCCACGGTCGGCGTCGACTCGTTTGGATCTTGGCGGACGAAGCGCGCCGAAGAACGAGGTCGCCTTTTTCGCGGCCTCCGGCGCTAACCGCTGCGGCTACAGGAGCGGCGCAGGGTTCGCTGGAAGCGATCGGTTCGCCCAGCGGCCGGAAGGCGGTCCTCCTCAAGGAGCAGCTGCTTCTTGCCCGGACTCTGCGTGAGTGGGTACTCGAGGAGGGCCGTGCACGATTCCGTAGGGAGGAATGCCTCCGCCCCGCGGAGCGGGGCGGAAAGGTACCTGTTCATACCTGAGCTTACCAGTGTTCGCCCGAATCAGATCCGCACAACCTCGACGCTGCCCCCTACCTGGCGCGCCAAAGATGTCGGGGCGGACGGGCGTCCCCCCGCGAGCACCTATGGGGCCGGAGCCCCTTTCGTTGTCCGGCGAGGGGGGCGGAGGGAGCGCGGAGAGCAGATCGAGGCGGGCACACGGGCGGTTTACCCAGGTTCGGGCCGCGATGGACGCGTAAAACCCTACTCCTGCTTAGTTGTATTGAACTGGGGAGCTCGGGAGCTTGAGGAGCTAGCTGCACCGAGCGTATGGCCGTCTGGATGCCGAGTCTCCGAACCCCCGGAACCCTTGCGGAACCCCCTCTACGTTGCACACGGGCCTCCTTTTATAGCGCAAAGGGCTCACCGACAGGTGTCAACGTAAGAGAAAGGGGTAAAAGTGTAAAAGGGGTGGTAGATGTAATAGTGCGGGAACGGTGGCGCTACAGTGCGGCACAGTGTTATCATACCTACTTCCGATGGTAGGGGACAAGGGCATTAAATGCCCGTCACGGTCGCCCGGACAGCACCGAGGCGGACCGTTAGGTGCGCCACCGTTCGCCACGATGGCGGCTGCATGCCACCGCATGCCCCAGGCTGCGCGGTGCCTCGCCACGTGCCCTCGGGGGAAGCCCCGGAGCGACGCGTGGCGGGCGAGCTGGAGCGCAGTCTTGAGGTGGCGATCTTGCCGCGGCAAGTGGCTTGCCGCGGGGGTCGTCTTCCTGTGCCTGATAGTGTGCTAGCTATCAGGCCTTGCCGGGGCGCTTGGCGCGCCGCGGCTGGCTTCTCTTGTGGTGCCTGAGTTCGGCCTTCCCGACAAGCTCCTCTTGTCGGGGGCTCGATCTTCTGTCTCGTTATACTTTGTTCCTGGATGGCCTTACATGGGCTCAGTCGTCCCGGCAAGCTCCTCTTGCCGGGGTCTTGTCTTCTTGGCCCGGCAAGCTCCTCTTGCCGGGGGCCTTGTCTTCTTGGCCCGGCAAGCTCCTCTTGCCGGGGGCCTTGTCTTGAATGCTTGGTCTTCTCTTGGCGCTTCCGGGGCGGGCCTTGCCGCAGGGTGCTACGACTGCCCGTGCACAAGTCTGGGGTACTAAGGTACCCCTACTTTAGTACACCGACACTGATGGTAATGTTACTGTCTATAAAGCTCGACTTGTTGCAAAAGGTTTTCGACAAGTTCAAGGGATTGACTACGATGAGACTTTCTCACCCGTAGCGATGCTTAAGTCTGTCCGAATCATGTTAGCAATTGCCGCATTTTATGATTATGAAATTTGGCAAATGGATGTCAAAACTGCATTCCTGAATGGATTTCTGGAAGAAGAGTTGTATATGATGCAACCAGAAGGTTTTGTCGATCCAAAGGGAGCTAACAAAGTGTGCAAGCTCCAGCGATCCATTTATGGACTGGTGCAAGCCTCTCGGAGTTGGAATAAACGCTTTGATAGTGTGATCAAAGCATTTGGTTTTATACAGACTTTTGGAGAAGCCTGTATTTACAAGAAAGTGAGTGGGAGCTCTGTAGCATTTCTGATATTATATGTGGATGACATATTGCTGATCGGAAATAATATAGAATTTCTGGATAGCATAAAGGGATACTTGAATAAGAGTTTTTCAATGAAAGACCTCGGTGAAGCTGCTTACATATTGGGCATTAAGATCTATAGAGATAGATCAAGACGCTTAATAGGACTTTCACAAAGCACATACCTTGACAAAGTTTTGAAAAAGTTCAAAATGGATCAGGCAAAGAAAGGATTCTTGCCTGTGGCACAAGCTGTGAAGTTGAGTAAGACTCAATGCCCGACCACCGCAGAAGATAGAGAGAAAATGAAAAATGTTCCCTATGCTTCAGCCATAGGCTCTATCATGTATGCAATGCTGTGTACCAGACCTGATGTGTGCCTTGCAGTAAGTTTAGCAGGCAGGTACCAAAGTAATCCAGGAGCGGATCACTGGACAGCGGTCAAGAACATCCTTAAGTACTTGAGAAGGACTAAGGATATGTTTCTCATTTATGGAGGTGACAAAGAGCTCGTCGTAAGCGGTTACGTCGATGCAAGCTTTGACACTGATCCGGACGATTCTAAATCGCAAACCGGATACGTATTCACATTAAACGGTGGAGCTGTCAGTTGGTGCAGTTCTAAACAAAGCATCGTGGCGGGATCTACATGTGAAGCTGAGTACATAGCCGCTTTGGAAGCAGCTAATGAAGGAGTCTGGATGAAGGAGTTCATATCCGATCTAGGTGTTGTACCTAGCGTATCGGGTCCAATGAAAATCTTTTGTGACAATACTGGTGCAATTGCCTTGGCAAAGGAATCCAGATTTCACAAAAGAGCCAAACACATCAAAAGACGCTTCAACTCCATCCAGGATTTGGTCCAGGTGGGAGACATAGAGATATGCAAGATACATACGGATCTGAATGTTGCAGACCCGTTGACTAAGCCTCTTCCACGAGCAAAACATGATCAGCACCAAGACTCCATGGGTGTTAGAATCATTACTTTGTATTCTAGATTATTGACTCTAGTGCAAGTGGGAGACTGAAGGAAATATGCCCTAGAGGCAATAATAAAGTTATTATTTATTTCCTTATATCATGATAAATGTTTATTATTCATGCTAGAATTGTATTAACTGGAAACATAATACATGTGTGAATACATAGACAAACAGAGTGTCACTAGTATGCCTCTACTTGACTAGCTCATTAATCAGAGATGGTTATGTTTCCTAGCCATGAACAAAGAGTTGTTATTTGATTAACGAGATCACATCATTAGTTGAATGATCTGATTGACATGACCCATTCCATTAGCATAGCACCCGATCGTTTAGTATGTTGCTATTGCTTTTATCCATGGCTTATACATGTTCCTTTAACTATGAGATTATGCAACTCCCGTTTACCATAGGAACACTTTGTGTGCTACCAAACATCACAACGTAACTGGGTGATTATAAAGGTGCTCTACAGGTGTCTCCGAAGGTACATGTTGAGTTGGCGTATTTCGAGATTAGGATTTGTCACTCCGATTGTCGGAGAGGTATCTCAGGGCCTTCTCGGTAATGCACATCACATAAAGCCTTGCAAGCATTGCAACCAATAAGTTAGTTGCAAGATGATGTATTACAGAACGAGTAAAGAGACTTGCCGGTAACGAGATTGAACTAGGTATTGGATACCGACGATCGAATCTCGGGCAAGTAACATACCGATGACAAAGGGAACAACGTATGTTGTTATGCGGTCTGACCGATAAAGATCTTCGTAGAATATGTAGGAGCCAATATGGGCATCCAGGTCCCGCTATTGGTTATTGACCGGAGACGTGTCTCGGTCATGTCTACATTGTTCTCGAACCGTAGGGTCCGCACGCTTAACGTTACGATGACAGTTATTATGAGTTTATGCATTTTGATGTACTGAAGGAGTTCGGAGTCCCGGATGTGATCACGGACATAACGAGGAGTCTCGAAATGGTCGAGACGTAAAGAATGATATATTGGAAGCCTATGTTTGGACATCGGATGCATTCCAGGTGAAATCAGGATTTTACCGGAATACTGGGAGGGTTACCGGAACCCCCCCGGGAGCATAATGGGCCAACATGGGCCTTGGAGGAGAGGTGAGAGGGCTGCCCTCATGGGCTGTGCGCCTCCCCCCTTCCCCTAGTCCTATTAGGACTAGGAGAGGTGGGCGCCCCCCCCCTCTCTCTCTCTCTCCCCCTTGGAGAATCCTAGTCCAACTAGGATTGGGGGGGGGGGAATCCTACTCCCAGAGGGAGTAGGACTCTCCTGGCGCGCCAGGCTTGGCCGGCCAGCCCCTCCCCCTTGGCTCCTTTATATACGGGGGCAGGGGGCACCCCAAAGACACACAAGTTGATCTACGGATCGTTCCTTAGCCGTGTGCGGTGCCCCCTTCCACCAAATTCCACCTCGGTAATATCGTTGCAGTGCTTAGGCGAAGCCCTGCGCCGGTAACACATCAAGATCGTCACCACGCCGTCGTGCTGACGGAACTCTTCCCCGACGCTTTGCTGGATCGGAGCCCGGGGATTGTCATCGAGCTGAACGTGTGCCAAGAACTCGGAGGTGCCGGAGTAACGGTGCTGTGATCGGTTGGATCGCGAGGAGAACGTACGACTACTTCCTCTACGTTGTGTCAACGCTTCCGCTTCGGTCTACGAGGGTACGTAGACGACACTCTCCCTTCTTGTTGCTATGCATCACCATGATCTTGCGTGTGCGTAGGAAATTTTTTGAAATTACTACGTTCCCCAACAGCACCTATGAAAGCGTACCTCTCCGGGTGCTCCGGGTCCAAGGGTATCTTCTTCGTCTCCTTTGCTGGCTTGAACGAGCCCTCAGCTTCTGACTCCTTGGGGTTGGGCGACATCTCTGGCTGCTTGCCGGCCATCGCCACAACCCGATCAAGAAGCTGCTTCTCTGCTGCAATAACCAGGGACTCGGCCAGCCGGCTGTTCTTGGCCGCGCAAGCGGAGGACTTTCTGTAGTCGCCGGCTATAGTCAGAATCCCCCTGGAACTCGGCATCTTCATCTTGAGGTAGGCGTAGTGGGGGACCGCCATGAACTTGGCCAAAGCAGGTCGGCCAGGCAGCGCATGGTACGGGCTCTCGAGGTCCACCACTTCAAACTAGATTGGCTCTCGGCGGAAATGACCCTTGTCTCCAAAGAGGACATCTATCAAAATCTTGCCGATTGGGGAGTAGGAAAGGCCAGGGACAATGTCATGGAATACAGTCCGGCTGCTCTGAAGCTATCTTTGCTTGATTCCTAATTTCTCCATGGTATCCTTGTACAGGATGTTGATGCTGCTGCCTCCATCTATCAGCACTCGTGAGAAACGAGCGGCTCTTTTATCCGTGGCAAAGGTGGCATCCAAGACCAGGGCATAGGAGCCCGGATTCGGCATCACCTCTGGGTGATCAGCCCTGCTCCAACTGATAGGCTTCTTGGACCAGTGCATGATCTCTGGGGTGTCCGACGCCACTGCGTTCACTTCTTGCCGCTACAGCCGCTTGCTTCGTTTGTCGTCTGCCACACTGGTCAACACTACATAGGCCCCATGCTCTTCTGGGTACTCGTCTTGTACTGCGCCGACTGGCCTGGCAGCCGGCTGCCGGGGTGGAGGCGGAGGCGGCTGCCCAGCAGGCGGAGGAGGCATCAGGCCATCTCCCTTGGCAATCCTGGTGAGCCAGTGACACTTTCGGGTGGTGTGATTTGACGGCTTCACGCCGCTGTGAAACTTGCATGGGCCATCTAGAGTCTGCTCATAGGAGAAAGCCGGCAACCAGTTGGACTTGCCGCCCTTCTGCCGCTTGGGCGGAGGCCGCCCCTCCGGCTGCTGGTCTTCGACTGCCGCCACCTGCCAGCTACTGGAAGCCGGCTGCGGGGCCTTGCGCTTGAGGTCGCTCTACTGCTGTCGCCGACTGGCGTCTCCGGCCGGAGTTCTGGGAGCCTGAGGGGCCACTTTGCCGGCTGTGCTAACTTGGATCTCCGTCTTCATGGAGGAGTCGGTTGTGGCGTACTTGTCTGCTATGATCAGCAGCTCGTCCAGGGTCTCTGGCTCATCGCAGAGGAGCTTGTGCTTGAGGAGGGTGCCTTCTCTGCACCCAGCGGTGAAGTACTCGATGGCCTGCACCTCGTGCACGCCCTCGCAGGAGTTTCGGAGCTCGGCCCAACGCGTGAGGTAGTCGCGAGTCGACTCGTTGGGGCCCTGCACGCACAAGGAGAGCTGGCAAGGCTTGGGAGGCCGCTTGTACGTGCTTGTAAAGTTGCGGACGAAAGCTTCTGTGAAGTGGACTCAGCTGTTGATGCTGCGGGGCTTCAGGCTGTTCAACCATGTCCGGGCCGTGCCCTGGAGCATGAGTGGAACGTACTTCATGGCAACACGCTTGTTGCCGCTTGCTATGTCGACGGCCATGGCGTAGTCAACCAGCCAATCTTCCGGCTTCACAGAGCCGGTGTACTTGGGAGTATCTCTGGGGAGAGTGAACCCTTTGGGAAAGGGCTCATCTCGGATGCGGGGGCCGAAACACGGCGGACCCAACTCGTCTTCTTCTTCCAGCACCAGGGATCGGTGGAGTCGGTCCATCCGGTGGCGGGCATCATTCTCTCTGACTCCTTCTCGGCGGCCGAGGCGACCTCCGAGAGTCGGGTGCTCAATGGGTGGCGGGAAGACTCGCCTTTCTCTGCGAGGTGGAGGAGGCAGATAGTCGTCCCGCCGCTCCACTGCTCTCGGGCGGCCGTCTTGGTCGCGCTCGATGGTGATGCGAGTCTGACTGCGAGTAGCAGCCGGATCCGTGTCTTTCCTTCCACGGACGCCGCCAGTCGGCATCCGAGACGTCGCGCCTTGATCTCGGCGGGGTGGCAGGTCGTCGTTCTGTCGTTGCGGCGCCTCAGTGTGGCAGCCAGCCGCGTTCTGCGCGGTAGCCGCGTCGAGGAGCCGCTGGACTCGCTCCGTCATCAGTCGGCGCTCTTCACCTTTGAGGTTGTCCAACTCGTCTGCCGCCGCCTGGGCAGCTCGGATGTTCTCTGCGGGCATGGCGTATACGGGGCGATTGGCCCCGAACATGCTGGCGATGTTCGCGCCGCGTTGCTAGACCGCGCCTAGGCGGCTAGGCCCCGCTAGGGCTGGCGAGCCGCCCACAGCGCGATCCATCTCACACTGGTAGGCTTCTGACAAGCGTCTCATGCTTGCCAACTTCTTCGCGCATTTGACGAGATGGAGGCGGCGTGCCTCCAGCGTCTCGGCGTCAGCGTCCTCTGGAATGGGCACATCCAGGTCTTACAGTGCCGCATCGAGCGGGTTGTGAGCTCTTCCGTCGGAGTGCTCGCCATGGCCGATAACGAGCACTTCTGTGACGGTGCTTCCGCCGCTCTCCGCGCGAGGGAGCGCCTCATCGTAGACTACAACGTTGGTGGGGAACGCGTCGAGCGACGCGGTGTCGGAATCGACCAGCATTGGGTCGGTGGAGCCTACGGACTCCAGGTCAGCGGCAGGCTTGCCGGTGACATGGAGTTGGTTGAGGAGGCCCGCGAGAAGGCTCTCGGGGCCGCCAGTGCCTGCGTCGGATGCAGGCTCGTCGGAGAGGCGAACCTCGCCGACAAGTTCGGCGAGGCAGCTGGCCGCACAGGCGATCTCAGCGCCGTGCAATGCTTCGTCGCAAACTCCCTCTGGCGTGCCGGGCTGGCTGCGCTTGCTAGGGAGGAAAAGGGTTCCCGTCCAGAGCAGGTCTCCGGACGACGGTGCACCTCGCCCCATGGTGGGCGCCAAATGTCAGGGGTTGGATGCGACATATGCGAAAGGATGGCTTATCATGGTGGGGGCGAGTAGAACGTCGCCGGTGCCTGGAAGCGGGATGAGGCGTAGACATGCACGCTGGCGAAACTTACCCAGCTTCAGGGCTCTCCAGGGAGATAACACCCCTCCTGCTGCTCTGCGGGGTCTCCGCATGATCACTATCGCAATGTGTTTACAAAGTTGCTCCTTGAGCTGTTTCCTGGAGGTAGGAGAGGGCAAGGCTAGCTCTCTCCCTCTTGTGTTCTCTGGTCTAGTGTCTAAATAATCGAACCCTTTGCATGGGTACTCCGGGGGGTTTATATAGGCCTACCCCCCGGGGGTACAATGGTAATCCGGCCGGGCGCGGGTCCCAGCCGTCTGTCTCTAATGCCGCCATCTTCTCCGCTGACTACTGGGGCCCGCCGCCTGGTGGGCCCCGCCGACTGACCCGACCACTGTAGCCGTGCTTCTAGTGATGTTGGCTTGGTCGTGGGGTCGTGGCAACAGTGCCGCCGCCTGACGGGCGATCACTGTCGCCACTCCCCATCTTGTCTGGTTAATGGCGTGCGGGGCCCGTGGGAGGAGCTGGCCGACTCTCGGAGACCGACTGCCACGGGATCTGTCCTATGGTGCTCTCGCCGTCTTCGGTCCCCCCACTGACTAGCGGGAGCCGCTGCCTCCAGGTCGTACAAGCGGGCCAACGTGGGAACAGGGTTCCGCCACCGGGGCGGACGTCGGGGCTGGCATGGCAACAGTGCCGCGCCGGACGGAGATCTCCTTCGGTACGGCGCACTGTAGCCATACCCGCCCTCGGTAATCGGGGTGAGGGGGGCCGTACTGTGGCCATCCCCCGTCCCGTCTTTCTTCTCGAAGGCAGAGGGGGGTGAAGTCGCGGGCCGACTCCCCATAGTTGGCTTCTCTGGAAGTCGCCAGCTGGGAGTCGGCTCATTTCATAGTCGTCTCTGGGATTCGGACGTGAGTGGGTAGTCGGCGGTGCTGCAGCCGACTCACAGAGGCGGCCCTCCCTCTTGAGATTCTTGAGGGGCGAAGCCTGCCCCGATGTCTTGAAAGGTTCTGGGTCTCGGGTTAGCCTACCCGTGGCCCATTACTCTGCAATCTGACGGGAGTAACAAGTTTCATCGTTGGTATACTGGCTGTGCAACAGCATTAGAATGCCTTATAGTTGAAAAATCTTTAATCCATCCACAATCAACAGCTAACCCTGAAATAATCCAGTGACATTAAATGTCATTGCTTAAATTTATGGGTGGCATTAGACTGAGAGCGGCATTAGTTAAATGTGGCATCACTTTAGCAGTAGCATTGCTTGACTTGACTGCAGGCGTTATACTAACAGCAAAAAAAGTGGCAATAAGAGCATGGGAGGCACCAGTAGGATGTACCTCCACGGACGCAGAGTGGTGAGGGAGGTATGGTTGCCCAGAGCAACAAATATCCAGGCAGCATATGTGGATTACGGTCCCATTTTTGTTCTCTTTAGCCACCTTTTTCCTATGCGAGGACAACAAACCGATCGACCTGGTCATTCTCTATTGCGTTGTCATGCCTTTCTACCCTTCTTCCACAAAGAGACACGAGACTCGTTCCTTAGATACTAATTTTCCCCTTTTCAACCTAGATGCGGGTTCGATGCCTACTCTCTTGGACAGTACAGTCTCCCTTCCTTTCCTTATTCAACCCAGACATGGATTAGTCTGCAGGAAGTAGGGTTTGCTTTAATAGTGCAAAATATGGTTTTCGTCTGCGTGGCCAGCAGAGTAGAGGATAACAAATTGGGAAGATGGTGGAGTGGAAAAAGATCCACATGCAACGACGTAGCAGATGGGGCAATAGAACAAGATTATGGCTCGAAAAGAGGTAGCATACCTGAGGGTCGGCGGGAAGTGGCTTCGCTCGTGGTCGTCGTCCTCCGCACACACTACGGCAGCGAGCTTGGGGACGGAGGCCATTCCGCGCGGGCGCTAGGTCTGAGAGGACGGTCTTGTCGTCAGTGCGTGACCTCGCTCGCCGCCGACGAGTGCGTCAACGCTGCACGTCCTTTTCTTCCCCGGTGGATCTGTGACCACCAGCGAGGAGGGAGACAGGGCCTGTCTTTTTTAGATCTAGAGAGAGGGTGGTAGTGTGAGAAGCAAGTGGGCAGCCCTTAGCAAGAAAGCGCTGAAGCTCCAGCCTATATATATCTTTTTTATACTACTAGTACTGGAAGTGGGGTAGTGGTAGAGTAGTTTATATTTTCTCCGCGTACAGTACCAGTTAGTCGTGCTTCAAAACTGATCGGCACGCCATTTAAAAAATAAAGGTCGATAACTAATGCGGCACCTCGGGCCAACGCGGCCAGATCGCATTTTGCACGAGAAATTACACACCATGTTTCGTTGACATGTGGTCCCGTTCCAACATATCAGTGAGACGACGCCGAGTAATAGGAGTATTTCCGAACGGGCGTGTAGGTCGGGGCGCCTGAGGGAGTCCTGGATTAGGGGGTGTCCGGATAGCCGGAGAATACCTTCAGCCGGACTCTTGGATTACGAAGATACAAGATTGAAGACTTCATCCCGTGTCCGGAAGGGACTTCCCTTGGCGTGGAAGGCAAGCTTGGCGATGCGAATATGTAGATCTCCTACCATTGTAACCGACTCTGTGTAACCCTAACCCCCTCCGGTGTCTATATAAACCGGAGGGTTTTAGTCCGTAGGACAGAACAACAATCATACCATAGGCTAGCTTCTAGGGTTTAGCCTCCTTGATCTCGTGGTAGATCTACTCTTGTACTACCCATATCATCAATATTAATCAAGCAGGAGTAGGGTTTTACCTCCATCGAGAGGGTCCGAACCTTGGTAAAAACATCGTGTCCCTTGTCTCCTGTTACCATCTGCCTAGACGCACAGTTCGGGACCCCCTACCCGAGATCCGCCGGTTTTGACACCGACATTGGTGCTTTCATTGAGAGTTCCTCTGTGTCGTCGCCATCAGGAAGGATGCCTCATCCCGTCTTTAAAGACGGCACCGTTGCTAAGGGAGCTTTGGCTGTCGGCCAAACTCTCCGGCTAGGTGGTTTTCTTATGACCGCGTGTTCGGCTGCTGCGCCGACGATGACCTCTCGGGCCATTAAAAGCAATCTTCATGTCAGCTCGGAACTCGCCGAGCAGTTAGATCCAATGGAGCTCTCTTCCATAAACAAGCTCTTGGATCGCATCGCCGCCCTGGGAGTCGCTACGGATCACGACCAGATTGGGCCTAAACCCGATCTAAGAGAGATTAACTCTCCCCAAGTCACCCATCATGTTGCCGTGGTAGAGGGAACGTGCGGTGACCCTTCATCTATCTTAAGGACTAGCTACGTCCGGATTCCCGATCCCTCCAAGCCGGATACCCGCGGAGGGGAGGATATCACTCAAGACCTGAACTTAGAGTCAGGCGATGGGCTGGATTCATTAGACAACATCCAAGAATCCAAACTTTCGAGTTCGGAAACTCCTTGGCCTCTGAGTCTCAGATTGGGTGAGGTTTCGGATTTCATTCCACCCACCCACCCGAACATAAGCGATCTATCCCAAATCAGGCAAAAGCCCGAAGAAACAGTACATCATTACTGGGCCAGATTCTTCCTGGTTAGGAACAAGATAAAGGACTGCCGCGAGGAAGACGCTATCTCAATCCTCTGCAATAGTTGCACGGACAAGGGAATCCTCAACGCCATAAGTTGCCGTGATATTACACTCTTCGCTGACCTGGCGTCCATAGTACGAAAGTACTGTGCGATGGAAAGCACCAGGAAAACCGAAATAAAATTTGGGGACGATCCGGCCCTGAATACAAACCCAGTCCGAAATAAAAGGGTGCATCATCGCCAGACACCAGGGTCAAACACCAAAAAAGCAAAAACCCTCTACAGGGCATGGAACCGTACTGGAAGGATGGCTTAATGGACCCTGTAAAATTCACAGTACAGAGGGCGCCACACCAACTCACAGCCTAGAGCATGTTGGATACTCTGGCAGGTGGCCAAAGTTGGCGAAGATCTCCTAATTCCGGAGGCCACATAAAGCCACCCCAGGGACACCAATACGGTATTAACAGTCTTCGAGACTTTCACATCAAATAATATGCGAAAAAGAACACTCCGCAGCCTTGCCGAAGTCTACCAAGTAGCAACAATAGACACATGGAGTGACACGGCTATTACT
Source organism: Aegilops umbellulata (assembly GCA_032464435.1). NCBI lineage: Eukaryota > Viridiplantae > Streptophyta > Magnoliopsida > Poales > Poaceae > Aegilops > Aegilops umbellulata. The sequence continues at coordinate 388,209,750 of CP136057.1, read as the reverse complement.
TTTAATGCCAGTGATGAACCTAAATTCCGAACAGCCCGAGCACCAGCCGCATTGGTCCTTAGTCCAATAGTGGACGGCTTTCGCCTCACCAAGGTACTCATGGATGGAGGCAGCAGATTGAACCGCATTTATGAGGAAACCCTTCAAAAAATGGAAATAGACTAGAACCGCATTGAGCGAAGCAGTACAACCTTTAGAGGTATAGTCCCTAGTCGGGAAGCGCGCTGTACAGGAAAATCACACTAGATGTGGTGTTCGGCATGCGGGATAATTACAGGTCCGAAGAAGTCACGTTCCATGTGGCCCCGTTCAGTAGCGGATACCACGCCCTGCTAGGGTGGGAAGCGTTTACAACCTTCCAAGCAATACCCATTACGGGTACATGAAGCTCAAGATGCCCGGGCCGAACGGAATTATCACTCTCGCTAGTGATCCGGACATAGCACTCCGCGCCGAAAACAAGACAAGCACTATTCGAAGCCCTAGCGGCTGAGGAACTGAGTGTGTTGCGCTCCACGGTGAACAGGGACGATGTGATACTCGACAAGAGATCCAAGTCCACCTCCTTTAAACCAGTGGATGAAATAGTCAAATTCCAGGTCCATCCAACGGACCCCAATAAAACAGCTTCTATCAGGGCACAATTAAACCTTGATGTAGATGCTGCACTGCGAGAGTTCCTACATGAAAACTGGGACATGTTCGCCTGGCACCCTTCAGACATGCCAGGAATCCCACGCAGGCTGGCCGAGCACAACTTAAATATCCTAAAAGGATTCAAGCCTATCAAACAAGCTGTTCGGCGTTTTTCTGAACCTAAGAGACAGGCCATGGGAGAGGAGCTAGCCAAGCTATTGGAGGCCGGATTCATCAGAGATATAAAACATCCGGACTGTCTAGCAAACCTGGTGATGGTACCAAAGAAGGACAAATCCTGGCGCCTGTGCGTTGATTTTAAAGACCTTAACAAGGCTTGCCCAAAGGATCCCTTCCCCCTCCCCCGCATCGATCAAATTATCGATGCTACCGCAGGACACGATTCTTTGTGTTTCCTCGACGCATATTCCGGCTACCATCAAATCAAGATGGCAGAGTCAGACCAAGCCGCAATGGCATTCATCACACCATACGGCCCATTCTGCTTCAACACAATGCCCTTCGGGCTCAAAAACGCCGGCGCAACGTATCAGCGCATGATTCATACATGTCTGGCAAACCAGATCGGCAAAACAGTGGAGGCATATGTAGATGATGTGGTCGTCAAAACAAGACATGTCGAATCTCTAGTAGACGACTTGAGGCTCACATTTGATAACCTCTGAACATATGACATCAAGCTCAACCCGGAAAAATGCCTTTTCGGCATTCCAGCCGGAAAGCTCTTGGGCTTCATTGTATCCGGTAGAGGAACTAAAGCAAATCCAGCCAAGATCCGAGCTCTGTCACAATTGGATATCCCAAAGGACCTCAAACAAATACAAAAATTAACCGGATGCGTGGCGGCTCTAAGCCGCTTTATCTCCCGCTTGGGAGAAAAGGCACTACCCCTCTACCGCCTCCTTCGGCGCACTGAACACTTCTAGTGGACGGATGCCGCCATGGCCGGACTCAATGAAATAAAAGCCATATTGGCAACAAACCCAGTCCTGGCCGCGCCAAACATTGGCGAACCAATGCTATTGTACATTGCAACAACACATCAGGTTGTAAGCGCAGTTCTCGTCGTCGAACGAGAAACGGACGGACACAAATTCCCCCTTCAAAAGTCGGTCTATTATGTGTCCATTGTCCTCACTCCGTGCAAATCACGGTACCTGCATTATCAAAAGATTGCGTACGCGGTATTCATGGCATCCCGGAAGCCTCGGAAGTACCACTTAACGATATTATAAACAACCGTGACACAACGGGCCGGATTGCAAAATGGGCCATTGGGCTCCTCCCGTTCGACATAACTTATAAGCCACGACAAGCTATCAAGTCGCAAGTTTTGGCCGACTTCGTCGCAGAATGGACGGAGGCCGAACTCCCTAAAGAGTACGGCACATATTCAAATTGGATCATGCATTTCGACGGCTCCAAGATGTTGGCCGGTCCAGGGGCTGGCGTCGTTTTGACGTCCCCCATAGGAGACACAGTTCAATATGTACTCCAGATTATGTACACAGACTCCAACAATGCAGCCGAATATGAGGCCCTTTTACATGGTCTCCGGATGGCAGTATCCATGGGCATTCAACGCCTAGAGGTGCGAGGGGATTCGAACCTCGTGATATCCCAAATAAATGGATACTTCGATGCCAAGGATCCAAAAATGGTAGCTTACCACAACGCCGTCTTAAAAATGTCAGCTCGGTTCGAAGGGCTTGAATTTCACCATATAGCCCGGGAAAATAATCAGACGGCAGATGTCTTGGCACGCATCGGTGCATAACGCGATGTAGTCCCCCCCCCCCAACATCTTCTTGGAAAGGATGTTCAAGCCATCCGTAGTATGGGAAGGGGAACCGAACAATAACAGCCCGGACCCAACCGCATTGCCCGACACCGAACAATCTGACATAATTGGAGGCTCTACCAATGAAATTACACCTTCAGCCCATGCAATAATGGCCGTCATCGCCCCGTGGACAGAACCATTCCTAGCCTACCTTACTAGGCAGGAACTCCCAGAGGACCAAAACGAGGCACGCTGCATAGTGCGGCGATCTAAAGCCTATAAAGTCCATGAGGGAGAGCTTTATAAGAAAAGCACTACCGGAGTCCTTCAAAGGTGCATCTCCGAAGAGGAAGGGTGGAACCTGCTGGCTGAAATTCACGCCGGACTCGGTGGTCATCACGCTGCAGCTCGGTCCCTCGTAAGCAAAGCTTTCCGTACAGGCTTTTATTGGCCGACGGCCCGGGCAGACGCTCAGGACTTAGTCCAATGATGCGTCAATTGCCAGCTTTTTGCAAACCAAAGCCATATGCCACCCACTGCCCTCCAAACTATCCCCATCACTTGGCCCTTTGCGGTCTGGGGGCTTGACATGGTTGGACCCCTTAAAGGCCGAACCCACAAGAAAAAATACTTACTGGTCATGGTGGATAAGTTCACCAAATGGATAGAAGCCAAGCATGTTAAGACGGCCGAATCCGGACCGGTGATAGACTTTATATCTGGGGTCGTACACCATTATGGCGTCCCCAACAGCATCATCACTGATAACGGCATGAACTTTACGGCCGATTAGGTAAAACTCTGGTGCAAAAACATGGGCATCAAGCTCGATTATGCTTCCGTCTATCACCCACAAACTAACGGCCAGGTCGAACGTGCAAATGGTCTTATCATGAGCGGCATCAAACCCAGATTAGTGCGGACCCTTAAGGAATCTAATACGCACTGGGTAGAGGAGCTCAACTCCGTACTCTAGGGGTTGCGGACCACGCCCAATCGCACCATCGGATACACACCATTCTTCATCGTGTACGGCGCAGAAGCAGTTTTGCCCTGCGACATAATTCATGACTCACCTCGAGTACGCATGTACGAAGGAAGAGAAGCCGAGCTCGATCGGCAGGACAGTTTGGACGCCTTGGAGGAGGAGCGTTAGGTGGCAAAAGCCCGTTCCGCATTCTATCAACAGCAGGCTCGAAGATATCAAAGCAGAGAAGTACGGGCCAAAAATTACAACGTTGGCGAATTAGTTCTACGCCTGCCGGGCAAGAAAAAGGACAAACTCAAGCCCAAGTGGGAAGGTCCCTTCATAATTAACCAAGTCATGAGTAGTGGAGCGTACCGCCTGCGAGATGCATCGGATAACCGACTCGAGCCGAACTCATGGAACGCAGCCCGTCTCCGAAGATTCTATGCCTAGCGCCGGACTGTGTTCGTCTCCTTCCTCTGTCCATTTTTTATATTTTCTGTCTTACATTCCTCTCCTTCTCCCCTTTATTTCTAGCCTTTAAAGGCCCAATAAGTGATGCGCTATCCGCGCTCATTAAACCTGGGGGCTTCTTTAAACAGAAGCTTATTTAAACGGGCTTCATTCCCAACACATGTGTCACACTTCCGCATGTACCTTTATTCACCATTATATGCATCGATATGACTTAAGTTTTGGCCAAGCTGGGTTGCCTGGCTCCTGTTCTTACCCTACGTTCCCGATTGTTCGGCTAGGTGGTAAAGGGAGCACCTCTACGATTGTTACTGCCGAGTCATCCGGATATGTACCTCAGACTGGGTGAAGCCGAAAGCTAGCGTTCTTAAGGGAATGTTCGGTCGGTGAACTAAAGATGACCTTTTCACTTATTTATTTATGCGCTCCCAGATGATTTTTCCTGCGTCTCTTTTCGCAGCATGGACATGCACTTTAGGGCATGCCTCCCAGGGAAAGGAACCCCTAACGGAACTATTCTCCCTGGAAGATGTTTCTTACTAACCATGTAATATAACATAACTAGTTGGGCACTTGTCTGTTCAAGCACTAATGACCCCTACGCCTGGTCTCCATGCATACCCTGGTTCTTATATAACCGCATGGGAATTCGGACACACTCCGGACCGTCAGGTCCCGAGGCTAAAGCGAAAGGGTCGGCCATGACAAACGATCTATAATCCGGCTAGAAGGCATTACACATGTCAATTAAAATTACATAGTCATTCTGACTAATTGTATTCCTCTTCAATACCATCTAACAGGCTGTCTAGTTTACAGTCCTGCTAGGAATACTTTGCGGCCAATTCTACTTGGCCGTACGCTAAGCTTACAGGAATCTCCTTCCCGTCGGGCCCAACAGGTCCTACCTCGGCCATGTGGTTTGGGTCAGCCTTCGTGTACCGCGTCTTCACCATGGCCCAGGCCTCCCTAGCGCCTTGACGGCAGGCCGATATCTTCCACAATCGGAAGCGCCGCCGCGCTCCCTTCACCTTCTCTGCAAGCTCTCCAAGGCCTTCGGGCATGGAGATGGATGGCCACAATGCCTGGGCAACGCCTTGCATCACCTGCCGAACTCGCTCGTGCAGTTGCGCGAGCTCGGGAAGAAGGTCACCCGTGGAACCAGGCATCTCCTCTGCAGGACGACCTGTTAGCACACCTACAGACATCACTCTGTTAGTCGACTTCCTCGCCGAACTCTTTTTTCTTTTTTTTCAAAGGTTTGCTTAAGCATTTACTAAATATGCCGCGTCGAAGCCGCTGATTCTCCTTAGGGAGTCCGACAGCTGGGCACGAACATCTTTCAGGTCAACGCCCAGCTTGGTGTTGGCATCCTGGAGATCATTCTTCTCCCGCCTCACCTTTGTCAGCACGCTCTCACCAGCCTTTAGCTGGCGTAGGAGTTGTTGCTTTTCTGGATCTAATCCGACGCCATCTGCAATTTCATTTGTCAGATTTGCACACATGCCGCACTTCACACAATACATATCTTTTTGAAGCATTTATTACGAGAGGGGGTCTCCTTGGGCTCCCCTATCGCTGCTAGTGCGGCCTCAAGTTGGGCTTTGCACTCTTCTAGCTCCTGGGGCAGTTGGGTATTCTTCTCTGAAAGAACCTGCATATTACATGATCCTTAAATCAGTTATTCTAACTGTTTCAAGTCTTGGGGGCTACTGATATATATAACCATCAAATTTTCTCACCCGTATGTCTTTCACATACTGCTCCGTCGCTCTGGCTAGACCATTTTGAGCGGCACGGAGGTACGCGTCTCCCGAATTGAAGGCATCCAACGCCTGTGGGGAGAAACAAGCGTCGCGAAGAACTGTCCGGTGACGCCTGTGGTTCATGGCACTCTCCACCTCGGAATTGGTGGCAGACAGCCTGTCCGCATCCCCTGCTGGAGGAGCGTCCGGTGCATGCTTCGTGTTCGCCTCCGCCTCCGGATCAGGCTTTGGAGCCTGGCTGGTGGAGGCGCGATTGGCAACCTCTCCGGATATAGTCCGGTGAGGTCTCTTTGTCCTAAAGATAGCATGAGTGTTAATATGCCTTGAAGGAATAACACCAGGGGATGAGATGGCGCGTTATACCTTTGCACCGGTGTCTCAGTCCGGACCGCACTTGTTTTCAGCCCCTCGTTGGCTAGTCACCGCAAGCCCGGCCTCCCGCCTCAAGGACCTCCTCTGCAAAACACGGCTGTTATACGGTAATCGAAAACACGCGAGGACGGGCCCCTTTTCGAAGTGCTGGGATTTCGGTCTCAGTCACCTGGGAGGCTGGGAGTAGCCCTGGGTAATCGGCCGTAATGGCCACCAAGGCGTTGTCCTTGCTCAATTGATGAAACACCCCATCAATTAGCTCCACAGATAAGTCCGGATCCTCTTGGGAAGCCGGGTCGAGGGACCGTCCCGGATCCTCGGGTCGTGGAGGGGGGCTGTTTATTTCTTTAACAGCCTGGCGCAGCTCCTGCGTTTAAGTCGTTAGACTATATATTTGACAATGGGAATACAAAACGGAGGGACAACTAAATGTGTCCACTTACCCATCTTGGAGGATTATACATTGTAAATCCACCCTGAGGGTTGACGCGGAGAAATTCCTCCTCTTCTCCCTTGTACAAAGCGGACAAGATCTTTATTAGAGCGGCAGCCGAGTCCGGCCCCTTACGGCCATGACGAGTGGCGTCGTCCTCCCCGTTGAAATCCCACATAGGGTGGCCTCTATATTGAAGCGGTTGCACCCCCGCATAATGCATGCGGCCATGACTCCGATCATGGTTAGTCCAGAATGAGCTAATAATCTTATCCGGCCCATCAGGTAAAGGTAGTCCTTGTCACTTTCCTTCTGAGGGCTCCGTGGACGCCAGCTTAGGCGCTTCTTCAGGAGAGCATTGTCAAACTCAAGGAGGCCGATCCGAACAGGATCCGGCAACCGGACGTCCTCTATATAAAACCATTCCGAAGGCCAATTCTCGGACGCCTTCTTTGGGGTTCTGGATAAATATCCGGTCCCGGCGATGCGCCACACTTCGGCTCCGCCCACTTGATATATTGACCCCTCCTGAGAATGGGGCACCAGGCAGAATAGCCTCTTCCACAGCGCGAAATGAGCCTCAACACCCAAAAACAGCTCGCAAAGGGCTACGAAGCCCGCGATATGCAATATGGAGGCAGGCGTGAGGTGATGCAGCTGGAGACCATAGAACTCCAGGAGCCCCCAAAGAAACGGATGAATTGGAAATCTGAGCCCTCTTATTAAATAAGGGACAAGGAATACCCGCTCTCCTTTGGAGGGATTGGGGGCGCTCTCCGCTTGCTCTCCGCCATTATAGGTGGCAAGTCCGGCTCAAACCGGGACCATATAGGCCGGAGGGAGAAATCCCTTGTTCTGGAGCGTCACCAGCTCGCTGTGTGGGATGGAGCATCTCTCCCAATCTCCAGGATTAGGACTGGAAGGGCAAGAGGAGGAGTTACGACAGCTGGCCATGGTGGAACAGACCTTTGTCAGATGCGCTCTGATGAATACTCGCGGAGGGGAGAAGGTGTGGTTTGGATCTAAATCCTCATCCCTTTAAATAGGCGGCTCATTTACGCGGCTAGGGGTGTGAATGTAAAAACACCCAGACTTTTCGTATTCGTTTGACACGTGGAAGGTGGCCATTATTGGGCGTAGAAGCCAAGGAGCGCTACATTCACAAGAAACCGGACATTATTCAACAGGTACACGTAATTTGGAGGAGAACCCGCCTTGCAATGTCGAAGACAATTTGCGTGCCGGACTCGTCGACATTGAAGGCTGGTTCGGGGGCTACTGAGGGAGTCTTGGATTAGGGGGTGTCCGGATAGCCGGACAATACCTTTAGACGGACTCCTGGATTATGAAGATACAAGATTGAAGACTTCGTCCCGTGTCCGGAAGGGACTTTCCTTGGCGTGGAAGGCAAGCTTGGCAATGCGAATATGTAGACCTCCTACCATTGTAACTGACTCTGTGTAACCCTAACCCCCTCTGGTGTCTATATAAACCGGAGGGTTTTAGTCTGTAGGACAGAACAACAATCATACCATAGGCTAGCTTCTAGGGTTTAGCCTCCTTGATCTCGTGGTAGATCTACTCTTGTACTACCCATATCATCGATATTAATCAAGCAGGAGTAGGGTTTTACCTCCATCGAGAGGGCCCGAACCTGGGTAAAAACATCGTGTCCCTTGTCTCCTGTTACCATACACCTAGACGCACAGTTCAGGACCCCCTACCCGAGATCCGCCGGTTTTGACACCGACAGCGCCTCTACGTGAACCGTGGCAAACTCGCAACCGTCCACCGACTCTTCGCCTTTTCCTCTCGATTTGGAACTGCTGTCGCATGCTCTTCCTCTCCCTCCTCCATTTTCCTTCAGCCCTTCACCCTTTCTTCTGCCATTGTTCGATCGTCTTCTCCATGGAGGGAACAGGCCGGAAACGACCTCGTTATTCTTGCCCCGATCTGAAAGATGACGTGGTGGAGGAACTCATTGATCGGTGCGACGTCATCACCTCGGCTAGCATGGCAGGTTCATTCCAGCCCATTCTCGACTCAACTAATAACATCATTGCAAGGAACCCAAGGGTCAACGAGCAGTTTGATCTCCCCTATCTTCTTCGTCGTGACCCTCATGACTAGCGCCGGCACGACGGAAGCCTCGCCCTGTGCAAGTTGATGCCGCTTGATAATGATACGTGTGATGTTAAGATGCCACCGCTTGAGGGCAAGGCTTGGGCGGGCGCAAATGGAGATTGGGTTGTTTACATTAGGTCCAACTGCGAGTGGGAACTTGTGAATGTGTACACTCGTCACCGGGTTCCACTTCCAAAAATCTCAGCACACTGCCCAGAGGTTGAGCACACCGGTAATGTACGCACGTTCAAATATGATTATGGTGACTGTCTTCTACGGAAGATAGCAATTTGTCAAGTTCCCGACCACTCTTGGAATTACAAAAACTATGATGTTGTTGCTATCTTCGACAAGCTTGTTGCCGTCCTTGATGGTTTCACTCGATGGATATTGCTCAAAAATCAGTTTCTGTGCACGAAGGAGTACTGTGATGCAATTCAATACGAGGGCCTTGTGTTTGCTGCCACCACTCGTGCCACTCTTTATGCATGGCATCCTCGTTGTTTCGGTACGTTTGTCTTCCACCGTAATTATAATTGTTTCATCCACATGCATGCGGGTTAGCAAGTTTCCCTTTACCAATTAACCTTTTTCTTGTGTTTCCAAGGTCCTGTGAACATCCCACCACCTATACTTGAAGATTTTTATAACCAAGGGGGAGATGACGATGGTGATGATCACGAGCATGAGGACGAGCAGCACCGATATACTGTGTGGCGCCTTGCAACTAATTCCGATGGATCGCCTCTTCTTGTGTGTATATAGCCCACTGATGATGTTACTGCTAAGGAATCAGGTGTAGTCTCCCATGGTCGCACTCTCCGGATATATTCCAACACCCGTTGCATGGTATTCGGGATGGATACTAGGGTGCTAGCGCCAACTCCTTCTCCCTGGCACAGAATTGATAGTCTTGGAGAAAACTCGCTCTTCCTTGGACAAAACTATCCGATGATGGTGAAAGGCGATCCAACTGCTGTTGACACATTTATGAGAAGCAACTGTGTCTATACCTCGGACATTTGGGTGGTTCCCTACCCTCGTACTAATATAGTAGGCCGCTTCAGCCTGGATGATCAGTCATGCGTTGGTCTCCAGATCGACAACGGATGGCCCGTCCCAGAGAATCACTTGTGGTTCAAAGCAAGTGTTTCCAATGCCGCGGAATGGTTGAGTTGAAGTTCACTTCATGTCTTGTTATTTATTGTGTGGTGAAAACTTTAGCATTTATAATGTATCCTCGTTGTCGATGTGGGTTGATGACCTGTTGTTCTATGTAATAAAATTATATGCCTGTGATAAACTTACAAAATTTATGAATGGCTTTCGAGTCGCTTCTCTGAGTGAGTGGTGCGACGAGGCAAAAAATATTTTCCGAATACATAATTGTACGTGCATTGCAACAGGTTATCGGATGAGGCCAATCAACAATAGTAGTACACTATTTGTACTAGCTTCACATGCAGAGGCTCGATCTTGCGTGCTTGTTTCTTCTTCGAGTGTAAAGAAGCAGACGTTGCTTCCTCGCATCTAGTCTCATGTCTAGCCTCTATTCTATACTAGCTAAAAGTGATAGAACATCTACTAAATTGCGCTCTATCAATATATGGATGTACTCTTCTTCCCAATACAAAAACTTACATCCATTCTACTCCCTCCGTTGCACAATAATACATGCCTTCTATTTGTCAAAATATATATGTATCTAGACATGTCTTAGTATATAGGTACATCCATTTTTGAACAAACGGAAGTCAAGTATTTTGGAACGGAGGGAGTACACAATAAAAATTTGAAGTTAGCACAACTAGTCTAATCCGAGAGCAGAACCGAAGATTTGGTCGGGTTCTTCCTCCTTTTGCCGACACGTGGGACATCCAGCATCCAGGTCGTGTCATGAAAGAAAATAGAGTGGTAGTTGAAGCCACGAGATGTGCATCTTGGGTTAAACTATAAATAGAATCTTACTACTCTTGAGTAACTCCAAAAGCGGCCACCGAAGATCTTTATTGGATTTGTTTTTCATCACCAGCACGTCGAGGTGAAAGATGTGCAGGTTCAGTGGGTCCTCTTGCGTATTCACTGACATGTGGGGCCGCATGTGAGCAAACAGACGATGGGTTCCGCGCGTCCGCTGGCTGGCTGAGAAGAGAGATAGAGGAGGGCTGAGCACGGACTGCAGGAAATTTGTTCTACGTACCTCGATATAGGCTCGATATAGTGGGGTGGCATGGGCCATAACTAGCATTCACGTCTAGCAGTACGGCACACGCCACCCACACGAGTCTCATCCGACACCAATTTTCTTGGAGTAAGTGCTACAGCCATCTCTTCTCCGTCCTGTCCTCTTTTCTCAGTCATCGCGCGGTGGACGGGGTGGGGGTTTGCCGATAGTCGGTTTGCTCAACTGCGGTCCCACTTGTAAGTGACAATGCAACACCGCATGCATTCCCGCTTGAGCGGCGTGCCGGACCAACCGTGTGGGGGTGCGACGCGAACACAACAGGATTTTCCTTTTGAACTCGTAACTTGTAAAATTTGGTTCTGCTCCATGGCGTGACCGATAGATAGAAAATAACGATTTGGCCTAGAGTAATGAGAAGTTTGCTTCTGGCGCCGTTCATGCATGGAGTACGTACGAAAATTATGAAGTTGATGCGAAAGGTAAGATAATTACTGTAGTATCATATACTACTATATGGATTTGATGGAAGGATAAAAATACATACGGATCCATCAACGTACAACGACATCCTCATGCCCTAATGCGCCGGGTCACCAACCGACGTGTGAGGAGCAGCGGCGTTGGCGGCGAGCTCAACGTGCTTCTGAACAGTGCCGTCCAAGGTTTCCCTGCGCTCCAAGAAGGCCAGCGTCCTATCGTCCTCCTCTTGCATGTACTAGTCCTTGTGGACGATTTGCGCGTAGACGTGGGTGATTATGTCGATGGTGTCTTGCTGCGCCAGGCGCTGCGCGGCGAGCGCGACCTCGAGGTGGACATTCTCCAGCGCGACGGCAGGCAGTCGCAGGGCCACCAGTGCGTCGAAGAGGTTGTTACCATAGTGGCCGTTGAGGGTGGCTGGCATCACAGAGCCTGGGCGCGTCGGCTGGAGGCTTACGTCAAAGTCGTTCGCAAGCTTCTTGACGACGGTGAACTTGTCGAGGAAACCGACAAGGACCTCATTGAACAAGGATGTGAAGCTGTCGTCCAAGCGGCCCTCGCCCTGGCGGCCTCAAGCAATACTTCCTGCCGGGCCGCAGGCCGGCGTCATGGACCATCTGACATAGCCGGCTGATGCTTCTAGTCAACTGATCTTGCGATTCGAGTGAGCACTCAGCCCTTGGTTAGCGTGCGTAGGTGCATAGGATTTCGTACTACTCCTCGGCCCTCTACTGCACCTGCCTTTGGCTGTATGATAGGTGGGCCAGCCACCCCCAGGGGCCACGTCTCATTCACCTCCTGACCCGTCTCTCACATGCACCCTGCTAGTGTATAGTATAGTGGTTTTCTTTTTCTCTCCATATCAACCATTTTATATTGCGTACGTGTCATTCAAGAGTGAAATGATGGTTGTTTCTTCTGACTAACTTACTGTGTGATTTGACTACTCCTTAGTGGCCCTACACGTACTCCCCCTACGTGTATGCAACAGTCACACATACACATGGACGCAAAAACGCGCGCGACGCCCTAATGCATGCTTGTCCGAGCACATGACGGAACACACACGGTGACGCTCAAGTGCTCAACCTTCACGTGCATGCACACACATACTCAGTCAGGGTGAGCTAGTGACCGTATGAACACCGGAATATATATATATATATATATATATATATATATATATATATATATATATATATTGAGCGCAATGAGCGTATTATGAAGTCCACTGACCGTATTTTTACAAATATACAGTGACAGACAGTGTATTTATCTCGTTTGAAATTAAGCCATGTTAACCGGAGAGGAGGCAGCATGGACTAGCATTACTTTGTTGTGTCCCGTCAGCTTGCCGAACGAGGAGAAGGTTGCAGGACGGGAGAAGCTTGCGCGCGGTGGCTCGCAGGACAAGGAGAAACTTTTGACTAATGCAAGCTCTCCCTCGCTCAGGCGGTGGACGTGCAACAGTTAACTTGGTGTCAGATTGCTAGAAGCATACTACACTATACTACTAGGAACCGGATGGAGGAGCATCTGCACTCTTTTTATAATTTTAAAATGTGATAAAGCAATCTTCAACACATTTGGTTCTCTTCGAGGGTTCTCGCATGTGATAATGGAAGTTGATTGCATTGAACACTCGCCACAATTCTCGCTTAATTCTGGCTCATATCCTGTTACAAATAGTAGCGCTCAGTAATATTTCCTCTTTTTTTGTTATTCAGCATGTAAACAGGTCAGCAAACATTGCGGCGCATCTTCGTGCGAACCGTGCTTGCTACACTTTGAATGTCGCCGAGAGCTGGCTTGATGAAACACCTCGCTTCCTACTTCTTTTTTTGGCTTCCTAGTGACCAGTGTCTTGGCAGATCGTCCTAAGAATGCTTATATATGAATAAAGCTCTCTCATTTACCCGCAAAAAAGATTAAGCCATATTAACCGGAAAGGAGGGAGTATGGACTAGCACTACTTGTTGGTGTGTCCCGTCAACTCGCAGAATGAGGAGAAGCTTGCAGGACAAGGTGAAGCCCGCTTACGCCTTTTGACTAACGCAACCTACCCTTGATGGACATGCATCAGTCCATTCAGTGTCAGATTGTCAGAGGCATACACTGTACCCAACATGCGGAGTACCATCATTGTTCGACTTCACGAAGGGGCGAAGAGCCAAGCGCAGTTCTAGTACGCGTACTTGGTTTTGCACCTTCATACTACTCCACCCTCCGTCACAGTTTACAGGGCGCGCTTCATTATGATGCATTTCTCTCAATGCATTTCCACCACCAGGGAGACTTTAGACGCGTTTGGTTTAATGGTCAATTAATTAGGGCGTGGTAACCGCAAGCAAGTCCACAATTTTCTCTCCATGTACTGTACTACTACGGAGTGCATGCATGTGTGTACCCGGGGTGGAAGCATAGCATGCATGTGTGTACGCATTATTCCCTCTAGTAATAGACGCCGTACTATAACTACCAATGCTATTTTTCAGGCCGATCGCTAGTCGCCTTGGTCCCACAGATTTTTTTTCTTTTTTCTAAAGCGCACTGTATAAACAGTGACGGATGGAGTAGTATGAGCGGATTCAAAGAAGAGTGTATTGATGGTTGCTTCTTTAGAGCAACTTACTGTGGGAAAGGTGGGGCTTATGATTTGACTGCTCATTACTCACTATTAATGCGGCGCAACGACCGGGCTGAGTCTCCCATGCGGTTGTGCACTACCCCCTCGGTTCTTAAATATACTCCGGAGTATTTGTCTTTCTAAAATATGTTGAAATCTCTGTTAAGACGAATAGAATATTTAGGAACGGAGGGAGTACACATACGAAGCAAAATGAGTGAATCTACACTCTAAAATATGCCCGTTTGAAATTTGTAAAAAGACAAATATTTAGGAACAAAGGAGTATAATTTCGTGCATGGCACATGGACCCGGATGATGAAGAGGCTTCTGGCAATGCTATCAAGCTTCCATCATTTGTTTACATAATTGACGTACTATACAAATAATTTTCCAGCGACATGAAATTGTACAATGGTGTGAGCTTTCAGCTTTTGTTTCGCGTGTCTTGCCATCGATGCTCTTTCGGAAACAATAAAAAACTAACTTCCTTGCTAATGCATGTCAATTATTAGCAGATCATAGCTAATAATTACATCACAACTGAAGACAAAGTTGTGAGAAGGTGTTAAATTAAAATTGATCCATGCTTTCATTGGCAGCAACATCCCCCCAGCTCTGTCTAAATCAACAAGGCATGTTGGGGAAAAAAAGTAGCTGTCTGGAGCATGCAACATTCCGATCATTTTGTGCAGTTCCACTAAAATAGAGCTGAGCGTCCCTGTTCCAAAGATATCAAGTGTGATTACGATAATAGAGGACTGCTGATGAAACAATAAACACACAAATATAAGCCGGTCACCTTTGCGGTCTCTCTTAAGACTAACTAGTTGGAGAAGATTAGGCTCGGAGTTGGATGAGGAGGATAGAGCGAAACCAATCTCCCTTTGTGCAGTCGCACTAAAATGTAGAGACGTTGCCCGTGTGACATTTTAGTACAACTGCACAAAACACTCTTAAGAAAAAAGTGATTTGTGCAGTTCACCAAAAGGTCGCAATAGCGATGAGGTGAAATCGATAGCCCTGTTTGCAAAAAAGAGGTAGAAAGGAAACAATTACTGGCCAATAACAGTTGATGACACATGCGACGACAAAAAAGAAGCATATTCCTTGTCCTAAGGGAAGATAACAACACGGTTGTGTTTGTCTAAAATGGTGTGAGGACGAGAATGCAATATGGAAAGTACGCCGGACGAGCTACGTTTTGGGCAAAGAACTATGGAAGATCCACATGCAGCAACGTGGGAAAACGGGCAGTGGAGCAAGGCCGGAGGGGATACCTGGAGGTCATCAGGATGTAACTAGGTGAGCGGCGACGGGCGGAATCTGCGAGTAGGTGGCGTAGGCCCTGCCGCGCAGGAGCTTGGTTAGAGAGAACGGCGTGTACCGTAGATCGGGACGTGCTGCCTCGGCGCCGTCGAACGGAGAAACGATGCACTTCCTTCCTTTCCCGCGGCGGACGGGATGCGGCCGAATCAGTGACCAATGGTGAGAGACAGAGAGGCCACCGCACTCCCTTTCCCCCGGCGGACGGGATGCGGCCGGATCAGTGACCAACGGTGAGAGAGAGAGAGAGAGGCCACCGCACTCCCTTTCCCCTGGCGGACGGGATGCGGCCGGATCAGTGACCAACAGTGAGAGAGGGAGAGAGAGAGAGAGAGAGGCCACCGTAGCCTTGTGTGAGATACTCTGAAGAGCGGACTACCTTTTCCTCCATAAAAATCATTTTATATTCTGTGTACGTGCCATTGAGCGCTATAACTTTATTTAAAAATAACGCGGCAACGCGTCAAGTCGAACTTTGTTTCGTGCACGCGTGGTACACGACCTCCCTAGGTAAACAACCGCTACAGGCGTTCAAATTAGCACGTGGGCTGCCATTTCGTAAAGAAATGAGCTCCACCGTGTACCCGCGCGGGTGTGGCTGGGCACGAAGCTTGAGTATGTGCACGGTGCACCTATTCTCTTCTTGTATATGTACACCACCTACGTGGGGTTGTGTGAGAGAGATACAAACCTAGAGAGATATAGTGTGTGGGTTCTTGATAGTTTTTTTGGGGGGGGGGGGTCAATCAAAAAATTTAACATATGCAATGTGTGTGAAATAGAGTCCTGGATATAACATATATATAGAGGGGGCGATCCACGAGAAGAGAGTGGAGGTATCATCGGCTTGAGGTGTCTATAGAATCGAAGAGAAGGATGATGTGTGTGTGTGCGCGCGCGCCCGCGATCGATAAAGAGTTCCATCGAATTTGTGTGTGCCCACGTCAAAGATATAGAGTGGTTGGCCTACTAGAACGTGAGATGGGACATGTGTAGTTTGTCTCTGTGGCATGGATACCTACCTGCAGCGCTCGACTATCGGTGTGTGGTGGGGGAAGAGGGAGGCCCAATTAACTATAGAGGTACAATGGCTGGTATATGTGTGGAGGAGGAGAGAGGCCTACCTCATGTATTAAGGAGATCGATCTGCCTCATGTATTAAGGGAGATCGATCGGCATCCATGCATATGTGCAGGAGATGAATAAGGTTGGGAGAGAGACAGAGCTAGAGTGTTGGAGGGGGTGGTAGTGGAGTTGCTTCTAACAAATGGTGGGATAGGCTTGCTAGACAAACGGAGGGCACGCCCGCAATATCAATAAGAGAGGAGATGGCTGCTTGTTGTCTGTGCACGTGCGTGTGAGAGACGGGTCAGGAGGCATGCACGAATGATGAGGGGGACGATGTGGCTGTGGTAACATACGTAACTACATAGGAAGATCAATCGCCCTTTGTAAGAGAAAGGAGAGACATAACTTGTGAGGTACATCGACCGATGGGGGGGTAGTTAAAGTCGATCTAGGTATATGTTGGGAGATTGATCGGTATACATGCATGTGTGTGTTAGAAGCAAATGAGGCACGAGGAGAAGGATAGAGAGAGAGGGATGCATGTAGGAGGTGGTACGAGAGGCATACTATATCGAGGGGGAGGAGTGTGCGAGTACGAGAATGATGAAAAGAGTGGTGGGAGTGAGGCATGCATGGATGGTGACAAGAGAAGAGGGGAAGCTTGTGTTTGTGCTAGGCACACCTGGCTAGAGAGGCATATCGATCGATGTGTGCCGTAAAGAAGGAGCTGGGGGGCCTACACACACCGTGGGTGAACGACCTAAAGTGAAAAGACGAATTTGCGCGATGGAGCTAGAGAATGCTGAGGGAGGGTGAGAGGGATGCGGGCGTGTGCATGCACAAGAGGAAGTTTGCGCTATCTACAAAGATAAGAGGGTTGTGTGGGTGTAAAAGATGAATAGAGATCATATATACTTCATTATAAAAAGCGAATTTGGATATTTGAAGAATTTATCATAGTGTTTCAAACCGACGGATGTGTGAATATATATAACGGTGATAAACATGGTGTGGTTATGAACAAGGTATACTACATTTAATATATTTTATCTCTACTCTTATAAAAAAACGGAGTTGTTGATGATGGTGTGCCTGCCATCCTGCATTATAGGCCGTCTGATTTATATCTGGCGGATAGCAAGGAAACTTTGACAGTTGAAGTTGGCAACAATCATGATTGTAGATTCTTATTGAAATAGAGAAACGAATTCAAATTTAGTTTGAATTGCAGCGGTAGTATAGACATTTGGAATGCACTAAAATGTTGGTCTGAGTAGGTTACATGCATTATACAGGAAGCGAAAAAATTTAATCGGACATAACATGGATTCATACTCCCTCCTTCCATCTACATAGGGCGTAATGAGATTTTTAAGACCACCTTTGACTATTGACAAGATTAATAGTACATGACATGCACAATGTGAAAATTATATCATTGAAAGAACCTTTCACAGACGAATTTAACGGTGTGCTTTGTGTAAGTTGCATGTCATATATCATTGCCCTAAGATTTGGTCAAAGTTAGCATCGAAAAACGCATTAGGCCCTATATAGATGGAAGGAGGGAGTAGCTTTGAATAGCATTTGTATAGTAAAACGGGGCAAGACTCTCTCTTTGTGTGGTGTGAATAGTTTTATTTTGGGCCAATTCCAGTTCTGCCCCTAACTCGAACCCACTACTCAGTTTTGCCCCTAATTTTCAGGTATGCTCAGTTTTGCCCCTCCGACGTTAGTGTCACTTATAGAAATGCCCTTTTGCGCCGCTACCGTCCGGTCAAAGTACTTTGACCATCCAAAAAAAATAGCAAAAAAAATCAAAAAATATGAAATTTGGTGGGATCGAAGATAGTCATGTCCGCAAGGCGCGTGCACATTTTTGTGTTGGTTGGACACTCTGGGAGCTCGTAGCAAAGGAAAACAAAAATAATTTATGCCTACGAACAGTAAATAAGAAAAAAATAGCAAAAAGGTTCAAAAGAATTGAATTTATTTGGCATCAAAGAGGCCTGAGTGCACAAGGTGCTTGCAAGTTTTGGTGATCAAATGACGTACGAGGCGCTCTAGAGAAAAAAACACAATAGTGTTTTTTTTCAAAGTTTTTTTGAGCTAAAATTTGTTTTCTTTTTCTCCACGAGCTCCTACGATGTCCAAAGACAACAAAAACGTGCACACATCTTGCGCACGTGAATATCTTCAGTCCCACGAAATTTCATATTTTTTTTTATTTTGTTTTCTATTTTTTTTTGAATTTACTGCTCGCATGCGTACAAAATTTATATTTCCTTTGACACGAGCTCCCAGAGTGTCCGAACGGCATGAAAATGAGCAGGCGCCTTGCGGACATGACTATCTTTGATCCCACCAAATTTCATATTTTTTTGATTTTTTTTGCTATTTTTTCAGGACGGTCGAAGACCTTTGACCGGACGGTAACGGCAGAGAAGGGCATTTCTATAAGTGAAACTAACGGCGGAGGGGCAAAACTGAGCATACCTAAAATTTGGGGGCAAAACTGAGTAGTGGGTTCGAGTTAAGGGCATAGATGTAAATGTCCCTTTTATTTTTTTGTTTTCTTTTTGTTTGAGGGAAGTGCGAATTGATTTGGTACGTACAAGTACAATATTAGGACACGTTAGGCTTGTCCCTGAAATTCAACCCGCGTCTTGTTATATCCCGAAAATTCGGATATCGTGCTCCCAAAACTGGCGCCTTCACAACCCGCGCCTTTCTATCCCGAAATTACAACGCACACGAAAACTCCCTCCAGCTGCCAAATCCCGACACGTAAAATCCCCCTTCTAACCCTGAGTTGAAAGCGCTGCTAGTTCAAATCGGTGGGAGGTACTTTTGTAACACACCCTACATTTTGGACAAGCGCGTTCCTAAGTCATGCTTCACCCCCTCCCATCACCCCCTTTTCGCCATTCGAAATCCCAGGCCGCTATAACCTCTCCGCTCCAGCCAGGAAACCCCACCCTCCTCCGTCCGCCACGTCACCGCTGCCCAGCCGGAGCCTCTTCCCCGACGACGTCGTCCACCGCAACAGCTCGACGTCCCTTGTCCACCTCCCCAGATGAGGATCCTTCGTCCATCTCGCCATCCCGCCGGTTCAGCTGACCCGTCCTCCACCTCCAAGGAGCTGCTCCGACGATCGCCTCGTCTATCGCGGCTGCTCCATCCCCACAACGCCGCCTTAACCTGCTCCACCGGAACCACAACATCCTCACCGACTCCTCGAACAAAGCCGAGGCCTACTAGGCGCCACCAAAGAGATTGCACACTCATCGCATCGCACCTTCTCCTTAACTCGACCTCCCAGCGCCGACGGTGCTCCATCCCGCACCCCCATGGAGCGGCTACCTTGAAGTCGGCGCCGCGGGCGACATCTCCACGGCGGCTCTCTCCCAGTGCGAGGCCCCTTCGGCGGCGGCGGCCATACCAGCCGCATCTGCTGCTGCTGCTCCGTCTCTCGCTCGATCGCTCGCTCGCCCGGCTGCTGATGCTGCTCTCCCCCTTGCTCGTGCTGCTGCTCTGCTTCGATTAAGCCACACTTCAGTCGACTGAATTGACTTTTGGGTCAGTCGATTTTCAGGGGTTGGGGGCTCGCCGGAGTTAAGGAAGAACCACCCGCAGCAGGGATGGGGGCTCGCCGGAGAGGTACCCCACTATCTATCTTAGGGTTCAGGGTGGGGGCGGGGGCCCTAGAGGGCTGGCCGGGGCGGCGGTGGCTAGTTGTTTCGGGGCGGCGAGGCGGCGCTGGGGCCGGCGGTTCGGCCGGTAGTGGCTGGAGGCTCAGGGGGTGCAGGTTGAAGATGAACTGCAGGTCCTCCCTAAACTACATGTCAAGTGCCTCTCTACTACCATTGCGTTCAGTTTCGACAGTAGCATTCAGATTCCACAGTAAGTTTCAGTTCCGACAGTTAAGTACAGAGTTTGTCGGCGTTCTAGGAACGGGGGTCCCCAGACTTGCCTACCTGCGGCCTGCGGCGTGGCTCAAAGGGGGGCCCAGCACGGCCCATCTTCATCAACACAGACCCAAGACCCTCGCAAGGGTCCAAGCCTCAAGGGGAGGACGACACGGAGCTTCCTCAGGCACGGGCTCATCAGGCTGGCACACGAGGAGGCGGAGAGATCAAGGCGGGGTACCTCACGAGGTGCCCGTGACGCAAGCCATGACGACCAAGGGCGCCAGCCCGCGCAGTGTCCTCTTTTCCTCTTTGGTGCAAAGGGAGCAAGCGCAGGCGAGAGCATCAAGCAAAGGCACCCATTTCGATGCAACAAGACCAAGACCAGCCCAACGGCAGGGAGGAAGTCATTGTGGAGCCCAAGCCAGCGTCACCACCAGAGCCTTTGGCAGGCGAAGACCAACTTTAGTCAGGATAAGTGTACCAGATGTTCCCCTTCAAAATGGCCAATTGATGGCGCCCTTCCCACTCAATATTTGGGAAGAGGCCCAAGGCCTTTGCCTATAAATAGGACTAGCCACCCGCAGGGTAGAGGCAATCAAAGGAGAGGATAGAGATAGAAGATAGAGAACAGAGAGAGAGAGAAGGGTGACTGAACTCCTCCTAGCAGTTCATCGCCCCAGCCAAGAACAGACCCTCGCGAGGCTGTTCTTCCTTGTATTGCTCATCATCATCAGCCCAAGAGGCAATCCACCACACCACAAACTGGAGTAGGGTATTACACCACAACGGTGGCCCGAACCAGTATAAACCATGTGTCTCTTGTGTTGCTCTTTCCATAGCTTAGATCTTAGCGAGGCGGTGGGGTGCAGGTAGGTAGAAGGCGAAATCTCCGTGCGCACCCCAGTGTTCGAACCTCAAGGGTCTGCCAAAACCCGAAATCCGACATTTGGCGCGCCAGGTAGGGGTGCGCCGGAATCCACCTTCTACCGCTTCGTGTCCCATCGCATCGTCATCACCATGTCCGGCGACCAGGCGGGCAACCCAGATCCTTGGGCGGCGTGGCCCGCCCGCATAGAGCCGCTCGCCTCGGGCGACCCCGTGCCCCAGGCAGCTTGCAGTCCGCAGGGCGCTGCGGGCCGCGGGCGACGCGGACAGGCTTCGACAGCTCTCACACCGCGGCAGGCGCGGTCGGCAGCAAGGGCCTCCAATCACGCCGCGACCACGACTCCGTACACCCGCCGGGAGCAGGCGAACTCGAGGGCCGCGCTCACGGTGGCCCGAGAGCTGCTGAAGTGCAGGCTGCTGGAGGGCGGCCGCGACGTGTTGCTGGAGCGGGTGGCAGAGCTCCTGGGCTTTGCCGCCTCGGGGGCTCACCCCTTCTGCATCCAGCTCCCATCTCAAGCCCAGGGCGGCCCGCGCGGGGGCTCCACGCGCACCCACGGGCTCCAAGGCTACTCCAACGTCAGCGAAGCTGTCGGCACCGGACCGGCGGCGGCGCTGCCCCCGCTCCCGGTCCGCGAAGAAGAAGGACTCGACGCGACCCACGGCCCCAGTGGACAGCCGCGCTACCACCCCACGGTGGGCGCGTCAAGCAGAGCTGCATGGCACGCGGAGCACTACGGCGTGGCCTTCGGGATGACGGCGCCAGAAGAATGCGTGCCCCACATGATGGACCAAGGGCACCCTCACGAGGGCGAACAAGGCTCGCTCCTCAGCCCAAGCTGGGGGGACAAAGCGCCAGAAGCTGAGCTCTTCCAGGAGCCCCGGGACGGTCCCACTGGCCACGCTGGAGGCGACGATTGTCGAGTACCACTAATTTCTCAGGAGCAGGCATACGCTAATCATGGATCGCAGGAGGTGCAGGTCGCCACGGCGAGCAGCTGCCCCACTCCCACAGTCTCCTACCCCTCGGGAGGAGGGCGCAGGGGGCTGCAGGAGAGGGGCCGAGATCCGACATCACCACCGCGGCGTTCGGAGCAAGGTGTTCTCAGGAGGTAGGCCCTCTGCTGGGGAGGTGCCTTAGGGCCTGCCCCTGGCGGAGGGCCCGTGGTCGTCGGGGGAACCGCTGGCGACCGCTCTACCCCATCGGCGGCGTCCTGGTTTCCGGTCGTCGTTGATGGCACTAGAGTGTGGCGCAAGGCGGGGCCCTCGTCTGGCGATATGAAGCAAGGCCGGTACCTGTGAAGAAGGCCCAGTGCCTGTGAAGCTCGCTGCCCCGTGACACTCTCATGTAATAATGAGTGGGGCTGTACACGCCTCGGAGTCTCAGGGGTGCCGGCCTCAGGCCCTGGGGCTCCCTCCCACGCCCAATGGCAGTACTTAGCTCCGCGCTGGTGAGAAGACGTCCAAGACTAGATTAGGTGCCGGACGCGGCCTTTTGTCTGCTTTCATTGCATTTCCCTTTGGTTGTCGCTTTCCCCCGCTGGATTTAAGTTGGATTCGAATTTGAGATTTGCGTGTGTTCGGGGAAGGGGTGCTTAGTCTCGTTCGAGCAATTTCTCGCGTTTTGATTACCACTCCGCCTCAGCTGCCTCCCCTCGTGAGCCCCTCGCGAGCCGGGTCAGGCCTAGCTTGCGCGCAGCCCAGACTGCCGCCGTTGCGTCCTCTTAGGAGGGTTTTTTACCGCAGATCCTATGGATTCGATCAGGGAACACTCGGGACACCGCAACCTCCCACAGGCTACCTCAGGGCCCGCACGGGACAAAGGTAAACTAGCCAACCAGCATGTCGCTTAGCCAACCACTTGGCGCGGGCGCATGGGCCATGTAACATCTACTAATACGATGAACACAAGCTTTACATGAGGGGCTCCCCCTCCCAAAATGCTCTCACAGCCATCAGGCCAAACCTGAGTTCTATTCATGCAGGGTAAGGAAACAGGAATGACGCATAATCAGTCGGATAAATCCCCCAGTGCGTCCTCAGGAGCACCTCCCGAACCGTTGCTGGCGTCGCTGGACTCGCCATCACTGTCTGTGTTGCCGCCAGCGGTGTCAGGGCCGTTCACCACGCCACCCTCGTCGGCAGCCACGATCACGCCGTCGTTTTCTGAAGCGAAGGCCCTGACAAGAGCATCCACATTGTCTTCCACCCAGTGCGCCAGGTCGTCTCAGACGGCCTGGGGGACTGGGGCGATGGCGGCGTCAAAATCGAAGTGGGGATCCATGTTCTTGAGATGGCTAAAGACGCGAGAAAAGGCGCGCCCGAGTAGGGCGCGGCTCCTCTCCTCCACCAACCTATCGGCCCTGTCCGACCGCGCCTCCAGCTGTGTCACCACGTCGGTGAAGAACTTAAGGTTGCCGGCGTAGTTGACTGCGTACGGCTCGCCAACAGCCGCCTCGCAGATATTGCCCAAGGCTGTGTTGGCTCTCTCCCGGAGCATGGTGAGAATGGGGCCATGCTCATGCTCCAGGATCCGTCGCTGACCTATCTCGTCCGCATTCTGGCGCGTGACGGCCTCATCCTCCTCCACCCGATGGCGAAGAAGGAGCACCTCGGCCTGGGAGGTGGTTGACTACCCTTGCGCTACCTCAAGGGCGGCCCGAAGAGCATCGGCCCGCCGTGTCGCTTCCTCTAGCTTGGCCCTCAAGGCAGCAGTCCTACCTTCAGCCTCGGCCCGGATCAACCCCAGCCTCTCCTCGAACTCGCGCTCGAGGTTCAAGCGCGCCGTCGCCACCCGATGTCCGACCTCCTCCAGGACACGGGCTTCCCGTGCAGCGACATCATCCTCCGCCTGCGGGACCAAGCGCTCATTCGTCTCCAGACGCTCGTACTCACGTGCACGTTCGGCGGCTTCCAGCGTCAGCGCCTCCTCACGCTTCTAGAGCTCTGCTGGGTCGCCAGAGGCCACCTTCATCGACGCGAGGGCTGCCTCGCCCAGCTCCACTTGCTCCTCCAGTGAGTGGCATCGGGCCAGGAGCTCCCGAGCCCGCTCTCCCGCTGCCTCTCGCCGCCGGTCAGCTTCCCGGGCCTCCTCAGCAGCCCGAGATCGGGCCTCCCGAGAGGCCACCAGCGATGCCTTGGCCTTTTCGTTGTCAAGATCGCGCCGATGGCGCGCAAGGGCGATGGCGCCCTCCAGCTCACGCCTCTCTGCAGCCAGGCGCAGGCCCTCGGCCTCAAGGCGCGCGTCTTCATCAGCAAGCTCCTCACCAAGCAGGTTCACCGCGTCAGCCGCCCTTCGAAGGAATCCTTGGCGAAGAGCGCGACGCTCCCGAGCGCGCTCGCGCACGACATCCACACCATCATCTTCCCCAAGAAAGCGCCGGGGGCCACGAATCGGCACTCCCCCTCCGGGCAGGGGGCTGGGGGCTGACACCCTCACAACGGTCGGGCACGCCACGCCAGAAGCCTGGCCTGGACCCAGCCCGTACCCAGATGAAGAGCGCAGGGAGCGCCTCAGCCAATCGCAGTCCACGACCAGGCGAGAAGCCCGCGGCAGGATGGCTATGCCACGAGAAGGCCCGCGAAGGAGGATCGCGAGGTGCGTAGGGCCTCGATGCGCCTCGGGACGGTTCGCCTCTCCGATCGCCCTCACCACAAGGGCTCTGCTGCTCGGAGCGCTTGAGGACGGTAGAGGGGGCGAAGCCAAGGGGGACGGCACCTCAGCCATCTCCGCGAGCTCGGCTAGAAGGGGCCTATGGAGCGAGGATCAATAAAAGCAACAGAAGGATCAGGAGCTGGAAAAGGAGAAGTCTTACTCATCAGTGGAGAAGTACTTCCTACTCTTCGGCAGGCGACAAGGGTAATTGTCACCCAGGGCCTCCCTTCTCTTCCGGAGGGCCTCAAAGTCCACACGGAAGCGGCCCAAGAGTTGAGCGCAGGGATCGACCTGCAACGAGGACGAAGCGTCAAGGCGGTCCGCGTCAGAGGCGCCTACCTGATGCGCATTGCCAGTCGCCTCGCCAAGAGAAGCGGCTAGAGCCTCAGGGGCCTCAGCCGCAGGCGCTGAGGGCAGCTGCTTGCCGCCCTCAGCCTCAATGGCACGGGCCCCAAGAGTTGCTCCCTCATGAGCATCGCCCGGCGTTGTCACCCCGCCGGGAGCCCCTCGGCCTCTGGCGCCTCATGCCTCCCTGCTCCGCCACTTAAGGAAGAGTCGCCTTGGCCGACTGGAAGGGCAGTCACCATCACTGGGTTCTCACGAGGCCCCTGGAGGTCGGCGGGGCATGGCCCCCACTCATCAAACATAGGCATCTGATTCACAAAATCGCCCCTGTTCTGGCAGAGGTACAGCAAGGCCCCTCCCTGCTGGATGCTGCCAGGGTTGGGGTCCCCAGTCAGGATCAAGAGCACTGTCCTCAGCACTTCAGGCGTCAGGTCCTCTTCCTGGAGCCTCATGCGATCATCACGCCCGCTGAAGGTCCACATCCGGCGGGAGTGGCATTGGAGAGGAGCAATGCGGCGTAGTAGGAACTCCTTCACCACCTTGGGCGCTGTCACGCCAATCTACCTCAAGAACGCGAAGCGGCGCCAGACGAAGATGAGCCGGGGGCTCTCGAGCGTCTCCTGGCCCCAGCCCGAATTGGGGACAGCAGGCGAAGTTGGCTCCGATAGTAGGGGGCTGGGCACCCCTACATCCACATACAGCCACCGCTCGCAGAACCTAGCTGCAGGCGGAGGGAGCCTGAAGTTGATCCCTGAGGCCGCTGTCTCAGACGCGGCAACGAAGCTCACGCACGCCGAGCATTGGGTAGGGTCGATAAGGCGCAGAGAGAAGAAGTGGCGCATCAAGGCAACCGAAGGAAGGATGCCCATCATTGCCTCGCAAACAAAGGCGAAGACTGAAAGAAGGGTGATGGATTCAGGACCCAGATGCATCATATGGATCTGATAGTGGGAAAGCACGACATTGAAGAAATCAGGAAAGGGGGGAACCAGACCCGCCCATAGGGCGTCAGCGAAATACTGGACCTCGGTGATTATCCTGTCGATGGAGAAGTGAGACGCGGGCCAGGCCGTCGTCCTCCCGCATTCGTTGAAGATAGTGGCCAGAGCCGAGATGACCTTGCCCAAGCCCTCTCAATTGATTATGATCGACCGGTCGACGGCGGGGGCCGCCAACGGCGGCGAGCGAGGCGGAGGCATGGGTTTCTTCCCTCTTCCCTTCTTCGTCGGAGCCATAGCGATGGGAAGGGGGGGAAGGTTCGAGACTGGGTTGAAAGCAGAAGCTGGAGTTTGAAAGGAGGAAGGACAGAGGGCGCTCAAGCAACAGAAAGGGGAGCGGCTGTGTACAACTACGAGTCCGCCTAGCATGGCGCAAAAAAAGGGGGCGTGGGGGAACAGTGCCGCCCACGTCCAATCAACCGCCACGCGGCACCCAAGGCCGCCGGCTGTTAGGGCCCACGGCGCTTCGCCCTTGCCCTTTCACCTCCCTGCACGGCCAAGTCCGGGCGCGCCTTGGGCCCGGGGGCTACTGTCAGCGTTCTGGGAACGGGGGTCCCCAGACTTGCCTGCCTGCGGCCAGCGGCATGTCTCAAAGGGGGGCCCAGCATGGCCCATCTTCATCAACACAGACCCAAGACCCTCGCGAGGGGCCAAGCCTCGCAGTGCGGACGACACCGAGCTTCCTCAGGCACGGCCTCATCAGGCTGGCTCGCGAGGAGGCGGAGAGATCAAGGAGGGGTACCTCACGAGGTGCTCGTGACGCAAGCCATGACGACCAAGGGCGCCAGGCGGGCGCCAGCCCGCGCAGTGTCCTCTTTTCCTCTTTGGTGCAAAGGGAGCAAGCGCAGGCGAGAGCATCAAGCAAAGGCATCCTTTCGGTGCAACAAGACCAAGACCAGCCCAACGGCAGGGAGGAAGTCATTGTGGAGCCCAAGCCAGCGTCACCACCAGAGCCTTTGGCAGGCGAAGACCAACTTTAGTCAGGATAAGTGTACCAGATGTTCCCCTTCAAAATGGCCAATTGTTGGCGCCCTTCCCGCTCAATATTTGGGAAGAGGCCCAAGGCCTTTGCCCATAAATAGGACTAGCCACCCCCAGGGTAGAGGCAATCAAAGGAGAGGATAGAGATAGAAGATAGAGAACAGAGAGAGAGAGAGAAGGGTGACTGAACTCCTCCTAGCAGTTCATCGCTCCAGCCAAGAACAGACCCTTGCGAGGCTGTTCTTCCTTGTATTTCTCATCATCATCAGCCCAAGAGGCAATCCACCACACCACAAACTGGAGTAGGGTATTACACCACAACGGTGGCCCGAACCAGTATAAACCCTGTGTCTCTTGTGCTGTTCTTTCCATAGCTTAGATCTTAGCGAGGCGGTGGGGTGCAGGTAGGTAGAAGGCGAAATCTCCGCGCGCACCCCAGTGTTCGAACCTCAAGGGTCTACCGGAACCCGAAATCCGACAGAGTCAACAGTTTTTACCTCATCTGTTGTAGTCAGGTGGTTTTTGGTGATGTTAATTTTACATCCATTTTACATCATCTATTGGAAATGCTATTAGAATCCCACTTGAGATTGACGTTGTTTGTCTTGTGCTGCTTCAGCCTTGGCGTCTTACGGCTCACCGGAGCTGCTCCAACGACAGAACGATCCATCACAACAGAGCAGTGCCCTGGACGCCATCTATAGATTCCTCATATCTTCCTCCACACCTCCGACAGCCACCTCTGCCTCAACTGCTTTAGCAACCAACCCAATGATGATGAGGTCGACACGGCTACGGCAAAGAGGTTGTACACTTGTTGCATCACTTATTAGTATACATTCACGTCGATCCATTAGGGCTATTTTGGTTCAACGGAAAAACATCGATCCACTGGTTGTTACCATCACTCTAAATTTCTGCATGCTCTCCTTACATAATCTCACCATATTTTTTTGTATGCATGTCAGATATTGTACACAGTCATGCTGAACATGTAGAGAAAAAGAGAAGAATTTTGCGCGGCAATACAATGTCATGCAGACATCGCTCCATGGTGGGTTCAATGGCAAACCCTCCCCACCCCTCTCCAGATTGTAATCCAGAGGAAGATATCTGTTCTGAGGCGGATTCGGACGCCGCTGACCACTCCTATTTACTCCCCGAGGTGTTTGCTCTACCTTGGTATGATGATGTTAGTCATATCATGCATATGTTGCCTTGTAGTGCCTACTTTTGACATAATATATGTCGTCTGCTTAGTTTAGACATGTTCTGTAATGCCACCTGTTTAGTTTCTATATCATATATGGGAATTATGCAGTCTCATGTCTTTTAGCCAGCAATAATATATGTGAAATGTGCAGTGCCATCCTGTTTAACCAAGCATCATATATTTGAATGATATCTTTCCCATCCTTTTCTTCATTACATTTCCATTTGTCGACAATGTTTGTACATTAAACTACTCTTCCTGTAAATCAGCCATTTGGGTGGGAGATGGAAAAATCTGGAGTGAAAACAAGGCCTCCAGAGCAGACAGTGCTACCTATCGAAGCAGATCTCTTGTTGGGTCCCGATAGCTCCTCAGAGATGGATTCAGAGATAGATGACCAGTCCTATTCCCCCACTGAGGTGTATGCTCTAACTTGGCACGGTTATACTTCTCATATCATGCATACGGCGTCTTGCATTACATAGTTTAGACATCATATACACAATATTCAACACCATGTTCTTAGTTCAGACATCATATCGAATGCCCTCTATTTAGCATATAAATCATATATGTGAATTAAATGATGCGATCCTGATTACTTAGATAACATGTAGGTGAATTATGTCAGGCGATCCTGTTTAGTTATTCATCATATCTTTGAATTATGTTATGCTATGCTATCCAGTTTAGATAGACATCATATATGTGAAATTATGTCATGCTATCCGTTTTAGTTAAACAATATACATGTCAACTATTTCATGCCCTCTTTTTTCACACTATCTATTGCATCTGTCTCTCATACAATGTCTATACATTCAACTATGTTTCCTGTTTATCAGCCATTTGAATTGGAGCGGGTGATGCCAGTATCTAGCGGACTAAAAACACGGTCTTCAAATAAAACAGTGCTACCTCTTGGTGGAGATAGCACCCCGGTTGTACATGCACAAGAACCATCCCTACCACACATAACCCAAACTCTCGCAGATTGTACCCCTACTACAATGGATAGAGAACCAGCTTCACCCAATCTAACCCCAACCCCAGCCGATAGTAACCTAGTTCCTGTTGACACAGCACCATCTCCACCACAGAGCTCCCAAACAAGAGCAGTTAGTAGGGTAGCTCCGGTGCCCAAAGGGCCAGTACTATCACGGCGAACCCCAACTCCACCAGTTAGTACGCCTATTCCTGTGGAGGAAGCACAACTAGCTAGTCGTAGTTTAGCATATATCGAATTTGATGTTGTTAAATCGTCTGTGCGTATCTTCCCATCTTGGAAATATTATACTGAAGATGAAGGAAAATGCCAGTTGCAGGTGTTTGTCCAGGAGTTATGTGTAAGTAATGTTATTCATGGCAATTACTTTGCTTTATCCCATACATCCTACCTCCATGATGGTTATAATATAACAAATTTTCCCATTTTTCTTTATAGAGAAGGACCAATTTGGAAACTCAGGATGAGGTAACCTGTGCTAACACCTCTGCTATCTTCAAGAATGCTTGGTGGCAGTATCAGAATTACCTGAAGAAAACGTACTTCACCGGCAAAGAAACTCATCAAATTCCCTTACGTTCTCCGGAGACACATTTACTGGACGATGACTGGGAACGCCTTGTTCTGTACTGGTCCCGAACCAATAATGTGGTAAGGTCTATGAGCTCATTTTCTATTTTTAAGTATTATATTCTTGCGTCTTACTGTACTCTGTTCATGTAGAACAAGTGCCTAAACCTAAAGAACAAATGTTCTAATTAAGATTCCATTGCTACCATAGGACATAGATATATGTTTGTTTGATGCTTTTATTATGTACTAGTACTTGACAATAGAAGACTTGGTAGTTTAATCATGTCCACCTTACTAATGAACTGGTTCACCGAAATGAGTTTCATATACTAGTACATGCTAAACTTGTTATGTGTCTGCTTGTTTCTTCATTTAGAATGCTGACAGAATATTGGGGAAGAGTGCCTTATTAAGAAACGGTAAAGAAAGTAATGCAGATAAGGTTCAGGATAGTGACACATCCTGTCTTGGTTTAGTGTTGGAGTTACTGGCCACTACCGCTTGCACAAGCTATTAAAACTCACTGTCTGAATCAGTTTGGTTTGTTGAGTCTCAACTACAAGCTGAAAGACATCGATCAGTTGTGCTGCGACAAGAAGCGGAAGGACTGCGGAAGTCCCTGGAGCATTGAGATGCATACTTTCTGGTGCAACAGCAAGCGTTGGAGGATTTTAGCGCCAAATAGGACAAAGCTAATCAGCTTGCTAAGCTTATGGCCAGCATGGTGGATACCCAGGATAATGTTTCTTCAGCTCTTCTGAAGTTGTTTCAGTTATGCTCTTGTTTTGCTGCCGCGTTTATTTGCACTGGTGGCCAATTTTGACGGCCAGTGTATATGTTATGCTGGTTTGTTCCCTATATTTGCACTGGTGGCGAACTTTGATGCCCAGTGGATGTAATATGTGTCATAGCCGTGATAGCCTAGCGTTAGGTGCTTGCTTATTTATTTCCTTGTTGTCTTGTTTAGTTGTTTGCTTGTAGTCATTGCAGTTCTTTTTCCGCGGTTAACTAGTGGCTGCAATAACCTATTTTTTAAAACTAGGCCACAATAACCATGGGCTAATATTTACTGTAGTGACACTGGGCCTCCTACGGGCCGTAGAAACTGTGGGCCTTTTACGGGCCATAGAAACAGTAGGCCTTCTACGGGCCATAGAAACAATGGGCCTTGTACGGGTCGTATCATCGATGGGCCTTATACAGGCCGTATGATCGATTGGCCAAACATGGGCCAATAACAGGCCGCATTATGGCCGTAAACGGTCTAGAGTTGGAATCGTCCGTTCATGGGCCGACCGTAACGGGCCATCGTTAATAGGCCGTATTTGACGACGCTATGAAAACGGCCCAACGTATTAACGGACCATGAACGGGTCGACCGTAACCACGGGCTGAATTTCTCCCACAAGCAGAAAATGACAGTAACGGGCCGTAAGTAAACGAATGCTGGAAATGAGCCCAAGAATAAATGGGCTCTGAGAAGGCTGAAAGATAACATGGGTTGGAAACGGCCCGACGGAATAACGGGCTGTTAATGGGTATAAAGTGATACACTGTTCATTATGGGCCAGTTTCACCATGGGCCATTAATGGGTGTAAAGTGATACACTGTTCATTACGGGCCAGTTTCACCACGGGCCGTTAATAGGCCAAGAGTTACATAGGGCCTCATATGGGCCGAAAGACTTCATGGGCCATACATGGGCCAGAAGTGAAAACGGGCTGGAATCATATTGGATGGCCCAGATGACGCCACTGGGCCTAATTCGGATAGGGCGTAACGGGCCTTGGGTTAGCGGGCTATAAATGGGCTATATGCAAACATGCCGTTAACAGGTTTTCCATGGGCCGGCCCGCCAGCTTTTGACCAAGTCAAACGGGCCGGCCTTTTCACATGAATGGGCCTCTGTTGGGCCGTGCCACGTGTCGACGTAACATAGGCGCCTATCTGACCCACTGACGAGCTGACCCGTGTTTTGTCCGGCCAATAAGAATTTTACACGTGGAAATTTCCCATTGGTCGAGGCCGTTAACAGGTTATCGGATCCAAAACCCGACCCGATAGCTTAACAGCGTTCCGTTACAGTGGATGCCCCATGTCGGTCACCCTTGACGAAAGAACTTCTATGACGCGCGATTTATCGTCATGGAAGTGGACACTTCCGTGATGATAATTTTGGTAATGTCATGGAACACTTCTATGACAGCACAGGTATGACTATCTTGGTTCTGTCATAAATTTGTCATGGATGTACATGCATGACAAAAAAGCGACCTACTGTGACAAACACGTATCATCACGGAAGTGTATTTTTTTTGTAGTGATAGGAGTTCGGACTTGCAATGTGCCGGGTCGGATACAACCCCCGGTGTTTAAGGCCGGACTAAAGCACGTGTGGCAGTCGAAAGTAGGGAGGGAACACAGATGATAATATAAAATAGATGAGTCCCAAACAAAAGTGGTGATCAACTACGTCCTTTATGCCCTGATTAACATGTCGAGACGTGTCATTACAGATAATGCCCGAAGGCCAAGGCCATTTTACATGCCGAAAGTTTACACAAGGGGAAGGTTTATACATGGCTTTTTTGGAGAAAATAGTGGCTTGAAGATCCTAATGATGCCCTGCTGCACATTTGCACTGTTTCTCCTTGGTAAGAAATCCTTTGAGAGGAGGAGTCGATGGTCGTCTACAATACAGGGGAACCTGGAAAGGAGCCCTGCACAACCATAGAATAGGTAGGTTTTTAATGAACCTATAGTGAAAAAAGGTTAAGGTCCGAATAGGGTCAAGCCGTACTATAGACCTTTTCCGCAGTATGCCTCCGGCGCTGCCCAAGGTATTTTAAGTGCGTAATTATGCATGCGCGGTATGTATGCGGCAAACTTATGGGGAGATCGGCAGAGGCTAAGTTGCTATTCAAGCTCCGGATTTGCCGAGCTGTCGTACTGTAATGTGGATCGGACTCGCTTAGCGGTGTCATGGGTCTTGATGACCGATGAGCTGTTCCTCTTGATGAGGCCGTTTTATACCTCGGCTGCTAGGGCCGTGGTGTGCTCCTCAGTACGGAGGGAGTGCACCATATTTCCATTGACTGTGATGACGCCACGCGGTCCGGGCATTTTGAGCTTTAAATAAGCATAGTGTGGGAATGCATTAAAGCGGGCAAAAGCAGTTCGTCCAAGCAGTGCATGATAACCACTGTGGAAAAGGACGATATCAAAGATAGATTCTTCACTTTGAAAGTTGTCTAGAGAGCCGAATACCACTTCCAGTGTTAAGGAGCCTGTGCAGCGGGCCTCCATGCCGGGTATCACTCCTTTAAAGGTAGTGTTACTAGGCTTGATTCTTGACGGGTCGATACCCATCTTACGGACAGTGTCTTGATAAATCAAGTTGAGACTGCTGCCGCCGTCCATAAGGACTCTGGTGAGATGGTATTCATCGATGATGGGATCGAGGACCAGGGCCACCGAACCTCCATGACGAATACTGGTTGGGTGGTCCCTGCGATCAAAGGTGATCAGGCAAGCCAACCATGGGTTGAATTTTGGGGTGACAGGCTCTACGGCGTAGATGTCCCTTAATGCGCGTTTGTGCTCCCTCTTGGGGATATGGGTAACATATATCATGTTCACAGTCTTCACCTCGGGGGGAAACTTTTTCTGTCCCCCTGTGTTTGGAAGGCGGGACTCATCATCGTCCTCGCTTTGATGTCCTTTCCCCTTATGTTCGGTATTTAATTTACCGGCCTATTTAAAAAACCAGCAGTTTCTGTTGGTGTGGTTGGCAAGCTTGTCATGGGTGCCATGAATCTGGCAGGGCCTATCCAGTATTTTGTTCAAATTCGATGGACCATCTCTATTTCCTTTGAATGGCTTCTTCCGCTGACCGGGCTTTGAGCCACTGAATCCAGCGTTTACTGCCGTATCATCGGTTTCTTCATTGTTGTTCCGACGCTTATATATTTTTGTTGCGTCGTGGCCTTCCATTGTCGTCCCTGGCCTCAGAGGTGCCGGGGTCACTAGTATTGTTGCTTATATGAACCAACCAGCTATCTTTGCCCGCATAGAACTGGGTCATAAGTGTGGTAAGAGCTACCATAGTCTTTGTCTTTTCCTGACCTAGGTGTAGGGCGAGCCATTCGTGACGGATGCTGTGCTTAAAGGCTGCTAAGGCTTCGGCGTCCGGACAGTCGACCATTTCGTTCTTTTTAATTAAGAACGGAGTCTAGAGTCTGCGGGCTGACTCTTTGTGTTGCTGGACTATGTGACTCAAGTCATCAGCGTCCGGTGGCCGGACATAAGTGCCCTGAAAGTTGTCCCAAAAAGCGTCCTCTAAGTCCTCCCAACAGCCAATGGAGTTCTTTGGGAGGCTATTCAACCAGTGTCGTGCTGGTCTTTTTAGCTTTAGGGGGAGGTATTTGATGGCGTGGAGACCATCTCCGCGAGCCATGTGAATATGGAGAAGAAAATCTTCAATCCATACAGCGGCATCTGTCGTGCCATCATAGGGCTCGATGTTTACGGGTTTAAACCCTTCCGGAAACTAGTGCTGCATTACCTCATCGGTAAAGCACATGGTGTGTGTGACACCTCTATACTGGGCGACATCGCGACGGAGCTCGGATGACATCTATGTTTGGGGCTGACCCCGGGTTTGGTTATGTTTGTCGTGCCAGGCCTGATGGCCGTCATCTCGCGCTGGAGCGCGTCCTCTTGATCCATAGATTGATCTTGTCTAGCCGGCTCTATTGTCCAGGTCCTGACATAAGTCATATGTGTAGCTCGGATACACTGTCTCTTTGCCTCTACGGCGAGGTGGCGTGGGCTGGTGTTCGGCATAATATTAGTCGTTTTTTCCCGTCCATGTGTGGTGGTCGGTCCTGTTGATCAGCCTGATTGTATGTTGACGGTATTGTCTCAAGGGCCGCGTCGTCAAATTGTGACAGTAGCCTGTGTTTTGGGTATCTCTTTGTTGGGCGCTCGAGGCCGTATTCTTCGGTAGGCAGGACCTTGATCCATCTGACATTGAGTGTATCATGTTTGGCTTGAAGCTGGTGCTATTTCTTTTTCAGGCTTCACGCGGTGGCGATGAGCTGTCGCTTGAAGCGTTCTTGTAGGAGGGGTTCCTCTGGGATGATGAAATCTTTATTGCCGAGTCTGACATCCTCTTCATCGACGGGCTTATCCTCGTCTAAGTTTTGAGTGCCATCGTCGTCCTTCTTTTCAGGTGTGTCCACCATGTATACGTTGTACGTTGAAGAGGCCATCCAATGCCCCGTGACGGGTGGGTTCTGGCCTGGTTCAGCATCGACATCATCGTCCATGTTGTGTCTTCGGAGGCGTAGTCTAGCATGTCGGTTAGGTCCTCGACAGTGGCTATTAAGTGGGTGGTGGGTGGGACATAAAATTCCCTGCTCTCAGCTCCCAGTATGGGCTGGGCGTAGTTCGGAGGTGATACTTCCATGATGACGAGAGATCGCAGTAGGTCCAGTGTCTCGTTTAAGAGCGAAAGCTAGACGGGTGTCTCAGGACCTGCGGAGCTAGGTTCGGCAATAACCACTTGACCGAGCTGCATGGACGCAGGCCTCGAGATTTCAGAGTTAACGTCTAGAGACGAGTCCGGCTTTCTGATGACAGCGAGAGTCCCGTTTGACTCCGGGCCTGCTGACGGCATGGTCACATCTGGGTCTCCAACGGGGAGCTCCGTAATGGGATAGAGTCCAGCGGGTTTTATCCTCCCGTCTTTGGACGATCTGCCTCGGATCTAAGGCCTGGGCGGGCGTGGGCGTCGACCCTTGAGCGTAATCTGATGGTGGATCCGACGGGCCTCCTTCATGCGGATGAAGAGCGGTGGTCGAGGCCGAGAACCCTTCGAAGACCAAGTCTCCTCGGATATCAGCGATGTAGTTCAAGCTTCCAAATCTGATATGGTGACTAGGGGCGTAGCTGCCAATCTGCTCGAGATGACCAACTGAATTGGCATGCAGAGCGAAGCCGCCAAACACAAAGAGATGACCAGGGAGAAAATTCTCCCCGGAAACAGCATCGTCGCCACTAACAAGGTGAGCCATCGATCCTTCTGTCGATGACACGATGGAACTCTCAATGAAAGCGCCAATGTCGGTGTCAAAACCGGCAGATCTTAGGTAGGGGGTCCCGAACTATGCGTTTGAGGATCAATGTAACAAGGGACGATGGGGACACAATGTTTACCCAGGTTCAGGCCCTCTTAAAGGAGGTAAAAGCCTACGTCCTGCTTGATTGTATTCAATGAGTATAGGGGTTACAAGAGTCAATCTACGTCGAGATCGTAATGGCTAAACCCTAGCTATCTAGCCTTTGAGAATTCTTATGATCTCTACAGATTAAACCCTCTAGTTTATATCCACACCGGAGGGGCCTAGGGTTGTACATAGTCGGTTTGCAGGGGAAGGAAATAACATATCCGGACATCAAACTTGCCAACCACACATATAAGAGTCCTACCCGAACATGGGGGAAAAGTCTTCTGCTTTTATCTTCACGACCCACCAGTCCGGACTCCCGAGGACCCCTTATTCCAGGACTCCCTCAGCATACCTTGACAAAGTATTGAAGAAGTTCAAAATGGATCAATCAAAGAAAGGGTTCTTGCCTATGTTACAAGGTGTGAAATTTCGTTAGACTCAAAGCCCGACCACTACAGAAGATAGAGAGAAAATGAAAGTCATTCCCTATGCCTCAGCCATAATTTCTATCATGTATATATGCTATGATGTGTACCATACCTGATGTTTGCCTTGCCATAAGTTTGGCAGGGAGGTACCAATGTAATCCAGGAGTGGATCACTTGACAGTGGTCAAGAACATCCTAAAGCACCTGAAAAGGACCAAGGATATGTTTCTCGTTTATGGAGGTGACGAAGAGCTCACCGTAAATGGTTACATCGATGCTAGCTTCGGCACTGATCCAGATGACTCTAAGTCACAAACCGGACATGTATTTATATTGAATGGTAGAGCTATCAGTTAGTGTAGTTCCAAGCAGAGCGTCGTGGCGGGATATACGTGTGAAGCAGAGTACATAGTTGCTTCAGAAGCAGCGCATGAAGGAGTCTGGATGAAGGAGTTCATATCTGATCTGGGTGTAGTACCTAGTGCATCGGGTCCAATGAAAATCTTTTGTGACAACACTGGAGCAACTGCCTTAGCGAAGGAATCCAGGTTTCACAAAAGAACAAAACACATTAAGAGACGCTTCAACTCCATTCATGAAAAGTTCAAGGATGGAGACATAGAAATTTTCAAAATACATACGAATTTGAATGTACCAGATCCGTTCAATAAGCCTCTTCCGCGAGCAAAACATGATCAACACCAAGACTCCATGGGTGTTAGATTCATCACAATATAATCTAGATTGTTGACTCTAGTGCAAGTGGGAGACTATTAGAAATATGCCCTAGAGGCAATAATAAAGTGGTTATTATTATATTTCCTTAATCATGATAAAAGGTTTATTATTCATACTAGAATTGTATTGATCGGAACATAAACAAATATCGTCTCCCTAGTAAGTCTCTACTAGACTAGCTCCTTGATCAAAATATGGTTAAGGTTTCCTAACCATGGACATGCATTGTCACTTGATAACGGGATCACATCATTAGGAGAATGATGTGATGGACAAGATCCATCCGTTAGCTTAGGAAATGAATGTTCGGTTTATTGCTGTCGCTTTCTTAATGTCAAATACATATTCCTTCGACGATGAGATCATGCAACTCTTGGATACCGGAGGAATACCTTGTGTGCTATCAAACGTCACAACGTAAATGGGTGATCATAAAGATGCTCTACAGGTATCTCTGAAGGTGTCTGTTGAGTTGGCATGGATCAAGATAAGGATTAGTCACTTCGTGTATCGGAGGGGTATCTCTAGGCCCTCTCGGTAATACAGCATCACAAGAAGCTTGCAAGAAAAGTGACTATGGAGTTAGTTACAGGATGATGTATTAGGGAACGAGTAAACAGACTTGCCGGTAACGAGATTGAACTAGGTATGGTGATACCGATGATCAAATCTCAAGCAAGTATCATACCAACGGACAAAAGGAACTATGTATGTTGTCATAAGGTTCGACCGATAAAGATCTTCATAGAATATGTAGGAACCAATATGGGCATCCATGTTCCACTATTGGTTATTGATCGGAGAGGTGTATCGGTCATGTCTACATCATTCTTGAACCTGTAGGGTCTGCACACTTAACATTCGTTGACGACATAGTTGTATATGAGTTATGTATGTTGGTGACTAAATGTTATTCCGAGTCCCGGATGAGATCACGGACATGACGGCTCCGGAATGGTCCAGAGGTAAAGATTGATATATGGGATAATAGTGTTTGGTCTCAGGAAGGGTTCCGGAATTCACTGGAAGGGGTTTCGGATGTTTCCTGAAATGTTCGGGTACCAGAATGCTTTATTTGGGCCTAGGGGTAAAGCCCATGAGGTATTTGGAAGGTGCTAAAGGAAGTTTTGTAGAGGCCAGGGGCCAGACACCAGGGACCCTGGCGTCTAGTCCTGGGGTCCGAGAAGGACTCTTGCCTTGCGTGCTAACCCGATTTTGAGGAGGCTCTTTCTCCAAGAAACGACCCCAGGGCTCAACATATAAATAGAGGGGTAGGGCTAGCACCCAAGACACATCAAGATTCACCAAGTCATGTGCAGGCAACCCCGCTCCCTCTAGTTTATCCTCCGTCATAGTTTCTGTTGTGCTTGGCGAAGCCCTGCGGAGATTGTTCTTCACCACCACCATAACCACACCGTCCTGCTGCTAGAACTCATATACTACTTCTCCTCTCTTATTGGATCGAGAAGGCGAGTATGTCATCGAGCTGAACGTGTGCTGAACGCGGAGGTGCCGTACGTTTGGTACTTGATCGGGACGGATCGTGAAGGTGTATGACTAC
Source organism: Aegilops umbellulata (assembly GCA_032464435.1). Taxonomy (NCBI): domain Eukaryota; kingdom Viridiplantae; phylum Streptophyta; class Magnoliopsida; order Poales; family Poaceae; genus Aegilops; species Aegilops umbellulata. The sequence goes on along the minus strand of CP136057.1, from coordinate 388,170,967 downwards.
ATCAACCACATTGATAAACGCTTTCGCTTAGCGATCTACAAGGGTATGTAGATGCTCTCCCCCTCTCGTAGCTATGCATTTATGACCCACAATTATAGGGGATCTCTTGTAGTCCTTTTGATAAGTAAGAGCGCCGAACCCAATGAGGAGCAGAAGGAAATGACAAACGGTTTTGAACAAGGTATTCTCTACAAGCACTAAAATTATCGGTAACAGATAGTTGCGTGATAAGATAATTTGTAACGGGTAACAAGTAACAAAAGTAGCTAAGGTGAAGCAAGGTGGCCTAATCCTTTTTGTAGAAAAGGACAAGCCTAGACGAACTCTTATATAAAGCAAAGCACTCCAGAGAGCTTTTTGTCATGTTAGTTTTCATCACGCTCATATGATTCGTGTTCGTTACTTTGATAATTTGATATGTGGGTGGATCGGTGCTTGGGTGCTGCCCTTACTTGGACAAGCCTCCCACTTATGATTAACCCCTCTCACAAGCATCCTAAACTACGAAAGAAGAATTAAGCTACGAAAGAAGAATTAAGATAAATCCAACCATGCCATGAAACATGTGGATCCAAATCAGCCCATTACGAAGCAACGCATAAACTAGGTTTAAGCTTATGTCACTCTAGCAACCCATCATCTATTTTTTTACTTCGCAGTGCCTTCACCTAGGCCCAAATCATGGTGAAGTGCATGTAGTCGACGTTCACATAACACCACTAGAGGAGAGACAACATACATCTCATCAAAATATGGATGAATACTAAATTCACATGATTACTTATAACAAGACTTCTCCCATGTCCTCATGAACAAACATAACTGCTCACAAAGCATATTCATGTTCATAATCAGAGTGGTATTAAATAGCATAAGGATCTGAACATATGACCTTACACCGAATAAACCAACTAGAATCAACTACAAGGAGTAATCAACACTACTAGCAACCCACATGTAACAATCTGAGGTTTTGAGACAAAGATCAGATACAAGAGATGAACTAGGGTTTGAGAGGAGATGGTGATGGTGAATATGTTGATGGAGATTGACCCCCTCTCGATGAGATCGTTGGTGATGACGATGGCTTCGATTTCTCCCTCCGGGAGGGAAGTTTCCCAGGCAGAACAGCTCCGCCGGAGCCCTAGATTGCTTCTGCCTAGTTTCCGCCTTGAGACGGCGGCGCTTCGTCTCGAAACCTCTCTTAGGATTTTTTTTTTCCAAGTCAAAATACATCATATATTAGAAGATGGGCACGGGAGGCCTGCCAGGGGGCCCACAAGCCACAGGGGCGCGCCCAGGAGGGTAGGACGCGCCACCCAGGCTTGTGGCCTCCTAGTGGGTCTGCTCTGGTATTTTCTTCGCCCAATATTTTTCATATATTCCAAAATAATTCTCCATAAATTTTCAGGACTTTTGGAGTTGTGCAGAATAGGTCTCTCAGATTTGCCGCCTTTTGAGTCCAAAATTCCAGCTGTCGGTATTCTCCTTCTTCATGTAAATCTTGTAAAATAAGAAAGCAAAGGCAAACGTATTGTACCATAATGTGTAATAACAACCCATAATGCAATAAATATCAACATAAAAGCATGATGCAAAATGGGCGTATCATGCATCTCCATGGATAGATCTTGTGCGTGCGTAGAAAATTTTTGTTTTCCATGCAACATTCCCCAACAATATGGTGATACCAACGATCGAATCTCGGGCAAGTAACATATCGCCAGATAAATGGAAATTGCATACGAGATTGACTGAGTCCTTGACATCGTGGTTCAACCGATTAAGATCTTTGTGGAATATGTTGTAACCAATATGGGCTTCCAGGTACCGCTATAGGTTATTGACCGAAGAGGTCTCTCGGTCATGTCTACATGATTCTCGAACCTGTAGGGTCCGCACGCTTAACATTCGATGACGCTAGAGTAGTATTGGGATATGTGCATGGTAACTGAATGTTGTTTCGAGTCCCGGATGAGATCTCGGATACCATGAGGAGCTCTAGAATGGTCCGGAGGTAAAGATTCATATATAGGAAATCCTAGTTTGGTCGCCGGAAAGGTTTCGGGCATTATATACATATATTGTACCAGGAGTGCCGAAGCGGTTCGAGGGTCCATCAAGGCGGTCCACCTATCCCGGGGGGCACATGGGATGTTGGGGGTGTGCCTTGGCCTATTTGGGCCAAGGGAACAAGCCCTAAGGGGCCCATTTGAGGGAGTCCTGGATTGGGGGGTCGCCGGGCGTCCGGGCTATGGAACATGGGCCGGACTAATGGGCCGTGAAGGTACAAGATAGAAGGCTTCCCCCCGTGTCGGGAAGGGACTCTCCTTGACGTGTAAGGCAAGCTTGGCGTTCAGATATGAAGATTCCTTTCCCTGTAAACCGACTCTGTACAACCCTAGCCTCCTCAAGTGTCTATATAAACCGAAGGGTTTAGTCCGTAGAGATAATCATAACCATACAGGCTAGACATCTAGGGTTTAGCCATTACGATCTCGAGGTAGATCAACTCTTGTAACCCCTATACTCATCAAAGTCAATCAAGAAGGAAGTAGGGTATTACCTCCATTAAGAGGGCCCGAACTTGGGTAAACATTGTGTCCCTGCCTCCTGTTACCTTCAATACTTAGATGCACATTTCAGGACACCCTACCCGAGATCCGCCGGTTTTGACACCGACATTGGTGCTTTCATTGAGAGTTCCTCTGCGCTGTCAGCAGAAGGTTCGATGGCTTCGCCAATCATATACAACAATGCCGCCGTGAAGGAGACTTTTCTCCCCGGGAAGATTTTTGTATTCGGCGGCTTCGCGCTGTGTGCCAACTCGATTGGTCACCTCGAGCAGATCGACAGCTACGCCCCTGGTCATTAGATCAGTTTTGGGAACCTAAACTATGTCGCCGACATCTGAGGAGACTTGATCCTCGAGGGGTTCGCTGCCCTAATTGCCGCTCTGGCCTTTGATCCAGTACGGGTTGTCAGGTCCGAAGAAGGGAGTTTAGAGCCCGCAGGACTCGCTGCAACTATGTAATTTGCTACCGGAGATCCAGAGGGGATGGTGTCAGTGGCAAACCCAAAGACGAACCGAACTCCCCTTGACGCTCAAGCGCCGGACACTCCGCCGGACTCCAAGTCCGAACTCTCAGGGTCCATGTTAAGTAGGCGAGACCAGGAGGCTCCAACCCCGGACAGCACCGCAGACTCTCTTTCCTCTGCCCAAACCTCGCTTTTGAATGAGCCTCTAGACCTGATGCGATCACTCGCCATTATGGAAGGATCGCTTCCGAACTATGCCCAGCCCGGACTAGGGGCTGAGAGCAGGGAATTTTACGTCCCACCCACTTCATAGCCACTATCCAATACCTAATCGACATGCTAGACTACGCCTCCGAAGACATCGACGGTATGGACGACGATGCCGGAAACGAACAAGGCTAACGCCCTCCCTTTACCGGACGATGGACGGCCACTTCCACATACGACATGTACATGGTGGACACACCCAAGGAGGATGATGATGGCAAGAAGGATCCGGATGAGGACAAGCCTACCGAAGCCCCTCCAAAGCATCAACGTCGGTGGCGCCGCTCAAAATCGTGCCGCGACAAAGACAACAATACCGGCACCAGAGACGATAGCACTCCACAGAATGCCGAATACCTCGAAGCCCCTGTAGAGCCAACATCCGAACAGGATGATTGGGGGGATGGGCACGTACAACCCGACAATCCTGTCGAGAACAAGGGCTCGGAGGACAACAATTACCGGCCGATCTCCGAAGAGGATGTGAGCCTCGGCGACGTAGATTTTATCATGCCGGAGGAAACCGTCGAACAAAAGCTCTTTAAACGCTAGCTAATCGCCGCTGTGAGAAGCCTGAAAAAGAAACAACAGTATCTTCGAGCTGATCAGGATCTGCTCAATGACAGATCGACCAATGTCCTGGCTGCTGAGGAATACGGCCTTGAGCGCCCAACTAAGAGTTACCCGAAACGCAGGCTACTACCCCAATTCGATGACGAGGCCCTTTAGCCCATACCGTCAAAGCATAAAACTGCTGACAAGCCCGACCGACCACCACGTGGATGAGACAGATCGGCTACTCATGCCGAACACCAGCCCGTGCCACCTCGCCATAGGGGCAGGGAGGTAATGACCTCGGGCTATACCTACGACTTACGCAAGGATCTAGACAATAGAGCCGGTCTGACAAGATCAATCTATGGATCGAGGGGGTGTCCCCAAACGCACGGGGACGGCCATCAGACCTGGCGAGACAGGTACAACCTTGCACAAGCCAAAAACCGCATATGGCTTTCATCTGAACTACGTCATGATGTCACCCGATACAGAGGCGCCGTGCACCACCTATGCTTCACCGATGAGGTAATGGAACACCAGTTCCTAGAAGGGTTTTAACCCGTGAACATCGAATCATACGGTGGCACAACAGATCCTGCAGTATGGATCGAGGATTTTTTTCTCCACATTCACATGGCTCGCGGTGATGATCTACAAGCCATCAAATACCTCGCCCTAAACCTACTGGACCAGCTCGACACTGGTTAAATAGCCTCCCAGAAAACTCTATTGGAAGCTGGGAAGACTTGGAAGACGCCTTTAGAGACAACTTCCAAGGCACGTATTCCGGCCCCCGAACGCCGATGACCTTAGTCATGTAGTCCAGCAGTCCAGAGAGTCGGACAGGAAACTCTGGACCAGGTTCCTAATTAAAAAGAACCAGATTGTCGATTGTTTGGACGCCGAAGCCCTAGCGGCCTTTAAACACAACATCCGCGGTGAATGGCTCGCCTGACACCTCGGCCAAGAAAAGCCGAAGTCCATGGCAACCCTTATAGCACTAATGACCCGCTTTTGCGTGGGCGAAGATAGCTGGCTAGCCCGTAGCAGCAACACTACCAGCGACCCCGGCACTTACGAAGCCAGAAACGGCAACGGAAGGCCCCAACGCAACAAACATAAGCGTCGAAGCAACAATGATAATACAGAGGATACGACAGTCAACGCTGGATTAAGTGGCTCCAAATCCGGTCAACAGAGGAAGCAATTCAAAAGAAACAAAGACGGTTCATCAAGCCTGGACCGAATACTTGATCGACCTTGCCAGATCCACGACACTCCAGACAAGCCTGTCCATCATACCAATAGAAGCTGTTGGGTCTTCAAACAAGCCGACAAGTTAATGCCGAACACAAGGAGAAAGGGTCTCCTAGCGACGATGACGATGAGGAGCCTCACCCACCGAACACAGTGGGACATAAGAAATTTCCCCCCGAGGTCAAAACAATGAATATGATATACGTTACTCACATCCCCAAGCAGGAGGGCAAACACGCGTTAAGGGACGTCTACGCGATCGAGCCAGTCGCCCCAAAATTCAACCCATGGTCATCCTACCCAATAACTTTCGATCGCAGCGACCATCTAACCAGTATCCGTCACGGAGGCTCGGCCGCGCTAGTCCTCGACCCAATTATTGATGGATTCCACCTCACGCGGGTCCTCTTGGACAGCGGCAGTAGCCTTAACCTGCTTTATCAGGACACGGTCCGCAAATGGGTATTGATCCTTCAAGAACCAAGCCCACAAAAACCACCTTTAAGGGAGTAATACCTGGTGTAGAGGCCCGCTGCATGGGCTCAATCACACTGGAGGTTGTCTTTGGTTCGCCGGACAACTTCCGAAGCGAAGACTTGATCTTCGACATCGTCCCTTTCCACAGTGGCTACCATGCGCTGCTCGGACGAACCGTGTTCGCTCACTTCAACGCGGTCCCACATTATACCTATCTCAAACTCAAGATGCCAGGACCCCGCGGTGTTATAATAGCTAATGGAAACACAGAATGCTCCCGGTGCACTGAGGAGCACACCGCGGCCCTGGCAACGGAAGTACAGAGCGGCCTTATTATACCAAAAAATCCATCGGCAGTCAAGCCCCCGCACACTATTAAACAAGTCCGGACTACCCCGCAGCACGACAGTCCATCTCGTCAGGAGCTCGACTAGCAATTCGGCCTCCGTCTCAGCCCCAACCAAATTTCGGCACAAGTACCACGCGTACATCACTACGCGCTGAAGATACCATGGGCAAAGATGGAGGCATAGTAAAGATAAAGTCCAGAATACGGCTTGACCCTATCGGCACCCTCATATTTATTTTTTCTTATTTTTATTTTTCCAGGTTCCTTACAACCCACATCACCTTTCGATGGTACCAAGAGCCCTCTTTCTAAGCCCCTCATGAAAACCCGATCGTTTGAATCCTTTCGAAGGACAATACGCCAAGGAGAAAAGCAGCATAGACATATTGTCGGTGGGAAACGACACCTATGGGATCACAAGAATCCCTACTATGGTTGCGGGGCGCGGGGTTGTGAAAAGAGCAGATCAAATAGACAGCACACGGTTCCTTTACCCAGGTTCGGGCCGCAAAGATGCGTAAAACCCTACTCCTGCTTTGGTGGATTGTATATCTGAGTTCCTGAGCTAGCTATGGGGCGTCGAGAGCTCCAAAAAGCCGAATCCTCCTCCTGGTCGCCTTGGGCCTCCTTTTATAGGAAAGGGGTTGCCACAGCGGCACACAGGAGGTGGAAAGGGTACAGTAATGCGAGGCTATCCTTCGCATTATATGACAAGGCGCATTTAATTCGCCTTGCTTAGGTGTCCTTGCTTTATCGGGGGCGGGGGAGAGCCCCGTCTCGTTCATCGCCGCTCCCTCTTGCGTCGACACGCGCCCTGGCCAGCGGTGCCCGCGGTGCCATGTAGGCAGGCAGGCAGATGAGGTGGCGCAGTGGTGGGTCTCCACGAAGATCTGCACGCCGCCACGCAGGTGCCTGCCCAACTGGTTGGGCCGGCAGCTGCAGGCGAGCGGCGATGGGGGTGCGACTGGCGCGAGCCTGACGGTGGCCCCATGGGCGTCCTTGGCAAGGGCCTTGCTGCGGCCCCGGCAAGGGTCTTGCCGCGGCCCCGACAAGGGTCTTGCCGCGGCGCCTGCTATCATCCCCGGCAAGGCTCTTGCCGGGGGCCTTGTGGTCCTCCTTGGCTGGGATCCCGCCAAGGGTCATCATCTTCTAAAGTGGGTATCTGGTCTTGAATGTCTTCACAAACATCTGCACGCCACCATGGGGATGTCTCCCGAATCCTTGCCCCATGGGGGCAGTGGACACAAGGGGGACTTCGCTCCGTAGGTGTGGGGCGAGCTGTCACGGCAAGGATCTTGCCGGGTTAGCTAAAGCTGCCCCCCGACAAGGATCTTGCCGGGGGTCTGCTCTGTCCCTTTTGCTCTTTGTGGTCTTGGCGTCGTTCTGCTTCCCTTCAGCTTCGGCCTTACCTTGGCTTACCTCCCTTGTCGTGCTTGGTGTGGCGGCGCTCGTGGCTCAGACTGCCCGTGCACAGTTACAGGGGTACAAAAAGTGTACCCCCCCCCCCTTTTTGTACACCGACAGGAGCCCCCGGGCCTGGGCCACACATAAGCGCAACGCGCTGTTGGGCTAGGCCCAAAAACGGTGCGCGGGCAGGCGGGGCGGTTTTTACCATGGTAAGTTCCTTCATGCGCTACGCTTCCCCGCGTCCCACGCGTGGCGCGGCATGGGGAGGCGTGCGTGACGTGGGCGGCATGCGTGGGGCTGAGCTCTGCACGCGTGCGTCACGTTATAGTGAAGGGGGCGGTTCGCGCCTTAGCCATAAACGGAGGGAGGCGTGGAGGCACGGTCAATTTACTGAACGGGGCCGAGGCGTGGTCTTCGAGGCGTTCACTCCCTGCGATCACGGGGTGGGGAGAGGTCGCCTCACCCGTTGCCTCGGTCCTGCACGCCTGCCACGTGGCTCCCATGCGCTTGGGGTGGCGATCGGTGGAGGCGGGAAACCGGGCCGTCGCGGGCTGGGGCAGCGGGTTGGTCCCAGTTCCCTGCGCCTTCCTTGTCTTGATTGGCGGAGGGGGGCGGCCGAGCCCCCACCCCGTTCCTTTATAAAGAGCGGGAGGCGGGATGGTGTCCTGCATTCCTTCATCTCCTTCTTTCTTCAACTTCTGCTACCCTCCCTTCCATTCGCCATGGAGAAAGGTGTGACGCCCGGATAATCAAGCTAATGTAACCTCTGCTAATGATGCCACGTCACTTTGATTACTGTCGCTAATCCCGCGTTAGTTCAAAACTGATTAAAATTCAAATTCAAAATTTGGCAAACAACAAAAGTTTTCAAAAATTAAAACAAAAATGTTCGAGGTGTGCAAATAAATACCTAGGAGTTTATGGTGTGGGACCCATGCTTTTATAAAATACCCAAATACTTAAAATGAATTGAAACAGAAAAGAAAATAAATAAAGAAAGGAAAATACAGAAACAGAAAACAAACTAAAAACAAAAAATAGAAAGGAACCCCCCACTGGCCCAGCTGGCCCATCAGTTGGCCAGGCCGGCCCAACTGGCCCAACCGGGCACCCCCACTCCCCATATCCCCACTACCCAAACCCTAACCGGCCGCTACCCCCCCCCCCACTCCCCCGAAAATATCCCCCCTCTCCCCCGATTGTATCGGGATCGAGAGGAGGGCGCTCACCTCGCCGCGACGACTGCGCCAGGACGGCGACGATGCCCGAGCCCGATGCCACCTCCTCCACCACCTCGCCTCCCCGTGTCGGCCTCCACCACCCCGGCCCGAACCACCACCCAGACCGCCCGTCACCGTTGGCCACTGCCGCCTGGAGCGCTTCCCCGCCGGCCTGCCTCCCCTCCGGCGCACGTCTCCGACCTCCCCCTCGAGCCCCGCTGCCCGAACCCCTACGGCCACTGTGAGCGCCTCCCCATGCTCCTCTGCCCTCTTCCTCTGTCACCGCGCGCCCGAGGCCGTGCTCGCTCGCGGCCTCCCCGCGCTCGCCACGCCCCCTCTAGATGGTCATCGCGCCCGAGCCGTCCCCCGCCGTCGCCTCGCCGTACGCGGCCACCCAGGGTCGCACCCTGCCTCCTCACGCCCCGACCTCACCCCCGTTCGCCACCGCCCGCTCACCGTCGCCATAGCTCGCGCCCGGAATCGCTTGCTGCACGCCGGCCGCCTCGTGCCCGTCGCCCCGCGGTTACCGCACCACCGCCACCCGCACCTCGCCTCCACGGCCACCTGCACGCACTCGCTCATGCGCCGCCCCGTGCCACTCCCGTTCTGTCGCGGCCTTCCTCCGCCACGCGCTGCCCGACTCCATGTGCTGCGCCGGCGACCTCTTTCCCCGCGTCTTGCCCGGACCGCGCGCCTCGCCATCTGCTCCCGCTCCGTCCCGCCCCTGGCCGTGTGTAGCCCGCGCGCTGGCTACGCCAAGCGCCTCGCCCCGCCGAGGCCTCTCTGCCTCGCCCTCCCCTGCCCACTGTCGCGCCGGCGTTCCCCCCCCCCTCGCCGTGGCCCCGACTGGTTGCATCCAGTTCGGGCGCCCGCACCCGTGGAAACCGCACGCCCGTGCACCCGTTAGCCCCCAGGGCCCTATGACAAAGGGGGCCCGTGCCCAGAACGATAGAAAAAAATAGTATATAAAAAATAAATAATAATAGTAATAATAAATTTAATTAATTAATTAATTAACTAAATTAATTAAGTTAATTAACCGTAATTAATTAATCTAATTAACCTGTTAGTTTAATTAAATAGTAATTAGCTTAACTAAACCCTAATTAACCTAACAGAGTATGACAGGTGGGTCCCACTGGACCCACGCGTCAGTTTGACCGAGTCAACCCCTATTGACTGCTGACATCAGCATGACATCATGCTGATGTCATAAATTCAATTTCGAATTAATTTAAAATAATTAATTAAATTCCAGAAATTAATAAAATCTTTAGAAAATCATAACTTTTAATCCGTAACTCGGATTAAATTATTTTCAACATGAAAGTTGCTCAGAACGACGAGACGAACCCAGATATGCAGCCCGTTCATCCGCCATGCACCCCTAACATATCAAACTCGCAACTTCCCCCCTCCGGCCCCTCTGCCCGAAAACGCGAAACACCGGGGATACTTTCCCGGATGTTTCCCCCCTTCACCGGTACCACCCCATACCGCATTAGAACACGTCTAGCTCTACCTGCTGTCCTGTTATGCACTTGCTTGCTATGTATTTACTTTTTCTCCCCCCTCTTCTCTTCGGTAGACCCCATGACGATGCTGATGCCCCTGTGGTCGACTACGTCAGCGACGACCCCTCCTTCTTGTCTGAGCAACCAGGCAAGCCCCCCCCTTGATCACCAGATATCGCCTATTCTTCTCTATACTGCTTGCATTCGAGTAGTGTAGCATGTTACTGCTTTCGGTTTATCCTATTCTGTTGCATAGCCTGTCCTTGCTACCACTGTTGTTACCTTTACCTGCTATCCTATTGCTTAGTATAGGATCTAGTGTTCCATCAGTGGCCCTACACTCTTGTCCGTCTGCCATGCTATACTACTGGGCCGTGATCACTTCGGGAGGTGATCACGGGCATATAGTATATACTTTACACTATTACATTACCTGTGATACTGTTCGGAGATGGGGGCTGAAGGGGCAGGTGGTTCCACCCAGGTAGAGGTGGGCCTGGGTTCCCGACGGCCCCCGACTGTTACTTTGTGGCGGAGCGACAGGGCAGGTTGAGACCACCTAGGAGAGAGGTGGGCCTGGCCCTGATCTGCGTTCGCGGATACTTAACACGCTTAACGAGATCTGGGTATTTGATCTGAGTCTGGCCATTTGGTCTATACGCACTAACCATCTACGCGGGAGTAGTTATGGGTATCCCGGCGTCGTGGTATCAGCCGAAGCCTTCGTGACATCAGCGACTGAGCGGCACGCGCCGGATTGGAACGTAAGCCTGCTCTTGTATTAAGGGGGCTAGTTCTGCTTTCGGCCGCCCTCGCAAAGTGCAGGTGTGCTCAGGGCGATGGGCCCAGACCCCTGCGCGCTTAGGTTTAGACCGGCGTGCTGACCTCTCTGTTGTGCCTAGGTGGGGCTGCGACGTGTTGATCTTCCGAGGCCGGGCATGACCCCTAAAAGTGTGTCCGGCCAAATGGGATCAAGCGTGTTGGGTTATGTGGTGCACCCCTGCAGGGAAGTTTATCTATTCGAATAGCCGTGTCCCTCGATAAAAGGACGACCCGGAGTTGTACCTTGACCTTATGACAACTAGAACCGGATACTTAATAAAACACACCCTTCCAAGTGCCAGATACAACCCGGTGATCGCTCTCTAACAGGGCATCGAGGAGGGGATCGCCGGGTAGGATTATGCTATGCGTTGCTACTTGGAGGACTTCAGTCTGCTCTCTTCTATATGCTGCAAGACGGAGGCTGCCAGAAGCGTAGTCTTCGACAGGATTAGATATCCCCCTCTTATTCTGGCATTCTGCAGTTCAGTCCACTGATATGGCCCTTTACACATATACCCATGCATATGTAGTGTAGCTCCTTGCTTGCGAGTACTTTGGATGAGTACTCACGGTTGCTTTCTCCTTCTTTTCCCCCTATCCCTTCTTCCTGGTTGTCACAACCAGATGTTGGAGCTCAGGATCCAGACGCCACCGTCGACGACGACTCATACTACTCTGGAGGTGCCTACTACTACGTGTAGCCCGCTGATGACGACCGGGAGTAGTTTAGGAGGATCCCAGGCAGGAGGCCTGCGCCTCTTTCGATCTGTATCCCAGTTTGTGCTAGCCTTCTTAAGGCAAACTTGTTTAACTTATGTCTGTACTCAGATATTCTTGCTACCGCTGACTCGTCTATGATCGAGCACTTGTATTCGAGCCCTCGAGGCCCCTGGCTTGTATTATGATGCTTGTATGACTTATTTATGTTTTAGAGTTGTGTTGTGATATCTTCCCGTGAGTCCCTGATCTTGATCGTACACAGTTGCGTGCATGATTAGTGTACGATTGAATCGGGGGAGTCACAAGTTGGTATCAGAGCCGATTGCCTATAGGAATCCCCCTTTCCAACTCCTTGGCCAAAGTCGAGTCTAGACATTGCAAAAACTTTTACGAACTTGGTTGTGTGCCTTACGGGCCCACGTCGCCATCGGGTGGTATTAGGGTCTTTTACTCCTCGTCTATAATATGGGACACTGAGCTCTCTTCTATTCGGGTTAAATGATTTTGCTAAAAACAAAACTAACTTTAGGTTCTCGATAATACTTTCTCCCGGAGAGCCCCTCACTTCAGATGATCGCCTGATGCACTAGAAGATTCCGAAGTTACTCTATGATGTTCTCTCGAGTCTTTATGACATCTCATTTGCGATTTCCTTCCACCGTCAACCCCTATGAAAACTGCATACACTTGCCATTCATACAATCATTCCCCGTTGATCTTGTTGTTACAAGATGTCCCGAAATACTCTGTGTTGTTCTGAGAATCCTTTGAGCTTACTGCCTTGGTGTACTTTGTCACCTGAATACCCCTACGGATAATGCTCGCACTTATCGAGTATCCGCTCATTCCCCGTTGATCATGTGTTACGCCAAAGACTTCAAAATATCATTCGATCTTCCGAAAATCCCGAGCAGCCTATTGCTCTTGAAATTCTCGCTTGCTTGCATTATGGATAATCCCATAAGTTTCGTAATCTTATTGGCCTCCCTTGCCTTTATCATTTTAAGTCCGTTGATTCAATATGTTGAGGATGCTCGCATTCCTCAGTCGAATCATAGGATTCATCCTTCTGGCTCAGACGTCATTTGGATATGAGCTGGATCTTGACCAATCAATGCCTTGATTGTTTGTGTTTCCAAGTCTATTGAACTTATTCATTTTCGATCAGAACGATAGCTTTTGATCCCTTGATTTGGAGATCATAAAATTTCTTTGCATTAAGCTTTGAATTAGTCAGTTGTTTCTATAACCCGATGCCATGGTATTCCTTCTTCCTTTGATGGAGTATGGATACTCACATCAGCGCCGTTGTGGACCGCCATACCCATTGTCGGGTTATTATCCGACAATCTCCTTCACAACCAAAATTCTTGTGAGTTCTTTACCTGATACATAATACCCTTGATAAATTGTATCATCTGCTTGGCCAACCATGCTCTGCTTCCGAGCTGGTGGTATTTACTATTGAAGCTTGTCGTATATGTTTCCACGATACCCTAACGGGTTGAACCTATGCCTTCCTTTATATGTGTGAACTCGGAAGTTTTCACGAGTCATACTCATCTGGTATTTCACCAGGTAAAACTTTCAACACTAATGCCTTTATCAAAGCGAAAAGTGAATGGAAAGTTATACATTGAAGAAGTGGGAGTCGACCTTGAACCTTGCGTTCATGCCCAGGGACACGATGTATAACTTATCATGGAAGCTGCTCGTAAAAATAATTACCCCCTTGTTATAAGTTCATATTTTATCCGTGGTTCGATCCTTTATGATCATGGATTCCGACCATGTTCTCCTTTAAATACCATTTCTCGTGCAAGTTTAAGCACCTGTCTTCTGCAAAGCAGTACCCTAGTCCAACCTCTACTTTGATCTGTCTTCGAGTATTACCCCCTGGTATCTCGAGATTATCTTGGAACTGCATAACTTCTTATGAGTTCTTCATCAAGTACTACATTCTCACTGATTACAATTTTCCATGGGCTCTGAGTTATTAAACACTCAAAGACACCGATAACTGAACCGAGTCCGCACTACGGCTCAACAACTTTTAGTAATCTTATTTAAGTATGATTTTGTACCCGATCAAGTCATTCCTAGCATGATCAACTATATCGTTATCGTGCTATTGTTTAACTGTGCCACCCGCTCCTTATTCTCGGAGCACAGCTTTCGAATATAAGCTAAGCTTACGTCGATTTCCTTGTCTTATGGTTTCACCTCGAACCACAAACTTGATTCCGAGTTTGTGTCATATATGTGGTTCAAATAATCTTTCGTTGCATCAGTCCTTTTGCTTGATGCAGTCGTTGTTCGATTGCTTCTCCGTGGAGCCTCTCGACAACAATTGTCGTGATCATCATCAACAATTTTTGGCTCCTTCCAGGATATCGATCGAATTCATGATGATAAGTGTCATCCTCGTCCCTTGGTAATTTGAGTTACCATCGCCAACATCCTTACATTACTTTCATCACAAACTTGTTCATGTTATGGATGCAACTTGCTTTCGAGCTTGTATTATGTTCTACCTTGACGTATTGCCGTCTTTTATGTCAAGGATGTTGTGAGAATTGCTCCACCTCTTAAGAATTCTTGTTAAAGTGATGCTTCTCGCCATCACCATTCTTTCTTGGGTCCTCGTGTTGATTCCAACAGGGGTACCAACAAGTGAGCGGTGCTGTTTGGATTCTGCCCTTCTAGCAATCCTATTGCTTTGAAGTTAATGGTCGGTCGTTCATTCTTATACTATCGATTATTGAATCACCATTCTGACGTTGGTCGTGCAACCCAACCCATATTTCGGGTGCACCTATCAACCAATGCTTAAACAGGGTATGTTTTCCTCGAGCATATCCCCTTATATCATTTCATCTGACTAATGATATCTCCTTGTTTACATACTTGTGTAAACCCATCTTTTGGAAGTCTCGATGAATTGTCGCTGAATTCATCAGCTACCTCCTTATCCCTTCATTGGTTTAATGATGAGCTTTTGTTTCGGAACTCGCTTCCGTAGTAAATTTCCCGAGAATCTTACATTGTCATCTCGACAATTTGTGTTGCACCTTTCTTCTCAGGCATCCTGAGTCTGAGGTATCCTGACACCAATCAGATCTGAATCTCGGTCAGATATGATGGTTGGAACATATTTCCAAGAGTTATCACATTGGTCTTAATATGACCCGGTAAGGTGATGTCGTGCCTAGCACACCTGGTCGGAGGCCCTCTTGTTATAGTTCCCCTTTTCAGCAAGGTTACCCACTCTTCCATGGGGAAACTGTAAGACTTATTCTGCAAGTTGCTCATGATGAATCCTTTGAGTATCCAAAGTCCGACCTTGCTCGAAGACCATGTTAATGCTATCTCGAAGCATGTTTGTGGTACTCCGATCATTAATAGTAACATCAGAAGCACAATGATAAATTTTCTTTATCAAACTTATCCAAACACCGTTGTATGGGTAATGTAATGAAATTTCTCTCCCCTTACCTAAAGGGATTTTTACTTTAAATCCTGTCATGGATATCATGCCCTACTTGTCCGTGGGAAGGATATACCCCGGGAATATGTGTTTTAACACATTTTCCTTTCCATTGTTCTGTCAATGTGGTAAACATATTTTCCTTTCCATTGTTCTGTCAATGTGGTAATCATATTTTCCTTTCCATTGTTTGGTTTAACCTTTCTTATGATCTATATGATATAAGCAGTAACATTCTCCTGCTTGTGTAAAACACTTCGTCGTACAATTCTGACAGCAAGACCCTGTTACTATTGTTAATGACATTCCGGTAGCCACCGATGGACGAGAACTTTGCCTATTGGTCCGCCTCGTTTCATCGAGCAGGAAAGTGGTTCTCTTCGTTCCTCGCCCTTGGTAACGATGTTGTTGCCGACATAACTAACAGGCTATTCTTTGACATGCCTGGCCACCCTGGCCGTGTGAGATGTCAGCGCGCTTCCTACTTTTAACCCACATGGTGGGCCCATAGCCCACAGTTCCACAGGATCGAAACCTGACTCTCCAGTACACCCCCTGTTCCCAAAGTTATTCATCGCACGTGACCTCCTATGTAATTCACGAGCCACCTTCCTAGTGACCTATTCTGGTATCAGACGCAATACTTATTCTCGTTGCTCTGAACCCCTTTTCACGCCCTGTTTCAGGCATCAAACGATTGCCTGCCCGCTTGAAACTTCTCCTGGTACCTTCTTACTTGCTCTCGATATCTTCTTAAGTTCAATTCGAGAGTTACTTTCTGCAACCTTCCCCGATGGTATCTACTAGATAGTCAACCTGGTAAGGCCCGCCCTTCCCAAGTCTTCACCCATATCCTTTTCGTAAGTACGATGAAGATCCCGAAGACAGGATGACGACTTCATCATTTTGACCTGAACCAGAAGTAAGAAGGCATCAATATATTGCATTGACCTCTTCAAGAAGAGCATCCAACACCGAGAAGATCCGTTAGAATTTGGTAACCAATCTCTCCCCCTTAGTCCCCTCCTAAATATCGGGACGAGATTTCTTGTAGTAGAGGAGAATTGTGACGCCTGGATAATCAAGCTACAGTAACCTCTGCTAATGATGCCACGTCACTTTGATTACTGTCGCTAATCCCGCGTAAGTTCGAAACTGATTAAAATTCAAATTCAAAATTTGGCAAACAACAAAAGTTTTCAAAAATTAAAACAAAAATGCTCGAGGTGTGCAAATAAATACCTAGGAGTTTATGGTGTGGGACCCATGCTTTTATAAAAGACCCAAATACATAAAATGAATTGAAACAGAAAAGAAAATAAATGAAGAAAGGAAAATACAGAAACAGAAAACAAACTAACAAACAAAAATTAGAAAGGAACCCCCCACTGGCCCGGCTGGCCCATTCGTTGGCCAGGCCGGCCCAATTGGCCCAACCGGGCACCCCCACTCCCCATATCTCCACTACCCAAACCCTAACCGGCCGCTACCCCCCCACTCCCTCGAAAATATCCCCCTCTCCCCCGATTGGATCGGGATCGAGAGGAGGGCGCTCACCTCGCCGCGACAACTGCGCCAGGACGGCGACGATGCCCGAGCCCGATGCCACCTCCTCCGCCACCTCGCCTCCCCGTGTCGGCCTCCACCACCCCGGCCCGAACCACCACCCGGACCGCCCGTCACCGTTGGCCACTGCCGCCCGGAGCGCTTCCCCGCCGGCCTGCCTCCCCTCCGGCGCACGTCTCCGACCTCCCCCTCGAGCCCCACTGCCCGAACCCCTACGGCCACTATGAGCGCCTCCCCATGCTCCTCTCCCCTCTTCCTCTGTCACCGCGCGCCAGAGGCCGTGCTCGCTCGCGGCCTCCCCGCGCCCCCTCTGGATGGCCATCGTGCCCGAGCCGTCCCCCGTCGTCGCCTCGCCGTACGCGGCCACCCAGGGCCGCGCCCTGCCTCCTCACGCCCCGACCTCACCCCCGTTTGCCACCGCCCGCTCACCGTCACAATAGCTCGCGCCCCGCATCGCTTGCTGCATGCCGGCCGCCCCGTGCCCGTCGCCCCGCGGTCACCGCGCCACCGCCACCCGCACCTCGCCTCCACGGCCACCTACACGCACTCGCTCATGCGCCGCCCCGTGCCACTCCCGTTCTGTCGTGGCCTTCCTCCGCCACGCGCTGTCCGACTCCATGTGTTGCGCCGGCGACCTCTTTCCCCGCGTCTTGCGCAGACCGCGCGCCTCGCCATCTGCTCCTGCTCCGTCCCGCCCCTGGCCGTGTGTAGCCCGCGCGCTGGCTACGCCAAGCGCCTCGCCCCGCCGAGGCCTCTCTGCCTCGCCCGCCCCTGCCGACTGCCGCGCCAGCGTTCCCCCCCCCCCCCCTCATCGTGGCCTCGACTGGTTGCATCCAGTTCGGGCGCCCGCACCCGTGGCAACCGCATGCCCGTGCACCCGTTAGCCCCCAGGGCCCTATGACAAAGGGGGCCCGCCCCCAGAACGATAGAAAAAAAAGTATATAAAAAATAAATAATAATAGTAATAATAAATTTAATTAATTAATTAACTAATTTAATTAAGTTAATTAACCGTAATTAATTAATCTAATTAACCTGTTAGTTTAATTAAATAGTAATTAGCTTAACTAAACCCTAATTAACCTAACAGAGTATGACAGGTGGGTCCCACTGGACCCACGCGTCAGTTTGACCCAGTCAACCCCTGTTGACTGCTGACGTCAGCATGACATCATGCTGATGTCATAAATTCAATTTCGAATTAATTTAAAATAATTAATTAAATTCCAGAAATTAATAAAATCTTTAGAAAATCATATCTTTTAATCCGTAACTCGGATTAAATTATTTTCAACATGAAAGTTGCTCAGAACAATGAGACGAACCCAGATACGCAGCCTGTTCATCCGCCACACACCCCTAACATATCAAACTCGCAACTTTCCCCCTCCGGCCCCTCTGTCCGAAAACGCGAAACACCGGGGATACTTTCCCGGATGTTTCCCCCCTTCACCGGTACCACCCCATACCGCGTTAGAACACATCTAGCTCTGCCTGTTGTCCTGTTATGCACTTGCCTGCTATGTATTTACTGTTTCTCCCCCCTCTTCTCTTCGGTAGACCCCATGACGATGTTGATGCCCCTGTGGTCGACTACGTCAGCGACGACCCCTCCTTCTTGTTTGAGCAACCAGGCAAGCCCCCCCCCCCCCCCCCCGTGATCACCAGATATCGCCTATTCTTCTCTATACTGCTTGCATTAGAGTAGTGTAGCATGTTACTGCTTTCAGTTTATCCTATTCTGTTGCATAGCCTGTCCTTGCTACTACTGTTGTTACCTTTACCTGCTATCCTATTGCTTAGTATAGGATGCTAGTGTTCCATCAGTGGCCCTACACTCTTTTCCGTCTGCCATGCTATACTACTGGGCCGTGATCACTTCGGGAGGTGATCACGGGCATATACTATATACTTTACACTGTTACATTACCTGTGATACTGTTCGGAGATGGGGGCTGAAGGGGTAGGTGGTTCCACCCAGGTAGAGGTGGGCCTGGGTTCCCGACGGCCCCCGACTGTTACTTTGTGGCGGAGCGACAGGGCAGGTTGAGACCACCTAGGAGAGAGGTGGGCCTGGCCCTGATCGGCGTTCGCGGATACTTAACACGCTTAACGAGATCTGGGTATTTGATCTGAGTCTGGCCATTTGGTCTATACGCACTAACCATCTACGCGGGAGTAGTTATGGGTATCCCGGCATCGTGGTATCAGCCGAAGCCTTCGTGACGTCAACGACTGAGCGGCGCGCGCCGGATTGGAACGTAAGCCTGCTCTTGTATTAAGGGGGCTAGTTCTGCTTTCGGCCGCCCTCGCAACGTGCAGGTGTGCTCAGGGCGATGGGCCCAGACCCCTGCGCGCTTAGGTTTAGACCGGCGTGCTGACCTCTCTGTTGTGCCTAGGTGGGGCTGCGACGTGTTGATCTTCCGAGGCCGGGCATGACCCCGAAAAGTGTGGCCTGCCAAATGGGATCAAGCGTGTTGAGTTATGTGGTGCACCCCTGCAGGGAAGTTTATCTATTCGAATAGCCGTGTCCCTCGGTAAAAGGACGACCCGGAGTTGTACCTTGACCTTATGACAACTAGAATCGGATACTTAATAAAACACACCCCTCCAAGTGCCAGATACAACCCGGTGATCGCTCTCTAACAGGGCATCGAGGAAGGGATCGCCGGGTAGGATTATGCTATGCGTTGCTACTTGGAGGACTTCAGTCTACTCTCTTCTATATGCTGCAAGACGGAGGCTGCCAGAAGTGTAGTCTTTGACAGGATTAGATATCCCCCTCTTATTCTGGCATTCTGCAGTTCAGTCCACTGATATGGCCCTTTACACATATACCCATGCATATGTAGTGTAGCTCCTTGCTTGCGAGTACTTTGGATGAGTACTCACGGTTGCTTTCTCCTTCTTTTCCCCCTATCCCTTCTACCTGGTTGTCGCAACCAGATGTTGGAGCTCAGGATCCAGACGCCACCGTCGACGACTACTCATACTACTCTGGAGGTGCCTAGTACTACGTGCAGCCCGCTGATGACGACCGGGAGTAGTTTAGGAGGATCCCAGGCAGGAGGCCTGCGCCTCTTTCGATCTGTATCCCAGTTTGTGCTAGCCTTCTTAAGGCAAACTTGTTTAACTTATGTCTGTACTCAGATATTGTTGCTACTGCTAACTCGTCTATGATCGAGCACTTGTATTCGAGCCCTCGAGGCCCCTGGCTTGTATTATGATGCTTCTATGACTTATTTATGTTTTAGAGTTGTGTTGTGATATCTTCCCGTGAGTCCCTGATCTTGATCGTACACATTTGCGTGCATGATTAGTGTACGATCGAATCGGGGGCGTCACAAAAGGGAACCCTGGTTCTTCAATGGTGGCGGCGCGGGTCGCCGCTCGACAACGCGTCCCTCCTTCTCCTGCACCCGCGGTGGCAGAGCTAGCAGCAAGGGGAAGGGGGAAGGGGCGAGGCCGTGGGCGAGGCCGCGGCGCTCGGGGAAGAGGAGGACGGGGCGACGCGTCGGCCTCGCCTCCGCCAGCAGCTCCTCCCCCCATGGAGGACCACGTTGGGGACGACCCTTATGAGTTCTTCGTCAGGCTGCGCCGGCCGCCTCGCCGTCGCCTTCGTCTCCCGACCCCATTCGCGCGGGAGATGGAGTTGGATCCACCGGAATCATTGCGGCTGCACATGAGGGGCTGTGGGATCAGCGGTACGCGGGTTCGCGTCGACTTCCCAGCCCCTCACGTGATGTATCTTTGTCGGGGATGGAAGACGTTCGCTCATATCCACCGCTTGACGGAGGGGCTCACTCTCCATTTCAAGCTGATGGAGGGCGACCTCCTCTCCGTCAAGGTCTTCGGAGGCTGCGGAAGAGGAAGAGGGCGGGCGGCAAGGCCGTCAACTCGGAGTACGCGGGCACCGACGCCTTCGACGCGTGCTGACGTCCTGCCGCCTCGTCTTCGAGCTCTGCTTCCGGCGCCGCCATCACCATCCAGCCTCCGGACGGCCACCGAGATGTTCTCTTGGTGTCTTTTGCCACCCGTAGCTCGCCTAGGCGCCCCTTTTGCCCTCTTCGCCTCCTTGACCTGCCTCCTGAGGAGAGAGACAAGAAAGGGATTACGGGCACCTTATCTCTTTTTAGTTTGTAAGCCTTCGGGCCTTAGCTGAATTTAAAACTTGTAATCCCATCATTCATGTTTTTCATTCCCTATGGACTGTACCTGAGTGGAATGTTTTTTAATGAAAAAGGGATGCTTTCAGGGTTATTTGTTTGCGGGTAGAACCCACGACAAGGAGCAAATCCTTGATATCTTTAAGATAAACATTTCCTCGCCCGGCAACAGGCCTTGCCGTCTCCCCACTTCACTCGACCTTTCTCACGCCTTTGGCGGAGGCAGGGATGAGGCGGGTTCAGACTCCTCGTTTCATCCTTTCGCTGCCGCGACTATAACCAAACCCGGCCCCAGGAACGAGCCCTAGGGCCTAGAGTTAGGGGAGCACGGTAGATTTTAGGAAAAACGAGGTTTCACATACCTCAGTCCATAAGGGAACGCATGATAAGGGATGAAGAACTTATCTAAAGCTGTAGCCCCCGGCAACTTTGGTTTGCCGTGGGTGAATCTTTGCTCTTGCAGCCCCCGGTAATATTGGCTTGCCGGGGTCTAGATGCTGGCTTGTCCCTCTTCTCTTCTTCGTCCTCAAGTGATCCGGCAAGGATATCAGTGAGTCCTGCGAACCAAAGGAGACAAAAGAACGGCAAAGGGACGCACACTCGACCTCTAAGCTAGGGGTTAGCCGCCGCCAAGCACTATCAACCCTAACCAAGGACGAGACTCGACCTAGCATGCATGCTATAACTTAGGGCGCCAGCGCTTCATTTATTTATGCTCAGGGTCTGCGCCTGGCTTTGTACAAAGGGTTACATGCATCATCGGCAATGCTTGTACAAAAGGTGGCTTGCCGGGGGGGCGGCAAGCCGCGCCTCACGGGTAAAACTTGCGAAGATGCTCAATGTTCCAGGAGTTACTCACCGGAACGACATCTTCGGTCTTCAGGCAGACTGCGCCGGGCGTGGTGACTCGTATTACCCGGTAAGGGCCTTCCCACTTTGGCGTCAACTTGTTGGAATTCTTGGCCGATTGAACGCGCCGAAGGACAAGGTCGCCTTCCTCAAGGCTTCGGGCATGAATCTTGTGGCTATGGTGCGGGCGCAAGGCTTGCTGGTAGCGTGCTGCTCTCACAGCTGCCCGAAAACGATCTTCCTCAAGGAGCAGTGCGTCATCTTGCCGCAGTTGCTCTTGCTCAAGCTCATCATAAGCGAGCACTCGAGGTGACCCGTATATGAGTTCAGTGGGGATAACTGCTTCTGCCCCGTATACCAGGGCAAAGGGTGTCTGGCCGGTGGCTCGATTTGGCGTCGTCCTGATCGACCAAAGAACCGTCGGCAACTCATCAATCCAGCGCCTTCCGCTCTTGTGTAGCCTGTCAAAGGTCTTGGTCCTTAAGCCTCGCAGCACTTAAGCATTTGCCCTCTCAGCTTGACCATTGCTTCGCGGGTGAGCAACGGAAGCGAAACAGACTTTGCTGATGAGGTCTTGAGTATATTGCATGAAGGTGCGGCTTGTGAACTGCGTGCCGTTGTCGGTGATAACCCTGTTGGGTACGCCGAAACGGCACACTAGCCGCTTGAAGAACTTGACGGCTGACTGAGTTGTGACCTTCCTCACTGCTTCCACCTCTGGCCACTTTGTGAACTTGTCGATTGCAACGTATAAGTACTCAAAGCCCCCGACAGCGCGGGGGAAAGGGCCCAGTATGTCGAGCCCCCAGACCGAGAAGGGCCAGGAGAGAGGAATGGTTTGAAGGGCATGAGCTGGCTGATGAAGCTTTTTTGAATGGAATTGACACGCTTCACACCTGGTGACGAGTGTTGTCGCATCCTGGAGGGCGGTGGGCCAGAAGAAACCTTGCCGGAACGCCTTGCCGGCAAGGGCCCTTGACCCGATGTGGGATCCACATATGCCTCCGTGTATCTCCGCCAATAGCTCCAGTCCTTCCTCTCGAGGGATACACTTCAAATTCACACCGTTCGGCCTCTTCCTGTACAGGACGTCATCGACGAACTGGTACATGGTGGAGCGACGGGCTACTTTTTCTGCTTCTTCCTGCTCCTTAGGAAGTTCCCCTGTTTGGAGGAATCGGATGGCATGCTGTGCCCACGCTGGAGCTTGAGGCTCGATGGCGAGGACTAAAGGCATTTCCTCCGCTATAGGAGCGGCTGTCTCGACGGCAAGAGCTTGACGCTCCGTCGGAGCTAGTCGTCCCGTGGCGGGCTTAGTGTCCCTGGCAACATCCTTGCCGGCGGCTCCGGGGAGCTCGGCGGGAAAGTACTTGTCGGGCCCTGATTTCCTCCTCTTGTTCTGCTCTGTTGATGGATCAACGGATGGCTGAGTCAGCTGAAGCACAAAGGTACCTAGTTCCACAGGTAACTTGAGGGCATCGCGCTTCGACAGGTAATCGGCGATATCGTTCTCCGCTCGGGGAACGTATTCAGCCTGTATACCGTCGAAACGCTCTTCCAGCTTTCTCACTTCATCAACGTAGGCCTTCATCAACGGGCTCTGGTAATCCTTGTTGACTTGCTTGACGACAAGCTGCGTCGCCCCTGATGATGAGCTTCTTGATTCCGAGGTCCGCCGCGATCCTAAGACCGGCAAGCAGCCCTTCGTACTCTGCCGTATTGTTTGTTGACACCTCCCTGGGGAAGTGCATCTGGATCACGTACTTGAGGTGCTCTCCGGTGGGGGCAACAAGCAGTATGCCAGCCCCGGCACTTTGTAGGGAGAAAGCTCCATCAAAGTACATGATCCAATTGCAACTTGCCTCCTTGCCGGGGAGAGCTGTCTCTTGGGCTTGTTCGTCAGGTGTTGCAGTACACTCTGCAATGAACTCCACCAGGACTCGGCTCTGGATCGTCGAAGTACTTTCAAACTTGAGGCCAAAGCTGGACAGCTCCAGTGCCCATTCCACAATCCTCCCCATCGCATCTGGATTGTGCAATATCCGTTGCAGAGGGAGGCGAGTGACGACAGTGATCTCGTGTGCCTGGAAGTAGTGACGCAGCTTCCTCGAGGCCATAAGGAGGCCGAAGAGCAGTTTCTGCATGCCGGAGTACTTCGATCTAGCCCCCTGCAGGAGGGAACTAACAAAGTAGACCGGGTGCTGCATCATTTTCTTCTTCGGCGACACTTCGACTGGCTGTGTCATCTCCGTATTGGTGGTGTCGGGCTCTGTTGCTGCCATCACCTCGTCGTCAACCTCTCTCTGCGCGACTAGTGCGGCACTGGCCACCTGGTTCGTTGCTGCTAGGTATAGCAGCAACGGCTCCTGCGGCCTGGGCGCAACTAGTATCGGCGCGGAGGAGAGGTACTTCTTCAAATCTCGCAATGCTGCCTCGGCTTCTGGCGTCCACTCCATCGGGCCCGCTTTTTTCAGGATCTTGAAAAAGGGAAGGGCGCGCTCGGCAGACTTGGATATGAACCTGCCCATGGCAGCGACACAACCAGCAAGCCGACGCACATCCTTGATTCGCTTGGGTGCTTCAATCTGCTCTATAGCTTTAATCTTGTCCGGATTGGCCTCTATCCCACGCTATGACACAAAGAACCCGAGAAGCTTGCCGGACGGGACGCTAAAGACGCACTTCTCAGGGTTCAGTTTGAGATTGATCTTGCGCAGGTTTGCAAATGTTTCTTCCAGATCTGTGATGAGGGTTGCCCTGTCCTTGGTTTTGACCACTATGTCGTCCATATAAGCTTCCATAATTCTATGGAGCTGGGGTTCAAAACCAATCTGGACCACCCTTGCAAACGTCGAACCAGCACTCTTCAACCCGAAAGGCATCCGTATGAAACAATACGTACCACATGGGGTGATGAATGTTGTTTTCTCTTCATCTTCTCTTGTCATGAAGATCTGGTGGTAGCCGGAGTAGGCATCAAGGAATGACAACAGATCACACCCAGCCGTGGAGTCAACAATCTGGTTTATGCGCGGCAACGGGAAGGGGTCTTTAGGACAAGCCTTATTGATATCTGTGTAATCAATACACAGCTTCCACTTCCCATTTGCCTTGCGCACTATGACCGGATTGGGAAACCACGTTGGATGGAGCACTCCTCTTACCAAACCCGCTGCTTCCAGTTTTCGGATCTCTTCTGTGATGAACTCTTGTCGTTCCAAAGCTTGCTTTCTGACCTTCTGCTTGACGGACCACACATGAGGAAAGACAGCAAGGTGGTGCTCAATCACCTCGCTGGGAACGCCGGGGATGTCGGAAGCTTCCCAGGCAAACACATCGACATTCGCCCGCAGGAAGGTGATGAGCGCGTCTTCCTATTTGTTGTCAAGGGAAGAGCTTATAGTGAAAGCTCCTCCCGTGCCGTCCTCATTGACAGAAACCTTCTTGGTTCCCGGCGGAATGGCCCTGGGCTTCTTGTTTCCGCCGGTGGAGCTCTCTGGCGCGTCCTCGACGGCAGCGCTACACTCCAAAGAGGTGCGCTTGCCGGAGTGGGTGTCCGAGGTCTCACCGGCCTTCTTCTTCTTCTTCCCTCCCGGGGCCCAGCGGCAGGAGCAAGTGCCCTAGTGGCGGCAGCTGCTGCGACTGCTTGCTCGTATAGTTGGTCAGCGCAAATCAGTGCATTTTTCTTGTCGAAGGGGATGGTGATGATCGTCACGGGCCCTGGTATCTTCATGGTGTTGTATGCGTAGTGTGACGCCGCCATGAACTTGGCCAGCGCTGGGCGGCCAAGGATCCCGTTGTAGGGTAAGGGGATCTTGGCAACATCAAACACAATCCTCTCCGTCCTGAAGTCCAGGTCGCTTCCAAAAGTCACGGGCAGCGTGACCTTTCCCTTGGGTTGGCTTCTTCCCGGGTTGACCCTTTGAAACGTGTCCGTATCTTCGTGGTCTCCGTCAGGAATCTGCAGTTTCTCGATCACGACAGGCGAGATCAAGTTCAGACCGGCCCCGCCATTGACTAGCATCTTTGTCACCTTGAGGTTGCGTATTGTTGGTGAAACCAACAACGGCAAGCACCCGGCCGCAGTAGTGCGATCAGGGTGATCCTCAGTGTCAAAAATGATAGGTGTGCTGGACCACTTCAGCGGCCTTTGGGCATCAAACGACGGCTCTGCCGCTGTAATCTCTCGCGCCCATTGTTTAAGCCGGCATTGAGAAGTGTGCAACGAGGCGCCGCCGTCGACGCACATGGCCTCTGTAGCTTTTTGAAACTCTTGGTCGCTGGACTCGTCGTCCTCTTCGTGATCGTCGTCTTCTGGCTTTCTGTCACGGCCCCGTGCGGGCCTCTCCTGTTGTTTATCCTTGCCGCGATGGCCCGCCTGGCCGTCGCGCTTCTTGCCGGACCCCTTAGCATCGTCTTGGCCCTTCTCCTTGTCCCGCCTCTCATATTCAACCCTCTGCTTCTCAGCAAGGAGCTCAACATGTCGGCAGTCTTGGAGAGCATGGCCTTTGGTGCGATGGATCTTGCAGTTCCGCTTGTCAGAGTTTCCTGACTTCTCGGCAGCCGCCAAGGCCCGGCAGGCGACACATCCGGCAATTTCCTTGTCGGGGTCATCTGCCTTGGTTTTCTTGGTGGAGCCGGTGTCATCAGATCCCTTAACGGCAAGCACAGCTTTCCCTTTGCGCTTCCTGTTGCGGCGTCGGCCTTTCTTTGCCGGGGCGGCAGTATCCCCATCTGAGGAGTCGGTTTCCACGCCGGCATCTTCGCCGGGGTACTTCCTTCCATCTTCAGCCCGGGCACATCTCTCAGCAAGAACATAGAGTTCTGCTACATCTTTCACCTTGTTCATTGCCAGCTCTTCGCGCATCTTGCGGTTACGCACGTTCTGATGGAACGCGCTGATGATGGCGGCAGGGTGAACATCAGGGATATTGTACTGTATCCGGCTGAACCTATGTATATACTTGCGGAGACTCTCCCCTCCCTTCTGGGGAATGACGTGCAGATCGCTTGCTTGGCCATGAGCTTGGTGACCGCCAGTGAAGGCGCCCACGAACTCATGGCACAAATCCGACCAGGAGGAAATGGAGTCTACCGGCAAGTGCATCGACCATGACATGGTGTTGGGTTTAAGAGCCAACGGAAAGTAATTCGCAAGCATCTTATCGTCACGGGCTCCAGCAGCCTGCATCGCGATGGTGTAGATGCTGAGGAACTCGGACGGGTGGGTCTTGTCGCCGTACTTCTCGCCCACGTCCGGTTTGAAGGTGCGGTGAGTGGGCCACTGGAACTGCCGCAGCTCACGGGTAAAAGCCGGGCAGCCTCCCTCGTAAGGCAGGCCTCCAGGGCCCTCCGGTGCCGGGTGGTCCATAGCAAGCCCTGCTCGCCTGTCTGACTAGTGGCGCGCTCCGCGCCGGCGCTCGAAAGTGGTCCGAGCGTCTTCATGTTCCCGATCCCGAAGGACCTGGCGCTGGTCACAGTGGGTCCGCGGGTCGGACGACGCTATGGAGATTTCGTCGCCTGTAACGTCGCGACGGGTATGTGGCCGCGGTACCGGGCGAGGAGGAGGCGAATGCACCGTGGTCGCGGCGCCGCCGGCTTTCCTGCCACTGGTACGCGGGACTCCGTCGGAGCGTCGACCCGGGGGCTCCGCCGGACTTGGTTTGTCTTTGTTGGCCACCGCAACAAGGCTTCGGATTGTGGCTCTCCATTCGTCGAGTTTCCCCGTAGTGGGAGGAAAATCGAGGAGCAACTACGCGCGCGCCAGGGCTTCTACGAGCGTCGGTGGCAGCGAAACCTACACAGATCACGACGCGCTTCGACTTCTGACCATGTCAGAAGGAGCTCTATCACGATCGCGCGGTCGCATGCCATCTTCACCAGCGCCTGGCGAGCGGGCAGGTCTTCTACATCCCGGGAGTGGCGCTCGGGGCTCTTCCCGCGGCGACGCCCGGGGTCTTCGATGTGATTACGCCGTTCGTCGCGCGCCGCTTGAGAGGAGCGCGCCGTCGGCGCTGGTGTGGGAGCCTTGGACGCCCTTGCGTCGCCCTCGGGCGGGGCGGCAGTGATCCTGGAAGGCCCCGCGCCACCCGCGGAGGGCCCGGCTCCGTCCTTGGATTTGGCGGCGTGCGGCCTGTTACCAGGCGCACGAACATCGCCGCCTCCCAAACTCCGGCTGTTGGAACGGTGTTGGTGTTCGCAAACAGCGCCCCGGGTCCTTTCTACAACCGGTCCGCTGCTCGCCTGTGTCGGGACGGGATGCCCTGCTTCCGACGGGCCAACCGCCACCGTCGTCTTCTTCTTGGGCGCCATGACGATGAAGAAGCGTCAAACTATCTGCTAAAGTCGATTCTCACAACAGCGCCCCCCAACCTGGCGCGCCAAAGATGTCGGTGGGAAACGACACCTATGGGATCACAAGAATCCCTACTACGGTTGCGGGGCGCGGGGTTGTGAAAAGAGCGGATCAAACAGACAGCACATGGTTCCTTTACCCAGGTTCGGGCCGCAAAGATGCGTAAAACCCTACTCCTGCTTTGGTGGATTGTATATCTGAGTTCCTGAGCTAGCTAGGGGGCGTCGAGAGCTCCAAAAAGCAGAATCCTCCTCCTGGTCGCCTTGGGCCTCCTTTTATAGGAAAGGGGTTGCCACAGCGGCACACAGGAGGTGGAAAGGGTATAGTAATGCGAGGCTATCCATCGCATTATATGACAAGGCGCATTTAATGCACCTTGCTTAGATGTCCTTGCTTTATCGGGGGCGGGGGAGAGCCCCGTCTTGTCCGTCGCCGCTCCCTCTTGCGTCGACACGCGCCCTGGCCAGCGGTGCCCGCGGTGCCATGTAGGCAGGCAGGCAGCTGAGGTGGCGCAGTGGTGGGTCTCCATGAAGATCTGCACGCCGCCACGCAGGTGCCTGCCCAACTGGTTGGGTCGGCAGCTGCACGCGAGCGGCGGTGGGGGTGCGACTGGCGCGGGCCTGACGGTGGCCCCACGGGCGTCCTTGGCAAGGGCCTTGCTGCGGCCCCGCCAAGGGTCTTGCCGCGGCCCCGGCTGTCATCCCCGGCAAGGCTCTTGCCAGGGGCCTTGTGGTCCTCCTTGGCTGGGATCCCGCCAAGGGTCATCATCTTCTAAAGTGGGTATCTGGTCTTGAATGTCTTCACAAAGATATGCACGCCACCACGGGGATGTCTCCCGAATCCTTGCCCCATGGGGGCAGTGGACTCGAGGGGGACTTCGCTCCGTAGGTGTGGGGCGAGCTGCCACGGCAAGGATCTTGCCGGGTTAGCTAAAGCTGCCCCCCCCCCCCCGGCAAGGATCTTGCCAGCGGGGTCTGCTCTGTCCCTTTTGCTCTTTGTGGTCTTGGCGTCGTTTTGCTTCCCTTCAGCTTCGGCCTTACCTTGGCTTACCTCCCTTGCCGTGCTTGGTGTGGCAGCGCTCGTGGCTCAGACTGCCCATGCACAATTATAGGGGTACAAAAAGTGTACCCCCCTTTTTGTACACCGACACATATGGCAGAGTATCTAAAGGATCTTTTGTTTTGACGTATCAATCAGACTATAATGGAAACAGTTTCTCGCCCAACCTATTCGATACTGGCTTATTTCTCAACATGTATTCCCTTTTCTTCGTCTGCTTTCCATGTACACCTCGGTACGACTTAAATTGCCAGGGGCTCTATCCGGCCACATACATTTCTTTAAAATAAGTGCGAACACCTTTATAGTACAATTCGGCATCACAAATATAGCACTATATGCATCTGCTCCGAATCATGTCATTGGTGAATAGTTGGGTTGGCCGGCTCCTGTGGTTCTGCCTTACGTTCCGCTCGTTTGGCTAAGGCAGTAAAGGGAGAACTATTGCGATTGTGTTTCCAGTTTATCCGGATAAACACCTCAGTAGAGAAAGCCGAAAACTGGTTGTCATGGTGTGGCGAGAGCTGGTCAGCTATTCGGAGACCAATTAAAATTCTCTTATGATTTTTTCCACTTTACACAAGGGACCGGTCTTCACCCATTCAGGCATCCACTACACCCAAGTTCGGATAATCGAATAATACCAGGGGCTGTGCCTACAATCTCATTGTCAAACTCTTATGGCTAAGTGAGAGCGATAAAGCCACATAGTCTGATTGCCTGGTTCGCCGCACTAACACCTCCTTCAAGGACCAAATTGATGGGTCAAGTGTGTTCAGATACTATTCCGAACACCCCCGTACTACCTACATGGGCGCTGAAGCGGACGACTGGCCAACTCTCAGATATCGTAGACGGCCACACAAGAGGAAAAGAATTTGAGGAAAAATAAGCAACATATTATACATCAGCCTTGTTTCATAATACAAAGTTCGGACTGCAGGGATACATTCATTCAAAAATAATGTCTTTCAAGCACTGGCCCTCTACAATGCAGGATCCTTCGTGGACGTCGTCAAAATACCGCTCCGGCGTGAGGTGCTCTTTGCGAGCGGGTGGTCGTTCGGTGGCAAGCTTGACGGCGTTCATCTTCGCCCACTGCACTTTGATCGGGCGAAGGCCATCCGTGCACCTTCGATGCAGACCAACCGCTTCACGACATCGAGCCGGGGGCAGGCACTGACCAGCCGCTTCACGAGCCCGAAGTAGCTACTGGGTATGGGTTCGGCGGGCCAAAGACAGATTATAACATCCCTCATTGCCAATCTGGCCACCCTATGCTGTTCGGTCAACTGCTTTAGTTGATCGCTGAGGGGCACGGGATGCTGTGGCGCAAGGTACTTCGACCAGAACAACTTTTCCTCGTGCTCCCCTCTTCGACTCGGAAGAACTCCGCAACATTAGCGATACTCCAGGGAAGGTCCACAAATGCTCCTGGAGAACTCCAAATCCGGGTCAGCAAGATATACTTTCTTCTCACAAATTTGCTCTGCATGTTAAAAGCCTTACCCGCCGCAATCTGCTTTGCCTCTTGGATCTCCCGGCAGGCGCTTTGGGCTTCGGCCCGGGCTTCCTATGCACTTTGGAGGGCCTTAGCAAGTTCGGAATTTTGATTCGAAATCTTGCGCTCTAAGGACTCATATTGCTTATAGCATCCTTGAGCTTTTGCTGGACTTCCTCCACCCTTTATTCATGTTTCAGGCGGGCGGCTTGTGCCTCCCCCACCTCCTTCTTGGCTTCGGCCAGCGCGCTCTTGAGATTCTTGACCTCAGATGCGTCAGCTATGAGCATAATTATAACACTCATTCAGATAACAACTCAGAGCTAATCTCATTTCGGACGTGTTTCAGTATCACACACCTTGCTTTTCCTCTAACTTCCACCTTAGCTCGGATGCTTCGGCGGCATGGGAAGCTGACGCCTTCATCGCAGCCTATTTGTTGAAATAGATATGTATCTTAATCTCCTGTGCAAGTTATTAGATCCTCTGTTCGACCTTTCTTTGCGAACACCGAACAGAGTCTCAGGGGCTACTATCTATACACAGGGATTCCTCTTATATAGCTAAAAGGCATCATATCACATACCTCAAGCCTCTGAGAAGGCTAGTGTAGGCCTGTTCAACACGCTTTTTGCGGACTGAACCTTTTCAATCACCATACCCATAAGGGTACGATGTTCTTCCACAATGGTGGCGCTCTGAAGCGCTCCCACCAGAGTGTCCGGCGCCTCCGGATTGACAAAGGTTGCCGGTGGGGTGGGCGCGCCCCCTTCTTTCGAAGGAGGCTGCTCATCTGACTCCGGAGCCGTGTGGGTCTCCGGTATGAAATTTGGTTGGGGGCCAAATTGAACATGGCCCTCGTCACCGGTCTCCATGGGGGTCGGTTCCACCATGTTCTCGGCAGTAGGGGTATCACCCTTTGGCGCCGTCTTGGCGTCCTCCCGCACTTCTCCCTGTCCCGGAAGGGTCCTTCGGGACAACACCTTAGTGTTATCCATAGCAGTGGGGGGAGGCTGGCGGAGGTGACTCGCTCTCCATCATGTTCGGACCTAGCGAGTTCCCAGAAGATGAGGATCGCTGGGGGAGGTGACGGGCCGGTGTGCAGCATGCAATTCAACGCGTTACAACCACAAGGCGAAAGGTCGGATATATATACAGTACCTTTCAATACTTACGATCCGTCCAGGGGATTCGGCATGGGGTGACACTGATGTCTACTACACAACCTTCTTCTTGTAACATTGTTGGGCCTCCAAGTGCAGAGGTTTGTAGGACAGTAGCAAATTTCCCTCAAGTGGATGACCTAAGGTTTATCAATCCATGGGAGGCGTAGGTTGAAGATGGTCTCTCTCAAACAACCCTACAACCAAATAACAAAGAATCTCTTGTGTCCCCAACACACCCAATACAATGGTAAATTGTATAGGTGCACTAATTCGGTGAAGAGATGGTGATACAAGTGCAATATGGATGGTAGATATAGGTTTTTGTAATCTAAAAATATAAAAAAAGCAACGTAGCAAGCGATAAAAGTGAGCGTAAACGGTATTGCAATGCTAGGAAACAAGGCCTAGGGTTCATACTTTCACTAGTGCAAGTTCTCTCAACAATAATAACATAACTGGATCATATAACTATCCCTCAACATGCAACAAAGAGTCACTCCAAAGTCACTAATAGCGGAGAACAAACGAAGAGATTATGGTAGGGTACGAAACCACCTCAAAGTTATTCTTTCTGACTGATCCATTCAAGAGTCCATAACACGAAGCTATTCTTTCCGTTCGATTATCATACAGTTCGTACTACAATAACACCTTAAGACACAAATCAAACAAAACCCTAATGTCACCTAGATACTCCAATGTCACCTCAAGTATCCGTGGGAATGATTATACGATATCCATCACACAATCTCAGATTCATCTATTCAACCAACACAAAGTACTTCAAAGAGTGCCCCAAAGTGTCTACCGGAGAGTCAAGAGGAAAACGTGTGCCAACCCCTATGCATATCCGCAAGTTCACGAGCGGAACCCGCAAGTTGATCACCAAAACATACATCAAGTGAATCACGTGATATCCCATTGTCACCACATATAAGCACATGCAAGGCATACATCAAGTGTTCTCAAATCCTTAAAGACTCAACCCGATAAGATAACTTCAAAGGGAAAACTCAATCCATTACAAGAGAGTAGAGGGGGAGAAATATCATAAGATCCAACTAAAATAGTAAAGCTCACGATACATCAAGATCATACCATCTCAAGAACACGAGAGAGAGAGAGAGAGAGAGAGAGAGAGATCAAACACATAGCTACTGGTACATATCCTCAGCCCCGAGGGTGAACTACTCCCTCCTTGTCATGGAGAACGCCGGGACGATGAAGATGGCCACTGATGAGGGTTCCCTCCTCCGGCAAGGTACCAGAACAGGGTCCCGATTGGTTTTTTGTGGTTACAGAGGCTTGCGGCGGCGGAACTCCCGATCTATTCTGTTCCCCGATGTTTTTAGGGTATATGGATATATATATAGGCGAAAGAAGTCGGTCAGGGGAGCCACGAGGGGCCCACGAGGGTGGGGGGCGCGCCTCCCTGCCTCGTCGCCACCTCGAAGCTTTCCTGACGTTTACTCCAAGTCTCCTGGATTGCTTCCGTTCCAAAAATAACTCCCCAAAGGTTTCATTCCGTTTGGACTCCGTTTGGTATTCCTTTTCTTCGAAACACTAAAATAGGCAAGAAAACAACAATTTGGGCTGGGCCTCCGGTTAATAGGTTAGTCCCAAAAATAATATAATAGTGTATAAATAAGCCCATTAAACATCCAAAACTGAATATATAATAGCATGGAACAATCAAAAATTATAGATACGTTGGAGACGTATCAAGCATCCCTAAGCTTAATTCCTGCTCGTCCTCGAGTAGGTAAATGATAAAAACAGAATTTTTGATGTGGATTGCTACCTAACATAATCATCAATATAATCTTCTTTATTGTGGTAAGAATATTCAGATCCATAAGATTCAAGACAAAAGTTTAATATTGACATGAAAACAATAATACTTCAAGCATACTAACAAAGCAATCATGTCTTCTCAAAATAACATGGCCAAAGCAAGCTATCCCTAAAAAATCATATAGTCTGGCTATGCTCTATCTTCATCACAGAAAATATTTAAATCATGCGCAACCCCGATGACAAGCCAAGCAAATGTTTCATACTTTTGATGTTCTCAAACATTTTCAATCTTCACGCAATACATGAGCGTCAGCCATGGACATAGCACTATAGGTGGAATAGAATGGTGGTTGTGGAGAAGACAAAAAGGAGAAGATAATCTCACATCAACTAGGCGTATCAACGGGCTATGGAGATGCCCATCAATAGATATCAATGTGGGTGAATAGGGATTGCCATGCAATAGATGCACTGGAGCTACAAGTGTATGAAAGCTCAACAAAAGAAACTAAGTGGGTGTGCATCCAACTCGCTTGCTCACGAAGACCTAGGGCAATTTGAGGAAGCCCATCATTGGAATATACAAGCCAAGTTCTATAATGTAAAATTCCCACTAGTATATGAAAGTGACAACATAGGAGACTATCTATCGTGAAGATTATGGTGCTACTTTGAAGCACAAGTGTGGTAAAAGGATAGTAGCATTGTCCCTTCTCTCTTTTTCTCTCATTTTTTTATTTGGGCCTTTTCTCTTTTTTATGGCCTCTTTTTTTTAGTCCGAAGTCTCATCCCGACTTGTGTGGGAATCATAGTCTCCATCCTCCTTTCCTCACTGGGACAATGCTCTGATAATGATGATCATCACAATTTTATTTACTTACAACTCAAGAATTACCACTCAATACTTAGAACAAAATATGACTCTATGTGAATGCCTCCGGCAGAGTACCGGGATATGCAATGAATCAAGAGTGACATGTATGAAAGAATTATGAAGGTGGCTTTGCCACAAATACGATGTCAACTACATGATCATGCAAAGCAATATGACAATGATGAAGCGTGTCATAATAAACGGAACGGTGGTAAGTTACATGGCAATATATCTCGGAATGGCTATGGAAATGCCATAATAGGTAGGTATGGTGGTTTTTTGAGGAAGGTATATGGTGGGTGTATGATACCGGTGAAAGGTGCGCGGTATTAGAGAGGCTAGCAATGGTGGAAGGGTGAGAGTGCGTATAATCCATGGACTCAACATTAGTCATAAAGAACTCACATACTTATTGCAAAAATCTATTAGTTCTCGAAACGAAGTACTAGGTGCATGCTCCTATGGGGATAGATTGGTAGGAAAAGACCATCGCTTGTCCCCGACCGCCACTCATCAGGAAGACAATCAATAAATAAATCATGCTCCGACTTCGTCACATAACGGTTCACCATACGTGCATGCTACGGGAATCACAAACTTTAACACAAGTATCTCTCAAATTCACAACTACTCAACTAGCATGAATCTAATATCACCATCTTCATATCTCAAAACAATCATAAAGAATCAAACTTCTCATAGTATTCAATGCACTTTATATGAAAGTTTTTATTATATCCCTCTTGGATGCCCATCATATTAGGACTAAACTCATAACCAAAGCAAATTACCATGTTGTTCTAAAGACTCTCAAAATAATATAAGTGAAGGATGAGAGTTCATATATTTCTTCAAAAATAAATCCACCGCCGTGCTCTAAAAGGATATAAGTGAAGCACTAGAGCAAACGACAAACTACTCCGAAAGATATAAGTGAAGATCAATGAGTAGTTGAATAATTATGCAACTATGTGAAGACTCGCTAACATTCAAGAATTTAAGATCTTGGTAATTTATTCAAACAGCAAACAAAACAAAATAAAATAAAATGACGCTCCAAGCAAAACACATATAATGTGGTGAATAAAAATATAGCTCCAAGTAAAGTTACCGATGAACAAAGACGAAAGAGGGGATCCCATCTGGGGCATCCCCAAGCTTAGGCTCTTGGTTATCATTGAATATTACCTTGGGGTGCCTTGGGAACCCCCAAGCTTAGGATCTTGCCACTCCTTATTCCATAGTCCATCGAATCTTTACCCAAAACTTGAAAACTTCACAACACAAAACTCAACAAAAAACTCGTAAGCTCTGTTAGTATAAGAATATAAAACCACCACTTAGGTACTGTTGTGAACTCATTATAAATTCATATTGGTGTAATATCTACTGTATTGCAACTTCTCTACGGTTCATACCCTCCGATACTACTCATAGATTCATCAAAATAAGCAAACAACACAATGAAAACAGAATCTGTCAAAAACAGAACAGTCTGTAGTATTTTGTATCATTCGAATACTTCTGCAACTCCAAAAATTCTTAAATAAATTGGTGGACCTGAGGAATTGGTCTATTAATCATCTGCAAAAAGAATCAACTAAATATCACTCTCCAGTAAAAAAAATTAGCTAATCTCGTGAGCGCTAAAGTTTCTGTTTTTTATAGCAAGATCATAAAGACTTCACCCAAGTCTTCCCAAAGGTTCTACTTGGCATAACCACTAATTAAAACATAAAACCACATCTAACCTGAAGCTAGATGGATTATTTATAACTAAGCAGAACCAAAAAGCAAGAAACTAAAATAAAATTGGGTTGCCTCCCAACAAGCGCTATCGTTTAACGCCCCTAGCTAGGCATGATAATTTCAATGATGCTCACAAAAAAGATAAGAAACGAAACATAAAGAGAGCATCATGAAGAATATGACTAGCATATTTAAGTCTAACCCACTTCCTCTGCATAGGGATTTTGTGAGGAAATAACTTATGGGAACAATAATCAACTAGCATAGGAAGCAGAACAAGCATAACTTCAAAACTTTAAGCACATAGAGAGGAAACTTGATATTATTGCAATTCCTACAAGCATATATTCCTCCCTCATAATGATTTTCAGAAGCATCAAGAATGAATTTAACAATATAACCAGCACCTAAAGCACTCTTTTCCTGATCTACAAGTATAGAATTTTTACTACTCTCCACATAAGCAAATTTTTTCTCATTCGGAATAATGGGAGTATCATAAGAAACTTGAATACTATAACTTGTTTCCACATTAAAAGAGTAATATTCAGAAAAAGAGTAATTATAATCATGACAAATTTTAATACAATCATCACTACTTTTTATAGCATAAGTGTCATCACAATAATCATCATAAATAGGAGGCATGCTATCATCATAATAAATTTTTCTCATCAGAACTTGGGAGGCTAAAAATATCGTCTTCATAAATCATAGCATCCCCAAGCTTGGGACAAACATTAATTGCAGCAAATATATTCTCAAACATGTCATTCTCATCAAACATAGCATCCCCAAGCTTGGGCCCTTTCATATCATAAGCATAATCACTCTCATCATTAATAGTATGGATAGCACCAATAGTATAGCAATTAACATCATCACAGTGAGTAATAGGAGCAACATCATTTGGGAGGGATACCTTTTTACCTTTGTTTCTCCAATTTTTTTCTTCACATCATGTGTGGGTTTAACCCTCTTTTTTGAGCTCCTTATTGATGAGATTAGTTGGATTGAAGGCTCCTCCTCGTTACCTGATTCGTCATAAGAAATAATAGGAGGATATTGGGAAGCCTCTTCCCTTTCATTAGTATTCTCTTCATCCTCTATTTGTTTTCTTCTATTTATGTAATTGGCAATATAAGGATTTTCAATTCAATTCACCGCACAATACATAAAAATTTCTTCTAGATCAAAATCAAGAACTTTATCAAGGACAAATTCTGGAAGATCCTTAGTTATATGTTTCATTTCTTCATAACCCAAAAGCAAACTAAGTTCATTATGATGTGCAAGGGAAATCAAGTCATCACAATTTTTGGACACGATACGATCATGAAAAAATTTGCATTGGGTATTGAAATGATCACGTTCATTGCAAAGTTCACAAGTACGGCTAAGAAAGTTTAAATTTTCAGCACAAACATCTAGTCTTTCTTGCAACCATTTAGTTTCCAAATACTTATGCCTCTTGCAAAATCTATTTTCCCTAATTGGTGTGTACTTGCAAGCTCTATGCACTCCACAAAAATCTACATGCTTATAAGAGACATTTTCATCATGACTAGTGCAATCATCATTAGTACTATGGATATTCAAAGAGTTCATACTAATAACATTTCAATCATGCTCATCATTCAAAGATTTAGTGCCAAACGTTCTAATGCATTCTTCCTCTAGCAATTGAGCACAATTATCGGAATCCTTATTTTCATGAAAGATATTAAAAAGATGAAGCATATGAGGCACCCTCAATTCCATTTTTTTGTAGTTTTCTTTTATATAAATAACTAGTGATAAAACAAGAAACTAAAAGATTCGATTGCAGGACGGCGCCAGAAACTGCTTGATGTCTACTACACAACCTTCTTCTTGTAGACGTTGTTGGGCCTCCAAGTGCAGAGGTTTGTAGGACAGTAGCAAATTTCCCTCAAGTGGATGACCTAAGGTTTATCAATTCGTGGGAGGCGTAGGTTGAAGATGGTCTCTCTCAAACAACCCGGCAACCAAATAACAAAGAGTCTCTTGTGTCCCCAACACACCCAATACAATGGTCAATTGTATAGGTGCACTAGTTCGGCAAATAGATGGTGATACAAGTGCAATATGGATGGTAGATATAGGTTTTTTGTAATCTGAAAATATAAAAACAGCAAGGTAGCAAGCGATAAAAGTGAGCGTAAACGGTATGGCAATGTTAGGAAACAAGGCCTAGGGTTCATACTTTCACTAGTGCAAGTTCTCTCAACTATAATAACATAACTGGATCATATAACTATACCTCAACATGCAACAAAGAGTCACTCCAAAGTCACTAATAGCGGAGAACAAACGAAGAGATTATGGTAGGGTACGAAACCACCTCAAAGTTATTCTTTCTGACCAATCTATTCAAGAGTCCGTAGTAAAATAACACGAAGCTATTCTTTCCGTTCGATCTATCATAGAGTTCGTACTAGAATAACACCTTAAGACACATATCAACCAAAACCCTAATGTCACCTAGATACTCCAATGTCACCTCAAGTATCCATGGGAATGTTTATACGATATGCATCACACAATCTCAGATTTATTTATTCAACCAACACAAAGTACTTCAAAGAGTGCCCCAAAGTGTCTACCGGAGAGTCAAGACGAAAACATGTGCCAACCCCTATGCATAATTTCATGAGTGGAACCCGCAAGTTGATCACCAAAACATACATCAAGTGAATCACGTGATATCCCATTGTCACCACAGATAAGCACATGCAAGACATACATCAAGTGTTCTCAAATCCTTAAAGACTCAATCTAATAAGATAACTTCAAAGGGAAAACTCAATCCATTACAAGAGAGTAGAGGGGGAGAAATATCATAAAATCCGACTAAAATTGCGAAGCTCGCGATACATCAAGACCGTACCATCTCAAGAACACGAGAGAGAGAGAGAGAGAGAGAGAGAGAGAGAGATCAAACACATAGCTACTGGTACATACCCTCAGCCTGAGGGTAAACTACTCCCTCCTCGTCATGGAGAAGGCCGGGATGATGAAGATGGCCACCGGGGAGGGTTCTCCCCTCCGGCAGGGTGCCGGAACAGGGTCTCGATTGGTTATTGGTGGCTACAGAGGCTTGCGGCGGCGGAACTCCCGATCTATTCTGTTCCCCGATGTTTTTAGGGTATATGGATATATATAGGCGAAAGAAGTCGGTCAGGGGAGCCACGAGGGGCCCATGAGGGTGGGGGGCGCTCCCGGGGGTAGGCGCGCGGTCACCTTGAAGCTTTCCTGACGTCTACTCCAAGTCTCCTAGATTGCTTCCATTCCAAAAATAACTCTTCCGAAGGTTTCATTCTGTTTGGACTCTGTTTGATATTCCCTTTCTTCGAAACACTAAAATAGGCAAGAAAACAACAATTTGGGCTAGGCCTCCGGTTAATAGGTTAGTCCCAAAAATAATATAAAAGTGTATAAATAAGCCCATTAAACATCCAAAACAGAATATATAATTGCATGGAACAATCAAAAATTATAGATACGTTGGAGACGTATCAGCCACTCATCGGCGTCCGTCTCGGAATCATCCGTAAGGGAGGTTCTCCCTTTCTTGGACGTTTTCGCATCTAGATCCATGGAAGCTGCCCTCTTGTTCTTTCTCCCCTTAAGGGGGAATTGCTTTCTTCCTCCTCCTCTTCATCTTCATCATGAGAGGAGAGAGTTTTGGTGTCTTCGGACACTACGTCTGAAGCACCTTTATGGCAGAGGCCACCCTTGGCCTCCTTGATGCTTCTTCTTGACCCTCTTTTTCGGCGCCTGATACGGCGCCAAGACCAGCATCCTCATCAATAGAGGAATGGCTGGGTCTTCAGGTAGCGGAGCCAGACAGTGAATCCGCTCTGCCTTCTTCGTCCAGCCCTGTGGGGAGAATGGAGAGTTTAGTATGCTACTTGGGCTTACAAAATAAGGTTATCAGAAAACTTACGGGAGTCGTTGCGTGAGTGTAGTCATGGCCGAGGTCTTCGGTCGTCTTCGGCCATGTCTTTTGGGTCTTGAAAAGCAGCTTCCACATGTCTTCGTGCTTCGTGCCGAAGAACCACTGCAGGGTCGGGTGACCGGCCGGGTCGAACTCCCACATATATTCTTGACGCGTCTGGCAGGGAAGAATCCGGCGAAAGAGCATCACCTGGATCACGCTGGCAAGACTAGTATTCTTATCTACCTTGCTCTTGGCGCGCCTCTGCAGCGTCATCACCTCGTCGGACGACACCCAGTCCAGGCCCTTGTTGAGCCAGGATGTCAGCCGCATTGGAGGCCCAGACTTGAACTCGGAAGGAACGGCCCATGTGGAGTCACGAGGTTCCGTGACATAGAACCACCCCTGTTGCCATCCCTTAACGGTCTCCACAAAGGTACCCTTGGGCCAGGTGACATTGGAAAGCTTGCTCACCATGGCGCCTCCGCACTCCGCATGTTGGCCATCCACCACTTTTGGCTTCACATTGAAGACCTTGAGCCATAGGACGAAGTGGGGGGAATGCGGAGGAATGCCTCACATACGACAATGAACACCGAAATGTTGAGGAATGAATTTGGGCTAGATCATGGAAATCTAGCCCGTAGTAAAACATGAGACCGTGGACGAAAGGATGAAGGGGAAATCCTAGTCCACGAAGGAAATGGGGGATGAATACTACCCTCTCATTGGGCTCCGGAGTGGGGATAATCTGCTTTTCAGCAGGAAGCCGGTGGGCGATTTCCTTGGCTAGGTACCCCGCCTCCCGGAGCTCCTGGATGTTCCCCTCCGTGACGGAGGAGGCCATCCATTTGCCCTGCGCTCTAGATCCGGATATGGCTGGAATGTTTGTGGGGGACGAAAAAGGTTGAGACTTGGGCGCTGGAGCTCGAGGGTGGATAGGCTGAGGAGGAAGAAGGCGTGGGGTAGAAAAGGTGGATTCTTACCTCCTTATAAAGGCAGTGAATATCAAACGTCCCCCCACGAGCCTTAAAGCTCGCCTATTTCCAAGGGGCCGTGCGAACGGCACGGTTGGGTTTCCCAAACCCGTATTGATGAGAATCATGTAATAAGAGGACACGATCTCTTCTTTGACAAGACGTGTCATCGGAGGCTACATCTCGAAATGCGAAACGAGAGGTCAAAAAACGATTCGAAATAA
Organism: Aegilops umbellulata; assembly: GCA_032464435.1. Lineage (NCBI taxonomy): Eukaryota > Viridiplantae > Streptophyta > Magnoliopsida > Poales > Poaceae > Aegilops > Aegilops umbellulata. The sequence continues at coordinate 388,129,606 of CP136057.1, read as the reverse complement.
TGAAGTGGCCGGATGTAACGTCCAACTAGTAAAGTTGTCACAAGACATAACTTATTTCTGCATAAGTATTTTTCCCTTGTGATTCAGGGTTGTGACTACTGTACAGAGTTGGATATAGTTCTTTTGATCAACTACTTTGGAGTATTCGGAGGAGGAACCCGCCTTGCAATGCCGAAGACAATCTGCTCGTCGGACACCTCGTCATTGAAGTCTGGTTCAGCGGCTACCGAGGGAGTCCTGGATTAGGGGGTCCCCTGGCGTCCGGGCTATGTAACATGGGCCGGACTGATGGGCTATGAAGGTACAAGATAGAAGGCTTCCCCCGTGTCCGGAAGGGACTCTCCTTGACGTGGAAGGAAAGCTTGGCGTTCGGATATGAAGATTCCTTTCCCTATAAACCGACTCTATACAACCCTAGCCCCCTCCGCTGTCTATATAAACCGGAGGGTTTAGTCCGTAGAGATAATCATAAGCATACAATCTAGACATCTAGGGTTTAGCAATTACGATCTCGAGGTAGATCAACTCTTGTAACTTTCCAGGTTCTTTGAGCATTACGGCAACCACCCCGCCAAGGGAACTAGGTGCACTAAGTTTCATCATTTTGTTTTCTTATCCTCTTTCCTTTCGTTTTTCCTGTTTTTCGTTTTCGTTTTTTTCCTGTTTTCGGTTTTCTTTTATCTGTGTTCCTTTTTAGTTTTCCTTCTTCCTTGTTCGATGATTTTCTTTTAATCAATGGACATTTTTTAATACTGGTGAACTTTTTTCAAATTTGATGAACTTTTTTCCTAATTCAATGAACTTTTTTCAAATTCCATTAACTTTTTTCATATTCGACGAACTTTTTCCAAATCCAATTAACTTTTTTTAAAATTCCATGGACTTTTTTCATGATTGATGAATTTTTCCTTCAAATTTGTGAAGTTTTTTCAAAATCGGTGAAATTTTTTCTCAAAGTCGATGAACTTTTTTCAAACTCGATGAAGTTTTTTGTCAAAGTGGATGAACTATTTTTTCCAGAATTGATGAACTTCTTTCAAAACCGATAAATTTTTTAAACATTTTCATAAAAATATTCCAAACTCGGCGAACTTTTTTTAGTTTGTGAACTTTTCTTCAAAAATGATGAAGTTTTTTTAAGTTTGTGAACTTTTGTCTCAAAATCGTTGAACATTTTTAAATTCACGATTTTTTGAAATGAAAAAAAATCTAAGTGATAAATAAATAGCGCGGGCATACTAATGTATATATTCTTAGCACTTGTGAAATCACAAGCATGCAACTGGTGTGGTGGTCGACTGACCTCGAACAAGAATGTAGCGACGCATGTTCGATTCCTGTCGGAGCCACCTTTTTGCATTTTTCTGGCTATTTTTAGTTCGTTGTGCTGCGTGTAGCGGGCCGGCCCACTAGGGAGCGGCAGCAAGCGCGAGCATCCTGTTCGGGCGCTTAAGGCGCCCAACAGGAGCTCCCGCCAAGGCTGCTCCCCAATCCTTCCCCTTGTCTCCTATAAATAGTGGGGCACAGGTAGGGGCTGCACACACCAAATCCCACACCCCGGCGGCAGCCCTACCTCTCCAAAACTTCGTTTCTCCTCAGATTGGTTTCGGCAGCGTTTGGTGAAGCCCTGCCGTGATTGCACCACCACCATCTCCACCACGCCATCATGTTGGTTGAGATCACATCTACTTCTTCTCTCTTGCTTGCTGGATCAAGAAGGAGGAGAAGCCATCGAGCCGCACATGTGCTGAACATGGAGGCGTCATCCGTTCGGCGCTAGATTGGATCATGATAAGATCGCGAAGAGTACGACTACATCAACCGCGTTATATACGCTTCCGCTTTCGGTCTACAAGAGTATGTAGACACACTCCCCTCTCGTAGCTATGCATCGCCTAGATTAGATCTTGGGTGTTTCGTAGGAAAATTTTTGATTTCATGCTTGGTTCCCCATCAGCAGGGGCACAAAAATTCCTCGATAAATAGTTATAGAGTATGCGGTATACAGGGAGCCAGGGAGGCGCTATGTAGCGATTGAAACTTAAGGAAATTTTAAAAACTCATCAAGATGTATTCAAAATGGATTTTATGTTAATGCCCTCGTTACAAGAAATGCGAATATGTTGGAAATATGCCCTAGAGGCAATAATAAAAGCATTATTATTATATTTCCTTATTCATGATAATTGTCTTTATTCGTGCTATAATTGTGTTATCCGGAAATCGTAATACATGTGTGAATAACAGACAACAAACATGTCCCTAGTGAGCCTCTAGTTGACTAGCTTGTTGATCGACAGATAGTCATGGTTTCCTGACTATGGACATTAGATGTCATCGATAACGGGATCACATCATTAGGAGAATGATGTGATGGACAAGACCCAATTCTAAACATAGCATAAGATCGCATAGTTCGTTTGCTAGAGTTTTCCAATGTCAAGTATCCTTTCCTTAGACCATGAGATCATGTAACTCCCGGATACCGTAGGAGTGCTTTGGGTATGCCAAACGTCACAACGTAACTGGGTGACTATAAAGGTATACTACGGGTATCTCTGAAAGTGTCTGTTGGGTTGACATGGATCGAGACTGGGATTTGTCACTCCGCTTGACGGAGAGGTATCACCGGGCCCTCTCGGTAATGCATCATCACAATGAGCTCAATGTGATCAAAGTGTTTGATCACGGGATCATGCATTACGGTACGAGAAAAGTGACTTGCCGGTAACGAGATTGAACGAGGTACTGGGATACCGACGATCGAATCTCGGGCAAGTAAAATACCGATTGACAAAGGGAATCGTATACGGGATTAATTGAATCCTCGACATCGTGGTTCATCCGATGAGATCATCGTGGAGCATGTGGGAGCCAACATGGGTATCCAGATCCCGCTGTTGGTTATTTCCCGAGAGCCGTCTCGGTCATGACTGCATGTCTCCTGAACCCGTAGGGTCTACACACTTAAGGTTCGGTGACGCTAGGGTTGTGAAGATATGTATGTGTAGTAACCCGAATGTTGCTCGGAGTCCCGGATGAGATCCCGGACGTCACGAGGAGTTCCGGAATGGTCCGGAGGTAAAGAATTATATATAGGAAGTGCTATTTTGGCCATCGGGACAAGTTTCGGTGTTATCGGTATTGTACCGGGACCACCGGAGGGGTCCCAGGGGTCCACCAGGTGGGGCCACCTGCCTTGGTGGGCCACATGGGCCTTAGGGGGTGCGCCTTGGCCTGCTTGGGCCAAGGGGAACCAGCCCCAAGGGCCCATGCGCCAAGAGAGAAAAAAAAGGGGAGAGTCCTATAAGGGGAAGGCACCTCCGAGGTGCCTTGGGGAGGATGGACTCCTCCCCACCCTTGGCCGCACCCTTCCTTGGAGGAAGGGGCAAGGGCTGCGCCTCCCCCTCTCCCTTGGCCCTATATATAGTGGGGAAAAGGAGGAGCAAACCAACCAATTGCCCTGGCTCCTCCCTCCTCCCTGCAACACCTCCTCCTCCTCCCGTAGTTGCTTAGCGAAGCCCTGCCGGAGTTCTGCTGCATCCACCACCACACCGTCATGCTGGATCTTCCTCAACCTCTCCTTCCCCCTTGCTGGATCAAGAAGGAGGAGACGTCTCCCGTCCCGTACGTGTGTTGAACGCGGAGGTGCCGTCCGTTCGGTACTAGATCATCGGTGAATTGGATCACGGCAAGTACGACTACCTCATCCACGTTCACTCGAACGCTTCCGTTGCGATCTACAAAGTGGTATGTAGATGCTATCCAATCTGAATACTCGTTGCTAGATGAACTCATAGATGGATCTTGGTGAAACCGTAGGAAAATTTTTAATTTTCTGCAACGTTCCCCAACAGTGGCATCATGAGCTAGGTCTATGCGTAGTTCTTCTTGCGCGAGTAGAACACAATTTGTTGTGGGCGTAGATGTTGTCAATTCTTCTTGCCGTTACTAGTCAATCTTGATTCAGCGGTATTGTGGGATGAAGCGGCCCGGACCAACCTTACACGTACGCTTACGTGAGACCGGTTCCACCGACTAACATGCACTAGTTGCATAAGGTGGCTGGCGGGTGTCTGTCTCTCCTACTTTAGTTGGATCGGATTCGATGAACAGGGTCCTTATGAAGGGTAAATAGAGATTGACAATTCACGTTGTGGTTATTACGTAGGTAAGAAAACATTCTTGCTAGCAACCTATAACAGCCACGTAAAACTTGCAACAACAATTAGAGGACGTCTAACTTGTTTTTGCAGCAAGTGCTTTGTGATATGATATGGCCAAAGTTGTGATGTATGATGAATGATCTATATGTGATGTATGAGATGTTCATGCTATTGTAATAGGAATCACGACTTGCATGTCGATGAGTATGACAACCGGCAGGAGCCATAGGAGTTGTCTTTATTTTTTGACCTGCGTGTCATTGAGAATCGCCATATAAATTACTTTACGTTATTGCTAAACGCGTTAGCCATAGTAGTAGAAGTAATAGTTGGCGAGCAACTTCATGGAGACACGATGATGAAGATCATGGTGTCAAGCCGGTGACAAGATGATCATGGAGCCCCAAGATGGAGATCAAAGGAGCTATGTGATATTGGCCATATCATGTCACGTTTATTATTTGATTGCATGTGATGTTTATCATGTTTTGCATCTTGTTTACTTAGAACGACGGTAGTAAATAAGATGATCCCTCATAATAATTTCAAGAAAGTGTTCTCCCTAACTGTGCATCGTTGCTAAGGTTCGTCGTTCCGAAGCACCACGTGATGATCGGGTGTGATAGGTCCTTACGTTCGCATACAACGGGTGTAAGACAGATTTACACACGCAAAACACTTAGGTTGACTTGACGAGCCTAGCATGTACAGACATGGCCTCGGAACACAGAAGACCGAAAGGTCGAGCATGAGTCGTATAGAAGATACGATCAACATGAAGATGTTCATCGATGTTGACTAGTCCGTCTCACGTGATGATCGGACACGGCCTAGTTGACTCGGATCATGTAATACTTAGATGACTAGAAGAGGGATGTCTATCTAAGTGGGAGTTCATTAAATAATTTGATTAAATGAACTTTATTATCATGAACTTAGTCTAAATCTTTACAATATGTCTTGTAGATCAAATGGCCAACGTAGTCCTCAACTTCAACGCGTTCCTAGAGAAAACCAAGCTGAAAGACGATGGTAGCAACTATACGGACTGGGTCCGGAACCTGAGGATCATCCTCATAGCTGCCAAGAAAGATTATGTCCTAAGAGCACCGCTGGGTGACGCACCTATTCTCCCTGAAGAACAAGATGTTATGAACGCTTGGCAGCCACGCTGCGATGATTACTCCCTCGTTCAGTGCGGCATGCTTTACAGCTTAGAGCCGGGGCTCCAAAAGCGTTTTGAGAGACATGGAGCATATGAGATGTTCGAAGAGCTGAAAATGGTTTTCCAAGCTCATGCCCGGGTCGAGAGATATGAAGTCTCCGACAAATTCTTTAGCTGTAAGATGGAGGAAAATAGTTCTGTCAGTGAACACATACTCAAAATGTCTGGGTTGCACAACCGCATGACTCAACTGGAAGTTAATCTCCCGGAAGAAGCGGTCATTGACAGAATCCTCCAGTCGCTTCCACCTAGCTACAAGAGCTTTGTGATGAACTACAATATGCAGGGGATGGTAAAGACCATTCCTGAGGTATATGCTATGCTGAAATCAGCAGAGGTAGCAATCAAGAAGGAGCATCAAGTGTTGATGGTGAATAAAACCACTAAGTTCAAGAAGGGCAAGGGTAAAAAGAACTTCAAGAAGGACGGCAAGGAAGTTGCCGCGCCCGGTAAGCAAGTTGCCGGGAAGAAGCCAAAGAATGGACCCAAGCCCGAGACTGAGTGTTTTTATTGCAAGGGAAGTGGTCACTGGAAGCGGAACTGCTCCAAATACTTAGCGGACAAGAAGGCCGGCAAAACCAAAGGTATATGTGATATACATGTAATTGATGTGTACCTTACCAGTACTCGTAGTAGCTCTTGGGTATTTGATACCGGTGCAGTTGCTCATATTTGTAACTCAAAGCAGGAGCTGCGGAATAAACGGAGACTGGCGAGGGACGAGGTGACGATGCGCGTCGGGAATGGTTCCAAGGTCGATGTGATCGCCGTCGGCACGCTGCCTCTGCATTTACCTACGGGATTAGTTTTAAACCTCAATAATTGTTATTTAGTGCCAAGTTTGAGCATGAACATTGTATCTGGATCTCGTTTAATTCGAGATGGCTACTCATTTAAATCCGAGAATAATGGTTGTTCTATTTATATGAGAGATATGTTTTATGGTCATGCTCCGATGGTTGATGGTTTATTCTTACTGAATCTTGTACGTGATGATACACATATTCATAGTGTGAATACCAAAAGAGTTAAAGTTGATAACAATAGTCCCACATATTTGTGGCACTGCCGCCTTGGTCACATAGGTGTCAAACGCATGAAGAAGCTCCATGCAGATGGACCTTTAGAGTCTCTTGATTATGAATCATTTGACACGTGCGAACCATGCCTCATGGGTAAAATGACCAAGACTCCGTTCTCAGGAACAATGGAGCGAGCAACCAACTTATTGGAAATCATACATACCGATGTGTGCGGTCCAATGAGTGTTGAGGCTCGCGGAGGCTATCGTTATGTTCTCACCCTCACTGATGACTTGAGTAGATATGGGTATATCTACTTAATGAAACACAAGTCTGAGACCTTTGAAAAGTTCAAGGAATTTCAGAGTGAGGTTGAAAAACAACGTGATAGAAAGATCAAGTTTCTACGATCAGATCGTGGAGGAGAATACTTGAGTCACGAATTTGGCACACACTTAAGAAAATGTGGAATAGTTTCACAACTCACGCCGCCTGGAACACCTCAGCGTAATGGTGTGTCCGAACATCGTAATCGCACTCTATTAGATATGGTGCGATCTATGATGTCTCTTACCGATTTACCGCTATCTTTTTGGGGCTATGCTTTAGAGACTGCCGCATTCACTTTAAATAGGGCTCCGTCGAAATCCGTTGAGACGACACCGTATGAATTATGGTTTGGGAAGAAACCTAAGCTGTCGTTTCTAAAAGTTTGGGGATGCGATGCTTATGTCAAGAAACTTCAACCTAAAAAGCTCGAACCCAAATCGGAAAAATGCGTCTTCATAAGAAACCCAAAAGAAACTATTTGGTATACCTTCTACCTCAGATCCGAAGGCAAGATCTTTGTTGCCAAGAATGGATCCTTTCTGGAAAAAGAGTTTCTCTCGAAAGAAGTAAGTGGGAGGAAAGTAGAACTTGATGAAGTGTTACCTCTTGAACCGGAAAATGGCGAAACTCAAGAAAACGTTTCTGAGGTGCCTGCACCGACTAGAGAGGAAATTAATGATGATGATCAAGATGCTTCTGATCAAGCTCCTACTGAAATTCGAAGGTCCACAAGGACACGTTCCGCACCAGAGTGGTACGGCAACCCTGTCTTGGAAATCATGTTGTTAGACAACGGTGAACCTTCGAACTATGAGGAAGCAATGGCGGACCCGGATTCCGACAAATGGCTGGAAGCCATGAAATCCGAGATAGGATCCATGTATGAAAACGAAGTATGGACTTTGACTGACTTGCCCGTTGAACGGCGAGCCATGGAAAATAAATGGATCTTTAAGAAGAAGACAGACGCGGATGGTAATGTGACCATCTATAAAGCTCGGCTTGTCGCTAAGGGTTATCGACAAGTTCAAGGGGTTGACTACGATGAGACTTTCTCACCGGTAGCGAAGCTGAAGTCCGTCCGAATCATGTTAGCAATTGCCGCATACTATGATTATGAGATATGGCAAATGGACGTCAAAACGGCATTCCTTAATGGTTTCCTTAAGGAAGAATTGTATATGATGCAGCCGGAAGGTTTTGTCGATCCTAAGAATGCTGACAAGGTGTGCAAGCTACAACGCTCGATTTATGGGCTGGTGCAAGCATCTCGGAGTTGGAACATTCGCTTTGATGAGATGATCAAAGCGTTTGGGTTTACACAGACTTATGGAGAAGCCTGTGTTTACAAGAAAGTGAGTGGGAGCTCTGTAGCATTTCTCATATTATATGTAGACGACATACTTTTGATGGGAAATGATATAGAACTCTTGGACAGCATTAAGGCCTATTTGAATAAAAGTTTTTCAATGAAGGACCTTGGAGAAGCTGCATATATATTAGGCATCAAGATCTATAGAGATAGATCGAGACGCCTCATAGGTCTTTCACAAAGTACATACCTTGATAAGATATTGAAGAAATTCAATATGGATCAATCTAAGAAAGGGTTCTTACCTGTGTTACAAGGTGTGAAATTGAGCTCAGCTCAATGTCCGACCACGGCAGAAGAAATAGAAGAGATGAGCGTCATCCCCTATGCCTCAGCCATAGGTTCTATTATGTATGCCATGCTGTGTACCAGACCTGATGTAAACCTTGCCGTAAGTTTGGTAGGAAGGTACCAAAGTAATCCCGGCAAGGAACACTGGACAGCGGTCAAGAATATCCTGAAGTACCTGAAAAGGACCAAGGAAATGTTTCTCGTTTATGGAGGTGACGAAGAGCTCGTCGTAAAAGGTTACGTCGACGCTAGCTTCGACACAGATCTGGATGACTCTAAGTCGCAAACCGGATACGTGTATATTTTGAATGGTGGGGCAGTAAGCTGGTGCAGTTGCAAGCAAAGCGTCGTGGCGGGATCTACATGTGAAGCGGAGTACATGGCAGCCTCGGAGGCAGCACATGAAGCAATTTGGGTGAAGGAGTTCATCACCGACCTCGGAGTCATACCCAATGCGTCGGGGCCAATCAAGCTCTTCTGTGACAACACTGGAGCTATTGCACTTGCAAAGGAGCCCAGGTTTCACAAGAAGACCAGGCACATCAAGCGTCGCTTCAACTCCATTCGTGAAAATGTTCAAGATGGAGACATAGAAATTTGTAAAGTGCACACGGATCTGAATGTCGCAGATCCGTTGACTAAACCTCTCCCTAAGACAAAACATGATCAACACCAGAACTCTATGGGTGTTCGATTCATCACAATGTAACTAGATTATTGACTCTAGTGCAAGTGGGAGACTGTTGGAAATATGCCCTAGAGGCAATAATAAAAGCATTATTATTATATTTCCTTATTCATGATAATTGTCTTTATTCGTGCTATAATTGTGTTGTCCGGAAATCGTAATACATGTGTGAATAACAGACAACAAACATGTCCCTAGTGAGCCTCTAGTTGACTAGCTTGTTGATCGACAGATAGTCATGGTTTCCTGACTATGGACATTAGATGTCATCGATAACGGGATCACATCATTAGGAGAATGATGTGATGGACAAGACCCAATTCTAAACATAGCATAAGATCGCATAGTTCGTTTGCTAGAGTTTTCCAATGTCAAGTATCCTTTCCTTAGACCATGAGATCGTGTAACTCCCGGATACCGTAGGAGTGCTTTGGGTATGCCAAACATCACAACGTAACTGGGTGACTATAAAGGTATACTACGGGTATCTCTGAAAGTGTCTGTTGGGTTGACATGGATCGAGACTGGGATTTGTCACTCCGCTTGACGGAGAGGTATCACCGGGCCCTCTCGGTAATGCATCATCACAATGAGCTCAATGTGATCAAAGTGTTTGATCACGGGATCATGCATTACGGTACGAGAAAAGTGACTTGCCGGTAACGAGATTGAACGAGGTACTGGGATACCGACGATCGAATCTCGGGCAAGTAAAATACCGATTGACAAAGGGAATCGTATACGGGATTAATTGAATCCTCGACATCGTGGTTCATCCGATGAGATCATCGTGGAGCATGTGGGAGCCAACATGGGTATCCAGATCCCGCTGTTGGTTATTGCCCGAGAGCCGTCTCGGTCATGACTGCATGTCTCCCGAACCCGTAGGGTCTACACACTTAAGGTTCGGTGACGCTAGGGTTGTGAAGATATGTATGTGCAGTAACCCGAATGTTGTTCGGAGTCCCGGATGAGATCCCGGACGTCACGAGGAGTTCCGGAATGGTCCGGAGGTAAAGAATTATATATAGGAAGTGCTATTTTGGCCATCGGGACAAGTTTCGGTGTTATCGGTATTGTACCGGGACCACCGGAGGGGTCCCGGGGGTCCACCATGTGGGGCCACCTGCCTTGGTGGGCCACATGGGCCTTAGGGGGTGCGCCTTGGCCTGCTTGGGCCAAGGGGAACCAGCCCCAAGGGCCCATGCGCCAAGAGAGAAAAAAAGGGGAGAGTCCTATAAGGGGAAGGCACCTTCGAGGTGCCTTGGGGAGGATGGACTCCTCCCCACCCTTGGCCGCACCCTTCCTTGGAGGAAGGGGCAAGGGCTGCGCCTCCCCCTCTCCCTTGGCCCTATATATAGTGGGGAAAAGGAGGAGCAAACCAACCAATTTCCCTGGCTCCTCCCTCCTCCCTGCAACACCTCCTCCTCCTCCCGTAGTTGCTTAGCGAAGCCCTGCCGGAGTTCTGCTGCATCCACCACCACACCGTCGTGCTGGATCTTCCTCAACCTCTCCTTCCCCCTTGCTGGATCAAGAAGGAGGAGACGTCTCCCGTCCCGTACGTGTGTTGAACGCGGAGGTGCCGTCCGTTCGGTACTAGATCATCGGTGAATTGGATCACGGCAAGTACGACTACCTCATCCACGTTCACTCGAACGCTTCCGTTGCGATCTACAAAGTGGTATGTAGATGCTATCCAATCTGAATACTCGTTGCTAGATGAACTCATAGATGGATCTTGGTGAAACTGTAGGAAAATTTTTAATTTTCTGCAACGTTCCCCAACAGAATATGCAAACTAAATATAAATTGGACTTTTGATTTTAAAATGTATAATAGATTCAAATTTGAAAGTCAAAAGAAAAAGCATGGGATATGGGATGGGTGGAGCTGGAAAAAGTTGCGCGCATGGACCCTTTTAAAATTAATTAAGGGAGAAAGTCCATGCAAAGAATGAACCAGTTTCTGCATAACCCCGTCCCTTCGTGCTACAAATTCTCTCCATCCAACCTCAAATATATAGCTAGAAAATATTTTCTATGAAAAATCCAATTAAACCGATTTGGCATTTTAGATATTAGTATATTCTTTCTATATTCTTGATATAAAGAAGATTGACTTAAGGAAAATAAATCTAAAATTTCAATTCTATACCTACTAAAAGATGGATTGGTGTTTCTGCCCATCTGTCGTGCTTTTTATAGAAAACCCCTATAGTTTCAATAAATCAACGCGCGGTCCGGCTTTAACTGAATCTAGAAAATATTTTTGTTTTTATGGAAAACCCACTGAACTTTTGGTTAATTAACGCGTAGTCCTGTTTTAAGTGAGTCCAAAAACCTTTCACTTTTTGGGAAAAAATATAACATTTCCTTTAATAAACTCACTGTCCATGGGCATATTAAATTGCTTTTAAAAATATTCATATGTTTTAAATCCTCACTCCAATTTTGACATGTTATATTGGAAATTGATTAGAAAAATGTGTAGATTTGAATATAATGTTCTTTTACATGTCAAACCTATTGAAAGTGATATTTAGGGCATAATCTTAATAAATAGTGCACAATTTGTCTTTCTTTCGTACCGGTATTGAGCCGGATCAGAAATCAACACCTCACTAGAGATGAAAGAAACTATCTATAAGCTCGCATGCAAGCATCGACAAACCTCACAGGGAAAAGAACCAGATTTTGCATCTTATGCGGAGAGAGAGACATGCACATTTGGATTGATCACATACAAAAATGTTGTGGTTCTGTGAGGACAGAGGTCACCATCAGCGATGGTGAGAAGCGGTGGCGGATGTACAAGGTGGCTAGGGTGGGCCGCAGCCCAACACTAGTAGAAAAATGACCTAATGTCACCTCATTAGTCCCGGTTCAAATACGGACCGACACTAATGTGACAATTAGTGCCGGTTCCAACGGCTAGGCAGGCGGCACTCATTAGTCCCGGTTCGTGTTGAACCTCTAGTACCGGTTCGTGCCACGAAACGGGACTAAAGAGGTGGTGGCAGGCTGGTGTCTGGCTGGGGCCCCACCAACACCTTTCGTCCTGGTTCTTGGCACTAACCGGGACTAGAAATGAACCTTTAGTCCCGGTTCGTGTAACCAACCGGGACTAAAGATGCCTCTATATAAACCCTTCGTCGAGCCCGAGCCCATTTCTCTCTGTTTTCCTTCCACTCCTCTATTCTTCCCCATTGCTCGAGCTCATCCTTCAATTTTGCCAAAATTTGTCAAGATTTGAAGGCCCCCCATCCATCCAAGTGATCACAACGGTTAGCAACTTTGTCCTTTCATCTCTCATTGCTAGATTAGCTCTTGCAATGCTCTATAAGTATAGTGATTTTTGGGGTTTAGTTTGGGAGCAATTATATGTGGTAGTTTATTTGATTTATATGTAATTTGAGCTCAAAATAACTCTTAGTTTGCATATGTAGGTGTGGTTTACTTAGTGCCTTCCCGTCCCCGTCCTAACCACCGTCGATCGCCCGCACCGTCCCATCGCCGGCACCACGTTGTTGAGCCTCTTGTTCTTATCTTTTTTACATAAAAAATCATGTTTGTGTCATTTAGATATATAGTTACTTGTATAATTTTCTTACTCGTACGTTGTTTGTTATACATAGTGGGATGGTTTTGATATCTGTCCCCGTCGGCACTCGTCCGGGTTATGATTCAGATGTGGTATATTCTTTTTTATAACTATTTGTTGCATTTCGTATTTATGACAAATTGTGCTCATCAAGTTGACATAGATATTTTTATCTAGGAGGTATGTGAACCGGAAATTCCAACCGACCCTCTTGTCGAGAGGTAAATTTAGTTGAAAAATAAAACTATTACTTGAAGAAAAAATTGAAAATAATTGAGGAGGAGAAGATGGAATTGGATTTGCATGTTGCCGATGTTGTCGATGATCACAACATAAAGATGGAGAAAATATTTTTGAAGATTAGAAAGATTAGAAAATATGTCATTGATAGTGAGGCTTGGTATCATTATGTTGTTGGATCAACTGTTACCTTAGTTGCGATCTTGATCACATTTGTTGTTGCATTTAAATGCTTTAGCTGGAGAGTTTGTATATTGTTTTATGAGAATAAGTGTGTATGAACTTTATGTATGAACTTGTATTAATTATGTATTTTTGGTGTTGTGTAATGAAGATGAGCCGGCAATGGATGTACGACGACCGATGTTCTCCCCAGTTCGTTAATGGCATGCGTACTTTTCTGCTTGCGGCTGAGGCAAACAAGCGGGCGGATGGTTTTATGTGTTGTCCATGTGCTGGCTGTAAGAATGATCGGAATTACTCTAAGTCAAAAACCATTCACGTCCACATGTTTGAGTCCGGTTTCATGCCCCACTATAATGTTTGGACCAAGCACGGAGAAAGAGGGGTTATGATGGAAGACAATGATGAAGAAGAGGAGGACGACAGCTATCCTGGCCATGGGTTCCCTGAATATGATGGTACAACAATGGGGGAAGAAGTTGAGCCGGCAATGCGGGAAGAAGATGAAGAAGAGGCATCAGATGAGCCCACTGATGATCTAGGTCACGCCATTGCCGATGCAAAGATAAACTGCGCGAGTGAATAGGAGAGGTTGAATTTGAAGTGGATGTTAGAGGATCACAAGAAATCATTGTACCCAAATTGTGAAGCTGACAAAAAAAAGTTGGGCACCACACTAGAATTGCTGCAATGGAAGGTAGAGAATAGTGTATCTAACAAGGGATTTGGAAAGTTTCTGATAATGTTAAAGAAGATGCTTCCAAAGGACAACGAATTGCCCGAGAGTACGTACGAAGGAAAGAAGGTTGTCTGCCCTCTAGGATTAGAGGTGCAGAAGATACATGCATGCCCTAATGACTGCATCCTCTACCACGGTATGTGGTGCATTGTGCTATAAGATCAGCCGCGATGACCCTCGTGATGTCGAGGGCAAGCGCCCCAGGAAGAAGATTCCTACCAAGGTGCTGTGGTATGCTCCTATAATACCACGGTTGAAACGTTTGTTCCAAAACAAAGAGCATGCTAGGTTGATGCGATGGCACAAAGAAGACCATAAGAAAGACGAGAAGTTGAGAGTACCCGCTGATGGGTCGTAGTGGAGAAAAATCAAGAGGAACTGGAGGGACTTTGCAGATGACACAAGGAACGTATGGTTCGGCATAAGCGTAGAAGGCATTAATCCTTTTGGGGAGCAGAGCAACAATTATAGCACCTGGCCTGTGACTCTATGTATGTATAACCTTCCTCCTTGGTTGTGCATGAAGCGGAAGTACATTATGATGCCAGTGCTCATCCAAGGCCCTAAGTAACCCGGCAACGACATTGATGTGTACCTAAGGCCATTAGTTGAAGAACTCTTACAGCTGTGCAATGAAAAAGGTGTATGTGCATGGGATGAGGACAATTAGGAAGAATTTGACCTACATGCGTTGTTGTTTGTGACCATCAATGATTGGCCTGCTCTCAGTAACCTTTCAGGACAAACAAACAAGGGATACCATGCATGCACGCACTGTTTGGATGATACCAACATTATATATTTGGATAATTGTAAGAAGAATGTGTACCTGGGACATCGTTGATTTCTTTCGAGCAGGCATCCTGTAAGAAAGAAAGGCAAGCATTCAAAGGTGAGGCAGATCACCAGACGAAGCCTCGCCACCGTACTGGTGATGATTACATGATATGGTCAAGGATTTAAAGGTAATCTTTAGAAAGGGTCTTGGTGGACAATCTGTTCCGGATGACGCTGACGGAGGCGCACCCATGTGGAAGAAGAAATCTATGTTTTGGGACCTAACCTATTGGAAAGACCTAGAGGTCTGCTCTACAAACCACGTGATGCACGTGAAGAAGAATCTTTGTGTGATCCTACTTGGCTTCTTGGGCGTGTATGGGAAGGCAAAAGATACACCGGAGGCACGGGAGGACCAGCAACATATGCACGGAAAAGACGACATACATCAAGGTCATGCCAGCTACGCTCTTACCAAAGAAGAGAAGGAAATCTTCTTTGAATGCCTGCTCAGTATGAAGGTCTCGTCTAGCTTCTCGTCGAATATAAAGGGAATAATAAATATGGCAGAGAAAAAGTTCCAGAACCTAAAGTTTCATGACTGCCACGTGATTATGACGCAATTGCTTCCAGTTGCATTGAGGGGGCTTCTACCGGAAAACGTTCGATTAGCCATTGTGAAGCTATGTGCATTCCTCAATGCAATTTCTCAAAAGGTAATCGATCCAGAAATCATATCAAGGTTTGAGAATGACTTGGTGCAATGTCTTGTCAGTTTTGAGTTGGTGTTCCCACCATCCTTCTTCAATACCATGACGCGCGTCCTAGTTCACCTATGCAAAGAGATTATCGTTCTAGGTCCTGTATTTCTACACAATATGTTCCCCTTTAAGAGGTTCATGGGAGTCTTAAATAAATATCTTCATAACCGTGCTAGGACAGATGGAAGCATCTCCAAGGGACATGAAAATGAGGAGGTCATTGAGTTTTGTGTTGACTTTATTCCTGACCTTAAGCCGATTGGTGTTCCTGGATCGCAGCATAAGGGCAGAGTTGGTGGAAATGGAACGCTAGGACCGAAACAAATAATATGTATGGACGGGCATTCTCTCACTCAAGCACACTACACAGTTCTACAAAATTCCACCTTGGTGGCTCCGTATATCGAGGAACACAAGAATATTCTATGTTCCAAACACCCGGAGCAGTCTGACGACTGAATTACATGTGAACAAACGGGGACTTCCGCCGGTTGGTTGCAGACACGTGCCATGCATGACGACGCTGTTGAAGATGACATGTACTTGTTGTCCCAGTTACCATCTTTGAATATAATGACTTTCAAAGGGTATGAGATAAATGGGAATACATTTTACACGATCGCCCAAGATAAAAAATGCACCAACCAAAATAGTGGTGTCCGCTTTGATGCAGCAACCAAGAGGGGAAAGGACACATATTATGGTTACATAGAGGAGATATGGGAACTTGACTATGGACGTGGTTTGAAGGTCCCTTTGTTTCGGCGCACATGGGTCAATCTGACATGAGGCAGGGTAACAGAAGACCTGTAGTACGGAATGACAACAGTGGGTCTCAATAATCTTGCATACGCAGACGAACCATTCATCCTAGCAAATGTTGTGGTGCAGGTTTTCTATGTGAAGGACATGTCTACCGAGCCGAGGAAAAGAAAAGATAAGGAAGCGAATACATCATATCATGAGCCAAAGCGCCACATAGTTCTTTCAGGGAAAACAAACATCATGGGAGTGGATGACAAGATAGACATGTTAGAAGATTATGAGAAGTTTCATGAAATTGCTCCCTTTACAATGAATATTGACCCGAGCATCCAATTAAATGATGAAGATTGTCCATGATTATGGTGCAAAGGGACACACGCGAAGAAGAAGTTTTACACCCAAGATCCCACTCTGGGATGTGACCGGCTTCACTATTATCACTTTCTTATCTAGTGAGTTTCTGGACTTATATACTTGGAAAGTTCCACTTTGGACAAACCGGAGGGAATCTTTGTAATAGTTAGGGTGCTTATGTGTTTCAGCATTTGAAACATGTACTTATGTGCTTCGGACAAACATCGTCAATTTTCAACCCTTTCTGACTTCATTTGCTATTTTTCATGCATTTACTGATTTTTTTGAACTAAATGACCCTGAAATTAAAAGGCACTACAAATGAACTCTAAAAAGGTTGAAAGTTGCATGGTATCATCATTTCACCCCCATAGCATTTTCTAAAAGGTTGAGAGGGTTACGGCAAAAACTAGATGCACTTCCTGTACAAAATGGACAATCTCTTTCGAAGTATCAGGGTTTCGGACGAAAACTCATCTGTTACAAAGGCATTTCATTTTTAAACTTATTTCAACTCCCTACTTTTGTGCGTTCAATATGCACCATTCAGAGCCACGTCATCAATTTTCAAGCCTTTCTGACTTCATTTGGTATTTTTCATGCATTTACTGATTTTTTAGCTAAATGACCCTGAAATTGAAAAACACTACAAATGAATTCTGAAAAGGTTGAAAGTTGGCATGGTATCATCATTTCACCCACATAGAATGTGCAAAAAATTTGAAAGGGTTATGGCAAAAACAGGATGCACTTCGTGTACAAAATGGACAATCTCTTTTGAAGTATCACGGTTTCGGGCTAAAACTCATCTGTTACAAAGGCATTTCATTTTTTAAAAGTTATTTGAACTCAAGACTTTTTGTGCGTTGAGTATGCACCATTCAATGCCACGTCATCAATTTTCAACCCTTTCTGACTTCATTTGCTATTTTTCATGCATTTACTGATTGTTTTGAGCTAAATGACCTTGAAATTGAAAAGCACTACAAATAAACTCTGAAAAGGTTAAAACTTGGCATGGTATCATCATTTCAGCCACATAACATGTACAAGAAAATTGAGAGGGTTACGGCAAAAACAGGATGCACTTCGCGTACAAAATGGACAAATCTCTTTCCAATATCAGGGTTTTGGCTAAAACTCATCTGTTACAAAGGCATTTCATCTTTTTAAATAATCTAGGTATTACCAAATTGAATATAATGATAAAACACACTAATATTAAACAGCGGAAAAAATGATCACTAAAAAATCTGTTTTTAAAGTAAAGTTAATCACAAACTAGTGATTCACATAAAATTCAAATAATTCAAATTTAAACTATCCAAATTTGAAAACTACTGGCACTAAAAGAAAGTTTATAATTTTTTTACCTAAAGCAAAAAGATTCACAAACAAACTCTAAATAAAGCAAAAAAACAACTCAGAAACAAAAGAAAATAAATAAAGAAGAAAACAAAAAAATGAAAAATAAATAAATTTAAAAAAGCCCGCCTACTGGGCCACAACGGCCTGCATACGACTAGAAACCCAACCTGTAGTTGGGCTAGGATGCAAGCCCGCAAGGCCCAGTAGGCCCATAGGGCAGCGCAGGTGAGGTAGGCCCAGAAGGCCTGCTTTAGAGGAGCTCGAAGGAGCTGCTGCGGCTGGGTTTATACCAGTGCAGCTGCCCTTTGCTGGACGAGGTGGGACTAAACTTCGTGCACTAAGGTTGTGGCAGCGCACCACCTTTAGTCCCGGTTGGTGGCTCCAACCGGGACTAAAGGCCCCCCTTTAGTCCCGGTTGGAGCCACCAACCACGACTAAAGGTGGTTGCTTCCCGCCGCTTGGCCTGGCCAAAATTCACCTTTACTCTTGGTTGGTGGCTCCAACCGAGACTAAAGGTGCCTCCTATATATATAACACTTATGATTCTTTTCACTCCATTCGTCCTCTTTCACTCCGCCACCCGCCTCGACGACGTCGTTAGGCTGCCCGACTGCACCATCGCCGTCGGCGGCTTCCTTGCACAACGCTCGAGCCCGCCCGCGCTGCTCTCCACACGCGCCCCGTCAACGCCTCCTACTCGCCGCGCGCCATCGTCATCCTCTCCGATCGAGCCCGCGCCTCGCTCTCCTCCGACCCCACCCCGAAGAGCCTGCCCGCCGGCGCCTCGCTCCTTCGATCCCCCGCCCCGACGAGCCCGCGCCGTTCCTCCACGCCGCCCGGCCCCCACCCCGACGACCCGACCCCCTGAGTGAGCTCCGGCCGCGGCCATCTTTTTTTCATTGTTGTTCATCTTTTTTGTGTTATATATATGAGTAGGAATTAGATGTATATGTAGATGAATGTTAGATGTATATGTATGTATATGAACAATGTTATGTACTTTATATGTTACATGAGTATAGGAATTTTTTATGATAGATGTATAATAATGTATATGTATGTATAGGAATGTTGGATGTTTTAGATGATTATTTTTATACAATGTATATGTATTTGTTAGAAGGACTAGATTATATGTTAGAAAAAAGTATTTTAGTTTTTCTTTTTTATATATAAATAATGTATAGATTTATATATAATGTATAGATTTTTCTGTTTTTTAGATGTTTAGACTTATAGGAAAAAGTTGCATAGGAAACAGTTGCATAGAAAAAAGTTGACCATATATATATTTGTTAGAAGGACTATAGGTGGGAAAAGTTTCGGAATTTTTTGAGAAAGGAATATTGTTAGGGTAGTTATAACCTAGGAATGGGACATTATAATTGAAAAGAGGATATTTTTCTCAAAATTTCCTAATAAAAAGACATTGCATATATAGGAATTTTTTTCATAAGGATGTTCTGGACGTCAACTATCTCGGGCTCGTATCCTCGTCGTCGACCCGTTCGTGATGACGTCCTGCTTTAGAGGCGCCATGTCTGGGACTGGGCTCCGCCGGGTTGGCACTGGGAGGTGCTACCTTCAGGAGCGCGCATCTTGGTGAGGAACCTGGGTCCCGTCGTCGACCCAGAGCTTCTTTGGTGGCGTGCGCGTGGGCCACATTCAGTGCGGAGGCTGGCGTCCCCCGCGAAGGTTGTACGTCACCGTGTCCGGGAGGAGGACAAGCACGTCCGTCGCTACATGGTTACGTTGGACGTCAGGTTCTCCAATACCTGGGAGGTTCTTCAGGGATCTCACCGGAGCTATGATCCTGTGATGGTTCCTTCTCTTTGGGTGTCCACCGCGAGTGAACTAGATTATTCGATAGTATTCGATCTGTATTAGCTAGTGATGTATTTGAGATAATATTCGAGACGATGAATTCGATATTATATTATTCGATAATATTTGAGACGATGTATTCGAGATTATATTCGATGATGCATATTAATTATCTAAATTATTCGAGATGCATATTATGTACTATGGTTCAGCTTTTCCTTATTGATTGCATGCATGCATTCTAATTTGAATACTAAATTGTTTTATCTTTTTTCTGGATTAGTTAAATAAAAGCTATGGACAACACCGACAGAGAAGGAGACGAGGCCTTGTTCAACATCATATGCTCCCCTCGCCCAGATGAGTTTGAAGAAGATGACGGCTCGCAATATCTGAACCCTACCGCTGAGGGTATGATATTTGATGAAGACCAACGAATAGATGAAGTCCAAAACTTTGATGACGAAGGAAATGTTGTTCTTGAAATAACAAAGACCGGCGAGGTATATTTATATAAGCAGGCATCTGGTGATCATCACATGTTTTAATTGATTTGTATATATATTAACGAATCGATCTTTCTTCTTTCAGCCCTCCGGATTGAGCAAATCTTCTACAAGAAGCAGTACAGTTCGAGGTCCGGCCAAAAAGTTGAAGGATGGCGTAAAGTACAACATCGATGCCATCAAACCTAATGGCGAACCGCGTGAACCTAAGAAGAATGCGAGAAAGTTCATTCGTCAATGCGGAGTTATTGTCAGGGACCAAATCCCGATCTCCATTCAAGAATGGAAAAGGCCATCAAAGGAACATCGTCCAGATGTTACTTTTGTCAACCAAAGAGCAAAAGACCGGCTTTGGGAATCTCTCATGTCACATTTCACCCTACCAGATCATTTCACTAATGCAGATGTGGAGAAAGAAAAGAACGATGCTCTTAGGAAGATGGCGATAGCATTTAGCAACCTCAAGAAAAGTATATGGGCCGCGTACGCCAATGCAGGAAAGCAGACTCCGGAATTTAAGGGAACATGGGAGAAGGCATGAGATCATTGGGACGCTTTCATGAAATTCAAGGAATTGGAAGTAGCTCAGGAACGGTCGAGAATAAACAAGATCAATGCCGTGACAAATCAGTGGCACCTTAAGCTAGGAACAGGTGGCTACGAGGTGGCCCAGCATAAGTGGGATCTCATGAGCAATAGATGGTGGATGCAGGGGTCACTCCAGTTACATTAAGCTGGCCCCGAGGTCCAGGACTTGGTTCTATGCGCATGGGGGGATGTTGGACCCAAAGATAGGCAAGATTTTGGATCGGGCAAGTCTTAAAGGAGTCGACCTCAGTTTACTTGTTGCAATAGAAGAGGCTCAAATGGGGGTGTTCACACCCAACAGAGAGGACGACGAGCTTATGCGTGCCCTGAAGAATCCTGAACACCCGAGAAGAACACGAGGCAAAGGAGTTGTTCCGTGCAAGAAAGAAGCAGCAAGAGGAGAAGAAGAGGAAGCTGGAGGAGGAGAAGAGGAAGCAGGAAGCAGACCGCCTTCAAGGCCTAGAATCAAGGCACGCGGAGTTGGCACTCGCTTTCCAGCAGCAGCAGCAGCAGATCGACTCACTTAGCCAGGAAATGGGGTCTCAGCAGCGGCAGCAGCTAGCGGATCCAACATTGGATAGCACCGTCCCATCCATGCCGAGAAGCAGCGTCAGTTCTGCCCCGGCCTATGATGCACTGCTGGATAGATACCCTGTGGATGATATCATAGATACGACAAATTGCGAGCTACACTTCAAAATGAACAAAATATCCAAGAAGGTGACGGAGGGCGTTGCTTATACAAGTCCCTCGAACGCAACCTTCCATTGCAATCCGATTCCAGCTGGCTATGCTCGTGTCGGGATTGATGAAGTGGTGGCACAATATTCGGGGTTAGAGCTTGACATTCCTGGAGGTGACGACGAGCGCACACCGGGAGAGGCCATACATCGTATCATTCTATGGAGAAATGAAAGTGCGTTATATCGACTAGAGGGGGGGTGAATAGGCGATTTTTATGAAATTCTTCACTGAGGAATTTGCTCGTGAGGAAATTCCTTAGCGAAGAAATACTAGCAGCGGAATAAGTACTCAGAAGTAAACATAACAGATTACATGCATGGTCATCATGATGAAATGAAGACAAACGCAGAGTACAGAAAGCGTAGGCACAGGATAACTCTAGATGAAGACAAACAGACTGAAGAAATAGAACTGAGGAATTTGTGAAAGTCTTCAGTCAAAGTCTTCAAACACAGATATGAACAAACAGACAACACAGTAATGAGGAAATGAAGGTGTTGAGGAAATGGAACCAGTAAGCTTGGTGAAGACAATGATTTGGTAGACCAGTTCCAACTGTTGTCTCAGTTGTACGTCTGGTTGGAGCGGCTGAGTATTTAAACTCGAGGACACACAGTCCCGGACACCCAGTCCTGAGCACGCAGCTCGGGACACCAAGTCCTCACCGTATTCTCCTTGAACTAAGGACACACAGTCCTCGTCCAATCACTCGTGGTAAGTCTTCAGGTGACTTCCAAACCTTCACAGACTTGGTCACTCGGCGATCCACAATTCCTCTTGGATGCTCTAGACCTTGATGCCTAACCGTCTGGAAGAAGCACAGTCTTCAAAGGTAACAAGCGTCGGATCCACGCAGGATCAATTTCTTCAGTGATGCTCAATCACTTTGGGTTTGTAGGTGTTCCGGGTTTGGGTTTGGATTTTCCTCACTTGATGATTTTCGCTCAAAGTCCTCGGAGGATGGGTTGCTCTCAAATGACAAGTGTCAAGTTCACGTGGAGCAGCCAACCAGCTAGTGGTTGAAGGGGGCGGCTATTTATAGCCTAGGGAGCAGCCCGACATGATAAGACATAAATGCCCTTCAATGATATGACCGTTAGGTGGACAAGATATTTTAGGACAGCTGGCGCGTGGCACAGCAACGGTCGGAAATTTGGAGTACAAATTCCTCAGGGCTATCATGTTCCTCACTGTGTAGGCAATTCGCACTGGCGAATTCCTAACTCCTCAGTCAGAGCAAAGTCCTCAGTGACCAGAAGAACTGCGTCTCTGTCACTGAAGAAATTGACTGAACTGTATGAGATTTCCAATGGCTTCACTCGAAGGGATTGGTAGGTGTAGGATTTGAGTTGAGCATCACATGGAAATTTTCTCCTTAGTATTTCCTCGACCCCCTTTAACAGTACGGTGTTTCCTATGACTCAAGAAAGAGAAAAATGAAACTACGAAAACACAGTCTTCATGCTTCACGTTCCTCGAACGAATACCATGTCTTCAAGGTCACACCAATTTCTTCACTTTCAAAGTCTTCAAAAAGTCTTCAGAATACCAAAGTCTTCAGTCGAAGAACTTCATTTTTAGGGGTCGACTTTTACTGTAAATATCAAACTCCTCATAGACTTATAGACCTGTGTACACTCATAAACACATCAGATGCTTAACCTATAAGTCTTCAATACAGCAAAATCACTAAGGGGCACTAGATGCACTTACAATCTCCCCCTTTTTGGTGATTGATGACAACATAGGTTAAGTTTTCAACGGGGATAAATATATGAAGTGCAGAAACTAATATTGAGGAATTTGATTGCAAGATATAGAAGAACTCCCCCTGAAGTTGTGCATAGTGAGGAATTTGCTTTTGAGGCAATGCACACTTGAAGAGTTAAATCATGGAGATCTCCCCCTATATCTTGTAATTCATACACGCATTTGATATATGATATGAAGAATTTGAAATGCATGATGAAATATGGTGCCTAATGCAATTCAGCATGCGTGCGACAACATTAGTGAGGAATAAGCATGCAGAATAGCGCATCAAAAGTATCAGAGCTCAAGCATGTATCGAAGTATCAGAGCACCGAGCACCATAGGGTTTAAGATTACAACTCGATCCAATAAAAGTTTCGGAAGAACGAGAGTTGCAACTTAAAAAAATATGCCCTTATAATAGACCCTCTTGAAGACTAACTCAGATTTCTCCCCCTTTGTCATCAAATGACCAAAAGGATAGAAACTGAGGACTAACGCCCCTGAAGATATTCAAGTTAATGGAGGAGCGCCAGTGTTGTTGGGGTCAGTTGTTGAAGTAGGGCCTGCTGCAGTGTCGTCCAAGTCTTCATTTTCATCAGTGTCGCGTGATGAAGAATAGGAACTGGCCACCAGAGAAGGAACCTTGACCTTCTTGAATTTCTTTGGCGGAGGTGCCGACCAGGCAAATTCTTCTTTGAGGCCCATGTTCTCTAAATCTTCAGGACTATATACTTGAGACAGAACAGCCCAGGTGCGGTTGAAGGTTTCATGAAGGTAGTAATGGTTTTTCTTCACTGCATTATATGTGGCAGTCATGTTGTGAAGAATTGAACCAAACTGACGCTTGACCCATTTGTGATTGCGATCAACCTTTTGATGAAGACTAAGGAGTAACTCACGATCAGTCATCACCCTGGGTGTTGTGGCTTGAGGATTTGTCTTGGCAGTATTAGCAGCAGAGTCATGTGTGGCAGAGTCATCATTGGTGGAATAAGAAGCAGCCTTGCGAAATTGACCATCCAATGGACGAATGCCTTCATCTATCACAGCAGTGGCCTTGCCCTTTTCATCAACTGAGGAAAATGTCCTTTTGAGGACTTCAATAGGAGGCAATTAGCTGCAGTGGTTGAGAGTTTCAGCCTTGTAGTTGAGTGAAGACCTTGTCCTGATGAATCTCATAATCCAAGGTGCATAAGGCTTCAGCTCAAATGGTGACATAGCAATGTTGGCCAGAGTCCTCATGAAGAAATCATGGAAGTTTATGGGAACGCCATGTACGATATTGAAAAGCATATTCTTCATGATGCCAACAATTTCTTCATCGGAAGAATCGTGTCCTTTGATGGGACATATTGTCTTCGTCAAA
Source organism: Aegilops umbellulata (assembly GCA_032464435.1). Lineage (NCBI taxonomy): Eukaryota > Viridiplantae > Streptophyta > Magnoliopsida > Poales > Poaceae > Aegilops > Aegilops umbellulata. The sequence continues at coordinate 388,104,942 of CP136057.1, read as the reverse complement.
ATGCGATAGACAGTCCTAGGCACATACAGCAATTCCTTGATGAGGAATTTGGTACGAGGTGATTTCCCTGGCTTCAGAGGCTTCATGAGCACTTGCATATAGTGGTTTGACAGTTCAGGTTCATCATACACGCAACGCGCATTTTCAGTGGGTGGACTAAGAGAAAGGCAGCGAAGCAATTCAGTTGCTGGGGCCTTGTAATGTGTATTTTCAGTCATCCAGTCCAGAACCCATGAATTGACATCTTCAGAGTTGCCAGTGATGTGCAGTGTAGCATAGAACTGAAGAATAAGTTCTTCATTCCAATCACATATATTTGTGCAGAAGTTGAATAGCCCAGCGTCGTGAAGAACACTGAGGACTGGCGTAAAGCACGGCATAGATTCCATATCCACGTGAGGAATATGTGCATGGTCGAAGACTTTGTCTTTGTTGTAAAGCACTGAGGAATAAAAATTTGCTTGGTTGGCAGTCCAGAAACGCCTCTTCCTTATGCGAGCAGAGTCATAAGGATTGTATTCAGTGAAGAATACGTGCTCGCCATAGAAGTCTTCAGCCTTGAATATCTGTTTGCGTGAGAATGGATCCTTTGGCCTGGCAGAGGAGTGTCAGTGAGTTGCATCATGACCTCAGGAATCACAAGCTCAGGTTCTTCAGGCTGAGGAATTTTAGTATTTTCCTCAGGTGCAGTCACCTTGTCTGTTTCAGCAGCAGTTTCTTCAGCACTAGTGGCTGGAATTTCTTCATTCACAGAAGCAGTGGGATGAGTTGCATCAGAGCCCAATTTTATGGTTGGTGAAGAAGAGTGAGGAATTTGCTGCAGGGGAGTGAAGAGTGGGGAATTGGGATGCTGACTTTCCCAAAAGTCGTCATTCATTACTGGAGTTGTGCTTCCAATATCCACATCTTCATCATCAATTTCTTCAACACCAGCCTCTTCAGCATCAAACTGAGGCATTGGTGATGAGACTATTGGGGTTGAAGGGATTGTATCCACTTCAATTTCTTCATCAATCTGCTCTGAGGAAGCAGCAGACTGAGTTTCTTCATCTGATCCACTTGGGATCTCATAATCTTCACCAAAAGGAACAAGGTCCTTTGATGGCATTGAGGAGATAGGGATAGCATCAATTGGTTTGGCAAATGAGCTTGTCATTGGCTTCATCTTCTTTGGTACTGAAGATTCTGAAGCACTTGATGCTTTCCTTTTCTTTACTGCAGCTCGCTCTGCAGCCTTGGTTTTCTTCACGTCTAAAGCAGAGGGAAGAATTGGAGTTGGAGTTGGTGCAGGTGGAGCTGAGGAATCTGGTTCATTTTCTTCAGGCACAACTGATGCAGTTGCCCTGGTCTCTTCATTTTCTTCAGGCGCACCACTAGTGGATGCCCTGGCAATTTCATCAACGGTTGGAGCAGAGTCATCAGCCTTGGAACTAGCATTTTCTTCAGCAGCCTGAACTTCATCAGCGGTGCTGGCATGTTCTTCAGTTTGCTGAACAGATGCTTCAGCTTGAGGAATTTGTTGCTTTGAGGCAGTACCCTTGGTGAAGGTATCAGTCAGCCTCACAAATCTGACCTTGGCTCCTTGCCAATCAGCATAGTACGAGTCAAAGTTGTCGCTGAGGCCTTTGATCTCAGCCTGCATCTTGACAAGTTCCTCAGGCTTCATTTTGAGAACATTTTTCTTCAGCAGCTTCTCTTTGCGGTACTAGGATTTCTTGATCTCTCTGGCCCTATCATATTTCCACTTCTCTTCTTGGATGAAGTGAGTCAGCATGTGACTTTGGCCAGGTGTCAGCTTGAAATCAGGCATAGGAGTGTTGGGATCCTTGTGCCAGAGATCAATATAGTCTAGGATCACCCTTGGATCCAAAAGCATGGGCACAGGTGTGCCTTTGGCTTTAGCAGCCCTTTCTTGGCGGTCTCTGATGATTTCAGCGAGTTCTTCTTCATCAGCTTCATCATCATCAGAGGGCATAGTGAAGACCACTTGCTTCTTTGGACTTGGGCGAGTGCCACGTCCAGCGGTAGCCTTTTTCTTCAGTAACGAGGGTCCAGCTGAGGATTTTGGTGCAGCTGAGGAACTCGCTGAGACACCAGAGGCAATAGAGATGCCAGTTGTCCTTTGGCATGAGGCCAGATGCACAGGAGCTGAGGACTTTGTGGGAGCAGGAGCAGCATGAGGAATTTGCTTTGAAGATTTATAAGATTCTGGCCGTGAGGGCGCAGCTGAGGAACTTGGCCGTGAGGGCATTGAAGGTGAAGCACTTGGCTTACGAGCAGGCTTCTTCATCATTGATTTCCTCGGCTTGGCAGAAGCCTCAGTGGCAGCAGCAGCAGCAGATTCTTCATTGAATTTCCTCACTGCTTCTTTTGCTTGCGTTTGTAGTTTACGCTGGCGCTTAGCCCATTCTTGAGGAAATTCCTCACCTCTTATGATGCTAGAGGGATCAGCCACTTGGCCAGGTGCCAATGGAGGGCGTTGACATGGAGGGTTTACGGCGAATTTCTTCATATACTTAGGAGTAACATATCTGTACTCCCTCCATTCTCTTGCCCATCTCCTTTCAATCCTCTGTATGCGCACCTTGCGCTGATTTCTATCTTCTTCAGGAGGTGTGCAGTACCCAGCATAAATGTCCTCAGGGATTTCAAATGCAGTCATGACCTCTGGTCTCTTTCCTCCTTTCTGCGGCTTTTTACCTTCAGCCATTTTCTTCAGATGAGGAATTTGAACAATGGAATTCTCTGAAGAAGTATGCAACTTTTCTTCGAGGAACGCTGCAAATGAGTTAAGTTGATGAGAACCTAAGGATTCAGCAGCGGACATGTGTACCTGTGAACAGAGTATAGTTGCGAGGAATTTGAAGAGGTCATATGCGTTCTCAGAGGGTTTTTCATAAAGAACAAGTTTTGAGGAATTTGACCAGATTCGTCTTGAGGAATTTCACTAAGCTCCATATATATCTTAGGTTCCAGAGTTGTATAGATTGAGAATCCACACAATTGAGGAATCTTGAAGAAATTTAGACTTAGGGAAATGAATCAAGAACAGAGAATAAGAGAGGTGTTTTGTGTGTGAGGATTTGAAGAATAACAACACCTTTGAAGATTTTGTAGAAAAACTTCGAATCAAAGAGGGCAGTAAAAATAGCTTTTAAATACCCTGAATGAAGAACACGACGAACTGTGAGTTGGAACAGTGAAGTTCGTCAATGCAGATCTTCCACGCCCTAACTTGGCGGAGGAAGACGTCTACGGCGGCGGCGGAGGTGAAGATTTCCGCTGTCGGTGCGAGTACGTCGGCGATGAGGTCGAGGCAGTGAAGCTTTTCCTCACCGGCGACGATGGAGTAGCGACGGCGCTAGGGTTTGGAGAGCTCGAGCGAGGTAAAGGAAGTGAGGATGGCAACGGAGGGGTATTTATAGCCGCAGTGAAAAACTGCTCGTCCAAAGATTTAGGACTAACATGCCCCTGGCCGTTCTCCTTCACTTGACATGTGTCACCCACGTACTGTGTAGTGGAGATCGTGTAAGATCGTGGGTGAGTAAAATAATCCATCGTGGGAAGTGGAACGGATTGCGCGGCAAAACCGAAGGTTTGGATCACTGGTGGAAAAAGGGCCTTTGGTCGCGGTTCGCAACTGCCATTAGTCGCGGTTGCGCAACCGCGACCAAACAGGCGGGACTAAAGGCTCCACCCTTTAGTCGCGGTTGCTTAAGAACCGCGACTAAAGGCCCGTCCACGTGGGCGCCAGGTGGCCGTCGGGGCGGAGGACTTTTAGTCGCGGTTCTTCTGGCCAACCGCGACTAAAGACTGCCGCAGGTTTAGGGTTTTAGCCCCCCCCCCTAAACCTGCCCCCCCCTAAACCTGTTTTCTGTTTAATTTGTATTGTTTTATTTCTTTTATGCTTTATTTTAATTTTGAAGGAGTTTCACATATTCTACGCTACTACATACATGCATATGAATGTACAATTTCAAACAAATTTGAAATTAGAACCAAAAAGAATTCAAGAGGAATATACAGTATATATTAAATATCATCGGATAACCATATACAATTTTGAACAAGTTTCCATACATAATTTAAGGCATATAAAGTTCTACGTCCTCGTAATGGTGTTCTCCTTTAGGATGGAGGACTTCCCTCCTGAACCATCCAGCTAGTTCCTCTTGAAGTGGTCGGAAGCGGGCTTCTGGACTAAGCATCATCCGGAGGTTATTCCTATGAGCATTGGTATCACTCGGAACCCGCTCAGAGGTGTATCTCCGGATCATCTCACAGACATAGTATCCACATAGATTGGTCCCCGCTGGCTGAATATCCCCAGCATTCTTAGCCTTTGACTTTTTGAATTCTAGCTCTTTTTTGAATTCACCGACCTTTGTATCTACGAACCGTCTCCAAACCCTACGAGGCAAAGAAAATTAAATGAACAAGAGAGTTATTAGTTACTTGATATTAGGAAATGAACGAAATAGGCCGATCGATATAGAGCGCAAATGAATGAAAATAATTACTTCTGCATCATTTTTCTCAGGTCGCCCCAAAGCTTTGGATCCATATTCAGAGAGTCGTGGACGAGACATTCTGAGGTGTCAACTTTAATTACTAGCAGAATCCAGTGGAACCTGCGGACACGATACATGCACAGTACGTCATGCATAACTCATCGATTAGCCGGCCACATACCATGCATGGAGTAAACAAAAGAGAATGTGCTCAAGACAGAAACACTCACCCAAAATGGTAAGGAAATAGAATATCACTTTTGAGTTCCTGCTTTGTAAGAAACTGCCACAGGTCTGCCTCCATGTCGTCGGGGTGATGCCGCAACACATATCCATTAACGATGTGTGGGTCAATGAACCCAACATCATGGATGTTCCTTACTCTGCATTCCTTAATCTTCATTCTGCATGTATAATAGCGGACACAACAATATAGTTAGGACATATATATAGTGCAGGCAATATGAACGAGATGGGGTAGAAATAAATCACTTACAGAACGTAGCAACTGATGATAGATTTGTCGAGCTCGCGCAGATTGAAAAGCTGGAACAATTCACTCAGATGAATTTGTACATAGTAATGTTTGAAGTGATGCTCATATCTAACTTCCGCATAAATATATTCGTTGGCGTTTTTATTTTTTATGTAACCCTTGTACCATTTCAGCAGACCTTTCATTTGTGGAGGTAGATCCTGTTCCTGCGCAGGCTCGACGAGAGGCCCATTCTTCACATATGTAATTACTACCTCCTTCACTGGCGCCTCATCAAGGCCTAACAGTTCACGAAGAGTAATACCTAAGTTGGCCGCTTGTTCTCTGGCACTCGTTGCAGTCAATCCAAGTGCTGCCGCAGCTGCTATGATATCGGGGTCATCCGGACCGGCGGCTTTCACTATAAGCGGGGCAATCGATTGTTTACTTTGTTCCCCGAGCTGGGCAACTCGTTTACTTTGTTCTGGATCGGGGTCATCCGCCCGCCCTTTCTTCTCCTTCAACATGAGTGCCTGCCTACGAAGTTCACGTGCATAGTCCTCAGGCAGATTCTTCGCGGCTTGGGACGGTGTGCTCAAAAATGACTTAGCCCACTTCTTTTGCTCATCAGAAAATACTGGCTTGGGCTCGGGCTCTCTTTTCTTCTTGCAGTCCGCCTTCCATTTCTCAAGATCAGCAGCCGCGGCCGCGGCAGTTTCCTCGGCACTACGTTCCCAAGGCCTTGTGGGGAGAGGCTTCAGTGATGGCTCCGGTACCTTTGTGGTCTTAGGTACATAAGGGTCCGGGTTAATAATCCAGGACTGCTTCTGCTTCTTTGCCGGAGGTGGATTGGGGGGCGGCGTCTGATCACCCGCCGGACGAGGACTAGGGGGCGGCGTCTGATCACCCGCCGGACGTTGTGGACTGGGAGGCGTCGGCTGACGTGACGGAGGTGTAGGTAAACCGCCACCACCACCACCACCACCACCGCCGCCACCGCCACCACCACCACCGTAGGGGGGTGGACTTGTTGTCCTTGGCGCCTCGCCTGGAAACTTGATAAACTTCTTTTGCCATAGAATGAAATGGCGCTTGACATCTCCAAGTCTTTTCTCCCCTTCAGATGTAGCAATGTCAATCTCCAGGTCCTCAAACCCTTGGACTATGTCCTCCACCGTGACACGAGCATAGCCATCTTGAATGGGGTTGTTGTGGTGGAGTGCTCCAGGTAAACATGGTAAAGCACTGCCGATGGCTACCTTTATGGACATGTTCCCGATAGGATAATACAGATGACATTCTTTCCTCTCCTTTATATCGTCCACGAGGTAGCGAGGAGGCTCCGGTGCAGTAATTTCGACCACCAGAGGCTCCGGTGCAGTAATTTCGATCGTCGGTGCATCTGCACCAGCCGGTGGGGCCTCCGTGGAAGCCACGCTGCTTCTCCGCTGCTGGCTATCGAGATCCGCTGGATGATCTTCATGCTGCGCCCAAGCTGCATCTCTTTCGGCTACTAGTACACTCACGGTTTTCTTCATCACATCCATTTCCGATGCCAACCGCGCCACAACATCTGCTTCCCGATCCATCTTTCTCTTACGGCTTCTGTAACCGTACGGGTCATCGTTATGGGGGAACCCTATTTTCCACGGAATGTGCCCCATGCCTCGTACACGTCCTCCGTGTTCAGGATTCCCGAGGGCTTTTGTCAGTGCGTCGTTCTCTCTGTTGAACTTGATCTTCCCCTCTTGAGCATCCCTCATTGCGTCAATAAGGGCTTGGGTGGGTTTCATTATTTTGCCCTGGTAAACACACTCCCCTGTCTCCGGGTTCAGCGTTCCCCCATGCCCGTACCACCAGCTTTTGGCCCTTGGGTCCCATCCCTCCGTACCTGGACGGATTCCTCGCGCCCTCAGCTCGTTCTCCATCTTCTCCAACCTAGGCTGCCAAAGGCGATACCCTCCTGGCCCCATAATATGATTGTACTCCTTCTTAGCCGCATTTTCCTTATTATTTTTTCGATATTTGAATGAGCTGCTCCGATTTCTTTTGCTTCACAAATTCTGGCCAATCATGTTTCAGTTTCTCATATTGTCCTTTGAAATCCGGAGTCTTGTTCTGCTTGACAAAGTCATGGTTTAGATTTTGCTTGAATTTCCGGAATGCGTTGGCCATCTTATGAAGAGCGAACTGTTTGACTAGCCTCCTCCTCTCCTTGTTTTCCTCAATCTTGTTACCCTCCTCATCGAATTTGTTGTATTCCGGAGGTAGAACGAAATGTTCCATAAGCTTCTTGAAGCAATCTTTTTTTGTTCTCTTATCGACAAAAGTGAAACCAGAAATTCGTGCCTTCTTTGGCTCATTCCACTCCTGGACGGTGATCGAGACGTTGTCTCTAACAACGGCTCCGCATTGGCTGACAAACTTGATGGCGTTCTTGCGGGGCTCCAGCGGCCTGCCGGTTGCACTGTCGACAACCTCGATGGTGCATGTTTCTCCTTGTTTCATCGTCTTGGTTGCGCCACGCTTTGACGACGTACTCGATTATTTCGACGATCCGGCCGAGGGCTAAAATAAGAAAGAGAGTCGCGCCCGTTAGTACACACATATTTATTCAAATCAGTTAGTTTGTATCACCAGAGGCTCAATGTATATATATACCTCGGCGCCGGAGGTGGTTGCTACTTCCATTTGAAGATCGTCGTTTATCGACGTTTGTTCGGCATCATCTTGCTGACGGCGCCCTTCATCTTCACCGTCAAGGTTCAGATAAGAAGAGACATCATCTTCTTCTTGTCCGGTCGGCACATATTGAATATCGCCGTTTATGATGCCGAACATATGTGCTTCACCGTCCGGATCATAGTTGTCCATAATCGGGTCAGCTCTATCGTCCGCCATTATGTCAGTCCTGAAAACATGTAGTAAAAACAAATTAATTAAGTGAAGAAGGGGGGCGGTGGCGGTGGCGGTGGCGAAAGGGCGGTGGCAAAAGGAGGGGGCGAGGAAGGGGTGGGAGAGGGTGTCGCGGTAGAGCGCGAGACGGGGCGGCAGACGACGGCGTCACGGAGAGGGAGGCGAGGACAACACACATGTATAACCCTCGCCATTTGGTTAATTATCAAATTTTACGGTTTTTTGTTAATTATCAAGTTTTAAGTTACTTTTTTTCTTCTTCCTTTTTCTTTCTTCTTTCTTTTGGTTTTCATTTGGTTTTCATTTGGTTTCTTCTTCCTTTTTCTTTCTTGTTTTTTCTTCTTCCTTTTTCTTTCTTCTTTCTTTCTTCTTTCTTTCTTCTTTCTTCTTCTTCCTCTTTCTTCTTTCTTCTTTCTTCTTTCTTCTTCTTCCTTTTTCCTTTCTTCTTCTTTCTTTCTTCTTCTTCCCTTTCTTCTTCTTTCTTTCTTCTTCCCTTTCTTCTTCTTTCTTCTTCTTTCTTTCTTCTTTCTTTCTTCTTCTTCCTTTTCTTCTTATTCCTTTCTATTCTTTCTTTCTTCTTCTTTCCTTTTTCTTTTTTCTTTCTTTCTTCTTCTTCCTTTCTTCTTCTTTTTTTCTTCTTCCTTTTTCTTTCTTCTTTCTTTTGGTTTTCATTTGGTTTTTATTTGGTTTTTATTTGGTTTTCATTTTTTTTCTTCCTTTTTCTTTCTTGTTTTTTCTTTTTTTCTTCTTCCTTTTTCTTCTTTCTTTTTTTCTTCTTCCTTTGTTTTTCTTCTTCCTTTCTTTTTTCTTCTTTCTTTTTCTTTCTTGTTTTTTTTCTTTCTTCCTTTTTCTTTCTTCTTCCTTTGTTTTTCTTCTGTTTTTTTGTTTTCTTTTGTTTTTTCTTCTGTTTAATTTGTTTTTCTTTCTTCTTCTTCCTTTTTCCTTTTTCTTTTTCTTCTTCTTCTTTTTCCTTAAGCAGGGCCGGCCGGCGCCGGCCAGCAGGCGGACGGCAAGGCGCGCGACGGGCGGCGGGCGGCAGGGCGTCGGACGGCGGGCGGCAGGGCGGCGGGCGCCGCGCGGCGCGCGGAGGACGGCAGGCAGGGCCAGCGGGCGGCGGGCGCGGCGGGCGGCGGGCGGCAGGGCGTCGGGCGGCGGGCAAGGGCGCAGGGCACGGGCGGCGGGCAAGGGCAGGCACGGGCGTAGGCGGCGCTCACTGGGGACGGGGGGCGGCGGCGCGCAGGGCTTCGGCGTCGGGGCAGGGCTTCGGCGTCGGCGTCGGCGTCGGTCGGCGTCGGGGCAGCGCTTCGGCGTCGAGAGAGAGGAGAATGGGAAGTGGCAAAACTGCCAAGTGCAGTATTTATAGACGCACATTTAGTCGCGGTTGGTGTGGCGGACCGCGACTAAAGCTACCCTTTAGTAGCGGACCGCCACACCAACCGCGACTAAAGGTTACCTTTAGTCGCGGTCCGCCACACCAACCGCGACTAAAGGGTTTTGGCGCCGCTTCGTTCCCGCGCAGGAAGAGCCTTTAGTCGCGGTTGGTGTGGCGGACCGCGACTAAAGGCTAGCTTTAGTCGCGGTCCGCCACACCAACCGCGACTAAAGGTCTGTGCTGGCACTGGCGCGGTGCGGTGGGATGTTTAGTCCCACCTCGCTAGCCGAGAGGCTTCGACAGTGGTTTATAAGCGCGGCTGCGCTCACCACTTCGAGCTCCTCTCAAATGCAGGCTTACGGGCCTATTCTGTTACTATTAGCCTGTGGGCCTACTGGGCCTTCCTGCGGGCCTGAATCCTGGCCCAATAATGGGTTTCTAGTCGTATTCAGGCCGTGGTGGCCCAGTAGGTGGCATATTTTTTATTTTTTGCCTGTTTTTTGTTTTCATTTTTGCTTTATTTATTTTGTTTTGTTTCTACTTACAACAAAAAGCTTATTTATTTTATTTTATTTTGTTTCTAATTACTTATTTATTTTACTTTATGATAATTATTTTTGCTATTAAAGTTTCTAATTACTTATTTATTTATGTTATTAAAATCTTAAAAATACAATTATATATCAAAAAAATCATAAAATAAAACTAATTCATTTTAAATTCTTGTTTTTCTTCTGTTTTTTTCTTCCTTTTTTCTTCTATTTTTTTCTTCTGTTTTTTTGTTCCTTTTTCTTGTTTTTCTTCTTTTTTTTCTTCCTTTCTTCCTTTTTCCTTTTTTCTTCTGTTTTTCTTCTGTTTGTTTTTTTCTTATGTTTTTCTTCTGTTTGTTTTTTCTTCTGTTTTTCCTTTTTTCTTCTGTTTGTTTTTTTCTTCTGTTTTTCCTTTTTTCTTCTGTTTTTTCCTTTTTCCTTCTTTCTTCTTCTTCCTTTTTCCTTTTAAAATCAGAAAAATAAAACTAATTCATTTTAAAATCTTAAAAATACAATTATATATCAAAAAAATCAGAAAAATAAAACTAATCCCTTGAAGGTTTGACAAAAGGTTTGATACATCATTCAGTTCATCGACCAAATACAAAGTTTGGTACAATAAATTATTACACATCAATTCTTCCCTTGTGTCCGTGCTTGCTTACGATTGTGCCGTATCCATGGAGCATCCTCATCATTTAACTTAATGCTTGGGTCGGTGTTCACTTTGAAGGGCGGAATTTCAGCAAACATATTATAATCTTCTGACATGTCTGTCTTGTCCTCCACTCCCACGATGTTTCTTTTCCCTGAAAGAACAATGTGGCGCTTTGGATCATCGCATGATGTACTGTTCGTTTTCTTATCTTTCCGTTTCCTCGGTTTGCTACTCATGTCCTTCACATAGAAAACCTGAGCGACATCTTTCGCTAGGACAAATGGTTCGTCAAGGTAACCAAGATTGTTGAAATCCACCATTGTCATTCCGTATTGCTGGTCCACCTTTACCCCACCTCCTGTTAGCTTGAACCATTTGCACCGGAACAAAGGGACCTTAAAGGAGGGTCCATAGTCAAGTTCCCATATCTCCTCTATGTAACCATAATATGTGACCTTTTGCCCATTCTCGGTTGCTGCATCAAAGCGGACACCACTGTTTTGGTTGGTGCTCTTTTTATCTTGGGCGATCGTGTAAAATGTATTCCCATTTATCTCGTACCCTTGGAAAGTCGTTATAGTCGAAGATGGTGTCTTGGCCAACATGTACAGCTGATCTACAACATCATTGTCATTCATTAAATGTTTTCTCAACCAACTGCCGAAAGTCTCCATGTGGGCCTTCCTAATCCAGGATTCAGGCTTCCCCGGGTTGTCCGAGCGTAAAATATTCTTGTGTTTCTCAAAGTACGGAGCCACCAAGCTGGAATTGGTCAGTACAGTGTGGTGTGCTTCAGTCAGAGAATGGCCGTCCATACATATCGTTGATTTCCTTCCGATCGTGCCTTTTCCACTTAGTCTCCCCTCGTGCCGCGATCGAGGAAGGCCAATCGGCTTAAGGTCAGGAACAAAGTCAACACAAAACTCAATTACCTCCTCATTTCCATAGCCCTTGGCGATGCTTCCTTCTGGCCTAGCACGGTTACGAACATATTTCTTTAATACTCCCATGAACCTCTCGAAGGGGAACATATTGTGTAGAAATACAGGACCGAGAATGAAAATCTCTTCGACTAGGTGAACCAGGAGGTGCGTCATAATATTGAAGAAGGATGGCGGGAACACCAACTCGAAACTGACAAGACATTGGACCACATCGTTCTGTAACCGTGGTAGATCTTCTGGATTGATTACCTTCTGAGAGATTGCATTGAGGAATGCACATAGCTTCACAATGGCTACTCGAACATTTTCCGGCAGGAGCCCCCTCAAAGCAATCGGAAGCAATTGCGTCATAATCACGTGGCAGTCGTGAGACTTCAGGTTTTGGAACTTTTTCTCCGCCATGTTTATTATTCCCTTTATATTGGACGAGAATCCAGACGGGACCTTCATACTGCTCAGGCATTCAAAAAAGATGACCTTCTCTTCTTTGGTCAGAGCGTAGCTGGCACGACCTTGAAACCATTCCGGATGCCGGTCATCAGGGTCTTTCAAACGTTGCTGGTCCTGCCGTGCTTCCTTTGTATCATTTGTCTTCCCATACACGCCCAAGAAGCTTAGGAGGTTCACGCAAATATTCTTCGTAACGTGCATCACGTCGATTGCAGAGCGGACTTCTAGGACTTTCCAATATTCTAGCTCCCAGAATATAGATTTCTTCTTCCACATGGCTGCGTGCCCGTCAGCTCCCTTCGGAACTGATTGTCCGCCAGGACCCTTTCCAAAGATGACTTTCAAATCCTTGACCATATCAAATACCTCAGCACCAGTGCGTTCTGCAGGCTTCGGCCGGTGATCTGCCTTGCCGTTGTAATGCTTGCCTTTCTTTCTTACTGGATGAATTTTCAGAAGAAATCGACGATGCCCAAGGTACACGTTCTTCTTACAATTTGGCAAATGTACACTTTCAGTCTCATGTAAGCAGTGCGTGCATGCATTGTATCCTTTATTTGACAGTCCCGAAAGGTTACTAAGAGCAGGCCAATCGTTGATGGTTACGAAAAGCAACGCTCGTAGGTCAAATTCCTCTTGTTTGTGCTCATCCCACACACGGACACCAGGGCCCCACAGCTGTAAAAGTTCATCAACTAATGGCCTTAGGTACACATCGATGTCGTTGCCGGGTTGCTTAGGACCTTGGATGAGCACTGGCATCATAATGAACTTCCGCTTCATGCACAACCAAGGAGGAAGGTTGTAGATGCATAGAGTCACGGGCCAGGTGCTATGGCTGGAGCTCTGCTCGCCAAAAGGATTCATGCCATCTGTACTTAGACCAAATCTTATGTTCCTTGCGTCAGCTGCAAAATCTTTGAACTCTCTGTCGATCTTTCTCCATTGCGTTCCATCTGCGGTGTGTCTCAACTCCCCGTCCGACTTACGGTCCTCTTTGTGCCATCGCAACAACTTGGCATGCTCTTTGTTCCTGAACAGACGTTTCAACCGTGGTATTATAGGAGCATACCACATCACCTTGGCGGGAACCCTCTTCCTGGGTTTCTCGCCCTCAACATCGTCACCAGGGTCATCGCCTCTGATCTTATAACGCAATGCAGTGCATACCGGGCATTCATTCAAATTCTCGTATTCACCGCGGTAGAGGATGCAGTCGTTGATGCATGCATGTATCTTCAGAACCTCTAAACCTAGAGGGCAGATAACCTTCTTTGCTTCGTACGTACTGGTGGGCAACTCGTTATTCTTTGGAAACATATTCTTCAACATTTTCAGCAAGTTTTCAAATGCCGAGTCAGCTACACCTGCCTGTGCCTTCCATTTCAGCAAATCCAGTGTGCAGCCCAGCTTTTTCAGACCATCATCGCATCCGGGGTAAAACGACTTTCTGTGATCCTCTAACATGCGATCCAAATTCTCCCTCTCCTTTTCAGTTTTGCAGCGTCTCCGTGCATCAGCAATGGTCCGACCAAGATCATCAACGGTCTCATCACGTGCCTCTTCTTCACCTTCACCTTCCCCTTCACCTTCCCCTTCACCTTCAGCATCCTCCATGAAAGTATCACCGAAATCAGCAAGATAGCTTTCATCGATGAAATCATCCCCTTCTTCATCTTCTTCCATTATAACCCCTCTTTCTCCATGCTTGGTCCAACAATTATAGCTTGGCATGAAACCGTGCCGAAGCAGGTGCAGGTGAACTTCTCTTGAGGAAGAGTAACCCTTCTGATTCTTACAGTCAACACATGGACAAATAACAAAACCCTTCTGCTTGTTCGCATTAGCCACTACGAGGAAATCTTTCAAACCCGTAGTGAACTCGCGGGAGAGTCGGTTACCGTACATCCATTGCCGATTCATCTGCATTATTATAATATAAAATATATAATTAACCATCATGCATTTGTTAAACTAACTAGCTATAAACAATAGAAATTAAACAATGAACAACACACATGCATATTTAATCAATGACACACATGCATGAAAGGTTCAAGTTGCTAACCGCGATCGAGGAGGAAAAAAATGAATGAGGAACCTCAAGTGTGGCTCTTGGGGCATTTCATCAAACACCTTGTGTGCATAAGAGGAACCAAAAGCAAACCTACACCCCCTTGTGAAGCTTGTGAAGAGAAGTGGCACCAAATGGCTAAGTGAGTGCGCTGAACTGGTATATATAGGGGAGGAGCTTTAGTCGCGGTTAACCTGGCTAACCGCGACTAAAGGCCTTTGGGCACCTTTAGTCGCGGTTGGCCTGGCCAACCGCGACTAAAGCCCCTCACGTGCACCAGCTGGCCACCGAGCGCCCTGGGCGCAGGCATTTGGTCGCGGTTCGTCTGCCAAACCGGGACTAAAGGCTTCATTAGTCGCGGTTCCTACAGTTCCGCGACTAATGGGGCTGGACGGAAGCCTCTTTTTCTACCAGTGGATAAGATTAGTTTTAACGTTCCATTCGCAATTTCTTCAGCTGACAAGGACACAGTGAAGAATTTGAACGAGTTTCAAATAGAACGCACATGAAGAATTTGTGAATAGACTGGATTGAGTATAGCACAGAGGGGAAGGGTTCGATCACATTCACTTAGCAAAAAAGTTTCAACTTGAAGAAATAGCTATAAGTGAATGCTGTAGAGGACATAAACTCATATATATATATATATATATATATATATATATATATATATATATATATATATATATATATATATATATATATAGCAAATAAAGAAAAACGACGGCACAAGTGAGGACTTTGTAAAGTTTGAAGAATTTGAAAAACTGAAGAGTTTCAAAAGTTGAGGAAAAACTCAAATTGAAAATTTTCAACTTTTGTGGTGGCGAGACCCACCGTGTAAGAATGATGATTTCAGACACTGCGTACAATTGTCGTAGGGTTCTGAGAATTCAATTCTTCATTAATTTCTTCACACTTAGAGTGTTATTCTTCATTGATTGAAGAAAAATGTTTCTTCATGTGTTGCACATCTAAGTCATCAATTATGCATAGGTGTTAGGATGAGTGCATTTTCAAAGTACATTCGAAGATTCTAAGATATTTAGCTCACACCGCAACTTGCTAAATCTCTTCTCATCCAAGGGCTTAGTGAAGATATCGGCTAGCTGTTCTTCAGTCTTCACATGCTCAATAGAAATGTCGCCCTTCAACACATGATCACGAAGAAAATGGTGACGAATCTGAATGTGCTTTGTCTTCGAGTGCTGAACTGGGTTGTGAGCAATCTTGATGGCACTCTCATTGTCACAGAGGAGAGGCACATTCTTCACATTGATTCCATAGTCCTTGAGTGTTTGCTTCATCCATAGTAGTTGAGCACAGCAAGAACCAGCAGCAATGTACTCAGCTTCAGCAGTAGACAGTGATACGCAGTTCTGTTTCTTCGAGGACCAACAGACCAAGGATCGTCCGAGGAAATGACAAGTACCAGATGTTGACTTGCGATCCACACGGTCACCAGCATAGTCAGAATCAGAATATCCAATGAGGTCAAAATCTGAGCCCTTGGCGTACCATAATCCTAGTGTTGGTGTGTGAGCTAGATATCGAAGAATATGCTTCACAGCCATATGGTGTGATTCCTTCGGTGCAGCTTGAAATCGTGCACACATGCAAACACTAAGCATTATATATGGCCTAGATGCACATAAGTACAATAAAGAGCCAATCATGGAGCGGTATACCTTGTGATCGAAGTCAGTACCATTTTCATCAGTGCATAGATGACCATTTGTGGGCATAGGAATTTTGAGACCTTTGCAATCTTGCATGCCGAATTCCTTCAGGACATCCTTGAGGTATTTCTCCTGAGATATGAATATCCCATTGTGCTGTTGACGAATTTGTAGACCTAAGAAGAATTTCAATTCTCCCATCATAGACATTTGATATTCTTCACTCATCATATAGGCAAATTCATCACTATAACATTGGTCAGTACAGCCAAAGATGATATCATCAACATATATTTGGCACACAAATAGTTCACCATCATATGATTTAGTAAAAAGAGTGGGATCGAGTGAATCGGGTGTGAAGCCTTTCTTCATGAAGAATTCCTTCAATGTGTCATACCACGCCCGTGGGGCCTGCTTGAGGCCATAGAGGGCCTTGTTAAGTCTGAAGACTTTGTCAGGATGTTTTGGATCTTCAAAACCTGGTGGTTGAGCAACATATACTTCTTCCTCAATCTTACCATTAAGGAATGCACTTTTCACATCCATTTGGTATAAGATGATATCATGATGGTTAGCATAAGCAAGTAATATGCGAATAGCTTCAAGTCTAGCAACAGGTGCAAAAGTTTCATCGAAATCAATTCCTTCAACCTGTGTGTAGCCTTGAGCTACTAGTCGTGCCTTATTCCTCACCACAACACCATTTTCATCTTGCTTGTTGCGGTAGATCCACTTTGTACCAATGATGTTATGCTTGCGAGGATCAGGACGATTTACCAGTTCCCATACGTTGTTGAGCTTGAACTGATGTAATTCTTCTTGCATGGCATGAATCCACTCAGGCTCCAGAAATGCTTCATCTACCTTAGTGGGCTCTGTGATAGAGACAAAAGCAAAGTGCCCACAAAAGTTAGATAGATGTGATGCTTTTGAGCGTGTGAGAGGACCTGGTGCTCTAATGTCATCGATGATCTTCTCCACTTGCACTTCTTTTGCAATGCGAGGGTGAGTTGGTTGCCGTTGAGGAATTTGATCAGCATTTTCTTCATCATCAATTTCCTCAGCATTTTCTTCAGGTGCATCAGTTCGACGATCTTCACGTTCTGGAACGAATTCTTCAGCAGATTCTTCAGTAGGAATGATATCTTCAGTAGCCTTGTGCTTGATCAATTCCTCAGGTGCTGGTTCATCTAACACAGAAGGTAGGTGCTCTCTTTGCGAGCCATTAGTTTCATCGAACCGCACATCTACAGTTTCAACAATCTTGTGAAGAACATTGTTGAAGACTCTGTAGGTGTGTGAGTCCTTGCCGTAACCAAGCATGAAACCTTCATGTGCTTTCGGTGCAAATTTAGAGTTGTGATGAGGATCTCTAATCCAGCATTTAGCACCGAAGACTTTGAAATAACTCACATTGGGTTTCTTGTCAGTGAGGAGCTCATAGGCAGTCTTCTTGAAGAATTTGTGAAGATATACTCTGTTGATGATATGGCACGCAGTATCAATTGCATCAACCCAGAAACGGCGAGGGGTTTTGTACTCATCGAGCATAGTGCGAACCATCTCAGCAAGAGTCCTGTTCTTGCGCTCCACGACGCCATTCTGTTGAGGAGTATAAGGAGCAAATAATTCATGAGTAATACCAAGTTCATCAAGATAGTCATCGAGACCCGAATTCTTGAACTCAGTGCCATTGTCACTTCTGATGTGCTTGATCTTCACACCAAAGTTAGTTGAAGCCCTCGAAGAAAATCGTTTGAAGACTTCCTGCACTTCAGTTTTGTAAGAGACAAGGTGCACCCATGTGTAACGAGAGTAATCATCAACAATAACAAAACCATATTGAGATGCTTCATTAGAGACAGAGGAATAATGGTTAGGACCGAAGAGATCCATGTGAAGCAATTCGAATGGACGAGTAGTGGTCATGATAGTCTTTGCTGGATGCTTGGCCTTGGTCATCTTTCCAGCTTCACAGGCACCGCATAAGTGATCCTTGAGGAATTTGACATTCTCAATGCCAATGACATGCTTCTTCTTCGCAAGCATGTGCAGATTCCTCATGCCTGCATGACCAAGTCGTCGATGCCATAGCCATCCTTCTGAAGTTTTTGCAAGTAGGCACACGGCAGGTTGTGAATCTGCAGAGAAATCAACAATATACAAGTCTCCTCTCCTAAAGCCTTCGAAGACTTCGGATTTGTCAGCTTCCATAATCACACCACAACGATACTTGCCGAAGACAACAACCATATCAAGATCACAAAGCATTGAGACAGACATAAGATTGTATCCTAAGGACTCAACAAGCATGACTTTGTCCATGTGTCGATCCTTTGTGATAGCAACCTTACCTAGACCCAATACCTGACTTTTGCTTTTATCAGCGAAGATGATATGCTTCATGTGTGATGCTGATAAGGGAGCATCCATCAACAGATTCTTGTCACCGGTCATGTGATTTGTACATCCACTATCAAGTACCCATTCAGTGGCTTTGGGTTGATCATCCTGCAGATGAATTAGTGCAACTTACGAACCTCATATACTTCAGTAGTGAAGAATATGATATCATAATTCATCAGATCAATTTCATCAAGCAGTAGAACCGATAAAACAGAGGGAGGACGTGTGAAATGAAAGTTCATTTCATCATGGTTAGCCTGCGTCCTTTCAGGCAATTTTGTCAGGTCCCCAGCAAATTCTTCAGACGTTACAGCACGTCTGGAGACCTGACCCTGCAGAAGAGATTAGTTCTTTTTCTTCACCACCCACATCTGAAGGGGTGGCAAAGAGTTCATCACTCTGCAAGCTCCATATGAGAATGGTGGCAAAGCAGCCAAACCATTTCATTTCACATAAGAGGAGTTAGGGTAAGCATATGAATAAGCAGAGAAATTCTTCGAGGACTTATGAACATAATAATTTGAAGAATAATGCTCATATTCATAGCCCTTGGCTCTTCCCTGCGAAACAGAGTTGTTAGCACGATGATGTTCATATGAGGACTTTGATCCATGTGAGGAATTTGATCTGTATGAGGACTTGGATCCATATGAAGAATTTGGTCCATATGAAGAATTAGATCTGGGGTTCCTTTTCTTCACAGGTGGTGTCATGAGGACATTCACCTGAAGACTTTCAAGGCAGCTTTTGGGAACCCAGATTTTCTTCATAGGGGAACCGTTCCTGCAGTTAGTGCCAACATATCTAGAAAATACTTCACCATTCTGTTTTTTGAACAGTTTATAGTTGGAGTCAAATGACTCATCAGAAGAATGAGAAGATTCACATGTATAGCCAGATAAATCAGATGGATCAACTGGAGTCCCTTTGCGGCAACCCATGAGGTTTTGGGGTACTGCTCAGGCTTCCAATAAGTACCATCCGCATTGAGTTTCCTCTCAAAGGCAATACCCTCTTTCCTAGGGTTCCTGTTGAGGATCTGCTTTTTAAGCACATCACAAAGAGCCTGATGCCCTTTGAGGCTTTTGTACATGCCTGTCATGTACAATTCCTTCAGCCCTGCATCGTCAGTGATACTAGCAATGTCCTCAGATGAGGAATTAGTGATAGTAGAGACAGGTGAAGAATTTGTAACATTTGAAGCATTTGAACATTCAGGTGAAGAATTAGCAGATTCTCGTTCAATGCATTTTAAACATGGAGGAATAAATTCTTCCTGAGCAGCGCTGATTTGTTGAACAAGTAATGAATCGCGCTCCTTCTGAAGATCTTCATAACTCACTCTTAGCTTCTCAAGATCTTGCTTCTTTTGAAGATATTCATAAGAAAGCTTCTCATGATCAGATTAGAGAGTGTTATGATGATTTTGAAGGTTGTCAAGCTTAGTCTGAAGTCTCTGAAGACTTTCAGTCAAGGCCTTAGTGCGATCCATTTCTTCACCCAACATATCATCACTTCTGTCTAGCATGTTTTGAACCTTTTCAAAAGCCTTGTGTTGTTGCATAGCAATCTTAGCAAGTTTAGAGTAGCTAGGCTTAAGATTTTCATCAGATTCATCATCACTAGATTTAGAGGAGGCGTATTTGAGTACCTTGGCACCCTTTGCCATGAAGCAATAGGTGGGAGCATAGTCATCACTGCCTTCGTCAGTCTTGTTGGTGAGATCACTTTCTTCAGCGTTGAAGATGGATTTGCTGACGAATGCAGTAGCAAGGGCTAGGCTTGCCACACCAGACTCGGAGTCTTCAGATTGTTCCTCTTCCTCATTTTCTTCAGATTCAGCCTCAGAGTCCATTTCCTTGCCAATGAATGCCCGAGCCTTCTTGGAGCTGCTCTTCTTGTGAGACGAAGACTTTGAGGATTTTGATAATGAAGATTTTGAGGATTTCTTCTTTTTCTTCGCATCATCAGAACTGTAATCCCTGCATTTCTTCTTCTTTGATTCCTTTTCCCACTGAGGACAATCTTGAATGTAATGTCCTGCTTTCTTGCACTTGTGACAAAGCCTCTTCTTATAGTCACTGGTTGAGGAATCGTTGCTCCTTGAGGATTTTCCAAAATGACCACGTCTTGAGAGCTTCTGGAATTTCTTCACAAGCAGCGCCAGATCATGACTTAGTTCTTCAGGATCACCAAGGCTGCTATCAGAGTCTTCATCTTCGGACTCAGATACTACCTTGGCCTTCAGTGCACGTGATCTGCCATAGCTCGAACCGTAGAGATCTCTCTTCTCAGCAAGCTGGAACTCATGAGTGTTTAGCCTCTCGAGGATATCAGCGGGGTCAAGTGACTTGTAATCAGCACGCTCTTGAATCATCAGTGCTAGAGTATCAAATGAGGAATCAAGCGATCTCAACAATTTCTTCACCACCTCATGGTCGGTGATGTCAGTGGCACCAAGTGCTTGAAGCTCATTTGAGATGTCAGTGAGGCGATCGAAGGTTTGCTGAACATTTTCATTGTCGAGTCTTTTGAAGCGGTTGAAGAGATTTCGAAGAACATCAACTCGAGAATCACACTGAGTTGAAACTCCTTCATTGACTTTGGACAGCCTATCCCAGATAAGCTTAGCAGTTTCCAAAGCGCTCACTCTACCATACTGTCCTTTGCTCAGATGGCCACATATGATATTCTTTGCTTGGGAATCAAGTTGCTTGAATCTCTTCACATCGGTAGCGTTCAGTGAGGGTGAGATGGAGGGAACACCATTTTCCACAACATACTAGAGATCGTTATCAATTGCCTCAAGATGCATGTGCATCTTGTTCTTCCAATAGGGATAGTCCGTCCCATCAAAGGTAGGACACCCAGCAGAGACTTTGATCATACCTGCGGTCGACATAACTAAAACTCCAGGCGGTTAAACCAAAATCACACAGAACAAGGGAGTACCTTGCTCTGATACCAATTGAAAGTGTGTTATATAGACTAGAGGGGGGGTGAATAGTCGATTTTTATGAAATTCTTCACTGAGGAATTTGCTCGTGAGGAAATTCCTTAGCGAAGAAATACTAGCAGCGGAATAAGTACTCAGAAGTAAACATAATAGATTACATGCATGGTCATCATGATGAAATGAAGACAAACGCAGAGTACAGAAAGCGTAGGCATGGGATAACTCTAGATGAAGACAAACAGACTGAAGAAATGGAACTGAGGAATTTGTGAAAGTCTTCAGTCAAAGTCTTCAAACACAGATATGAACAAACAGACAACACATTAATGAGGAAATGAAGGTGTTGAGGGAACCAGTAAGCTTGGTGAAGACAATGATTTGGTAGACCAGTTCCAACTGCTGTCTCAATTGTACGTCTGGTTGGAGCGGCTGAGTATTTAAACTCGAGGACACACAGTCCCGGACACCCAGTCCTGAGCACGCAGCTCGGGACACCAAGTCCTCACCGTATTCTCCTTGAACTAAGGACACACAGTCCTCGTCCAATCACTCGTGGTAAGTCTTCAGGTGACTTCCAAACCTTCACAGACTTGGTCACTCGGCGATCCACAATTCCTCTTGGATGCTCTAGACCTTGACGCCTAACCGTCTGGAAGAAGCACAGTCTTCAAAGGTAACAAGCGTCGGATCCACGCAGGATCAATTTCTTCAGTGATGCTCAATCACTTTGGGTTTGTAGGTGTTCTAGGTTTGGGTTTGGATTTTCCTCACTTGATGATTTTCGCTCAAAGTCCTCGGAGGATGGATTGCTCTCAAATGACAAGTGTCAAGTTCACGCGGAGCAGCCAACCAGCTAGTGGTTGAAGGGGGCGGCTATTTATAGCCTAGGGAGCAGCCCGACATGATAAGACATAAATGCCCTTCAATGATATGACCGTTAGGTGGACAAGATATTTTAGGACAGCTGGCGCGTGGCACAGCAACGGTCGGAAATTTGGAGTACAAATTCCTCAGGGCTATCATGTTCCTCACTGTGTAGGCAATTCGCACTGGCGAATTCCTAACTCCTCAGTCAGAGCAAAGTCCTCAGTGACCAGAAGAACTGCGTCTCTGTCACTGAAGAAATTGACTGAACTGTATGAGATTTCCAATGGCTTCACTCGAAGGGATTGGTAGGTGTAGGATTTGAGTTGAGCATCACATGGAAATTTTCTCCTTAGTATTTCCTCGACCCCCTTTAACAGTACGGTGTTTCCTATGACTCAAGAAAGAGAAAACTGAAACTACGAAAAGACAGTCTTCATGCTTCACGTTCCTCGAACGAATACCATGTCTTCAAGGTCACACCAATTTCTTCACTTTCAAAGTCTTCAAAAAGTCTTCAGAATACCAAAGTCTTCAGTCGAAGAACTTCATTTTTAGGGGTCGACTTTTACTGTAAATATCAAACTCCTCATAGACTTATAGACCTGTGTACACTCATAAACACATCAGATGCTTAACCTATAAGTCTTCAATACACCAAAATCACTAAGGGGCACTAGATGCACTTACAAGAAAGGATTATATCGTCTTTCCAAGGCCATCCACTCCGCGTCAGCCAGCTCCTCCTCCAAGTCCGCCACCGCATCAGTAGACTCCCGCTCCTCCAAGTCAGCCACCGCCTCAGCAGACTCCTGCTCCTCCAAGTGCGCCCACACGTCAGCCCACTCCTCCTCCAAGTCTGGCACCGTGTCAGCCCACTCCTCCTTCTCCAAATCTGGCACCACGTCAGCCCAGTCCTCCTCCTCCAAGTCAGGCACCGCGTCAGCCGTCTCCGCCGCCTTAGCGGGCTCCGCCGCCTAAGAAACAGCGGAAGAGAGGCGCCGCCGCTATGGCGGCTAGCGGTACAACAGGAGGAAAGAAATACAGATTTAGTCCAAGCCTCAAGCCTCTTCCGAGGTTGCCTTATGACCTGGACGAAGTGGAAAATGAAGTCGAAGTGAGGTCCCAAGTGAAGGCCCATTTTGGACCGAAATCGCCCCCACCGCCAGAGAGAAAGTACATGAGCATGTCATTGACCACTTTATTCGTATGGCCGAACCACTAGCTCCCAAGCATATTGACTCAGACTATGAGCGCCAAATCAAGAAGTCATATCAAGCACACAAAAGGAGTCGAGCTCGAGGTCGAGCCAAGCAGCTGACAAAAAAAGCGGGAAAATTGTTCCCCCGCTGGGAGAACAGGCAGTGCAATCGACCCCCCCCCCCCCGCTCATTGTACCAACACATGTGAGTATCGGCGCCGATCAGCTAGTAATAACCGACAATCTTAGAAGGATGGCTGAAGAGGATAGTGTCACTGTTTATCAACTCCTAGAGATTGAGCCCATGGAAAAGTTTAAAGATGAGCAACTAAAACGAGAATATGCTCGCGGCCAACCTCTGGTCAAGCCTGAGGAGATCAAGCGTCTATCAACGAGAATGTATGAATTGCATGAATGGCACATGAAAGAAGCCAAGACTACCGATCAAGAGTCCCTCATGGTGAGAGTCAAGCCAAAGCATTACTACCATGAAAATGCTCTGTGGGTTGAGTTTCAAGAACTATTTCAGTTATTCAATCAAGAAGCACTCAACAAATCTATCGTCAGTTGCCATTGTCTGTAAGTGATTTCTTTCTGTAATTTAAGTTTCTAGCTAGTTGTAGTGCTCGTTGATCATTACCTGTAATTATCCTCACTATATTCTTTCCTGTGGTATTATGCAGAATGAAGATCCATGAAATGAAAAAAGCTGGACGCTATGGCATTGGGTTCATTGACCCAAATACCATTAATGAAGAGACATGGACACATGAATGGGATCGAAAAGACATAGAGAAAATCTCGCTAGAGTTCTTGAAGCATAATACCCAACCAGAAATACTAGTTCCTTACAACTTCGGGTGAGTCACACTGTCTTGTACTACAAATTATGTTTTTGCTTACTAGCTAGATGTTAATAAGTATATAGGGTTTAGGGTAGTTGATGAGTTATGCACATGCCCGCTTAATTATACATGCAAACATGTGCGCATGCAGTTTCCACTAGATCTTGTTAATTATTGAAGTTGACGAGGGAAAAGTTCAAGTACCGTACTCACAACTTAAAGATGTTAATGACTATGCAATCATGAGGGGGATGGTCAACAGGCAATTTCAATCACTATTGAACTATACATTGGCCTCTTTAGTTCATCATTTCCTGATATCAACTAATTAATAACTCCTTTATTCATTTTCTTTGCCGGCGGGTAGGGCTTGGGAAAAGTTCATCAAACAGGTTGATGGCCCATGGAAACAACAACTGAAATGGGTGCGACCCAAGGTAATTAATTAAGTAGCTAGTACCAGCTAGCTACCATCTCTTTAATTCTAGTTTGAATACCTTTATCATGCTTTATTAATTATTATCTGATTGAATTTATTCTCGTAAAGGCCCTGAAGCAGGCGTCGGAGATTGATTTATATGCATACTACATTTGCGAGAACATTCACATGATGACGTCCGAAGGGAGTAGAACTGATAGAGACCAATGGGTACGTTTTCCTGAACACACGATTTTTACATCATTATCTAATATATACACACACAACTAATACATGCATAGTGATCTCTTTCTTTAAAGATGAAGGAGATGCGGGATAAGCTCCTACCAGTGGATCACGTATGAGAAATCCAAGAGGAAATAGCTGGATTTTTGCTCGACCAGGTCATAGATCCCAAAGGAGAATATTATTACATGTCGTAATGCCTTCATGTAATAATCTGGAGATTGTAGGAGAAATTGTATATACCAAATTGTATATATGTACATGTGTATGTGTGAATGATCGTGCTAGACATTCAATGATATATATATATATATATATATATATATATAGACACACATACATAAACACTATTCTGATCACGGGATCAGAATAATATTCTGATCACAACCTGAACTGCCTGAGTAACGCGCCTGAACTTCGCTCTGTACGAACCCGACCTTCGGGCTATCTTCGCAACCGTGGCTTTCCCCGTGAATTATTCTAGTTAGTCGTGTTCTATATGATGTTAGTGTAATCTAGAAACGTTTTTAGCAACTAAATATCGGTTTTAAATAGGAATCTTGCTCGTTGGCGGATTTTGTTCTCGGGTCGTGATGAAATTGCATTTTTTGCAATATTACTGCCTAAGTTGTTCGACCAGAACTTCTCACAGTGCTAGGTTGAACTTCCACCAACATTGCCCAAATGGGGCTTGCGATATACCGTTTGAAAGCTATGGACACCAGTATCATGACCCAAATTAAATTTTTGGCAAAATGTAAGCAGTTTAAGAGCAGTTTTGAAAACCGTTTTTTCTTCATACAAAAAACGTGAATCGTATTTTTGATCGCATTTTTAAACTGCTTATCAAAATGAGGCAAATAATATGGCATTAGAAAGCTGTTGCAAAGCCGCTTCTTCCACATGTTGTAAGTTTTCTCTAATTCCCTATGGTTCAAGAGTAATTTCGAAAATCATAAAATTTCACAAACTGAACAGCTGCGTTCGTATTTGCAATGACATTTCTAAACGGCTAATCCAATTGAGGCAAATGATATGGCGTTGGAAAGCCTATGAAAATGCGCTACTTTTTCATGTTGAAAGTTTTTCTAATTTTAAATGGTTAAAAGTAGTTTAGAAAATGGTCCAAGTTGCATCGAGTTTGTATTTTCGAGCTAATTGTTTAACCATAAGTCCGAATGCAGCAAACGATATGGCGTTGGAAAGCTTGAGGAAATGCGAAACTTTTTGCTATATATTGTTTGTCCCAATTCTTTACTGTTTCAAGTCAATTTTGAAAATGGCTAAAAACGTATTTTTGTCGTAATTTCTACAAACATTATCGGAATGGGGCAAATAATATACCGTTGAAAAGCTACGAAAAATGCGAAACTTTTTCATGTTGATGGTTTTCTCTGATTCCCAACCGTTTTCAAGTAATTTTGAAAACGGCGAGATCATTCGTTCTGCCTTTATCGCGAAACAGATTATTCGAAAATGCATCGCGTGAAGAATTTGAACTTCTCGGCATGCCTACTTGAACTTCACTCTGTTTTTCATGTGTTTTTTTTCTCATAGATCTCCATCCACTCAATGGAATTGAGCAAGTGATATACCGATGGAAAGCTGCTATAAACACGCAACTTTCCCGTGTTGATCATTTTTTCATACTCGCGACGGTTTTAAAAGTTTTTCATCCGAGATTCATTTAGTGTAATAGTTGAACTTCTGTGGAAGTTCTGTTTTGAACTTCACTTTGTTTTTGACGTGCTATTTTTTTTCCGTAACTCCCAAACCACTTACCGGAATTGAGCAAATGATATACCGATGGAAAGCTGTTGAAAACACACAACTTTTTCGTGGTGATCAGTTTTTTCATACTCGCGAAGGTTCAATATTTTTTTTGAATGCGTAAAAATGTGTTTTTAACGGTATACATAAAACTTTTAAACCATTCATCGGAATATAGCATATAATATACCGTTGGAAAGCTTATGAATAGGAGCATCTTTTTCATGTAGATAGACGTTACAAATTTTTGTCGTTTGAGAGCAGTTTTTAAAATGGCAAAAACAACGTTGTTTTTGCCTGTTTTTACATGTAATTGAAGGTCGGACATCTCACACTAGAGATCTTGAACTTCACCGAGAGGAGCACGTGACCTTCTTTGCAACAAACCTTTTAAGCTTTTTCTTTTGTATTCGTATATTCTTATCTGAAACACATTCAGTGTAGTAGTTGAATTTCCCACTATTTTCACCTTGAATTTCTGTCACGTATTTTTGTTCAACCTCTCTCACAATTTTTTTTAACTTTTTCAGGCCAAGCACCTGAACTTGTAACAACAAAACTTTTTGCCTTTTCTTTTTCATTACTATTTTTCATACAAAATGCACAATGTGTAGTACGTGAACTTCTGTATTTTTAGAATATGAAAATATTGAAGTTTTGTAATTAATATCGGATTGCTTCGTTATTTCAAATTGAACTTCTTGGATTATCGTTAGTAATCGGCAAAATTCGAGTTTTTTTAGTAAATACCAATCTGCTTCGTTTTAAAAAATTGAACTTCTTGGTTTTATTATCTAGTAACGAGGTAAATATGAGTTTTTCATATATAGAAAAAAATTCGTTTCTAATTTTCTCATCCATTCGTCAGTGTTACACAAATGATATTCTTTTTTAACAAACCTCTCTCACAATAATTTTTTTTACTTTCTCCGACCGAGGACTTGAACTTACACAAATTATTTTTCCTGCCGTTTTGAAGTAAATTAGAAAATGAGGAGATCATAATTTCTGCCTTAATCGCGAATGGAAATGCACTACATGAGGTAGTTGAACTTTTCGGGCATGTCTGTTTGAACTTCACTCTGTTTTTCACGTGCTGTTTTTTGCACTACGTGAAGTAGTTGAACTTCTAGGGTATGTCTGTTTGAATTTCACTCTGTTTCACTTTATTGTATATTTCTTATATGAAATACACACCATGTAGGACATGAACATCCGGTTGTTATCACTTTGAACTTCTCTCTGGTTTGAGAGAATTATTTTAAAACACAAAAAACAACATATATTTTATATATTTTGGACATCTAAATACATGATGAACCTCTCTCACAAGAATTTTTTGACTTTTTTCTCGCCGAGCAATTGAACTTCTAGCAACCATTTTTTTCGTTTATGAGTTGTTTTTAAAAGTGCAAAAAATGGCATTGTGTTTTTTAATTTTTTGAACGTGTAAATCCTAGGTTTCAATAAACTCCGAACTTCTCTGTTATTTCAATTTGAACTTCACCTTTTTATATTTCTGAGTAAAGAATTGCATTCGATTTTTATACAGAAAAATCAAACATGGAAATACAAGGTGAACCTCACTCGCAAGAATTTTTTAACTTCTCCGGACAGAGCACTTGAACTTCTTTCAACAAACCTTTTAAGCTTTTATTTTTCTATACTTTTATTCTCACCTGAAATGAGTTCCTTGTAGTACATGAACTTCTCGTTGTTTTCACTATGACCTTCGGTCACATTCTTGTGTGTACGTTGAATCACGCGCTATTGAAGGTCGGACATCATTTTTTTGCAATTTTAAAACATGTAATTGGAGGTCAGACGTCCCGCAATATAAATTCTGAACCGTGAACGGAGGTGCACGTGACCTTCTTACAGCAAATGTGAGCACATTTTTCGGATGTGAATTTTGAGTACAAACATTTATTTTTGAACTTCTGTATTTTGTATGTAAGAACTTCTGATTTATTTCAAAAATAATGGAAAAGCGTACCCATTGTACAAGCGCACCGAACACACGCACACACGACCATCTTATAAAATCCTAGTCTTTTAATAACATACAAAAACATAAAAATGGTTTTATTTCTTTTAGTAACAGAAAAAAATCCTAGTCTTTTAATAACATCAAACCGCTCAGTGTTTTAGATTTGAACTTCTAGGGGTTTTTAAAGGGATAAAGTCCCTTTTTTATAAATTTGTGTTGAAATGCTTTATTTTTTTTAGTTTGGCCTTCTTGGGTTTGTAATAAACGTTGGACTTCTTCGCCTTTTAAATTTGAACTTCTAGGTTTTCTAGAAACGGGAAAGTCCATTTTTTAATATAAATTTTGAAATGATCAACTTTTTAAATTTGAACTTCTAGATTTTTTAAGAAATAGGGAAAATCCTTTTTTTTTTATATTTATTCGATTGCTCCGTCTTTTTATTTGAACTTCTCTTTTTTTTTCTTTAGTACCGGAAAACACGAGTTTTTCTAGCAAATATCGAACTGCTTTGGTTATTCAATTCGAATTTCTAGGTTTTCTAGAAATGTTGAAAATCCTTTTTATATTAATTTGTCACTTCTTCGTTTTTATTTTGAACGTCTATTTTTTTTTCTTTAGTAGCGGTTACAAAAGTGAGTTTTTAGTAATCATTTAATTGCTATGTTAATTTATTCTGAACTTCTCATTTTCTTAGAAACGAGAAAATTCATTTTTTTATAAATATTGAACTGATCTGTTTTTTAAATTTGAACATCTTGTTTTTTTGCTTTAGTATAGGAAAATAATTAGTTTTTTTCATAAATTTTGAATTAATCCTTTTATTGAAAAAAAATCGTGTCAGGAATGCCCCTGAACTTCTTTTATGGCGAACCACCCCATGTTTGGTTTTCGTACAATTTCATTTCTATTTTTCCAAACTTCCTGATCTATTAGTCTATAAAATCCCAAACTTCCGCAAACTATTTTTTTATTGTTTGTCAAAGCGTACTTCTATTTATTTAATGCACCGAGAGATGGACAAATATAAAAGTTGTAAGTTTTTTAGATAGGCAAACAACCTTTTTGTGAACATGTATTAAGACCACACACACACACTGGAGGACCTATGCAACACACACACACACACACACACACACACACTGGAGCACACACGAATGCTCAACAAAAGAAAAAAAACCTGAGTGCACACATGTGAGCTCGCAACACACATGTGAGCTCGCAACACACATGCAAACGCACGAGCACACACACAGGAGACATCACAGTCCGGACGCACGCACCAGACACACTAGTCTTATTAGTAATTATACTTCATAGTGCTCTTTCTTGATTTTGACTTTTATGGAACTCTTCTTTTGAACTTCTGATTCTGAATATCTTCATATAATCACGAGGCCAACAGGTTTGACTGTATGAACATTCAATTATCTGCACTCTGAACTCTGAAGTATACTACTGTAGTTCTAGAGCAACCTCTGCCATTTAGTTATCTGAACTCTAGCTAAAGTTGTTCAACTTCGTGCCAAATTGCAGACGAGCACTTACGTGTAGCAGTAGTAGGGGAGCGAAGCTTCATGACATGGGCTAAGTGGCGACGACGACGGTAGGTCTTGCAGCCTGCAGCAGCCACAAAAAACGGAACATGTACACAAACTCGTGGATAGTAAAGTCTTCTGCATTTTTGCGCAAACTTTTTCCTGGTACACATATGTGACCTTCTCCCATCTTTTTATTTGAACTTATTTTTAGGAGAAATTTGCTGCCGTCAATTTTCTTCACATATAAGGTAAGACAAACAAACTCATTTTAGCAAAACTAGATGGTGGTCAGAAAATTTGTCATGCTGTCGACGTAGGTACACAAGTAACTAAATTTTCATTTGAGGTAAATTATGCAAATACGAGCACACACAAAAACCACAAAAGCAACATACACTTGACCATTTTCTAATGAGTAGCTATACTGACGCATTCTTTTTCAAGTTTTAGATTGTTCAAATCTACCTACAAGAATAATACGTGGACTAAATTGGAGGGATATGAGTTTCAGAAATGAAAGGAAGTTGCAGCACGCTCCAACTCCATGAGCAGAAGAAGAACCAGGGGACAGCTCGTTATGCGTTCGAGGTGCGCATGAGCAGTTGCCGTGGAAGCAACAGAAGCTAGGGGGGTATGTCATGTTTTTGACGTGCTGACCGCCGTCTGACAAAGACAAACGTGTGCCAGGTGGGATCAACCGCGTTGGTACAGTAAACTGTTGCTGGTCCAACCACTGATCCGTCTGCAGTTCACATAACGCCCAACCTGCAATAGAACACGAAGAAATCAGAGCTACACGAACTTGGAGAAAAGAGGAGCGCAAGGAGTAGTGGCTCTCGCCGGCTGCGTCGGGGCGTGCACACCAGTGGAGTGGATCGAACGAGCGGCACCTTAGGACGAGCGAGGAGGCGTGCAGCTGCAAGGATAGCTGGGAGATGGGGGATCCCGGTCGTGTGCAGCCGAGCCAGGGGATGCAGTGGCCGGTGAATGTGCGGCGGTGGGGGTGTGGTGGGGATCGAGGGCGGCGACGGGAGGCGATTTGGGAATGGAAAGAGGTGCGCTGGGGATGGGGCCCGGTGCCGGGAGGCGCGCCAGGGATCGGACGGCGGCCGCGAAAGGCGCGCCGGGGCTGGGGAGGCGGCCGCGAGAGGCGCGTCGGGCCGGCAGGGTCGTCGGCGAGAGGCGCGTCGCCGGAGCCGGGGGCTGGAGGTGGGTTGGGGTGGATCCGCGCCGCCATGGGGATTCTGGGATCGGGACGAGCCGGAGCAGTTAGTTTTCTGTGGATCTGGGCGTGATCCAAATAGTCCATATATATATATATATATATATATATATATATATATATATATATATATATATAGGATTAGAAATTCTAGAAAAACGCACTAACGGGTTAGACCCGATCAAGGTGCCCAGGCACCTAGGTGCCCCAAACATTTTACACACACACATATATAACCTGAACATAACCTGAACTGCCTGAGTAACGCGCTTGAATTTTCCTGTGTACGAATCCGAACTTCTGGCTATCTTCGCAACCGTGACTTCTACCGCAATTTTTTCTGATTATTCGTGATGTTTGTGATGCAAGTGTAATGTGGACACGATTTTTAGCAACTAAATACTCGTTTTAAATAGGAATCTCGCTCATAGGCGGATTTTGCACTCGGGTCGTGATGAACTCGTGTTTTTTGCAATTTTACTGCCTGAGCTGTTCGACCTGAACTTCCCCATGTGCTAGGTTGAACTTCCGTCAACATAGCCCAAATGGGGCTTGCTATATGCCGTTGGAAAGCTATGGACACCAGTATCATCACCTAAGTTAAAATTTTGGCAAAATGTAAGCGGTTTAAGAGCAGTTTTAAAAACCGTTTTTTCTTCACATAAAAAACGTGAATCATATTTTCGATCGTATTTCTAAAGTGTTTATCGGAATGAGGCAAATAATATGGCGTTGGAAAGCTGCTGAAAAACCGCTCATTCCACATGTTGAAAGTTTTCTCTAATTCTCCACGGTTAAAGAGTAATTCGGAAAATCGTAGAATTTCGCAAACGGAACACCCGAGTTCGTATTTTCGATATTATTTCTAAATGGCTAATCCAATTGAGGCAAATAATATGGCGTTGGAAAGCTTATGAAAATGGCTACTTTTTCATGTTAAAAGTGTTTTCTAATTTTGAATGGTTTAAAAGTAATTTAGAAAACGGTACAAGTTCCACCGAGTTCGTATTTTCGAGCTAATTTTTTAACCGTAGATCCGAATGCAGTAAATGATATGGCGTTGGAAAGCTTGATGAAATGCGAAACTGTTTTGTATATATTGTTTATCCTAATTCGTTACTGTTTTATGTCAGTTTTGAAAATGGCTAAAAACGTATTTTTGCCGTAATTTCTACAAACTTTATTGGAATGGGGCAAATAATATACCTCTGAAAAGCTACGGAAAATGCGAAACTTTTTCATGTTGATTGTTTTCTCTGATTCCTAGCCGTTTTTATGTAATTTCGAAAACGGCGAGATCACTCGTTCTGCCTTTATTTCGAAACAGTTTCTTCGAAAATGCACCGCGTGAAGAACCTGACCTTCTCGGCATGTGTACCTGAACTTCACTCTGTTTTTCACGTGATTTTTTGCCCGTAGCTCTCCATCCACTTGCCGAAACACTCACCGGAATTGAGCAAGTAATATACCGGTGAAAAGCTGATGTAAACATGCAACTTTCCCGTGTTGATCGTTTTTTCATACTCGCGACAATTTTAAAAGTTTTCCATCTCAAATTCATTCACTATAGTAGTCGAACTTCCTGCTGTTTTCACGTTGAACTTCTATGACGTATTTTCGTTTGTAATTTTCCCATTCATTTCGTCTGTGTTATACAAATGATATTCCTTTTGTACAAATTTCTCTCACAATATTTTTTTCAACTTTATCCGATGGAAGACTTGAACTTATAACAACAAAAGTTTTAGCATTTCCTTTTTCATTCTTTTTTCATACAGAATGCACACCGTGTAGTACGTGAACTTCTCACAGTTATCAATCCAAACTTCTGAGATCATGCATTCTGTCTTCATCGCAAAAACAAAGTATTCGAAGATGCACTGCATGAAGAGGTTGAACTTCTAGAGCAATTCTATTTGAACTTCACTCTATTTTTCACGTGCTGCTATTTTTATAAACTCCATACTTCTCTGCTATTTTAATTTGAACTTCGTAGTTCCATTTTCATAGAAGAAAAAATTGATTTTTTTAAGAAAGCGTCGAACAACTTTTTTGAATTTAATTTTTGTTCTAGAAACGAGAAGAATATGAGGTTTTGTATACATCGAGTTGCTCCGTTATTTTAGTTTGAACTTCTTAGTTTTATTCTTTAGTAACAAGAAAACTTTAGGTTTTTTTTAAAACGCCAAAAAGATGTTGTTGTTTTTTGTTTTTTAAACTTGTAAATCCTAGGTTTTAATATACTTTGAACTTCCATGTTATTTTTAGTTGAACTTCACATTTTTATTTTTAATTAAATATTTTTTTGATTTTTCAAACAGAAGCATAAAACAACAACTTGATGTCCATATAGAGTCAACCTTCTTCAACAATTCACTTTGAACTTCAAATAAACAAATTTGAAAAACCAAAAATACTTGCACAGTACCGCAACCATTCTCATCCTTTTTTTGAGAAATACATGAAGAAAAATGTCCAACCCTTTTGTTGGCATTTCAACAAACAGATGAATGGCATAAAAAGAGAGGGATCTAGGCAGCGTCGCGGCGTGGAGCTCCGAACGACGGTGTTGTGCAGTGGTGTGGGAGTACAACGATGAGCACCTCTGGGCCGTTGGGGCTCCTTCTACTGCAGTTCAAAGACAGATGCGGGGGAAGGAAGCACCGGCCATCCCATGGCGCATGTTGTTGGTGCAGGGCGTGTCGACGACGGGGAAGCCCCTGGAGGCGTCCAATCCAGATGACCGGCAGTGGCGGCGGCCGGTGCCATCTCTGGGTCAGTAGACCGTGGGCTTCGGTGGCGCAGTGCTCGCCGGCTGGGGCGGCGCGGGTCGATGATGCCGCTGCTGTGGGTGGAATGGCGCATGGCCGCATGAGTAGGCCGGATCCAGGCTAGAGGGCATCACTGGGGAGGCTTGGGCAGAGGGCGCCGGCAGTGGTGGTTGGGACGGAGGCCGGTGGTGGACGTGGTCAGGGAGAGGATGGCGGCAGCGGCCGTGGTAAGGGCGGACGGCCGTGGCGGAGGTGGTTGGGTCGGAGGCCGGCGGCGTGGGCGGTGGCGACACCATCCGGGCGGCGCATGGGACCAATGGGGAGGGGACGGCAGGCAGGGGTGGCTCGGGGCCTGCCGCGAGGGGGCGGCGCGGGGCGGCGGGCAGGGGCGGCGCGGGGCCTGCAGGGAGGGGGCGGCGCGGGGCCTGCGGGGATCGGGCGATGGGGAGGAGAAGGTCGTGGGTGTATAGCGGGCCGTTCTGGACGTGCACGACGGGACGACTTTTTTTTTGTACTGTCGGGCCCTTACAGGGCCACCGTGATCCAAATAACTATTCTGATCCCGTGATCAGAATAGTGTTACTCTCTCTCTCTCTCTCTCTCTCTCTCTCTCTCTCTATATATATATATATATATATATATATATATATATATATGATCGGTTCTACGAGAAATTTTATTTATATATATGCATAACGTGTACAATATGTATTATCATAAAATATGTTTGAAATGAAAAAGAACTAAATGGAAAACACAAAACTAAAAGGAAAAATAAACCATAAACCCAAAACCCCTAAAGCTTTTAGTCCCGGTTGGTGTAACCAACCGGGACTAAAGGCCCCAGCCCCTCAGCGCATGCTCGTGCCACTTGGTGGGCCTTTGGTCTTGGTTCGTGTTGAACCGGGACTAAAGGGGGGCTTTAGTCCCCATCCTTTAGTGCTGGTTCCAGAACCGACATTAAAGGGCCTTACAAACCGGGACAATAGCCCGATTCTGCACTAGTGCAACCTGGGATTTTGAGTCAACCCATACGCTATACATTCTAACTGGGTCAAAAAAAGATAGACCATTGCAAGTTATCCAGACGAACGCAGCAACCCAGTCCACGTCGAACTTCCTCGTCCCGACTCCCTGGTTGACCCCGACGCCCCAGCCGACAGCGGCCTCGCCGTTTCTCACAGGCTCGGCAACGGTCGCGCCCCTGCCACC
Organism: Aegilops umbellulata; assembly: GCA_032464435.1. Lineage (NCBI taxonomy): Eukaryota > Viridiplantae > Streptophyta > Magnoliopsida > Poales > Poaceae > Aegilops > Aegilops umbellulata. The sequence goes on along the minus strand of CP136057.1, from coordinate 388,069,891 downwards.
GCCCAGGAAACTCCCACCCTCCTCCCGCCCGCCTGCCCCGTCCTCTGTTCCAGCCGCATCTCCCTACATGCCCCTACCCAAGCGCGCCTGCCCTGCCTGTGCGCGATTGTGTTGCTGCCGCCGGTCAGCTGTCGGGTACCCTTGTCCTCATAGCCTCGCCCCTTGCAAATCCGGCCAATTTTCTCAATCACTAATCTGCAGAAACTAGAATACCCCCATCTAAGGTACCAAAATACCCAAATTTCTGATTTAGGGTTTGCTTTTTTGCACTATGCTATCCACTACATGAACATACATAATTTTGCACATCATTTCGGCCTCAATTAGCTTTATTGATAGAAAGTAGTTTTCTTGTAGATTTGTTGAAAAATGAAGAGGGCTGGAGACACTGTTACTCTTTTCCAGAGAGAAGCTATAAAGATAGGGAAGAAGAAGAAGGCAGAGAATATGCCGGATGTGGCTGAAGAGCAAACCGGCGAACTTGTGTGTATGCCAGTTGTGATTGAGGAGCAAACTGAAGAACCAACATTGTCTATGTTGAATGTGACCATAGAGAAAACTGAAGATGTGTCACCGCCTTCACCACCAGTTTATGATTTTAGTCATCTTAAACATGATCCTGGGGAAAGGATACCCATTGCAAGTTATCTTGTCAAAGATCAAGACGCATTTTGAAGATCATATATCCTTAAAAAGCCATTAAAACCTTATTCACATGACTTTAAAAAGGGACCAATTGGGAGTAGAGAACGTTCATTCAATCCTTTGTGGCTTCATAATCATAGTTGGCTTGAATATTGTATCAAGGAGGAATCTGCATCTTGCTTTGTATGTTACTTGTTCAAAAAGAAAACTAGTGGTAAGGGAACTAATGCATTTACTGATGGTGGTTGGAGGAATTAGAATAGAGAGGATGCTCTTCCTAAGCATGTTCGTTGTGTAACAAGTGTGCACAGTGCAGCTCAACAGAGATATAACTTACTTGTGAATCCTCGTGAAGCAATTGATGACCTTTTTGTTAAGGTGAATAGTAAGGATGTACATCATTACAAGATGAGGTTAAAGTATTCACCTAGATGATTGCAATTTATTCTTCATAAAGGATTGACATTTCGTGGGCGTGATGAAAGTGAACAGTGTAGCAATAGAGGAAACTTCCTTGAGCTATAGAAGTGGCTTGTAGAAAATAGTGAGGAGAATAAGTATGTATTGAAGAATGCACCAGGTAACTGCAAATTGACTTCTCATCAGATACAACATCAGATTATTCAATGGTGTGCAGTACTTACTAGGAAGCAAATTATTGATCAACTTGGTGATGAGCACTATGCTATTCTATCTGATGAGTCTAGTGATGTATCACGTAAAGAACAACTAGCTTTGTGCTTGCGGTTTGTTGATAAAGTAAGAACGTCATGTGAGCACTTTCTTGGAGTTGTTCATGTAAATGACACTACTTCATTGTCACTTAAGGAAGCAACTGAAACTTTACTTACAAATCATGGTTTGACTATAACTCAAATTCGTGGGCAAGGATATGATGGGGCTAGTAATATGAGAGGGGAAATTAAAGGACTGAAAACATTGATCATGAAAGAGTCACGCTTTGCGTATTATATTCATTTTTTTGCACATCAACTCCAGTTATTTCTTGTTGCTATTGCCAAGGGAAATGATGATTGTGTGTGGTTTTTTGATCGAGTGTCTTTATTAATGAATGTTATTGGAGTGTCTTGTAAGCGTCATGACATGCTTCGAGATGCTAGACTTCAGAATATCATGAAACTACTTGAATGTGGTGAGTTACAAACTGGGAGTGGTTTGAATCAAGAGATGGGGTTACCTAGGCATGGAGATACTCGGTGGGGCTCTCATTATAAAATTGTTCTCAACATTATTGCTATGTATCCCACAATCCGTGATGTGCTCATAACTCTTGGACAAGATGCTTTAGAAAGAAGTGATTGGCCCAAAGTTCATACTATTCTTGGAGTGTTTGAGTCATTTGACTTTATTTTCAATGCATACTTGATGCTTGTCATTCTTGGATACACAAGTGATTTGTCTGATTGCTTGCAAAGAAGAGACCAAGATATTCTTACTGCAATGGCACTTGTTAGAACCGCAAAAAGTAGAATACAAGAACTTAGGTCTAATAGGTGGGATGCATTTCTGCAAAAGGTCACACTATTTTGTAACAAGCATGGCATTCAAGTTCCTATAATGGAAGATAACTATGTGCCTTATGGAAGACCAACATGGTTTCTTCGACCCCAAACAAATGATGGTCACTTTAGAAGGGAAGTTTTTCTTGGAGTCGTTGATCAAATTAGTCAACAGCTTGAAAATCAGTTTGATGAGATCAATATGGAATTGCTATCTTGTATGTCTGCTTTGAATCCCGCCAACTCATTTGTTACTTTTGATGCACAAAAGGTATGCAAACTTGCTTCTAATATTTGTATTGCTTTCAAAATTGGTACCCAGTCTCTTCAACTCATTTATTTCTTTTGATGCGCCCAAGGTACGAAGACTGTTTGAGTTTTATCGCATAGACTTTTCAAGTGCCGACTTGATACACCTTGAACTACAACTTGATAACTATGTTGATGATATGAGAAATGATGAGAACTTCCAAGGCCTTGGAAATCTTGTTGATCTCTCGGTTAAGCTTGTTCAAACACGGAGACACATAGTTCATCATTTGGTGTACTTGCTTTTAGAATTGGTATTGATTCTACCGGTGGCAACAGCAAGTGTCGAGTGAGTATTTTCTGCCATGAGTATAGTCAAGAGCAAGTTGAGGAATAAGATGCGTGATAGTCTTTTGGATGATTCCCTAGTTACATACATTGAGAGGGATGCTTTCTCCGAGGTGAATGAACATGACATAATTGATACCTTCATGGCAATGAAAAAGCGTAGGCCAGAAACTTAGTCTTTTTGAACTTCTGAAGGTATGTACTATGGTCCATGTACTATTTACTGTGTAGGCTTCTTTATGCAAAACTGAAATTTAATTGGGAATGTAAGTGTGTTCGTAAGACCATATTGATATATTTCTTTGTGCTATTCATAATTAGTTAGAACGTTCACATGTCATATTAGTTATAAAAAAATCGGGCGGATCACCCTGTTGTTAAATGCTAGCTCCGCCACTGGTGAGAAGGAAGAAAAGCCGCAACACCGTTGAGATGCACATGGACATATTGATATTGGGGTCTTGGGTCGTGATTATTAGTTAGGGGCATGTGGTAATTTTTCTTTTCTGTTACAATGCATAGGTTTATTTGCTAATGTCATGAAAAAAAGTAAGTGGACATATTTAGGTCTTCAGCCATGGTTATTAGATTAGACACGCGTGGTTTTTTCTTTCATTGCAACTCACATGTTCTTTTGTTGTTCTTCTTATCCTCATATCCGGTGCCTAGCATATCCAAAGAGGCGTGCAGGATCAACGTCTACGTGTCAATTACAAACGCATGAGTCACTTTGCAGCTCCTTGACGACCTTCGCAGCTGTCGACTCGATCATTCAAAACCAACGGCGTGCTGAGCAGTTCTCCTCTATATCATCATGGTACTACAAGACAAAGAAAGCGTACGTTCGCATCGAATCCGCAAAGCATAGAGATGGATCCGTCGATCGGCAGAGAGATCTCATAGTTTAAGGCAACCGATCATACATACAGTCAATCTTCCAGAGCCTCCCCCGCAAAAAAAAAAAAAAAAATCTTCCAGAGCCTCATCGGTGCCTGACATGTATGACACGTACGCTCTCTGCGCTTATTTAATTATGTATAGCATGTTTAATTAATGGAAAGCTGCGAGCTTCTCTTCACTTCCTCTGCGATACTACTGTTTGCATTCCTGCTCGGCTGCTCCCTAAACCGAATGCATGCATGCAGTGTAGCAGAGTCAATTAACCCTTCATCTTCTTTCTGCGAGAAGTTAACCGAGTCCTCTGTAGCACTATCCGATCAATTAATAAACGAAACTCGATGTCTACCCAGATCGTGCAATGTATATCGATCGAGTAAGCTACTCCCTCTGTCCGGAAATACTTGTTCTAGAAATGGATAAAATGAATGTATTTATAACTAAAATAAATCTAGATACAACCATTTCTAGAACAAGTATTTCCGGACGGAGGAAGTACGTAGCCGTACGTACAATACCACACTGTAAGTGTACTACTACATTATAGCCTACGACCAGGGTACGGACAAGTGCTACCGATGCAAGTACTAGTAGTATCAGAGAAGCAGCGGCTGACAAAATCGTCTGGATTCTTCGCAGTCCACTATGCGATCGATCAACCGCTCGCTTTGCCGTCGGCGAAACGCAAGCGGGGTGTATCTACGGACGAATCACTGCCCAAGATAGCAGCACCCCCACATACTCGATCCAGTCCAGGAGACACGAAAGTACAGAGAGACGAGAGATATCGATCTACGTAGGAGTACGTCGTGAGGTCAGGTGTAGGCGTGTAGGTAGGCACATGCACGCATAATGCGCACGGGTAATTAAGCCGCGTACTGTGCCTAAACCTCTAGGGACGCAGAGGCTGCTGCTGCAGCCGCGTGCAGGCGCAGACGCGGCCAGCTGCTGCTTTCAGGTCCGAGTAGACCTAGGCTTTGGAAGCTAGGGTTGGAGTTAGTGCATGAATGACTGCATGTGGATGGACCTGTGAGCACAGAGAACAGAGATCGGCTTTCATGCACCTGGGGCGTGCAGGTGCGTCCATCAGGTGCGACGGTGCGTGTGGCGTTGCAGCTCCATGATTGGGGATGGTAGCAATGGTTCGACGTGGATTGATCGGAGCTGTCTCGATCGACTTTCTGACGTGTCAGGGAGGTGGCCTTTGATCCACGTATGGACGCCCCGGGCTAGCTAGCTCTAGCCAGTTGGAATTAGCTGGTTGCCCAATAAAGGGCTTGTTTGATTCTTGGCCTTGCATTGCTATATTTTGTCATATATTCTTGTCAAGCTTGCCTAACTTCATTTTCATAAAATTAGAGGTGAAGGTTAGTAAGCCGGAGCCGCCGCCCGCCGCTCGCCGGAGCCGCCCCGCCGCCAACGTAGCCGCCGTCGCCGGCGGTTTTCCTTAGAAAACCGCCCGGTTTTTCTCTTAAGAAGATGCGATTTTTTAGATTCGTTTTTTTATATAGATCGGTTTTTTTCGATTTATTTATTTAGCGAGCGTTCGTTCTTTTGTTCGTTTTAACAAACGTGTTCATCGTTTAGATCCAGATAACGAACGTTCGTTCGTTAACCTGTTCGTCGTTTTTCTTTTTCTCGGATTTTTCCGCGATTATTTCTGATCGCGATTTCTGATCCGATTTTCGTTTTAGTATAACTTTTCGCTCGTTTATCGGAATCAGGCGATTCAAGCGCCTGAAGTTTTGTCTCGAAACTCTCTTTTCGTTTAACCAAATTAAACAAGTTTTTGCTTCTGCAAAATATGACTTAGATCCAGATTAGTAAAACGAAGTTTGTTTCTTTCGCCGTTTGACTTTCGTTGCTTCGTTTGATTTGATTTTTTTTTTGCAAACTGGAGTTCCTAAGTTGAACTTTCTGGTTAGATCTCTTATTTGAGTTTTACCTGTGCATTAGGTGAATACTTATTGTATGCTTATTAGTTTGTCTGCGATAGAATACCCGTAGTGCGCCGCCTGTTACTTCGAATCTCTAGGTATCGTGGATCATCAGCAAGGCAAGTAACACTTTGATCATACCTCCTTACTACCCAGTTTTATTGCATTAGATCAATCCTCAAACATTGCATAATTAGGATCTAATTAAATTGTGGGATGGGAAGTAGTTGAGGTAGTACCTATTACCTGTTTTATTATCAAACCTTTGGGAGTTACTTCTACGTTTGCTTATTATGCCATGCTATGCTAGTAGACGTGGATTGGGTGAGTGATATCCATGACAGATGTGAGTTTGTTAATTAATGGTTTATCTAAGGTGGCAACTTAAACACACATCTGGGTGGATTAAGATACCTGGGTATTCCAGAATTGCCTGTTGTTTTTCTTTATGGACCGCCACCCAGGCCCAAAGGGATCATGAGATTTTTCATACTAGAAACTTCTGTGTGCAGCCACAAGCTATTATGGGCTCTAGCATAGTTGATTAAGTCGTGCGAACTCTTACAGGGTAGACTAGCAGATGTAGGGGAAAGTAGGTGTATCGGTCTATCCATTGTAAGGTGTAAGCGCTTCTGAAAGACTATGTCTCGGTCATCCGTTTCTCAAACACCATGTAGTGCGAGAAATCCAACGGAGGCGATCGAGTCTTGTGGGGAAAAGTGCGCAAACCTCTGCAGAGTGTACAAACTAATCATGATTAGCCGTGTCCCCGGTTATGGACGTTTTGAGTATCTAGTACTTGGATTATCATGTGAATCTCATCATGTTATTTTAAATTAATTTTGTTGGGTTTTAATGATGATGCTTAATTGGGATTGAGGATGCTGTGAACCATTCTCAATGTTTAACAACCACCATGATAGTTAAATAAAATTTATTCCTTTGCAGTAGGGAAAAACTGGCTTTATGCAAAAACTGTAACCATAGAGCTTTCCACCAGCCATATATGCATGTAGTATAGGCTTAATATTTCATTACTCTCTATGTGTTACATTGCCAGCATGTTCCATGTGCTGACCCGTTTTCGGGCTGCAACGTTTCATGTTGCAGACTTTTCAGACGACGAGTAAGGTGCTTTAGGTCGTGGTTCTATACTCAATGATGCCGTTGGAGTTGATGGACTCGCTTATCTTCCAAGTCTTCCGCTGTTTATCATTATTAGATGGCCTTAAGCCATATTTATTGTAATAAGTTCTCTTTGAGGCATTCGATGTAATAAGTGTGTGATTGCTACTCTGTTATAAATCCTTCAAGTACTGTGTGGTGTCAGCATTACTGATCCAGGGATGACACCTGAGCACAAAGATCAGACTGTTTGAGGTCTGGTCGCTACACTTATATTGCTCAATATAAATAGTGGAAATGATAATTTACAGTAGGCATTGTGTGAGAACAATTATGAATCTTGTCTTTCAGAGTACCAAAGTGAATGATTTGTCTTTATCATACTAACCTATCTCACGAACTTCCATGAAGTTTTGTGTGATTGAAGTTTTCAAGTTTTGGGTGAGATGTCGATATGAGGAGAATAAGGAGTGACAAGACCCTAAGCTTGGGGATGCCCAAGTCACCCCAAGGTAATTGATATGTCTCCAATGTATCTATTATTTTTTATTCTTCCATGCTATTTGTGACGCCCCCGATTCAATCATACACTAATCATGCACGCAAATGTGTACGATCAAGATCAGGGACTCACGGGAAGATATCACAACACAACTCTACAAATAAAAATAGGTCATACAAGCATCATAATACAAGCCAGGGGGCCTCGAGGGCTCGAATACAAGTGCTCGATCATAGACGAGTCAACGGAAACAACAATATCTGAGTACAGACATAAGTTAAGCAAGTTTGCCTTAAGAAGGCTAGCACAAACTGGGATACAGATCGAACGAGGCGCAGGCCTCCTGCCTGGGATCCTCCTAACTACTCCTGGTCGTCGTCAGCGGGCTGCACGTAGTAGTAGGCACCTCCAGAGTAGTAGGAGTCGTCGTCGAAGGTGGCGTCTGGATCTTGGGCTCCAGCATCTGGTTGCGGCAACCAAGAAGAATGCAAAGGGGAAAAAGAGGGAGAAAAGCAACCGTGAGTACTCATCCAAAGTACTCGCAAGCAAGGAGCTACACTACATATGCATGGATATATGTGTAAAGGGCCATATCAGTGGACTGAACTGCAGAATGCCAGAATAAGAGAGGGATAGCTAGTCTTATCGAAGACTACACTTCTGGTCGCCTCCGTCTTGCAGCATATAGAAGAGAGTAGACTGAAGTCCTCCAAGTAGCATCGTATAGCATAACCCTACCCGGCGATCCCCTCCTCGATGCCCTGTTAGAGAGCGATCACCGGGTTGTATCTGGCACTTGGAAGGGTGTGTTTTATTAAGTATCCGGTTCTAGTTGTCATAAGGTCAAGGTACAACTCCGGGTCGTCCTTTTACCGAGGGACACGGCTATTCGAATGGATAAACTTCCCTGCAGGGGTGCACCACATAGCCCAACACGCTTGATCCCATTTGGCCGGACACACTTTTCTGGGTCATGCCCGGCCTCGGAAGATCAACACGTCGCAGCCCCACCTAGGCACAACAGAGCGGTCAGCACGCCGGTCTAAACCTATGCGCGCAGGGGTCTGGGCCCATCGCCCTGAGCACACCTGCACATTGCGAACGCGGCCGGTGAGCAGACCTAGCAACCTCCAGTACAACGGAAGTCACGTTACGCGGTCCAACCCGGCGCGCGCCACTCAGTTGCTGACGTCAAGAAGTGCTTCGGCTGATACCACGACGTCGGGATACCCATAACTACTCCCGCGTAGGTGGTTAGTGCGTATAGACCAAATGGCCAGACTCAGATCAAATACCCAGATCTCGTTAAGCGTGTTAAGGATCGCGAACACCGACTAGGGCCAGGCCCACCACAAAGTAACAGTCGGGGGCCGTCGGGAACCCAGGCCCACCTCTACAGGGATGGAGCCACCTGCCCCTTCAGCCCCCATCTCCGAACAGTATCACAGGTAATGTAACAGTGTAAAGTATATAGTATGCCCGTGATCACCTCCCGAAGTGATCACGGCCCAGTAGTATAGCATGGCAGACGGACAAGAGTGTAGGGCCACTGATGGAACACTAGCATCCTATACTAAGCATGTAGGATTGCAGGTAAAGGTATCAACAGCAGTATCAAAGACAGGCTATGCATCAGGATAGGAATAACGAAAGCAGTAACATACTACACTACTCTAATGCAAGCAGTATAGAGGAGAGTAGGCGATATCTGGTGGTCAAGGGGGGGGGGGCTTGCCTGGTTGCTCTAGCAAGAGAGAGGGATCGTCAACTCCGTAGTCGTACTGGGTAGCAGCAGCGTCGGTCTCGGTGTATAGCGAGAGAAGAGGGGGGAGAAACAATAAATATTTAAGCAAACAGATGCATAGCGATGCATGACATGACAAGTAACGGTGTTAGGGGTGCCCTAACGCGGTATGCGGTGATACCGGTGAAGGGGGGAAACATCCGGGAAAGTATCCCCGGCGTTTCGCGTTTTCGGGCAGAGGAGCCGGAGGAGAAAGTTTGCGGGTTCGATAGGTTAGGGATGCGTGGCGGACGAACGGGCTGCGTATCCGGGTTCGTCTCGTCATTCTGAGCAACTTTCATGTACAAATTTTTTCATCCGAGCTACGGATTATTTTATATTAATTCTTAAAGATTTAATTTATTTTTTTGAATTAACAGAATTTATTTAATTAGAAATTGCAATTATGACGTCAGCATGATGTCAGGGTGATGTCAGCAGTCAACTAGTCAGTTGACCTAGTCAAACTGACATGTGGGTCCCACTGGTCATTGACTGTTTAGCCTAATTAGGGTTTAATTAAACTAATTACTGTTTATTTAAACTAACAGGTTAATTAGATTAATTAATTAAGGTTTATTAACTTACTTAATTTAGTTAATTAATTAATTAAATTTATTATTATTATTATTATTATTTATTTATATATATATATATATATATTTAACGTTCTGGGAGCGGGCCCCCTTTGTCATAGGGCCCTGGGGGCTAACGGGCACACGGGCGTGCGGTTGCCGCGGGTGCGGGCGCTGGGCGTCAGCGCCCGACTGGGCGAGCGCCTAGATCGACAGGCAGAGGGGGCGCCAGCCACGGGCGTGGCGAGGCCGTCGGGCGTGGCCGCCGGCGCCCACGACGCCGGCCAAGGGAACGGAGGGCGGCGCCACAGGAGGGCGGTGACGGGCGTTCAGCGCGGCAAGGCCTCGCGCGAGAGGAGGAGAGCGGGGCGGTCGGAGCACCGGAGTTGGCCGCGGACATGGCGGAGTCGCCGGTGCAGGGGGGTGCAGGAGCGGGGCAAGGCGAACGACGCAGCAGCGGGTCGCGCGGGGCAGGGCACAATGGCCATGGGGGTGAGGCGGAGGCGGTGTGGGGTGGTAGCGGCGCGGACGGGATGCGTATAGCAGCCGGCAACGAGCAGCGGTGGCTAGCGCAGTAGTAGCAGCAAAGCAGGAGGCGGCGGGCGCACGCGCAGGTGGCCGAAGGTGTTGCGAGCGGCAGGGGCGTGTGGCACGCGCGGGGGCGAGCAAGTGGATGTTGGGGCGTGCGCGTGCGAATGAGGGCGCGGTGGCCACGAGCGCTGGGCGTGAACGAGGTGCCGATGCGGGCGGCAGAGCACGGCGAGGGTCGTGCAGCGCGTGCGGTGAGCGCGGTGAGAGTGAGGCGCAGACGGGCATGGAGCAGGGGAAGAGAGGAGGAGAGGCTGGGCCTCACTTGCGGTGCAGGGGAACGGGGCGGCGAGGCTCGGTGATGCGAGTCGGGGAGGAGGACGAGGAAGGCGTGCGGTCCGGCGGGGGAGGCCGGCGAGGTCCAAGCGGCGGCGCGTGCTCCGGGCGGTGGCGTCGTGCCCCGATCCGATCTGGATCGGGGAGAGGGGGAGAGGAGAGGCGTGGGGAGTGGGGGAAAGCGGGCTGCGGTTAGGGTTTCCCCTGGTGGGGGTTATGGAGGGGAGGGGCTGGCCGGTTGGGCTAGGCCTGGTCGGTTGTGGCCTGGTGGGCCGAAGCTAAAAGGGCAGGGGGACTTTCCCCCTTTTCTGTTTTTTTGGATCTTTTACTTTTATTTATTTTGATTTTCTGTTTTATTTAATTTAGTGTATTTAGGCACTTTGTAAAATTATGTTTTCATCACTATAATTGCCATAGCAATATTTGTCACACACCGAACATTTTGTAATGTTTTGAAAACTTTGACTGTTTGTTAAATTTAAATTTGAATTTAGAGTGTTTGAACTAACACGCGAATACCAACGGTAAACGGGATGACGTGGCATCATTAGCGAAGTTTTACTGTAGCCTAATTATCCGGGCGTCACAATTCTCCTCCACTACAAGAAATCTCGTCCCGAGATTTAAGCGGTGGAGTAAGGGGGGGGGGGAAAGTGTTGGTAACGAAAACCTAACGAGTCTTCTCGGTCTTGGCTACCCCTTCGAAGAGGTAGACCCGTTTCGTTGATGTCTTCATTTCTCTGCTTCAGGTCATCATGATGAAGTTGTCGTCCTTCCTTCAGGATCTTCACCGCACTTACGAAAGGGTAAGAAGGGAAAACTCGATATGGATGAATTCTGACAAGATCGAGCATTAGCCGGTTAACTCAGTGAAGAAGCATAAGTATCTCTCGATTTGAAACTTAAGAAGATATCGAGAGCGAAGTAAGAAGGTACCATGAGAAGCTTCAAACGGATAGGCAATCGTTTGATGCCTAACCAGAAGGTGAAAGGGTTTCAGGGCAACAAGAATAGGTATTGCGCCTCATACCAGAATAGATCACTAGACAGGTGGTCCGTGAATTACATACGAAGTCAAGCGCGAGGAACAACCTTGGGAACAGGTGGTGTACAGGAGAGTCAGGTTTTGATCCTGGGACCTGTGGGTTATGGGACCACCATGTGGGATAAAAGTAGGAGTGGTGACATCTTGCATGGTCACGATAGAAGGCATGTCAGAGACTAGCCTGTCAGTTATGTCGGCAACAACATCGATACCAAGGGCGAGGGACGAAGAGAACCATTTTCCTGCTCGTTGAACGAGGCGGACCATTAGGCAAAGTTCTCGTCCATCGGTGGATACCGAAATGTCATCAACAATAGTAACAGGTTCTTACTAACAGAGTGGCACAAAGAGGGGCTTACCTAAGCAGGGAAATATCACTACTCAGATAAGTCTGATTATTGTAAAGGTTTAAATAAAGCAACGGAAAGGATGGTATGATTATCAGATTAAAATGAACAATGGAAAGGAAAATGTGTCTAAACACATATTTCAGGGGTATATCCTTCCCAAGGATAAGCACAACAGGATATGCATGACAGGTTATAATGCAGAAAACTCTTTAGGTAGGGGAGAGAATTTTCATGACATTATCCATACAGTGGTGTTTGGATAATTGAGCAGGAAACATTTAGTATTGGGCTTCAAATGTTCCTGTTGAAAATCGGACTACCATAGACATGCTTCGAGATAGTATTGACATGGTCAACAGGTGAAGATCAGACTTTGGAAACAAAAAGGATCCATTAGGAACAACTTATAGAATAAGTCTTACAATTTCCTCACGGAAGAATGACTAACCTTGCCAAGAAGGAAACTATAACAATAGGTCCTCCGGCCAGGTGTGCTAGGCATGACATCACCTTACCGGGTCATATAAAGACCAATGTTATAACTCTTGGAAATATGTTCCAACCATCATATCTGACCGAGATTCAGATCTGATTGGCGTCAGGATACCTCAGGCTCAGGATGCTTGAGAAGAAAAGGTGCAACACCAACTGACGAGATGACAATGTAAGATTCTCGGGAAATGACTATGGAAGTGAGTTCCGAGACAAGGGTTCATCATCATTAAACCAAGGAGAGGATGAGGGGGGTGGCTGATAGGCTCGGCGACCATTCATCGAGAATTCCAAAAAGACGGATTTCCACAATCATGTGAACAAGGAGATAACATTTTTCAGATCAAATGACATAATGATGTATGCTTGAGGGAAACACACACAATCTAAACATTGGTTGAAAGGTGTACGAAATATGGGCTTAGGTAGCATGACCGATGTTAGAATGGTGATTCGATAACCAATGGTCTAAGAATGAAATGTCGACCATTAACTACAAAGCGATATGGTTGCTAGAAGTACAGAATCCAAGCAACAACGTTCACCTGTTGGTATCCCGGCTAGAATCAACACGGGAACCAAGGAAGAATGATGATGGTGAGAAGTATCACTATACCAAGAATTTTTAAGAGGTGGAGCAATCCTCACCACCTTCATGATATAGAAGACAGTAATACTCCAAGGTAAAGAAGAACAAATGCTGCATAGCAAGGAACTCAAGGTATAACACAGAACACGAACAAGTTTGTGTTGGAGGGAAGGCAATAAAGTGGTCGATGATAATAAAATTCATCAAGGGCAAGGATGGTATTTCTCATCATGAATTCAATTGATATCCTAGAAGATCTCAGAATGCTGATGATGATCATGACACATTTGTTGAGAGATTTCATGAAGATGTAATCGACCGATGATGACATCAAGTCACAGGAATGATGAAGCAAAAGGTTATTGGAACCAAGGGTACGACACAAACTCGAAATCAAGTTTGCTGTTCAAGGAGAAATGATATGACGAGGAAGATGGACGTAAGCTTACCTCATCATTGAAAATTTTGCTACGGGGAGAAGGGCCAGGTAGCACAGCTAAAATTTAGTACGAAAATGATATAGACGATCAGGCCTGGGGATGACTTGAAGGGTTAATAAACTCGTAAGCAACGAAAATCACTTAGAGTTACTGAATCAGAGTGCGGACCCGATTCACTATTCGGTGTTCTCGTTTGACGACAATCCATAACCCAAGAAATTTGGGACCAGTGAGAAATAACAGTTGATGAAGAACCCATAAGAAGTTATGCAGTTCCATGATATTCTCAAGATACCATAGGGGAATACTCGAAGGTTGAGCAGAATCGAGGTTGGGCAGGCACATTGATCTGGATAAGACAAGCGATTTAACTTGTCGGAGAAATGGGGCCAAAGAAAAACAATCATGGTCGGAACCACGGTTGCAAGGGACCAAGCATAGATAAGAGAGAAGTTATCACAAGGGGATTATTATTACTACAAGAAGCTTCCATGATAAGTTCCACCTCGGGTCCATGGGCATGAACACAAAGTTCAAGGTCGACTCCCACTTCTCCAAAGCATAACCTTACATTCACTTCTCGTTTCAATAATGGCATTAGTGTTGAAAGTTTTACCTGGTGAAATACCAGATGAGTATGACCCGTGAAAACTTCAGAGTTCACACATATTAAGGAAGGCATAGATTCAACCCATCAGGGCATCTTAGGAACATATACCACAAACTTTGGAGTAAATAATACAAGCTCGAAAGTAGAGCATGCTTCAAAAGCAGATGATACGATTTACCAAAGGCATGGAAAGGCTCTCAAGGTTATTCAATATGAAGGACACTATCGGATAAAATCCAACAAAGGAACCGATGGTCCACATGGGATCTGATGTGAGCATCGGTACTCAACCAGAGGAAGAAGAATGCACGGGCATCATATTATAGAACATCCGAATAATTCAATGCTTAGATAACAAATGAATTATGACTTCCAAAACAAGGGATCAGAAGCAGACGCTCTGATCAAGGATGGATAAGTTGGATAGACCAGAGGCACAATCGACGACAAATAGTTTGGTCAAGAACCAGCTCATGTTCAAAAATGATGTCTAAGCCAGAAAGATAATTTAGAAGGGTTGATAGATGATTGTGTGCATTCACACACATGTTGAATCAATAGGATCAAAATGACGGTGTCAAAAGATACTAGTGAATATTGCCATATATATGGGAAGCATCCATAATGCAAGTAGAGAAGTATTTGCAGGGCAATAAAGCTGCTAAGGATTTTCGGAGGATTGAATAGTATTTCAAAGACTTTTGTGAAACACCTGAACAACTGGGGATGAGCGGATACTCGGAAGGTGCGAGAAATTATTCTTAGGGGTATTAAGGTGGCAAAGAACTGCAAGGCAGTAGGCACAAAATATTCTCGGGGTATCTTGTAATAACAAGATCGACCGGGAATAAAAGTAAGCACAGGTGTAAGTATTTATCCATAGGGATATTTCGGTGGAAGGGAATTGCAAAAGCAACGGGCACAAGGTCTCGAGAGAATATCGGAGAGTATCTTCGAAATCTTCTGGTGCAGCCGACGATCATCTGGACTGAAGGGGCTCTCCGGGAGAGAGTAGTTACGAGAACCTAGAGTCAGATTTAGTAAAATTATTTAACCCGAATAGAAGAGAGATCAGAGTCCTAGAGTATAGACGAGGAGTAAAAGATCCTAATACCACCCGATGGCGACGTGTGCCCGTAAGACACACATCCATGTTAGTAAAAGTTTTGCAATTTCTAGACTCGACTTCGGCCAAGGAGTTGAAAGGGGGATTCCTACAGGCAGTTGGCTCTGATACCAACTTGTGACGCCCCCGATTCAATCGTACACTAATCATGCACGCAAATGTGTACGATCAAGATCAGGGACTCACGGGAAGATATCACAACACAACTCTACAAATAAAAATAGGTCATACAAGCATCATAATACAAGCCAGGGGGCCTCGAGGGCTCGAATACAAGTGCTCGATCATAGACGAGTCAGCGGAAACAACAATATCTGAGTACAGACATAAGTTAAGCAAGTTTGCCTTAAGAAGGCTAGCACAAACTGGGATACAGATCGAACGAGGCGCAGGCCTCCTGCCTGGGATCCTCCTAACTACTCCTGGTCGTCGTCAGCGGGCTGCACGTAGTAGTAGGCACCTCCAGAGTAGTAGGAGTCGTCGTCGAAGGTGGCGTCTGGATCCTGGGCTCCAGCATCTGGTTGCGGCAACCAAGAAGAATGCAAAGGGGAAAAAGAGGGAGAAAAGCAACCGTGAGTACTCATCCAAAGTACTCGCAAGCAAGGAGCTACACTACATATGCATGGATATATGTGTAAAGGGCCATATCAGTGGACTGAACTGCAGAATGCCAGAATAAGAGGGGGATAGCTAGTCTTATCGAAGACTACGCTTCTGGTCGCCTCCGTCTTGCAGCATATAGAAGAGAGTAGACTGAAGTCCTCCAAGTAGCATCGTATAGCATAACCCTACCCGGCGATCCCCTCCTCGATGCCCTGTTAGAGAGCGATCACCGGGTTGTATCTGGCACTTGGAAGGGTGTGTTTTATTAAGTATCCGGTTCTAGTTGTCATAAGGTCAAGGTACAACTCCGGGTCGTCCTTTTACCGAGGGACACGACTATTCGAATAGATAAACTTCCCTGAAGGGGTGCACCACATAGCCCAACACGCTTGATCCCATTTGGCCGGACACACTTTTCTGGGTCATGCCCGGCCTCGGAAGATCAACATGTCGCAGCCCCACCTAGGCACAACAGAGCGGTCAGCACGCCGGTCTAAACCTATGCGCGCAGGGGTCTGGGCCCATCGCCCTGAGCACACCTGCACATTGCGAACGCGGCCGGTGAGCAGACCTAGCAACCTCCAGTACAACGGAAGTCATGTTACGCGGTCCAACCCGGCGCGCACCACTCAGTCGCTGACGTCAAGAAGTGCTTCGGCTGATACCACGACATCGGGATACCCATAACTACTCCCGTGTAGGTGGTTAGTGCGTATAGACCAAATGGCCAGACTCAGATCAAATACCCAGATCTCGTTAAGCGTGTTAAGGATCGCGAACACCGACTAGGGCCAGGCCCACCTCTCTCCTAGGTGGTCTGAACCTGCCCTGTCGCTCCACCACAAAGTAACAGTCGGGGGCCGTCGGGAACCCAGGCCCACCTCTACCGAGATGGAGCCACCTGCCCCTTCAGCCCCCATCTCCGAACAGTATCACAGGTAATGTAACAGTGTAAAGTATATAGTATGCCCGTGATCACCTCCCGAAGTGATCACGGCCCAGTAGTATAGCATGGCAGACGGACAAGAGTGTAGGGCCACTGATGGAACACTAGCATCCTATACTAAGCATGTAGGATTGCAGGTAAAGGTATCAACAGCAGTATCAAAGACAGGCTATGCATCAGGATAGGAATAACGAAAGCAGTAACATACTACACTACTCTAATGCAAGCAGTATAGAGGAGAGTAGGCGATATCTGGTGATCAAGGGGGGGGGGGCTTTCCTGGTTGCTCTGGCAAGAGAGAGGGATCGTCAACTCCGTAGTCGTACTGGGTAGCAGCAGCGTCGGTCTCGGTGTCTAGCGAGAAAAGAGGGGGGAGAAACAATAAATATTTAAGCAAACAGATGCATAGCGATGCATGACATGACAAGTAACGGTGTTAGGGGGTGCCCTAACGCGGTATGCGGTGATACCGGTGATGGGGGGAAACATCCGGGAAAGTATCCCCGACGTTTCGCATTTTCGGGCAGAGGAGCCGGAGGAGAAAGTTTGCGGGTTCGATAGGTTAGGGATGCGTGGCGGACGAACGGGCTGCGTATCCGGGTTCGTCTCGTCATTCTGAGCAACTTTCATGTACAAACTTTTTTCATCCGAGCTACGGATTATTTTATATTAATTCTTAAAGATTTAATTTATTTTTTTGAATTAACAGAATTAATTTAATTAGAAATTGCAATTATGACGTCAGCATGATGTCAGGGTGATGTCAGCAGTCAACTAGTCAGTTGACCTAGTCAAACTGACATGTGGGTCCCACTGGTCATTGACTGTTTAGCCTAATTAGGGTTTAATTAAACTAATTACTGTTTAATTAAACTAACAGGTTAATTAGATTAATTAATTAAGGTTTATTAACTTACTTAATTTAGTTAATTAATTAATTAAATTTATTATTATTATTATTATTATTATTATTATTATTTATTTATATATATATATATTTTTAACGTTCTGGGAGCGGGCCCCCTTTGTCATAGGGCCCTGGGGGCTAACGGGCACACGGGCGTGCGGTTGCCGCGGGTGCGGGCGCTGGGCGTCAGCGCCCGACTGGGCGAGCGCCTAGATCGACAGGCAGAGGGGGCGCCAGCCACGGGCGTGGCGAGGCCGTCGGGCGTGGCCGCCGGCGCCCACGACGCCGGCCAAGGGAACGGAGGGCGGCGCCACAGGAGGGCAGTGACGGGCGTTCAGCGCGGCAAGGCCTCGCGCGAGAGGAGGAGAGCGGGGCGGTCGAAGCACCGGAGTTGGCCGCGGACATGGCGGAGTCGCCGGTGCAGGGGGGTGCAGGAGCGGGGCAAGGCGAACGACGCAGCAGCGGGTCGCGTGGGGCAGGGCACAATGGCCATGGGGGTGAGGCGGAGGCGGTGTGGGGTGGTAGCGGCGCGGACGGGATGCGTATAGCAGCCGGCAACGAGCAGCGGTGGCTAGCGCAGTAGTAGCAGCAAAGCAGGAGGCGGCGGGCGCACGCGCAGGTGGCCGAAGGTGTTGCGAGCGGCAGGGGCGTGTGGCACGCGCGGGGGCGAGCAAGTGGAGGTTGGGGCGTGCGCGTGCGAATGAGGGCGCGGTGGCCGCGAGCGCTGGGCGTGAACGAGGTGCCGATGCGGGCGGCAGAGCACGGCGACGGTCGTGCAGCGCGTGCGGTGAGCGCGGTGAGAGTGAGGCGCAGACGGGCATGGAGCAGGGGAAGAGAGGAGGAGAGGCTGGGCCTCACTTGCGGTGCAGGGGAACGGGGCGGCGAGGCTCGGTGATGCGAGTCGGGGAGGAGGACGAGGAAGGCGTGCGGTCCGGCGGGGGAGGCCGGCGAGGTCCAAGCGGCGGCGCGTGCTCCGGGCGGCGGCGTCGTGCCCCGATCCGATCTGGATCGGGGAGAGGGGGAGAGGAGAGGCGTGGGGAGTGGGGGAAAGCGGGCTGCGGTTAGGGTTTCCCCTGGTGGGGGTTATGGAGGGGAGGGGCTGGCCGGTTGGGCTAGGCCTGGTCGGTTGTGGCCTGGTAGGCCGAAGCTAAAAGGGCAGGGGGACTTTCCCCCTTTTCTGTTTTTTTGGATCTTTTACTTTTATTTATTTTGATTTTCTGTTTTATTTTGTTTAGAGTATTTAGGCACTTTGTAAAATTATGTTTTCATCACTATAATTGCCGTAGCAATATTTGTCACACACCGAACATTTTGTTTTAATGTTTTGAAAACTTTGATTGTTTGTTAAATTTAAATTTGAATTTAGAGTGTTTGAACTAACACGCGAATACCAACGGTAAACGGGATGACGTGGCATCATTAGCGAAGTTTTACTGTAGCCTAATTATACGGGCGTCACACTATTATATTATCTGTTTTGGATGTTTTATATGCATTAATGTGCTATTTTATATTATTTTTGGGACTAACGTATTAACCTAGAGCCCAGTGCCAGCTTCTATTTTTTCTTGTTTGACTTCTATAGAAAAAGAGTATCAAACGGAGTCCAAACGGAATAAAATTTTATGATGATTTTTTTGGACCAGAAGACACGAACGTGACTTGGAGAGAGGGCCACAAGAGTCCGGAGGAGGCCACAAGCCTCGGGGTGCGCCCTAGGGTGGCGCCCTGAGGGCTTGTGGGCCCCTCGGGAGTCCTCCAACCCTAAAACCACTTGTATATATATTCTCAAATATTCCCCATACATCAGAAGCATCCACCAAAATACTTCTCCGCCGCCGCAAGCCTTTGTTCCCATGAGATCCCATCTTGAGGCCTTTTTCGGCACCCTGCCGGAGGGGGATTCGATCACTGAGGGCCTTTACATCAACCTTGCTGCCCTTCCAATGAAGCGTGAGTAGTGTACCACAGACCTACGGGTCCATAGCTAGTAGCTAGATGGCTTCTTCTCTCTCTTTGATCCTCAATACAATGTTCTCCTTGATGTTCTTGGTGTTCTATCTGATGTAATACTCTTTTGTGGTGCATTTGTTGATATCCGATGAAATGTGGATTTATGATCAGATTATCTATGAATATTATTTGAGTCTTCTCTGAATTCTTTTATGCATGATTAAGATATCTTTGTATTTCTCTTCAAACTATCGTTTTGGTTTGGCCAACTAGATTGGTTTTTCTTGCAATGGGAGAGGTGCTTAGTTTTTGGTTATTCTTGCGGTGTCCTCACCCAATGACATAGTAGGTGTAGCAAGGCACGTATTGTATTGTTGCCATAGAAAGATGTGGTTTACATCATATTGCTTGAGTTTATCCCTCTACATCATGTCATCTTACTTAAGGCGTTACTCCGTTCTTATGAACTTAATACTCTAGATGCATGCTGGATAGCGGTCGATGTCTGGTGTAATAGTAGTAGTTGCAGGCAGGAGTCGGTCTACTTGTCATGAACGTGATGCCTATATTCATGATCATTGCCTTAGATATTGTCATAACTTTTTTTTGCCTTTCTATCAATTGCTCAACTGTAACTGTTTACCCACCGTATGTTTTCTTTCAAGAGAGAAGCCTCTAGTGAAACCTATGGCCCCAGGTCTATTTTCCATCATATATTTTCATATCTATAAACCAAAAAACCCACAAATACCTTGCTGCAATTTATTTATATTTACTTTAGTTTGCTCTTTTATTTATCTTTTATACCTATCTCTATTAGGTATCACTCTTGTTCATACCCGGGAAGGGATTGACAACCCTTTTCGTGTTGTGTGCAAGTATTTGTTAGTTTGTGTAGGTGATTGATACGTTGGTTCTTAACTGAGGGAAATAATTATCGCTACTTTGCTGCATCACCCTTTCCTCTTCAAGGGAAAAATCAACACAAGCTCAAGTAGTAGCAAGAAGAATTTCTGGCGCTGTTGCTGGGGAGGTTCTACATCAAGCCTACCAAGTACCCATCATAAACTTGTTGGGGAACGTAGTAATTTCAAGCATTTTCCTACGCACGCGCAAGATCATGGTGATGCATGGCAACGAGAGGGGAGAGTGTTGTCCACGTACCCTCGTAGACCGAAAGCGGAAGGGTTATGACAATGCGGTTGGTATAATCCTATGCCTTCACGATCGACTGATCCTAGTACCGAACGTACGACACCTCCGCGATCTGCACACGTTCAGCTCGGTGACATCCCACGAACTCACGATCCAGTAGTGCTTCGAGGGAGAGCTTCGTCAACACGACGGCGTGATGACGGTGATGATGAAGCTACCGGCGCAGGGCTTTGCCTAAGCACTACGACGATATGACCGAGCTGGATTATGGTGGAGGGGGGCACCGCACACGGCTAAGAGATCAATGATCAACTTCTGTGTCCATGGGGTGCCCCCTCCCCTGTATATAAAGGAGTGGAGGAGGGGGAGGGCTGGCCCTCTACTATGGCACGCCCTGGGGAGTCCTACTCCCACCGGGAGTAGGATTCCCCCCTTCCATGTAGTAGGATTAGGAGAGAAGGAAGGAGGAGAGAGGGAGAAGGAAAAAGGGGGGCGCTGATGAAGCTATGTACTTAGGGTAGGGGCACGGACCTGTCCTAAGAGCCCTACCCAAGGACATCCTTAGAAGAAGTCACCTTTCAATCGACCTGAAGGTACCCACTTGACGGGTTCAAGACACTCGACCAAGAAGCTATCACTCGACCACAAAGCCAACCACTCGACTGCCAGGAGATCTAAAGTCACTCCGCAGGCAAATGGTCGGTCATTAAGTAGCCTTTATGGTCATCATAGCACTTTATTAGGGGCGTTACCAGTAACGCCCAACCTTAATGTACCTTAACCCCTGCATTACTGAGGGCAGGAGAGGGCTGGTGAACTCTATATAAGTCACCCCCCTCCTCAGTATCAAGGGTTTGCACCCCTGTCATTCTCACACATATAATCCAGTCGACCGCCTCCGGGCACCGAGACGTAGGGCTTTTACTTCCTCTGAGCAGGGCCTGAACTCGTACATCTTTGTGTGCTTACAAATTCTACATAGCTAAGATCTAGCCTTTCCATACTTACCCCCCTACATCACTGTCAGACTTAGAACCACGACAGTTGGCGCCCACCGTGGGGCAGGAGTCTTAGCGCTTGATTGTAGGAGTTGCGGTTTTTCCGATCTCCTTGATCATGGTTTCGTGCGGAGTTTTGGTAGAGGGCCGCGAGATCCGTCTCGGCGCGCTCACGTTCATCGCCGACGACTCCGCTTGGCTTCAGGAGGCTCCACTCGCCATCGACGTGCTCCCCGTCCGCGGGGCGACGCACTTCCGCGCATGTGTTCGTGGCGTCCTCCTGCGGCAGCCGTCGACCCAGTACCGGTCAGCTCCCGTTTAATCTCCCCACCTTGTCTCTCGCCGACGCAAGCGCTCCGGTCGATCGAGACTTCAGAGGTGGGTGAGACATGCGGTGGCTCGCCAGTCGGCCATCCCTCAAGTCGCGGCAATCGAGCCCGACGAATCTCTCTACAGCCCGTTCGACCTGTCGACTGGCTTCGCAGAGACCGCATCCGAATGCGACAGCAGTGACCCTGCGGCGGAGGTTCTGGCAATTGACGGGACGCGCAGCCCTCCCAGTTTTCCCCGTACCGACGGAGGCGCGGGTGGGGGCGACTCGGCGCATCCCCACGAAGAATATCTCCCCGAGCCTCTCACGTCGCTGCAGCGAGAGGAGCTTCGCTGCCGGAACATGGATGCACTCCACACTCCTATCGTTGGAGAAACCCCCGAGGCCCGAGCCTTGGAGGACGCACGTTTGGCTAACTTGGCCGAGCGCACTCGACTGGAGAATCTCCAGCGAGCACTCGACGAGAGAGCGCGTCAGCAGGCTCCCGAGTCCAATCGACGTCAGCTCTTCCCGCCTACGCAGGTATATCGAACTCCCATTCAGAATTTGGCAACCGCGGCCCGAATAGCAGAATCAATTTAGCCCTCCCAGTCAGAGGCTGGTAGGGGCTTGTTGCAGATCAGAGCGTTGCTCCGGGCAGCAGGAAACCAGAATTCCGCTGTTTCTCACTCGCGGAATAGGATCCACTGTCGGTCTGTTGCAGCGGATACAGTGCAGTCGGCTCACAGCCCAAGATCGCCCCCGAGGCGTGAGGGACGTGGAGACCGACACGATCAGTACAGAAGAAATGAGCAGTATGATCACCGACTCGATCGCGATGATCGGCGTCGAGTGCCAACCCCTCCCCCGAGGAGTGGGTCATATGCGCCTCGACTGCAGGATGACAGACGCCCACCCAGTGTTGGGAGGAGGATTCCAGTCGACCCCAGGGAACCAGGTTTTGATGCGAGATCCATCCTCGTTCAAAGTTTGGTCGACAGGAACAGGGCTCACCGAGAAGGCCACGACAGAGATGCGCCTACCAGCAGCAGAGTACATGTCTCAGGGCCGGAGTGTTTCAGTCGAGCCATCAGAGCCGCAGTGATTCCTCCCAATTTCAGGTTGGCGACTGGAGTCAGCAAGTTCACCGGTGAGTCTAAGCCTGATACTTGGCTCGAAGATTACCGAGTGGCTGTCCAGATTGGCGGTGGCAACGATGAGGTGGCTATGAAGCATTTGCCTCTCCTGTTAGAGGGCTCAGCCAGAGCGTGGCTGAATCAGTTAGCACCCAGCAGGATCTACGCTTGGGAGGACCTCTCCCGAGTGTTTGTCACAACCTTTGAAGGGACATGCGAGCGACCAGCAGGCCTCATAGAATTGCGGTCTTGCGTGCAAAAACCGAATGAAACTCTGAGGGATTACATCCAGAGGTGGATCACTTTGCATCACACAGTTGAGAATGTACCAGATCACCAAGCAGTTTGTGCCTTTGAAGAAGGCGTCAAGAACAGAGAGTTGAATCTGAAGTTCGGCCAGACCGGAGAAATGTCTCTGAATCGGATGATGGAAATCGCCACCAAATACGCTAATGGTGAAGATGAAGACCGACTCCGAAGCGGCAAGCAGAAGGCAGTCGCCCAGGAAACCGGAGGCAACTCCAGTCGGAAACAGAAGCGGAAGGCTGAGCCAGCCGCTCCTGGGGAGGCCCTGGCCGTAACCCAGGGAAAATTCAAGGGAAAACCCAAGGGGCCTTGGAACCCCAAGAAAGTGAAAGATCAAGATGGAAATGATGTTTTGGATCTACCGTGTCACATTCACACCAAGAAAGATGAGGAGGGTAAACTCATTTACCCAAAGCATACCACTCGACAGTGTCGGCTCCTGATCCAGCAGTTTCAGGGTAAACAGTCCAAGGACAAGGAAAAAGAGTCAGACAAAGTTGAGGACAAGGAAGATAGTGACGATGGATACCCCCAAGTCAATTCCACCTTGATGATTTTTGCTGATGTTGAAAGCAAAAGTCGACTGAAAGTCATTAACCGTGAGGTAAACATGGTTGCCCCGGCAACACCCAGTTACCTGAAGTGGTCTCAGACTGCCATCACATTCGACCAGTCCGATCACCCCACACACATTGCCACCCCTGGGAGGCAAGCTTTGGTGGTCGACCCAGTTGTCGAAGGCACTCGACTGACCAAAGTCCTGATGGATGGTGGCAGCGGCCTGAACATTCCGTGTGCAGAAACGTTGAAAGGGATGGGCATTCCGATGTCCAGGCTCAGTACCAGTAACATGAGCTTCCATGGAGTCATTCCCGGGAAGAAAGCCGAGTCACTCGGCCAGATTGCTCTTGATTTGGTTTTCGGTGATTCGAAGAATTACCGCAAGGAAAAGTTGACATTCGAGGTTGTGGACTTCCAAAGTGCTTATCATGCTATTTTTGGGCAGACCAGCTTATGCACGCTTCATGGCTCGAATGTGCTACGTGTATCTCAAATTGAAGATGCCTGGCCCTAGAGGTGTGATCACTGTTACGGGCAACCGGAAGAAAGCAGAAGAGTGTTTTCAGAAGGGTTCAAAGATTGCTGACGCCCAGATGGCAGTGGTCGAGTTGCAGGAGTACCAGAAGACTGCAGATCCGAGTGAATTGCTACGAGCCAAGAAGCCTGCTTCAGAGTCAGCATTTCAGTCGTCCGGCGAGACGAAGCCAGTTCACATTCACCCGTCCGATCCTAGTGCAGCTCCGACTCACATCTCAACGACGCTCGACTCCAAATAGGAAGAAGCGCTCATCCAGTTCCTCCATGAGAACTGGGACATCTTCGCATGGAAGCCTTCTGACATGCCTGGAGTTCCCAGGGGACTGGCTGAGCACCGTCTGCGAGTCGACCTGAAATTTAAGCCTATGAAAGAACATCTTCGACGGTCCGCCGTCCAGAAGAGGAAAGCCATTGGCGAGGAGGTGGCTCGGCTACTAGCAGCGGAGTTCATCAGAGAGATTTACCACTCCGAGTGCTTACCACTCCGAGTGGCTCGCCAATGTTGTCATGGTCCCCAAGAAGGACAAGTCACTTCGCATGTGCATTGACTTCAAGCATATCAATCGGGCCTACCCGAAAGATCATTTCCCTCTCCCCCGCATCGACCAGATAGTCGACTCGACCGCGGGGTGTGAGCATTTGTCTTTTCTAGACGCCTATTCAGGGTACCATCAGATCCGTCTGTATGGACCCGACGAGATCAAAACAGCTTTCATCACTCCATTCAGATGCTTCTGCTATGTCACCATGCCCTTCGGCCTCAAGAATGCTGGAGCCACGTTCATGAGGATGATTCAGAAGTGTTTACTCACTCAGATCAGTCAGAACGTGGAAGCATACATGGATGATATTGTGGTCAAGTCACGGAAAGTTTCCGACCTATTGACTGACCTTGCCGAAACCTTTGCCAACCTGAGGAGGTATGATATCAAGCTCAATCCATCAAAGTGCACATTTGGATTCCTAGGTGGAAAGTTACTCGGTTTTCTCGTTCCTGAATGAGGAATCGACGCCAATCCTGAAAAAGTTGGCACCATACTCCGGATGAAGCGTCCCGTGCGTGTGCACGATGTGCAGAAGCTTATAGGTTGCTTGGCCGCTCTAAGTCGATTCATTTCCCATCTTAGTGAAAAGGCGTTGCCTCTTTACCGACTGATGAAGAAGTCTGACAAGTTCGAGTGGACTCCAGAAGCTGATGCAGCATTTGCAGACCTCAAAGCTCTGCTCTCCACCCAGCCGGTGCTTGTTGCCCCAATCAGTAAAGAGCCTATGTTGCTTTACATTGCAGCCACGGGACAAGTTGTCAGTACAGTACTTACGGTCGAGCGGGAAGAAGAAGGAAAGACCTTCAGAGTTCAACGCCCAGTATATTATGTGTCTGAAGTTTTGACCCCTTCAAAGCAAAGATATCCTCATTACCAGAAGCTTGTGTATGTGATTTACATGACCACGAAGAAGGTTGCACACTACTTCTCTGATCATTCCATTACAGTCGTCAGCGACGCTCCACTGTCAGAGATTTTGCACAACAGATATGCAACTGGTCGAGTGGCGAAGTGGGTGATTGAACTCCTTCCCTTAGGTATCAAGTTCGAAGCAAAGAGGGCTATCAAGTCCCAAGCTATCGCAGATTTCGTTGCCGAGTGGATTGAACAGCAACTTCCGACTCAGGTTCACTCGGAGCACTGGACCATGTTCTTCGATGGATCTAAGATGCTGAATGGTTCCGATGCTGGGGTAGTTTTGGTTTCCCCCCGAGGAGATAAGCTTAGATACGTTCTCCAGATTCACTTCAATTCCTCCAATAATGAAGCAGAATATGAAGCACTTTTGTATGGGTTGTGCATGGCCATTTCACTCGGCGTCCGTCGCCTCATGGTCTATGGCGACTCAGATTTGGTGGTTAATCAGGTGATGAAGGAGTGGGACGTCAGAAGCCCAGCTATGACTGGTTATTGCAATGCAGTAAGAAATTTGGAAAAGAAGTTCGAGGGGTTAGAGCTTCATCACATCCCCCGACTGAAAAATCAAGCAGCTGATGATTTGGCAAAGATAGGCTCCAAGAGAGAAGCCATTCCCAGCAATGTGTTTTTGGAGCACATCCACTCGCCATCAGTCCAGGAGGATCCTTTTACAGAGGAACCCCCGCAGCCAAAAAGTGCCACAGATCCGACTGAAGTCGAAATTCCTGCTGTGGTCGACCTAATCATGGAAGTCTTGGCAATCACTCCCGACTGGATAGTACCGTACATTGTGTATATCTTGAGGAAAGAACTCCCAGAATACAAGGAAGAGGCTCGACAGATCGTCCGTCGATCCAAAGCCTTCACAGTCATAAAGGGACAGTTGTACAGAGAAAGCACGACTGGAATCGGTCAGAAGTGTATAACGCCAGAAGAAGGTCAGATAATCCTTGATGATATCCACTCGGGGACCTGTGGTCACCATGCGTCCTCTCGGACCATTGTGGCTAAAGCATACCGAGCGGGTTTTTACTGGCCCAGAGCAAATGAAATGGCAAAAAAGATAGTTGACAAGTGTGAAGGCTGCCAGTTCTACTCCAACATGTCGCACAAGCCAGCATCAGCCCTGAAGACCATTCCACTCGTCTGGCCCTTCGCTGTTTGGGGACTGGACATGGTTGGACCACTGAGAATAGGCAGGAGCGGATTCACACATGTGCTTGTAGCAGTCGACAAGTTTACCAAGTGGATTGAATCTAAGCCTATCAAGAATCTGGATGCTAGCACTGCTATCAGTTTCATCAGGGAGCTAACATTCAGATATGGAGTCCCACATAGCATCATCACGGACAATGGGTCAAACTTCGATTCAGACAGGTTCAGAGCGTTTTGCGCCTCTCAAGGCACACGAGTCGACTACGCGTCGGTCGCACATCCCCAGTCGAATGGACAAGCTGAAAGGGCAAATGGTCTGATTCTCAAAGGACTAAAGCCTCGACTGATGCGTGATCTCAAGCACGCAGCAGGCGCTTGGGTCGACGAGCTTCCGTCAGTTCTGTGGGGATTGAGGACCACCCCGAACCGGTCGACTAGAAGAACTTCGTTCTTTCTGGTTTACGGAGCCGAAGCAGTCCTGCCGAGTGATCTACTTCACAATGCACCCCGAGTCGAGCTTTATACCGAGGATGAAGCAGAGCAAGCCCGGCAGGACGCAGTCGATCTACTAGAGGAGGAGAGAGAAATGGCTATGATCAGATCGACCATTTATCAGCAAGACTTGCGTCGATTCCATGCCAGAAATGTGAAGAGTCGAGCCTTCCAAGGTGATTTGGTCCTCCGAGTGGATCAACAGAAACCACACAAACTTGCTCCTACTTGGGAAGGTCCCTTCATCGTCACCAGAGTCCTCCACAATGGAGCATATCACCTCTACAATGTTGATCGCCGGATCGACGAGCCTCGAGCTTGGAATGCGGAACTACTCCGCCCATTTTACACTTGAGTTCTCACTCGGATGAGATGTAATAAGAAAAACTTCTGTAGTTTATTTTTATCAAAGACAAGAGTGTCCCAGTTCTTCCTGTAATTGCTGTCACTTTTGTTTGTGTACAAAATCCCCCAGTGGGTGGCTTAGCTGCGAATCCATTTCGCCTAAGTTTGCAAAAAAAAATCCTACCGAGTGGTGAGCCAGACTCCCACTCGGGGGCTTAGCTGCAGCCCAGTGCTTGCCTAAGTATTTGAAAATCCTACCGAGTGGTGAGCCAGACTTCCACTCGGGGGCTTAGCTGCAGCCCAGTGCTTGCCTAAGTGTTTGAAAATCCTACCGAGTGGTGAGCCAGACTCCCACTCGGGGGCTTAGCTGCAGTCCAAGTACTCGCCTAAGTGTTTGAAAATCCTACCGAGTGGTGAGCTAGACTCCCACTCGGGGGCTTAGATGCAGTCCAAGTACTCGTCTAAGTGTTTAAAAATCCTACCGAGTGGAGAGCCAGACTCCCACTCGGGGGCTTAGCTGCAGTCCAAGTACTCGCCTAAGTATTTAAAAATCCTACCGAGTGGAGAGCAAACCTCCCACTCGGAGGCTTAGCTGCAGCCCAGTGCTCGCCTAAGTGTTTAAAAATCCTACCGAGTGGAGAGCCAGACTCCCATTCGGGGGCTTAGCTGCAGTCCAAGTACTCGCCTAAGTATTTAAAAATCCTACCGAGTGGAGAGCAAACCTCCCACTCGGAGGCTTAGCTGCAGCCCAGTGCTCGCCTAAGTGTTTAAAAATCCTACCGAGTGGAGAGCAGACCTCCCACTCGAAGGCTTAGCTGTAGTCCAAGTACTCGCCTAAGTGACTGTTACCTTCTCCTTCGGAGCTGCACCACAAATACGAAGTTATTTCGAGTGAAGATCAAGTTCCACTCGACAGATAATTCACGAAGATATCCAATGACAAATCAAGTTCGGATAAGACCCAAAGGTCCCAGACCTCAGATCAAAGTACTCGAGCCCTCGGCTCGACAGAGTTTAACGGTTACAGAATCCACTCGGCATTCCGAGGCAAATTTAAAGTAAAGCATTAAAGTTTTTCATTCCTCAGGCGGAGGACTGGAAGGGGTGACGAACTCATCCAAATCGATCCCGTCTGCGATATGGGTGGCAGCAGCAATGAAAGTCTCCATGAAGTCTTGAAAGCTGAGCTTCCTGGTATTGGCAACTTGGATGGCAGCCAACTTCTCCTCTCGCACCTCTTTGCAGTGGACGCGAACCAGGGACAGAGCAACATCAGCACCACACCTTGCGGAGGATTTTTTCCATTCCATCACTCGACCAGGGACGTCATTCAGTCGAGTCATCAGATACTCGAGATCATTCGAAAGCGTCGCCCTGGGCCAGAGAGACGTGTCGATCCGCGACACCGCAACCTTCAGTCGGGCCAGATAATCAACCACGCTGGCAATACGGGACTCCAGACGGAGCATGTTCATAGCGAATTGGCGGGGTCCAAGCCTGGCTCCACTCGACTGGTCTCCTCCTCAAAGTTCTGGCAGAATTCTGTAAACACGATTCAAAAATAAGACGGTGGCTTTACACGAGTTTGGTTACTGCAAGCCAGTCGGATGAAGATTGTTACCTTCAAGCATGACGAACAAATTTTTGGCGAGTCCCCCGAGATAAGCCTCAAGATCGTTCTTCTTCCCCACCAACTCGTTTGCCTTGTCATTCAGAGCAATCTTGTCGTTCTTCAGACGGCTGACCTCCTGATTAGCTGCGTCAAGAGCAGCTTTCAGTCTGGAGTTCTCCTGTTCAAGAGTACCGACTGAAGCCAGCTTCTCTTCAGCAAGCTTCGTTTTGTTCAAAGCCTCCTTATGCGCTTCGGCAAGATCATGGTCCTTCTTCTTCAGAGCTTCTTCCACCTTATCTGCGGCACGTCGAGTGAGGTCAACATTAAGAATGGGCAAGAAAGAAAAGTCACTCGTCAAAGAATGGAGAACCTCACCAGCCATACCTTTCGCTTCTTCTCGCGCCTTCCGCAAGTTCTCTTGAGCAAGCTTCAAGTCAAGGTTAAGCTGGATCTGCTTATTCTCAAACTCGGCATAGCGAGATACAAGTTAGCAGGATTTCTGCGAAAAATCAGTCGACAGACGTCCAAGATAAGTTGCTTCCGAGTAACTAAGAGACAATAATGGCGTTTCTAAGACTACAGCCGAATCAAAAACATTCGACAGTAGTCTCGGGGACTACACCTAGTGGGTGCACTCAGCGTGCCCCCACTGGTTCGACCAAAAAAAAAGTCGACTGTCCGTAGTCGACCGGATAGAGTTCCATTCGACATGGCCTGACCAGACCGAGTGAAGAAGTACAACTACAGCAACACAATATAAAGACTACAGTCGACTGCCAGCAGTCCACCGTAGTCTCGGGGACTACACCTAGTGGGTGCACTTAGCATGCCCCCACTCGTCCAAGAATTGCCAGACACACCCAGTGGGTGTACAAATATAAAGATCTTCGGAAAAGAGATCCTTCAAACAGCGTATCGTAACAGACCAAGTGTTGAGTCGACAAACCTGGACGTTGCTCTGAAGAGCTGAACTCGCGTCGTAAGCTGCTTGGCTGGCTTCCCGAGCCACTTTCACTTGCTCCATCATGATTCCCTCCTGGCACATAGCCTCTTTTGCGGCACCCGCTTGGTCCTCAGGGACAGGGTATGTGGCAAAAAGTGAAGGCGGATTTGCAGTCGACGCCGAAGGCCGCACACTTGTCAGAGGGGCAGCGAAAGTCACGGAAGCCCGAGTGGTATCGCCACAATCCCGAGCCACGGCCTCAGACGCCGGAGCAGATTGGGGGGTCTTGCTAGCCAACACCTTCTTGTTCCTCCTCACTCTCAGCGGCACATCGTCGTCGTCATCCGGGAGGTTAATAACATTAGGAGGAGCTACAAGCAAAAGTCAATCGACCAGAGTTACAAGAAATATCCAGTCGACTAAAGGCAGAGCATTAGTAATCATACCAGGGTTGGAAGTAACAGCATCCTCCATCTCCTGATCATCGCCCTTGGCGGAGATCTCAGAAGTAGCAGCACTGCAAATTTCGAAAGTCAGTCAGTTAGCTCAATGAATCGACGAAGGATCCCTCTGCGGCCGACAAAGGAAAACAAGTTCTATTATTACCCAGAAATGGTGGGGACAGTCATCTTCATCTTGGACAGAGCCTTGGGCGGCTTGGACGGCGTCGCGCGTGGGTGCTTGGGAGCCTTTTCAGTCAGTGTAGAAGAAGAGGTCCGAGGGCGTTTCGACGACTGCTGAAAGCACAAGTGCTCCTCAGGTGGTTTTGGTAATTAATGTCAACATATCTCTTGTTGGACTAATGTTTCTATCTAGCACGTTTCAGATAAGTTCAACAATTGAGTGGCATGGACTAAAGGTTGTGGGACTCCTTCAGATGATAAGGACAAAGGATTGGCTAAAGCTTCAAGCTCAAGACTCTTCATTTTACACTTTTAGTGATACAAGATCACATTGAGTCTATAGGAAAAGCCAATACTATCAAGGAGGGATGAGGTGTTGCTTAATGAGCTCTTTGCCTTATGTGCTTAATGATATGCTCCAAAATCCTCAACTACTTTCCCACTTCCACATATGACCTAAACCCTAAGCCAAACTCGGTCCTACCGATTCTTTCTATCCGGCGCCACCGAGTTTCATATGTCATAAGCCACTGCCAAACCCTAGCAAATCGGTTTCACCCATAGGGATCTCGGTCTCACCGAGATGGGATTGCAATCTCACTGTGTATGTCCATTGTCAAAATCGGTCTCACCGAGTTTAGGCAATCGGTACTACCGAGATTACAATGCAAACTCTCTGGATAACTCATTACCCAAATCGGTCCAACCGAGTTTAGTAATCGGTCCCACCGAGTTTGCCTGACCAACTCTCTGGTTAGCTAATTACCAAATCGGTCTCACTGAGTTTGTGTAATCAGTCTCACCGAGATTACACTATGCCCAAACCCTAACCATATCGGTCCTACCGAGTTGCATGTCAGTCCCACCGAAAATCTCTAACGGTCACTAGGTTTACCGTTTCGGTCCGACCGAGTTTGTTGATTCGGTCCCACCGAGATTGGTAGATTGTGTGTAACGGTTGGATTTTAAGTGGAGGCTATATATACCCCTCCACTTCCTCTTCATTCATGGAGAGAGCCATCAGAACACATCTACACCTCCAACTCATATGTTCTGAGAGAGAACCACCTACTCATGTGTTGAGACCAAGATATTCCATTCCTACCATATGAATCTTGATCTCTAGCCTTTCCCAAGTTGCTTTCCACTCAAATCTTCTTTCCACCAAATCCAAATCCTGTGAGAGAGAGTTGAGTGTTGGGGAGACTATCATTTGAACCACAAGAGCAAGGAGTTCATCATCAACACACCATTTGTTACTTCTTGGAGAGTGGTGTCTCCTAGATTGGCTAGGTGTCACTTGGGAGCCTCCGACAAGATTGTGGAGTTGAACCAAGGAGTTTGTAAGGGCAAGGAGATCGCCTACTTCGTGAAGATCTACCGCTATGAGGCAAGCCCTTCGTGGGCGATGGCCATGGTGGGATAGACATGGTTGCTTCTTCGTGGACCCTTCGTGGGTGGAGCCCTCCGTGGACTCGCGCAACCGTTACCCTTCGTGGGTTGAAGTCTCCACTAACGTGGATGTAGGATAGCACCACCTATCCGAACCACAGGAAAAACATCCGTGTCTCCAATAGAGTTTGAATTCTCCAAACCCTTCCCCTTACATTCTTGCAAGTTGCATGCTTTACTTTCCGCTGCCTATATACTCTTTGCATGCTTGCTTGACATGTATTGCGTGTGCTGAAATTGTGCCTAAAACTTCACATAAACCAAAAGGCTTAAAAACTGCAACTTTAGTACTAAGTGTCTAATCACCCCCCTTCTAGACACACCCACTTCTAGATCCTACAAGTGGTATCAGAGCTTTGGTCTCCATTGCCTTGGTTTAATCACCTTTGGAGGAAGATGGATGTGTCTACTTTAGGGAGTCTTAGACATAGAGTGCCTATTCTTGATGGAGAGTATTTTCATGAATGGAAAAATGAGATGCTTGTGATTTTCACTCAATACCATTTGAACAAGTATATTGCTAGTCCTTGTGCTCCTCATGTTGATCCTATGCATCCCACTCTAGATGAAGATGTTGACATGATTCGCAATCTTAGAACCGTTGAGCTCATCATTAGAGGATTGCCCAAATACTTGATTGCTAGTTTACCCACTCTTAAATGCGCCTATACTATATGGAAATTTCTTGAGGAACGATTCCCCGATTACTCGTTGAAAAACTTGGATGAAATTCTCCATAAATCTATTGCCATGAGTAAGATGAACTCTAGTGATCCTAGTTTTGATGATTGTCTACTTGAGCTTACTAATCTCATGCACGCTAAAGGAAATGTTGGAATCATTAGTAACATCATATCCGAAGCTATAAGAATTCATAAAAGTGACAACTTTGATGATCATTTATCTAATGAATCACTTTCTCTAGGAAATGATGAGTCACAAGATCATGTTGAACATGGATACTACGATGAGAATGATGATAGTGACTTCGATCTTGATGATGCAATGAGACACTTTGGTCTTATGGCAAATCTTTGAGGATATGTGTCAGGAGGAAAGGAATGGGTTCTCGATAGTGGATGTACCGATCATATGACCAGAGACGAAGAGATGTTCCGTGAGCTTGCTGAAAATGACGGCCCTCGAAAATATGTCACCTTTGGTGATAATTCAAAGGGTAAGGTGGTTGGCCTTGGTAAGGTGGCCATCTCACACGATAGCTCCATTCAAAATGTCATGCTTGTTGAATCCCTTGGCTACAACTTACTTTCAGTATCTAGACTTGCTGATTTCGGATTGAATGTCCTATTTACTGAGGTAGATTGCCAAGTGTTTCGTCGATATAATCATAAAATGGTCTTTACCGGTATACGTAGAGGTGACCTTTATATTGTTGATTTCTCAAAAAGGGCACAACCTAAAACTTGCTTTATTGCTAAATCCTCAAAAGGTTGGTTGTGGCATAGGCGACTAGGTCATGTTGGCATGAGAAACCTTGACAAGCTTATTAAAGGAAATCATATCCTTGGAGTTAACGATGTCATATTTGATAAGGATAGACTTTGCAGTGCTTGTCAAGCAGGTAAACAGGTTGGAGGAAGGCATCCCGTGAAGAACATCATGACCACAAGGAGGCCACTTGAGCTACTTCATATGGATCTCTTTGGTTCCAATGCCTACAAGAGTCTCGGTGGAAATTCTTTTGGTCTAGTCATAGTTGATGATTTTTTAAGATTTACGTGGGTGTTCTTTCTTGATGATAAGTCGCAGGTCCAAAAGATCTTCAAAAACTTCGCTACAAAGGCCCAAAATCAGTTTGACGTGAAGATCAAGATGGTTCGAAGCGACAACGGAACGGAGTTCAAGAACGTAAATGTGGATACCTTTCTTGATGAAGAAGGGATTTCACATGAGTTCTCGGCTACGTACACACCTCAACAAAATGGAGTTGTTGAGAGGAAGAACCGGACGCTCATCGAAATGTCGAGAATGATGCTTGATGAGTACAAGAAGCCGAAGCACTTCTGGGCAGAAGCGGTTGAGACGGCTTGTCATGCAACAAATCGCTTGTACCTTCACAATCTACTCGGCAAGACGGCATACGAGCTCCACACCGGTAACAAACCCCAAGTTGGATACTTTCGAGTATTTGGCTCAAAGTGCTACATTCTAGATAAGCATCGTCGTTCAAAGTTTGCTCCTAAGTCTCATGAAGGTTTCCTACTTGGTTATGGCTCAAACTCTCACACTTACCGTGTCTACAACAATTTCACCCGAAAGGTTGAAGAAACGGTAGATGTGAAGTTTGATGAATCTAATGGCTCGCAAGTAGAGCAATTGCCAATTTATGTAGGAGACAAAGACCGTTCGGAAGCAATTCAAGACTTGTCGATTGGCAAAATTCGTCCAACGGAGGTGAAGGAGAGTACCTCGTCCGTCCAAGTGGAAGCTTCTACCTCACGACAAGGTGAACCAAGAATCGACACGGAAGCATCCACAAGTGGGACACACCAAGATGAAGAAAATGAGGAAATACATCAAGACGAACATCAACAACCTCCTTCTCCACCACGACAAGAGAACAACAACGCCAACAATGAAGAAGGCCAACAAGAAGAAGAACAAGATGAAGAGGAAGTTCAACGAAGGCCCAAGCAAAAGCTTTCACGAGTTCGAGCAAGAATTGCCAAAGATCATCCCGTCGACCAGATCTATAATGATATCCAAACCGGGAGAATTACTCGCTCAAAAACTCGTCTAGCTAACTTTTGTGAAAACTATTCATTCATCTCTAGAATTGAACCTATGAAGGTCGAAGAAGCATTGGAGGATCCGGATTGGATAAATGCTATGCACGAAGAGCTACACAACTTTGAGAGAAACCAAGTTTGGACATTGGTTGAGAAGCCCGACAACAACCACAACATCATCGGTACCAAATGGGTGTTTCGCAACAAGCAAGATGAATATGGACAAGTGGTTCGCAACAAAGCACGTCTCGTTGCCCAAGGATACACACAAGTCGAAGTTATGGACTATGGTGAGACATATGCTCCCGTTGCTAGACTTGAGTCCATTCGCATCTTACTTGCCTTTGCTAATCACCACAATATCACCTTGTACCAAATGGATATTAAAAGTGCTTTTCTAAATGGTGAAATAGAGGAGGAAGTTTATGTCAAACAACCTCCCGGCTTTGTCAATCCTAAGAAACCTAATCATGTTTACAAACTTCACAAAGCACTTTACGGTCTTAAACAAGCTCCTAGAGCATGGTATAAATGCTTGACTAAGTTCCTTATTGCAAGTGGTTTTGAAATTGGAAAAATTGATTCTATCCTTTTTACTAAAAGAGTTAATGGAGAATTATTTGTATGCCAAATTTATGTTGATGATATCATAATTGGTTCTACTAACCCTCTTTTTAGTGAAAAGTTTGGAAAGCTTATGTCAAAGAAGTTTGAGATGTCTATGATGAGTGAACTCAAATTCTTTCTCGGATTGCAAATCAAGCAAACTAAGGAAGGTACATTTATCTCTCAAACGAAGTATACCAAAGACCTATTCAAGAAGTTCAATATGCAAGAATGCAAAGGTATGTCTACACCCATGCCTACTAGTGGACATAATGATTTGACCAAAGATGGTGAACCGGTTGATCAAAAGGTTTATCGCTCTATGATTGGTTCATTGTTATACCTATGTGCCTCTCGCCCCGACATTATGCTAAGTGTGTGCATGTGTGCACGATATCAAGCTGCTCCTAAAGAATGTCATCTTAAGGCCGTGAAAAGGATAGTAAGATACTTAATCCATACACCAAATTTTGGCATTTGGTATCCTAAGAGGTCCTCTTTCGATCTTGTTGGGTATTCCGACTCGGATTATGCCGGAGACAAGGTTGATAGAAATTCCACTTCGGGTACATGTCAATTTCTTGGCAGATCTCTTGTATCTTGGTTCTCCAAGAAACAAAACTCGGTATCCTTATCCACCGCCGAAGCGGAATATATTGCCGCTGGTTCATGTTGTGCTCAATTACTTTGGATGACCCAAACTCTTAAAGATTATGGGGTCTATGTGAAACATGTTCCATTGCTTTGTGACAATGAAAGTGCTATCAAAATTGGTCATAATCTTGTGCAACATTCTCAAACTAAGCATATTGAAGTTCGTCATCATTTCATTCGAGACCATGTTGCAAAGGGAGACATTGATCTTAAACAAGTTCGCACCGATAAGCAATTAGCGGATATATTCACTAAACTGCTTGATGAGAAAGTGTTTTGCAGGTTGAGAGGAGAATTGAACATCATTGATGCTTCAAACTTGGAGTAGAAACTCCATTGGATACATGCAAGACATGAGCTTATGTAAAATCCTTGATATATCTTTTATGATGACTATCTTATGTCTTGGATATATTTGCATCTTGCATGTTATCTAACCTATGCAGATATTTGGATGAATCTATTTCTATGAGATTGCAACTCTCTCACATTTTGAGCAATCTCTACATCACCAAGTCTCTACACAACGGTGGTTGACAAGGAAGCACGAAACCACTCAAACATATCCTTGACTAATTCTATGATTGAGCTTCATGATTGTCATGTTGGATATAAAAGTGTTTTTCCTTGCAAGAACTAACCCATGTAGGTAGATGAACTCAAACTCCAAGTCGTGCTCCCAACTCTTGATGAGCTACATCAACCTCGAGCACCCACACAAGTTCAACTACATGAGCAAGATCCACACCACTACCCAAGGTATGTTATTCCATCTTAGAGAAGCTTTACTCCATGACATGAGTCAAAGCAACTCAACAAGATGAGAATACATCAAGATGCTTAAACGAAAAATGGTAACCCCATTTTGAGCTTAAACGATGAGTATGACCTATGATCAAGTGTTCTCACTTGACTCCTAAGTCAATATACTCTAACATAGGTGACTATGTCACCACCCAATTCTAGATGAAGTTCTCTTGTGTTCTTCTCTGTGTTATTGCATTTGTCCCTTGCATGTTTATTTCCCTCTTTTTCATCTAGAACTTCATCTAGAACTTTCATTCTTTTCTGCTTCTTTTTGTTCTGCATATTCTGCATCAAATTCCTTGCAAATCTTTCAGTTAATTCATTGCAAATCTTTGTGAAATCTTATTTGACTAGTGAGCTGAGGTGACAAGTATTTTCTCTGAAGTAAACTCGGTTCCACCGAACTGAACTTTTCGGCTCAACCGAATTCTTTTGGTACCACCGAAACTTGACGCTCGGTGTCACCGATTTCGCAACAGGAAAACAGTTTGCCACTTATTCTATATTTCTTCTGATCCAGCTCCACTCGATGAATCTTATCCTCTACAAGCATCACAGTTTTACCATTGCTTTATGCTGAATCTCAAGGACCAAACCTTTTCGACAGATTCCACTAAGACCTTCTTGGAAATTGATGTCAAAGGGGGAGAGAGAGATCACATCAAAGCTTATCATCAGGGAGAAAGAGAGAAAGTATTAAGGGGGCGAAAGAGATCTCCATAGGGAGAGAATACTCAAGGATCCCAGATGCTTGATGATTAAGAGGAGAGATGCCACATGTCTTTTTGGGGGAAAGTCATGTGTTTTAGTGCTTCTGTTCATTTATATCTTTCAGCTCTGATTTTTTGTTCCCTATCTTCTCTCAATATCTCATGTCAGATTCAGGGGGAGCAAGACACCTAAGGGAAAGAAATCATTCAAATTCATTGCATATCTTTACTCTTGGGGACATGTCTAATTCAATGTGGTACTCTGTACTCACTCTCTACATGTCATCCCAGTCTTGGTACTCTTGTGGTTTCTTTTGTTTGCTCTGGCGAGTGGATGTATCTGTGTTATCTAACCTTGTTTGTGCAGGTTCATTTCATCCTAAGTCAACTCAAGACCACAAGGTAAGTATATGCATCAGAATCATGAGTATGAGGAATTCTTGCTTTTGTACAAACTGTTTGCACGAAGGACTCATAAACATGATGGTATTCCTCTTAATAATCTTTTACTCTGATGCATATGGCCAAGATACATGTAACACATTTCCTACTCTATCATGGTTATGCTCTCACATACTTCTACATTTTATACTCACATAATTGCATACATGTAGGGGGAGCCTATGGTTGTTACATGTCCTTCCAAAGCTTTACTTGCTACTCCTTGTATCTTTATCTAAACCTTTGATGTATGTTGCCATCAATTACCAAAAAGGGGGAGATTGAAAGCGCAAGTGCTCCTCAGGTGGTTTTGGTAATTAATGTCAACATATCTCTTGTTGGACTAATGTTTCTATCTAGCATGTTTCAGATACGTTCAACAATTGAGTGGCATGGACTAAAGGTTGTGGGACTCCTTCAGATGATAAGGACAAAGGATTGGCTAAAGCTTCAAGCTCAAGACTCTTCATTTTACACTTTTAGTGATCCAAGATCACATTGAGTCTATAGGAAAAGCCAATACTATCAAGGAGGGATGAGGTGTTGCTTAATGAGCTCTTTGCCTTATGTGCTTAATGATATGCTCCAAAATCCTCAACTACTTTCCCACTTCCACATATGACCTAAACCCTAAGCCAAACTCGGTCCTACCGATTCTTTCTATCCGGCGCCACCGAGTTTCATATGTCATAAGCCACTGCCAAACCCTAGTAAATCGGTTTCACCGATAGGGATCTTGGTCTCACCGAGATGGGATTGCAATCTCACTGTGTATGTCCATTGTCAAAATCGGTCTCACCGAGTTTAGGCAATCGGTACTACCGAGATTACAATGCAAACTCTCTGGATAACTCATTACCAAAATCGGTCCAACCGAGTTTAGTAATCGGTCCCACCGAGTTTGCCTGACCAACTCTCTGGTTAGCTAATTACCAAATCGGTCTCACCGAGTTTGTGTAATCGGTCTCACCGAGATTACTCTATGCCCAAACCCTAACCATATCGGTCCTACCGAGTTGCATGTCAGTCCCACCAAAAATCTCTAACGGTCACTAGGTTTACCGTTTCGGTCCGACCGAGTTTGTTGATTCAGTCCCACCAAGATTGGTAGATTGTGTGTAACGGTTGGATTTTAAGTGGAGGCTATATATACCCCTCCACCTCCTCTTCATTCGTGGATAGAGCCATCAGAACACACCTACACTTCCAACTCATATGTTCTGAGAGAGAACCACCTACTCATGTGTTGAGACCAAGATATTCCATTCCTACCATATGAATCTTGATCTCTAGCCTTTCCCAAGTTGCTTTCCACTCAAATCTTCTTTCCACCAAATCCAAATCCTGTAAGAGAGAGTTGAGTGTTGGGGAGACTATCATTTGAAGCACAAGAGCAAGGAGTTCATCATCAACACACCATTTGTTACTTCTTGGAGAGTGGTGTCTCTTAGATTGGCTAGGTGTCACTTGGGAGCCTCCGACAAGATTGTGGAGTTGAACCAAGGAGTTTGTAAGGGCAAGGAGATCGCCTACTTCGTGAAGATCTACCGCTAGTGAGGCAAGTCCTTCGTGGGTGATGGCCATGGTGGGATAGACTAGGTTGCTTCTTCGTGGACCCTTCGTGGGTGGAGCCCTCCGTGGACTCGCGCAACCCTTACCCTTCGTGGGTTGAAGTCTCCACTAACGTGGATGTATGATAGCACCACCTATCCGAACCACGGGAAAAACATCCATGTCTCCAATAGCGTTTGAATTCTCCAAACCCTTCCCCTTACATTCTTGCAAGTTGCATGCTTTACTTTCCGCTGCCTATATACTCTTTGCATGCTTGCTTGACATGTATTGCGTGTGCTGAAATTGTGCGTAAAACTTCACATAAACCAAAAGGGCTTAAAAACTGCAACTTTAGTACTAAGTGTCTAATCACCCCCCTTCTAGACACACCCACTTCTAGATCCTACAACTGCCCAATAGGAGCAGTCGCCTTACCACGTTCCCGCGCTGGATCATGTGTAAGCTTGGATCGCCTCTCCGAGCGGGGGGGGGGGGGTTCAACTTCCTCCTCCTCCTCTTCGTTGGAGTCGATGTCGTCGTCTCCCTCTCCTTCGCCATTGGATTCCCACTCGCCGTGTTCGTCTCCACTCTCACCTCCGCTCGCCTCCCCTTCCTCAGTCGGCTCCTGTGCCCCGTTGGGTGTCGAGTACATCTCAGTAGTTGCCTGGAAAACAACAGACAAAACAAAAGTCAATCGACCAACTCAAAGAAGACCAACGAAGAAAGCAAGATCCCAATCAAGAACATAAGGGCAGACCTGGTCCACTTCGTATGTGTTGTCGAGTGGAGGAACCCTCCTGGCTCCTCGGGGGTTGTCTTTGTTTCCTGTGATGCTCGACACCACCCTTCCAACATCTCATCAGTGACCTCCTCTGGGTGGATCTGAGTGGTGTCTTCAAGACCCGAATACGGCCACATCGGGTGGTCACGAGCCTGAAGCGGTTGGATGCGCCTCCGAAGGAAGACCTCAAGCAGGTCCATGCCGGTCACGCCCTCGCGGACAAGCTGAACCACTCGACCAACCAACACTTTGACTTGCGCCTTTTCTTCCGGCGCCACTTTCAGAGAAGCAGGTTTCTGAGCTTGGTCTAGAGAGAAAGGGGGGAGCCCAGTCGACTGTCCTGGGGTCGCCTGGTCTTTACAGTAAAACCAGGTCGCCTGCCAACCACAGAACGACTCAGGGAAAGTGATAGATGGAAAAGAACTTTTTCCCCTCGTCTGGATCGCCAGGCCTCCGAACAGCTGGATCACCTGCGTTCTTTCGTCACTCGACTTGGCCTTCTTGACCGATTGGGAACGGCAGGTGAAGATATGCTTAAAGAGTCCCCAATGGGGGCGGTAACCCAAGAAACCCTCACACAAGGAAATGAAAGCAGCAAGATACACGATAGAATTGGGAGTGAAGTGGTGGAGCTGCGCTCCGAAGAAGTTCAGAAAGCTCCAGAAAAAAGGATGAGGCGGTAGAGAAAACCCGGGATCGATATGGGTGGCGAGGAGGACACACTCACCATCAAGAGGTTGGGGCTCGACTTCCTTCCCCGGGTGACGCGCAGCTTCGTGAGGAATGACTCCTCCCTCAACCATATCATCAAGATCTTCCTGCCAAATCACCGTCGGCATCCAGTCGCCCTGGATCCAGCCTCTAGGCAGAGTAGTCCTGGAGGAAGATCCGCCCCGAGCGGACTTCTTCCCTTTCCCCTGGGCCGCCGCCTTCTTCGCGCACTCCAGAGCAGACGTCTTGTCCTTCACCATCATCGCCGGCAAATCTCGAACGGGCCTGCGGCGCTAGGGTGAGAGCGGAGGTGGCGGAGGACCTTGCGAAGGGATAAAGAAAGGAGAGAGCACACTGTTTGGAAACCCCGAGCCGGCAGCTTATAAGAGGCCGCTTCCGAGTGGCTGACTGGTAGGCCCAGGCTATCCCGTCAAATCCCGCAACAGACGCGCGCAGTACGTGGCGAAAAAGGTGGTGCGGAAATTGGGGAGCTTCCGCCTTATCACATCCGATTACTGCGGCCGCTCCCGTCCCGCGCGCATCCCAAAATTCAAATCTCGTGAAATCCGCGGGTTGCAGAACAATTCGTCAGGCAGAAGATCCCTTTCACACCATCATTCGGAACGTCACAGGCAAGGAAATTCACTCGATGAAAGGCCTGGAATGGATCAAGGCGACTGAAAAAGGTTGATGACGTCATCCGTGACAATTGATCCAAAACAAGGCACTCATGTAGCACAAAGAACTAGTCGGAAAGATCTCCAACCCTTTCCCCACTCTAACCTCGATCCATTCGGGGGCTAATGATGAAGCTATGTACCTAGGGTAGGGGCACGGACCTGTCCTAAGAGCCCTACCCAAGGACATCCTTAGAAGAAGTCACCTTTCAATCGACCTGAAGGTACCCACTCGACGGGTTCAAGACACTCGACCAAGAAGCTATCACTCGACCACAAAGCCAACCACTCGACTGCCAGGAGATCTAAAGTCACTCCGCAGGCAAACGGTCGGTCATTAAGTAGCCTTTATGGTCATGATAGCACTTTATTAGGGGCGTTACCAGTAACGCCCAACCTTAATGTACCTTAAACCCTGCATTACTGAGGGCAGGAGAGGGCTGGCGAACTCTATATAAGCCACCCCCTCCTCAGTATCAAGGGTTCGCACCCCTGTCACTCTCACACATATAATCCAGTCGACCGCCTCCGGGCACCGAGACATAGGGCTTTTACTTCCTCTGAGAAGGGCCTGAACTCGTACATCTTTGTGTGCTTACAGCTTCTACATAGCTAAGATCTAGCCTCTCCATACTTACCCCCCTACATCACTGTCAGACTTAGAACCACGACAGGCGCCGCCCGCCCCCTTCCTAGTCCAATTCGGACTAGAGGGGGAGGGGGCGCGCGGCCTGCCCTGGCCGCCCCTCTCTCTCTCTCTCCACTAAGGGCCATTACACTCCCCGGGGGGTTCCGGTAACCCCCCGGTACTCCGGTATATGTCCAAACTCACTCGGTACCCTTCCGATGTCCAAACATAGTCATCCAATATATCGATCTTTATGTCTCAACCATTTCGAGACTCCTTGTCATGTCCGTGATCATATCTGGGACTCTGAACTACCTTCGGTACATCAAAACACATAAACTCATAATACCGATCTTCACCGAACGTTAAGCGTGTGGACCCTATGGGTTCGAGAACTATGTAAACATGACCGAGACTCATCTCCGATCAATAACCAATAGCAGAACCTGGATGCTCATATTGGTTCCTACATGTTCTACGACGATCTTTATCGGTCAAACCGCATAACAACTTACATTGTTCCCTTGTCATCGATATGTTACTTGCCCGACATTCGATCGACGGTATCTCAATACCAAGTTCAATCTCGTTACCGGCAAGTCTCTTTACTCGTTCCATAATGCATCATCCCGTAACTAACTCATTAGTCACATTGCTTGCAAGGCTTATAGTGACGTGCATTAGCAAGAGGGCCTAGAGATACCTCTCCGACAATCGGAGTGACAAATCCTAATCTCGATCTATGCCAACTCAACAAGTACCATCGGAGACACCTGTAGAGCACCTTTATAATCACCCAGTTACATTGTGACGTTTGGTAGCACACAAAGTGTTCCTCCGGGTATTGGGGAGTTGAATAATCTCATAGTCATAGGAAAATGTATAAGTCATGAAGAAAGCAATAGCTATATACTAAACGATCAAATGCTAAGCTAACGGAATGGGTCAAGTCAATCACATCATTCTCTAATGATGTGATCCCGTTAATCAAATGACAACTCATGTCTATGGCTAGGAAACTTAACCATCTTTGATTTTCAACGATCTAGTCAAGTAGAGGCATACTAGTGACACTCTGTTTGTCTATATATGCACACATGTACTAAGTTTCTGGTTAATACAATCCTAGCATGAATAATAAAAATTTATCATTATATAAGGAAATATAAATAACAACTTTATTATTTCCTCTAGGCCATATTTCGTTCAGTCTCCCACTTGCACTAGAGTCAATAATCTAGATTACACAGTAATGATTCTAACACCCATGGAGTTTTGGTGCGCATCATGTTTTGCTCGTGAGAGAGGCTTAGTCAACGGGTCTGCAACATTGAGATCCGTATGTAT
Source organism: Aegilops umbellulata (assembly GCA_032464435.1). Lineage (NCBI taxonomy): Eukaryota > Viridiplantae > Streptophyta > Magnoliopsida > Poales > Poaceae > Aegilops > Aegilops umbellulata. Next base: position 388,025,631 of record CP136057.1, on the reverse strand, counting down.
CTTGCAAATGTCTATGTCTCCCTCCTTGACTTGATCGCGGATGGAATTGAAGCGTCTCTTGATGTGCTTGGTTCTCTTGTAAAATCTGGATTCCTTTGCCAAGGCAATTGCACCAGTATTGTCACAAAAGATTTTCATTGGACCCGATGCACTAGGTATGACACCTAGATCGGATATGAACTTCTTCATCCAGACTCTTTCATTTGCTGCTTCCGAAGCAGCTATGTACTCCGCTTCACATGTAGATCCCGCCACGACGGATCACTTTTCTTTCCTCCGCTCCAAGAAAGAAAAGGCGACAGTTCCCACACCGCCGCCCTCCGGTGGCTCCCCTCTGCCGGTGTGGATCGGTTTTTACTCTAGTAGTTTAGATTTTTAGATTGTTCATCGTCTTTGCTTCGGCGGCGGCGGTGACGGCGCTGAATAAAGTTTCTTCAGATCCTACTCCGACGAGGCAATTGGTCCTATGGTTGGGGATGGATTTGGAAATTAGTCTGTTCAAGCAAGGATGGCGTGGCGGCGGCGACATCCTCATGGTGGACCTGTGTCCTCGGGATCTGCCATTGCGATGGCGTTTGCTCCAGCGCTGACGCGGAGCTTGGGAGGTAGTCCAGGAGCGGATGCAGATTGTGGTCTGCATCGGCGGCATCTGGAAGATGGTGGATCGTGTGCTGGGTTCGTGGTTCGTGGATGGCAGGTGTGGTTTTCTCCTCCGGCGTCTTAGTCATGTGGGGGTGCCAGATCTAGAGTTCGATGGCATATCCGGGGTGTTGCCCCTGTCTGATTCGTTCAAAGGTAATGGTTTCGCTTTTGGTGAGCCACCTTGGAGGTTCGGCTGCATATCATTGATGGAGCCACTTCGAACTCGAGTGTGAAGGTGATTCGACATTTTATCCGTTGGTGGCTAATATGGTGGTTCCAGAGGCAGGTGACGGGCGTTGGTGTCAAGTTCAGAGGTTTCTTCGATCTTGATTGTAATTTTACTTCTTGGTTGTGCAAAGGCTAGCGATTTGATGTATTTTCAGTTTTGCCAGGTTTTTTTGTACGTGCCTTGTACTATGATTCTTATGATATAATGAGACACATATTGCCATGCAAAAAAAAGATCCCGCCAAGACGCTTTGCTTAGAACTGCACCAACTGACAGCTCCACCGTTCAATATAAATACGTATCCAGTTTGTGACTTAGAGTCATCCGGATCAGTGTCAAAGCTTGCATCGACGTAACCATTTACGACGAGCTCTTTGTCACCTCCATAAACGAGAAACATATCCTTAGAACTTTTCAGGTATTTCAGGATATTCTTGACTGCTGTCCAGTGATCCACTCTTGGATTACTTTGGTACCTCCCTGCTAAACTGATAGCATGGCACACATCAAGTCTAGTACACAACATTGCATACATGATAGAGCCTATGGCTGAAGCATAGGGAACACCTTTCATTTTCTCTCTATCTTCTGAAGTGGTCGGGCATTGAGTCTGACTCAACATACACCTTGTAACACAGGCAAGAACCCTTTCTTTGCTTGCTCCATTTTGAACTTCTTCAAAAGTTTATCAAGGTATGTGCTTTGTGAAAGTCCAATTAAGCGTCTTGATCTATCTCTATAGATCTTGATGCCGAATATATAAGCAGCTTCACCGAGGTCTTTCATTGAAAAACTCTTATTCAATTATCCTTTTATGCTGTCCAGAAATTCTATATAATTTCCAATCAACAAAGTGTCATCTACATATAATATTAGAAATGCTATAGAGCTCCCACTCACTTTCTTGTAAATACAGGCTTCTCCAAAAGTCTGTATAAAACCATATGCTTTGATCACACTATCAAGACGTTTATTCCAACTCCGAGATGCTTGCACCAGTCCATAAATGGATCGCTGGAGCTTGCACACTTTGTTAGCACCCTTTGGATCGATAAAACCTTCAGGTTGCATCATAGACAACTCTGCTTCCATAAATCCATTCAGGAATGCAGTCTTTACATCCATTTGCCAAATTTCATAATCATAAAATGTGGCAATTGCTAACATGATTCGGACGGACTTAAGCATCGCTACGGGTGAGAATGTCTCATCGTAGTCTATCCCTTGAACTTGTCGAAAACCTTTTGCAACAAGTCGAGCTTTATAGACAGTAACATTACGATGAGCTCTTTGTCACCTCCATAAACAAGAAACATATCCTTAGTCCTTTTCAGGTATTTCAGGATGTTCTTGATCGCTGTCCAGTGATCCACTTCTGGATTACTTTGGTACCTCCCTACTAAACTAATAGCAAGGCGCACATCAGGTCTGGTACGCAGCATTGCATACATGATAGAGCCTATGGCTGAAGCATAGGGAACATCTTTCATTTTCTCTCTATCTTCTGCAGTGGTCGGGCATTGAGTCTTACTCAACTTCACACCTTGTAACACAGGCAAAAACCCTTTCTTTGCTTGATCCATTTTGAACTTCTTCAAAACTTTGTCAAGGTATGTGCTTTGTGAAAGTCCAATTAAGCGTCTTGATCTATCTCTATAGATCTTGATGCCCAATATGTAAGAAGCTTCACCGAGGTCCTTCATTGAAAAACTCTTATTCAAGTATCCTTTTACGCTATCCAGAAATCCTATATCATTTCCAATCAATAATATGTCATCCACATATAATATTAGAAATGCTACGGAGCTCCCACTCACTTTCTTGTAAATACATGCTTCTCCAAAAGTCTGTATAAAACCATATGCTTTGATCACACTATCAAAGTGTTTATTCCAACTCCGAGAGGCTTGCACCAGTCCATAAATGGATCGCTGAAGCTTGCACACTTTGTTAGCTCCCTTTGGATCGATAAAACCTTCAGGTTACATCATATACAACTCTTCTTCCAGAAATCCATTCAGGAATGCAGTCTTTACATCCATTTGCCAAATTTCATAATCATAAAATGTGGCAATTGCTAACATGATTCGGACGGACTTAAGCATCGCTACGGGTGATAAGGTCTCATCATAGTCAACTCCTTGAACTTGTCGAAAACCTTTCGCAACAAGTCGACCTTTGTAGACAGTAACATTACCGTCAGCGTCAGTCTTCTTTTTGAAGATCCATTTATTCTTGATGGCTTGCTGATCATCAGGCAAGTCAACCAAAGTCCACACTTTGTTCTCATACATGGATCCCATCTCAGATTTCATGGCCTCAAGCCATTTTGCGGAATCTAGGCTCATCATCGCTTCCTCATAGTTCGTAGGTTCATCATGGCCAAGTAACATGACCTCCAGAATAGGATTATCGTACCACTCTGGTGCGATTCATACTCTGGTTGACCTACGAGGTTCGGTAGTAACTTGATCTAAAGTTACATGATCATCATCATTAGCTTCCTCACTAATTGGTGTAGGAGTCACAGGAACAGATATCTGTGATGAACTATTTTCCAATAAGGGAGCAGGTACAGTTACCTCATCAAGTTCTACTTTCCTCCCACTCACTTCTTTCGAGAGAAACTCCTTCTCTAGAAAGGATCCATTCTTAGCAACGAATGTCTTGCCTTCGGATCTGTGATAGAAGGTGTACCCAAAAGTCTCCTTTGGGTATCCTATGAAGACACATTTCTCCGATTTGGGTTCGAGCTTATCAAGTTGAAGCTTTTTCACATAAGCATTGCAACCCCAAACTTTAAGAAACGACAACTTTGGTTTCTTCCCAAACCATAGTTCATAAGGTGTCGTCTCAACAGATTTAGATGGTGCCCTATTTAACGTGAATGTAGCCGTCTCTAAAGCATAACCCCAAAACGATAGCGGTAATTCAGTAAGAGACATCATAGATCGCACCATATCCAGTAAAGTACGAGTACGACGTTCGGACACACCATTATGCTGTGGTGTTCCGGGTGGCGTGAGTTGCGAAACTATTCCGCATTGTTTCAAATGAAGACCAAAGTCGTAACTCAAATATTCTCCTCGATGATCAGATCGTAGAAACTTTATTTTCTTGTTACAATGATTTTCCACTTCACTATGAAATTCTTTGAACTTTTCTAATGTTTCAGACTTACGCTTCATCAAGTAGATATACCCATATCTGCTCAAATCATCTGTGAAGGTCAAAAAATAACAATACCCGCCGCGAGCCTCAACATTCATCGGACCACATACATTAGTATGTATGTTTTCCAACAAATTTGTTAATTGCTCCGTTGTTCCGGAGAATGGAGTTTTAGTCATCTTGCCCATGAGGCATGGTTCGCAAGTACCAAGTGATTCCAAAAGTCCATCAGAATGGAGTTTCTTCATGTGCTTTACACCAATATGACCCAAATGGCAGTGCCACAAATAAGTTGCACTATCATTATCAACTCTGCATCTTTTGGCTTCAATATTATGAATATGTGTATCACTACTATCGAGATTCAACAAAAATAGACCATTCTTCTAGGGTGCATGACCATAAAAGATATTACTCATATAAATAGAACAATAATTATTCTCTGATTTAAATGAATAACCGTCTCGCATCAAACAGGATCTAGATATAATATTCATGCTTAACGCTGGCACCAAATAACAATTATTCAGTTCTAAAACTAATCCCGAAGGTATATGTAGAGGTAGCGTGTCGACCGCGATCACATCGACTTTGGAACCATTTCCCACGCACATTATCACCTCGTCCTTAGCCAATCTTCGCTTAATCTGTATTCCCTGTTTTGAGTTGCAAATATTAGCAACAGAACCAGTATCAAATACCCAGGTGCTACTGCAAGCATTAGTAAGGTACACATAAATAACATGTATATCACATATACCTTTGTTCACCTTGCCATCCTTCTTATCCTCCAAATACTTGTGGCAGTTTCGCTTCCGGTGACCAGTCCCTTTGCAGTAGAAGCACTCAGTCTCAGGCTTAGGTCCAGACTTTTGTTTCTTCACTTGAGCAGCAACTTGCTTGCCGTTCTTCTTGAAGTTCCCCTTCTTCCATTTACCCTTTTTCTTGAAACTGGTGGTCTTATTGACCATAAACACTTGATGCTCCTTTTTGATTTCTACCCCCACAGCCTTCAGCATTGCGAAGAGCTCGGGAATCATCTTATCCATCCCTTGCATATTATAGTTCATCATGAAGCTCTTTTAGCTTGGTAGAAGAATTATGTCAATGACACTATCATCAGGAAGATTAACTCCCAGTTGAATCAAGTGATTATTATACCCAGAAATTTTGAGTATATGTTCACTGACAGAACTGTTCTCCTCCATCTTGCAGCTACAGAACTTATTGGAGACTTCATATCTCTCAATCCGGGCAGTTGCTTGAAATATTAACTTCAACTCCTGGAACATCTCATATGCTCCATGACGTTCAAAACGTCGTTGAAGTCCCGGTTCTAAGCCGTAAAGCATGGCATACTGAACTATCGAGTAGTCATCAACTTTGCTCTGCCAGACATTCATAGCATCTGCCGTTGCTCCTGCGGCGGGTTTGGCACCTAGCCGTGCTTCCAGGACGTAATTCTTCTGTGCAGCAATGAGGATAATCCTCAAGTTATTGACCCAGTCCGTGTAGTTGCTACCATCATCTTTCAACTTAGCTTTCTCTAGGAACGCATTAAAATTCAACGGAACAACAGCACGGGCCATCTATCTACAACAACATAGACATGCAAAATACTATCAGGTACTAAGTTCATGATAAATTAAAGTTCAATTAATCATATTACTAAAGAACTCCCACTTAGATAGACATCCCTCTAATCATCTAAGTGATCACGTGATCCATATCAACTAAACCATGTCCGATCATCACGTGAGATGGAGTAGTTTTGAATGGTGAACATCACTATGTTGATCATATCTACTATATGATTCATGCTCGACCTTTCGGTCTCAGTGTTCCAAGGCCATATCTGCATATGCTAGGCTCGTCAAGTTTAACCCGAGTATTCTACGTGTGCAAAACTGGCTTGCACCCGTTGTATGTGAACGTAGAGCTTATCACACCCGATCATCACGTGGTATCTTGGCACGACGAACTTTCGCAATGGTGCATACTCAGGGAGAACACTTGTACCTTAAAATTTAGTGAGAGATCATGTTATAATGCTACCACCGAACTAAGCAAAATAAGATGCATAAAGGATAAATATCACATGCAATCAATATAAGTGATATGATATGGCCATCATCATCTTGTGCCTTTGATCTCCATCTCCAAAGCACCGTCATGATCACCATCGTCACCGGCATGACACCTTGATCTCCCTCATAGCATCGTTGTCGTCTCGCCAACTATTGCTTCTACGACTATCGCTACCGCTTAGTGATAAAGTAAAGCAATTACATGGCGATTGCATTTCATACAATAAAGCGACAACCATATGGCTCCTGCTAGTTGCCGATAACTCCGTTACAGAATATGATCATCTCATATAATAAAATTTAGCATCATGTCTTGAACATATCAAGTCACAACATTCCCTGCAAAAACAAGTTAGACGTCCTCTACTTTGTTGTTGCAAGTTTTACGTGGCTGCTACGGGCTTAGCAAGAACCGTTCTTACCTACGCGTCAAAACCACTACGATTTTTTGTCATGTTTGTGTTGTTTTAACCTTCAACAAGGACCGGGCGTATCCACACTCGATTCAACTAAAGTTGGAGAAACTGACGCCAGCCACCTGTGTGCGAAGCACGTCAGTAGAACCAGTCTCGCGTAAGCGTATGCATAATGTCGGTCCGGGCCGCTTCATCCAACAATACCGCCGAATCAAAGTATGACATGCTGGTAAGCAGTATGACTATTATCACCCACAACTCACTTGTGTTCTACTCGTGCATATAACATCTACGCATAAACCTGGCTTGGATGCCATTGATGGGGAACGTATTAATTTAAAGCATTTTCCTATGCACACGCAAGATCATGGTGATCCATGACAACAAGAGGGGAGAGTGTTGTCCACGTACCCTCGTAGACCGAAAGCGGAAGCGTTATGACAATGCGGTTGATGTAGTCGTACATCTTCATGATCAACCGATCCTAGTACCGAACGTACGACACCTCCGCGATCTGCACACGTTCAGCTCAGTGACATCCCATGAACTCACGATCCAGTAGAGCTTCGTCAGCACGACGGCGTGATGACGGTGATGATGAAGCTACCAGCGCAGGGCTTCGCCTAAGCACTACGACGATATGATGAACGTGGATTATGCTGGAGGGGGGCACCGCACATGGCAAAGATATCAATGATCAACTTGTGTGTCCATGGGGTGCCCCTCCCCCGTATATAAAGGAGTGGATGAGGGGGAGGGCCGGCCCTCTACTATGGCGCGCCCTGGGGAGTCCTACTCCCACCGGGAGTAGGATTCCCCCACTTCCATGTAGTAGGAGTAGGAGAGAAGGAAGGAGGAGAGAGGGAGAAGGAAGGAGGAGAGAGGGAGAAGGAAAAAGGGAGGCGCCCCCCTCCTAGTCCAATTCGGACTAGAGGGGAGGGGGCGCGCGGCCTGCCCTGGCCACCCCTCTCTCTCTCTCTCTCCACTAAGGCCCATTACACTCCCCGGGGGGGGGGGGGTTCGGTAAGCCCCCAGTACTCCGGTATATGTCCAAACTCACTCGAAACCCTTCCGATGTCCAAACATAGTCATCCAATATATCGATCTTTATGTCTCGACCATTTCGATACTCCTCGTCATGTCCGTGATCATATCCGGGACTCCGAACAACCTTCGGTACATCCAAACACATAAACTCGTAATACTGATCGTAATCGAACGTTAAGCGTGTGGACCCTACGGGTTTGGGAACTATGTAGACATGACCAAGACTCATCTCTGGTCAATAACCAATAGCAGAACCTGGATGCTCATATTGGTTCCTACATATTCTACGAAGATCTTTATCGGTCAAACCGCATAACATCATACATTGTTCCCTTTGTCATCGGTATGTTACTTGCCCGAGATTCGATCGATGGTATCTCAATACCTAGTTCAATCTCGTTACCGGCAAGTCTCTTTACTCATTCCGTAATGCATCATCCCGCAACTAACTCATTAGTCACATTGCTTGCAAGGCTTATAGTGACGTGCATTACCGAGAGGGCCCAGAGATACCTCTTCGACAATCGGAGTGACAAATCCTAATGTCGATCTATGCCAACTCAACAAGTACCATCGGAGACACCTGTAGAGCACCTTTATAATCACCCAGTTACGTTGTGACATTTGGTAGCACACAAAGTGTTCCTCCGGTATTCGGGAGTTGCATAATCTCATAGTCATAGGAACATGTATAAGTCATGAAGAAAGCAATAGCAATATACTAAACGATCAAATGCTAATCTAACGGAATGGGTCAAGTCAATCACATCATTCTCTAATGATGTGATCCCATTAATTAAATGACAACTCATGTCTATGGCTAGGAAACTTAACCATCTTTGATTCAACGAGCTAGTCAAGTAGAGGCATACTAGTGACACTCTTTTTGTCTATATATCCACACATGTACTAAGTTTTCGGTTAATACAATTCTAGCATGAATAATAAACATTTATCATGATATAAGGAAATATAAACAACAACTTTATTATTGCCTCTAGGGCATATTTCCTTCAAAATTGTCATCTCTTGCACTTACATTATTTGCCATTTGCCTCTCGTTTTTCTCTCCCCCACTTCTAAAATGCTTTGAGAAAAATACAAAAATATTTTTCGTTTTCCCTTATGTCTTACTTGGTTTGTTTGCCATTGTGCTTGCCATAATTGTGTGTTTATTGAAATCATATTCAAAGAAAAAAGGGGTTATGGAGCTTCATCCACTTGCTACTCTTTTTAAAAGATCCAACTATGACGAACCAATTGCTAGTGAGTTGAGTGCATTAGATTATCTTTATGAAGTTTTGCTTGAAATTCGTTAATCTAAAATTCGTGATCTAGTCTTAAAAGAAGAAATTTATGAAGTGATTCATGCTAGCTCCTTGAATGCAAAGCATGATTGCCATGATGTAAATTTCAGTTGTGTTAATGATATGCAAAACCCCAAGCTTGGGGATGCTAATATTGCTATGTCCACTACTTATTGCAATGATCATGATTGGGGTGATAGTGCTTCTTATGATCTAGAAATTTTATTTAAGCCTGATGATGAATATGTTCGCGATAATATTGAAAGTGGGTTTGGAAGAGTGTCAACTCTAGGTAAAAATAATCCCACTATTTTGGAAGAGTGTCAACTTTGCATGTATGTGTATCATGAAGAGAAAATTTTATATGATAGCTATATTGTTCAATTTTATTATGATCCTACATGTAATTATTATGAGAGAGGAAAATATGGTTGTAGAAATTTTCATGTCACTAAATTACCTCTCGTTATGTTGAGATTGATATTGTTTCTTTCTTCTTCCTTGCATATGCTAGTTTTTGCTTGTCTTGATAATTTGTTTGCTTATAAAATGCCTATTCATAGGAAGTATGTTAGACTTAAACTTATTTTTCACACGCTACATGATGCTCTCTTCGTATTTCAATTGTTATCTTTTATGTGAGCATCATTAAAATTATCAATGCCTAGCTAAAAGGCTTTAAAGAAAAGCGCTTGTTGGGAGACAACCCAATATTTTTATTTTTTGTTTTTATGGAAATGCACATTATTACCTCTGTAGTAATTGTGTTTTGGTGTTTTAATTAGTGTTTGAGGCAAGTAAGACCTTTGGGATACTTCAGTATATCGTTGATTTGGTTTTGCTGGAAAAACACAAACTTTTGCGTCTAGTAACAGAAATGTTTAAATTCACTAGAGCATGGAAAATTATGATTTTTTTACGACAGATTGATATATGAATTGCCTCTGTTGTCCGAAGTTTTCAGCATTTTTAGAGTTACAGAAGTATATGAAGTTTATAGATTACTACAGAGTGTTCTGTTTTTGACAGATTTTGTTTTCTATGTGTTGTTTGCTTATTTTGATGAATCTACGGGTAGTATCCACTACAAAAAAAGACACTTCCGTGATGATACGTGTTTGTCACAGTAGGTCACGTTTTCTGTCATGCATGTACATCCATGACGATTTTATGACAGAATCAAGATAGTCATACCTGTGCTGTCGTAGAAGTGTTCCATGACATTACCAAAATTATTATCACGGAAGTGTCCACTTCCATGACGATAAATGGCGCGTCATAGAAGTGCTTTCATCAAGGGTGACCGACATGTGGCATCGACCGTAACGGCTCGCCGTTAAGCTATCGGGTCAGGTTTTGGATCCGATAACCCGTTAACAGCCCGGACCAATGGGGATTTTCCACGTGTAAAATTCTCATGGGCTGACGAAACCACACGCCAGCTCCTCGTTGGGACAGATGTCATCCACTCATTGGACAGGAGGCGCCTAAGATACGTCGACACGTGGCCGACCCAATAGAGCCCAGTCCGGTGAAAAGGCCGGCCCAGCTAAAGGCCCACCATGTTTTTTCAGACACTAGTGGGCTGGCCCGTTAACAGCCTGCCATGTTTTGGGTGAAATTGAGGCCCATATCAGATCAGTCCCGTTCACAGCCTGCCGAGTTTTGGGCCAAATTACGGCCCATATTGGATCAGGCCCGTTAACAGGCCACTGTACCTTGGGCCCATTCTAAGACAGGTTTGTATTTCAGCCTGTTAAATGCCTGTTTACCAGTTCGGCCCAATAATAGTTTTGGCCTATTAGTAGCCCATGGATTATCTGGGACATTGCCGGCCTGGTTTAGCTTTAGGCCATTTTACGGCCCACACAGAAACTGGGCTATTTCTTGTCTCAAGTAACTTTAGGCCTCTTAATGGCCCGTAGTCTTCGTGCATAAATTTCAGCCCAACTGGCCTATCGGCCTGTTAATGGCCCGTGTAACAGTTGTGCCTAATTACAGCCCGCGTTGAATCCAGCCTACTTATAGCCCATCTGATAATGGCCTGTGACACTTTTGGGCCTATGGACCACGTGGATACCGGCCTGCTTAAAGCCCATAATTTTATTGGGCCAAACAGGCCCGAGTTATATTTTGTCCTGTTAACTGCTCGTCCTGTTTGGGCCAAACATGGGTGACGGTGTCCTGGACTAGGGGGTACTCATCACGTCATCTCCCGATCTGTTAGATTGGGCCGAGGACCCCCATGGCCTTATACTCATGGGCCAGTTCGGACAGCTGTCGCATACAAGGAAGATTCCACAAGACTTGGCGAGGACTCCTCCCCACCGACGTATTCGGCTAGGACTCTTGTTATCCTAGGCCTTTGGTGCATTATATGAACCGAGGCCAGGCTAGTCAATAGACAATCTCATATAACAATCATACCATAGGCTAGCTTCTAGGGTTTTAGCCTCTACGATCTCGTGGTAGGTCAACTCTTGTAATACTCATATCTCCAATATCAATCAAGCAGGACGTAGGATATTACCTCCATCAAGAGGGCCCGAACCTGGGTAAACATCGTGTCCCCTGCCTCCTGTTACCATCGATCCTAGACGCACAGTTCAGGACCCCCTACCCGAGATCCGCCGGTTTTGACACCGACATTTGTGCTTTCATTGAGAGTTCCACTGTGTGATCGGCAAAAGGATCAATGGCTCGCCCGCAGGTCAACTGCGATGCCGGCATCTTCGTCCCCGGCTCGACTGGTCACCTTGGCTCAACCGAGGACCGCGCTCCATCTCCGATCGTCATGTTCGGACGGGGGCCTTCATCAACATCAACTCCGATCTCTCTCACGATCATAGAGGAATCATCCATGGAGCTCGAGGGGTCAATGTAAACATTGCCCTTGGGCGGCCGTGCTGTTTTCCTAGACAGCAAACTTGTGTCCGTCGTCATCGCCTCCTCGAGCATCGGTTTAATGACTACTTCGATGGAATAGTGCGGAATTACGTCTACAACAGCCATGCAAAGTTTCTTCAAGTTCCGATGAAGGAATCTCCGACAATCTACGATATACCGGAGCCCTGTCAAATCTGGACGGGAATCTGGACGAGTTTAGGGCGTGGTCTTCAGAGCCCAGCTCGGAGGTCCTTTGGAAGATCCAACTGTTCATCTACTATGGAATTCCCCTATCTACCGCCCCTCCAAATCTCAGCTCGATCCGACCGTCCAAACTCCGGGAACCTTCCGATTAGTGCATCACTTTTCAGAACTGTTTTCTACGCGAGAACGAATCCAACCCGAATTCATCTTTTTTATGAACGGGATTTCGGACATCCTTTTTGAAGGAAGTTTTGCATGGGGTATTGTGTTTTGTTCCCGAACACACCCCACTAACTTTAAAATCTTTTGAACATGATCTTCAACATCATGCTGGTGTCAAACTAGTCCGGCAATATTGCTCCACGGCTGCCGACCTGTGCTGGACACGTCGTCACTTTGTTGAGCCGACCTCAACTTCTTCGGATCATCATCTCAGCAAGCCTAACAAGAGTTCGGCATCGAAAAGGATAAATCGTCACCAACATCGCCGCTCCACGGATTACACGGAGCGGGCACACCGGCATCGCCGCATGATCACTTCATCAAGCCTGCATCGACCATGTCACGACCTGCATCGGCGGGGCCGCACTGTTGCTCTTGCAAGCCGGTGTCCATCACGCCAACCTACTTCGACTCATCGGCTGACATCGAGGCTTTGACATCTCGGCTGGGCCGGGGGCTTCATCATCTCTTCATCAACCTACTCCGGTAACTTTGGCGTCACCAGCCGACCAGCTTCGTCGCGATTAGCTGGACCGAGGGCTTTGCCTCGGCAAGCCAACCTTTGTCAGCATTGCCATGCCGTCGCTTTATCGCCCGTCAGGCAATGGGTGTGCGGATCGAGTCCCAATTTTGGGAACCACCTTTCTTCGGATTGCTACAACAAATAAACCAGGTGCTATTAATCCTAGTATTTTTTGCTTGTTTGGGTTCATTTTTCCCAAGGAATTATTACTCTGTCCATCATATGTACACAGGTCTATCAAATGGTGGCCGCATTAACGGTCGCATGGTGGTTCGGTCAGTTTCCGTACATAGTCCGGCGAACGCCGCATCCGGAACTCGGACAGACCTATGAATTCAGGCTTTGTCACGCCTTTAACGCATCACGCCGACGCCCTGCATCGACATTGACTTCGGCGCCAGGCCATATTTCTTTTATTACTCACTTTGCATAAATTATTTATTATGCAACAATTTTTTTAAATTATTATTATTACTATTATCTCCGGTTTGCACTATTTTTTGTGCATAGGAAAATGATCCGGGTTGGGGAGTATCATCAACTCAGTGTACTGACATACCATGTCACCTCGGTTGGACGGAGGGCTTCGTCAACACTTCATTACCCCATGCTGGGGACTTCGGCATCACTCTGCCGGCCTGCATTGACCGTTCTATTTCACCACTTCGGAGTGCCGAGCTCCTTGCTCCGCCACCTCGGGACTGGCTTGGGGGATGGAACTTGTCCCGCATCAAGCTCGGACCACGTCATCAATACCGAACACATTAACCAGCTAAGTTGCCTTCATGCTCAAAGTTTTAAATTTTTAACTTGTGTTCGGCTCGACCAAGCATTATACTTTTTTGGGAAAAAGTTGCTTGTAAAAAATTTCCTTGTCCAAACTTTGTTTGTGACACACAAATTCAAATACCCCGTTTACTTGGGGGCTTCCTATATGAAGCTTTTTCTCTCGCATATGATTATACTTGTACGACTTCGTTCCTTGTTCGTGTATTATGCCACAATATGCACCATATTGACTTAAGCGATTTGCAAGCTGGGTTGCCTGGCTCCTGTGCTTACCCCTACGTTCCCGATTGTTCGGCTAGGGAGTAAAGGGAGCACCTCTGCGATTGTCACGACCGGGTCCTCCGAGCTCTGACCTTAGACTGGGTGAAGCCGAAAGCTAGCGCTGTTATTGTTTTCAATCATGGTCGGCACACAACGGAACTCATGAGTACAAAAAATATATTGCACAAGTCTCATAGTAATAATGAGCACCGAAGAAAGGTATCGGTGGGGGTACTATTTTCTTCGAAGATGCTTCGTACACTTTGTCTGTAATATAGCATAAGTTCCCTGAGCGCGCTTTGTCTGTTACAGCCTTATGGCCCGGTTGCCTGGTTATCGGAAACACTGTCGATATTCTCGACAGGTGGAGTACATAACACTTTTCGGTCCTTGGCCGAAGAGGGAGAAGACGACGATCAGTTAAGACGCGTTTAAAGTTCGGGTGAACAAAGATATGATATTAGTACTTCGGTACATACAATCATTATACATAAAATTCTTTTACCCAAGTCACCTAGGGGCTCTTAAATTTATATGAGCCGTTTTATAATAAGTGTTCTTCTTCTTAGTTGTTGCAAAGTTTTTATTACTATTATTATTCATCACTCCTTTTTTCGACACGAGTGTGTGGTCACTAGCCGGGGGGCCTAATTTCTCTCTCACAGCCGCTAGAGTTTAGTTTGCTAAACTGGCCTAATGAGAAGTACTCCGCCTTCGGGATAGGAGGTTGAAGCCGTAGGCTGACCCGCTTGAAGTCTTGAGATAGGATGTGTCATGTTAAAGAACGACAGAAGCACTCTTCTTTTCTAAGACCAATTTTCGGATTGGCACCGAACACTTGATCTTTTTCGGACGTCAAGTTTTTACTAACGTTTTTTGGTTTTCCAAGCTTATGACACTTTTAAACTATTTGTGTGTTTTCAGCACAAGTCTCGCAGTGCAACGCCGGACACCTTTAGAGATTCGGCAAAAACATTCTCGGATATTGCTATATATGCATCGGTTTCGAATTGTGTCTTCGGTCAGTAGTTGGGTTGCCCGGCTCCTGCACTTGCTTCCTACGTTCCGCTTTGTTAGGCTAGGCGTGCAAAGGGAGAACCACTGCGATTGTGCTTCCAGCTCACATGGTTAAGCACCTCAGTGGAGAAAGCCGAAAACTGACTGTCACAATAAGCGTAAACTGGTGAGCGATCCAATGACTGTGTTAAATGACGGGCCATTCATAAAAATGGTCGAAGTGTTTACGGCTTGACCTCAACTGTCGCCGAACACTACCAGGGGCTATTAACTGGCCTCCCAAACTAAATCCTCGATATTTTGCTCTTACATTAGAGCTGAGGTTTCATGATCATGCTTAGCATGACAAACCAAAGAAAGGAACCGATAGCGGGGCTATTTTCTTTGGAAGACATTTCTTATGTTAAACAGTAATATAACATATCTCTCTGCGTACCTTTGTTTATAAAACCGTATGGCCAGATTGCCTTGTTTGTCATAAATCTTTGCCCTCATAAAGGCTTTGTAAAGTAGGACAAACACTCCTCGGCTACTGGCCGAGGAGGTGGAAGCTGATGGTCGGTCAACAAAGTTTTGTACAATGCAGATCTGAGCATTAATGACGTAAAGTACTTGGATATGTAGAGTCATTACACATAATTTGTGATTTTACTATGGATATCGATCCTTAATTCGGCCACCCGTGCCCGCATTAAGCCTCGGGGGCTACTGGGCTTCGGGCTTATTATTTACAAATATTAAAGGGGCACATCGATCCCCTGATCTGGTGTTGCCACCCGACCAATGTCTCGAGGGCTACTGCATTGCCTGTCCAATGCAGAAATTTTTATGTATAGTTTCCGAGGAGATTTTGATCCTCAGGTTGGTCGGCCGCACCCAACCTGAGTCTCGAGGACTGAGCACACCACTTTTTGTGTCCCGAAGTATTCTGCCGAGCTAGGACTTGATCCTCAGGCCGATTTTGCAAATCAACCTAAGTCTCAGTGGCTACTGGGATCAGCGGTCTTACGTCATCCTTCATGTGCATCTCAGGTTTTAGACCGATACACACCTTGAGGGCTACTGGCTGTATATCTCGGCAGAGAATAAATTGCACCAATAAAAAATATTGACAAAAAGTCGGCCCACAGTCGGGGTGGTGCACCACCTTGGAAGCAGTCCGGCATAAAGTTCGGGCGCTAGTGGCTGGTTCCATAGAGGGCATTTTCGGCATTAAGCTCGGCTAAACTCCTTCAACTTTTTTGTACCAAGATGATCTATGACATCTTGGATATAGTTCGGCGTTGGAGCTTGGATACATTTTGGCGTTGGAGCTTGGACATGGTCCGGTGTTGGAGCTCGGATACATTTCTGTGTTGGAGCTCGGAAGCAGTCCGACATTGGTGCTCGGCTGCAAAAGATACCTCGAATGCAGTCCGGCGTTGGAGCTCGGACGCAAGAGGACACTGCCTCCCGGGAACAACTTCAAAACCCGAGGTGTGGCATAAAAATAACAAGGCATTGATAAAGACTAGAAACTTAAAGGGGATCCTCGGATACCCGACGTGTAAACTCTTCGGATGCACTTCGGCGATCCTCAAGATCGAAGATGAGAAGATTTGTTGAACCAGTTTTCAAGACCGACGACAGAAGATGAAGAACAGTTCGGAAGAATCAAGGAGCGTCCCTAACTTGAAGACCGGTTCAGGGGGCTACTGACGGTGTCCTGGACTAGGGGGTACTCACCACGTCATCTCCCAATCTGTTAGATTGGGCCGAGGACCCCCATGGCCGTATACTCATGGGCCAGTTCGGACAGCTGCCGCATACAAGGAAGATTCCACAAGACTTGGCGATCAAGACAAGGACTCCTCCCCACTGGCGTATTCGGCTAGGACTCTTGTTATCCTAGGCCTCTCGTGCATTATATAAACCGAGGCCAGGCTAGTCAATAGACAATCTCATACAACAATCATACCATAGGCTAGCTTCTAGGGTTTTAGCCTCTACGATCTCGTGGTAGGTCAACTCTTGTAATACTCATATCTTCAATATCAATCAAGCAGGACGTAGGGTATTACCTCCATCAAGAGGGCCCGAACTTGGGTAAACATCGTGTCCCCTGCCTCCTGTTACCATCGATCCTAGACGCACAGTTCGGGACCCCCTACCCGAGATCCGCCGGTTTTGACACCGATAATGGGCCTTAGGAAGTTTCGGCCTGTATTGGCCCATGAATTTTTCGGCTCAACGCTAGCCCAATCTAGGTTTTAGCCTGTTAAAAGACCATTGTATTCTCTGGCCCAGCTGGCCAGAACTTTACTCGGTCTGTTAAAGGCGGGAAACAACCATAAGGTTTAGACCTGCTAATGGCCCAAGATGATTATAGGCCCACGTTTTGGATGATATGAGTAGTGGGCCGCCTTGAAGACCGACAACACTGAGATCCATTGAACCTTGCAGCCTAAATTACAGCATACTGACCAAGAATAAACCTAGACTATACAACAAAGAAATTACAGCATATTACATCCCCTCGGCATCAAAGTTCGCTGCCAGTGATAATAAAGGGCAACCAGATAGCAGATTACTTAAACTGGGCAGGTTGCCACCAGTGGAAGTTAACAGGCAGACAAAATAATAGACAGAACCGACAGCACTTCAACACAGTTCAAGAAAGGTTAGCCCGGCCCAGCAGCTGCAGCACAAGCAGCTTAGCAACCTAATGAGACTGCACTTCTTTGGTGCTCATATCCACCAACTTTAGCTGCATAGCATCAATAAACGTCCTGTACTTATGGTTAATCTTGCATAGAGATCGGAGTTCCAGTCGCATTTGAGCAGAAGCATGTATTTCTGCTTGAATTTCAGACTAAAGAAGTCGAACAGATTCAGGCGGCGACTTCATCGAGCTTGTGTCACTGAGTAAGTTTGACACTACATCAAGATGTGACTTCATGGTTGTATCCCTACCCTCAATATGTTTTTCCTTCTCCTCTAGAATATGTGTTAGAGGGACAAACAATGGGTTCGTCTCACTATCATTGTGGCAGTTCTTCCTAGCAGTAGTGTTGTCACCCTGAAAGAGAAACAAGTAGGTAGATAACATGTTTTGCACATATAAGCATCAGCACTGTCAATTCATCTCATTTCTTTGTTAGAAATAAAAAGACACGGTTTAAAATAACAATAACATAATAGGCATTGTTCATAGTTAAGATGGCAGGAAATGGCGCAGGAGCGGCCAGCTTCACCAGACCACTGGATTATAGATCAAGAACACAAGCATAGACGTAGTTCTAAAAAACATATAATCATGAATGGTGAGTGTACTGTCAATTTATACCATTTCAGATTGGTAAATAAAGAGACACGATCTATATAACATTAATATAATATGGCATTGTTCATAGTTGAGACATAGCAGGATATGACATTGTGCTGTTGTTGGTAGTCTCACCACACCACTGGATTATAGATCAAGAACACAAGCATACACATAGTGCTAAAGAAGATAACTTGCTATGTTTAGTTTAATTTACATGGTACAAATAAGGAACTAGATTGTACAACTAAAGACTGAAATTGAGAGCGACAAACTTATGTTTATGTTCTTCTACTTTATAAACTTTGAACAAGCAATTTGATGCATACGACAAAAATAAACAACTTTTGCACTCATAGCTATCCAAATGTAAACAACAAAGTTTGAAGGCTCGAGGAGGACACACTTACATTAGTAGTGAAGACATGCTCTATAAAGGCCTTGTCCATATTGATGGGGGGGGGGGCAATTCAAGAAGTTTACCTCACACTCTTCTTCAAGAGTATTGCCTTCATTCTACATTTTGTTAAGAGTAAATATAGATGTGAAAATATAGGAACAAATGGCGATTATTTAACTTAAGATGCAGATTACAAATGTAAATACAACATACAGGCAGAAGGCAGTGACAAGAGCAAAGCGGAGCTAAACTTCTTCAGTAACATTGGTTTTATTGAATATTTTGGCAAGAGTCAATGTAGATCTGATGTGTAGAAAAATGGAGGACAAGGGAAAATAAGCAGCAAAGTGTACATGAAGAACTAGCTGACAAATATAAGGACAACAGATACTTACAAGAACAATGCAGAACTAAATTTCTTCATAGGCATTGGGTTTATTCTACATTAATTTAAGCATTAATATAGATCTGATAATTTGGAGCGAACGATGGATAAGCAAGCTATAATGCACCAGGTATGAATATAAGGACAACGATAGGACAATAGGTACTCACAAGAGCAAAGCAGCAACCAACATAGTTGCGGTATCCTAGGTTTTGCGGCGCTGGTTCTATCGCCAATATACGTCGGGTGCTATGTGATTTCTCCGGTAGCACCACCTTTTTCAAGGACTTTGCTTGTACTCCTTCAGGTTCTGTAATCACCCTCTTCCTTTTGGATGTCTGAAACACAAGAACAACATTTGAATGGAAAAACATGGTATGACGACAAATGGAATAGGTTTTGATAGTGGATGGGCATGGCATCTTCACATATATCATGAGTAAACTAAGCAGATGGCGGTGCAACGAAGAAAAAGAAATGCAAGACACCTTATGCAAGATATGTGCAACCAATAAAACCTTGCCAAATTAGAACAGCCACCTTATTGGGTGAATAGGATAGGCCATCTGCATTTGACCCTTGAGCTCAGAATAGTCATTAGGATCATATTCTGAATAGGAATCTATAGGTCGGGAGCATGCGGGTTTCATTGCATCCACAATGGACCTCAATCCCTTGATGCCAAGTTTGTTACCCATTGAACTGTTCCGCAATATTCTTCTGATGTGCGCATTCTTATATTCATTGTGATTACGTACAATATCTGTAAAGCATGAAAACACAAATAGTAGTGAGATTATCTTTGTAATGCAGAGGATATTGTAATATAATCTAGCACAACTACCGTATAGAAAGTTTATTGCCAAACCATGATAATGAGAGCACAGAGCCAGTAGGCAGATCGTAGTGTAGATAATAGGGGTACACCGTAACCACCATAAATAAATCGGGAAAGCGGAACTGGCTGGCAAACATAGGGTTTTGCCGCTACTAATATGCAGCCTATCGATCACCTACAGGCCAGCTTTATTCATCGGAAGGCGCACAACTGTTACTATCAGTTTAGTCTATCAAAGACCGTGCGGATCCCACCATTTTCGGGGTATTATGGCAGAACTCGAAGTGCGAAATCATTTAGTAGAACCGGCCCAATAGAGGTGTCGACTGCAGATGTCCCTGCTGCCCTTCCTGACAAGGAACATACTATGCTTCCCATACAGAACACCGCACGGGCCGCCGGCCGAACCATCGGCCCCCACCGCCTGTGTTCCTCCGCCACCCCCACCCCCTACCCCCGCCCCCACCCGCATCGAGTTTTCTTCATTCAGCGAGGCCCCACCACTGCCCCCACAACCACCTTCCCCACCCGAGCCCCTTCCTTTGCACTGGCGAATTCCGGCGAGCTCTCAAAAATCGACTGACCCAATTTTGAAATTTACTCTACTGTCATTTAACTAGTGTGGAATATAAAAGGGGAAAACCATAAGCATTGCGAGTATAGTGTTGAGCGTGCCATGGCGGATCTGAAGGTGCAAACCGGACAAAGGCAACTTCGCAAGCAATGTTTGCTTTCAACTAACAAGTGATGGACAAGAAATCAGAGTAAAGCAGTGGCGATCTATTTTCTTGCTGCGATAAATAAGTTGAGTAGATACAAAAGAGTACCGCCTCTGGTGCAGCGCCGTGTATGCATCTGCTGAGAATTTGACGGTGCTGCGGTCGCGATGGCTGTCGGCGGCGTGGAAGCAGATCTAGGAGGGTAGACGGTGGTGGCGGGGCGCGGTGGACGAGATGGTCATGGGAGCGGCGCCGACAAGGTGGACGACGACGGGGATGAAGCGAGAGGACAGGATGCAAGGATCCCGGTCCAAAGCCATGGATGAGCAAGGTCGATCTCTTGTAATGGCCGACGACGTCGGGGTATCAGCTCCGGCATGGTGGAGGAGGGCGGCGGTGGATGTGGTGGCAGACGGAGGAGACTCAGGTGGGGAGGGTGTTTTGGCGCCCATGGAGTACGAATGGGGAAATGAAGGGAGATAGGAAGGGGGGAACCATGGCTTCAGTGCGCACTTATCTCACATGCGAGGAAATTTACAAACTTAGCCCCCGTTTAAAATTTCCTAGATCACAGCAACATTAGTCGGTTGGTGAAAGCACAAGTGCTCCCCAGGTGGTTTTGGTAATTAATGTCAACATATCTCTTGTTGGACTAACACTTTTACCCAGTATGTTTCAGATAAGTTCAACAATGAAGTGGCATGGACTAGAGGATGTGGAACCCCTTCAAAAATGCTAAGGACAAAAGGATTGGCTCAAGCTCAAAGCTCAAGACTCTACATTTTCTATTTTAGTGATCCAAGATCACATTGAGTCTATAGGAAAAGCCAATACTATCAAGGAGGGACGAGGTGTTGCTTAATGAGGCTCTTGCTCAAAATGCTTAGTGATATGCTCCAAAGCACTCAACTACTTTCTCACATCCACATATGACCTAAAGCAAAAGTCAAACTCGGCCCCGCCGATTCTTTCTATCCGGCGCCACCGAGTTTAGATGTCATAGCCACCGCCACAAACCCTAGGCAAATCGGTCTCACCGATAGGGATCTCGGTCTCACCAAGATGGGATTGCAATCTCTCTGTATGGATCTATTACAAAAATCGGTCTCACCGAGTTTGCGTAATCGGTCCTACCGAGACTGCAATGTAAACTCTCTGTTCCCTTTTGTAACATTTCGGTCTCACCGAAATGAGCGAATCGGTCCCACCGAGTTTACCTGACCAACTCTCTGGTTAGCTTATTACCAAAATCAGTCACACCGAGTTTGTGTAATCGGTGTCACCGAGATTACGTTATGCCCTAACCCTAACCATATCGGTCCTACCGAGTTGCATGTCGATCCTACTGAAAATCCTAACGGTCACTAGATTTGCTGAATCGGTCCGACCGAGTTTACCAATTCGGTCCCACCGAGTTTGGCAAGTTGTGTGTAATGGTTAGATTTTGTGTGGAGGCTATAAATACCCCTCCACCTCCTCTTCATTCGTGGAGAGATCCATCAGAACGAACCTACACTTCCAACTTACCATTTTCTGAGAGAGAACCACCTACACTTGTGTTGAGGCCAAGATATTCCATTCCTACCATATGAATCTTGATCTCTAGCCTTTCCCAAGTTGCTTTCCACTCAAATCTTCTTTCCACCAAATCCATATCCTGTGAGAGAGAGTTGAGTGTTGGGGAGACTATCATTTGAAGCACAAGAGCAAGGAGTTCATCATCAACACACCATTTGTTACTTCTTGAAGAGTGGTGTCTCCTAGATTGGCTAGGTGTCACTTGGGAGCCTCCGACAAGATTGTGGAGTTGAACCAAGGAGTTTGTAAGGGCAAGGAGATCGCCTACTTCGTGAAGATCTACCGCTAGTGAGGCAAGTCCTTCGTGGGCGACGGCCATGGTGGGATAGACAAGGTTTCTTATCCGTGGACCCTTCATGGGTGGAGCCCTCCGTGGACTCGCACAACCGTTACCCTTCGTGGGTTGAAGTCTCCATCAACGTGGATGTACGATAGCACCACCTATCGGAACCGCGTCTCAAAAATCTCTGTGTCTCCAAATTGCGTTTGAATTTATCCAAACCCTTCCCTTTACATTCTTGCAAGTTGCATGCTTTACTTTCCGCTGCTCATATACTCTTTGCATGCTTGCTTGATATGTATTGTGTTTGTTAAACTTGTGCCAAAACTCCACTTCAACTTGAAGAAATTAAAAACTGCAACTTTTGGTACTTAGTGTCTAATCACCCCCCTCTAGACAACTCTTCTTGATCTTTTCAGTTGGGGATAGGACGGCAATCTCGCATATACCGAATATTTGCCAACGAGAGTTTGTTTTTGGTGCCCACCGTGTATGAATTGGGGAGGGAGTCGATTTCGGCCGAGGAGACACTGTGTACTGTCGCCCACCGTGTATGAATCTGGGTGAGAGGCGGTTATGTCACGTTTGAGTGAAATTACAAAGCTACCCCTATCGAAACCTATAGAAATCGAGCCGATAGGCTTTGCGTGGCAGGGATAGGCAGTAATTTCCATCTCGCAGATTTTGGTTTTAGGCAGTTACTACGACTTTCCCCGCTTCGTTCAAATTTTTGCAGAGCAAGAGTGCACGTTTATTGTGCCAACTCAATTCGAATCCAGTTTGTATTCTATTTTTGTTCGGGCAGGATCCATTTTCGATTGGAATAAAATTCTATATATATCATTTTATATATATATATATATATATATATATATATATATATATATATATATATATATATATACTTTCAAAAGCACAACACCCTTTATACATAAATATGGTTTACAAATGGCATGATCTCAGATTCATAAGGATGTATCCATCTTCATTTGGATTTTAAAATATTTGAAACCACTTTATGTTGAAATCCAATGTATGCATTCCTCGCTAACTGTCTCCAATTAATGTGTGTTTCATGCGGGTTTTTATTTTTTTACTTCTCAAACATGTATAATGTGTTTCACACACGCAACATTAGTGTAATCCCGCTTAGACATTAATTCCATATAAACCATGCATTGTCTCTAATTAAAGAATCTATGGATCACTAATATTGATAAACTATATAACATTACACGTGCCCCCAAATTCAAATGAATATGCATGTTTGAAACACGAATTTGCGTTATGATATTATCGCTGTCGTGATCTGTAGTTTAAATATTTGAATCCCCTTTAATCCAGATATTCATCTCATATAGCTATCACTCATGCTTATATAGGAGTATCTCTCTAGACCTATGCGCCTTCATCGTCTCTCGGGTATCTCTCGTGCTACCTGTATGTCGACAATGATCTTTTATCTTCGTAACACACTGACGGTACTCTCTGCCTTGACCTCCATCACTCTATCTCTCTCTAAGTATATCTCGCTCCCTGCTATGTGTCTCTAACTATGATTCTCCATGTGAAATCTCTTTCTCTCACACAAACACAAACTTTGTCTCCCGGGGTCTCATTTCTCTCTACTATTCCCCTGTGTGCCACTCGCACACACCCTCTCACACAGAGATGTCTTTCACTCTTTAGGTATGAGAAGCTATGACTATTCCTCTTAAACATCCCTTTCCCACACACAAACACAAACTCTGTTTCCCAGGGTCTCATATCTCTCCACCATTCTCTTGTATGTCGCTCACACACACTCTCTCTCCCTAGAGATATCTTGCGTTCCCTCATATGTCTCTCTAGCTATCACTCTCATTGTGAAAGATCTTTCTCCCTCGCAGACACAAAACTCCGTCTCTCGGGATCTCATTTCTCTCCGATATTTGTTTGTATGTGAGTCACATGCACCGTTTCTTCATCTCTCTCACACCCACACACATAACTCAGCCTTCCGATTCATTCGACTCCTATCTCTAATGCACACTAGCTAGCATCTTTATCTTTCTATTTATCTGTTTCTCCATCAACCTTCTTTCTCGCCCTCACTCTTGCTTCCTATCATGCACACTATGTATGTTTCTCTCTACATGCAGTCAAGTGCCCTCCTTTTATCTTTCTCTCACACACACATAACTTCACCATCTGAACCACCCGGCGGTTATATCCAACACTCAAACTAGCTGATGTCCCTCTAGGTAGCATTTCCATCTCTGTATCTATCTGTAGTTTCTTCGTCAACATTTCTTTCTCGCACGCACTCTTGCTTCGTATCACCCACACTACATATGTCTCTCCATACATGCATTTATAGGTTGATCTCTTTTGCACAATTGTTGTGTCTCGCTGCCTCTGCTCACCATAGATGCATGCTCCAGCCCACGCCGCTATCTCTTAAAGACAAAAACACATGCTCAGTTGTCGGGCCTTCTTCCCTGTAGTCTCACATGCATGCATATTGTCATACCGATCCGTCTCTCCCATGTCGTTGATCTTGTGACTTATGTCTTCTTTCTTTTATCTCGATCATGCACGCGCACACACACACATCCACATATACATGTATACTTCTCGCACATTCACGTTCAAGGTCTCTATGTCTCCATACGTAGTTAATTACCCTCAACCCTAACGCCACATCGAATCGTTCTCTTCTTGTGTGCACAAAACTTCCGTCTGGATGGGTAAAACACACACCCGCACTTAACAATCTCCTTCGAGCTACCCCCTCTCACTCTTCCCCTATATCCCCGAAACTAATAAGACCATCCCTTCTTTTAATTCCCGCCTACATGCACCATCGATATATAGTAGTCTTCCTCGGTGTCTCTCGAACAAACACGTTCTCTCGATGTTGACTCCTCTCACGCGCGCGCACCTTCTCTTCCCTCTCTATGGGTCTTTTCTCTCTCGCACCCCATCATTGGTGGCCTCTTCCATACACATTACCTCTCTGTGATGAAGCCACACACACTTAAATTACATCCGCCACCGAGGACCCCGCATCACACACACGCATGCACCCCCCCACACACGCACACCCCCCACGCACCACACACACTAAGACTCCATCTCTCTGACACACACCCACACACGCACCCACCCACCCCCCCAGACACACACACACACACTAAGACTCCATCTCACACACACATGCTCTAGGCGGAGCATTTGTTCCTACCACCATTCGTCCAACCTTACCCGTATGATAAACAATCAACTTAATTTACTTGTATAACATGGACAAATTCCATTTTACTTTAGTAGTTAGCAAACTTATCATCTCTACTCTTATAAAAACCCGAGTTGGTGATAATGGTGTGCCTACCATCTTGTAATATAGACCGTATGATCTATATCTGACGGACAGAAAGCAAACTATTATAATTTTACAAAAGATACCCGCACCTCTCCTTATATCCCACAACCTCATTGTTGAGCAATTAAAAAAGGAAGTCTCTGCAACAATCTAGCATGGTGGCCGCTACCGCCTGCCGGCGCCGTCCATCCCCATGCCTCCGCCCAGTCCGACCACCAGTCACCACCACGCTCCACTCCTCCTCACCTTATCTCTCATCTTTCATTTTTTCGATGAAATTCTTGAGATACCAGTTTTCCGATAAAATTCTCAAGATATCATTAGTTTTTACACATGGGATTACTCCTGCATGGGTTAATCACAACAGGTGTTTTGTAAAAAAAGCATATTGATGTTCCGTGCAATGCACGAGCATCTTGCTTGTAATTATATAAAGCAAATCACGAGCTGGAAGTGACATTTTTTACACAACCACGTTAACATTGCCACGTAAATCACTAGATAAAGTGTAATACCATTATACTTATATCCCGATGCAAAAGGTTGAGTACATGTCCAAAGAGTAGAGTCGCACACACGCACTCTGTCTCTTAGAATCTCAGACACACAGCAGTTGCGTGACGCCCACTTAAGCAGACATGTATGTTACAATTTGTGCACACGCGGCACATGTGATGGTGCGCATTTATTTAAGCCGGGCACGGCGAACCCAAATAGTAGCTTCATTAATTCCCCTCCTGCCGCCTCTTCTCTGGTCTCCGTCGCCCGGTAGCCATGGCCCCGCCGAAGGTAACGACATATGCCATACTCCCGCCGGAGCGGCACTTTAATCTGGAATTTTTAGTGGTCATGCATGCATCTTTTTGTGCTAGCACTCCTATATAAGGGTTGACCGGTCGCTTCCTACGGACGTGCGCGGGCAGTGGAAGAGGAAGGAGAAGGGAAGTGGGCTGTGGAGTAACGTTTTTTACCACAATTTCTTAGGAAACTGAGTGCAATAATTGAGTAGTTTTGCAAACTACCAGTACTACACCTGAAACGGTTCAAAACCAATACTCCCTTGCCAGCGCGCGTTTCCCGCGTGAAACGGTTAGTGTCGCCCTGGAGCGTCAGTGTCGCATGAATGCCTGGCCAGAGCGGAGGCGACCTCTCGCTGGCGCCGGCTTTGAAGCAGCGCGACGGTCGAGAGATCGCCGCTTCCCGGTGCACGCGACTGCTCCGCGTCGAGGCTGGCCATAGTTTGGATGAGTCTCCATCATGGGGAGCCAAACTAACTGCGATGATATGGATCGTTGCATCTATGAAGAACACGTGGGACTGGAACTACGAGACGGACATGTACCCAGGAGTGGACGTACGAACCTGAGTAATGTAGCGTAGTTAGTGAAGTAGAAAGGCACAAATAGTATGAACATGCGTGGCATATAGGCATTTGTCTACTATGTACCACTAAATGTTGTATGTGCAATGCACGGTGATGTTATGGAGTACGTGCCTAAGTACTCTACTACTACGATATTAATTGGAGGCACACATTAGGTTTTATATTTGTTTACGTGTATGTCCCGAGACCTTCCAACTAGACGTGTCTTTGTCTCCGGGTCGCACTTTGTATTGTTCATACCACTAGTACTACTACGTGTGGTCTCCGACCCAGAAGTGGAAGAAGTGGAGACGCTCTAGCACGCTATTCATGTCCCACTCCTTTCGCTGACGTGTGGGACATCCAGCACGTGTCGTGTTTGGCACTCCTTCGTCGTAAGAGTTGAAACGCTAGCATTCATCAGAAAAAAAATATAAATCAGCAGTGACACTATTCCACGCGGTTTCCTTGCTCCTCGATACCGGAAAGAATACTTCCGTTCACCAACATGTGGGACGTTGACCATCCTGGTCCACTTGCCATGCACACAGAACTCCAAGGGAGAGTCACCCCGGTCGTCGCACCGCAGTAATAATGACTAATGAGCCGTCAAATCACAGGCCCAACATTTCCCACTGTGAAGTTGCTCGGACGAAGGAACCATCATGACTTTGTTGAATTCTGCTTCTTGAAGAAAACTACTGTACCAGCAGTACTGCTAGCTACAGTAGTTACTCCAGCATAGGCCTCCTTTCGTTCATAGGATAGGAATTTTAGAGGAATATGAAAATCATAGGAAGTGATATGACATGCATCTCAATTCATATAGAGAAAGAGATGCCATTTGATGCATAGGATAGGAATTTTTCATTGAGTCTAGGCTAATGTACTAGTAGTTTGCTCTAAAAACTACAGTAGTAAATAGTAGTACCGTTACATGCTTGTACTCAGACATAGACACACACACTAACTACTAGTAATACTACTACTTCTCACATGCTGGCCAGACGCCATCGTTCTCCTTCCCGGCTTTGTCAGCGACACCCCACCGTGCTTGGATCTCTGTCGACCTCTCCGCAGCAGCGCGTGCGTCCTCTTCTTTCTTGCGGCGGCGGGCCTCTCTTTTCTTGAGTGCTTTATGACTTCTCGCTCCCTCTGTGCGGCTTTGGCCGCCTCTTGCTCTACCGCCCATTCGGCCTTGGCAGCTTCAAATTCCGCTCACGTAGGTGTGAGGTCGCGAGCGGCGATGAACTCGGCATGGCGGGATGCCATTGCTTCCCTACCATTTTGTGTGCGGTCGTGGGCGGCGAGGAACTCGGCGCGGCGGGATGCCATCGCTTTGTTACCGGTTAGTGTGCGGCGCGGT
Source organism: Aegilops umbellulata (assembly GCA_032464435.1). Taxonomy (NCBI): domain Eukaryota; kingdom Viridiplantae; phylum Streptophyta; class Magnoliopsida; order Poales; family Poaceae; genus Aegilops; species Aegilops umbellulata. Next base: position 387,997,233 of record CP136057.1, on the reverse strand, counting down.
GGCATGATCGACGCTTGGTGAGAGCTCTGGGGTGGAGTGGCCGGACAACCGTATAGTGCATTGGTTTGTCAAGAGCTCAAGGACAGAGGACGGAGGAAATTTGGATTCCCCTTCAATCCTAGTCATTTATTATCGAGTAAAATGCATTGGCGGTCATCGAACTTGTGTTGATAGCTCACTTTGATCATTATATTATACATGATGCACACATTAGCGCAAACCGTCCATAGAGGCAAGTAGCATGTACGTGTGCAGACACTCACGCTCACGCTGTCAAACCATGCTAATGCATGCATGTTGCCCTCTCAATCAAAGTCCTGTTCTTGGCGCAATGCAAACGGCGAGCCCGTCACCTGCGTGCCCCGGCGGTGCCTGCCATAACTGTTTAGACGTTTGATGGAGGCCTCCGCGAACGCCGAGCATGTATTCACCTGGCTCAACACCAACGGTCATACTCGGGACTCGGCGCCTTGCTCATGTATATCGTCCATCACAACGACAATATATAAAATAGCCTAGCTAGAGAGGGTACTATGGTACGGAGTATGTACTATCGTGAGCCACCGATCATAGTGCCACTGCACACGAGTTTGTGTCTGATCGATTCGTCCATTATTCGTAAGTTATGCATGGTTGTGTGGTGAAAGGATCGATATAGTTGACTAGAGGGGGGTGAATAGGCAATTAACAATTTTTAGCTTTTCTTTAACAATTTAAAATTTGCATCAAAGTAGGTTGTCTAGATATGCAACTAAGTGAGCAATCTATATGATGCGACAGCGCTAAGAACACAAGCAAGCAAGAGATACAACACAAATAAGCTTGCACAAGTAAAGGCACGAGATAACCAAGAGTGGAGCCGGTGGAGACGAGGATGTGTTGCCGAAGTTCCTTCCCTTTGAGGGGAAGTACGTCTCCGTTGGAGCGGTGTGGAGGCACAATGCTCCCCAAGAAGCCACTAGGGCCACCGTATTCTCTTCACGCCCTCACACAATGCGAGATGCCGTGAATCCACTATTGGTGCCCTTGGAGGCGGCGACCGAACCTTTACAAACAAGGTTGGGGCAATCTCCACAACTTAATTGGAGGCTCCCAACGACACCACGAAGCTTCACCACAATGGACTATGGCTTCACGGTGACCTCAACCGTCTAGGGTGCTCAAACACCTAAGAGTAACAAGATCCGCAAGGGATTAGTGGGGGGGGAATCAAATTTCTCTTGGTGGAAGTGTAGGTCGGGGCCTTCTCAACCACTCCCAAGCAAATCAACAAGTTTGATTGGCTAGGGAGTGAGACCGGGCAAAAATGGAGCTTGGAGCAATAATGGAGCTTAGGGTTGGAAGAGGTGGTCAACTAGAGGTAGGAGACAACCCTTTTATAGTGGTGGGCGAAATCCAACCGTTATCCACTTAACCAGCCCGCGACGCGTGGTACTACCGCTCTAGAGGCGTGGTACTACCGCAAGGCCACGCGGTACTACCGTGGGCGACCACAGTACTACCGCGGCAGCAGCGGGGGCTAGAGCACGCCTGACAGGGGGCAGTACTACCGCACGCGCGGTACTACTGCTCCCCCTTGCCGTACTACCGCAAGGGAGGAAAGCCCTAGCCTGGGAAGGGCGCGGATGAATAAAATTACATCCGTGCCTACTTCCGCTGGAAAGCAAACGGTGCAAAAATCCGACACGTTACTACCGTTAGGGAGCGGTACTACCGCGTGGCTACTGGATTAGGCCGCGCACGATACTACCGCGGAGGTGCGGGTGTAAAAAATTACATCCGCCCCTACTACCGCAACGCAGCGGTACTTGGCCTGGGGGCCACAGTAGTACGGCTCTAGAGGAGCGGTACTACCATGGGCTCCCGCGGTAATACTGCGCCTAAGCCATGGTACTACTGCAGGTGCCTGCGGTACTACCGCTCCGAGGAGCAGTACTACCGCAAGCACAACAACAACAGCGAAGACAATCGCAAAGAGGATAAACGGGGATGCTCCAAAGTGCAAGGGAAAGGTGGAGACAAGGAAGGGAACATGTACGTTATGATTCCACCCAAACCTTTCCGACGCGGAGCCCCTCTTAATAGTATGGCTTTCCTACGACTCAAATCCACCAAAAAGAAACATAGAGAAACACCGTCTTCAATGGTCTTCGAGGGGCACCGCACCGTCTTGTGCCTAGTGAAGAAATGTCTGAGAAACTCAAGGCACACGATTAGTCCGCAAAAGCATTGTCACCAATCACCAAAACACCTTAGGGATAAATATGCCCTTACAATCTCCCCCTTTTTGGTGGATTGATGACAATACAGGATTTGCGCAAAAGGGTAATAAACTAGAGCATAGGCAAACCCCTCCTCTCTAAAATATAGGCGGGCTCCCCCTAGATGTGTGCAATCTAGATGGATGCTTTGGACCGCACAGCACACAACTAGGATCAACACTCCCCCTATGTTTTAGAGACAAGGCATATCTAGCAATGATAAGGCTAAACAAGTAATCAAGAGCATAAAACATGGGTAGCACAATATAACATAAGCTCGCTAAGATAGAATAAAGTGCATATGTCTTACACCATACGAAGGATAAGTCTCAAACCAAACCAAAGCAAACGAAACGAGGTTCAAACGAGACAGCAAACACACCAAACACAACGACACACGAGCCAAACTCCTACATTCTCTCCCCCTTTGGCATCGAGATGCCAGAAAGGCAGAGAGGACACCTACACACTCGGGGTGGCTCAAGCAGAGAAATCATCCCAGTGCTCCTCGCCAGACTCGGCGGCAGGGATGTCCTCCTCGATGTCCTCGTCAGAATTAGTCCACTTGAAGCCCTGCTTCTCCATCCACTCGGCCTCCGGAGTGATGTTCCTCTCTGACCCGCTAGAGTGTGCCTCACTAAAGACCCTCAGGATGTGCACGTCACGGCGGTGAGCCTCCTTGGAGGCAACGTGAGTCCTGTACAGCCCCTTAGCTTGCATGCAGAAGAGAGTCCTCATCTTGTCCTTCAGCTTCTTGGCCCATGAGGGCTCAAAGGAACTCAGGGAAGACCTAGAAGCACAGTCCTCAGCAACATCCTCTGCTCCAGTCTCCTCCTCACCAACAGCCCTCCTAGCAGCAGACGCCTCAGCACGAGTGGTAGTGTTGGCCCAGTTGGGTTTGACACGTAGACTGATGGACTCATGCCAAATCCAGCCCGGAGCAAGGAACTCATCACTAGGGTACAACTTCTCCAAAGTCATGGAGATCAACAGAAACAAGTATGGTCCATAGATAGGCACCTTGCGGTTGAACACCGCAAACCGGAGCTCATGCCACATGATGTGTGAGACATCAAGGGGATGGGTCTGAGACACCCAGGCCTCCTCGCACATGAGCATCATATCCACCATATAGGCATGAACCTTTTCCTTGTCGCCAATGCGTGGGAACAGAGAGTTGCGGTAGATGCGATACATGATATCCAGAAAGGAGTTCAGCACCCAAGATGACTTGCCACTGGCGAGCACCTTCTCCACATCGAACTGCTGGAGCCTGTTCTTGTTAGTAGACTCAGGATTGGCATGGGGATGAACACCAACAGGAGTGTTGAGCCCGTCATCTGGAACATGCAATAGATCCATGAACTCCTTCCAGGTAGCGGTCAACTGATGGTCGTTGGTCATCCACGTCATCCGCGGCTCCTCCCCAGGGTGAAAGTACACAGAGGCAAAGAACTGACAAACAAGCTCAGGGTCAAAGTCCAGATGGAAGGAGATCACATGCTCAATACCAAACTGCTCCACCAAGTCCAGAGCCTCTCCAAAGTACTCACGAAACTTTTCCATCCTCATGTGATGCATGTCAATCCACTTGACCTCCACGTAGGTATTCTGCTTGTTTTTTATGACATCCAGATAAGTGAGGGTCTGCTTATTGGTCCAGAACAACTCACAACCTCTGATGGTAGCACGAGGATTCACATATGGGTTCATCTGCCTGAGACGGACGTACTCAGAAAGGGGTACCTCGTCCATGCCCTTTGCGGGTTCCTTGTTCTTGTTAGAGGTCGTCTTTACATGACGCTTGGGGCATTGGAGCCCTCTGGTGCTTCACCTTGATTGCGCAAACGGTTAGATCCAGTGTGGCGACTGGGATTGGAACGGCGAGAGCCACCACCTGAGACACAAAGCGCAAAACACACACGACAAGCAAGAGGGATCAATGCTAAGACCTCGGCAAAGCAAAAGAAACACTTAGGAAGCATACATTCTAAATGCCATGAGAAAGATTTGATCCCACGGTAGTACCGCCAGGTGCTGCGGTACTAAAATCTAGTACCGCTCCAAGTGTGCCGCAGCTAGCACGGTAGTACCGCACCGCGTCATATCCGAACCAATTCAAATCTGAGAAAAAACCGCGAAACCACGGCGGTACTACGGTTGATCAAATCTATCATAGGACAATATATCAAGTATAATTCCTACGCAACACGACTCTCCTAAATCCTACTCTTGCACAGATTTGGCCTAAAATCTAAAGAACAACATGCATCTCCCCAAAAACCTAGAAGCGAAAGAACAACCAAGAAAGAGAGGGATTTGGGGAGAAACCTTGTTCCATGGCAAGACGAAGTGGTGGGGAACGATCCCACCGGTCGGAATCCGAGGAGAGTGGCCAGAGACGGAGATCTGGCGAGGAGCTCCGGCGCCGTTCATGAGCAAGAGAGAGAGAGATGTGGGGAGAGAGACAAGTAAATGGGTATGGGGAGTTGGAACACCCCTGACCGAGTCATAACCCCCACGCCCACTCGCGGTGCGGTAGTACCGCGCATCATCGCGGTAGTACCGCTCGTCGGAAGTCCCGCACATGAGCGGTAGTACCGCTCTCCTGGGCGGCAATAAAAAATTACTGCCACGCAGGTGCGGTAGTACCGTGCCCTCTCAGCGTGGTAGTACCGTGGCTAGCCGCGGTAGTACCGTGAGCTCAGGAAGTTGCACGTTTCAAGAACAAGGAAAAAGAGGTCTTAACACGAAAACTTCGAGGCAACACAACACCACAGAAACACGTGACTCACGAAGGCAGAAAGGCACACAACAACACGAAAACAACCACGAGACACCACCTCTCCAAAGAGAGGGTGGTGGCCGGAGCCACCTATGTTTGAGTCAATTGGTATGGCACCGCGAAGAATTATCCTTGGGCCCATGACCAAAACTCGTCTTTGAAGCACAAGTACCATAAAAAATGGCTAATGTGAAAGAGTTGATCGTTTTATGCATAATGGGGGGAGGGAGAGTTCATTGAGAGAACAACACTCCCCCTATGTCCATGCCTACACCTAAACAAGACAACAAGTTGAGTATGGTGGGGTGTGCAAGGGTTCAAGCAACATTGCTCGAATCAATGATATTTAGCTCATGCCTTAACTCGCGAAATCTTGCTTCATCCAAAGGCTTTGTGAATATATCTGCAAGGTTATCATGGGTGTTGACGTAGTTGAGCTCGATCTCCCCTCGCCTAATATGATCTCGGATGAAGTGATACCGGATCTCAGTATGCTTCGTCTTGAAGTGTTGCACCGGGTTGAGAGAGATCTTGATGGCACTTTCATTGTCACACCAAAGAGGCACTTTGTCACAAATGACACCGTAATCCTTTAAAGTTTGCCTCATCCATAAGAGTTGTGCACAACAACTACCGGCCTCTACATGCTCCGCTTCGGTGGATGAGAGAGACACACAACTTTGCTTTTTGGAAGACCAACTTACCAAAGAGCAACCAAGGAATTGGCACCCTCCAGAAGTGGACTTCCTATCCACTTTGTCTCCCGCCCAGTCGGAATTCGAATACCCTACAAGCTTGAAGTTTGCTCCTCTTGGATACCATGAGCCAATGTTTGGGGTATGAGCCAAATATCAAAATATTCGCTTGACCGCCACAAAGTGGCTTTCCTTAGGTGCGGCTTGAAACCATGCAAAAATTCCCACACTCAACATGATATCTGGTCTAGATGCACAAAGGTAAAGCAAGGATCCAATCATGGAGCGATATACCTTTTGAACCACCGCTTTACCGTTGGGATCAATGTCAAGTTGGCACTTGGTAGGCATTGGAGTGGAAGCCGGCTTGACATCGCTTAGCTTGAATCTCTTGAGCATGTCTTTAGTGTATTTGGCTTGGTTGATGAAGGTACCTTCTCTTCTTTGCTTCACTTCAAAACCTAGAAAGAACTTCAACTCTCCCATGGAAGACATCTTGAACTTTGAGGTCATTAGTGCGGCAAATTCATCATTGAAAGCTTTGTTAGGGGAACCAAAGATAATGTCATCAACATATAGGTGGCACACAAAAAATTCCCCTTTGACCTTCTTAGTAAAAAGAGTGGGATCGATTAGGCCAACTTCAAACCCGCGATCTTGTAGCAACTCGGTAAGGTGGTCATACCACGCACGTGGGGCTTGTTTAAGGCCATAGAGTGCCTTATCGGTTTGATACACATGATCGGGAAAGTAGGGATCCTCGAACCCGGGGGTTTGTTTGACGTAAACCAACTCATTAATAGGACCATTAAGAAAAGCACTCTTCACATCCATTTGTTGCAACTTAAAGTTGTGATGAGAAGCATAAGCAATCAACAAACAAATGGATTCAAGACGTGCGACGGGTGCAAAGGTTTCACCGTAGTCGATACCCTCGACTTGGGAGTAGCCTTGTGCCACCTTGTTACGAATGATGGTCCCATGAGCATGTTGCTTGTTCTTGAAAATCCACTTGGTCCCAATGACATTGTGGTTCCCCATTGGCCTTGGCACCAACCTCCACACCTTGTTGTACTCAAAGTTATTGAGTTCTTCATGCATGGCATTAAGCCAATCCAGATCTTTTTTTTTGACAGAAAGACTGTAAGGGAACCCCTTACAGTATAATTGGTGCAACAAACCCGAATTGCAAGTACCATGCCTTGAACCTGGGTGGGTGGGAAGGCATCAGCCCCTTCCCACCACTAGGCTATGCCTTAGTCTGCAAGTGCTTCAGATACCTTTTGGGGTTCAACACAAGAGACAAATGCGTGATGTTCACAATAGTTTGCCAATTGTCTACGAGTGCTTACCCCCTTTTGAATGCTTCCAAGTACATTCTTCATGAGATGACCCTTGGTGGAGAGCTTGGAAGCAATCTTGGTGGCACGACGCTCAAATTCCTCCTTGGTGGTGAGTTGAGGAGCATTCACTTGTTCATCTTGAGCAACGTCTTGAGCTTGTTCTTGATCTTGAACTTGCTCGGGGGGAGAGAACTTGACCTTGGGCATCACTTGGTGTGTCAACATCGTCTTGAGAATGATCTTGCCCTTGGTCTTGTTCGTGAGGTTGAGGGCCTTCACCTTGTTCTTCGGAAGCGTGTGGGCCTTGGGTTGGTGATGGCTCCACTTGATTGGAGCATTGTCCTTCTCCTTCGGCCACAAGGGGTTCCTCAATGGGTAGGATAAAACCCACACCCATTCTTCTTATGGCTTGAGGAGGAATTTCATCACCTACATCACAAGTGCCACTTTGCTCCACTTGGGAGCCGTTATTCTCATCAAACTCTACGTTACACGTCTCCTCAATAAGTCCCGTGGATTTATTGAGGACACGGTAAGCATGAGAGTTTGTAGCATAACCAACAAATATGCCCTCATAAGCTCTAGCCTCAAATTTAGACAACCGAACACCTTTATTGAGAATGAAACACTTACACCCGAACACCCGAAAGTACTTGAGGTTGGGCTTGTTGCCGGTGAGTATCTCATATGGAGTCTTGTTCAAGCCCTTGCGGAGGTAGAGCCGATTGGATGCATGACATGCGGTGTTGATGGCTTCGGCCCAAAAGTTGTATGGAGACTTGAACTCCGCCATTATGGTCCTTGCCCCATCCATCAACGTCCAGTTCTTCCTCTCCACAACACCGTTTTGTTGAGGGGTGTATGGTGCAGAATATTGATGCTTGATCCCCTCATCACTAAGAAACTCATCCAAGGTGTAGTTCTTGAACTTGGTGCCGTTGTCACTTCTTATTGTCAAGATCTTTGCATTGTGTTGACGTTGTGCTTCATTTGAAAGGCAATGACGGTTTGTTGGGTCTCGCTCTTCCTCTGGAAGAAATACACCCAAGTGTATCTTGAATAGTCATCCACAATCACCAAGCAATACTTTCTACCCCCAATACTATCAAAGGATGGAGGCCCAAAGATATCCAAGTGAAGGAGCTCCAAAGGCCTCTTCGAGTAAATGATAGTCGTGGGAGGGTGAGCCTTCTCATGAAGCTTTCCTTCGATACAAGCACTGCAAGCACGATCTTTAGCAAAACTAGCATTCGTTAGTCCACGGACATGGTCCCCCTTGAGAAGACTTTGCAAAGATCTCATATGGACATGGGCTAAACGGCGATTCCAAAGCCATCACACGTCAACTTTAGCCATTAGGAATGTCATGGTCTTAGTGGGTTGCTCCGAAAAGTTAATCACATATAGACCATTCTCGACATGCCCAACAAAGGCTACTTTAAGAGTCTTGCTCCACAAGAGGGCCACGGTATCAATATCAAATAAAGTGGCAAAGCCCATGATTGCAAGTTGACGAACGGAAAGTAAATTGTATGCAAGGGACTCTACAAGCATGACCTTCTCGATCGTTAGATCATGAGAAATGACAACCTTGCCGAGTCCCAATACCTTAGAAGACGAGGCATCACCCACTCGACATTGGTGGGCATAGATGGAATCTTGTGCATGTCCACCACCAAGTCCTTGCTTCCGGTCATATGATTTGTAGCTCCACTATCGAGCAACCATGATCCCCCACCGGAAGCAAACACCTAAAAGAGATCAATGCTTGGTTTTAGGTAGCCGTTTTGTAATGGGTCCTTTGATGTTAGTAACAAGGGTCTTAGGAACCCAAATAGACCATTCAATATATTCATAAGGAGAACCAACAAATTTGGCATAAACATGCCCATCACTAGCACGGCATAACACATAAGAAAGATTAAAGCAGCCGGCTTTGTTGGGAGGGGTGGCATTGCCCTTCTTGACATCGCCACCCTTCGCATTGTTCTTCTTCTCCTTGGAAGCACCCTCTCCCTCCTTCACAAAAGTTTGCTTGAGAGGAGGAGGTCGTTTGGTCTTGTCATTCTTCTTCTTGTTCTTGGGGTTGGGTGCAAACCCAATCCCCTTCTTGGCCACAACTTCCTTTTGATTGCTCAAAAGGTCATTGAGGTTCTTCTCACCTTGTATGCTTGTAACAAGGCCTTTCTCAAGTTGCTCCTTCAACTTAGCATTTTCCTCAACAAGATGCATATTCTCACAACAAGGGTTAGTAGCATTTGCATTATCAATCAACACCATATGAGGAAAAGTGGCTTTCCCCTTGGTTAGCTTCACTTGGAGTTGATCATGAGACTCTTTGAGGCTAGCATGAACACCCTTCAAGACTTGTGAGCCTTGTCAAGAATGTCAAACTCCTCTTTGAGTCTAGCAAGATCAACCCCAAGCTTTGCCTTCTCGGAGCTTAGCACACGAGACACAACAAGAGCATGATCAATATCTTTCTCTAATTTAGCATGATCATCGTTGTATGAATCCTCAAGAGCCAAACGAAGACCACGCTCTTCCTCAAGAGCATTGGAAAGATCCGAAATCTCATCGGCATAGTCACGACTATGCCCCTCCATCTTAGAGATGGTATCTTCATGAGCCTCGATCATGTCATTGGCTTCACCAAGTTGTTCCAAGAGAGCAACAAAGTGCCTCTTGGATTTACCCTTGAGTTTACCCATAAAGGTCTCAAACTCATTCTCCTCCACATTAGTTCCCTCATGTTCACCAACGCTACCCGTCGAGGAAGGATGATTAATGATGGTAGTTTTGATGTTGGGGGTTACCTTGTTGGTGGCTTTAGCCATGAGGCACTTGGCAGTGATGCTTTCATTGGGTGAGTCGAAGAGAGGCACCCGTGGAGTCGTCGCAATGGCAATGGAGGCCATGGCAACCGACTCACCATCTTCGTCATCATCATCATCCTCATTGTACTCTTCTTGTCCCACCAATGCCTTGTGAGGAGTCTTCTTGGTGAAGTTGCTCTTGTTGGGGAAAGAATTGGCCTTGTCCTTACGGATGAGCTTGCCACCATTGTCTTCCCTCTTCTCATAAGGGAACTCCACAACAAAATGACTCACGTTGCCACAATTTAAGCAAGTCCTCTCTCGTTGCTTGCCCTTTGGGCCACTTGAGTTGCTCTTGTTGAAGTTGGGCCTTGAGTTCTTCTTGCTCCAAAATTGCGTTGAAGCAAGGTCCATGTGTTCATGATAGGCATACTTCATATCTTCGAGGTTGCTCTCCTCTTCTTCCTCCTCTTCTTCTTCTTTGACACAAACCTTGGCCTTCAATGCAAGGTTGGGCTTCTTTGCTCTTTGGGAGCGAAGCACCGCATTGTCGGCGGTCTTGTCCAATATGCTCATAGCCACAAACTCATCCAACACATCACTTGAGGACAAGGTGTGGAAGTCCGGCCTTTGACGGATGATGGAGGACATGGCTTTGTGGTAGGGCATCACTGCCTTGAGGAATTTGTGCTTGATCCAATTTTCATCCGTGTCCTTACTTCCATGATCTTGGAGGGAGACCGCGAGCTTGGTAACTCTCCGATAGAGCTCACGAGGTTCTTCATCTTCTTTCACTGCAAACTCATCGGCTTCATCTTGTACCACTTCATAATTGGAATGTTGAATGCTTGCGCTTCCCCGATAGAGGGAAACCACTTTGTGCCAAGCATCTTTGGCCAATGAGTAGGGCCGGAGATGCGGGAGGTCTTCGGGAAGGATTGCTTCTTGGATGATGAAGAGAGCATTCTCATTGAATTGATTCTCCACTTCTTCTCTAGGAGTGAAGTTGCTTCGGTCATGCGGATAAAAACCTTCTTCAATGATTCTCAAAAGGTTAGTGTTCACATGATTTAGATGACGCTGAAAACGATAGACCCAAGAATAAAAATCCTCCTTTTTGACTATCTTGGGGGGAGGACCGGCATGATTCAAGTGAGTGGAAGAAATCGGTCCACCATAAACGTGTGGTGGTTGCACATGGGCAAAGATGCCGGTGCCATTCTTACCACTAGACAAAGGGGCTTTCTCACTAGTAGCTCCCCCCTTGTCGGGGTTAGCATCCGTCACCGTGTTGGCGGGATCACACACTTTCAATGGTGCGGTGGAAAGTTTAAGCCCTTCTAAGAATTCCTTAAACATGTCTTTGACCTCGTTCGTCATGGAGGTTTTCAATGTGTCCAACGCCACATTGAACTCCTCGCGTGAGATCGAGTTACCCCCAACTCCCGTAGACGATATCGGATTCGCACCGGAGTGCTCCTCCACATCGTCTTTGACGTCAACCATACTCTTCGGACGGTGAAGTCCTTAAAAAGAGACGAGGCTCTAATACCAATTGAAAGGATAGATATAGTTGACTAGAGGGGGTGAATAGGCAACTAACAATTTTTAGCTTTTCTTTAACAATTTAAACTTTGCATCAAAGTAGGTTGTCTAGATATGCAACTAAGTGAGCAACCTATATGATGCGACAACAATAAGAACACAAGCAAGCAAGAGATACAACACAAATAAGCTTGCACAAGTAAAGGCACGAGATAACCAAGAGTGGAGCCGGTGGAGATGAGGATGTGTTGCCGAAGTTCCTTCCCTTTGAGGGGAAGTACGTCTCCGTTGGAGCGGTGTGGAGGCACAATGCTCCCCAAGAAGCCACTAGGGCCACCGTATTCTCCTCACGCCCTCACACAATGCGAGATGTCGTGAATCCACTATTGGTGCCCTTGGAGGCGGCGACCGAACCTTTACAAACAAGGTTGGGGGAATCTCCACAACTTAATTGGAGGCTCCCAACGACACCACGAAGCTTCACCAGAATGGACTATGGCTTCACGGTGACCTCAACCGTCTAGGGTGCTCAAACACCCAAGAGTAACAAGATCCGCAAGGGATTAGTGGGGGGAATCAAATTTCTCTTGGTGGAAGTGTAGATCGGGGCCTTCTCAACCACTCCCGAGCAAATCAACAAGTTTGATTGGCTAGGGAGTGAGATAGGGCGAAAATGGAGCTTGGAGCAACAATGGAGCTTAGGGTTGGAAGAGGTGGTCAACTAGAGGTAGGAGACGACCCTTTTATAGTGGTGGGCGAAATCCAACCGTTATCCACTTAACCAGCCCGCGTCGCGCGGTACTACCGCTCCAGAGGCGCGGTACTACCGCAAGGCCATGTGGTACTACCGTGGGCGACCACAGTACTACCGCGGCAGCAGCGGGGGCTAGAGCACGCCTGACAGGGGGGCAGTACTACCGCGCGCGTGGTACTACCACTCCCCCTTGCGGTACTACCGCAAGGAAGGAAAGCCCTAGCCTGGGAAGGGCGCGGATGAATAAAATTACATCCATGCCTACTTCCGCTGGAAAGCAAACAGTGCAAAAACCCGACACAGTACTACCGCGCATGAGGCGCGGTACTACCGCGCATGAGACTCCGTACTACCGCGGAGGCACGGATGTAAAAAATTACATCCGCCCCTACTACTGCAACGCAACGGTACTTGGCCTGGGGGCCACAGTAGTACGGCTCCAGAGGAGCGGTACTACCATGGGCTCCCGCGGTACTACCGCGCCTAAGCCACGGTACTACCGCAGGTGCCTGCGGTACTACCACTCCGAGGAGCAGTACTACCGCAAGCACAGCAACAGCAGCCAAGACAATCGCAAAGAGGATAAACGGGGATGCTCCAAAGTGCAAGGGAAAGGTGGAGACTAGGAAGGGAACGTGTACGTGATGATTCCACCCAAACCTTTCTGACACGGACCCCCTCTTAATAGTACGGCTTTCCTACGACTCAAATCCACCAAAACACCTTAGGGATAAATATGCCCTTACATGTGGTGTCTAATAGTGGTCGTCGAAGGCTAGTTGGCGACAAGACCGGTTGCATGGACGCCTGGTTGTCAATACGTGCGGCATACACTTCAAAGGCTCGTCATCCATGAGTTCACATTTTACCACCACACCTGTGTCTGGTCGCCCTAGCCTACCAAAACCACTTCCATGGCTAGCGCACGCTTCCTGCCTGAAACGGTCACCGTCTCTCCAGAACATCAATGCCGCATTCACCGAATTTAACTGCAGGTGCAGTTGGTGTGTCACGGACATGCGTGATAGATGCCCATTGGGCCCACATGTCAGTGACCCAACGCACGTGCAGTTAAGTCACTGAAGCAGCGTCCGCATTCACGCCCGACGAACCTACTCTGGCGCCAGCCGTCCATCCGTCTGCTGCGGCTCATTGCCATTCGCCCGCTATATTAACTTGAGCCCCAGCTCCCAGCCATAGCCAAAGAACCACACTCATTCTCCTCAGGTCCCTTCCTTTTATCGGCACCACTCCAATAATGGCCTCCTGGCGCTCCAAAGCTCTGTTGGACATACTGCCGCAGGAGCAGACGAAGGACATCGGCGGCTCCGCTCCGGGCGCGCTCCAAAGCTCTCTTGGACGTATTGTCGCAGGAGCAGACGAAGGAGATCGCCGCCCCCCCCCCCGACCGCCCTCCGCCGCCAATACCATGAAGCCGGCGCGCGTGCGCGAGCGCAGCCGGCAGCGAGGAAGAGTAGTACACGGCAGGTCGCCACCGCTCTGGTCCTAGGAAGGCCACCGCTCCTCCACTCAGTCGACGCCAAGCTTGGTGGGATAAACATCGGTGGCCGATTAGCCGCTTGACGGTGACGTGGAGGCGGAAATCTTTAGAACCTTGTGCTCCGGAGGAGGAGGTTATCGAGGCGGATGAGGAGGAGGCAAAGGCAATGGCCAGCTTTCTCGGGTTCATGTCCAGACATGGTGGTCGGGCGCCTGCGATCATTTAGATTAGGTTTACAGTAGGTTTCAGTACGGTTTGTGCGAAATATGTAATGAATTTTGTCCAGTTTGTAGGAAAAGTTTTCGAAATGTAATGAATTTCATCCAGTTAATTTGAAATTTGCTTTGTTTGCACGAATTTCGTCCAGTTAGTTCATATAGTTGTCGAAAGGTATGCGGGCAGCATTGGATGGCATCCATCAGTGTCCTCGGACAGATGCCGGTGTAAATTTGTGGGCCAGCGCCGGAGATTAACAATGCTCCATTATTTGGCATGGAACAGTTATCCGTCGATCAAAATTAGATCCGTCGTGTTTCGCACTCCTCCCACGTAAGAGTGTAAACTCTTGCTTACATAAAAATGGAGCAAGTGGACGACACTATAGCACGTCATATCTCTCAAACTAGCACGCCTAACGCGCGAGAAAGCACCACCCTCATCATTTTGTTCTGGATTTCTATCGATCGATCGCACAAAAATGTTTCTCTTTGCAAGTTCAAAAGAAAAGGCGACACACTTATGACTCGTACGCGTCGCACCCCCGACAGTCCGGCTCACACACCACTCACCAGAAGGGACACGCATTATCTTGCAATTTCACTGACATGTGGGACTGCAATTGAATAAACCATCGATAGCCGAAATCTAATCGCTCGGCGGGCGTCGGCTGAGAAGAGAGAGGTGGGGAGGGAGAAGAGATCGCCCGCCCACCGCGCACGGACTCCAAGAAATATATGGTGATAATGTGAGGTAGGCCATGCGGGAGTCCGGACCGCTTCCAAGCCCTCCCCCCTCAGACGCCAGCTGCCCGCATTCATAGCAAGTAGTACCAGTAAAATACTGGCCTATAAGCCTGCTTATGTGGAGGAGAGAGTGGCATTGACAATGTCAAGGAGTGGGCTCTGCAAGAGCCCGTCTCTACACGTGCTCCTAGGTATAAAAAAATATCCTAAGAAAAGATATAAAAAACTAATGCTAAAAAAGAGGCATAAAAAACAATTGTATCTAAAAAGAGAAAGGTAAAAAACATTTGAGAGGAAATAGATAGAGAGAAAGTGAGAAAAAGTTGTAACCTTTATAGCCAACCTTATAGTCAACACTATGGTAGTATTACATGAGGAAGGAGGGAGTGGTGCACATGCCAAGTTCACTGGGCTGCCGTGTTTCACACTCCTCCATCGTAACAGTGGACACAATAGCTTTCATAAAAAAATAAACAATGAATACTCGTTGCTCGTCCTCTATATCGGAAAAGAATACTTTCCATTCGCCGACATGTGGGACGTCGACCATCCTGGTCCACCTGCCATGCACAAAATTATCCTGGTCCACCCAGGTCGTAGCGCAGGCCCAACCTTTCCCGCTGTAAGTCGGTCGGATGAAGGAACCATCATGACTTCGTTGAATTCCGCTTCTTCAAGAAAACTTACTGTACCCGCAATACTGCTACCACAGGCGAAGACTAGATGACACTGTACCACGTCATATCACTGAAACCCACTAGGCCAAACTAGCCCGCCTAGGATTTGTACTCCCTCCATTTCAAAGTTAGTAGTACAAAGTTGAGTCATCTATTTTGGAACGGAGGGAGTACATCTCTGTACTGCTATGGTTTTGTGTTGTACGTCTCTGTACTTTTGCTCGGAATTTCCTACCCTATGAACCAAATGAGGCATGTATGTATCCGTGTCGACTATTGTCTGATCGATCGCTAAGCCTACAATTTTAGGAGCTTGGGCTATTGGCCGATCGACGACGGATAAGTATAAGCGTACCACGAGCTCATCAGCCCCAACATTTCTCTTTGGTGAGTGTTTTGCAATTACTATAGCTGGCACAATAGCTAGCCTACTAACACCAAGAATCATCAAACAAGCCCTGCTGATATGATAAATAGTTTGAACTTACATCTAAGCATGCGATATATTATATCAAAAGCTGGTGAGGATACATCTTTTTCCATAACTCGGAGAGGGTTCGCATGATTCACTATCAAACAAAAGTAGCAAGTACCGCCCACACAAGACAGTGCACTAGCCCTAAGATGGTTTGATAACACACATCGTTTTGGTAATTAAACATAGGGCAATGCAAACTACCCTGAAGGATTAGCGCGACCAACTATTTCTTGTCATCGATATCTCGGGCAATGACCACAGCATGGACGGTGGCATGGGAATCGATCTCTGGGGCGATGTCCAAAGGACTGACCGCGACATTGGAATCGATCTCTGGGGCGCTGTCCACAGGATGGACAACGACATCGGAATCGATCTCTGGGGCGATGTCAACAGGACGGACCGCGACATCGAAAACGATCTCTGGGGTGTTGTCCACAGGACGGGCCGCGACATCGGAATCATCAAGGACATCCACTGGACCTGCACAAGCCTAACATATTAGCAAGCACATTGCAAATAATCAAAAACCACAACTATGGTAAGCCATTATTTTTTACCTTGTGCAGCTCACCGGGGGATCCCATCCCTCCGGGGGCCATCTCCTCGTCCTCGATGGGGGCCATCACCTTGCCAGGGGAATACTGCATCTCAACGGCGACTATCTCCTCAAACTCGGCCTTGAGCCTCGCATAGGTGGCCATTAGAGTTTCTGGGGTAGGCAAGGTGGGACCCTTGCTGTTCTTCCAACTTTCTTTGAGGAGTTCGTCCGCCAACGTCGTCAACTCTTTGGCTAGTGCTTGTTTCTTGGAGTTCTTCGTCTCCATGGGTTGGCCCGCCAACATGGTCAACTCATTGGCCGGTGCTCGCTTCCTGGAGATCGCTGTCTCCAGTGGGTTGTCCGCCGGCAACTCTTTGGCTAATGCTCCAGGATCCATCAATGAAGTGACAAACAAAAATCAATCGAAAGGAAACCACAATCGCAATGAAAACGGGAAAAGAATAAGCTGTGAGAATCGGTCGGTGCTTCGCAAAAAGAAGATTCTTGGAATGAAAATATAGCAGCATCACTGATTCTCCCACCTTTCCTTTGTCGTACAGAAGAAAAATGGCAGAAGTGAGTAGCTTGGAGTGAGGTTTTCTTCAAGAAAGAGGAGAAAGGGCTTCAACAAGCGTTCCAGTGAAATGATGGTTGCTTCATCCAGTCTAACTTCGAGGCCACTTTACCACTGCTAGTAAAGGTGGGTTTTGTGATATGACGGGTCATGACGGCCACACCGGGGTGACCGATGAATCTCTACTATAGAACCTGGCTATGATTTGGTGGATGGCACGCGGGCCCGGATGCTTTGATGTCCCGTATCAGCTAGTCATATAGGAGTGCTCAATATTGTGAACCACGACCAAGGCGGAGAGGAAAACGAGAGAACTACGTAATTAATGCATGAGTTTAATTAGGGTAGCTTTGTAAAGTACGAGATACATTCCTCCAATCACAAAATGCCTTGGTTGATGAGATTTAGATTTGAGCCAGTACTGCACGCGGTGAAATCTCTAGAAAGGCAAATACTCCTCTTCGTTTACAGGGCTATACTAGCAAGTACTAGTACTACAATAGTGGGCTCAAATAGCAATTTTGTCTCATGCAAGAGCCTGGCTATATGCGTGCTCCAAGGCTCCGCACCACGCCCCACCCCTACACAAAGACTGCCACGCGAGCGTTCGCAACTGCCATGTTTGGGTTGCGCTTGGCACTTCGCCTCTTCGAGAAGACGAACAATGATGTTACTACTACTTCTACAGTAGTATGGAATGCACTGCTGCATGTCCGTCCACCGCGTGTGGGAGGGATAGCCACCGCGCGCATGGGCAAGGGAGAAGGCGTGTAGTAGTAAAATCAAGCTTCTCCTCGTTGTACGAGTTGACGCGACACATCATAGCACTGGCCCCACATGGTTGCCTCTAAACTTGGTTGAAAGACCCGCAGTATACAATACTCTATTCTCTGCAACCTCTAACATTTACCCCACCACAAATTAAAATATATATTCCTATCTTGACCAGATGAGCGTGCAAACTAGAATCACCAGGATGACAGGTAGGTCCAGAAGATTATTTCAATAAAAAAGCATGGAGCCGACCCCAACGATTTTAAGCTTACAGGCACGGTACACGCTATCCTAGACTACTCTACACATGAAACTGCCACACGAGCGTCCGGGCTGCGCTTGGGTCTTCGCCTCTTCGGGAAGTCGAACAATGATGGAGTACTACCAAAGTGGAGGAGTAATACAGTATGATTCTGGCCATCTGACACCGATTGAACTGCTGCATGTCCAACGCGTGCGGGAGGGAGAGCGTGTAGCGAACGAAAGCTTCTCCTAGTCCTGCCAGCCGCCACGCTCATGGGCGAGGGAGGGACGTAGCTTCATTGACTTACTGCTCCTTCCTTTGTGTCTATGACAGGTGGGCCCAACAGGTGGGTGACCCACCTGTCATGCAGCCATAGGCAGGTGCGGTTAAGGCGAGAGGACGTTGTAGTAATCCAACTTCTCGGTCTTGTACGAGTTGACACGACACATCAAAGCACTGCACTCGATATATTTCAATAATTTGCGTTTACCGATGCATTAGTTACTCCCTCCGTTCGTAAATATAAGTCTTTTTAGATTTTCCAAATGGACTACAACATACGGATGTATGTAGACATATTTTAGAGTGTAGATTCACTCATTTTGCTTCGTATGTAGTCACTTGTTGCAATCTCTAAAAAGACTTATATTTGGAAACGGAGGGAGTACAACGCATGCATGCATGCATGCCGTGACTTTCCTTTTGATACTTGCATGTGTTGATTTGATGCACCTTGCCAAATTTTGACTATAAATTTAACTAACCAAATGTTCATGCATGTGTTGATCATTGAAAACTATGTTCAAATACGAACCAAACGATATAATTTTTGTTAACATGCACTAACATTTTGTCAGTTAAATCTTTGGTCAATATTGTACTCTCACATTTTGTTTTGAGGATACTCCCACATAATCCGTCCCTTCCCAAATATAAGTCTTTTTAGAGATTCTAACAAGTTACTACATACGGAGCAAAATGAACGAATCCATAATTTAAAATGTGTCTACATACATCCGTATGTTGTAGTCCATTTGAAATGTCTAAAAAGACTTATATTTAGGAATGGAGGGAGTAGAAAATATAAATAATAATGCATGTTGGGGCAGCCCACGTTTCCGATAATTTTAGTTGTGGGCTTGTTCACAATATTTATGAGGGGGTGGTTGTTCATTTAATGGAGGGTCTTATACCAGACTTGAACGATACAAAGTGCGACCACCGTAACACAACTTGGAATAAGCGGGTAGCTATCTCAAAAAACAATCAACAACTAAAAAATGGCGACCTGGCACGTACACAGTTTTAAACGATTGTTTTGATGGAGTGAAAAAGGAAAACTACCCCACTACGTATATATAGGCTGGAGCCTCCGCGCTTTCTTGCTAGGGTTGCTCTATTCACACACTCTCATCCTCTCCAGATCTAAACAAGATAGCGGTGGTAACACTGTCTTTCTCCCTTAAAAAACACTGTCTTTCTATCCTCACCGCTGGTTACAGATCCGGACGTATCCCCCTCCGCCGGTGAAGGGGAGAAGGGGCAGCATTTAGGCCGTCATCGACAGCGAGGGAGGAGACCCACTGTTGGTCGCACCATTATCTCTGGCCGAGCGCCGGCGCGGGAGGTCCTCCGATCCCTTCGTCGTTGCCCTAGTGTGGGTGGATCCAGCCTCCCATCGCCCACCTATCCACATCCCAACGACCTTCAGGTATATCTTCCTTCGAAACCGCCGTAGCTCTACTTCCCCAGCTCGCTATGTCGCTGCATGTGAATCATTTTCTACCTCTCAGCCCCTCTCGACGGATGGTCCAACGTCACCTATTTTTCTTCTTCTATTGTTAGAGGTAAGCTACTTCATGGAGTCGAATCTTGTACTTGGTTCAAACAAGAAATAAAGTGGGGGTTGGCGAATTTAATATGTGCATCGGACTTGGTACAAACAGGAAGGATAGGGGGTGAAAGTAGTACAGACTGGTCATCCAACCGGTCTCTTGCTCGAAAAGGGAAATATAGGGGAAACACTGTACACAGTGGTATGACCAGGACTAGATTTGCTATCCACACATAAGATGGCTGCATGCATCATTATGATGCAGAGGCCAGGGGCACGCCTCCATTTCCAAGAAAACATAGGACTAGGTGGCTAGAGTGAACAAAACTGGGACCAACCCAGATATGTTTCTCGGGTGTTTGTTTCTCAGGGCAACAAACTACGAATCACCACTTTATGCCCTGGTTTAGGTACATGGTGCTGGACTGCTGGTGCACCCATTGTCCCATGGCCTTATGCCAAATATTTAGATGTTCTTAATCTAATGCCCCTGGTAAAATGAAGCCATGCCACTGTTATAAGCCATGACAAGTTTAACCAAATGTTTTTGCCTGTAATTGTTTGAGACTCTTACTGTTTCCTCTGTAGCTATTTGTGCAAACATGCATATCCCTTTCACCTGGTTGCTGTTGTGACCTTTTGGTGCGCTGAACAAAACACTTCTTAAAAGAAGTGACTTTTGTGCTTTTTAACTGGAATGTCAGAATGGAACAGTTGGTTCATTTTGGTGGAACTACACAAAGGGAGATCTGTGTTCCAATCCTCATCATCCATATTGGTACCATAACCTTCCTTTATGTAAGAGTGATATTTAATGCATGTGTTCATCTCTATTTTGCGACTTCCATGAGAAAATAATGCTATTGTTTACTAGTACACTTGTACTCCGTCACTAACAAAACCAACTCTAAAATAGAAGGCCAATCATGTACTTGGTTTCACCAACTGGTGAGGAGAAAGAGAAACAGAGCATGAAGAGGAAGAAGAATAATAATAAATAGTGCCAAGGTGATATTGCTGAAGCCGAGGCCTCAGTCGAGGCCATTCAAGGGCTCCCGCAACGTTTACCTTACATGTGAGACGATCCTCCAGGGAGCCCTTCCACTTCTGCGTATTGTCCATGATGAATTTGATGCTACTGTTAGAGTAATATGCTAATGTCTTTCTGTCCTTTCTCACTAAGCTAATGAAGGTTTCACCTTGTTCCTACTTGTTCAAACATGGATCATGTTGTGCCAATCATACATTTGAGTGGAACTACACAAGACAATACAATGTGTTGTATCCCAGCCAGTGCATTAACTCTGCTGGAAGTTCTTGATAATCTTTCGATATAACCTCAGCACTGGTAAACAAGAGTGATTTCAACCTTACATTCGAAGTGCACAAAAATATATACTATTGAGTGATTCCAGTGAGTGCTTTATCATCTCTTCTGGGACTACATGAGTAAGCTTTTTTGCTCAGGTTGGTACTGGCCTAAGGCCTTCATCCATATTAGTTTGTTGTCATCTCTATTTTTATCGTGCTACTGTCATGAGAAACTCCTTTATCTTTGCACGTTAAAGTTTTGCAACCTATGATACATGGCAATGCTTTGAGTGTTAATCTAATTAGCACTGATTAAATAAACAAATACCTCTCTTTAAGCAAGACTACTATGTTGCTAACTTTACATATTAAGATAATGAGCATGCTTGTATTTGTTGGTGTATGTTGATACGACTCCATCGTATCTACTTTTCCAAACACTTTTGCCCTTGTTTTGGACTCTAACTTGCATGATTTGAATGGAACTAACCCGGACTGACGCTGTTTTCAGCAGAATTGCCATGGTGTTATTTTTGTGCAGAAATAAAAGTTCTCGGAATGACCTGAAACTTCACGGAGAATATTTTTGGAATCAATAGAAAATATTGGCGAAAGAATCAAGACCAGGGGCCCACACCCTGTCCACGAGGGTGCGGGGCGCGCCCCCTTCCTCGTGGGCCCCCTGGTGCTCCACCGACCTCAACTCCAACTCCAGATATTCATGTCCGAGGAGAAAAAAACGAGAGAGAAGGATTCATCGCGTTTTATGACACGGAGCCACTGCCAAGCCCTAATCTCTCTCGAGAGGGATGATCTGGAGTCCGTTCGGGGCTCCGGAGAGGGGAATCCGTCGCCATCATCATCATCAACCTTCCTCCATCACCAATTTCATGAAGCTCACCTCCGTGCGTGAGTAATTCCATCGTAGGCTTGCTGGACGGTGATGGGTTGGATGAGATATACCATGTAATCGAGTTAGTTTTGTTAGGGTTTGATCCCTAGTATCCATTATGTTCTGAGATTGATGTTGCTATGACTTTGCTATGC
The DNA here is from genome assembly GCA_032464435.1 of Aegilops umbellulata. Lineage (NCBI taxonomy): Eukaryota > Viridiplantae > Streptophyta > Magnoliopsida > Poales > Poaceae > Aegilops > Aegilops umbellulata. Next base: position 387,975,091 of record CP136057.1, on the reverse strand, counting down.
TTAATACTTGACACTAGGGCCCGAGTGCCATGATTTCAGATCTGAACCTATTATGTTTTCATGAATATATGTGAGTTCTTGATCCTATCTTGCAAGTCTATAGTCACCTATTATGTGTTATGATCCGTTAACCCCGAAGTGACAATAATCGGGATACTTACCGGTGATGACCATAGTTTGAGGAGTTCATGTATTTCACTAAGTGTTAATGCTTTGGTCTGGTACTCTATTAAAAGGAGGCCTTAATATCCCTTAGTTTCCAATAGGACCCCGCTGCCACGGGAGGGTAGGACAAAAGATGTCATGCAAGTTCTTTTCCATTGATGAACTGGAGCTAGTTCTGTGTCACCCTATGTTATAACTGTTGCATGAGGAATCGCATCCGACATAATTCTCCATCACTGATCCAATGCCTACGAGCTTTTCACATATTGATCTTTGCTTAATTACTTTTCCGTTGCTACTGTTACAATTACTACAAAAACTACTGCTGTTACTTTTGCACCGTTACCCTTACTTCCATACTACTTTGCTACTAAATATTTTGCTGCAGATATTAAGTCTTATAGGTGTGGTTGAATTGGCAACTCAACTGCTAATACTTGAGGATATTCTTTGTCTCCCCTTGTGTCGAATCAATAAATTTGGGTTGAATACTCTACCCTCAAAAACTGTTGCGATCCCCTACACTTGTGGTTTATCAAGACTATTTTTTGGTGCCGTTGCCGGGGAGCATAGCTCTATTCTTTGAGTCACTTGGAATTTATATCTGCTGATCACTATGAGGAACTTGAAGGACGAAAGAACTAAGATCTTTCCCTCAACTACGAGGGGAGGTAAGGAACTGCCATCCAGCTCTACACTTGATTCACCTTCTGTTTTGAGTAAGCTTGCGACGCCTAAACCTACTTCTCATATTAATTCTGATATGTCGCATGTTATTGATGATGCCACTTCTGCTTTGCATGATACTTATGATTAAACTACTTCTATTCTTGATACTACTGTGCCATTTGGTGAATTTCTGGATGAACAACTTGCACGGGCTAGAGAGAATGAAATTATTGAAACTGATAATATTGATGAAATTTATGATGAAATTATTGAAACTGATAATACTTGAGAATATTCTTTGGCTCCCCTTGTGTCAAATCAATAAATTTGGGTTGAATACTCTACCCTCGAAAACTGTTGCGATCCCCTATACTTGTGGGTTATCATATGTTTCATAAACTAGTCCCACTATTACAGTAATCTCACTCTCTCAATATATGTGCCAACAGGGATGCTCGATTTTTGTGGAACTGCACAAAAACTTTGGGTGCTTCATTGCCTCGACAGCTTCCTTCCTTTCATGTCAGTCGCTAATCTCGGCTTGCATTCTTGCTTTGCTGTCAGTCGCTTGGCTTATCTCGGCTTCCAGTCAAAGGAAATAGTAATTTATATGCTACCTCACACAGGTTGGTACAGGTATTTATCCTGATTATTGTGCTTCTCATATGTGTTGGTAATTTGGTATTGTGCTACTGTTTGCCGATTTCATAAAGGAGTAACTTGGAGCCTGAACTCGCAGGCAAATTATTACATTGGGTGATTTCAGCGGAACTGCACAAAAAGGTCAGATGGACAGGTACTTATGCTGCTGCTATGCATTCCAAAGTTCACTCAGACAAGCATCGATGTTGACAAGAAGAAGTGCCTATATTCATTCGAGTATCAACCGGCGTCAACCAGGTGTCAAACTCCAAGTATTAGGAGAGTGAATGCCAAAAATATTGCTTGGCGCATAGCCTAGAAAAACGCAGTCTAGTCTTTGGTCCCAACTTGTGCCTTTTGGTTATCGGCACATATGGTAGCGAACTGTATGGCATGGAGTCTAAAGATTCCAGACAAGTTGGTTTACGCGTATATTCATCTGGTACTTAATCATTCTACACGCCAGGGATGCTCCATTTTAGTTGAACTACAAAAAATTTGGGTGGTTCATTTTCTCAACCGCCTCCTTTCTTATCTGCAATGTAGAATTTTGGCGAGCTACAGGACCAAGATGAGCTAGTAAACTAGTTGGATGAAAGTAGTGGTCAAGTTGCTCAAACCTCCCTCGGCACGAGGCCACTATTTGACGATAAACCTACAAGCAAAGTTCAGATTGTCTGTGATGCCTCTTATGTACTCGAAAGTTTACTCGTACAAGCATTAATTTTAGCAGGAAGTACCTCCGACTGAACACCATTTACGAGTATGTACCCTAGGTAATCAAAGTTCGTCCATGGATGATATTTGTTGTGATCTCAATCATTTGGATGCATAAACATACTGGACATATGTATATCTGAATCCTTTTGTGAATTATCTATGAATATTGTCGTGTGATCTATCAATCATTTGGATGCATAGACATGCTGAACTTGTGTATATATGAATCTTTTGAGTTGTTGATTGTGAATGTTGGCTATGGATATGAACGTGTCATGTGAACCTGAGTTTAATACGAATGTTTACCTTTTCTGTTGTACTTGTGTGTGAACTTGTTAGTATGCCTACAATGGGATTTGTGACGTGTGGGTGTCAACGGCACACCTTCTTCCCGAGAAGAATTGCACCTCCTTTGGTAGGGTAGCAACTGCACATCAACTCTTTTTAATCTTTTTGCTCTGTCTTCCCCCTCCCCCGCTCAACCCCTGCTGTAATGTTTTCGGCCTCAAAACAAACATAGTACTGCGTTGTTTTTGGGGCTTGATGAAAAATCGAGTGCTAGTTTCTGTAGGTTGGCCCGCCCGGAAAATGGGATGCTGGTACACCACGGACTGGGAAGCTAAAAATACAAGTTGTATGGTGCAGAGGCAAGTAAAAAAATGCCATCGAGAGCCATCCGCTGAAAAAAAATCGCTCCTGATGTGCTTCTTCAGTCGCGCCGCCAGCCCCCTCTTTAATCCAGTTCGCTCGGGGATCTAGCTGATATCATTTTTTTCCAGAGGGCAAACAAGTATCAGCTGGGCCTAGGTTTTGTTTTTTAACATGCGTAGTCCACAACATACAGAGACAGTGGTTTGAATTTTTGAGGTCCATACCGGCCTATGGGCTTTTTCTTAAAGATCGGCAGCCCAATGTATTTTTCTTAATAAAACGCAGATCTATGTTCTATTTATCTATATATAAGAATAATAATGCTGTCTCTAATTTATGTTTTCCCTTCTAACCACATTATATATATTTATTTTATTACTATTATCGTATATTTTATAGATACTTATATATACGTTCTAAAAACATCCCACGTGTTATTAACTTATAAAAGTAAATGTTTAACAGAAGTTGGCAAGGAAAATCCTGGTTGTTTTTGACTCACAGGCAAGGAAAATCCTGTTGATTGCGTACAAAAGCTTGCGAAGATTTTAAGGACCAATGTAATAAAACGCGCTCATTTTTATTTTGAGCAATAACTCGCTAATTTGTTAATTTTATATATAAAAAATGTGTCGCTCCGGTTTATTTTTTGATACTACTTGCTCCTTCTAACCTAACATTATATATAGAACGAGCCCAACTAATTCATGTATTTCAAGAAAGTGCAAATGGGCTGGGATTTCTTAGAAAATATAAATGGGACGCATAGACGGGAAATTATTTGTTCACCCAGCCCAGCAAATGGACAAAACATGGGTTAAATATATGCCACATTTTTGCAGGTTGACATGTGGGCCAATAGGTCGAAGCCTACGCAGGGCGTTGTCAACTTGGTCAACAAATGATTATGACATCCACAGCCATTGGATTTATATCCAACGGCCGGCATGCACCTTCAGTCTCTCGTCTTCTTCCTCCAGCGTCGCCGGGACCGCCTGGTCCCACCTACGGCGGCTAGCGGCTCTGCTTAGCACCTCGAAAAGGTAGAGACGAGGGTCATCGGTCTCGACACAGAGTACACGGAGCGTGCACCTGGCAAGATCCAGCGCGCCGCCGTCCTTCAGCTGTGCCTCGAAGATGATGTTTTGGTGTACCACATCATACACTCGCCCTCCATACTAGGTGAGCTTCACGATTTCTTGTCTCGGGAGGACGTATACTTCTGTGGGGCAGCCATCAAAGCGGACAAACAGAAGCTGGAGCCGTACAACCTTGATTTGAAAAGCATCATTGACCTACAAAGCAGAATCAAAATTCCTGTAGAAGATTGTGATAAACAGACACCATCCCTATTCGACGTAGCAAATTTTGTGCTCGGTACAAATCTTCAGAAGGGTGACGAGACGGTGGCATTAAGGTCGTCTGGATGGGAGAATTATCCCTTGACGTACGAGCGGATAAAATATGCTGCCCTCTATGCCCGTGTGAGTTTCGAGATAGCTGCAAGGTCCAAAGAGCTTGTTGGGAAGCCGTCTCCCACAGAGAATGAGACCAAGAAGAAGAAGAAGAAGAAGAAGAAGAAGAAGAAGAAGAAGAAGAAGAAGAAGAAGAAGAAGAAGAAGAAGAAGAAGAAGAAGAAGAAGAAGAAGAAGAAGAAGAAGAAGAAGAAGAAGAAGAAGAAGAAGAAGAAGAAGAAGAAGAAGAAGAAGAAGAAGAAGAAGAAGAAGAAGAAGAAGAAGAAGAAGAAGAAGAAGAAGAAGAAGAAGAAGAAGAAGAAGAAGAAGAAGAAGAAGAAGAAGAAGAAAAAAAGGCTGCACTAGCAGGAGGGCATTATGGATGGATGAACTATTTCCTCTCTTGTAAAAAAAAGTATTCCCTCTCGGTGTATATTGATATAGATGGACTATTTCGATGGTGTGCATGTCTTTGGAACAGAGTAGTAGCATGGGTCCGTTTGACTATAAGGAACTATTTATCCGCATATATAGCTTTCTCTGCTACTCCTTCCAGTGATCGGTATGCAGTGCATGTGTCCGTAGACATGACAGTTTGTCCATGGAAGTTCAACTACGACGACCATCACGTTTCATCTTGCGATTCCCACAACGCCTCTCCAACCCACGGCAGCATGCCCCCCGACATGCGCCTCACCCCTCTCGGCCGCACCGCCCCTCTGCCTTTGTGTGCATGACATGTGGGCCACCTAAAATGCAGCGAGCATCAAGTTTCTACCACAGCCAACCGCGATTCCCACGACGCCGCTCGAACCCATGAAACCACACGTCCCCCGACCAGCGGCTCACCCCTCTTGGCCCCACTACCCCTCTGCCTACGGGAGCATTACATGTGGACCAGTCACCTATCGGGTCCACATGTTTTGACTCAAAGGTAGGTGTAGTAAGGCGTTGAAGCTGAGTCCCGACGGCCCAGAGAGGGAAATGTAACTCCTGCGCCAGGGCTTGTGGTGCTCCCGCAGCACGAACTCGTGCCAAACTCGAGATTTGTTTCTTTACTATACATGCACGCAACGATTTAATGGACATTGTAATATCAACATGTGATGGGTAGCTCTAAATTTGAATTTGAAACTTATAAAACGAAAAGATTCAAAACAAATAAACTGGGAGAGAGGGAGTATATCGTAGGATGTGTCCCATACAAAATAAGTCCCCTGGTTTGTCACCGCGAATATGCGGTTAGACAGGAGCACAGCGTCTTCCTACTCGTACGGCAACAAATCGGCCGCAGACAGCATGGTCCGCCTTTGACCGCCATGTGCAAGGTTCGTGCTATCTTATTCAATCTCACCGTGGTTCCATCGTACCAATTCATGCGGTGGCCCGTTGCATGGACGATCCCAATGTTGGACAAAGGTTCTACGGGAATGGTGTCACCATTGTAAATGTTGTGCAAATTGATGTTGGTACCCTCCCGTACATATGCAAGCCAATCTCCACTCACACCGAGCCTAACCTGTGTAACAGTGGGCAGGGAGAGAATTAGGAAATGGACACGGAAGTAGTCTTTAGAATGCATTTACTACGTGATCAAACTCATCTTACCTGCTCATCGGAGGAAATTCGAGTGCCCCTCAACGTCGGCATCTCAAGGGGCGTCAACTTGCAACTACGGCCACGCTGTGCTAGAGAGACCCCCAAGGAAACATCCTCGTGCGTTCCACGAAACATCAAGATGCATTTGTATGAGTAGTTTATCTTGTGAGAGAAAAGGATGAACGAGGGAAGGCCTCTAGAGATAGAGATGGACACTACTACTACCAATGTGCTGGCCCGTGCGTTGCAATGGATCCAAAGTAGTAGAATAATACTTGTTCACGTGCTTGAAATATAAACACTCTAGTTTTGATATACATGTGTCAGCAGACATGACAGCTTGTCCATGGAAGTTAAACCACGGCGACCATCACGTTTCTTGTTTCTACCACTGCCACACCCACACGCGATTCCCACGATGCTGCTCCAACCCACGGCATGACATCCCCCAACGTGGACATAGATCCTCTGACGTGGCTATCACTACCTTGCCCTGCCTTTCCTTCGCTGACAGGTGGGACCCACGCTTATGGGACCCACATGTCAGTGACAGAATGGTAGGATTGTTCGCGTCAGGGGATCCTCATCCCCCCGACGTGCCCCTCATCCCTCTTGGCCCCACCGCTCCTCTGCCTTTGTGTGCATGACATGCGGGCCAGCTGTACTGCGGCGACCATCAACTTTCTACCACAGACACACCCGATTGGACGCAGTTTGCCTGCTTCGTTGTTGTGCTCCGATCCGTACTCCCGCACCATCAAATTTTCATCCAGCGGCTGTGACACATTTCGTCCCGGGCATCAATCCTCAGCTAGAGTACTTATATACTATAGGTAGTACCCATCGGTGTGGCCATCGACGCCTCGTAACGCCCCGACGCCCAGCTATGGCACCCTCGCCATGGCCACGCCACCACCGGTCGGTTCATCTCGAATGAGTGAGTCGCGAACCACGCCACCACCATGAGAATGACATGTGGGCCAGCCGCATTTAAGGTCCGCATGTCATTGAATCATAGGCCGAGCACTAAGCCACTGAAGTTCGGTCCCGTGGGCCCCGAGAGGGAAATGTAACTCCTGCGGCAGGCCTTGTGGTGCTCCCGCAGTATGAGCTCGTGCCAAAACTAGAATTTGTTTCTTACTACTACCAACTAGTACTAGTAAGGTACACGTGCATTGCACGCATGAGATTCTGGTGGTTTGTGCATTATGCTTCTACATGTGGAGCTTTCTGGATTCTAACATGTGGCAAAATCTGGTGGAATGTAAGGTTAGGCAAGTTTGATTAACTTACGTGAGTGTTTGGTTCAAGCCACACCTTAGACAAGCCACACTAAGGCCCCACATGACATACACACAAAAAATGTGGCAAGATTCCCTTAGGTTTGCCAACTTGTGGCTCTCATTTTGAAGAACTAATAACTTTGCCTAAGCTTAGTTGTGGAAAAGTTAGTCATGAATTAAGTTCAACCATGGAGTCTTCTAGATTATACATGTGGCAGAATCTGGTGGATGATATCCAACGGCTAGTAGTGCTCGGATTTTCCATCTTTGTACCGTCGGATTGGCTTCATCGAAGGACCAACTTTCAAAGTTTTTCACACACTATATAGGGGGTATAGATATAGATTTGTCTGTCCGTTGCAATGGATTCAAAGTATATCTATTTAGTGGAGTGCACTCTAAACACATTATCTATTTATTTTTCTCTAACCTTCCTTAGCCATACAACCAAGCCACATAAGCTTCATGGGTGGCCCCCACATCATATTATTCATACTACTTTGATTGAAAAAAAGATAAATCACCCAAAACAAGATCTTCTCGTTTTTTGTTCCTACGATGTTGTGTCGTGCACGTACCTACTAGTTGTATAGTGGTAGTACTAGTAATATTGTATTAGGAGTACAAACTTGGTACCAGTAGGAGTAGTACTAGTACGGAATGCTCCTACTCTATCAACGAGCCCCGTCTAACACCAAATTTCTTGGCTTCCGTGCTACAGCTAGATCTTCCCCTCGTTTCTGTTTTCCAACCCGGCGGCGGTCGGGGTGTCGGTTTGCTCAACGGCGGTCCCACATGAAAGTGAAAATTCTAGGCGACACGCCTTCCCTAAGCTATGTGTCATGCCGGACGGGCTATGTCGTACTCCCGATTCCCGGGCATGTGGGGGTGCGACGCGAACGCGGCAGGCCTTTTCCTTTTACCAGCAATGTGCCTGTGCGTTGCGACGCATCCAAAGTAGTAGAATAGTAGTATTTGTTCACTAACTTGAAAGAAATCACTATTGTTTTGATATACTCCTAATACATTACTCCCTCCGTACCTAAATATTTTTCTTTTTTGAGATTTCAAATGGACTATCACATACGGATTATATAGACATATTCTAGTGTTTCTAGCAAGATGCCCGCTCATTGCACGAAGTTGATGGAAAAGGTAAGCACAACTTATAAATTGACGGATGGAGTACTAGTTACAGTGATGCATATAATTAAGCAATGGGATCGCACATGTCGGTATTGACTGGAACAAGAATGCAACATCACAATAAGAATTAAGGCCATGATGATGCGATCGCAGTGGTGGTTACAGAAGGCAAGAAGAAAAATGGATCCACGAACGTATGACCTCCTCCTCCTCAACTTAGTGCGCTGGGCCACCGACCGGTGGCTATGGAGCGGCAACTTTTTTGGCGAGGTTGAGGTGCTTCTCAGCAAAGGCATCCAAGGCTTCTAGCCGGTTGAGGAAGGCCAACGTCATAGCGTCCTCACTGGCCATGTAGATACCTATGTACATGATTTGCTCGTACACGTGGATGTGTAGGTCAACGAATTCTTGCAGGGCGAGGCGCCTCGCGGCGAGCGCGACCTCCAGGAGGACATTCTTTGTGGCGTCGGCGAGCAGTCGCAGGGCCACCAGTGCTTGAAAGAGGTTCCGGCCATGGAGGCCGATTAGGTGGCAGGTAATGAGGAGCCCGGGCGCACAAGCTGGAGGAGTACGGCGATGTCGTCCACGAGCTTCTTGAGGACGGTGAACTTGTTGCTGGTGGCAACGATCATCTGGTCCAACTGAGAGTCGTAGTTGGCGTCGACGGCGGCCATCCACTAGCCGGTCTCCAACACCGTCTGGAGACGATCCTCGGCGCCATGCCGCAGGCTGGCGTCGTGGACCATCTGGCGCAGCCGCTGGCCGCTCATGCGCATCGCCGCCATGGGTCTGGAGTGAGCTCTTTTGCGCTTAGTGTAGGTGCTTCTGCAAATGCTTAGGTGCGTACGATGTGGTAGATGCATTGGAATGGAGGGGCGCCTTTATATGAGGGCAATGATGGCAAACTGCGTTGCATTCACATCGTGCAGCCTCTTTTCCCGGACCTCCTCCCATTACTTCCCTCATGCATTAATTGAAGGAGGATGCATTGGCCATTCAACATATCGGGAACCGCTACTCCCTCCCTCGTCTGCATTAAAGCTGTATCGGGAACTGCGCCGCCCGCTGTCAAATCAAATACTCCCTCCTTCTAGGTGAGTATTAAGTCATCTTACGGAAACCAAATAGTAAACACATAGGCGTGGTGCATTAAATCTCACATTGTTTCATATTTTTTGACATAAATAGAGGAATCAACCAAGAAGAGATGTGGGGCTTGTATGCTTTTAATGACTTGAGACTATCAAACGTGACATGTAGTGGTCAGTTCGTTGCACAAGAACAAATACAACCCACGTCAGCACACACGCATCTTATATAGCATCATATCCAATGGCTATAAAAGATGAATGAGACCAAATTATATCTCATCTAGATGAGTTCTAGCAAAACTGTATTAATAATACTTAGTACTCCTGTGCCATGTATCATATATTAGTATCATGTAGTACTTTATTTATTGCCATGTATGACACATAGTACTCAACTCCCTCTCTTTCTTCATTTAATCTATGACACCTCATCAAAATTGCTAAGGCTAGTACCATTACAACCAGCCTTAGCAAATACTAAACATTAAGTTCTCCCGTTTTCCTCTCCACCTTGGTCACCTAGCCGGAGGGAGTATACTGCGCGGTAGGCAGGGCAGTTCCGCCTAGTCGGTTCGACAGAGATGCGAGAAGACGAGGGAGTAAGTTGCTGCAAACGTAGGGATGTGTGATTTGACAGCGAGTTACTGCTGGACAGGTGGGGCCCCATGATTTGACTTGCCATTATCATTTTAACTGTGGCGCTACGACCGGCGTGAGTCTCCCGATTCCTGACCACCTCCATACAGGTGCCTCTCCCAATGCTCCACCATGTAGTAGAGGGAGTATTAGTATTTTTTGCATTTGCCAAGGAGTGACCTCTTCCAATGAAATGGTGTTGCTAAGTTTGCTTCATTTAATTAGCTATAGACTCAAAATTGTCTTTTCACCTAGGTACACGCGCTTAGCACCATTTGTTCCTTGGGTCACCAAACTAGTCTCTCTCTTCTTGATTAACTTGCCACATCAGACTTTATGCCTATGTGGCAAGCTTAAGCACCTGTAGGAGCAAGTAAGTACAATAGTGCGCTTTACATGGCATTTTTGCATATGTGGAGGAAAGAGAGGCAAGGAAAAAGTGGAGAAGTGGGCTCTCATGCAAGAGCCAGCCTGTGTCCCATAATATAAGAAAGTTTTTGGCACTACACTAGTGTCAAAAACGTTCTTATATTATGGGACGGAGGGAGTACGAAGAAAGAGATAGAGAGAAGTGAAAAAATACACTTATAGCCAACCTTATAGCCGAAACCTTGTTGTAGTATGAGTGACTAAGTGATGACTATGTATGACATGCCAACATCAGATAGCCTAACGCACCGTGTTAAATCTCCAAGGGCGCGACCGCACGAGCGACGCGACAGTCGTGGTAGGCGCGACCACGATACGGGCTCCTGGCAGCCCTTGGATCTGAGATCAAACGGTCGCATGCTAAGTTGCCGAAAATTTGCAGAATAACCCTCCAGGATAGAATATTCACCCATAGGTCTAGAATCACGCCATGCAATCGTTCGATCTCAGATCCAAGGGCTCTTGGACGCCCATATCATGGGAGAATGGAAAGCCACTACCCTACCGTTCGCATGCTGGCAGTTCGCTCCTACTCGTCCCCACACGTCCTTCAATACTACGGCGGTTCGCTCCTAGTCATCCCGTCCATTCACATTACGGCAGTTCCACTAATCCTAACCCTCCTCCCAAATCCATGGCGTCCCAAATCTCCCCGATCGGCGGTGAGTACAAGGTTAGAACCATCACCGGTGATGAGTTCGACGACATCTACACCCGTTCTTCCGCGACGGTGAAAGGGTGCCTTTCTCGCTTCAGACGCATGTTCGAAGACTCAGATGATGAGTGGGTCGCTGGGCTAGATGTTGAGTACACCACAGTCCTGGGACGAGAGAAGGATCTAAAGGACGAAGAGAGGAAGAAGCCCGTCGTGATCCAGTTTTGCGTGCATGACTTTTGCTTGGTCTACCACATATGCCATGCCGACGTTGAGTGCCAGGATTTTAATGACTTCCTCGAGAGCAACCTAGTCAAAGTCGTTATTGTAGACTTTGGTAACGACAAAGAAGTCCGACATCGGATAGGCCTCGTTGTAGGCAACACCTTCGACCTCTAGAAGAATCGGCTGGTGTCCTCTCGTCGGCCTTCAATGCTGACCCTGGCAGGAGCCATGGTTCATTCTTCGTACGGTAAACTGGAGAAACCTCCATACACGTTTCATCGTCATGCATGGCAGCGGAATGTACTAGATATAGACCACGTCCACTACGCTGCAACGGATGGCTACCTTTGCTTCAATTTCTACAAGGGTTGGATGAAGAGCAACAACCAAGTGTGCGGTTCAAGCAAAGAAGTATCGGCCAAGAGGAAGAGGGACAAGGATGAAGTCGAGGACGTGTACGGGGACTCCGAGTAAGGTGGCAGTGTCGTTGCTCATGGTGGTTATAATGCGGTGTCTACCGGAGTAGTTGCAAAGTTTAATTTCAGGTGTGCTTAATTTAATTTGAGGGGTGTGTTGTGCTGAGACCCCAGCAGAACTATGTTATGTTTCTTCTTGTTACTTTAACTCTTCAGTACATACATACTAATATTTCTTATATTTCATCTTTTAGTTGGTATAGTACTACCACTCTTTTCTTCACATTATATACGTACAATATATATGGCCAACATCATATAACCAACAGTTTAGTTGTCAAAGAATTTCAGGGTGCTTAGTTTTGTCAAAGAATTCCAGGGTGCTTAGTTTTATTTGAGAGGTGGGTTGTGCACTTGTGCTGGACACCATTATGTGACAAGCCTTTTTAGTAGTACTATATGCATAATTTGGCAACGAGCGCTCTCTATATGTACCACCTTTTTTTTAATTTCAAGTTTTGCTCCATGGCGCAATCCATCGATACTACTACTGTACAAAAGTGGAGTATATACATTTTTAAAAGGCTAGAGGGCGGGGCAATCTAGTTCGGTCGGTTTTACGAGAGGCGAGGGCCTTTGTGATTTGACGGCTCATTACTGCTGTCAAATTGAATAGTACTGCGCCGCCCGCTGCACTCCCGGCGCCTCCATTAAACCACTCCGTTAAACCTGCACGCAAACCGAGAATCCTACTCCGGACACACGTCCATTCATGAGCGGGCTGAAATTAAACGCAACACCGGCCGAGCTCCTCCCGTCCGCCCTCAGTTTAAACGAGGCCAGACGCCGGCCAAGCTCCTACCGTCCGCCCTCTATTTACACGAGGCCAGACAGACAGCGGGCAAGAATCGGACCCCTCAGCCGCTCCCCCATCTCCTCCTTCACCATTTTATCCTCTCTTCTGATGGCTTCCGATGAGCCGTTCTCCGGCATATTACCCGGCTAGGTGGCCCGCCGAGCCCTCCGGATACGGGCGAGGCCGCTCGGTGCTTCACCAACCTCGCTTGGCCTGACGGAGCCAGTTTCCGCCCCAAGCAGGCGCGTGGTTCAGCTACTCGCCGCTCCAGTTCAGCTCGATGAGGAGTGGCGAGTTGCTCCACGCCGGCACGGCGGCGAGCATGCTGGTACGGGCGTCGTTGCTGTCGCATCGTACCGCGCCACCAGTGTCTGTGGTGGCCGCGCCTCCCGTGTCTCTGGGCGCGCCTCCCGTGCCTGCGGCAGTGCCATGTAGGCAGAGACAGAAGCCAGGTGCATGGAGAGCGACGAGTCGGTGGCCAGCTTCTCCGTGTCCGCCACCATCATCGAGGAGAAGTAGAACACGGGAGGCCGCCGCCACTTGGGACCCATGAAGGCCACCGCCGAGGCGACGACCGCGGATTCAGGTGGTTTCTTTGCTACTTCGTCTCTTCCGAGGACCTTCGTCGACCCCGCAAGTGTCTGACGAACATGAGGAAGACAAAGGGATCCGCGGGCGGCCATTTAGAACTAAAGTAAGTCTAGATACATCCATTTCTAGGAGAAGTATTTGCGGACGGATGGAGTATTAATTATACAAGAGAGCCGGATTGGCACCTCTTAGTTCATGTAAATGTAATGAAATCCATCATGTTTATATGAAGATCCGGCTTTTTTATACGAAATCCTTCATGCTTATATGAAATCGGTCCATGTTTGCATGAATTTCATCTGGTTGGTTAGAGTTGTAAAAATGTATGCCGGTGGCGTTTGATGTCGTCCTCCGCTTAAGGAAGCGGGAGGAAATTTGCCGGCTGCTGTTGGAGATGCTCTTTATGCTGGAAATAATAGAGTGACATCCAATCCATTTGAGTTAATTGCCTGTATGATTGCCCCTCTATAAAAAGTTAATTGCTTGTACAATGTACACGTGACGTGCAGGGTGGCTACAGCTTCGTACAGAAAGTTAAAAAGAAACAAGTCCATCCTTAATCTTGTATTCTAAGTACTCTGTGGGTTCCACTGTTAGTACAGTAGAGAAAGAAGTATATATTAAATAAGTAGAGTAATATATAATAGAAAAAATATAAAGTTAAAAGACAGAATTCGAACTCATGTCATCGTGTTGCGAGCATCCGGCGCTGACCAGCCCAACACATTTTTGTTGTAGACCATGCTGGAGATATATCTCCATGTCTACTCTTATATATACTCCATTCGTTCCTAAATATTTGTCTTTTTCAGATTTCAAATGGACTACCACATATGGATGTGTATGTAGACATATTTTAGAGTGTAGATTCACTCATTTTGCTCCGTATGTCTTTTCAGGAAGGGGTCAGATTTGTCCTTGATTTATTTATGAGGTATTCAGATGGCACTGCACCGCCAAGAAAAGAGGGTAACATCAAAATTATGGACTACTTTTTTGAGTATGTTGGTAAGGTCCGGTCATAGTCACTTGTTGAAATCTCTAAAAAGACAAATAGTAGAAAACAGAGTTGGTGATGATGGCGTGCGTGCCATCCTGCAATATAGGCCGTCGGATTTATATCTAACGGATAGGAAAGAAACTATGGCAATTTTGAAAAAATATACCCACACATCTCTCCACGTTCGCAAATAAGGCCTTCCCTCGTTCAACCTTTTCTCTCACAAGATAAACTACTCATACAAATGCATCTTGATGTTCCGTGCAACGCACGGGCAGCTAGCTAATTTCTTTTAAAATAGTTGTTGCGATAATTGGTTGAAGTGATATATTTTATGTCTGCCCCGAATGATTTCAGATTCACTAGTAGTAACAAAGAAAAGGTTGCCTTGTTAATTAACAGAAAACAGGGTGAAAACTATCGCATGAGGCTGGTAAAAACAAGGCACACTGGGTTCAGCGTCATCGTCACTACAGCTGTGCGCGCGCGAGAAGTCTACATATCGAGGGGGCTACCGAGCGAGGCACCGAGACACAATGTTTGAGAGAGAAACCAATTGACAGATTATGATCAGATCGAGTTGTCACCCTTCTGCTATTATTGTTGGGGGGGGGGGGGAGGGAGAGAAAGACGTATCGAGAGTGTGCGCGGTAGGCACAGAGGCACAACTACCGAGTGTGTGTGTGTGTGTGTGTGTGTGTGTGTGTGTGTGTTTGAAAGAGGAGTAGATAGATTATTATCAAGATCGATGTGCCACCCTACTTCTTCGATGCCGGGTAGTGTGTGTGTATGTTTGAGAGAGAAGCCAGTCGATAGATTAGTATCAAGATCGAGGTGTCACCCTACTCCTTTGGTGTTCGGAAGTGTGGGTGTGTGTGGGGGGGGCAATGACACACATATCTCTACTCTTATAAAAAACGAAGTTGGTGATGATGGTGTTCCTGCCATCCTGCAATATAGGCCATCCAATTTATATCCGACGGACAGGAAGGAAACTATGGCAATTTTGCAAAAAGATACCCACACCCCTATCCGCATTTGCAAATAAGGCATTCCCTCGTTCATCCTTTTCTCCCACAAGATAAACTTCTCATACAAATGCATCTTGATGTTCCGTGCAGCGCATGGGCATGTTGCTAGTAGGGAGAAGGAGTTTGTGTGACACATATCTAGCTATATTAAGGGATAGGTAGATAGCATATGTGTGAGAGACATTATATTATACTTTGAGACATTAGTGGCTGTGGGTGGGCGGAATTAAAGGGGTGGGCGTGTTAGACATAGAGAGCATGTGTGTTTCTGTGTGAGAGACTTGTAGGACAGGGTAGAAAGACGAATTTAACCCTGACGGAGGGAGAGAAATACATGAAGTGCGCATGTGTGATTCCGATGCCCACAGGGAAATGAGATATGTATGCGTGTGAGAGAGATTGCACAATTCATTCACGTATCACTATCTAGCGATCGTGGACGTGCATCGCTTGAACATAAGTCAATATCTACTTCGTATCGTGGCCAAAGGTACAATATCGATTCAACGCTATAAAGATTGGACACTCATATATCACATTTTTTCTATTTAAATAAACATTTTCAGTTGTGCATGCCAAAGTTACAGTCATGTTTCTTCAAACAACCAATATAGCTATCATGTACATGCACCATTGTTACTCTTGCATTCAAATTCATTAGTCTTGGATGATTTAAGTTTCTATTTTGAAGTAATATATGTAATATTCATATATGAATTCAACGGGTACGCAATTTATGAAATGGAGGCTATGTAATCATATGAGGTAACACTTTTAAGTAGCTAACTACAAATATCCATTTCTTTTTGTGCGCCTCTACACTAACACGTCAATGCATTATGTTTAAAGTAAATAACCAATGGCATTAAATTATGTATTTACACGAGAAATACATAGGCTGAGCGTTTGATCCCTTTTTTGTGAACGCGCCACCACACACGTACGATTGGCCGCGCCCGTGTGAATGTCCAAGTTATCGACGCATCATCCCGAGTTATTGTCTTTTTTTCTGGGGTGGACTTCACACCAGTTATTAACTGCTGACGTGTGCCCTGTGTACACAGTCTAGCATGACCTTCCCGCTAGCACGGTCCAAAATTAGTTGAAACTGGATACGAACGATCCCGCGGGCGGCAAAATCTCACGCCTCCTTCTAAAATTTCTGCCACCTTAGTCTTTAGCATGCGAAATCCCCCTTTTGTCCTTGGTGCACGGAGACCAACAGTTAAAATACCGCCCTCGTCTACATGATAGGTCGAGGCTGCTTTGGTAACTTCCGGTTCCCCCACTACACGGCACCCCCATTTCCTCTCCCCCTCCCGCAAAAACGACTAACTCCACAGCACCAGAGCATCTTACATCACGCCGTCCGTACTTCATCGCCCTTTCCCCCCTCCCCTTCGAAACCCTAGACTGCTCATCCACTGGCGTACCATAGCCCATTCACCGCCAGCGGCGTCCACCTCGCCGGATCTGCTTCTGTGGCCACATCTACCCCTCCCACCTCCCCTAGAAACAAGTAGACTGCTCATCCACCACTGTACCACAGCCCATTCAGTGTCGGCCTTGTCCACGGCGCCGGATCTGGCCGGTACTCTCATCAACCGCCACGCATCTGCAGCGGCTCATTCGTACTCCCCACCGGAGACGCTTCGTCCACACCCCCCGGAGCCACCCCACCGATGCCCCCGTCGACGGCCTCTGATCCTCTTCGCCGACACCTTCCTTAACCCTACCAGAGCCGCTTCGCCGACACCTTCGTCAACCCTACCGGAGCCGCTTCGCCTATACCATTCTCAACCCTACCGGGACCGCTTTGCCAACTCACAAGTCCACAGACTCAGATTCGCTTCCTCGCACCCTCATACAACCTACCGGAGCAACTTCTGACGCCCCGTCCATGGCCGCAGATCCGCATCGTCAACACCACCCTTAACCCCAACCACCGGAGCAGCTTCTGACGCCCTGTCCACGGCTGCAGATCCGCACCGTCGACACCATCCTTAACCCAACCACCGGAGCAGCTTCTGACGCCCCGTCCACGGCCGCAGATCCGTGTTGTCGACACCATCCTTCACACAACCACTGGAGCAGCTTCACCTACGCCCTCGTCCAGGGCCACAGATCCGCTTCGCCCACACCGTAGTCCACCCTACCAGAGCCGCTCCACAAACACCCTACTCGACGGTTCTAGATCTCCTTAACGGACCCCGACAGCCAGCGTAGCATCATCACCCTCGACGTTTCTAACCTGATTCCCACCGTCGGGAGATATGCCAAGCACCCGCCACGGCCTAGGTACTTGTCACCTTTAAACCCGTCCAACATCACCTGTCCGATGTACTTCAAATATTCTAACTGGTCGCTGTTACCTGTTATGTAGCTGGCAAAAACTATAAGGACGATGTTTCTTCTGGATCTAACAGCTTGGCCAACCAAGATCCTGGACTGAGGCATTGCTATGATCTTGTAAGCGTGTCTCTCTCTTGTATTGTTCTGTGCCTGCCAGCGTGCTTTGCTAGGATTTTCGGCCAGTAATCCCTTTGTGCAGACAATGATTTCTACTACTGGCTGCTAAATTAGATATGTGGCATGTAGGAATTCCAGTGCACTACATTAGGCTCCCTTAGAGTGCTTGCTAGCCTAGCAAACAGAGTCATGGCTAGTTTATGGTACGCACACAATCGTTAATTGGTGGTTTGAATATGCGCAAGGGATATGCAATGTAGTATCATGTAGAGATGTCTACAATTAGCCGTGTCAACTTGCAAATAGGGTTACACAATGAAAAAGTACAAGATGTATGTGGCAATTTCATGGAACATCGCAAAAAAAGGAGAGGCAGCGGTGAGCCTATACAGTGTGCTATGGTACGTCACTCCTCCATTGCAATCATCGTGACATGTTATTTGTATGCCAATTCTATTAGCCAAGTTTCTTAGGGACAGTTATTACAAGTTATCCTAAGAAAATAAGCACCTGTGAATATAAGCTCCATGTAATAAGCCAACCAGTTCTTTTCATTGCGTTTTCAGCTTATCTTTGGTATGATCAGTGGAAAGTCTAGGTTGCATTTATTTTTTTCATTTTGCTGCCCATATGGAAATTAATTTGACTTGCAAACATCACAAATTGAACCCAGTGCAGTAATTAATATGATAGGAAAACAGACCATCACTATTTGCTCAAAATGCAAATACAAAGATACCATCTACTTGGCACAATCTACTTTGGTCAATGTTTTCCATAGAGATCCCATTGCCTAATATAAATGAAGAACGCATGACCCACATTTAAATGAAGAACAATTATTTATTGAAATTCGATGGTCCAAGTGGCTGGTTATTATCGTATAGCAGCACCACCTGAAAGCATCATATAGCAGCAGCTCATAGCAACTCATCATACAGCAGCAACAGTCTGCAATTCATCATATACCAGCAGCAGCTCATAGCAATTCATCATATAGTAGCAGCAGGAGCATCTCATAGCAATTCATCATATAGCAGCAGTAGGAGCAGCTCATAGCAATTCATCATATAGTAGCAGCAGGAGCAGCTTGTAGCAACTCATCATATAGCAGCAGCAGCAGCTCATAGCAATTCATCGTATAGCAGCAGAAGCAGCTCATAGCAACTCATCATACAGCAGCAGCAGCTCATAGGAATTCATCATATAGCAGCAGCAGGAGCAGCTCATAGCAATGCATCATATAGCAGCAGCAGAAGCAGCTCATAACAATTCATCGTATAGTGGATCAGAATGAAAATTTGGCAAAAAATCAGAGTAGATCCTCACCTTGTTGGATGAGCACATCCTTCAACAGCACCTCAAGGCCATGGCCTGGGAGGAGGGGAGGGGGAATAAGGTGCCTTCTGCCGCAGTGTGGCATCAGCCGTAGTTGTGCAGCGCCCGCCGGAGTAGTGCGTTGGACGAACCACAATGGAGCAGCTGCTGGAGACCATGAGAATGAGGGGCGGCTCCAGAGGGAGGAGCAGCCAGGGAGATTTGCCCCTACCCCCGGCCATGTAGCCTAGCTGGACATAGCATCGTCGAGGACCAGGCCAGATGGGACCACTGGTGACGGCTCACTAGAGGAACCCTAGTGCTACAGGCAGGGGATCGAGGTAGAGGGAAAGGGGAGAGGAGATGCAAGCGGGCAGGGCAATGAATGCTTGCGTGTTTGTTTTTACTTGAGGGTCAGGTGTGACACGGGCGTCAGCAGTTGCATGTTGAGTGCAATATAGGCAGACAACAGAGTCATTTCACTATTCCCCTTCCCTTCAATTTTTAGTGAGGTTCTACCCGAAACACCCCCCTCCAAAGCGAAATTAGTTAAGCCCAAGCCCAGAACTCAAAAATGACTTCTTTACATCTTTTATGGCTTATTTTGACAATATGCCCTGAAAAGGCGGAATCGAACTGGCCCTTAACCTGCAATTCAATTGTGTGTGCAATGATGAATCACTCCTGCCTGCTATCTGTACATTTAGGCATCATCATACATGGCATAACCTAATACATGTGCATTCCATTATAAAATCTGGAATATGCAATGTTTGTGTTAGTTCATACGTTGCATATGATGTTTAAATGCCCCTTAAATCTGGTCAGTCAAGTGATGGTCTTTAAGCCTCCTTCTTTGCTTCTTTTCTTGATATGTAAGATTTGCTCACACATCTGTTCAATTGCTTGTTTGCATCATCCAGCCATACTAGGACTGTTTACTTTGATTACTTGTTGTTCTTGACCTAACACTCTAACAGAGCTTGTCAATGATTTAAACACTAAGGGCTGCTATAGTGGGGCCTTGTCTAACTCATAGGTGACATAAAGGTTTGGCTGTACACTACAGTAGGCTCTCCAAGAGTACCTGGAGATCCAGTTCGAAGGTATGCCTAGTTTTTACATAGTGCAGACATAGTAAATGCTCATTTCATTGTGTGCAAGTGCAAGAGATGCGGCATGTTTCATTATGTGGTGTTGTTTTGTTATAATCTCATCCTTTTGTGTTCACAGACTGGAAAGTATGCATATTTATCTTCCAAGGAGACGAGTAACTAGTTTGTGTCACCTTGCAGAGGGGGTGCAATGAAGACAAGATTGAGGATTTCCAAGTACAAGATGTTAGGAAGGAGCCTTGCAAGAGAAGTAGGAGCTGCGCTGAGCCTCTTCAACCTGCTAAGGTAAGTCACTGTATGCAACTCAACAGTTCAATTCCTTGTTTGTTTCAGGCATAGTTAATTTTCTCTTTGCAATTTCTTTATTTGTCCTCAGTTAATGAGATGCCCAAATAATCATGCCTGATGTTCGATACTTGTATCACTATTAGTTGACATAATTAAAGGCCTTACCATTTAATTACTCTGCCGAAGTGTGCATGAAGCTTTGAAGTCTATTAACCAACTATTATTGCATGAAACTCACAATCTAGTTTATACTACGCTAATGATTGCATAGTTTTGCCTGTTGTAGTATGTTTGTATGAAACCCTCTGTTGTTCATTATGCGCCCTAAGACTTTAATTGAGGCACAGAATGGCCAACTGCTTGCTTACTTATACACAACATGCTATCTAAATTTGTAACTTGTCTGTGTTTTCGATTGGGCCCCAACATCATGCTCCTCTGGTGAGCTAAGAGGGATTTCTGTATGCAGGATGCACAGACTATCTTTTTTTATAATTTTTAAAATATCACCTGCTTATGCTTCATGACGTGTAACATTTTTTTTAAGGTGACGTGTAACATTATTGTTAGTCCTGTTTTGCCATGTAGTACAAAATAGTGTCTTGTTCGCTTCACTGTTGTAACTATATTTTTTCCCTAGCCATGTGTACTTACAGAAACATTTCAGGATCAAGTGACATCAACACAAAGATCTGCGAGCAGTGCGGCATGGCCGTTACCGAATGATTATGGATTGGAATTGGAATGTGCTGATGTTCTCGAGAATCAACTAGAGGTGGCAAGACAACGTGTACATGATTGTCAACGTATAATCAACAAGTTGAGACTGGACATGCAGGTATTAGATGCAGGAGGCAAAAAAATGAAACAAGACACTGAGGTAACCATTAAGGAATTGGAGATTTTGCAGACTGAAATTTGTGCTATCTGAATCCGGCCAATCCTATTTTCTGAAGAGATTATAGTTCAAATGGAGTTAAGTTGATGCGCGTCCATGATGTATGAGCTGTATTTGCCCAGTGTATGTAATTTGCTGTTTGTGTGTGCTTTATTATCACCTGTGCCGAACCATAATGCCCAGTGGGTATAATCGGCTGTAATTTGTTTATTGTATAGTGTAGGATTATTCTACCTTTCTATGCCTTGATCTCTTTGTTGTATAGTGTATGCTTTTTAGAGGTGATAGTATTGAGTAGGATAATTCTTTGAATATGCTATATCGTTCAAACGGGGGCCAACTCGCCCGACCATGGCCCTTCATAGGCCGTCGGATCCATGGGCCGTCTATGTCTCGTAGGATCCATGGGCCTTGTACGTCTCGTAGGATCCATGGGCCTTGTACGTCTCGTAGGATCCATGGGCCTTGTACGTCTCGTAGGATCCATGGGCCTTCTACGTCTCGTAGGATCCATGGGCCACCGACTCATTTATGGGTCTTGTACGGGCCTTTAATGGGCCGTAGATGGGCCTTTAATGGAAATCATACGTTTTATGGGCTGACCATAACGGGCCGTTAATAGGCCGTATTTGGTGATGCTATGAAAATGGCAAAACAGACTAACGGTCCACAAACGGGCCGACTGTAACGACGGGCTGAATTTGGCCCACAAGCAGAAATTGATAGTAACGGGCCATAAGTAATCGAATGCTGCAAATGAGCCCAAGAATAAATGGGCCGTCAGAAGGCCGAAAGTTAACTTGGTCTGGAAACGGCCCAATGGAATAACGGGCCGTTAATGGGTATAAAGTGATACACTGTTCATTACGGGCCAGTTTCACCACGGGCCGTTAATGGGTGTAAAGTAATACACTGTTCATTACGGGCCAGTTTCACCACGGGCCGTTAATAGGCCAAGAGTTACATAGGGCACCATATGGGCCGAAAGACGTCATGGGCCATACATGGGCCAGAAGTGAAAACGGGCTGGAATCATATTGGATGGCCCAGATGACGCTACTGGGCCTAATTCGAATAGGGCGTAACGGGCCTTGGGTTAGCGGGCTGTAAATGGGCTATATGCGAACAAGAAGTTAACAGGCTTTCCATGGGCCGGCCCGCTAGCTTTTGACCAAGTCAAACAGGCCGGCCTTTTCACAGGAATGGGCCTCTGTTGGACCGTGCCACGTGTCGATGTATCATAGGCGCCTTCTGTCCAATGAGTGGATGACATATGTCCCAGCGATGAGCCGACACGTGCTTCCTCCAGCCAATGATGATTTTATACGTGGAAAATCCCCATTGGTCGGGGCTGTTAACGGGTTATCGGATCCAAAACCCGACCCGATAGCTTAACAGCGTTCCGTTACGGTGGATGCCACGTGTCGGTCACCCTTGACGAAAGCACTTCTTTCACGCGCGATTTATCGTCATGGAAGTGGACACTTCCATGATGATAATTTTGGTAATGTCATGGAACACTTCTACGACAGCACAGGTATGACTATCTTGATTCTGTCATAAATTTGTCATGGATGTACATGCGTGACAAAAAATGCGACCTACTGTGACAAACACGTTTGATCACGGAAGTGTATTTTTTTTGTAGTGTGTGCTTCAAATGATAGTCTCCCCAACACTCAAGTCTCTCTCATAGGATAGGATTTGGTGGAAAGATGATTTGAGTGGAAATCAACTTGGGGAAGGCTAGAGATCAAGATTTATGTGGTTGGAATGGAATATCTTGACCTCAACACAAGTGTAGGTGGTTCTCTCTCAGAAAATGTATGTTGGAAGTGTAGGCATGTTCTGATGGCTCTCTCCACGAATGAAGAGTGGGTGGAGGGGTATATATAGCATCCACACAAAATCTAACCGTTACACACAATTTACCAAACTCGGTGGGACCGATTCAGAGAACTCGGTCGGACCGATTTGGTTCATAATGTGACCGTTAGGGTTTTCGGTGGGACCGACATGTCAACTCAGTGGGACCGATTCCATTAGGGTTAGGGCATAACGTAATCTCGGTGACCGATTACGCAAACTCGGTGAGACCGATTTTGGTAATAGACTAACCAGAGAGTTGGTCAGGCAAACTCGGTGGGACCGATTCGCTCATCTCGGTTGGACCGAAACGTTACGAAGGGGAAACCGAGAGTTTGCATTGCAATCTCGGTGGGACCGATCGCTCATCTCGATTTGACCGAAATGTTACGAAGGGAAACAGAGAGATTACAATCCCATCTCGGTGAGACCGAGATCCCTATCAGTGAGACCGAAAAGACTAGGGTTTCTGGCAGTGGCTATGTCAAGAGAACTCGGTGGCGCCGGATAGATCAAATTGGTAGGGCCGAGTTTGACTTTTGGTTTGGGACATATTTGGATGTGAGAAAGTAGTTGAGGGTTTTGGAGCATATCACTAAGCATTTTGAGCAAGAAACTCATTAAGCAACGCCTCACCCCCTCTTAATAGTATTGGCTTTTCCTATGGACTCAATGTGATCTTGGATCACTAAAAATGAAATGTAGAGTCTTGTGCTTTGAGCTTGAGCCAATCCTTTTGTCCTTAGCATTTTGAGGGGTCCACTTTCTTAACCCATGCCATGCCAATCATTGAGCTTTCCTGAAATATTTATCTTGAAATAGCATTAGCTCAATGAGCTATATGTTGTTAGGAATTACCAAAACCACCTAGGGATAGTTGCAGTTTCAAAAACACATGAGAAACTCAGGAAAGGAGGATAAGCATAAAACTGACAACTTGGTATCAAGCTTTCTAAACATGCCATGCAATAGTTTAGAAAATGTACGGCTAATTTGTTAAGCTTGTGTGACTCGGGCGCCCGCGATCTGTAAATAGGCAGTAACTTATTGGAATAAATACAGCTTATATGTAGTAAGGAAGGTAGATAATGAACATATATACGCTCTCCGTAATTTATAGCCAATTTGGGAACATACAGAACCAAATTGGAAGAGGGGTTGCGAGGAAATGTGCCTCACTGCGATGGAGAGCAGTAATTAACAGGCTTCTTAATGCAAACCTGGCCGGACCACAGGAGAGGCAAGGGTTATTGCATCGATATGTTCGAGGGTGACTGGTGAGGAAATGAAGACAGCGAGGCGCAGGCCGCTACATGTTGGGAACGACAGTGGAGGTAGGCTTGACGCCGAAGAGCGGGCACATGGCCGGGGTGAGCACGGTGATGTTGGAGAGGGTTCTGCTGTGGATCTGGGGGAGGGGGAGCTGGTGAAGGAGATTGGGTGGACTAGTTGAGTGAAACGCGGGCGGGTGGGGGGGGGTGTTGGCGGCCTAGGTGAAAAGGGTGAAAAATATCCTCGGTCGCCGCGCGCGCGGAAAGGCCTTTGCAAACGGTTGCCTCTAAGCGCTCTTGTGCACGAACAGAATAATTTGGTTTGAAATGAAGAGCCAGGTAGGAACACGGCTTTAGTGTGTGTGAACCGTGTGCTATTTGAAAACATTTTTTTAGGGGCTATTTGAAAACATGTACATGTGTTGTCGAAAGGGATGAGGATCGCCGTTCGATCAAGGAGAATCCAACTGCGCAGACCTACGATCCGTGGGGTTTGGGTTCTGGCCAATCAGAACGCGCGACTCGGATAGCGCGCGTGGCAGAGGGGGGGGGGGGTGCATCGGCCACGGTTTAGTGGACGCACGGCTTTCGTGAGTGAACCGTGTGCTCTTTGAAAACATTTAGATTACCTAACATCATATTTTTGTTCGAATGAAAACATGAGTTCATTGTTTCGCCTCCAAATTTTTTCCACGGTAAGAAAACATGAGTAGTGGAGAGTGTCATATACTAGTATCATGAATATACAGTACATACGATACTACCTTTAATTAATTATAGCGCATAGTATAATACATAGAGTATAGTATCATATATATATATATATATATATATATATATATATATATATATATATATGTATATATATATCATATTTATTACCATGCATGACACAAATTAGCATCGCATTTAACATGATACGATATCTACCTACTATATGTTACTCTAACCCTCTTATATATATTTGCCACATCAGCATACTTGCTATTTCCGAGTGCATGACATCATCGGCTATGATACCACCACTATGGCCAGCCTTATATAGTGGGGAGTATCATATACTATATATATAGTATCATGCATATGATACTAGCTAGTGTATGATACTACGTACATACCTTCATAGTGCATATATAGTATCATAGAGTAGTACTAGCTCCCTCTGTAAACTAATATAAGAGCTTTTAGATTACTAAATAGTGACCTAAATGCTTTTATATTAGTTTACGGAGGGAGTATATCATTGATGACCGTATTTATGAATTGAGCCCTATAAGGCTGGTTGTAATGGGGAGTAATATATATATATATATATATATATATATATATATATATATATATATATATATATATATATATATATATATATATATGACAAATTTTTCCTACTACCGGCTGTAGTTACTCCCATTTTTGTTTCGTACGTTCTAGGTAGTATCTATCATATCTGAGAGTATGTACGCGTAATATGTAGTATATAAGAATGTTTAGGTAGTATGTATACTACTTTTTAGATAGTATGTATCATATTTTGTGCATATTCCATCTCGCATACAAATATGTACGTATTTCATAAATACAATAAAATAATGAGCTCATTTGCAATTTTTTTCATAAAAATCACTTTGAAGTATCTTAGATATAGTATATGAACATAATAAAAATAATAAAGTGGAGTATATACTACCACATGGTAGTATATGAGAAATGGGTGTAACTACACCCGGTAGTAGAATATATATATATATATATATATATATATATATATATATATATATATATATACTAGTAGTATCATGCATGCATATATATGATAGTGTAGCTAGGATACTACTTCCGTAATGCATAGTATCATAAGTTAACATCTTAGGTTGCCTTATTAATTGTCATGCATCACACAAAGTAGTAGTACAACATTTAATATGACACGGTATCATGATATGATACCACATCCACTCTTGTGTGCCACATCATTCAGAAAGTCTAGTTGGCATGCATGATATCGCTTATGATAATACCATTACAATCATCCTAAACCGAAAAGGAGGGAGTGTGAGACTAGCCACAATGGAGAGTAGTACACTAGTAACATACACATATCCCTAGACTATATATGTTACTACCTTCATAGTGGGTAGTAACATAAATGTAGTGTCATGCAAAGCTTCATTTCTTAGGTTACAGACTCATATTACATTAGGACATGTGATGCTACAGTAACTAGCTAAGTTACTGAAACTATCTCTCTCCTTGTTAACTTATTGCCACATAAGCAAGTTTTCTGAGTTGGAGTCGGTGTTACTTGTGAAGTTACTCCCACTGTGGATAGTCTGACACTAGCTAGTCGTCTATGATATACTAGCTAACTCACTAAGAGCATGGTTAATAATACAGCCAAGGGCCGGCTATAAGAAGTTGTCATGTCATATACAACCAACCTCTTAGCGGGCACGTACAATAATAAGTTTTATATACGTACTAGTTTATCAATAGTTGACCCACCTTACATACTCACAAAGTGTCTTGGGTCTCATGTTGCAGCTGGCTCTACTAACCAAGAGCCCGCTTCTCTTCTCTTTCCTCCAACTAATAAGCACATATATATTATTTTGTTCCTTATAGCCAGACTACCCGCAGTGGGAGTAACATATATAGGTAGTAACATCACACGTATCTAGATAAAATGGATGATGTGGCAAGCAATAAATGAAGAAATGGAGGAAAGTGGATATGTGTGATGTTACTACGTACCTATGTTACTCCCACTTTGGGTATAGTCTTACTATAGTATGAGACTACCCACAATGGGAGTAACATAGGTATTAACATCACACATATCTAGATAAATTAATAAGTAGATGATGTGGCAAGCAATAAATAAAGAAAGAGAGGAAAGTAGTAACATAGCTAGTTACTAGTAGTATGAGTAACATCACATGTACATATCAAGGCAAGATGTGTCTATAGCCTAATAAATGAAGTGTTGCATGTTACCACACATATATGTTACTCCCCACTATAGAGGTAGTAACATAGACTAGCTAGTAACACAAGGGCATGTTGCTAGTCTATGTTGCTACCCATTTGTGGCTAGTCTGAGTAACATCACACATCTCAAGGCAAGTTGAGTCTACAGCCTAATAAATGAAGTGTTGCATGTTACTATACATATGTTACTCCCCACTATAGAGGTAGTAACATAGACTAGTAACATTCTATGTTACTATCCATTATCGCTAGTCTTATGTCACTCTATTGTGTACTTACTTGCTCTAATGCATAGTGTCAAAGAGTAGCTAGTATCATATGTAGTAATTTATTTATATTGTCATGCATGACACATAGTAGCATAACATTTATTATGATGCAGTTTCATGATATGATACTTAACCCTCTCTTTCTTCATTTAATTAATTCTATGACAGCTCATCGAAATTGCTAGTTGGCATGCATGATACTAGCTATGATACCCACTTACTATCAGCTTAGCAAAGGTGTACAGATCATTTGTGTGTCGCTTTGTGAGTTTTCATCTGTTTGTTCGAGAGGCGGGGAGAAGTTTCAAACATTTAGGCCGCGAGGTGCGGCCACTGGCATAGGCCTAGTTGGTATTTTAATTACAGAAAATTCTGATGGAGTTCGGACATCATCAAAATTGATGTGTGCATGTGGCGTGCTCTCACGACGCCGTGGAAAAAAATTGGTAAAGTTTGGCACAAGTTTTGACGACCGCTCCTTCCAAACCGGAGCATCTCACATGAAGGATCATGGTTTTCCAAAAGGAGACATGTCAATTCAAACTCCTGTGGTCGGTGACTTCATCATTTGGCCTCATAAAAATTTCCACGGTACGCAATCACCATTATACCATGGGTTTGATTTTCAGGCGCATTTCAGGTATCGTTAGCTATATTTAAGACATTTATTGAGATTAACATGCATTCTGTGCATAAAAATAAAATTACAACCGGAACTGCATGTGCTATCGAAAGGGATGAGGATCGCCGGTTCGATCTGGGAGCATCCAACGGTGCAGACATACGATCCGTGGGGTTTGGGTTCTGGCCAATCAGAAAGCACAACTCAGATCATGGGCGGGGTGGTGGGGTTTGGTTGGCACACGTCTTTCATCAACGAACCGTGTGCTATTGATAACCCACAATTATAGGGGATCAATTGTAGCCTCTTTCGATAAGTAAGAGTGTCGAACCCAACGAGGAGCTAAAGGTAGAACAAATATTCCCTCAAGTTCTATCGACCACCGATACAACTCTACGCACGCTTAACGTTCGCTTTACCTAGAACAAGTATGAAACTAGAAGTACTTTGTAGGTATTTTTGGATAGGTTTGCAAGAATATAAAGAGCACGTAAATAAAAACTAGGGGCTGTTTAGATAAAGACAGCGAGTGTGGAAAAGGGGTGGTAGGAGTTGCGAAATTGTCCCTAAGCAATTGACTACTTCACTAGACCGATAGCAAGTTTTATGTGGGAGAGGCCACTGCTAGCATGTCATCCCTGACTTGAAATTATATGCACTTATGATTGGAACTATTAGCAAGCATCCGCAACTACTAACGTTCATTAAGAGCACGTAAATAAAAACTAGCATAATCTTGATCACATAATCTAATCATGGCATGAATATTAAGAGCACGTAAATAAAGTAAGCTTAGACGCTTGAGTCTCCTTGAATATTTACTTGGGATTCCTTGGGCATCCCCAAGCTTGAGCTCTTGCCTCTCCTCCTTCTCCTCATATCGAGACCTCCTTGATCTTCGAACACTTCATTCACACAAAACTTCAACAGAAAATTCGGTAAGATCCGTTAGTATAATAAAGCAAATCACTACTCTAAGTACTGTTGCAAACCAATTCATGTTTTGTTTTTGCATTGTATCTACTATAATATAAATTTTCCATGGCTTAATCCACTGATAGAAATTGATAGTTTCATCAAAACAAGCAAACTATGCATCAAAAACAGAATATGTCTTAAACAGGACAGTCTATAGCAATATGAACATTAACCATACTTCTGGTACTCCAACTATTCTACCAAAATTAGAAAAAAAATAAAAAAATTTATATATAAAGACATTGCAAAAAGTTTCAGAACCGTTTGACATTCCAGTAAAAACTGTAAAGTCGCGCACTACAGCCAAAGTTTCTGTCCTGCACCGCACAAACCAACAAGTAATCTAAAACATCCTAAAGGCAAACCTTGGAACATTATTTTCATTATACAATGGAATTTTACAACGGGATAATTATTTTTGTTGAAAAGTTTCCATAATCAAGATTTACAAAGTTTCCGTGGGCATGAACAAAGTTCAAGGAGCTCCCCCACTTCAACCATGCTTGTCTCTCTTACTTTCGCTTTCCTTTTTGAAAAAGTTTTGGGTTACCCTCTTTATTTTTTTGTTTTTAAACTATATGAAAGCACTCAACAGAAATAAATGACTCTCTAAAACTTCCGGGTTGTCTCCCTCGCAGCGCTTTCTTTAAAGCCATTAAGCTAGGCATATAGTGCTCAAGTAATGGATCCACCCGGATCCCAAGGTATATCAAAGCCAATTTTAATTAACAATGATTTGTAATTTAGTAGTGAGCAAAAAGTAACATATATCATGCAACAACGAAGTCTAACTCTCTTCCTATGCATCGACATGTCATAAAAGAACAATTCACGCACACATAGTAAAGGCCAATGCATAGTATAAACAGTTTCTTGCAATTTTTTCGTGTTGGAAACATAGAGAGGTGGAGATATAGTTCCTCTCTCATAATAATTGCAAGTAGGAGCAGCAAGCATATGCATATTATATCTATCAAAATCATTATGTGCAACGGTAAAAGGCAACCCATCAATATACTCCTTAATAAGTGCAAACTTCTCCGATATAGTGTAGTCATGAGAATTCAAAAAGATAATAGGACTATCATGCGTGGGTGCAATAGCAACAATTTCATGTTTAACATAAGGAACTATAGCAAGTTCATCTCCATAAGCATAATTAATATTGGCATCTTGGCCGCAAGCATAGCAAGCATCATCAAAAAGGGATATTTCAAAAGAATCAACGGGATCGTAAAAATCATCATAGCAATCATCCTTCGATAAGCACGAAGGGAATTTAAATAATGTATGAGTTGAAGAGTTACTCTCATTAGAAGGTGGGCACGGGTGATCAGTCCGCTCTTACTCCTTTTGTTCTTAACTCTGCTCATCATTTTTTTCTCATTTTTTTCATCCAATGAGCTCATAGTTTCATTAATTTCTTCTTCCATATGCTCCAGCAAAATATTAGTCTCTTCTTGGACAACGGGGGAGTCCTGAATATAAGGTTTAACATAGGCATTAGAAGCATAATTCTTCTAACAATATTCAAGTATGGAAAAATTTTCAGATTTGTAAAGAGTAGCATCATACTTTTCAATCAACGAAGCAATTTCATAAGCACCCTTAAAAGCAACAAATTCTTCAATTTGTTGAACATCATAGTAATTATAAACACCCTTAGCATATGAAGATACAATTCAATTATCACTAAACTCACATTGGTAGGGAAGGTGTTTCTTAGGGTCTTCAGAACAACAAGTAAAATCATATATTTCACATAAATTCCAAGCATAGCATTGCAAACGATGAATTTGATACAGTAAAAGTTTCCCTTTTTCAGATAAGCGGTGTCGCACATAACAAGCATGCTCATCTAAAGATTTGCCCTCAACTAAGCTAGTTGGGGTTTCAGCACGAGCACAAAGGGATCGAAGATGATCCAATTAAAAAGCTTCAGGAGTGTGATAGATATTGAGTGGTTCTTCAACCATTGGTGTAGCAGGTACAACTAATTTTTTTTGGTATTTTGCGTTTCCTACCCATAACTAAAGATAGAAAACAACTAAGAACAGCAAATAGAAATTAGTTAGTGATCAAGCAAACAAGCACACACGAGAATATTCACCCCACGCTATGACTCCCCGGCAACGGCACCAGAAAAAGGTCTTGATAACCCACAAGAATAGGGGATCAATTGTAGCCTCTTTTGATAAGTAAGAGTGTCGAACCCAATGAGGAGCTAAAGGTAGAACAAATATCCCCTCAAGTTCTATCGACCACCGATACAACTCTACTCACGCTTAACGTTCGCTTTACCTATAACAAGTATGAAACTAGAAGTACTTTGTAGGTGTTTTTGGACAGGTTTGCAAGAATATAAAGAGCACGTAAATAAAAACTAGGGGCTGTTTAGTTAAATTCACAATAAAGTTAGTATAGCGAGTGTGGAAAAGTGGTGGTAGGAGTTGCGAAATTGTCCCTAAGCAATTGACTACTTCACTAGACCGATAGCAAGTTTTATGTGGGAGAGGCCACTGCTAGCATGGCATCCCTAACTTGGAATTCTATGCACTTATGATTGGAACTATAGCAAGCATCCGCAACTACTAACGTTCATTAAGGTAAAACCCAACCATAGCATTAAGATATATTGGTCCCCCTTCAATCCCTTATGCATCAATTTCTATGCTAGATAGAAGCTTCTGTCACTCTTGCCCTCCAATACATAGTCCTATCAACATACAACTAACCCTATGGTGTGATCCACGTGTGCTCTCATATGATGGGCACCAAAGGACAGCAACATAACCACAAGCAAATCAAATCAATCATAGCAATTCATCAACTACCGATAGGACAACGAAAATCTACTCAGACATCATAGGATGGCAACACATGTGTAACATCCCAAAATTCTAAATTTTGGAATGTTATAATAAATAGATAGATTTGATTATTGTTTGATTTTTGTGTGATTGATTGACTGAAAGTGAGTGAATTTGAAACTTTTGAAAGTTAAATGAGAGGGAATAAAAGAACTTTCCCAAACTTTCATTTTTGCTTTTATGCTCTCCGTGAATTCAAATATT
Source organism: Aegilops umbellulata (assembly GCA_032464435.1). Classification (NCBI taxonomy): domain Eukaryota; kingdom Viridiplantae; phylum Streptophyta; class Magnoliopsida; order Poales; family Poaceae; genus Aegilops; species Aegilops umbellulata. The sequence continues at coordinate 387,942,677 of CP136057.1, read as the reverse complement.
TTTCAAATACAAAACCCTCGAGAGAAGATGACATGACTTCTTCCATTTAAATAAATGAGAAGGGTGTTTGAAAATATTTGAACTCCATTTGGAAAATATTTCCAATCCAGAAACTTTATGCAACTTAATGATTTTCACGAGACAAGATAAAATGACTTCTTCAAATTATGAAATATGAGTTGGGAGTTTCAAAGAATTGAATTCAAAGTTCTCTTGAATTTATTTTCAATTTGGAGTTATTCGAGCTTTATTCAAATTATTTTTCTCCAACAATAAAATATATGGAAAATAGGGTAACATGATTCCCTACATCAGAAAATTGGAGATAACAAAATTTGAAATAATTCTGTTATTTATAAAATGATTTGTATTGGATTTTATTAGACCAGTAGCACTCTTTTGAATTATATGAATTTTTGCGGATTTTATTTGAAGTTATAAAAATGTTCACGTTGTAGAAAATATTTTTCTGAAAATTTTGATATATAATTTTATGTTTAGTTTCGTTATTTCGGTTTTCCTTCTGTTTCTATTTAAAAAAAATTGTACGTGCGGCCCATATTTATTTATCGCCTACATGCACGGTATAGTAGCTTGTGGCGCCCCATTGTTCTTTTCTCTTAAATGGGCCAGGCCCAACCAGCCTTTTTATTTTTATTTTACTTAGGCTGATTTTTGTTTTAAAAAAAAGTGCAGCCGCACGTACGCGCGGCCAGCCAATGGGCTTTAGGCCTGTGCGAGGCGTTAGCCTTTTTCTTCTCTGTTTCGTTTAATTATGTCTACGTTTAGTCCCACATTGCCTAGTTTTTGACCCCTAAGCCTCTTTTTCATCAATAAATATAGACCCATAGAGCCTCCAAAAAGCATCCGGTTCGGGTTAAATCAATATTTTGGTTTGACTAAATTCTTTATAAAAAAAATTATTTTTCTACTCTCCGGCGCGACTTTTGGGAATTGTCTTCTCTCCCCGAAGTCATCTTTTCTCTGCCTTATAAAGGTATATTTCTTGTTTTTTTATACCTCCATAGTTTATTATTTTCTAGACTAATACGATAGAATAATTAGATTATCAATTAGTCGTATTTATACATTAGACCTTAGCCGTAGCTATTTTTCTTCCGTAAAACAGCTTGGCCCTGATTTTTCAAATAGCCATAACTTTTTACTCGTTCATCCAAATTAGACGAAACCAACGCCCACTTCTTCGTTACGATCTCCTCCATCCAGTAATCCAACTCAAACATGATTTTGAAAGTTTAAAATTTGAATTCGATCAGATTTGAATTTGAACTTTGTTTGATCATAACTTGAGTTTTATAACTCCGATTTCGTTGATGATTTTTGCAAATCGAAGCTCTTGACCTAAACTTTCTGATAAGGTCAAATTCACATAATTTTGATACTGTTAGAAATTGTTTAAGATGCAAGAGTTATTTGCCTGGTTTTGATGTTTTCCGAAATCGTCTTCTTCGATCTTTCTGATCTTTTGAGTGATTGCTTATGTGTGGTTGCTATTGCTTGCTTACGATAGTTTGACCGGAGTGTGACGAGTAGAACTATCAAGAGTTTTGAGTGCGAATCATCTTCATCAACATTGCAGGCAAGTTCACACTTTGATCATATCCCTTTTCATACCCAATTTTATTGCATTAGATCCATCCTCTAACATTGCATGATTAGGATCTAATTAAATTGTGGGATGGGAAGTAGTTGAGGTAGTACCTATTACCTGTTTATTACCAAACCCTTGGGAGTTACTATTACGTTATGCTTATATTGCCATTCTATGCTCGTAGACGTGGATTGGGTTTTGAGAGTATCCATGACAGATGTGAGATTGTTAATTAATGGTTTATTTAAGGTGGCAACTTAAACACACATCTGGGTGGATTGAGGTACCTGGGTATTCTAGGATTGCCTGTCTAGGTACGTGGGTACTCCAGCATTGTTTTTTTATGGACCGCCACCCAGGCTCAAGGGATCATGAGATTATTCATACTAGAAACTTCTGTGTGCAGCCACAAGCCATTATGGGCTCTGGCATAGTTGATTAAGTCATGCGAACTCTTACTGGGTAGACTAGCAGATGTAGGGGAAAGTAGGTGTACCGGTCTATCCAACGTAAGGTGCTAGCGCTTCTGAAAGACTATGTCTCGGTCATCCATTTCTCAAACACCATGTAGTGCGATAAATCCAACAGAGGCGATCGAGTCTTGTGGGGAAAAGTGCGCAAACCTCTGCAGAGTGTACAAACTAATCATGGTTAGCCGTGTCCCCGGTTATGGACATCTTGAGTATCTAGTTCTTGGATTATCCTGTTGATCTCTTCATGTTACTTTAATTAATTTTGTTGGGTTTTAATGATGATGCTTAATTGGGATTGAGAATGCTGTCAACCATTCTCAATGTTTAACAACCACCATGATAGTTAAATAAATTTATTCCTTTGTAGTAGGGGAAAATTGGCTTTTTTGCAAAACCTTATAACCATAGAGTTTTTCCACCAGCCATATATGCATGTAGTAATAGCCATTGTTCATCATTTTCTCTATGGTGTGAATTTGCCAGTACATTCAATGTACTGACCTGTTTCGGGCTGCAATATCTCATGTTGCAGGTTTCTTACGACGAGTAAGTGATACGTTAGGGTTACGATTTCTACACTCAACTCTTTCGTCGGTGTTGATGTGAATCCACAACCTTGTTGCTTCCGCTATATTGGACTGAGGTAATAGTATTTACGTTACTTTATACATGTGATTTACCTCTGTTATAAATCCTTCGAGTACTGTGTGTGTCAGCATACCGATCCAGGGATGACACTTAAGCACAGAGACTTGATCCATTCGGGTCAGGTCGCTACAAGATGGTATCAGAGCACATGTTGACTGTAGGACGTGACCCTAGAAACTGGCAAGCCCATAGGAAGGATTTTCTCTAAAACTTTCTTTTCAAAAAGATCTTTTACCTCTCTTCTCTTCTAAGCTTATTCAAATATTTCCCTTTTAGTGAGACCATACCCCTTTTCCCCTTTTGACCACTCGAAGATTTGACTGATGAGACCACTTCAAGAAGGATAAGATATCGGACAACTAAGACCATTCGGAATGAAGAAGATTTTACCATGCATTAGAAGAAAGGAAGCTGTCAATACCCGAGATCAAGGTGTGTTGGAGAAAGACCGGAACATGGAGCATTAGAACTCAATTTTCTGTCAAGGGAAACCCCAAGGCAGGAGAATATCAACTATAGAGAGATAGCTCATGGAAATGACAAGAGCAGAAACACGGATATCCATGATGTTATCGCCCGCTTATGCTATTATCACCGTGCTGAGTTAAGCCTGCATATGCATGGAAGGATTGGATGGTAGAAGGCTGATGGAGCACCTATCAGCAAGCTGAAGTTTTAACCTTAGCCGGTGTATCGCCAGTATCTGGAGTATTACATCAAGAAGTTAAGATGGACCTGCAGGAAGCTATATTTGATAAGGAAGAAATTCATGAAGAATTCAGGAACCAGAAGCTGAAAGTGGGCAAGCTGGAGGAGCAAAACCTAGTGATACAGGAGATTCATCAGGAACTGAAAGACAGTAGGACCGTGGTTCATACCATGGATGTTGAAACCCAGAAGTTTGGAATGCAACTGCAGAATATTAAAGGACGCCATGAGAAACTTCGCGTCAATAGAGATGATCTGGCAAAAGAATTTGAGAAGGACAAGCACTATGGGAAGAAGCCGTTGGAGGCATGAACAAAACTGGAAGAGTTTGATGACTTTGAAGATTTATTGACCTTTAGAAGACCAAACCCCTGTTCTATACCTGCGTTAGATGCGACGATTGTGAGCTGTCATTTGTTTGTTGTTTTTCCGATAGCCACAATAAAAACCTGTCTTTTCAAAACCTTTGTTTGTATTGTGTGCATCTCTCTCGATCTCTCTTATCTCACCCCATAACCCATGGACCCAATAGATGATGAATGGAGATGAGCTTGTATTTTTGGGACCGATGAGTCAATTGGAGACAGACCGATGGATTCAGAACATGGAGGATCATATGGAGAACAACCCTATAGCCGGAAAGGATATGGCCCAGCATGCTCTTCAATGCTTTGACAGAGGTGCTGCTACTTGGTGGAGGATGTACCAAACCATCAATGGATGGCAAGGAGTAACCATTTGGAAAGAATTTAAGTTGACTTTGCTAAAGTCTCAGTTTGTGTCCCAGAAATTGAAGCCTTATGGAAAGGATATGAAGAAAACTTGTGCATGCAAGCTTTGTGGAGAAATAGGACACAACCATAAAGAACACAAGGATGAATGCCCTAATTGTGAAGGAAGTCACCCAGCTGAAGAATGCCCAACTAGGCAGATCACTTGTTTCTTGTGTGAAGGGACTACCCACTACCCTGCTCAGTGTCACATTTACCCCGTGGTACAAAGAACCATCCAGCAGAAGAAAGAAGCAATGAAAGGAGCCCTAATGGGAATTTTAAAAGGATCTGCGATGAAGGAAGAGGTGGAGGACACACCCAAAGAGGAACCAATTAAACCCTGCACCAAGTCTTGCTATTCATGTGGAGAAGAAGGACACATCTCCCAGAATTGTACGAAGGGGAATTTAGTAGAATTCCCGACAGAGGAAGTAGAGTATGACCCACAGGAAATAGAAGCCCTGATTGGAACGGAAAAGTACAAGAAGAGAAGTAGATTGGATCCCAGGAACAACCCAATTTCTACAAAGAAAGACCTGAGTCATATCACATGTTTCAGGTGCAAAAATTCAGGACACTACTTCAATGATTGCCCAAAAGGGAAGACGAGGACCCCAGGAGGCTATATAATCACAAGGAAACCTCAAAACTTGTCAGAAGTAATATGTTTCCGTTGTAATGAAGCAGGGCACTTTGCCAGAGATTGTCCGAAGGAGAAGGAGACTTGAGATAAATAGTTGAGTTTGTAAGAGAAGAAATATAGTAGTAGTAGTAGTAGTGAGAACATTTCCCTTCATATTAAGGTGTTGAGTTGAGGCATGTAATGGAAAAACAGGAGATTGTAATAATTTGAGAATCAATAAAGTTAGCAGTGTTGGTACTGATTTGGATTGTATGAGTTACTCTATGAGGAAAGATGTTGACCATTTTCGAGGAATATGAGAAATATGGTCTATGGAATATTGGAACATTTTTAAGGGCGGTAGTACCCTGTAAGAACCGTTGACCCTGAAAAAGATAAGGATACTCCCCTAAGTGGATTTCGGACAAAATGAATACGAGTTTTGTCTCGATATCTGTGATACCCCAAGAGTGTGAGGGATGAAGTTGGAGACCGTCAGTTGTTTAGACCAAATGTGATCAAGGAGTCAGAAGAGAATGTTAAATTGATGACCCTGGAAAGGATAATGATGTTCCACGAAGTGGAATATGGATTTCATAAGTATAAGTTTTTATCTCGGCATGTGGGATATTCCACGAGGATGAAGAGATGAATTACTATTGGATATAAAGGAGGTATGATATTGGAAATATGGATCAAGGGAAATTCCATGATGAGTCTGAGTAATCATGTCCTAGTTTGGTGCCAATAGAAGGAAGAAGGACAGTACAATTGGATGGATTTAATAATACTAGGAAGTTGGAAGTTGGAATAATGATCAGTTGCCCGATGATAAGTTCAAGGACTACAAGTGATGAGATGGGCCATAACCCACAGGCCCTAGAACCTGCCAAGAAGCCAGCATATTCTTGCAGAAGGAAACCCTGGAAGAAGTTACGATTTGACGATTTTATAGGAGTTTATGCAAACCTGAGAGTTGTGAAGGAACGATAGATTTTTGTTTGGCTTGCAGAATCAATGGATTTATCCGAACCTGATTCGTTGACAAGAGAAATTGTGCAATGCTTGTGAGGATGACCGAGTGTTAGAATGCGAGATTCGGTAAACCATATACATGGTAATGATTTGGGTGCGGGATGGATTGATCACCATACCGACTTACTCTTATTATTCGCCTTGCTATGTGGGATGGTAAATCTGAGTGACTTACCTATAGTAGAGAGACAACGATCAAAACCCTGTTTAACCGTTAGAATGGTATAAGTATTTTTCCCTTGTACAAGGCAGATGTTGCCAAAAGTAGGTTATACGGTGAGGATCAACCCCGATCCCTTTCCTGCAGGAGAAACCATAAACTGTTGACCACCATGAGATATCAATAGTTAGTTAGTATTGGCGCCAGACCCGTCAGCTAAGAAGACCCAGTCTCGGAATAACCTTACCAAGATGAAAGGACAAAAGAATTGAGGAAAAGGTTAAGCCGTTACCGGAAGAGCCCAGAGAAGGAATTTTCCCGAGGATTTGAGAAGACCGGCCCCGTCAAGAATGAGGATGGAGTATATGAGTATTGATGGGACCGTAACCATGTTTTTAAGGGTGGTAGCACCCCAGATCCCTTGTGAAGATCGATGGATTATGAGAAGACCCCCAAACCCTAACCTTTTTCTTGCTAGCCTCTCCGAATCTCAAGGACGAGATTCACTTTAAGGGTGGTAGGTTTGTAACATCCCAAAATTCTAAATTTTGGAATGTTATAATAAATAGATAGATTTGATTGTTGTTTGATTTTTGTGTGATTGATTGACTGAAAGTGAGTGAATTTGAAACTCTTGAAAGTTAAATGAGAGGGAATAAAAGGACTTTCCCAAACTTGCATTTTTGCTTTTATGCTCTACGTGAATTCAAATATTTTTCAAATACAAAACCCTCGAGAGAAGATGACATGAATTCTTCCATTTAAATAAATGAGAAGGGTGTTTGAAAATATTTGAACTCCATTTGGAAAATATTTCCAATCCAGAAACTTTATGCAACTCAATGATTTTCACGAGAGAAGATAAAATGACTTCTTCAAATTATGAAATATGAGTTGGGAGTTTCAAAGAATTGAATTCAAAGTTCTTTTGAATTTATTTTCAATTTGGAGTTATTCGAGATGTATTCCAATTATTTTTCTCCAACAATAAAATATATGGAAAATAGGGTAACATGATTCCCTACATCAGAAAATTGGAGATAACTAAATTTAAATTAATTTTGGTATTTTTAAAATGATTTTTATTGGATTTTATTAGACCAGTAGCACTCTTTGAATTATATGAATTTTTGCGGATTTTATTTGAAGTTATAAAAATGTTCACATTCTAGAAAATATTTTTCTGAAAATTTTGATATATAATATGCCTATATATAAGTTTACGTTTAGTTTCGTTATTTCGGTTTTCCTTCTGTTTCTATTTAAATAAACTGTACGTGCGGCCCATATTTATTTATCGCCTACATGCACGTTATAGTAGCTTCTGGCGCCCCATTGTTCTTTTCTCTTAAATGGGCCAGGCCCAGCCAGCCTTTTTATTTTTATTTTACTTAGGCTGATTTTTGTTTTTCAAAAAAACTGCAGCCGCACGTACGCGCGGCCAGCCGATGGGCTTTAGACCCGTGCGAGGCGTTAGCCTTTTTCTCCTCTGTTTCGTTTAATTACGTCTACGTTTAGTCTTATATTGTCTAGCGTTTGACCCCTAAGCCTCTTTTCCATTAATAAATATAGACCCATAGAGCCTCCAAAAATCATCTGATTCGGGTTAAATCAATATTTTGGTTTGACTAGATTGTTAAAAAAAATATTTTTCTCCTCTCCGGCGCGACTTTTGGGAATTGTCTTCTCTCCCCGAAGTCATCTTTTCTCTGCCTTATAAAGGTATATTTCTTTGTTTTTTTATACCTCCGTAGTTTATTATTTTCTAGACTAATACGACAGAATAATTAGATTATCAATTAGTCTACGTATTTATACATTAGACCTTAGCCGTAGCTATTTTTCTTCCGTAAAATAGCTTGGCCCTGATTTTTCCAATAGCCATTACTTTTTACTCGTTCATCCAAATTAGACGAAACCAACGCCCACTTCTTCCTTACGATCTCCTCCATCCAGTAATCCAACTCAAACATGTTTTTGAAAGTTTAAAGTTTGAATTAGATTAGATTTGAATTTGAATTTCGTTTGATCATAACTTGAGTTTTATAACTCCGATTTCGTTGATTCTTTTTGCAAATCGAAGCTCTTGACCTAAACTTTATGATAAGGCCTAATTCACATAATTTTGATACTATTAGAAATTGTTTAAGTTGCAAGAGTTATTTGCCTGGTTTTGATGTTTTCCGAAATCGTCTTCTTCGATCTTTCTGATCTTTTGAGTGATTGCTTATGTGTGGTTGCTATTGCTTGCTTACGATAGTTTGACCGGAGTGTGACGAGTAGAACAATCAAGAGTTTTGAGTGCGAATCATCTTCATCAACATTGCAGGCAAGTTCACACTTTGATCATATCCCTTTTCATACCCAATTTTATTGCATTAGATCCATCCTCAAACATTGCATGATTATGATCTAATTAAATTGCGGGATGGGAAGTAGTTGAGGTAGTACCTATTACCTGTTTATTACCAAACCCTTGGGAGTTACTATTACTTTATGCTTATATTGCCATGCTATGCTCGTAGACGTGGATTGGGTTTTGAGAGTATCCATGACAGATGTGAGATTGTTAATTAATGGTTTATTTAAGGTGGCAACTTAAACACACATCTGGGTGGATTGAGGTACCTGGGTATTCCAGGATTGCCTGTCTAGGTACCTAGGTACTCCAGCATTGCCTGTTTTTTTATGGACCGCCACCCAGGCTCAAGGGATCATGAGATTATTCATACTAGAAACTTCTGTGTGCAGCCACAAGCCATTATGGGCTCTGGCATAGTTGATTAAGTCGTGCGAACTCTTACTGGGTAGACTAGCAGATGTAGGGGAAAGTAGGTGTACCGGTCTATCCAACGTAAGGTGCTAGCGCTTCTGAAAGACTATGTCTCGGTCATCCGTTTCTCAAACACCATGTAGTGCGATAAATCCAACGGAGGCGATCGAGTCTTGTGGGGAAAAGTGCGCAAACCTCTGCAGAGTGTACAAACTAATCATGGTTAGCCGTGTCCCCGGTTATGGACATCTTGAGTATCTAGTTCTTGGATTATCCTGTTGATCTCATCATGTTACTTTAATTAATTTTGTTGGGTTTTAATGATGATGCTTAATTGGGATTGAGAATGCTGGCAACCATTCTCAATGTTTAACAACCACCATGATAGTTAAATAAATTTATTCCTTTGTAGTAGGGAAAAATTGGCTTTTTTGCAAAACCTTATAACCATAGAGCTTTTCCACTAGCCATATATGCATGTAGTAATAGCCATTGTTCATCATTTTCTCTATGGTGTGAATTTGCCAGTACATTCAATGTACTGACCCGTTTCGGGCTGCAACGTCTCATGTTGCAGGTTTCTTACGACGAGTAAGTGATACGTTAGGGTTACGATTTCTACACTCAACTTTGTCGTTGGTGTTGATGGGAATCCACAACCTTGTTGGTTCCGCTATATTGGATTGAGGTAATAATATTTACGTTACTTTATACATGTGATTTACCTCTTTTATAAATCCTTCGAGTACTGTGTGTGTCAGCATACCGATCCAGGGATGACACTTAAGCACAGAGACTTGATCCATTCGGGTCAGGTCGCTACAACATCATTGGATAATAATATGAAGCATAAAGCACCATGTTCAAGTAGAGGGTACATCGGGTTGCGGGAGAGTGGACCACTGTAGATAGATGGGGGAAGGTGATGGAGATGTTGGTGAAGATGGCAGAGGTGTTGGTGTAGATTGCGGTGATGATGATGGTCCCGGCGACGTACCGGTGCCACCGAAAGAGAGAGGGAGAGGGCCCCCCTTCTTCTTCTTCTTCCTTGACCTTCTCCCTAGAAGGGAGAAGGGTTTCCCCTCTGGTCCTTGGTTTCCATGGCATGGGAGGGGAGAGAGCCCCTCCGAGATTGGATCTATCTCTCTGTCTCTCTCTGTTTCTGCGTTCTGGGATTCTGCCCTTTCACCGTTTCTTATATATCCGGAGATCCGTAACTCCGATTGGATTGAAACCTTCGCCCAGATTTTTCTCCAAAAAATAGCTTTCTTGCAGCCGAAGAAGAGCAGCAAACGCCTTACGAGTGGCCCACGAGGGTCAGGGGCACACCCCCTGCCTCGTGGCCACCTCGGGCACCGTCTCGCACAGATTCTTCTTCCCGTATCTCCCAAATATTCCAAAAATATTCTCCGTCCGTTTTTATCCCGTTTGGACTCCGTTTGATATGGGGTTTCTGCGAAACATAAAACATGCAATAAACATGAATTGGCACTGGGCACTGGATCAATATGTTAATCCCAAAAATAGTATAAAAAGTTGCCAAAAGTATATGAAAGTTGAATAATATTGGCATGGCACAATCAAAAATTATAGATACGACGGAGACGTATCAGCTATTCGCAAAGCAGATTGCATATTTTTGTTCACACATACTGCAGTGAGATCGATTGAGTGTGCTACCTAATAATAATAATAATAATAATAATAATAATAATAATAATAATAATAATAATAATAATAATAATAATAATAATAATAATAATAATAATAATAATAATAATAATAATAATAATAATAATAATAATAACAAAAAAACAGTTCATATTCATTGCCTGAGCTGACATCTTATCAAGGTCAACATATTAACGGTTCTTACATCAATAGAAAACCGGGCATAACTCACAAATTCAGTACATGTGACAGTTCTAAATTGAACGAATTAAGTTGCAGGGTAGGCATAAAGCTAGCCTTACGGCTTAATTCCCGTGTACATGGGGGAACTGGGATCATTAAGTTGACCCCCAATAAACTTGGTTTTTTTGATGATTTTACGCTTCTCTGTTGCACTGGTGCGCGATTCCTTAGCTGGCAACTCATCAAATTCATCGTACTTGTCCTGATTGGCAACATCGTCGACACCCAGTACCCTTCTCTTCCCATGCATCGTTAAATGACCGCTCTTATGCAAGGGGTCTTCCACAAAGAAAATCTGGGTAGCATCGCTGGCAAGAATGAATGGGTCCGCGTGATATGTCATCGTTGTCCTATTAACACAGGTCTTCCTATACTCATCAATCCTTACCTGACCAAGAGGGGTCCATACACACCTAAATAATGCCACCTTAACTTTCACACAGTAAAGCTCAAATCTCTTTGATGGTTCCATAGTATACCCTTTTATCAGCTTCATTTACAGTCATGCATTCTATTTGAACAGAGTTGTTCTGATACGAGGTCTTATCACGTTCCTCAGTGTAGAACGTGTATCCATTCATGTCATATTCTTGGTACGTCAACACCGTAGGTGATGGCTTTTGTACCAACCATGTAGCAATGTCATCAATGGATCCTTGTGCCAAATGATTCTTCAGCCATTCGGTGTACTTCTTAGTGTGCTCCTTCATCTCCACTTTTGATGAAGGCACCATTCGTAAGAAGGTTTGGCGTAACTCCGCCAAGTGTTCTTCGGCGTAAGCGATGAAAACTGGGCTGTTAAGTGCTACCTCTTGAGCACTGCGTTGGTTTTCCCTTGAAGGGGAAAGGGTGATGCAGTAAAGCAGCGTAAGTATTTCCCTCAGTTTTTGAGAACCAAGGTATCAATCCAGTAGGAGGCCACGCACGAGTCCCTCGCACCTACACAAACAAATAAATCCTCGCAACCAACGCAATAAAGGGGTTGTCAATCCCTTCACGGTCACTTACGAGAGTGAGATCTGATAGATATGATAAGATAATATTTTTGGTATTTTTATGATAAAGATGCAAAGTAAAATAAAAGGCAATAAAAATAGCTAAGTGTTGGAAGATTAATATGATGGAAAATAGACTCGGGGGCCATAGGTTTCACTAGTGGCTTCTCTCGAGAGCATAAGTATTACGGTGGGTGAACAAATTACTGTTGAGCAATTGATAGAATTGAGCATAATTATGAGAATATCTAGGTATGATCATGTATAAAGGCATCACGTCCGAGACAAGTAGACCGACTCCTGCCTGCATCTACTACTATTACTCCACACATCGACCGCTATCCAGCATGCATCTAGAGTATTAAGTTCATAAGAACAGAGTAACGCTTTAAGTAAGATGACATGATGTAGAGGGATAAACTCATGCAATATGATATAAACCCCATCTTGTTATCCTCGATGGCAACAATACAATACGTGCCTTGCTGTCCCTGCTGTCACTGGGAAAGGACACCGCAAGATTGAACCCAAAGCTAAGCACTTCTCCCATTGCAAGAAAGATCAATCTAGCAGGCCAAACCAAACTGATAATTCGAAGAGACTTGCAAAGATAACCAATCATACATAAACTTGATCATAAACCCACAATTCATCGGTCTCAACAAACACACCGCAAAAGAAGATTACATCGAATAGATCTCCACAAGAGAGGGGGAGAACATTGTATTGAGATCCAAAAATAGAGAAAAAGCCATCTAGCTAATAACTATGGACCCGAAGGTCTGAGGTAAAATACTCACACATGATCGGACAAGCTATGCTGTTGATGTAGAAGCCCTCGATGATCAATGCCCCCTCCGGCGGAGCTCCGAAAAAGGCCCCAAGATGGGATCTCACAGGTCCAGAAGCATGCGGCGGTGGAATTAGGTTTTTGGCTCCGTATCAGGTAGTTTGGGTGTACGTAGGTAGTTATTGGAGGAAGAAGTACGTCGGTGGAGCAACATGGGGCCCACGAGGGTGGAGGGTGCGCCTGGGGGGGGGGGTAGGCGCGCCCCTACCTCGTGCCTTCCTGGTTGATGTCTTGATGTAGGTTCCAAGTCCTCTGGATCACGTTCGTTTTGAAAATCACGTTCCCGAAGGTTTCATTTCGTTTGGACTCCGTATGATATTCTTTTTCTACGAAACTCTGAAATAGGTAAAAAGAGCATTTCTGGGCTGGGCCTCCGGTTAATAGGTTATTCCCAAAAATAATATAAAAGTGTATAATAAAGCCCATTAATGTCCAAAACAGAATATAATATATCATGGAACAATAAAAAATTATAGATACGTTGGAGACTTATCAAGCGTCCCCAAGCTTAATTCCTGCTCGTCCTCGAGTAGGTAAATGATAAAAACAGAATTTTTGATGTAGAATGCTACTTAGCATAATTCTCAATGTAATTCTCTTAATTGTGGTATGAATATTCAGATCCGAAAGATTCAAGACAAAAGTTCAATATTGACATAAAAATAATAATACTTCAAGCATACTAACTAAGCAATTATGTCTTCTCAAAATATCATGGCCAAAGAAAGTTATCCCTACAAAATCATATAGTCTGGCTATGCTCTATCTTCACCACACAAAGTATTTAAATCATGCACAACCCCGATTGAGGGAGTCCTGGATTAGGGGGTGTTCGGATAGCCGAACTATACCTTCAGCCGGACTCCAGGACTATGAAGATACAAAGTTGAAGACTTCGTCCTGTGTCCGGAAGGATCTTTTCTTGGCGTGGAAGGCAAGCTAGGTGTGCGGATATTCAAGATCCCCTACCATTGTAACCGACTCTGTGTAACTCTAACCCTATCCGGTGTCTATATAAACCGGAGGGTTGTAGTCCGTAGGACAACCATCATCATACACAATCATATCATAGGCTAGCTTCTAGGGTTTAGCCTCCTTGATCTCGTGGTAGATCCACTCTTGTACTACCCATATCATCAATATTAATCTAGCAGGAGTAGGGTTTTACCTCCATCGAGAGGGCCCGAACCTGGGTAAAATAAAGTGTCCCTTGTCTCCTGTTACCATCCGACCTTGACGCACAGTTCGGGACCCCCTACCCGAGATCCGCCGGTTTTGACACCGACATTGGTGCTTTCATTGAGAGTTCCTCTGTGTCGTCGCTTTTAGGCCCGATGGCTCCTTTGATCATCAACAACAATGAGGTCCAGGGTGAAACTTTTCTCCCTGGACAAATCTTCATCTTCGGTGGCTTCGCTCTGCGGGCCAATTCGCTTGGTCATCTGGAGCAGATCGAAAGCTACGCCCCTGGCCATCAAGTCAGGTTTGGAAGCTTAAACTACACGGCTGATATACGCGGAGACCTGATCTTCGACGGGTTCGAGCCGCAGCCAAGCGCGCCGTGCTATTTCGAGGGGCACGATATAGCTCTGCCTCCGAATAGCACCCTGGAGGCCGCACACGCTCCGGCCCCGATCTTTGACTCGGAGCCCGCTGTGTTCTTTGAGGATGAACGGTTGGACGTCACCTCGGGGGCTGCGATCTCAAAGGCGATCGAGCCGAACGCCAGCCCCGTACTCCGCACGGCCCAGGACTCCAAGGAGCCGGACTCTTCCCCGAACTCCGAGCCTTCCGCTCCCCTGCCGATCGAATCTGATTGGGCGCCTGTAATGGAATTCACCGCCGCGGACATCTTTCAGTGCTCACCTTTCGGTGATATCCTGAATTCTCTCAAGTCTCTCTTTTTCAGGAGAGCCCAGGCCGGACTATGGTCTGCGAGGTTGGGATTCGGACTACGAAGAAATTCAAAGCACACCCACCACCCACTTGATAGCCACTGTCGATGATTTAACCGACATGCTTGACTTCGGATCCGAAGACTTCGACGGTATGGACGACGAAGGTGACCCAGCACCTATAAGACGCTGGACCACCACCCCACCTAATGACGTATTCATGGTGGATACCCCTAAAGGAAACGACAACGAGGAAAAAGGGGACGAAAAAAGGGACAAACCCTCCGAAAAGCAATCAAAGCGGCGACGAAAACGCCGAGCCAAGCCCCGCCTCGATCAAGACCCAGCCATAGAGCAGGATGAGCCAATAGACGACGAGCTCGCCTCAGAGCAACCGTATGAACAGGGAAACATGAATAGAGAGGACAGACAGCCCTCCCCCGGCCATAACAGAACTCCGGACGATCTCACACCGGATAAAACCACGGAGCAGAAGAATCTCCATGAAAGGCTCGTCGCTACAGCACGCAGCCTGAAAAAGCAGAAGCGGAAGCTAAAGACGGTGGAAGATGCACTCAGAATAAGATGGAGCAAGGTAATCAAGACCGCAGACAAATACAGCGGCAGCCGCCGCACTACAAGCTATCCGAAGAGAAAACTACTGCCCGAATTCGATCAAGAGGCCCTAGAGCCCTCGCATTCAAAAAATAAAAAAGCCATACGGTCGGATAGGCGACCACACGGCCACCATAAAACGGCAAACGGCGCCGCATTCAATGCGGCATGCGACCCAATTAAAGACTCGCATCATGGCCCAGCTAGGTCCATTTACGGGCCAAGAAAGCAAGCTATCGCAAGCAATGCAAAAAAGCCATCGTCAGAATCCGGCACACCCAAATACAGGGGCGCCGCACACCCCCTATGTTTCACCGATGAGGTCTTGGAATATGAATTTCCAGAGGGATTCAAACCCGTCAACATAGAGGCGTATGATGGAGCAACAGACCCTGGAGTCTGGATTGAGGATTATATCCTCCACATACATATGGCTAGAGGAGATGATCTCCACGGCATCAAATATTTACCCCTTAAGCTTAAAGGGCCAGCCCGGCAGTGGCTTAAAAGCCTTCCCGAAAACACAATTGGAAGTTGGGAAGAGCTCGAGGACGCTTTCCGAGCAAATTTTCAAGGGACCTACGTCCGCCCTCCGGACGCAGACGATCTCAGTCACATAACTCAACAGCCCGGAGAATCAACACGACAATTCTGGAATAGATTCCTTACTAAAAAGAATCAGATAGTGGATTGTCCGGACGCCGAAGCCTTAGCAGCTTTCAGGCATAATGTGCGAGACGAATGGCTCGCCAGACACCTCGGCCAGGAAAACCCAAGAATAATGGCCGCACTCACAAGCCTCATGACCCGCTTTTGCGCAGGAGAGGACAGCTGGTTGGCACGATGCAGCCCCAGCGACCCAAGTACATCCGAAATCAGGGATGGAAACGGAAAACCGTGATGAAATAAGGATCGTCGCCGAATCAAAGGAAAAAGTCCGAAGAGCGCGGCAGTCAATGCCGGATTCAAAAGCTCGCGGCAAAATCAAACAAAACCACCCCCTCAGGATAACAGGGATGATCCGTCCAGCTTAAATAGAATCCTGGGCAGAATATGTCAGATACACAGTACTCCTGGGAAGCCTGCCAATCACACCCACAGAGATTGTTGGGTTTTTAAACAATGCGGACAGCTTAATGCCGAGCACAAGGGGCTCGACACACCAAGTGAAGAAGAGGACGAACCCCAAAGGCAGAGTACCAGGAAACAAAAGAACTTCCCGCAAGAAGTCAAAACAGTGAACTTACTTCACGTAACAAAACGTATGACACCCATAAAGGTACATACAATCAAACTTTCCCCTCAGGAGTCCCGCCACTCGTCACTAAAGCCAATCATTTTTGATCAGCTAGATTATTCTAGAAATATCAAAAGCGCAGGCCGGACTGCCCTGATACTGGATCCAATAATCAATGGATTCCAGTTTACGAATGTCCTTATGGATGGAGGCAGTGGACTAAACCTGATATATCAGGATACAATCCACCGCATGGGCATAAATCCAGCAAGAATCCGCCACAACAAAACCTCCTTTCAAGGGGTAGCACCAGGCCCGGACACCCATTGTATGGGTTTTCTCCGGCTTGTGGTCATATTTGGCTCTCCCAATAACTTTCGTCGTGAAAGGCTGACCTTCCATGTAGTCCCGTTTTGAAGTCGCTATCAAGCACTAATGGGACACGGAGCTTTCGCTCGCTTTAACGCCATACCGCATTACGCATCTCTCACACTTAAGATGCCCGGTCCACGAGGCATCATCTCTTTAAAGGGAGCGCACTAAAATACGCCTCCTCCAAACGGAGGACTACGCGGCCGCTTAAACAGCCGCACAATAAAGTGGCCTCGCCAGCCAAAAGACTTTTTTTATAAGTCATCAAAGGCCACGGACCCGGACTCAACAAGTTCGGCACAAGTCCGTCATCAACGCAGGCTCATAAACGCCATATACCACTGTACCAGGGGCTATACGCAGAGACAATAAAGCTCAACTTAATATATATTTTACTTTATATTTTGTTTATTATCTTTTTATTCCGCACAACCCATTTTCAATTCAGTTCCTCTCTTTTACAGATGAACGTCGTGCGGCGCCCATCTAGGACACGGCACAGCGGAGACACAGGCACAAACGTGCAGTAGGGACCCGTCTTAAGGTTTCTTTTTAGATTAAGACCCTGTGTAAACCTTTTTTACTGTCTCTTGCTGCTATACATCCCTTGGTTTTTTCTACTATAACCAAGGAGGAGGCTGGCGTTTTGGCATGTGGCCATGCCAGAATTATTGCTCGTACCTGGACACTAGGGGCTCCTTTTTTTTAAAAGGGTGTTGTGTCACCCGCACTTATAAAGACCGAACACCTTAGGGAGTGTCCGGCGTCGCGAGTTTTGGCACTATATGCATCAGCTCCGAATCATGATTTTGGTCATATGTTGGGTTGCCCGGCTCCTGAGTTCGGCCATCTTACGTTCCGCTCTATCGGCTAAGGTAGCACCAGGAGAACTACTGCGATTGTGCCCCGGTTCGGCCGGGTGAGCACCTCAGTAGAGAAAGCCGAAAACCGACTGTCATGATGTAGCGCGAGACTGGTCGCCACTCGATGACTCATAGGGATTTATCGAATTCCTCCGCTTTGACGAAGGGCCGTTTCCCGGTCAGGCACGTACGCGCTCCGAACTTGGGCAAAGCGCAGTCGCCACTAAAGGGCTACCTAAAGAGTCCCACTGTCAAGCTCCTATGTCTAAGTGAAAGTGTTAAAGCATTATAGTCCGGTTGCCTAGCCCGCTGCGCTATCACCTCTTTTGTAGGACCAAGACGTTCGGTTAAGTGTGGAAATGCGTCTTCTGCGCGCACCCCCGCACTATGTGCGTGGGGGCTGAAGCCAACGATTGCAATCTTTCAGAATTTATATATTAAAACGGCCGCACAGGAGGTGTTCTTAATACTTGAAGGCACAAGTCTAAAAAATGCCACTACAATTTATCAAAATACTGTTTTATGATTACATATGCTATCATAATATAGCATCCTTCGACCACTGCGTCTCTATTACGCGAGCACCTTCGAGGACTTCCTCAAAATAGTGCTCGGCAGGTGTTCGGCTTATATCCGAATCCCGGGACGCAACAATGGTGGGCTCCATATCTGCCCAGTATGTCTTGACATGGGCAAGAGCCAGCCGAGCGCCCTCTACGCACGCTGACCTCTTCATAGCATCGACACGTGGCACCACGTCTAGCAATTGCCGCACCAAGCTGAAATAACTCTTCGGCTTCGTTCTTCCCGGACACAGACGATCCATGACGTACTTCATGGCGAGTTCGGACAACCTATTCAGCTCGGCCCATTGGGCCAGGCTATCGTCCACTGCCAGCGGACGCTCTGGATTGACGAATTGCGACCAAAAGAGCTTCTCCACTTCATGATCCTTTTTATCTCGAAAGTGTTCGGTCGCATCAGTGGCACTAGCCGCCAAATCCAGATAGGTGTCCTCTATACTCCACATCCGGTTTAACGGGGCAAACTTCGGATCACAAAATTTTCTCTGCAATGAGAAGGGCTTTCCATCCGCAATCTGTCCGGCTTGACGCAGCTCTTCCTTCGCCGCTCTCATTATAGAGCGGGCGTCCTTGGCGTCAGCAACAGCCTTCTCCAAGCTCGTTTGCTTCGCCCGATCTTCTTCTTCAGGAAGCTTGCAACGGTCAGTAGCGCTCTTTAACTTTACGGCCATATCAGCCATTTCATCCTTGCTTCGGCAATGGGCAGCATGTTCGGCTTTCAGCTCTTCAAGGGCTTTTACGGCAGCCGCATCGCTTTTTCTGGCTTGTTCCTTCGCTCGGGCGAGTTCGGCCCTAAGACCTTCCACGGCGGCCGCACCATCTGCGTCAAGCACACACACGGTAAGATATTGACATACAGCTCGTCTTACTAACAATCGCCTAATGATTTCAATACCTTGAGCACCATCAAGCCGCTTGTTAACAAGCACGATGTCGCTTCTGCCTCATCCAGTTGTCGCTTTAGTTCGGCATATTCACAAGTCCGGCTTGACTCCGGACAATCAGCGACCTACATATAAAGGTCCCACTTAAAGGACCTGGGATTAAGATCCTCTGCGCGCCGTACATCTTTACGATGCACAGAGTCTCAGGGGCTACTATCTACACAGGGCGCACTTTATTTATGCGCAATTAATACAAATATACATTATTTTAAACGTACCTCAAGGCCTGCCACTAAACTCTTGACGGCCTCGTGCAGCCCGCTTTCTGCGGATGAAATCTTTTCAATCACCGTGCTCATTAACGCACGGTGCTCCTCTGAGACAGAGGCTCGCCCCAGCTGAGTCTTTAGCTCCTCCAACCGAACACCAGACGGTGCCGGACTCGTCCCATGGCCTTCCTCAAAGGCCGGACACGGAGAACCTTGGGGGGCAGCACCATCCGCCCTTAGCGGATCCGGAGAAATCCCCCGCGATGACACTTCAGCGTCGCCCGCCTTGCTGGGCGATACAGAAGGAGGAGGCGTTCCGCTCTCCATCATCTCCGGAAGAAGATCCCCCGAGGACGAGTTCTGCTGAGAAGGGCTGAGGTCCGAACTACAAAATAAGGTTTCGGTTAAAACTTCTCAGATATAAATCAAGGATTTCTCTTAAAACTCTTCCTCTACTTACGACTCGCTGGAGAGCTGGTCCCTTTTAGGGTTTAGTTCGGCCGAGGGGCTCCCCGGCGTTCGGTCCTCTGACAAGGATTCTTTCCCCCGCTTCGAGGCTACGGTCTCCAGGTCGTCAGAGGCGGCCCTTTTCTTTCCCTTAGGAGAGGAATTATCAATTCCCCCCTTCGGAAGGGCCTCTTTCGAAGAGGCCACGGTTTCCTTGTCCTCCCCCTTATTTCCCTCCAAAGGCACTTCCTCCAGCATCCTGACTAGCACGGGATCTAGCCTGGTTTCGGGAAGGGGAGCCGGACACCTGATCAGCTTCGCCTTCGCTATCCACTCCTGCATAAAAGGAGAAGCGCTGTTAAAAGCAAGTTAATTATGCGGATAGAAGGTCCAGTCGCAAGGTCACCTACTTGAGTATCCGGGCGATTGCGGCTTAAACTAGCATCCTCGGTCAAATCCGGACTCACTTCTTGTGATCCGAAGAACAGTTTATACATCTCCACAGGCGTCACGCCCATAAAATTCTGGAGAGCTCGTGGTCCCTCCGGATTGAATTCCCACAAGCGAAGGGGGCGACGTTGGCCGGGCAGTGTCCGGCGAATCAGCATGACTTGTGTCACCTTGACCAGGTCAAAGTCTCCCTTCAAGAGATCCTTGATGCGGCCCTGCAGCAGAGGAACGTCTTTGGGCAAGCCCCGATCTAACCCCGTGTTAATCCACGATGCTAACCGTGGTGGGGGACCCGAGCGAAAGGCCGGAGGCGCCACCCACGCGGTGCCCCGAGGAGCGGTGATGTAGAACCACTCCTGTTGCCATAAGCCGAGCTCCTCTTGAAAAGCGCCCTCGGGCCATGGAGCATCGGCATTTCTTTTTATAACAGCGCCTCCGCACTCTGCGTGGCGCCCCTCGATTATCTTCGGTTCTACTTTGAAGGTCTTGAGCCACAATCCGAAGTGAGGGGTAACACGGAGGAACGCTTCGCACACAACTATGAACGAGGAGATATGGAGGATGGACTCCGGAGCTAAGTCATGGAATTCCAGCCCGTAGTAAAACATCAGCCCCCTTATGAAGGGATCCACGGGGAAGCCTAACCCCCGAAGGAAGTGGGATATGAATACCACACCCTCGCCGGGCTGAGGGCTAGGGATCACCTGTCCTTGAACAGGCAGCCTGTGTGGAATCTCCATGGTCAGGAATCTAGCTTCCCTAATCTTGATACGTCCTCCTCCGTAACAGAGGAGGGCATCCATCGACCTTGGAGGTCGGAGCCGGACATTATTGAAGATCCGGTGCGCTCGGAATCTGGAAGCCTAGGGTGCTGGAACTCGAGGCGACAGGCGAGCTGGTTTTGAGAATAGAAGCGGGGAACAGGGCCTTGGTCTCTTTATAAGAGGCAGAATATCAAGCGCCCTCCCCATAACCGTCTTGGACTAGCCTTTAATTAAGGCAAGACGTGCTAACAGGCACAATTGGGTTACCCACGTCCGTATTAATGAGAATCCCGTTAAAGGGGGCACACAATCTCTGCTTCGACAAGACGTGCCAAGGAAACCGCCTCGCTAAACGAGCTGAGGTGGAACAATGAAAACAATTTATGTAGAAGGCTTGGCCGCAGTGTTATGACGCACTGCGGGATACGTCAGCAGATTTGATTTGTGTTAATATTATTTTCTGTATGGCAATATGTGGAAACTTATTTCGTAGAGCCGGACACTATTTTGTTGTGTTTATAGTCTTCTTGAAGAACTTGGAGGAGGAACCCGCCTTGTAATGCCGAAGACAATCTGCGCGTCGAACTCTTTGTCATTAAAGCCTGGTTCAGGGGCTACTGAGGGAGTCCTGGATTAGGGGGTGTTCGGATAGCCGAACTATACCTTCAGCCGGACTCCAGGACTATGAAGATAGAAAGTTGAAGAATTCGTCCCGTGTCCGGAAGGATCTTTTCTTGGCGTGGAAGGCAAGCTAGGTGTGCGGATATTCAAGATCTCCTACCATTGTAACCGACTCTGTGTAACCCTAACCCTATCCGGTGTCTATATAAACCGAAGGGTTGTAGTCCGTAGGACAACCATCATCATACACAATCATATCATAGGCTAGCTTCTAGGGTTTAGCCTCCTTGATCTCGTGGTAGATCCACTCTTGTACTACCCATATCATCAATATTAATCTAGCAGGAGTAGGGTTTTACCTCCATTGAGAGGGCCCGAACCTGGGTAAAATAAAGTGTCCCTTGTCTCCTGTTACCATCCGACCTTGACGCACAGTTTGGGACCCCCTACCCGAGATCCGCCGGTTTTGACACCGACACCGATGAAAAACCAAGCAATTGTTTCATACTTTTGATGTTATCAAACTTTTTTAATCTTCACGCAATACATGAGCGTGAGCCATGGACATAGCACTCTATGTGGAATAGAATGGTGGTTGTGGAGAAGACAAAAAAGGAGAAGATAGTCCCACATCAACTTGGCGTATCAACGGGTTATGGAGATGCCCCATTAATAGATATCAATGTGAGTGAGTATTGATTGCAATGCAACGGATGCACTAGATCTATAAGTATATGAAAGCTCAACAAAAAGAACTAAGTGGGTGTGCATCCAATTCGCTTGCTCACGAAGACCTAGGGCATTTTGAGGAAGCCCATCATTGGAATATACAAGCCAAGTTCTATAATGAAAAATTCCCACTAGTATATGAAAGTGATATCATAAGAGACTCTCTATCATGAAGATCATGGTGCTACTTTGAAGCACAAGTGTGGTAAAAGGATAGTAACATTGTCCCTTCTCTCCTTTTCTCTCATTTTTTGGGGCCTTTTCTCTTTTTTTATGGCCTCTTTTTTTTATTTAGTCCGGAGTCTCATCCCTACTTGTGGGGGAATCATAGTATCCATCATCCTTTCCTCACTTGGGACAATGCTCTAATAATGATGATCATCACACTTTTTTTTACTTACAACTCAACAATTACAACTCAATACTTAGAACAAAATATGACTCTATGTGAATGCCTCCGGCGGTATACCGGGATATGCAATGAATCAAGAGTGACATGTAGGAAAGAATTATGAATGGTGGCTTTGCCACAAATACAATGTCAAGTACATGATCATGCAAAGCAATATGACAATGATGGAGCGTGTCATGATAAATGAAACGATGGAAAGTTTCATGGCAATATATCTCGGAATGGCTATGGAAATGCCATGATAGGTAGGTATGGTGGCTGTTTTGAGGAAGGTTTATGGTGGGTGTATGATATCGGCGAAAAGTGTGCGGTATTAGAGAGGCTAGCAATGGTGGAAGGAGGAAAGTGCGTATAATCCATGGACTCAACATTAGTCATAAAGAACTCATATACTTATTGCAAAAATCTACAAGTTATCAAAGCAAAGTATTATGCGCATGCTCCTAGGGGGATAGATTGGTAGGAAAAGACCATCGCTCGTCCCTGACCGCCACTCATAAGGAATACAATAAAAAAATAAATCATGCTCCGACTTCATCACATAACGGTTCACCATACGGGAATCAGAAACTTTAACACAAGTATATCTTAAATTCACAAATACTCAACTAGCATGACTCTAATATCACGATCTTTATATCTCAAAACAATTATCAAGCATCAAACTTCTCATAGTATTCAACACACTCATAAGAATTTTTTTTACTAATCTGGGATGCCTATTACCTTAGGACAAATTTCTCAATTTAAGAAAATTACCATGCTGTTTTGTAGGACTCTCAAAATAATCTAAGTGAATCATGAGAGAACAATAGTTTCTATAAAAAAATCCACCACCATGCTCTAAAAGATATAAGTGAAGCACTAGAGCAAAAACTATATAGCTCAAAAGATATAAGTGAAGCACATAGAGAATTCTAACAATTTCCGAATCAAGTGTGACTCTCTCAAAAGGTGTGTACAGCAAGGATGATTTTGGCCAACAAACAAATAAAGACTCAAATAATACAAGACGCTCCAAGCAAAACACATATCATGTGGTGAATAAAAATATAGCTCCAAGTAAAGTTACCGATGGAAGTAAACGAAAGAGGGGATGCCTTCCGGGGCATCCCCAAGCTTTGGGTTTTAGGTGTCCTTAGATTATCTTGGGGTGCCATGGTAATCCCCAAGCTTAGGCTCTTGCCACTCCTTTTTCCATAATCCATCAAATCTTTTACCCAAAACTTGAAAACTTCACAACACAAAACTTAGCAGAAAATCTCGTGAGCTCGTTAGCGAAAGAAAAGAAAACACCACTTCAAGGTACTGTAATGAACTAATTATTTATTTATATTGGTGTTAAACCTAATTTATTCCAACTTATATATGGTTTATAAACTACTTTACTAGCCATTGATTCATCAAAATAAGCAAACAACACACGAAAAACAGAATCTGTCAAAAACAGAACAGTCTGTAGTAATCTGTAACTAACGAAAATTTCTGGAACTCCACAAAATCTACCAAAATAGGACGACCTAGATAATTTGTTTATTGATCAGCAGCAATTGGAATCAATATTTTATCACGTTCTATTGGTTTTTAAAAATTATTTTCGTGAACAGAAATTTTCTGAAATTTTCAGCAAGATCAAATAACTATCATCCAAGAAGATCCTATAGGTTAAACTTGGCACAACAATAATTAAAACATAAAAACACATCTAACCAGAGGCTAGATAAAAGATTTATTCCTAAAAAGAAGCAAAAAGCAAAAAACTAAAAATAAAATTGGGTTGCCTCCCAACAATCGCTTTTCTTTAAGGTCTTTTAGCTAGGCATTGAGGTTCCAATGACGCTCACATGAAAGACAAGAATTGAAGCACAAAGAGAGCATCATAAACCATGTGAAAATCACATATAACTCTAACATAATTCCTATGAATAGGAATTTTATAGTCAAACAAATTATCAAGGCAAGCAAAAACTAGCATATGCAAGGAAACGGAAAGAAACAATAGCAATCTCAACATAACGAGAGGTAATTTAGTAACATGAAAATTTCTACAACCATATTTTCCTCTCTCATAATAATTACATGTAGGATCATATGCAAATTCAACAATATAGCTATCACAAAACATATTCTTAACACGATCCACACGTATGCAAAGTTGACACTCTTCCAAATTAGTGGGATTAACATTAACTAAAGTCATGATCTCTCCAAACCCACTTTTATCAAAAATTTCATAAGATTGAACATTCTCCAAATATGTGGGATCTAAAGTTGACACTCTTCCAAACCCACTTTCAATACTATTGCGAATACTAATATCAATCTCATATTCATCATGGGGCTTAAATAAATTTTCAAGATCATAAAAAGAATCGCCCCAATCATGATCATTGCAACAAATAGTAGACATAGAAAAACTAGCATCCCTAAGCTTAGAGTTTTGCATATTATTAACACAATTGGCATTAAGAGAATTTATAATAACATCATTGCAATCATGCTTTTCATCGAAGGAACTACCAAGTATGGGTGCAATAGCAACGATCTCATGTTTAACATAAGGAACTATAGCAAATTCATCTTCATAAATATTGGCATCATGGCCACAAGAATAGCAAGCATCATGTTCATCAAGGGATATTTCAATCAAATCATCGGAATCATCATTATCTATAGATTCATGCATATTATTTTTTTTCTTCCAAAGTAACGGTCATTCTCTTAATAAATTCTTTGACATAGACATTATGAGCATAGTTTTCATAGCAATATTTAAGTATGCCAAAATTTTCAGATTCGTAGAGAGTAGTAGCATACTTTTAATTCAAAGAAGCAACTTCATAAGCACCCTTAAAAGCAACAAATTCTTCAATTTGTTCAATATCATAGTAACTATAAACACCCTTTTCATAAGAAGATAAGATTTCATTATCATTAAACTCACATAGGTACGGAAGGTGTTTTTTAGGGTTCTTAGAGCAACAAGTAAAATCATGAATTTCACAAAGATTCCAAGCATAACACAAAAATTTGTTTATTTGATTCCATAAGAGTTTCCCTTTTTCAGACAAAAGGTGACGCAAAAAATGAGCATGCTCATCTAAAGATTTCACATCAACTAGGCTAGTTGGGGTTTCAGCACGAGCGCATAAGGATCAAAGAGGATCGAAGTAGAACACTTTTTGTGGATCCATATCAATAGATTTTTAGCAAGCAAAGAAGCAGGCAAAAAGAAGGCACATGGTAACACAAGCAAACAAAAGAACGAACGGAAAATGGGCGAATAAAACGGCAAAGGTGAAGTGGGGGAGAGGAAAACGAGAGGCAAATGACAAATAATGTAATGCGGGAGATAAGGGTTTGTGATGGGTACTTGGTATGTTGAATTTTGCGTAGACTCCTCGGCAACGGCGCCAGAAATGGCTCATTGTCGGGAGTTCAAATCTTGACTTGACTTTGCGTAAGCCTCCCCGGCAACGGCGCCAGAAATCCTTCTTGCTACCTCTTGAGCACTGCGTTGGTTTTCCCTTGAAGATGAAAGGGTGATGCAGCAAAGCAGCGTAAGTATTTCCCTCAGTTTTGACAACCAAGGTATCAATCCAGTAGGAGGCCACGCATGAGTCCCTCGCACCTACACAAACAAATAAATCCTCGCAACCAGCGCAATAAAGGGGTTGTCAATCCCTTGATGGTCACTTACGAGAGTGAGATCTAATAGATATGATAAGATAATATTTTTGGTATTTTTATGATAAAGATGCAAAGTAAAATAAAAGGCAATAAAAATAGCTAAGTGTTGGAAGATTAATATGATGGAAAATGCACCCGGGGGCCATAGGTTTCACTAGTGGCTTCTCCCGAGAGCATAAGTATTACGGTGGGTGAACAAATTACTGTTGAGCAATTGATAGAATTGAGCATAGTTATGAGAATGGTATGATCATGTATATAGGCATCACGTCCGAGACAAGTAGACCAACTCCTGCCTGCATCTACTACTATTACTCCAACATCGACCGCTATCCAACATGCATCTAGAGTATTAAGTTCATAAGAACAGAGTAACGCTTTAAGTAAGATGACATGATGTAGAGGGATAAACTCATGCAATATGATATAAACCCCATCTTGTTATCCTCGATGGCAACAATACAATACGTGTCTTGCTGCCCCTACTGTCACTGGGAAAGGACACCGCAATATTGAACCCAAAGATAAGCACTTCTCCCATTAAAAGAAATATCAATCTAGTAGGCCAAACCAAACTGATAATTCAAAGAGACTTGCAAAGATAACCAATCATACATAAAAGAATTCAGAGAAGATTCAAATATTGCTCATAGATAAACTTGATGATAAACCCACAATTCATCGGTCTCAACAAACACACCGCAAAAGAATATTACATTGAATAGATCTCGACAAGAGAGGGGGAGAACATTGTATTGAGATCCAAAAAGAGAGAATAAGCCATCTAGCTAATAACTATGAACCCGAAGGTCTGAGGTAAACTACCCACACATCATCGGAGAGGCTATGGTGTGGATGTACAAGCCCTCCATGATCGATGCCCCCTCCGGCAGAGCTCCGGAAAAGGCCCCAAGATGGGATCTCATGGGTACAGAAGGTTACCGCGGTGGGATTAGGTTTTTGGCTCCGTATCTGGTAGTTTGGGGGTACGTAGGTATATATAGGAGGAAGAAGTACGTCGGTGGAGCAACATGCGGCCCACGAGGGTGGAGGGCGCGCCTTGGAGGGGGGGGGGTAGGCGCGCCCCCTACCTCGTGCCTTCCTGGTTGATGTCTTGACGTAGGGTCCAAGTCCTCTGGATAACGTTCGTTCCGAAAATCTCGTTCCGGAAGGTTTCATTCCGTTTGGACTCCGTTTGATATTCTTTTTCTGCGGAACTCTGAAATAGGCAAAAAACAACAATTCTGGCCTAGGCCTCCGGTTAATAGGTTAGTCCCAAAAATAATATAAAAGTGTATAATAAAGCCCATTAATGTCCAAAATAGAATATAATATAGCATGGAACAATAAAAAATTATAGATACGTTGGAGACGTATCATTAAGCAGTACTGTCAAATGGGCTTTCTCTGCCAATTCTCCGGGTGCAGCCATTTCCATGCCAGCAAGGACCGGCTTACCTTTCAGCCTTCCCTCGTGGCGAGAGAGGGGCAAACCTATAGGTGTTTGTTTAATGTATTCGGTGCAAAACTCAATCACCTCCTCCGCGGTATAACTGTCGGTGTCAAAACCGGCGGATCTCGGGTAGGGGGTCCAGAACTGTGCATCTAAGGCGGATGGTAACATGAGGCGGGGGAAACAATGTTTACCCAGGTTCGGGCCCTCTCGATGGAGGTAATACCCTACTTCCTGCTTGATTGATCTTGATGATATGAGTATTACAAGAGTTGATCTACCACGAGATCGTAGAGGCTAAACCATAGAAGCTAGCCTATGATTATGATTGTTGTTTTCCTATGGACTAAACCCTCCGGTTTATATGGACACCGGAGGGGGCTAGGGTTACACAGAGTCAGTTACAAGGGAGGAGATCTACATATCCGAATTGCCAAGCTTTCCTTCCACGCCAAGGAGAGTCCCATCCGGACACGAGATGAAGTCTTGAGTCTTGTATCTTCATACTCCAACAGTCCGGCTAAAGTATATAGTTCGGCTGTCCGAGGACCCCCTAATCCAGGACTCCCTCGGTAGCCCCTGAACCAAGCTTCAATGATGATGAGTCCGGCGCGCAGATTGTCTTCGGCATTGCAAGGCGGGTTCCTCCTCTGAATACTCTATAGAAGATTTTGAACACAAGGATAGTGTCCGGCTCTGCAAAAAAAAAATTCCACATACCACCATAGAGAGAATAATATTTCCACAAATCTAATATGTTGACAGCTTTCCATAACATGACGCTCTGCCGTGGTCTGATCATGACGAACCATTTTTCCGAGCTTGCCACTACACGTGTAGCGAGGCGGTTTTATTGGCACGTCTTGTCGAAGCAGAGATCGTGTCCCTCTTTTCATGGGATTCTCATCAATACGGGTGTGGGTAACCCAATCGTGCTCGCTGGTATGACTCCTCGATTTTAGGTAAGTTCCAGACGGTCGTGCGGAGGGCGCTTGATATTCACCCTCTTTATAAAGGGGCCAAGGCCTGTCCTTTTCTTCTCGCGCTCGATCTTCCCCTTCTCCCACCTTGAATTCCAGCACTCAAGGCGGAGCCCAAGCGCTTCGGACCTTCAATCATGTCCGGATCCAACCTTCAAGGCCGGTGGGTGGCCTCCTCCGTCACAGAGGTGGACATCAAGAAGCTAAGAGAAGCCAGGTATGTGACCACCGGAATCCTGCACAGGCTGCCTGCTCAAGGGCAGGTCATCCCCACTCCCGAACCCAACGAGAGTGTCGTATTTGGTTCCCACTTCCTCCGAAGGCTAGGCTTTAGCCTTGATCCCTTTGTTAAAGGGCTTATGTTCTACTACGGGCTCGATTTCCATGATCTGGCTCCGGATTCCATCCTTCACATCTCGTCGTTCATCGTCGTGTGTGAAGCCTTCCTCCGCATCACCCCACACTTCGCGTCTTATGGCTCAAGACCTTCAATGTGAAGCCGAGGATGATCGATGGGCGCTACGCAGAGTGCAGAGGAGCCATAATAAGCAAAGGCACAGATGCTCCATGGCCAGGGGGTTCCTTCCCGGAGATGTCCAACTTATGGCAGCGGGAGTGGTTTTACATCACGACTCCCCGATGTACTAAGTGGGCAGCTGCCCCCGCCTTCCATTCGGGCTCCCCACCACAACTGGCATCGTGGATCAACAAGGGGCTGGACTAGGGGCTGGTTAATGACGTGTCGACACTACAGAGTCGCATCCGAGATCTCCTCGAGAGAGATGTCAGCCTTGTCAAGGTAATGCAGGTCATGCTAGTTCGTCGGGTCCTGCCGTGCCAACGTCAACCTCTCCGTATGTGCGAGTTCAACCCGGAAGGACCGCGAACTATTCAGTAATTTTTTGGCATGACGCTCAAAGGGATGTATGAATTGTTCTTCGGACCACGAATAAAGTGTCCGGACACCACCGAGGATGCGGGTCTAAACTGCAATTGTCCAGATACCCAGGTAAGTAACTCTGCGGCCGAACACACTGTGTTTTTATTTATCACAACATCATTCTGAAAAGTCGCTCTTTGACCAGGACTGGATCAAAAAGGCGAAGATGATCAGGTGTTTGGCCCCCCTTCCCGAAGGCTCACCGGATCATGTACTAGCCAGGATGCTTGAGCTTGCGCCGTATCAAGCACCATCAGGGGAAGATAAAGGAATGAATAAAGAAGCCCAAAGCGGGCCTCACTCATTATTCATCCAAACCGGGGGAATTAGTGCCTCCGCGAAGGAGTATAACCGGGGAGAAGAATCTAAAATTCCCTCTCCCCAAGGAAGGAAGAGGACCGCCTCTGAAGACATGGAAACAATGGTTTCAAAACGAGGGAAGAAACCTTCGCTAGGGGGCCCTGCTCCGTAGGGCATCCTTACCGCACAGTGCCCTCCACCGAGATGTAAGTAAACAAGAGTACTTTATAGTAAATATATACTGCTTCATCTCTAAGGACAATAACCGAGATGTATGTCTTGCAGTTCGGATCATAGCCCTTCTCAATAGAGTTCTTCTTCGGGGAATCTTCTTCCGGAGATGATGGAGAGCGAAACGCCTCCTCGTGCTTCCCCGCCTCATGAGGGGGGCGACCCAGAGGTGTCGTCACGTAGGATTTCTCCTGATCCACCAAGGCCAGAAGGTAACCCTTCGGCCACCCAAAGTCCAGAGTATTCGACTCCTAAGGAGAACAACAGAAAGAGTCCAGGACTGTCCGGTGCGCGACCGGACACATTGCTGGGTCTTTTGGAGAAAGTGGCTATCTCATAGGCACATCGTACTTTAATGGGTACGGTGGTTGAGAGGATTTCATCTGCCGAAAGTGGGTTGCATGAAGTTTTTATGAGCCTGCTGAGAGGCTTTGAGGTACACAAAGTAATATGTATATTTTTGATGGTACCGCACACGCTAGGTGTGCCCTATGTAGATAGTAGCCCCTGAGACTCTGGTTGCTGTTGAAAAAGGCGGCAAATAGAGGATCATAGTCCCAGGTAATGATCATGTCGCTTTCATGTGTAGGCGGGTGAGGGTCCGGTGGCCAGCCGGACTGGTGAGTTTGCCTAACTGAAGCGGCAACTTGATGCGGCAGATGCCGACATCATGCTTGTAAACAGGCGGTTTGACAAGGCACAGGGTATGTATTCTCCGGTGGTCAACATATATTAAGAGGAGCATGATGCTAGTATCTATTATATGTTGTGATTGCAGATGGAGCTGCCGCCATGGAGACCCTTCAGGCGAAACTTGCTTGAGCAAAGAAACAAGCCAGGAGGGGTGATGCGGCCGCCCTAAAGGCGGTCGAAGAGTTAAGAGCCAAACAGGCTGCGCATCGCCAGAGCAAAGAGAAAATAGCCAAGATGGCTGTTGAGTTGAAAGAGGCCACCGACCTTTATGAGCTTCTTGAAAGGGAAAGCCAAACGAAGATGGAGGACCTGGAGAAAGCCATGGTAGCAGCAAAGGAAACCCGATCTAAAATCAGAGTGATGAAGGAGGAGCTACGTCAAGCCGGAGATATCACGGTTGGGAAGCCATTTTTGTTGGGGACGAAGTTCAGAGATCCTAAGTATGCCCTTCTAGATCAATTATGGAGTTCTATAGACGCGTACTTGGATTTGGCAGCGAGTGCTGCTGATGCGACCGAGTTTTTCAAAGATCAAAAAGATCACGAAGTTGAAAAGTTGTTCTGGTCGCAATTCAGTGCTCGAGCGCGTCCACTGCTGTTAAATGAGCAAATGGCCGAGTGGGCCGAGCTCCATAGGTTGTCCGGGCTTGCCATGAGGTCTGTTGTGGATCATCTTTGGCCGGAAGGACCAAGGCCGAATAGTTATTTTGGTTTAGTGCAATGATTTCTTGGTGCTGTGCCGCATATTGACGCTATAAAGAGGTCAGCGTGCAGAGAGGGTGCACGGATGGCTCTTGCCCGTGTCAAGACATACTGGGCAGAGATGAAGGCCTACGCTATTGTAACCCAGAACCCGGCTGTAGGCCAGGTTTTGGCCGAGCACTATTTTGAAGAAGTCCTAGAAGGTGCTTGTTTAATAGGGGCTCAGTGCTCGAAGAGTATCATGTTCGTGTGACATGTATCCCGATTGTAAAAACAATGTTATTTGGATTATAAAGGCTATGTTTATACTTCTGCCTGAAAGTATTATGATGCCTCCTGTGCGGCCGTTTATGTATTTATATAACCTGAAAGTTTGCAGTCGTCGGCTTCAGCCCCCACGCATATAATGCGAGGGTGTTCGAAAAAGCCCGTGTTCACACTTGATCCAACGTCTTGGTCCATTAAGGAGGTGATAGCGCGGCGAACAAGGCAATCAGATTATATTTCTTTAACACTTTCACTTAGCCATAGGAGTTTGATGATGGGGCTACTATATAGCCCCTGGTACATCCGCGTCTATCCGAATATGGTGCGCGTACATACATGACCGGGAAACCGGTCCTTGGTTAATGCAGAAGAATCGCGAAGATTCCGATGAGTCATCGAGTGGTTGACCGGTCTCGCGCTTTATCATGACAGTCAGTTTTCGGCTTTCTCTACTGAGGTGCTCGTCCAGATGAACCAGGGCACAATCGCAGTAGTTCTCCCGGTGCCACCTTAGATGATAGAGCGGAACATAAGGTAGCAAAACACGGGAGTCAGGAAAACCCAACTATTGACCAAAGACATGATTCAGAGTTGATGCATATAAGGCAAAACTCGCGACACCGAACACTCCCTAAGGTATTCGGTCTTCACAACATATACCGGGCTGAGTAAGGCCCTTGGTAATGAACCCTGAATTTCCAGGTACGTGCATTAGTCTGACGTGGCGAAATGTCGATAACTCCAGCATCCCTCTCGGTTGTGTTGAGTATCTGGAGGGTGTGAAGCAACAAGAGACAGTAGGAAAGGTTTACACAGGGTCTTAATCTAAAAGGAAACCTTTGAGCGGGGCCCTGCTGCACGTCTGCGCTTGTGTCTCCGTTGTGCCGTATCCTGGAAGGGTGTAGCACGATTATCATCTGTTAAAAGAGAAGAACTTAGGTGAAAGTTGTCGTGCGAAAAATTGGTTATGCTTAATAAACCATTAAAATTCAATATAATTAAGGTTGAGCCGAACTGTAGCCTTTTTTCCATGCGGGAAGCTCCTAGCACCATATATGGGGGTATATTCATCAACCCAATCTCAGGTTTATCTAAGCTGTTACAGCTAGTGGTGCGCCGGACTCGTCTAGCCGTGTCCGCGGTCTTGACGACCGATCGTTTATGCTAGTTGGAGAGGCCATTTAGTGTTCGGCTGCTAAAGCCGCCTCACATTCTTTCGCGTGTAAGGAACGCTCAGTGTTTCCGCTAACTATGATGATGCCGCGTGGACCGGGCATCTTAAGCTTAAGATGAGCGTAATGCGGTACTGCATTAAAGCGAGCAAAGGCCGTTCTTCCGAGTAGTGCTTGATAGCCGCTTCGGAATGGAGCGATGTCGAAGGTTAACTTTTCACTTCGAAAGTTGTCGGGAGAACCTAATACAACCTCTAGTACGAGAGAACCCATGCAGCGGGTCTCTGGGCCTGGTATTACTCCTTTAAAGGTAGTATTGCTTTGGCTAATTCTCGTTGGGTCTATCCCCATTTTGCAGACTGTGTCCTGATATATCAGATTAAGACTACTGCCGCCATCCATAAGGACTCGGGTGAGATGGTATCCGTTGATTATTGGGTCTAGCACCAAGGCAGCCGATCCTCCATGCCGGACATTGGTCGGGCTATCCCTGTGATCAAAAGTGATCGGGCAGGCCGACCAAGGGTTGAACTTGGGGGTGACGGGCTCTAAGGCGCACACGTCTTGGAGTGCGTGTTTTCTCCTCCTCTTCGTCACGTGAATCATGTTCACTGTTTTGACCTCTGATGGGAAATTTTTCTGTCCCCCAGTGTTTTGCTGGCGAGGGTCATCCTCGTCTTCACTTGGTGTCTACCTCCCCTTGTGTTCGGCGTTTAGCTTACCGGCCTGCTTGAAAACCCAGCATTCTTTGTTGGTGTGATTCACAGGTTTTTCGGACGTGCCATGAATCTGACATAATCTATCTAGAATCTTGTTAGGCTAGACGGTCCATCTCCGCTTCTTTTAAATGGCTTCTTCCGTTGACCGGGTCGAGAGCCCCTGAATCTGCCGTTCACCGCCGTGTTGTCTGGGCTGTCTTCATTGCTTCGACGCTTACTTTTATTGCGTCATGGTTTTCCATTACCGTCCCTGACTTCGGATGTGCTTGGGTCGCTGGTGCCGCTACGGGCCAGCCAACTATGTTCGCCCGCGCAAAAGCGGGTCATAAGGCTTGTTAGGGCTGCCATTGTCCTCGGTTTTTCCTGGCTGAGGTGTCTGGCGAGCCATTCGTCCCGGACACTATGTTTGAAAGCCGCTAAAGCTTTGGCATCTGGGCAGTCGACGATCTGATTCTTCTTAGTGAGGAATCTATTCCCAAGCGGGCTGACTCTCCGGGCTGTTGAATTATATGACTTAAATCGTGTGCATCCGGAGGTCGGACATAGGTCCCTTGAAAATTAGCCCGAAAAGCATCCTCAAGCTCTTCCCAACTTCCGATTGAGTTTTCGGGGGGGGGGGGGGCTCTTCAGCCAGTGCCTGGCTGGTCCTTTCAACTTGAGGGGCAAGTATTTGATGGCGTGGAGATCATCTCCACGAGCCATATAGATATGAAGGATAAAGTCCTCGATCCAGACCCCAGGGTCTGTCGTTCCATCGTACGCCTCTATGTTTGGGCTTGAATCCCTCTGGAAATTTGTGATCCAGCACCTCATCGGTGAAGCATAGGGGGTGCGCAGCACCCCTTTACTTGGATGTGTCATGACGTTCTGACGGTTGTAGTGTTCGGTTTTGATTCTGTGCCGGAGTGCGCTTCCTAGATCTGTAGATGGACTTGGTCATACCGGCATCGTTAGCCGCCCTATCGCGGCCACGGGGTGGTCGATCCGGCTCATCGGCCGTTTTATTTTTGGCTGTATAGGCTCTAAAGCCTCGTCATCGAGTTCAGGCAACAGCTTGCACTTTGGAGTGTCGACTGCCATCGTACTTTTCTGCAGTGTCGAGCACTTGTTCCATCTACTGTTGAGTGTATTCTACGCGGCTTTGAGCCTTTGCTTCTGCTTCTTTAGACTTCTCGAAGTGGCGATAAGCCTTCTCTGGAGGTTCTCTTGCTCCAAGTGCCTTCCCGGGATGATGTGTGCATCGTTGTCCGGACTGTTCTCCTCTCCAGAGACATGTTGATTAGCTTTATCCTCGGCACCGCCGTGATCGGAAAGCGGCCCCGTACTATATTCGCCGTCCGCTAGCTCGTCCTGCTCTATTGCTGGGTCCGTGTGGTCGTTGTTTCCTCTGGAGTTGACCGGGGTATTATTTTTTCTTGCGCTATTATCGCTGTTTTTGCCGAGGCGGGATTTGGAGCGGCACCTACGCTGTCGCTTTGGTTGCTTCTCGAGGGAACTATCCCTCGCTGCATCCTTCCATTCCTCGTTATTGTTTTCTTTGGGTGTATCCACCATATATATATCGTGTGATGAGGTGGCTGTCCAGCGCCCTGTAGGCGGTGGTTACTGTTCCTCTCCTACATCGTCGTCCATACTGTCGATGTCTTCGGAGTACAAATCGATCATGTCGTTTAAGTCGTTGACAGTGGCTATTAAGTGGGTGGTGGGTGGGAAACAAATTTCTTCATCGTCCGCTTCCCGCTCGAGCCGGACATAGTTCGGCCAAGGGCCTCCTAACAAGGAGAGAGACCTTAATGAACTTAGCACATTGCCAAAGGGCGAGTGCTGAAAGATATCCGCGGAGGTAAACTCCATGATCAGCGCCCAATCAGATTCGATAGGCATGGACACAGGCGGTTCGGAGCCTATGGCCGGGGACGAATCCAAGGATCCGGCAACACAGGTCTCATAGGAGGTGAAGTCAGTATTCGGTTCTCTCGCCACTGAGTGTGTGGCCTCCGAGGCGGGGTCCATCCACCCGTCGTCGCACGGCGCAATCGGCTTCGGATCTTGGGCCGGAGTAGCCACAGGTGTGATCTCGCGAACTCCGTCCGACGCAGAGCTAAGTCATGCTCGTCCTGACTGTGCGGCGCACCTGACATGGGATAGAATGTGTCAAAGATCAAGTCTCCGCGGATGTCGGTAGTATAGTTTAAGCTTACAAACCTGACCTGACAGCCAGGGGCGTAGCTTTCGATCTACTCTAGATGGCCAAGCGAATTGGCCCGCAGTACGAAGCCGCCAAATACGAAGATCTGTCCCGGGAGGAAAGCCTCACCCTAGATCGCATCATTGTCGATGATCGAAGGAGCCTTCAAGCCTAATGGTGACGGCACAGTGGAACTCTCAATGAAAGCACCAATGTCGGTGTCAAAACCAGTGGATGTTGATAGGGGGTCCCGAACTGTGCGTCTAAGGAGGATGGTAACAGGAGGTGGGGGACACAATGTTTACCCAGGTTCGGGCCCTCTCGATGAAGGTAATACCCTACTTCCTGCTTGATTGATCTTGATGATATGAGTATTACAATAGTTGATCTACCACGAGGTCGTAGAGGCTAAACCCTAGAAGCTAGCCTATGATTATGATTGTTGTTTTCCTCCGGACTAAACCCTTCGGTTTATATAGACATGGGAGGGGGCTAGGATTACACAGATTCGGTTACAAGGGAGGAGATCTACATATCCAAATTGCCAAGCTTGCCTTCCACGCCAAGGAGAGTCCCATCTGGACACGGGACAAAGTCTTGAGTCTTGTATCTTCATACTCCAACAGTCTGGCTAAAGTATATAGTCCGGCTGTCCGAGGACCCCCTAATCCAGGACTCCCTCAATAACCTTGTAGGATGCTTGTCTCTGGATGGTTTCGGTTCTGACAAAAGCGCTTCAGTATTCCCATGAACCGCTCGAAGGGATACATGTTGTGAAGAAACACGGGACCACAATACTTTATCTCGTCGACAAGGTGCACAGTGAGATGGACCATGACATCAAAGAATGATGGTGGGAAAAACCACTAGTAGAAAAGAGGGCTTTGGTTCAAGCCGGGTCAGCCCATTAGTCCCGGTTCAGTGCAGAACCAGGACCCATGGGGGCATTGGTCCCGGTTCGTGAGGCCAGGGGCCTGCCGGGCCTCATGGGGGCATTGGTCCCCGTTCGTCTGGCCCCTTTGGTCCCGGTTGGTGGGACGGACCGGGAACAATGGGCCTCGCTCCTGGCCCACCACCATTGCTCCCGGTTGGTGGCTTGAACCGGGACCACATGCTGCCCTTTAGTCCCGGTACATGCCACTAACCGGGACCAATGAGGTGCCTATATATACCCCTCGCCCGGGAGCAGAGCACTCCAGTGCTCTGTTTTCTCTAGCCGGCGAGGGGAGGGCTTTGTGGTGCTCTAGATCACCTCCTATGCACATGAGGTGTTCGATGAAATGCCCGAGCCACACTAGTTAAGCTTTCTCCTCTCGAAGCTCAACCTCAAAGCTCCATTTTCCTCAAGATTTGTCTAGGTTTAGCGGCCTGGCACGTCCCATTCCCGTCTTCACCGCCGTCGATCGCCCGTGCCGATCTCGTCACCGGCACCACCGTGGTGAGCCTCTTGTTCTTATCTTCTTTCTGAAAGAAAAAATTCTTACTTTAGATAGATACTTGTCTAATTTTCATACTATTTTATTGCTTGTTATTATATAGTGTGATGGTTTTGGTATCCGCCCCCGTCGGCCCTCGTCCTGTCTATGATTCGGATGTGGTATATATTATCTTTATAACTATTGGTTCATTTATTGTTTATGAAAATTATGCCGACCAACGTGACATAGATTTTATTTATCTAGGAGGTATGTGAACTGGAAATTCCAACCGACCCTATTGTCGAGAGGTTAAATTTAGTTGAAGAAGAAAACAATTTCTTGAAGGAAAAAATAAAAAATATTGAGGAGGAGAAGATGATATTGGAGTTGCATGTTGCGGATGTCGTCGATGATCACAAGATCAAGATGGATGCAATGTGCTTGAAGATTAGAAAGATTAGAAAATATGCCATTCATACCTAGGCTTGGTATCATTATGCCATTGGATCAATTGTTACCTTGGTTGCGATTATGATCGCATTTGTTTTCGCATTGAAATGTTTTACATAGTTTCAATGTATGGTTTAATTAATTAGATGCTTTGGAGAGCTATATGTTGTTAGATGAGAACTATGTATGTACTTTGGTTTTAATGTGATGATGAACTTCTATTAATTCGGTCACTTAATTATCTATTCGTGATGTTCTGTAATGGTTTTTGACACACTTAATATATAATGCATGCAGATGAACCGGCAATGGATGTACGGTGACAAACACACCTCTGAGTACATTAAGGGCATGCATGATTTTCTCGAAGTGGCTGAGGCAAACAAGCAGAATGGTTTTATGTGTTGTCCATGCCCTAAATGTGGGAATACGAAGTCTTACTCTGACCGGAAAATCCTTCACACCCACCTGCTTTACAAGGGTTTCATGCCACACTATAATGTTTGGACGAGGCACAGAGAAATAGGGGTTATGATGGAAGACGGCGAAGAAGAATAGGATGATGATAGCTATGTGCCCCCTGAATACGGTGATGCTGCAATGGGGGAAGCTACTGAAGATCAAGAGGAACCAGACGATGTGCCCAATGATGCTGCAACGGGGGAAGCTGCTGAAGATCAAGAGGAGCTAGACGATGTGCCCGATGATAATGATCTTCGCCGGGTCATTGTCGATGCAAGGACGTAATGCAAAAGTCAAAAGGAGAAACTGAAGTTCGATCGCATGTTAGAGGATCACAAAAAAGGGTTGTACCCCAATTGTGAAGATGGCAACACAAAGCTCGGTACCATACTGGAATTGCTGCAGTGGAAGGCAGAGAATGCTGTGCCTGACAAAGGATTTGAGAAGCTACTGAAAATATTGAAGAAGAAGCTTTCAAAGGATAACGAATAGCCCGACAGTACATACGCAGCAAAGAAGGTCGTATGCCCTCTAGGATTGGAGGTGCAGAAGGTACATGGATGCCCTAATGACTGCATCCTCTACCGTGGTGCGTACAAGGATCTGAACGCATGCCCGGTATGTGGTGCATTGCGGTATAAGATCAGACGAGATGACCCTGATGATGTTGACGGCGAGCCCCCAGGAAGAGGGTTCCTGCGAAGGTGATGTGGTATGCTCCTATAATACCACGGTTGAAACGTCTGTTCAGAAACGAAGAGCATGCCAAGTTGATGCGATGGCACAGTGAGGACCGTAAGAAAGACGAGAAGTTGAGAGCACCCGCTGACGGGTCGCAGTGGAGAATAATCGAGAGAAAGTATTGGGCTGAGTTTGCAACTGACCCGAGGAACGTATGGTTTGGTTTAAGCGCGGATGGCATTAATCCTTTCGTGGAGCAGAGCAGCAATCATAGCACCTGGTCCGTGACTCTATGTATGTATAACCTTCCTCCTTGGATGTGCATGAAGCGGAAGTTCATTATGATGCCAGTTCTCATCCAAGGCCCTAAGCAACCCGGGAATGACATTGATGTGTACCAAAGGCCATTAGTTGATGAACTTTTACAGTTGTGGAATGGAAACGGTGTACGTACGTGGGATGAGCACAAACATGAGGAATTTAACCTGCACACATTGTTGTTTGTAACCAGCAATGATTGGCCCGCTCTCAATAACCTTTCAGGACAGACAAACAAGGGATACCATGCATGCACGCACTGTTTAGATCAAACTAAAAGTATATACCTGGACAAATGCAGAAAGAATTGTTGGGGAACGTAGTAATTTCAAAAAATTTCCTACGCACACGCAAGATCATGGTGATGCATAGCAACGAGGGGAGAGTATGATATACGTACCCTTGTAGATCGCAACGGAAGCGTTTGACACAACGTAGAGGAAGTAGTCGTACGTCTTCTTCCCGGTCCGACCGATCCAAGCACCGTTACTCCGGCACCTCCGAGTTCTTAGCACACGTTCAGCTCGATGATGATCCTCGGGCTCCGATCCAGCAAAGCGTCGAGGAAGAGTTCCGTCAGCACGACGGCGTGGTGACGATCTTGATGTACTACTGACGCAGGGCTTCGCCTAAGCACTGCGACAATATGACCGAGGTGGAATTTGGTGGCAGGGGGCACCGCACACGGCTAAGGAAAGATCTCAATGATCAATTGTGTGTCTAGAGGTGCCCCTGCCCCCGTATATAAAGGGGCAAAGGGGGAGGGGTGCGGCAGCCATAGGAGGAGTCCTACTCCCGCTGGGAGTAGGACTACCCTCCAATCCTATTCCTAATAGGACTCCCCAAGTGGGGAAAGAGAGAGGGGCTGGCCGGCCACCTTCCCTAGTCCTAACAGGACTAGGGGAAGGGGGGAGGCGCGCAGCCCATGAGGGAAGCCCTTTCACCTTTCCACCAAGGCCCATGTTGGCCCATTTGGCTCCCGGGGGGTTCCAGTAACCCTCCCGGTATTCTGGTAAAATCCCGATTTCACCCGGAACACTTCCGATGTCCAAACATAGGCTTCCAATATATCAATCTTTATGTCTCGACCATTTCGAGACTCCTCGTCATGTCCGTGATCACATCCGGGACTCCAAACAACCTTCGGTACATCAAAATGCAGAAACTCATAATAACTGTCATCGTAACGTTAAGCGTGCGGACCCTACGATTCGAGAACAATGTAGACATGACCGATACACATCTCCGGTCAATAACCAATAGCGGGACCTAGATGCCCATATTGGCTCCTACATATTCTACGAAGATCTTTATCGGTCAGACCGCATAACAACATACGTTGTTCCCTTTGTCATCGGTATGTTACTTGCCCGAGATTCGATCGTCAGTATCCAATACTTAGTTCAATCTCGTTACCGGCAAGTCTCTTTACTCGTTCCGTAATACATCATCTCGCAACTAACTCATTGGTTGCAATGCTTGCAAGGCTTTATGTGATGTGCATTACCGAGAAGGCCCTGAGATACCTCTCCGACGATCGGAGTGACAAATCCTAATCTCGAAATACGCCAACCCAACATCTACCATTGGAGACACCTGTAGTACTCCTTTATAATCACCCAGTTACGTTGTGACGTTTGGTAGTACCCAAAGAGTTCCTCCGGCAAACGGGAGTTGCATAATCTCATAGTCATAGGAACATGTATAAGTCATGGATAAAGCAATAGCAACATACTAAACGATCGGGTGCTAAGCTAATATAATGGGTCATGTCAATCAGATCATTCAACTAATGATGTGACCTCGTTAATCAAATAACAACTCTTTGTTCATGGTTAGGAAACATAACCATCTTTGATTAACGAGCTAGTCTAGTAGAGGCATACTAGTGAAACTCTGTTTGTCTATGTATTCACACATGTATTATGTTTCCGGTTAATACAATTCTAGCATGAATAATAAACCTTTATCATGATATAAGGAAATAAATAATAACTTTATTATTGCCTCTAGGGCATATTTCCTTCAGTCTCCCACTTGCACTAGAGTCAATAATCTAGATTACACTGTAATGATCCTAACACCCATGGAGTCTTGGTGCTGATCATGTTTTGCTCGTGGAAGAGGCTTAGTCAACGGGTCTGCAACATTCAGATCCGTATGTATCTTGCAAATCTCTATGTCTCCCACCTGGACTAGATCCCGGATGGAGTTGAAGCGTCTCTTGATGTGTTTGGTCCTTTTGTGAAATCTGGATTCCTTTGCCAAGGCAATTGCACCAGTATTGTCACAAAAGATTTTCATTGGACCCGATGCACTAGGTATGACATCTAGATCGGATATGAACTCCTTCATCCAGACTCCTTCGTTTGCTGCTTCCGAAGCAGCTATGTACTCCGCTTCACATGTAGATCCCGCTACGACGCTTTGTTTAGAACTGCACCAACTGACAGCTCCACCATTTAATGTAAACACGTATCCGGTTTGCGATTTAGAATCGTCCGGATCAGTGTCAAAGCTTGCATCAACGTAACCTCTTACAGTGAGCTCTTTGCCACCTCCATATATGAGAAACATATCCTTAGTCCTTTTCAGGTATTTCAGGATGTTCTTGACCGCTGTCCAGTGATCCACTCCTGGATTACTTTGGTACCTCCCTGCTAAACTTATAGCAAGGCACACATCAGGTCTGGTACACAGCATTGCATACATGATAGAGCCTATGGCTGAAGCATAGGGAACATCTTTCATTTTCTCTCTATCTTCTGCAGTGGTCGGGCTTTGAGTCTTACTCAATCTCACACCTTGTAACACAGGCAAGAACCCTTTCTTTGCTTGATCCATTTTGAACTTCTTCAAAATCTTGTCAAGGTATGTGCTTTGTGAAAGTCCAATTAAGCGTCTTGATCTATCTCTATAGATCTTTATGCCTAATATGTAAGCAGCTGCTCCGAGGTCTTTCATTGAAAAACTTTTATTCAAGTATCCCTTTATGCTATCCAGAAATTCTATATCATTTCCAATCAGTAATATGTCATCCACATATAATATTAGAAATGCTACAGAGCTCCCACTCACTTTCTTGTAAGTACAGGCTTCTCCGAAAGTCTGTATAAAACCAAATGCTTTGATCACACTATCAAAGCGTTTATTCCAACTCCGAGAGGCTTGCACCAGTCCATAAATGGACCGCTGGAGCTTGCACACTTTGTTAGCTCCCTTTGGATCGACAAAACCTTCCGGTTGCATCATATACAACTCTTCTTCCAGAAATCCATTCAGGAATGCAGTTTTGACATCCATCTGCCAAATTTCATAATCATAAAATGCGGTAATTGCTAACATGATTCGGACAGACTTAAGCATCGCTACGGGTGAGAAAGTCTCATCGTAGTCAATCCCTTGAACTTGTCGAAAACCTTTTGCGACAAGTCGAGCTTTGTAGACAATAACATTACCATCAGCGTCAGTCTTCTTCTTAAAGATCCATTTGTTCTCAATTGCTTGCCGATCATCGGGCAAGTCAACCAAAGTCCATACTTTGTTCTCATACATGGATCCCATCTCAGATTTCATGGCTTCAAGCCACTTTGCGGAATCTGGGCTCACCATCGCTTCTTCATAGTTCGTAGGTTCATCATGATCTAATATCATGACCTCCAGAACAGGATTACCGTACCACTCTGGTGCGGATCTCACTCTAGTTGATCTACGAGGTTCAGTAGTATCTTGATCTAAAGTTTCATGATCATCATCATTAGCTTCCTCACTTATTGGTGTAGGTGTCGCAGAAACAGTTTTCTGTGATGTACTACTTCTCAATAAAGGAGTAGGTACAGTTACCTCGTCAAGTTCTACTTTCCTCCCACTCACTTCTTTCGAAAGAAACTCCTTCTCTAGAAAGTTTCCGAACTTAGCAACAAAAGTCTTGCCTTCGGATCTGTGATAGAAGGTGTATCCAACAGTTTCCTTTGGATATCCTATGAAGACACATTTCTCCGATTTGGGTTCGAGCTTATCAGGTTGAAGCTTTTTCACATAAGCATCGCAGACCCAAACTTTAAGAAACGACAACTTTGGTTTCTTGCCAAACCATAGTTCATAAGGCGTCGTCTCAATGGATTTAGATGGTGCCCTATTTAACGTGAATGCGGCCGTCTCTAGAGCGTATCCCCAAAACGATAGCGGTAAATCAGTAAGAGACATCATAGATCGCACCATATCTAGTAAAGTACGATTACGACATTCGGACACACCATTACGCTGTGGTGTTCCGGGTGGCGTGAGTTGCGAAACTATTCCACAATTTTTCAAATGTACACCAAATTCGTAACTCAAATATTCTCCTCCACGATCAGATCGTAGAAACTTTATTTTCTTGTTACGATGATTTTCAACTTCACTCTGAAATTCTTTGAAC
Source organism: Aegilops umbellulata (assembly GCA_032464435.1). NCBI lineage: Eukaryota > Viridiplantae > Streptophyta > Magnoliopsida > Poales > Poaceae > Aegilops > Aegilops umbellulata. The sequence continues at coordinate 387,898,889 of CP136057.1, read as the reverse complement.
TTTTCAAATGTTTCAGACTTGTGTTTCATTAAGTAGATATACCCATATCTGCTTAAGTCATCTGTGAAGGTGAGAAAATAACGATATCCGCCACGAGCCTCAATATTCATCGGTCCACATACATCGGTATGTATGATTTCCAACAAATCTGTTGCTCTCTCCATAGTACCGGAGAACGGTGTTTTAGTCATCTTGCCCATGAGGCACGGTTCGCAAGTACCAAGTGATTCATAATCAAGTGGTTCCAAAAGTCCATCAGTATGGAGTTTCTTCATGCGCTTTACACCGATATGACCTAAACGACAGTGCCACAAATAAGTTGCACTTTCATTGTCAACTCTGCATCTTTTGGCTTCAACATTATGAATATGTGTATCACTACTATCGAGATTCATCAAAAATAGACCACTCTTCAAAGGCGCATGACCATAAAAGATATTACTCATATAAATAGAACAACCATTATTCTCTGATTTAAATGAATAACCGTCTCGCATTAAACAAGATCCAGATAAAATGTTCATGCTCAACGCTGGCACCAAATAACAATTATTTAGGTCTAATATTAATCCCGAAGGTAGATGTAGAGGTAGCGTGCCGACCGCGATCACATCGACTTTGGAACCGTTTCCCACGCGCATCGTCACCTCATCCTTTGCTAGTGTCCACTTATTCTGTAGTCCCTGTTTCGAGTTGCAAATATTAGCAACAGAACCAGTATCAAATACCCAGGTGCTACTGCGAGCATTAGTAAGGTACACATCAATAACATGTATTTCACATATACCTTTGTTCACCTTGCCATCCTTCTTATCCGCCAAATACTTGGGGCAGTTCCGCTTCTAGTGACCAGTCTGCTTGCAGTAGAAGCACTCAGTTTCAGGCTTAGGTCCAGACTTGGGTTTCTTCTCTTGAGCAGCAACTCGCTTGCCGTTCTTCTTGAAGTTCCCCTTTTTCTTCCCTTTGCCCTTTTTCTTGAAACTAGTGGTTTTGTTAACCATCAACACTTGATGCTCCTTCTTGATTTCTACCTCCGCAACTTTTAGCATTGCGAAGAGCTCGGGAATAGTCTTGTTCATCCCTTGCATATTATAGTTCATCACGAAGCTCTTGTAGCTTGGTGGCAGTGATTGGAGAATTCTGTCAATGACGCAATCATCTGGAAGAGTAACTCCCAATTGAATCAAGTGATTATTATACCCAGACATTTTGAGTATATGCTCACTGACAGAACTGTTCTCCTCCATCTTGCAGCTATAGAACTTATTGGAGACTTCATATCTCTCAATCCGGGCATTCGCTTGAAATATTAACTTCAACTCCTGGAACATCTCATATGCTCCATGACGTTCAAAACGTCGTTGAAGTCCCGGTTCTAAGCCGTAAAGCATGGCACACTGAACTATCGAGTAGTCATCAGCTTTGCTCTGCCAGACGTTCATAACTTCTGGTGTTGCTCTAGCAGCAGGCCTGGCACCTAGCGGTGCTTCCAGGACGTAATTCTTCTGTGCAGCAATGAGGATAATCCTCAAGTTACGGACCCAGTCCGTGTAATTGCTACCATCATCTTTCAACTTTGCTTTCTCAAGGAACGCATTAAAATTTAACGGAACAACAGCACGAGCCATCTATCTACAATCAACATAAACAAGCAAGATACTATCAGGTACTAAGTTCATGATAAGTTTATGTTCAGTTAATCAAATTAATTAAGAACTCCCACTTAGATAGACATCCCTCTAATCCTCTAAGTGATCACGTGATCCAAATCAACTAAACCATAACCGATCATCACGTGATATGGAGTAGTTTTCAATGGTGAACATCGTTATGTTGATCATATCTACTACATGATTCACGCTCGACCTTTCGGTCTCCGTGTTCCGAGGTCATATCTTATATGCATAGCTCGTCAAGTATAACCTGAGTATTCCGCGTGTGCAACTGTTTTGCACAAGTTGTATTTGAACGTAGAGCCTATCACACCCGATCATCACGTGGTGTCTCAGCACGAAGAACTTTTGCAACGGTGCATACTCAGGGAGAACACTTCTTGATAATTTAGTGAGAGATCATCTTATAATGCTACCGTCAATCAAAGCAAGATAAGATGCATAAAAGATAAACATCACATGCAATCAATATCTCGTGCTTGTGATCTCCATCTTCGAAGCACCGTCATGATCACCATCGTCACCGGCGCGACACCTTGATCTCCATCGTAGCATCGTTGTCGTCTCGCCAATCTTATGCTTCCACGACTATCACTACCTCTTAGTAATAAAGTAAAGCATTACATCGCGATTGCATTGCATACAATAAAGCGACAACCATATGGCTCCTACCAGTTGCCGATAACTCGGTTACAAAACATGATCATCTCATACAATAAAATTTAGCATCATGTCTTGAACATATCACATCACAACATGCCCTGCAAAAACAAGTTAGATGTCCTCTACTTTGTTGTTGCAAGTTTTACGTGGCTGCTACGGGCTTAAGCAAGAACTCATCTTACCTACGCATCAAAACCACAACGATAGTTTGTCAAATAGAATCCGTTTTAACCTTCTCAAGGACCGGGCGTAGCCACACTCGGTTCAACTAAAGTTGGAGAGACAGTCTTCCGCAAGCCATCTATGTGCAAAGCACGTCGAGGGAACCGGTCTCGCGTAAGAGTACGCGTAAGGTTGGTCCGGATCGTCTCGTCCAACAATACCGCCGAACCAAAGTATGACATGCTGGTAGGCAGTATGACTTATATCGCCCACAACTCACTTGTGTTCTACTCGTGCAAATAACATCAAACCATAAAACCTGGCTCTGATACCACTGTTGGGGAACGTAGTAATTTCAAAAAATTTCCTACGCACACGCAAGATCATGGTGCTGCATAGCAACGAGGGAAGAGTATGATCTACGTACCCTTGTAGATCGCAACGGAAGCGTTTGACACAACGTAGAGGAAGTAGTCGTACGTCTTCTTCCCGGTCCGACCGATCCAAGCACCGTTACTCTGGCACCTCCGAGTTCTTAGCACATGTTCAGCTCGATGATGATCCTCGGGCTCCGATCCAGCAAAGCGTCGAGGAAGAGTTCCGTCAGCACGACGGCGTGGTGACAATCTTGATGTACTACTGACGCAGGGCTTCGCCTAAGCACTGCGACAATATGACCGAGGTGGAATTTGGTGGCAGGGGGCACCGCACACGGCTAAGGAAAGATCTCAATGATCAATTGTGTGTCTAGAGGTGCCCCTGCCCCCGTATATAAAGGGGCAAAGGGGAAGGGGTGCGGCAGCCATAGGAGGATTCCTACTCCCGCTGGGAGTAGGACTCCCCTCCAATCCTATTCCTAATAGGACTCCCCAAGTGGGGAAAGAGAGAGGGGCTGGCCGGCCACCTTCCCTAGTCCTAATAGGACTAGGGGAAGGGGGGGAGGCGCGCAGCCCATGAGGGCTGCCCTTTCACCTTTCCACCAAGGCCCATGTTGGCCCATTTGGCTCCCGGGGGGTTCCGGTAACCCTCCCAGTATTCTGGTAAAATCCTGATTTCACCCGGAACACTTCCGATGTCCAAACATAGGCTTCCAATATATCAATCTTTACGTCTCGACCATTTCGAGAGTCCTCGTCATGTCCGTGATCACATCCGGGACTCCGAACAACCTTCGGTACATCAAAATGCATAAACTCATAATAACTGTCATTGTAACGTTAAGCGTGCGGACCCTACGGTTCGAGAACAATGTAGACATGACCGAGACACATCTCCGGTCAATAACCAATAGCGGGACCTGGATGCCCATATTGGCTCCTACATATTCTACGAAGATCTTTATCGGTCAGACCGCATAACAACATACGTTGTTCCCTTTGTCATCGGTATGTTACTTGCCCGAGATTCGATCATCAGTATCCAATACTTAGTTCAATCTCATTACCGGCAAGTCTCTTTACTCGTTCCGTAATACATCATCCCACAACTAACTTATTAGTTGCAATGCTTGCAAGGCTTGAGTGATGTGCATTACCGAGAGGGCCCAGAGATACCTCTCCGACGATCGGAGTGACAAATCCTAATCTCGAAATACGCCAACCCAACATCTACCATTGGAGACACCTGTAGTACTCCTTTATAATCACCCAGTTACGTTATGACGTTTGGTAGTACCCAAAGTGTTCCTCCGGCAAACGGGAGTTGCATAATCTCATAGTCATAGGAACATGTATAAGTCATGGATAAAGCAATAGCAACATACTAAACGATCGGGTGCTAAGCTAATATAATGGGTCATGTCAATCAGATCATTCAACTAATGATGTGACCTCGTTAATCAAATAACAACTCTTTGTTCATGGTTAGGAAACATAACCATCTTTGATTAACGAGCTAGTCTAGTAGAGGCATACTAGTGACACTCTGTTTGTCTATGTATTCACACATGTATTATGTTTCCGGTTAATACAATTCTAGCATGAATAATAAACCTTTATCATGATATAAGGAAATAAATAATAACTTTATTATTGCCTCTAGGGCATATTTCCTTCAAGAATGTGTACCTGGGCCATCGTAGATTTATTCTGACCAACCATCAATGTTGAAAGAAAGGCAAGCATTTCAAAGGCGAGGCAGATCACCAGAAGAAGCCCGCCATGCGTACAAGTGATCTCGTACTTGCTATGGTCAATGATTTACACGTAATCTTTGGAAAGGGTCTCGGTGGACTAGCTATTCCGAATGACGCTGAGGGACACGCACCCATGTGGAAGAAGAAATCTATATTTTGGGACCTACCGTACTGGAAAGACCTAGAGGTCCGATCTTCAATCGACGTGATGCACGTGACGAAGAACCTTTGCGTGAACCTGCTAGGCTTCTTGGGCGTGTATGGGAAGACAAAAGATACACCTGAGGCACGGGAGGACCTGCAACATTTGCACAAAAAAGACAACATGCCTCCGAAGTAGTATGAAGGTCCTGCCAGCTACGCTCTTACGAAAGAAGAGAAAGAAATCTTCTTTGAATGCCTGCTCAGTATGAAGGTCCCGACTGGCATCTCATCGAATATAAAGGGAATAATAAATATGCGAGAGAAAAAGTTCCAGAACCTAAAGTCTCATGACTGCCACGTGATTATGATGCAACTGCTTCCGGTTGCATTGAGGGGGCTTCTACCGGAAAAGGTCTGATTAGCCATTGTGAAGCTATGTGCATTCCTCAATGCAATATCTCAGAAGGTGATCGATCCAGAAATCGTACCAAGGCTAAGGAGTGATGTGGCGCAATGTCTTGTCAGTTTTGAGCTGGTGTTCCCACCATCCTTCTTCAATATCATGACGCACGTCCTAGTTCATCTAGTCGGCGAGATTGTCATTCTCAGGCCCGTATTTCTACACAATATGTTCCCCTTTGTGAGGTTCATGGGAGTCCTAAAGAATTATGTCCGTAACCGCGCTAGGCCAGAAGGAAGCATCTCCATGGGCCATCAAATAGAGGATGTCATTGGGTTTTGTGTTGACTTCATTCCTGGCCTTAAGAAGATAGGTCTCCCTAAATCGTGGTATGAGGGGAGACTGACTGGAAAAGGCACGCTAGGAGCGAACTCAATAATATGCAGGGACGGGCATTCTTGGTCTCAAGCACACTACACAGTTCTACAGAACTCTACCTTGGTGACCCCGTATGTCGATGAACACAAGAACAGTCTGCGCTCCAAACACCCGGAGCAGTGTGACGACTGGATTACATGTGAACACATCAGGACTTTCAGCAGTTGGTTGGAAACACGTCTCAGAGGTGACACCACTGTTTGTGATGAGTTGTACTCGTTGTCCAGGGGACCATCTTCGACCGTATTGACTTACAAAGGATACGAGATAAATGGGAATACATTTTACACGATCGCCCAAGATCAAAAGTGCACCAACCAAAACAGTGATGTCCGCTTTGATGCAACAACCGAGAGGGGAAAGGACACATATTATGGTTACATAATGGACATATGGGAACTTGACTACGGACATGATTTTAAGGTCCCTTTGTTTAAGTGCAAATGGGTCAATCTGTCAGGAGGCGGGGTACAGGTAGACCCACAATACGGAATGACAGCAGTGGATCTGAACAATCTTTGGTACATTGACGAACCGTTCGTCCTAGCCACTGATGTGGCACAGGTTATCTATGTGAAGGACATGTCTATCAGACCGAGAAAAAGAAAAGATAAGGAAGCGAATACATCATACGATGAGCCAAAGCGCCACATAATTCTTTCAGGAAAAAGGGACATCGTGGGAGTGGAGGGCAAGACAGACATGTCTAGAGATTATGAAAAGTTTCATGAAATTCCTCCCTTCAAAGTCAAGGCTGACCCAAGCATCCTGATAAACGATGAAGATTATCCATGGTTACGGCGCAATAAGCAAATGACACAAGCAAAGAAAAAGTGAAGACTTTCTCCCGCAACTATTATGATGATACCATGCCAACTTTGTAACAGACGAGTATGATACCATTGTCCGTTTTGTACATGCACATGCTATGTGGGTAAAATTATGATACCATGCCAACTTTCAACTTTTTCAAAGTTCATTTGAAATGCTTTAATATCTTATGGTTCGGCCCTCGTAATACCATTAATCTCGGTTCGCTCCTTGTCAACTATGTTCTCACCAACAACACTCAAGAGGGCAGCCACATGGGACATTGGTCCCGGCTCGTCTGGACCTTTTGGTCCCAGTTCCACGCACGAACTGGGACCAATGCGCCTCGCCCCTGGCCCATGACCATTAGTCCCGGTTTGTGCCACAAACCGGGACTAAAGGGTTGGTCCTCGTTGCAGTCAGAGTTTAGTCCCACCTCGCCAACTGAAGGGCGCTCACACCTGTTTATAAGCCCGTCCCTCTCTGCCTTGTTGAGCTCCTCTCAAAGTGAAAATAGATGCCCTTATACAGGAAATTTGACCTAAATTCATAGTGAATTTCTCTAAAATTCATAGAAATTTATTATGAATTTAGGTTGAATTTTCTATAGGCGCATCTATGTTCATTTTTTTAGTAAAGTTAATCACAAACTTGTGATTCACACAAATTTCAAAGAATTCAAATTTTAACTATTCAAATTTGAAAACTAATGGCACTAACAGAAAGTTTATAATTTTTCTAAAACTAATAATTTTGCTGACCTAAAAGCAAAAGAATTAAAAATTAAAGAAAAAACAAAAGAAAATAAATGATGCAAAAAACAAAACAAAAAAATTGAAAAAAACTATTTTTATAGTAAAGTTAATCACAAACTTGTGATTCACACAAATTTTAAAGAATTCAAATTTTAACTATTCAAATTTGAAAACTAATGGCACTAACAGAAAATTTATAATTTTTCTAAAACTAATGGCACTAACAGAAAGTATATAATTTTTCTGACCTAAAAGCAAGAAGAATTAAAAAATAAAGCAAAAAACAAAAGAAAATAAATAATGCAAAAAACAAAACAAAAAAATGAAAAAAAACTATTTTTATAGTAAAGTTAATCATAAACTTGTGATTCACACAAATTTCAAAGAATTCAAATTTTAACTATCCAAATTTGAAAACTAATGGCACTAATAGTAAGTTTATAATTTTTCTGACCTAAAAGCAAAAAGAATTAAAAATAAAGAAAAAACAAAAGAAAATAAATAATGCAAAAACAAAACAAAAAAATGGAAAAATAAAATAAAAAAACAGCCACCTATTGGGCCACCATGGCGTGAATACGAATAGAAACCCAACCTGGGCCAGGATTCAGGCCCACAGAAGGCCCAATAGGCCCACAGACAGCATAGTGTGAAATTAGGCCCGTAAGCCTGCATTTGAGAGGAGCTCGAGAGGGCAGCCGCAGTGGGGCTTATAAAACCACTCTGAGCCCCTCTCAACTAGCGAGGTGGGACTAAACTTTTGGGCGCGGGCAGCGCAAGGCCTTTGGTCCCGGTTGGTGGCACCAACCGGGACTAAAGGTGGGAATTGGTCCCGGTTGGTGGCACCAACCGGGACCCGGTTGGTGCCACCAACTGGGACCGATGCCCACCTTTAGTCCCGGTTGGTGCCACTAACCGGGACCAAAGGCCTCTGTTTCCCGCCATTTGGGCAGCTGAAAACTGACCTTTGGTCCTGGTTGGTGGCACCAACCGGGACTAAAGGGGGCCATTGGTCCCGGTTGGTGCCACGAACCGGTACCAATGGCTTTGCTATATAAGAAAACACTTAGCATTTTCTATTTTCATCTCTGCAGTTGCCCGCGCTGACGCCGCCGCCAGGCTGCCCGATTCAGCTCACCCCGCTGACGCTGTCGCCGCTCCCGTCGTCGCCCGCGCCCCGCACCGTCACCACCCCGCGCCGCCCCGACGCCGTTGCCGCACGCCACCCTGCACCGTCGCGGTCACCTCCCTGCGCCGCCCCGACGCCGTCGCCGCCCCGCGTCGCCCCGACCTTGACGCCTTGACGCCACCGCTGCCCTGCGTCGCCCCAACGCCGTCCCCTGCCCCGCGCGCCACCGCCTCTGCCTTAGGCCGGCCCCGACCTCGCCGTCGCCGACGCCGCCCATAGTGAGCCCCCGCGCCCTGCCCTGCCCCCTACCGCCACCGCCGCCCATAGTGATGCTTTTTTTGCATATATGTTGATGTATGGATATATGTTGATGTATGGATATATGTATGATGTTTTTTTGCATATATGTTGATGTAATTTTTTTGCGTATATGTTGATGTATGGATATATGCTTTGTTGTATGTATGTATTTTTTCAATTGTAATGATGTTTTAAAAATACATATATGCAAAAGTTAGATTTTTAGAAAAGTTTTATATATTTAGGAAGAAGGAATAGAAGGAAGAAGAAGCAAGAAGAAAAATTTATATATATATATATATATATATATATATATGCAAAAGTTACATTTTTAGAAAAGTTTTATATATCTAGCTAGGAAAGGAAGAAGAAGAAAAAGAATGAGAGGAAAAAGGAAAATAAGAAGAGGAAGAAAGGAGAAGAAGAGGAGAAATAAATAAGAAGAGGAAAAAAGAAGAAAAAGAAGAGGAGAAGAAGAAAGGACTAGACGAGACAAAGAAAAAATAGAAAATATTCTATTTTTTCTTCTCCCCTATTCCTTTCTTCTTCTCCTCTTTTTTTTCTTCTTTTTTTCTTCGATCTTCTCCTCTATTCCTTTCTTCTTCTCCTCTTTTTATTTCTTATTTGTTTTCTTATGTTTTATCGGGTCTGTCGTCATCGATATACCCCTCCCGATAACTTCAACACGAGGAGGGGTCGATATACCCCCTCCCCGATAATATTATTTTCCCATGTACGTATGTCATCGTTGTCGATATAACCCCCTCCCGATAACTTCAGCACGTGTGTGGGGGGGGGTCGATATACCCCCTCCCCGATAACATTATTTTCCCGTGTATGTATGTCGTCGTTGTCGATATTACCCCCTCCCGGATAACTTCTACATGAGGGGCGGTCGATATATATACCCCCTCTCAACTGTGATAACTTATACCGCGGGGGCACCCCCCGACCCTCTCGCTCGACCAAAACTCTCGAAGACACCCAAACCCCAGAAAAAAATGATGTCGGTCTCCTACCCCCTCCCGCCGCGCCCCTACGCGACAAACTCTCTCGAGGCCACCCCTAACCCTTGAAGCGTTGTCGAGGCCACCCCAAACACTAGAGAAGCAGCGTCGAGGCCACTAATATGATTCCTTATTGTGATTAGCTAGATAGTTCTATGTTTGCCACTAATATATCCATCTGTCATGTTGGAATAATAATTGTCATGTTGTAAATATTTGTAGAAACTACGGACAACCCCCGAGACGAAGCAACAGAAGCGGTGTTGGGGGACATAATCGCACAAGGAAGTGATATCGTCTTCTCGTTTCTCAACGACACCGATGGTCTGGAAGGATAGGGTGAAGAAGCAGGCTATGATTATGATGGATCCTTTGACCCAATGCCGGTGCAAGAAGGAGACCGTGATGACGGCTCCGGTGACCCAATGACGGTGCAAGAAGGAGACCGTGATGATGGCTCTGGTGACCGAACTGAGTCTGGCCAGGTATATATATTAGTTAAGCTTGTGGTGACTAGCTAATTGATGCATTCATTGTTTTGGTATGTACACATATTAATTAACTCTTGTCTTTCTTCTTTTTCCTAGCCCTCCAGATCGAGCACAACTTCGGTAAAGAGACGAGGCCCGAAGAAAAAGTTGTGCTCGGATGAAAGGTTTGAGATCACATCAATCGCGCGCGACGGCGAACCGATTGAACCCATCCGGACAAAGGAAGCATTTGCTGCTCAGTGCAGGGTTCTTGTTAGGGACAAGATCCCGATCAGCATCCACCAATGGTATTTGCGACTCCTAGGCGACTCCTCGGCGATCTTGCGTCGGTGGCCACTCCGGCCCCGGCGGCCACCTCTCCTGTCGACGGTCACTCCGGCCTCGGCAGCCACCTCTGAAGATGGCTCCTTTTGCCCTCAACTTTGACCGTGGCAGAAAGTTTCAAGAAGATATGAGAACCAAGTTTGGTCATCCTGTGGTGATCTCTCCTGGCTTTTGTCAACAAGAATTCATCTTGGTGGTTTCTTTCTGTCGCGCAACCTTCAAGATTGATGTGCATACGGTTAGTGTCTCTCTCCTGGCCATGTTTGGTGGTTATTCTCAAGGTTTTAGGGTTTGTCGCTTGAGGGATAGAACTTTCAAGTTCTCAGTTGCTTCTAAGTCTGTTGGTTTTGAGATTTACAACAATGGTAGAATTGTTGAGCATGATTTTGAGATCGTGTTTAGTTTGTGGAATTTTGGTCGCCCAAATTGGTTTAGAGAAGAACAAGCTTTTTACAAAGAACTTGATGCTGAATGGACCTTGGTGGGTAGGAATAGAAAGGATGTCGCCAACAACTCCGGCGATCGTCGGAGCTACAGCACGGTGGTCCGAAACGGTCGATCTGTTTTTGAGCATTTATCGGGTCCCATTCATTCCTCTTAACTCTGAGGGTAATGGGTCACTTAATCAGCCACAAATGTCTCAACGTCCTGCCTCTCGCACGAACGTAGTGTGTTTTGCATGTGGAGGTCAAGGTCACTTTGCACGTAACTGCATGGTTCCCAAACTACCTGGGCTATGGCCTTTTTACAATTCGACTCTTTCCCGAGTCCGCCTGTCGGTGTCAAAACCGGCGGATCTCGGGTAGGGGGTCCCGAACTGTGCGTCAAGGTCGGATGGTAACAGGAGACAAGGGACACTTTATTTTACCCAGGTTCGGGCCCTCTCGATGGAGGTAAAACCCTACTCCTGCTAGATTAATATTGATGATATGGGTAGTACAAGAGTGGATCTACCACGAGATCAAGGAGGCTAAACCCTAGAAGCTAGCCTATGGTATGATTGTGTATGATGATGGTTGTCCTACGGAATACAACCCTCCGGTTTATATAGACACCGGATAGGGTTAGGGTTACACAGAGTCGGTTACAATGGTAGGAGATCTCGAATATCCGCACGCCTAGCTTGCCTTCCACGCCAAGAAAAGATCCTTCCGGACACGGAACGAAGTCTTCAACTTTGTATCTTCATAGTCCTGGAGTCCGGCTGAAGGTATAGTTCGGCTATCCGAACACCCCCTAATCCAGGACTCCCTCAGTAGCCCCTGAACCAGGCTTCAATGACGACGAGTCCGGCGCGCAGATTGTCTTCGGCATTGCAAGGTGGGTTCCTCCTCCAAGTTCTTCAAGAAGATTATAAACACCACAAGATAGTGTCCGGCTCTGCAAAATAAGTTTCCACATATTGCCATACAGAGAATAATATTAACACAAATCAAATCTGCTGACGTATCCCAAAGTGCGTCATAACACTGCGGCCAAGCCTTCTACATAAATTGTTTTCATTGTTCCACCTCAGCTCGTTTAGCGAGGCGGTTTCCTTGGCACGTCTTGTCGAAGCAGAGATCATGTGCCCCCCTTTAGCGGGATTCTCATTAATACGGACGTGGGTAACCCAACCACGCCATTTACCGCGGCGTTTGGGAGGCAAGTGAGTTTTATTAGGTAGGTGAGGACGCCTAACCGTACCTGCTTATATAAAGGGATAAGGATTCACCTTTTCAACCTACGCCTTCTTCCTCCTTTGCCAATCCATCTCTAGCGCACTCAAGCTCCAGCGCCCAAGTCCGCTCTTCCTTCCTCAACCTTCTCCAACAATGTTCGGAGCGGGAGGCAAGTGGATGGTCTCCTCCGTTACGGAGGCTCAAGTAAAAAGGCTAAGGAAAGCCGGATACTTGTCCAAGGACATCCCGCATCGGCTTCCTGATAAGGGGCAGCTTCTTCCTACCCCAAGGCCCCATGAGAGGGTAGTTTTTCTTCCCCACTTCCTCCGTGGACTGGGCTTTCCACTTCACCCATTTGTCCGGGGGCTCATGTTCTACTACGGCCTGGATTTCCACGATCTGGCCCCGAACTTCATTCTCAACATCTCGGCGTTTATCGTCATGTGTGAGGCCTTTCCCCGCGTCCGCCCCCACTTTGGCCTCTGGCTCAAGACCTTCAACGTCAAGCCCAAGGTGGTGTCCGGCACCCAGGAGGAGTGCGGAGGCGCTATGGTTGGCAAGATAGCCAACGTCCTCTGGTTCGATGGCTCCCTCGTGGAGTCCCTAAAGAGGTGGCAGGCTGGGTGGTTTTACATCACCGAGCCCCGCGATCCGAAATGGGTCACGGCCCCTGAGTTCAGATCCGGACCCCCACGCGGCTCATGTCCTGGAAAGAGACAGGACTGTCGTGGGGCAACGAGGAGGAAGTGACTGGGTTGCAAACATGCATCCAGTCCCTGGTGGACAAACCAATCCGGCTTGCCAATATAGTCCAGGTCATGCTCGTTCGCCTGATCCTCCCATGCCAAGAAAGGGACTTTACCTTGTGGGAATTCGACCCGACGCAACACCAAACCCTCAGTAGGCTCTTTGACACGACGTATGAAGACGTCTGGAAGGTGCTGACCAAAGGCGCCGAGTTCCCCACATCCGCCTCCAAGGATCGCGGATACAGCTCGCAGCGTAACACTGGCGAGGTAAGCTATCTATACCTTTGACGGGTTCGTTAAGCTTTTCTTCATAGATTAACTCTATGCGGGATCTAAACTCCCTTTTACCTTTAACAAGCTTGGTAGGAGATATCCGTACCAATTAACTGTCCGGCTCCTCTGCCCGAAGACCCGGCCCCAGCCCTCTTGGTGAAGCTAATGGCTCCGGCACCTTACGTGGTGCCGGAGAGGAAGGCCAAGAAGAAGAAAACCACCGGGACTCGAAAAAGTTCCCGCAACATGGTGGTGTCGGACTCGTCATCTGACGAGTCCGCAATGCCCTCCTCTCGTGAAAACAAGGAGGAGGAACAAGGAAGCTCTCCCCTCCAGCGAGGGGAGCAAAGAAGAAGAAGGTCGCCCCAACGGGGGAGGCCGAGGGGTCAAGGAAAAGGAAGACCCCTCTGCCGGACTACTCCCACGACGCCGAAGAGGGTGGAGAGGAGTGGCCGGACAGAACCAAGCGTCCGACGAAATCATAAGTATTTATATACCAGGGTGATTCATGATATCCTTTTAGTGTGCGGCTTTCCCTGATATCGCACGTATTTTATGCAGCCCGCCCAGGGCCGAACTCGACGACTCGTCGAGCGGCTCCCTTGATTCGTCGGACGTGAACTCTGTTCCGCCCGCGGTCTCCCCCCGCGGGGCGGACGACGCCGAAGTGGCGCCCCGCCAAGCTTCGGGGCAGGAGGAGATGGTCCTGGAGGAGCCACAAGGCAATCCTCCGGACCCCAGGAGTAAAGGGGATGAAACCCCCCAGGGCTCCAAGTCCGGCTTTGTGCCGGACACCGCGCCGGACTCGACAGTCCCGGTCCGCAGTGGGCGAACTCCTTCCAAGAGGAGTAAGCCATCTGAGCCGGCGGCCTCCGTCCAACCGGAGGCGCCAGACAATCTGCTGGAGGTGCTTAAGGGCGCCGCCATTGATGAGGAGCACCGTACTGTTATGAGTACGGTGATCCAAAGGATTCAGTCCGCCAATAGTGGACTGAATGAAGCTTGCGCTAGCCTTCTAACTGGCTTCGAGGTAAGTAAAAATATGGCAATTTATTTACCGCATAGACAGTAGCCCCTGATGCTCCGTTCGGTGTTCGGAAAGAAAAGCCGGATAGAGGATCTAGTAATTTTCGCAGGAGTCTAACAAAAAGGTCAAATACGCGTATGCAGGCTTCACTGCTGTCCACCGCCGCACTGACTGCGCAGGTGGATGTCCTGAAACAGGACCTCGGGCGGACCGAGCAAGAGCTCAGCCTTGCCAAGCGGCAGCTCGAGGAGAAGGAAGGTAAGAAATACCTAAAAAAAGAAAAAGAAGAAAAAAGGTGCCTATAGAGAGGCTTGATTGCAGAAGTAAATAACAGGATTGTATTGCTTATTGTAGGGGCCACAACCGAGGTGACAACCCTGAAGCAGGCGTTGGCTGAGGCCAAAAAGAAAATGGCCGAGGAGCGCACCGAGCGACAAAGGCTTGGGGTTCAGGTCGGCGAGGTGCAGCAAGAGCTGCAAACTCTCATGAAAAAACATGAGGGTTTGGAGCTTGAGGCGAAGGCACAAGCATCCGAGCTCGCGTCGGCCATCGAGACCGCCAAGAGTGCTAAGGCCGAAGCCCAGAAGGCCCTCCAAGAGTTAGAGGAGGTGAAAAAGATAGCAACGGGTAAGGCATTCTCAATGCAGAGTAGGGATATAAAAGTAAACTACCTATTACTTACCCGAATCCGGACTTCTCCAGGGGCGTTCACCGATCTTCCCCAGAGCGTATCCGACGCCGCCGCTTTCTACCGAGCCAAAGAGGGCAGCTCGACGAAGAGTGTGTTCTGGTCTCAGTATTCTGAGGCCGGACACCCTGTGCCCTTAAGCGATCAGCTGAAACAGCTAGTCGAGCTCCACAAGGCGGCCAAACAGGCCATGAAGGGCTTACTAGTTTGGGTGTGGCCTGGAGAGGCCCTTCCTGGGAGCTATTTCGGGTTGGTGCGGCGGCTGGTGGAGGCCTGTCCACGGCTTGAGGTCATCAAGCGCTCCGTCTGCATTGAAGGTGCCCGGAGGGCCCTTGCCCGTGTAAGGGTACACTGGGGTAAGCTGGACGGAGAGTAGCTGGTGAAGGACGGGCCGCCGCAGGGGAAGAAGCATCGCAATCCCGAGAACTACTACAAGGACGTTCTTGCCGAAGCCCGCCTTGTCGTGGATGAATGTGCTAAAGATGTAATATTTGAGTGAACTCGCTCGTTTGTATCCTGTGCGCTGAAAACTTGTTCATATGCGCAAAGCAATGCTTGTTTAATTTAAAATATTATTTTCTGTGCGGCCATTTGTCAAAAATTGAGAGATGGCGAGTCGTCGGCTTCTGCCCCCATGCCACTAGTGCTGGGGTGTTCGGGATAAACCTGAGGGCTCTTGTTCCCATAGTTGGGTCCTTCGAGGGAGGCGCTCAGCACAACGAACCAGGCAATTGGACTATAATGCTTGAACGCTCTCACTTAGCCATAGAACGTTATAATTTTAAATTTTGGCGAAGCGCCTAGTTCGGAAGGCCGAATTCGGGGCGCTATCCACGCCTTTGGCCGGACATAGCCAGCTCCTCGCTCAAAGCGGCATAAGCCTTTAAGGACTCGAAAAACCTCTCGAACAGCGACCGGTCTCACGCCTTATCATGACAGTCTGTTTTAGCTTTCTCCACTGAGGTGCTCAACCCACCTGATCTGGGGCACAATCGCAGTGGTTCTCCTAGTGCTACCTTAGCCGATAGAGCGGAACATAAGGTACCAAAACATAGGAGCTGGGCAAACCCAACATGTGACCAAAATCATGACTCGGAGCCGATGCATATAGTGCTATAAGTTTGGGGTGCCGCACTTTGTGAAAGTGTGCGGACTTCTCACACCAGATAAAAGGGTAATGAAGCCCCTGGCGTGGTTTGCCGTACCATGGTGTACGGGTGCGATCATGTTATGTAACATACACATATATTCAAGGGGGACAATGCAAAAAATAGACAAAAAGCTATGCATTGTTTTATAAAGAGGCTATTTATCAAGGCCGAACGATACAAGTAGTGTGATAAGCAAAAAAGATATTAGACTATTTAACATGTCCTGACCAGGCACAGGCCGCGGAATTTAGAAACAGACATATCGCTCGAAATAGAGACCACCTGAGAATTCCGGAATGCGGCGTAGCTTTGTCTGCTTTCCTGGATCTTGCATCATCTGTGCAGCAACACTGCCGAACAGGTATCCAGAGTATGGAGTCCTGAAAGTAAAAAAGAAAAAATCCGGCAGCCCCTAGTACGTTTGACGCCGTCTTGTAGGCATGCCGTTAATGTGCCCCTCCCCCTGTGCCCATGGAATTTTAAGGGCGTAATTGTGTACTCGAGGTACTTGCTCCGCTATGTTGTGATGGCCAGGGTCGGGGCCGTATTGCTACGCTTGCTCTGATCGTGCCAGGTGGTCTTGTTGCAGGTTACTCCGGGCGCGCTTTGCATTGTCCGGTTTTTTAACGACCGGACTGGAGAGTTGCCTTGAAAGGCTGCTTTGTACTTCCGCTGCGAGGGCCGCCGTGTGCTCTTCCATACGGATGGAGCGTTCTGTGTGTCCGCTGACCGTAATTACTCCTCGAGGGCCTGGCATCTTGAGCTTGAGATATGCGTAGTGCGGCACCGCATTGAATTTAGCGAATGCGGTTCGTCCGAGCAGGGCATGATAGCCACTGCGGAATTGCACTATATCGAAGATTAACTCTTTGCTTCGGAAGTTATACGGAGATCCGAAGACCACATCAAGTGTTATCGAGCCTGTGCAATTGGCCTCTACACCTGGTATGACGCCTTTAAAGGTCGTCCTTGTGGGCTTGATACTTGATGGATCTATGCCCATTTTCCGCACTGTATCCTGATAAAGCAGGTTCAGGCTACTGCCGCCGTCCATGAGGACTCTTGTGAGATGAAATCCGTCCACGATTGGGTCGAGGACCAGTGCGGCAAAATTGCCGTGACGGATGCTAGTGGGGTGGTCCCTTCGATCGAAAGTGATCGGGCAGGAGGACCATGGGTTGAACTTTGGGGCGACTGGCTCCATCGCGTATACGTCCCGTAGCGCACGCTTCCTCTCCCGCTTGGGAATGTGGGTCGCGTATATCATGTTCATCGTCCGCACTTGTGGGGGAAACCCTTTCTGTCCATTGTTGTTCAACGGCCTGGGCTCCTCCTCGTCGTCGCTGTTCAGCCCCTTGTCCTTGTGTTCGGCTCTTAACTTGCCTGCCTGCTTGAACACCCAACAATCCCTGTTGGTGTGATTGGCTGGGCTTTCGGGGGTGCCGTGAATCTGGCACGAGCGATCGAGTATCCGGTCCAAACTGGACGGGCCCTGGGTATTCTTCTTAAATGGCTTTTTCCGCTGACCGGATTTATAACCTCTGAATCCGGCATTGACTGTCGTATCCTCATTGCTGTCGCTGCTAACGCGGCGCTTTTGATTATTTCGACATGACCTGCCACTTTTGTCCTTGATATCCGAATTACCGGGCTTCTTCGATAAGTTGTTTCTGCGAGCCAGAGCTATCTTCGCCCGCGCAAAAGCGGGTCATTAGTGTCGTGAGGGCTGCCATGGTTTTCGGCTTCTCCTGTCCCAGGTGCCGGGCAAGCCACTCATCACGAATGTTATGTTTGAAGGCTGCTAGGGCCTCTGCGTCCGGACAATCGACTATCTGATTTTTCTTTGTTAGGAACCGTGTCCAGAATTGCCTGGCCGATTCTTCTGGCTGCTGAATTATGTGGCTTAGGTCGTCGGCATCCGGTGGCCGCACATAGGTCCCCTGAAATTTGTCGAGGAATGCGGCTTCCAGGTCCTCCCAAGAACCGATTGAGTCCGCTGGTAGGCTGTTAAGCCAGTGCCGGGCTGATCCTTTAAGCTTGAGGGGTAGGTATTTGATGGCGTGCAGATCATCGCCACGTGCCATGTGGATGTGAAGGAGATAATCCTCAATCCATACTGTCGGATCTGTCGTACCATCGTACGACTCGATATTGACGGGTTTAAAACCCTCTGGGATTTTATGATCCATTACTTCGTCTGTGAAGCATAGTGGGTGTGCGGCGCCCCTGTACTGGGCTATGTCGCGACGCAGTTTGGAAGAGTTGTGCCTGCTGTGTTCGGCCCGGCCCGATTTATTGTGTCCGGAGTGACGATCATCACGTGTCGTCGGGCGTCCGCGCGATCCATAGATCGACCTTGTTTGCTTTGCTTTATCCTGCAGTACGTCTCGCAGGTCTGGCTCGTTTTCCCGTGCCTTATTTGAGCGGCACCGGGGCATGGATTGCTGAGGGGCTCGACAGGCCTCTCTGTCGCGGCCACGGGGTGGCCGGTCTGCCATGTCATATGCTTCCCCCTCTGATTGGGGTAGCGGCCTGCGCTTATGATAATTTTTGGAGGGGCGCACGAGTTCATACTCTTCGGCCGCAAGGACTTCCGTCCATCTATCAGCTAGCAGATCTTGACCAGCTCTAAGCTGTTGCTGCTTTTTCTTTAGGCTGTTGGCCGTGGCTAGAAGCCTACGTTGAAAACGCTCTTGTTCGGCGGGGTCTGATGGTACGACGAATTCGTCGTCGTCGAGGCTTGCCTCGTCTTCGGAGGGAGGCATGTAGTTATCATCCTCAACCTCTTGCTCTGCCGCTCTCTCCTGGGGGCTGGCTTTTCCATCTTCCTGCGCCGAATCTTGCTGGTTCTGGTGTTCTTCGGCGCTGTCCGGGGTAGCATTATCTCCCGTGCCGGAATCACCATTTCTGCTGTGGCGGGATTTAGAGCGGCGCCGTTGGCGCCGTCGTTTTTGCGGTTTTTACGAGTTGTTGTCTTCCGCTGTTCCATCGCCATCCACATTCTTTGGAGCATCCACCATGTATATGTCATATGACGAGGTGGCGGTCCAGCGCCCTACAGGTGCTGGTTCTTGTCCGTCTCCTCCTTCGTCGTCCATACCATTGAAGTCTTCGGAGCCGAAGTCAAGCATGTCGGTTAAATCGTCGACAGTGGCTATTAAGTGGGTGGGCTTTGAATTTCGTCGTCGCCCGAATCCCAACCTCGCAGACCATAGTCCGGCCTGGGCTCTCCTGATAAAGAGAGAGACTTGAGGGAATTGAGGATATCACCGAAAGGTGAGCACTGAAAGATGTCTGCGGCGGTGAACTCCATTGCAGGCGCGCAATCAGATTCGATCGGCGGGGGCGCGGAAGGCTCGGAGTTCGGAGAAGAGTCCGGCTCCTTGGAGTCCTGGGCCGTGCGGACTACGGGGCTGGCGTTCGGCTCGATCGCCTTTGAGATCGCAGCCCCCGAGGTGACATCCAACCGTTCATCCTCAGAGAACGCAGCGGGCTCCGAGTCAAAGATCGTGGCCGGAGCGTGTGCGGCCTCCAGGGTGCTATTCAGAGGCAAAGCTATATCATGCCCCTCAGAATAGCGCGGCGCGCTTGGCTGTGGCTCGAACCCGTCGAAGATCAAGTCTCCGTGGATATCAGCCGTGTAGTTTAAGATTCCAAACCTGACTTGATGGCCAGGGGCGTAGCTTTCGATCTGCTCCAGATGACCAAGCGAATTGGCCTGCAGAGCAAAGCCGCCGAAGACGAAGATTTGTCCGGGGAGGAAAGTCTCACCCTGGACCCCATCGTTGTTGATGATCAAAGGAGCCATCGGGCCTAAAAGCGACGACACAGAGGAACTCTCAATGAAAGCACCAATGTCGGTGTCAAAACCGGCGGATCTCAGGTAGGGGGTCCCGAACTGTGCGTCAAGGTCGGATGGTAACAAGACACAAGGGACACTTTATTTTACCCAGGTTCGGGCCCTCTCGATGGAGGTAAAACCCTACTCCTGCTAGATTAATATTGATGATATGGGTAGTACAAGAGTGGATCTACCACGAGATCAAGGAGGCTAAACCCTAGAAGCTAGCCTATGGTATGATTGTGTATGATGATGGTTGTCCTACGGACTACAACCCTCCGGTTTATATAGACACCGGATAGGGTTAGGGTTACACAGAGTCAGTTACAATGGTAGGAGATCTCCACACGCCTAGCTTGCCTTCCATGCCAAGAAAAGATCCTTCCGGACACGGGATGAAGTCTTCAACTTTGTATCTTCATAGTCCTGGAGTCCGGCTGAAGGTATAGTTCGGCTATCCGAACACCCCCTAATCCAGGACTCCCTCACCGCCCGAGGTGGCCTGGGTTGATGGTCAGGTGGAGGCCTGGTTCAAATGTGTCGGCCCACCTCAACCGATAAGGGAGGTATCGTCATTTATGGAGCTGGTCAAGGACCTCTTTCCAAATTTCCAACCGCGACTGCAGGCTGCCTCCTCGCATTCCTCTGTTCTTACCAACTCTGCCTCCACCTCTGTTCCTGCCTCGGCAAGCTCGCCGTCTTCTTTAGCATCGCAGGAGCGGGCATTGGTGGTTCGTTCATCGGAAGCTTCGGCCTCGGCCATGGCCAACATCCCCATCGACCAGGCTCCCTTCGTTCCTCATGGGTTCCAGCTTTTCGAGGTGGAGGGGTGTACTGGGGTTTCGAGGGCAATCTTGCCGCATCGTCCAAGAAGGCATCAAGACTGGGCGATTGCTACCATTCAGCCACATCCAAATGAGGTATTTTTTCCCAACGTTAGAGAAGTTCTTGAGGAGTTCTTTCAAGGTGTTGAAGAAGTGGGGTTCAGAGAAATCCAGCCTTGTCCGTTTGGAGAGGCGTATGTTCAGTTCCGGCATGTTAGGGATAGAGATCGTCTCATCAGGCAGAGCCCTCATCCATTTGGAGATGTTTTCATCACTTTCACTAAGCACAATCAAGGTAGGAATTGGCGTAGACTGCATTTCAATAGGACCGTTTGGTTACTGTTTGTGGGTGTCCCATTTGACTACTGCAACACTTAGGACATTGCAGCTGCCATTGCCAAGTGGGGAAGAATTATTAGTTGGGAGAGGGAGGATGCTCTCAGAGGGATGATCCTAGTGAAGGCTAGAGTTACTGAGCTCATTGATATTCCTAAAAGCATAAGGTGGTCTGAAGGAGAGTGCTTTGAGGAGGAATCATGGACTAGTTCTGTGGAGTTTTTGTTAGAAGAAATGCTGGGAGGTGGCCCAGCTAATGAAGATCCTATTCCACCCCCTGGAGTGGACCCACATCCTATCCCACAGCATGCCAATGATTTCCCAGGCTTCCATCCTGCTCCAATTCATAATGAGCCAGCTCAACAAGATGATTGGGATGACTGGGAAGAGCAGGAGGAGCAAGGCCACTGGGCATTCCCTCAGGCCAATATTCCTCAAGCACAACCACCCCAGCAACAAATGCCAGTTCTACAGGAGGATGGTGCTCCCAATAGCAGCATCACCACTACAGTTTCCTTGTCTGATGTGTATTTGGTCTAACACTCACACTGCCAGTGAGGAGGTTAATCAAGGTGCTCAGAATAACCCTTTGGGCATGGGCTTACAGAATATTCTTAATGCTTATCAGGCAGATGGGGAGGAGGAGGACCTTGGGCAAGATAATGCAAACATGGCTGTTGTTGAACAACAGGTAGTTGTGGGGGCTCCTTTGGTTGTTCAGGAGGTTATGCATGAGGCTCATGCTGTGGAAGATGTTGGCCAAGCTGTGATTCCAGATGTTGTGGAAGTACTTGCTGTTGCTGAAGGAAATCTTGTGCCACATGGGCCTCTTGTCCAGACTGTTGGTGTTGCTTCTCTTGATGCAGCCAATGTTCAGGTTGAGGTGAATGAAGAGAATATTGCAACTGTTTCTCAGCTCAAGGTTTGTTCTCTGGGCATACATAATGTGGCTGCAAATGATATGACACAAGAAGCACAAGGCTTAGAGCTCAAAGTGGATTTAGAGGGCAATGCAGATGTCCCTATTGTACAGGTTGGCTCCTCCACTGATGGGCAAAGAAAAGGTATGGAGATCTTTCCTTTAACTAATTCTCCTAGTTTACTAGATATTCAAGAACTAGTTCAAAATCATACCTTGGATATTATTGATGGTGCCCATTTGATTTCTGAGGAAGGTTTGGACTTGTGGATTCAGCACTTTGCTCTAGCAACTCAGGGAGAAGTAAACACCTTCGAAATTGACATACATGTAAGTTGGTTTAACTTCATAATTCACCTTCTACTCACTCCTGACAAGTTTGGTTGGGTGATGCATCTGCTGAAAGCTGAGCTGTGGAAAATGCTTACTGCAAATTGTGATGCTGAAGAGACTATCTTATTCCATATACCTGACAGACCTACTACCTCACAGGCTCCAAGTTGTAAAGAAATAATGCTGGGTCTGGGAAAGGAAAATGAGGGTATAACCACTGCTGCTCACACCTCTAGTGGAACTAGAAGTCCACTCAAGCAAGTGTCCCCCAATAAAGTCATGCAGTTGCCACTAGGTGAATCTGTCTCAAGGAAAAGAAGGGATAAAGAGCCTCCTGTGCAGACTCAGGTAAGAAGAAGTGATCGAATTAAGAAAGACAACAATGGTTATAGAAGGAAATCATGTGATGCTAGCTCTTGCTTACCTTGTAATGCTATTCCACCCATTGTGCATAATAAAGTGGTTAAAAATCTGACAAAAACATTTTGCAAGGTGTCTGAGGATGAGGCACAGGACAAGCTTTCAAAGAGGCCCAAGAAGAAGGGCCAGGAGGATGTGGCCATGGTCTCCAAGGTCACTGGTGCTACAACTCCTTAGGATGTGCCATGATGAACTGTCACATTAGTAATAGTACTAGGAATATTTTGAGAAGGGCTAGTTTAATAGTGGAATGTATGATGTCTGATATGCTTGATGTAAGCAGAACATGTTTAATGTCTGTATTGAAAACTTGGTGCCCTCTTTTGCCTACTGCTATGTTGATCAGTTTGATTAAGCTCTAGATTTGTGGCTTCTATGAAGATATTGAAGTTACTATGCTCTCTAGCAGGAATGTAGTGTTACATCCGCTACTCATGTTATCTGACATCTCAAACTGTACTAGGTCTCAGTCACCCAAATTCGATGCTTTGCATGAGTGTGGCATCATACCAGTAGATGGGCCTGGTATCAAACATTTTCCAACCAGTTAGTTAACCATGAGTAGAAACAGATCCTGGAATATTTTGAACTGGAACATTAGGGGTTTGAATTCTCCTGAAAACTGGATGGCTATCAGGCAAAAAATTGAGGAAAGTGCTGTTGGTATTTTGTGCTTACAAGAAACAAAGAGACAAGCTTTTGATTTGGCCTATATTCAAAACTTATGTCCACAAAGATTCAACAAATTTGAATACATGCCTTCAATTGGGGCATCTGGAGGGATTTTGACTGCTTGGAATGGGACTCTTTTTAATGGACAATTGCTCTTCCAAAATAAATCTCACTTACTATGCAGTTCACTTGTACATCCACCCTTAAACCATGGATCCTCACAAATATCTATGGACCTTGCAACATTGAAGAAAATTGGAATTTATTGATTGGTTTACAAATATTCAAATGCCAGATGATGTTGATTGGATGGTTATGGGGGATTTTAACTTCATTAGGTCACCTGAAAACAGAAATAGACCTGGTGGAGATGTTAATCATATGTTACTGTTCAATGAAGCTATTAGTAATTTGGGGTTAATTGAATTACCTCTGAAAGGGAGACAGTTCAATTGGAGCAATATGCAAGATAGTCCTCTGCTTGAAAAACTAGACTGGTTCTTCACCTCTGCTGCATGGATGACTACTTACCCTGACACAAATGCTCTGCCTCTTGCAAAACCTATATCAGACCATTTTCCTTGTGTAATAAAAATTGTTACAGGAATATCTAAGTCAAGGGTTTTCAGATTTGAGAATTACTGGTTGAAGCACAACTCTTTCAAAGATATTATTCAAGCTGCATGGAACATACCTGTTGGTTATACTGATCCAGCAAAGAAGATTAATGCTAAATTCAAAAACTTGAGGAGAGCACTCAAACTTTGGGCAAAGAACCTATCCTGTCTCAAAAAGCAGATTGATGAGTTGAATGAATGCATATTGCTATGGGACTTCTTGGAAGAATTCAAAGACCTAACTTTATCTGAGCATAACAGCAGAGATCTCTTGAAAGAAACACTACTAACTGTCCTTAGTAATCAGAAGATTTATTGGAAACAAAGAGGTAAAATCAAGGGGGTCAAATTTGGTGATGAAAATACAAAATTCTTTCATACAAAGGCTTCAATGAACCATAGGCATAACAAAATTGCAATGCTCATGAATGAGGACCAAGTGGAAATTACTGATCATGAAGGGAAGGCTGCAATCCTTTGGGAAGCTTTTAAGAAGAGACTGGGACAATCCAATGGCCATACAATGCACTTCAATTTACAGGACCTATATGATAACAGAGTGGAACCACAAATCTTCCAAGATCTTGACAAACCTTTCTCTCAGGAATAAATTGATGAGGTAGTTAAAAACTTTCCCACAGACAAATCCCCAGGTCCTGATGGATTTAATAATGAGTTCCTCAAAGCTTGTTGGGACATTATCAAACTGGATGTTATTAAACTTATCATTGCCTTTCATGTTGGAAATGTGAATTTGGAAAGCATAAACACTTCCTATATCACACTCATTCCTAAAAAGGAGGTACCTATATCCCCTAATGACTTCATGCCAATTTCATTGCTTAATGGAGTGCTCAAAATCATTACTACTGCTGGCAAACAGATTACAAAAAGTAATCATCAAGATGGTTCATATCAACCAATATGGATTTTTGAAGAAGAGAGTGATTCAAGATTGTCTTGGTTGGGCCGATGAATATATACATCAATGCCACAAGTCAAAAGAAGAATTGCTTGTAATCAAACTGGATTCTGAAAAGGCATTTGACACTATTGACCATCAGGCTATAATTGACATCTTAAGAGCTAAGGGATTTGGTGAAAGGTGGATCACTTGGATGCACATGCTCTTCAATTCTGCGCCCTCTGCTGTAATGTTAGATGGGTACCTGGGAAGAAGTTTTACTGTAAAAGAGGAGTAAGATAAGGAGACCCCCTTTCACCTCTTCTGTTCCTACTGGCAGCTGACTTGGTACAATCAATTTTGAACAAAGCTATGACTAGGGATTTAGTAACACCTCCACTTCAAGTGAACTCCTACCCTGACTTCCCTATTGTCCAGTATGCAGATGATACTCTTGTTATTATGCAAGCAAGTGCTAGACAGCTAGTATGCCTCAAAGCTTTACTAAACACATTTGCAGCTGGCACAGGCCTCAGAGTAAACTATGGGAAATCAATCATGGTGCCAATAAACATTGCAGAAGACAGAGTAGATATTTTCACAAACACTTTGCAATGTGCAAGAGGGCAATTTCCATTCACTTACCTGGGACTACCTTTGGGTATTTATAAGCCAACTGTGGAACAGTGTTTCCCTATAGTCCATAGAATTGCTAAGAGGATTACTGGCATTTCCACTTTCATGACTCGGGCAGGGAAAGTTTTGTTGGTCAAATCTGTGCTGGCTTCTTTAGCAGTTTACTTCATGTGTTGTCTGGACATTCCCATCACTATTAAACACCAGATAATCAAATACTTAAGGCATTGTCTATGGAGGAGTCCTGATATGGAAGATAGCAGGCCAGCCCTAGTGGCTTGGCACACCGTTTGCAGACCAAAAATCAGGGTGGCTTGGCAGTCCTGGATATCTTCACACAAAATAAAACTCTGCTCATGAAAAATCTTCTTAAGTTTCACAATAGACATGACATCCCTTGGGTCAATTTAATTTGGGAAACATACTGTCGGTGTACTAAAGTAGGGGTACCTTAGTATCCCGAACTTGTGCACGGGCAGTCGTAGCACCCTGCGGCAAGGCCTGCCAGGCGATCGCCAAGAATTTCCGTGGTCCCTTTTCGGGCCATCCAAGAACAAAGTATCTGAGCCAAGGCCCCAGCAAGAGGAGCCTGCCGGGAAGGCCACCCGAAGAGAGCCAGGCCCCGGCAAGAGGAGCTTGCCGGGATGACCGCACGAGGCACAAGACCCCGGCAGGAGGAGCTTGCCGGGAAGGCCAACCACGTCACGACAAGGACCTTGCCACGGTGCGTCCCGCGCTCCGGCAAGGCCCGGTGTAACGCCCTCGATGCGGCTATATCTCCCACGTGTCGAGGCACGACTTAGAGGCATAACCGCATTGAAAGCAATGTCGCAAGTGAGGTAATCTTCACACAATCCATGTAATAAATAAAGGGGAAAGATACATAGTTGGCTTACAATCGCCACTTCACACAAGTACATAAATAACATCCATCATACAGATTACACTCAAGGTCCGACTACGGTACCAAAATGAAAGAAGACTACCCCAAAAGCTACATAGATCCCCGGATCACCCAACTGGGCTCCACTACTGATCATCTGGAAAAGAAACATAGTAACGGCCACGTTCCTCGTCGAACTCCCAAGTGAGCTCGGTCGCGTCATCTGCACTGACATCGTTGGTACCTGCAACTGTTGTGGTAGAATCTGTGAGTCACGGGGACTCAGCAATCTCACACCCGCGAGATCAAGACTATTTAAGCTTATAGGAAGAAGAGGATTGTAAGGTGGAGCTGCAGCAAGCGACTAGCATATATGGTGGCTGCGACGCAAAAGAGAGCGAGAAGAGAAGGCAAAGCACGGTCGTGAAACTGGAAGTGATCAAGAAGTGATCCTGAAACGACCTACGTCAAACATTACTCCAACACCGTGTTCACTTCCCGGACCCCGCCGAGAAGAGACCATCACGGTTACACACGCGGTTGATGTGTTTTAGTTAAGGTCAACTTCGGGTTTTCTACAACCGGACATCAACAAATTCCCATCTGCCTCATAACCGCGGGCACGGCTTTCGAAAGATAATACCCTGCAGGGGTGTCCCAACTTAGCCCATGATAAGCTCTCACGGTCAACGAAGGATATTCCTTCTACCGGGAAGACCCGATCAATCTCGGAATCCCGGACTACAAGACATTTCGACAGCAACAAAACAAGTCCAGCAAAGCCTCCCAGATGTGCCGACAAATCCCGATAGGAGCTGCACATATCTCGTTCTCAGGGCACACCGGATGAGCCAGACGTCGGGTTGGCATAGACCCTGGTTGCCCAAGGGGCGCCGGACATCGCTCAGTTTGGACCAGCAATCGAAGGAGAACTGGCCCGGGGGTTTAAAATAAAGATGACCCTTGAGTCTGCAGAACCCAAGGGAAAAAGGCTTAGGTGGCAAATGGTAAAACCAATGTTGGGCGTTGCCGGAAAAGTCTTATTCAAAGCAAACTGTCAAGGGGGTCCCATAAATCACCCAACCGTGTAAGGAACGCAAACTCCGGGAACATAACACCGGTATGACGGAAACTAGGGTGGCAAGAGTGGAACAAAACACCAGGCATAAGGCCGAGCCTTCCACCCTTTACCAAGTATATAGATGCATTAATTAAATAAGAGGTATTGTGATAACCCAACAAGTAAACATGTTCCAACAAGGAACAACAAGTCCATGTTCCAACAAGGAACAAACTTCATCTTCACCTGCAACTAGCAACGCTATAAGAGGGGCTGAGCAAAGCAGTAACATAGCCAATTAACGGTTTGCTAGGACATGGATGGTTAGGGGCTGACATGGCAATATAGGAGGCATGATATAGCAAGTGGTAGGTATCGCGGCATAGGCATAGCCAAAACAGCGAGCAATCTAGCAAGCAAAGATAGAAGTGATTTCGAGGGTATGGTCATCTTGCCTGCAAGGTTCTCAGAGTTGTCGAAAGCTTGGTCCTCGAAAGCGTT
Source organism: Aegilops umbellulata (assembly GCA_032464435.1). Lineage (NCBI taxonomy): Eukaryota > Viridiplantae > Streptophyta > Magnoliopsida > Poales > Poaceae > Aegilops > Aegilops umbellulata. Next base: position 387,870,964 of record CP136057.1, on the reverse strand, counting down.
CTCAACAGGTTCCTCGTTCACGTACTCATCTCCCGGCTCTACCTAAAACAAGAAAAACAAGCAAAGGGGACAAATATCAATCACGATGCAATGCGCAAGCAACATGATGCAAAACATGGCATGATATGCGAGATGTGGTATGCAATGCATATGCATGCTCCGGAAGGACAAGGATGAATAAGGAATAATCTTGGCAAACCAAGCATGCCACTGGATAGATGAGGGGATTTCGGTTGAAATCGATATAAAGAACACCGGAATCGGATGCACGGTTTGCAAATGGCAAGCAATACAAGAATGACACCAATCTGGCATAAACAGCATGATGCTACATAGCAAGCAACAATTAATTAAGCTACTGCACCCAAACATGGCAAAAAAGCATATGACAGTAATCTACACAAGATGCACGACAAAAGATGAACAGTGAGATACGGCTAATTCACATCATAACAGGTCCAAACAAGCATGGCAAAAGTGCAAACGATAACAAGTTCTCAGACTTAGTGAAATTATCAATGTAGCAGAAACTAACATCAGGATGACATGTTCAGAGCAATGAAACAACATGCTACTTGTCCAGAACATAGCAAAGTAAGGCACGGCATGAATCTACACATAGCACTTGACAAAAGTCCCTTACTGACCATAAGTCAAAAAGGACCATAATATATGATTACACCCATGTCAATTAAGCAAGTTTCGTTACAGGTTACAGACTTGGCAGAAAACTGGACATGTCAAAAACAGATAACGAGTAGGCACGTTCGTGAGCTCAATGCACTCACTACAGAGCATTGCATGATAAACTAAGCATACATACATCAATAAGACATGGCATAGTAACTATACATGGCAAGAACAACATCATAGCATGCAAGGCTCAACTACACCAAGCTTGGCAAAATCGAATAACACGTAAACAATCTGCCAGCAACATTTTGAAGCAAAAGTAGAGCTCGATTGACTCAAGCTAAGGCACTCCATAATTGCAAAAAAAAGGCATGGATGGATAGAGAAAATACTCAAGACCAAAACACCCTTACTGATCATGCTCTAATTATGCATAGATCTCTCAGAAACAACATGAATACATGGCATGAAAATAACAGCAGTCAGGGACTTAGTGAAATCACTAAGTCTCTGAAATCAGCAACATCAAGTGACCTAGTTTGCATGCTTGTCCTAGTCACCACATAGATCACAAAAATACATGGCAAAATTCTCTGGATAGGTAACATGGCATATTACAAAACTCATGTAGGACTCAACTTCACAGGATGTACACATCAATCATGGCAAAAATGTCAAAAGTGCATGTTCGGATAAGATCCAGCAACTAACATCAACTAGCCCTCTTCTAACAGCATTTCAGGCATTAAGATGACTTCAAATGAAAATGACGCAATGAAACATAATGATGTACTCTTCGAGGCGAACAATCTGCCATATTATACGGTCAAAACGGAGCTACGTATGCAAAGTTATTGCATGATGAAAATGCGATGATGATGATGAAAAAACATGACTTAGAGAAAAACGGGCTTCGGGGAAAAGTCAACCGGATCTAGGGTTTCCGGCGCGGAAACCGAGGCGGCGGCGCGGCTCGCCGGCGATGCGGCCGGAGAGGCGGCGGCGGAGGCGGTCCCGGCCGGATCCGGGCGGCGCCGGCCCGGATCGGGCCGCGGGTGGCGCGGGGCGGCGAGGGAAGGCGGCGGCGGAGGCGCGGCTCGCCGGGCGGAGGGGCGGCGCGGCTCGCGGGGCGACGGCGGCAGTCGGCGGCGGGGCGAGGCCGGCGCGGGAGCGGGCGGAGGCGCTGGGCGGCGGCGGAGCCAGGCGGCGGCGGGGCGGAGCCGGGCCGCGGGGGCCCCGCACGGGCCCGGCGGGCCCGCAGGTCGGCGGCGAGCTGGGGGACCGCCCTGGACACGTGGCGGCCCCTGGTTGGGCGAGGTGGCGGCGGCGACTTGTCCGGCGGCGGTGGACACGTCCGCCCGCGCGGATGCGATGAAATTAGGGTTTGGGGGTGTTTTTGACCCGGATTTGAGGAGGGGAAGGCCTTTTTATAGATAGGAGGAGCTAGGAGGCTCCAAATGGAGAGCGGTTTTCGGCCACGCGATCGTGATCGAACGGCGGAGGACATGGGAGTGTCTTAGATGGGTTATTGGGCTGTTTTGAAGGGATGTTGGGCTGCAACACACACGAGGCCTTCACGGTTACCCGGTTAACCGTTGGAGTACCAAACGAACTCCGATTGACCCGAAACTTGACAGGCGGTCTTCCGGTGCTATACCGAGGCCGCATGGCAAACCTCGGTCCAATCCGAGAAAGTTTAATACCCGCTCATGAAGAAATGCAAAAGGGGACACCGGGGGAGATAGGAGCGCCGGAGTGCAAAACGGACAACGGGAAAAATGCTCGGATTAAAGAGACGAACACGTATGCGAATGCGATGCACATGATGACATGATATGAAATGCATGACATGACCAAAATGCAAAACGAAGAGAACCCAACCATGGAGGAAATATCATAACACATAGCCGGAAATGGCAAGAGTTGGATTACAAATATGGCAAGTTACATCTGGGGCGTTACACCCGGTGAGCGACAAGCTCCCGGGCGCGACAAGACATCCACCGCGGCAAGGCGTTTGCCGCGGCAAGTTACCACCCCGTGCCTGCGCTCCAGCTCACCCACCAACGTGTCGCTCTGGGGGCATTCCAGGCGCACGTGGCGGGAGGTTGTGCAGCCAGGGGCATGCGGTGGCGAAGCGAAGCTGACAGAGTAGCCATCGTGGCAAACGGTGGCGCTCCTGACGGTCCACTTCCCTGCACCGTCTGGGCGACGCGGACGGGCATTTAATGCCCTTGTCCCCCGCCGTCAGAGTTAGGTATGATAGCACTGTACCGCCACTGTGCAGGCAGATGTACCCACTACAGCATTCTCCCATTTTCGCCCCCACCTGCGCTGCCACCTGTGGGTAACCCCTTGAGCATATAAAAGGAGGCCCCAAGCGCACGTAGGAGGGAGGAGACCCATCGCCACGCTCGGTCTCGCCAGCGGCTCGTGTGTACTGTAGCACCACGCGCTCCCGAGCAAGAACACAATACAATCCACAAGCAGCAGTAGGGTTTTACGCATCCTTGCGGCCCGAAGCTGGGTAAAATCCCCTTGTGTGCATCGCCTCGATCTGCTCTTCGTGCGACCTCCGCCCCCCGCCGAACCAAGAAAGGGGCTCGGTCCCCATAGGTGTTCGAGGAAGCCGATTCCCCCTGACACATACTACAGCAATGGGCAACTTCCAGGAGATCAAAAAGTGGGCTCATTATGGTGGAAATCCAATCTTGCACTCATTGATCAGTTCAAAGCTATAGCAAGATGCAATGTGGGAGATGGCAAAACTGCTCTGTTCTGGGATGATATGTGGCACCAATTTATTCTCAAGAACAAGTTTGATCACCTATATTCCTTTGTTAGAAATCCTCAAACAAGTGTTCAACAAGTGATCAATACTGAGTATCTCCAAGACTTATTCCATCTGCCTCTTACTACACAGGTATATGAGGAGTTCCTACAAATGGAAGAGCTGTGCATTTCCATAAGACAATCACAATACTTAGATGCACTGGATACTTGGAGTTACATCTGGGGCAATGAATACTATTCATCAATTAAAGCCTATAAGGTGCTAATTGGCCACAAACAAACTCCACCACACTTCTCATGGATTTGGAAAAGCTCCTGTCAGCCCAAGCACAAAGTTTTCTTCTGGATGCTATTGCATGACAGAGTAAACACTAGGAATCTTTTAAGGACGAAAAACTTTGAATTGGAAGTTTACAATTGTGCAGTGAGGAACTGTCAACAGGAAGAAACTCTGCATCATCTTTTTTGGGGATGTCCTTTTGCCATCAGATGCTGGGGTTTCATCTGTCCTTCAAGAACACCAAACTTGTCAGTTCTGGAGGCATATCAAGACCTCAAAGACAAACTCAACTATCCTTTCTTCATGGAGATTATCATATTGGGATCATGGGCCATCTGGATATCTAGAAATAACAAAATCTTTGATAATATAACCCCCTCATTTCATGGCTGGAAACACATATTCACTGAAGAGCTCAAGCTTCTCAAATACATGATCAAGAAGAAATATGAAGTGCATTTCTCTGCTTGGTTGGATTCTCTGTTGTAATTTTGTATAGTTCTCCTTCTTGTTCTTGTTGTTTTTTTGTAGTTCTTAGCTATAGTCTAGCTTCTTCTTTTCTTTGGTAGTTTCTCTTTTTTTATTCTTGTTTTCTTTAGTTGGGCTTAGCTCAAGCCCACCAGACTTTTGCTGAACTCTCCTTTATTTTAATTAATAGAAGTTACAGTGGGGTGTTTACCCTACTGTTTATAGTCAAAAAATGGTATAAGCCTAAGAACGAAGACCCTGAGGTGTCTTATGTCAACGATATGCAGAAAGATGATCTTTGGACTGAGTTGAAGGCAAATTTCACCCTACCACCAGAGGAGGATCCGGAGAAGCCGGTTAAAGAGCAATTAATCAAGTCTCATGCTCTTAAGAAGATGGCAGACCTATTCAGGAGGTGGAAGAATGAGCTGAAAAGGTTTGTCGACAAAGAAGAGACACCAAAATTCATCGGCAAATATGAGAAGATCAGAGATCACTGGCCCGCATTTGTGGCCCACAAGACATCGGAAAAGAGTAAGAAGATGTTGGCGACAAACAAGCAAAATGTTGCGAAGAAGAAGCTTCACCATCGCACGGGGTCAGGTGGCTACCTCAAAGCCTGGCCTAAGTGGGCCAAGGATGAGAATGATCTGCTTGATAAAGGGATTGAACCAGAGACAATGAACTGGCCAGACCGTTGCCGGACTTGGTTCTTCGGGGCTGGCGGAACCTTGGACCCTGTATCAGGGAAGTGCCTTTGGACGGATGAGCAAATGAAAATACCAGTCAAGAGGCTTCAGCACTATATCGATGCAGCGCAGCAAGGAACGTTCAATCCAGACAGAGAGAACGACAAGCTCACAATGGCCCTCGGGAATCCTGAGCACCCTGGACGGACAAGAGGCACGCCAGGCTCCGTTCCATGGAAGGCTGGTTTTCCGGACGGAGGCAGTTACAAATGCCAGGAGAGGAGGAAAAAAGTGGAGCAGACCCAAATTCAGACGCTGCACGAAAGGGTTCAAGCGCTAGAGGAATGAGAAGTAGCTCGCAGCAAGCGACCTGTCGAAACTACCCCCGAAGCTACCCCGCCATCTCAGCGGAGAAGCAGCATGGCTTCCACCAAGCTGCTTTAGCCGGAGCATGTATTGACGGCTCCTGCTAGCTACCCCGTGGATACTATCACGGAGTCTCAACATTGCCACCTTATGACGCAATGGAGGAACTTCAAAGTCAAGGCGGCTGTCGGCTTTGTTCGACCTTCTGAACCCGGCGCAACTTTTCACTGTCGTCTGATTCCAGAAGGATATGCTAGGGTGACGGTGGATGAAATAACAGAGGGATTTGAGGACCTCCAGCTTGACCACCCTACAGGTGAAGGGGAGACTCGGCTGGGTTCTGCTCTGAAGACTCCATGCCTCTACTATGACACGTGCGTTCCTCTACTACGACACGTGCGCGCCTCTACTACGACACATGCCCTTCCTTACACGGCCACGATTCATCCCTGCAGCCTGCAGACAGACTGATCGTATGTACGTACACGTTCGCGACCAAAATGACAATGCTATGTACGCTTTGACCAGGTGGGTCCCGACTATCAGGCACTTCCTTGTGTGTGAAGATGTAGCTGGTGGGTCCCAGTAGTCAGGGGGCGAATCATTTTTTGCTCGTAATATGGACGCACTTCCTTGCGTGCGAAGATGTAGCTAGTGGGTCCCAGCAGTCAGGGGGAAACATTTTTGTTGTGAAATACGATGGCCCGTCCGGTGGGTCCCTGCTGTTAGGTGGAGGAATAATTATTTTGCGTGTAATAAGGAGGCACTTCCTTGCATGCGAAGATATAAGTGGTGGTTCCGAGCTGTCAGTGGTAGTATTCATTCTTTTTGGCGCAATAAGGACGCACTTCCTTGTGTGCGAAGATGTAGTTGGTGGGTACGAGCAGTCAGGGGGAGAAAACATTAATTTTCAGGGTAAAAAGGATGCAATTGCATGCATGCGTCCATGGGTGTGGTGCGTCCCCATTGTCAGCCTCTCACGTACAATCATCTTCCGATGACTCTCGTTTGTTGACCATGTTGACCACATCGTGCCGAGCACACCAAGGTCGATGGACGACGGCGAGGCCCAAGACTGGAACGACCCAGAGATGGGGAAGACGTGGAAGTGGAGTCATAGATGGAGAGGAGTGGGAAACTTGACTTTTCGGGTGTGTGGCAGCACTGCCACCCACGGGAGACAGGAGCAAGAACAGAGGTTGAAGAAGGAGCACGGCTGTTGGATTACCATCCAATGGTCCAGCTGCTAGAATCATTTGTTGATTAAGTTGATAGAGCCATGCGTACACGTCTGCATAGTAGGCCCACAAGTCAGCCACCAAATCTGCCGGGTCCCACCTGTCATCGGGAGGTATGGTTTTTTTCGCATAACAAGGAGGCCCTTCCTTTCGCGCGAAGATACATCCGATGGGTCCTGAGGGAGTCCTGGATTAGGGGATGTCCAGGTAGCCGGACTATGACCTTCGGCCGGACTCCTGGACTATGAAGATACAAGATTGAAGACTTCGTCCCGTGTCCGGATGGGACTTTCCTTGGCGTGGAGGGCAAGCTTAGCGATATGGATATGTAGATCTCCTTCCATTGTAACTGACTCTGTGTAACCCTAACCCTCTCCGGTGTCTATATAAACCAGAGGGTTTTAGTCCATAGGACGAACAACAATCATACCATAGGCTAGCTTCTAGGGTTTAGCCTCCCTGGTCTCGTGGTAGATATACTCTTGTACTACCCATATCATCAATATTAATCAAGCAGGAGTAGGGTTTTACCTCCATCGAGAGGGCCCGAACCTGGGTAAAAACATCATGTCCCCTGTCTCCTGTTACCATCCGCCTAGACGCACAGTTCGGGACACCCTACCCGAGATCCGCCGGTTTTGACACCGACATTGGTCCTTTCATTGAGAGTTCCTCTGTGTCGTCGCCATCAGGAAGGATGTCGCATCCCGTTTTTAAAAACGGCACTGTTCCTAAAGGAGCTTTGGCTATCGGCCAAACTCTCCGGCTAGGTGGTTTCATTATGACCGCATGTTCGGCCGCCGCGCCGACGATGACTTCTTGGGTCATCGAAAGCAATCTTCACGTCAACTCGGAACTCGCCGAGCAGTTAGATCCGATGGAGCTCTCTTCTCTAAACGAGCTCTTGGATCGCATCACCGCCCTGGGAGTCGCTACAGACTACGATCAGATTGGGCATAAACCCGATCTGAGAGAGATTAACTCTCCCCAGGTCACCCATCACGTTGCAGTGGTGGAGGAACAATGCGGCGACCGTTCATCTATCTTAAGGACTAGTTATGTCCGGATTCCCAATCCCTCACAGCGGGATACCCACGGAGGGGAGGACGTCACTCAGGCCCTGAACCTAAAGTCAGGCAGTGGTCTAGATTCATTGGACAACATCCAAGAACCCAAGCTTCCGAGTTCGGAAACTCCTTGGCCCCTGAGTCTCAGATTGGGTGAGGTTCCGGATTTAATTCCACCCACGCACCCAAACATAAGAGATCTATCCCAAATTCGGCAAGAGCCCGAAGAAACAGTACACCATTACTGGGCCAGATTCGTCCTGGTCATCAACAGGATAAAGGACTGCCATGAGGAGGATGCAATTTTGTTCTTCTGCAACAATTGCACGGACAAGGGAATCCTCAACGCCATAAGTCGCTGTGAAATTACACGCTTCGCTGACTTGGCGTCCGTAGTACGAAAGTATTGTGCCATGGAAAGCGCCTGGAAAACCAAAATAAAATTTTGGGACAATCCGGCCCTGAATACAAACCCAGTCCGAAATAAAAGGGTGCATTATCGCCAGACACCCGGGTTAAACACCAAAAAGCAAAAACCCTCTACTAGGCATGGAACCGTGCTGGAGGGGTGGCTCAATGGACCCTGTAAAATTCACAGTACAGAGGGCGCCACACCAACTCATAGCCTTAGAGCATGTTGGATACTCCGGCAGGTGGCCAAAAGTGGCGAAGATCTTCTAATCCCAGAAGCCATAGAGCACCAGCCAAAAGATACCAGCACGGTATTAACAGTCTTTGAGACTTCCGCATCAAATAATATGCGAAAACGAACACTCCGCAGCCTCGCCAAAGTCTATCATGTTGCCACAATAAACCCATGGAGTGACACGGCTATTACTTTCAATGCCAATGATGAACCTAAATTCTGAACAGCCCAAGCACCAGCCACATTGGTCCTCAGTCCAATTGTGGACGGCTTTCGACTCACCAAGGTACTCATGGACGGCGGCAGCGGACTGAACCTCATTTATGAGGAAACCCTTAAAAAATGGAAATAGACTGGAACCGCATTGAGAAAAGCAGCACAACCTTTAGAGGAATAATCCCCATTCGGGAAGCGCGTTGTACAAGAAAAATCACACTGGACGTGGTGTTCGGCATGCCGGACAATTATAGGTCCGAAGAGGTCACATTCCAAGTGGCCCCGTTCAGTAGCGGATACCACGCCCTATTAGGACGGGAGGCGTTTACAATCTTCCAAGCCATACCCCACTATGGGTACATGAAGCTCAAAATGCCCGGGCCTAACGGAATCATCACTCTCGCTAGTGATCTGGACACAGCACTCCGCGCCGAAAATAAGACAGCCGCACTAGCCCTCGAGGCACTATCCGAAGCCCTAGCGGCCGAGGAACTGACTGCGCTGCGCTCCACGGTGAACAGGGACGACGTGATACTCGACAAAAGATCCAAGTCCACCTCCTTTAAACCAGCGGTCGAAATAGTCAAATTGCAAGTCCATCCAACGGACCCTACAAAAACAGCTTCCATCGGGGCACAATTAAACCCTGATGTAGACGCTGCACTGCGAAAGTTCTTATGCGAGAACTGGGACATTTTTGCCTGGCACCCTTCAGGCATGCCAGGAATCCCATGTAGGCTGGCCGAGCATAGCCTAAATATCCTAAAAGGATTCAAGCCAGTCAAACAGGCTCTTTGGCGTTTCTCCGAACCTAAGAGACAAGCCATGGGAGAGGAGCTAGCCAAGCTATTGGAGGCCGGATTCATCAGAGACATAAAACATCCGGACTAGCTAGCAAACTTGGTGATGGTACCAAAGAAGGATAAATCCTAGAGCTTGTGTGTCGATTTTAAAGACCTCAACAAAGCTTGCCCAAAGGATCCTTTCCCTCTCCCCCGCGTCGATCAAATTATCGACGCTACCGCAGGACACGATTCATTGTGTTTCCTCGACGCATATTCCGGCTACCATCAAATTAAGATGGCAGAGTTAGATCAAGCCGGCACGGCATTCATCACACCATACGGCCCATTCTGCTTCAACACGATGCCCTTCGGGCTCAAAAACGCCGGCGCAACATATCAGCGCATGATTCAGACATGTCTGGCAAACCAGATCAGCAAAACAGTGGAGGCATACATAGATGACATGGTCATCAAAACCAAGCATGTCGAATCTCTAGTAGACGACTTGAGGCTCACATTCGATAACCTCCGAACATACGACATCAAGCTCAACCCGGAAAAATGTGTTTTCGGCGTACCGGCTGGAAAGCTCTTGGGCTTCATTGTATCCGGTAGAGGGATTGAGGCAAATCCAGCCAAGATCCGAGCTCTGTCACAATTGGATATCCCAAAGGACCTCAAACAAATACAAAAATTGACCGGATGTGTGGCGGCTCTAAGCCACTTTATCTCCTGCTTAGGAGAAAAGACATTACCCCTTTATCGCCTCCCCATGCGCACCGAACACTTTGAGTGGACGGATGCCGCCACGGCCGGACTTGACGAAATAAAAGCCATATTGGCAACAAACCCGGTCCTGGTCGCGCCAAACATTGGCGAACCAATGCTATTGTACATTGTGGCAACTCACCAAGTTGTGAGCACAGTACTCGTCGTCGAACGAGAAACGGACGGACACAAATTCCCCCCTTCAAAAGCTGGTTTACTATGTGTCCACGGTCCTCACTCCATGCAAGTCACGGTACCCGCATTATCAAAAGATAGCGTACATGGTATTCATGGCGTCCCGGAAGCTACGACACTACTTTCAAGAGTGTCCGATAACAGTATCCTCGGAAGTGCCACTTAACGATATTATAAACAACCGTGACGCGACGGGCCAGATTGCCAAATGGGCCATTGAGCTCCTCCCGTTCGACATAACATACAAGCCACGGCGAGCTATTAAGTTGCAAGTTTTGGCCAACTTCGTCGCCGAATGGACTGAAGCCGAACTCCCTAAAGAGTACGGCACATATTCCAACCGGATCATGCACTTCGGCGGCTCCAAAATGTTGGCTGGTCTGGGGGCTGGCATCGTTCTGACGTCCCCAACAGGAGATACATTTCAATATGTACTCCAGATAATGTATACGGACTCCAACAACGCAGCCGAATATGAGGCCCTTTTACATGGTCTCCGGATGGCAGTATCCATTTGCATTCAACGCCTAGAGGTGCGGGGGGATTCGAACCTCGCGATATCCCAAATAAATGGAGACTTTGATGCCAAGGATCCGAAAATGGCAGCTTATCGCAACGCCGTCCTAAAAATGTCAGCTCGGTTCGAGGGGCTCGAATTTCACCATATAGCCCGGGAAAACAACCAGGCAGCAGACGTCCTGGCACGCGTTGGCACAAAGCGTGATGCCATCCCTCCCAACATCTTCTTGGAAAGGCTGTTCAAGCCATCCGTAGTATGGGAAGGGGAACCCGGAAATAACAGCCCGGACCCAACCGCACTGCCCGACACCAAACACTCTGACACAATTGGAGGCTCTGCCAACGAAGTAACATCCTCAGCCCACGTACTAATGGCAGTCATTGCCCCATGGACAGAACCATTCCTAGCCTACCTAACCAGGCAGGAACTTCCCGAGGACCAAAACGAGGCACGCTGCATTGTGCGGCGATCTAAAGCCTATAAAGTCCATGAGGGAGAGCTTTATAAGAAAAGCACCACCGGAGTCCTTCAAAGGTGTATCTCCGAAGAGGAAGGGCGGAATCTTCAAGCCAAAATTCATGCCGGACTCGGCGGGCACCACGCTGCAGCCCGGGCCCTCGTAAGCATGGCCTTCCGTACAAGATTTTATTGGCCGACGGCCCGGGCAGATGCCCAGGACTTAGTCCAATGATGCGTTGGTTGCCAGCTCTTTGCTAACCAAAGCCATATGCGACCCACCGCCCTCCAAACTATACCCATCACCTGGCCCTTCGCGGTCTGGGGGCTTGCCATGGTTGGACCCCTTAAAGGAGGAACCCACAAGCAAAAATACCTACTGGTCATGGTGGACAAGTTCACCAAATGGATAGAGGCCAAGCCTGTTAAAACGGCCGAATTTGGACCAGTGATAGACTTCATATCCAGGGTCGTACACCGTTACAGCATCCCCCACAGCATCATCACTGATAACGGCACGAACTTCACGGCCGACGAGGTCAAACTATGGTGCAAAAACATGGGCATTAAGCTCGACTATGCTTCAGTCTATCACCCACAAACTAACGGTCAAGTCGAACGAGCAAATGGTCTAATCATGAGAGACATCAAACCCAGATTAGTGCGGTCCCTCAAGGAATCTAACACGCACTGGGTAGAGGAGCTTGACTCCGTAGTCTGGGGGCTGCGGACCACGCCGAATCGCACCACCGGATACACACCATTCTTTATGGTATACGACGCAGAGGCGGTTCTGCCCTGCGACATAATTCATGACTCACCTCGCGTGCGCATGTACGAAGAAAGAGAAGCCAAACTCGATCGGCAGGACAGTTTGGACGCCTTGGAGGAGGAGCGTGACGTGGCAAAAGCCCGTTCCGCATTCTATCAACAGCAGGCTCAAAGATACCAAAGCAGAGAAGTACGAGCCAAAACCTACAATGTTGGCGAGTTAGTTCTACGCCTGCCGGACAAGAAAAAGGACAAGCTCAAGCCCAAATGGGAAGGTCCCTTTATTATCGACCAGGTCCTGACTAGTGGAGCGTACCATCTGCAAGACGCATCAGATAACCGACTCGAGCCGAACCCATGGAACGCAGCCCGTCTTCGAAGGTTCTATGCCTAGCGCCGGACTCTGTGTTCGTTTCCTTCCTCTGTCCATTTTTTATACACTAGCTGTCTTATATTTCTCTCCTTCTCCCCTCTCTTTTTCTTATAGCCCTTAGGGGCTGGTTCGTGCCTTGTTCACACACAATTGACGTGCTATCCGCGCTCATTATACCTGGGGGCTTCTTTAACAGAAGCTTATTTATACGGGCTTCATGCCCAACACATTTGTCACACTTCCACATGTACCTTTTATTCACCATTATATGCATCGATATGACTGAAGTTTTGGCCAAGCTGGGTTGCCTGGCTCCTGTGCTTACCCCTACGTTCTCGATTGTTCAGCTAGGAGGTAAAGGGAGCACCTCTCCGATTGTTACTGCCGGGTCAGCCAGATGTGTACCTCAGACTGGGTGAAGCCGAAAGCTACCATTCTTAAGGGAAAATTCGGTCGGTGAACTAAAAGAAAATTTTCCACTTGTTTATTTATCTGCCCCATATGCTTTTCAGCTTTTTTCACAGTCCGGACATGTACTTTAGGGCATGCCTCCCAGGGAAAGGAACCCCTAACGGAACTATTCTCCCAGGAAGATGTTTCTTACCAACGATGTAATATAACATAACTAGTTGGGCACTTATCTATTCAAGCACTAATGACCCCTACGCCTGGTCTCCATGCATGCCCCGATTCTTACATAACCGAGAGGGTATTCAGACACACTCCGGACTATCGGGTCCCGAGGTTGAAGCGAAATGGTCCGCCATGACAAACAATCTACAATCCGGCTAGAAGGCATTTTACATGTCATCTTAAATTACATAGTCCATTTTAATGGGTAAATTCCTCTTCAATACCATCCAACAGGTTGTCTAGTTTACAGTCCTGCTTGGGAATATTTGGCGGCCAACTCTACCTGGCCATACACTAAGCTAACAGGGATCTCCTTCCCATCAGGCCCCACAGGTCCGACCTCGGCCATGTGGTTCGGGTCAGCCTTCGCGTACCGCGTCTTCACCATAGCCCAGGCCTCCCTGGCATCTTGACGGCAGGCCGATATCTTCCATAATCGGAAGCGCCGCCGCACTCCCTTGAGCTTCTCTGCAAGCTCTCCAAGGCCTTCGGGCATGGAGAGGGAGGGCCACAAGGCCTGGGTGACACCGTGCATCACCTACCAAACTCTTTCGTGCAATTGCGAGAGCTCGGGAAGAAGGTCACCCGTAGAACCGGGCATTTCCTCCGCAGGACGACCTGTTAGCCTACCTACAGACATAACTCTGTTAGTCGACTTCCTCGCCGAACTCTTTTTCAAAGTTCGTTCAAGCACTTACTAAATATGCCGCGTCGAAGCCGCCGATTCTCCTTCACAGAATCCGACAGCTGGGCACGAACATCCTTTAGTTCCACGCCCAGCTGGGTGTTAGCATCTTGGAGATCATTCTTCTCCTGCCTCACCTTCGTAAGCACGCTCTCACCAGCCTTTAGCTGGCGTAGGAGTTGCTGTTTATCCGGATCTAGTCCGGTGCCATCTGCAATTTTATTGTCAGACTTGTATACACGCCGCACTCTACATGATACTTCTCAATTGAGGCATATCATACCAGAGGGGGTCTTCTTGGGCTCCCCGGCTGCGGCTAGTGCGGCCTGAAGTTGGTCCTTGCGCTCTTCCAGCTCCTGGGACAGTAGGGTATTCTTCTCTGTAAGAACCTGCATAAACAAATGATCCTTAAATCAGTTATTATAACCATTTCAATTCTTGGGGGCTACTGGTATATATATAATCACCAAAATTTTCTTACTCGTATGTCCTTTACATACTACTCCATGGCTCTGGTTCGACCATCTTGAACGGCACGGAGATACGCGTCTCCTGAGTTAAAGGCCTCCAATGCCTCACGGGATAGACAAGCGTCGCGAAGAATTGCTCGGCGACGCCTATGGTTCATGGCACTCTCCACCTCGGAATTAGTGGCAGACAGCCTGTCTGCATCCTCTGTCAGAGGAACATCTGATGCGCGCCTCATGTTCGCCTCTTCTTCTGGACCTGGCTTCGGAGCCTGGCTAGTGGAGGCGCGATTGGCAACCTCTCCGGATATAGTCCGGCGAGTCCTCTTTTTCCTAAAAAGAACACGGGCGTTAACATGCATCATAAGGACAATACATTGGTATAAAAATGGCGCGCCTTACTGCTGCGCCGGTGTCTCGATCCGGACTGCGGGTCTTTTCGGCCTGCCCGCCCTCGCGGTCCCTTGTTGGCTAGTTGCCGCGGGCTCGGCGTTCTGCCTCGGGATCCTCCCCTGCGAAACACCATTGGCATATGATGGTCAAAAATAAGCACAGATGGATCATTTTTGAGATATTGCGACTTCGGTCTCAATTACCTGTGAGGCGGGGATCAGTCCAGGATAATCGGCCGTAATGGCCACCAAGGCATTGTCGATGCTCAGTTGGTAAAATACCCCATCGATCAGCTCCACAGATATGTCCGGATCCTCTTGGGAGGCCGGGTCGAGGTACCGTTCTGGATCCTCGGGTTGTGGAGGAGGGCTGTTTATCTCCTTTACAGCCTGGCGTAGTTCCTGCGTCGAAATCACAAAATTAGACACTTAACTATGGGAGTATGGAATGGATGGGTAAAAAAATTGTCCGCTTACCCAGTTTGGAGGATTGTACATGGACAATCCGCCCTGTGGATTGACGCGGAGAAATTCCTCCTCTTCTCCCTTGTATAATGCGGACAGGATCTTCGTCAGAGCGACAGCCGATTCCGGCCCCTTACGGCCACAGCGGGTGGCATCGTCCTCCCCGTTGAAATCCCACATGGGGTGGCCCCTATACTGAAGCGGCTGCACCCCCCGCATAATGCATGTGGCCATGAACTCGATCATGGTCAGTTCGGAATGAGCCAATAACCTTATCCGACCCATCAGATAAAGGACGTCCTTGTCATTATCCTTCTGAGGGCTCCATGGATGCCAACTTAGGCGCTTCTTTAAGGGAGCATTATCGAACTCAGGGAGGCCGATCCGAATAGGATCCGACAGGGGGACGTCTTCTATATAAAACCATTCTGAAGGCCAGTCTTCGGACGCCTTCTTAGGGGTTCCGGATAGATATCCGGTCCCAGCGATGCGCCATACTTCGGCTCCGCCCACTTGATATATCGACCCCTCCTGAGAACGGGGCACGAGGCATAACAGCTTCTTCCACAAAGCGAAATGAGCTTCACAGCCCAAAAACAACTCGCAAAGGGCTACGAAGCCCGCGGTATGCAATTTGGAGGCTGGCGTAAGATTGTGCAGCTTGAGGACATAGAACTCCAGCAGCCCCCGGAGAAACGGATGAATTGGAAATCCGAGCCCTCTTATTAAGTAAGAGACAAGGCATAGCCGCTCTCCTTTGGAGGGATTGGGGATGCTCTCCGCTTGCTTTCCGCCATTATAGGTGGCAAGCCCGGCTCGAACCGGGACCATATAGGCTGGGGGAAGAAACCCTTTGGTTTGAAGCGTCACCAGCTCGCTGTGCAGGATGGAACATCTCTCCCAATCTCTAGGTTGAGGGCTGGGAAGGCGAGATGAGGAGCTGCAACGACCAGCCATGATGGAATGGATCTCTGTCGAATACGCTCTGATGAATGCTCGCGGAGGGAAGATGGTGTGGTTTGGATCTAAATCCTTGCCTCTTTAATAGGCGGCCCATTTACGCAGCTAGGGGGCTAAATGTAAAAACACCCTGGCTTTTCGCGTTCATTTGACACGTGGAAGAAGGCCATTATTGGGCGTGGAAGCCAAGAAGCGCAATATTCACAAGAAGCCAAACACTATTCAACAAGTACACGGAATTTGGAGAAGAACCCGCCTTGCAATGCCGAAGACAACTTGCGCGCCGGACTCGTCGTCATTGAAGCCTGGTTCGAGGGCTACTGAGGGAGTCCTGGATTAGGGGGTGTCCGGGTAGCCGGACTATGACCTTTGACCAGATTCCTGGACTATGAAGATACAAGATTGAAGACTTCGTCCCATGTCCGGATGGGACTTTCCTTGGCGTGGAGGGCAAGCTTAGCGATACAGATATGTAGATCTCCTTCCGTTGTAACCGACTCTGTGTAACCCTAACTGTCGGTGTACTAAAGTAGGGGTACCTTAGTACCCTGAACTTGTGCACGGGCAGTCATAGCACCCCGCGGCAAGGCTTGCCAGGCGACCGCCAAAACTCTCCATGGTCCCTTTTTGGGCCACCCAAGAACAAAGTATTTGAGCCGAGGCCCCGACAGGAGGAGCTTGCCGGGAAGGCCACCCGAAGAGAGCAAGGCCCCGGCAAGAGGAGCTTGCCGGGACGGCCGCTCGAAGCACAAGGCCCCGACAAGAGGAGCTTGCTGGGAAGGCCGACCAAGGCACGACAAGAGACTTGCTACGACGCGCCATGCGTCCCAGCAAGGACCGGTGAGCAACAAGCTCCCGGGCGCGACAAGACATCGACCGCGGCAGGGCGCTTGCCGTGGCAAGTCACCACCCCGCTCCTGCATTCCAGCTCACCCACCCACGCGTCGCTCTGGGGCCATTCCAGGCGTACGTGGCGAGAGGCTGCGCAGCCAGGGGCATGCGGTGGCAAAGCGACGCTGACAGGGTAGCCGTCGTGGCAAACGGTGGCGCCCCTGACGGCCCCTTTTCTGCACTGTTTGGGCGACCTAGACGGGCATTTAATGCCCTTGTCCCCTGCCGTCAGAAGTAGGTATGATATCACTGTGCAAACAGCTGTACCCAACACAGCGTTTTCCAGTCTTACCCCCGCCTACGTTGCCACCTGTGGGTAACCCCTTGCGCATATAAAAGGAGGCCCCATGCGCAACGTAAGGAGGGATAGGAGGAGAGGGGAAAGAGGAGGAGGAGGCAGACCACCCACGCTCGGTCTGATTAGTTGCCTGAGTGTACTGTAGCACTCAGCGCTCCCAAGAACACAATACA
This sequence comes from Aegilops umbellulata, assembly GCA_032464435.1. NCBI lineage: Eukaryota > Viridiplantae > Streptophyta > Magnoliopsida > Poales > Poaceae > Aegilops > Aegilops umbellulata. The sequence continues at coordinate 387,853,736 of CP136057.1, read as the reverse complement.
AACCACAAAGCAGCAGTAGGGTTTTACGCATCCGTGCGGCCCGAAGCTGGGTAAATCCCCTTGTGTGCATCGCCTCGATCCGCTCTTCACGCGACCTCCACCCCCCGCCGAACCAGAAAGGGGCTCGGTCCCCATAGGTGTTCGTGGAGGCACATTTCCCCCGACATCTTTGGCGCGCCAGGTAGGGGGCGTCGAAGTTGTGCGAACCTGATCCGGCGTCTGCACAGGCTAGATCTCCATCATCTTCATCGACATGCCACCGAAGAAGAAGGCTCCGGAGGTGGCTGGTCCGTCCGCGTCGAACCCGCCGCCCCTGGAGCAAACGGGTGGTGGGGACGGCACCGGCGGCGGAACGGGCGTCGCCGAACCAGCTCATGGTGCCACGGCGTCCGAACATGCACCGCGCCCCTCTCAAGAGGCACGGGACCAGCAGCGTCTTGGCACTCACGGTACCATACGCTCGCTGGACCCAGATCGAGCTGGCGGATCCCAGGGTGCTCAAGGCCAGCATACACACCAACGTGCTGGCGCGAGCGTGGCGCGACTGCTTGGTCCGGGTGTTGCTCCTTATAACGTAGTTAGAAGTTCGAGCACATCCCGCTCCACGCGCCGCTCGCCACCGCTGCCCGCCACCCCAGCAGAAGCTCTAGAATGAGCTCAACTGCTCCTAGACTACCCTCCAACGGCGGACAAGCTCGACGACTAGAGGGCCACGATACAGAGTCTCATCGGCTTCACTAACGGCGAAACCCCGCGGCAGCACAGTGCGTCGCAGCCGCGACAGGTCGGCCAGGCGAGAACCGATGGCGCCAAGACCGGTGGGGGTGCGACCACCGTGCATTCTCCGCCCCAAAGGCCAAGATTGCCGACTCGCCGGAGCCATCACGACAACGACTCCACCGCGTCGTCAAATCCGCGAACTCGTCGCGATCAACGTCACGTTCTTCACGAACGAGAGCAAGAGGACGCTCGTGCGCGCATCGAGCGTCGGAGAGAAGCGCGGCGTCAATCAGACCAGCGCGCTGGGCCCTCTGTTGACATGCATGCGCCGGGGGGACCAGGCGACCTGCCGTACGCGGTAGGCTGCCCTGCGTTCACCCGTGAGCTGCGGCAAGTCCAGTGGCCCAGCACGAAGAACTTCAAGCCAGACGTACCAGAGAAGTACGACGGCAAGTCGCATCCGTCGGAGTTCCTCAGCATCTACACCATTGCGGTGCAGGCTGCTGGAGGGCGAGACGACAAGATCCTTGCCAACTACTTCCCGCTGGTACTCAAATCCAACGTCAGATCCTGGCTCATGCACTTGCCGGATAACTCCATAACCTCCTGGACAGACTTGTGCCACCAGTTTGTTGGCGCCTTTACAGGCGGCCACAAACCCCATGGCCAAGCGAGCGACCTTCACCTGCTCGTCCAGAAGGAAGGGGAATCCTTGCGCAAGTTCATCCAGAGATTCAGCCGCGTGCACTACAACATCCCAGACGTCCACCTTGCCGCAGTCATCAGCGCGTTCCATCAGAACATGCGTAACCGCAGGATGCGGGAGGAGATGGCGATGTGCAAGATCAAAGATGTCAACGAGCTATATGCCCTGGCCGACAAGTGTGCACGTGCTGAGGAAGGAAGGAAACTACCCGGAGAGAACACTAGGGCAGGAGAATCTGACAGTGAAGATACCGCCCCGGCAAGGAAGAGCCGGCGGCGGAGCAACATGAAGAAGAAGAGCCAAGAAGTACTGGTTGTTGAGCAGTCCGGCGATGAAGGCGCCGCCAAGAAGGCTCAGGCTGGTAGCTCCGGCAAGGAGGTTGCCGGATGCGCCAACTGCCAGGCTGTGGCGGTCGCCGACAAGCGGGACGGCACCAACAAACAGTACTGCAAGATCCACCGCACCAAGGGCCACGACCTCCAGAGCTGCAAGCAGGTCGAGCGGCTCGTCGAGCTGCAAAAGGCCGAGTACGAGCGGCGCGACAAGGAGAGAGCCCGGGGAGGTGGCGGAGGATCAGGCACGAAGCGTCCTGGCCAGGGAGGACGCCGCGACAAGGACAAGCAACGGCAAGCAGACAGACCACCCCGCGGCCGCGACAAGAACAAAGACGACGACGAAGACGAAGACATGGATGATGTCGAGACCAGTGAGCAGGAGTTTCAGAAAGCCACAGAGGTCCTGTGCGTAGACGGCGGTGCTTCTCTGCATACTTCTCACCGCCAGCTCAAGCAGTGGGCACGAGAAGTCATTGCAGCGGAACCACCCGTCGAGTCACGCAGGCCTCTGAAATGGTCCAGCACGCCTATCATCTTTGATATTGAGGACCACCCCGACCGCACAACTGCGATCGGGTGCTTGCCGATGTTGGTCTCACCAACAGTCCGCAACCTCAAGGTCACTAAGATGCTAGTCGACGGCGGGGCCGGCTTGAACCTGATCTCCTCCGCTGTACTCCAGAAACTCCAAGTCCCCGACAACGAGCTCGAAGAGACCGGCACGTTCCAAGGAATCAACCCAGGAAGGAGCAAGCCGAAGGGGGAGATAACATTGCCAGTGACATTTGCCAGCGAGCTGAACTTCAGGACAGAGAGGATCACTTTTGACGTTGCCGATTTTCCATTGCCCTACAATGGAATTCTCGGCCGTCCAGCACTCGCCAAGTTCATGGCGGCCTCCCACTACGCATACAACATGCTCAAGATGCCAGGCCCGATAAGCGTCATCTCTGTCCCCGGCGACAAGAAGGATGCCCTTATTTGCGCCGACAAGATCTACCGGGAAGCAGCAGCCGCAATGGATCACAAGCCACTTGCCGCTGAAGCTCCCGAAGGGAAGAAGAAGACCAAGCCCGGCAAGTGCTCTGGTGCCCACTCCGGCAAGCGCGCCTCTTCGGAGTGCTGCGCTACCATGGAGGACGCGCCATCGAGCTCCACCGGCAAGAGTAAGAAGTCAATGGCAGCCTCGCCAACGACCAAGAAGGTGTCCGCCAAGGAGGACGGCACTGGTGGTACCTTCACCATCAGTGCCACCCTCGACCCCAAATAGGAAGGCGCGCTCGTTGCTTTCCTGCAGGCGAATGTCGATGTGTTTGCCTGGCAACCATCTGACATCCCCGGCGTTCCCAAGAAAGTGATTGAGCACCACCTCGCCGTCTGTCCTCATGCGCGGCCCGTCAAGCAGAGAGTTAGGAAGCAAGCGGTAGAGCGCCAAGAGTTCATCGCAGAGGAAATCAAGAAGTTGGAAGCGGCAGGCCTTGTCAGAGGCGTGCTCCATCCGACGTGGTTGGCCAATCCTATTGTCGTGCGCAAAGCAAAGGGAAATGGAGGCTTTGCATTGACTTTACTGATGTTAATAAAGCCTGTCCCAAAGATCCCTTTCCCTTGCCGCGCATTGACCAGATTGTTGACTCCACGGCCGGATGTGACCTGCTTTCATTTCTTGACACATACTCAGGGTACCATCAGATCTTCATGGCTGAAGAAGATGAGGAAAAGACCGCATTCATCACTCCATGTGGCACGTACTGTTTCGTACGGATGCCTTTCGGTTTGAAAAATGCCGGTTCGACGTTTGCAAGGGTTGTCCATACCGCTTTTGAGCCGCAAATCCACAGAAATGTGGAAGCCTACATGGATGACATAGTGGTCAAAAGCAGGAACAGGGCAACCCTGATCCAAGATTTAGAAGAGACCTTTGCGAACCTGCGCAGGATCAGCCTCAAGCTCAACCCCGAGAAGTGCGTGTTTGGAGTCCCTTCCGGCAAGCTTCTCGGGTTCTTCGTGTCTCAGCGAGGAATCGAAGCCAATCCAGACAAAATCAAGGCCATTGAGCAGATTGAAGCACCAACACACGTCAAGGACGTACGAAGGCTTGCCGGCTGCGTCGCGGCCCTCAGCGTGTTTTATTTCCAAGTCTGCAGAACACGCCCTGCCATTTTTCAAAGTTTTGAAAAAGGCGGGTCCAGTGAAATGGACTCCGGAAGCGGAGGCTGCGCTGCAGGACTTGAAGAAATACCTGTCCTCCGCTCCAATACTTGTCGCGCCTAAACCACAAGAGAAGTTGCTGCTGTACCTTGCGGCAACCAATCAATTGGTTAGTGCTGCGTTAGTAGCGGAGAGGGAGGCAGATGATGAGCTAGCAACCGCGGCAAGCGCGTCCAGCGACAAGCAAGAGGCTTCCCCAACAAGCTCTGGCCCCGACAAGGATGAATCTGCGCAGGAGCGAGTGGAGGTGCAGAAGAAGAGAATGGTGCAGCGGCCAGTTTACTTTGTCAGCTCCCTTTTGCAGGGGGCCAGGTCAAGGTACTCTGGTGTGCAGAAATTGCTTTTCGGCCTTCTCATGGCCTTGAGAAAGCTGCGCCACTACTTCCAAGCACATGAGATCACAGTTGTCACCCGCTTTCCGCTGAAGAGGATACTGCAGAATCCAGAAGCAACAGGCAGGATTGTCGAGTGGGCACTGGAACTGTCAAGCTTCGGTATCAAATTCGAGAGCACTTCAACTATTCAGAGCAGAGCATTGGCGGAGTTCATAGCAGAATGGACACCGACACCAGACGAAGAGGTCCCAGAGACGAGCATCCCCGTCAAAGAAGCAAGCAAAGAGTGGCTGATGTATTTTGATGGTGCTTTCTCGCTGCAAGGCGCCGGTGCTGGTGCAGTGCTTATCGCACCCACCGGAGAACATCTCAAGTACATAGTCCAGATGCACTTCCCCAAGGAGCAAGCAACCAACAATACTGCAGAGTATGAAGGTCTGCTCGCCGGTCTCAGGATCGCGGCAGAACTTGGGATCAAGAAGCTCATTGTCAGGGGTGACTCGCAACTTGTCGTCCTCCAAGTGAACAAAGATTACCAGAGTCCGTTGATGGAAGCGTACGTTGATGAAGTGAGGAAGCTAGAAGAGCACTTTGATGGCCTACAAATGGAACACGTTCCAAGAGCTAAGAACGACATCGCTGATGGCCTGTCAAAGTGCGCAACACTTAAGTTACCTATGGAACCAGGAACCTTTGTGCTCAAGCTGACTCAGCCATTCGTGACACCATCAACCGGACAGAGCAATAAGAGGAAGTTGGTCTCCGGCGACTATCTTCCGGCAGAGCTCCCCGGAGCCGCCGCCAAGAAGGTCCCCAAGATCGACGCCAAGAGCGCTGAGGAGCCGCCTGCTCCGGCAAACCCCAGGGTTTGTTCCGTGGAAGCAGGCGCTCCCGACAAGTTTTGCCCCGGCAAGCTTGCCGGGGAACGTCAAGCTCCGGCTGAGCCCCAGATCCTCGCCGTAGAAGCGGACGTTCCCGCAGCAGCAGATGTGCCTTAAGTCCTTGTTGTCAAGCCACAGGCTCCAGCATGGGCGCAGCAGACTGTCCATTTCCTCCAGAACGGAGAACTTCCCGAAGAACAAGAAGAAGCGGAAAGAGTAGCCCGGCGCTCGAGTATGTACCAGTTCGTCGACAACACGCTGTACAGAAGAGGGCGCAACGGTGTGAAATTGAAGTGTATTTCCTGGGAAGACGGACAAAAGCTGTTGGCAGAGATACATGGAGGCATATGTGGTCACCACATTGGCGCCAGAGCACTTGCCGGCAAAGTGTTCCGGCAAGGTTTCTTCTGGCCGACGGCCCTCCAGGATGCAACTGCACAAGTAACCAAGTGTGAAGCGTGCCAGTTCCATTCCAAGCAGATACACCAGCCAGCTCATGCTCTCCAGACGATCCCTTTATCCTGGCCATTTTCGGTCTGGGGGCTCGACATCCTCGGCCCCTTCCCCCGAGCTGTCGGGGGCTTTGAGTACTTGTACGTCGCAATCGACAAGTTCACAAAGTGGCCGGAAGTGGAACCAGTGAGGAAGGTGACAACACAGTCAGCAGTCAAGTTCTTCAGGTCGATTGTTTGCCGCTTAGGGATCCCCAACAGGATCATCACCGACAATGGTACGCAATTCACAAGCCGCGCCTTCATGCAATACGTCCAAGATCTCGGCGCCAAGGTCTGCTTCGCTTCTGTTGCTCATCCCCGGAGCAACGGTCAAGCGGAGAGGGCCAATGCCGAGGTGCTGCGCAGGCTCAAGACCAGAACTTTCGACAGGCTGCACAAGTGCGGAAGAAACTGGATCGAGGAGCTGTCGGTGGCTCTTTGGTCGATCAGAACGACGCCAAATCGAGCCACTGGCCAGACACCATTTGCTCTAGTCTATGGAGCAGAAGCAGTTACCCCCACGGAACTCGTATACGGGTCACCTCGAGTGCTCGCTTATGATGAGCTTGAGCAAGAGCGGCTGCGTGAACATGACGCGCTGCTCCTTGAGGAAGATCGTCTTCAGGCTGCTGTGCGAGCCTCTCGCTACCAGCAAGCTTTGCGTCGCTACCATAGCCGCAAAGTTAAAGCCAGAAGCTTCGAGGAAGGCGACCTTGTTCTTCGGCGCGCTCCGTCCGCCAAGAATCATAACAAGTTGACGCCGAAGTGGGAAGGCCCTTACCGGGTGAGACGAGTCACGAGGCCCGGCGCTGTCCGCCTCGAGACCGAAGATGCACTCCGGTGAGCAACTCCTGGAATATTGAGCATCTTCGTAAGTTTTACCCGTAAGGCGCGGTTTTCGGGCCCCGTCCGGCAACCAACCTTTTGTACAAGTCTTGCCGCTGTTGCATGTAATCCTTTGTACAAAGCCAGGCGCAGACCCTGAGCAGCAGTAAATGAAGCGCTGGCGCCCTAAGTTTTAGCATGCATGCTGAGTCGAGTCTCGTCCTTGGTTAGGGTTGATAGTGTCTGACAGCTGCTAACCCCTAGCTTAGAGGTCGAGTTTGCGTCCTTTTTCCTGTTCTTTCGTTTCCTTTGGTTCGCAGGGTTTTGCATATCCTGGCCAGACCGCTTAAGGACGAAGAAGAGAAGAAGGGCGGACCAGCATTTGGTCCCCGGCAAACCAGTGTTGCCGGGGGCTGCAAGTATGAAGATTCGCCCGCGGCAAGCCAGAGTTGCCGGGGGCTGCAATCCCAGATAAGTTTTTCATCCCTTATCATGCATTCTCTTATGGACTGAGGAAATGCGAAAACCTTGTTTCTTCCTAAAAAGCTGCCGTGCTCCCTTAACTCAGGGCCCCGGAGCGCGTTCCTGGGGCCAGTTTTGGTAGTAGTCGCGGCGGCAAAGGAACGAAATAAGGAGCCTGAACCCGCCTCATCCCTACCTCCGCCAAAGGTGTGAGGAAGGTCGAGTGGCGTGGGAAGATGGCAGGGCTTATTGCCGGGCAAAGAAGTGTCTATCTTAACGATACAAAGGACTCGCTCCTTGGCGTGGGTTTTACCCGCGAGACAAATGGCCCGGCAAACACCCCCTTTTCATTAAAAACATTCCGCTCGGGTACAGTTCAGAGGGAGTGAAAAACATGAGAGATGGGATTACAAGCTTTAAATGCATCTAAGTCCTGAAGGCTTACAAGTTAAAAAGAGATAAGGTGCCCGTAATCCCTTTCTTGTCTCTCTCCTTAGGAGGTAGGACAAGGAGGCGAAAAGGGCAAAAGGGGCGCCTAGACAAGCTACGGGTGGCAGAAGACACCAACAGAACACCCCGGGGACCGTCTGAAGGCTAGGTGGTGGTGGTGGCTCCGAAAGCAGGGCTCGACGGGGCGGCAGGACGTCAGCACGCTGTCGAGGGCACCTCGCCCTCGTACTCCGACTTGACGGCCTTGCCGCCAGCCCTCTTCCTCTTCCGCAGCCTCGCCACGCCAGCCGCCAAGGAGACGACCCCGGGAAGCTCAAGGAGCCGGCGACACGGATGATGGGGTCGCCGGTGCCACGCGGAGCCGCGACCGACGCCTAGTCGGACCCTTCATCCTAACGACCGCTACCCTCGTCGTCGCTGTCGCTCCCCTCCTCGTCACTCTCACTCGAGGAGGAGCTTTCGCTGTTGGAGGAGCTATCCACGCAGCACCGGCCCCGATCCCGAAGCACCCGAAGACCTTGACGGAGAGGAGGTCGCCCTCCATCAACTTAAAATGGAGGGTGAACCCCTCCATCAAGCTATGGATACGGGCGAACGTCTTCCACCCTCGACCAAGATACATCCCGCAGCCCCTCATGCGCAGTCTTAGCGTCTCGGGTTGTTCCACCTCCATCACGCTTGCGAAGGGGGCCGGGAGACGGAGGCGGCGACGAGGCGCCCGGCGCAGCCTGATGAAGAACTCGTAGGGGTCGTCCCCGATGTGGACTGCCGTGAGAGGAGGGGCCGCTGGCGGAGGCGAGACCGGCGCGTCGCCCCGTCCGCTTCGTCCCTGAGCGCCTCGGCCTCGTCCACGACCTCGTCCACGACCTCGCCCCCTCCCCCTTCCCCTTATGGTTGGCTCTGCCACCGCGGGTGCAAGGGGAGGAGGGGCGCGTTGACTAGCGGCGACCCTCGCCGCCACCGATGAAGGACCAGGATTCCCTTTCTCCATGGCGAATGGAGAGAGGGGATCAGAAGCTGAAGAGAAGCGAAGATGGAGGAGTGTGGGTTTTCGTCGCCCCCCCCTCTTGCTCTTTATAAAGGAGCAGGGTGGGGGCTCGGCCGCCCCGCTCAGCCAATCAAGACGCAGGGAAAGCAGGCGACTGGGGCCGGCCTGCTGCCTCGGCCCGCGACAGCCCGGTTTCCTGCCTCCACCGTCCGCGCCCCCAGGTGCATGGAAGCCGCGTGGCTGGCGTGCAGGACCGAGGCGACGGATGAGGCGACCTCCCCTCGCCCCGTGATCATGGGGAGCGGGCGCCTCGGAAACCGTGCCTCGGCCCCGTCCAGCAAACGAGCCGCGTCTCCACGCCTCCCTCCACTTATGGGGATAGCGCGAACCGTCCCCCTTTATTGCGACATGACGCATGCCCGCGGGGCTCAGCCCCGCGCACGCCGCCCATGTCACGCCCGCCTCTCCCCACGATGCCGCGTTCGACGCGTGCCGTTCGGGGAGGACGTGGTGGATGCAGAAGAAGATGCAGCGTGACCCAGGCCACGCGTGCCCGTGCACTGTTTTGGGCCTGGCCCAACAGCGCTCGACACCGTGTATGGCCCAGGCCCGGGGGCTCCTGTCGGTGTACTAAAGTAGGGGTACCTTAGTACCCCGAACTTGTGCACGGGCAGTCGTAGCACCCCGCGGCAAGGCTTGCCAGGAGACCGCCAAAACTCTCCATGGTTCCTTTTTGGGCCACCCAAGAACAAAGTATTTGAGCCGAGGCCCCGGCAGGAGGAGCTTGCCGGGAAGGCCACCCGAAGAGAGCAAGGCCCCGGCAGGAGGAGCTTGCCGGGACGGCCGCTCGAAGCACAAGGCCCCGGCAAGAGGAGCTTGCTGGGAAGGCCGACCAAGGCACGACAAGAGACTTGCTACGACGCGCCATGCGTCCCGGCAAGGACCGGTGAGCAACAAGCTCCCGGGTGCGACAAGACATCGACCGCGGCAAGGCGCTTGCCGCGGCAAGTCACCACCCCGCGCCTGCGTTCCAGCTCACCCACCCACGCGTCGCTCTGGGGCCGTTCCAGGCGTACGTGGCGAGAGGCTGCGCAGCCAGGGGCATGCGGTGGCAAAGCGACGCTGACAGGGTAGTCATCGTGGCAAACGGTGGCGCCCCTGACGACCCCTTTTCTGCACTGTTTGGGCGACCTAGACGGGCATTTAATGCCCTTGTCCCGTGCCGTCAAAAGTAGGTATGATAGCACTGTGCAAACAGCTGTACCCAACACAGCGTTTTCCAGTTTTACCCCCGCTTACGTTGCCACCTGTGGGTAACCCCTTGCGCATATAAAAGGAGGCCCCATGCGCAACGTAAGGAGGGATAGGAGGAGAGGGGAAAGAGGAGGAGGAGGCAGACCACCCACGCTCGGTCTGATTAGTTGCCTGAGTGTACTGTAGCACTCAGCGCTCCCAAGAACACAATACAAACCACAAAGCAGCAGTAGGGTTTTACGCATCCGTGCGGCCCGAAGCTGGGTAAATCCCCTTGTGTGCATCGCCTTGATCCACTCTTCGCGCGACCTCCGCCCCCCGCCGAACCAGAAAGGGGCTCGGTCCCCATAGGTGTTCGTGGAGGCACATTTCCCCCGACACTAGCCCTCTCCGGTGTCTATATATGTAACACCCCAAGAATCATGCTACAGTAATCTTCCCCTAAATGGTGGCTAGGTCATCATGATTACTATGCAAATTTCCATTTGTCCAAAATCGAAGTCAAATTCATATTTAAATTTCAAGTGAAATTATTAATTCTTCCTTCGGAAAAACGAAAATGTTCGAATAATTCTATAAATTCCCTTCATCATCTTCATGTTGAAACCAACTTCATTTGGCTCACAAATAAATTCCTAGGAAAATAATAACTGGTCCAGCAGCAAATAGAATAGCCTTTTCAAAATAAACAAATATTTTAAACATTTTCTTTTGACCTCAAACTTTGTGGGCCTTTCCAAATTTATGACTAATAATTATGTGCCAAGTTTCTTTGTCAGGAAAATTCAATTGCGTTTTGCTTTAAATATAAAACAGTGAAGAAATTATAAAAGCAGAAAATAAAATCAGTAGAAGGGCCTAACTAACTAATGTGCATCTGGGCCCTGGAGGCCACAGAGCAGCAGCGGCCCACCTCAACTCCTCTCCCTCCTCACTCTACAGGATACAGGGCGAGGGCGTGGTGACCATCCCGCGGCTATGGTCGCCCCTCCAGCCAGACGCCGGCCATCCGGCGGTGCCCCGCGAAGATAAGGACCCCAAGCGCCCCCTGGCAAACCCTAACCCGCTTGCCCCTCTCCCCCTCGGTTCCTCCCCTTCCCCACAGCCCGCAACCGAGCTGTCGTGGCCATGGTCGTCGTCGTCGTCGCGGCCACCGACTTCCCCGGCGCCTGAAAATATGTCCGGAGCTGCGCCATGGACGTCTCCTTCGACTAGTGTTACCGGTTCGAGCGGGGAAGCACTACATCGCCGGGATCGACGCGTTTTCCTCGCCTACGACCGCCACTGCCCCGCGCCCGATCTACCTCACCGGAGCTCCTCCGCCACGCCGGTCGCATCCTCTGTTCCCCCCGTGAGCTCCTCTCCCCATTTCCCCTATTTGCCCCTTGATTTGGTCGCCATAGGTCGCCGTTCCACTGCCGTGGCCGCTTGCTCCCGTTGAGGCCGTCATGGCCTGAGCTCCGCGCTCACCCACACGCGTATGACTGCCAGTGTGTCCAGTCCCGCGCGCCCCGCGCCTGCCCTGGTGTGCCCAGCCGCGCCCCCTGGCCGCGCCTGGCGCGCCCCTGGCCGTCCGCCCATTGCCGCTCACGCACGCCCGTGCAGACTGCTGCTCGTGCTGCTCCTTTTGCTGCTCCCGCTTGTTGCTCTTGATGCATTTTGCTGCTGCCGCTACTTGGCCGCAGCTGCGTCTGCTCCCTGCTCCTTGTAACGCTGCTGCTTGCTGTTGCTAAATGCCTACTGCTGTTGCTGCTATATGTACTGCTCATGCCGCTGCTTTGCTATTCTGCTACTTGCCGCTGCTTTGCTTTTCTGCTACTTGCTACTGTTGCTTTGTTCTGCTTACTACTAGCTGCTGCTGCCATCGCTCTTGGCCATAGGTGCCAAGGCCATGTACATGGCCGTGTGTGTGGCCGACTGGGTTGTGTCCAGTAATGGCCAGCCCTTCGTTAAATTAGGCTAGGTAGTATTAGTTTAGTACTAATTTAGCTCATTAGCAAATGGCAAGTGGACCCAGGCTAGTTACTCTAATTAACAAGAATAGTTTCTTTGTTGTCTATGACATGTGGGCCACACCCTCCCCTTTTGACCAGTCAAGTTAACTTGGTCAACTCGAATTATTACTAATTTCAGAAAATTGCTAAGACTTTGATAATTCATAGAAAAATAACGGTAGCTCGGATTAAAATAATTTATACATGAAAGTTGCTCAGAAAAATCCAACGAATCCGAATATGCGGTCTGTTCATCTGTCACATGCCCCTAGCATGCTGAACATGGAACTTTCCCCCACCGGTCATCTGTCTGACACAGGTCCGGAGCCGGGAAAACATTCCCGGTTGACTTCCCCCTTCGCCGGTATTGTGTAGTGCCGCGTTAGAACACGTCTAGCTCTGCCTATTGCCCTGTTATGCACTTGCTTGCTATGTATTAACTATTTCTTCCCCTTCTTCTCTCTGGTAGACCCCGAGACCGATGCCGCCCCTGTGATCGACTACGTCGACGACGACCCCTTCTTGCCAGAGCAACCAGGCAAGCCCCCCCCCCCCGTGATCACCAGATATCGCCTACTCTCCTCTATACTGCTTGCATTAGAGTAGTGTAGCATGTTACTGCTTTCGTTATTCCGATCCTGATGCATAGCCTGTCTTTGATACTATTGTTGATACCTTTACCTGCAATCCTACTGCTTAGTATAGGATGCTAGTGTTCCATCAGTGGCCCTACACTCTTGTCTGTCTGCCATGCTATACTACTGGGCCGTGATCACTTCGGGAAGTGATCGCGGACATATACTATATACTTTGCACTATTACATTACCTGTGATACTGTTCGGAGATGGGGGCTGAAGGGGCAGGTGGCTCCATCCCGGTAGAGGTGGGCCTGGGTTCCCGACGGCCCCCGACTGTTACTTGTGGCGGAGCGACAGGGCAGGTTCAGACCACCTAGGAGAGAGGTGGGCCTGGCCCTGGTCGGCGTTCGCGGATACTTAACATGCTTAACGAGATCTGGGTATTTGATCTGAGTCTGGCCATTTGGTCTATACGCACTAACCACCTACGCGGGAGTAGCTATGGGTATCCCGACGTCGTGGTATCAGCCGAAGCACTTCGTGACGTCAGCGACTGAGCGGCGCACGCCGGGTTGGACCGCGTAACGTGACTTCCTTTGAAATGGAGGTTGCTAGGTCTGCTCTCCGGCCGCGTACGCAACGTGCAGGTGTGCTCAGGGCGATGGGCCCAGACCCCTGCGCGCTTAGGTTTAGACCGGCGTGCTGACCTCTCTGTTGTGCGTAGGTGGGGCTGCGACGTGTTGATCTCCCGAGGCCGGGCATGACCCAGGAGAGTGTGTCCGGCCAAATGGGATCAAGCGTGTTGGGATATGTGGTGCACCCCTGCAGGGAAGTTTATCTATTTGAATAGCCGTGTCCCTCGGTAAAAGGACGACCCGGAGTTGTACCTCGACCTTATGACAACTAGAACCGGATACTTAATAAAACACACCCTTCCAAGTGCCAGATACAACCCGGTGATCGCCCTCTAGCAGGGCAACGAGGAGGGGATCGCCGGGTAGGATTATGCTATGCTATGCTACCTGGAGGACTTCAGTTGCTACTTGGAGTACTTCAGTTTACTCTCTTCTACTTGCTGCAAGACGGAGGCTGCCAGAAGCGTAGTCTTCGACAGGATTAGCTATCCTCCCTTTATTCTGGCATTTTGCAGTTCAGTCCACTGATATGGCCCCTTGCACATATATCCATGCATATGTAGTGTAGCTCCTTGCTTGCGAGTACTTTGGATGAGTACTCATGGTTGCCTTTTCCCCTTTTCCCCTTTCCTCTACCCGATTGCTGCAACCAGACGATGGAGCCCAGGATCCAGACGCCACCTTCGACGACGACTCCTACTACACCGGAGGTGCCTACTACTACGTGCTGCCTGCTGACGACGACCAGGAGTACTTTAGGAGGCTCCCAGGTAGGAGGCCTTGCCTTTTCGATCGTTGCTACTTTTGTGCTAGCCTTCTTAAGGCAAACTTGTCTAACTCATGTCTGTACTTAGATATTGTTGCTTCCGCCGACTCTTGTGTATTCGAGCCCTCGAGGCCCCTGGCTTGTAATATAAAGCTTGTATTATTCTAATTTGTGTCTAGAGTTGTGTTGTGATATCTTCCCGTGAGTCCTTGATCTTGATCGTACACATTTGCATGTATGATTAGTGTACGATTGAATCGAGGGCGTCACAATATAAACCAAAGGGTTTTAGTCCATAGGACGAACAACAATCATACCATAGGCTAGCTTCTAGGGTTTAGCCTCTCTGATCTTGTGGTAGATCTACTCTTGTACTACTCATATCATCAATATTAATCAAGCAGGAGCAGGGTTTTACCTCCATCGAGAGGGCCCGAACCTGGGTAAAAACATCGTGTCCCTTGTCTCCTGTTACCATCCGCGTAGATGCATAGTTTGGGACCCCCTACCCGAGATCCGCCGGTTTTGACACCGACAGGACCCAGCTATCAGGCGGAGGAAACAACTTAATAAGGAGGAACTTTCCTTTCGTGCGACCATGGACCTTGTGGGTCCCAGCCGTCAGGCTCTCCACATACAGTCCTCTTCCGATGACTCTCGTTTGTTAACCACGCCGCGCCGAGCACAGCGAGGCGGTGGACGACAACGAGGCCCCGGACGGGAACGACCCGGAGATGGGAAGAAGAGGCAGTGGAGTCGCAGATTGAGAGGAGTACGAGGGTAATAAGTGGTTCTGGTGCGGCGTGGGGCTGCAGTCGGTGGAGAATCACAGGAGGTGTAGAGGGGTGGAGGGATAGCCTAGCCGGCGGTGGGGTAGCGCTTCACAGCGATGCGTGCTAAGCAGAGCCGCTAGCCGCCGGAGGCCGGACCAGGTGGTCCCGGCGACGCTGGAGGAAGAAAACAAGAGATTGAAGGTGCATGTCGGCCGTTGGATATAAATCCAATGGCTGTGGATGTCATAATCATTTGTTGACCAAGTTGACAACGCCCTGCGTAGGCTTCGACCTACTGGCCCACATGTCAGCCTGCAAAAATGTGGCATATATTTAACCCATGTTTTCTAGAATGTACAGTCCATTTGCTGGGCTGGGTGAACAAATAATTTCGCGTCAATGCGGCCCATTTAATATTTTCTAAGAAATCCCAGCCCATTTGCACTATCTTGAAATACACGAATTAGCTGGGCTCGTTCTATACATAATGTTAGGTTAGAAGGAGCAATTAATATAAAAAATAAACTGTTGCGACACATTATATATATATATATAATTAAAAAATTAGCGAGTTATTGCTCAAAACAAAAATGAGCGCGTTATTATTACATTGGTCCTTAAAATCTTCGCAAGCTTTTGTACGCACTCCAGGATGTTCCTACCTGTGAGTCAAAACAACCAGGATTTTCCTTGCCAACTTCTGTTAAACATTTACTTTGATAGATCACACGACAATATTCATAGATAATTCACAAAAAGATTCAAATATACACATGTTCAGTATGTTTATGCAACCAAATGATTGAGATCACAGCCAATATCATCCATGGATGAACTTTAATTACCTAGGGTACAGACTAGTAAATGGTGTTCAGTCGGAGGTACTTCTTGCTAAAATTAATGCTTGTACGAGTAAACTTTCGAGTACATAAGAGGCAGCATAGACAATCTGAACTTTGCTTGTAGGTTTATCCTCAAATAGTGGCCTCGTGCCGACGGAGGTTTTAGCAACTTGGCCACTACTTTCATCGAAATAATTTACTTCATCTCGGTCCTGTAGCTCGCCAAAATTCTACATTGCAGATAAGAAAGGAGGCGGTTGAGAAAATGAACCACCCAATTTTTTTTGCAGTTCAACTGAAATGGAGCATCCCTGGCGCGCAGACTGATTAAGTGCCAGATGAATATACGCGTCAACCAACTTGTCTGGAATCTTTAGACTCCATGCCATACAGTTCGGTACCATATGTGCCGATAACCAAAAGGCACAAGTTGGGACCAAAGACTAGACTGCGTTTTTCTAGGCTATGCGCCAAGCAATATTTTTGGCATTCACTCTCCTAATACTTGGAGTTTGACACCTGGTTGACGCCGGTTGATACTCGAATGAATATAGGCACTTCTTCTTGTCAACATCGATGCTTGTCTGAGTGAACTTTGGAATACATAGCAGCAGCATAAGTACCTGTCCATCTGACCTTTTTGTGCAGTTCCACTGAAATCACCCAATGTAATAATTTGCCTGCGAGTTCAGGCTCCAAGTTACTCCTTTATGAAATCGGCAAACAGTAGCACAATACCAAATTACCAACACATATGAGAAGCACAATAATCAGGATAAATACCTGTACCAACCTGTGTGAGGTAGCATATAAATTACTATTTCCTTTGACTGGAAGCCGAGATAAGCCAAGCGACTGACAGCAAAGCAAGAATGCAAGCCGAGATTAGCGACTGACATGAAAGGAAGGAAGCTGTCGAGGCAATGAAGCACCCAAAGTTTTTGTGCAGTTCCACCCAAATCGAGCTTCCCTGTTGGCACATATATTGAGAGAGTGAGATTACTGTAATAGTGGGACTAATTGTTGAAACATACACTAACAAATAGAAGCACCCTGATTATCTTAATGGGTAAAGTTAGCAACATAGTATTCTTGCTTAAAGAGAGGTATTAGTTTATTTAATAAGTGCCAATTAGCTCAACACTCAAAGCATTGCCATGTATCATAGGTTGCAAAACTTTAACGTGCAAAGATAAAGGAGTTTCTCATGACAGTAGTACAATACAAATAGAGATGACAACAAACTAAGATGGATGAAGGCCTTAGGCCGGTACCGACCTGAGCAAAAAAGCTTATTCATGTAGTCCCAAAAGAGATGATAAAGCACTCACTGGAATCACTCAATAGTATATATTTTTGTGCACTTCAAATGTATGGTAGAAACCACTCTTGTTTACTAGTGCTGAGATTATATCGATAGATTATCAAGAACTTCCAGCAGAGTTAAAGCACTAGTTGGGATACAATTCATTGTATTGTCTTGTGTAGTTCCACAAAAATGTATGATTATCACAACATGATCCCTGTTTGCACAAGTAGGAACAAGGTGAAACCTTCATTAGCTTAGTGAGAAAGAATAGAAAGACATTGGCATATTACTCTAACAGTATCATCGGATTCATCATGGAAAATACGCAGAAGTGGAAGGGCTCCCTGGAGGATCGTCTCACATGTAAGGTAGACGTTGCCGGAGCCCTTGAATGGCCTCGGCTTCAGCAATATCACCGTGGCACTGTTTATTCTTCTTCTTCTTCCTCTTCATGCTCTGTTTCTCTTTCTCCTCACCAGTTGGTGAAACCAAGTACATGATTGGCCTTCTATTTCGGAATTGGTTTTTTCAGTGAGGGAGTTCAAGTGTACTAGTAAACAATAGCATTATTTTCTCATGGCAGTCGTAAAATAGAGATGAACACATGCATTCAATATCATTCTTACCTAAAGGAAGGTTATGGTGCCAATATGGATGATGAGGACTGGAACACAGATCTCCCTTTGTGCAGTTCCACCGAAATGAACCAACTGTTCCATTCTGACATTCCAGTTAAACATCACTGTCGGTGTCAAAACCGGCGGATCTCGGGTAGGGGGTCCCGAACTGTGTGTCTAGGCAGATGGTAACAGGAGACAAGGGACACGATGTTTTACCCAGGTTCGAGCCCTCTTGATGGAGGTAAAACCCTACGTCCTGCTTGATTAATATTGATAATATGGGTAGTACAAGAGTAGATCTACCACGAGATCAAGGAGGCTAAACCCTAGAAGCTAGCCTATGGTATGATTGTTGTATGTTGGATTCTGTCCTACGGACTAAAACCCTCTGGTTTATATAGACACCGGATAGGGTTAGGGTTACACAAAGTCGGTTACAATGGTAGGAGATCTGAATATCCGCATCGTCAAGCTTGCCTTCCACGCCAAGGAAAGTCCCCTCCGGACACGGGACGAAGTCTTCAATCCTGTATCTTCATAGTCCAGGAGTCCGGCTGAAGGTATAGTCCGGCTATCCGGACACCCCCTAATCGAGGACTCCCTCAGTAGCCCCCGAACCAGGCTTCAATGACGACGAGTCCAGCGTGCAGATTGTCTTCGACATTGCAAGGCGGGTTCTTCTCCAAATTCCATGTACCTGTCAAATAATGTCCGGTTTTTGTAATATAGCGCTCCTTGGCTTCTACGCCCAATAATGGCCGTCTTCCACGTGTCAAACGAATATGAAAAGTCTTGGTGTTTTTACATTTACACCCCTAGACGCGTAAATGAGCTGCCTATTTAAAGGAATGGGGATTTAGATCCAAACCACACCTTCTCCCTTCCGCGAGTGTTCATCAGAGCACATCCGACAAAGGTCCATTCCACCATGGCTAGCCGTCGCAACTCCTCCTCTCGCCCTTCCAGCCCTAAGCCCGGATACTGGGAGAGGTGCTCCATCCCGCATAGCGAGCTAGTATCGCTTCAGACCAAGGGATTCCTCCCTCCGGCCTACATGGTCCCGGTTCGAGCCGGACTCGCCGCCTATAACGGCAGAGAGCAAGCGGAGAGTGCGCCCACTCCCTCCAAAGGAGAGCGGGTATGCCTTGTCCCTTATCTAATCAGGGGACTCGGATTTCCAATTCATCCGTTTCTCCGAGGGCTTCTAGAGTTCTATGGCCTCCAGCTGCACAACCTCACACCTGCCTCTATATTGCGTATCGCGGGCTTCGTTGCCCTTTGCGAGCTGTTCTTGGGTGTTGAGGCTCATTTCGCGCTGTGGAAGAGGCTGTTCCGCCTGGTACCCCGTTCTCAGGAGGGGTTAATATATGAAGTGGGCGGAGCCGAAATCTGGCGCATCACCGGGACCGGATATCTATCCGGAACCCCAAAGAAGGCGTCCGAGGACTGGCCTTCAGAATGGTTTTATATGGAGGATGTCCCACTGCCGGATCCTATCCGGATCGGCCTCCCCGAATTCAACAGTACTCCCTTAAGGAAATGCTTAAGCTGGCGCCCACGGAGTTCTCAGAGACACAGACTGACAGGGACGTCCTCTACCTGATGGGCCGGATAAGACTATTGGCCCATTCCGGATTAACCATGGTTGGAGTCATGGCCATATGCATCATGCGGGGAGTGCAGCCACTTCAATATAGAAGCCACCCCATGTGGGATTTTAATGGGGAGGATGACGCCACTCGTTATGGTTGTAAGGGACCGGACTCAGCTGCCGCTCTAGTAAAGATCTTGTCCTCTTTGTACAAGGGAGAAGAGGAGGAATTCCTCCGCGTCAACCCACAGGGTGGATTTACTATGTACAACCCTCCAAGTTGGGTAAGCGGACAATCTTGCTTGCCCATCCGTTTCGTATTCCCATGATTAAATATATAGTCTAACGACTCCTACACAGGAACTGCGTCAGGAAGTAAAGGATATAAACATCCGTCCTGCACAGCCCGAGGATCCTGAACGGTCCCTCGATCCGGCCTCCGAAGAGGATCCGGACATTTCGGTGGAGCTGATTGACGGGGTGTTTTGTCAGCTGAGCAAGGACGATACCTTGGTGGCCATTACGGTCGATTACCCAGGGTTAATCCCGGCCTCCCAGGTAACCGAGACCGGAGTCTCATCACCTTGGGAAGGGATCCATCCTCACGTGTTTTTAGTTTTCCTAACAACAACCGTGTTTTGCAGGGGAGGTTCCTAAGGCGGGAGGCCGAGCCTGCGGCGGCAAGCCAACGAGGGGCCGCAGGGCCCCGTGGGGTAAAAAGGAATGTAGTCCGGACTGAGGCACCGGTGCAAAGGTATAGCGCGCCTGTTTAGCCCAGGTGTTATTCCTTTAAGGCATATTAACACTCGTGCTCGGTGCAGGACAAAGAGGCCCCGCCAGACTATATCCGGAGAGGCTGCCAATCGCGCCTCGACCAGCCGCACTCCACCGCGCGGCCCGGAGGCGGAGGAAAACACAAGGCACGTACCGGACGCTCCTCCGATAGAGGATGCGGACAGGCTGTCTGCCACTCGTTCCGAGGTGGAGAATGCTATGAATCACCGGCGCCGCCGGACAGTTCTCCATGATGCTTGTTTCTCCCAAGAGGCGTTAGAGGCCTTCAATTCGGGAGATGCATATCTTCGTGCTGCTCAAAATGGTCTAGCCAGAGCCACGGAGCAATATGTAAAAGACATACGGGTAAGAATTTTAATGGTTATATATATCAGTAGCCCCTGTCGGCGTTCTGGGAACGGGGGTCCCCAGACTTGCCGGCCCGCGGCCTGCGGTGTGGCTCAAAGGGGGCCCAGCACAGCCCATCTTCATCAACACAAGACCCAAGACCCTCGCGGGGCGGACGACGCGGAGCTTCCTCAGGCGCAGCTTCATGAGGCTGGCTCACGAGGAGGCGGCGAGATCAAGGCGGGGTACCTCACGAGGTGCCCATGACGCAAGCCATGACGACCAAGGGCGCCAGGCAGGCGCCAGCTGCGCAGTGTCCTCCCTTTCCTCTTTGGTGCAAAGGGAGCAAGCGCAGGCGAGAGCATCAAGCAAAGGCATCCATTTTGGTGCAACGAGACCAAGACCAGCTCCGCGACTAGGAGGAAGTCACTGTGGAGCCCAAGCCGGCGTCATCACCAGAGCCTTTGGCAGGCGAGGACCAACTTTAGTCAGGATAAGTGTACCAGATGTTCCCCTTCAAAACGGCCAATTGTTGGCGCCCTTCCTGCTCAATATTTGGGAAGAGGCCCAGGGCCTTCGCCTATAACTAGGACTAGCCACCCCAGGGTAGAGGCATCTAGACATCTAGCAATCGAGAAACCCAATCAGCTAGGATCCAGAGAGAAGGGCGATTGAACTCCTCCTAGCAGTTCGTCCCCCCCAGCCAAGAGCAGACCCTCGCGAGGCTGTTCTACCTTGTAGTGTTCATTATCATCAGCCCAAGAGGCAATCCACCACACCACACTGGAGTAGGGTATTACACCACATCAGTGGCCCGAACCAGTATAAACTCTGTGTCTCTTGTGTTGTTCTTTTGGTAGTTTAGATCTTTGCGAGACGGAGAGGTAGAGGGCGTAATCTCCGTGCGCACACCAGAGTTCGATCCTCAAGGGTCTGCCGGAACCCGAAATCTGACATTTGGCGCACCACGTAGGGGTGCGCCGGAATTTGTCTTCCGCCGCTCCACTCTCCTCCGACCGTCGCGTCCATGTCCGACGCTCGTCGGGCCCGCGGCGAGCACCGGGCCACCATCGCTTCCCGTGTCGCCTAGACGGCTCCCGTCGGCGGGCGTCCTCATCGTTCCCCGTCGCCCGCCATCAACTCCACCACCGGCCCGACGGGGAACGAGCGACAAGCGTCGTCTCAACATCCGTCCGTGCGGCAAGACGGCCGCACCGCTACTCCATCGCTCGCACCAGCTGGTTCTTCGTCCCGCGCGCTCAGTGCACCCTTGGAGGCCCGGGCTGCGCTCATCGCGGCAAACGAGCTCCTGCGCTAGCGTCCCGTCGACGACGTCTACGAAGAGTGGCTCGACCGTGTCACCGAGCTCCTCCGCGCCGCAGGGGGCTCTCCCGCACCGTCCATTCCGCTGCGCCGCGCCCCGCCCCGCGCGGGCAGCGAAGCTCCGGGGGCGTACCAGCCACCTCCTATTCAAGAAGACGCTATGGCTCCAAGGCATGGGGCCCCTGGCCGGAACCCGCTCCGTCAGGCGCCGGCGCGACAAGAGCAAAGCTGCCAAGAAGTCCCTCGCCCGCAAGAAGCTGCCCGGGCGCTCCCTGCTCCAGCATGCCGCAACCCTGCTCCTGCTCCCGCGCGTCAAGACCCCGTGCTGCTCCCAGCTGCAGCGCATGGGGACCCGCAAGACCAAGCTCTCCACCAGCCAAGGCCCCCCGTGACCACCGCAGGCTGCCGTGCCTACACCACCGAGCTGCGTAGCATCGCATGGCCCGGCAAGTTCAAGCCGGACTTGCCTCCCCGCTACGATGGCACGACCGACCCTGTAGAGTTCCTCCAACTCTATGAGCTGGGCATCGAAGCTGCCTGCGGGGACGAGAAGGTCATGGCGAACTGGTTCCCCATGGCACTGAAGGAAGGAGGTCGCACCTGGCTCCTAAATTTGGCTCCAGGAACGATCTCTTCCTGGGACCAGATGCGCACCCGCTTCATCGCCAACTTCCAAGGTACTCGCGGCCAACCGCCCGCCGTGAGCGACATGCGCCGCATCAAGCAACAACCTGGAGAGACCCTGCAAAAGTACATCCAGCGCTTCAACAGTGCACGCCTCAAGATCCCCAAGGTGTCCGAGGAGGCCATCATCTCAGCCTTCTCCGATGGAGTGCGCGACGTCAGGATGAAGGAGGAGCTGGCGATGCATGAAGACCTGTGCACCTCCCTGGAGCTGTTCAACTTGGCGACCAAGTGCGCCCGGGCTGAGGAAGGGCGTCTCTCCCTCCTTGAGCTGCCTGCCGCAGACCCAGAAGAGAAGAAGCCCAAGGCCAAGGACGTGAAGCGCAAGGGGGCTGCCGTGCTCGCGGCAGAACCAGACACCAAGCGGGGCAAAGATCTGCCCGAATCCTCCAGGGGCAGCCGGTACTGTGTGTACCACGACCTCCACACCCACAACACCAACGAATGCCAAGAACTCTGCGCCATGCGAGAAGGAAGGATCGGCCGTCTTCCCGTCCATGCTGACTGGGGCTACGGCCGAGGAGGGGGAAGAAACGCAGGATGCTGGGAAGACCGTGGCCCGCGCCAAGGATGGCGCGATCAACCTCGCGAGGACCGCTGGCGAGACATGCCTCGCGAGGGGGACTGGAGGGATCAGCCTTGTGAGGACTGCCCACAAGGCAACGCAGGCCTCCCTCCACTGCCACCGCAGCCAAGGAGGAACGAGGATCGCCATCAAGACGAGGGGGCTGGGTGCTTCCAGGAGCCACGCGCGATCGCTTGCATCCTGGGTGGCGCTCAAGCCCCTGCCTCCCAACGCATCTTCAAGCAGTTTGCCCGCGAGGTGAATGCAGTTCCCCCCAAGCTCGAAGCAATGCGCCCTCTCAGGTGGTCGGCGTGCGCCATCACGTTCAGCTCGGCGGATCAGCTCAAGTGTGCGGCCACAGCCGGAGTCCTCTCGATGCTTTGCTCCCCAGTCATCAGCAACGTACTGGTCACCAGGACCCTCATCGACGACGGGGCAGGGCTCAACGTCCTGTCCATGGAAACATTCAACAATCTCCAAGTACCCTACGACCAGCTTCAGCCAACCAAGCCTTTCTCCGGAGTCACCGACGGTTCCACAGTCCCGATTGGGCAGGTTTGCCTCCCTGTCACCTTCGGGGCACGCAACAACTACCGCACCGAGCTCATCGACTTCGACGTCGCCCACATCCGCCTGCCGTACAACGCCATCCTCGGGTACCCAGCGCTGGCCAAGTTCATGGCCGTAACTCACCATGGCTACAACGTCCTCAAGATGCCAGGAAGTGGCGGAGTCATCACTGTGCCCTGTGAAGAAAATGATGCGGTGTGTTCCCTGGAGCGAGCCTTTCAGGCCGCGTCATTGGAAGACGCGGATCGTGGAAGCAGGAGGCTTCCCGAGACCACCCCCAAGAAGAAGAAGACATCGTCTGGACCGGCCCCTTAGGAGGCGGGCCTCTCAGGGCCCGCGTCTGCCCAAGGGGAACCTCCTTCCATCGCATAGGAAAGCGTGCCCGACGCCCTCCTCAGGTATGGCTCGGGGGCTCTCCCCTGGAGGGCCACCGACCTGGCCAAGGTCACTAGGGAGGCGCTTGGGCACCATGTGGAGGCGTGTTTCGATGCACGTTTCCCTCAAGAAGGAGCAAGGCAAGGAGAGCAAGACCCTCAGGAGTTCGTCAGCAAGGCCATTCAAGAGCTACAGGAGTCAAGAGTCATGAGAGGCTCCCGCCGTCTACCGGCTGTGGCTCCCCATCCAGGCGAGGATGGTGGGCTGCGCGTCTGCATCGACGTACCAGGGCTCAACCGAGTTGCCTTGATGGAGCGCCTCTGGCCTTCGCAGGTGGGGCACTGCGGGGGTCCACCCCACAGCTACGCTCGCATGCCCTACGGCTTGCCGAGCGCGGCTGTTACGTACCAGTGCCTCATGAGGGGCATCATGGAGGCTCAAGAGGACAGGCGTCTCGCAGCCTTGGCAGAGATGGAGATGATTCGCGAAGAGCCACCAGTGCCTCCGGAGCCTCCCGAGGCCCCAGGGCCTGGGGGCTCGTGAGGATCGGCTTCCGCAGCCCACCGAGTCTGCTGCACCAACACCCCTTCGTCCTCGACATCTTCAGGTGACATCTTTCAAGTTTCATTTCCAGCTGGGAGCGCCCTCCCAGGGCTGCATCATTCCTAGGCCGCGTGGGTCCGTCCCTGTGGCATGTATCCCTTTCGTTTTCATGTTGTTAGCTTACCCTGTTGGGGGCGCCCCTCGGACTGCATCATCCCCAAGTTGCTCGGGCCTGACCCAGCGATGTCTACCTTCCCAGCATCTATTTGAATGAATCCACTCCTGCGCGGCTAACGTGTTTGATCTAGTTGCCTGCTCAACTGACGCCAACGGACGGAACTGCTCCCACAGCAGCGCGACGCTTGCGCATGGGTCCGTCCCTGCAACGCCGACAAACCTGAATGGCTGAGCTCTGGCTGCGGCAGCCCCGCATGGAGCCACCTCGTCAAGCCTTCAGTGCCCCATCTCCCCTTGGAAGCAACTAACGGCCGACTGTCAACTATGATGAGTCTACAGGATCTCCCAAGAGAGCTGGGCCGGGCAAGGCCCTTGCGGTGTCTCCTTCACTCTCGTCCGTGCAAACCGCTTGCACGTTAAAGGGGGGTGCCTGAGCATCGCGGCTCAGGGCTCCTACTGGCTCTCCAGCCCTCACCCTCTGGCCTTGACCACGGCATCGTGACCTGGCATACCAGCGACGGCTAAGACTCACTCGAGGGCCGGGACCCGAGGACGTAGAGCAGAAAGGGGAGCGATGACGAGGGGGAAAGGGGGACGCGAGGACCTTGCCAAGCGATTCCGCTTCTACCGACGTGCGAACCCGACAACACACCAGGAACGATCCCCGACTCTCGAGATAAGTCACCACCCTAAAGCACCGGCTACCGTGGCACCACCCACGCACCTAACGCAATTCCGTGCTAGCGACGCCGCTCTCCTTTCTCACCGAGCGACGGCTGCTTGCGCGCCAAAGGGGACCTCCTGAGCACCGCGACTCAGGGGCTCTTACCAGCCCCTGGGTCGCTCACCTCCTGGCCTTGACCACGGCATCGCGACCTGGCATACCAGCGACGGCTGACGCCGCCTTGGGACTGGGACCTGTCGACGCAGAGCACCAAGCCCTCGCGAGGTTCGAAAGGGAAAACTAAGCTAAGACAGAATCCGCAACTCACACAATTCTGCGACAAGGGTTATATATTAACAAGCAGGATCACAGGCACCTTACAAGCCCCCATGGGGCGCATTTTGATTCCTCGCAGGGAACGGATCCTAAAGGATGCTAACTACACACGCCCCCGCAAAAGATGCCATCACCAATAGTGGGTCGTCAAGCACCGGCGCCAACCTCATCCAGATCAGAGCCGGCGACGGCCACATGAGCCTGCCCTACTCCAGGAGCGGCATCGGCTCGTGGGCTCGTAGCTATCATCGCTCGTCTACGGAGTCGCGAAGATCTCGTTGGAGTCGCTGGATCCTCCGGCGCCTCCGTCGCCTGTGGAGCCGCCAAGGGAGCGGTCAATGGGCCTAGCCCTCACCATGGCGAGGCCCTGGCCACCTCTCCCGGGGCAGCACTCTAGTCGGCGCTCGTTCGCGTCGAAGACCTTGAAGAACATCACCGAAGCACCATCGTACTCCAGGTGGATCACGAAGGCGCCTCTAGTCTTGCAAGCCCGGGCGATTTCACCCCAGCCTCGAGTCATGAAGACCTCGCCCGGGGCAACCACCGCGACCTCTGCCTCGGTTGCGAGGGTGCTACAGCCGGCGTGCTGCAGCCAAAGCTCCAGGAGCTCTCCCTGTGGGATGATGGAGGCGAAGAATGGGGGAAGATGAATCCAACACCGAGGAGGGATGGCGGCGTGAAGCACAAACTCTCGAGAGGAGCCCTCGGTGTGGACCCCAGGGGGGATGACCCACACCTTCGTGACCCGTCGGCGCCTGCGGCGGCGCCGCCCACGGCGATCTGCATCGGCTCCTTCAGCGCCCTCGATGTGGGTGTACAAGGGGAGCGGGAACCCCGGCGGCGCCCGCCCCGGTGTTTTGACACCACCTGAAGAGTCCCCTCGCCACGACCACGGAGTGCGAGCCGTTTCTTTGGCGGGAGCAGGTCAGGTTCCTCTCGGGGGGCCTTTCCTTTCTCTGCCGCGGAGAATCGACGGATCGGAGCCATCGCTGTAAGACGGAGCAAGGATCGGGAAGAAGGAGAAGCAAAGAGGGATGGATTGGAAGGGCGCGTGCCATTCCGTACTTATAGCTGGCGAAGGCCAACCGTCGACCTCCACGATCGCAGGTAATCATGACCATTTTTGCATGCAAGGACTTGTCCAATCCGTGCAGATGCCGAGGCGTCATGGGGAATTGGGGCACCCACGTCCAATCAACCGCCACGCGGCGCCCAAGGCCGCAGGCTGTTAGGGCCCGCGGCGCTTCGTCCTAGCCCTTTCGCCTCTCAGCACGGCCAAGTCCGAGCGCGCCTTGGGCCCGGGGGCTACTGTCGGTGTTCTGGGAACGGGGATCCCCAGACTTGCCTCCCTGCGGCCTGCAGCGTGGCTCAAAGGGGGCCTAGCACGACCCATCTTCATCAACACAAGACCCAAGACCCTCGCGAGGGGCCAAGCCTTGCGGGGCGGATGACGCGGAGCTTCCTCAGCCGCAGCCTCATCAGGCTGGCTCATGAGGAGGCGGAGAGATCAAGGCGGGGTACCTCACGAGGTGCCCATGACGCAAGCCATGACGACCAAGGGCGCCAGACGAGCGCCAGCCGCGCAGTGTCCTCCCTTTCCTCTTTGGTGCAAAGGGAGCAAGCGCAGGCGAGAGGATCAAGCAAAGGAATCCATTTCGGTACAACGAGACCAAGACCAGCTCCGCGACTAGGAGGAAGTCACTGTGGAGCCCAAGCCGGCGTCATCACCAGAGCCTTTGGCAGGCGAGGACCAACTTTAGTCAGGATAAGTGTACCAGATGTTCCCCTTCAAAACGGCCAATTGTTGGCGCCCTTCCCGCTCAATATTTGGGTAGAGGCCCAGGGCCTTCGCCTATAACTAGGACTAGCCACCCCCAGGGTAGAGGCATCTAGACATCTAGCAATCGAGAAACCCAATCAGCTAGGATCCAGAGAGAAGGGCGATTGAACTCCTCCTAGCAGTTCGTCCCCCCAGCCAAGAGCAGACCCTCGCGAGGCTGTTCTACCTTGTAGTGTTCATCATCATCAGCCCAAGAGGCAATCCACCACACCACACTGGAGTAGGGTATTACACCACATCAGTGGCCCGAACCAGTATAAACTATGTGTCTCTTGTGTTGTTCTTTTGGTAGTTTAGATCTTTGTGAGACGGAGAGGTAGAGGGCGTAATCTCCGCGCGCACCCCAGAGTTCGAACCTCAAGGGTCCGCCGGAACCCGAAATCCGACAGCCCCCGAGATTTGAAAAAGTTAGAATAACTGATTTAAGGATCATGTAATACACAGTTCTTTCCGAGAGGAATACCCAACTGTCCCAGGAGCTAAAAGAGTGCAAAGCCCAACTTGAAGCCGCACTAGCCGCGACAAGGGAGCCCGAGGAGGCCTCCCCTGGTAATTTGTGCTTCAAAAGTATAAGTATTGTGCAGCATGTGTGCGAATCTAACAAATAAAATTGCAGATGGTGCCGGACTAGATCCGGAAAAGCAACAACTCCTGCGCCGGCTAAAGACCGGTGAGAGCGTGCTGACAAAGGTGAGGCGGGAGAGGAATGATCTTCAGGATGCCAACACCAAGCTGGACGTTGAACTCAAAGATGTTCGTGCCCAGCTGTCGGACTCCGTTAAGGAGAATCGTCGGCTTCGACGCCGCATATTTAGTAAGTGCTTGAACGAACTCTCGAAAAGGAGTTCGGCGAGGAAGTCGACTAACAGAGTTATGTCTGTAGGTATGCTAACAGGTCGTCCTGCAGAGGAGATGCCCGATTCTACGGGTGACCTTCTTCCCGAGCTCTCGCAACTTCACGAGCGAGTCCGGCAGGCGATGCAAGGCATTGCCCAAGCCTTATGGCCATCCCTCTCCATGCCCGAAGGTCTTGGAGAGCTTGCAGAGAAGCTGAAGGGAGCGCGGCGGCGCTTCCGGTTGTGGAAGATAAAGGCCTGCCATCAAGGCGCTAGGGAGGCCTGGGCCATGGTGAAGACGCGGTACACAAAGGCTGACCCAAACCACATGGCCGACGTCGGACCTGTGGGGCCCGATGGGAAGGAGATCCCTGTAAGCTTAGTATACGGCCAAGTAGAATTGGCCGCAAAGTATTCCCAGCAGGACTGTAAATTAGACAGCCTGTTAGATGGTATTGAAGAGGAATACAATCAGTCAGAGTGACTATGTAATTTTAATTGACATGTGTAATGCCTTCTAGTCGGATTGTAGATCGTTCGTCGTTGCCAACCTTTTCGCTTCGACCTCGGGACCTGATAGTCCGGAGTGTGTCCGAATACCCTAGCGGTTATATAAGAACCGGGGTATGCATGGAGACCATGTGTAGGGGTCATTAGTGCTTTATCAGACAAGTGCCCAACTAGTTATGTTATATTACATGGTTAGTAAGAAACATCTTCCAGAGAGAATAGTTCCGTTAGGGGTTCCTTTCTCTGGGAGGCATGCCCTAAAGTGTATGCCCGGACTGCGAATGCAGAAAAAGCATCTGGGGGCCCATAAATAAGTAAAAAAAGGTCATCTTTAGTTCACCGACCGAATATTCCCTTAAGAACGCTAGCTTTCGGCTTCACCCAGTCTGAGGTACACATCCGGCTGACCCGGCAGTAACAATCGCAGAGGTGCTCCCATTACCACCTAGCAGAACAATCGGGAATGTAGGGGTAAGCGCAGGAGCCAGGCAACCCAGCTTGGCCAAAACTTAAGTCATATCGATGCATATAATGGTGAGCAAAAGGTACATGCGGAAGTTTGACACATGTGTTGGGCATGAAGCCCGTGATAAATAGGCTTCTGTTTAAAGAAGCCCCCAGGTATAGTGAGCGCGGATAGCGCGTCTCTTCATGAGTCTTTAAGGGAGGGAGAGAAATGTGAGACAGAAAAAAATAGACAGAGGTAGGAGACGAACACAGAGTCCGGCGCTAGGCATAGAATCTTCGGAGACGGGCTGCGTTCCATGGGTTTGGCTCGAGTCGGTTGTCCGATGCATCTCGCAGGCGGTACGCCCCGCCAGTCAGGACTTGGTCGATTATGAATGGACCTTACCACTTGGGCTTCAGTTTGTCCTTTTTCTTGTCCGGCAGGCGTAGAACTAGTTCGCCAACGTTGTAATTTTTGGCCCGTACTTCTCTGCTTTGATATCTTCGAGCCTGCTGTTGATACAATGTGGAACAGGCTTTTGCCATGTCACGCTCCTCCTCTAAGGCGTCCAAGCTGTCCTGCCAATCGAGTTCGGCTTCTCTTTCTTCGTACATGCGCACTCGAGGTGAGTCATCAATGATGTCGCAAGGCAAAACCGCCTCTGCTCCGTACACCATGAAGAATGGTGTGTATCCGGTGGTGCGATTCGACGTGGTCTGCAGCCCCCAGAGTACGGAGTCAAGCCCCTCTACCCAGTGCGTGTTGGATTCCTTGAGGGTCTGCACTAATCTAGGTTTGATGCCGCTCATAATAAGACCATTTGCATGTTCGACCTGGCCGTTAGTTTGTGGGTGATACACGGATGCATAATCGAGCTTGATGCCCATGTTTTTGCACCAGACTTTTACCTCGTTGGCCGTAAAGTTCGTGTCGTTATCAGTGATGATACTGTGGGGGAGACCGTAACGGTGTACGACCCCGGATATGAGGTCTATCACCGGTCCGGATTCGGCCGTCTTAACAGGTTTGGCTTCTATCCATTTGGTGAACTTCCACCATGACCAGTAAGTATTTTTTCTTGTGGGTTCCGTCTTTAAGGGGTCCAACCATGTCAAGCCCCCAGACCGCGAAAGGCCAAGTAATGGGGATAGTTTGGAGGGCGGTCGGTGGCATATGGCTTTGGTTTGCGAAAAGCTGGCAGCTGACACATCGTTGGACCAAGTCCTGAGCGTCTGCCTGGGCCGTCGGCCAATAAAAGCCTGCACGGAAAGCCTTGCTTACAAGGGACCGAGCTGCAGCATGATGACCACCGAGTCCGGCATGAATTTCAGCCAGCAAGTTCCGCCCTTCTTCTTCGGAGATGCACCTTTGAAGGACTCCGGTAGTACTTTTCTTGTAAAGTTCTCCCTCATGGACTTTGTAGGCTTTGGATCGCCGCACTATGCAGCGTGCCTCATTTTGGTCCTCTGGGAGCTCCTGCCTAGTAAGGTAGGCTAGGAATGGTTCTGTCCACGGGGTGATGACGACCATTATTATGTTGGCTGAAGTTGTAATTTCATTGGCAGAACTTCCGATTATGCCAGATTGTTCGGTGTCGGACAGTGCGGTTGGGTCCGGGCTGTTATTGTCAGGTTGCCCTTCCCATACTATGGATGGCTTGAATAGCCTTTCCAAGAAGATGTTGGGGGGGGGACTGCATCGCGTTTTGCGCCAATGCGTGCCAGGACGTCTGCCGTCTGATTGTTTTCCCGAGCTATGTGGTGAAATTCGAGCCCGTCGAACCGAGCTGACATTTTTAAGACGGCGTTGTGGTAAGCTGCCATTTTCGGATCCTTGGCATCGAAGTCTCCATTTATTTGGGATATCGCGAGGTTCGAATCCCCGCGCACCTCTAGGCGTTGAATGCCCATGGATACTGCCATCTGGAGACCATGTAAAAGGGCCTCGTATTCGGCTGCATTGTTGCAGTCTGTGTACATAATCTGGAGTATGTATTGAACTATGTCTCCCATGGGGGACGTCAAAACGACGCCAGCCCCCAGACCAGCCAACATTTTGGAGCCGTCGAAATGCATGATCCAGTTTGAATATGTGCCATACTCTTTAGGGAGTTCGGCCTCCGTCCATTCTGCGACGAAGTCGGCCAAAACTTGCGACTTAATAGCTCGCCATGGCTTATAAGTTATGTCGAATGGGAGGAGCTCGATGGCCCATTTTGCAATCTGGCCCGTTGCATCGCGGTTATTTATAATATCATTAAGTGGTACTTCGGAGGCTACTGTTATCGAACACTCTTGAAAGTAGTGTCGTAGCTTCCGGGACGCCATGAATACCATGTACGCTATCTTTTGATAATGCGGGTACCGTGACTTGCATGGAGTGAGGACCGTGGACACATAGTAAACTGGATTTTGAAGGGGGAATTTGTGTCCGTCCGTTTCTCGTTCGACGACGAGCACTGCGCTAACAACCTGGTGTGTTGCTGCAATGTACAATAGCATTGGTTCGCCAATATTTGGCGCGGCCAGGACTGGGTTTGTTGCCAATATGGCCTTTATTTCGTTGAGTTCGGTCGTGTCGGTATTCGTCCACTCGAAGTGTTCGGTGCGCCGAAGGAGGCGATAAAGGGGTAGTGCCTTTTCTCCCAAGAGGGAGATGAAGCGGCTAAGAGCCGCCACGCATCCGGTTAATTTTTGTATTTGTTTGAGGTCCTTTGGGATATCCAATTGCGACAAAGCTCGGATCTTGGCTGGATTTGCTTCAATTCCTCTGCCGGATACGATGAAGCCCAAGAGCTTTCCGGCTGGAACGTCGAAAATGCATTTTTCTGGGTTGAGCTTGATGTCATATGTTCGGAGGTTATCGAATGTAAGCCTCTAGTCGTCTACTAGAGATTCGACATGTCTTGTTTTTATGACCACATCATCCACGTATGCCTCCACTGTTTTTCCGATCTGGTTTGCCAGACATGTCTGAATCATGCGCTGATATGTTGCGCTGGCATTTTTGAGCCCGAAGGGCATTGTGTTGAAGCAGAATGGGCCATATGGTGTGATGAATGCCGTTGCGGCTTGGTCTGATTCTGCTATCTTGATTTGATGGTAGCCGGAGTATGCGTCGAGGAAACACAACGAATCATGTCCTGCAGTGGCATCGATAATTTGATCGATGCGAGGGAGGGGGAAGGGATCCTTTGGGCATGCCTTGTTAAGGTGTTTGAAATCGACGCACAGGCGCCAGGATTTGTCCTTCTTTGGTACCATCACCAAGTTTGCTAGCCAGCCCGGATGTTTTATATCTCTGATGAATCCGGCCTCCAATAGCTTGGCTAGCTCCTCTCCCATAGCCTGTCTCTTGGGTTCGGAGAAACGCCGAAGGGCTTGTTTGACAGGTTTGAATCCTTTTAGGATATTTAAGCTATGTTCGGCCAGCCTGCGTGGGATTCCTGGCATGTCTGAAGGGTGCCAGGCAAAGATGTCCCAATTTTCACGTAGGAATTCTCGCAGTGCGGCGTCTACATCAGGGTTTAATTGTACCCCGATGGAAGCTGTTTTATTAGGGTCCGTTGGATGGACCTGGAATTTGACTATTTCGTCCGTTGGTTTAAAGGAGGTGGACTTGGATCTTTTGTCGAGTATCACATCATCCCTGTTTACCGTGGAGCGAAGCGTAGTCAGTTCCTCAGCCGCTAGGGCTTCGGATAGTGCCTCGAGGGCTAATGCGGCTGTCTTGTTTTCGACGCGGAGTGCTATGTCCGGATCACTAGCGAGAGTGATAATTCTGTTCGGCCCGGGCATCTTGAGCTTCATGTACCTGTAATGGGGTATTGCTTGGAAGATTGTAAACGCTTCCCGCCCTAGCAGAGCGTGATATCCGCTACTGAACGGGTCCACCTGGAACGTGACCTCTTCGGACCTGTAATTATCCGGCGTGCCGAACACCACATCTAGTGTGATTTTTCCTGTACAACGCGTTTCCCGACTGGTGATTATTCCTCGAAAGGTTGTGCTGCTTCGCTCGATGCGGTTCCAGTCTTTTTCCATTTTTTGGAGGGTTTCCTCATAAATGAGGTTCAATCCGCTGCCTCCATCCATGAGTACCTTGGTGAGCCGAAAACCGTCCACAATTGGACTGAGGACCAATGCGGCTAGTGCTCGGGCTGTTCGGAATTTAGGTTCATCACTGGCATTGAAAGTAATAGCCGTGTCACTCCATGGGTTTATTGTTGCTACTTGATAAACTTCGGAAAGACTGCAGAGTGTTCGTTTTCGCATATTATTTGATGCGAAAGTCTCAAAGACTGTTAAGACTGTACTGGTGTCCCTGGGGTGGTTTTCTGCGGCCTCCGGGATTAGGAGGTCTTCGCCAATTTTGGCCACCTGCCGGAGTATCCAACATGCTCTAAGACTGTGAGTTGGTGTGGCGTCCTCTGTACTATGAATTTTACAGGGTCCATTAAGCCATCCTTCCAGTACGGTTCCATGCCCTGTAGAGGGTTTTGGTTTTTTGGTTTTTAACCTGGGTGTCTGTCGATGATGCACCCTTTTATTTTGGACGAGGTTTCTACTCAGAGCCGAATTATCCCAAATTTTTTTTTCGGTTTTCCAGGCGCTTTCCATCGCACAGTACTTTTGTACTATGGACGCCAAGTCAGCGAAGCGTGTAATATCACGACGACTTATGGCATTGAGGATTCCCTCGTCCGTGCAATTATTGCGGAAAATTGAGATTGTGTCTTCCTCGCGGCCGTCCTTTATCCTGTTCATAACCAGGAGGAATCTCGCCCAGTAATGATGTACTGTTTCTTCGGGCTTTTGCCTAATTTGGGATAAATCGCTTATGTTCGGGTGGGTGGGTGGAGTTAAATCCGAAACCTCACCCAATCTGAGACTCAGTGGCCAAGGATTTTCCGAACTCTGAAGTTTGGATTCTTGGATGTTGTCCAACGAATCTAGCCCATTGCCTGATTCCAAGTTCAGGTCTTGAGTTACATCCTCCCATCCGCGGGTATCCGGCTTGGAGGGATCGGGAATTCGGATGTAGCTAGTCCTTAGGATAGATGAAGGATCGCCGCACTGCGCCTCGACCACGGCAACGTG
Source organism: Aegilops umbellulata (assembly GCA_032464435.1). Taxonomy (NCBI): domain Eukaryota; kingdom Viridiplantae; phylum Streptophyta; class Magnoliopsida; order Poales; family Poaceae; genus Aegilops; species Aegilops umbellulata. Next base: position 387,819,877 of record CP136057.1, on the reverse strand, counting down.
ATGGGTGGCTTGGGGAGAGTTAATTTCTCTTAGATCGGGTTTAAGCCCAACTTGGCCGTAATCTGTAGGTACCCCCAGAGCGGCAATGCGATCCAAGAGCTCGTTTACGGAAGAGAGATCCATTGGATCTAACTGCTCGGCGAGTTCCGAGCTGACGTGAAGATTGCTTTCGATGACCCGAGAGGTCACCGTCGGCGCAACAGCCGAACAGGCGGTCATAAGAAAACCACCTAGCCGGAGAGTTTGGCCGATAGCCAAGGCTCCCTTAGTAGCGGCGCCGTCTTTAAAGATGGGAAGAGGCATCCTTCCTGATTGCGACGGCACAGAGGAACTCTCAATGAAAGCACCAATGTCAGTGTCAAAACCGGCGGATCTCGGGTAGGGGGTCCCGAACTATGCGTCTAGGCGGATGGTAACAGGAGACAAGGGACACGATGTTTTACCCAGGTTCGGGCCCTCTTGATGGAGGTAAAACCCTACGTCTTGCTTGATTAATATTGATAATATGGGTAGTACAAGAGTAGATCTACCACGAGATCAAGGAGGCTAAACCCTAGAAGCTAGCCTATGGTATGACTGTTGTATGTTGGATTCTGTGCTACGGACTAAAACCCTCCGGTTTATATAGACACCGGATAGGGTTAGGGTTACACAAAGTCAGTTACAATGGTAGGAGATCTGAATATCCGCATCGCCAAGCTTGCCTTCCACGCCAAGGAAAGTCCCCTCCGGACACGGGACGAAGTCTTCAATCTTGTATCTTCATAGTCCAGGAGTCCGGCTGAAGGTATAGTCCGGCTATCCGGACACCCCCTAATCCAGGACTCCCTCAATCACAAAAGTCACTTCCTTTAAGAAGTGTTTTGTGCAGTGCACCAAAAGGTCACAACAGCAACCGGGTGAAATGGATATCCCTGTTTGCATAAACAGCTACAGAGGAAACAGTTAGAGTCTCAAACAATTACAGGCAAAAACATTTGGCTAAACTTGTCATGGCTTATAATAGTGGCATGGCTTCATTTTACCAGGGGCTTTAGATTAAGAATAGCTAAATATTTGGTATAAGGTCATGGGACAGTGGGTGCACCAGCAGTCCAGCACCATGTACCTAAAGCGGCGCATAAAGTGGTGATTCAGAGTTTGTTGCCCCGAGAAACAAACATCCAAGAAACATATCTGGGTTGGTCCCATTTTTGTTCACTCTAGCCACCTACTCCTATGTGTTTTATTTTGTAAATGGAGGCGTGCCCCCACTACTAGGGAAAAGCCTATACACAGAATCTTACCAGTAGCGCTGTACAAAATCAAGCGCTACTGCAACTTAGTAGCAGCGCGCTTAAATAAACAGCGCTACTGCTATGACTTTAGCAGTAGCGCGTACTAGCGAAAAGCGCTACTGCTATGTTTGAACTGGGCGCACATGGCTAGCCCAACATAGCAGTAGCGCGTATACAGGCCAGCGCTACTACTAATATCCTTAGCTGTAGCGCGCTTACATGTAAGGCGCTGCTGCTAATGGAAATAAAATAAAGTGAAAAACAAGTAAAAACAGAATGGAATAGCAGTAGCGTGTTTTATCGGAACGCGCTATAGCTACCTTAGCTATAGCGCGTTTCGGCGAAATGCGCTACTGCTAGTTTGACTCAAATCCGGGCTCAAAATTTCGCTAAGTCCTTTCCCCCTCTCTCTACTCCCGGCCCCCTGTCCCCCAACTGCTCCATCGCCGCCATCGCCCTGCCGCCTTCGACCACATCGCCACCGCCCGCCACCTTCGACCACACCGCCGCCGCCCGAGGCTGCCCTCAACCTCACAGCCGCCGCCCGAGGCCATCGTCGACCTCACCGTCGCCTCCCTCGAGCTCACCGCCGCCGCCCTCGACCTCACCGCCGCCGCCCGAGCCAGAGCCTGCCCTTGCCGCCGACCGTAAGGCTCTGCCTCTACTATCCCCTACCCTCCTCTCTCTCTGCTAGGGCAATTTCATATATATGTTGATACTGTGTTGATGTTCATATGAACCCTAGGTGTTCATATGAACCCTAGATTTTTTTAGGGCAATAGGCATTTTATAGCATTTAGGAAAAGTGATTAGCAATTTTTTTACGACCTGAATTTGTTCCAAATTTCATTCAAATGAAATTTGAATTATTTGGACTATGGACCTGAATATTTTTAGCTAAATACTTTTAGCTTTAGACAAAAAACATAAGTATTTAGCTATAAATAAAAAACAATAGCTATGGCATTTAGCTATAAACAAAAAACAGAATTGTTTTTTCTTTTCAAAAACTTGGTCAAACTATATATGACTTGCGCTGGAATGATGCTTAGTGGCCTATGTTTTGCCGGAATGTTGATTCATTTCTGTTCCGGCAAATTCCAGGTTCTCGATTTGTCCACTTTTTAGCAAAGGTCATGCCGAAATTTTCCGTGAATTTCGGCATGACTTGTGCTACAAACTAGGACATATCGAATGCCCGGGATTTGCCGCACCAGGAAGGAGTCAACATTCCTGCAAAACAATAGGCCTTTTTTATGTCATTATTCATTTTATTAGGTCTAGAATTAATTGACTAGATTTAATCATAGGAAACATGGCTAGCAACGATGAAGGGCAGGGTTCTGGTGATTGCTACGACGCCTACCGGCCGACAGACGAATTTTTTAGCCTTACTGACGATCAACCGATGTTATTGTTGGGCCCACCTGTGGCATCGGGGACTGAGACTGACACGCAGAGCGGTGCTGAGACTGAGACCGGCGCTCAGACTTAGACCAGCATCGAGACCGGCGCCGAGACTGAGACCGGCGCTGCCTCGGGGAGCGGAGCCGATGTAGAACCGAAAGCAAAGAGGCAACGGGTTCCTAACAAACTCAAGACTACTAGAGTGGTGGTCACGGAGGTGGACGACGGCAAATTTGAGCCAACGGCGCCCGAGGAAGCGCGTCGATGCTATGGCAATCAAATAGGCTGCATCGTACGGACAATTGCCACCATCAACAATGAGAAACTACAGAAGATAGAAAATATGAGGAGCTCCCTCCTAAAGAAGTTTCACCAGATATTCTTGTTCCCGGGCCGGAATGAGAAGGATTATAAAGATCCAGATGAGGACCCGACAATGAAGAAGATAAACAAACACGCCATGACCAAGTTTAGCGGCGCGTTGGCCGCCTAGAAAAATCGAGTGAAAGCAAGGATCATCGATAAGAAGGAACCCTACTCCGAGATTGTAAAGGATAATCCAACAATCACGGAAGAGCAGTTTCAAATATTCAAGGAGGCTTGCGAGGCCGAAGATGCCAAAAAAAAGTCTAAGTACATGAAGGGGCTTCAAGAGAGGAACTTTGGGAGCCACCACCTCGGAAGTCGTGGTTACGGCAGAAAGAGGTCCAAATGGGCCAAGTAAGACGCGGAAGCCGCGAGTCTAGGCATCCCAAACCCCTTGGCGGAGTTCACCGTCCCGCAGGAGCATGACGTCCTCAGGGCCCGACACCGTTGGGACCCAGTGAACAAGGTTTACGAGACAACACAGGATTAAGGAGTTCATGAGACTGCTGGTAATTTTAGTTTCTGATCAATTCGACTGCACACGTTAGTCATATTTGTAAATGGTCGTTGTGCCTTTTGCAGAGAGAGCAGCACAGGATTGCGGCCGAAAGCGACTCGCCGTCCGAGGCATTGGCGAGGCCCAAGTGGGACACTCCATTCAACCGGGCGTTGAACATATTGAAACGACAACCGCTGGATACTCGACCGTCGTATGGACGCGTGCACGGTGTCGGAGACGGCGCCACATGGAAGAAGTACTACCGTGAGACCACGGAGGAGAGAAAGGAAAGATGGAGGTTAAATGAAGAAAACATCGACAAGAGGGTTGAGACTGCGGTTGAGAAAAGATCAACTGAGACAGTCGCAACAGCGGTAGCTGCCACAAAACAGGTGGTTGTAGATATTTCTACTACCTTGGTTCCGGCCGTTTTCAATTGGAGCAGGCAAAATCTAGAAAAAGATGCAGCGGACTTTCCCCTTGCTGACTTCTTGGCGGGGAGCAGCTCGACAAGCGTTGCACCAGCACCTGCAGCTGCACCTGCTCCCGCACCGGCTCCCGCATCGGCTCCCGCACCGGACGTGCTAGGCGGTGCTTCGTCTTTGGCTGAGCTCGACGCCCTCACGGTATCTGTCACACCGGCCCCCTTTAATATAAATGTATAATCTCCCTTTTTCGTTGCCTTTCGGATGTCTCACGTCGCAGACTTTTCTTTGCAGGCCGACGAAACCCCGTGGACCATATTGTACACCATCGGCGACCAGAAGGTGGACATGGGGAAGGCGACGATAATGGAGCCGAAGGAACCATTGTTCCACAGCCGGCCGATCCCCCCGAACGTCTTCAAGGTTTCCGTGGCCAGTGTCAAACCGGGCCACGAGAATTTGCGTCCTCCAGTACTACTGGGGGATGACGACGAGACACCGAGGCGGCTTGGTGATTGTTGCAATGCTGGGTGGGTCCTATTGTGGCCAAAGAGTCTGCTTCGTCTGGAGGCGGCCGGGAGCACACCCACGAGCACGCAGCCTCAACAAGGTATGAATATCAACACCCGACCTACCCAATTAGCGTCGGGTGTCGGGTTGGGTGATAGCGGTCGGGGTAAGGAGGAGGCTCCATTAGTCGCTGATGACATCGCCATGGATGAGGATGAGGACGACGATGGCGCTGCTGAACAGTATGTCTATACTGGCGCCTCCTCAGGGTTTGAGCGTCATGAGTCGGTGCCTGAATTGTCGTCTCAACATATTATGGACGACCTTTCGGTAGTAAAGAAGTCTAGGAAGAGAGCAAGGAAAGGCAAAAAAGCTGTTTCTATGATCCAGCCGCCTCAGCAGCCTCGGCTTCAGGACCGTATAGATATCCCCGATGCGGATAAATGGCATATCCCCGGTCAACCAATCCTACCTGCAACAGCGCTACGGGCCAGATTCGGCGATCTAAAGAGACTTCATGACGATCTGCTGCGGGTAGAGAAAGACCTCATCACCTCGAAAGATCCAGGATACCGACTCTACATGGTTAACGTTCCGCGGCAAATGTCGTACATCGACAGCTTCCCCGCGGATAAGTTCTTCCTCCGATTCGATTACATATTCGACATGTTTCACGTGAAGAAGCTGGATTTTACGTTTGTCTGCCTTTATGCCTTGCACATGAACTACATCATCGGGGTTGAGCAGATACCTCATATCTGTGTCGCTGACCCGTACTACATGCACGAGGGCTTCTTGGGAGTCTGCGCAAATCACCGTGAATACGCGAAGGATTACATCGTCAGTTTCATGCTCACCAATAAGGACAAGGGGGCGATTCTCGTGCCTTATCATCCTGTGTAAGTCATCCGCGCTGCTATCCTTCCTTTGATTTCAATCATTCATTTGCACGGTGGAGGCTAATTAATTTGAGGACTTATTTTGCGCAGCGGCGGGCGCGCCGTCCTCATCATCCTCTACCCCTGATTCTCCCACGCTCTTTACTTGGACTCGTCGAAGAACATTCACAAAAAGGATTACACCCACATCAAGGATGTTCTCGACAGTGCTATGTTTCACTACCAATCACTGGGTGGAGAGGTCAGGGACAAGAAGATGAGGGGCGGCAGGGTCGCCTTCGGCCATAAGACCAACTTCTGCTGCATCCAGCAACCCGACGATTCTCTTAATGATGGATTCTATGTCCTACACCACATGCTGGAGTACAGACGGGATCACCAGAACCTTCGCATGGCACCTTCTTCCAGCGATGCCCATATTCTGCAATGGGCAAAGGACATAGGAGATATCGAGGATCATCGACTTCGAGCTGAGTTCTATAACATCCAGCGCGAACTTGCCCAAATCATCATGAAGGAGGTCGTCGGAAAAACAGGGATGTTCTACGGAGAAGGACAAATGTCGCGGGAAGACGTCCGAACATGGATATCCTCTCAGCGTCTCGACCTGAAGCCTTTCACTAGGCTCGGGGACTATCTCCCTGACTTGGATGGATGGAACGACATGTTGGAGTGATTGTCGGTATATGACAATGTGTCCGTTTAGTCCATACTTTCTGTATGACAAAACTTTGAGTTATGCATGGTGAAACTTTATTTGTGATGTAATTAAACCGTCTTCCTCCTCGACTAGCGAAAATCACTCTAGTTAGGGCATTTTGGGGTACGATGAACTTTGTTATTTATGCTTATGATATGTTGTTTTTATTTTTGCCAAGTCCGTCTCTTTCTGTTGCTCAACTATATATGTTGCATATCATCGACTCATGTGATGATGCAGGTGCATAGATCATAGATGGCGAAGAAGTGCTATGCTAGGAGTATATATTTCTTGTTTGAACCAAGTACAAGATTCAACTACATGAAGTATCTTTACCTCTAACAATAGAAGAAGAAAAATGTGTGTCGTTGGGCCATCCGATCGAGAGGGGCTGATAGGTAGAAAATGATGCACATGCAGCGACGTAGCGAGCTAGGGAAGTAGAGCTAGGGCGGTTTCGAAGGAAGATATACCTGAAGGTCGTCGGGATGTGGATAGGTGGGCGACGGGAGGCCAGATCCGCCCACACTAGGGCAACAATGAAGGGTTCGGAGGACCTCCCGCGCTGGCGCTCGGCCAGAGATAACGGTGCAGCCGGCAGTGGGTCTCCTCCCTCAATGTCGACGACGGCCTAAACGCTGCCCCTCCTCCCCTTCATCGGTGATACGTCTCCAACATATCTATAATTTTTATTGCTCCATGCTATTATATACTCTGTTTTGGATGTTTAATTGGCTTTATTATACACTTTTATATTATTTCGGGGACTAACTTATTAACCCAAGGCCCAATGCAAATTGCTGTTTTTTGCCTATTTCTGTGTTTCGTAGAAAAGGAATATCAAACGGAGTCCAAACGGAATGAAACCTTCGGGAACGTTATTTTTGGAACAAACGTGATCCAGAGGACTTGGAGTGGACGTCAAGAAACAACCGAGGAGGCCATGAGGTAGGGAGGCGCGCCTGCCCCCTTGGGCGCGCCCCCACCCTCATCGGCCCCTCGTGGCTCCACCGACCTACTTCTTCCTCCTATATATACCTACCTACCCCGAAACCATCTAGGAGCACCACAAAATCCTATTTCCACCTCCGCAACCTTCTATACCCGTGAGATCCCATCTTGGGGCCTTTTCCGGCACTCCGCCGGAGGGGGCATCGATCATGGAGGGCTTCTACATTAACACGATAGCCTCTCTGATAATGTGTGAGTAGTTTACCACAGACCTTCGGGTCCATAGGTATTAGCTAGATGGCTTTTCTCTCTCTTTGGATCTCAATACAAAGTTCTCGTCAATCTTCTTGGAGATCTATTCGATGTAACTCTTTTTGCGGTGTGTTTTGCGAGAGCCGATGAATTGTGGGTTTATGATCAAGATTATCTATGAACAATATTTGAATCTTCTCTGAATTCTTTTATGTATGATTGGTTATCTTTGGAAGTCTCTTCGAACTATCAGTTTGGTTTGGCCTACTAGATTGATCTTTCTTGCAATGGGAGAAGTTCTTAGCTTTGTGTTAAATCTTGCGGTGTCCTTTCCCAGTGACAACAGGGGCAGCAAGGCACGTATTGTAGTGTTGCCATCGAGGATAAAAAGATGGGGTTTATATCATATTGCTTGAGTTTATCCCTCTACATCATGTCATCTTACCTAATGCGTCGCTCTGTTCTTATGAACTTAATACTCTAGATGCATGGGCGGTCGATGTGTGGAGTAATAGTAGTAGATGCAGGCAGGAGTCGGTCTACTTGTCACGGATGTGATGCCTATATACATGATCATGCCTAGATATTCTCATAATTATGCACTTTTCTATCAATTGCTCGACATTAATTTGTTCACCCACCATAATACTTATGCTATCTTAAGAGAAGCCACTAGTGAAACCTATGGCCCCGGGTCTATTTTCCATCATATAAGTTTCCAATTTATTTTTACTTTGCAATCTTTACTTTCAATCTTTATCATAAAAATACCAAAAATATTATCATCTCTATTAGATCTCACTTTTGCAAGTGGCCGTGAAGGGATTGACATCCCCTTTATCGCGTTGGTTGCAAGGTTCTTATTTGTTTGTGTAGGTACGAGGGACTTGCGTGTGGCCTCCTACTGGATTGATACCTTGGTTCTCAAAAACCGAGTGAAATACTTACGCTACTTTGCTGCATCAACCTTTCCTCTTCAAGGAAAAAACCAACGCATGCTCAAGAGGTACCAAGAAGGATCTCTGCCGCCGTTGCCGGGGAGTCTATGCACAAGTCAAGACATACCAAGTACCCATCACAAACTCTTATCCCTTGCATTACATTATTTGCCATTTGCGTCTCGTTTTCCTCTCCCCCAGTTCACCCTTGCCACTATATTTGCCCTTTTTCGTTCGTCTCTTTTCGCTTGCTTCTTGTTTGCTTGTGTGTCGGATTGCTTGCTTATCACGATGGCTCAAGATAATACTAAATTGTGTGACTTTGCCAATACCAACAACAATGATTTTCTTAGCACTCCGACTGCTCCTCTTACCGATGTTGAATTTTGTGAAATTAATGCTACTTTGCTGAATCTTGTCATGAAAGATCAATTCGCCGGCCTTCCTAGTGAAGATGTCGCTACCCATCTAAATAGCTTTGTTGATTTGTGTGATATGCAAAATAAGAAAGATGTGGACAATGATATTGTTAAATTGAAGCTATTTCCGTTTTCGCTTAGAGATCGCGCTAAAACTTGGTTTTCGTCTTTGCCTAAAAATAGTACTAATTCTTGGAATAAGTGCAAAGATGCTTTTATCTCTAAGTATTTTCCTCCCGCTAAGATCATCTCTCTTAGAAACGATATTATGAATTTTAATAAACTTGATCATGAACATGTTGCACAATCTTGGGAGAGGATGAAATTAATGATACGTAATTGCCCTACACATGGTTTGAATTTATGGATGATTATACAAAAAAATTATGCCGGATTGAATTTTGCTTTTAGAAATCTTTTAGATTCCGCCGGGGGAGGCACTTTTATGGAAATCACTTTAGGAGAAGCTACTAAACTCCTAGATAATATTATGATTAATTATTCTCAATGGCACACTGAAAGATCTACTAGCAAAAAGGTGCATGCAATTTAAGAGATTAATGTTTTGCGTGGAAAGATGGATGAACTTATGAAATTGTTTGCTAATAAGAGTGTTTCGTTCGATCCCAATGATATGCCATTGTCCACTTTGATTGAGAATAATAATGAATCTATGGATGTGAATTTTGTTGGTAGGAACAATTTTGGTAACAACGCTTATAGAGGAAGTTTTAATCCTAGGCCGTATCATGGTAATTCCTCTAATAATTATGGTAATTCCTACAACAACTCTTATGGAAATTTTAATAAGATGCCCTCTGATTTTGAGACTAGTGTTAAAGAATTTATCATTTCTCAAAAGAATTTTCAATGCTTTGCTTGAAGAAATATTGCCTAAGATTGATGAGTTGGCTAGGAACATGGATAGAATTTCTCTTGATGTTGATTCTTTGAAACTTAGATACATTCCTCCTAAGCATGATATAAATGAGTCTCTCAAAGCTATGAGAATTTCCATTATTGAGTGCAAAGAAAGAACCGCTAGGATGCGTGCTAAAAAAGATTGCTTTGTGAAAGCGTGTTCTTCTAGTTTTCATGATAATAAAGATGAAGATGTAAAAGTAATTGATGTGTCTCCTATTAAATATTTGTTTTCCAATATGAATCTTGATAATTATGGGACTGGAGATGAGTCAACTTTAGTTAAAAGACGTCCCAATGATTCGGAGTTTTTAGATCTTGATGCAAAATTTGGTAAAAGTGGGATGGAAGAGGTCAAAACTTTAGATAGCAATGAACCCACTATCTTGGATTTCAAGGAATTTTAATATGATAATTGTTCTTTAATAGATTGTATTTTCCTTGTTCCAATCCATGCTAAATTCTCCGCATGCTTATAGTCAAAATAAGGCTTTTACTAAACATATCATTGATGCTTTAATGCAATCTTATGAAGAAAAGCTTGAATTGGAAGTTCCGATCCCTAGAAAACTTTATGATGAGTGGGAACCTATTATTAAATTTAAAATTAAAGATCATGAATGCTATGCTTTGTGTGATTTGGGTGCTCAGTTGAGACCGCATCCGAGTGCGATAACAGCGACCTTGCGGCTGAAGTCTTGATGGTCGACGGACCATGTAGTTGATACGTCTCCAACGTATCTATAATTTTTGATTGCTCCATGCTATATTATCTACTGTTTTGGACTATATTGGGCTTTATTTTCCACTTTTATATTATTTTTGGGACTAACCTATTAACTGGAGGCCCAGCCCAGAATTGTTGTTTTTTTGCCTATTTCAGTGTTTCGGAGAAACAGAATATCAAACGGAGTCCAAACGGAATAACACCTTCGGGAACGTGTTTTTGTCACCGAACGTGATCCAGGAGACTTGGACCCTACTCCAAGGAGTCAAAGAGGCGGTCACGAGGGTGGGGGGCGCCCACCCCTAGGGCGCACCCCCTGCTTCATGGGCCCCTCGGTGCTCAACCGACGTACTCCTTCCTCCGATATATACCTACGTACCCCCAAGCGAGCAGATACGAAGCCAAAAACCTAATTCCACCGTCGCGACCTTCTGTATCCATGAGATCCCATCTTGGGGCCTGTTCCGGAGCTCCGCCGGAGAGGGCCATCATCACGGAGGGCTTCTACATCATCCTAGCCCCTCCGATGAAGTGTGAGTAGTTCACTCAGACCTACAGGTCCATAGTTATTAGCTAGATGGCTTCTTCTCTCTTTTTGGATCTCAATACAATATTCTCCCCCTCGCTCGTGGAGATCTATTCGATGTAATCTTCATTTTGCGGTGTGTTTGTTGAGATCGATGAATTGTGGGTTTATGATCAAGTCTATCTATGAATAATATTTGAATCTTCTCTGAATTCTTTTATGTATGATTGGTTATCTTTGCAAGCCTCTTTGAACTATCAGTTTGGTTTGGCCTACTAGATTGGTTTTTCTTGCCATGGGATAAGTGCTTAGCTTTGGGTTCAATCTTGCGGTGTCCTTTCCCAGTGACAGAAGGGGTAGCAAGGCACGTATTGTATTGTTGCCATCGAGGATAACAAGATGGGGTTTGTATCATATTGCATGAAACTATCCCTCTACATCATGTCATCTTGCTTAAGGCGTTACTCTATTTTTAACTTAATACTCTAGATGCATGCTGGATAGCGGTCGATGAGTGGAGTAATAGTAGTAGATACAGGAAGGAGTCGGTCTACTTGTCTCGGACGTGATGCCTATATACATGATCATACCTACATATTCTCATAACTATGCTCAATTCTGTCAACTGCTCAACAGTAATTTGTTCACCCACCGTAGAATATTTATGCTCTTGAGAGAAGCCACTAGTGAAACCTATGGCTCCGGGGTCTATTCTCATCATATCAATCTCCATCACTTTAATCTTGCTTTGCTTTTTACTTTGCCTTTTACTTTTCACCTTGCATCTCTATATCAAAAAAATACCAAAAATATTATCTATCATCTCTATCAGATCTCACTCTCGTAAGTCACCGTGAATGGATTGACAACCCCTAATCGCGTTGGTTGCGAGGAGCTATTCTTTTTGTGTAGGTACAAGGTACTTGCGTGTAGCCTCCTTTTGGATTGATACCTTGGTTCTCAAAAACTGAGGGAATACTTACGCTACTTTTCTGCATCATCCTCACCTCTTCGGGGAAAACCAACGCAGTGCTCAAGAGGTAGCAAGAAGAATTTCTAGCGCTGTTGCCGGGGAGTCTATGCAAAAAGTCAACATACCAAGTACCCATCACAATCCCTATCTCCTGCATTACATTAGTTGCCATTTGTCTCTCGTTTTCCTCTCCCCCACTTCACCCTTGCCGTTTTATTCGCCCTCTCTTTCCCAATCTCCTTCTCTTTTTCCTGTTTGCCTTTTTCTCGCTTGCCTTTTGTTTGCTCGTGTGTTGGATTGCTTGTTTGTCGCTATGTCTGAAATGGTGAGGTTATCGCCGATATTGGCGATAACAATATCATAGGAAATTCTGATGCTCCTACTGAAGAACCCCCTACCTATCATACAAAAAGATTTCGTGTCGGTAGTGGTAATATTATTGGAGAAGGAGTTATTCAAGATTTCTTTACTTGTGCCGGTGCTTTGCCCTCTATGGGCAGTTCTATTCTTCATAGAACTAGTAGTCTTGCGGACGCTATTGCCATGCTTATAGTTGAACTTGAAAGGCAATTAATGCACAAGCATCCTTGCATACAACGAATCTTCTTAGAATTCTCTAATATTGAGCATTCCTCTGTTAAGCGTGCCGCCACTATCTTTTTGGCTCATGAGTTTAGATTTATAATAAAAGAGGCCAAAGAAATCTTTGCACATTATAGGGTGGATGCTAGTCATCCTCCCATTGAAGCTATCATTTTTAATCGAGAAGACATGATGCATTTACAATCTTTAGATCATATTGCTTATAATGAAAATCTTAGGAAAAAGGTTCCTGGCGATGTCCTAGTTGATAAAATTTCTGAGCTTAATGATGATTTTGCTATTCAGAATAATGGACTAGGTTTTCCTCTTGAATGAAGGCTTGTAACTTTTTGCCAAAAGAATGCTCTTAATGATGAATTGATTGTGCAATACAAAGGGCCTAGGGAGGAACCCATACCTCCTGAGATTGATCTTGGGGACTTTTGTCCAATTAAATTTAGCCCTTTTGATTATTTTTGCTTGTCTCAAAGAAATATTTCTGCTGAACATAGAGAATATGAGAGAAGTTTTCATGATTTGCCATACCACTATTATGGCAATACCTAGATCTATTCTCGCTCTTATGCCTAGCTAGGGGCGTAAAACGATAGCGCTTGTTGGGAGGCAACCCAATTTTATTTTAGTTTTTTTTTGCTTTTTCTTCTGTTTATGAATAAATAATCCATCTAACTTCTGTTTAGATGTGGTTTTGTGTTTTAATTAGTGTTTGTGCCAAATTAGACCTATAGGATCTTCTTGGATGATAGTTATTTGATCTTGCTGTAATTTCTAGAATCTTTCTGTTCACGAAAACAATTGTTAAAAAACACCAGAACGTGATAAAATAGTGATTCCAATTTCTGCTGATCATTAAACAAATTTTCTAGGTCTTCCTATTTTGGTAGATTTTTTGGAGTTCCATAAGTTTGCGTTAGTTACAGATTACTACAGACTGTTATGTTTTTGACAGATTCTGTTTTTTCGTGTGTTGTTTGCTTATTTTGATGAATATATGGCTAGTAAAATAGTTTATAATCCATAGAGAAGTTGGAATACAGTAGGTTTAACACAAATATTAATAAAGAATGAGTTCATTACAGTACCTTGAAGTGGTCCTTTGTTTTCTTTCTCTAACGGAGCTCACGAGATTTCTGTTGAGTTTTGTGTTGTGAAGTTTTCAAGTTTTGGGTAAATTCTTTTGATGGATTATGGAAAAAGGAGTGGCAAGAGCCTAAGCTTGGGGATGCCCATGGCACACCCAAGATAATACAAGGATACCAAAAAGTCAAAGCTTGGGGATTCCCCGGAAGGCATCCCCTCTTTCGTCTACTTCCATCGGTAATTTTACTTGGAGCTATATTTTTATTCACCACATGATATGTGTTTTGCTTGGAGCGTCTTGTATTATTTGTGTCTTTGTTTGTTAGTGTGCCACAATCATCCTTGATGTGCACACCTTTTGAGAGATCCATATATGAATTTGAATTTGATAGAATACTCTATGTGCTCCACTTATATCTTTTGAGCTTGATAGTTTTGCTCTATGTGCTTCACTTATATCTTTTGAGCCTTATAATTTTTCTCTAGTGCTTCACTTAGATATTTTAGAGCACGGTGGTGGATTTGTTTTAAAGAAACTATTGATCTCTCATGCTTCACTTAGATCATTTTGGGAGTCGTTAATAGCATGGTAATTTGCTTAATATTAATATGCTTGGTATTCAAGATTTGTGAAACTTTCTTCTGAGTGCGTTGAATACTAAGAAAGGATTGGAGCTTGATAAATGTTTTGAGATATGAAGATGGTGATATTAGAGTCATGCTAGTTGAGTAGTTGTGAATTTAAAGAATACTTGCATTAAAGTTTGTGATTCCCGTAGCATGCACGTGTGGTGAACCGTTATGTGATGAAGTCGGAGCATGATTTATTTATTGATTGTCTTCCTTATGAGTGGCGGTTGGGGACGAGCGATGGTCTTTTCCTACCAATCTATCCCCCTAGGAGCATGCGCGTAATACTTTGATTTGATAACTTCTAGATTTTTGCAATAAGTATATGAGTTCTTTATGACTAATGTTGAGTCCATGGATTATACGCCCTTTTACCTTCCTTCCACCATTGCTAGCCTCTCTAATGCCGCGCACTTTCCGCCGGTATCATACACCCACCATATATTTGCCTAAAAAGAGCCACCATACCTACCTATCATGGCATTTCCATAGCCATTCTGAGATATATTGCCATGCAACTCTCCACCGTTCCGTTTATTATGACACGCTCCATCATTGTCATATTGCTAGCATGATCATGTAGTTGACATCGTATTTGTGGCAAAGCCACCATTCATAATTCTTTCATACATGTCACTCTTGATTCATTGCACATCCCGGTACACCGCCGGAGGCATTCATGTAGAGTCATATTTTGTTCTAAGTATCGAGTTGTAATTGTTGAGTTGTAAGAAAAATAAAAGTGTGATGATCATCATTTTTTAGAGCATTGTCCCAAGTGAGGAAAGGATGATGGAGACTATGATTCCCCCACAAGTCGGGATGAGACTCCGTACAAAAAAATAAAATAAAAGAGGCCATAAAAAAGAGAGAAAAGGCCCAAATAAAAAATAAAAAAATGAGAGAAAAAGAGAGAAGGGACAATGTTACTATCCTTTTACCACACTTGTGCTTCAAAGTAGCACCAAGATCTTCATGATAGAGAGTCTCCTATGATATCACTTTCATTTACTAGTGGGAATTTTTTATTATAGAACTTGGCTTGTATATTCCCATGATGGGCTTCCTCAAAATGCCATAGGTCTTCGTGAGCAAGCGAGTTGGATGCACACTCACTTAGTTTCTTTTTGTTGAGCTTTCATATACTTATAGCTCTAGTGCATCCGTTGTGTCGGGGGTTGGGTGCGACATATGTCAAGGGATGGCTTATCATGGTGGGAGCGAGTAGAATGTCGCCGGTGCCTGGAAACGGGATGAGGCGAAGGCATGCACGCCGGCGAATCTTACCCAGCTTCAGGGCTCTCCGAGGAGATAACACCCCTACTGCTGCTCTGCGGGGTCTCCGCATGATCACTATGGCAAAGTGTGTACACGGTTGTTCCTTGAGTTGTTTCCTGGAGGTAGGAGAAGGCAAGGCTAGCTCTCTCCTTCCTATATGATCTGGTCTAGTGCTAATCGATTCCAACCCTTTGCATGGGTGCCCTGGGGGTTTATATAGGCCTACCCCCCAGGGTTACAATGGTAATCCGGCTGGGCGCGGGTCCTAGCCGTCTGTCTCTCAGGCCGCCGTCTTCTCCGCCGACTGCCGGGACCCGCCGTCTGGTGGGCCCCGCCGACTGGTCAGGTACAGAGCCGTCAGGCCGTGTCTACCGCGGGCGGGTCTTGCCGGCTACGGATTACTGTAGCCGTGCCTCTAATGACGCTGGCTTGGTCGTGGGGTCATGGCAACAGTGTCGCCGCCTGACGGGCGATCACTATTGCCATTCCCCGTCTTGTTTGGTTAATGGCGTGCGGGGCCCGTGGGAGGGGCCAGCCGACTCCTGGAGGCCGACTCCCACCGGGTCCGACTGGTGGCACTCTTGCCGTCTTCGGGACGCCTACTGACTGGTGGGTCCTGCCGTCTCTGGGTCGTACAGACAGGCCATCGTGGGTACAGGGTTCCGCCCGCTGGGGCTGATGTCAAGGCTGGCATGGCAACAGTGCCGCGCCGGACGGAGATCTCCGATGGTACGGCGTACTGTGGCCATGCCTGCCTTTGGTAAGGGGCGGGCATGGACCTTGCCGAGGCCACGCCCCGTCCCGTCCCTCCTGTCGAGAGCATGAGGTGGTTGGAGTCGCGGGCCGACTCCCCATAGCCGGCTTCCCTGGAAGCCTCCAGCTAGGAGTCGGCTCATCTCGAAGTCGCCCCCGGGACTCGGCCGAGAGTGGGTAGTCGGCCGCGCTGCTGCCGACTCTCGAAGGCGGCTTTCCATCCTAAGGTCTTGAGGGGCGCGGCCTGCCCCGATGTCTTGAAAGGTTCTGGGCTTCGGGTTAGCCTACCCGTGGCCCATTACTCCGACAGTAGTCCCCGATGCTGGTGAGGCACCGAGGGAGACATGTCGAGGAGCGTCAATAGTTTCTTCCTTCCGGTTGTTGAATTTGGGCCTGGCTCGTTGTCTTCCTTTGGGCCGACTATCTGGAGCCGGACTCGCGGAAGGTCGTCTTGCCTTCGAAAAGTTTGAAAGTTGCAGCAGGGTCTAGGCAGCGTGCCTGACAAGCTTCCGGGTTGCCGCCCGTTGCGGATCCGTCGCGCGGCGCAACGTGGCCGGGCCAGTCTGACCACCCATGCACGCAACGGGACAGGCCTGAAGGCCGGGCCCACCACTACCGTGCCTCGGCATGCGAACGGATCCGTTGTGGCCGCGCGGGCGGTTGGGTTCCCCGCGCAGTAACTGCAGCAGTAACCTCGTGTGGTAAATCGTGGGGGTCGTGGGGATCCGAGCGCAGTTAATCCCACAATCACCCCCTCGTCTTCTCAGCCCATGGGGCTATAAGTAGGCGGGAGGAGGGGGCGGCAGAGCATGCGCGCCCATCTTCCCTACTCCCTTCCGCTCCCTCTTGCTTCTTCTTCCTCTCGCCATTGCTGCGCCGGACCACGCCACGCCCGCAGCAATGAGTTCTTCTTCCGCCGCCGCACCTCCCGCTGTGCGCTCCGGCGTGTGGGACGGCTCTGAGGTCGACGCAAGACACGTCGCCTCCCCGGCCAGGACCTAGTACGGGCCCGCGCCGCGCTGGCGGGGGAGGTATCGCCGGCGCCGGAGGAGGGCGAGCGGGTCGTATTCCGCTTGCACCTCATGCGTGGCCTAGGGCTGCCGGCGAGCAGTTTCTTTTGCTCCTTAGAGTTCCATGGGCTCCAGCCGCACCACCTTACACCGAACACGGTGGTGCTGCTGGCTGCTTTCACCACTCTGTGTGAAGGCTTCCTCGGCGTTCTTCCCACCATCGAGCTGTGGGGGGAATTCTTCCAGTCCAAGCTCGGCACGCACGTCGCTGGCGTGCCAGCCCAGTGTGGTGCGTTCATCGCGATGCGGAGAACGGGGCCGACAACCCGTTCCCCGCCATTACGCTGATCAAATCGATGAAGATGTGGCAGCGATCTTATTTTTACGTGAAGAACGTCGCCCCAGAAGGCGACTGGGTCAACCTGCCGGCTTACGAAGCCGGCGCGCCGGCCGGGAGGCTCCCCAGCTGGTCCCACCGGGCCAAGACGCTGACTCCCGCCGGCGCTGCCGCCGTTGGGCGACTCCAAGTACTGACGTAGTCGGAGGGTCTGACCGGGGCCGACTTGCTGGCCGCCTTCGTGGCGCGCCGAGTCCTCCCGCTCCAAGGCCGACCTCATCTAATCTGCCAGATGAGCGGCCACCGGGATCCGAGTCGGATGTGCTCCAAGGACATGCCCCACGCGGAGGTGATGGACATGGTGAACTATATCGCGAACTGCGGCCTCTCGGGGAACTGGCGGTTCGGCATGGAGCCGTACTCGCGCGACAACCCCCCGCCTGTTGTAAGTCGTTTCTCTTCTTCCTTTGCTTTCTTTTGCAGCCGACTCCAACTTCTAATCTTCTTTAGTCTTTGAATCAGAACCCTCTCATCCAGCCTTCAGTCAGCACCACGGGGCCGGCCCGCCAGTTCGTCCTCGACGGAGCGGAGAGCGACGTTGACGACCCCGACTTGGGGGCGGCGGCGATGGAGGCTGACGCCGAAAGAGGAGGAGGAGGAGGAGTAGGCGGCTTCAAGCCTTCGGCCACCTTTGCCGACTGGACTGAAGACGGCGCCGAGCGGGAAGTCGCCCCGCGCCACCAGCCAAAAGCCGGCCCGCCCAGCGCGAGTTCCTGCGCCGTCTTGGATGGTCAAGGCGGTGCAAGGAAGCGCCGGGCCGGGCCGAGTACGCTCGGCGGCCGGACGAAGAAGTTCAAGGGGCGGCCGCCGCGACCAAGCACGAAGAGGCGGCCGCAAAAGCCAACCGCTTTCGTAGGGAAGTGAAGAAGCCGCCGCTGGTCTCTGCGTAAGTGCCTCCGCCCTTTGTTTTATTCTCTTTTTGTTGCCCTTGCCTAAGTCTTTTTCATGCTTCCTCCACTCCAGGGCTCCCCTTACTCTTGAGAGGGTCACCGCCGCCTCCATCATGGGGTCGGCAGAGACGTCTGCCACTACTCGGCGGATTGACCCCGCCGCGACCTATGGAAGGCGAAGGAGCAAAACGCGCAGGAGAAGCGCGACGAGGAAGAAGCCGCTCGCGGGGAGAAGGCAGAGGCCGAGAAGGCGGCCGCCTCCGCCCAGAAAAAGCTGGATGAGGCTGAGGCCGCTATCGCGGCAAGGCGGCTGGCTGAGGTAGCCGCGCACCGCCAGTCAGCGGTGTTTGTCATCCCGCTGAACTCAGCGCGGCCGCCTCCGGAGTTCACGGCGCAGTCCGAGGAAGCCGGCGGCGAGTTCCCGATCGTCGAGAGGGGAGGCGGCGATGCCTCCATGTTGGGCACGGCTGCTTCGCCGCCGCCACCCCCGCCACCGTCTGGGGGCCCACGTGACAAACAGCCGGCGGACCCACCGGTGCCACTGACTAAGGACGAAGCCGTGGCGAAGCTACTCCTTCAAGTCGGCACACCAGCGCGCCGCCGTCTTGAAAAGGCAACTTCGGCGCCACACCCCTTGGAGACTGGCGCCGCCAGCTCGACAATCCCAGACGCCGAGGCGACGAGCGCCGCACCCATTGGGTGGGTGCGAGGAGGCGGCACAGGCCCGCTGAACCAGGCGATTCTGGACTTCCAGGCCAAGCTGCGAGCTGAGGGCGACGCCATCCAGAGTTGCACCAAGGCGCATCTGGCGTCGTGGGCGTCCATCCGGGTAAGTGTTATTTTCTCTTGTCTCCGTCTTCTTGTTCTTCTCTATGGGGGCGCGCCAGCGCACCCACTAGGTGTAGTCCCCAAGTTCCGGGCCGGCTGCTGAGCAGGCGGCTCGAAACACCATCTGGTGAGTTCTAAGGGTAAGTGTTTTTTTCTCTTGTCTCTGTCTTCTTGTTCTTCTTTGTGGGGGCGCGCCAGCGCACCTACTGGGTGTAGTCCCCAAGTTCCGGGCCGGCTGCTGAGCAGGCGGCTCGGAACTTCATCTGGTGAGTTCTAAGTACTTATTTTTGTTTGAAATACTTATCACAAGATTATCACAACCTCCGGGCCACCGCCTTCAACCGCAATGTTGAGGAGATGGGCAAACGGACTGACGACTTGTCGGAGAGCCGGAGTGAGTTCTCTTTCTTCTTCGCGGGGGCACATTGGCGCACCCGCGGGCTGTAGTCCCCGAGATTCGGGCCGACTGCTGAGCAGTCGGGCCGGATCTTTCTGGTGACCTTCTTTGTTGATGACTTATCGTCCTCTTTCTTCTTTTTATTCGGAGGCCAACGCCACTCTTCAGTAGTAGCTGGGCAAAGCCAACACCGCCTTGCGTGCCAAGGGGGAGGAGTGCAGCAAGCTCGCCGCAGAGCGCGATCTGCTGGCTGCACAACTGGCGGAGCAGAAGGAGCTGCTTAAGAAGGCGCAGGAGGAGGCGGACGAGAAGGAGACTGCCCTCCTGGCCGAGTTCGCAAGCGAGCGCTCTTCCTGGACTGACAATGAGGCGTTACTGGCCTCCGGCTTCCACGAGATCGAGGACATCATCGACGGTAAGTCTCTTTACTTTTCTTCTTTGAGTTGCCGACTATAGGTCGGGCCGACTCCTGGTTTTTTGACTTGCTCTTCCTTCTTTTCGCCTTGGTAGACTTCTTCCCTGGCTACTCGCAAGCCGCCAATCAAGCCATCGAGGCTGATCGCGAGAGGCGGAGGGCGGAAGGCGCGGAGGTCGCCGCCGATGCCCCCCGGACCCTTGACGAGCAGATTCTGAGCGTTGAGGCTCACCTGCGGCCTGCCCACCGGATGCTGCGCCGGCTTCAACGTGCCGGCGCTCAGGCGATCTCTTCCTTGTGGCCAGACATGCAGGCACTGCGCACCCCCAGTCGGACTGCTGACTGGCTGGAGGTCGCAGCTGGGCGTCTTGAGGCTTGGAAGGGTTCCTCGGCCCGGGCTGGAGCGTGCCGGGCCTTGGAATTCGTCAAGGCGTGGTATCCGAGGGTGGACCTGGACCGGCTGGCCACGCTCCGGGCAGAGGCCCAGCCGGAGCAGGCAACCGCGGAAGACGCCCTCGTCAAGCGTGCCGCGGCGATCGCCGAGTACGCCGATACCAGCGTCTTCATTCCTGAGCGGGCTGAAGACGGCGAGGAGGCACCGCCGGAGTGGTTTGGGATGAACCCGGACTATGATGAGGGACTCGGCGGAGGTGATCGGCTCCAGCGTCGAGGAGGAAGGCGAGGCGGAGGATGGAGGCGAGACGTAGGTGCCAGGAGGCGGAGCGGACGACAAGCCTCAGCTCGACCGCGCCTCCAGCATCGAGCCGCGCCCAACCGAGCCGGCTGCCGCCGGAGGTGATCAAGCCGAGACTGCCCAGCCGGCCGCCCCAACGTTTCACACCGCCATCTCCTCCGAGCCTCCGAACCCGTCTGCTGCTTCCTAGGCTGCTGCCTTGTCTTTATTTTATCTGTTTTAGTAATCTTTGAAGAAGTTGTTAATGCGCACAATTCCACTCGCGGGGTGTATTTTGAACTTCTGATCGAAGATTCGGCCAAGGGCCCGTGTTATGTAAATATTCGTCCGAGTTCTATCTTTTCTTGCTCATTGCTCCTTTGGCTTTTTCCTTTGCCGCCTTCCCTTAGTTTCCGTCTTACCAGCCGGACAGCCGCTCTGCGGACTGTCGCTGGATCAAATGTTTGGCTACTTTTGGGAAGGCAAGTACTTAGCCGTTTTAGAGTTTCTTAGCAAGTTGAATAGAAGGCGGCGAGCCGACTGCTCAAGAGTTGGCTTGCGAAGAGAGGCTGGAAGCCGGCTTAAGCTATGTTTATGCTTTGAGTCCTTAGCCATTTTTCATGTGGGCGTCCATTCTTCCTTACTCCTGCCCGCCAGACAGTAGCTCTGGGAGCTGCGGCTTCTGACAGGAGATGGCTTGGGCGCCACACACTACTTGTCCGACTGCAGGAAGCATTTCATAGCCCAAGGCGGCGAGTCCCCGGGCCGACTAGTCGAACCCGATGCCAAGCGGCATACAAAGAGTATCATACTCGAAGGCGTAATTTTTATCACATAGATAACAAAAAGGGCAGACCCCGAGCTCGTCTCGTGGGGCCCGGAGTCTTGGTACTTAAATACAAAAGGTAGCGTGGTACATACTACATCAACTATAAAATCTTCAAAGGAGATTTGCATTCCATGGCCGCTCCGTCTCTTTGTCGGAGTTGTCCCTCTTGCGTGCTCAGGGCTTCTGAGCGTCGATTAGGTAGTAGGAGTCGTTGCCCAGCACTTTGCTGATGATGAAAGGGCCTTCCCAAGGTGCCGACAACTTGTGTTGGCCGGCTGTTTGCTGGATCATCCGGAGCACAAGGTCGCCCTCTTGGAAAGATCTCCGCCTGACCTTCCTATTGTAGTATCGGCGCAGGCACTGCTGGTAGATGCTGGACCAGCTGAGTGCCAACAGCCGGCCCTCTTCCAGCAGATCGACGCCGTCTTGACGTGCTTCTTCTGCTTCCTCCTTGGTGTACATGGTGACTCGCGGGGAGTCGAACTCTGTGTCCGTTGGGATGACGGCTTCAGCACCATAGACGAGGAAGAAGGGCGTGAAGCCGGTCGACTTGTTTGGATTCGTGCGCAGACTCCAGAGGATGGCTGGCAACTCGTCAAGCTAGCAGCAGACCGAATGCTCCAGTGGTTCGACCAGTCGAGGCTTGATGCCAGACAGGATGAGGCCGTTTGCTCGCTCCACTTGGCCGTTTGACTGCGGATGGGCAACGGACGCTAAGTCCTGTCGGATGCCCTGTGTCGCGCAGAAACGGGCCAAGGCACCTTTGGCAAAGTTTGTGCCGTTGTTGGTGATGATGTTGTGTGGTATGCCGTACCGAATTGTGATGTCGGAGATGAAAGTCACGACAGTCGGACCATTCAACTTCTTGATGGGCTTTGCTTCTATCCACTTGGTGAACTTGTCCACCGCGACAAGTAGGTGAGTTAGGCCTCCTCGCGCCGTCTTGAATGGTCCCACCATGTCGAGGCCCCAAACTGTAAAGGGCCAGGCGATGGGGATGGTCTTGAGTGCAGAAGCCGGCTGATGCGGCTTGGAACGGAACTTCTGGCACCCCTTGCATTTTTGGACCAATTCCTTGGCCTCTTCTAGGGCAGTCGGCCAGAAAAAACCGTGTCGAAAGGCTTTGGCGATGAGTGCTCTTGAAGCCGCATGGTGGTCGCACTCGCCTTGATGGATATCTTTGAGAATTGCCTGGCCTTGCTCTGGCTCGACGCTGCACTGGTAGACGCCCGTGACGCTGCGTCTGACCAGCTCTCTGTTGACTATGGTGTAGGCTGCTGCTTGGCGTTGTACTTGTCGAGCTAGGATCTCATCGGTTGGCAGCTCTTTGCTCACCAGGAATTTGAGGATGGGCTGGGCCCATGACGGTGCTGCTATTTCTTCAACTGCCAGAATTGCGACTTGGACGAGGGCGGCTGGGATGGGAGGCGGTGGGCTGGAGTCCGCGGCCGCTTGCTGGATTGATGAAGTCCCCGGGCCGACTGGTGCAGTCCCCGAGCCGAGTGCTGGAGTCTTCAGGCTGGTCGCCGCAGTCCCCGGGCCGGGTTCTGAAGTCCCCGGGCCGGCTTCGACTGCCGCGTTCTTGGAGCCGTCTGTAAGAATTCTCGTGCCGTCTGCTGGGGCTCTTGAGTTGGGTCCGACTTCTTCGGGGGGAGCCGGCACGAAGATTGAGTCTGATTCTGGTGAAGGCTTGACAGACGGCTTGGGGAGGCGCTGAAGGGCGACGCCGGATGGTATTGCTTGGCGGGTTGAGCCGATTCGTGCCAGGGTGTCTGCTTGGTTGTTGTCATTTCTTGGCACGTGAAGGAACTCGCACCCCTCGAAATATCCGCTGAGTTGCTACGCGAGGAAACGGTAGCTCGCCATGTTTGCATCCTTGGTGTCCCAGTCGCCAGATGACTGCTGGACCACCAAGTCGGAGTCGCCATGACACAGGATCCGGCGAATGCCAAGTTCTTTAGCAAGCCGGAGCCCGTGAATGAGTGCCTCATATTCGGCGACGTTGTTGGAGGCGGCGAAATGGATTTGCAACGCATATTTGAGCTGGTCGCCCTTGGGAGAAGTGAGGACGACGCCGACTCCCAAGCCGGTGCGCATCTTGGAGCCATCGAAATGCATCCGCCAATGGGTGGAGTCGGGCGCTGGCGGCAGGTACTGGGTCTCGGCCCAGTCGACGAGGAAGTCGTCCAACGCTTGCGACTTGATGGTGGTGCGGGGCTGATAGTAGATGGTGTAGGGGGCCAGCTCTATGGCCCATTTGGCCACTTAGACAGAAGCATCTCGGCTTCCGATGATCTCGGCTAGTGGGACCGTGCAGACCACAGTGATTGGATGCTCTTGAAAGTAAGGCTTCAACTTCTTGGCGGTGAAGTGCACGCCATAGCACATCTTCTGGTAGTAGGGGTATCTCTGCTTGGAGGTCGATAGCACTTCGCTCAGGTAATATACCGGTCTCTGGACAGGTAGTGCTTTGCCTTCCTCCTTGCGTTCAACTACAATGACTGTGCTGACTACACGGCTGGTGGCGGCAATGTACAAGAGCATGGGCTCTTTAGGAGTCAGGGCCGCTAGCACAGGGGGAGTAGTCAACATCTTTTTCAGCTGGAGAAAAGCTTCGTCCGTTTTGTGGTTCCACTCAAAAAGGTGGTCTTCTTCATGAGCTGGTACAAGGGGAGAGCTCTCTCGCCCAGCCGACTAAAGTATCGGTTGATGGACGCCAGGCAGCCAGTGAACTTTTGCACGTCCAGCAGCCGGCTGGGTACTTCCATCCTCTCAATGGCCTTGATCTTTATAGGGTTGCAATCTATGTCGCGTTCAGAGACCAGGAACCCTAGGAGTTGGCCAGCTGGTACTCCGAAGACGCACTTCTCAGGGTTGAGCTTGATCTGGAATCGGCGCAGGTTCTCAAAGGTCTCCTTGAGGTCTTCCAGCAGTGTTCCATGCTTTTCTGTCTACACCACCACATCATCCACGTAGACGTGGGCGTTTCTGCCGAGTTGCTTGAGGAGGCACTTCTGCATGCAATGCTGAAAGGTGGCACCGGCATTCCTCAAGCCGAACGTCATGGTGAGGTAGCAGAAGGCTCCAAACGGTGTGATGAAGGCGTTCTTCAGTCTGTCTGGCGGGTTCAGCTTGATCTGGTGATATCCTGAATATGCATCTAAGAAGCTCAACAGCTCGCATCCGGCTGTGGAGTCTATCACCTGATCAATTCTCGGCAGAGCAAACGGGTCCTTGGGGCAAGCTTTGTTGAGGCTGGTGTAGTCAATACACATTCGCCACTGCTTGTTCTTCTTCAGCACCAGGACCGGGTTGGCTGGCCATTCTAGGAAGAACACTTCCATAATGAAGCCGGTTGCAAGGAGTCGGGCTATCTCTTCGCCAACAACTCTTCTTTTTCTTCTGACAGGTGGCGCAAGGGCTGCCTAACTGGCTTGGCATCAGATCGGACATGTAACTTGTGCTCGGCGAATTCCGTCGGTACACCCGGCATGTCTTTAGGGGACCATGCGAAGATGTCCCAATTCTCATGGAGGAAATCGACGAGCTCGCCTTCCTATTTGCTGTCAAGGTTCGCACCTATGACAGCGTACCTCTCTGGGTGCTCCGGGTCCAAGGGTATCTTCTTCGTCTCTTTGGCCGGCTTGAATGAACCCTCAGCTTCCGACTCCTTAGGGGTAGGCGACATCTCTGGCCGCTTGTCGGCCATCGCCACAACCCGATCAAGGAGCCGCTTCTCGGCTGCGATCACCAGGGACTCGGCCAGCCGACTGCTTTCGGCCGCACAGGCGTACGACTTCCTGTAGTCGCCGGCTATGGTCAGAATCCCCTTGGAACTCGGCATCTTCATCTTGAGGTAGGCGTAGTGGGGAACCGCCATAAACTTGGCCAAAGCGGGTCGGCCAAGCAAGGCATGGTATGGGCTCTCAAGGTCCACCACTTCAAACCAAACTGACTCTCGGTAGAAATGATCTTTGTCCCCAAAGAGGACGTCTATCAGGATCTTGCCAGTTGGTGAGCAGGAAAGGCCAGGAACAATGCCGTGGAACATAGTCCGACTGTTCCATAGCTGTCTTTGCTTGATTCCTAACTTCTCCATTGTGTCCTTGTATAGGATGTTGATGCTGCTGCCTCCGTCTATCAGCACTCGCGAGAAGCGAGCGGCTCTTTTATCCGTGGCAAAGGTGGCGTCCAGGACCAGAGCGTAGGAGCCTGGACTCGGC
Source organism: Aegilops umbellulata (assembly GCA_032464435.1). NCBI lineage: Eukaryota > Viridiplantae > Streptophyta > Magnoliopsida > Poales > Poaceae > Aegilops > Aegilops umbellulata. The sequence continues at coordinate 387,794,081 of CP136057.1, read as the reverse complement.
ATCACCTCTGGTGATCAGCCCTACTCCAGCTGATAGGCTTCTCGGACCAGTGCATGAACTCTGGTGTCTCTCATGCTACTGCGTTCACCTCTTGCTGCTGCAGCCGCCTGCTGCGTCGATCGTCAGCCACGCTGGTGAACACCACATAGGCTCCATGCTCTTCTGGGTACTCGTCTTGTACTGCGCCGACTGGCCTGACAGCCGACTGCTGGGGTGGAGGCGGAGGCGGCTACCCAGCAGGCGGGGGAGGCAGGAGGCCGTCTCCCCTGGCGATCCTGGTAAGCCAGTGGCACTTCCGGGTGGTGTGGTTAGACGGCTTCGCGCCGCTATGGAACTTGCAAGGGCCATCAAGAGTTTGCTCGTAAGAGAAAGCCGGCAACCAGTTGGGTTTGCCGCCTTTCTGTCGCTTGGGCGGAGGGTGTCCCTCTGGTTGCTGGTCCTCAACTGTCGCCACCTGCCGGCTACTGGAAGCCGGCTGTGGGGCCTTGCGCTTGTGGTCGTTCTGCTACTGCCGCCGACTGGCGTCTCCAGCCGGAGTTCTGTGGGTTTGAGGGGCCACTTTGCCAGTTGCACTAACTTGAATCTCCGCCTTCATGGAGGAGTCGGTTGTGGCATACTTGTCTGCTATGATCAGCAGTTCGTCGAGGGTCTCTGGCTCGTCGCAGAGAAGCTTGTGCTTGAGGATGGTGCCTTCTCTACACCCGGCGGTGAAGTACTCGATAGCCTGCACCTTGTGCACGCCCTCGCAGGAGTTCTGAAGCTCGGCCCAGCGCGTGAGGTAGTCGCGAGTTGACTCGTTGGGGCCTTGCACGCACAAGGAAAGTTGGCGAGGCTTGGGAGGTCGCTTGTACGTGCTTGTGAAGTTGCGGACGAAGGCATCGGTGAAGTCGACCCAGCTGTTGATGCTGCGGGGCTTCAGGCTATTCAACCATGTCCGGGCCGTGCCCTGGAGCATGAGTGGAACATACTTCACGGTGACTCGCTTGTTGCCGTTCGCTATGCTGACGGCTGTGGAGTAGTCAACCAGCAAGTCTTCCGGCTTCACGGAGCCGGTGTACTTGGGCATATCTCTAGGGAGAGTGAACCCTCTGGGAAAGGGCTCATCTCGGATGCGGGGACCGAAACACGGCGGACCCAACTTGTCTTCTTCTTCTAGCGCCAGGGACCGATGGAGTCGGTCAATCCGGTGGCGTGCATCGTTTTCTCCGACTCCCTCTCGGCGGCCAAGGCGGTCGCCGAGAGTCGGATGTTCAACAGGCGGCGGGGAGACTCGCCTTTCCTTGTGAGGGGGAGGAGGCGGACAGTCGTCCCGCCGTTCCACTGCTCTTGGGCGGCCGTCTTGGTCGCGCTCGATGGTGAGGCGAGTCCGACTGTGGATGACAGCCGGATCCTTGACTTTTCTTCCGCGGACGCCGCCAGTCGGCGTCCGTGACGTCGCGCCTTGGTCTCGGCGGGGAGGCAGGTCGTCATTCTTCCGTCGCGGCGCATCTGTGCGGCAGCCGACCGCGTTTTGCTCGGCGGCCGCGTCGAGGAGCCGCTGGACGCGCTCCGTCATCAGACAAAGCTCTTCACCCTCGAAATTGTCCAGCTCGTCGGCCGCCGCCTGGGCGGCTCGGATGTTCTCCGCAGGCGTGGCATATACGTGGCGATTTGCCCCGAACAGGTTGGCGATGGCAACACCGCGCTGCTGGACCGTGCCAAGGCGGCTAGGCCCAGTCGGAGCCGGCGAGCAGCCCACAGCGCGATCCATCTCGCGCTGGTAGGCCTCTGACAAGCGCCTCATGCTAGCCAGCTTCTTCGTGCCTTCGACCAACTGGAGGCGGCGTGCCTCCAGTGTCTCGGCATCGGCGTCTTCGGGAATGGGCGCGGTTAGGTCTTGCAGCGCCGCGTCGAGCGGGTCATGAGCTCCTCCGCCGGAATGCTCTCCATGATTGATGACGAGCACCTCTGTGACGGTGCTTCCGCCGCTCTCCGCGCGAGGGAGCGGTTCGTCGTAGACCACCACATTGGTGGGAAACGTGTCGAGCGACGCAGTGTCGGAGTCGACCAGCATCGGGTCGGTGGAGCCTACGGACTCCAAGTCCACGGCGGGCTCGCCGGTGACGTGGAGTTGGTCAAGGAGGCCCGCGAGGAGGCTCTCGAGGCCACCCGTGCCTACTTCGGATACAGGCTCGTTGGAGAGGCGGACCTCGCCGACAAGTTCGGTGAGGCAGCTGGCAGCGCAGGCGATCTCGGCGCCGTGCAGCGCGTCGGTGCAAACTCTGTCTGGTGTGTCGGGCTGGCTGCGCTCGCCAGGGAGGACAAGGGTTCCCGTCCAGAGCAGGTCTTCGGACGATGGTGCACCTCGCCCCATGGTGGGCGCCAGATGTCGGGGGTTGGGTGCGACATATGCCAAGGGATGGTTATCATGGTGGGAGCGAGTAGAACGTCGCCGGTGCCTGGAAACGGGATGAGGCGAAGACATGCACACCAGCGAATCTTACCCAGCTTCAGGGCTCTCCGAGGAGATAACACCCGTACTGCTGCTCTGCGGGGTTTCCGCATGATCACTATGGCAAAGTGTGTACACGGTTGCTCCTTGAGCTGTTTCCTGGAGGTAGGAGAAGGCAAGGCTAGCTCTCTCCTTCCTATATGATCTGGTCTAGTGCTAATGGATTCCAACCCTTTGCATGGGTGCCCTGGGGGTTTATATAGGCCTACCCCCAGGGGTAAAATGGTAATCCGGCTGGGCGTGGGTCCCAGCCGTCTGTCTCTTAGGCCGCCGTCTTCTCCGCCGACTGCCGGGACCCGCTGTCTGGTGGGCCCCGCCGACTGGTCAGGTACAGAGCCGTTCGGCCGTGTCCGCCGCGGGCGGGTCTTGCCGGCTACGGATTACTGTAGTCGTGCCTCTAATGACGCTGGCTTGGTCGTGGGGTCATGGCAATAGTGCCGCCGCCTGACGGGCGATCACTGTTGCCATTCCCCGTCTTGTTTGGTTAATGGCGTGCGGGGCCCGTGGGAGGGGCCAGCCGACTCCTGGAGGCCGACTCCCACCGGGTCCGACTGGTGGCACTCTTGCCGTCTTCGGGACGCCTGCTGACTGGTGGGTCCTGCCGTCTCTGGGTCGTACAGACAGGCCATCGTGGGTACAGGGTTCCGCCCGCTGGGGCTGATGTCAAGGCTGGCATGGCAACAGTGTCGCGCCGGACGGAGATCTCCGATGGTACGGCGTACTGTGGCCATGCTTGCCTTTGGTAAGGGGCGGGCGTGGACCTTGCCGAGGCCACGCCCCGTCCCGTCCCTCCTGCCGAGAGCATGAGGTGGTTGGAGTCGCGGGCCGACTCCCCATAGCCGGCTTCCCTGGAAGCCGACAGCTAGGAGTTGGCTCATCTCGAAGTCGCCCCCGGGACTCGGCCGAGAGTGGGTAGTCGGCCGCGCTGCTGCCGACTCTCGAAGGAGGCTTTCCGTCCTAGGGTCTTGAGGGGCGTGGCCTGCCCCGATGTCTTGAAAGGTTCTGGGCTTCGGGTTAGCCTACCCGTGGCCCGTTACTCCGACACGTTGCATGGCAATCCCTACTCACTCACATTGATATCTATTAATGGGCATCTCCATAGCTCGTTGATACGCCTAGTTGATGTGAGACTATCTTCCCCTTTTTTTGTCTTCTCCACAACCAGCATTCTATTCCATATATAGTGCTATATCCATGGCTCACGCTCATGTATTGCGTGAAGATTGAAAAAGTTTTGAAAATGTTAAAGTATGAAACAATTGCTTGGCTTGTCATCGGGGTTGTGCATGATTTAAATACTTTGTGTGGTGAAGATAGAGCATAGCCAGACTATATGATTTTGTAGGGATAACTTTCTTTAGCCATGTTACTTTGAGAAGACATAATTACTTTGTTAGTATGCTTGAAGCATTATTATTTTATATGTCAATATGAAATTTTTTCTTGAATCTTTCGAATCTGAATATTCATACCACAATTAAGAAGATTTGCAATGAAATTATGCGAAGTAGCTCTCCGCATCAAAAATTCTCTTTTTATCATTTACCTACTCGAGGACGAGCAGGAATTAAGCTTGGGGATGCCTGATACGTCTCCAACGTATCTACAATTTTTGATTGCTCCATGCTATATTATCAACTGTTTTGAACTATATTGGGCTTTATTTTCCACTTTTATATTATTTTTGGGACTAATCTATTAACCGGAGGCCCAGCCCATAATTGTTGTTTTTTGCCTATTTAAGTGTTTCCGAGAAACAAAATATCAAATGGAGTCCAAACGGAATAAAACCTTCGGGAATGTGATTTTTCTCACCGAACGTGATCCAGGAGACTTGGACCCTACTCCAAGGAGTCAAAGAGGCGGTCACGAGGGAGGGGGCCCCCCTAGGGCGCGCCCCCTACCTCGTGGGCCCCTCGGTGCTCCACCGACGTACTCCTTCCTCCTATATATACCTACGTACCCCCAAACGATCAGATACGGAGCCAAAAACCTAATTCCACCGCCACAACCTTTTGTATCCACGAGATCCCATCTTGGGGCCTGTTCCGGAGCTCCGCCGGAGAGGGCCATCATCACGGAGGGCTTCTACATCATCCTAGCCCCTCCAATGAAGTGTGAGTAGTTCACCTCAGACCTACAGGTCCATAGTTATTAGCTAGATGGCTTCTTCTCTCTTTTTGGATCTCAATACAATGTTCTCCCCCTCTCTTGTGGAGATCTATTCTATGTAATCTTGTTTTTGCGGTGTGTTTGTTGAGACCGATGAATTGTGGGTTTATGATCAAGTCTATCTATGAATAATATTTGAATCTTCTCTGAATTCTTTTATGTATGATTGGTTATCTTTGCAAGTCTCTTCGAACTATCAGTTTGGTTTGGGCTACTAGATTGGTTTTTCTTGCCATGGGAGAAGTGCTTAGCTTTGGGTTCAATCTTGCGGTGTCATTTCCCAGTGACAGAAGGGGCAGCAAGGCACGTATTGTATTGTTGCCATCGAGGATAACAAGATGGGGTTTTTATCATACTGCATGAAACTAACCCTCTACATCATGTCATCTTGCTTAAGGCATTACTCTGTTTTTAACTTAATACTCTAGATGCATGCTGGATAGCGGTCGATGAGTGGAGTAATAGTAGTAGCTACAGGCAGGAGTCGGTCTACTTGTCTCGGACGTGATGCCTATATACATGATCATATCTAGATATTCTCATAACTCTGCTCAATTCTGTCAATTGCTCAACAGTAATTTGTTCACCCACCATAGAATATTTATGCTCTTGAGAGAAGCCACTAGTGAAACCTATGGCCCCCAGGTCTATTCTCATCATATCAATCTCCATCACTTTAATCTTGCTTTGCTTTTTTACTTTGCCTTTTACTTTTCACCTTGCATCTCTATATCAAAAAATAATAAAATTATTATCTATCATCTCTATCAGATCTCACTTTTGTAAATGACCGTGAAGGGTGACAACCCCTAATCGCGTTGGTTGCGAGGAGCTATTGTTTTTGTGTAGGTATGAGGGACTTGCGTGTAGCCTCCTACTGGATTGATACCTTGGTTCTCAAAAACCGATGGAAATACTTACACTACTTTGCTGCATCATCCTCTCCTCTTCGGGGAAAACCAACGCAGTACTCAAGAGGTAGCAAGGAGAATTTCTGACGCCATTGCCAGGGAGTCTACGCAAAAAGTCAACATACCAAGTACCCATCACAATCCCTATCTCCCGCATTACATTAGTTTCCATATGCCTCTCGTTTTCCTCTCCCCCACTTCACCCTTGCCGATTTATTCGCCCTGTCTTTCCCAATATCCTTCTCTTTTTGTCGTTTGCCTTTTTCTCGCTTGCCTTTTGTTTGCTCGTGTGTTGGATTGCTTGTTTATCGCTATGTCTGAAATTGGGGAGGTTATCGCCGATATGGGTGATAACAATGTCATAGGAAATCTGATGCTCCTACTGAAGAACCCCCTACCTATCATACACAAAGATTTCTTGTCGGTAGTGGTAATATTATTGGAAAAGGAGTTATTCAAGATTTCTTTACTTGTGCCGGTGCTTTGCCCTCTATGGGCGGTTCTATTCTTCACAGAACTAGTAGTCTTGCGGACGCTATTGCCATGCTAATAGTTGAACTTGAAAGGCAATTTATGCACATGCATCCTTGCATACAACGAATCTTCTTAGAATTCTCTAGTATTGAGCATTCCTCTGTTTAGCGTGCCCCCACAATCTTTTTGGCTCATGAGTGTAGATTTATAATAAAAGAGGCCAAAGAAATCTTTGCAGATTATAGGGTGGATGCTAGTCATCCTCCCATTGAAGCTATCCTTTTTAATCTAGAAGACATGATGCATTTACAATCTTTAGATCATATTGCTTATAATGAAAATCTTAGGAAAAAGGTTCCTGGCGATGTCCTAGTTGATAAAATTTCCGAGCTTAATGAAGATTTTGCTATTCAAAATAATGGACTAGGTTTTCCTCTTGAACGAAGGCTTGTAGCTTTTTGCCAAAAGAATGCTCTTAATGATGAATTGATTGTGCAATACAAAGGGCCTAGGGAGGAACCCATACCTCCCGAGATTGATCTTGGGGACTTTTGTGCCATTAAATTTTGTCCTTTTGATCATTTTTGCTTGCCTCAAAGAAAACTTGCTGCTGAACGTAGATAATATGAGAGAAGTTTTCATGATTTGCCATACCACTATTATGGCAATACCTAGATCTATTCTCGCTCTTATGCCTAGCTAGGGGCGTTAAACGATAGCGCTTGTTGGGAGGCAACCCAATTTTATTTTAGTTTTTTTGCTTTTTCTTCTGTTTAGGAATAAATTATCCATCTACCTTCTGTTTAGATGTGGTTTTGTGTTTTAATTAGTGTTTGTGCCATGTTAGACCTATAGGATCTTCTTGGATGATAGTTATTTGATCTTGCTGTAATTTCACGAATATTTCTGTTCATGAAAACAATTGTTAAAAAACCCTTTCCTCACAGCAGAGGGAAGAGCTTCACCGCCACAACATGGAGGTGCTCCACACGCGCATCGTTGGGGAAACCTCTAAGGCTCGGGCCTTGGAGGAGGCGCGCCTGGCCAATTTGGCTGAGCGCACTAAACTGGAGAACCTTTAGCATGCACTCGACGAGCGTGCTCGGCAGTGGATCCTTGAGTCTAGTCGACGACAGCATCAACTTTTCCTGCCTCATCCCCAGGTATACCGCACTCCGATTCAAAATCTCACAGCTACGGCCCGTATAGCGGAGTCAATTCAGCTTTCCCAGTCGGAGGCTGGTAGGGGTTTGATGCAGATCCGGGCCTTACTCCGGGCAGCAGGAGAGCTGAACACAACAGTGTCTTAGTCGTGGAATATGATTCATAGCAAATATGTGATGGCAGATACAGTTCAGTCGGCCCAAGCCCAAGATCGCCTCCGCGGTGTGAGGGGCGTGGGCACCGGCAGGATCAGTATGTGGGACGGAACCATGAGCATTATGATCACCGACTCAGCCTGATGACTGTCTTCTAGTGCCGACACCTCCTCCGAGGAGTGGGTCGTATGTGCCCCGGTAGTATGATGACAAACGACCGCACAGTGGCGAGCAAAGGATACAAGTCGACCCAAGAGATCCAGGCTTTGATGCGAGATCTATTCTCGTTCAAGGTTTGGTCGACAGGAACAGAGCACACAGAGAGGGCCATGACAGAGATTGCCCGACTGGTAGCAGAGTCCATGTTTTAGGTCTAGAGTGTTTCAGCAGAGCCATCAGGGCTGCAGAGATTCCTCCCAACTTCAGGTTAGCGACTGGAGTCAGTAAGTTCACTGGTGAGTCCAAGCCCGACACTTGGCTTGAGGATTACCGAGTGGCTGTGCAGATTGGTGGCGGCAATGATGAGGTGGCCATGAAGCATCTTCCTCTGATGCTGGAAGGTTCGGCCAGAGCATGGCTGAATCAATTGACCCCAGGCAGTATATTCAGTTGGGAGGAACTTGCTTGAGTGTTTGTCAGAACTTTTGAAGGTACTTGCAAGCGACCAGCAGGATTAACAGAATTGCAGCATTGCGTGCAAAAGCCGAATGAGACTCTGAGGGATTACACTCAGAGGTGGACCACTTTGCATCACACGGTGGAAAATGTATCTCAACATCAAGGAGTTTGTGCTTTCAAGGAAGATGTCAGTGTCAAAACCGGCGGATCTTGGGTAGGGGGTCCCGAACTGTGCGTCTAGGATCGATAGTAACAGGAGGCAGGGGACACGATGTTTTACCCAGGTTCGGGCCCTCTTGATGGAGGTAAAACCCTACGCCCTGCTTGATTAATATTGATGATATGGGTAGTACAAGAGTAGATCTAACACAAGATCAAGTTGGCTAAACCCTAGAAGCTAGCCTATGGTATGATTGTTGTATATGGTCTATCGACTAGCCTGGCCTCGGTTTATATAATGCACCAGAGGCCTAGGATAACAAGAGTCCTAGCCCAATACGCCGGTGGGGAGGAGTCCTTGTCTTGATTGCCAAGTCTTGTGGAATCTTCCTTGTATGCGGCAGCTGTCCGAACTGGCCCATGAGTATACGACAATGGGGGTCCTCGGCCCAATCTAACAGATCGGGAGATGACGTGGTGAGTACCCCCTAGTCCAGGACACCGTCAGAAGGCATGCGATATCGAGAGCATAACATGAAATTCAGTCGGACGGGAGATATGTCTCTGACTCAGATGATGGAAATAGCCACTCGGTATGCTAATGGAGAAGAAGAGGATCGACTCCGCAGTGGAAAGAGTAAACCAGTTGGCCAGGACACTGGTGGAGGCAATTCCAATAGGAAATAGAAGCGTAAAGCTGAGCCTGCAGGGCCTGGTGAAACTGAGGCAGTGATTCAAGGAAAGTTTAAAGGGAAACCTAAGGGGCCCTGGACCCCCAACAAAGTGAAAGATCAAGCCAGAAATGATGTGTTGGATTTTCCATGTCACATTCACACCAAGAAGGATGAAGAGGGTAATCTGATTTATCCTAAGCATACCACTCGACAGTGTCGGGTTCTGATCCAGCAATTCCGAGAGAAATAACCTAATGAGAAGGAAAAGGAGTCAGACAAGGATGAGGACAAAGAGGAAGATGATGGTTTTCCCAATGTCAATTCCACCCTAATGATTTTTGCTGATGTTGAGAGCAAAAGTCGACTGAAAGTGATAAACAGAGAAGTGAATATGGTTGCTCCGGCAATGACAACATACCTGAAGTGGTCACAAACAGCTATCACATTCGACCAGTCTGATCATCCTGCTCGCATAGCCACTCCTGGGAGGCAAGCGTTGGTGGTCGACCCAGTTGTTGGGGGCACTCGATTGACCAAAGTATTGATGGATGGTGGTAGCGGTTTGAATATCCTTTACGCTAAAACCTTGAAGGGGGTGGGCACTCTGATGTCCAAACTTAGTGAGAGCAACATGAGCTTTCACGGCGTCATCCCTAGCAAGAAGGCTGAATCACTCGGCCAGATAACCCTTGATGTGGTTTTTGGTGATTCAAAGAATTACCGTAAGGAAAAGTTGACATTTGAAGTAGTGGATTTCCAGAGTGCTTATCATGCTATTTTGGGGAGGCCTGCATATGCACGCTTTATGGCTCGACCATGCTACGTGTATCTCAAATTGAAAATGCCTGGTCCCAGAGGAGTGATCACGGTCACTGGCAATCAACAGAAGGCATAGGAATGCTTCCAGAAGGGTTCTAAAATTGCCGATGCACAAATGGCTGTAGTTGAAATGCAGAAGTATCAGAAAAATGCAGATCCGAGTGATTTGTTGTGAGCTAAGAAGCCTGCCACAGATTCTGCATTTCAGTCGTCCGGTGAAACACAACCGATTCATATTCACCCGACCGATCCTAATGCTGCTCCTACTCATATCTCAACGTCACTCGACAGCAAATAGGAAGAAGCGCTCATCCAGTTCCTCCGTGAGAACTAGGACATCTTTGCATGGAAGCCTTCTGACATGCCGGGTGTACCCAGGGGACTGGCTAAGCACTGTTTGCGAGTCGACCCGAAAGTTAAACTAGTCAAAGAACATCTTCGACGGTCCGTTGTACAGAAGAGAAAGGCAATTGGTGAGGAAGTGGCTCGGCTCCTGGCAGCTGAGTTCATTCGAGAGATTTACTACTCCGAGTGGCTCGCCAATGTTGTCATGGTCCCCAAGAAGGACGATTCACTTCGTATGTGCATTGACTTCAAGCATATCAATCGGGCCTGCCCAAAAGATCATTTCCCTATCCCCAGTATTGACCAAATCGTCGACTCAACTACGGGGTGTGAGCATTTGTCTTTTCTGGACGCTTATTCCGGGTATCATCAGATCCGACTGTATGGACCCGATGAGATAAAAACAGCTTTCATCACTCCATTCTGGTGCTTTTGTTATGTCACCATGCCATTCGGTCCCAAGAACGCTAGTGCCACATTTATGAGGATGATTCAGAAGTGCCTGATCACTCAAATCAGTCGGAATGTGGAAGCATATATGGATGACATTGTGGTCAAGTCTCCTAAAGGTTCCGACCTGCTGACTGACCTCGCTAAAACCTTTGCCAACCTGAGAAGGTACGATATCAAGCTTAATCCGTCGAAGTGCACATTTGGAGTTCCGGGAGGAAAGTTACTCGGTTTCCTCGTTTTCGAACAAGGGATCGACGCGAACCCAGAGAAAGTTGGGGCCATACCCCGGATGAAATGCCCTATGCGTGTGCATCACGTTCAGAAGCTTACTGGTTGTTTGGCTACCTTGAGTCGATTCATCTCTCGCCTCGGTGAAAAGGAATTGCCTCTTTACCGACTGATGAAGAAATCTGATAAGTTCAAGTGGACTACTGAAGCTGATGCAGCGTTTGCAGAGCTCAAAACCCTGCTTTCCATCCAGCCGGTGCTTGCTGCCCCAATCAGCAAAGAGCCTTTACTGCTTTATATATATTGCAGCCACTGGACAAGTTGTCAGTACAGTACTCACGGTCGAGCGGGAAGAAGAAGGCAAAGCCTATAAAGTTCAGCGCCCAGTGTACTATATTTCTGAAGTCTTGACTCCGTCCAAGCAGAGATATCCGCATTATCAGAAGCTTGTTTATGGAATTTACATGACCACGAATAAGGTTGCACATTATTTTTCAGATCATTCCATTACAGTCGTCAGTGACGCACCATTGTCAAAAATTCTGAACAACAGAGATGCAACTGGTCGAGTGGCAAAGTGGGCGATTGAACTCCTTCCATTGGATATCAAGTTTGAGGCGAAGAAAGCTGTCAAGTCCCAAGCGATAGCAGATTTCCTCGCCTAGTGGGTTGAGCAGCAACAACTGACTCAGATTCACTCGGAGCATTGGACCATGTTCTTTGACGGATCCAAGATGTTGAATGGTTCTTGTGCTGGGGTGGTATTGGTATCCCCCCGAGGAGACAGGCTCAGCTATGTTCTTCAGATTCATTTTGATTCCTCTAACAATGAGGCTAAATATGAAGCACTTTTGTACAGGTTGCGAATGGCCATTTCACTCGGTGTCCGTCGCCTAATGGTCTACGGCGACTCAGATTTGGTGGTTAATGAAGTAATGAAGGAGTGGGACGTCAGGAGCCCGGCTATGACTGGTTATTGTAATGCAGTAAGAAAGTTAGAGAAGAAGTTTGAGGGGTTAGAGCTCCATCATATACCCTGACTGAAAAATCAAGCAGCTGATGATTTGGCAAACATAGGCTCCAAGCACGAGCCTATTCCCAGTAATGTGTTCTTGGAGCATCTTCACACGCCGTCTGTCCAAGAGGATCCCTTCATGGAGGAGCCCTCACAACCTAAGAGCCCTACTGACCCGACTGAAGTTGAAATCCCAGCCATGGTCGACTTGGTCATGGAAGTTTTGGTCGTCATACCTGATTGGACAGTGCCGTACATTGCATATATTCTCAGGAACGAGCTCCCATAGGATGAAGAAGAGGCCCGTCAGATTGTCCTTCGATCTAAAGCTTTCATAGTAATGGGTGGACAGCTTTACAGAGAAAGTGTTACCGGAGTCGCTCAGAAGTGCATAACACCGGAAGAAGGTCGAGTGATCCTCAACCACATCCACTCGGGGTCCTGTCGTCACCATGCGTGCTCTCGGACCATTGTGGAATAAGCATACCGAGCGGGGTTTTATTGGCCACGAGCGAATGAAATGACAAAAAGACATAGTCGACAAATGTGAGGGTTGCCAGTTCTACTCCAACATGTCTCACAAGCCTGCATCAGCCCTGAAGACCACTCCGCTCGTCTGGCCTTTTGCTCCCTGGGGATTAGATATGGTTGGACCTCTGAGGACTGGCAGGAGTGGCTTCACTCATGTGCTCGTAGCAGTCGACAAGTTCACCAAATGGATTGAATCCAATCCTATCAAAAACCTCGAAGCAAGTACTGCTGTCAGCTTCATTAGAGAGTTAACATTCAGATATGGTGTCCCGCACAGCATCATCACAGATAATGGGTCAAACTTCGATTCTGATGAGTTCAGAGCCTTTTGCGCTTCCCAAGGCACTCGGGTCGACTATGCTTCAGTCGCCCATCCCCACTCGAGTGGACAAGCTGAAAGAGAAAACGGATTGATTCTAAAAGGACTGAAACCCCGATTGATGCGTGACCTCAAGCATGCAGCAGGTGCATAGGTCGATGAACTTCCATCAGTGCTTTGGGGATTGAGGACAACTCCTAATCGGTCGACTGGTCAAAATCCATTCTTCTTAGTCTATGGGGCTGAAGCTGTGCTTCCGAGTGACTTGCTTCATAATGCACCCCGAGTCGAACTTTTCTCAGAAGATGAAGCATAACAGGCTCGACAAGATGCGGTTGATCTCCTGGAAGACGAAAGAGAGATGGCCCTAATTCGGTCGACCATTTATCAGCAAGACCTGCGTCGATTCCACGCCAGAAATGTGAGGGGTCAAGCATTTCAAGAGGAAGACTTGGTTCTTCGAATGGATCAGCAGAAACCACAAAAGCTCGCTCCTGCTTGCGAAGGCCCCTTCATTGTCACCAAAGTGCTCCACAACGGAGCATATCACCTCTACAATGTCGAGCACAATAAAGAAGAGCCACGCGCTTGGAATGCGGTGCTGCTCCGCCCCTTTTATACTTAAGCATTCAGACTATTGAGATGTAATAAGAAATACCTTCTAGTTTGATTATCAAAGACACAGTTTTACAGTCTCCTAAACGATTGTTGTTCCTTTTTTATGTGTTCTAAATCCCCAGTGGGTGTCTTAGCTGTGAATCCGCTTCGCCTAAGTTCCAAAAAATAAAATCCTACCGAGTGTTGAGCAAGCATCTCACTCGGAGGTTTAGCTGCGAATCTGTTTTGCCTAAGTTTGAGAAATCCTACCGAGTGGTGAGCAAGCCTCTCACTCGGGGGCTTAGCTACAGTCTAGTACTCTCCTAAGTTTGAAAAACCCCACCGAGTGAAGAGCAACCCTCTCACTAGGGGGCTTAGCTGCAGTCCAGTACTCGCCACCACTTGAAAAATCCTATCGAGTGGTGAGCAAGCCTCTCACTCGGGGGCTTAGCTGCAGTCCAGTACTTTCCTGAGTTTGAAAAATCCCACCGAGTGGGGAGCAACCCTCTCACTCGGGGGCTTAGCTGTAGTCCAGTACTCGCCAAAGTTTGAAAAATCCTACCGAGTGGCGAGCAAGCTTCTCACTCGGGGGCTTAGCTGCAGTCCAGTACTCTCCTAAGTTTGAAAAAATCCTATCGAGTGGTGAGCAAGCCTCTCACTCGGGGGCTTAGCTGCAGTCCAGTACTCGCCTAAGTTTGAAAAAATTCTACCGAGTGGTGAGCAAGCCTCTCACTCGGGGGCTTAGCTGCAGTCCAGTACTCGCCTAAGTTTGAAAAATTCTACCGAGTGGTGAGCAAGCCTCTCACTCGGGGGCTTAGCTGCAGTCCAGTACTCGCCTAAGTTTGACAAATTGCACCGAGTAAAGAGCAAGCCTCTCACTCGGGGGCTTAGCTGTAGTCCAGTACTCGCCTAAGTTTGAAAAATCCCACCGAGTGATGAGCAACCCTCTCACTCGGGGGCTTAGCTGCAGTCTAGTACTCGCCTAAGTTTGAAAAATCCCACCGAGTGGTGAGCAACCCTCTTACTCGGGGGCTTAGCTGCAGTCCAGTACTCGCCTAAGTTTGAAACACGATCTGCAAGGAGGACGAGGTGTAGGTCGACTGCGACCTTCTCCCCAGAGCTACGCCATAAGTACAATGTGCACTCCATCCTGATCCGCAAGGACGACGAGGTGTAGGTCGACTGTGACCTTCTCCTCAGAGCTGCACCATAAGTACAATGTCCGCCCGATCCGCAAGGACGACGAGGTGTAGGTCAACTGTGACCTTCTCCTCAGAGCTGCGCCATAAGTACAATATGGGCTTCATCCCGATCCACAAAGACGACGCGGTCGACTGCCACCTTCTCCTAAGAGTTGCATCATAAATACAAACACTATTCCGAGTGAAGAAACAAGTTCCACTCGAAGGCAAACACCAGCATATCCGGAGAAAAACCAAGTTCAGATAAATCCTAAGGTTCCAGACCACGGATTAAAGTACTCGGGCATCAGGCCCGAAGGAGTTTTACGGTTACAAAATCACTCGGCATTCCGAGGCAAATTTAAGGCAAGGCATAAAGTTTGTTCACTCCGCAGGAGGAGGGCTAGCTGGCTCGATGAACTCTTCCAGGTCGATTCCCTCAGCGATCCGAGTGGCAACAGCAATGGAAGTTTCCATGTAGGATTGGAGGTCATGCTTCTTGGTATTGGCGACCTTGATTGCTGCTAGCTTCTCTTCTCGCGCTTCCTTGCAGTGGACACGAACCAGAGACAGAGCCATGTCAGCACCACAGCAAGCAGAAGACTTCTTCCATTCCTGCACCTGATTGGGAACCTCGTTGAGTCAAGCTGAAAGTGCAACTATCCCTAGGTGGTTTTGGTAATTCATAACAACATATAGCTCATTGAGCTAATGATATTCCAAGATAACTATTTCAGGAAAGCTCAATGATTGGCCTGGCATGAATGGTGAAAGTGGAACCCTCAAAATACTAAGGACAAAGGATTGGCTCAAACTCAAAAGCTCAAGACTCTTCATTTTACATTTTAGTGATCCAAGATCACATTGAGTCCATAGGAAAAGCCAATACTATCAAGGAGGGATGAGATGTTGCTTAATGAGCTCTTTGCCTTATGTGCTTAATGATATGCTCCAAAATCCTCAACTACTTTCCCATATCCACAAATGACCTAAACCCTAGCCAAACTCGGTCATACCGATTCTTTCTATCCGGCGCCACCAAGTTCTTCATATGTCATAAGCCACTACCAAAACCCTAGCAAATCGGTTTCACCGATAGGAATCTCGGTCTCACCGAGATGGGATTGCAACCTCTCTGTTTCCCTTTCGTAACTTTTCGGTCTCACCGAAAGAGCGGATCAGTCCCACCGAGATTGCAATGCAAACTCTCTGTTTCCCTTTTGTAACTTTTCGGTCTCACCGAAAGAGCAAATCGGTCACACCGAGTTTGCCTGACCAACTCTCTGGTTAGCTAATTACCAAATCGGTCTCACCGAGTTTGTGTAATCGGTCTCACTGAGATTACGTTATGCCCAAACCCTAACCATATCGGTCCTACCGAGATGCATGTCAGTCCCACCAAAAAACTCTAACGGTCATTAGGTTTACCGTTTCGGTCCGACCGAGTTTGTTGATTCGGTCCCACCAAGATTGGTAAATTGTGTGTAATGGTTGGATTTTAAGTGGAGGCTATATATACCCCTCCACCTCCTCTTCATTCATGGAGAGAGCAATCAGAACACATCTACAATTCCAACTCATATGTTCTGAGAGAGAACCACCTACTCATGTGTTGAGACCAAGATATTCCATTCCTACCATATGAATCTTGATCTCTAGCCTTCCCCAAGTTGCTTTCCACTCAAATCTTCTTTCCACCAAATCCAAATCCTGTGAGAGAGAGTTGAGTGTTGGGGAGAATATCATTTGAAGCACAAGAGCAAGGAGTTCATCATCAACACACCATTAGTTACTTCTTGGAGAGTGGTGTCTCCTAGATTGGCTAGGTGTCAGTTGGGAGCCTCCGACAAGATTGTGGAGTTGAACCAAGGAGTTTGTAAGGGCAAGGAGATCGCCTACTTCGTGAAGATCTACCGCTAGTGAGGCAAGTCCTTTGTGGGCGATGGCCATGGTGGGATAGACAAGGTTGCTACTTCGTGGACCCTTCGTGGGTGGAGCCCTCCGTGGACTTGCGCAACCGTTACCCTTCGTGGGTTGAAGTCTCCACTAATGTGGATGTAGGATAGCACCACCTATCCGAACCACGGGAAAAACATCCGTGTCTCCAATACCGTTTGAACTCTCCAAACCCTTCCCTTTACATTCTTGCAAGTTGCATGCTTTATTTTCCGCTGGCTATATACTCTTTGCATGCTTGCTTGAATTGTGTGATGATTGCTTGACTTGTCCTAAAGTTACTAAAATATGCCAAGAACTAAAATTGGGAAAAGGTTAAGTTTTTATTTGGTCAAGTAGTCTAATCACCCCCCCTCTAGACATACTTCCGATCCTACAAGTGGTATCAGAGCTTTGGTCTCCATTTGCTTTGATTTCCATAGCTTTTGGTGGTCATAGCCTTGGTTTCACAACCTAGGAGAGTATGGCGTCTAGCGAGGGAAATTATCACCGTAGGGGTCCTTACTTTGATGGTACTAACTTTGCTAGTTGGAAGCATAAAATGAAAATGCATATTCTTGGACATAACCCTGCCATTTGGGCTATTGTGTGTGTTGGCTTGCAAGGTGACTTCTTCGATGGGAAAGAACCAAACCGTGAAGCTACCGCGGATGAGTTGAAGATGCTACAATACAATGCTCAAGCTTGTGATATTCTCTTCAACGGATTGTGCCCCGAAGAATTCAACAAAATCAGCCGTCTTGAGAATGCAAAGGAAATTTGGGATACTTTGATTGATATGCACGAAGGTACCGACTCCGTCAAGGAATCCAAATTGGATGTGCTTCAAAGTCAACTTGACAAGTTTAAAATGAAGGATGGTGAAGGTGTCGCTGAAATGTACTCTAGGCTTGCTCTCATAAGAAACGATATTGCCGGCTTAGGGAGTGAAGAGATGACCGACAGATTCATCATCAAGAAGATCCTAAGAGCCTTGGATGGAAAATATGATACCGTGTGCACATTGATCCAAATGATGCCCAATTACAAAGATCGCAAGCCAACGGAAGTCACTGGAAGAATTGTTGCTCATGAGATGTCACTCAAGGATAAAGAGGAACTTCACAACAAATCAAGTGGTGCTTACAAAGCCTCATGTGAAGCCCCCACATCATCAAGTGAGAAACAAAACTTCAATGAAGAACTGAGCTTAATGGTGAAGAACTTCAACAAGTTCTACAAGAGTAGAAGCAAAGATAGAAGCTCCAAGTCAAGGTCCTACAATGACAAAAGATCTTCTAGTCGAGAGCGAAACTGCTACAATTGTGGAAGACCCGGACACTATTCCAATGAGTGTACGGCTCCCTACAAAAGAAGAGAAGATTCTCCAAAAAGAAGAAGCAAAGGAGAGGAATCACCATCACGAGAGAGAAGGAGTAGAGATGATCGTTATGAACGAAGATACTCACGGAGAAGCAAGGATTCGGAAAGGAAGGAAATATCATCAAGGAGCTACACAAAACGAAGATATCAAGCTCATGTTGGTGAATGGGTATCCGGCTCCGACTCCGACAACCACTCCGAGAGAAGTTATCACTCTGACTCTGAATATACTCAAGATGAAGGTGTTGCCGGACTAGCACTTGTGTCAACCAACTCCTATGACATATTTGATTCACCCAATGAAGGAATTGGAAGATGCTTCATGGCCAAAGGTCCTAAGGTAACTCATCCTGAGTATGTTGATTTTAATAGTGATGAAGATGACTTGTTAGGCGATGATGATTTACTTGTTGACAACTATAGTGATGAATCCTATGATGAAACGTCAATTAATCATGCTAAAACGAATGACAATGATAAGGAGAAAATTGAGGCTCTAACTAAAGAACTAAACACTCTTAAGTTAGCTCATGAAACTATCTTCGAAGATCATCGAGAACTTTTAAGGGCTCATGAGAAGTTACGCTTTGAAAAGCTCAATCTCGAGCAAGAAATGAGCTTTTAAAGGCAATCAATGATGATCTCTGCAAGAAAAGTTCTTCTCACATTGCCAAACGTTTACTCTTATCAACTTACATGCCTCAAGTCAAGTCTAGTAACAAGAACAAGAAAGATTCTTCTTCTAGTAGTAACAATGATCATGTTAAATCCAATATTGTTGCTTCTAGTAGTTCTCTTGATTCCACTAATGATTCTCTTAGCCAAGTTACACTTGAGCAAGAAAATAGCATATTGAAGGAAATCATAGAGAAAGGAGTGTACAAAAGCCTTGCCGGAAGTAAGCAATACGAGGAGATTGTACGCAAGCAAGGAAGGCACCGGAAGAATCAAGGTGTTGGTTTTGAACGAAAGTTCAATGCCAATGGAGTTGAGTGGGAAGAAGATCAATACCCCAAGACAAAGTTTGTTCCTCAACAAGAGAAGTATGATCCAACTTCTTTCAAGGGGACACAAACTCAAGATGATCTTCCACCACAAGACTACAAGCAAAAAGGCAAGGACAAGCTTGAAGAGGAAATAGATGCATTTGAAGAAGCTCCTAAGACCTTAGTCAAGTGGATTCCCAAGACTACTTCGAGTTCCACTTCATCAAGTATGACTACAATTCCAAGGATTCCAATCAAGATGGTGCGGATCCAAAAGAAGAAGAACTAGAGAGTTCTTGAGGGTGACTCCGCCAACAAACTTCACTCTTATCATTTTGGCAAGAACAAGTGCAATCAACCTCCACATCTTGCACTAGTTCAAGGAGTCACAAACCCTCTTGTTGGCAAGTCAAGGGACAAGGTAACCTAAAAGCTTTCATAGACATCATCTTGTATGTGCATCACTCTATGTCTATGGATATACTTGCTTGTTCCTTGTGGGACTAACCCATGTAGGTATTGAAAGTGCAATTCACTAAAAAGGATAGCTCCTAGTGATCTACATCAACATTGAGCATCCACATCTTCAACATCTACATGAAGTCATCATCGACAAAACCCAAGGTTAGTTCATCCCTCTTCGGGGGGATATCACATCTAGGGAGAGCTTTACTCTAAGACTTGAGCTAAAGCAACTCTAATGATGTGAACACAAAATGCTTTATGTAAAAGTGGTAACCCCACTTGAACTTAAACGATGAGTATGACCTATGATCAAATGTTCTCATTTGACTCCTAAGTCAATATACTCATATATAGATGACCTAGTCATCGCCAATTGCTTGATAGATGCTAGAATTGGTTGTGCATGCTTTGTCACATATTTCAATTGCCATTTTATTGTGTGAGCATGTTGGTTGCATATTTTACTCATTCGAGGACATCCACTTGTTGTTTTGATTGTTTGGTTTTATTGTTCTCCTGCCAAGTGGATGGACAAGAATGCCTAAGAACCCCCTCTAGCTATCTATGCTTTTCTCGTCTCAAACTCTATTCATGCTACATCACAAAATTGATCAAGTCAAATTCGAACCACTCCGTGTGAGGAGCACTCGGAGTGCCCGATTCGTCATAGACTTAAACTTCCAAAACCTCTTTGTGATTCTCGGTCTGACCGATACCCCACTTTGGGTCCTACCGAGATCATCAAGTTGATCTAAGTATTCAATCTCGGTGCAACCGATTTGAACTATTCGGTCACACCGAATTGCAATAACTGAACATAGTTTTGCATCTCGGTGCCACCGAGTTGTTCCACTCGGTCACACCGACAGGGTCGGGCTATATATAGACACGGGCAAAATTTTGGAAATTTCTCCGAACCCCTTCGCCCGCGCGATAGCTCGCTCTGCCGACGTGATCTCCAGATCGTCTCCTCCTCGCCAGCAGCCTCCAGTCGCTGGTCTCCGTCGCCGTCAACGGGAATCAACCCCACCGTTACCGCCGTAGCGAGTCTCCGCCGAACTAGGGTACGGACTCGATCTTTGTGCTATCCCCCAGTCGATTCCTAGCACATTGTGATCATAATGATTCTTGCCACGTTTGATAAACTTCTATCCAGTCAAAGAACTCATAGATTAGGTTTGATTCGAAAAATTTTAGGGTTAGGTTTGCGCCAAAACCATCTCGGACCCACCGAGTTGAGAAACTCGGTCCCACCGATTTGGCCTATGCCATTGCACAAGTGAAACTCGGACTGACCGATTGTAACTAATCGGTGTGACCGATTTTTTGATCTTTGTGAAACCCTAGCAGTCTCGGTGCCACCGAACTGTGACTAGGTCTGATCGAGATCACTAGTTTAGGTTCCAAATGCTGGTTCGGTATCACCGAGTTTAGAAATCGGTAGATCCGAGATGCTTTCTGTGAGAAACTAAAACTAAGTTTTTGAATCATTCTTTTGCAAAAATCTCTGCATTTTGTGATGCTCATCCACTCTACCTCATCTATAAACTATTCACAGGGTCAGCAGTCAGCAGTCAGCAGTCAGCTTGTTCATCATGTCAGACCAAAGTGATAGTCAGAACCAGTCAGAGCAGCTTGTGCACATGAGTGAGGGCACTAGTCCCTCCAGTTACTCAGATGATGGCAGCAGGAGCACCCCTAGCAATCTGCCAAAAGCTGCCACAAGACAGAGAAAGAAGAGAACTTCAGACTCAGAGGATGAAGATTATGTGGCAGAGGAAGAGGCAACTTCCAAGAAAGTTGTACTCAAGAAAGAGCATGGTTCAAGGCAGAGCACCAAGCCAGGCTTAAAGGTCAAAAGGCCAGCTGGCAGGCAACCAATGTCAAAGGCCAGAGCCTCAACCAAGATTCCTGAGAAGCCCACTCCCAAAGAACCAATTGTTGCTGTAGACAAGAAAGAAAGAAAAAGAGGCAGATGGTGCAAGAAAGTAGATCCTATGGCTGAATTTGAACAACATTCTTCTGATGAAGAAGAAGAAGAGGAAGAGGAAGGTGCTGCACCAGCACCCAAGGCACCCAAGCTAATGGGTGATGCCATTAGATCAGGGGCAGCTGCATCCAAGCCCAAGGAAGCCCCCAAGCCAACTCCAAAGCAAAAAGCAAAGAGGAATACAAGAAACATCCCAGCATCTAAGAAAAACAAGGCCCCAGTGCCTGAACCTGCTGAAGAAGAGGAAGGCCAAGTGTTGAGAAAATTAAAGCCCAAGATCCCAGACCATAATGATGGTCATCCTGTGGCTGAGGATATGGACATCAGGAGAGACTCTAGATTGAGAAAATGGAGAGCAGAGGATCCCTATGCTACCAGGAGAAGGACTGTTGTAGACTACAGGTTCCATACTAAGGAACATTAGGACTTCTATGAGACAGTCTTGTTAGACAAGAAGCCCATTGTATGTGACATGAGATGGGTCAATTGGCAATACATCAAGGACAACGAAGAGCACTACCCTGGAGTGCAGGACAACTTCAACGCGTGTGGAGTAGAAGACTTTGTTGGGCAAAAGCTCACAAAGTGGAATGAGGAACTTATCATGCAGTTCTACTCCACAACACATTTTTACCCAGATGGGAGGATTGTCTGGATGACTGAAGGTACGAGGTACCAATCAACTGTTGCTGAATGGGCACAACTGATCAATGCCCCAGAGGAAAATGAAGATGACTTGGATGTCTATTCCAAGAAGAAGATGGACCACAACTCCATGATCAACATGTACAAAGAGATCCCTGACAAGGCACTTGAAACTTTCAAGTATGGATCTGTACACTATCTTCTGTCAGGATTGCCAACCATCAATTGGATCTTAAGGCACACTCTGTTGCCCAAGTCAGGTGATCACAAGATGATCAGAGGCCATGCAATCAATTTGCTTCATATCTTTGGCGTGCCTCAGAAGTTCAAAGTCATGAGCCTTATGATTGAAACAATCAAGAGGACTGCAGCAGACCAGAAGAGGAGCTGTGGATATGCCCCTCAGATCCAGGAACTGATCAACTCCAAGATGGGCACTGGCATATATATTTTGGATAAGGAACATCTGCCTATTCATCCTGATTTTGAAGACAATGAGGTTGTGATGAACAGAGATGAACCATCTTCAGCCCATGCACAAGCACAAAAGGAGAAGGCAAGGAAGGAGAAAGCTGCAAGGATGCCAATTCAAGAGGAGGCATCTGAATACTTATTGAAAACCAAGCAAGAGCAGCTTAGTTACCTGATTGCATCCACCCTGCGGATTGAGAAAGGTTTGGCCAACCTAACTTAGAACCAGGCAAGCTTAGAGAGAATCGTAGAACAGAAATTCTATGACTTGGACATCAAGGTGACAGAAATTCAGACTGCAGTGGAGCAACTCCAAGATGACATGCAGGAGAGGAGAGGGAAGACAACCACAGATGCATTTGCCAGAGTGCCACGAGGTCCGAGGTCGTCTACAGTGCCAGTTCCTGACACAAGAGCAACCGCCTCAGCTCCAGCTGTAGCACCAACCCAACCTGCTCCAGCATCCACTTCGGCACCAACTCAAACAGCGTCTACGGAAGCCTTCATCCTTGGAGTGATCCAGACTCCACCACCACCTGAAGATCAAGCCTGAGTGTCGATCTAGCACTATGCATTTTCTAGGAACTTTTTGGTAACTTGTTGCCAAAGGGGGAGAAAAATGTACAGATCATAGGCTTCGAGAGAGAGAGTGTTGCTTTTCTCTCTTGCTTTTATTTGGTGGTCTTTAAAACATTGTTTGCTTTTGGTTGAGAAACTTTGATATGCTTGTGAGACATTGATGATCATGTGTTTGATCATAAGCTACACTTATGCATGTTTGATATATCTTATCTATCTTATGTGATCATTCACTTTGCCTTGGTGATGAGTGCATGTATTTCATTATTAATCATTTGGAGCGCTCCACCAAGATGTATGTGACATGGAAGAGTAACCCATAATTCTAACTAGTTGTGCATTTGCAGTCCAAAGCAAATTTTATATATGCACAAATTTAGGGGGAGCTCTTACTTATCACATACTTCTCAAAGCGACGATGTAATTCATTCTTATTATCTTTTGTCGAAGCTTTGATCTATATGTTGTCATCAATTACCAAAAAGGGGGAGATTGAAAGTGCAACTATCCCTAGGTGGTTTTGGTAATTCATAACAACATATAGCTCATTGAGCTAATGATATTCCAAGATAACTATTTCAGGAAAGCTCAATGATTGGCATGGCATGAATGGTGAAAGTGGAACCCTCAAAATACTAAGGAGAAAGGATTGGCTCAAACTCAAAAGCTCAAGACTCTTCATTTTACATTTTAGTGATCCAAGATCACATTGAGTCCATAGGAAAAGCCAATACTATCAAGGAGGGATGAGGTGTTGCTTAATGAGCTCTTTGCCTTATGTGCTTAATGATATGCTCCAAAATCCTCAACTACTTTCCCATATCCACAAATGACCTAAACCCTAAGCCAAACTCGGTCATACCGATTCTTTCTATCCGGCGCCACCGAGTTCTTCATATGTCATAAGCCACTGCCAAAACCCTAGCAAATCGGTTTCACCGATAGGAATCTCGGTCTCACCGAGATGGGATTGCAACCTCTCTGTTTCCCTTTCATAACTTTTCGGTCTCACCGAAAGAGCGGATCGGTCCCACCGAGATTGCAATGCAAACTCTCTGTTTCCCTTTTGTAACTTTTCGGTCTCACCGAAAGAGCAAATCGGTCCCACCGAGTTTGCCTGACAAACTCTCTGGTTAGCTAATTACCAAATCGGTCTCACCGAGTTTGTGTAATCGGTCTCACTGAGATTACATTATGCCCAAACCCTAACCATATCGGTCCTACCGAGATGCTTGTCAGTCCCACCGAAAAACTCTAACGGTCACTAGGTTTACCGTTTCGGTCCGACCGAGTTTGTTGATTCGGTCCCACCGAGATTGGTAAATTGTGTGTAACGGTTGGATTTTAAGTGGAGGCTATATATACCCCTCCACCTCCTCTTCATTCGTGGAGAGAGCAATCAGAACACATCTACACTTCCAACTCATATGTTCTGAGAGAGAACCACCTACTCATGTCTTGAGACCAAGATATTCCATTCCTACCATATGAATCTTGATCTCTAGCCTTCCCCAAGTTTCTTTCCACTCAAATCTTCTTTCCACAAATCCAAATCCTGTGAGAGAGAGTTGAGTGTTGGGGAGACAATCATTTGAAGCACAAGAGCAAGGAGTTCATCATCAACACACCATTTGTTACTTCTTGGAGAGTGGTGTCTTCTAGATTGGCTAGGTGTCACTTGGGAGCCTCCGACAAGATTGTGGAGTTGAACCAAGGACTTTGTAAGGGCAAGGAGATCGCCTACTTCGTGAAGATCTACCGCTAGTGAGGCAAGTCCTTTGTGGGCGATGGCCATGGTGGGATAGACAAGGTTGCTACTTCGTGGACCCTTCGTGGGTGGAGCCCTCCGTGGACTTGCGCAACCGTTACCCTTCGTGGGTTGAAGTCACCACTAACGTGGATGTAGGATAGCACCACCTATCCAAACCAGGGGAAAAACATCTGTGTCTCCAATAACGTTTGAACTCTCCAAACCCTTCCCTTTACATTCTTGCAAGTTGCATGCTTGAATTGTGTGATGATTGCTTGACTTGTCCTAAAGTTACTAAAATCTGCCAAGAACTATAATTGGGAAAAGGTTAAGTTTTTATTTGGTCAAGTAGTCTAATCACCCCCCCTCTAGACATACTTCCGATCCTACACAAGCCATCAGAGACTCGAGGTCATTTTGGAGCGTCACCCTTGGCCAGAGTGTTGTGTCGATTTGCGACACCGCAACTTTCAGACGAGCAAGGTAGTCGACAACACCAGCGACACGGGATTCCAGTCAGAGCACGTTCATGGAAACTTCGTCCTTCACAAGAGAGAGGATGGGGTCCAAGCTTGTCTCGACTCGCCCAGTCTCTTCCTCGAAGTTCTGGCAAAATTCTGCACATGCAATATAACGATGAGTCAATGGTTATATGTCGAGTCGACAGCAACAAGACAACCGCACAAAGGAAAGCACCTTCAAGCATGATGAACAACTTCTTGGCAAGCCCTCCCAGATAATTCTCCAAGTCATCTCTCTTGCGGGCGATGTCTTCCACATTGTCAGTCAAGGCCCTCTTGTCCTTCTTCAGACGAGTCGCCGCCTTGTTAGCTTCATCAAGGGCAGTTTTCAGCTTGGCGTTCTCTTCCTCCAGTTTGCCGACTAAAGCCAGCTTCTGGTCGGCGAGTGTAGTTTTCTCCTCGGCTGCTTTCTGCACGGCTGCAAGGTCCAGATCCTTCTACGCCAAAGCCTGGTTCATTGTTTCTGAAAGAAATAACACTCGGTTCAGAAAAAGCAAAGAACACCCGGTTCAGGAACAAGTCAGTCGACAAGTTTTTCGTACCAGCGGCTACATCCTTGGCCTTCTGCAAGTTTGTCTTGGCTAGCTCTAGGTCGAGGTTGAGTTGAATCTGCTTCTGCTCCAGGTCAGCAAAACGAGCTCCAAGTTCACAAGATTTCTGTAACCAAAGGACAGTCAGTCGACAGATGAAAAGATTGGTTACTTCAGAGCAATAGAGTGATAAATTCTACAAGTTCTAAGACTATTGCCGAATCAAAACATCCAACAGTAGTCTCGGGGACTACACCCAGTGGGTGCACTTAGCGTGCCCCCACTGGTCTAGTTTCCACTCGACATGGTCCGCCCAGACCGAGTGTAAAAAAAGAGGAAAGTTGTTCTCAGACCACAGTCGACTGCCCGCAGTCGACTACGGTCTCGGGGACTACACCCAGTGGGTGCACTTAGCGTACCCCCACTGGTCCAGTTTCCACTCGACATGGTCCGCCCAGGCCGAGTGAGAAAATTCCGATTCTCAGACCATAGCCGACTGCCCGCAGTCAACTATGGTCTCGGGGACTACACCCAGTGGGTGCACTCAGCGTGCCCCCGGTGGTTCAAAAACTCAGTCGACACAACCTAGTCGACCCAAGAAACAAAACTATTCAGCAGTAAGTTAAAACACCCAGTGGGTGTACAAATGCAAAATGCAGACGGTCGAAAAGATGCACAAGGAAAATATCCAGGTAGCATATCCTAACAGAACAAGCGACAAGCTAAGGGATCAGTCGGTAGTCAACCAACCTGGACGTTGCTCTAGAGAGCTGAACTGGTGTCGTAAGCAGCTTGACTGGCATCCTGAACCACCTTCATCTGCTCCATCATGATGCCTGCCTGGCGTATTGCCTCCTTGGTAGCACCCACTTGGTCCTCCGGGACATGATGTGCAGTGAAGAGTGAAGATGGATCGGCCGGAAACTGTGCAGTCAACGCTGAAGGCTGGGCAGTCGACAATGGTACGGCAAAAGTCACTGAAGCCTGGTTGGCATCGCCGGTCTCCTAGATCACTAGCTCCGTCACTGACGTCGACCGAGGCACCTTTCCAGTTGATGTCTTCCTGCTTCTTCTTCCATGGGCCTCAGCGGCACATCCTCGTCGTCGTCTGGAAGATCAATGACGTTAGGAGGAGCTGCAAAAAGAATCAATCGCCAGAATTCAGTCGACTAGTAAAATGGTTGAGAAAGTAAAGACAAGATCGCAAAAGTCATACTTGGATTGGAAGTGACCGCATCTCCCATTTCCTCGTCACCGTCTCTGTAAGCAGAAGTCCCAGAAGTAGCAGCACTGTAAGTTTCAGGATTCACTCGGTTAAATCAAGAAGAGACTCGACAACACAGGTCCTCGAGCAAAAGACGAAGGCAAGACACTTACGCAGAAGCGACGGGAACATCGATCTTGATATTGGGCAGGGTCTTCTGAGACTTCGGTGCTGCAACTTTGGGCATCTTTGAAGCCTTTTCACTCGGCGCTGGGGAAGAAGTCCGAGTGCGCTTGGAAGACTATCCAGTCGGCGGAACTACTTTGCCACGGACACTTGCTAGGTCGTGCTTATTCTTGGAACGCATTTCATTGCGAGATGGTGACTCGACCTCTTCTCCACTGCTCGAGTCCTCGCTTTCCTCCTCCTCTTCTCCTCCATCAGACTGATAATCCATGCTTTTGCCTCCGCTTTCTTCTCCTTCTTAGTACTGCTCTTGCTCCCCGTTCGGCATTGAGTATGTCTTCGTAGATCTGCGAAGCAAAAGAGGTGAACAAGTCGACTCAGTAAACAATTGCAAGTCAGAATGAAAAACACTTGGAAATAAAGAATGGACCTTGTCTAGTTGGTTGTTGGCGTCGAATGGTAAAACTCTTCGGGACCCCCTGGGGTTGTCCTTGTTTCCTGTGATGCCTTGCACCCACTATGACATGGTCTTCTCATCAAAGTCCTCCAGGTGGATCCGAGTGGAATCTTCAATCCCCGAGTACACCCACATCGAGTGATCACGAGCCTGGAGAGGCTGGATACGTCGACTGAGAAATACCTCGAGCAAATCCATTCCGGTCACACCCCCATGGATCCGCTGAACTACTCGCTCCATCAACATGGCCACCTCCACCTTCTCTGCTGGAGTCACTTTCAAGGTGGTGGGTTTCTAGACTCGCGCCAAAGAAAAGGGAGGCAGACCAGTTGAGTGGCCAGGACTCGACTTGTCTTTGCAATAAAACCAAGTCGACTGCCACCCTCTAACCAAGTCAGGGAGAGTCATCGTAGGAAAGCTCTCTTCCCCCGCATCTGGATGCCCAAGCCCCCACACATCTGGATTACCTGGGTTTTCTCGCCACTCGGGCTAGCTTTTTTCACAGTCTGCAAGCGACATGAGAAAATGTGCTTGAACAGGCCCCAGTGCGGTCGACAGCCCAGGAAATTCTCACATAGTGAGACAAAGGCAGCATGGTACATGATAGTATTGGGAGAGAAATGGTGGAGTTGAGCTCCGAAGAAGTTCAGAAAGGCACGGAAAAAGGGATGTGGGGGCAAGGAAAAACCGCGGTCGATGTGGGTGGCGAGGAAGACGCATTCGCCCTCCTGGGGCTGCGGCTCAGATTCGTCCCCCTGGAGCCTCCAGGAACCATGCTCGATCAGCCCACTCCCGGCCAGATCTCGCAGATCATCTAGTTCGATGGTGGACAGGATCCAGTCGCCCTGAACCCAGCCGTGCGAAAAAGCCAGGTCTCGACGACGACCCGCTCCTGCCAGTCTTCTTCCCCTTCCCCTTCGCTGCTCCCTTCTTCGCGCGTTCCAGCGCCGCCTTCTTGTCCTTCGCCATCGAAGCAAGAGGCACACGGGTGGGCGGCGGCATCAAGAACGGAAACGGCAGCGGTGGAGAAACAGAGGAGGAAGAAGGAGGAATTGGGGCGCACTGTGCAGAATTCTCCAATCCAACGCCTTATATGGAATCATTTCTGAGTGACTGACCACTGGGCCCGGGCGATCCTGTCAAATCCCGCAACTGGCGCTTGCTCGGTACGTGGCGAAAAAGGTGGCGCAGATATCGAGGCGTCCCTGCCTAACTGTCCCAATTACTGCGGCCTCCTCCCTCCCGCGCGCTTCCCAAAATTTTGAATCCCGCAAGATCCGAGAACAGCAGGGTGGTCCGTCAGACCGAAGATTTTTTCCATATCAACACCCAAAGCTTAACTGCAAAGTTCACTCGACAAACTAAGAATGGATGAAGGCGACTGAAAAAGAATTTGAAGTCGTCACGTTGTTCATTTATCTCGGCAAGACGTTTCCGAAGCACAAAAACTGGGTCGGAATTATTTTTAACTCCTTCTCCACTCGAACCCTGAACCATTCGGGGGCTAATGATGACAACATGTACCTAGGGTAGGGTCATAGGCCTGACCTAGACACCCTCCCCAAAGACATTACCCTAAAGTCAGAAGCATTCGAGACATAACATCATCCCCTCGACCACGAGCATTCCACTCGGAAGATTCAATGTCACTCGACCGTAGCATTAGTCACTCGACGACCAGAAGGTCTAAAGCCGCTCTGAACAGCAACGTTCGGGCATTTACTTTGTAGACTTAATGGTCATTCATGTATCTTTATTGCTGGCGTTACCAGTAATGTCCCCTCTTTATGTACCTTAAACCCTGTGTAACTAAGGGCGGGAGGGGTCTGGCGCACTCTATATAAGCCACCCCCTCATCAGGGACAAGAGTTCGCACCCCCTGTAACTCCACACACATAATCCAGTCGACCGCCTCCAGGCACCGAGACATAGGGCTGTTACTTCCACCGTGAAGGGCCTGAACTCGTAAACCTTGTGTGTACAACTTCACCATAGCTAGGATCTTGCCTCCTCATACCTACCCCCCAGTATACTTTCAGTCTTAGAACCACGACACTATGTGCCCTTAGATTTCATTGTCCTTGATATAGATTGCAATCCTTCATGTCCTATTATTCTTGGTAGACCTTTCCTTAGAACGATTGGTGCAAATATTGATATGAAAGAAGGGAATATTAGATTCCAATTTCCGTTAAGGAAAGGCATGGAACATTTTCCTAGAAAGAAAATCAAACTACCTTATGAATCTATGTCATAGCCCTAGAATTGCTTGTAACTAATTGCATGAAAGCATTCATGTCATCATGTTTAAATTCAAGAAATTTGAATTGGGGATTGATAAACCCTAGCACCAAATGAATTCAAATAGGTCAAATAAAATATTTTTCAATGAACCCAAAATGCTCTAAGAAAAGATCATGATTTCTGGTTAAGGTGCAAACCTCTGCTAAAAATGATGAATACATTTTTAGGTCATTTTTGGATTCTTGAATTAACACAAAAGTATTTGAGTTGGAGTCATTTAAATTCTATATATATTTTAAATGGTCCAAATATTCTGAAGTTATTTATGGAGCTCTCTAATAGTTCATCTAACATCCACAATAATTTTTAGAATTTATTAAAATGATTTAGTGCCTAAACTAAATCAAAACAAACAGAACAAAATAAAAAAACAAAAACAGAAAAGTGGGAAACCTTACCTGGCGCTCACCTGTAGCCCAGCAAGCCGGCCCAGTCCACTGGCCCCTGCCACTCATCCCCTTCCTCACGCCAGGAGGACTGGGGCACGCGCCCGACGCGCACGGCCACACGCTCGGCCACCTCCTGCCTGCTTGCCACTGCTGGACTCGGCCCCGAGAGCCACACAACCCCTTGGAACCCCTCGCTCTCTTCCTCGACCTCGCTCCCCTCCTCTGTCTCGCTCTCTCACGCACGCCCGAACGCACCGTCGCCGCCGCTCGCTGTTGCCGCATCCACCGCCACCCCCTCGCCACGCTGACGCGTCCACGAGCTCCGCCTCGACTCCCTCGACCTCTTCCATGAGCCTTACGCCGCCGGACGCGCCGCAACGTCCTCATCATCGTCGCCTTCAAGTTTGAATGCCGGAGATCGCGTCCGCTGGCCCGACGACTCCAGACCTTCCCCGAGCTTGCTGAGACCCATGTACGACTCGCTCTCTTCCTCTGCTGAACCCCCCTGCCCCCATGCTCAATACGTCAGCGTAGTCCTTGTTTCCATCGAGGCTGAGACCTCGCCGGCACCGGACTTGTCGTCGTCGTCGTTTTGGCTTGTCTCCGTCAAAATCGAGTGCGTCACCGTGCTCAACACATCACCAGGAGGTCGTAGCACCCGACCGTTCGCTCCGTCGTGCCCCACAACACCTTTCCTAACCTTGCCCGAACTCCAGCCGCCGCAAAATTTGCCGCCGCCATCAATTTAGTCCACTCCGGCGCGAGATGTTGCTACTGTTGGATGCGCGAGTCTCCCCGCGTCCCTTAGCTGCAATCCACGCTCCAAACCGACGCCTGTAGCTCAATCCCGAGCTGACTCCGCCGCGGTTTGAGGTCGCCGCCGGCCAACTCCGGCATGCTCACGTGGCGTCATTAGATTAGGTGCTAACCACGTTTAGTTAGAGCATAGAGCCACTGATAGTAAGCCCCATCCCCAAATTAACCCTGGGATTTATTCCCTGTTTAGTTTAGATTAATCCAGCGGGTCCCATAGTTCAGGTTTGACCTGGACCGCCCCAGTTGACTTGATGATGTCACACCGACGTCATGCTAACGCAGTACATGAATTTCTTGATTAAAACAAATTCAAAAAATTCCAGAAAATAATTTAAATTTCAAAAAATCATAGAAATTAATTTATAACTCCAAATGAAATAATTTATATATGAAAAATTATCAAAAAAATCCAATATATCCATCTGTACCATTTTCATGCATGTTTAAACAACTTAACCTCACTGTTTAGTTCAAAACATGATAATGCACTATTTGAATTCATAGTTTGAGTTTGGGGTTGAACCTTTGGTTCAAAATGACTAAAACCCATCTGGTATTAGTTGCATTAGCTCAAACACACTCATTTTGCCATGTCATTGCATGCATCATATTGTTGCATATTGCCATGTAATGATTGTGTTACCGGTGTGATCATCGTGGTAGGTTCTGCCTCCGAGGATATTCACGAGTATCCAGCTGAAGGGCAGTACCCCTCTACCACTCTGTCAGGCAAGCAAAACCCCCTTGTTCATTCCGATACAATCCCACTCTCTCGCTCCTACTCTCTTTTACTGCATTAGGACAACAACGTTTCAACTGTTACATGTTGCGGTAGTTGAATCCCTTTCCTCTAAATGACCTGTCATTGCCACAGTAAATAGATGAAACCCACTAGCATGAGTAGGAGTTATTTGAGCCCTGACGTGCCTACTCATTCATGCATGTTTGTCATGCATGCTATTGCTTAGAGTTGTGTCAGGTATGATTCACCGGGGATGAGTTGGAAAGTTGTGAACATGTCCTACTGTTGAGAGCTAAGTGTGTGAACACGATTTGGTAAAGGTAGCGATGAGAGGCCATGTAGGAGTACATGGTGGGTTGTCTCATTGCAGCCGTCCTCAGGAACTGAGTTCTGTGTTTGTGATCCATGAACAGTTACTACCACACATTGGGCTCCGGGCGATCCAAGCTCTCTCGACTTATTAATCAACCTGATCTCTGTCCAGGATTTCAACTAGTTTCTGGTGTGTGTATGTAGTGCTAGTAATCTACCAAGTGGCACCCGGTGCAGGTGGGCTTGGGACAGGCTTGGCACCATCGCCGGGTATACCAAGTGTCGCCCGTTTGGTGGGCTTGGAACCCTACACACATCGTTTGGGGCCGTTAACGACACCCCGGCTGGATCTCCTTGCGGATGGAACCCGAATAGGCGATAAACCTAGACTAGAGACTTGTGTGGTTAGTTAGGTCGTGGCCGCCTCCCCCACCATGCTTCCGCTTGAAGGTTGCCGAGATACACGACGTGTACATGGTGGTAAGTGGCGAGAGCGTGTGTGAAGAAGTACGCCCCTGCAGGGTTAACATCATCTATTCGAATAGCCGTGTCCGCGGTAAAGGACTTCTAGGTTGCTTGTACAGTTCATAGATAACTTGAAGTGGATACTCTAAAATGTGCAAGATAAGCGTGAGTGCTATGGATGGCCTTCTCGTAGGGAGACGGGAGCGGATCCATAGTGGTTTATTGATATGGTGAATATGTGCACTCGTGTGCGCCACCCCAAAAGAGTTACTTGCAGTCATAGTATAGGATAGCCACTGAGTCAAAGCTGGCTTGCTGCAGTCAAACTCCACCACACCTTTGTTGATACTGATGCATATATAGATAGTTCTGATGTAAGTCTTGCTGGGTACATTTGTACTCACGTTTTCTTAATTTGTGTTTGGCAGAGAGACGTCGGTCTCACTAGTAGTTCCGCGTGGACTTTTACGTTTAGCTTGTTACCTCAGCTACGATCTTGTGCCCTTGGCAGGGTCTTGTAGTTAGTCAGGCTTCTCAACATTTTTCATTTGTAGTTGTCTGTACTCAAACAAGATAAGCTTCCGCATGTGCTTTTGCTTGTATGACTTGAATGCCGGACGGGTCATGAGACCCTTGTTTGTAACATCTAACTCTTCGGAGTCTTATGAATAAATACTTTTGAGTTGTAGAGTTTTGTTGTGATGCCATGTTGTATTTACACATATCGAGCATATTGTGTGTATGATTGAAATGTTTGGTATGTGTGGGATCCGACAACCTAGTTGTCTATCCTTGGTAGCCTTTCTTATGGGGAAATGTAGTCTAGTGCTTCCACTGAGCCATGGTAGCCTGCTACAGCCCGGATTCCCGAAGTCCTGTTAGCCCAGTTGCTACTGCCCCGGAACACTTAGACTGCCTGGCATGTGTCCTTCTTCGATTGTGTCTCTCCCTTCGAGGAAATGCCACGCGGTGTCTTTCGGAGTCCTATTAGCCTGCTACAGCCCGGATTCCCGGAGTCCTGCTAGCCTAGTTGCTACAGCCTGAATTCACTCGCTGATGACCAACACGTTCGTTGCTAGGTCATGTATGCCTGTCCATGTAAGTTAGTGTCACTTTGGGTTCACGACTAGTCATATCGGCCTGGGTTCTCTGTCATATGGATGCTAGCGACACTATCATATACGTGAGCCAAAAGGCGCAAACGGTCCCGGGCCAGTTAAGGTGGCACCCGTGGGAATACCGTATGTGAGGCCGCAAAGTGATATGATGTGTTACACGCTAGATCGATGTGGCTTAGGATTGGGGTCCTGACAGCTTTGGTATCAGAGCCTGACTGCCTGTAGGATTACCAAGCCAAACTGGTCGAAGTTGAGTCTAGAAATGCTTTAGTTATATAAGGGAATTGATTGTGGGGGGAACGTAAGGCTCTTTTTACTCCTTATACCTTATGTCCTTCTGATCTGAGTCATCCTCTTCTCTTCTACGGGGATTAAGAACTAGGCTTATCATCCTTCTATCAGGATAACGTGTTACTAATCCGTAGACTGTTAGGATTGTTGGTCTCAAACCTGAGTTTAGTCTCTACTACCCCAGTGTGTTGTTAGTTGGACTTGGAACCTTGATATGATGTTGCTGAGTGGTTATGCCACTATTCTGCAGGATGTCTTAAATCTTTCTGAGCATTTACAGCCGTTATGCTGTCCGAGTCATCCCAGGTTTCTTACT
Organism: Aegilops umbellulata; assembly: GCA_032464435.1. Lineage (NCBI taxonomy): Eukaryota > Viridiplantae > Streptophyta > Magnoliopsida > Poales > Poaceae > Aegilops > Aegilops umbellulata. The sequence continues at coordinate 387,759,920 of CP136057.1, read as the reverse complement.
AGTCTGATGCATTTGCAAATTCCTTCCTCCCGTTCCCAATGTCCCTTTGGGCCAGTTCAACCACACTAATCGGTGAGTTGAGGTGCTTCGTTGCCTCATTACATATGTTGGAGCTATTATGATGACCCTAGGTATCTTAGAGAGTCACCCAGTAATCTAGCCATGTTTTGTGTTCCCAGTGTGATGATTCTGGCCATCATTCTCGAAAGCAGCCTGTGATGCCATTTAGCTAGTAGGTATTCTATTCCTTGGTTCTTGAACCCGAGGTTCACTCTACTTACTTCATGTTGATAGTGTTTGCTAGTTATTTTAGGATATTAGTAACCTTTGTGATAGTCTTCGAGGTTCGTGTTATATCGTTCTTCCAATACCATGAACCATTATGGCAGAAGTTCTTTTGAATCAAAGTTCACAATCAGAGTGCTCATGGTGAGTTCTCCATCATGTTTGTGACTCTGCCAGTCCTACCTCTCTGCATGGATTATCTGGAAGAAACCTGTTGAACTTGGTTCAACATACTAATCTATGCATCCACAACTCAGAAAGTTATATGTTCCTTTGAGTTGTCCCTCTCTTTAGTTGTATCATGATCTCCGTCTACCATTTGATAGTTAAGAGCATGTCCTGCATTCATGCTCATCGATACCTCATATTCTTGTGGTCTGTCAAGCCATTCTATTCTGGAATGACTAGGAGAAACAACCTCCAGTACCTCATCCATATCTAGGATTGGGCCAAAGCAGTTGTATCCCGCAGATCAAAATGCCAATCCAGCTTTTGTTCTGTCCTACCCTGGAGTATTACCCCCCTTTATGTCAAGAATATCATGGGAATTGCACCGTGTCTTATGAATTCTTGATGAAGTGATACTTCTCGCCATCATTCTTTATTCCTCGGTCTCTGTGTTGTTGCAACTGGAATGCCGACAAGTGAACTATGATGTGTGAAATCAATACTCTTAGCAACCCCGTTGCTTGGTAGTTATAGGACAATAATTTCATTCTTAGTGTGTTGGTTATTGAATAACCATACTAGGACTGATTGTGCTATCTAGTCCTTATTTTTGGTGCACTCCTCAATCAATGGGTTAGGATTTTGTCAACCCATCACTCTCTTGATCACACCGTCTTGCTTGAAAAGCAATATTGTTCTCGAGCTTAGTAAAATATCGGTGGTTCGTGATTTTCTGAATATCTTCTCGGAAGTATCACCAGGCTATTCCCTGACTGCTATGTTGAGCTCGTGATCAAGTTGGTTCCTTGTAACCATCCCTTATCCAAGAATCTGTGTTGGGTACCCCTGAGCTAGTTGGTTTAGCTGAACAACAACTTGGAGAGTTGGAGGATAAAAGCTGCCTGATTTCGTTCATTTTCAAAGGGATATCCTTGTGTTTGTGTGTGTTGAAGAAAGATGATATCTTCATTGATTGATCTTTATGTTCAGCTAATGGACCTATCATCCTATCCAAACATTGATTGAGTATGGGCTATCCTCAAATCAAATCAGAACCAACGATATTCGTAATGTTGTCTTACTCGTGGTTCATCCCCCGAGCATACACGTTTACATCTTTTGGTCTGACCAATACTATCACATTGTTCACATAATGGTGGAATTTCAGTGATATGGAAATTACGATGAGTTGTTGTTCAGCCCATCAGCAGCATCTTGTCTCCTCCATGATTCATGTTGAACATTGAGCTAGTGTTGAAAACTTTTGTAAGCATTGCCTTCGTGTTCCGCTCATGAGGTATATGTTTGGGTGAAAGAAGTGACTTTCTCCAAGTTCACGTGCATTAGGTGTAAGTTGCCGCCATGAATTTGAGAAAGGTTTGTTTTGTTCCTCTGGAATCATCCCAAATCAGTCATGCATACGTGCGAAGTATTCTATGGTTTGGTAGATTAATTACCTCCACTCCATACGTATTCCCTAGCACACAAAGCCACTGGTTGATTTGTTCAAGGAAAAGAAGTTCTTAAGTGCTAATACTTAAGGACCCAGAGGTACATGCGCAGGACTTCGCTCTCCGCAATGATGGTTCCCAATTAGAACTCGGTAGTGTTTCGTTGTAAGACTACTATGTGGTCATGCTTGTCTTGGACAACGTGTTCACACGTATGTACCAGAACCAACTCATGTTTTGGAGCTTGCTATCATAGTTCATCTCCCGAGAGTCTTGCAATGTTATCTCGTCGATTTGTGTTGCAACTCTTTTCAGACATGTGAGTATGAAGTATCATGTTTCTAACCAAATCTGAATCTCAGGTACATATGATGGTTGGAACATTCCCAACATTTGCATTTTGTTCCCAGCTTGCACCCCATCGTGCCAATTTTCCATGGGCTGCCCTTCTCAGTAGTTGCTGTCCAGGATCATCTTCAAAGGTGGACTTACCATGAGCCCCATCCATTTCTGATGATAAGCAAAAATCACACATTGCGTTGTCTTCAACAAGGTAGTCCACATCATCCGTTCTAGCCCGAGTGTGCCGTTCTCCCGAACTCCTTCAAACGGTCGTTTGTGATTTTCCTTGGGCTGGTTTAGAGAATTTTGATGATTTATATATCAAAAGTAATTCTTTTGCCACTTAAGGTAATAATTCCATTACTCACCTCTCCCAAGGTGCCCCGTTATGGGATCATGGCAATCTCTCCTTGCTACTTTGAAACCCTCGTCAAATTGATTCCTCCGTCCTTCCCGATGCATGTTTGCCTCTCAGCTCGAGAGATGTTTCTATGTCTCACCCTGTGAGTTGATCCTGAGTTGCTCGATCATTAAGAAGATCGATTCCTATAGAGTTCCTTTCTGTCATCATCGTGTTGGACAAAGATCTCGAAAGCAAAGACGTCAAGATCAATATGAAGCAGTTGGATCATGAAGAATGTGCTAGCGTTGTGTCCTGTAACATCCATGATGCGGCTATATCTCCCATGTGTCGGAGCACGACTTAGAGGCATAACCGCATGGTGGTTTTGTCGCAAGAAGGGTCATCTTCACACAATCCCATGTAATGAACAAGAATGGGATAAAGAGTTGGCTTACAATCACCACTTCACGCAATACATAACTTAAACAATCATCATACAGAGTACAATCAAGGTCCGACTACGGAACCAGAATAAAAGAAGACAACCCCAAATGCTAGATCCCCGATCGTCCCAACTGGGCTCCACTACTGATCATCAGGAAAGTAAACATAGTAACAAACAAGGTCCTCGTCGAAGCATCACCTGTAGTGGCATCATCGGCACCTGCAACTGATTTGGTAGAATCTGTGAGTCACGAGGACTCAGCAATCTCACACCCGCGAGATCAAGACTATTTAAGCTTAAAGGTAGGACAGGGTAGTGAGGTGGAGCTGCAGCAAGCACAAGCATATATGGTGGCTAACTTACGCAAATGAGAGCGAGAAGAGAAGCAAAGCACGGTCATGAACTAGAAGTGATCCTAAAACTACTTACGTTCAAACATAACACAAAAACCGTGTTCACTTCCCGGACTCCGCCGAAAAGAGACCATCACGGTTACACACGCGGTTGATGTGTTTTAGTTAAGTCAAGTGTCAAGTTCTCTACAACCGGACATTAACAAATTCCCATCTGCCTCATAACCGCGGGCACCGCTTTCGAAAGATAATACCCTACAGGGGTGTCCCAACTTAGCCCATTATAAGTTCTCACGGTCAACGAAGGATATTCCTTCTACCGGGAAGACCCGATCAGTCTCGGAATCCCGGCCATAAGACATTTCGACAATGGTAAAACAAGACCAGCAAAGCCGCCCGATTGTGCCGACAAATCCCGATAGGAGCTGCACATATCTCGTTCTCAGGGCACATCCGGATGAGCAGTCCCTACAACTAAAACCAGGCCTCAAGTTTCCCCGAGGTGGCGCTGCAAAGGGCTCTAGTTTGGACCAACACTCAGAGGAGCATTGGCCCGGGGGTTAAATAAAGATGACCCTCGGGCTCGCGAAAACCCAAGGGAAAAGGCTTAGGTGGCAAATGGTAAAACCAAGGTTGGGCCTTGCTGGAGGAGTCTTATTCAAAGCGAACTGTCAAGGGGGTCCCATAAATCACCCAACCGTGTAAGGGACGCAAACTCAAGGAACATAACACCGGTATGACGGAAACTAGGGCGGCAAGAGTGGAACAAAACACCATGCATAAGGCCGAGCCTTCCACCCTTTACCAAGTATATAGATGCATTAATTAAATAAGAGATATTGTGATAACCCAACATATCCATGTTCCAACATGGAACAAACTTCAACTTCACCTGCAACTAGCAACGCTATAAGAGGGGTTGAGCAAAAGCGATAACATAGCCAAACAACGGTTTGCTAGGAAAGCATGGTTAGAGGCTTGACATGGCAACATAGGAGGCATGATATAGCAAGTGGTAGGTATCGCGGCATGCAAAAGAGCGAGTAACTAGCAAGCAAAGATAGAAGTGATTTCGAGGGTATGGTCACCTTGCCTGAATCCCGCAAAGAAGAAGAACGAGTCCATGAAGAAGACAAACGGACGTAGTCGAACCAATCCTCACAAACGCGACGTAACCGGAACTATCAACGAGAAGCGCAACCGGAAAGAAGAAAACATCATGGTAAACAACCATCACATAAACATGTCATGATGCACAATCAAGTATGATGCATGTCCGGTTTAAAAAGGCATGGCATGGCAAAGTGCACAAACAACACTACAAATTAGTGGAGCTCAATATGCAATAACTTGCATATTGACGAAACACCACATGACTCATTTTAGTTCTCTCTTGGTTATGTACCCAACAATATTAAATGTAATTAAACATGGCAAGGGGCGAAGCATAAGTAAACTAACTATTTAGGCAAGTTTAAATGAGGCCGGAACAACAAACAGCAATTCCGGAAAACCCGCATGTGCATATTTTAGATTTGGTACTGTTCTGCCATAAACACAATTTTAATGTTGTTAAACAGCAAAATAAAGTGCACGATGTTAAACTAGGCATTTTTCCACCCCATTTACATATAAAGTTTATTAAATTTGGAGCTATGGTTATTTAGTTATAGATTAAATCATTTTAACATGTCATTTATACAAATTTAGACAAACAGCAAGTTTAAACATTTTTAACATGGATGAGAGTGGCATATTATGAAACTATGCAAAATTCTAATCATTTTATATATATAGTTTGTTTAATTTGGATGCATGCATATTTAGTTATTAACAATACAACAAAGTGGCATTCCTGTAATTATGCATGCAGTGGAAAATAACTAACACCACAGGCAGGAAAAAAACAAGCATGCGCCCGAAGCATTAGAGTGCTGCGGCCAGAAGTGGAATCAGGCCCAAGTGTGCGTGTGTGCAAAAGAAAAGAAAACAGGGCAAAACTGGGGAGCCTGGGACTCAAACCCACAACCACTCGATTGAAAACAGAGGGCACTAGCCACTGCGCTAGTATGGTGTTTGTGATACAATGGGGGATCGGCAGCAGATGAACTATTGTTCTGTGGCGAAGGACGGGGCTTTCTTCTACATGGCGGACGACTGTTTCTCGTCGGCGAAAGGAACGAACAGTGGCGACTGCTGCGGCTTCCAAGCACCGGCGGGGGTGCGGAAATAGGTGAGGGTGCGCGTGTGGGTGTGCAGATGCGTGTGCTCGGAGGTGTGCAGCAAAGGTGCAGTAAAGCACTGAAGCCAGCGACATGTGTGGGAGCAGGAGCTTGGGCCATGGCGGTGTTGCATGGCGAGGCAAGCGCTACAGCAGCGGGCGTGCGGAAACATGCTAGGGTGCGCGTGTGGTGGAGCAACGACGCGAGGTGGCAGGCAAGCAAACGCGACGGCGGCGAGGGCGGTTGAGCAGGTGCGGGCATGCGTGTTCAGCAGGGGAGGTGTGCGTGCGGACGCGCGCGTGCAGATGCATGCGGGGCTACGGGCGCGGCGAGCGAGCATGCGCGAGCATGTGGGAATAGGGAAGAGTGCGAGTGCTCTGCAGCAGCAAAACATGCGCAACTATAACTTCAGAGATCGCCGGAGCACTGCGAGCGCGGCGAAGACATTGATCGGGCAAGTGCTACGGGGTTCTACACGCCATGGAAAGAGAAGGAGTGGGAGATGCGTTACCCAGCTCACCCTAGGACACGGAGAGGTTGACGGATACGCGCCGGAGGCGACCGGGGCGAGCTCTGAACTTGGCGAAGATACTGTCCAGGAAGAAGAGGAAGAAGACATCGTCGTGGAGGTCAAACCCGAGGCCATGTGGTCACGTGCGTGGAGGCAGGGGACGGAGAGGTACTTGGCGTTCCTCTCCAGAGTGGCTGAGGGGTCGGAGGCCCGGCGATGAGCTACTCCGAGCTCGAGCTAAAGCTCGTCCGGAGCATGGTGGCCAGGGCGACGGCGTGGCGTGGCTAGCCTCACCTGGCGGCGGCGAGGGAAGGAGAGGAGAGGGATCGCTCGAGGAGGAACCCTAGGGAGCCGGTGACATGATATAAAGGGGCTAGAGACGCCGGACGGCCGTCAAATCACGCCCATGTCCGACGTGGACACGCTGGATGCACTGCCGTACAGGGGAGACGACGCTCCTGTCGCTAGCGGTCTGGATGGGCTGCTGCTGCTGCGCGAGTTGGGCTGCAGGCGCTGGTGCGCTGGGAGGCCGTCCCAGGTAAGTTTCCTTACTTAGCTTTCTGTTTAAAGAATAAACAGTTCCCAAAGGAAATGTCCAGGAGGGTTGGGGAAGAATATGAATGAAGTAGAGATATACTTGGACTCCTGGAATTATGATCCATTTGAATATATTACTTTGGTGATTTTTAAAGGAAGAAAATTAAATCAAGTTTGAATAAAATTCAAACTTGAGTCAATTTTTGACCCAACCAAAACATATTCAAATGAGCTGAAAATTGGCATAGAGGATGAAGGCATGGTTGAGAATTTATAGGAAAAGAATGAACATTATACAGCACAGAAATAATGTCACTTGAATAAATGGGTGAGAATTGAAAGGAAGAAGCTAGAGATGGGGTGTTGCACTTGATGATGGTTTAGAAGGAAAGGGCAAGATGAAACAACAAATAAGATGGGATGAGTAGTTCATGAAGATAACAGGCTCACAACAACTATGCACACTACAATGATGATCATGATGCAATGCAAAAATAAAAGAGCAAGCACAAAAGAAACACACGGTGATCACGAAAATATGGAAGTCTTCTAGAGCGTCGGTCTTGGGGCGTCACAACACTCCACCACTACAAGAGGATCTCGTCCCGAGATCTAGGATGGCACCGGAGAAAAACGGAAGAGGAAGGGGTAAAACAAAGTTGCTTCTTTGACAAACGAGTGAAACCCACAAACCTTGAGAGGTTGAACAAATCGAAAGAAAGAATACAATGGAGGTGAACGAGATTGCGAACACTGCATTAGCAGAGAAAAACAAAGAACACGATGAGAACCAAGAGCTTATGGGACAAGATAGATTTTGAAGCCACTCCGGTTAAAACAAGATAGAGTAGGATTAAGAATGATATAATTTGGAAAACACTCCGACTAAAATGGAAGGAATTGAACATGAACTTGACAAAATGAAAGCACTTGGATGAGACTCCGGTTAAAAGAGAATGATAGACACAACACTCCGATTAAATGGATAAGCAATAAAAGAACATGATCTTAAGAAAACGAGATGATTGGTCGACGAGAGCAACATCACAATGCCTCCAGGACGAATGAATAGAAGGTAGATCGTCGGAATAAGAGAACGAAGAAGGAAATGATAACTTCTACCACAATTGAATTTGGAAAGCATCCTTCCAAGAAGGTTAAAACGGAGTTGTTGGAAAACCAACAATGAAAAGAATAAGCTTGTAGCGGAATTATGGAAAAATCTCAATGTTATGAGGTGACAAACGGCCACTAAAGGAAGCCATTGATTTGAGTGAGGGCACCAAGGCGATGAAAAAAATTCTTTCACCAAGAGGATAGGAGAAAACTTGGATCATTGATAAGCACCATAATAGCAACATTCCTTAGGGAAGGCTTTAGGTGAAACATGACACAAGATAAATCCAAGGAAGAGATTGGTGGATTTAAAATATCTCATTCTTGACAACATGTGAATCATGAAACGCGAACTCAAATTGTCAAGAATGATATAACACCACCTCAAATGATAAGGTAGAACGAATTGCACTTTGGAATGCAGGAAGAAAAATATTTGAGCACTTCAAAACAAAACATGTGTTGAACACCATGCTTATTTTAGAGTATAGCTTGGCAGATCTTAGCTCCGAGAGAAATCTTGAAGAACAAAACGAGAATGAAAGGAATCCTTGACGAACCACCATGTAGAGCCTCCATGAAGAACTCCGGTAATATACGGATGATGGAAAGAAAGAGAGGTTGAAAACACAAGGTGAAGCCTTGCCATGATTTCCTTCAAACAGAGATAAAGAAGAAGCTCCGGAAAGAAAGATGAACAACTTGGAACCAAGAATTTATTCCTCAAGAACAAACTCTAAAAGAAGGAATTAAACACATGGATGAAACAATAACAAGAATGATGTTATGTGTATCCTTCACCAATTTAGATTGATGACAAGCAACGGATTTGGCATACTACTTATTCTTGTAGAAAGGATTAAGATAGATATGACGCAAACTTGGGAAGGTCTTCAACGAACCATCGGTAGGATTTGGAAACAACTAATGAATCGATATGATAACGAAGGAATAGAAATCTTGAACAAACCACCGTAAAAATTGAAAATGAAAGTAGTAAAGGCACAATACACCGGGAAGAATTAGAAAATGAATGAAGATACTTGACAGAATTTAGATACATGAGAACGAAGAGATCATGAACTGATTAGAGGCTACTTGAATGATGCACCGGTAAGATTTGGAGAACGAGAGCTGAAATCTTGAATGAATAATTCTTAGATGATGGGCTCCGCAGAATCAAACTTAAAAGACTCCTGAAATGCTCCGGATGGGTGAAAAGAATTCTCACAATCGAAAACAATTATGAGAGGATGGCAACAAGCTAGAACCATGAATCTTGAAGAGAATGAAGCAAGATTTAAGAGAAGCTCTTCTTCGGTCTTCGAAATTCGAGAATGACGACGAGAAACACCACCATGAATTGTTGAGATACTCCGGGATGAAAATTAGAAAGGTTGAACCAATGATGAAAAGAATTTGAAAGATCTTGAAGAAAGACATATGACTTATGAGAAATCATTCTTATGTCAAACTTCGAAAAGAATTTGGAATAGCTCCGGGAAAATTAGAAGAGCCAGGTAAGATCCTGGGAAAAGACCTGTGGGTTAGGGCCCACTCAAAAGAAACACCATTGAAGTTATTTTTAACAGAGAGATTGCACCGGTTAAATTAAATGGCTTGAATGAGATAACAACTTCGAGATAGCTTGAATGGATTGGGAATGGAATTGCGAATCTTCTGAGATATCTTCAGCACTCCAGATAACATGAATAGCAAGAGGTGGATGATTAAGAGATGCACCGACATGAGAAAGCATTTGAAACGAGGAAAAGAATATGATCAACACTGAAAGCTTGACTTGTGTCCACTGGAGAAGAAAAGAACGAAGAATAATAGACTTGAAGCTTCCTTAGTATCTTCATGAGATTCACCAGGTAAGAACATAGAGGAAAAGAATGAAGAGACTTCACATCAATAAAATGGATGCTTGATTAAGATATATGAGTCCTTGAAGAAAGAGGGTGGGAGGGCGGGAAAAACAAAGACAACTTGGGACGGATGAAACGAACAACGTTGGAAAAACTGAGAGGTGATCTTGCAACTGTTGAAAATGATTGGATCCACTTGAAGAGGAGCACACCGGTGAGAAGAAATTGAGATGAAAACTCGATGATCAAGATGGATTAGTATTCCCATAGAAATATGAGAACACCGCTTAGGAAAGGTATGGAATCAACACTTGACATAGAAGCAACTCGAATACCACAACTTAAAACAAAACAAGGGATTGGCTTGCAAAATAAGCCAGAAACAAACATATGATAGATCCCGTGTCGTATCATGTGTGTGTAGGAAAGATATCCTATGAGATACTTGAATTCCCACTTATAAACTCCCGAAACTTTCTGATTATGCAATCAGGTGTTGGGGATACAGGGGACACAAAATATATCACCCAAACTAACAATACCTAGATCCAGCTGTATCCATCCTTCAACACATAACCAAGAAACCTTTGGAAATCGTTTACCTCAACCTTTGAAAAGCATCCGTTATACAAGTTATGTCAATACTCCCGAACTCCCGTCCCAGTACTGGGTGGCGTCGAGGTGATCTCACCAACAACTGCATAAAAGAGATTTTCGATGTCGTCGAAGCTCAGGTATTCCGGAACTGCAACGATAAAATTGTGACGACAACACCTCGGAGCTCAACTCCCTGGGACACTGCCACAACCCCTAAATGTCAAGAGGCACCAAGAACAATGTTCTCGTCACAAAACCATCGGAACAATTCCAAGATACCTGCGTGATCCTAAAAAAACATTAGTGAAATTTGAGGAGAGTAGAGTCAAAACTTCTACGTCAGGAGGCCTCACCAGAGCGACGAAGGGGCTGAGGAGTAAAAAGAATCCTACTCTCTGATATATATAATCCTAAGACACAAAACTTTTTTTTCTAGACTCAATAACTCCAGCGATTCGATCAAGCAGGGGGCTCTTAAGTCGGGGATGGCTTTGATTACCAACTTGTAACACCCACGATGCGGCTATATCTCCCATGTGTCGGAGCACGACTTAGAGGTGTAACCACATGGTGGTTTTGTCGCAAGAAGGGTCATCTTCACACAATCACATGTAATGAACAAGAATGGGATAAAGAGTTGGCTTACAATCACCACTTCACGCAATACATAACTTAAACAATCATCATACAGAGTACAATCAAGGTCCGACTACGGAACCAGAATAAAAGAAGACAACCCCAAATGCTAGATCCCCGATCGTCCCAACTGGGCTCCACTACTGATCATCAGGAAAGTAAACATAGTAACGAACAAGGTCCTCGTCGAAGCATCACCTGTAGTGGCATCATCGGCACCTGCAACTGATTTGGTAGAATCTGTGAGTCACGAGGACTCAGCAATCTCACACCCGCGAGATCAAGACTATTTAAGCTTAAAGGTAGGACAGGGTAGTGAGGTGGAGCTGCAGCAAGCACTAACATATATGGTGGCTAACTTACGCAAATGAGAGCGAGAAGAGAAGCAAAGCACGGTCGTGAACTAGAAGTGATCAAGAAGTGATCCTAAAACTACTTACGTTCAAACATAACACAAAAACCGTGTTCACTTCCCGGACTCCGCCGAAAAGAGACCATCACGGGTACACACGCGGTTGATGTGTTTTAGTTAAGTCAAGTGTCAAGTTCTCTACAACCGGACATTAACAAATTCCCATCTGCCTCATAACCGCGGGCACCGCTTTCGAAAGATAATACCCTACAGGGGTGTCCCAACTTAGCCCATTATATGTTCTCACGGTCAACGAAGGATATTCCTTCTACCGGGAAGACCCGATCAGTCTCGGAATCCCGGCCACAAGACATTTCGACAATGGTAAAACAAGACCAGCAAAGCCGCCCGATTGTGCCGACAAATCCCGATAGGAGCTGCACATATCTCGTTCTCAGGGCACATCCGGATGAGCAGTCCCTACAACTAAAACCAGGCCTCAAGTTTCCCCGAGGTGGCGCTGCAAAGGGCTCTAGTTTGGACCAACACTCAGAGGAGCATTGGCCCGGGGGTTAAATAAAGATGACCCTCGGGCTCGCGAAAACCCAAGGGAAAAGGCTTAGGTGGCAAATGGTAAAACCAAGGTTGGGCCTTGCTGGAGGAGTCTTATTCAAAGCGAACTGTCAAGGGGGTCCCATAAATCACCCAACCGTGTAAGGGACGCAAACTCAAGGAACATAACACCGGTATGACGGAAACTAGGGCGGCAAGAGTGGAACAAAACACCATGCATAAGGCCGAGCCTTCCACCCTTTACCAAGTATATAGATGCATTAATTAAATAAGAGATATTGTGATAACCCAACATATCCATGTTCCAACATGGAACAAACTTCAACTTCACCTGCAACTAGCAACGCTATAAGAGGGGCTGAGCAAAAGCAATAACATAGCCAAACAACGGTTTGCTAGGAAAGCATGGTTAGAGGCTTGACATGGCAACATAGGAGGCATGATATAGCAAGTGGTAGGTATCGTGGCATGCAAAAGAGCGAGTAACTAGCAAGCAAAGATAGAAGTGATTTCGAGGGTATGGTCATCTTGCCTGAATCCCACAAAGAAGAAGAACGAGTCCATGAAGAAGACAAACGGACATAGTCGAACCAATCCTCACAAACGCGACGTAACCGGAACTATCAACGAGAAGCGCAACCGGAAAGAAGAAAACATCATGGTAAACAACCATCACATAAACATGTCATGATGCACAATCAAGTATGATGCATGTCCGGTTTAAAAAGGCATGGCATGGCAAAGTGCACAAACAACACTACAAATTAGTGGAGCTCAATATGCAATAACTTGCATATTGACGAAACACCACATGACTCATTTTAGTTCTCTCTTGGTTATGTACCCAACAATATTAAATGTAATTAAACATGGCAAGGGGCGAAGCATAAGTAAACTAACTATTTAGGCAAGTTTAAATGAGGCCGGAACAACAAACAGCAATTCCGGAAAACCCGCATGTGCATATTTTAGATTTGGTACTGTTCTGCCATAAACACAATTTTAATGTTGTTAAACAGCAAAATAAAGTGCACGATGTTAAACTAGGCATTTTTCCACCCCATTTACATATAAAGTTTATTAAATTTGGAGCTATGGTTATTTAGTTATAGATTAAATCATTTTAACATGTCATTTATACAAATTTAGACAAACAGCAAGTTTAAACATTTTTAACATGGATGAGAGTGGCATATTATGAAACTATGCAAAATTCTAATCATTTTATATATATAGTTTGTTTAATTTGGATGCATGCATATTTAGTTATTAACAATACAACAAAGTGGCATTCCTGTAATTATGCATGCAGTGGAAAATAACTAACACCACAGGCAGGAAAAAAACAAGCATGCGCCCGAAGCATTAGAGTGCTGCGGCCAGAAGTGGAATCAGGCCCAAGTGTGCGTGTGTGCAAAAGAAAAGAAAACAGGGCAAAACTGGGGAGCCTGGGACTCAAACCCACAACCACTCGATTGAAAACAGAGGGCACTAGCCACTGCGCTAGTATGGTGTTTGTGATACAATGGGGGATCGGCAGCAGATGAACTATTGTTCTGTGGCGAAGGACGGGGCTTTCTTCTACATGGCGGACGACTGTTTCTCGTCGGCGAAAGGAACAAACAGTGGCGACTGCTGCGGCTTCCAAGCGCCGGCGGGGGTGCGGAAATAGGTGAGGGTGCGCGTGTGGGTGTGCAGATGCGTGTGCTCGGAGGTGTGCAGCAAAGGTGCAGTAAAGCACTGAAGCCAGCGACATGTGTGGGAGCAGGAGCTTGGGCCATGGCGGTGTTGCATGGCGAGGCAAGCGCTACAGCAGCGGGCGTGCGGAAACATGCTAGGGTGCGCGTGTGGTGGAGCAACGACGCGAGGTGGCAGGCAAGCAAACGCGACGGCGGCGAGGGCGGTTGAGCAGGGGAGGTGTGCGTGCGGACGCGCGCGTGCAGATGCATGCGGGGCTACGGGCGCGGCGAGCGAGCGTGCGCGAGCATGTGGGAATAGGGAAGAGTGCGAGTGCTCTGCAGCAGCAAAACATGCGCAACTATAACTTCAGAGATCGCCGGAGCACTGCGAGCGTGGCGAAGACATTGATCTGGCAAGTGCTACGGGGTTCTACACGCCATGGAAAGAGAAGGAGCGGGACATGAGTTAGCCAGCTCACCCTAGGACACGGAGAGGTTGACGGATACGCGTCGGAGGCAACCGGGGCGAGCTCTGAACTTGGCGAAGATGCTGTCCAGGAAGAAGAGGAAGAAGACAGCGTCATGGAGGTCAAACCCGAGGCCGTGTGGTCGCGTGCATGGAGGCAGGGGACGGAGAGGTACTTAGCGTTCCTCTCCAGAGTGGCTGAGGGGTCGGAGGCGCGGCGACGAGCTACTCCGAGCTCGAGCTCAAGCTCGTCCGGAGCATGGTGGCCAGGGCGACGGCGTGGCGCGGCTAGCCTCACCTAGCGGCGGCGAGGGAAGGAGAGGAGAGGGATCGCTCGAGGTGGAACCCTAGGGAGCCGGTGACATGATATAAAGGGGCTAGAGACGTCGGACGGCCGTCAAATCACGCCCATGTCCGACGTGGACACGCTGGATGCACTGCCGTACAGGGGAGACGGCGCTCCTGTCGCTAGCGGGCTGGATGGGCTGCTGCTGCTGCGCGAGTTGGGCTGTAGGCGCTGGTGCGCTGGGAGGCCGGCCCAGGTAAGTTTCCTTACTTAGCTTTCTGTTTAAAAGAATAAACAGTTCCCAAAGGAAATGTCCAGGAGGGTTGGGGAAGAATATGAATGAAGTAGAGATATACTTGGACTCCTGGAATTATGATCCATTTGAATATATTACTTTGGTGATTTTTAAAGGAAGAAAATTATATCAAGTTTGAATTAAATTCAAACTTGAGTCAATTTTTGACCCAACCAAAACATATTCAAATGAGCTGAAAATTGGCATAGAGGATGAAGGCATGGTTGAGAATTTATAGGAAAAGAATGAACATTATACAGAACAGAAATAATGTCACTTGAATAAATGGGTGAGAACTGAAAGGAAGAAGCTAGAGATGGGGTGTTGCACTTGATGATGGTTTAGATGGAAAGGGAAAGATGAAACAACAAATAAGATGGGGATGAGTAGTTCATGAAGATAACAAGCTCACAACAACTATGCACACTACAATGATGATCATGATGCAATGCAAAAATAAAAGAGCAAGCACAAAAGAAACACACGGTGATCACGAAAATATGGAAGTCTTCTGGAGCATCGGTTTTGGGTCTTGTGTCCCCTCTGTCTTCTTACCTCGCGTCTTGAATCTCGGGACGAGATTCTTGTTTAGTGGGGGTGAGTTGTCACAGCCCTAGAATTGCTTGTAACTAATTGCATGAAAGCATTCATGTCATCATGTTTAAATTCAAGAAATTTGATTGGGGATTGATAAACCCTAGCACTAAATGAATTCAAATAGGTTCAAATAAAATCTTTTTCAATGAACCCAAAATGCTCTAAGAAAATTTCATGATTTCTGGGTAAGGTGCAAACCTCTTCTAAAAATGATGAATATATTTTTATGTCATTTTTGGATTCTTGAATTAACACAAAAGTATTTGAGTTGGAGCCATTTAAATGCTATATATATATATATTAAATGTTCCAAATACTCTGAAGTTATTTGTGGAGCTCTGTAATAGTTCATCTAACATCCACAATAATTTTCAGAATTTATTAAAATGATTTAGTGCCTAAACTAAATCAAAACAAACAAAAGAAAATAAAAAAAATAAAAACAGAAAAGAGGGAAACCTTACCTGGCGCTCACTTGCGGCCCAGCAAGTCGGCCCAGTCCACTGGCCCCTGCCAGTCATCCCCTTCATCACGCCAGGAGGACAGGGGCACGTGCCCGACGCGCGCGGCCATGCGCTCGGCCACCTCCTGCCTGCTTGCCGCTGCTGGAGTCGGCCCCGAGCACCACGCAACCCCCTGGAACCCCTCACTCATTTCCTCGCCCTCGTTTCCCTCATTTGTCTCGCTCTGTCACGCATGCCCGAATGCGCCATCGCCGCCACTCGCTGTTGCCACGTCCACCGCCACCCCCTTGCCTCGCTGACGAATCCACGAGCTCCGCCTTGACTCCCTCGACCTCCTCCACGAGCTCCGCCTTGACTCCCTCGACCTCCTCCACGAGCCTCACACTGCCGGACGCGCCGCAACAACCTCATCATCGTCGCCTTCAAGCTCGGACGCCGGAGATCGCGTCCGCCGGCTCGACGACTCCAGACCTTCCCCGAGCTCGCTAAGACCCTCGTCCGACTCGCCGTGAGCTCCTCTGCCGAACCCCCTGCCCCTATGCTCAATACCTCAGCGTAGTCCTTGTTACCGTCGAGACCGAGACCTCGCCGGCGCCGGACTTGTCGCCGTCTTCGTTGTGGCTTGCCTCCGTCGAAATCGAGCGCGTCACCGTGCTCAACACATCATCAAAAGGCCGTAGCACCCGGCCATTTACTCCGCCGTGCCCCACGGCGCCTTTCCCAACCTCGCCCGAACTCCGGCCGCTGCAAAAGTTGTCGCCGCCGTCGATTTAGTCCACTCCGGCGCGAGTTGTTGCCATCGTTGGATGCGCGAGTCTCCTAGTGTCCCTTAGTTGCAATCCACGCTCCAAACCGACACATGTAGCTCAATCCCGAGCTGAATCCGCCGCGGTTTGAGGTCGCCGCCGGCCAACTCCGGCGTGCTGACGTGGCGTCATTGGATTAGGTGCTAACCACGTTTAGTTAGAGCACAGAGCCACTAACAGTGGGCCCCACCCCAAATTAACCCTGGGATTTATTCCCTGTTTAGTTTACATTAATCCAGCAGGCCCCACAGTTCAGGTTTGACCTGGACCGCCCCCGTTGACTTGATGACATCACAGTGACGTCATGCTGACGCAGTACAGGAATTTCTGGATTAAAACAAATTCAGAAAATTCTAGAAAATAGTATAAACTTCAAAAAAATCATAGAAATTAATCTATAACTCCAAATGAAATAATTTATATATGAAAAATTATCAGAAAATCCAATCTATCCATCTGTACCATTTTCATGCATGATTAGACAACGTAACCTCACTGTTTAGTTCAAAACATGATAATGCACTATTTGAATTCATAGTTTGAGTTTGGGGTTGAAACTTTGGTTTAAAATGACTCAAACCCATCTGGTCTTAGTTGCATTAGCTCAAACACACTGATTTTGCCATGTCATTGCATGCATCATATTGTTGCATATTGACATGTAATGATTGTGTTACCGGTGTGATCATCGTGGTAGGTTCTGCCTCCGAGGATATTCACGAGTATCCAGCTGAAGGGCAGTACCCCTCTACCACTCTGTCAGGCAAGCAAAACCCCCTTGTTCATTCTGATACAATCCCACTCTCTCGCTCCTGCTCTCTTTTACTGCATTAGGACAACAACGTTTCACCTGTTACATGCTGCGTAGTTGAACCCCTTTCCTCCGCATGACCTGCCATTGCCACAGTAAATAGATGAAACTCACTAGCATGAGTAGGAGTTATTTGATCCTTGACGTGCCTACTCATTCATTCATGTTTGTCATGCCTGCTATTGCTTAGAGTTGTGTCAGGTCTGATTCATCGGGGATGAGTTGGAAAGTTGTGAACATGTCCTACTGTTGAGAGCTAAGTGTGTGAACACGATTTGGTAAAGGTAGCGGTGAGAGGCCATGTTGGAGTACATTGTGGGTTGTCTCATTGCAGCCGTCCTCAGGAACTGAGTTCTGTGTTTGTGATCCATGAATAGTTACTACCACACATTGGGCTTCGGGCGCTCCAAGCTCTCTCGACTTATTAATCAACCTGATCTCTGTCCAGGAGTTGCAACTAGTTTCTGGTGTGTGTAGGTAGTGTTAGTAGTCTACTAAGTGGCACCCAGTGCAGGTGGGCTTGGGACAGGCTAGGCACCATGGCCAGGTATACCAAGCGTCGCCCGTTTGGTGGGCTTGGAACCCTGTACACATCGTTTGGGGCCGTGAGCGACACCCTGGGCGGATCTCCTTGTGGATGGAACCCGAATAGGCGATAAACCTAGACTAGAGACTTGTGTGGTTAGTCAGGTCGTGGACGACTCCCTCGCCAGGCTTCCGGTTGAAGGTTGCCAAGATACATGACGTGTACATGGTGGTTAGTGGCGAGAGCGTGTGTGAAGAAGTACACCCCTGCAGGTTTAACATCATCTATTCGAATAGCCGTGTCCGCGGTAAAGGACTTCTGGGTTGCCTGTACAGTTCATAGATAACTTGAAGTGGATACTCTAAAATGCGCAAGATAAGCGTGAGTGCTATGGATGGCCTTCTCGTAGGGAGACGGGAGCGGATCCATAGTGGTGTATTGATATGGTGAATATGTGGACTCGTGTGCGCCACCCCAAAAGAGTTACTTGCAGTCGTAGTATAGGATAGCCACTGAGTCAAAGCTGGCTTGCTGCAGTCAAACTCCACCACCCCTTTGTTGATAGTGATGCATATGTAGATAGTTCTGATGTAAGTCTTGTTGGGTACATTTGTACTCACATTTGCTTAATTTGTGTTTTGCAGAGAGACGTCAGTCTCACTAGTAGTTCCGCGTGGACTTCGACGTTTAGCTTGTTACCTCAGCTATGATCTTGTGCCCTCGGCAGGGTCTTGTAGTTAGTCAGGCTTCTCAGCATTTTTCATTTGTAATTGTCTGTACTCAAACAACATAAGCTTCCGCATGTGCTTTTGCTTGTATGACTTGAATGCTGGGTCATGAGACCCATGTTTGTAACATCTGACTCTTCAGAGTCTTATGAATATATACTTTTGAGTCGTAGAGTTTTGTTGTGATGCCATGTTGTATTTACACATATCGAGCATATTGTGTGTATGATTGAAATGCTTGGTATGTGTGGGATCCAACAACCTAGTTGTCTGTCCTTGGTAGCCTCTCTTATGGGGAAATGTAGTCTAGTTCTTCCACTGAGCCATGGTAGCCTGCTACAGCCCGGATTCCCGGAGTCCTGTTAGCCCAGTTGCTACTGCTCCGGAACACTTAGACTGGACGACATGTGTCCTTCTTCAATCATGTGTCTATCCCTTCAGGGAAATGTCATGCCGTGTCTTTCAGAGTCATGTTAGCCTGCTACAGCCCGGATTCCCGGAGTCCTGCTAGCCCAGTTGCTACAGCCTGAATTCACTCACTAATGACCGTCACGTTCATTGCTAGGTCATGTATGCCTGTCCCTGTAAGTTAGTGCCACTTTGGGTTCACGACTAGTCATGTCGGCCCGGGTTCTCTGTCATATGGATGCTAGCGACACTATCATATACGTGAGCCAAAAGGCGCAAACGGTCCCGGGCCAGGTAAGGTGGCACCCGTGGGAATACCATGCGTGAGGCCGCAAAGTGATATGATGTGTTACATGCTAGATCGATGTGGCTTAGGATAGGGGTCCCGACAATCTATTTTGAGAGCCACTTATGGATTGCATGCCAAATATGGCAATATCTAGATCTATCCTTGCCAAGATGCCTAGCTAGGGGCGTTAAACGATAGCGCTTGTTGAGAGGCAACCCAATTTTATTTTAGTTTCTTTCTTTTTGGTTCTGTTTAGTAATAAATGATCCATCTAGCTTCTGTTTAGATGTGGTTTTGTGTTATAATTAGTGTTTGTGCCAAGTAGAACCTTTAAGAAGACTTGGGTGAAGTCTTTTTGATCTTGCTGTAAGAAACAAAAACTTTAGCGCTGACGAGACTAGCTACAATTTTTTTACTGGAGAGTGCTATTTAGTTGATTCTTTTTGAAGATGATTAATAGATAAATTACTCACGTCCAGAAATTTATTTTAGAATTTTTGGAGTTCCGTAAGTTTGCGTTAGTTACAGATTACTACACTGTTCTGTTTTTTGACAGATTCTGTTTTTCGTGTGTTGTTTGCTTATTTTGATGAATCTATGGCTAGTAATGGAGTTTATGAACCATAGAGATGTTGTAATACAGTAGATTTAACACCAATATAAATAAATAATGAGTTCATTACAGTACCTTAAGGTGGTGTTTTGTTTTCTGTTGCTAACGGAGCTCATGAGATTTTCTGTTAAGTTTTGTGTTGTGAAGTTTTCAAGTTTTGGGTAAAGATTTGATGGGCTATGGAACAAGGAGTGGCAAGAGCCTAAGCTTGGTGATGCCCAAGGCACCCCAAGGTAAAATCCAAGGACAACCAAAAATCCTAAGCTTGGGTATGTCCCGGAAGGCATCCCCTCTTTCGTGTTCGTCCATCGGTAACTTTACTTGGAGCTATATTTTTATTCACCATGTGTTTTGCTTGGAGCGTCTTGTATGATTTGAGTTTTGCTTTTCAGTTTACCACAATCATCCTTGCTGTACACACCTTTTGAGAGAGACACACATGAATCGGAATTCATTAGAATACTCTATGTTCTTCACTTATATCTTTTGAGTTAGAAATTTTGCTCTAGTGCTTCGCTTATATCTTTTTGGAGCACGGCGGTGGTTTTATTTTATAGAAATAATTGATCTCTCGTGCTTCACTTATATTATTTTGAGATTCCTTTAGAACAGCATGGTAATTTGCTTTGGTTATAAAATTAGTCCTAATATGATAGGCATCCAAGATAAAAAATTCAAAGTGCATTGAATACTAAGAGAAGTTTGATACTTGATAGTTGTTTTGAGATATAAAGGTAGTAATATTAGAAGTGTGCTAGTTGGGTAATTGTGAAATTGAGAAATACTTGTGTTGAAGTTTGCAAGTCCCGTAGCATGCACGTATGGTAAATGTTGTGGGACAAATTTGAAGCATGAGGTGTTCTTTGATTGCTTTCCTTACGAGTGGCGGTCGGGGACGAGCGATGGTCTTTTCCTACCAATCTATCCCCCTAGGAGCATGCGCATAGTGCTTGGTTAGATTTTTGCAATAAAGTTGAGTTCTTTATGACTAATGTTGTTTCCATGGATTATACGCACTCTCACCCTTCCATCATTGCTAGCCTCTTCGGTACCGTGCATTGCCCTTTCTCACCTTGAGAGTTGGTGCAAACTTCATCGGTGCATCCAAACCCCGTGATATGATACGCTCTATCATACATAAACCTCCTTATTTCTTCCTCAAAACAGCCACCATACCTACCTATTATGGCATTTTCATAGCCATTTCGAGATATATTACATGCAACTTTCCACCGTTCCGTTTATTATGGCACGCAGCATCATTGTCATATTGCCTTGCATGACCATGTAGTTGACATCGTATTTGTGGCAAAGCCACCATGCTTAATTTTTCATACATGTCACTCTTGATTCATTGCATATCCCGGTACACCGCCGGAGGCATTCACATAGAGTCATATTTTGTTCTAAGTATCGAGTTGTAATTCTTGAGTTGTAAGTAAATAAAAATGTGATGATCATCATTATTAGAGCATTGTCCCATGTGAGGAAAGGATGATGGAGACTATGATTCCCCCACAAGTCGAGATGAGACTCCGGACGAAAGAAAAGAAAAAAAAGAGGCCAAAAGAAAAAAAAAGGCCCAAATAAAAAATAAAAAAATGAGAGAAAAAGAGAGAAGGGACAATGTTACTATCCTTTTTTCCACACTTGTGCTTCAAAGTAGCACCATGATCTTCATGATAGAGAGTCTCTTATTTTGTCACTTTCATAAACTAGTGGGAATTTTTCATTATAGAACTTGGCTTGTATATTGCAATGATGGACTTCCTCAAATGCCCTAGGTCTTCGTGAGCAAGCAAGTTTGATGCACATCCACTTAGTTTCTTTTGTTGAGCTTTCATATATTTATAGCTCTAGTGCATCCGTTGCATGGAAATCCCTACCCCTTGCATTGACATCAATCAGTGGGCATCTCCTTAGCCCGTTGATTAGCCGCGTCAATGTGAGACTTTCTCCTTTTTTGTCTTCTCACACAACCTCAATCATTATATTCTATTCCACCCATAGTGCTATGTCCATGGCTCGCGCTCATATATTGCATAGAAGTTGAAAGATTTTGAAAAGGCTAAGTATGAAACAATTGCTTGGCTTGTCATCGGGGTTGTGCATGATGAGAGCATTTTGTGTGACGAAAATGAAGCATGGCCAAACTATATGATTTTGTAGGGATAAGCTTTCTTTGGCTATGTTATTTTGATAAGCATAATTGCTCTGTTAGCATGCTTGAAGTATTATTATTTTTATGCCAACATTAAACTTTTGTCTTGAATGTTTCGCATCTGAACATTCATGCCACAATAAAGAAAATTACATTGAAGAATATGCTAGAAAGCATTCCACATCAAAAATTCTATTTTTATCATTTACCTACTCGAGGATGAGCAGGAATTAAGCTTGGGATGCTTGATACGTCTCCAAGGTATCTATAATTTTTTATTGTTCCATGCTATTATATATTCTGTTTTGGATGTTTAATGGGCTTTATTATACACTTTTATAATGTTTTTGGGACTAACCAATAAACCCAAGACCTAGTGCAAAATGCTGTTTTTTTGCCTATTTCAGTGTTTCGCAGAAAAGGAATATCAAACGGAGTCCAAACGGAATGAAACCTTCGGGAACGTGACTTTTGGAACAAACATGATCCAGAGGACTTGGAGTGGGCGTCAAGAAACAACCAAGGAGGCCACGAGGTAGGGAGGCGCGCCTGCCCCCCTGGGCGCGCCCCCACCCTCGTGGGCCCCTCGTGGCTCCACCGACCAACTTCTTCCTCATATATATACCTACGTACCCCGAAATCATCCAGGTGTTGGGGAACGTAGTAATTTCAAAAAATTTCCTACGCACACGCAAGATCATGGTGATGCATAGCAACGAGAGGGGAGAGTGTTGTCTACGTACCCTCGTAGACCGAAGCGGAAGCGTTGACACAACGTAGAGGAAGTAGTCGTACGTTCTCCTCGCGATCCAACCGATCACAGCACCGTTACTCCGGCACCTCCGAGTTCTTGGCACACGTTCAGCTCGATGACGATCCCCAGGCTCCGATCCAGCAAAGCGTCGGGAAAGAGTTCCGTCAGCACGACGGCGTGGTGACGATCTTGATGTGTTACCGGCGCAGGGCTTCGCCTAAGCACTGCAACGATATGACCGAGGTGGAATTTGGTGGAAGGGGGCACCGCACACGGCTAAGGAAAGATCTCAATGATCAATTGTGTGTCTATGGGGTGCCCCTTGCCTCAGTATATAAAGGATGGAGGAGGAGGAGGCCGGCCAAGCCAATTGGTGCGGCCAAGATATGGAGTCCTACTAGGACTCCAAGTCCTAATAGGAGTCCACCAAGAGAGGAGGAAGGGAGAAGGAATAGGAGGAGTAGGAAAGGTGGCCGGCCCCCTTTTCCCTAGTTCAATTCGGACTAGAGGGGAGGGGGGGCGCAGCAGCCTTTTCCTCTTCCCACTAAAGCCCATCAAGGCCCATTACTTCTCCCGTAATCCCGTAACTCCCCGGTACCTCCGAAAATACCCGAACCACTCAGAACCCTTCCGATGTCCGAATATAGTCGTCCAATATATCGATCTTTACGTCTCGACCATTTCGAGACTCCTCCTCATGTCCCCGATCTCATCCGGGACTCCGAACTCCTTCGGTACATCAAAACTCATAAACTCATAATATAACTGTCATCGAAACCTTAAGCGTGCGGACCCTACGGTTCGAGAACAATGTAGACATGACCGAGACACATCTCCGGTCAATAACCAATAGCGGGACCTGGATGCCCATATTGGCTCCTACATATTCTGCGAAGATCTTTATCGGTCAGACCGCATAACAACATACGTTGTTCCCTTTGTCATCGGTATGTTACTTGCCCGAGATTCGATCGTCGGTATCCAATACCTAGTTCAATCTCGTTACCGGAAAGTCTCTTTACTCGTTCCATAATACATCATCTCGCAACTAACTCATTGGTTGCAATGCTTGCAAGGCTTTATGTGATGTGCATTACCGAGAAGGCCCTGAGATACCTCTCCAACAATCGGAGTGACAAATCCTAATCTCGAAATACGCCAACCCAACATGTACCTTCGGAGACACCTGTAGAGCACCTTTATAATCACCCAGTTACGTTGTGACGTTTGGTAGCACACAAAGTGTTCCTACGGTAAACGGGAGTTGCATAATCTCATAGTTAAAGGAACATGTATAAGTCATGGATAAAAGCAATAGCAACATACTAAACGATCGGGTGCTATGCTAATGGAATGGGTCATGTCAATCAGATCATTCAACTAATGATGTGATCTCGTTAATCAAATAACAACTCTTTGTTGATGGTTAGGAAACATAACCATCTTTGATTAATGAGCTAGTCAAGTAGAGGCATACTAGTGACACTCTGTTTGTCTATGTATTCACACATGTATTATGTTTCCAGTTAATACAATTCTAGCATGAATAATAAACATTTATCATGATATAAGGAAATAAATAATAACTTTATTATTGCCTCTAGGGCATATTTCCTTCAGTCTCCCACTTGCACTAGAGTCAATAATCTAGATCACATCACCATGTGATTAACATCAATAGTTCACATCATCATGTGATTAACACCCATAGTTCACATCGCTATGTGACCGACACCCAAAGGGTTTACTAGATTCAGTAATCTAGTTTACATCGCTATGTAATTAACACCCAAAGAGTACTAAGGTGTGATCATGTTTTGCTTGTGAGAGAATCTTAGTCAACGGGTCTGCTACATTCAGATCCGCATGTACTTTGCAAATTTCTATGTCAACAATGCTCTGCATGGAGCTACTCTAGCTAATTGCTCCCACTTTCAATATGTATCCAGATTGAGACTTTAGAGTCATCTGGATCAGTGTCAAAACTTGCATCGACGTAACTCTTTACGACGAACCTTTTTGTCACCCCCATAATCGAGAAACATATACTTATTCCACTAAGGATAATTTTGACCGCCGTCCAGTGATCTACTCCTAGATCACTATTGTACTCCCGTGCCAATCTCAGGGTAGGGTATACAATAGGTCTGGTACACAGCATGGCATACTTTATAGAACCTATGGCCAAAGCATAGGGAATGACTTTCATTCTCTTTCTATCTTCTGCCGTGGTCGGGCTTTGAGTCTTACTCAATTTCACACCTTGTAATACAGGCAAGAACTCTTTCTTTGACTGTTCCATTTTGAACTACTTCAAAAAAATTTCAAGGTATGTACTTATTGAAAAACTTATCAAGCGTCTTGATCTATCTCTATAGATCTTGATGCTCAATATGTAAGTAGCTTCCCCGAGGTCTTTCTTTGAAAAACTCTTTTCAAACACTCCTTTATGCTTTGCAGAATAATTCTACATTATTTCCGATCAACAATATGTCATTCACATATACTTATCAGAAATGCTGTAGTGCTCCCACTCACTTTCTTGTAAATACAGGCTTCTCCAAAAGTCTGTATAAAACCAAATGCTTTGATCACACTATCAAAGCGTTTATTCCAACTCCGAGAGGCTTGCACCAGTCCATAAATGGATCGTTGGAGCTTGCACACTTTGTTAGCTCCCTTTGGATCGACAAAACCTTCTGGTTGCATCATATACAACTCTTCTTCCAGAAATCCATTCAGGAATGCAGTTTTGACATCCATTTGCCAAATTTCATAATCATAAAATGCGGCAACTGCTAACATGATTCGGACAGACTTAAGCATCGCTACGGGTGAGAAAGTCTCATCGTAGTCAATCCCTTGAACTTGTCGAAAACCTTTTGCAACAAGTCGAGCTTTATAGACAGTAACATTACCATCAGCGTCAGTCTTCTTCTTAAAAATCCATTTATTCTCAATTGCTTGCCGATCATCGGGCAAGTCAACCAAAGTCCACACTTTGTTCTCATACATGGATCCCATCTCAGATTTCGTGGCCTCAAGCCACTTTGCGGAATCTGGGCTCACCATCGCTTCTTCATAGTTCGTAGGTTCATCATGGTTTAGTAACATGACTTCCAAAATAGGATTACCGTACCACTCTGGTGCGGATCTTACTCTGGTTGATCTACGAAGTTCAGTAGAAACTTGATCTGAAGTTTCATGATCATTATCATTAGCTTCCTCCCTATTTGATGTAGGTGTCACAGAAACAGATTTCTGTGCTGTACTACTTCTCAATAAGGGAGTAGATACTGTTATCAAGTTCTACGTTCCTCCCACTCACTTCTTTCGAGAGAAACTCCTTCTCTAGAAAGTTTCCGACTTTAGCAACAAAAATTTTGCCTTCGGATCTGTGATAGAAGGTATACCCAACAGTCTCCTTTGGGTATCCTATGAAGACACATTTTTCCGATTTGGGTTCGAGCTTATCAGGTTGAAACTTTTTCACATAAGCATCGTAACCCCAAACTTTAAGAAACGACAACCTTGGTTTCTTGCCAAACCACAGTTCATTTTGTGTCGTCTCAACGGACTTTAGATGGTGCCCCTTTTAACGTGAATGCAGCTGTCTCTAATGCATGATCCCAAAATGATATTGGTAAATCGGTAAGAAACATCATAGATTGTACTATATCCAATAAAGTACGGTTATGACGTTCGGACACACCATTATGCTGTGGTGTTCCAGGTGGCATGAATTTGTGAAACTATTCCACATTGTTTTAATTGAAGACCAAACTCGTAACTCAAATATTTGTCTCCGCGATCAGATCGTAGAATCCTTATTTTCTTGTCACGATGATTTTCACTTCACTCTAAAATTCTATGAACTTTTCAAACGTTTCAGACTTATGTTTCATCAAGTAGATATACCCATATCTGCTCAAATCATCTGTGAAGGTTAGAAAATAATGATACTTGTCGCGAGCCTTAATATTCATCGGACCATATACATCAGTATGTATGATTTCCAACAAATCTGTTGCTTGCTCCATTGTTCCGGAGAACGGCGTTTTAGTCATCTTGCCCAAGAGGCATGGTTCGCAAGCATCAAGTGATTCATAATCAAGTGATTCCAAAATCCCATCAGCATGGAGTTTCTTCATGCGCTTTACACCATTATGACCTAAACGGCAGTGCCACAAATAGGTTGCACTATCATTATTAACTTCGCATCTTTTGGTTTCAATATTATGAATATGTGTATCACTACGATCGAGATCCAATGAACTATTTTCATTGGTGTGTATGACCATAGAAGGTTTTATTCATGTAAACAGAACAACAATTGTTCTCTAACTTAAATGAATAACTGTATTGCAATTAACATGATCAAATCATGCTCAACGCAAACACCAAATAACACTTATTTAGTTTCAACACTAATCCCGAAAATATAGGGAGTGTGTGATGATGATCATATCAATCTTGGAACCACTTCCAACACACATCGTCACCTTGCCCTTTAACTAGTCATTGTTCATTCTGCAACTCCCGTTTCGAGTTACTAATCTTTAGCAACTTGAACTAGTACCAAATACTGAAGGGTTGCTATGAACACTAGTAAAGTACACATCAATAACATGTATATCAAATATACTTATGTTCATTTTGCCATCCTTCTTATCCACCAATCACTTGGGGTAGTTCCGCTTCCAGTGACCAGTCCCTTTGCAGTAGAAGCACTTAGTCTTAGGCTTAGGACCATACTTGGGCTTTTTCACTTGAGCAGCAACTTGCTTGCCGTTCTTCTTGAAGTTCCCCTTCTTTCCTTTTGCCCTTTTCTTGAAACTAGTGATCTTGTCAACCATCAACACTTGATGTTTTTCTTTGATTTCTACCTTCGCTGATTTTAGCATCGCGAAGAGCTTGGGAATATTTTCCGTTATCCCTTGCATATTATAGTTCATCACGAAGTTCTACTAACTTGGTGATGGTGACTAGAGAATTCTGTCAATCACTATCTTATCTGGAAGATTAACTCCCACTTGATTCAAGCGATTGTAGTACCCAGACAATCTGAGCACATGCTCACTAGTTGAGCGATTCTCCTCCATCTTTTAGCTATAGAACTTGTTGGAGACTTCATATCTCTCAACTCGGGTATTTGCTTGAAATATTAACTTCAACTCCTAGAACATCTCATATGCTCCATGACGTTCAAAACGTCTTTGAAGTCCCGATTCTAAGCAGTTAAGCATGGTGCACTAAACTATTAAGTAGTCATCATATTGAGCTAGCAAAACGTTCATAATGTCTGCATCTGCTCCTGCAATAGGTCCAGTCACCTAGCGGTGCATCAAGGACATAATTCTTCTGTGCAGCAATGAGGATAAACCTCAGATCACGGATCCAATCCGCATCATTGCTACTATCATTTTTCAACACAATTTTCTCTAGGAACATATCAAAATAAACATAGGGAAGTAACAACGCGAGCTATTGATCTACAACATAGATATGCTAATACTACCAGGACTAAGTTCATGATAAATTAAAGTTCAATTAATCATATTACTTAAGAACTCCCACTTAGATAGACATCCCTCTAATCCTCTAAGTGATCACGTGATCCAAATCAACTAAACCATGTCCGATCATCACGTGAGATGGAGTAGTTTCAATGGTGAACATCACTATGTTGATCATATCTACTATATGATTCACGCTCGACCTTTCGGTCTCCGTGTTCCGAGGCCATATCTGTTATATGCTAGGCTCGTCAAGTATAACCTGAGTATTCCGCGTGTGCAACTGTTTTGCACCCGTTGTATTTGAACGTAGAGCCTATCACACCCGATCATCACGTGGTGTCTCAGCACGAAGAACTTTCGCAACGGTGCATACTCAGGGAGAACACTTCTTGATAATTAGTGAGAGATCATCTTATAATGCTACCGTCAATCAAAGCAAGATAAGATGCATAAAAAGATAAACATCACATGCAATCAAAATAAGTGATATGATATGGTCATCATCATCTTGTGCTTGTGATCTCCATCTCCGAAGCACCGTCATGATCACCATCGTCACCGGGGCGACACCTTGATCTCCATCGTAGCATCGTTGTCGTCTCGCCAATCTTATGCTTCCACCACTATCACTACCGCTTAGTAATAAAGTAAAGCATTACATCGCGATTGCATTGCATACAATAAAGCAACAACCATATGGCTCCTGCCAGTTGCCGATAACTCGGTTACAAAACATGATCATCTCATACAATAAAATTTAGCATCATGTCTTGACCATATCACAACACAACATGCCCTGCAAAAACAAGTTAGACGTCCTCTACTTTGTTGTTGCAAGTTTTACGTGGCTGTTACGGGCTTGAGCAAGAACTCATCTTACCTACGCATCAAAACCACAACGTTAGTTTGTCAAATAGACTCCGTTTTAACCTTCTCAAGGACCGGGCGTAGCCACACTTGGTTCAACTAAAGTTGGAGAGATAGTCTTCCGCAAGCCATCTATGTGCAAAGCACGTCGAGGGAACCGGTCTCGCGTAAGCGTACGCGTAAGGTTGGTCCGGATCGTCTCGTCCAACAATACCGCCGAACCAAAGTATGACATGCTGGTAGGCAGTATGACTTGTATCGTCCACAACTTACTTGTGTTCTACTCGTGCAAATAACATCAAACCATAAAAACCTAGGCTCGGATGCCACTGTTGGGGAACGTAGTAATTTCAAAAAATTTCCTACGCACACGCAAGATCATGGTGATGCATAGCAACGAGAGGGGAGAGTGTTGTCTACGTACCCTCGTAGACCGAAGCGGAAGCGTTGACACAACGTAGAGGAAGTAGTCGTACGTTCTCCTCGCGATCCAACCGATCACAGCACCGTTACTCCGGCACCTCCGAGTTCTTGGCACACGTTCAGCTCGATGACGATCCCCAGGCTCCGATCCAGCAAACCGTCGGGAAAGAGTTCCGTCAGCACGACGACGTGGTGACGATCTTGATGTGTTACCGGCGCAGGGCTTCGCCTAAGCACTGCAACGATATGACCGAGGTGGAATTTGGTGGAAGGGGGCACCGCACACGGCTAAGGAAAGATCTCAATGATCAATTGTGTGTCTATGGGGTGCCCCTTGCCTCAGTATATAAAGGATGGAGGAGGAGGAGGCCGGCCAAGCCAATTGGTGCGGCCAAGATATGGAGTCCTACTAGGACTCCAAGTCCTAGTAGGAGTCCACCAAGAGAGGAGGAAGGGAGAAGGAATAGGAGGAGTAGGAAATATGGCCGGCCCCCTTTTCCCTAGTTCAATTCGGACTAGAGGGGAGGGGGGGCGCAGCAGCCTTTTCCTCTTCCCACTAAAGCCCATCAAGGCCCATTACTTCTCCCGTAATCCCGTAACTCCCCGGTACCTCCGAAAATACCCGAACCACTCAGAACCCTTCCGATGTCCGAATATAGTCATCCAATATATCGATCTTTACGTCTTGACCATTTTGAGACTCCTCGTCATGTCCCCGATCTCATCCGGGACTCCGAACTCCTTCGGTACATCAAAACTCATAAACTCATAATATAACTGTCATCGAAACCTTAAGCGTGCGGACCCTACGGTTCGAGAACAATGTAGACATGACCGAGACACATCTCCGGTCAATAACCAATAGCGGGACCTGGATGCCCATATTGGCTCCTACATATTCTGCGAAGATCTTTATCGGTCAGACCGCATAACAACATACGTTGTTCCCTTTGTCATCGGTATGTTACTTGCCCGAGATTCGATCGTCGGTATCCAATACCTAGTTCAATCTCGTTACCGGCAAGTCTCTTTACTCGTTCCGTAATACATCATCTCGCAACTAACTCATTGGTTGCAATGCTTGCAAGGCTTTATGTGATGTGCATTACCGAGAAGGCCCTGAGATACCTCTCCGACAATCGGAGTGACAAATCCTAATCTCGAAATACGCCAACCCAACATGTACCTTCGGAGACACCTGTAGAGCACCTTTATAATCACCCAGTTACGTTGTGACGTTTGGTAGCACACAAAGTGTTCCTACGGTAAACGGGAGTTGCATAATCTCATAGTTAAAGGAACATGTATAAGTCATGGATAAAAGCAATAGCAACATACTAAACGATCGGGTGCTATGCTAATGGGATGGGTCATGTCAATCAGATCATTCAACTAATGATGTGATCTCGTTAATCAAATAACAACTCTTTGTTGATGGTTAGGAAACATAACCATCTTTGATTAATGAGCTAGTCAAGTAGAGGCATACTAGTGACACTCTGTTTGTCTATGTATTCACACATGTATTATGTTTCCAGTTAATACAATTCTAGCATGAATAATAAACATTTATCATGATATAAGGAAATAAATAATAACTTTATTATTGCCTCTAGGGCATATTTCCTTCACCAGGAGCACCACGAAAACCTATTTCCACCGCCGCAACATTCTGTACCCGTGAGATCCCATTTGGAGCCTTTTCTGGCGCTCCGACGGACGGGGCATCGATCATGGAGGGCTTCTACATCAACACCATAGCCTCTCCGATAATGTGTGAGTAGTTTACCACAGACCTTCGGGTCCATAGTTATTAGCTAGATGGCTTCTTCTCTCTCTTTGGATCTCAATACAAAGTTCTCCTTGATCTTCTTGGAGATCTATTCGATGTAACTCCTTTTGCGGTGTGTTTTTCGAGATCTGATGAATTGTGGGTTTATGATCAAGATTATCTATGAACAATATTTGAATCTTCACTGAATTCTTTTATGTATGATTGGTTATCTTTGCAAGTCTCTTCGAATTATCAGTTTGGGTTGGCCTACTAGATTGATCTTTGTTGCAATGGAAGAAGTGCTTAGCTTTGGATTCAATCTTGCAGTGTCCTTTCCCAGTGACAGCAGGGGCAGCAAGGCACGTATTGTATTTTTGCCATCGAGGATAAAAAGATGGGGTTTATATCATATTGCTTGAGTTTATCCCTCTACATCATGTCATCTTACCTAATGCGTTACTCTGTTCTTATGAACTTAATACTCTAGATGCATGATGGTCGATGTGTGGAGTAATAGTAGTAGATGCAGGCAGGAGTCGGTCTACTTGTCACGGAGGTGATGCCTATATACATAATCATGCCTATATATTCTCATAATTATGCACTTTTCTATCAATTTCTCAACAGTAATTTGTTCACCCACCGTAATACTTATGCTATCTTGAGAGAAGCCACTTGTGAAACCTATGGCCCCCTAGTCTATTTTCCATCATATAAGTTTCCAGTTTATTTTTACTATGCAATCTTTACTTTCAATATTTATCATAAAAATACCAAAAATATTATCATCTCTATCAGATCTCACTTCTGCAAATGGCCGTGAAGGGATTGACAACCCCTTTATCGCATTGGTTGCAAGGTTCTTATTTTTTTGTAGGTACGAGGGACTTGCGTGTGGCCCTCCTACTAGATTGATACCTTGGTTCTCAAAAGCTGAGGGAAATACTTACGTTACTTTGCTGCATCACCCTTTCCTCTTCAAGGGGAAACCCAACGCATGCTCAAGAGGTAGCAACCGGCGGAGGGGGATATGCCCGGATCTGTAACCAGCGGTGAGGATAGAAAGACAGTGTTTTTTTAAGGGAGAAAGACAGTGTTACGGCCGCTATCTTGTTTAGATCTCGAGAGGATGAGAGTGTGTGAATAGAGCAACCCTAGCAAGAAAGCGCGGAGGCTCCGGCCTATATATACTTAGTGGGTAGGTTTCCTTTTTCACTCCATCAAAACAATCATTTAAGATTGTGCACATGCTAGGTCGCCATTTTTTTGAGTTGTTGATTGTTTTTGAGATAGCTACCCGCTTATTACAAGTGGGGTTACGGTGTGCCAGGTCGCACTTTGTATCATTCAAGTCTGGTACAAGACCCTCCATTAAATGAATGACCACCCCCTCATAAAATTTGTGAACAAGCCCACGGCTAAAATTATCGAAAACGTGGGCTGCCCCAACATGCATTATTATTTATATCTATGTGGGAGTATCCTCAAAACAAAATGTGAGAGTACAATATTTATTGGGCCCCTTTGTAATTGGTGCTAAATTTTTACCAAAGATTTAATTGACAAAATGTTAGTGCATGTTAACAAAAATTATATCGTTTGATTCATATGTGACCATAGTTTTCAATTATGTAATTTTCTGTGACATGCATGAACATCTGGTTAGTTAAATTTATAGTCAAAATTTGGCAAGGTGCATTAAATCAACACATGCAAGTATTAAAAGGAGAGTCACGGCATGCATCCATGCGTTGTAATTAATGCATCGGTAACCGCAAATTATTGAAATATATTGAGTGCAGTGCTTTGATGTGTCGCGTCAACTCGTACAAGACTGAGAAGTTTGATTACTACAACGTCCTCTCGCCTTAACCGCACCTGCCTTTGGCTGCATGACAGGTGGGCCACCCACCTGTTGGGCCCACCTGTCATACACGCAAAGGCAAGAGCAGTAAGTCAATGAGCTGCATCCGTCCCTCGCTGAGGGAGTCCTGGACTAAGGGGTCCTTGGGCGTCCGACCTGTTATCTACTGGGCTGGACTAATGGGCTGTGAAGGCGTGAAGGCCGAAGACTATACCCGTGTCCGGATTGGACTCTACTTGGCGTGGAAGACAAGCTTGGCAACCGACTATAAAGATTCCCTCTTATGTAACCGACTCCATGTAACCCTAGATCTCTCCGGTGTCTATACAAACTGAAGAGCATAGTCCAGATAGGACAGATTCATTACCATATACTCATAGGCTAGACCTCTAGGGTTTAGCCATTACGATCTCGTGGTAGATCAACTCTTGTAACACTCATAGTCATCAAGATCAATCAAGCAGGAAGTAGGGTATTACCTCGATAGAGAGGGCCCGAACCTGGGTAAACATTGTGTCCCTCGTCTCCTGTTACCATCGATCCTAGACGCACAGTTCTGGACCCCCTACCCGAGATCCGCCGATTTTGACACCGACATTGGTGCTTTCATTGAGAGTTCCACTGTGTCGTCGACAAAGGACTCGATGGCCCCTTCGATCGTCAGTAACGACATGGTCCAGGGAGAAACCTTCCTCCCGGGACAGATCTTCGTATTCAGCGGCTTCGTACTGCAGGCCAACTCGCTTGGCCATCTGGAACAGATTCGTAGCTACGCCCCTGGCCATCAGGTCAGATTCAGAAGACTAAACTACGTCGCGGACATCCGTGGAGACTTGATCTTTGACGGATTCGAGACCGCGGCAACCGCTCCCCTTCGCCCCCATGAACATGGCTTAAACCTGTCATCAGGCTGTATCCAGGAGATAACTCCTGTAACAACTCTGGCCTTAGACCTGGAGCAGATCAAGTCATCCGAAGACAGGAAACTCAACCCCATCACGGGGGCTACCGATTCGGCGGCGTTGGAGCCGTATGCAGATTCCACTTCGTACGATACTTGCATCAACGGAACCCCGGACTTGTCTCCGGTATCGAGTTCCGAACCCTGCGAGCCCGCGGATACCAAACTCGATCGGCTATCGATTTTAAAGTTCAGCGTCGTGGATATCTTCCAACGCTCCCCCATGGGCGACCTCCTAAACTCGCTAAAAAGCCTATCCCTGGCAGACGGCTCGTCGCCGAACTATGTTCGGTTCGACCTTATGGCGGATGATGGAGAATTTTGCTTCCCACCCGCCACCCACTTCATAGCCACCGTCGAAGACCCAACCAACACGCCTGACCCCTGCTCCGAACACATCGACGGTCTGGACGACGATGAGGGGCAAAGCCAGAGCTTACTATCCGCTAGACGTGGGGTGACCACTTCCTGGTATGACGTGTGTATGGTGGACACACCCAACGACGATCTCGACGATGACAAGGAGGATCCAGTCGAGGATAAACCTCATGGTACACAGTCTGTTGGGGATATTACTACTGGGCGTAAACTGGCCTACCTGGGCCGGGTTAACTTCATCAGTAGTCCAAAGGTGTTAAAGCCCAGAAGCTAGATAAAGGCCCAAGGCCATAGTTGATTCAGCATTGTAGCCGTAAACCGGCGTGTATATGAACTTGTATTGTAAGTTAGGAATAATGAGAGACCAACCCGGGTACGAGTATGAACCGGAGATTGGGACTATGTGAACCGACGGGCGTTACCTGTGTATATAAGGGGATGACTTGATAGCAGTTCAAGAGAGACAACCACAACTCGAGACTTAGGCGAAGCTTGTTTGCTCCCTAATCATCGAAACCTCATCAATTCCATCACAAACTAGACGTAGGCTTTTACCTTCATCGAAGGGGCCGAACTAGTATAAACTCTCTGTGTCCCTATGTCCGCTTTAACCCCTTCGAGTTAACCCGTTGCGATGGCTCCACGACTAAGTCCTTTCGCTAGGACATCTGCCGTGACAAACCCACGACAGTTGGGGCCCATCGTGGGGCTATCGCACGATGGTTTCAAGTTCTTGGAGGGCCGCTTTGAAGGACTCGAGGGATACGCCGTGGGCCGGATGACCAAGAGTTGTCGCGGCAGGATCTACATCGACGATGCAGGCTGGGGCCCCGAGGCCGGCTCAATTGAGTACGGGTACCGGGTCCCCTTTGGTGGCATACACGTCTTCATCGGCAAGATTGGTGAACCGGGCCCTAAGCTGGACACCTGCACCGACCTCGTCGAGACAGCTCAGCGTGCGCGACCTGCCCGGGCTAAACCGGCCGTGAAACGTGCCTTCGTGGGAGTCATCCATGGAGGAAGCTATGAGGACGGATCAGGATCTGGTGGTGAAACCGTCGTTTACTCTAGCGACGAGTCATCGACCGGAGAAACTGAGTCGTTGTATCAGCTACAAGATGGCCGGATTGGGGGCTGTTCCGATGGCGACAGTATTCCGGACCCCTCCGATCTGCCCAACCGAGTTGGAATATTCATGGCCAGTACACAAGTGGCGCTCCATTCATCGACGGCCGCGGCAATGGTTTCCGGTTCAGCAGCGGCAACGGCTGCCTGAGCAGGAGGCTCTGTGCGCCCGCCGGCTCAAGTGTTATCCGATCTATTCGACGCATTGGCTGCGCTCATGGCGGAGGCTAATCCGGCGGATCAGGATGCTCATAACGTAGAGATCGCAAAGGTGAGAGAGCATATTACCCAGGCCAAAGCGAATCTGGCAGCTGAAGAGGTCAGGATGATTGCGGAGCGGGCCGCTTTGGACGCGCAAGCTTATAAAATCATGCTGGACCAGAGCGCTTCACAGCAAGTCATGAGGAGGAAGTACCGATCTCGTTTGCCCTCAGTTTTTGAAGGAAGGGACCTTTTCAACACCCCTGGAGCGGGAACCAATAATCCGCCGGTGGTAAACCGGGCGGAGGCACCTGTGACAGGCGCGCCGGTTCAGCTCCGTTTAATAGATCTGCCTCGTCATAATACTGGTGTACCGCAAGCTATGCCTACGCCATCGGGTCACTACTCTAATCCGCTGGATAACCTCGTTGCGGCTGCGGCACGGCTGGAGGCTATTCCAGTTGAAGGTGATTCATTACAGGCGATAGAGACGCGCCGGGTCAAGGAGCTCCTTAGGACGGCTTTGGTCCAACAGGAAGCATATTCATACAGCCGCGACCGGATTCATTCTACCCCACGTCCGACCCAGAGTTATAGCAGGCATATGGAGGAACCAGCTGTGTCGAGTAACGCGCGGCGTGGAGCGCCCCGTGGCAACAATCCGGCCGGTGGTGTCGACAATGCCCAGGAGGTGGTGGACCGGGCCCGAGCGCGCAGGGAGGCCGAGTTAGCAGCACAACATCAGACTCGTCAGCTTACGCCAATTCGTCCCACCACTTCGGTTGAACCGGGACTCACTTCTAGCGCTTTGGGAGTGCCTTGCCTTGTCCCCGCTTTACGCAATGTGCGCCTGCCCAAGGATTTTAAGGGCCCGCGCAAGGTGCCAAACTATACGGCGGATCAACCCCCAGAGACATGGGTGGAGAGTTATGAGATGGCCATGGAGATGGTTGATGTGGATGAGGCGGCATGTGCAAAATATCTCACCATGATGCTTGAAGGGACAACCCGTACTTGGTTAAAGAGCCTGCCGCCCAATTCTATCGGTTCATGGGCCAGTTGCAGGCCGAGTTCATCAATAATTTCAAAGATACTTGTAAACAGCCCATGTCGATAGTAGATTTAGCTGCCTGTGTCCAGGAGGAAGGAGAATCAACTACTCATTGGGTGCGCCAGGTTTCACAAGTCCTGCATTCATCAGACCGCATCAATGCTGACACCGTAGTTATAACCTTGGAAGGTAATTGCCGGTTTGGACCCATGAAGCTGAAGTTAGGATGGATGAAGTGTCATTGTACCAAGGATCCCGAGTCTGACGATGAAAAGACAGGGAAGGGAAAGAAGAACAACAACTTCAAAGGTCAGCAGCATCACTCAGCAGGAAACGGTGGTGGAGGCAAGCGTAAAGCGGATGGCAGCATGGATTTTGTGGCTAATACTAACGTGCAGGACAGGGGCCAGCGACGTAAGGGCAAAAACCATAGTGGAGCGCCTAGTCCTAATCCGGAACGCTTAAACTATCTGTTGAACCAGCCCTGTCCAAAGCATGGGACAAGGGAGGAACCAGCAAACCACCTTTGGAAGGATTGCTATATTATGCAGGAGTTCAAGAGCTCCAGTGCCTTCCGGTATGACCCCAGCTCTGGTGGTGGTTCTGGATCTGGGCCGGGTCATGGTGGAGGAAATCCGGGTTCAGGGTTTAATGGTAATCCGGGCGGACATAACAATCAGCATAATCAAAATAACCAGGGTGGTCACAATCAGCAACAGCAGCAGTCGTGTTACCAGAGAAATCCAAAGCAACTAAATAGTGGGCAATATCATGTATTCACCACTAGCTTGGACAAGCCGGACCGGAAGATCCAGAAGTGGGCAGTTAATTCTGTTGAACCGGCCGTGCCCCGGTATCTGCGCTGGTCAGAGCAGCGAATCATATGGAGCAGAGAGGATCACCCTCCCCGGGTTGACAATCCGGGTCAGTTGGCTTTAGTGGTGGCGCCTCAGGTGGGAGGTTATAGGTTCACCAAGGTGCTCATGGATGGAGGTAGCAGTATTAACATCTTATACTATGAGACTTCCCGTCGAATGGGGCTAACAGATAAAGATCTCCGACCTTCGAATACGGTTTTTCATGGTGTGGTACCTGGCAAGTCAGCATACCCCGTTGGGAAGATAGCGTTGGAAGTGGCCTTTGGAGATGATCACGATTCCCGATCAGAGACACTGATGTTCGAGGTGGTGAAAATCCAAAGCCCGTATCACGCCCTGTTCGGTAGACCGGCCTAAGCCAAATTCATGGCACGACCCTGCTATGTGTATCTGCAGCTCAAGATGCCAGGTCATAAGGGGACCATCACGGTTCACGGAAGCCGCAAGGTCACTTTGGAATGTGAAGAAGGAGATGCGGCTTACGCAGAATCGGTTTGTACCACCGAAGATCTCAAGTATTATAAGGACAATGTTGATCCGACGGATATGACTCCTTTAAAGAAACCAACTACGGAGCATGATCCGGCCCTGAAGTTTACATCAGTCGCTGAGACTAAGCTTGTTGACTTCGTACCTGGCGATTTGTCCAAGCAGTTCAGCATCAGTGCCAATCTGGATCCGAAATAGGAAAGCGCGCTCATCGAGTTCATCCGTGAGAATCGGGACATCTTTGCATGGAAGCCTTCTGACATGCCAGGTGTACCAAGGCAACTCGTTGAGCACACTCTTAATGTGGATCCTAAATACAAACCGGTGAAACAGTTCCTCTGCCGGTTCAATGAAGAAAGGCGAAAAGCTATTGGAGAAGAGGTGGCCAGGCTCTTAGCAGCTGGTTTCAATGTTGAAGTTTTTCACACTGAGTGGCTTGCTAATCCGGTGCTGGTCCTTAAGAAAAACGGCACCTGGCGCATGTGTGTGGATTATACTGATCTTAATAAGGCCTGTCCTGCTGATCCTTTTGCCCTCCCCCGTATTGATCAGATTATTGATGCTACGACGGGTTGCGAGCGTTTATGTTTCCTGGATGCATATTCCGGCTATCATCAGATCAAAATGGCAGTTAAGGACCAGGATAAGATGGCATTCATAACTCCCTTTGGAGCCTTCTGCTATGTATCTATGCCTTTTGGGCTCAAGAGTGCCCAGGCAACCTATCAACGGTGCATACAAAATTGTCTCCACAAGCAGATTGGCCGTAATGTGCATGCTTATGTGGACGATATTGTTGTTAAATCAAGGAAGAAGGAGACTTTGGTCGACGACTTGAAGGAAACCTTTGATAACCTGAGGATGTATAAGACGATGCTCAATCCGGCCAAATGTGTCTTCGGTGTACCGGCTGGCAAGTTATTGGGTTTTTTGGTGTCCAACAGGGGAATTGAGGCTAATCCGGAGAAGATCATGGCTATCACTTCTCTGGCTAAACCGAAGTGTATTAATGATGTTCAACGCTTGGCTGGCCGGATTGCCGCGTTGAGCCGGTTTATCAGCCGCCTTGGTGAGAAAGCGATCCCGTTGTATCAGATGTTGAAGAAGACGGATCAGTTCATCTGGAGTTTTGCCGCTGATCAGGCGTTGGAGGACTTAAAGCGGCAATTGGCCAATCCGCCCGTACTCGCCGCTCCCATTGACAAGGAACTGTTGTTGCTGTATGTTGCTGCCAATGCCCGTGCGGTCAGTGTAGCTATTGTGGTGGAGCGGAAGGAGGCGGGCAAAGAGTACTCGGATCAGCGTCCGGTTTATTATATCAGCGAGGTGCTTATTGAATCCAAACAAAGGTATCCACATTGGCAGAAGCTGGTGTATGGAGTTTTTATGGCAAGCCGGAAGCTGAAGCAGTATTTCCAAGGGCATCCCATCAAAGTGGTCAGCTCTGCCCCTTGGTTGATATCATCCAGAACCGAGAAGCAACGGGTCGGATTGCCAAGTGGGCTATAGAGCTCGGGCCGCACGGTTTGAAATACGTACCTCGGACGGCAGTGAAGTCCCAAGCACTTGTCGATTTCATCAATGACTGGACGGAGCTGCAGGCCCCTGAAGAGAAGTCGGATCATACATATTGGACCATCAATTTTGACGGATCACGGCAATTGGAGGGCTCGGGGGCTGGAGTCGTATTAACTTCCCCACGAGGTGACAAGTTTTGTTATGTTCTCCGCTTGATGTTCCCTTGTACTAACAATGCAGCCGAGAACGAAGCCTTGCTCCATGGTCTCCGGATGGCTAAAGAGATGAATTTAAGCCGGGTTAAATGCTTCGGTGACTCGGACCTGGTGGCTCAACATGTGTCTGGTACTTGGGATTCTAAAGACCCACTCATGGCTGCGTATCGTCGTGAGGTTGATACTGTTGCAGGTCACTTCGAGGGTTATCAGGTGGACCACGTGGACCGTCGGAAGAACGAAGCGGTGGACGCTTTGAGCCGGCTAGGCTCACAGCGTAAACCGGTTCCGCCCAATGTTTTTCTTGATATACTACACAACCCATCGGTTCAACTACCTGGGGAAGCAGATTTGGTTGTTTCTGATCTGGAGGCTCGGTTGGTGGCAGCACTCCACGTCATTCCGGATTGGACACTTCCCTACCTG
Source organism: Aegilops umbellulata (assembly GCA_032464435.1). NCBI lineage: Eukaryota > Viridiplantae > Streptophyta > Magnoliopsida > Poales > Poaceae > Aegilops > Aegilops umbellulata. The sequence goes on along the minus strand of CP136057.1, from coordinate 387,719,546 downwards.
GCGTACATGAACCGGGGCGAGTTACCAGAGGATGAGACTCTGGCCAGACAAATAATACGGTGGTCCAAGTCCATGACAATCGTCAATGGCGAGTTGCATCATTGCAGTGTATCAGGAGCATTTCAATGTTGTGTGTCTCCTGAGGAAGGTTGTGAAATTTTGCGTGAGATCCATGAAGGGGATTGTGGTCACCACGCTGGTTCAAAATCTCTGGTGGCTAAAGCGTTCCGCCACAATTTCTATTGGTTAACTGCCCATGCTGATGCGGAAGATCTGGTCCGACGATGTGATGGTTGCCAAAAGTTTTCAAGACGCGCTCATGTTCCGGCTCAAGAATTGAGGATGATTCCAATCACTTGGCCGTTTGCAACCTGGGGGCTGGATATGGTTGGGCCTTTCAAAAGGTCCAAGGACAAGAAGACCCACCTCCTGGTGGCGGTTGATAAATTTACAAAGTGGGTGGAGGCAGAACCTGTTAGTAAGTGTGACGCAGCCACCGCGGTTCAGTTTATCAAAAAGGTGATTTTCTGGTTTGGCTTTCCACACAGTATCATCACAGACAATGGTACCAATTTTTCCAAGGGTGCCATGAAAGAGTTCTGCGAACGAGAGCACATCCGCCTTGACGTGTCATCAGTGGCGCACCCACAGTCCAATGGTCAAGCAGAAAGAGCTAATTAGGAGATCTTGAGAGGCATCAAGCCCCGGCTTATGGTTCCCTTGCAGCGGACGCCGGGGTGTTGGGTTGAAGAGTTACCATCTGTGTTATGGAGTATTAATACTACATCCAACAGATCGACAGGATACACACCGTTCTTCTTGGTTTATGGAGCAGAGGCAGTTCTCCCTAGTGATATCTGTCATGATTCACCTCATGTTGCGGCTTATGTTGAAGCGGACAACGAGACGGCTCGACAAGACGTGTTGGACCGGTTGGATGAAGAGCGAGACATAGCAGCTGCCCGCTCGGCGATTTACCAACAAGATCTTCGTCGCTATCACAGTCGTCGAGTCAGGAACAGAACCTTTCAAGAAGGAGATTTGGTGCTTCGACTCATTCAAGATCAAACCGATATGCACAAGTTATCTCCACCTTGGGAGGGACCTTTCGTGGTCAGCAAGAATCTGCACAGCGGGTCATACTATCTGATTGATATTCGAGAGCGTAAAGACTCACGTAAGTCAGAGGAGGAGACCAACAGGCCGTGGAACATAGCTCATCTTCGGCCTTACTATACTTGAGCCATTGGCTCTGCTTATGTACATATTATGACAATGTATATATTATAAATACAATAAACCGGATCCTCAGTTAAAGCGGGGTATCTGTTCGTTTTATCATGTGTGGTTACATGGAGTTGTTCTGTTTAAAGAGGCCTCCGGTTTTCCCCTTGCAAAAATTATAAATATCACCTGGGGGCTCGGTCATGTCTGAACCGATGCAATACCTTTTGATAGGCGAAAGCCACCAGATCACTTGGGGGCTCGGTCGTGTCCGAACCGATGCAACACCTTTTGATCGGCGAAAGCCACCAGATCACTTGGGGACACGGTCAAGTCTGAACCGGTCACGCCTCTTGATCGGCCTAAAGGCCTTAGAGTCACTTGGGGGCTTGGTCGAACCCGAACCATTGCCATGCCACTTGATCGGCGTAATGCCACGGTTTCATTTGGGGACCTGGCTGACTTGAACCACAGCTACGCCTATTGGGAGCTTGGTCGTGTCCGACCATGGTAACACCATCTGATCGGCTCAGTAAAGCCTCTTTTTTGCAAACGGTTCTATCATTGCCTTTTGCTTCACATATCTTTTCTTGATAAAATTGTTGTTTTGTTTTGGTTGCGTTCTTAAACCGACAGCGTTTTACACCGGTTCAAGCAGCCAAATTGGCGGAACACGGTCCATTTTTACACCGGAGATTATTTACCTGGTTTGGTTTTTTATGTTAACACCATTTTTTGGAGTAACAAAATATTTATTATGACAAAAGCACGGTTTACACAGTAAATCGGCGTTATATATACAGGAGCTGCTTTATCCCATGACGGTTTAGGATTATTAAACCTCCGTTTCAAGATTGGCTAACGCCTACTTCATGCCCAATACTGGTAGTTTAAGATTTTATGATTGCAGGAGATATAAAATGGCAATGTCGATCTTCCAAATAAAAGTATCAGCACAGATGCATGAAGGCATCTCAAGAAGCAAAAGTATTATCTATCCTATTACAAGGCAGCATGGTACCCGAATAAGATCATTGTTCTTTTGACGGACTATAATAAGGCAGCTAGTTAATCCTGCTTCCGGTTTACGCCTGCTCGCCGCCACGGTTTGACTGTTGTGGGTCATCCTGCGCCGCTTCAGCTTCCTCATCCCTACCCAGTGGCTGGAAGTCAACAGTGCTCCAGTCGATTCCCATTAATGCTTGAAAGACAGCCTCCTCATGGATCAGTGAAGACGGTTCAATATCAGGAGCGTAAGTATGCTTACGGATTGGAGGAATCAGGTTCTCCGCTTCGGGGATTGGTGCAGCCACTCGTTTGTTATGATCATTATACTGAGCTTGATAATGCGACAGATCAGCTTCTTCTGCCAATTAGCAGGCCAGAGGGTGCACTGCCCGGTTTATCGCTCTTAGATCTTCTTCGTTGAATTCTGAACCATCTTCTTTCAAGCTGGGATAGCCTTGAGCTGCCTCAACAGGATCAAAATCGGGCACCCATGCTTTGGCCCGGATTAAGGCATTGATGGCTCCGGTTCGAGCAGCAGACTTTTTTAGCTCTTCAATCCGAGCAGGAAGCATTGACAATCTTTTCAGCGTATCTTGGATCAAGGTGGGTGCTGGATTATTATGTGACGCAGTTGAGATAATCCGCTGCGCTCCAGTGTACAGCTGCTCGATTAAAGTGTAGGCAGCTTTCAGCTTCATTCGCACATCCGACCCCAAGTGGCTAATGCGGGTGCCTGCAACATGATAGAGCGGTTCACAAACCGGACCTATTGTAAGAGGATCATGACTATCATAGAAGTCACAGGATGCTTACCAAAGATGGCGGCAGTCATTGCATGCACTTGTCGTTTCACGCTGGTCAATTCATCTGTTACCGGTTTAAGGGCAGCCACAGCGTCTCCAATCTTCTTGGTTAAAGCGGCCTTCTGTGTGGCCCAATCAGCCCGTTCCTTCTTGAAGTCCTCCTTCAGTTGTTCCATGGTGCTTAAAGCGCTGGTTAATTCCTCTTTTGCCTTGGAGGTTTCAGCCTGTTGGGATTTCAAGTTCTCTTGAAGGTCGGCGACTTGGTCTTCTTTGGCCTTTAATTCAGCCTGCATTCAGACAGTTATATGATTTAACAAGTGAGGCAGAAAATGAAGTACCAACCACATAACAAGTTATGCGCTTTGTACTTGGGGGCTAATGCCTATTTGATCTACAGCTGTCAATCAATTGTCAAGTCCCAAGCTCAATACAAGTATTCGACTTGGCACTTGGGGGGTAATGGCTATTTGCTCTAATACTATTTCTGATGCTACTGTATGAAGATTAAAGTCTCGGTTTAACTACGTTAAGTTGAACCGACCCTTGGGGGCTACGTCAGTGAGCTTTGGAGCATTGAGTCTTATGTCAAGATCCGATTCAACTATAATGAGTTGGACCGGCCCTTGGGGGCTACATTGGCGATAAACAGGAACAAGCACATGGAAGTTACCTCAAGTTTTTCCTTCATCATATTTACTAGAGCAGCCTCATAATCACGGCTAGTATATAACCGGTTCAAATAACCAGAGTGAAGGTCTTGGGCGTTCAGAGCAGCGTACGTCGCCAGATCAACATCCCATTTGCCTTTGCTCATGGCAGAAATTTCTTCTTTTGCAGCATGTTTGGATAAAGCGACGGGATTCCCTGGCTCGGAACGACCAATGCCGGTAATTATGACTTCATCATCCTTAGACTCGCCGGTTTGCACGGGCACAGTCGATTTATAGACAGGCCTGGTGGATTTCTCAATCCGGATGGGGCTGGCAGGCTGGTCAGCAGGACCGGAGGCGTTAACAAAACCTTCTTCAGCAGTAACAACTTCATCCTGCACTAGCGGGTCATTGGCACATCTTCCTGGATGACCGCTTCAACATTTGGGGTGGCACTCGGTTCAGGAGCAGTTTCTTCTCCAGTCGCTTTATCCGGGCGGGTTTTCTTGCTCGGCCTCGGTTTAGCCCTGAAAGGATATGCAAAGTTAACAACGGTCTATGTTGCAAGATAAAATACCAGGAACATTATGATAAGTGCAAATTTACCCAAGCACGGTTTTTAGTGGAGGCAGCTGGGTGCCAGTTGACTCGCCAGAGGATGAGTGGGAGGTGACCTGATAATCGGAATCAGATGGATTAAGTGGTTGACGAAGACAGCCTGCTTTAGGACAAATATTTATAAGCAAATTAGAGACCTCTGAACGACGTCTCCGAACCGGATTGTTCGGTAAACCGGCGGAGGTAACTACCTGGCCGCTGTGTCGAGTTGTGCGGCGCACCTCGTGCTGTTGGGTCTTCATAAGAAAGTTGGGATCCAAGTAAGCAAGAGGATGAGAAAATTTAACTTTTCGGTTTGCCTGACGGATTTTGTGTGAGGGCGGAAGGCTTGAATCAGAAGAAATAATAATTACCTCTGCATCGTCAGCATGGCTAGCTTCGGCATCATCCTGACAAATATCATCACCAATAAGGTGTATAAAAAGTAAACCGAGGGAATCAAGTTCTGCCTCAAGGTCCGGATTACCCACATCGTCATCAGCGGGCGGATCAGAGGAGGCGGTGGTTTTCCTTTTGTGAGCAGACTTCTTAACAACCTTTGTCTTAGGCCGGGTTGGTTTGTCCGGTTTATCTGCCTTCTCTTGCGGGAGTTTCTTGCTCCAAAACGGATCATTGCCCTGCATCAAACAGATATTGGTATCAGTAATAAGCAAGTACAATAGTATCAGAGCTAAGGAAAGGGAAAATTCAGACTTACAGCTGGCGGTTTGTTGGTGGCGCAGAAAAGAAGGAGGCCGGTACGGGCGCAGATATAATCCGGTTCGTTCAAAATTTTCTTCACAGCTTCTATGACTTCATCGTCAGTAAGCTGGATGTTCACATGACGCAGCGGATCGTCAACACTGCCCGTGTATTCACACATCAAACCGGAGCACTGGCTGAGGGGTAATATGCTCCAAGATATCCAGCAACGGGCAAGATCAACTCCTGTTAAACCGTTGGCCATGAAGGCTCTGAGCTTAGACAGTTGGGGAGCATACTTACTCCTCTCTTTGCCAGTCAACCTCTGAGGAAAGGGGTGAGTGTTGCTAAGCCGTTCCGGACGAAAACCAGGCAAGGGATTTTCTTCAGCAGGGGAGGTGTCTTTGCAATAGAACCAGGTGTTATTCCACTCCTGGGGATGACTGTGCAGTTTCGCATGAGGATAAGTGACCTCTTTCCGTTTTTGAATCGCCACGCCACCCAGCTCCATATTGGAACCATCAGTAAATTCTGTGCGGCGGTTTAGGTGGAAACAATCTCGGAATAGCTCAACTGTAGGTTCTTCTTGGAAGAACACCTCACAGAGCACCTGGAAATGGCATATGTTGGTAACAGAGTTAGGACCAATATCTTGTGGATGAAGTTGGAAGTTGGCCAAGACATCCCGGTAAAATTTTGAACCAGGCGGATTCAAACCTCTGGCTAGGTGATCCGCGAACATTACAACCTCTCCTTCTCGAGGTGTGGGAGGACACTCTTTTCCTGGGACCCTCCAGTGGATGGTATTTTTACTGCTTAAAGCGCCGGTCAAGACCAAGTTGTTCAGCCGCGTTTCTGTAACCCGAGAAGGAGCCCAGTTGCACTCGTACACTTGTTTAGCCATGATGGAGTCTACAGAACAAAGCGATTCGGTTCAAAATTGTGTTGGGTACAGGATATATGCTGGTGTGACCAATATTAAACCGGAGGAAGTTAAACCGGAGTTCGCAAAGCGGCAGTACCTGGCTAAGGATCCTGGCGGTTCAACCAGGGGACTAATGGTATGTACCGGTTTATTAATTTTTCCTATGGTAAGTTAAACCGCCTGATCTAAGTATTGAAAGATGGGAGATCGCGAAAATGCCTAAGTATACAGACATAGGTTTTAAAGAAATTCTGTTGTAGCAATGGATCTGAGGCAGCTTCAGAAAAACAGAAAAAATATATTTAAAGGCTCTGAAACAGGGCGGAAGTGAATCAATGGACAGACAAAGCAGATGGGATCCACGGACTTGAACGCAAAGTTATAAGTGGATACGAGAAGCTAGAAGTGGTATTTAGCACAAGGTTTACAGATCTGTACGAGGGATAATACATGAACAGGAGCAGTCAATGGATGTCACAAGAGCAGCGAACCCTAGAACAGATCTAGGTTAAGAAGAACAAGAGGACTTACTGGGGTTGAGGAGGATGCGGACGGTCACCGCAGTTCTCTGGTACACTCAGGTTGATGCAGCGGCCAAGGTTGAGGCTGATAGCGACGGCGGCGGCGGAGCTTCGGAGCTAGCGACGCGAGGAAGACGAAGATGGGAAGGCACGAAGAGGGACAAAGAAATGACCCTTCGGTCCTATTTATAAATCAAAAAGACATGTGTCAGGCGCGACAAACCAGGGGCCACGGAGCGAAGCTGTCGCCTCGATTTTCGTAAGACTTATTAAAGAGAAGAGGTATCTTTGGGTATTTTCTTTATGACAGATGACGTCACCCCGGTTTAACAGCAATTGGAGAAGATGATGTCAAGACGGTTCAGCAATTACAAGAAGATGTTGAAGATGAAGATTTCTGCTAAGGATTGACATGAACCCGTTCAAATCAATCTGGGGCCTAATGTTGGGGATATTACTACTGGGCGTAAACCGGCCTACCTGGGCCGGGTTAACTTCATCAGTAGTCCAAAGGTGTTAAAGCCCAGAAGCTAGATAAAGGCCCAAGGCCATAGGCGGTTCAACATTGTAGCCGTAAACCGCCATGTATATGAACTTGTATTGTAAGTTAGGAATAATGAGAGACCAACCCGGGTACGAGTATGAACCGGAGATTGGGACTCTGTGAACCGACGGGCATTACCCATGTATATAAGGGGACGACTCGATAGCGGTTCAAGAGAGACAACCACAACTCGAGACTTAGGCGAAGCTTGTTTGCTCCCTAATCATTGAAACCCCATCAATTCCATCACAAACTAGACGTAGGCTTTTACCTTCATCGAAGGGTCCGAACTAGTATAAACTCTCTGTGTCCCTGTGTCCGCTTTAACCCCTTCGAGTTAACCCGTTGCGATGGCTCCACGACTAAGTCCTTTCGCTAGGACATCTGCCGTGACAAATCCACGACACAGTCCGAACACCGGCGCCCCCGGCGCCACTCTTAGTCACGTCACTCAAGAGAAAACAATACTAGCACCGGAGGTGATAATACTCCGGACAATGAAGACCCTGTTGAGATAGGATCCGAACAGGAGGACCAGGAAAGCGGGCAGGATAGCCCTGATGAACTGGCCGCATACGGGGACTCGGAGGATAGTAATTATCTTCCACTCTCCGAGGAAGAAGAGAGTGAGAGAGTCCTGGATTAGGGGGTCCTCAGACGGCCGGACTGTATACTTTAGCCGGACTGTTAGACTATGAAGATACAAGATTGAAGACTTCGTCCCGTGTCCGGATGGGACTCTCCTTGGTGTGGAAGGCAAGCTTGGCAATACGGATATGCAGATCTCCTCCCTTGTAACTGACTTTGTGTAACCCTAGCCCCCTCCGGTGTCTATATAAACCGGAGGCTTTAGTCTGTAGGAAAACAACAATCATAATCATAGCCTAGCTTCTAGGTTTTAGCCTCTACGACCTCGTGGTAGATCAACTATTGTAATACTCATATCATCAAGATCAATCAAGCAGGAAGTAGGGTATTACCTCCATCGAGAGGGCCCGAACCTGGGTAAACATCGTGTCCCCCGCCTCCTGTTACCATCCGCTTAGACGCACAGTTCGGGACCCCTTACCCGAGATCCACCGGTTTTGACACCGACATTGGTGCTTTCATTGAGAGTTCCACTGTGCCGTCATCATAAGGAAGGATGGCTCGTCTCGTTGTCAGGGACAACATCACCTTTGGGGGAGCCCTGGCTGTAGGCCAAACTCTCCGACTAGGCGGCTTCGTCATGACTGCCCGTTCGGCCACTGCGCCGACGATGACTTCTAGGGTCATAAAAAACAGCCTCCACATCGGCTCGGAACTTGCCGAGCGGATGAATCCAATTGAGCTCTCCTCTTTCAACGAGCTCTTGGATCGCATCGCCGCTTTGGGAGTCGCTACGCACTATGATCGGATTGGGCTTAAACCCGACCGAAGGGAGATTAACTCTCCGCCGGTCACCCATCAGATAGTGGTGGTGGAGGAGCAATGCGGCGACTCTTCCTCTATCTTGAGGACAAACTATGTTTGGATTCCCGAGCTCTCCGAGCCGGATACCCGTCTACGGGAGGACATCACCCAAACCCTGAACCTAGAATCAGGCAGCAGGCCAGACCCACTGGGTAACATCCCGGAGCCCGAACTTCCAAGATCGGAAACTCCTCCGCCCCTGGGTCTCAGATTGGGTCAAGGTCCGGACTTAAATCCACCCACCCACCCAGATATAAACGATCTTTCCCACATTAGGCAAGAGCCCCAGGAGACAGTACATCACTATTGGGCCAGATTCCTCCTTGTAATGAACAAGGTCAAGGACTGTCGCGGGAAGGACACAATTTCATTCTTTTGCAATAATTGCACGGACAAGGGAATCCTCAAATCCGTAAGTCACCGTGCCATAGCACACTTTGCTGACTTGGCGGCCATAGTACAGAAGTACTATGTGATGGAAAGCGCCTGGAAAACCCAAACAAAATTTTGGGATAATCCGGCTCTGACAAAACCCCCAATCCGAACTAAAAGGGTGCACTCTCATAAGTCGCCCGAATCAATTACAAAGAAGCAAAAGCCCACTATAGGGCGTGGAACCGTATTGGAGGGATGGCTTAATGGGCCAAGAAAAATTCACAGTATAGCGGATACCATACCAACACAAAGCCTTAGAGCATGTTGGGTACTCCGGCAGGTGGCCAAGAGCGGTGATGATTTCCTCATTAAAAATACCGCAGAGCACCATCCTGTGGATAACAACAATACAGTATTGACAGTCTTCGAGACCTTCGCCTCAAATAATAGGCGTAAGTGAGCACTCTGCAGCCTTGCCGAAGTCTGCCACATGGAAGCAATAAATCCATGGAGGGACACGGCTATCACCTTCAATGCCAGTGACGAACCTAAATTCCAAACAGCCCGAGCACCAGCCGCCTTGGTCCTTAGTCCAATTGTGGACGGCTTTCGGCTTACTAAAGTGCTCATGGATGGCGGCAGCGGATTAAACCTCATTTATGAGGAGACTCTTCAAAAAAATGGAAATAGATAGAAACCGCATTGAGCAAAGTAGCACGACCTTGAGAGGAATCATCCCTAGTCGGGAGGCACGATGCGCTGGGAAAATCACACTAGATGTGGTATTTGACACGCCGGAGAATTATAGGTCCGAAGAAATTACATTCCAAGTGGCCCCATTCAGTAGTGGATACCACACCCTTCTAGGGCGGGAGGCATTCACGATCTTCCAAGACATACCCCATTATGGGTACATGAAGCTCAAAATGCCCGGGCCCAATGGAATCATCACTCTAGCTAGTGATCCGGACATAGCACTCCGCGCCGAAAACAAAACAACTGCACTGGCCCTCGAGTCATTATCCGAAGCCCTCGCGGCCGAGGATTTAACTGCGCTGCGCTCCAAAGTGGACAGGGACGACCTGATACTCGACAAAATATCCAAGTCCGCCTCTTTTAAACCAGCGGATGAAATAGTCAAATTCCAAGTCCACCCAACGGACCCTACAAAAACAGCATCCATCAGGGCAAAGTTAAACCCTGCTGTAGACGCCGCACTACGGGAGTTCCTACACGAGAATTGGGACATATTCGTCTGGCATCTTTCAGACATGCCAGAAATCCCATGCAGGCTGGCTGAGCATAGCCTTAACATTCTAAAGGGATTCGAGCCGGTCAAGCAGACTCTTCGGCGTTTCTCTGAACCTAAGCGACAAGCCATGGGAGAGGAGCTAGCCAAGTTACTGGAGGCCGGATTCATTAGAGAAATAAAACATCCGGACTGGCTAGCAAACCTGGTGATGGTACCAAAGAAGGACAAATCCTGGCGCCTATGCGTCGACTTCAAGGATCTTAATAAGGCTTGCCCAAAGGATCCCTTCCCCTCCCTCGCATCGATCAAATTATCGACGCTACCGCAGGACACGACTCATTGTGCTTCCTCGACGCATACTCCGATTACCACCAAATTAAGATGGCGGAGTCCGATCAAGCCGCAACGACATTTATCACTCCATATGGCCCCTTTTGTTTTAACACAATTCCCTTCGGGCTCAAAAACGCTGGTGCAACGTATCAATGCATGATTCAGACATTTCTGGAAAAACAGATCGTCAAAACTGTGGAGGCATACGTAGACGATGTGGTCACTAAAACTAGACACGTCGAATCCTTAATAGACGACTTGAGGCTCACGTTCGACAATCTCCGAACATATGACATCAAGCTCAATCCGGAAAAGTGCGTTTTCGGCGTGCCCACCGGATAGCTCCTGGGCTTCATTGTCTCCAGTAGAGGAATTGAAGCTAATCCAGCTAAAATCCGAGCTCTGTCACAGTTGGCTATCCCAACTGACCTCAAGCAAATCCAGAAGTTAACTGGATGCATGGTGGCCTTAAGCCGCTTTATCTCCCGATTAGGACAAAAGGCACTACCCCTTTATCGCCTTCTTTGGCACACAGAACACTTCGAGTGGACGGACGCGGCCACGGCCGAATTGGAATAAATAAAAGCATCATGGCCACCAACCCAATCTTGACCGCGCCAACTGTCGGCGAACCAATGTTGTTATATATAGCGGCAACTCACCAAGTTGTAAGCGCAGTACTCGTCATCGAACGAGAGACGGACGGACATAAATTCCCACTTCAAAATTTGGTATATTACGTATCCACTGTCCTCACTCCATGCAAATCATGGTACCCACATTATCAAAAGATAGCATATGCGGTATTTATGGCATCCCGGAAATTACGACACTACTTTCAAGAGTGTTCAATTACGGTGGCCTCGGAAGTACCACTCAACGACATAATAAACAACCGCGATGCCACGGGCCAGATTGCCAAATGGGCTATTGAGCTCCTCCCGTTCAACATAACATATACACCACGGCGAGCCATTAAGTCGCAAGTACTGGCCGATTTTGTCGCCGAGTGGACAGAAGCCGAACTCCCTAAAGAATACGACGCGTACTCCAATTGGATCATGCACTTCGACGGCTCTAAAATGCTAGCTGGTCTGGGGGCTGGCGTCGTCCTGACATCCCCCACCGGAGATACAGTCCAATACGTACTCCAAATACTATACATAGACTCCAACAACGCAGCCGAATACGAGTCCCTGTTACATGGTCTCCGGATGGCAGTTTCCATGGGCATTCAATGCCTGAAGGTGCGTGGGGATTCGAACCTCGCAATATCCCAAATAAATGGAGACTTCGACGCCAAGGATCCAAAAATGGCGGCTTATCGCAACGCCGTCCTCAAAATGTCAGCTCGGTTCGAGGGGCTTGAATTCCACCATGTGGCTTGGGAAAACAATCAGGCGGCGGATATCCTCGCCCGTATCGGCGCTAAGCGCGACCCTGTCCTACCTAACATCTTCTTGGAAAGGCTGTTTAAGCCATCCGTGGTATGGGAAGGGGACACCGGTAACAATAGTCCGGACCCGGCCACAACACCAGATACCGAACACTCTGACACAACCGGAGGCTCTGCCACCGAAATAACACCTTCACCCCACGTGATAATGGTCGTCATCGCCCCGTGGACAGAACCATTCCTGGCCTACCTAACCAGGCAGGAACTACCCGAGGACCAAAATGAGGCACGCTGCATAGTGCGGCGGTCTAAAGCCTACAAGGTCCACGAGGGAGAGCTTTATAAGAAAAGCACTACCAGAGTCCTTCAAAGGTGCATCTCCAAAGAGGAAGGGCGAAATCTTTTGGCAGAAATCCATGCTGGACTCGGCGGCCACCACGCCGCAGCCCAGGCCCTTGTAAGAAAGGCCTTCCGTACAGGTTTCTATTGGCCGACGGGCGAGCAGACGCACATGACCTTGTTCAACATTGCGTCAGTTGCCAGCTTTTTGCAAAACAAAGCCATATGTCGCCTACCACACTCCAAACAATCCCCATTACTTGGCCCTTTGCGGTCTGGGGGCTTGATATGGTCGGACCCCTCGAAGGGGGAACCCATAAGAAAAAATACCTATTGGTCATGGTGGACAAATTCACCAAATGGATAGAAGCCAAACCAGTCAAAACGGCTGAATCCGGACCGGTGATAGACTTCATATCTGGGGTTGTACACCGTTATGGCATCCCCCACAACATCATCACCGACAACGCCTCGAACTTTACAGCCGACGAGGTAAAACTTTGGTGCAGCAACATGGGCATCAAGCTCGATTATGCTTCTGTCTATCACCCGCAAACTAACGGTCAAGTCGAGCGAGAAAATGGTCTTATCATGAGCGGCATTAAACCCAGATTAGTGTGGTCCTTAAAGGAATCAAACACGCACTGGGTAGAGGAGCTCGACTCCGTACTATGGGGGCTGCGGACCACGCTGAATCGCACTACCGGATACACACCATTTTTTATGGTGTACGGCGGAGAGTCGGTACTACCCTACGACATAATTCATGACTCACCTCGAGTGCGCATGTATGAAGAAAAAGAGGCCAAGCTCGATCAGCATGACAGTTTGGACGCCCTGGAGGAGGAGCGTGACGTGGCAAAAGCCCGTTCTGCATTCTATCAGCAATAGGCTCGAAGGTATCAAAGCAGAGAAGTACGGGCCAAAGCTTATAACGTTGGCGAACTCGTTCTACGCCTACCGGAGAAGAAAAAGAACAAGCTCAAGCCCAACTGGGAAGGTCCCTTCGTTATTGACCAGGTTCTGACCGGTGGAGCGTACCGTCTGCGGGATGCATCGGATAATCGACTCGAGCCAAACCCATGGAATGGAGCTAGACTCCGAAGATTCTACGCCTAGTGTCGGACTCTATGTTCGTCTCCTTACCTCTGTCAATTTTTTACATATCCATTATCTGTCTTTTATCTCTTTCTTTTTGCCTTTTTCTTCAAGGCCTTAAAAGGCTTAATTGTGTCTCAACTACACAATCTTGACGCGCTAACCGCGCTCATTATACCTGGGGGCTTCTTATATAGAAGCTTAATATAACTATTTTCTGGGCTTTATGCCCCACACATGTGTTATTCTTCCACATGTGCCTTTTTCGCCATTATATGCATCGATATGACTTAAGTTTTGGCCAAGTTGTGTTGCCTGGCTCTTGTGTTTATGCCCTACATTACCGTTAATTCGGCTAGGGCATAAGGGGAGCACCTCTGCGATTGTTACTGACGGGTCAGCCGGATGTGTACCTCAGACTGGGTGAAGCTGAAAGCTAGCGTTCTTAAGGGAATACTCGGTCGGTGAACCAAAGATGGCTTTTATTTATTTTAATACATGCCCCTAGATGTTTATAGTTTGCGTCTCTTTTCGCAGTTCGGACATGCACATTAGGGCATGCGTACCCAGGGGAAGGAACCCTTAACAGAACTATTCTCCCTGGAAGATGTTTCTTATTATCCATGTAATATAACATAGCTAGTTGGGTACTAGTCTGTTCAAGCACTTATGACCCCTACGCCTGGTTTCCACGCATACCCCGGTATTTACATAACTGAGTGGGTATTCGGATACACTCCGGACTATCGGGTCCAGAGGTCGAAGCGAAAAGGTCTGCCATGACAAATGATTTACAATCCAGCTAGGGACAATATATGTCACTTGAAGTACACAGTCACTTAGACTGACTAAATTCTTCTTCTATACCATCCAACAGGCTGTCTAGCCTACAATCCTGTTGGGAATACTTTGAGGCTAATTCTACTTGGTCATACACTAAACTGACGGGGATCTCTTTCCCATCGGGCCCCACAGGTCCGACCTCGGCCATGTGGTTTGGGTCAGCTTTGGTATATCGCGTCTTCACCATGGCCCAGGCTTCCCTTGCACCTTGTCGGCCGGCTGATATCTTCCATGATCGGAAGTGCCGCCGCGCTCCCTTGAGCTTCTCTATAAGCTCCCCCATGCCTCCTGGCGGGGAGGCGGATGGCCACAAGGCTTGGGCAATACCCTGCATCACCTGCCGAACTTTTTCGTGCAGTTTTGAGAGATCTGGTAGAAGATCACCCGCAGACCCGGGCATCTCCTCCGTGGGACGACCCGTCAGCATACCTGCAGATATAACTCTGTTAGCCGGCTTCTTTGCCGAACTCTTTCAAAAGTTTGTTCAAGCACTTACTGAAAATGCCGTGTCGAAGCCGCTTATTCTCCTTCATGGAGTCTGCAAGCTAGGCTCAAACATCTTTCAGTTCCACGCCTAGCTGGATATTGGCGTCTTGGAGATCGTTTTCTCCTGCCTAACTCGCGTAAGTACGCGCTCGCCAGCATTTAGCTGACAATTAACACGTTGCGCATCCCCCGGCACGGCCTCCGAATTCACTCCGGAGTCATCTGCAGCATCTATTGATTAGATTTGCATGCATGCCGCATACTATCACTACAAAAAAATACACTTCCGTGATGATACGTGTTTGTCACAGTAGGTCGCGTTTTTTGTTATGCATGTACATCAATGACAAATTTATGACAGAATCAAGATAGTCATACATGTGCTGTCGTAGAAGTGTTCCATGACATTACCAAAATTATCATCACGGAAGTGTCCACTTCCATGACGATAAATCGCGCATCACAGAAGTGCTTTCGTCAAGGGTGACCAACACGTGGCATCCACCGTAATGGAATGCCGTTAAGCTATCGGGTTGGGTTTTGGATCCGATAACCCGTAAACAGCCCCGACCAATGGGGATTTTCCACGTGTAAATGTTGGGGAACGTTGCAGAAAATTAAAAATTTTCCTACGGTTTCACCAAGATCCATCTATGAGTTCATCTAGCAACGAGTATTCAGATTAGATAGCATCTACATACCACTTTGTAGATCGCAACGGAAGCGTTCAAGTGAACGTGGATGAGGTAGTCGTACTCGCCGTGATCCAATTCACCGATGATCTAGTACCGAACGGACGGCACCTCCGCGTTCAACACACGTACGGGACGGGAGACGTCTCCTCCTTATTGATCCAGAAAGGGGGAAGGAGATGTTGAGGAAGATCCAGCACGACGGTGTGGTGGTGGATGCAGCAGAACTCCGGCAGGGCTTCGCTAAGCAACTACGGGAGGAGGAGGAGGTGTTGCAGGGAGGAGGGAGGATCCAAGGCATATGGTGCGCTGCCCCCCTCCCCTGCCCCCCTTTATATAGGCACATGAGAGGGGGGAGGGCGCAGCCTTGCCCCTTCCTCCAAGGAAGGGGTGCGGCCAAAGGGGGGGAGGAGTCCATCCTCCCCAAGGCACCTCGGAGGTGCCTTCCCCTCTTTGGACTCTTCCCTCTCCAAGTCTTCTTGGCGCATGGGCCCTTGGGGCTGGTGCCCTTGGCCCATACAGGCCAGGGCGCACCCCCTATAGCCCATGTGGCCCCCCGGGGCAGGTGGACCCCCGGGACCCCTCCGGTGGTCCCGGTACAATACCGATAACACCGAAACTTGTCCCGATGGCCAAAATAGCACTTCCTATATATAATTCTTTACCTCCGGACCATTCCGGAACTCCTCGTGACGTCTGGGATCTCATCCGGGACTCCGAACAACATTCGGGTTACTGCATATACATATCTTCACAACCCTAGCGTTACCGAACCTTAAGTGTGTAGACCCTACGGGTTCGGGAGACATGCAGACATGACCGAGACGGCTCTCGGGCAATAACCAACAGCGGGATCTGGATACCCATGTTGGCTCCCACATGCTCCACGATGATCTCATCAGATGAACCACGATGTCGAGGATTCAATTAATCCCGTATACGATTCCCTTTGTCAATCGGTATTTTACTTGCCCGAGATTCGATCGTCGGTATCCCAATACCTCGTTCAATCTCGTTATCGGCAAGTCACTTTTCTCGTTACCGTAATGCATGATCCCGTGATCAAACACTTTGATCACCTTGAGCTCATTGTGATGATGCATTACCGAGAGGGCCCGGTGATACCTCTCCGTCAAGCGGAGTGACAAATCCCAGTCTCGATCCATGTCAACCCAACAGACACTTTCAGAGATACCCGTAGTATACCTTTATAGTCACCCAGTTACGTTGTGACGTTTGGCACACCCAAAGCACTCCTACGGTATCCGGGAGTTACATGATCTCATGGTCTATGGAAAGGATACTTGACATTGGAAAACTCTAGCAAACGAACTAAGCGATCTTATGCTATGTTTAGGATTGGGTCTTGTCCATCACATCATTCTCCTAATGATGTGATCCCGTTATCGATGACATCCAATGTCCATAGTCAGGAAACCATGACTATCTGTCGATCAACAAGCTAGTCAACTAGAGGCTCACTAGGGACATATTGTTGTCTGTTATTCACACATGTATTACGATTTCTGGTTAACACAATTATAGCACGAATAAAGACAATTATCATGAATAAGGAAATATAATAATAATGCTTTTATTATTGCCTCTAGGGCATATTTCCAACAGCCTCCCACTTGCACTAGAGTCAATAATCTAGTTACATTGTGATGAATCGAACACCCATAGAGTTCTGGTGCTGATCATGTTTTGCCTTAGGGAGAGGTTTAGTCAACGGATCTGCGACATTCAGATCCGTGTGTACTTTACAAATTTCTATGTCTCCATCTTGAACATTTTCACGAATGGAGTTGAAGCGACGCTTGATGTGCCTGGTCTTCTTGTGAAACCTGGGCTCCTTTGCAAGTGCAATAGCTCCAGTGTTGTCACAGAAGAGCTTGATTGGCCCCGACGCATTGGGTATGACTCTGAGGTCGGTGATGAACTCCTTCACCCAAATTGCTTCATGTGCTGCCTCCGAGGCTGCCATGTACTCCGCTTCACATGTAGATCCCGCCACGACGCTTTGCTTGCAACTGCACCAGCTTACTGCCCCACCATTCAAAATATACACGTATCCGGTTTGTGACTTAGAGTCATCCAGATCTGTGTCGAAGCTAGCGTCGACGTAACCTTTTACTACGAGCTCTTCGTCACCTCCATAAACGAGAAACATTTCCTTGGTCCTTTTCAGGTACTTCAGGATATTCTTGACCGCTGTCCAGTGTTCCTTGCCGGGATTACTTTGGTACCTTCCTACCAGACTTACGGCAAGGTTTACATCAGGTCTGGTACACAGCATGGCATACATAATAGAACCTATGGCTGAGGCATAGGGGATGACACTCATCTCTTCTATATCTTCTGCCGTGGTCGGACATTGAGCTGAGCTCAATTTCACACCTTGTAACACAGGTAAGAACCCTTTCTTAGATTGATCCATATTGAATTTCTTCAATATTTTATCAAGGTATGTGCTCTGTGAACGACCTATGAGGCGTCTCGATCTATCTCTATAGATCTTGATGCCTAATATATAAGCAGCTTCTCCAAGGTCCTTCATTGAAAAACATTTATTCAAGTAGGCCTTAATGCTGTCCAAGAGTTCTATATCATTTCCCATCAAAAGTATGTCGTCTACATATAATATGAGAAATGCTACAGCGCTCCCACTCACTTTCTTGTAAACACAGGCTTCTCCATAAGTCTGTGTAAACCCAAACGCTTTGATCATCTCATCAAAGCGAATGTTCCAACTCCGAGATGCTTGCACCAGTCCATAAATCGAGCGTTGGAGCTTGCACACCTTGTCAGCATTCTTAGGATCGACAAAACCTTCCGACTGCATCATATACAATTCTTCCTTAAGGAAACCATTAAGGAATGCCGTTTTGACGTCCATTTGCCATATCTCATAATCATAGTATGCGGCAATTGCTAACATGATTCGGACGGACTTCAGCTTCGCTACCGGTGAGAAAGTCTCATCGTAGTCAATTCCTTGAACTTGTCGATAACCCTTAGCAACAAGCCGAGCTTTATAGATGGTCACATTACCATCCGCGTCTGTCTTCTTCTTAAAGATCCATTTCCTTTCTATGGCTCGCCGTTCAACGGGCAAGTCAGTCAAAGTCCATACTTCGTTTTCATACATGGATCCTATCTCGGATTTCATGGCTTCCAGCCATTTGTCGGAATCCGGGCCCGCCATTGCTTCCTCATAATTCTAAGGTTCACCGTTGTCTAACAACATGATTTCCAAGACAGGGTTCCCGTACCACTCTGGTGCGGAACGTGTCCTTGTGGACCTTCGAATTTCAGTAGGAGCTTGATCTTGATCATCATCATTGATTTCCTCTCTAGTCGGTGCAGGCACCTCAGAAACGTTTTCTTGAGTTTCGCCATTTTCCGGTTCAAGAGGTAACACTTCATCAAGTTCTACTTTCCTCCCACTTACTTCTTTTGAGAGAAACTCTTTCTCTAGAAAGGATCCATTCTTGGCAACAAAGATCTTGCCTTCGGATCTGAGGTAGAAGGTATACCCAACAGTTTCTTTAGGGTATCCTATGAAGACGCATTTTTTCGACTTGGGTTCGAGCTTTTCAGGTTGAAGTTTCTTCACATAAGCATCGCATCCCCAAACTTTTAGAAACGACAGCTTAGGTTTCTTCCCAAACCATAATTCATACGGTGTCGTCTCAACGGATTTCGACGGAGCCCTATTTAAAGTGAATGCGGCAGTTTCTAAAGCATAGCACCAAAAAGATAGCGGTAAGTCGTTAAAGAGACATCATAGATCGCACCATATCTAATAGAGTGCGATTACGACGTTCGGACACACCATTACGCTGAGGTGTTCCAGGCGGCGTGAGTTGTGAAACTATTCCACATTTTCTTAAGTGTGTGCCAAATTCGTGACTCAAGTATTCTCCTCCACGATCTGATCGTAGAAACTTGATCTTTCTATCACGTTGATTTTCAACCTCACTCTGAAATTCCTTGAACTTTTCAAAGGTCTCAGACTTGTGTTTCATTAAGTAGATATACCCATATCTACCCAAGTCATCAGTGAGGGTGAGAACATAACGATAGCCACCGTGAGCCTCAACACTCATTGGACCGCACACATCGGTATGTATGATTCCCAATAAGTTGGTTGCTCGCTCCATTGTTCCTGAGAACGGAGTCTTGGTCATTTTACCCATGAGGCATGGTTCGCATGTGTCAAATGATTCATAATCAAGAGACTCTAAAAGTCCATCTGCATGGAGCTTCTTCATGCGTTTGACACCTATGTGACCAAGGCGGCAGTGCCACAAATATGTGGGACTATTGTTATCAACTTTAACTCTTTTGGTATTCACACTATGAATATGTGTATCATCACATACGAGATTCATGAAGAATAAACCATTAATAATCGGAGCATGACCATAAAACATATCTCTCATATAAATAGAACAACCATTATTCTCGGATTTAAATGAGTAGCCATCTCGAATTAAATGAGATCCAGATACAATGTTCATGCTCAAACTTGGCACTAAATAACAATTATTGAGGTTTAAAACTAATCCCGTAGGTAAATGTAGAGGCAGCGTGCCGACGGCGATCACATCTACCTTGGAACCATTCCCGACGCGCATCGTCACCTCGTCCTTTGCCAGTCTCCGTTTATTCCGCAGCTCCTGTTTTGAGTTACAAATGTGAGCACCTGCACCGGTATCAAATACCCAAGAGCTACTACGAGTACTGGTAAGGTACACATCAATTACATGTATATCACATATACCTTTGGTTTTGCCGGCCTTCTTGTCCGCTAAGTATTTGGGGCAGTTCCGCTTCCAGTGACCACTTCCCTTGCAATAAAAGCACTCAGTTTCGGGCTTGGGTCCATTCTTTGGCTTCTTCCCGGCAACTTGGTTACCGGGCGCGGCAACTTCCTTGCCGTCCTTCTTGAAGTTCTTTTTACCCTTGCCCTTCTTGAACTTAGTGGTTTTATTCACCATCAACACTTGATGCTCCTTCTTGATTTCTACCTCTGCTGATTTCAGCATAGCATATACCTCAGGAATGGTCTTCACCAT
Source organism: Aegilops umbellulata (assembly GCA_032464435.1). Taxonomy (NCBI): domain Eukaryota; kingdom Viridiplantae; phylum Streptophyta; class Magnoliopsida; order Poales; family Poaceae; genus Aegilops; species Aegilops umbellulata. The sequence goes on along the minus strand of CP136057.1, from coordinate 387,699,222 downwards.
CCCCTGCATATTGTAGTTCATCACAAAGCTTTTGTAGCTAGGTGGAAGCGACTGGAGGATTCTGTCAATGACCGCTTCATCCGGGAGATTAACTTCCAGTTGAGTCAAGCGGTTGTGCAACCCAGACATTTTGAGTATGTGTTCACTGACAGAGCCATTTTCCTCCATCTTACAGCTAAAGAATTTGTCGGAGACTTCATATCTCTTGACCCGGGCATGAGCTTGGAAAACCATTTTCAGCTCTTCGAACATCTCATATGCTCCATGTCTCTCAAAACGCTTTTGGAGCCCCGGCTCTAAGCTGTAAAGCATGCCGCACTAAACGAGGGAGTAATCATCGCAGCGTGACTGCCAAGCGTTCATAACGTCTTGTTCTGCAGGGAGAATAGGTGCGTCACCCAGCGGTGCTCGTAGGACATAATCTTTCTTGGCAGCTATGAGGATGATCCTCAGGTTCCGGACCCAGTCCGTATAGTTGCTACCATCGTCTTTCAGCTTGGTTTTCTCTAGGAACGCGTTGAAGTTGAGGACTACGTTGGCCATTTGATCTACAAGACATATTGTAAATATTTAGACTAAGTTCATGATAATAAAGTTCATTTAATCAAATTATTTAATGAACTCCCACTTAGATAAACATCCCTCTTCTAGTCATCTAAGTATTACATGATCCGAGTCAACTAGGCCGTGTCCGATCATCACGTGAGACGGACTAGTCAACATCGGTGAACATCTTCATGTTGATCGTATCTTCTATACGACTCATGCTCGACCTTTCGGTCTTCTGTGTTCCGAGGCCATGTCTGTACATGCTAGGCTCGTCAAGTCAACCTAAGTGTTTCGCGTGTGTAAATCTGTCTTACACCCGTTGTATGTGAACGTTAGAATCTATCACACCCGATCATCACGTGGTGCTTCGAAACAACGAACTGTCGCAACGGTGCACAGTTAGGGAGAACACTTTCTTGAAATTATTATGAGGGATCATCTTATTTACTACCGTCGTTCTAAGTAAACAAGATGCAAAACATGATAAACATCACATGCAATCAAATAATAAACGTGACATGATATGGCCAATATCACATAGCTCCTTCGATCTCCATCTTGGGGCTCCATGATCATCTTGTCACCGGCTTGACACCATGATCTTCATCATCATGATCTTCATCATCGTGTCTCCATGAAGTTGCTCGCCAACTATTACTTCTACTACTATGGCTAACGCGTTTAGCAATAAAGTAAAGTAATTTACATGGCGTTTCTCAATGACACGCAGGTCATACAAAAAATAAAGACAACTCCTATGGCTCCTGCCGGTTGTCATACTCATCGACATGCAAGTCGTGATTCCTATTACAATAGCATGAACATCTCATACATCACATATAGATCATTCATCATTCATCACAACTTTGGCCATATCATATCACAAAGCACTCGCTGCAAAAACAAGTTAGACGTCCTCTAATTGTTGTTGCAAGTTTTACGTGGCTGAATTAGGGTTCTAGCAAGAACGTTTTCTTACCTACGTGAAAACCACAACGTGATTTGTAAACTTCTATTTACCCTTCATAAGGACCCTTTTCATCGAATCCACTCCAACTAAAGTGGGAGAGACAGACACCCGCCAGCCACCTTATGCAACTAGTGCATGTTAGTCGGTGGAACCGGTCTCACGTAAGCGTACGTGTAAGGTTGGTGCGGGCCGCTTCATCCCACAATACCGCTGAAGCAAGATAAGACTAGTAGCGGCAAGAACAGTTGACAACATCTACGCCCACAACAAATTGTGTTCTACTCGCGCAAGAAGAACTACGCATAGACCTAGCTCATGATGCCACTGTTGGGGAACGTTGCAGAAAATTAATTTTTTTCCTACGGTTTCACCAAGATCCATCTATGAGTTCATCTAGCAACGAGTATTCAGATTAGATAGCATCTACATACCACTTTGTAGATCGCAACGGAAGCGTTCAAGTGAACGTGGATGAGGTAGTCGTACTCGCCGTGATCCAATTCACCGATGATCTAGTACCGAACGGACGGCACCTCCGCGTTCAACACACGTACGGGACGGGAGACGTCTCCTCCTTCTTGATCCAGCAAGGGGGAAGGAGAGGTTGAGGAAGATCCAGCACGACGGTGTGGTGGTGGATGCAGCAAAACTCCGGCAGGGCTTCGCTAAGCAACTACGGGAGGAGGAGGAGGTGTTGCAGGGAGGAGGGAGGAGCCAGGGCATATGGTGCGCTGCCCCCCTCCCCTGCCCCCCTTTATATAGGCACATGAGAAGGGGGAGGGCGCAGCCTTGCCCTTTCCTCCAAGGAAGGGGTGCGGCCAAAGGGGGGGAGGAGTCCATCCTCCCCAAGGCACCTCGGAGGTGCCTTCCCCTCTTTGGACTCTTCCCTCTCCAAGTATTCTTGGCGCATGGGCCCTTGGGGCTGGTGCCCTTGGCCCATACAGGCCAGGGCGCACCCCCTATAGCCCATGTGGCCCCCGGGGGCAGGTGGACCCCCCCGGTGGACCCCCGGGACCCCTCCGGTGGTCCCGGTACAATACCGATAACACCGAAACTTGTCCCGATGGCCAAAATAGCACTTCCTATATATAATTCTCTACCTCCGGACCATTCCGGAACTCCTCGTGACGTCCGGGATCTCATCCGGGACTCCGAACAACATTCGGGTTACTGCATATACATATCTTCACAACCCTAGCGTTACCGAACCTTAAGTGTGTAGACCCTACGGGTTCGGGAGACATGCAGACATGACCGAGACGGCTCTCGAGCAATAACCAACAGCGGGATCTGGATACCCATGTTGGCTCCCACATGCTCCACTATGATCTCATCGGATGAACCACGATGTCGAGGATTCAATTAATCCCGTATACGATTCCCTTTGTCAATCGGTATTTTACTTGCCCGAGATTTGATCGTCGGTATCCCAATACCTCGTTCAATCTCGTTATCGGCAAGTCACTTTTCTCGTTACCGTAATGCATGATCCCGTGATCAAACACTTTGATCACCTTGAGCTCATTGTGATGATGCATTACCGAGAGTGCCCGGTGATACCTCTCCGTCAAGCGGAGTGACAAATCCCAGTCTCGATCCATGTCAACCCAACAGACACTTTCAGAGATACCCGTAGTATACCTTTATAGTCACCCAGTTACGTTGTGACGTTTGGCACACCCAAAGCACTCCTACGGTATCCGGGAGTTACATGATCTCATGGTCTAAGGAAAGGATACTTGACATTGGAAAACTCTAGCAAACGAACTAAGCGATCTTATGCTATGTTTAGGATTGGGTCTTGTCCATCACATCATTCTCCTAATGATGTGATCCCGTTATCGATGACATCCAATGTCCATAGTCAGGAAACCATGACTATCTGTCGATCAACGAGCTAGTCTACTAGAGGCTCACTAGGGACATGTTGTTGTCTGTTATTCACACATGTATTACGATTTCCGGTTAACACAATTATAGCACGAATAAAGACAATTATCATGAATAAGGAAATATAATAATAATGCTTTTATTATTGCCTCTAGGGCATATTTCCAACAGTAAAATCATCATTGGCTGGAGGAAACACGTGTCGGCTCATCGTCGGGACAGATGTCATCCACTCATTGGATAGAAGGCGCCTATGATACGTCGACACGTGGCACAGCCCAACAGAGGCCCATTCCTATGAAATGGTCGGCCCGTTTGACTTGGTCAAAAGGTGGCAGGCTGGCCCATGGAAAGCCTATTAACGGCATGTTCGCATATAGCCCATTTACAGCCCGCTAACCAAAGGCCCTTTACGCCCTATCCGAATTAGGCCCAGTAGCGTCATCTGGGCCATCCAATATGATTCCAGCCCATTTTCACTTCTGGCCCATGTATGGCCCATGACGTCTTTTGGCCCATATGAGGCCCTATGTAACTCTTGGCCTATTAACGGCCCATGGTGAAACTGGCCCGTAATGAATAGTGTATCACTTTACACCCATTAACGGCCCATGGTGAAACTGGCCCGTAATGAACAGTGTATCACTTTATACCCATTAACGACCCGTTATTCCGTTGGGCCGTCTCCAGCCCATGTTATCTTTCGGCCTTCTCAGAGCCCATTTATTCTTGGGCTCATTTTCAGCATTCGTTTACTTACGGCCCGTTACTGTCATTTTCTGCTTGTGGGCCAAATTCAGCCCGTGGTTACAGTCGGCCCGTTTGTGGTCCGTTAATACGTTGGGCCGTTTTCATAGCATCATCAAATACGGCCTATTAACGATGGCCCGTTATGGTCGGCTCATGAACGGACGATTCCAACTCTAGCCCATTTACGGCCAGAATGCGGTCTGTTTGGCCCATGTTTGGACAATCGATCATACGGCCCGTATAAGGCCCATTGATGATACGGCCCGTAGAAGGCCCATTGATGATACGGCCCGTAGAAGGCCCATTGTTTCTATGGCCCGTAGAAGGCCCACTGTTTCTACGGCCCGTAGAAGGCCCACTGTTTATACGTCCCGTGGAAGGCCCACTGTTTCTACGGCCTGTAGGAGGCCCAGTGTCACTACAGTAAATATTAGCCCATGGTTATTGTGGCCTAGTTTTAAAAAATAGGTTATTGCAGCCACTAGCAAACCACAGAAAAAGAACTGTACTAACTACAAGCAAACAAATAAACAAGACAACAAGGAAATAAATAAGCAAGCAACTTACACTAGGCTATCACGGCTATTACACATATTACATCCATTGGGCATCAAAGTTTGCCACCAGTGCAAATATAGGGAACACAGCAGCATATAAATGCCGCAGCAAAACAAGTCCAGAACTGAAACCACTTCAGAAAAGCTCAAGAAACAATATCCTGGGTACCCATAATGCTGGAAAGATGCTTAGCAAGCTTATTAACTTTCTCTCGTTTGGCGCTTAAGTCCTCCAGCACTTGCTGTTGCACCAGAAATTATGCATCTGAATTCTGCAGGGACTTCCTCAGTCCTTCGGCTTCCTGTCACATAACATCTGATCGATGTCTTTCAACTTGAAGTTGAGACTCAAGAAGCCGAGCTGATTCAGGCAATGAGTTCGAAGAGTTGGTGCCAGCAGTGGTAGCCAGTAAATCGAACACTACATCAAGACAGGACTTTGGGGTTGTCTTAGTGTCTTCAATATAGTTTTTATCAGCTTTCTTGGAGACCAACAGGGATGTCTCACTATCTTGAACCTTATCTGCATTACTTCCTTTACCATTGCATAATAGGGTACTCTTCTCCAATATTTTATCCGCGTTCTAAAAGAGAAACAAACAAACACATCTCAGGTTTACAATGTAGTATATGAAACTCATTTTGGTAAACCGGTTCAGTAGTAAGGTGGACAGGATAACAGCATGAAACAAACATATATCTATGTAGTATGATCACTGTATGGACTATATCATTCTATTTTATGTTGCCAAATCAAGATAGATACAGTTTGAATCATATCTATTTAAGACAAAGCAGCATAGACAGAATATAAGTGTGGGAAACTACACAGCAATAACAACACTTGTAATGTGCATGGCATGAGAACATAACTGTTTATTCAATTGAAACTGAAACCAACATAGAGCAAGTTACAACAGCAAACAACCAAACACGTTGAAGAAACAGGTTTAAAACATACCTGTTGCGCCATTGGAGTTTCAATTGCATCCTTCCAATTTGAAATTAGTTGGTATTAGTAAATACAATGATGCAAGAGCAAAGTAGTATGAACCATAGCTACGAAACCTGACCTGAGAACAATTCTTCTTCTGCTTTAAGCGTTGACTTCGGGTTCGGAGTGGTGGTCCTCATGATTTGGGCACTGCAGTTGCCTTACTAGCTGCTCGTGTTTGGGTGCTCTGTGGTAGACGGTGTTATGTCAACGGGAACTGGCTGTCTATCTGCTGGGGTTGGGGTTAGAAGGGGTGTAGCTGGTTCTCTGTCCAACTGGGTAGGGGTACAATCTGCATGAGTGTGGGTTATGTGTGGTGGGGCTGGTTCTTGGGCAAGTACAACCGTGGTTCTATCTGCATCGACAGGTAGCATGATCTTTTTTGAAGACCGTGTTTTTACTCCCACGGATACTGCCATCACTCCCTCCAGTTGAAATGGCTGATAAACAAGAGAAGTAATTGAATGTATAGACATTGTAAGATAGACAGGTGCAGTGGATAGTAGGGAAGAAAACAGGGCATGAAATAATTCACATTTATGTTGTCTAAGCAAACAGAATAGCAGGACATAATTTCACATATATGATGGCTAATTAAACAGGATAGCATGACACAATTTCACATGTATGATGGCTAACTAAACAGGATAAAATGACATACTTCAAAATATGATGACTATGTAAACAGGATGACATGATATAACTATACGATGTGTCTATTAAAGTGGTTGTCATGCCATAAATCACAAACATGCCGTCGATGGAAACATGATGGCATGATATAATTCATGGATAGAATGACATAATTTAAATATGATGACTATGTAAACAGGATGAGATGATATAACTATATTATGTCTTTAGAAAATGGGTTGGCATGCCATAATTCAGATACATGTTGTCTATGTAAACATCATGGCATGACATAATTGAAATATATGATTTATATACTAAGGAAGTGAGCAGAGGGCAATCGCATATATGATGTGTCAACTAAGGAGATGGCATTCAATATTGTGTATATGATGTAAAAACTAAGCATTGCAATACAACATATGAATTATATGAGTAATATAACCCTGCCAAGTTTGAGCATACACCTTAGGGGGATAATAGGACTGGTCATCTGCCTCTGAATCCTCCTTTGAAGAGCTATCTGTAACCAGCAAGATATCTCCTTCAGCAGGTAGCATTGTCTGCTCTAAAGACCTTGTTTTCACTCCAGATTTCTCCATCACCAATTCAAATGGCTGATGCATAGGAAGAGCAATTGAATATACAAACATTGTCGACAAAAGCAATGAAGAATACAAAAAAAAGGACGGCATGATATAATTCACATATATGACGCTTGCCTAAACAGCATGGCATTGCATAATTCACATACATAATGCCTTGCAACAAGATAACATTTCATAATTCACATATATAATGTCTTGCAACAAGATGGCATTGCATAATTCACATATATGGTAATTAGACACTAAACAGGTGGCATTCACACAAAGCATGTCTAAACTAAGCAAATGACATAGCAATGTAAGATGCCATACGCACGATATGAGCAATATAACCCTGCCAAGTTAGGGCATGCACCTCGGGGGGCAAATATGACTGGTCATCTGTCTCTGAATCCTCCTCTGAGGAGCTATTGGTAACCAACAAGACATGCGCTTCGCCAGATAGCATTGTCTGCTCTGAAGACCTTGTTTCCACTCTAGATTTTTCCATGACCGTGCCAAATGGCTGATGCACAGTTAGAGTAATTGAATGTACTAAAATTGTTGACAAATTACACGTAATAAAAAATGATGGCATGATATAATTCATGTATAAGATGACTGGCTAACCAGGGTGGCATTGCAAAATTCACATATATGATGCCTGGCTAGACAAGGTGGCATTGCAAGATTCACATATATGATAAAGAAACTAAACAGATGGCATTGACACAAAGCATGTCTAAACTAAGCAGATGACATCTTTAATGTATACGGTAAGCAATGCAAGGCACCATATGCATGATATTACCAACATCAGCATGCCAAGTTAGAGCGAAGACCTCATGGGGTAAATAGGAGTGGTCTTCTCCTTCTGAATCCCCCTCATAACAGTTATCTTCCTCTTGATTACGATCCGAAATGGGTGGAGGGGGGCTGCCTTTGCGCCCACCATGGAACGACGTCTGCATGAAATTTTATTGCCACGCAAGGCTCGTCTCTTTTGCTCTACATGATGAGTTCCATTGTGTACAATAACTGGCATGCATAGGAATAAAACATAGTGAGATTATGTAAGGAGTGCATGCACAAATCCAGAGTGATGGTAGCAAACTATGGATAGACCCAAAACCAATGATAGCAGGCAGATAATAGCTTTAGTTAAAAAATACAGATAATGGCACCTTTAATGTTTGTTTGCACCCAACATGAAACTCATAGTAGACACCGGAGATTAACCAGATAGTAGACAGATAGTACTGATTGCTGCCACAATATGTACCCCACAACCATTTAAAAACTCAAGTTTCAGCATTAGTTTGGACCTGACTCGGAGTCTAATAGGTGAACACGACGATAATGTAGCATGTCATCATATTAAGCGACGCATAACGTAAGCAGACACGGAAGAGTGTGACCTCTCTTGCGGACCCGTGTAGTCCTCAAGGTCATCTGCTCAGTTGATGATGGTAATGCAGTTGCCGTGGCTGCCGGCGGCGGGGAAGAAGATCTGAGGCGGCGAAAGATAGTCTGGAGAGCGGATCCCTGCTGTGGTGAAACCTTCCATCATTGGAGCAGCTAAGCTGGGGTGGAACACAGCGCCGCAGGAGCAGGACAAACCACACAAGGTTTTCTTTGACACATATTTGTAACAGAAGTAATTGAGTAAGGGCTTGTTTGAATTTGAGGATTCTAACAATGCAGGGATAGGAAATAGACAGGAATAGGATAGGAATGCACGTGCAAAACAGAGAATTTAAAAACACTGGATTTCTGCCAATCTGGGTGTTTGATTCACAACAATTGGAAGATCACAGGATGCAAAAAAGCATGGTGAGATTAAGTCAAGCCACAGGAAAATGTACGTTTATAATGCTATTATGCTACTATCTCTTAGTCTTGTGCTTGATGAATAGGAATATGAAAAGGAGGAGAAGTGGAAATTAGAATTCCTACGGTTTTGTTTCAAGGAGACACTAAAGGAAGAAATCCTACAGTTTTCCTTTGGTCCATTCCTTTGCACCAAATTCATGAAAAGTAGTACCGTAGGAAACTTTCCAATTCCGATGTTTTTCATTCACTTTTCCTTTCAAGCACTGGCGATTCTAGTAGGCAGGCTTGAGCAAGGAAAATCCTACACTAAAAAAATGTTTTTGTGCTACTTCTATTACTTTGGACCCAGGCCACTGCCATACTAGCTCAACTCCCAGGCCCATCGACAAATGCATAGCTCAAACGCACAGAGATAAATAATGATGGCGTTCAAGAGAGTCCATCACGGATAGCTAAGTTGCCTGGTACCTCACTGCTTGTCATATAGTAGGATAAAATAATCGTATTTCCCGTTACTATGAGTGCTCTGTGGACAATATATATAACATGTAGAGTAAAAAAGAGATGCAACAAGTGTACAACCTCTTTGGCGAAGCCATGTCGATCTCAGCATGATTGGGTTGGCCGGTGAGGATGCTCCGGCTGACTTGGCTTTCGGAGGAGGGGAAGAAGATCTTAGGCGTCTGGAGATGGAGCTCGAGGTACTGCTCCGCTGTGATGGAGGTTTTCGTCGTTGGAGCAGCTCCGGTGAGTTGTACGACGCCGAGGCTGAAGCAAGACAAGAGAGACAACGAACAACGTTAACCTGAGTGGAATTCTAATAGCATCTCCAATACATGATGTAAAATACATAACCACAAAGTGCTAGATGTAAAATACATCAGCCACTCATCTCTGAACTTAACTGTCGAAACTGAATTTAACTGTCAAAACTGAACTTAACTGTCGAAACTGAACTTAACTATCGAAACTGAATTTTGCTGCCAAAACTGAATTTTGCTGTCGAAACTGAACGCACTAGCAAGGTGAGGCTACACGTCGATCGACTGACTTTTTCATCTCTGGTCAGTCGATTTTGCAGCCGTTGGATACGAAATCAAGGGCATGTGGTTCATCTTCAACCTCCACCCCCCTGAGCCGGCCAAACAGCAGCCCCCCGCCGCCCGCGGCCGGCGGTGCGCCGCCCCGCCCGCCCCGAAAACACTCCCCACCGCCGGTCCGCCGCCGCCCCGGCCATCCCTCTAGGCCCCCCGTGCCGAGCTTTTTCTCCGGCAATCCCCACGCCACCGCCCCGCCACCGCCCCGCCACCGCCGGCGACCACCGCCCCCATCCTGAACCCTAAGATAGATAGTGGGGTACCTCTCCGGCAAGCCCCCCTCCTCGCTGCGGCTGGTTCTTCCTTCACCCCGGCGGCATCAGAGTGAAGTGTAGCTAAATTGGAGCAGCATCAAGCAAGAGCAAGAGCGAGAGCAGCAGCGCGAGCAAGAGCAATAGCAAGAGCAGACCAGGCAGGGCACCAAGAGCAAGAGCAGAGCAGCAGCGCGAGCGAGAGCTAAAGCAGCAGCAGGTCCTACTAATGTGGACGTCGCCACCGAGGGAGCAACGTCATGGAGGAAGTAGCCGGTGACGCCGCCGTGGATGGAGCCGCGCCGTGTCGGCTCAGGACCGAGCGCCGACAGCACCGTGAGATAGAATCAAGAAGAAAATGAGGCGATTAGTGTACAACCTCTTTGGTGGCGCCGATTGGGCCGTAGCTTCATCCGAGGAAACGGTGATGATGATGCTCTTCCGGTGGTGCAGGTGAAGATGGCGGTGTGGGAATGGAGGTGCCACGAAAGTTGAGGGGAACGTCGGGGCAGCTCCTTGGAGGTGGAGGACGGGTGGCTGAACCGGCGGGACAATGAGATCGACGACAGATCCTCATCCGGTACGGTGGATGAGGGACGTCGAGGTGTTGCTGTGGACGACGTCGTCGGGAAGAGGCTCCGGCTGGGTGGCGGACAGAGCAGGGTGTGGAGTTTTGTAGCAGGTTTTCGCGGCCTCGATCGGTGTACAAATGGGTGGGCGGATGGGATGGCAGTGGGGAACCATGGCTTAGAGACGCGCTTGTACGAAATGTGGGGTAAGTTACGAAAGTACCCCCACCAATTTGAGGCGCTTCTTTCGGTTCAGGGGTACCACGAGCATTTCGCGTGTCGGGATTTCACAGGAGGTGGGAGTTTTCGTGCGCGTTGTAATTTCGGAATAGAAAGGCACGGGTTGAGATGGAGGGAGTTGTCGGAGCACCACGAGACAAAGATATATCTTAAATGTTTCATGCTAACAAGGCACGGGTTGAAGAGGCGGGAGTTTCGCAGCACGATAGATAGTGATGCTAGCTTGAATTTTTGGCATAACAAGGCGCGGCTTGAAATTTAGGAAGAACAAGCTTAACGTGTACCCAAAAAAGACAATTTGCACCTCAACACGCACAACACACACACAAACACCATTTAGACTAGAGTAAGGTACACGTGCATTGCACGCATGAGATTTGGCAACCAAATTATGAATAAATACCACATTATAGCATGCAAGCTTTGAGTCATATATGCATGATGTAGATGTTCATTTAATTCTTATAGTTCATTTCATTCAAAATCATCTAGTTTTTATAAGAAAGCTAATCTATTTTAAGATTCATGGAATTGTGCATTGTAAGACATAAAGTAAAAACAAATAATGGCAAATCATGTAGAAAAACATTTGGGCAATTCTGATACGGAAGATTCTAGAACAAATAAGAAGTGCTTGTGTTTTGATGTTTGTGCATTATGCTTAAGTTCAACCATGGAGTCTTCTAGATTATACATGTGGCAAAATCTGGTGGAATCTAGATGATATCCAACGGCCAGTAGTGCTCAAATTTGCCATCTTTGGACCATCGGATTCGCCTCATCCAACGACCATCTTTCAAAGTTAAAGTTACCCGCACACAATATAAAAAATATAAAATATAAAAATATATATATATAGGGGTATAGATATAGATATGTGATGCAAAAGCCGCCCATCATCTCCAATTAGAATAGTGTGTCCATGCATGGATGCGACGTGGACAAATGATGTCTGCCATCAGTATCTCAAATTCATATCAGTCTGACCTTGTTCAATGTGTATACATTACAACATGCTCGTTTCCAAACAACGCCGCGCAGATCTCCGTTATATTCATGCATGCATGGGTTTCAAACATCAGGATCTATTATTCAAATATCTGAATTCAACTTTACATTGATTGTGACCTCACCTATTCAGCTATTCTTTCACACCCACACAGTAGTCTTCTCTTTATAATTGTACCACTAACTTTCTCTCGTGCATGCATGCACACACACTACCAGTCGGCATTATCCATCGCACGCATGCAATCTTTTTCTTCAAGTCGGTCTCCCATGAAGGCACACACCAACACACATCCCCCTCTCCATCATATTGGGCATTCTTTATCTCTCACGCATGCATGTGCAACGATCGATGTTCCTCTATGTATGTGTGTATATAGCTAGGGCTTTCATAGTTTTCCACACACGATATATCCAGTGAGGTCTCACCCTCTTTCCCACGTCCACATCGATCAATCTATACCTCTCTATATACGATTAACATATATAGCTAATACACTCACATTAATTATGTATCCAACGTCCCCCTCTCATCATCCATGCCTTCCGCTTCATCTCTCAGACGCGTGCACAATGGCGAAGACAAGGGGCAGTAAGGGCCTGCCCCCTCCCCCCTAACATCACTATATATCAAGGCTAATATGAATGTGATCATTAGACAATTGCTACTAAAAATGGCTTAAGTTCATGAATTGACCCTCCTCGTAAAGGATTAGCAATGCTTGGCCCCCTAGCTCATTTATTTTTCATGGCTCCGCCACTGCGCGCATCAGCGCACGTGTTCGCCCCCTCTCTCTAAATATCGATCTCGCACTTGTGCATTCCTTCATAGTCTCCCTCCACTCGGCCCCTCGCACCATCTTCTAGCCCCCCACCGGATTTTGCCACATGTACAATCTAGCAGACTCCATGGTTGAACTTAAGCATAATGCACAAACCTCAAAACAACAGTGGTTCTCTTTTGTTCTAGAATCTTCCGTATCATAACTGCCCAAACTTTTTTTCTAGTTGAATTGCCATTATTTGTTTTTAGGGAAAACTTTGTTTTTGCCACTCTAGCTTTTGCCAATTTTTCTTATGCCACTCTAGAATTTAACATCTCACTTTTGCCACTCTTAGCTTTTGACAATACATCACTTTTGCCATTCCGTGGCGAAAGCAAAATTTTCAGAGTGGCAATTGTGATACATTGTCAAAAGCTAAGAGTGGCAAAAGTGAAATAAAAAATTATCATTTTTGCCATGGAATGGCAAAAGTGATGTATTCTCAAAATCTAAGAGTGGCAAAAGTGAGATGTCAAATTCTAGAGTGGCATAAGTAAAATTGGCAAAAGTTAGAATGGCAAAAACAAAGTTTTCCCTTGTTTTTACTTTATGCTTTACAACTCACAATTCCATGAACCATAAAATATATTAAGGGCTTCTTTGATTCAAAGGATTCTCAAAGGAATTTTGGAGGATTCTAATCATTAGGAATTTTTCCTACCTTGGTTGTTTGATTCGTAGGATTGTAAACCATAGGCATTTTTCCATATGATTCATTTGCACTAGATTTCACAGGAAACATCCCATCCACTCAAACCTCTTTGAAAGAATTCTGCGTTTTTCCTATGCACAATCAAACACTTGTACAATCATGTAGGATTCAAGACGACATTCCACTATAATCCCATGTTTTTCCTATTCCGCGTTCTTAGCTTTTTTATAAAAACTAATTGATTTTGAATGAGATGAACTATAAGAATTAAACGAAGGGCTACATCAGGCATATATGACTCATAGCTTACATGCTATAGTGTGGTATTTATTCATAATTTGGTTGCAAAATCTGATGCGTGCAATGCACGTGTACCTTACTAGTACTTCGAGTATGTGCAAAACACATAAATTAGAATACCAATGGCACGCTACATAGTGTATCTCTTATAGTTCATGAAGCCACGTGGCACATGTGTAGGCATTGTCGCGACCTCCTTGCGTGGATTGATCACAGTGACGTGCTGCTGGTTCCAGAAGAATGTGCTCGTCCTCCCTGAGCCATACTAGCGGTACATGCATGAAGCGAAGATGTGCACGCATGCCGTGCACGCACTCATTCCTCGCACGCACACGCGGGTACACGGGCGGACGCAATTTTGTACCAAGATCCACCCCATGTGATAATTTGATGCGTGTAAAGTCGTTCACTTCATTGATGGTCAATTAATACAGCGCATGCAAATTGAGTGGACGTGAGGGCGGAAGAAAGACATTATTACTCCACTGCGCGCATGCGAGTAGTTAAATCATGGGTTGCTAGTAGTACTTCCATTGGTCTCCTTCGTATTTTGTGCCAATTTTTGACAGTAACATAATATTTACGCATTTGAGCAGTGTAGTACTTGAAATTTATGTTTCGCTAAACTCATTGGGAGCCGTTTCGGGCCTCAAAACCAAAACCATCAATTAATCTTTACCTTGTTCCCATCACATTCGAAAGCCGGCTCACACCTACTAGTAGTACGTACCAAACCTGAACGTGTTCCCACTATGCAGGTATTAGTACTAGTGCTAGTACTTAGGTTATAAAAAGGGAAACTACCTAACCAAAAATCACTCTACCTTTCCTCCTCATAAGTGCTTCTTCTTCGTTCGTCGTTGCCATGGCCGGTGAGCAGAGCTCTAGGTCGAGAACTACTCGTAACAAGGGAGCGGCAACCAAGGCTGCGGAAAAAAAGAGGGCTCGCCGCCACACAGAGACCTCGAAAGAATTCACACGGGCAGGCGATGGCTCCCAGGATCGCCCCACAAGGCGAACATGCCGAGCCGGCGGAGCTGGAGTCGTTATCCCTCGACGGCATGCCCGATCAGCTCAATAAGCAGAAGGAGTTCATCCAAGGCTTGATGGAGTTGCTGAAGGAGAGCCTCGGCGACATGCCCGCTGAGCTCAATCAGCAGGGGGAGTTGAACGCCGGCTTGGTGATGCTGCTGAAGAAGAGCATTGCCTCGGAGAAGAAGGCGACCGGCAAAATCCTGCGACTTCGGGAGGACAATGCGAAGCTCTGCCACGAGATTGACCTGTTGAAGGAGAAGAACGCCGGCTGGAAGAAGCTGCATGAGAATAGTAGTTCCTCGATGAAGATGCTGCAGGCCCTCGCCATGGAACAGAAGGAAGTGTTGGCGAAGCTTCGCATCGAGCACCCGGCTTCTGTCAAGGTACGTAATATGGCCGTGGAACAGATGATGAAGGCTCGCATCGAGAAATGCCGCAGCATGGACACAATGATGAAGATGGAGGAGGAGATGCGCAAGGAGATGGAGGTCGTGGAGGCGATGAAGAAGCAGTTACGACTCCGCGACAAATTAGATCATTTGGGGTGATAATCTTCCTTCTTCTTTTGCTCATGTGTTTCATCTTTTGCTTTGGGTGTTTCTCCGCACGTGTCACGTTCTCTGCGAGTCATGAATAGAACAATGTTTTTTTAGGGAATGAATAGAACAATGCTAACAATGAGATGACTAGCAAATTAGATCATTTTTTATCGCCATATGGCACTGGGCTGCCGTGTTTCATACTCCTCCGTCGCAGTACTACTCCAGTGGAAAACTTGAGTATACCGCACGGTTCTTTCCTCCTCCTCGATCAGGTCGTCGACGCATTTATACGAGCAGTCAAATCACAAGGCCCCGCCTTCCAGCAGTAATGAGCCGTCAAATCACAAAGGCCCCCGCATCTCGTGAAACCGACCAAGCTAGACTGCCCCGCCCTCTAGCCTTTTAAAAAATGTATACTTTTGTACAGCAGTAGTATCGATGGATTGCGCCATGGAGCAAAACATGAAAAAAAGGGTGGTACATATAGAGAGCGCTCGTCGCCAAATTATGCATATAGTACTATTAAAAAGGCTAGTCACAATAATGGTGTCCAGCACAACCCACCCCTCAAATAAAACTAAGAGGGTGCTTGGATACGTGTTAGTCCCATGACTAAAAGTAGTGGGACTAAAACATGCTAGCCTCAGCCATGCTTGGATCCAAATACTAAAAAGGCTAAAATCAAGTTAATCAGCATTTATTATCCTCCAAACCCTCCAATCCAGAACTCGCCTTTGTTAAAGGAGAGGAGTTAAATGAGTAGAGAGAGGACTAATCCACATTTTAGTAGGGGTACCCCTGACTAAAAAAAATTAGTCTCAAGACTAGTTTTAGCCCCTCTTTAGTCAGGGGTGCTTGGAACTTTAGCCTCTTAAAGAGACTATTTTTAGTCAGACTAAAATAAGTCCCTTGGATCCAAGCACCCTCTAAGCATCCTGGAATTCTTTGACAAAACTAAGCACCCTGAAATTCTTTGACAACTAAACTACTGGCCATATGATGTTGGCCATATGTATTGTACGTATATAATGTGAGGAAACGAGTGGTAGTACTATACCAACTAAAAGATGAAATGTAAGAAATACTAGTATGTACGTACTGAAGAGTTAAAGTAAAGAGAAGAAACATAACATAGTTCTGCTGGGGGCTCAGCACAACACAACCCTCAAATTAAATTAAGCACACCTGAAATTAAACTTTGCAACTATTCCGGTAGACACTGCATTAGAACCACCATGAGCAACGAGACTGCCACCTTACTCGGAGTCCTCGTCCACGTCCTCGACTTCGTCCTTGTCACTCTTCCTCTTGGCGGATACTTCTTTGCTTGAACCGCACACTTGGTTGTTGCTCTTCATCCAACCCTTGTAGATATTGAAGCAAAGGTAGCCATCCATTGCAGCATAGTGGATGTGGTCTATATCTATTACATTCCGCTGCCATGCATGACGATGAAACATGGCTCATGCGTAGTGGATGTGTAATGAGGTTTCTTCAGTTTACCGTACGAAGGATGAACCATGGCTCCTGCCAGGGTCAGCATTGAAGGCTGACGAGAGGACACCAGCCGATTCTTCTGGAGGTCGAAGGTGTTGCCTACAACGAGGCCTATCTGATGCAGGACTTCTTTGTCATTACCAAAGTCTATAGTAACGAATTTGACTAGGTTGCTCTCGAGAAAGTTCTTAAAGTCCTGGCACTCGACATCGGCATGGCATATGTGGTAGACCAAGCAAACGTTATGTATGCAAACCTGGATCACGGCGGGCTTCTTCCTCTCTTCGTCCTTTAGATCCTTCTCTCGTCCTAGGACTGTGGTGTACTCAACATCTAGCCCAGCGACCCACTCATCATCTGAGTTTTCGAACATGCGTCTGAAGAGAGAAAGGCATCCTTTCACCGTCGCGGAAGAATGGGTGTAGATGACGTCGAACTCATCGCCGGTGATGGTTCTAACCTTGTACTCACCGCCAATCGTGGAGATTTGGGATGCCATGGATTTGGGAGGAGGGTTAGGATTAGTGGAACTGCCGTAATGTGAATGGACGGGACGACTAGGAGCGAACCGCCGTAGTATTGAAGGACGTGTAGGGACGAGTAGGAGCGAACTGCCAGCGTGCGAACGGCAGTGTAGTGGCTTTCCATTCTCCCATGATACGGGCTTCCGAGAGCCCTTGGATCTGACTTCAAACGGTTGCACGGCGTGATTCTAGACCTATGGGTGAATATCCTATGCTGCAAATTCGTTACTATAGATCCAAGGGCTGCCAGCAGCCCGTATCATGGTCACGCCTACCACGATTGAATGGTTGCACGGCGTGATTCTAGACCTATGGGTGAATATTCTACAAATTTTCAGCAACTTAGCATGCGACCGTTTGATCTCAGATCCAAGGGCTGCCAGCAGCCCGTATCATGGTCACGCCTACCACGACCGTCGCGTCGCTCGCGCGGTCGCGCCCTTGGAGATTTAACAAGGTGCGTTAGGCTATCTGATGTTGGCATGTCATACATAGTCATCACTTAGTCACTCATACTACAACAAGGTTGGCTATAAGTGTATTTTTTTACTCCTCTCTATCTCTTTCTTCGTACTCAAGGAAGAAACAGTGCTAAGCGCATGTATTTATTGCATTTGCCAAGGAGTGACCTCTTCCAATGAAATGGTGTTGCTAAGTTTGCTTCATTTAATTAGCTATAGACTCAAATTTGTCTTTTCACCTAGGTACACGCGCTTAGCACCGTTTCTTCCTTGGGTCACCAAACTAGTCTCTCTCTTCTTGATTAACTTGCCACATCGGACTTTATGCCTATGTGGCAAGCTTAAGCACCTGTAGGAGCAAGTAAAAGTAAGTACAATAGTGCGCTTTACATGGCATTTTTGCACATGTGGAGGAAAGAGAGGCAAGGAAAAAGTGGAGAAGTGGGCTCTCATGCAAGAGCCAGCCTCTACTACATGGTGGAGCATTGGGAGAGGCACCTGTATGGAGGTGGTCAGGAATCTGGGAGACTCACGCCGGTCATAGCGACGCAGTTAAAATGATAATGGCAAGTCAAATCACGGGGCCCCAGCTGTCCAGCAGTAACTCGATGTCAAATCACACAGCCCTACGTTTGTAGCAGGCTACTCCCTCGTCTTCTCGCGTCTGTTTCGAACCGACTAGGCGGAACTGCCCCGCCGCCTACCGCGCAGGAAAAGCTCCTCCCTCGACTTTTAAATAGTATACAGTATACTAATTTTGTATCCATGGATTGCGCCCGCGCCATGGAGCAAAGCGTCTAGAAAACGGAGGAGAGACGATGGTCTTGCAATAGAGAAGATGGAGAGGCGAGACAGTGGTTTTGGAATGGAGATGATGGAGAGGAGAGGAGGTGGTTTTCCAATGGATAAGAGGGAGAGGAGCGTGCGGCAGCGATTTAGGATTGGACGAGAGGGCCGGCGCGCTCTGACTGGATCAAAATCAAAATCAATTTACCCTTCAGTTAAGAAAGTGACCCCACATTAACTAGTCTCCCTTTTATTCTGGGTCATAACTGACCATGATTTTCGCACATAAAATATATGTTATACGTTGTATACAAGGCCACTATCAAAATTACAATTTGCAACTATACAAGGCCACTAACATTAATCGAGGCAAAATTGATGGCGTTTGCCTCGTACTAGCACCCGAGGACATTAATATCCCTTGTGTGCATGCGGGAGTGAGAAGGTTAGCTTGCATTCCCAACATTAATCAACCAATGAGGAGTAAGAGGGTTGGCTTGTTGTGCTTGGGAGAGAAAAACCACATTAATTAACACGACAATCAAGGTGACAAGCTAGCTTGCAACATTGACTTAAACATAGCATTCAGTTTTACCTTGGTACCTGTAATATGAGTTTGTGGCCTTGTATACAAAAATGGAGGGAGTATAATTTGAAAGTACATTCAGATACGAATCAAACGATACAATTTTTGGTGATATGCATTCACATTTTGCTTGTCAAATACAGTATGTGGTCAAACTTTGACCCAAAATACGCGAAACAACAAAAAAAATACTTCCAAGACCAGCGCCGCTCTTCCGCTCTTCTCCTCTTAAACCACCGCCGCTCCTCTCCTGTTCCAATCTAAATGCAGCGCCGCTCCTCTCCTCTTCCATTTCAAATCCACCGCCCCTCCTCTCCTATTCCAGTCCAAAACCAGCGTCGCTCCTCTCCCGTTCTAATCCAAAACCAGCGCTGCTCCTCTCCTCTTCCATTCAAAAACCACCGCCGGTGAGTGAAGGTGTTGTGGAGAAGTAGATCGATGGAGGAGTACAACTGATACGTGAGGATTGCAGACGGCGACCCTGTGAAGCTAGCTAGGATGTTGGAGATACAGTCTTGGTTTGACAACAAGGACCAACTAGCGGCGACGGCGACATCCATGGCCAAATATCTGCAACAGAGCGAAAAGGCGGCGATACTCCCAGAGGGAGTCGCGCCGGAGTACATAGAGTTGCTCCTCTGGGCCATGGAGCAAATAGATTCACTGAATCCGATCATGAGGGAGCGGTGGTGGGAGTATCGATCCTAGATGGAGCATCCACCAGAGATTGAAGGATCGAGCATCTACAGGGTGCCATTTGTGAGGGTGTCCTGCCAGAGCGAGACGGTGGAGTCTTCGTCAACCGAACCCAACTGCAAGAGGAGAAAAGCAGTTGGCCCGATGACGCTTCCCCGCCATCGTCTCCCTCGCCGTTCACATTGTCTCACGGGGTGGCTGTCTGCCGCCGAGGAATAGGAGGGGGCTGCCCCCAGCCCAATAGTCGGGCAGGTTGTGAATTTGTCAGGAGGAGCTTAGGGTTGTCAGTATTTGCAGGTTGTGAATTGTGTTTTGTGTTGTGTATTTTGAGAGTACTTTCAGATATGAATGTCTTTTCAATTTCAGATTTGCAGTATTGAGCATATAAAGTATTTTATGAATTCTAGAGATCTATTTTTAGCACTTAAAAAAATGTAGTTTTGTAGGAGTATAGACAATGTGATTCTCAAAGAAGAAACTGCAAGTTTCAGTTTCAGATAAGAAACTGCAACTTTCAGAGGCAGAGCATTTATATTAACACGGCCTTTTCAATCAGGGTTAACATCATGTTGGAAGTTTTATTCATGTTCGAAAATGTAACTACCAGCCAGTTAACATCATGCTGATCAACATACATGCATAGCACATCTTCATATGATGCACAGTCAAAATGCCCACACAATGTCGAGTGTGCGAAACACAGAGAAAACGAGGGACGAAGTTTTGGCAAGTGTTGGACGTGGTTTTGGGCTGCCCCGTCTAGGCTTTCATTTTTAACATGCGCAGCCCACGACCTCGGATGGGAGGTCCATAGGCCTGTTTGTATTTTCTTAGGGCCGTCATGTATCGACCGGCCTATGGACCTCCCATCCGAGGTTTTATTTTTGGCAGCCCAATTTATGTATTTTTTGAAGAAAACATAGATGTCTGTTCTATTTTTCTATATAAGAATAGGAATGCCAGGTCCAACTTATGTTTCCCTTCTAACTATATTATATATATTTAAATAATTGTATATGTTGAATGTTTAGTTCACATACTCCCTCCTTTTTGGTTTATAGGGCTTATCTCAAAATATTAGTTTTTCCATTTTATAAGGCTCAATTTGGTTGTTTTCCATCACATGTTCAGATTCCAAGGTGCATTAAATCATTGCATGCAAGTATTAAGAGAAAATTGACCAATGCATGTACTTTATGCATGCATGCATTGATAAACATAATTTTTTGAGGAAAACAAGTGCATTAATTTGGTGCTTTTGCAAACTACAAAAAGTATTCCACCATTCATCATCTACCTTGGTTGGTGAGACTTTTGAATTGAGCCCTATAAACCGAAAAGGAGGGAGTAATTGGCAAATAGATGACCGCTCTCGCAAATTGATGACCCCTTCGCCCCCGCCACCACCTCCACCCTCGCCGCCGCCACCACCACTACCTCCACCCTCGCCGCCGCCACCCCCCGCCTCTAGACTCCGGGCGCGCTTGCCCCCCTCAGCAAGTCCACTCGCGCGCCCCATGGAGTCGCCGACCATATCCACGAGGAATGGCTGGAAGACAGGCAGATGTACAAGATGCATCTCCCACATGTCTACAAAGCCTTCTCGTGGATGCTCTAGCCGCTTGACTCCATCGCGCCGGCGGTGCTGCGGGAGACTCGAGGGAGGAGATGGAGGGAGCGGGCGATGCGGATCCACGACGACGCTCTCTCCTGGACCCAGTGCACGCGCGAATGGAG
Source organism: Aegilops umbellulata (assembly GCA_032464435.1). NCBI lineage: Eukaryota > Viridiplantae > Streptophyta > Magnoliopsida > Poales > Poaceae > Aegilops > Aegilops umbellulata. Next base: position 387,677,654 of record CP136057.1, on the reverse strand, counting down.
GGAAGCAGAGGAGGAAGCTGCGAGGGAGGAAGCCGAGGAGGGACCGAATCCGTTCTCTCACTCGCGCAGGTATGCTCGGATGTGCAAGGATCATGTGGATTGGGAGCTGCTAAATCTAGCCCTGCGGATCTACTTCAAAGGATATTTCTCGGAGAAGCACAGGATGCCCCACCCCAGTGAGCCGCCGATTGCGTTCGTTCAATGGGCGAAAGGAGAAGTGAATTCAGGAGATCCACGCCATGCTGCGAGATGGGAATGCTTGACTGGACTCCTTCCCACCAGCACGCCACCGGAGCCGGAGCAGGTGGATCCCCTACCTTACCTCTCCCCCAAACCTGTAGAAGATCGAAATTAGGCTTGCAATCTGCTTCTATTGAGTTGTCTGGTGTTTATTTCTGCTTCCTGAGAGACAACATCTGGCTGGAGAATGAGAAGGAACCAAGAACTCCGATGAATTTACCCTATCACAATGGGGGGAGCGCCGGTTGGGCAGTGGTACGGCCCACCTCCACCCCAAATGGGGGCACAATCTGGGCAGGCTCTTGTAATTGCCCAAGATCAATCTGCTGGTGGTTCTGACTCTCAGATCACTGGGAAATCTCAAGGCAAGAATCAGCAAAAGAAGAGATAGGACATCCAGAAAACTGCTCCTGCCCCTGCTTTGGGCCTTATGGCATACTCTGAGGTGATCTGCTACAACTGTGGGGAACCAGGGCATCATTTGGATAAATGTGTCAAGCCCAAGAGTTGTTTTATCTGCAAAATGGTTACCCATAAAGTTGAGAATTGCCCTGTCAGAAGGAAAACCCATAGTTCTGCTAGATATGTTGGAAGTGCTGCTCCAGGATTATGTCCACCATTGACAGAATTTTGTGTGACACAGAATTAGATAGTTTCTTTCCCCTTTCTAGTTGTAGAGCTCTGCCCAGATGTGGTAGTGACCACACTCCTTTGCTCTGGGACTCTGGTCTTAACCAAACTCCAAAGAGCAATAGTTTTAAATTTGAAAAGTGGTGGTTGCTTAGAGAAAATTTTACTGAGCTAGTCAGGAAAATCTAGAATGAGCCTACTGGGAGAAACTGCCCCCTATAAAATTGGCAGATCAAAATCAGGAGATTTAGAAGAACTACCAAAGGGCAGAACTCCAATGAGGAAGCTAATCTTAGAAGATACAAAAGGCTTCTCCTCCTTGAGTTTGATTCTCTAGATATTAAGGCAGAAACCACTGACCTCTCTGAGGCTGAGACTAATAGATTAAACTTTGTCCATGGAGAGCTCAAGAAAATTTGGCTTCAAGAAGAAATCAAAGCCAAACAAAGGTCTAGAGATAGGAACATTAAGGAGGGTGATAGAAATACTGCTTACTTCCATGCAGTAGCTAACCAGAGGAGGAGGAAAACCCTCATTCACTCCCTTGATGGCCCTAATGGCCTTGTTACTGAGGTAGATGAGATGCTGAAAGTGGCTAGTGACTTCTACAAAGACCTGTTTAAGAAAGAAAACCCTTCCGGGTTCTCTCTACAATTTTTTTTCTCTGCTTCTGAAAAAGTCTCTCCTGCTGAAAATGAACTGCTAGAAGCCCCTTTTTCAGAGACAGAGGTGAAGGAAGCCATTTTTAGCTCTTATCCGGATGGGGCTCCTGGTCCTGATGGGATTCCCTTCTTGTTTTACCAGCATTTTTGGGACTTGGTGAAAAATGATCTCCTAGATCTTTTCCAAGCCTTTCATAGAGGAGAGTTGGATCCAGCAACTTACTCATGGGGGGTCTGTTGGGGTCAAATTAAATAACTGTGAAAGTGATTTTTTCCTTGCTGGTAAAGGCCTTAGGCAAGGTGACCCCATCTCCCCGCTTTTGTTTAATTTAGTAGTGGACGTTCTTACTAAAATGCTGAGCAAAGCTGCTGATCATAGTCTGATTGCAGGGCTCTGTCCTGAGGTCTGCCCTGGTAGCATCATCTGCCTTCAATATGCAGATGATACCATCCTTTTCTTAGACAATGACTCCACACATGCTAGCAATCTGAAAACTGTTCTAACCTGGTTTGAACAAGTCTCAGGCATGAGAATCAACTACTCTAAAAGTGAACTCATCCCTATCAACATGGATGATCAGGAGTTAGCTGACTTCCTCTCTATTCTAGTCTGTAATAAAGGTAATTTCCCCATTAAGTACCTAGGTATCCCTCTCCACTATGATAAACTGAGGAGAGAGGATATCCAACCCCTTCTGGATAAAATCATTAAAAGGATTGCTGGGTGGAGGGGCAAACTTCTCTCTTACAAAGGTAGATTGATCCTCATACAAGCTTGTTTGGCTAGCATTCCAGTGTATCTCCTCTCCTTCTTCAAGTTCCCTAAATGGGCAGTGAACCTCATCAATTCTCAGATGTATCATTGCTTGTGGAATGATTTTGAGGGAAATAGGAAGCTACACCTTGCTAATTGGGCCGTAGTCTCTATGAAAAAAGATTTTGGAGGCCTAGGCATACCTAAACTCCAAGAAATTAACATATGTCTTCTAGGGTCTTGGATTAAAAGATTCTATGAGGAAGACCTGAAACCCTGGAAGCTTCTTATTGCCCATAAATACCTAGGAAATAAACCTAATATTTTTTACCCTTCCTCCAACCCTAAGACCTCTAGATTCTGGAAAGGATTAAAATCTATTATGCATGCTGTGAAATTTGGCTACAAATGGAACATAGGGGATGGGAGCAGAACCAGGTTCTGGGAAGATACTTGGTTTGGCACATCCCCCCTAGCAGTCCAATTTTGGCCTATTTACTCTGTCCGCAATGAGCATAACAAAAGTGTCAATGAGGTTTGGGACGGTCAATGCCTAAAACACTCTTTTAGAAGGAACTTTAGTGATAGTCTCATGGAACAATGGTTCCAGTTGGAGGAAATTGCCAAAAGCATTACCTTTACTGCCGAGCTGGATGCCCTGATTTGGCAGCTGGACAATAAGGGGAAGTATTCCTCCAGCTCCCTCTATCATGTTATCAACTTTAGAGGGGTTCAACCCGTGTTTATACCCGCTGTCTGGAAATTGAGAGTTCCCCCTAAAATTCATGTATTTCTCTGGCTTCTCTCCAAAAACAAATTGATGACTAGGGATAACCTTAGAAAGAGATACATCATCAAACCCCTTGATTGTGTTTACTTCTTGGAACAAGAGTCTTGTTCTCACCTATTTATTGAATGTATAGTTGCTAAACATCTCTGGGCCCACATTGAGGAATACTTCTCTAGTCAGATTGGCTCATCCTTCGAATATGTCGCCAGATTCTGGATTGCTACCAAAAAGTGCTCAGTTTTTAACACTGTTAGCTCAGTTGTCCTTTGGTGCCTCTGGAAATATAGAAATGCTATGATTTTCAGTAACACCTCCTAGATTTCCATTCCGCGGGTCTTGAGGTTGATCAGGAACATAGTGAGGAACTAGGCGATTCTCTCCTCTGGATCGGACAAGGACAAGTTGATGAGCTTCGTGGAAACCCTAACAAGATCCCTCCAGAAACCGTTGGCAATCACTTGTGGCTAAACAAGGCTCGACCTGCTCTGGCGCTGGACCCGTGGGCTCGTCTCAAGATCTCTGATGAAGATGATGGGCACCTAGCGCCGCAAAAGAGGGACATCCACCATGCTTACTGGTCACCATAGGCTGACACGGCCCCTTGGCGGAAGACCATGAAGGCTTCGTTGGACCCTCCTTGTGTCATTTGAGTGCTCTATCCGCTCTGCCTTTAGCACCGCTCGGGTGATTTGTGTTATTCAGAGAACTTGTTCATCCACCCCCCTAGTTTGTAGCTTTTCTACCTTTGCTTTTGAACTGCTCTTTGAGCTATTGTATCAGAATATGTTGTCGTTTCGTTCTCAGCAATGGAACCGAGAGATGCTCCCTATTTTTCTAAAAGAAATTATTTTATATGTTATTATATATTATTTTTATTGTCATCATATATTTAAAAGATACTTACATATGTAAGAAAACAATATCCCACATCTTATTAACTTGTAAAAATAATTTCTTAACAAATAAAATCCTGGGTAGTTTTGGCACGAAAATCCTAGTGATTGTGTACAAAAGCTTGGTAAGATTTAAGGACGGATGTAATAATATCACTTATTATTTAAATATATTTATAACAAAATGCTCAGCCCCTTTTTATTTTTTGATAACATTGCTGGCCCAACCCAACATTATAACTAGAATCAGCCCAGCAAAATCGTGTATTTCGAGAAAGTGCAAATGGCCTGTAATTTTTTAGCAAATAAAATAAACGGGCCGCATGGACGCTACATTATTTCTTCACCCAGCCCAGCTAATGGTTGTAATTCAAAAAAAAGATCAAATTGACTGTAAATTCTACCGTGCAAAAAAAAGACTGTAAATTCTGAAAAAATGGGTTGAATACGTGCCACATTTTTGGAGCCTGAAATGTGGGCAAATAGGTCGAAGCCAATGCAAGTCGTTGTGAACTTAGTCAACAAATGATTCTGACATGTTAGCCGTTGGATTTACATCCAACGACCGGCATCCATCTTCAATCTCTCATACTCTTCCTCCAGCACCGCCGGGACCACCTCCCGCCTCCTGCTGCTAGCAGCTCTGCTTAGCACACTTCAATATGAAGTGCTACTCCACCGTTGGCCAGGCCATCCCTCCACACCTCCTGTTCTTCTCCATCGACTGCCGAACCACACCGCACTAGAACCAGTTAACCCTCGTACACCTCTCTGTCTGCAACTCTACTCCCGCGTCTTCCCATTTCCGGCTCGTTGCTGTCCGGGGCCTCGCCGTCGTCCACCACCTTGGATGCGCTCGGCGCGGCGTGGTCAACGTGGTCAACGAACGACACCATCAGAAGTAGACTATGCGTGGAGAGGCTGACAGCTGGGTCCACGGCTGCACACAAGGAAATGCCTCCTTATTACGCGCAAAATAATGATTCCTCTACCTGACATCTGGGACCCACCGGAAGGGCCTTTGTATTTCGCGAAATAAAGTGCCCCCCGCTGACATGTCGGACCCACCAGCTATCTTCGCACGCAAGGAAGTGCCTCCTTATTACGCACAAAAAAATGAATAGTCCCCCTGCCAGCTGGAACCCAGCATAGTGGGAGGCTGACTTGTGGGCCTACCAAGTTGACAGGGACGGAGGGCTTTGTCAACTTAGTCAATATGAACGATTCTAGCTCCTGTTACCGTACGATGTTCATCCAACAGTCGTAGTGCTTCTTCAACCTCTGGTCTTCTTGCTCCAGCCGCCCAAACCAGCGCCGATCGTGCCGCGTGCTCCTGCCTCCCATGGCCGGCTGTGATGCCACGGATGCCTCACCGCTCCCTACTACTCCCACCGCTGGCTAGGCCATACCTCTACTCACCCACACCCCCTGTTATTCTGCGGCGACAGCAACATCACACCGCAGCCGAACCAGTGAACCCTCGTACTCCTCTTCGTGTGGCATCCACTGCTGCGTCTTCCCCGGCTCTGACTCGTCCCCTTCCTAGTCCTTGCCGTCGTCCACCGCCCTGGTGCTCTCGGCGCGGTGAGGTCAACGTGGTCAACGACCGACTTCCATTGGAAGAGTACTGTACGTGGAGAGGCTGACAGCTGGGTCCAGGCGGCCGCAAGGAAGTGCCTCCTTATTACGCGCAAAATAATTATTCCTCCACCTGACAGCAGGGACCCACCGGACGGGCCACCTTATTTCGCGAAAAAATGTTTCCCTTTGACTCCTGGGACCTACTGGATGGGCCAACGTATTTTGCGAAAAAAACGTTCCCCCCGCTGTCAGCTCGGACCCACCGGAAGTGCCTCCTTATTACGCACAAAAAAAATGAATACTCCCCTGCTAGCTGGGACCCACCATGGTGGGAGGCTGACTTGTGGGCCTACTAAGTTGACTGGGACGGGGGCCTTTGTCAACTTTAGTCAATATGAATGATTCTAGCTCGAGTGACCGTACGATGTCCATCCAACGGCCATAGTGCTTCTTCAACCTCTGGTCTTCTTGCTCCAGCCGCCCAAAGCAGCGTCGGTCGTGCCGCATGCTCCTGCCTCCCATGGCAGGCTGTGCTACCGCGGAGGCCTCACCCCCCCTACTATTCCCACCGCTGGCCAGGCCCTGCGGTGGTGGCAGCCTCACACCGCAGGCGAACCAGTTAACCCTCGTACTCCTCTTCGCGCAGGCTTCCACTTCCGTGTCTTCCCCGGCTCCCCGTCGTCCCCTTCCTAGGCCTCGCCGTCGTCCACCGCCCTGGTGCTCTTGGCATGGCGTGGTCAACGTGGTGAAGGAACGACTTCCATCAGACGTGGACTGTACGTGGAGAGGCTGGCAGCTCGGTCCACGGCCGCAGCAAGGGAGTGCCTCCTTATTACGCGGAAAATAATGATTCCTCCACCTAACAGCTGGGACCCACCGGACGGGTCACTATATTTCGCGAAAAAAACGTTTCCCCCTGACTGCTGGGACCCACCAGCTACATCTTCGCACGCAAGGAAGTGCCTGACAGTCGGGACCCACCTGGTCGAAGCGTACGTAGCGTTGTCATTCTGGTCGCGAACGTGTACGTACATATATAATGGTCGATGTAGAGGCGTGCACGTGTCGTAGTAGATGCGTGCACGTAGCATGTACACGTACGTACAGCGGCCAGGGTGCAAGAAAGAAAATACGGCCACGTATGTGTACATGCGGGCGGGGTCTCAAACGCCTACTCGCGCATACGTACAGCCAGGGCTCGTGTACATGGCTGGGTCGGAACGGAGAAACAGCGTCGTCGTCGTGTTCATGGGGAGGCAACGGAATGCGTGGTTGTGTTCATCGTGTTGGGGAATGTAGTAATTTCAAAAAAAATCCTACGCACACGCAAGATCATGATGATGCATAGCAACGAGAGGGGAGAGTGTTGTCTACGTACCCTCGTAGACCAAAAGCGGAAGCGTTAGCACAACGCGGTTGATGTAGTCGTACGTCTTCACGGTCCGATCGATCCAAGTACCGAACACACAACACCTCCGAGTTCAGCACATGTTCAGCCCGATGACGTCCCTCGAACTCCAATCCAGCCGAGTGTTGAGGGAGAGTTTCGTCAGCACGACGGCGTGGTTACGATGATGATGTTCTACCGACGCAGGACTTCGCCTAAGCACCGCTACGGTATTATCGAGGTGGAATATGGTGGAGGGGGGCACCGCACACGGATAAAAGATCAAATCAATTGTTGTGTCTATCGGGTGCCCCCCTGCCCCCGTATATAAAGGAGCAAGTGGGGAGGCGGACGGCCTAGGAGGAGGGCGCACCAAGGGGGGAGTCCTACTCCCACCTTTCCTTGTTGGAGTAGGAGAGAAGGAAAGAGGGGGAGAGGAAGAAGGAAAAAGGGGGCTGCACCCCTTGTCCAATTCGGACCAGAGGGGGGGCGCGCGCCTCCTTCCTTTTGGCCTCTCTCCTCTATTCCCGTATGGCCCAATAAGGCCCATATACTCCCCAGCGAATTCCCGTAACTCTCCGGTACTCCGATAAATACCCGAATCACTCGGAACCTTTTCGATGTCCGAATATAGTCGTCCAATATATCGATCTTTACGTCTCGACCATTTCGAGACTCCTCGTCATGTCCCCGATCTCATCCGGGACTCCGAACTCCTTCGGTTCATCAAAAAATATAAACTCATAATATAACTGTCATCGAAACGTTAAGCGTGCGGACCCTACGGGTTCGAGAACTATGTAGACATGACCGAGACAGATCTCTGGTCAAGAACCAATAGCGGAACCTGGATGCTCATATTGGCTCCCACATACTCTACGAAGATCTTTATCGGTTAGACCGCGTAACAACATACGTTGTTCCCTTTGTCATCGGTATGTTACTTGCACGAGATTCGATCGTCGGTATCTCAATACCTAGTTCAATCTCGTTACCGGCAAGTCTCTTTACTCGTTCCATAATACATCATCCCACAACTAACACATTAGTTGCAATGCTTGCAAGGCTTAAGTGATGTGCATTACCGAGAGGGCCCAGATATACCTCTCTGACAATCGGAGTGACAAATCCTAATCTCGAAACACGCCAACCCAACAAGTACCTTTGGAGACACCTGTAGAGCACCTTTATAATCACCCAATTACGTTGTGACGTTTGGTAGCACACAAAGTGTTCCTCCGGTAAATGGGAGTTGCATAATCTCATAGTCATAGGAACATGTATAAGTCATGAAGAAAGCAATAGCAACATACTAAACGATCGAGTGCTAAGCTAACGGAATGGGTCAAGTCAATCACATCATTCTCCTAATGATGTGATCCCGTTAATCAAATGACGACTCATGTCTATGGCTAGGAAACATAACCATCTTTGATCAACGAGCTAGTCAAGTAGAGGCATACTAGTGACACTCTGTTTGTCTATGTATTCACACATGTATTATGTTTCCGGTTAATACAATTCTAGCATAAAAAATAAATATTTATCATGAATTAATGAAATAAATAATAACCTTATTATTGCCTCTAGGGCATATTTCCTTCAGTCTCCCACTTGCACTAGAGTCAACAATCGAGTTCACATCGCCATGTGATTTAACATCAATAGTCCACTCTTTGTGTGGTTAACACCCATCGTTCACATCGACATGTGACCAACACCCAAAGGGTTTACTAGAGTCAGTAATCTAGTTCACATCGCTATGTGATCAACACCCAAAGAGTACTACGGTGTGATCATGTTTTGCTTGTGAGATAATTTTAGTCAAGGGGTCTGTCACATTCAGATCAGTAAGTATTTTGCAAATTTCTATGTCAACAATGCTCTGCACGGAGCTACTCTAGCTAATTGCTCCCACTTTCAATATGTATCCAGATTGAGACTTAGATTCGTCTGGATCAGTGTCAAAACTTGCATCGACGTAACCCTTTACGACGAACCTTTTGTCACCTCCATAATTGAGAAACATATCCTTATTCCACTAAGGATAATTTTGACCGTTGTCAAGTGATCTACTCCTAGATCACTATTGTACTCCCTTGCCAAAGTCAGTGTAAGGCATACAATAGATTTAGTACACAGCATGGCATACTTTATAGAACATATGGCTGAGGCATAGGAAATGACTTTTATTCTCTTTCTATCGTCTGCCGAGATCGGGCTTTGAGTCTTACTCAATTTCACACCTTGTAACACAGCCAAGAACTCTTTCTTTGACTGTTCCATTTTGAACTACTTCAAAATCTTGTTAAGGTATGTACTCATTGAAAAAAATTATCAAGCGTCTTGATCTATCTCTATAGATCCTGATGCTCAATATGTAAGCAGGTTCACCGAGGTCTTTTTAAAAACTCCTTTCAAACACTCCTTTATGCTTTGCAGAATAATTCTACATTATTTCCGATAAACAATATGTCATTCACGTATACTTATCAGAAATGTTGTAGTGCTCCCACTCACTTTTCTTGTAAATACAGGCTTCACCGCAAGTCTGTATAAAACTATATCCTTTGATCAACTTATCAAAGTGTATATTCCAACTCCGAGATGCTTGCACCAGTCCATAGATGGATCACTGGAGCTTGCATATTTTGTTAGCACCTTTAAGATTGACAAAACCTTATGGTTGCATCATATACAACTCTTCTTTAATAAATCCACTAAGGATTGCAGTTTTATTTATCCATTTGCCAGATTTCATAAAATGCGGCAATTGCTAACATGATTCGGACAGACTTAAGCATAGATACGAGTGAGAAACTCTCATCGTAGTCAACACCTCGAACTTGTCCAAACCTTTTGCGACAATTCTAGCTTTGTAGATAGTAACACTACTATCAGCGTCCGTCGTCCTCTTAAAGATCCATTTAATCTCAATGGCTCGCCGATCATTGGGCAAGTCAATCAAAGTCCATACTTTGTTCTCATACATGGATCCCATCTCAGATTTCATGGCCTCAAGCCATTTTGCGGAATCTTGGCTCATCATCGCTTCTTCATAGTTCGTAGGTTCGTCATGGTCAAGTAACATGACCTCCACACTACTAGAAAAACAGCTACTAATGGCGCACCTATTTTGGCCATTAATGGCGCATCACCGGTGCGCCATTACTAGCACACCATTAGTAATTTTTACTAATGGCGCACCACTGGTGCACCATTAGTATCTGGTATACTAATGGCGCACCACTGGTGCGCCATTAGTATAGGCCACGGTGCGCCATTAGTATGCCTCCCAGGGGCCATGTATACCCAGGTGCGTTGGCATACTAATGGCGCACGACAACGAGATGCGCCATTAGTAACTTTCGCATACTAATGGCGCACTGTTTAGTGATGCGCCATTAGTGATGCGCCATTTTGAATCTAGATCTAGATCGTGATTTTTTGCCCATTTTTTGCTCGTTTTTTTTGCTCGTTTTTTGGCACGACATTATTTCAAATTTTGTTCCTGTTTTTGGATCTTGTACGTTCTTTTGCCGTGTTCTTTTGCCGGAGAGGAGGGAGGAGGAGCTCACCGGAGAGAAGGGAGGAGGATCTCACCGGAGAGGAGGGAGGAGGAGCTCACCGGAGAGGAGGGAGGAGGAGCTCACCGGAGAGAAGGGAGGAGGAGCTCACCGGAGAGGAGGAAGGAGGAGCTCACCGGAGAGAAGGGAGGAGGAGCTCACCGGAGAGGAGGGAGGAGGAGCTCACTGGAGAGGAGGGAGAAGAAACCGTGAGGGGAGGGGAGGGGAGGAGAGGAGGGAGGAGGAGGTCGCCGGAGAGGAGGGAGGAGGAGGTCGCCGGAGAGGAGGAGGAGGTCGCCGGAGAGGAGGAGGAGGAGGTCGCCAGAGAGGAGAGGAGGAGGGTAAGGGAAGATGGAGTGGAGGAGAGGAGGAGATGGAGTGGAGGAGAGGAGAGGAGGAGATGGAGTGGAGGAGAGGTGGAGTGGAGGGGAGGAGGTGCGCCCAGCCATATATACGACATACTAATGGCGCACCATGGGCAGGTGCGCCATTAGTAACTTTTTTTATTTTGTTGACTTATTTTGAATTTTCAAGGCGGGAAGATACTAATGGCGCACCATGGGTAGGTGCGCCATTAGTAACTTTTTTTATTTTGTTGACTTGTTTTGAATTTTGAAGGCGGGAAGATACTAATGGCGCACCGTGGGCAGGTGCGCCATTAGTAAGTTTGAATTTTTTTGAATTTTTTTGCCTCTCGAGATCTTAAAAGCCCCGTATCTTTTTTTCTGTTAGGTTTTTGAGGATTTTCGAGTAGATGATTTTTCATATAAAAAACTTTTTCATCCGAGTTAGTATGCAAAAGTTATGCCCATTTTTACAAATTCTCGCGAGATTTTGCAAATGAAGTCGAAATTCATATTTGCAAATTTTCCCAACAACTAGACCACATATCACATGGGAAACTTATTTTCTTTTATTTTTTTGACATTTTCATCATTTTCTTTTACTTTTTTTTAAACTGAAAAGGCGATCCACCGGGGGGGTGGTGGGGGTGCATTCGGTGGAAGTGGTAAAACTGCTAAGTGCAGTATTTATAGACGCACCTTTAGTCCCGGTTGGGGAGGCGGACCGCGACTAAAGGTACCCTTTAGTCGCGGTCCACCTCCCCAACCGGGACTAAAGGGTTTTGGCGCCGCTTTCGTTCCCACGCAGAAAGACCCTTTAGTCGCGGTTGGGGACAACAACCGCGACTAAATGGTACCCTTTAGTCGCGGTCCGCCTCCCCAACCGGGACTAAAGGGTCTGTGCTAGAACTGGCGCGGTGCGGTGGGATGTTTAGTCCCACCTCGCTAGCCGAGAGGCTTCGACAGTGGTTTATAAGCGCGGCTGCGCTCACCACTTCGAGCTCCTCTCAAATGCAGGCTTACGGGCCTATTCTGTCACTATGTGCCTGTGGGCCTACTGGGCCTTCTGCGGGCCTGAATCCTGGCCCTTTAATGGGTTTCTAGTCGTATTCAGGCCGTGGTGGCCCAGTAGGTGGCATATTTTCTGTTTTTTGTTTTCTTTTTTGCTTTATTTATTTTGTTTTGTTTTTCTTTTTTTTTCTTCCTTTTTTTCCTTTTTCCTTTTTTCTTCTGTTTTTTCTTTTGTTTTTTTCTTCTGTTTTTTTCTTATGTTTTTCTTCTGTTTGTTTTTTTCTTCTGTTTTTCCTTTTTTCTTCTGTTTTTCTCTTCCTTTTTCCTTCTTTCTTCTTCTTCCTTTTTCCTTTTAATGGTGGTGGCCAAGTTACTAATGGCGCACCGCAGCATGGTGTGCCATTACTAGTTCAACTAGTAATGGCGCACCACTCCCACGGTGCGCCATTAGTAGTTTTAAAAAAATTCAAAAAAAAGTTTTACAATTTTTTTTTACTAATGGCGCACCGTGGATGTGGTGCGCCATTACTAGTTCAACTAGTAATGGCGCACCGTGCCAGGGTGCGCCATTAGTAGTTCAACTAGTTTTGGCCAAGTTACTAATGGCGCACGGTGGATGTGGTGCGCCATTAGTATTTGGACACTAATGGCGTACCAACACATGGTGCGCCATTAGTATATAGTAATGGCGCACCACATGTCTGCTGCGCCATTAGTGTCAATTCCATCTATAGCCCTTTTCCTAGTAGTGCCAGAACAGGATTACCATACCACTCTGGTCCGGATCTCACTCTGGTTTATCTACGAGGTTCGGTAGTAACTTGATCTGAAGTTACATGATCATCATCATTAGCTTCCTCACTAATTGGTGTAGTAGTCACAGGAACAAATTCCTGTGATGAACTACTTTCCAATAAGGGAGCAGGTAAAGTTACTTCTTCAAGTTCTACTTTCCTCCCACTCACTTCTTTCGAGAGAAACTCCTTCTCTAGAAAGTATCCATTCTCAGCAACAAATGTCTTGCCTTCAGATCTCTGATAGAAGGTGTACCCAACTGTCTCCTTTGGGTATCCTATGAAGACACATTTCTCCGATTTGGGTTTGAGCTTATCATGATGAAACTTTTTCTTATAAGCATCGCAACCCCAAACTTTAAGAAACGACAACTTTGGTTTCTTGCCAAACCACAGTTCATATTGTGTCGTCTCAACGGACTTAGATGGTGCCCCTTTTTAATGTGAATGCAGCTCTCTCTAATGCATGACCCCAAAACGATAGTGGTAAATCGGTAAGAAACATCATAGATTATACTATATCCAATAAAGTACGGTTATGACGTTCGGACACACCGTTATGCTGTGGTGTTCCAAGTGGCACGAATTTGTGAAACTATTCCACATTGTTTTAATTGAAGACCAAACTCGTAACTCAAATATTTGTCTCCGCGATCAGATCGTAGAAACCTTATTTTCTTGTCACGATGATTTTCCACTTCACTCTGAAATTCTTTGAACTTTTCAAATGTTTCAGACGTATGTTTCATCAAGTAGATATACCCATATCTGCTCAAATCATCTGTGAAGGTCAGAAAATAACGATACCCTCCGCGAGCTTCAACACTCATCGGATCGCATACATCAGTATGTATTATTTCCAATAAGTCAGTTGCTCGCTCCATTGTTCCGTAGAACAGAGTCTTTAGTCATCTTGCCCATAAGGCATGGTTCGCAAGCATCAAGTGATTCATAATCAAGTGATTCCAAAATCCCATCATCATGGAGTTTCTTCATGCGCTTTACACCAATATGACCTAAACGGCAGTGCCACAAATAAGTTGCACTATCATTATTAACTTTGCATCTTTTGGCTTCAATATTATGAATATGTGTATCACTACGATCGAGATCCAACAAACCATTTTATTGGGTGTATGACCATAGAAGGTTTTATTCATGTAAATAGAACAACAATTATTCTCTAATTTAAATGAATAACCGTATTACAACAAACATGATCAAATCATATTCATGCTCAAAGCAAACACCAAATAACACTTATTTAGTTTCAACACTAATACCGAAAGTATAAGGAGTGTGCGATGATGATCATATCAATCTTGGAACTACTTCCAACACACATCGTCACCTCGCCTTTTACTAGTTTTTGTTTATTCTGCAACTCCCGTTTTGAGTTACTACTCTTAGCAACTGAACCAGTATCAAATGCCGAGGGGTTGCTCTAAACACTAGTAAAATACACATCAATAACATGTATATCCAATATACCTTTGTTCACTTTGCCATCCTTCTTATCCACGAAATACTTGGGGCAGTTCCGCTTCCAGTGACCAGTCCCTTTGCAGTAGAAGCACTTAGTCTCAGGCTTAGGACCAGACTTGGGCTTCTTCACTTGAGCAGCAACTTGCTTGTTGTTCTTCTTGAAGTTCCCCTTCTTCCCTTTGCCCTTTTCTTGAAACTAGTGGTCTTGTCAACTGAGGGAGTCCTGGATTAGGGGGTGTCCGGATAGCCGGACTATAACCTTTGGCCGGACCATTAGACTATGAAGATACAAGATTGAATACTTCGTCCCGTGTTCGAATGGGACTTTCCTTGGCGTGGAAGGCAAGCTTGGCGATACGGATATGTAGATCTCCTCCCATTGTAACCGACTCTCTGTAACCCTAGCCATCTCCAGTGTCTATATAAACCGGAGGGTTTTAGTCCATAGGATGAACAACAATCATACCATAGGCTAGCTTCTAGGGTTTAGCCTCTCTGATCTTGTGGTAGATCTACTCTTGTACTACCCATATCATCAATATTAATCAAGCAGGAGTAGGGTTTTACCTCCATCGTGAGGGCCCGAACCTGGGTAAAAACATTGTGTCCCTTGTCTCCTGTTACCATCCGCCTAGACGCACAGTTCAGGACCCCCTACCCGAGATCCGCCGGTTTTGACACCGACATTGGTGCTTTCATTGAGAGTTCCTCTGTGTCATCATCTTTAGGCCTGATGGATTCTCCGATCATCAACAACGATGCGTTCCAGGGTGAGACTTTTCTCCCCGGACAGATCTCCGTATTCGGCGGCTTTGCACTGCGGGCCAATTCGCTTGGCCATCTGGAGCAGATTGAAAGTTACGCCCCTGGCCATCAGTTCAGATTTGGAAGCTTGAACTACACGGCTGACATCCGCGGAGACTTGATCTTCGACGGATTCGAGCCGCAGCCGGGCACGCCGCACTGTCATGATGGGCATGACCTAACTCTGCCACCGAACAGTGCCCTGGAGGCCGCACCCGCGTTAGCTCCGACCCTTAGCTCGGAGCCAACTACGCCGATCGAGGACGGGTGGCTAGACACCGCCTCGGGAGCCGCAGTCTCAACGGCGATCGAGCCGAACACCAGCCTTATCCTCTACAAAGCCCGTGAATCCAAGGTGTCGGACTCTTATCTCGACTCCGAACCCTCCGCGCCCCTGCCAATCGAACCTGATTGGGCGCCGACCATGGAATTCACCGCCGCGGATATCTTTTAGCACTTGCCCTTCAGCAACATTCTGAATTCACTAAGGTCTTTCTCTTTGGCAGGAGAGCCCTGGCCGGACTACGGCCAACAGGATTGGGATGCGTACGACGAAGAAATTCGACGCCCACCCACCACCCACTTTGTAGCCACTGTTGATGATTTAACCGACATGCTCGAATTCGACTCCGAAGACATCGACGGTATGTATGACGATGTAGGAGACGAACATGAACCAGCGCCTATAGGGCACTGGACAGCCACCCCATCCTACGATGTATACATGGTGGACACACCCAAAGGAAACGACGAGGAAGAACGGGATGATGCAATGAAGGGTCGTTCCTCCGAAAAGCAGCCAAAGCGGCGGCGTAAGCGCCGCTCCAAGCCTCGCCCCAACAGAGACAGCGGTCATACAGACCCAGCCACATAGCAGGGTGAGCCGGCGAACGATGATCATAACATCGAGCAACCATCCGAGCAAGACAAATTGGATAAACAAACCGCACAACCCGTCCTCGGCGAAGATAACAGTCCGGACGACCTCACACCGGACAAGTTCCTAGAACAGGAAAACCTCCACAAAAGGCTTGCCGCCACGGCTCGTAGCCTGAAAAAGCAGAAGCGAAAGCTCAAAACCGCGGAAGACGCACTCCGAATCAGATGGAGCAAAGTACTCAACACCGCAGACAAATAAGGCGATAGTCGCCACACAAAGAGCTACCTGAAGCGAAAGCTACTGCTCGAATTTGATGAGGAGGCCCTAGAGCCCCCAAAATCAAAAAAATAAGGAAGCCACCCGGTCGGATAGACGACCCCATGGCCAACATAGAGCGGCATATGGCGCCGCACACAAACCAACATGCGACCCACCCAAGGATTCGCATCAAAAGAGGATGGCCTAGCCAGGTCTCTCTACGGGCCAAGAAAGCAAGCTCTAGCAAGCAATGTGACGCAACAAATATCTGAACAACACGGCACACCCAAATACAGGGGTGCCGCATACACCCTCTGTTTCACCAATGAGGTGCTGGACCATGAATTTCCAGCGGGATTTAAGCCCGTAAACATAGAGGCGTACGGCGGAACAACAGACCCTCGAGTCTGGATTGAGGATTATATCCTCCACATACACATGGCCAGAGGAGACGACCTCCACGCCATAAAATACTTACCCCTCAAGCTCAAAGGGCCAGCCCGTCATTGGCTTAAAGGCCTTCCCGAGAACTCCATTGGAAGTTGGGAGGAGCTCGAGGATGCTTTTCGGGCAAATTTTCAAGGGACCTATGTCCGACCTCTGGATGCAGACGATTTAAGTCATATAACTCAACAGCCCAGAGAGATAGCCCGGAAACTCTGGAACAGATTTCTTACTAAAAAGAACCAGATAGTCGACTGTCCGGACGCCGAAGCCTTAGCAGCTTTCAAACACAGCGTTCGAGACGAATGGCTCGCCAGACACCTCGGCCAAGAAAAGCCAAGAACAATGGCCGCATTAACAAGCCTCATGACCCGCTTTTGCGCGGGAGAGGGCAGCTGGTTGGCAAGATGCAGCACCAGCGACCCAAGTACATCCGAAGTCAGGGATGGAAACAGGAAACTGCGACGCAGCAAGGAACAGTGCTGGAATAAGGAAAGCAGCTCCAAGAGCACGTCAGTCAACGCCGGATTCAAAAGCTCTCAGTAGAATCAAAAAAATCTACCCCTCAAGGATAACAGGGACGAGCTATCTAACCTAAACAAAATCTTGGATAAGATATGTTAAATCCGCAGCACCCCCGGGAAGCCTGCAAACCATACCCAAAGAGAATGTTGGGTCTTCAAGCAATCCAACCAACTCAACGCCGAACACAAGGGGCTCGACATACCAAGTGAGGACGATGACGAACCCCACAAGAAGAGCGCAGGGAAACAAAAGAATTTCCCACACGAAGTCAAAACAGTAAACTTACTCCACGTGACAAAAGGGAAAAATAGAGTGGCGCCTATAGAGATACGCGCCATACGGCCTACCCCAAAGGAGTCTCGCCACTGGTTGTTAAAACCGATCACCTTCGACCATCGGGATTACTCTAGAAGTATCTGGAATGCAGGTTGGACTGCCTTAGTATTAGATCCGATAATCGACGGACTCCACTTGACACAAGTCCTGATGGACGGCGGCAATGGTCTAAACCTGCTATATCAGGACACAGTCCGTAAAATGGGGATGGACCCAACAAAAATTCTCCATAGCAACACTTCCTTTCAAGGAGTAACACCAGGCCCGAAGGCCCATTGCACGGGCTCTCTCCTGCTAGAAATTATGTTCGGCTCCCCCAGATAACTTCCGCCGTGAAAAGCTAACCTTCCACATCGCCCCATTTTCATGTAGCTATCAAGCACTACTAGGACGCGAGACTTTCGCCCGCTTCAACGCAATACCGCATTATGCAACTCTTACGCTTAAGATGCCCGGTCCTCGAGGCACCATCTCACTAAAGGGAAATATCGAGTGTTCCGCGCGCGCGGAAGAATATGCGGCTGCCTTGACAGCCACACATTAAAACAGCTTCAGCAACAAAAGCATCTAACAGGTCATTAAGACCACAAACATGGCTAGGCGAGTCCGGAACAAACATATAATTGACAAAAGTTCAGTAACCGTACACCCCTATACAAGGGGCTCCGTGTATGTAAAATAAGCGGCAATAAGACTCAATTTTACCCGTCTTGAATTATACTTTGTTTATTTAGTACAACGTACATTCCGCACGACTATTCCTTTTTATTTTTTCAGCTAAGTTCTTCTCTTTTACAGACGAACACCATGCTACGCCCGTCCAGGACACGGCACAACGGAGACACAGGCGCAGACGTGCAGCAGGGACCCGCCTCCAGGATTCTTTTTAGATTAAGACCCTGCGTAAACCTTTCTTACTGTCTCTTGTTGATACACATCCCCCGGATTCTCAGTATAACCGAGGAGGAGGCTGGCGTCTTGGCATGTGGCCACGTCAGAATTTTGCACGTACCTGGACACCAGGGGCTTATTATCAAGGGTACTGCTCAGGCCGTTTTTCATAAAGACCGAATACCTTAGGGAGTGTTCGGCGTCGCGAGTTTGGCCTTATATGCATTAGCTCCGAATCATGTATTTGGTCAAATGTTGGGTTTGCCCGGCTCCTGTGTTTTGCGGCCTTACATTCCGCTCTATCGGTTAAGGCGGCACCAGGAGAACTACTGCAATTATGCCCCGGTTCAGCCAGGCGAGCACCTCAGTAGAGAAAGCCGAAAACTGACTGTCATGATATAGCGTGAGACTGGTCAACCACTCGATGACCTATCAGAATCTTCGGGATTCCTCCGCATTAACGAAGGGCCGTTTCCTGGCCAGGCACACATGCGCCCTGAATTCGAGCGAGCGCGGTGCCACCAGGGGCTATATAGTAGCCTCACTGTCAAACTCCTATGGTCAAGTGAAAGTGATAAAGCATTATAGTTCGATTGCCTAGTTCGCTGCGCTATCACCTCCTTCATGGACCAAGACATTGGATCAAGTGTGAAAATGCGCCTTCTGCGAACACCCCCACATTATATGCGTGGGGGCTGAAGCCGACGACTGCCATCTTTCAGGTTATATACACATATATATTAACGGCCGCGCAGGAGGTATTTTAATTCTTGAAGGCACAAGTATAAAAAAGCTTTTACATTCCATCAAAATATTTTTTTACAACAATACATGTTATTCGAACATAGTATCCTTCGAGCACTGCGTCTCTATTAAACGAGCGCCTTGCAGAACTTCCTGAAAATAGTGCTCGACAGGTACTCGGATTCCGTCCGAGTCTTGGGATGCAACAGCGGTGGCCTCCATCTCCGCCCAGTATGTCTTGACATGGGCAAGGGCCATCCGCGCACCCTCTATGCATGCTGACCTCTTCATCGCATTGATATGCGACACTGCATTAAGGAACCGCTGCACCAAGCTGAAATAACTTCGGCTTTGGCCTCCCCGGCCACAGATGACCCACGACATCCATCATGGCGAGTCCGGACAACCTATTCAGTTCGGCACATTCGGCCAAACGAGCCGTTAATGGAAGTGGACGCTCTGGATTGTTGAACTGTGACCAAAAGAGCTTTTCCACTTCGCTATCTTTCTGATCTCGGAAATGTTCGGCCGCGTCAGCAGTACTCGCAGCCAAATCCAGATAGTCGTCCGCCGAACTCCACATCCGGTCCAACGGAGCATACTTAGGATCTCCGAACTTCATCCACAGCATAAAGGGCTTTCCAGTTGCGATATCTCCGGCCTAACGCAGCTCCTCCTTCATCGCTCTCATCGCAGAACGAGCACCCTTGGCCGCCGTAATGGCCTTTTCCAGGTCTGTCCGCTCCGCCTGATCTTCTTTCTCAAGAAGCTTGCAGCGGTCAGCAGCGGTCTTCAACTTCGCAGCCATCTCGGCCATTTCCTTTTTGCTTTGGCAATGAGCAGCCTGTTCGGCTTTCAACTCCTCAACTGCCTTTAGGGCAGCCGCATCGCTTTCTCTGGCTTGCTCCTTGGCTCGGGCAAGCTCTACCCGATGGTCCTCCACAGTGGCAGCCCCATCTGCATTGAGTACAGACACTGTAAGATACTGGCGTCAAGCTCCTCTTACCAGGTGTCTCCGGAGAGATTACATACCTTGTACATGGTCAAGCCGCTTGTTGACAAGCGCGATGTCGGCATCCACCACGTCAAGTTGCCGCGATAGCTCGGCAAATTCATCAGTCCGGATAGCCACCGTACACTTCGCCACCTGCATAAGAAGGCGGCAAAATTATACCTGGGACTATGATCCTCTACGTGCTGCCGTCTTCGGCAACACACAGAGTCTCAGGGGCTACTATCTACACAGGGCGCATCTCATATATGCGGAACTGTCAAAGGGTACATCACTTCGCGTACCTCAAAATCTGTCAGCAAACTCCTGACGGCCTCGTGCAACCCGCTTTCTGCGGACGAAATCCTTTCAATTACCATGCCCATCAATGCATGGTGCTTCTCTGAGATAGACGCTCGCCCTAGAAGGTCCTTCAGCTCCTATGACCGCGCACCAGGCGGTGCCAGACTCGCTCGATGGTCTTTCTCAAAGGCCGGACGCGGAGAGCTTTGGGGGGCCATATGACTGCCTTCCGGCCCTGCAGGATTAGGAGAAACCCTCCGCGACGACACTTCAGGGTCGCCGGCCTCGTAAGGCAGAACGGTAGGGGGAGGCGTTCCGCTGTCCATCATCTCCCGAAGAAGGTCCCCCGAAGATGAGTCCTGCTGAGAAGGGTTGAGATCCGAACTACAAGGTAACACGTCAGTTATTTTCCTCGGAGATAAAATAAGGATTCCTCTCATTTTAAAACGTCCCCTCTCTAATTACGGCTCGGTGGAGGGCCGATCCCCTCGGGGACACAGTGCGGCCGAGGTATCCCCTGGCACAGGACCCTCTGGCGAAGATTTCTTCCCCCGCTTTGAGGCCATGGTCTCCGGGTCTTCAGAGGCGGTCCTCTTCTTCCCCTGGATAGAGGAGTTTTCAATTCCTCCTTTCCTGACAGCCTTCTTCACGGAGGCGGTAG
This sequence comes from Aegilops umbellulata, assembly GCA_032464435.1. Taxonomy (NCBI): domain Eukaryota; kingdom Viridiplantae; phylum Streptophyta; class Magnoliopsida; order Poales; family Poaceae; genus Aegilops; species Aegilops umbellulata. Next base: position 387,656,680 of record CP136057.1, on the reverse strand, counting down.
CTTCCTTGTCCCCCCCTTCGTTTTCCCCTAAAGGAGCGATCTCCAGCATCCTGGTTAACACGGGATCCGGCGAGGTCTCATGAAGGGGGGCGGACACCTGATTAACTTTGCCTTCGCTACCCAATCCTGTTTCAAGAAAAACTCTTTCAAGGGTAACGCTGTGATAAATGAACGGATGGTGTGTCCGGGCACAGGGCAACTTACTTGAGTATCCGGACGATTGCAGCTCAGACCTGCATCCTCCGTAGAATCCGGACACACTACTTGTGGTTCGAAGAACAATTTGTACATCTCCACAGGCGTCATGCCAAGAAAATGTTGGAGAGCTGGCGGTCCCTCCGGATTGAACTCCCACAGGCGGAGGGGGCGACGTTTGCAGGGCAGAACTCGGCGAATTAACATAACCTGCGTCACCACGACCAGACTAATGTCTCTTTCTAGGAGATCTCGGATGCGGCCCTGCAACAGGGGCACGTCCGTTGCCGGCCCCCAGTCCAACCCCTTATAAACCCATGACGCTAGTCATGGTGGGGGACCCGAGCGGAACGCAGGCGGCGCCACCCACTTGGTACCCCTAGGAGCTGTGATATAAAGCCACTCTTGTTGCCATAAGTCGAACTCCTATTGAAAAGAGCCCTCGGGCCATGGAGCGTCAGCGTTCTTGCTTATAACAGCACCTCCGCACTCCGCGTGCTATCCCTCGATCATCTTCGGTTCTAATTTAAAGGTCTTAAGCCACAGTCTGAAGTGAGGAGTAATACGGAGGAAGGCTTCGCACACAACGATGAACGACGAGATATGGAGGATGGACTCCGGAGCTAAGTCGTGAAATTCCAGCCCATAATAAAACATGACCCCCTCACGAAGGGATCCGTCGCGAAGCCTAGACCTCGGAGGAAGTGAGACACGAACACCATGCTCTCATCGGGCTTGGGAGTGGGAATAACCTGCCCTTGAGCAGGCAGCCTATGCGAGATTTCGCCTGTCAAAAATCTGGCCTCTCTCAGCTTTAGCACGTCTTCCTCCGTGACGGAGGAAGGCATCCATCGGCCTCGAAGGTCGGAACCGGACATCGTCGAAGGTCCGAAGCGCCTAAAATCTGGGGCCTTGGTTGTTGGAACTCGAGGCGAGAGGCGGATTCGATTGAGATCGAAAGAAAGGAGTGAGGCCTTGGTCTCTTTATATGAGGGTGAATACCAAGAGCCCTCCCCGCGACCGTTTGGGACCTACTTTTGATCGAGGGGACATACCAATGGGCACGATTGGGTTACCCACATTCGTATTGATGAGGATCCCGTAAATAAAGGGGACACGGTCTCTGCTTTGACAAGACGTGCCAAGGAAACCGCCTCGCGAAACGCGCTGAGGTGGGACAGTAAAAACGATTTGAATAAAGACTTGGCCGTGGTGTGATGTCACATTATGGAGTACGTCAGCAGATTAGATTTGTGTAAATATTATTCTCTCTAGGCAATATGTGGAACTTATTTTGCAGAGCCGAGCACTATCCTTGTGTTCAAAATCTTCTATGAAGTATTCGGAGGAGGTACCCGCCTTGCAATGCCGAAGACAATCTGCGTGCCGGACTTATCGTCATTGAAGCCTGGTTCAGGGGCTACTGAGGGAGTCCTGGATTAGGGGGTGTTCGGATAGCCGGACTATAACCTTTTGTCGGACTGTTAGACTATGAAGATACAAGATTGAAGACTTCGTCCCGTGTCCGGATGGGACTTTCCTTGGTGTGGAAGGCAAGCTTGGTGATACGGATATGTAGATCTCCTCCCATTGTAACCGACTCTGTGTAACCCTAGCCCTCTCCAGTGTCTATATAAACCGGAGGGTTTTAGTCCATAGGACGAACAACAATCATACCATAGGCTAGCTTCTAGGGTTTAGCCTCTCTGATCTCGTGGTAGATCTGCTCTTGTACTACCCATATCATCAATATTAATTAAGCAGGAGTAGGGTTTTACCTCCATCGAGAGGGCCCGGACCTGGGTAAAAACATTGTGTCCCTTGTCTCCTGTTACCATCCGCCTAGACGCATAGTTCGGGACCCCCTACCCGAGATTCGCCGGTTTTGACACCGACATCAACCATCAACACTTGATGTTTTTCTTGATTTCTACCTTCATCGATTTCAGCATCACGAAGAGCTTGAGAATTGTTTCTGTTATCCCTTGCATATTATAGTTCATCACAAAGTTCTACTAACTTGGTGATGGTGACTAGAGAATTCTGTCAATCACTATTTTATCTGGAAGATTAACTCCCACTTGATTCAAGCGATTGTAGTACCCAGACAATCTGAGCACATGCTCACTGCTTGAGCTATTCTCCTCCATCTTTTAGCTATAGAACTTGTTGGAGACTTCATATCTCTTAACTCGGGTATTTGCTTGAAATATTAACTTCAACTCCTGGAACATCTCATATGGTCCATGACGTTTCAAAACGTCTTTGAAGTCCCGATTCTAAGCCGTTAAGCATGGTGCACTAAACTATCAAGTAGTCATCATATTGAGCTAGCCAAACGTTCATAACGCCAGCATCTGCTCCTGCAATAGGTCTGTCACCTAGCGGTGCATCAAGGACATAATTCTTCTGTGCAGCAATGAGGATAAACCTCAGATCACGGATCCAATCCGCATCATTGCTACTAACATTTTTCAACTTAGTTTTCTCTAGGAACATATATATATATAACATAGGGAAGCAACAACGCGAGCTATTGATCTACTACATAGATATGCTAATACTACCAGGACTAAGTTCATGATAAATTAAAGTTCAATTAATCATATTACTTAAGAACTCCCACTTAGATAGACATTCCTCGAATCATCTAATTGATCACGTGACCCAAATCAACTAAACCATAACCGATCATCACGTGAAATGGAGATTTTCAATGGCGAACATCACTATGTTGATCATATCTACTATATGATTCACGCTCGACCTTTCGGTCTCAGTATTCCGAGGCCATATCTGCATATGCTAGGCTCGTCAAGTTTAACCTGAGTATTCTGCGTGTGCAAAACTGGCTTGCACCCATTGTAGATGGACGTAGAGCTTATCACACCCGATCATCACGTGGTAACTGGGCACGACAAACTTTGGCAACGATGCATACTCAGGGAGAATACTTTTATCTTGAAATTTACTGAGAGATCATCTTATAAAGCTACCGTCAAACTGAGCAAAATAAGATGTATAAAAGATAAACATCACATGCAATCAAAATATGTGACATGATATGGCCATGATCATCTTGCGCCTTTGATCTCCATCTCTAAAGTACCGTCATGATCTCTATCGTCACCGGCATGACACCATGATCTCCATCATCTTGATCTATATCAATGTGTCTTCACATGGTCGTCTCGCCAACTATTGCTCTTGCAACTATTGCTATCGCATAGCGATAAAGTAAAGCAATTATTTGGCGCTTGCATCTTATGCAATAAAGAGACAACCATAAGGCTTCTGCCAGTTGCCGATAACTTTAACAAAACATGATCATCTCATACAACAACTTATATCTCATCACGTCTTGACCATATCACATCACAACATGCCCTGCAAAAACAAGTTAGACATCCTCTACTTTGTTGTTGCAAGTTTTACGTGGCTGCTACGGGCTGAGCAAGAACCGTTCTTACCTACGCGTCAAAACCACAACGATAGTTTGTCAAGTTGGTGTTGTTTTGTACTTTGCAAGGACCGGGCGTAGCCACACTCGGTTCAACTAAAGTTGGAGAAACTGACACCTGCCAGCCACCTGTGTGCAAAGCACGTCGGTAGAACCAGTCTCGCGTAAGCGTACGCGTAATGTCGGTCCGGGCCGCTTCATCAAACAATACCGCCAAACCAAAGTATGACATGCTGGTAAGCAGTATGACTTATATCGCCCACTACTCACTTGTGTTCTACTCATGCATATTACATCAATGCATAAAACCTGGCTCGGATGGCACTATAGGGGAAAGTAGTAATTTCAAAAAAATTCCTACGCACACGCAAGATCATGGTGATGCATAGCAACGAGAGGGGAGAGTGTTTTCTACGTACCCTCGTAGACCGAAAGCGGAAGCGTTAGCATAACGTGGTTGATGTAGTCATACGTCTTCACGATCCGACCGATCCAAGTACCGAACACACGGCACCTCCGAGTTCAGCACACGTTCAGCCCGATGACGTCCCTCGAACTCCTATCCAGCCGAGTGTTGAGGGAGAGTTTGGTCAGCACGACGGCGTGGTGACGATGATGATGTTCTACCGACGCAGGGCTTCACCTAAGCACCGCTACAGTATTATCGATGTGGACTATGGTGGAGGGGGCACCGCACACGGCTAAAAGATCAAATCAATTGTTGTGTCTATGGGGTGCCCCCCTGCCCCTGTATATAAAGGAGCAAGGGGGTGGCGGCCGGCCTAGGAGGAGGGCGCACCAAAGGGGGCTGCACCCCTTGTCCAATTCGGACCAGAGGTGGGGCACGTGCCTCCTTCCTTTTGGCCTCTCTCCTCTATTCCCGTATGGCCCAATAAGGCCCATATACTCCCCGGCGAATTCACGTAACTCTCTGGTACTCCGATAAATACCCGAATCACTCGGAACCTTTCCGATGTCCGAATATAGTCGTCCAATAAATCGATCTTTACGTCTCGACCATTTCGAGACTCCTCGTCTTGTCCCCGATCTCATCCGGGACTCCGAACTCCTTCGGTATATCAAAACATATAAACTCATTACATAACTGTCATCAAAACGTTAAGCGTGCGAACCCTACAGGTTCGAGAACTATGTAGACATGACCGAGACACATCTTCGGTCAATAACCAATAGCGGAACCTGGATGCTCATATTGGCTCCCACATACTCTACGAAGATCTTTATCGGTCAGACTGCATAACAACATACGTTGTTCCCTTTGTCATCGGTATGTTACTTGCCCGAGATTCGATCGTCGGTATCTCAATACCTAGTTCAATCTCATTACCGGCAAGTCTCTTTACTCGTTCCGTAATACATCATCCCGCAACTAACTCATTAGTTGCAATGCTTGCAAGGCTTAAGTGATGTGCATTACCGAGAGGGCCCAGAGATGCCTCTCCGACAATCGGAGTGACAAATCATAATCTTGAAATACGCCAACCCAACAAGTACCTTTGGAGACGCCTGTAGAGCACCTTTGTAATCACCCAGTTACGTTGTGACGTTTGATAGCACACAAAGTGTTCCTCCAGTAAACGGGAGTTGCATAATCTCATAGTCATAGAAACATGTATAAGTCATGAAGAAAGCAATAGCAACATACTAAACGATCGAGTGCTAAGCTAACGGAATGGGTCAAGTCAATCACATCATTCTCCTAATGATGTGATCCCGTTAATCAAATGACAACTCATGTCTATGGCTAGGAAACATAACCATCTTTGATCAACGAGCTAGTCAAGTAGAGGCATACTAGTGACACTTTGTTTGTCTATGTATTCACACATGTATTATGTTTCCGGTTAATACAATTCTAGCATGAATAATAAACATTTATCATGAATTAAGGAAATAAATAATGACCTTATTATTGCCTCTAGGGCATATTTCCTTCACATCGGGAGGGCTTGGATGGAACAGGCGATGGAAACGAGGCCTGGCGTACCGCAGAATGGAGGAAACAGCCTTGTGTTCGACCGGCCATGTTCGAAACGGGATCCTGTTCATCGGGAGGGGTCTGGCGTACCACAAAACAGAGGAAACGGACCTCCTACGGTCGAAACGAGGGTCCTGTTGATCGGCCGGGGTGTGGCGTACTGCCAAACAGAGGAAACGGACTTGTGTTGAAGCGCTACGGTCGAAACGACGTCCTGTTCATCGGGAGGGGTGTGGCGTACCGCAAAACGGGACTCCACGGGATACTGTTCATCTCCACCGTCGACCCCCTCCAGCCTCCACGGGCTACTATTCATCCACCGTCGACCTCCTCCAGCCTCCACCTGCGACTGTTCATCCACGGGCTCCTGTTCATTCGGCCTCTACCGCGCGCTACTCTACCGGCTACTGTTCAACCAGCCCTCTCCACGGGCTCCTGTTCAACCACCCCTCCACGGGCTACTGTTCATCCTGCCCTCCACGGGGTGGTCCTGTTCGTCCAGCCCTCCATGGGGTCCTGTTCATCCAGCCCCAACCGGCTCGATCGATCAGGGTACAGTTCATCCAGAGGCAACACCACAGGGTCCTGTTCATCCACCCCCACCAGGAACTGTTCATCCAACCCCCTCCCCCCTGCAACGCTCACTGTTCATCCAGAGGCAGCATTGATCGGCTTCAGTTAGCAGCAGTAGCGAAGGATCGCTCGATCGGGTTCAATTAACAGCCATCGATCGATCGCTCGGGTTTAGTAACGCGTAGCCTATAGTGCAATCGCTCGGGTTCAGTTAGAGCCCAATGCCTCGCTTGGGTTCAGTTAGAGCCCAACGCCTCGCACACACGCACGTACGTACAAGAGAAACGCGCATCGCTCGGCCCCCGACCACCCACCGTAACCGGGGACTCCCTGATATTTTCCGCGCCCTCGCTTCTACCACGGTTTTTTCTGTCATGGACGGCCCAAAGAATGTCATGCAGTTGCGTCTCCGGCCCGCCCAGGACGAAAAGCCCATTTTCTGTCATGATTTTTTGTCATAGAAGTAGGAGCCCACCACATCTATGATAATACCGGGTTTTGTCACAATTATCGTCAAAGAAGTGTCATATGTATGACAGGAAAAAAAATTGTTCGGCCCAAAATGTCACGGATGTGTCTTTTTTTGTAGTGTATCTGGTACCTATCATTCTTTGCAATGGAAACACGTGTTACTAGAGGAGGCCTTCTCGGACTCCTTCAGCGCGGCAACTGCGGCCCGTAGCTGGGCTTTGCACTCTTCCAGCTTTTGAGACAATTGGGTATTCTTCTCTGTAAGAACCTGCACAAATAATGATCCTTAAATCAATTGTGTCAACTGTTTCAAGTCTCAGGGGCTATTGATATATATATATATAATCATCAGATTTTCTTACCCGTATATCCTTTACATACTGGTCTGTGGCTCTGGCATGACCATTTTGAGCGGCATGGATATACGCCTCTCCTAAGTTGAAGGCATCAAACGCCTCTTGGGAGAAACAAGCATCACGGAGTACGGCCCGGCGACGCCTGTGATTCATGACACTCTCCACTTTGGAGTTTGTAGCGGATAATCTATCTGCATCCTCTATAGGAGGAGCATCCGGCGTTCGCCCCGGGTTGGCTTCCGCCTCTATGTCCGGCCCTGGAGCCTGACTGGTGGAGGCGTGATCGGCAACCTCTCCAGATATAGTCCGGCGAGCGTTTTTCCTACTAGGAAACATGGACGTTATTATATTTTAAAAGACGACAACCACGAAGCGAGGTTCTGTATCATACCTCTACGACGGCGTCTCAGTCCTCACCGCCTTCCTTTTTAGCCTACCCGGCTTCGGTGCCCCTTGTTGGCGAGTCACTGCGGGTTCGGCATGGCGTCCCAAGGGCCTTCCCTGTAAGACACCATATGTGTACGGTAGGTGAAGTGCAAAAAAGGGGATCCTTCTCGGAAGTTGGGACTCCGGTTTTACTTACATGCGATGCAGGGAGTAGCCCAGGATAGCCGGCTATGATGGCCACCTAGAATGTCCTGTCGATCAGCTCCACAAATATGTCCGGATCCTCTTCGAGTCCGGGATCGAGGGCCCGGTCAGGGTCCTCCGGTTGTGGAGGCGGGCTGTTGACCTCCCTTACAGCTTTTCGCAGTTCCGGCCATGAAATGGCAAGGTAAGTACTTATGACGAAGAATGCGGGAAGGCTGGGAGAAAAAAGTGACAGCTCACCCAGCTTGGAGGGTTGTACATGGACAATCCATCCCGTGGCTTAATGTGGATGAACTCCTCTTCCTCTCCCTTGTACAAATCGGACAGAATTTTTGCTAGAGCAGCAACTGAGTCCGGTTGAGGGAGTCCTGGATTAGGGGGTGTACGGATAGCCGGACTATACCTCCAACCGGACTCCTGGACTGTGAAGATACAAGATTGAAGACTTCGTCCCGTGTCCGGAAGGGACTTTCCTTGGCGTGGAAGGCAAGCTTGGCGATGCGGATATTCAGATCTCCTACCATTGTAACCGACTTTGTGTAACCCTAACCCTATCCGTTGTCTATATAAATCGGAGGGTTTTAGTCTGTAGGGGACAATCCCAACATACAACAGTCATACCATAGGCTAGCTTCTAGGGTTTAGCCTCCTTGATCTCGTGGTAGATCTACTCTTGTACTACCCATATCATCAATATTAATCAAGCAGGACGTAGGGTTTTACCTCCATCAAGAGGGCCCGAACCTGGGTAAAACATTGTGTCCCTTGTCTCCTGTTACCATCCGCCTAGACGCACAGTTCGGGACCCCCTACCCGAGATCCGCCGGTATTGACACCGACATTGGTGCTTTCATTGAGAGTTCCTCTGTGCCGTCGCGATCAGGAAGGATGCCTCTTCCCGTCTTTAAAGACGGCGCCGTTACTAAGGGAGCCTTGGCTGTCGGCCAAACTCTCCGGCAAGGTGGTTTTCTTATGGCCGCCTGTTCGGCTGTTGCGCCGACGGGGACCTCTCGGGTCATCAAAAGCAATCTTCACGTCAGCTCGAAACTCATCGAGCAGTTAGATCCAATGGAGCTCTTTTCCGTAAAGGAACTCTTGGATCGCATCGCCGCCCTGGGGGTCGCTACAGATTACGACCAAGTTGGGCTTAAACCCGATCTAAGATAAATTAATTCTCCCCAAGCCACCCATCACGTTGTCGTGGTCGAGGCGCAGTGCGGCGATCCTTCATCTATCCTAAGGACTAGCTACGTCCGGATTCCTGATCCCTCCAAGCCGGATACCCGCGGAGGGGAGGATGTAACTCAAGACCTGAACTTAGAATCAGGCAACGGTCTAGATTCATTGGACAACATCCAAGAATCCAAACTTCAGAGTTCGGAAACTCCATGGCCACCGAGTCTCAGATTGGGTGAGGTTTCGGATTTAACTCCACCCACCCACCCGAACATAAGCGATCTATCCCAAATCAGGCAAAAGCCCGAAGAAACAGTACATCATTATTGGGCAAGATTCCTCCTGGTTATGAACAGGATAAAGGACTGCCGCGAGGAAGACGCAATCTCAATTTTCTGCAATAATTGCACGGACAAGGGAATCCTCAACGCCATAAGTCGCCGTGATATTACACTCCTCGCTGACTTGTCGTCCATAGTACAAAAGTACTGTGCGATGGAAAGCGCCTGGAAAACCGAAATAAAATTTTGGGACAATCCGACCCTGAATAGAAACCTCGTCCAAAATAAAAGGGTGCATTATCGGCAGACACCCGGGTTAAAAACCAAAAAACCAAAACCCCCTACAGGGCATGGAACCGTACTAGAAGGATGGCTTAATGGACCCTGTAAAATCCATAGTACAGAAGACGCCACACTACCTCACAGCCTTAGAGCATGTTGGATACTCCGGCAGGTGGCCAAAATTGGCGAAGACCTCCTAATCCCGGAGGCTACAGAAAACCACCCCAGGGACACCAGTACAGTCTTAACAGTCTTCGAGACTTTCGCATCAAATAATATGTGAAAAAGAACACTCCGCAGTCTTGCCAAAGTTTATCAAGTAGCAACAATAAACCCATGGAGTGACACAGCTATCACTTTTAATGCCAGTGATATTCCGAACAGCCCGAGCACCAGCCGCATTGGTCCTCAGTCCAATTGTGGATGGCTTTCGGCTCACCAAGGTACTCATGGATGGAGGCAGCGGATTGAATCTCATTTATGAGGAAACCCTTCAAAAAATGGAAATAGACTGGAACCGCATCGAGCGAAGCAGCACAACCTTTCGAGGAATAATCCCCAGTCGGGAAGCGCGCTGTACAGGAAAAATCACACTAGATGTGGTGTTCGGCATGCCGGATAATCACAGGTCCGAAGAGGTCACGTTCCAGGTGGCCCCATTCAGTAGCGGATACCACGCTCTGCTAGGGCGGGAAGCATTTACAATCTTCCAAGCAATACCCCATTACGGGTACATGAAGCTCAAGATGTCCGGGCCGAACGGAATTATCACTCTTGCTAGTGATCCGGACATAGCGCTCCGCGCCGAAAACAAGACAGCCGCATTAGCCCTCGAGGCACTATCCGAAGCCCTAGCGGCTAAGGAACTGACTATGCTTCGCTCCACGGTAAACAGGGACGATGTGATACTCGACAAAAATCCAAGTCCACCTCCTTTAAACCAGCGGACGAAATAGTCAAATTCCATGTCCATCCAACGGACCCCAATAAAACAGCTTCCATCGGGGTACAATTAAACCCTGATGTAGACACCGCACTACGAGAATTCCTATGTGAAAATTGGGATATCTTCACCTGGCACCCTTCAAACATGCCAGGAATCCCACGCAGGCTGGCCGAACATAGCTTAAATATCCTAAAAGGATTCAAACCTGTCAAACAAGCCCTTCGGCATTTCTCCGAACCCAAGAGGAGCTAGCCAAACTATTGGAGGCCGGATTCATCAGAGATATAAAACATCCGGACAGGCTAGCAAACTTGGTGATGGTACCAAAGGACAAATCCTGGCGCCTGTGCGTTGATTTCAAAGACCTTAACAAGGCCTGCCCAAAGGATCCCTTCCCCCTCCCTCGCATCGATCAAATTATCGATGCCACTGCAGGACACGATTCGTTGTGTTTCCTCGACGCATACTCCGGCTACCATCAAATCAAGATGGCAGAGTCAGACCAAGCCGCAACGGCATTCATCACACCATACGGCCCATTCTGCTTCAACACAATGCCCTTCGGGCTCAAAAACGCCGGCGCAACATATCAGCGCATGATTCAGACATGTCTGGCAAACTAGATCGGCAAAACAGTGGAGGCATACGTGGATGATGTGGTCGTAAAAACAAGACATGTCGAATCTCTAGTAGACGACTTGAGGCTTACATTTGATAACCTCTGAACATATGACATCAAGCTCAACCCGGAAAAATGCGTTTTCGGCGTTCCAGCCGGAAAGCTATTGGGCTTCATCGTATCCGTCAGAGGAATTGAAGCAAATCCATCCAAGATCCGAGCTTTGTCGCAATTGGATGTCCCAAAGAACCTCAAACAAATACAAAAATTAACCGGATGCGTGGTGGCCCTAAGCTGCTTCATCTCCCGCTTGGGAGAAAAGGCACTACCCCTTTATCGCCTCCTTCGGCGCACCGAACACTTCGAGTGGACGGATGCCGCCACGGCCGGACTCAACGAAATCAAAGCCATATTGGCAACAAACCCAGTCCTGGCCGCGCCAAATATTGGCGAACCAATGCTATTGTACATTGCAGCAACACACCAGGTTGTTAGTGCAGTGCTCGTCGTCGAACGAGAAACGGACGGACACAAATTCCCCATTCAAAAGCCGGTCTACTATGTGTCCACTGTCCTCTCTCTATGCAAATCACGGTACCCGCATTATCAAAAGATTGCATACGCGGTATTCATGGCATCCCGGAAGCTGCGACACTAGTTTCAAGAGTGTTCGATAACAGTAGCCTCTGAAGTACCACTTAATGATATTATAAACAACCGCGAAGCAACAGGCCGGATTGCAAAATGGGCCATCGAGCTCCTCCCATTCGACATAACTTATAAGCCACGGCGACCTATTAAGTCGCAAGTTTTGGCCGACTTCGTCGCAGAATGGACGGAGGCCGAACTCCCTAAAGAGTACGGCACATATTCAAACTGGATCATGCATTTTGACGGCTCCAAAATGTTGGCCGGTCTGGGGGCCGGCGTCATTTTGACGTCCCCCACGGAAGACGCAGTTCAATACGTACTCCAGATTTTGTACACAGACTCCAACAATGCAGCCGAATACAAGGCCCTTTTACATGGTCTCCGGATGGCAGTATCCATGGGCATTCAACGCCTAGAGGTGCGCGGGGATTCGAACCTCGCGATATCCCAAATAAATGGAGACTTTGATGCCAAGGATCCGAAAATGGCAGCTTACCACAACGACGTCTTAAAAATGTCAGCTCGGTTCGAGAGGCTCGAATTTCACCACATAGCCCGGGAAAACAATCAAGCGGCAGATGTCCTGGCACGCATCGGCGCAAAACGTGATGCAGTCCCCCCCAACATCTTCTTGGAAAGGCTATTCAAGCCATCCGTAGTATGGGAAGGGGAACCTGGCAATAACAGCCCGGACCCTACCGCACTGTCCGGCACCGAACAATCTGACATAATCGGAGGCTCTGCCAATCAAATTACAACTTCAGCCCACGTAATAATGGCCATCATCGCCCCATGGACAGAACCATTCCTAGCCTACCTTACTAGGCAGGAGCTCCCAGAGGACCAAAATGAGGCACGCTGCATAGTGCGGCGATCTAAAGCCTATAAAGTCCATGAGGGAGAACTTTATAAGAAAAGCACTACCGAAGTCCTCCAAAGGTGCATCTCCGAAGAGGAAGGGCGGAACTTGCTGGCTGAAATTCATGCCGGACTCGATGGTCATCACGCTGCAGCTCGGTCCCTTGTAAGCAAGGCTTTCCGTACAGGCTTTTATTGGCCGACGGCCCGGGCAGACGCTGAGGACTTGGTACAACGATGCGTCAGTTGCCAGCTTTTCGCAAACCAAAGCCATATGCCACCCACCGCCCTCCAAACTATCCCCATTACTTGGCATTTCGCGGTCTGGGGGCTTGACATGGTTGGACCCCTTAAAGGCGGAACCCACAAGAAAAAATACTTACTGGTCATGGTGGACAAGTTCACCAAATGGATAGAAGCCAAGCCTATTAAGACGGCTGAATCCGGACCGGTGATAGACTTCATATCCGGGGTCGTACACCGTTACGGTGTCCCCCACAACATCATCACTGATAACGGCACGAACTTTATGGCCGACAAGGTAAAACTCTGGTGCAAAAACATGGGCATCAAGCTCGATTATGCATCCGTCTATCACCCACAAACTAACGGACAGGTAGAACGTGCAAATGGTCTTATTATGAGCGGCATCAAACCTAGATTAGTGCGGTCCCTCAAGGAATCCAACACGCACTGGGTAGAGGAGCTCGACTCTGTACTCTGGGGGCTGCGGACCACGCCGAATCGCACCACCGGATACACACCATCCTTCATGGTGTATGGCACAGAGGCGGTTTTGCCTTGCGACATCATTCATGACTCACCTCGAGTGCGCATGTACGAAGAAAGAGAAGTCGAACTCGATCGGCAGGACAGCCTGGACGCCTTAGAGGAGGACCGTGACATGGCAAAAGCCCGTTCCGCATTCTATCAACAACAGGCTCGAAGATATCAAAGCAGAGAAGTACGGGCCAAAAATTACAACATTGGCGAACTAGTTCTACGCCTGCCGGACAAGAAAAAGGACAAACTGAAGCCCAAGTGGGAAGGTCCCTTCATAATCAACCAAGTCTTGACTGGCGGAGCATACCGCCTGCGAGATGCGTCGGACAACCGACTCGAGCCGAACCCATGGAACGCAGCCCGTCTCCAAAGATTATATGCCTAGCGCCGGACTCTGTGTTCGTCTCCTACCTCTGTCTATTTTTTATATATTTTCTGTCTTACATTTCTCTCCTTCCCTTAAAGGATCATAAAGAGACGCGTTATCCGTGCTCACTATACCTGGGGGCTTCTTTAAACAGAAGCTTATTTATACGGGCTTCATGCCCAACACATGTGTCAAACTTTCGCATGTACCTTTTATTCACCATTATATGCATCGATATGACTTAAGTTTTGGCCAAGCTGGGTTGCCTGGCTCCTGTGCTTACCCCTACGTTCCCGATTGTTCGGCTAGGTGGTAAAGGGAGCACCTCTGCAATTGTTACTACCGGGTCAGCCGGATGTGTACATCAGACTGGGTGAAGCCGAAAGCTAGCGTTCTTAAGGGAATATTTGGTTGGTGAACTAAAGATGACCTTTTTTACTTATTTATATGCCCCTAGATGCTTTTTCTGCGTTCGCAGTCCGGACATGCACTTTAGGGCATGTCTCCCAGAGAAAGGAACCCCTAAAGGAACTATTCTCTCTAGAAGATGTTTCTTACTAACCATGTAATATAACATAACTAGTTGGGCATTTGTTTGATAAAGCACTAATGACCCCTACGCCTAGTATCCATGCATACCCCGGTTCTTATATAACCGCTAGGGTATTCGGACACACTCCGGACCGTCAGGTCTTGAGGTCGAAGTGGAAAGGTCGGCAACGACAAACGATCCACAATCCGGCTAGAAGGCATTACACATGTCAATTAAAATTACATAGTCACTCTGACTGATTGTATTCCTCTTCAATACCATCTAACAGGTTGTCTAATTTACAGTCCTGCTGGGAATACTTTGCGGCCAATTCTACTTGGCAGTATACTAAGCTTACAGGGATCTCCTTCCCATCAGGCCCCACAGGTCCGACCTCGGCCATGTGGTTTGGGTCAGCCTTTGTGTACCGCGTCTTTACCATGGCCCAGGCCTCCCTAGCGCCTTGACGGCAGGCTATTATCTTCCACATCCGGAAGCGCCGCCGCGCTCCCTTCAGCTTCTCTGCGAGCTCTCCAAGGCCCTCAGGCATTGAGAGGGATGGCCATAAGGCTTGGGCAACGCCTTGCATAGCCTGCCAAACTCGCTCGTGCAGTTGCCAGAGCTCGGGAAGAAGGTCACCCGTAGAATCGGGCATCTCCTCTGCAGGACGACCTGTTAGCATACCTACAGACATAACTCTGTTAGTCGACTTCCTTGCCGAACTCTTTTCTTAGAGTTCGTTCAAGCACTTACTAAATATGCCGCGTCGAAGCCGCCGATTCTCCTTAACGGAGTCCGACAGCTGGGCACGAACATCTTTGAGCTCAACGTCCAGCTTGGTGTTGGCATCCTGAAGATCAATCTTCTCCCGCCTCACCTTTGTTAGCACGCTCTCGCCAGACTTTGGCGGGCGTAGGAGTTGTTGCTTGTCCGGATCTAGTCCGGGGCCACCTGCAATTTCATTTGTCAGATCGGCACATATGCCGCACTTCACACTTATCTTTTTGAAGCATATATTACCAGAGGGGGTCTCCTTGGGCTCCCCCGTCGCGGCTAGTGCGGCCTTAAGTTGGGCTTTGCACTCTTCTAGCTCCTGGGACAGTTGGGTATTCTTCTCTGAAAGTACCTGTGTATTACACGATCCTTAAATCAGTTATTCTAACTGTTTCAAGTCTCGGGGGCTACTGATCCATATAACTATCAAATTTTCTCACCCGTATGTCTTTTACATATTTCTCCGTGGCTCTAGCTAGACAACTTTGAGCGGCACGGAGGTACACATCTCCCGAATTAAAGGCATTCAATGGCTCCTGGGAGAAACAAGCATCGCGGAGAACTGTCCGGCGGCGCCGGTGATTCATGGCACTCTCCACCTCGGAATGGGTGGCAGACAGCCTGTCCGCATCCTCTATCGGAGGAGCGTCTGGTGCGGGTCTCGTGCTTGCCTCCGTCTCCGGGCCGGGCTATGGAGCCCTGCTGGTCGAGGCGCGATTGGCAGCCTCTCCGAATATTGTCCGGCGAGGCCTCTTTGTCCTGCACCGAGCACGAGTGTTAATATGCCTTAAAAGAATAACACCGGGGCTAAACAGGCGCTCTATACCTTTGCACCGGCACCTCAATCCGGACTACATTCCTTTTTGCCCCACGGAGCCCTGCGGCTCCTCATGGGCTTGTCGCCGCAGGCTCAGCCTCCCGCCTCAGGAACCTCCTCTGCAAAACACGGTTGTTGTCAGAAAAACTGAAAACACGTGAGGATGGATCCCTTCCCAAGGTGATGAGACTCCGGTCTCGGTTACCTGGGAGGCCAGAATTAACCCTGGGTAATCGGCCGTAATGGACACCAATGTATCGTCCTTGCTCAGCTGATAAAACACCCCGTCAATCAGCTCCACCGAAATGTCCGGATCCTCTTCGGAGGCCGGATCGAGGGACCGTTCAGGATCCTCGGGCTGTGGAGGACAGCTGTTTATATCCTTTACTTCCTGACACAGTTCCTGCGTAGGAGTCGTTAGACTATATATTTAATCATGGGAATATAAAACGGATGGGCAAGCAAGATTGTCCGCTTACCCAGCTTGGAGGGTTGTACATAGTAAATCCACCCTGCGGGTTGACGCGGAGGAATTCCTCCTCTTCTCCCTTGTACAAAGAGGACAAGATCTTTACTAGAGCGGCAGCTGAGTCCAGTCCCTTACGACCATAACGAGTGGCATCATCCTCCCCGTTAAAATCCCACATGGGGTGGCTTCTATATTGAAGCGGCTGCACCCCCTGCATGATGCATATGGCCATGACTCCAACCATGGTTAGTCCTGAATGAGCCAATAGTCTTATCCGGCCCATCAGGTAAAGGACGTCCCTGTCACTTTCTCTCTGAGAGCTCCTTGGACGCCAGCTTAAGCGTTTCTTTAAGAGAGCACTGCGGAATTTGGGGAGGCCGATCCGGATAGGATCCGGCAGTGGGACATCCTCCATATAAAATCATTCTGAAGGCCAGTCCTCGGACGCCTTCTTTGGGGTTCCGGATAGATATCCAGTCCCGGCGATGCGCCACACTTCAGCTCCACCCACTTCATATATTAACCCCTCTTGAGAACGGGGCACCAGGCAGAACAGCCTCTTCCACAGCGCGAAATGCGCCTCAACACCCAAGAACAAATCGCAAAGGGCAATGAAGCCCGCAATATGCAATATAGAGGCAGGTGTGAGGTTGTGCAGCTGGAGGCCATAGAACTCCAGAAGCCCTCGGAGAAACGGATGAATTGGAAATCCGAGTCCCCTGATTAGATAAGGGACAAGGCATACCTGCTCTCCTTTGAAGGGAGTGGGAGCGCTCTCCGCTTGCTCTCTGCCATTATAGGCGGCGAGTCCGGCTTGAACCGGGACCACGTAGGCGGGAGGGAGGAATCCCTTGGTCTGAAGCGATACTAGCTCGCTATATGGGACGGAGCACCTCTCCCAGTCTCCGTGCTTAGGACTGGAAGGGCGAGAGGAGGAGTCGCGACGGCTGGCCATGATGGGATGGACCTGCTTGGATGCGCTCTGATGACCACTCGCGGAAGGGGGAAGGTGTGGTTTGGATCTAAATCCTCGTCCCTTTAAATAGGCAGCTCATTTACGCTGCTAATGGTGTCAATGTAAAAACACCCAGACTTTTCGTATTCGTTTGACACGTGGAAGACGACCATTATTGGGCGTAGAAGCCAAGGAGCGCTACATTACAAAATCCGGACATTATTCAACAGGTAGACGGAATTTGGAGAAGAACCCGCCTTGCAATGCCGAAGACAATCTGCGCGCCGGACTCGTCGTCATTGAAGCCTGGTTCGGGGGCTACTGAGGGAGTCCTGGATTAGGGGTTGTCCGGATAGCCGGACTATACCTCCAGCCGGACTCCTGGACTATGAAGATACAAGATTGAAGACTTCGTCCCGTGTCCGGAAGGGACTTTCCTTGGCGTGGAAGGCAAGCTTGGCGATGCGGATATTCAGATCTCCTACCATTGTAACCGACTTTGTGTAACCCTAACCCTATCTAGTGTCTATATAAACCAGAGGGTTTTAGTCCGTATGGGACAATCCCCAACATACAACAATCATACCATAGGCTAGCTTCTAGGGTTTAGCCTCCTTGATGTCGTGGTAGATCTACTCTTGTACTACCCATATCATCAATATTAATCAAGCAGGACGTAGGGTTTTACCTCCATCAAGAGGGCCCGAAGCTGGGTAAAACATTGTGTCCCTTGTCTCTTGTTACCATCCGCCTAGACGCACAGTTCGGGACCCCCTACCCGAGATCCGCCGATTTTGATAGCGACACCGGTCCCTTACGCCCGCAGCGGGTGGCATCATCTTCCCCGTTAAAGTGCCACATGGGGTGCCCTCGATATTGAAGTGGTTGTACCCCCCACATTATACATATTGACATCACCTCGATTATTGTACGTCCTGATTGAGCCAGAACTTTTATCCGGCCCATCAAGTAAAGGACTTCTCCGTTATCTTCCTCCTGACGGCTCCGTGGGCGCCAGCTGCAGCGTTTCTTCAGGGGAGCGTTGTCGAACTCAGGGAGGCCCATCCAAATAGGGTCCGGAAGGGGGACGTCCTCCATATAAAACCACTCCGAAGGCTAGTCCTCGGATGTCTTCTTCGGAGTACCGGACAGGTACCCGGTCCCGGTGATGCACCATATTTCGGCTCCGCCCACTTGGTACAGTGACCCCTCCTGTGTACGGGGTACGAGGCAGAATAGCCTCTTCACTACTAGAAAAAGGGCTACTAATGGCGCACCTAATTTGGCCATTAATGGCGCATTAGTGGTGCGCCATTAGTAGCACGCCATTAGTAATATTTACTAATGGCGCACCACCGGTGCGCCATTAGTATCTGGTATACTAATGGCGCACCACCAGTGCGCCATTAGTATGGGGCACGGTGCGCCATTAGTATGCCTACCAGCACCATGTATAGCCAGGTGCTTTGGTATACTAATAGCGCACCTCTGGGTGATGCGCCATTAGTAACCTAGGCATACTAATGGCGCACTTTTTGGGGATGCGCCATTAGTATCCTCTGGAATACTAATGGCGCACTTTTGTGTGATGCGCCATTAGTATGAATATTAGTTTTTTTTTATTTTTTAGTTTTCTGTTTTTTTGCACAGGTTACAAAATGTATAATTGGACAAAATATAAACAGCACACATCAACAACAGATTCATCGAATACAATAAAAGATTAGTCTCTGAATACAATTCATCATATTAGTCTCCGAATACAATTCATCATATTAGTCTCCGAATACAATTCATCATATTAGTCTCCGAATTGAAAAGACCGGACAAAGATAGAACATTATATTACAAGTCTCGAGACCGCGAGTAGCGAGTTTGTCTTCACATTACAAGTCGATATCGATCATCTAAACTACCATCACATAGAAGAGAGCTGCGGTCATCACGATGAGCATCATCACGATGGAACTCGTCTTCATCCGGTTCCTCCAACGCTCCCTCCCCTCTCCCGCTAGATAGCGGGCGTATCTAGATTCGGCCTCGGCCCTAGTGGTGTACCCTTTGTAACTGTTTCCGCTGAATCGGTGAACCTGTCTCCGACACTCCTCCCAGTCGTCGTAGACTCCGGGAACCTTACCCTTGTAGACGACATACGATGGCATCGCTATGCACTAGCCAAACGTTAGTACCAATTCACAAACAATACATAAGCAATATATAAGTATGCAACAGAACGATCGGAAGAGAAAAGCAAGACATTAATAACATCGATTACATCTAAGTTTAACGACTATCGAAACCAAAGAGACATACTACAAGTTCATTAAAGTTTAATTACAAGGAGCGACTCTCGACTCAAGGGACCGGAGCGTGGATGAAGCCGCCGTCTATCGTGGGAGTCATGAAATTACGGGCGTTGTCAGCCTGCATTTGTAGCATTCCGTCTATCTCACTGTTGGACGGTTGATTTCTGAGGTAGAACTGCCCCGAGGTACGAAGGACATCTTGATGGATGATTTCCGCAAACTCCGACTGGATGCGAAAGAATTCTTGTCTGATGTCCGCGTCCTGGATTGCCGACACGCTCGCGGCCCAATCTTTGAGTTTACTCGGTAGCAGAAGTTGATGATGGTCCCGTACGATCGCCCGCATGTGATGGATGGCGTAGTAGGCACCCTTCTGACCGCCAGTCGGCTGCTTGACGCAGCAGAACGTCGTATTGTGGGAGAACACGTGCTTGCCGTACTTACAAATAGGCCTGTTGAAGGTGCCTCCAGATTGGGCGTAGCCGGGGAGAACATCATCAAGAACCTTCTTGACATTTGTGTAGTCTACGTTCGACTGACGGTCCGGGTCGAAATACGTGGCCATGGAATATTTGGGGCTTAGGACGATGAGCGTGCAATGTGTGTCACTGCAGAAAACACGGAATGTTAAAAAAAACGATCGAAATCTAAGAATTCGTATGTTAGGGGCGGTTGAGGGGAGGACTTACTCGGGAAAGTAAGGCACGAGGAAGTTATCCTTATCTGGGTTTGCCAGAATGACGCCTTCGAGGTAAGAACTCGCGACTTGCCGGTCCCCAGCGCTGCCCAAGATCTTGGCACGCATGTAGAAGGGGTCGACTATCACGATGTCCGGGGTCTTGTCGCGAATGATCCGCATCTCCATACTCAGCGAAAATAGCCGAACGAAGGTGTAGTGCAGCGGATGAAGGTTCAACATAGCGTGGATGTCATCAAACCGCAGGACGATCGTACCCCCGATGGAGTTATCCACAAAGCCCTTGCCCTCTGGCACCTTGGCCACGAAAACCGGGTATGCCACATCCTTCTCTCTGAGACGCCGCTTCTCCAAAGCAAGAACACTATCATGCAGACTCCGCATAGAACCGGTTGCAACATCGAGCATATTTCTCGGTAGCATCGGCCTACCGGCCACATGCACCCTCCTCATTAAATCCTCAGGTGAAGGTGGCCCGTCCTGAGCACGGATCGTACTCGTTGCCGGCTGGCCCGCACCCTTGTTTGTCTTTCTTTTGCGTGCCTTCTTCTTCTCCTGTAATGGGACCGAGTTCTGCTCACAGACCGCCTTCTTGAGTGTGTTGGGGCTGAGAATATTTCGCACCTCGCCTATCTGAGGCTCGGTGAAGTCGGCAGCTGGAGGCGTCTCCTGAGAGCTGAACGGCAGACGACGCCTGTTGCAACTTGGCTTCCCCGCGGTACCAGCTACATCGCGCACGTCTTTTGTTGGGTTGGGTTCTTGAGAAGCAGGCCCCATGAAGTCGCCATCGTACCCATGATCGGCAAAGTACCGATCGACGTTGACAAATGTATCGTCGTCGTCGTCGTTCTGATCCTGTGCCATATGCATGTTTGGATCCAGTGGCATAGGGATGTCCGGCACCGTTGCGGCGGTCTTGCCATGGGGCCGACTTGGCGCCGGCACGACTGGCGGTGTTGTCTTTGGGGTGGTGTCCCCCGCCCCCAAACGAATCTGGCTCTTCGGCCAAAGCAGGGGCCAGCCGATCAGGCAGGCGCTGAGGGTCATCACGTCATCATCGTCGGCCCCGACAGGTCGAATCGGAGGTAGCAACTCATCGCAGCCTGGCAGCACCCGAACCAGTTGAACCCTAAACAAGTTGGGTGGCATCTGCGTACCGTGGAACAAGGGGTTGCCCGGTTGAACGATTTTGCCCTTGGCGACATCGACCAACTCATTGTTCACGAAGTGCAGGAGAGTGCATGGAACGTCGGCGGCGCCCTGCGAAAACATGTAGGGCATCAGGGATGCCCAGTCAAAGGCAAGGAGATGAAGTCCTCGGCCGAGAGAGGCTTAATTAGTTACCGTGATGATGGCGTCGAGCTCGGCTAATGTCGAGGCACCGCCAACGGCGGGCGTGCAGTTGACGGAGGGGCCGCTTGCTGCAGAGGTGCCGGCCGGCGTACACCCGGGTGCATTAAGCTCCCGTGCCGGCGTCGGAGACACCAATGCCGCCTCCGCCGGAGACCCCAATGGCCCCGCCATCGCGTTCTGCGAGTTGCTGGCCGTGAAGCTAGGAATCGGGGGCGGCCCCTGTTGGCCGCCCGCAATCCACGCACTCAACCCCTGCATCAAGGTAGGCACAATGGCGGTGATCGTCGCTCCGAGTTGTTGTTGCACTTGCTCTTGGACCATCGCCGGAATCCGCGCCACCTGTGCCCTGAGTTCTTGAACCTCGCGCGCCTGGCTTTCCGAGCTGGTCTTTTTCTCCTTTCGTCCACCAGTGTTATAGTATGACCCCCATTTTGTCGACAAGCCTTTGCCGGCCACACGACCAGCTGACGTCGGCTTACTGAGCTTATCCTTGTTCTTCATTACATTCAACGCCCTATTTAGAGTGGTGTCCCAAGGGTTGCGATCGAGATGGAGGGGAATCGAGATCGAGTGTCCAGGAAATTTAAAAATATTCATGATAGTTCAAAAAGTGCCCATGAAATACAATCGAGAAATGAAGGCTACGATTTAATTAAATACAATCTTCTTGCCCTTCTTTTTCGCAAATGGAGTTCTTCTGTGGAACGGACGTCCTTTAGGTAGGGTGGTCCTGCTTCTTCTTGTGGTGTATGCTGCTACTTCATCATCGTCGTCATGTTCGATCCTCGGGTCGCCGTACTTGTCGAAGTCTTGCTCATTGGCTACGCCATCCATTCTGATGATCTTCCTTTTGCCTCTCCTCACGACAACACGGCTGGTCTTTGTTGGGTCGGTAATGAAGAAGCATTGGTCCACTTGGGAAGCCAGTACCCATGGCTCATTTTTCGCGGTGACGTTTGCGCCCGCGGTCTTGGATTTGGCTTCGGGTATAACCATGGTGGTGAAATACCGGTCTTCTTTTAGGACGCTCTTGGCCCATCTGACACGGAACATCGGGACCTTCTCTCCAGCGTAGCTCAGCTCCCAGATCTCCTCGATCCTTCCGTAGTATCTGTCCTTGTCGTTACCGGTGTAGGATTCCATCGTTACCCCGGAGTTCTGATAACCATCGCTCTTCATGTCCTTGGCCTCAGTGTAGAATGTGTAGCCGTTGATATCGTACGCCTCATAGGTCATCAGGTTGTGCTCGGCGCCCTGTGACAAGGCGAATATGAGTTGTTCTTCCGCGGAAGAATCCTCATGTAAAGGGTACGACAGAAGCTTCTGCTTGAACCAACGCGTGAAACATGAGTTGTGCTCTTTGAGTATATCTCCGTCCGTCCTCTGTTGGCCTCGGTCATTGTACGTCTTCTTAATAAAGGTTTTGTGCTCTACCACCCAAGGATCGACCACGTCTATGTGTTGTAGCGCGACTAGGTTTGCTCTTTCAAAGTCGGCGAGTCGACCCTCGAAGTCGACATGCATTTCGCGGCGACCCTCACGGTGACCCCATCCAGCGAGCCTGCCGAGGTGCCTGTTGACGGGCAGACCAACGGGGTTCTCGATGCCTAGATAATTCGTGCAGTACGAGATGCACTCTTCGGTTAGAAAGCCCCTGGCTATGCTTCCCTCTGGACGTGACATGTTACGAACGTATCCTTTGATGACACCATTCATCCTTTCGAACGGCATCATGCTGTGCAGGAACGTCGGCCCGAGTTGGATGATATCCTCCACTATATGGACCAGCAGATGCACCATAACGTCGAAGAATGCGGGCGGGAAGTACATCTCAAGCTCGCATAGTATCACCACGATCTCTTCCTGTAGCCTTCTGAGTTGCCTCACGCCAATCGACTTCCGAGAGATGACGTCGAAGAAGTTGCATAGGCCAAATAGCGTTTCACGGACGTGAGCGTCCATGATCCCACGGATTGCAACTGGAAGTATCTGCGTCATCAGCACATGACAGTCGTGAGACTTCATCCCGCTGAACTTCTGCTTCGCTGGGTCTAGGTATCTGCTTATCTTCCCCGCGTAACCGTAAGGAAGTTTTACTCCTAGGAGGCAGGTGAAAAACTGCTCGATCTCCTCCTGACTTAGGGTGAAGCACGCGGGAGGGTAGTCATTTCCGGTCTTCTTGGCCTTTTTGCCTTTGCGACGACATTCTGTGTCCTGCTTCGCCTCATCATCATCATCATCATCATATATAGCATGAAGCTCCTGCCTGATGCCCATTGATTTCAAGTCTGCCCTTGCTTTCGGCCCATCTTTGGTCCTCTCTGGCATGTTGAGCAGGGTACTAAGCAGACTCTCGCACACGTTCTTCGTGATATGCATGACATCAAGGCTGTGAGGCACACGGTGGATCTTCCAGTACGGCAAGTCCCAGAAAACAGACCTCGTTTTCCATACCTTCAGTAGCGGCTCTGGCGCCTTTCGCTTCTTTCCCGGCTCTGGCGCCTTTTGCTTCTTTCCCGGCAGTGGGCAGTCTTTCCAATTTTTCAACAGCTTGTCTATTTCCTCGCCGCTCCTCGTACACGGGCGTTTTCGGGGTTCGGTTTCACCATCGAACAGATCCTTGCGTTTCCTCCACGGGTCATCGTCGCGAAGCCACCTTCGATGTCCCATGAACACGGTTTTCGAAGACCCGGGATCTCTATCTAGCTGGTGATACGTTGTGTCGTCCATGCACCGTACGCATCCAGAAAATCCGTGGACTACCTGCCCCGCGAGATATCCATAACCGAGATAGTCGTGCACCGTCGTGAGCAGTGCGGCTCTCATAGGGAAATATTCTTTCTCTGCGGCGTCCCACGTATTGGCTGGCATTTTCCACAGCGTGTCTAGCTCCTCCTTCAGCAGCCCCAGATACAGATTGATGTCGTTCCCTGGTTGTTTCGGCCCTTCAATTAGCATACTCATGTGAATGTACTTCCTCTTCATGCACAACCAGGGGGGAAGGTTTTACATCCACACAAACACAGGCCAGGTGCTATGTGTGCTTCTCTGGCTGCCAAACGGATTGACTCCATCGGTGCTCGCGCCCAGCACGATGTTCCTTGGATCCTTCCCAAATTCTGGGTATTCAAAATTCAACGCTTGCCACTGGCTCGCATCCTTAGGGTGACTCAGCATCTTGTCTTTTTTATCTATCTCCGGATCATTTGCGTCATCTTCTCGCTTCTTCTCCTCCCTATCCGCGTGCCAACGCAGGAGCTTTGCTACCTTAGGATCCGCGAAATACCGCTGCAGACGAGGAGTGATCGGAAAGTACCACACCACTTTTCGAGGAGCTTTCTTCCTCTTCTTGTATCGAGTGACACCGCACACCGGACATATGGTAGACTCCGCGTGCTCGCCCCGATAAATGATGCAATTGTTCATGCAGACATGGTATTTCACGTGCGGTAAATCCAGAGGACACACGATTTTCTTCGCCTCCTCCAAACTGGTCGGGCATTGTTCCCCTTTGGAAGACGTTCGTGCCAGAATGACATGTTCTCGTCGAAGCATGCGTCCGTCATTTTGTGTTTTACCTTCATCTCCAGAGCCATGAGCGTTACTTTCAGGCGGGTATCCTCGGGCCTGCATCCTTCATACAATGGAGTAACCGCGTCTAACTCAAGTTGATCCACCTTGGCTTTCTCTCGGGCGGCAGCTCTTGCGTTATCCGTCTGCTTGAGAAGCACCTTTTGAATATAAGGGTCCTGCACCCAGCCCATCGATGGTCCACCGTCGTCTGCTCCGCCGGCATCATCATCTTCATGATCATGCCCGTCGTCTGCTCCGGCATCTTCCTCATCATCATGACTGTGTACAGCATCACCGTCATGATCATCTCCTGGGGATTCTTCGTCTTCTCGCCCGCCCGAGCCGCGGTGGTTGTCTTGCTGCCCTTCCTCATTTCTTGCCCGGCCCCCATGGACGACTTCGTAGTCATCTTCATCACCTTGCCACCGATAGCCATCCATGAAACCACGCAAGAGCAGGTGGTCCCGCACCTGCCCGGAATCCGGGTCCGCAATAAGGCTCTGCAGCTTGCATCTTCGACACGGACATCTTATCTCCGTCTCGTTCTTTTGAAGCATCTCGGCCTTCGCGGACCTCAAAAACCTATTCACGATGCCTTCGGTCATCGTGCGGACCATGGTTGCCTGCGGGGTAGAGCAAAACAATATTTTAGAACCAAGAAAAAATTTGGCATGACTTTCCCTAAAAATAGGACCAAAAAGAATGCTTAATGCCAAAATTATCGCCGAAACGGAAATGAATCAACATTCCGGCAAAATATTGGCAACTATTGCATTTCAAATACCGGTACACCTCCAACCACAAACACATATGCAACACCACTAACATATGCAACACCACGAACATACATAGATCTAGCTAGGCCATAAAAAGTGCATGTGCACATTGTTGTAGGAAGAACAACGTAAATATAGTTTCCCCCTTACTTACCTATCAAAACAAGGTAATTTAACCACTTAATTTGAATGAATCTATGGTGGAAATGAGAAGAAAGAGAGGAGGCACCCGAGACAAGGAGGAGGTGGAGAATGAAGTGGGGGAGAAAGTGAGTGTGGGTAGGAGAGGCTGCCCAAAATATCTTGTTGCTGCCCACTTACTAATGGCGCACCTGACATAAATGCGCCATTAGTAATCCAGGTTACTAATGGCGCACCAGAGCCTGATGCGCCATTAGTAGTTTTGCGAAAAAAGTAAATCATACTAATGGCGCACTCTGCCTCAGTGCGCCATTAGTAGTTTGAACTACTAATGGCGCACTTTGCGGCAGTGCGCCATTAGTAGTTTTCCAACAAAAGGAATAAAAAATATAATTAAAAAAAAATCATTAGTGGCGCACCCTTTCACTGGTGCGCCATTACTAGTTACAACTAGTAATGGCGCACCTTACAAGGATGCGCCATTAGTATGTTTGGCCAGACGCGCTAGTTCAAAAAAAAAATTTAGGACACTAATGGCGCACCCCAGGCCTGGTGCGCCATTAGTAGTTTCAACACTAATGGCGTATCAGAAGGTGGTGCGCCATTAGTATATACTAATGGCGCACCACTTGTCTGGTGCGCCATTAGTGTCAATCCCGTCTATAGCCCTTTTTCTAGTAGTGCTTCCATGGCTCGAAATTAGCTTCACAGCCCAGAAACAGCTCGCAAAGGGCGACATAGCCAGCAATGTGTAATATGGAGGTGGGAGTGAAATTATTTAGCTGGAGGCCATAGAACTCCAGGAGCCTACGGAGGAACGGGTGAATTGGAAATCCAATCCCTCTTAATAAGTAAGGGATGAGGCATACCCGCTCCCCCATGGATGGGCTTGGAAAGATCTCCGCTTGCTCCCCGTCATTATAGGTGGCGAGCCCGGCTCGAACGGGGACCATATACGCTGGAGGGAGAAATCCCTGGGTCTATAACTCTACTAATTGGTTGTGGGGGACGGAACACTTCTTCCAATTGCCGGGCTTAGGGCTACGGGAGCGAGAGGAGAAGCTGCGATGACCGGCCATGTTGGAATGGATTTTTTCCTGGCGCGCTCGATGGATACTCGCTGTGGGAGGATGGTGTGATATGGATCTGAGAATCCCCGTCTCCTTAATAGACGATTTACCCACATGGCTAGGGCGGCAATTGTAAAAATGCCCCAACTTCTCGCATTCGCTCGACGCATGGAGGATATCCATTATTGGGTGCGAAAGCCAAGGAGTAAAACATTTATGGGAATCCGGACACTACTCAAACAAGTATTCAGAATTTGGAGAAGAACCCGCCTTGCAATGCCGAAGACAATCTGCGTGCCGGACTCATCGCCATTGAAGCCTGGTTCGGGGGCTACTGAGGGAGTCCTGGATTAGGGGGTCCTCGGACGGCCGGACTGTATACTTTAGCCGGACTGTTGGACTATGAAGATATAAGATTGAAGACTCGTCCCGTGTCCGGATGGGACTCTCCTTGGCGTGGAAGGAAAGCTTGGCAATACGGATATGTAGATCTCCTCCCTTGTAACTAACTTTGTGTAACCCTAGCCCCCTCCGGTGTCTATATAAACCGGAGGGTTTAGTCCGTAGGACAACAACAATCATACCATAGGCTAGCTTCTAGGGTTTAGCCTCTATGATCTTGTGGTAGATCACCTCTTGTAATACTGATATCATCAAGATCAATCAAGCAGGAAGTAGGGTATTACCTCCATCGAGAGGGCCCAAACCTAGGTAAACATCGTGTCCCCCGCCTCCTGTTACCATCCGCCTTAGACGCATAGTTTGGGACCCCCTACCCGAGATTCGCTGGTTTTGACACCGACAGAGAGCCTCAGCAACGAGGAATTCATCGCGCCTGAGGAATCTCTAGAACAGGAGAGCTTTAAATGTCGGCTCATAGCCACCACAAGGATCCTAAGGAGGAAGCAGCTGCAGCTTCAGGTGAGCTAAGATTTGCTCAACAATAGATGGACCGTGGTCCTGGCCGCCGAAGAATACGGCCTTAGCGGCCCAGACAAAACCCACCAAAATAGTAGGCGGCTCCCTCAATACGATGGCAAGGCTTTGGACCCACACCACCATCGAATAAGCCAGTAGGCCGACCACAGTTCGGTCCGGGCACAGCAGTAGCCCCAGCAGAGCACCATACCAACCCATCCGGCCATCTAAGCAAGAATAAAGAAGCTCGGGGGAACACTCACGACATCCAACAAGACCCGGAGGGTAGAACAGGACACACAAAACCGGCACACAGATCGCGGAGACATGCCCCGGCCAGTAATAACGGATACCTATTCGGACACAACAAATCCGAGCACGCTCGGTCCAAAAATCGTAAGCGGAGTCCGCCGGAGGTGCTTCACAATGTGTCCCAACATAGAGGAGCTACACACGCTCTTTGCTTCACCAATGAGGTAATGGAGCATGAATTCCCAGACGAGTTTAAGCCCATCAACATCGAATCATACGATGGAACAATAGATCCCGTAGTATGGATTGAGGACTTCCTCCTCCATATCCACTTGGCTCACGGAGATGACCTTCATGCCATTAAATACCTGCCTCTCAAGCTTAAGGGGCCAGCACGGTACTAGCTAAACAGTTTGCCAGAAAATTCTATTGGCAGCTGGGAAGATCTGGAAGATGCCTTTCGTGACAACTTCCAAGGAACACATGTCCGGGCACCAGATGCCGATGACTTAATTCATATTATCCAACATCCCGGCGAGTCAGCCAGGGAACTATGGACTAGGTTCTTAGTCAAAAAGAACCAAATTGTCGATTGTCTAGACGCGGAAGCCCTTGCGGCCTTCAAATACAGCGTCCGGGATGAATGGCTAGCACGTCACCTCGGCCAGGAAGGACCTAAATCCATGATAGCCCTTACCGCTCTAATGACTCGCTTTTGTGCGAGAGAAGACAACTGGCTCGCTCGTAAAAGCAACAACGCCAGCGACCCGGGCACTTCCGAAATCCAAGACGGCAACGGCAAGCCACGATTAAACGAACACAACAGTCGCAGCAATAATGAAAGATCACGCGACACAATGGTCAACGCTGGATTTCACAATCCTAAACCCGGTCAACGGAAGAAGCCATTTAAGGCCAACCTGGATGAACCATCTGCCCTCGACAGGATATTAGACCGACCTTGTCAGATTCACGGTCACCCTGATAAGCCAGCTAATCACACCAACAGAAACTGTCGGGTCTTCAAGCAGGAAGGAAAGCTTAACACCAAGCACAAGGGGAGGAGGCCATCAAGCAATAAAGACGACGGAGCAGTTCGCCAGCCGAACGCCAGGGGCCAGAAGCAGTTTCCCTCCGAAGTTCGACCACTCCCGGAACGGAAATAGCAGTTCGGCTTCCGCCACCCACCCACTATGCCGGCCAGATTTACACCACGTGTGCATCACTACGCGCTCAATATACCATGGGGATCGGCGGAAGCACAATACGGATAACCCTGCAAGCATTCCCGTAATGTTCTTTATCTGTTTCACTTACTTTTCTTTATTATAAGTCAAAAACAGGTGACCAACAAGATAACATCTACAACGGAGTCTATCGGAGTTCGGATCCGTACATTCACCTAAGGGGCTACTTCCGTTAAGGACTCCCCTCCCCGAGGATGGGTGCCGCAGACGTGCGACAGGAGGTCCAAAACAGCTTTTTGTAGACCGCACTCTTTATTCTAAGCTTGTACTATGCCTTTTTTCCTCCATCCCCGACCCCGAGCATGTCAAATAGCCGGGTTGTGATTTTTCCTTTCCATATACGGATTTACCATTGGCTTGTTGCTCCACTCCCAGTAAACTATATCCGTACTAATTCTCCATACTCTTCCTACAATGAGTAAGGCCCTAACGGCTGTGTTACAAGACGCACCTCGGCATAACCTGCCAGGGGCTCGGTATGGGAACAAATGAGTCGCCAATAAAAGTTCGAACAACTCTATAGCGTACTTTGGCATCGCAAGTTTGGCCTTATATGCATCAGCTCCGAATCATTGTCTTTGGTCAATAGTTGGGTTGCCCGGCTCCTATGCTTTCTACCCTACGTTCCACTCTATCGGCTAGGGTAGTAAAGGGAGAACTACTGCGATTGTGCCCTGGCTTTGACCGGATGAGCGCCTCAACAGAGAAAGTCGAAAACTGACTATCATGATGCGGCGAGAGCTGTTCAACCACTTGACGACTTATTTGAATCTTTAGCGATTCTCCGTGTCACACGAAGGATCTTTTTTAGATCAAAACATGTAAGGCACAAATATTATAATATGTCGCATACATACCAGGGGCTATGTCGTAGCCCTGCCATAAAACTCCTATGGCTAAGTAAAAGTGTTAACACCCTATAGTCTGATTGCCTGGTTTGCCGCATTATCACCTCCTTCATGGACCGAGACGTTGGATAAAGAGTGATTCAATGCTTTTTCGAACACCCCCATAATTCCTACAAGGGGGCTGATGCCGACGACTGGAAAACTTTCAGATTACATTGAAACGGCCGCACAGGAGGAATACAAGCTTTCGAGCAAAAGATGAAAACAGATTAACCATAAAGTTGTCTGTTAGAACACTTATACATATTACTCGAACATTATGTGTTTCGAGCACTGACCCTCTATCAAGCAGGCGGCCTATAGGATGTCTTCAAAATAGTGCTCCGGTTCCAGACGGTCCTTGCCTTTGGGTGGACTCTTCGCCGCAACATCGATGGCCATCATCTTCCCCCAGAATGTCTTGACGCAGGCGAATGCCATCCGTGCACCTTCAATGCACGCCGACCGCTTCACAGCATCGATACGCGCCACCGCATCAACAAGCCGCTGCACCAGGCCGAAGTAACTACTCGAAACAGGTTCAGTCAGCAACAACCGGACTATGACGTTCTTCATGGCAGCGCCGGATATCCTATGCAGCTCGGCCCACTGGGACATCTGTTCATTCCACAACAGAGGGCGCTTCGACGCACCAAATTGTGACCAGAAAAGCTTCTCTGTTGCATACCCCTCTTGTGCATGGTAAAATTGCGCCGCATCGGAAGAACTCTTCGGCAAGTCTAAAAAATTGTCCGGAGAACTCCACACTTGGTTAAGTTGAGCATAGTTCGGATCTCCAAACTTAGCCTGTACCAAAAAGGGCTTGCCAGCCACAATCTCCCCAGCTTGCCGGATCTCCTCTTGGGCTGCTCTGGAATCAGACCGCGCTTCTCTTGCCTCTCGTAAGGCCTTATCAAGTTGAGCCGTTTTGACCTCATTTTCCTTCTCAAGAAGTTTGCAGCGGCAAGTCGCATTCTCTAACTCGCGCACCATGGTGGACATCTTCTCCTTGTCTTGGTGCCGCGCAGCTTGCTCGGCTTTCAACTCAGCCGATGCCTTTCCGGCAGCCGCATAACTAAACCGGGCCTACTCCTTGACCCGGGCCAGCTCCGCCCGAAGGGCTTCCACGGCGGCGGCACCATCTGCATTCATGCACATTTCATATAAAACTCTTTTTCAGAGTTAGGCTTAAATTACAAGCACATTAGTGTAAGGAATGCTTGAAATATATAACTTGTGAGTCGTCAAGACGCTTGTTGATCAATGCAATGTCATCCTCCGCAATATCCAGCTTTCGCTGCAGTTCGGCCACCTTCGTACTTCGAGTAGTGGCAGGAGGGGCAGTAGCCTGTATTTCAAATTAAATCAAGATTAGTACGCGAGCATATCTTTTTTGATCCTCCGATTGCTTCCTTCAGAAGGCAATCCGAGTCTCAGGGGCTACTGCATAACAACAGGTGCATTCTGTCAATATCATTCAATTGGCAACATTACATCACAAACCTCAAAACCTCTCATAAGGCTCGTAAAGGCCTCGTCCAACCCGCTCTTCGTGGAGAGAACCTTTTCGACCACCGTAACCATTAAGGCACGGTGCTCTTACGAAACGTACGCTCGTCGCAGCATGTCCGTCAGCTCCCCGGTTATCCTGGGTCTTCGGACAACGCCGCCGGAGCATGACACTCCTTTGAAGGAATCCGCTTACCCGCATCCAGAATCACCTCTGGCTGTAAACCGGATAGTTCAGGGCCGTCATTCTTGATCCCTGAACCATGAGTGACGGAGGCGCCACCTTTGGGCAACTCCTTCCTCATTTCCTGCGCTACTTGCCGGTGGGGAGGAGCCCTCCGAGACGACACCTCAAGATCATCCTCCCTATTGGGCGAGGAGGCCGGAGAAGGCGTGTCACTCTCCATCTTCTCCGGCAGAAGGTTTCTCGAGGAGGAGGAGGATTGAGAAACACCAGGCCTTAATCTACGAAGACGTGCATATATCGGAGGATTACTTCAGTAATAAGAAAGGAATGAGGTATGGTTAAAGTACCCGGTGTCACTTACGGTCTGGCCGGAGGTTCGTCCTCATCATGAAGCTCTACATCGACATCGCTTGCCCGACCCAAGCCGCCCGATGATTGTGTTTTCCCTTTCTTCGAAGGTTTGCCCTCTTGACCTCCAGAAGCGGCCCTCTTCTTGCTACGGAAGGCCCCCTCTACACCTTTTCCCCTGGGCAAAAGGGTTTCGGTTTCCCCAAACACAACGTCTGAATCATCCTTAGGGCGGGCATCTCCTTTGGGCTCCCCGCTCTCACCCCCCTCTGCAAACACCTGGTACGGTGTCGGAGTTAACATCCGCGTCATCAGGGCGGACGCGGGGTCTTCAAGAAGGGGCGCCGGACACCAGATCAGCACCGCTTTCTTTATCCAGTCATGTACAAGGACGGGTCGATCAGTATCTTGTCAAGAGATGCGTGAATAAAAGGTGTTCGGAGATTGAATACTTACTGGAGTGTCCGGATGATTGCAGTCAAGGCCAACGTCCTCAGTGGTGTCCAGCCATTGTTCTCGCTCCCCAAAATATAATCTCCACATCCCTTCGTGCGTAGCGCCGAAGAAGTGCTGAAGAGTCCGCCACCCCTCTGGATTAAACTCCCACATACGGAGAGGCCACCGCTGACATGGCAGGGTCCGACGGACTAGCATTACTTGAACAACGTTCACGAGTTTGATGCCCTTCTCGGCAAGGCTTCAGATGCAACTTTGCAAAGTCTGCACTTCATTGGCGGACCCCCAGTCTAATCCCCTATTGATCCATGAAGCGAGCTGAGTCGGAGGGCCGGGTCGGAACGCGGGCGCAGCTGCCCACTTGGAGCCCCGTGGCTCGTTGACATAAAACCACCCCTGCTACCATAGGTCGTAAGACTCGGCGAAAGATCCTTCAAACCAAACCGCGCTGGCAAGCTTGCTTATTATAATGCTGCCGCACTCTGCCTGCTCCTCCTCCGTCACCCGCAGCCTCACATTGAAAGTCTTGAGCCACAAACCGAAGTGCGGAGGAGTCCGGCGGAAGGCCTCACATGTGACGATATATGTCGAGATGAGGAGGACGGAGTCCGGGGCCAGATCGTGAAAATCTAGCCCATAGTAGAACATGAGCCCCGGACGAAGGGGTTAAGCGATAACCCATGGAGAAAGTGTGACACAAACACTATCCTCCCTCCGGATTTGGGGGTGGGAATAACCCGCCCCTTGGTAGGAAGCCGATGAAGGATTTCTGGGGTCGGATACCTCGCCACGCGGAGCTTCACAATATCCTCCTCTGTGACAGAAGAGGCCACCCACCGGCCTGAATGGCCGGGCCCGACAAGATTGGAGCTGGTGGTGATTGAAACTCGAGGGATAGAACTTGAGGTGGCTGGGGTTGAGGAAGAAGCAAGCAAGGAAGAGAAAGACAAGTTTGGTTCCCTATATAAAGTCCCAAAATATCGAGCGTCCCCTCCTGGGTCTCGAAACTTACCTATCATCAAAGAGTTGTACCCTGGGGACGGTTGGGTTACCCACACCTGCGTTATTGAAAATCCCATGAATAGGGGGCACGATCTCTTCTTTGACAAGACGTGCCAATAAAACCGCTCCCCGAGGCGTGGGGCGACGGGCTAGCCAACGGTTGGAAATAATAACTGGGTGGGCATGACACAATGTCATAAACCGTTTTCAGTAGATTGGACTCGTGGAGTATTGTATTTTCTGCAATTACATACACATGTCCGGATATATTTACTACATCCGAAGACTATCTTGGAGTTTGGAAGAAGGGGAACCTGCCTTGCAATGCCGAAGACAATCTGCATGCCGGACTCCTTGTCATTGAAGCCAGGTTCAGGGGCTACTGAGGGAGTCCTGGACTAAGGGGTCCTCGGGCGTCCGTCCTGTTATCTACTGGGCCGGACTAATGGGCTGTGAAGGCGTGAAGGCCGAAGACTATACCCGTGTCCGGATTGGACCCTACTTGGCGTGGAAGACAAGCTTGGCGACCGACTATGAAGATTCCCTCTTATGTAACCGGCTCCATGTAACCCTAGATCTCTCTGGTGTCTATATAAACCGGAGAGCATAGTCCGGATAGGATGGATTCATTACCATATACTCATAGGCTAGACTTCTAGGGTTTAGCCATTATGATCTCGTGGTAGATCAACTCTTGTAACACTCATATTCATCAAGATCAATCAAGCAGGAAGTAGGGTATTACCTCCATAGAGAGGGCCCGAACCTGGGTAAACATTGTGTCCCCGACTCCTGTTACCATCGATCCTAGACGCACAATTCGGGACCCCCTACCCGAGATCTGCCGGCTTTGACACTGACACTCGCCCATGAGCGTGGTGGCTGGCAGGACAAGGAGAAGCTTTCGTTCACTACACGCTCTCCCTCCCGCATGCAATGGACATGCAGCAGTTCAACGGTGTCAGATGGCCAGAAGCATACTGTAGTACTCCTCCACTGCAGTAGTACTCCATCATTGTTCGACTTCCCAAGGAGGCAAAGAGCCAAGCGCAGCCCGGACGCTCGTGTGGCAGTTTCATGTGTAGAGTAATCTAGGATAGCGTGTACCGTGCCTCTAAGCTTAAAATCGTTGGGGTCGGCTCCATGCTTTTTTTTATTAAAATAATCTTCTGGCCCTACCTGTCATCCTGGTGATTGTAGTTTGCACGCTCATATGGTTAAGACAGGAATATATTTTTTAATTTGTAGTGGGGTAAATGTTAGAGGTTGCAGCAAATATAGAGTATACAACAAGCTATCCCTCCCGCACGCGGTGGACGGACATGCAGCAGTGGATTCGATATTGTAGAAGTAGTAGTAAAATCATTGTTCGTCTTCTCAACGAGGCAAAGAGCCAAGCGCAACCCGAATGTGGCAGTTGCGAACACTCGCCACAGTGTGTTTGGTTGCATTCTCATCTCAGCATAGTTGTTCCCTCTTTGTGCATGCTCATCCCAGCACCCATCTTCATGCATGATCTTCTCATGCATGCTAGGGTGTGTTTGGTTGCGTTCTCGTCTCAGCATAGTTGTTCCCTTTTCATGCATGCTCAACACAACACCCCTCTTCATGCATGCTTGCTTCATGCATGCTTCTAGTGTATTTGTGCTAAGCTAGTGTGGACTCATGCACCCTCCATACACTCTACCAAACACCCAAAAGTGGGTCGAGAAGGGAACTCTTGGGCTCATGCACCCTTCATACACCCTACCAAACACACCTGTTTTATTTGCGTTAAGCTGTTGTGGACTCATGCACCCTTCATACACCCTACCAAACATCAAAGCGTCAAAGCATATCACAAAGCATCCGGGCCCGCGTGCCTAAAAGAAATATGCCCTAGAGGCAATAATAAAGTTTTTATTTATATTTCCTTATATCATGATAAATGCTTATTATTCATGCTAGAATTGCATTAACCGGAAACTTAGTACATGTGTGAATACATAGACAAACAGAGTGTCACTAGTATGCCTCTACTTGACTAGCTCGTTAATCAACGATGGTTATGTTTCCTAGCCATGGACAAAGAGTTGTCATTTGATGAACAGGATCACATCATTAGAGAATGATGTGATTGACTTGACCCATCCGTTAGCTTAGCACGATGATCGTTTAGTTTGTTGCTATTGCTTTCTTCATAACTTATACATGTTCCTATGACTATGAGATTATGCAACTCCCGAATACCGGAGGAACACTTTGTGTGCTATCAAACTTCACAACGTAACTAGGTGATTATAAAGATGCTCTACAGGTGTCTCTGATGGTGTTTATTGAGTTGGCATAGGTTGAGATTAGGATTTGTCACTCCGAGTACGGGAGAGGTATCTCTAGGCCCTCTCGGTAATGCACATCACTATAAGCCTTGCAAGCATTATGACTAATGAGTTAGTTGCGGGATGATACATTACAGAACAAGTAAATAAACTTGCCGGTAACGAGATTGAACTAGGTATTGAGATACCGACGATCGAATCTCGGGCAAGTAACATACCGATGACAAACGGAACAACGTATGTTGTTATGTGGTTTGACCGATGAAGATCTTCATAGAATATGTAGGAACCAATATGACCATCCAGGTCCCGCTATTGGTTATTGACCGGAGATGAGTCTATGTCATGTCTACATAGTTCTCGAACCCGTAGGGTCCGCACGATTAACGTTCGGTGATGATCGGTTTTATGAGTTTATGTGTTTTGATGAACCGAAGGTAGTTCGGAGTCCCGGATATGATCACGGACATGACGAGGAGTCTTGAAATGGTCGAGAAATAAAGATCGATATATTGGATGGCTATGTTTGGACATCAGAATGGTTCCGAGTGAGTTCGGGCATATACCCGAGTACCGGGGGTTACCGGAACCCCCCGGGGAGTGTACAGGCCTTATTGGGCCTTAGTGGGAGAGAGGAGGAGGCGGCCTAGGAGGGGGTGCCCCCCCAAGCCCAATCCGAATTGGGAGGGGGTCGGGCCCCCTTTCCTTCCTCCCTCTCTCCTCCTTCCTTCCTCTCCTACTCCTACATGGAAGGGGGAA
Source organism: Aegilops umbellulata (assembly GCA_032464435.1). Lineage (NCBI taxonomy): Eukaryota > Viridiplantae > Streptophyta > Magnoliopsida > Poales > Poaceae > Aegilops > Aegilops umbellulata. The sequence continues at coordinate 387,619,726 of CP136057.1, read as the reverse complement.
TCCTACTCCCGGTGGGAGTAGGACTCCCCTAGGGTGCACCATAGAGAGGGCCGACCCTCCCCCTCCTCCACTCCTTTATATACGGGGGAGGAGGGCACCCCATAGACACACAAGTTGATCATTGATCTCTTAGCCGTGTGCGGTGCCCCCCTCCACCACAATCCACCTCGGTCATATCGTTGCAGTGCTTAGGCGAAGCCCTGCGCCGGTAGCTTCATCATCACCATCATCATGCCGCGTGCTGACGAAGCTCTCCCTCGACACTCAGCTGGATCAAGAGTTCGTAGGACGTCACCGAGCCAAACGTGTGCAGATCACGGAGGTGCCGTACTTTTGGTACTGGGATCGGTCAAATTGTGAAGACGTACGACTACATCAACCGTGTTGTCATGACGCTTACGGTCTACGAGGGTACATGGACTACACTCTCCCCTCTTGTTGCTATGCATGACCATGATAAATCTTGCGTGTGCATAGGAATTTTTTTGAAATTACTGCGTTCCCCAACAGTGGCATCCGAGCCAGGTCTATGTGTAGATGTTATATGCACGAGTAGAACACAAAGAGTTGTGGGCGGTAATAGTCATACTGCTTACCAGCATGTCATACTTTGATTCGGCGGTCTGTTGGATGAAGCGGCCCGGACTGATGTTACGCGTATGCTTACGCGAGACTGGTTCTACCGACGTGCTTCGCAACAAGTGGCTGGTGGTGTCAGTTTCTCCAACTTTAGTTAAATCGAGTGTGACTACGCCCGGTCCTTGTTGAAGGTTAAAACAACACACTTAACGAAAAATCATTGTGGTTTTGATGCGTAGGTAAGAACGGTTCTTGCTCATCCCGTAGCAGCCACGTAAAACTTGCAACAACAAAGTAGAGGACGTCTAACTTGTTTTTGCAGGGCATGTTGTGATGTGATATGGTCAAGACATGATGCTAAATTTTATTGTATGAGATGATCATGTTTTGTAACACAGTTATCGACAACTGGCTGGAGCCATATGGTTGTCACTTTATTGTATGAAATGCAATCCCCATGTAATTGCTTTACTTTATCACTAAGCAGTAGCGATAGTCCTAGAAGAAATAGTTGGCGAGACGACAACGATGCTACGATGGAGATCCAGGTGTCGCGCCGGTGACGATGGTGATCATAACGGTGCTTTGGAGATGGAGATCAAAGGCACAAGATGATGATGGACATATCATATCACTTATATTGATTGCATGTGATGTTTATCCTTTATACATCTTATTCTGCTTAGTTCGACGGTAGCATTATAAGATGATCTCTCACAAAATTTCAAGGTATAAGTGTTCTCCCTGAGTATGCACCGTTGCTGCAGTTTGTCGTGCTGTGATACCACGTGATGATCGGGTGTGATAAGCTCTACGTTCACATGCAACGAGTGTAATCCAGTTTTGCACATGCACAATACTCGGGTTAAAACTGAAGAGCCTAAATTTTTTGGTATTTTGCGTTTCCTACCCATAACTAAAGATAGAAAACAAGAGCACAAAATAAAAACTACTTAGTGATAAAGCAAACAAGCACACACGAGAATATTCACCCCACGCTATAACTCTCCGGCAACGGCGCCAGAAATAACCCACAAGTATAGGGGATCAATTGCAGCCTCTTTCGATAAGTAAGAGTGTTGAACCCAATGAGGAGCTAAAGGTAGAACAAATATTCCCTCAAGTTCTATCGACCACCGATACAACTCTACGCACGCTTGACATTCGCTTTACCTAGAACAAGTATAAAACTAGAAGTACTGTATAGGTGTTGTGGGATAGGTTTGCAAGAATATAAAGAGCACGTAAAAAAAACTAGGGGTTGTTTTAAGTAAATACGAAATAAAGTTAGTACAAAGAGTGTGGAAAAGTGGTGGTAGGAGTTGCGAAATCGTCCCTAAGCAATTAACTACTTTACTAGACCGATAGCAAGTTTTATGTGGGAGAGGCCACTGCTAGCATGTCATCCCTGACTTGGAATTCTATGCCTTATGATTGGAACTATGAGCAAGCATCCGCAACTACTAATGTTCATTAAGGTAAAACCCAACAATAGCATTAAGATATATTGGTCCCACTTCAATCCCGTATGCATCAATTTCTATGTTAGGTTGAAGCTTCTGTCACTCTTGCCCTCCAATACGTAGTCCTATCAACATACAACTAACCCTATGGTGTGATCCACACACGCACTCATATGATGGGCACCAAAGGACAGCAACATAACCACAAGCAAATTAAACCAATCATAGCAATTCACCAATTACCGATAGAACAACGAAAATCTACTCAGACATCATAGGATGGTAACACATCATTGGATAATAATATGAAGCATAAAGCACCTTGTTCGAGTAGAGGATACAACGGGTTGCGGGAGAGTGGACCACTATAGATAGATTGGGGAAGGTGTTGGTGTAGATTGCCGTCACACGATGATGGGCCCGGCGGCGTTCCGGCGCCACCGGGAGAGAGGGGGAGAGAGCCCCCCTTCTTCTTCTTCTTCTTCCTTGACCTTCTCCCTAGATGGGAGAAAGGTTTCCCCTCTGGTCCATGGGCTCCATGGAGGCAGAGGGGCGAGAGGCCCTCCGAGATTGGATTTGTCTCTCTATCTCTCTCTGTTTCTACCTTTCCACATTCCGCCCTTTCAACGTTTCTTATATTCCCGGAGATCTGTAACTCCGATTGGGCTGAAATTCGGACATGATTTTTATCCGGATATTGACTTTATTGCGGTGAATGAAGGGCACCAACCGCCTTATGGAGTGGCCACAAGGGCCCAGGGCGCGCCTGACCCCTGGGGCGCGCCCCTCACCCTCGTGGGCCCCTCGGGCATCGTCTCGCATTGATTCCACTTCCCAAAATTCACATATATTCCAAAAAAATCTCCGTCGGTTTTTATCCCGTTTGGACTCTGTTTGATATGGATTTTCTGCGAAACAAAAAACATGCAACAAAAAGGAACTGGCACTAGGCACTGGATCAATATGTTAGTCCCAAAAATAGTATAAAAAGTTGCCAAAAGTATATGAAATTTGTATAATATTGGCATGGAACAATCAAAAATTATAGATACGACGGAGCCGTATCAGCATCCCCAAGCTTAATTCCTGCTCGTCCTCAAGTAGGTAAATGATAATAAAGATAATTTTTGATGTGGAATGCTACCTAGCATAATCTTGATCATGTAATCTAATCATGGCATGAATATTAAGACACGAGTTATTCAAAGCAACAGTCTATCATTTGACATCAAGACAATAATACTTCAAGCATACCAACCAAGCAATTATGTCCTCTCAAAATAACATAGCCAAAGAAAGCTCAAAGTCATATAGTTTTGCCATGCTTAATTTTCGTCACACAAAGTGCTCCCATCATGGACAACCCCGATGACAAGCCAAGCAATTGTTTCATACTTAGCCTTTTCAAACCTTTTCAACTTTCATGCAATTTATGAGCACGAGCCATGGACATAGCACTATGGGTGGAATAGAATATGATGATGGAGGTTGTGTGAGAAGACAAAAAAGGATAAAGTCTCACATTGACGCGTCTAATCAACGGGCTATGGAGATGCCCATCAATTGATGTCTATGCGAGGAGTAGGGATTGCCATGCAACGGATGCGCTAGAGCTATAAGTGTATGAAATCTCAAACTCGAAACTAAGTGGGTGTGCATCCAACTTGCTTGCTCATGAAGACCTCGGACATTTGAGGAAGCCCATCATCGGAATATATAAGCCAAGTTCTATAATGAAAATTCCCACTAGTATATGAAAGTGATAACTCAAGAGACTCTCTATATGAAGAAAATGGTGCTACTCTGAAGCACAAGTGTGGTCAACGGATAGTAACATTGCCCCTTCTTTCTTTTTCTCTCATTTTTTTGTTTTTTTGTGGGCTTCTTTGGCCTCTTTTATTTTTTGTGGGCTTCTTTGGCCTCTTTTATTTATTTTGTAAAGTCTAGAGACTCGTCCCAACTTGTGAGGGAATCATAGCTTCCATCATACTTTCCTCACATGGGACAATGCTCTAATAATGATGATCATTACACTTCTTTTTACTTACAACTCAATATTATAACTCGATGTCTAGAACAAAGTATGACTCTGTACGAATGACTTCGGCGGTGTACCAGGATGTGCAATGATCTAGCGTAGCAATGAAATCAAAAAATGGACAAGCCATGAAAACTCCATGCTAGATATCTTACGATCATGCAAAGCAATATGACAATGAATGCTCAAGTCATGTATATGATGATGATGGAAGTTGCATGGCAATATATCTCGGAATGGCTATGGAAATGCCATAATAGGTAGGTATGGTGGCTGTTTTGAGGAAGATATAAGGAGGCTTATGTGTGATAGAGCGTATCGTACCACGGGGTTTGGATACACCGGCGAATTTTGCACCAACTCTCGAGGTGAGAAAGGGCAATGCACGGTACCGGAGAGGCTAGCAATGATGGAAGGGTGAGAGTGCGTATAATCCATGGACTCAACATTAGTCATAAAGAACTCACATACTTATTGCAAAAATCTGCAAGTCATCAAAACCAAGCACTAAGCGCATGCTCCTAGAGGGATAGATTGGTAGGAAAAGACCATCGCTCGTCCCTGACCGCCACTCATAAGGAAAGCAATCAAAGAACACCCCATGCTTCAAATTTGTCACACAACATTTACCATATGTGCATGCTACAGGACTTGCAATCCTCGACACAAGTATTTCTCAATTCCACAATTACCCAACTAGCACGACTCTAATATCACCATCAAACATATCATATTTAGTGATCTACGAGTTTTATGTAGGATTTTATGACTAACCATGTGAATGACTAATTCCTGTCATCTCTCTAAATAGATATAAGTGAAGCAAGAGAGTTTAATTCTTTCTACAAAAGATATGCCCATGCTCTAACAAATATAAGTGAAGCAAAAGAGCATTCTACAAATGGCGTTTTCTATGTGTAGGGAAACTGGCAATCCATACTTCAAATGATATAAGTGAAGAACATGAAGCATTCTATAAAGCCATACTCAAAAGATATAAGTGAAGTGCAATGAGCATTCTATAAATCAACCATGGACTATCTCATACCAGCATGGTGCATAAAAGAAAAGGGAAAACTAAATGCAAAAGATGCTCCAAGATTTCCACATATCGCATGAACGAAACGAAACTGAAAACATACTGATACTTGTTGAACAAAGATGGGATGCTTTCCGGGGCATCCCCAAGCTTAGACGCTTGAGTCTCCTTGAATATTTACTTGGGGTGCCTTGGGCATCCCCAAGCTTGAGCTCCTGCCTCTCCTACTTCTCCTCACATCGAGACATCCTCGATCTTCGAACACTTCATACACACAAAACTCAACAGAAAGTTCGGTAAGATCCGTTAGTATAATAAAGCAAATCACTACTCTAAGTACTTTTGCAAACCAATTCATATTTTGTTTTTGCATTATAGCTACTTTAATATAACTTTTCCATGGCTTAATCCACGGATAGAAATCGATAGTTTCATCAAAACAAGCAAACTATGCATCAAAAACAGAATATGTCTTAAACAGGACACTCTATAGTAATCTGAACATTCACCGTACTTCTGGTACTCCAAAAATTCTGAAAACAATAGGAAAATAAACAATTTGTATAGAAATACAGTGAAAAAAGTTTCAGAACCGTTTGATGTTCCAGTAAAAAAATGTAAAATCGCGCATTACAGCCAAAGTTTCTATTTTGCACCACACAAACCAACGAGCAATGTAAACATCCTAAAGGCAAATCTTGTCACATTATTTTTGTTCTTAAACTTTATAAAAGCACACAACAGAAAAAATGACTCTCTATAACTTCCAGGTTGTCTCCCTGGCAGCGCTTTCTTTAAAGCCATTAAGCTAGGCATATAGTGCTCAAGTAATGGATCCACCCGGATCCCAAGGTATATCAAAGCCAATTTTAATTAACAATGATTTTTTATTTAGTAGTGAGCACATAGTAACATATATCATGCAACAACAAAGTCTAACTATCTTCCTATGCATTGGCATGTCATAAAAGAACAATTCATGCACATCAAGTAAAGGCCAATATATAGCATAAGCAGTTTCTTGCAATTTTATCATATTGGAAACATGGAGAGGCGGAGATGTAGTTCCTCTCTCATAATAATTGCAAGTAGGAGCAGCAAGCACATGCATATTATATCTATCAAAATCATCATGTGTAGTAGTAAAACACAACCCATCAATATAATCCTTAATAAGGGCAAACTTCTCCGATATAGTGTAGTCGGGAGAATTCAAAAAGATAATAGGACTATCATGTGTGGGTGCAATAGCAACAATTTCATGTTTAACATAAGGAACTATAGCAAGTTCATCTCCATAAGCATAATTCATATTGGCATCTTGGCCACAAGCATAGCAAGCATCATCAAAAAGGGATATTTCAAAAGAATCAATGGGATCATACCAATCATCATAGCATTCATCCTTCGGTAAATTCGAAGGGAAATTAAACAGTGTATGAGTTGAAGAGTTACTCTCATTAGAAGGTGGGCACGGGTAGCTAAGCCGCTCTTCCTCCTTTTGTTCTTCGCTCTCCTCGTCATCTTTTTCATCCAATGAGCCCACAGTTTCATCAATTCCTTCTTCCATAGACTCCTGCAAAATATTAGTCTCTTCTTGGACAGCGAAGGAGTCCTCAATATATGGTTTAATATAAGGATTAGAAGCATAATTATCATAGCCATATTTAAGTATGGCCAAATTTTTAGATTTGTAGAGAGTAGTATCACACTCTTCAATAAAAGAAGCAATTTCACAAGTATCCCTAAAAGCAACAAATTCTTCAATTTCTTGAACATCATAGTAATTGTAAACACCCTTAGTATAAGAAGATACGATTCCATTATCACTAAACCCACATTGGTAAGGAGGTGTTTCTTAGGGTCTTCAGAACAACAAGTAAAATCATATATTTCACATAAATTCCAATCATAGCATTGCAAACGACGAATTTGATCCAGTAAAATTTTCCCTTTTTCAGATATGCGGTATCGCACATAACAAGCATGCTCATCTAAAGAAGCTAGTTGGGGTTTCAGCCCGAGCACATAGGGATGAAAGATGATCCAAGTAAAAAGCTTCAGTAGTGTGATAGATTTTGAGTGGTTCTTCAACCATTGGTTCAGTAGGTACCACTAATTTTTTTGGTATTTTGCGTTTCCTACCCATAACTAAAGATAGAAAACAAGAGCACAAAATAAAAACTACTTAGTGATAAATCAAACAAGCACACACGAGAATATTCACCCCACGCTATAACTCCCCGACAACGGCGCCAGAAAAACGTCTTGATAACCCACAAGTATAGGGGATCAACTGCAGCCATTTTCGATAAGTCGGACCCAACGAGGAGCTAAAGGTAGAACAAATATTCCCTCAAGTTCTATCGACCACCGATACAACTCTACGCACGCTTGCCATTCGCTTTACCTAGAACAAGTATAAAACTGGAAGTACTTTGTAGGTGTTGTGGGATAGGTTTGCAAGAATATAAAGAGCACGTAATAAAAACTAGGGGCTATTTTAAGTAAATAAGCAATAAACTTAGTATAGCGAGTGTGGAAAAGTGGTGGTAGGAGTTGCGAAATTGTCCCTAAGCAATTGACTACTTTACTAGACCGATAGCAAGTTTTATGTGGGAGAGGCCACTGCTAGCATGTCATCCCTGACTTGGAATTCTGTGCACTTATGATTGGAACTATTAGCAAGCATCCGCAACTACTAACGTTCATTAAGGTAAAACCCAACCATAGCATTAAGATATATTAGTCCCCCTTCAATCCATATGCATCAATTTCTATGCTAGGTTGAAGCTTCTGTCACTCTTGCCATCCAATACATAGTCCTATCAACATACAACTAACCCTATGGTGTGATCCACACGCGCGCTCATATGATGGGCACCAAAGGACAGCAACATAACCACAAGCAAATTAAACCAATCATAGCAATTCACCAATTACCGATAGGACAACGAAAGTCTACTCAGACATCATAGGATGGCAACACATCATTCGATAATAATATGAAGCATAAAGCACCATGTTCAAGTAGAGGGTACAGCGGGTTGCGGGAGAGTGGACCGCTGTTGATAGATGGGGGAAGGCAATGAAGTTGTTTGTGAAGATGATGGAGGTGTTGGTGTAGATCTCCATCACACGATGATGGCCCCGGCGGCGTTCCGGCGCCACTGGGGGTGAGGGGAGAGAGCCCCCCTTCTTCTTCTTCTTATTCTTCTTCTTCCTTGACCTTCTCCCTAGATGGGAGAAGGGTTTACCCTCTGGTCCATGGCCTTCATGGTGGCGGAGGGGCGAGAGCCCCTCTGATATTGGATATGTCTGTCTGTCTCTCTCTGTTTCTACCTCTCCCGATTTTGCCCTTTCACCGTTTCTTATATTTCCGGAGATCCGTAACTCCGATTGGGCTAAAATTTGGACACGATTTTAATCCGAATATTAGCTTTCTTGCGGTGAAAGAAGGGCACCAACCGCCTTACGGAGTGTCCACGAGGGCCCAGGGCACGCCTGACCCCCTGGGGCACGCCCCTCACCCTCATGGGCCCCTCGGGCATCGTCTCGCATTGATTCTACTTCCCAAAATTCACATATATTCCAAAAAAAATCTCCCTCGGTTTTTATCCCGTTTGGACTCCGTTTGATATGGATTTTCGGTGAAACAAAAAACACGCAACAAACAGGAACTGACACTGGGCACTGGATCAATATATTAGTCCTAAAAATAATATAAAAAGATGCCAAAAGTATATGAAAGTTGTATAATATTGGCATCGAACAATCAAAAATTATAGATATGATGGAGACATATCAATCACGTGAACACTTAGATAATTAGAGGGATGTCTATCTAAGTGGGAGTTCTTAAGTAATATGATTAATTGAACTTTAATTTATCATGAACTTAGTACATGATAGTATTTTGCATGTCGTTGTTGTAGATAGATGGCCCGTGCTGTTGTTCCTTTGATTTTTAATGCGTTCCTAGAGAAAGCTAAGTTGAAAGATGATGGTAGCAACTACACGGGCTGGGCCTGTAACTTGAGGATTATCCTCATTTCTGCACAGAAGAATTATGTCCCGGAAGCACCGCTAGGTGCCAAACCTGCTGCAGGAGCAACGCCAGATGTTGTGAACACCTAGCAGAGCAAAGTTGATGACTACACAATAGTTCAGTGTGCCATGCTTTACGGCTTAGAATCGGGACTTCAACGACGTTTGAACGTCATGGAGCATATGAGATGTTCCAGAAGTTGAAGTTAATATTTCAAGCAAATGCCCGGATTGATAGATATGACTTCTCCAATAAGTTCTACAGCTGCAAAATGGAGGAGAATAGTTATGTCAGTGAGCACATACTCAGAATGTCTAGGTACCACAATCAGTTGACTCAGCTGGGAGTTAATCTTCCAGTTGATAGTGTCATTGACACAGTTCTTCAATGCGAAATAGTTTCGCAACTCACGCCACATGGAACACGACAGTGAAATGATGTGTCCGAACGTCGTAATCGTACTTTACTAGATATGGTGCGATCTATGATGTCTCTCACTGATTTACCGGTATCTTTTGGGGTTATACTTTAGAGACGGCTGCATTCACGTTAAATAGGGCACCATCTAAATCTGTTGAGACGACACCTTATGAACTGTAGTTTGGCAAGAAACCCAAGTTGGCGTTTCTTAAAGTTTGGGGATGCGATGCTTATGTGAAAAAGCTTCAACCTGATAAGCTCGAACCCAAATCGGAGAAATGTGTCTTCATAGGATATCCAAAGGAGACTATTGGGTACACCTTTCTAGAGAAGGAGTTTCTCTCGAAATAAGTGAGTGGGAGGAAAGTAGAACTTGATGAGGTAACAGTACTTGCTCCCTTATTGGAAAGTAGTTCATCACAGAAATCAGTTCCAGTGATAACTACACCAGTAAGTGAGGAAGATAATGATGATGATCATGAAACTTCTGATCAAGTTACTACCAAACCTCGTAGGTCAACCAGAGTAAGATCCGCACCAGAGTGGTACGGTAATCCTGTTCTGGAAGTCATGTTACTTGACCATGACAAACCTACGAACTATGCGGAAACGATGATGAGCCCAGATTCCGCAAAATGGCTTGAGGCCATGAAATCTGAGATGGGATCCATGTACGAGAAGAAAGTGTGGACTTTGGTTCACTTGCCCTATGATCGGCAAGCCATAGAGAATAAATGGATCTTCAAGAAGAAGACTGACGCTGACGGTAATGTTACTGTCTACAAAGCTTGACTTGTTGCGAAAGGTTTTGACAAAGTTCAAGGTGTTGACTAACGATGAGATTTTCTCACTCGTAGCGATGCTTAAGTCTGTCCGAATCATGTTTGCAATTGCCTCATTTTATGATTATGAAATTTGGCAAATTGATGTCAAAACTGCATTCCTTAATGGATATCTTAAAGAAGAGATTGTATATGATGCAACCAGAAGGTTTGTCGATCCAAAAGGTGCTAAGAAAGTGTGCAAGCTCCTGCGATCCATTTATGGACTGGTGCAAGCCTCTCGGAGTTGGAATATGCACTTTGATAGTGTGACCAATGCATATGGATTTATACAGACTTTTCGAGAAGCCTATATTTACAAGAAAGTGAGTGGGAGCTCTGTAGCAATTTTGATATTATATGTGGATGACATATTGTTGATCGTAAATGATACTAAATTTCTGAATAGCATAAAAGGATACTTGAATAAGAATTTTTCAATGAAAGATCTCGGTGAAGCTGCTTATATAGTGGGCATCAAGATCTATAGAGATAGATCAAGACGCTCAATTGGACTTTCACAAAGCACATACCTTGACAAAGTTTTGAAGAAGTTCAAAATGGATCAAGCAAAGAAAGGGTTCTTGCATGTGTTACAAGGTGTGAAGTTGAGTTAGACTCAATGCCCGACCACTGCAGAATATAGAGAGAAAATGAAAGTCATTCCCTATGCTTCAGCCACAGGTTCTATCATGTGTGCAATGCTATGTACCAGGCCTGATGTGTGCCTTGCTATTAGTTTAGCAGGGAGGTACCAAAGTAATCCAGGAGTGGATCACTAGACAGTGGTCAAGAACATCCTGAAATACCTGAAAAAGACTAAGGATATGTTTCTCGTTTATGGAGGTGAGAAAAAGCTCATCATAAACGGTTACATCGATGCAAGCTTTGACACTGATCCGGATGACTCTAAGTCATAGACCGGATACGTATTTTTATTGAATGGTGGAGCTGTCAGTTGGTGCACTTCCAAGCAGAGCGTCGTGGCGGGATCTACGTGTGAAGCGGAGTACATAGCTACTTCAGAAGCAGAAAATTAAGGAGTCTGGATGAAGGAGTTCATATCCGATCTAGGTGTCATACCTAGTGCATCGGGTCCAATGAAAATCTTTTGTGACAATACTGGTGCAATTGCCTTGGCAAAGGAATCCATATTTCACAAGAGAACCAAGCACATCAAGAGATGCTTCAATTCCATCCGCGACCAAGTCAAGGAGGGAGACATAGAGATTTCCAAAGTACATACGGATCTGAATGTTGCAGACCCATTGACTAAGCCTCTCTCACGAGCAAAACATGATCAACACTAAGACTCCATGGGAGTTAGAATCATTACAATGTAATTCTAGATTACTGAATCTAGTGCAAGTGGGAGACTGGAGGAAATATGCCCTAGAGGCAATAATAAAGTTGTTATTTATATTTCCTTATATCATGATAAATGTTTATTATTCATGCTAGAATTGTATTAACCGGAAACTTAGTACATGTGTGAATACATAGACAAACAGAGTGTCACCAGTATGCCTCTACTTCACTAGCTCATTAATAAAAGATGGTTATGTTTCCTAGCCATGGACAAAGAGTTGTCATTTGATGAACGGGATCACATCATTAGAGAATGATGTGATTGACTTGACCCATCCGTTAGCTTAGCACGATGATTGTTTAGTTTGTTGCTATTGCTTTCTTCATAACTTATACATGTTCCTATGACTATGGGATTATGCAACTCCCGAATATCGGAGGAACACTTAGTGTGCTATCAAACTTCACAACGTAACTAGGTGATTATAAAGATGCTCTACAGGTGTCTCCGATGGTGTTTGTTGAGTTGGCATAGATCGAGATTAGGATTTGTCACTAAGAATCAGAGAGGTATCTCTGGGCCCTCTCGGTAATGCACATCACTATAAGCCTTGCAAGCATTGTGTCTAATGAGTTAGTTGTGGGATCATGCATTACGAAACAAGTAAAGAGACTTGCCGGTATTGAGATACCGACGATCGAATCTTGGGAAAAGTAACATACCGATGACAAACGGAACAGCGTATGTTGTTATGCGGTTTGACTGATGAAGATCTTCGTAGAATATGTAGGAACCAATATGAGCATCCATGTTCCGCTATTGGTTATTGACCGGAGATGAGTCTCGGTCATGTATACATAGTTCTCAAACCCGTAGGGTCCGCACGCTTAACGTTCGGTGACGATCGGTATTATGAGTTTATGTGTTTTGATGTACAGAAGGTAGTTCGGAGTCCCGTATATGATCACAGACATGACGAGGAGTCTCGAAATGGTCGAGACATAAAGATAGATATATTGGATGACTATATTTGGACATCGGAATGGTTCCGAGTGAGTTCGGGCATATACCAGAGTACCAGGGGGTTACCGGAACCCCCCGGGGAATGTATGGGCCTTATTGGGCCTTAGTGAGAGAGAGGAGGAGGCGGCCTAGGAGGGGGTTCCCCCCCAAGCCCAATCCGAATTGGGAGAGGGGCCGGCCCCCCTTTCCTTTCTCCCTCTCTCCTCCTTCCTTCCTCTCCTACTCCTACTTGGAAGGGGGGAATCCTACTCCTGGTGGGAGTAGGACTCCCCTAGGGCGTGCCATAGAGAGGGCCGGCCCTCCCCCTCCTCCACTCCTTTATATACGGGGGAGGGGGCACCCCATAGACACACAAGTTGATCACTGATCTCTTAGCCGTGTGTGGTGCCCCCTCCACCATAATCCTCCTCGGTCATATCGTTGAAGTGCTTAGGCGAAGCCCTACGTCGGTAGCTTCATCATCATCGTCATCACGTCGTCGTGCTGACGAAGCTCTCCCTCAAAACTCAGCTGGTTCAAGAGTTCGTGGGACGTCACCAAGCCGAACGTGTGCAGATCGTGGAGGTGTCGTACTCTCGATACTGGGATCGGTCGGATCGTGAAGACGTACGACTACATCAGCCGCATTGTCATAACGCTTCCGCTTATGGTCTACGAGGGTACGTGGACTAAACTCTCCCCTCTCGTTGCTATGCATCACCATGATAGATCTTGTGTGTGTGTAGGAATTTTTTTGAAATTACTGCATTCCCCGGTAGTGCCATCCACCAAATGACAGCAAGGTGTTATAGTCGAGACTCACCGGTCACCCCAGTGTGGCCGTCATGACCCATCATATCACAAAACCCACACCTTTACCAGCAGTGGTAAAGTGGCATCAAAGTGGCCTCGAAATTGGACTGGATGAAGCAACCATCATTTCACCGGAACGCTCATTGAAGCCCTTTCTCCCCTTTCTTGTAGAAAACCTCACTCCAGGCTACTCACTTCCGCCATTTTTCTTCTGTACCGACGAAGGAAAGGTGAGCGAATCAGTGATGCTACTATATTTTCATTCCAAGAATCTTCTTTTTGTGAAGCACCGACCGATTCTCACATCCTATTCTTTTCCCGTTTTCATTATGATTGTGGTTTCCTTTTCGATTGCTTTTTGTTTGTCAGTTCATTGATGGATCCTGGAGCACTAGGCAAAGAGTTGCCGGTGGACAACCCACTGGAGACAGCGCTCTCCAGGAAGCGAGCACCGATGAACAAGTTGACCATGTTGGCGGGCCAACCCATGCAGACGAAGAACTCCAAGAAACAAGCACTGGCCAAAGAGTTGACGACGTTGGCGGACGAACTCCTCAAAGAAAGTTGGAAGAACAGCAAGGTCCCCACCGTGCCTACCCCAGAAACTCTAATGGCCACCTATGCAAGGCTCAAGGCCAAGTTTGAGGAGATAGTCGCCTTTGAGAAGTAGTATTCCCCTGTCAAGGTGATGGCCCCCATCGAGGACGAGGAGATGGCCCCGGGAGGGATGGGATCCCCCGGTGAGCTGCACAAGGTAAAAAATAATGGCTTACCATAGTTGTGGTTTTTGATTATTTGCAATGTCAATCTGTTAGGGTTGTGCAGGTGCTGGTGGACGTCCTTGATGATTCTGATGTCGTGGCCCGACCTATGGACAATGCCCTAGAGATCGTTTTCGATGTCGCGGTCCGTCCTGTTCACATCGCCCCGGAGATCGATTCGGATGCCCGCTGACATCGCCCTAGAGATCGATTTCGATGTTGCAGTGGACATCGCCCTAGAGATCGATTCCCATGCCGTTGTCCGTGCTGTGCTCATTGCCCGAGAGATCGATGACAAGAAATAGTTGGTCGCGCTAATCCTTTAGGGTAGTTTGCATTGTGTTTATTTACCAGAACGATGTGTGTTATCAAACCATCTTAGGGCTAGTGCACTGTCTTGTGTGGGCGGTATTTGCTACTTTTGTTTGATAGTGAATCATGTAAACCCTCTCCGAGTTGTGGAAACAGAAGTATCCTCACCAGCTTTTGATGTAATATATGGCATGCTTAAATGTAAGTTTGACCTATTTATCATATCAGCAGGGCTTGTTTGATGATTCTTGGTGTTAGTAGGCTAGCTACTGTGCGAGCTATAGTACTTGCAAAACACTCACCGAAGCGAAACGTTGGGGCTGATGAGCTCGTCGAACGCTTATATCGATCCGTCGTCGATCGGCCAATAGCCCAAGCTCCTAAAATTGTAAGCTTAGCGATCGACCAGACAATAGTCGACACAGATACATTCATGCCTCATTTGGTTCATAGGGTAGGAAAATCGTAGCAAAAGTATAGAGACGTACAACACAAAATCATAGAAGTACAGAGACGTACTCCCTCCGTTCCAAAATAGATGACTCAACTTTGTACTAACTTTGAAATGGAGGGAGTACAAATCCTAGGCGGGCTAGTTTGGCCTAGGGGGTTTCAGTGATATGACGTGGTACAACGTCGTCCAGTCTTCGCGTGTGGTAGCAGTACTGCGGGTTGCTACCTCTTGAGCATGCGTTCGTTTTCCCTTGAAGAGGAAAGGGTGATGGAGCAAAGTAGCGTAAGTATTTCCCTAAGTTTTTGAGAACCAAGGTATCAATCCAGTAGGAGACTACACACGAGTCACCTAGTATCTGCACAAACAATCAAGAACCTTGCAGCCAACGCGATAAAGGGTTGTCAATCCCTTCGCGGACACTTGCAAAAGTGAGATCTGATAAAGATAATAAGATAAATATTTTTGGTATTTTTGTTGTATAGATTGGAAAATAAAGAATGCAAAATAAATAGTAAACTAGAATTATAGATCGGAAACTTATATGATGTAAAGTAGACCAGGGTGCCATAGGTTTCACTAGTGGCTTCTCTCATGACAGCATATATTATGGTGGGTGAACAAATTACTGCCGAGCAATTGATAGAAAATCGCATAGTTATGATGATATCTAAGGCAATTATCATGAATATAGGCATCACGTCTGTGTCAAGTAGACCGAAACGATTCTGCATCTACTACTATTACTCCACACGTCTACCACTATCCAGCATGCATCTACAGTATTATGTTCATATGAACGGAGTAACGCATTAGACAAGATGACATGATGTAGAGGGATAAACTCAACCAATATGATATAAACCCCATCTTTTTATCCTCGATGGCAACAATACAATACGTGTCGGTTCCCTTTCTGTCACTGGGATCGAGCACCGCAAGATTGAACCCAAAGCTAAGCACTTCTCTCATTGCAAGAAAGATCAATCTAGTAAGCCAAACTAAACCAATAATTCGAAGAGACTTGCAAAGATATCAAATCATGCATATAAGAATTCAGAGAAGAACCAAATAATATTCATAGATAATCAAGTTCATAAACCCACAATTCATCGGATCTCGGCAAACACACCGCAAAAGAGTATTACATTGGATAGATCTCCAAGAACATCAAGGAGAACTTTGTATTGAGAACCAAAGAGAGAGAAGAAGCCATCTAGCTAATAACTATGGACCCGAAGGTCTATGGTAAACTACTCACACATCATCGGAGAGGCTATGGTGTTGATGTAGAAGCCCTCCGTGATCGAATCCCCCACCGGCAGATCGCCAGAAAAGGCCCCAAGATGGAATCTCACAGGTACATAAGGTTGCGGCGGTGGAAAAGTGGTTTCGTGGCTCCCCTAGATGTTTTCAGGGTATAAGAGTATATATAGGCGAAAGAAGTAGGTCGGTGGAGCTACAAGGGGCCCACGAAGGTGGGGGCGCACCTACCCCCCTGGGCGTGCCGTCCTACCTCGTGGCCGCCTCGTTGCATCTCTGACTTCCACTCCAAGTCTCCTGGATTGCGTTTGTTCCAAGAAAGATCCTCGCGAAGGTTTCGTTCCGTTTGGATTCTGTTTGATATTCCTTTTCTGTGAAACACTGAAATAGGCAAAAAACAGCAACTAGCATTGGGCCTCCGGTTAATAGGTTAGTCCCAAAAATAATATAAAAGAGCATATTAAAGCCCATTAAACATCCAATGCAGATAATATAATAGCATGGAACAATCAAAAATTATAGATATGTTGGAGACGTATCAGCATCCCCAAGCTTAATTCATGCTCGTCCTCGAGTAGGTAAATGATAAAAACAGAATTTTTGATGTGTAATGCTACCTAACATAATTTTCAATGTAATTCTCTTTATTGTGACAATGAATGTTCAGATCCGAAAGATTCAAGACAAAAGTTTAATATTGACATAAAAAATAATACTTCAAGCATACTTACCAAGCAATTATGTCTTCTCAAAATAACATAGCAAAAGAAAGCTCATCCCTACAAAATCATATAGTTTGGCCATGCTTCATTTTTGTCACACAAAATGCTCTCATCATGCACAACCCGATGACAAGCCAAGCAATTGTTTCATACTTTAGTATTCTCAAAAAAATTCAACTTTCACGCAATACATGAGCGCGAGCCATGGACATAGCACTATGGGTGGAATAGAATATGATGATGGAGGTTGTGTGGAGAAGACAAAAAAGGTGAAAGTATCACATTGACGCGGCTAATCAACGCGCTATGGAGATGCCCATCAATTGATGTCAATGTGAGGAGTAGGGATTGCCATGCAGCGGATGCACTAGAGCTATAAATGTATGGAAGCTCAACAAAAGAAACTAAGTGGGTGTGCATCCAACTTGCTTGCTCACGAAGACCTAGGGCATTTGAGGAAGCCCATTGTTGGAATATACAATCCAAGTTCTATAATGAAAATTCCCACTAGTATATGAAAGTGACAAAATAAGAGACTCTCTATCATGAAGATCATGGTGCTACTTTAAAGCACAAGTGTGGAAAAAGGATAGTAACATTGCCTGTAGGTGTCAAAACCGGCGGATCTCGGGTAGGGGGGGCCGAACTGTGCGTCTAAGGTGGATCGTAACACGAGGCAAGGGACACAATTTTTATCCAGGTTCGGGCCCTCATGATGAAGGTAATACCCTACTTCCTGCTTGATCGATCTTGATGATATGAGTAGTACAAGAGTTGATCTACCACGAGATCGTAGAGGCTAAACCCTAGAAGCTAGCCTATGGTCTGATTGTTGTTGTCCTACGGACTAAACCCTCTGGTTTATATAGACACCGGAGGGGGCTAGGGTTACACAGAGTCGGTTACAATGGGAGGAGATCTACATATCCGTATTGCCAAGCTTGCCTTCCACGCCAAGGAGAGTCCCATCCGGACACGAGACAAAGTCTTCAATCTTGTATTTTCATAATCCAACAGTCCGGCCAAAGGATATAGTCCGGCTGTCCGGATACCCACTAATCCAGGACTCCCTCAGTAGCCCCCAAACCAGGCTTCAATGACGATGAGTCCGGCGCGCAGATTGTCTTCGGCATTGCAAGGCGGGTTCTTCTCCAAATCCCGAATACCTGTTAAATAGTGTTCGGCTTCTCATAAATACTTGCGCTTCTTCGCTTCCACACCCAATAATGGCCATCTTCCACGTGTCGAACGAATGCGAGAAGCCAGGGCGTTTTTACATTTACCACCCTAGCTATGTGAATAAACTACCTACTTAAAGAGACGAGGATTCTCAGATCCAAATCACACCATCTTCCTCCAGCGAGCATTCATCAAAGCGCGCCTGAGCGAAATCCATCCTAACATGGCCGGCCATCGCAACTCCTCCTCTCGCTCCCGTAGCCCTAAGCCCGGAGATTGGATGAAGTGTACCATCCCGCACAGCCAATTAGTGAAGCTACAGACCCAGGGATTCCTCCCCCCAGCGTACATGGTCCATGTTCGAGACGGGCTCGCCACCTATAATGGCAGAGAGCAAGCGGAGAGCTTTTTCGACCCCTCCAAGGGGGAGCGGGTATGCCTCCTTCCTTATTTATTAAGGGGACTTGGATTTCCAATCCATCCGTTCCTACGAGGGCTCCTGGAGATTTACGGCCTCCAATTGCATAATCTCACCCCTGCCTCCATATTACACATCGCTGGTTATGTGGCCCTTTGCGAGCTGTTTCTGGGCTGCGAAGCTCATTTCGCGCTGTGGAAAAGGCTATTCTGCCTTGTGCCCCATACACAGAGGGGCTCAATATTTCAAGTGGGCAGAGCCGAAATATGGCGCATTGCCGGGACCGGATACCTATCCGGTACCCCGAAGAAGACGTCCGAAGACTGGTCTTCAGAGTGGTTCTATATAGAGGACGTCCCTCTCCCGGATCCTATTCGGATTGGCCTTCCTGAGTTCAATAATGCTCCTTTGAAGAAGCGCCTAAGCTGGCGACCAAGGAGCCCTCAGGATGAAGATGATAGAGATGTTTCTTACCTGATGGGTCGGATAAAGGCGCTGGCTCTATCAGGACTGACTCCAACCGGGGCTATGTCAATATGCATTATGTGAGGAGTGCAGCCGCTTCAATATCGAGGCCACCCTATGTGGGATTTTAACAGGGAAGATGATGCCACCCGCTGCGGCCGTGAGGGGCCGGACTCAGTTGCCGCTCTGGCGAAAATTCTGTCCGGTCTGTACAAGGGAGAGGAAGAGGAGTTCCTCCGCATCAAGCCGCGGGACGGATTCTCCATGTACAATCCTCCGAGCTGGCTAAGCTGCCACTTTTTATACCCATCCTTTCTGCATTTTTGCAGTAAATATTTCATCTCGCCATTTCACCGCAGGAGCTGCGTAAAGCCATAGGGGAGATCAGTAGCCCACCTCCACAACCAGAGGATCCCAAACGGTCCCTCGACCCCGGAATTAAAGAAGATCCGGACATATTTGTGGAGTTGATTGACAGAATATTCTATCAATTAAGCTACGATGAGGCCATGGTGGCTATCACAGCCGACTATCCCGGACTACTCCCTGCTTCGCGGGTAAGTGAGACCAGAGTCCCAACCTTTGAGAAGAATCCCTTTGTACGCCCTTCACCTACCGTATTTGTACGGTGTTTTACAGGGAAGGTCCTTAGGACACCATGCCGAGCCCGTGGCGAGTCGCCAACGAGGGGTGCCGAAGCCAGGCAGGCTGAAAAGGAAAGCGGTTCGGACTAAGACGTCGGCGCAGAGGTATGATATAAAACCTCGCACCATGGTTGTTGTCTTTAAAAACATAATAACACCCACGTTTCCCAGAAGGAAAAACGCTTGCCGGACTATATCCGGAGAAGTTGCCGATCACGCCTCCACTAGTCGGGCTCCAGGGCCAGACACGGAGGCGGGGCACGCGTCGGACGTTCATCCTACAGAGGATGCGGATAAAATAACCGCTACAAATTCCAAAGTGGAGAGCGCCATGAATCACAGGCGTCGCCGGGCCGTACTCCGTGACGCTTGTTTCTCTCAAGAGGCGTTTAACGCCTTCAACTCGGGAGACGCGTACATCCGTGCCGCTCAAAACGGTCTTGCCACAGCCACGGACCAGTATGTAAAGGATATACGGGTAAGAAAATTTGATGATTATATATATCAGTAGCCCCTGAGACTTGAAACAGTTGGCACAACTGATTTAAGGATCATTATTGATGCAGGTTCTTACAGAGAAGAATACCCAATTATCTCAAGAGCTGGAAGAGTGCAAGGCCCAGCTATGGGCCGCAATGGCCGCATTGAAGGAGTCCAAGAAGGCCCCCTCTGGTAACACCTGTTTTAAAGAATGACAGGTACCATATAGGATGTGGCATGCACGCAGTTCTGACAATAAATATTGCAGATGACCCTGGAGTGAATCCGGATGCGCAACATGCCATACAATAGCTAAAGGCTGGCGAGCGCGTGCTTACAAAAGTTATGCAGGAGAAAAACGATCTCCAAGATGCCAATACCCAGCTGAGCGTGGAACTAAAGGATGTTCGCGCCCAGCTGTCGGACTCCGTGAAGGAGAATAAGCGGCTTTGACGCGACATTTTCAGTAAGTGCTTGAGCGAACTTTAAAAAAGAGTTCGGCGAAGAAGCCAGCTAACAGAGTTATGTCTGCAGGTATGCTGACGGGTCATCCCGCGAATGAGATGCCCGGGTCTGCGGGTGATCTTCTACCAGAGCTCTCACAACTGCACAAACAAGTTCGGCAGGTGATGCAAGGTATTGCCCAGGCCTTGTAGCCATCTGTCTCCCTGCCCGAAGGCCTTGGAGAGCTTGCGGAGAAGCAAAAGGGAGCGCGGCAGCGCTTCTGATTATGGAAGGTATCGGCCTGCCGTCAAGGTGCCAGAGAAGCCTGAGCCATGGTGAAGACGCGGTATACCAAGGCTGACCCAAACCACATGGGCGAGGTCAGACCTGTGGGGCCTGATGGGAAAGAAATCCCTGTCAGTTTGGTGTATTACCAAGTAGAGTTAGCCGCAAAGTATTCCCAGCAGGATTGTAGGCTAGACAGCATGTTCGATGGTATAGAAGAAGAATTTAGTCAGTCTAAGTGACTGTGTAATGTAAATGACATGTAGAATGTCACTAGCCGGATTGTAATTCATTTGTCATGGCGGACCTTTTCGCTTCGACCTCGGGACCCAATAGTCCAGAGTGTATCTGAATACCCGCTCAGCTATGTAAAAATCAGGGTATGCGTGGAAACCAAGCTAGGGGTCATAAGTGCTTGAACAGACAAGTAACCAACTAGTTATGTTATATTACATGGATAGTAAGAAACATCTTCCAGGGAGAATAGTTCTGTTAAGGGTTCCTTTCCCTGGGTACGCATGCCCTAATGTGCATGTCCGGACTGCGAGAAGAGACGCAGGCAAAAAACATCTAGGTGCGTGTATTAAAAATAAATAAAAATCATCTTTTGTTCACCGACCGAATATTCCTTTAAGAACGCTAGCTTTCGGCTTCACCCAGTCTGAGGTACACATCCGGCTGACCCGGCAGTAACAATCGCAGAGGTGCTCCCCTTATGCCCTAGCCGAATTAACGGGAACATAGGGCATAAATACAAGAGCCAGGCAACCCAGCTTGGCCAAAACTTAAGTCATATCGATGCATATAATGGCGAAAAAAGGTACATGCGGAAGAATAACACATGTGCAGGGCATGAGGCCCAGTAAAATAATTAAGCTTCTGTGTAAGAAGCCCCCAGGTATCATGAGCGCGGCTAGCGCGTCAAAATTGTGTAGTCAAAACACCTTTTAGCCTATTAAGGCCTTGAAAGAAAAAGGGGAAGAAAGAAACAAGGAAAATACAGATAATGCGTGTAAAAAATTTGACAGAGGTAAGGAGACGAACACGGAGTGCGGCAGTAGGCGTAGAATCTTCGGAGTCTGGCTGTGTTCCATGGATTTGGCTCGAGTCGACTGTCCGATGCATCCCGCAGACGGTACGCTCCACCGGTCAGAACCTGGTCAATAACGAAGGGACCTTCCCATTTGGGCTTGAGCTTGTCCTTTTTCTTCTCCGGTAGGCGTAGAACGAGTTCACCAACATTATAAGTTTTGGCCCGTACTTCTTTGCTTTGGTATCTTCTTGCCTGTTGTTGATAGAATGCGGAACAGGCTTTTGCCACGTCACGCTCCACCTCGAGGGCGTCCAAACTGTCCTGCCGATCGAGCTCGTCCTCTCTTTCTTCATACATGCGCACTCGAGGTGAGTCATGAATTATGTCGCAGGGCAGAACTGCCTCTGCGCCGTACAACATAAAGAACAATGTGTATCCGGTAGTGCGATTCAGCATGGTCCGCAGCACCCAGAGGACGGAGTCTAGCTCCTCTACCCAGTGCGTGTTAGATTCCTTTAAGGAACGCACTAATCTGGGTTTGATGCCGCTCATGATAAGACCATTTGCTCGCTCGACTGGACCGTTAGCTTGTGGGTGATAGACAGAAGCATAATCGAGCTTGATGCCCATGTTGCTGCACCATAGTTTTACCTCGTCGGCAGTGAAGTTCGTGTCATTGTTAGTGATGATGCTATGGGGGACTGTCATGCCCCATGTCGAGATCGAGAGGGAAATTGAGGATTGAGGAACTAGGGTTCGTCGCTGGGACGCGTGTTGGTAGTATCAAACTCGAATATGCCCTGTATTAGGTGTAAAGTATAGGAGTAGTTCATGACAGAAATAATGCATATCCTTACAACCCGGGGCGCTGGCTTATATAGCCTAGCTGACAACAGATAACGGGAAACAGTAACAGAAAACGGAAACGCTACAGTGACAGCGAGAACGGGACGAGCTGTGGCGAGCGCAGCGAGCCGTCAGATCTTCTTGTCTCCTCATCGCAGCCGTCCGATAACTGAATGTCAAATGTTTTGACTGAAGAATGAAGCGGCCTGACAATACCCCCTCCTAGGAGCGAACTTGCCCACAAGGAGCTAGCGATTGAACCACTTGTCGATTGTCTGCTTGAAGAATGCAGGAAAGGTTTTCTTCATGAAATCTGCGTCTTCCCAGGAAGCGTCTTCGGGCGGCAAGTTTTCCCACTGAACCAACCACTGCACGACTGCGACATTGTTGCGAGGAATCTGACGTGTTTCCAGCACTAGAGTTGGCTCAGTGCGCACACGACCATCTGGACCAATGAGGGGCAGGTCTGCACAGGGAACTGCCAGGGGCCCCAAATGTTTCTTAAGCTGGCTGACGTGGAACACCGGATGAATGGAAGCATCCTCAGGCAGCAGAAGTTTATAAGCCACCTTCCCCACTCTGGCCGTCACTCGGAAGGGTCCGTAGAACTTACTTTGCAGCTTGATATGAGATTTAGCTCCAAAAGCATTAAGCCTGTATGGTTGCATTTTGAGGTAAACCATGTCACCTACAGAGAGTTGCCGTTCCACTCGTTTCAGGTCTGCGTACTTCTTCATGCGTGCTTGAGCGAGGGCCAGGTTGGATTTCAGCTGCTGCCACATCGCCGTGCGATCAATAAGGAATTCTGCTGCTTCGCTGTTTGTCGAAGGCAAAGCTCCCGGCAGATGGAGGTCAGGAGGAGGGAATCCATACATAGCTTCAAATGGAGTTTTCTGCAGTGAAGAGTGGAAGGAGGTATTGTACCAATATTCAGCCATGGAGAGGTGCAGTCCCCATTTCTGTGGTTCCAGCGAGGTCATGCAGCGAAGATAGTTTTCGATGCATTGGTTAACTCGCTCCGTTTGCCCATCTGACTGTGGGTGATAGGCTGAACTGTACCTCAATTCAATGCCCATTGCATGGAAAATGTCCTGCCACAATTTGCTCGTGAATATACGATCTCGGTCAGACACAATAGCCAGGGGAGGGCCATGCAGTTTCAGAACATTATCGATAAAGGCTCTAGCAATAGTCTGGACTGTGAATGGGTGAGACAGGGGTATAAAATGAGCAAATTTGGAGAGTCTATCAACGACCACGAAGATGACCTCCTTGCCGTTTGACTTGGGTAGGCCCTCGATGAAGTCCATGCTCACATGCGTCCAAACCATGTCTGGGATATGAAGGGGATCCAGGAATCCAGGGTATGGACAGTTTTCACCCTTATTTTTCTGACAGACTGGGCACAACAACACAAAATTATCCAGATCTCTCTTCATGCCTGGCCAGTAGAATACTTGTTTGAGACGTTGATAAGAAGCTTTCATGCCAGAATGCCCTCCTATAGCAGAGGAGTGCAGAGTTTGCAGAATTCTCTTTCTCAGCTGATCGTCTCTGCCCACATAAATTTTCCCCTTATGTCGAATGATGCCATCCCGAAGAGAGTTATTGCTGATAGTGTGAGTGGAAGAGAGGAGGAGTTGCTCAAGCAGTTTTTGACAGTGAGGATCATCTGTATAAGAGTTCTCCACTTCTGTGATCCATTGAGGAGTGGCCATGGAAATTGCCAGACAAGAATATTTCCTAGAAAGCGCGTCAGCCACGATGTTCTCCTTGCCCTTCTTGTACTCCAAGTGAAAGTTGAATTCCAGCAACTTAAGCATTAATTTGTGCTGAATGCTTGTGGACACCCTCTGATCAGTCATGAATTGCAGACTTTGATGGTCTGTTCTGATGATCAAATCATTGCCTAGGAAGTAGTGCCTCCATCTTTTCAAGGCTTCCATTATTGCCAGGGCCTCTTTCTCATATGTGGACAAGGCAGCATTCTTGGGGCAAAGAGCTGAACTGTAATAAGCAATAGGTTGACCCTGCTGCATCATGACAGCCCCCAAACCTGTACCAGAGGCATCTGTCTCTAGGACAAATGGAGCAGAAAAGTCAGGTAAAGCCAACAGGGGAGCAGATATCAGTGCTTGTTTCAAATCCTGGAAAGCTTTTGTTTGTTGAGGAGTCCAGAAAAAATTGTCCTTCCTAAGAATATCATGTAAGGGCCTAGCAATAGTACCAAAGTTCTGCACAAACCTCCTGTAGTAACCACACAAACCCAAAAATCCCCTGAGCTGTGTGGGAGTTGTAGGGACTGGCCAATCAGCCACCGCAGCCACTTTGGAAGGATCTGTGGAAACACCATTGCCAGAAATGACATGGCCCAAGTAAGCCACCTGAGGAACTGCAAAAACACACTTAGAGATGTTTGCATAGAGCTGGTGTTGCTTGAGCAGCTGCAATACTATCCTGAGATGTTCTTGATGCTCTTCTGGAGTTCGACTGAATATCAATATGTCATCGAAGAAGACAAGGACAAACTTTCTGAGATAGGGGCCAAATATTTTGTTCATAAGTGCCTGAAATGTGCCAGGAGCATTGGTGAGACCAAAGGGCATTACCAGGAATTCATAATGCCCAAAATAGGTTCTAAATGCAGTTTTGGGAATGTCCTTCTCGTTCATCCTGATCTGATGGTATCCAGACCTCAAGTCCAACTTGGTAAAAATCCTTGCTCCATGCAGCTCATCCAAGAGATCCTCTATCACAGGAATTGGAAATTTGTTCTTAACAGTGGCTGCATTGAGTTTTCTATAATCAATGCACATTCTCCATGAGCCATCCTTCTTCATGACTAGGATTACAGGAGAGGAGTAAGGGCTCTGGCTCTCTCTTATTATTTTGGATTGCAAGAGCTGATGAATCTGCTTCTCCATCTCATTCTTCTGCATGTGAGGAACTTTGTATGGCCGGGAATTAGGGGGAACTGAGTCAGGTTTCAAGGGAATTTCATGATCCAGTTCTCTCACAGGGGGTAGTTCAGTGGGTTCCTGAAATATTTCAGGAAATGATTCTAGGATAGCTTTGACTTCTGGAGGAGTTGAGCTGGCTTTGCTAGGAGAGATGGTATTGTCTTCTGCTAGTTGAAGCACAAATGCAGGGGCTCCACTCAGGAGCAGTCTATTAAGTTCCAAGGCATCAATTTCATTTGTAGCCGAAAGTGTTTCACAAGCTGGGATTGTGACTGAATTGGTGTGGTTGTGGTTAATTATCAGTTGCCTGGGGTCATAGTTGAATGCAACTGGACTATGCTTAGCCATCCAATCCGATCCTAACACAATGTCATGTCCAGGTAGGTCCAGAACTCTGAACTGCTGTTGGAATTGAGTGTTACCAGCAGTGAACGAGGTAGTAGGGATGTAGGAGCCGGACCATAATTTGCCACCCCCAGCCACAGTTACTGCTCTGGTTTTATCCTTGATGATAGTGCAGGATGTTTGCAGAGCAAACTTCAGGCTCATAAATGTGGAGTTACTGCCAGAATCCACTAGGGCAATTGCTTTCTTTCCCCCTATGCATACATCAATAGATATGGTGTGAACGCTGTCTGCTTGCATGGCTTGCAAAGATATCCTCATACAATGTTCTTCTCCTGTAGGTTGCTCCCCTTGTTCTGCCTCTTCCATTTCTTCTTGTTCTACCATGTTCTCAGTGGGTATTTCCCAGTCAGTACATTGATTATAGGGGCTTGTTTGCACTTGTGACCATGAAACCACTGATCGCCACATCTCCAGCACTTCCCTGGTTCCCTTGCTCTCATTGTAGTAACAGGTGCTTTAAATTCAGCTTGTTTGTCCGGTAGAGAGCTGGTTTGCTTGGGGAATACAGTAGGAGTTTTGGATGAGGAAGAGTATTGTTGGAACTGCTTCTTGGCCGGTGCTCCCTGTTCCATGTCCACCGCTAACCAATAGGCATCAGTTAATGTAACTGGCCTCAATGGTCGTAGTTGGAATTTGAGTTGAGAACGGAGCCCATTGACATAGCAGCGCACAAACCAACTTTCAGAAATTTGTGGGTTCTCTTGTTGAACATCAGCCATAAGTTCTTCAAACTGGTCTGTATATTCAGCTACTGTCAGATTGTTTTGCTTGAGAGAGGAGAATTTTTCAGTTAAATCATATGAGCTAGATGCTGAAAATCTATGCAAAATCTCAATGCAGAATTCAGACCAAGAGGGTTTCTTAGAAAGAATGCCCGAACGACGCAACCAAACATCAGCTCTTCCGGTGATATGCATTTGTGCGAGATTGACTTTATATTCAGATGGGGTACCGGCCATCTGGAAGAATTTCTCACATTGACGGATCCAACCCCCTGGATTGACCCCATCGAAGGAAGGGAAATCGAGGCGAGGACCTTTAGTGATAGACTTCAGGAATTGAGTACGCATCTCCTGCTCGTACTGACGGTAGAAGTCCTCCCAATGCGTCCTGACTGCTGGTGGCTGAAAATTGTGAAACGCCGCTGTATGCGCTGTGCGATATGTTGCTGTAGGGGTAACGTTGCCTGAATGGATCTCACGCCTGGGTACTTCAGGATAACCCGGGGGAGCGGACCTCGTTGGTACTCTGACTGGAGGCAGGTTCGGAGGCAGTTGCAGAGCACACTGTTTAGTTTTCTCCTGCTCCAGGGCCAATCTCTTGCGCAATTCATCAGTTAATGGCCTGGTGGTGTCTGGAACTGCTGCCTCACCAGAAGATTGGGGAATATCCGTGGTGGGAGCTGGCTGACCCATGGGAGCTTGTTTCTCTGGGAGTATTTGCACCGGGCTGGGCGCACGGCTGAAGCTCTTGAGAACATCTGCCATAGTAGATAACTGCGTGTTGAGAGCGGCTACTGCATCCTGTACCCCTGACAAGACTTGGGTCATGGCGTCCTGCTTGAGATGTATAGCATGAACATCTTTGCGAAGGTCGTCAAGCTCACCTCGCATCTCGGCTGTTTCTTCACGATTTTGCAGAAATTCGCCCTTCATGCCTATCAACTCTGCTATGTCACTCTCGTCCATGCTGGGTTTCGAACGCCCCATCATGATCTGGAGGTTAAGTAGGGAATTTTACAACCAGATGGGCTGGAAACCCGACAAAACTCCAGATCCGGCCTGCTCAGGAGACCTGCCGCCGATGCAACACCACTTGCTGGGGATCGTGGATTTAGCGCCGGAACAAGATGTCCCAGTAACCAGATCCCGCCACAAGCTGTCGCCGAATTGTCTACCGCCGCCAAACGCCTCCAGCACCGCCGCCGCCGCGCCAGATCTCACTGTCGTGCTTGAAATTGGGAGAGGAGGGTGGGAGAAAAAAATCGCCTCGCGACTCAATGCTCCGCCAAGGAGCGGCCTGGCATCTGATACCAATTGTCATGCCCCATGTCGAGATCGAGAGGGAAATTGAGGATTGAGGAACTAGGGTTCGTCGCTGGGACGCGTGTTGGTAGTATCAAACTCGAATATGCCCTGTATTAGGTGTAAAGTATAGGAGTAGTTCATGACAGAAATAATGCATATCCTTACAACCCGGGGCGCTGGCTTATATAGCCTAGCTGACAACAGATAACGGGAAACAGTAACAGAAAAAGGAAACGCTACAGTGACAGCGAGAACGGGACGAGCTGTGGCGAGCGCAGCGAGCCGTCAGATCTTCTTGTCTCCTCATCGCAGTCGTCCGATAACTGAATGTCAAATGTTTTGACTGAAGAATGAAGCGGCCTGACAGGGACGCCATAACAGTGTACAACCCCGGATATGAAGTCTATCACTGGTCCGGATTCGGCCGTTTTAATAGGTTTGGCTTCTATCCATTTGGTGGATTTATCCACCATGACCAGTAAGTATTTTTTTCTTATGGGTTCCTGTCGGTGTCAAAACCGGCGGATCTCAGGTAGGGGGTCCCGAACTGTGCGTCTAGGCGGATGGTAACAGGAGACAAGGGACACAATGTTTTTACCCAGGTTCGGGCCCTCTCGATGGAGGTAAAACCCTACTCCTGCTTGATTAATATTGATGATATGGGTAGTACAAGAGTAGATCTACCACGAGATCAGAGAGGCTAAACCCTAGAAGCTAGCCTATGGTATGATTGTTGTTGTCCTACGGACTAAACCCTCCAGTTTATATAGACACCGGAGGGGGCTAGGGTTACACAGAGTCGGTTACAATGGGAGGAGATCTGAATATCCGTATTGCCAAGCTTGCCTTTCACGCCAAGGAAAGTCCCATCCGGACATGGGACGAAGTCTTCAATCTTGTATCTTCATAGTCCAATAGTCTGGCCAAAGGTTATAGTCCGGCTGTCCGGACACCCCCTAATCCAGGACTCCCTTAGTAGCCCCCGAACTAGGATTCAATGACGATGAGTTCGGTGCGCAGATTGTCTTCAACATTGCAAGGCGGGTTCTTCTCCAAATTCCGTATACCAGCTAAATAGTGTCCGGCTTCTTGTAAATGTTGCGCTCCTTGTCTTCCACGCCCAGTAATGGCCACCTTCCACGCGTCAAGCGAATGTGAAGAGCCAGGGTATTTTTACATTTACCCCCCTAGCTATGTAAATGAGCCGCCTATTAAAGAGACGAGGATTCAGACCCAAATCCCACCATCCTCCCTTAGCGAGCGTTCATCGGAGCGCATCCGACAGAGATCCATTCCATCATGGCCAGTCGACGCAGCCCCTCCTCTCGCTTCCCTAGCCCCAATCCTGGAGATTGGGAGAGATGTTCCATCCCGCACAGCACACTAGTGACGCTTCAGACCAAAGGATTTCGCCCCCCAGCCTACATGGTCCCGGTTCGAGCCGGGCTCGCCACCTATAATGGCGGAGAGCAAGCGGAGAGCCTTCCCAATCCCTCCAAGGGAGAGCGGGTATGCCTTGTCCCTCATTTGATAAGAGGGCTCGGATTTCCAATTCATCCGTTTCTCCGGGGGCTCCTGGAGTTCTACGGTCTCCAGTTGCACAGCCTTACGCTTGCCTCCATATTACACATCACAGGCTTCGTAGCCCTTTGCGAGCTGTTTTGGCTGCGAGGCTCATTTCGCGCTGTGGAAGAAGCTGTTCTGCCTTGTGCCCCGTTCTCAGAAGGGGTCAATATATCAAGTGGGCGGAGCCGAAGTATGGCGCATCGCCGGGACCGGATATTTATCCGGAACCCCAAAGAAGGCGTTTGAAGACTGGCCTTCAGAATGGTTTTATATAGAAGACGTCCCCCGCCTGGATCCTATTTGGATCGGCCTCCCTGAGTTCGATAATGCTCCTTTGAATAAGCGCCTGAGCTGGCGTCCACGGAGCCCCCAGGAGGAAGATGACAGGGACGTTCTTTACTTGATGAGCCGGATAAGGTCGTTAGCTCAATCCGGATTGACCATGATCGAGGTCATGGCCATATGCATTATGCGGGGGGTGCAGCCGCTTTAGTATAGAGGCCACCCCATGTGGGATTTAAACGGGGAGGATGACGCCACCCGCTGCGGCCGGAAGGGGCCGGAATCGGTTGCTGCTCTAGCAAAGATCTTGTCCACTTTGTACAAGGGAGAAGAGGAGGAATTCCTCTGCGTCAATCCACATGGCGGATTTTCTATGTACTATCCTCCAAGATGGGTAAGATGACACTTTTTCTTGCCCATCCGTTCCATATTCCCATAGTTAAGTATTATATCTTACAACTTCAACGCAGGAGCTGCGCAAGGCTGTAAGGGAGATAAACAGCCCTCCTCCACAACCCGAGGATCCGGAACGGTCCCTCGACCGGGCCTCCCAAGAGGATCCAGACATATCTGTGGAGCTGACCGATAGGGTATTTTAGCAATTGAGCAATGACAACGCCTTGGTAGCCATTACGGCCGATTATCCTAGGCTACTTCCAGCCTCACAGGTAACTGAGACCGAAATCCCAGCACTTTGAGAAGGATCTGTCCTTGCGTATTTTTGATTACCGTATACCAACGGTGTTTTCCAGGGGAGGCCCTCGAGGCGGAATACCGAGCCTGTGGCGACTAGCCAACAAGGGGCCGCGAGGCCAGGCAGGCTGAAAAGACACGCAGTCCGGATTGAGACACCAGCGCAGCGGTATGGCGCGCCGTCTTATTCCAAGATATTATTCTCAGAGGCATTCTAACGCCCATGCTTTCTTTAGGAAAAAAAACGCTCGCCGGACTATATCCAGAGAGGTTGCCAATCGCGCCTCCACCAGCCATGCTCCAAGGCCGGATCCAGAAGCGGAAGCGAATACGAGGCGCGCACCGGACGCTCCTCCGACAGAGGATGCGGACAGACTTTCCGCCACAAATTCTGAGGTGGAGAGTGCCATGAACCACAGGCGTCGCCGGACCGTTCTTCGTGACGTTTGTTTCTCCCAAGAGGCATTCGATGCCTTCAACTCGGGAGACGCGTACCTCCATGCTGCTCAAAATGGTCTAGCCAGAGCCACAGAGAAGTATGTAAAGGACATACCAGTGAGAAAAATTGGTGATTATATATATATCAGTAGCCCCTGAGACTTGAAACAGTTAGAATAACTGATTTAAGGATCATTTGTTATGCAGGTTCTTACAGAAAAGAATACCCAACTGTCCCATGAGCTGGAAGAGTGCAAAGCCCAACTTCAGGCTGCACTAGCCGTAGCAGGGGAGCCCAAGGAGACACCCTCCGGTAATATATGCTTCAAGTGATAAGTATCATGTAAAGTGCGGCGTATATGCAAATCTGACAATAAAATTGCAGATGATGCCGGAGTAAATCCAGATAAGCAACATCTCCTACGCCAGCTAAAGGCCGGTGAGAGCGTGCTTACAAGGGTGAGGCAGGAGAAGAATGATCTCCTAGATGCCAACACCCAGCAGGGCGTGGAACTAAAGGATGTTCGTGCCCAACTGTCGTACTCCGTTAAGGAGAATCGGCGGCTTCAACGTGACATTTTTAGTAAGTGCTTGAGAGAACTTTGAAAAAGAGTTCGGCGAGGAAGTCGGCTGACAGAGTTATGTCTGTAGGTAAGCTAACAGGTCGTTCTGCGGAGGAAATGCCCGGTTCTACGGGTGACCTTCTTCCCGAGATCTCACAACTGCACGAACGAGTGCAGCAGGTGATGCAAGGGGTTGCCCAGGCTTTGTGGCCATCCGTCTCCGTGCCCGAAGGCCTTGGAGAGCTTGCGGAGAAGCTGAAGGGAGCGCGACGACGCTTCCGGTTATGGAAGGTGTCGGCCTGCCGCCAAGGTGCCAGGGAAGCCTGGGCCATGGTGAAGACGCGGTACACGAAGGCTGACCCAAACCACATGGCCGAGGTCGGACCTGTGGGGCCCGACGGGAAGGAGATCCCTGTGAGCTTAGTGTACAGCCAAGTAGAATTGGCCGCAAAGTATTCCCAACAGGACTATAGACTAGACAGCCTGTTGGATGGTATAGAAGAGGAATTTAACCAGTCAAATTGACGATGTAATTTAAAGTGACATGAATAATGCCTTCTAGCCGGATTGTAGATTGTTTGTCATGGCGGACCTTTTCGCTTCGACCTCTGGACCCGATAGTCCGGAGTGAATCCGAATACCCTCGCGGTTATAGAAAACCGGGGCATGCGTGGAAACTAGGCGTAGGGGTCATTAGTGCTTGAACAGACAAGTGCCCAACTAGTTATGTTATATTACATGGTTAGTAAGAAACATCTTCCAGGGAGAATAGTTCCGTTAGGGGTTCCTTTCCTTGGGTATGCATGCCCTAAAGTGCATGTCCGGGCTGCTGAAAGAATCGCAGCAAAAACATCTGGGGGCATGTATGGAAAATGGTTAAAAAATCGTATTTTGCTCACCGACCGAATATTCTCTTAAGAACGCTAGCTTTCGGCTTCACCCAATATGAGGTACACATCCGGCTGACCCAGCAGTAACAATCGCAGAGGTGCTCCCCTTATGCCCTAGCCAAATTAACGGGAACGTAGGGCATAAATACAAGAGCCAGGCAACCCAGCTTGGCCAAAACTTAAGTCATATCGATGCATATAATTGTGAATAAAAGGTACATGCGGAAGTATAACACATGTGTTTGGGCATGAAGCCCGTATGAATAAGCTTCTGTTAAAGAAGCCCCAAGGGATAATGAGCGCGGATAGCGCGTCAGTTTTGTGCAAATAAGGCACAAATGGGCCCTTAAAGGCTGTGAGAGAAATGAAGGGGGGAAGGAGAGAAATATAAGGCAGAGAGTGTATGAAAAATGGACAGAGGAAGGAGACGAACACAGAGTCCGGCGCTAGGCGTAGAATCTTCGGAGTCGGGCCGCGTTCCATGGGTTCGGCTCGAGTCGATTGTCCGATGCATCCCGCAGACGGTACGCTCCACCGGTCAGGACTTGGTCAATAATGAAGGGACCCTCCCATTTGGGCTTGAGTTTGTCCTTTTTCTTATCCGGCAGGCGTAGAACTAACTCGCCAACATTGTAAGTTTTGGCCCGTACTTCTCTGCTTTGGTATCTTTGAGCCTGTTGTTGATAGAATGCGGAACGGGCTTTTGCCACGTCACGCTCCTCCTCCAAGGCGTCCAAACTGTCCTGCCGATCGAGCTTGGCTTCTCTTTCTTCGTACATGCGCACTCGAGGTGAGTCATGGATTATATCGCAGGGCAGAACCGCCTCTGCGCCGTATACCATAAAGAATGGTGTGTATCCGGTAGTGCGATTCGGCCTGGTCCGCAGCCCCCAGAGTACGGAGTCGAGCTTCTCTACCCAGTGCGTATTAGATTCCTTGAGGGACCGCACTAATCTAGGTTTGATGCCGCTCATGATAAGACCATTTGCTCGCTCGACCTGACCGTTAGTTTGCGGGTGATAGACTGAAGCATAATCGAGCTTGATGCCCATATTTTTGCACCAGAGTTTTACCTCGTCTGCCGTAAAGTTCGTGCCGTTATCAGTGATGATGTTGTGGGGGGCGCCGTAATGGTGTACGACCCCGGATATGAAGTCTATCACCGGTCCGAATTCGGCCGTCTTAACAGGCTTGGCTTCTATCCATTTGGTGAACTTATCCACCATGACCAGCAAGTACTTTTTCTTGTGGGTTCCTCCCTTAAGGGGTCCAACCATGTCAAGCCCCCAGACCGCAAAGGACCAAGTGATGGGGATAGTTTGGAGGGCGGTGGGCAGCATATGGCTTTGGTTTGCGAAAAGCTGGCAACCAACGCAGCGTTGGACTAAGTCCTGAGCGTCTGCCCGGGCCGTCAGCCAATAAAAGCATGTACTGAAGGACTTGCTTACAAGGGCCCGGGCTGCAACGTGGTGGCCGCTGAGTCCGGCATGAATTTCTGCCAGGAGATTCCGTCCTTCCTCTTCGGAGATGCACCTTTGAAGGACTCCAGTGGTGCTTTTCTTATAAAGCTCTCCTGCATGGACTTTATAGGCTTTAGATCGCCGCACTATGCGGCGTGCCTCGTTTTGGTCCTCGGGGAGTTCCTGCCTAGTTAGGTAGGCTAGAAATGGTTCTGTCCACGGGGCGATGATGGCCATTATTGCATGGGCTGAAGATGTTATTTTGGTGGCAGAGCCTCCGATTATGTCAGAGTGTTCGGTATCGGGTAGTGCGGTTGAGTCCGGGATGTTATTGTCGGGTTCCCCTTCCCATATTACAAATGGCTTGAACAGCCTCTCCAAAAAGATGTTGGGGGGGACTGCATCACGTTTTGCGCCGATGCGCGCCACGACATCTGTCGCCTAATTGTTTTCCCGGGCTATATGGTGAAATTCGAGCCCCTCAAACCGAGCTGACATTTTTAGGACGGCGTTGCGATAAGCTGCCATTTTCGGATCCTTGGCATCAAAGTCTCCATTTATTTGGGATATCGCGAGGTTCGAATCCCCGCGCACCTCTAAGCATTGAATGCCCAAGGATACTGCCATCCGGAGACCATGTAGAAGGGCCTCATATTCGGCTGCGTTGTTGGAGTCCGTGTACATTATCTGGAGTGCGTATTGAACTGTATCTCCTGTTGGGGACGTCAAAACGATGCCAGCCCCCAGGCCAGCCAACATTTTTGAGCCGTCGAAATGCATGAACCAGTTGGAGTATGTGTCGTACTCTTTAGGGAGTTCGGATTCTGTCCATTCGGCGACGAAGTCGGCCAATACTTGCGACTTAATAGCTCACCGTGGCTTGTAAGTTATGTCGAACGGGAGGAGCTCAATGGCCCATTTGGCAATCCGGACTGTCGCGTCGCGGTTGTTTATAATATCATTAAGTGGCACTTCCGAGGCTACCGTTATCGAACACTCTTGAAAGTAGTGTCGCAGCTTCCGGGATACCATGAATACCACGTATGCTATCTTTTGATAATGCGGGTACCGTGACTTACATGGAGTAAGGACAGTGGATACGTAGTAAACCGACTTTTGAAGGGGAATTGATGTCCGTCCGTTTCTCGTTCGACGACGAGCACTGCGCTCACAACTTGATGAGTTGCCGCAATGTATAATAGCATTGGTTCGCCAATGTTTGGCACGGTCAGGACTGGGTTGGTTGCCAATATGGCTTTTATTTCTTCCAGTCCGGCTGTGGCGGCATCCGTCCACTCGAAGTGTTAAGTGCGTCGAAGGAGGCGATAAAGGGGTAATGCCTTTTCTCCCAGGCGGGAGATGAAGCGGCTTAGAGCTGCTACGCAGCCAGTTAATTTTTGTATTTGTTTAAGATCCTTTGGGATATCCAATTGTGAGCTGAGATCTTGGCCGGATTTGCTTCAATTCCTCTGCCGGATACAATGAAGCCCAAGAGCTTTCCGGCTGGTACGCCGAAGACACATTTTTCCGGGTTGAGCTTGATGTCATATGTTCAGAGGTTATCGAACGTGAGCGTCAAGTTGTATACTAGGTATTCGACATGTTTGGTTTTGATGACCACGTCATCTACGTATGCCTCCACTGTTTTGCCGATCTGGTTTGCCAGACATGTCTGAATCATGCGCTGATATGTTGCGCCGGCGTTTTTGAGCCCAAAGGGCATTGTGTTGAAGCAGAAGGGGTCGTATGGTGTGATGAATGCCGTTGCGGCTTGGTCTAGCTCCGCCATCTTGATTTGATGGTAGCCGGAGTATGCATCGAGGAAACACAATGAATCGTGTCCTGTGGTAGCGTCGATGATTTGATCGATGCGGGGGAGGGGGAAGGGTTCCTTTGGGCAAGCCTTGTTGAGGTCTTTCAAATCGACGCACAGGCGCCAGGATTTGTCCTTTTTTGGTACCATCACCAGGTTTGCTAGCCAGTCCGGATGTTTTATTTCTTTGAAGAATCCGGCCTCCAATAACTTGGCTAGCTCCTCTCCCATGGCTTGCCTCTTAGGTTCAGAGAAACGCCGAAGAGCCTGCTTGACTGGCTTGAATCCTTATAGAATATTTAGGCTGTGCTCGGCCAGGCTGCGTGGGATTCCTGGCATGTCTGAAGGATGCCATGCAAAAATGTCCCAGTTCTCGTGTAGGAACTCTCTAGTGCGGCGTCTACATCAGGGTTTAATTGTGCCCCGATGGAAGCTGTTTTTGTAGGGTCCGTTGGATAGACCTGGAATTTGACTATCTCGTCCGCCACTTTAAAGGAGGTGGACTTGGATCTTTTATCGAGTATCACATCGTCCTTGTTCACTGCGGAGCGGAGCGCAGTCAGTTCCTTAGCCGCTAGGGCTTCGGATAGTGCCTCGAGGGCCAGTAAGGCTGTCTTATTTTCGGCGCAGAGGGCTATGTCCGGATCACTAGCGAGAGGGATGATTCCGTTGGGCCCGGGCATTTTGAGCTTCATGTACCCGTAATGGGGTATGGCTTGGAATATTGTAAACGCCTCTCGCCCCAACAGAGCGTGGTATCCGCTACTGAACGGGGCCACTTGGAACGTAACCTCTTCGGACCTGTAATTATCCGGCATGCCAAACACCACATCTAGTGTGATTTTTCCTGTACAACGCGCTTCTCGGCTGGGGATTATTCCTCTAGAGGTTGTGCTGCTTCGCTCAATGCGGTTCCAGTCTATTTCCATTTTTTGAAGCGTTTCCTCATAAATGAGGTTCAATCCGCTGCCACCATCCATGAGTACTTTGGTGAGTCGAAAGCCGTCCACTATTGGACTGAGGACCAATGCGGCTGGTGCCCGGGCTGTTCGAAATTTAGGTTCGTCACTGGCATTAAAAGTAATAACCGTGTCACTCCATGGGTTTATTGTTGCCATGTGGTAGACTTCGGCAAGGCTGCGGAGTGTTCGTTTTCGCATATTATTTGGTGGAAAGTCTCGAAGACTGTTAATACCGTACTGGTATCCCTGCGATGGCGCTCTGTGGCTTCTGAATTTAGAAGATCTTCGCCGCTTTTGGCTACCTGCCGGAGTATCCAACATGCTCTAAGGCTATGAGTTGGTATGGCGCCCTCTGTACTGTGAATTTTGTAGGGTCCATTGAGCCATCCCTCCAGTACGGTTCCGTGCCCTATAGAGGGTTTTTGCTTTTTGGTGTTTAACCCGGGTGTCTCGTGATAATGCACCCTTTTATTTTGGACTGGGTTCGTATTCAGGGCCGGATTGTCCCAAATTTTTATTTCGGTTTTCTAGGCGCTTTCCATTGCACAGTACTTTCGTACTATGGACGCCAAGTCGGCGAAGTGTGTAATTTCGCGGCGACTTATGGCGTTGAGGATTCCCTTGTCCGTGCAATTATTGCAGAAGAATGAGATTGCGTCTTTCTCGCGGCAATCCTTGATCCTGTTTTTTACCAGGAGGAATATGGCCCAATAATGGTATACCGTTTCTTGGGGTTCTTGCCTAATTTCGGATAGATTGCTTATGTTTGGGTGGGTGGGTGGAATTGAATCTGAAACCTCACCCAATCTGAGACTCAAGGGCCAGGGAGTTTCTGAACTTGGAAGTTTGGATTCTTGGATGTTGCCCAATGAATCTGGCCCGCTGCCTGACTCTAGGTTCAGGGCTTGAGTGACTTCCTCCCCTCCGCGGGTATCCGGCTTGGAGGGCTCGGTAATCCATACATAGCTAGTCCTTAAGATAGATGAAGGGTCGCCGCATTGTTCCTCTACCACTACAATGTGATGAGTGACCTGGGGAGAGTTAATCTCTCTCAGATCGGGTTTAGGCCCAATCTGATCGTAGTCTGTAGCGACCCCCACGGCGGCGATGCGATCCAAGAGCTCGTTTAGGGAAGAGAGCTCCATTGGATCTAACTGCTCGGCGAGTTCCGAGTTGACGTGATGATTGCTTTTGATGACCCGAGAAGTCATCGTCGGCGCAGCGGCCGATCGGTCGGTCATAAGAAAACCACCTAGCCGGAGAGTTTGGCCGACAGCCAAAGCTCCCTTAGCAACAGTGTCGTCTTTAAAGACGGGACGAGGCATCCTTCCTGATGGCGACGGCACAGCGGAACTCTCAATGAAAACACCAATGTTGGTGTCAAAACCGGCGGATCTCGGGTAGGGGGTCCCGAACTGTGCGTCTAGGCGGATGGTAACAGGAGACAAGGGACACAATGTTTTTACCCAGGTTCGGGCCCTCTCGATGGAGGTAAAATCCTACTCCTGCTTTATTAATATTGATGATATGGGTAGTACAAGAGTTGATCTACCACGAGATCAGAGAGGCTAAACCCTAGAAGCTAGCCTATGGTATGATTGTTGTTGTCCTACGGACTGAACCCTCCGGTTTACATAGACACCGGAGGGGGCTAGGGTTACACAGAGTCGGTTACAATGGGAGGAGATCTCAATATCCGTATTGCTAAGCTTGCCTTCCACACCAAGGAAAGTCCCATCCGGACACGGGACGAAGTCTTCAATCTTGTATCTTCATAGTCCAATAGTCCGGCCAAAGGTTATAGTCCGGCTGTCCGGACACCCCCTAATCCAGGACTCCCTCAGTTGCCCCTTTAAGGGGTCCAACCATGTCAAGCCCCCAGACCGCAAAAGGCCAGGTAATGGGGATTGTTTGTAGGGCGACGGGCGGCATATGGCTTTGGTTTGCAAAAAGCTGGCAACCGAAGCAGCGTTGGACCAAGTCCTGTGCATCCGCCCGGGCCGTCGGCCAATAGAATCTTGTACGAAAGGCCTTACTTATGAGGGCCTGGGCTACGGCGTGGTGGCCGTCGAGTCCGGCGTGGATTTCTGCCAGAAGCTTTCGCCCTTCCTCTTCGGAGATGCACCTTTAAATGACTACGGTGGTGCTTTTCTTATAAAGCTCTCCCTCGTGGACCTTGTAGGCTTTAGATCGCCGCACAATGGAGCGTGCCTCATTTTGGTCCTTGGGAAGTTCCTGCCTAGTTAGGTAGGCCAGGAATGGTTCGGTCCATGGGGCGATGACGGCCATTATTAGATGGGTTGAAGGCGTTATTTTGGTGGTGGAGCCTCCGATTATGTCAGGGTGTTTGGTATCTGGCGTTGTAGCCGGGTCCGGACTATTGTTGCCGGTGTCCCCTTCCCATACCACGGATGGCTTGAACAGTCTTTCCAAGAAGATGTTGGGTGGGACCGTATCGCGCTTAGCGCCGATACGGGCGAGGATATCCGGCGCTTGGTTGTTTTCCCGAGCCACTTGGTGGAATTCGAGCCCCTCAAACCGAGCTGGCATCTTGAGGACGGCATTGTGTTAAGCCGCCATTTTTGGATCTTTGGCATCAAAGTCTCCATTTATTTGGGATATAGCGAGGTTCGAGTCCCCGCGCACCTCCAGGCGTCGGATGCCCATGGAGACTGCCATCCGGAGACTGTGTAACAGGGCCTCGTATTCGGCTGCGTTGTTGGAGTCTGTGTATAATATTTGGAGTACATATTGGACTGTATCTCCGGTAGGGGACGTCGGAACGACGCCAGCCCCCAGACCAGCCAGCATTTTAGAGCCGTCAAAGAGCATAATCCAATTGGAGTATGCGCTGTACTCTTTAGGGAGTTCGGCTTATGTCCATTCGGCGACAAAATCGGCCAATACCTGCTACTTGATGGCTCGCCGAGGTTTATATGTTATGTCGAACGGGAGGAGCTCAATGGCCCATTTGGCAATCCGGCCCATGGCGTCGCAGTTGTTTATTATATCATTCAGTGATACTTCCGAGGCCACTGTAATTGAACACTCTTGGAAGTAGTGTCGTAGTTTCTGGGATGCCATGAATACCGCATATGCTATCTTTTGATAGCGCGGGTACCGTGATTTGCATGGAGTAAGGACAGTGGATACATAGTATACCGGCTTTTAAAGGGGAAATTTGTGTCCATCCGTTTCTCATTCGACGACGAGCACTGCGCTTACAACTTGATGAGTTGCCGCTATATATAGCAGCATTGGTTCACCGATGCTTGGCGCGTCCAGGATTGGGTTGGTGCCTAGAATTCCCTTTATGTCTTCCAGTCCGGCCGTGGCCGCGTCCGTCCACTCGAAGTGTTCGGTCCACCGAAGGAGGCGATAAAGTGGTAATGGCTTTTTTCCTAAGCGGGAGATAAAGCGGCTTAGGGCCGCCATGCATCCAGTTAATTTCTGGATTTGCTTGAGGTAAGTTGGGATGGCCAACTGTGACAGGGCTCGGATTTTAGCCGGATTTGCTTCAATTCCTCTACTGGAGATGATAAAACCCAGGAGCTTTCCGGCGGGTACTCTGAAGACGCATTTTTCCGGGTTGAGCTTAATGTCGTATGTTCGGAGATTGTCGAGCGTGAGCCTCAAGTCGTTTATTAAGGAGTCGACGTGTCTGGTTTTAACGACCACATCGTCAACATATGCCTCCACTGTTTTGCCGATCTGCTTTTCCAGACATGTTTGAATCATGCGCTGATACGTTGCACCGGCGTTTTCGAGCCCAAAAGGCATTGTATTGAAACAGAAAGGGTCGTACGGCATGATGAATGTCGTTGCGGCTTGGTCGGACTCCGCCATTTTTATTTGGTGGTAGCCGGAGTATGCGTCGAGGAAGCACAATGAGTCGTGTCCTGCGGTAGCATCAATAATTTGATCGATGCGGGGGAGGGGGAAGAGATCTTTTGGGCAAGACTTGTTGAGGTCCTTGAAATCGACGCACAGGCGCCAGGATTTGTCCTTCTTTGGTACCATCACCAGGTTTGCTAGCCAGTCCGAGTGTTTTATTTCTCTGATGAATCCGGCCTCCAATAACTTGGCTAGTTCCTCTCCCATAGCTTGCCTCTTAGGTTCAGAGAAACGCCGAAGAGTCTGTTTGACCGACTTGAACCCTTTTAAAATGTTAAGGCTATGCTCGGCCAACCTGCGTGGGATTCCTGGCATATCTGAAGGATGCCAGGCGAATATGTCCCAATTCTCGCACAGGAACTCTCGTAGTGCAGCGTCAACGGCGGGGTTTAACTGTGCCCCGATGGAGGCTGTTTTTGCGGGGTTCGTTGGGTGGACCTGGAATTTGACTATCTCGTCTACTGGTTTGAAAGAGGTGGACTTGGATCTCTTGTCGAGTATCACGTCATCCCTGTCCATGGTGGAGCGTAGCGTGGTTAACTCCTCTGCCGCGAGGGCTTCGGATAATGTCTCGAGGGCTAGTGCGGCTGTTTTGTTTTTGACGCAGAGCGCTATGTCCGGATCACTAGCCAGGGTGATGATCCCATTGGGCTCGGGATTTTGAGCTTCATGTACCCGTAATGGGGTATGGCTTGGAAGATCGTGAATGCCTCCCACCCTAAAAGGGCATGGTATCCGTTACTGTAATGGGTTATGGCTTGGAATGTGATTTCTTCGGACCTATAATTCTCCGGCGTGCCGAATACCACGTCTAGTGTGATTTTCCCAGCGTAACGTGCTTTCCGACTGGGGATGATTCCTCTGAAGGTTGTGTTGCTTTGCTCAATGCGGTTCTTGTCTATTTCCATTTTTTGAAGAGTTTCCTCATAAATGAGGTTTAATCCACTCTCGCCATCCATGAGCACTTTAGTGAGCCGAAAACCGTCTACAATTGAACTAAGGACCAATGTGGCTGGTGTTAGGGTTGTTCGGAATTTAGGTTCGTCACAAGCATTGAAGGTGATGGTCGTGTCACTCCATGGGTTTATTGTTGCCACCTGGCAGATTTCGGCAAGGCTGCGGAGTGTTCGCTTGCGCCTATTGTTTGAGGCGAATGTCTCGAGGACTGTTGTTACCGTATTGTAATCCACGGGATGGTGCTCTGCAGTATTTTGACTGAGCAGATCCTCACCGCTCTTGGCAACCTGCCGGAGTACCCAACATGCTCTAAGCCTGTGAGTTGGTATGGTATCCGTTGTGCTGTGAATTTTGCAGGGTCCAATAAGCCATCCCACCAATACGGTTCCACGCCCTGTCGTGGGCTTTTGCTTTTTGGTGAT
Organism: Aegilops umbellulata; assembly: GCA_032464435.1. Taxonomy (NCBI): domain Eukaryota; kingdom Viridiplantae; phylum Streptophyta; class Magnoliopsida; order Poales; family Poaceae; genus Aegilops; species Aegilops umbellulata. The sequence goes on along the minus strand of CP136057.1, from coordinate 387,577,556 downwards.
TGAGTCGGGCGACTTATGAGGATGCACCCTTTTAATTCGGACTGGGTGTTTAACCAGAGCCGGATCATCCCAAAATTTTGTTTTAGTTTCCAGACACTTTCCATCGCACAGTACTTCCATACTATGGCCGCCAAGTCAGCGCAGTGTGCTATGTCACGGCGACTTATGGCGTTAAGGACTCCCTTGTCCGTGCAATTATTGCAAAAGAATGAGATTGCGTCTTCCTCGCGATAGCCCTTGACATTGTTCATTAGAAGGAGGAATCTGGCCCAGTAGTGATGTACTGTTTCCTAGGGCTCTTGCCTAATGTGGGAGAGATCGCTTATATCTGGGTGGGTGGGTAGACTTGAGTCCAAACCCTGACCCGATCTGAGACCTAGGGGCAGGTGAGTTTCTGATCTGGGAAGTTCGGGCTCCGGGATGTTGCCAGATAGGTCTGGCCCACTGCCTGATTCTAGGTTCAAGGCTTGGGAGATGTCCTTCCGTAAACGGGTATCCGGCTAGGAGAGCTCTGGAATCCAGACATAGTTTGTCCTCAAGATAGACGAACAATTGCCGCATTGTTCCTCCACCACCGCTATCTGATGGGTGACTGGCGGAGAGTTAATCTCCCTTTGGTCGGATTTAAGCCCGATCCGATCATAGTCCGTAGCGACTCCCAAAGCGGGGATGCGATCCAAGAGCTTGTTTAGGGAAGAGAGCTCTGTCGGATCCATCTGCTCGGCAAGTTCCGAGCCGACATGGAGGTTGTTTTCGATGACCCGAGAAGTCATCGTCGGCGCAGCAGCCAAACGGGCGGTCATGACGAAACCGCCCAGTCGGAGAGTTTGGCCGACAGCCAGGGCTCCCCCAGAGATGATGCTGTCCCCAACAACGAGACGAGGCATCCTTCCTTATGGTGGCGACACAGTGGAACTCTCAATGAAAGCACCAATGTCGGTGTCAAAACCGGCGGATCTCGGGTAGGGGGTCCCGAACTATGCGTCTAAGGTGGTTCGTAATAGGAGGTAAGGGACACAATGTTTACCCAGGTTCAGGCCCTCACGATGGAGGTAAGACCCTACTTCCTGCTTGATTGATCTTGATGATATGAGTAGTACAAGAGTTGATCTACCACGAGATCATAGAGGCTAAACCCTAGAAGCTAGTCTATGGTCTGATTGTTGTTGTCCTACGGACTAAACCTTCCGGTTTATATACACACCGGATGGGGCTAGGGTTACACAGAGTCAGTTACAATGGGAGGAGATCTACATATCCGTATTGCCAAGCTTGCCTTCCGCGCCAAGGAGAGTCCCATCCGGACACGAGACGAAGTCTTCAATCTTGTATTTTCATAGTCCAACAGTCCGGCCGAAGGATATAGTCCGGCTGTCCGGATACCCCCTAATCCAGTACTCCCTCATTGCCCCTTCTCTTTTTTTCTCTCTTTTTTTGGGCCTTCTTTTTTTATTTGGACTTTCTCCCCCTTTTTTTCGGCCGTCTCTTTTTTTGGCCTTTCTCTTTTTTCCTCACACGGTACAATGCTCTAATAATGATGATCATCACACTTCTATTTATTTACAACTCCAGGATTACAACTCGATACTAGAACAAAATATGACTCTATATGAGTGCCTTCGGCGGTGTACCGGGATGGGCAATGAATCAAGAGTGACATGTATGAAAAATTATGCATGGTGGCCTTGCCACAAATACGATGTCAACTACATGAACATGAAAGGCATATGACAATGATGAAGCATGGCATAATAAAAAGAATGGTGGAAAGTTGCATGGCAATATATCTTGGAATGGCTATGGAAATGCCATGATAGGTAGGTATGGTGGCTGTTTTGAGGAAGACATAAGGAAGCTTATGTGTGATAGAGCGTATCATATCACGGGGTTTGGATGCACCGGAGAAGTTTGCACCAACTCTCGAGGTGAGAAAGGGCAATGCACGGTACCGAAGAGGCTAGCAATGATGGAAGGGTGAGAGTGTGTATAATCCATGGACTCAACATTAGTCATAAAGTACTCACATACTTATTGCAAAAATCTACAAGTCATCAGAACCAAGCACTATGCGCATAGGTAAAGACCATCACTCCTCCCCGACCGCCACTCATAAGGACGACAATCAAAGAAACACCTCATGCTCAAATTTGTTACACAACGGTTACCATACGTGCATGCTACGGGACTTGCAAACCTCAACACAAGTATTTCCCAAATTCACAATTACTCAACTAGCACGACTCTAATATCACCATCTTCATATCTCAAAACAATCATCAAGTATCAAACTTCTCATAGTATTCAATGCACTCTATATGGAAGTTTTTATTATACCCATCTTGGATACCTATCATATTAGGACTAATTTTATAGCCAAAGAAAATTACCATGATGTTCTAAAAGACTCTCAAAATAATATAAGTGAAGCATGAGAGATCAATAATTTCTATAAAATAAAACCACCACCGTGAACTAAAATATATAAGTGAAGCACTAGAGCAAAATTATCTAGCTCAAAAGATATAAGTGAAGCACATAGAGTATTCTAATAAATTCTGATTCATGTGTGTCTCTCCCAAGAGGTGTGTACAGCAAGGATGATTGTGTTAAACTAAAAATCAAAGACTCAAATCATACAAGACGCTCCGAGCAAAAGACATATCTTGTGGTGAATAAAAATATAGCCTCAAGTAAAGTTACCGATAGACAAAGACGAAAGAGGTGATGCCTTCCGGGGCATCCCCAAGCTTAGGCTTTTGGTTGTCCTTGAATTTTAACTTGGGTTGCCTTGGGAATCCCCAAGATTAGGCTCTTGCCACTCCTTATTCCAAAATCCGTCAAATCTTTACCCAAAAACTTGAAAACTTCACAACACAAAACTTAAACAGAAAAACTCATGAGCTCCGTTAGTATAAGAAAATAAATCACCACTTTAAGTTACTGCAATGAACTCATTATTTGTTTATATTGGTGTTAAACCTACTATATTCCAACTTCTCTATGGTTCATACCCCCCCCCCCGATACTAGCCATAGATTCATCAAAATAAGCAAACAACTCACGAAAAACAGAATATGTCAAAACAGAACAGTCTGTAGAAATCTGTATCAAACATATACTTCTGTAACTCCAGAAATTCTGAAATAAATTTGTGGACGTGAGTAATTTGTCTATTAATCATCTTCAAAAAGAATCAACCTAATAGCACTCTCCAGTAAAAAATGGCAGCTAATCTCGTGAGTGCTAAAGTTTATATTTTTTACAGCAAGATCGCAAAGACTTCACCCAAGTCTTCCCAAAGGTTCTACTTCAAAAAAACACTAATTAAAACATAAAACCACATCTAAACAGAGGCTATATGAATTATTTATTACTAAACAGGAACAAAAATCAAGGAACAAAAATAAAGTTGGGTTGCCTCCCAACAAGCGCTATCGTTTAATGCCCCAAGTTAGGCATAAAAACAAGAATAGATTTAGGTATTGTCATCTTTGGTATGCACTCCATAAGTGGTTCTCATAATATATTCATAAGGTAATTTAATTTTCTTTCTAGGAAAGTGTTCCATGTCTTTCCCTAACGGAAATTGGAATCTAATATTTCCTTCTTTCATATCAATAATTGCACCAATCGTTCTAAGGAAAGGTCTACCAAGAATAATAGGACCTGTAGGATTGCAATCTATATCAAGAATAATGAAATATATGGGCAAATAATTAGAATTTGCAACAATAAGAACATCATTAATCCTTCCCATAGGTTTCTTAATGGTGGAATCCGCAAGATGCAAATTTAAAGAACAATCATCAAATTCACGGAAACCTAGCACATCACACAAAGTTTTGGGAATCGTGGAAACACTAGCACCCAAATCACATAGAGTATAGCATTCATAATCTTTAATATTAATTGTAATAGTAGGTTCCCACTCATCATAAAGTTTTCTAGGGATAGAAACATCTAGTTCAAGCTTTTCTTTATGGGATTGCATTAAAACATCAACGATGTTTTTGGTAAAAGCTTTATTTTGATCATAAGCATGAGGAGAATTTAACATGGATTGCAACAAGGAAATAAAATCTATCAAAGAACAATTATCATAATTAAATTCCTTGAAATCCAAAATAATGGGTTCATTGCTGTGTAAAGTTTTGACCTCTTCAATCCCACTTTTACCAATTTTTGCATCAAGATCTAAAAACTCTGAATCATTGGGACGCCTTTTAACTAAAGTTGACTCATCTCCAGTCCCATATTTATCAAGATTCATATTGGAAAACAAAGATTTAATAGGATACACATCAATCACTTTTAGATCTTCATTATTGTTATCATGAAAACTAGAAGAACACGCTTTCACAAAGCAATCTTTTTTAGCATGCATCCTAGCGGTTCTTTCTTTGCACTCATCTGGAAATTATCATGGCTTTGAGAGACTCATTGATGTCATGCTTAGGTGGAATAGATCTAAGTTTCAAAGAATCAACATCAAGAGAAATTCTATCCACGTTCCTAGCCAACTCATCAATCTTAGGCAATTTTTCTTCAAGCAAAGCATTGAAATTCTTTTGCGAATTCATAAATTCTTTAACACTAGTCTGAAAATCAGAGGGCATATTATTAAAATTTCCATAAGATTTGTTGTAGGAATTACCATAATTATTGGAGGAATTACTAGGAAACGGCCTAGAATTAAAATTTCCTCTATACGCGTTGTTACCAAAATTGTTCCTACCAACAAAATTCACATCCATAGATTCATTATTATTCTCAATCAAAGTAGACGAAGGCATATCATTAGGATCAGAAGAAACACTTTTACTAGCAAACAATTTCATAAGTTCATCTATCTTTCCACTCAAAACATTAATCTCTTCGATAGCATGAACTTCTTTACTAGTGGATCTTTCGTTGTGCCATTGAGAATAATTAACCATAATATTGTCTAGGAGTTTAGTAGCTACTCCCAAAGTGATTTCCATAAAAGTGCCTCCCGCATCCGAATCTAAAAGATTTATAGAAGAAAAATTCAATCCAGCATAAATTTTTTGTAAAATCATCCATAAATTCAAACCATGTGTAGGGCAATTACGTATCATTAATTTCATCCTCTCCCAATCTTGTGCAACATGCTCATGTTCAAGTTGCTTAAAATTCGTAATATCGTTTCTAAGAGAGATGATCTTAGCAGGAGGAAAATACTTAGAGATAAAAGCCTTTGCACTTATTCCATGAATCAATACTATTTTTAGGCAAAGAAGAGAATCAAGTTTTAGCACGATCTCTAAGCGAAAACGGAAATAGCTTCAATTTAACAATATCATTATCCACATCTTTCTTCTTTTGCATATCACACAAATCAACAAAGTTGTTTAGATGGGTAGTGGCATCTTCACTAGGAAGGCCAGAAAATTGATCTTTCATAACAAGATTCAACAAAGCGGTATTGATTTCACAAGATTCAGCATCGATAGTAGGAGCAATCGAAGTGCTAATAAAATCATTATTGTTGGTATTGGAAAAATCACACAATTTGGTATTATCTTGAGCCATTGTGACAAACAATCAATCCAACACACAAGCAAACAAGAAGCAAGCGAAAAGAGGCGAACGAAAAAGGGCGAATAAAACGACAAAGGTGAAGTGGGGGAGAGGAAAGTGAGAGGCAAATGGCAAATAATGTAATGCGAGGGATAAGAGTTTATGATGGGTACTTGGTATGTCTTGACTTGAGCGTAGATATCCCCGGCAACGGTGCCAGAAATCCTTCTTGCTACCTCTTGAGCATGCATTGGTTTTCCCTTAAATAGGAAAGGGTGATGCATCAAAGTAGCGTAAGTATTTTCCTCAGTTTTTGAGAACCAAGGTATCAATCCAGTAGGAGACTGCACGCGAGTCACCTAGTACCTGCACAAACAATCAAGAATCTTGCAACCAACGCGATAAAGGGGTTGTCAATCCCTTCACGGCCACTTGCAAAAGTGAGATCTGGTAAAGATAATAAGATAAATATTTTTGGCATTTTTGTTGTATAGATTGCAAAATAAAGATTGCAAAATAAATAGTAAACTAGAATTATAGATCGGAAACTTATATGATGTAAAGTAGACCTGGGGGCCATAAGTTTCACTAGTGGCTGCTCTCATGATAGAATATATTTACGGTGGGTGAACAAATTACTGTCGAGCAATTGATAGAAAAGCGCATAGTTATGATCATGAATATAGGCATCACGTCTGTGTCAAGTAGACCGAAATGATTCTGCATCTACTACTATTACTCCACACATCGACCGCTATCTAGCGCATCTAGAGTATTAAGTTCATAAGAACGGAGTAAAGCATTAGGCCAGATGACATGATGTAGAGAGATAAACTCAAGCAATATGGTATAAACCCCATCTTTTTATCCTCGATGGCAACAATACAATATGTGTCGGTTCCCTTTCTGTCACTGGGATCAAGCACCGCAAGATTGAACCCAAAGCTAAGCACTTCTCCCATTGCAAGAAAGATCAATCTAGTAGGCCAAACTAAACCGATAATTCGAATAGACTTGCAAAGATATCAAATCATGCATATAAGAATTCCGAGAAGAACCAAATAATATTCATAGATAATCAAGTTCATAAACCCACAATTCATCGGATCTCGGCAAACACACCGCAAAAGAGTATTACATCGAATAGATCTCCAAGAACATCGAGGAGAACTTTGTATTGAGAACCAAAGAGAGAGAAGAAGCCATCTAGCTAATAACTATGGACCCGAAGGTCTGTGGTAAAGTACTCACACATCATCAGAGAGGCTATGGTGTTGATGTGGAAGCCCTTCGTGATCGAATCCCCCTCCGGCAGATCGCCGGAAAAGGCCCCAAGATGGGATCTCACGGGTACGGAAGGTTGCGGCGGTGGAAAAGTGGCTTCGTAGCTCCCCTCGATGTTTTCAGGGTATAAGAGTATATATAGGCAAAAGAAGTAGGTCGGTGGAGCTACGAGGGGCCCACGAGGGTGGGGGCGTGCCTACTCCCCTGGGCGCATCCTCCTGCCTCATGTCCACCTCGTTGCGTCTCTGACTTCCACTCCAAGTCTCCTGGATTGCGTTTGTTCCAAAAAAGATCCTCGCGAAGGTTTTGCTCCGTTTGTATTCCGTTTGATATTCCTTTTCTGTGAAACACTGAAATAGGCAAAAAACAGCAACTGGCACTGGGCCTCCGGTTAATAGGTTAGTCCCAAAAATAATATAAAATAGCATATTAAAGCCCATTAAACATCCACAACAGATAATATAATAGCATGGAACAAAAAAAAATTATAGATATGTTGGAGACGTATCACGGGTACAATAAGTTTTCTTGAAGAAGCGGAATTCAATGAAGTCATGATGGTTCCTTCGTCCAACCAACTTATAGTGGGAAAGGTTGGGCCTGTGCTACGACCGGGGTGGACCAGGATAATTTTGTGCATGGCAGGTGGACCAGGATGGTCAAGGTCCCACGTTTCGGCGAATGAAAGTATTCTTTCCGATATAGTGGACAAGCAACGAGTATTCATTGTTTATTTTTTATGGAAGTTATTGTCTCCACTGTTACAACGGAGGAGTGTGAAACACGGCAGCCCAGTGAACTTTGCATTTGCACCACTCCCTCCTTCCTCATGTAATACTACCATAGTGTTGACTATAAGGTTGGGTATAAGGTTACATTTTTTCTCACTTTCTCTCTATCTATTTTCTCTCAAATGTTTTTTACCTTTCTTTTTTTAGACACAATTGTTTTTTATGTCTTTTTTAGAATTAGTTTTTTATACCTAGGAGCACGTGTAGAGACGGGCTCTGCAGATCCCACTCCTTGACTTTGTCAATGCCTCTCTCTCCTCCACATAAGCGGCCTTAGGGCATGTACAATGGTTCTATTATAGGGATGCCACATAGGATAAATGATGAGGTGGAGGAAAGAGAAATAATAAGAAAAGGCTTGTCTTCTCTTATTGAAGAGAAGACAAGAGATGATCTCTTAGCACAATATGGTTCACCATGTTTTTAGGAATAACTAGTTATTGAAGATAAGGCTAAGAGATGATCCATTGTACACATGTTTTTTGTCATCTCTAAATTACATGCAAGACTTATGATAAGACTATCTTATCAACCATTGTACATGCCCTTATAGCCTAGAATTTTACTATTACTACTTACTATGAATGCGGGTAGCTGGCGTCTGAGGGGGGAGCGCGCGTGGGGAGGTGGTGGGGGTTCTGGTGGGCCAGGGCGGTCAGAAGCGGGCTTGGAAGCGGTCCGGACTCCCGCATGGCCCACCTCACATTATCACCATATATTTCTTGGAGTCCGTGCATGGCGGGCGGGCGATCTCTTCTCCCTCCCCCATCACTCTCTTCTCAGCCGACGCCTGTCGAGCGATTAGATTTCGGCTATCAACGGTTTATTCAATTGCAGTCTGACATGTCAGTGAAAATGCAAGACAACGCGTGTCCCCTCTGGTGAGCGGCGTGCGAGCCGAACTGTCGGGGGTGCGATGTGTACGAGTCGTAAGTGTGCCGCCTTTTCCTTTTGAACTTGCAAAGCGTAACATTTTCGTGTGATCAATCATAGAAATCCAGAACAAAATGACGAGGGCGATGCTTTCCCGCGCGTTAGGTGGGCTAGTTTGAGTGATATGACGTGCTACAGTGTCGTCCACTTGCTCCATTTTTATGTAAGCAAGAGTCTACACTCTTACGTGGGAGGAGTGGGAAACACGGCGCATCTGATTTTGATCGAGGGATAACTGTTCCTTGCGAAATAATGGAGCATTGTTAGCGATTATAGCATGATAGTTAGGGCATCTCCATCGCTGGCCCTCAAATTTACACCGGCATCTGTCTGAGGACGCTGATGGATGTCATCCAATGCTGCCCACATACCTTTCGACAACTATATGAACTAACCGGACGAAATTCGTGCAAACAAAGCAAATTTCAAATTAACCAGATGAAATTCATTACATTTCGAAAACTTTTCCTATAAACTGGACGAAATTCATTACATATTTCGCACAAACCATACTAAAACCTTCTGTAAACCTAATCTAAACGATAGCCGGCGCCCGACCATCATGTCCGGCCATGAACCCGAGAAAGCCGGCCATTGCCTTTGCCTCCTCCTCATCTGCCTCGATAACCTCCTCCTCCTCCGAAGCAGAAGGTTCTGAAGATTTCCGCCTCCACGTTGCCGTCAAGCGGCTAATCGGCCGCCGATGTTTATCCCACCAAGCTTGGCGTCGACTGAGTGGAGGAGCGGTGGCCTTCCTAAGACCAGAGCGGCGGTGACCTACAGTGTACTACTCTTCCTCGTTGCCGGCTGCACCCGCGCACACGCGCTGGCTTCATGGTCGTGGCGGCGAAGGGCGGCCAGGGGGCCGGCGATCTCCTTCGTCTGCTCCTGCGACAGTACGTCCAAGAGAGCTTTGGAGCGTGCCCAGAGTGAAGTCGATGATGTCCTTTGTCTGCTCCTGCGACAGTACGTCCAAGAGAGCTTTGGAGCGCCAGGAGGCCATGGTTGGAGTGGTGACAACAGACGGAAGGGGCCGGAGGAGAATGAGTGTGGGTCTTTGGCTATGGCTGGGAGCTGGGGCTCAAGTTAATATAGCGGGCGAATGGCAATGAGCCGCGGCAGATGGATGGACGGCTGGTGCCAGAGTAGGTTCGTCGGCAGCTGTGTGTCATTAATGTGGGCGACGGACGGAAGGATAGCCGTGGTGTCGTTAACACGGAGCAGTCGCTTGCACCGGGATGCCGCGCGGGTGGCGCTCTCTCGGTCGTAGCGCTGTTGCAATGTCGGCACCAGTGAGAGGTTGCGTCGGGCGTGAATGCGGACGCTGCTTTAGTGACTTAACCACAGGTGCGTTAGATCACTGACATGTGGGCCCAATGGGCATCTGGCCCGCATGTTAGTGACACACCAACTGCACCTGCAGTGAAGTCCGGTGAATGCGGCACTAACATTCTGTAGAGACGGTGACCGTTTCAGGCGGGAAGTGCACACTAGCGATGGAAGGGGTGTTGGTAGGCCAGGGCGGTCAGACGCTGGCGTGGTGGTAAAATATGAACTCATGGATGACGAGCCTTTGAAGCGTATGCGACACGTATTGACAACCAAGTGTCCATACAACTGCTCTTGTCGCCAGCTAGCCTTCGACGACCACCATTAGACACCACACAACCATACATAACTTACGAATAATGGACAAATCGATCAGACACACACTCGTGTGCAGTGGCACTATGATCAGTTGCTGACGATAGTACATACTCCGTACCATAGTACCCTCTCTAGCTAGGCTGTTTTATAGATTGTCGTTGTGATGGACGATATACATGAGCAAGGCACCGAGTCACGAGTATGACCGTTGGTGTTGAGCCAGGTGAATACATGCTCGGTGTTTACAGAGGCCTCCAGCAAACGTCTAAATAGTAATGTCACGCACCGCCAGGGCGCGCAGGTGATAGGCTTGCCGTTTGCGTTGCGCCATGAGCAGGACTTTGATTGAGAGGGCGACGTGCATGCATTAGCATGGTTTGACAGCGTGAGCGTGAGTGTCTGGCTGTCTGCACATGTACATGCTACTTGCCTCTATGGACGGTGTGCGCTAATGTGTGCATCAAGTATAATATATAAAAAATCCGTTAGTGCATTTAACGCAAAGTATTCCATTTTGATTTGGCTGACGGGTGTGCGTTGCAGCGACGAGTCCGTGGTCTGATACCTCACATATGCATAATTTTGGTTTTTATTTCTTTCTCCACTGACATGTAGGCCCGCATAGATAGATAGATAAAGAAAACGAGCTGATGAGGCGCATGCGGACTGTTTGACTGGTCAACCAGATGAATATGGAGCTATATGTTGAGCCAGTGACCGTATAATCATCATGTCTCGTATACAATGATCAAAGTGAGCTATCAAGACAAGTTCGATGACCGCCAATGCATTTTACTTGGTAATAAATGACCAGGATTGAAGGGGAATCTAAATTTCCTTCGTCTTCTATCCTTGAGCTCTTGACAAACCAATGCACTTTACGGTTGTCCGGCCACTCCACCCCAGAGCTGTCACCAAGCGTCGTTCATGCCATCGTGCCGCACACTAACCGGTAAGGAAGCGATGGCATCCCGCCGCGCCGAGTTCCTCGCCGCCCACGACCGCACATAGAATGGTAGGGAAGCGATGGCATCCCGCCATGCCGATTTCATCGCCGCTCGCGATCTCACACCTATGTGGGCGAAATTTAAAGCTGCCAAGGCCGAATGGGCAGTAGAGCAAGATGCGGCCAAAGCCGCACAGAGGGAGCGGAAAAGTCAGAAAGCACTCAAGAAAAGAGAGGCCCGCTGGCGCAAGAAAGAAGAGGATGCACGCGCTGCTGCGGAGAGGTCAGGGGAGATCCAAGCACGGTGGGGTGTCGCCGACAAAGCTGGGAAGGAGAACGACGGCGTCTGGCCAGCATGTGAGAGGTAGTAGTAGTAGTAGTTAGTGTGTGTGTCTGTGTCGCCCGTACGTTTGTTTAATTAATTACGAGCATGTACCAGTACTACTAGTTACTACTGTAGTTTTTAGAGCAAATTACCAGTACATTAGCCTAGACTCAATGGAAAAATTCCTATCCTATGAATCAAATGGCATCTCTTTCTCTATAGGAATTGAGATGCATGTCATCTCACTTCCTATGATTTTCATATTCCTATAAAATTCCTATCCTATGAACCAAAGGAGGCCTCTGCTGGAGTAACTATTGTAGCTAGTAGTACTGCTGGTACAGTAGTTTTCTTCAAGAAGCGGAATTCAATGAAGTCATGATAGTTCCTTCATTCGAGCAACTTCACAGTGGGAAAGGTTGGGCCTGTGATTTGATGGCTCATTAGTAATTACAGCGGCGTGACGACCGGGGTGACTCTCCCTTGGAGTTCTGCGGGCATGGCAAGTGGACCAGGATGGTCGACGTCCCACATGTCGGCGAATGGAAGTATTCTTTCTCATACCGAGGAGCAAGGAAACCACGTGCTATAGTATCATTGCTGATTTATATTTATTTTTTATTTCTGATGAATGCTAGCGTTTCAACTCTTACGACGAAGGAGTGCCAAACACGGCACGTGCTGGATGTCCCACACATCAGCGGAAGGAGTGGAACATGAATAGCGTGGTAGAGCATCTCAACTTTTGGGTCGGAGACCACACGTAGTAGTACTAGTGGTATGGATGATACAAAGTGCGACCCGGAGAGAAAGACACGTCTAGTTGGAAGGTCTCGGGGCATACACATAGACAAATACAAAACCTAATATGTGCCTCCAATTAATATAGTAGTAGTAGAGTACTTAGGCACATACTCCATAACATCACCGGGCATTGCACGTACAACATTTAGTGGTAGTAAGAGACAAATGCCTATATGCCATGCATGTTCATACTATTTGTGCCTTTCTACTTCACTTACTGCGCTACATTACTCATGTTCATACGTCCACTCATGGGTACATGTCCGTCTCGTAGTTCCAGTCCCACGTGCTCTTCATAGATGGAACGATCCATAACTGTGGGCAACGGGAGTCCATATCATCGCAGTTAGTGTGGCTCCCCACGATGGAGACTCATCCAAACTATGGCCAACCTCGACGCGGAGCAGTTGCGTGCACAGGGAAGCGGCGCTCTCTCAGCCGGCGCGCTGCTTCAAAGCCGGCGCCAGTGAGAGGTCGCCTCTGCTCTGGCCGGGCATTAATGCGGCACTGACGTTCCGGGGCGACGCTGACCATTTCACGCGGGAAGCACGCGCTGGCAAGGGAGGGGGGTTGGGTCGGCCAGGGCGGTCAGACATGGGCATGGTGGTGGTATTGGTTTTGAACCGTTTCAGGTGTAGTACTAGTAGTTTGCAAGACTACTCAATTATTGCACTCAGTTTCCTAAGAAAATGTGGTAAAAAAATGTTACTCCACAGCCCGCTTCCCTTCTCCTTCCTCTTCCACCGGCCGCGCACGTCCATAGGAAGCAACCGGTCAACCCTTATATAGGAGTGCTAGCACAAAAAGAGCATGCATGGCCACTAAAATTTCCATATTAAAGCACCGCTCCGGCGGGAGTATGGCGTATGTCGTTACCTTCGGCCGGGCCATGGCTACCGGGCTACGGTGACCAGAGAAGAGGTGGCGGGAGGGGAATGAATGCAGCTACTGTTTGGGTTCACTGTCGGGTTTAAACAATTGCGCACCATCACGTGTACCTGCGGGTGCACAAATTGTAACATACGTGTTTGCTTAAGTGGGCGTCACGTAACTGGTGTGTGTGAGAGATTCTGAGAGACAGAGTGCGTGTGTGCGACTCTACTCTTCGGACATGTACTCAACCTTTTGCATCGGGATATAAGTATAATGGTATTACACTTTAGCTAGTGATTTGCGTGGCCATGTTAACGTGGTTGTGTAAAAAAATGTCACTTCCTGCTCGTGATTTGTATTATATAATTACTAGCAAGATGCTCGTGCATTGCACGGAACATCAATATGCATTTTTTACAAAACACCTGTTGTGATTGACCCATGCAGGAGTAATCCCATGTGTAAAACTAATCATATCTCGAGAATTTTATCAGAAAACTGGTATCTCAAAAATTTCATCGAAAAATGAAAGATGAGAGATAAGGTGAGGAGGAGTGGAGCTTGGTGGTGACTGGTGGTCGGACTGGGCGGAGGCATGGGGATGGATGGCGCTGGCAGGCGGCAGCGCCACCATGCTAGATTGTTCCAGAGACTTCCTTTTTTAATTGCTCAGCAATGAGGTTGTGGGAGATAAGGACGATGAATGAGGCCAGGCCTTGTCTGTAAATGTGGAGAGATGCGCGGGTATCTTTTGTAAAATTGCCATAGTTTGCTTTCTATCCGTCAGGTATAGATCGGACGGTCTATATTACAAGATGGCAGGCACACCATCATCACCAACTCATTTTTTTATAAGAGTAGAGATGATAAGTTTGCTAACTACTAAAGTAAAGTGGAATTTGTCCATGTTATACAAGTAAATTAAGGTGATTGCTTATCATACGGGTAAGGTTGGACGAAGGGTGGTAGGAACAAATGCTCCTCCTAGAGCATGTGTGTGTGAGATGGAGTCTTAGTGTGTATGGGGGGTGGGGGTGGGTGTGTGTGTGTGACGCGGGGTCCTCGGTGGCGGATGTAATTTAAGTGTGCGTGGCTTCATCATAGTGTATGACAAGGGCCACCAACAAGGGGGTGCGAGAGAGAAAATTCTCGTAGAGAGGTAAGAGAAGGCATGTGCGTGTGAGAGGAGTCGACATCGAGAGAATGTGTTTGTTCGAGAGACACCGAGGAAGACTACTATATATCGATGGTGCATGTAGGCGGGAATTAAACGAAGGGATGGCTTATTGGTTTCGGGGATATAGGGGAAGAGTGAGAGAGGGGGGTAGCTAGAAGGAGATTGTTAAGTGTGAGTGTGTGTTTTACCCATGCAGGCGGAAGTTATGTGCACACAAGAAGAGAACGATTCGATGTGGCGTTAGGGTTGAGGGTAATTAACTATGTATGGAGACATAGGTGACGTTGAACGTGCATGTGTGAGAGGTATACATGTATACGTGGGATGTGTGTGTGCATGGCGAGCATGATCGAGATAAAAGAAAGAAGACATAAGTCACAAGATCAACGATATGGGAGAGATCGGTATGACAATATGCATGCATGTGAGAGTGCAGGGAAGAAGGCTCGATAATTGAGCATGTGTTTTTGTCTTTAAGAGATAGTGGCGTGGGCTGGATCATGCATCTATGGAGAGCAGAGGGAGTGAGACACAACGATTGTGCAAAAGAGATCAACCTATAAATGCATGTATGGAGAGACATATATAGTGTGGGTGATAGGAAGCAAGAGTGCGTGCGAGAAAGAAATGTTGACAGAGAAACTACAGATAGATACAGAGGTAGAGATGCTAGATAGAGGGACAACGGATAGTTTGAGTGTTGGAGATGACCGTCGGGTGGTTTAGATGGTGAAGTTATGTGTGTGTGAGAGAAAGATAAAAAGAGGGAACTTGACTGCATGTAGAGAGAAACATATATAGTGTGCGTGATAGGAAGCAAGAGTGAGGGTGAGAAAGAAGGTTGATGGAGAAACAGATAAATAGAAAGATAAAGATGCTAGCTAGTGTGTGTTGGAGATAGGAGTTGAGTGGATCAGAAGGCTAAGTTATGTGTGTGGGTGAGAGAGAGATAGAGAGAGTGTGCATGTGAGTCACATATACAAACAAATATCAGAGAGAAATGAGATCCCGAGTGACGGAGTTTTGTGTCTGCGAGAGAGAAAGATATTTCACAATGAGAGTGATAGCTAGAGAGACATATGAGGGAACGCAAGATATCTCTAGGGAGAGAGAGTGTGTGTGAGCGACATACAAGAGAATTGTGGAGAGATATGAGACCCTGGAACACAGATTTTGTGTTCGTGTGTGAGAAAGAGATATTTAAGAGGAAGAGTCGTAGCTTCTCATATCTAAGGAGCGAAAGACACCCCTGTGTGAGAGGGGGTGTGCGAGTGGCACACAGGGGAATAGTAGAGAGAAATGAGACCCCGGGAGACGAAGTTTGTGTTTGTGTCAGAGAAAGAGATTTCACATGGAGAATCATAGTTAGAGACACATAGCAGGGAGCGAGATATACTTAGAGAGAGATAGAGTGATGAAGGTCGAGGGAGAGAGTTCCGTCAGTTTGTTGCAAAGATAAAAGATCATTGTCGACATACAGGTAGCACGAGAGATACCCAAGAGACAGTGAACGCGTATAGGTCTAGAGAGATACTCCTATATAAGCATGAGTTATAGCTATATGAGACGAATATCTGGATTAAAGGGGATTCAAATATTTAAACTGGAGATCACGACATTGATAATATCATAACACAAATTGGTATATGAAACATGCATATTCATTTGAATTTGGGGACATGTGTAATGTTATATAGTTTATCAGTATTAGTGATCCATAGATTCTTTAATTAGAGACAATGCATGATTTATATGCAATTAATGCCTAAACAGGATTACACTATATGTTCCGTGTGTGGAACACATTATACATGTTTGAGAAGTAAAAAAACGCATGAAACACACATTAATTGGAGACAATTAGCGAGGAATGCATACGTTGGATTTCAACATAAAGTGGTTTCAAATATTTGGAAATCCAAATTAAGATGGATACACCCTTATGAATCTGAGATCATGCCATTTGTAAACCATATTTATGTATAAAGGGTGTTGTGCTTTTGAAAGTATATATAAAAATGATGTATATAAAATTTTATTCCGATCGCAAATGGATCATGCACGAACAAAAATAGAATACAAACTGGATTTGAATTGAGTTGGCACGGTAAATGTGCACTCTTGCTCTGCAAAAATTTGAACGAAGCGGGGAAAGTCGCAGTAACCGCCGGAAACCAAAATCGGCGAGATGGAAATTACTGCCTATCCCTGACACGCAAATCCTATCGGCTTGATTTCTATAGGTTTCGATAGGGGTAGGTTTGTAATTTCACTCAAATGTGACATAACCGCCTCTCATCCGGATTCATACATGGTGGGCGCCAAAACACAGTGTCTCCTCGGCCGAAATCGACTCCCTCCCCAATTCATACACGGTGGGCACCAAAAACAAACTCTCGTCGGCAAATATTTAGTATTTGCGAGATTACCGTCCTATCCCCAACCTACTAATATTGCTGTGATGTAGGAAATTTTAAACGGGGGCTAAGTTTGTAAATTTCCTGGCATTTGAGACAAGCGCGCCCTGAAGACATGGTTCCTGTTGGGGAACGTAGTAATTTCAAAAAAATTCCTACACACACACAAGATCATGGTGATGCATAGCAACGAGAGGGGAGAGTGTTGTCCACGTACCCTCGTAGACCGAAAGCGGAAGCGTTATTTCAACGCGGTTGATGTAGTCGTACGTCTTCACGATCCGACCGATCCAAGCACCGAAACTACGGCACCTCCGAGTTCTTGGCACATGTTCAGCTCGATGACGATCCCCGGACTCCGATCCAGCAAAGTGTCGGGGATGAGTTCCGTCAGCACGACGGCGTGGTGACGATCTTGATGTTCTACTATTGCAGGGCTTCGCCTAAGCACCGCTACAATATTATCGAGGATTATGGTGGAGGGGGGGCACCGCACACGGCTAAGAGAACGATCACGAAGATCAACTTGTGTGTGTAGAGGTGCCCCCCTGCCCCCGTATATAAAGGAGCAAGGGGGAGGCCGGCCGGCCCTTGTGGGCGCGCCAAGGAGGAGGAGTCCTCCTCCTAGTAGGAGTAGGAGACTCCCCTCTTTCCTACTCCTACTAGGAGGGGGAAAGGAAGGGGGAGAGGGAGAAGGAAAGGGGGGCGCTTGAAAGTGCGTTATATCGACTAGAGGGGGGGTGAATAGGCGATTTTTATGAAATTCTTCACTGAGGAATTTGCTCGTGAGGAAATTCCTTAGTGAAGAACTACTAGCAGCGGAATAAGTACTCTAGCAGAATACATGCATGGTCATCAGATGAAATGAAGACACAGACAGAGTACAGAAAGCGTAAACACAGGATAGCACAATGTGAAGAGAAACAGACTGAAGAAATTGAACTGAGGAAATTGAGAAAGTCTTCAGTCAAAGTCTTCAAACACAGATATGAACAAGCATACAACACAGTAATGAGGAAATGAAAGTGTTGAGGAAATAGAACCAGTAAGCTTGGTGAAGATCATGATTTGGTAGAACAGTTCCAACTGCTGTCTTAGTTGTACATCTAGTTGGAGCGGCTAAGTATTTAAACTCGAGGACACCTAGTCCCGGACACACAGTCCTCACCGTATTCTCCTTGAGCTAAGGACACGCAGTCCTCACCCAATCACTCGTGGTAAGTCTTCAGGTGACTTCCAAACCTTCACAGACTTGGTCACTCGGCGATCCACAATTCCTCTTGGATGCTCTAGACCTTGACGCCTAACCGTCTGGAAGAAGCACAGTCTTCAAAGGTAACAAGCGTCGGATCCACGCAGGATCAATCTCTTCAGTGATGCTCAATCACTTTGGGTTTGTAGGTGTTTTGGGTTTGGGTTTGGATTTTCCTCACTTGATGATTTTCGCTCAAAGTCCTTGGAGGATGGGTTGCTCTCAAATGACAAGTGTCAAGTTCTCGCAGAGCAGCCAACCAGCTAGTGGTTCTAGGGGGCGGCTATTTATAGCCTAGGGAGCAGCCCGACATGATAAGACATAAATGCCCGTCAATGATATGACCGTTGGATGAATAAGATATTTTGGGACAGCTGGCGCGTAGCACAGCAACGGTCGGAAATTTGAGGTTCAAATTCCTCAGGGCTATCATGTTCCTCACAGTGTAGGCAATTCGCACTGGCGAATTCCCAACTCCTCAGTCAGAGCAAAGTCCTCAGTGACCAGAAGAACCGCGTCTCTGTCACTGAAGAAATTGACTGAACTGTATGAGATTTCCAATGGCTTCACTCGAAAGGATTGGTAGATGTAGGATTTGAGATGAGCATCACTTGGAAATTTTCTCCTTAGTATTTCCTCGACCCCCTTTAACAGTACGGTGTTTCCTATGACTCAAGAAAGAGAAAATGAAACTACGAAAACAAAAGTCTTCACGCTTCATGTTCCTCGAATGAATACCAAGTCTTCAAGGTCACACCAATTTCTTCACTTTCAAAGTCTTCAGAAAGTCTTCAAAATATCAAAGTCTTCAAATGAAGAACTTCATTTTTAGGGGTCGACTTTCTCTGTAATATCAAACTCCTCATAGACTTATAGACCTATGTACACTCATAAATGCATTAGATACTTAACCTATAAGTCTTCGATACACCAAAATCACTAAGGGGCACTAGATGCACTTACAATCTCCCCCTTTTTGGTGATTGATGACAACATAGGTTAAGTTTTCAACGGGAATAAATATATGAACTGTAAATACTGATATTGAGGAATTTGATTGCAAGATATAGAAGAACTCCCCCTGAAGATGTGCATAGTGAGGAATTTGCTTTTGAAGCAATGCACACTTGAAGAGTTGAATCATGGAGATCTCCCCCTATATCTTGTAATTCATACACGCATTTGACATATAATATGAAGAATTTGAAATGCATGATGAAATATGGTGCCTGATGTAATTCAGCATGCGTGCGATAATATTAACGAGGAATAAGCATGCAGAATAGCGCATCAAAGTATCAAAGCGTAGTGCAACAAAAGTATCAGCGCACCATCGGACTTAAGATTACAACTCGATCCAATAAAAGTTTCGGAAGAACGAGAGTTGTAACTTAAAAAAACGAATATGCCCTTATTATAGACCCGCTTGAAGACTAACTCAGATTTCTCCCCCTTTGTCATCAAATGACCAAAAGGATCGAAACTGAGGACTAACGCCCCTGAAGATAATCAAGTTGATGAAGGAGCGCCAGCGTTGTTGGGGTCGGTCGTTAAAGTAGGGCCTGCTACAGTGTTGTCCAAATCTTCATGTTCATCAGTCGCACGCGATGAAGAATATGAACTGGCCACTAGAGAAGGAACTTTGACCTTCTTGAATTTCTTCGGAGGAGGTGCAAACCAGTCAAAGTCTTCTTTGAGACCCATTTCCTCCAAGTCATGTTGTGGAGAATTGAACCAAACTGACGCTTGACCCATTTGTGATTGCGATCAACCTTTTGATGAAGACTGAGGAGTAACTCACAGTCAGTCATCACCCTGGGTGCTGTGGCTTGAGGATTTGGCTTGGCAGTGTTGGCGGCAGAGTCATGTGTGGCAGAGTCATCATTGGTGGAATAAGAAGCAGCCTTGCGAAATTGACCATCCAATGGACGAATGCCTTCATCTATCACAGCAGTGGCCTTGCCCTTTTCATCAGCTGAGGAAAATGTCCGTTTGAGGACTTCAATGGGAGGCAAGTAGCTGCAGAGGTTGAGAGTTTCAGCCTTGTAGTTGAGTGAAGACCTTGTCCTGATGAATTTCATTATCCAAGGTGCATAAGGCTTCAGCTCAAATGGTGACATAGCAATGTTTGCCAGAGTCCTCATGAAGAAATCATGGAAGTTGACGGGAACGCCATGAATGATGTTGAAAAGCAGATTCTTCATGATGCCAACGACTTCTTCATCAGTCGAGTCATGGCCTTTGATTGGACTCATTGTCTTCGTCAGAATGCGATACACAGTCCTTGGCACATACAGCAATTCCTTGACGAGGAATTTGGTTCTAGGAGCTTGCCCTGGCTTCAAAGGCTTCATTAGCACTTGCATATAGTGATTTGAAAGCTCAGGTACGTTGTACACACAACGCGCATCTTCAGTGGGTGGACTCAGAGGAAGGACACGAAGCAATTCAGATGTTGGGGCCTTATAATGGGTGTTCTCAGTCATCCAGTCCAAAACCCATGAGTTGATATCTTCAGAGTTGCCGGTGATGTGCAACGTTGCATAGAATTGAAGAATAAGCTCTTCATTCCAATCACATATGTCCGTACAGAAATTGAGCAGCCCAGCATCATGAAGAACATTGAGGACTGGCGTGAAGCACGGCAAAGACTCCATATCCACATGAGGAATATGAGCATGGTCGAAGACTTTGTCTTTGTTGTAGAGCACAAAGGAATAGAAATTTGCTTGGCTAGCTGTCCAGAAACGCCTCTTCCATATGCGAGCAGAGTCATATGGATTGTATTCAGTGAAGAACACGTGCTCTCCATAGAAGTCTTCAGCCTTGAATTTCTGTTTTCATGAGAACGGATCCTTTGGCCTTGGCAGAGGAGTGTCAGTGAGTTGCATCACGACCTCAGGAATCACGATCTCCGGCTCTTCTGGCTGAGGAATTTCAGGATTTTCCTCAGGTGCAGTCACCTTGTCTGTTTCAGCAGTAGTTTCTTCAGCACTAGTGGCTGGAATTTCTTCATTCATAGAAGCAGTGGGATGAGTTGCGTCAGAGCCCAATTTTACTGTTGGTGAAGGAGAGTGAGGAATTTGCTGCAGTGGGGTGAAGAGTGGGGAATTGGGGTGCTGACTTTCCCAAAAGTCATCATTCATCAACGGAGTTGTACTGCCAATATCCACATCTTCATCACCAATTTCTTCAACACCAGCCTCTTCAGCATCAAACTGAGGCATCGGTGATGAGACCATTGGGGTTGAAGGGATTGCATCCGCTTCAATTTCTTCATCAATCTGCTCTGACCAAGCAGCAGATTGAGTTTCTTCATCTGATCCACTTGGGATCTCATAATCTTCACCAAAAGGAACAAGATCCTTTGATGGCATGGAGGAGATAGGAATAGCATCAATTGGATTAGCAAACGAGCTGGTCATGGGCTTCATCTTCTTGGGAGCTGAAGATTCTGAAGCTTTTGATGCTTTCCTCTTCTTCACAGCAGCTCGCTCTGCAGCCTTGGTTTTCTTCACATCTGATGCAGATGGAAGAATTGGAGTTGGCGTAGGCACAGGAGGAGCTGAGGAATCTGGTTGATTTTCCTCAGGCGCAACTGATGCAGTTGCCCTGATATTTTCAGTTTCTTCAGACGCACCACTAGTGGATGCCCTGGCAATTTCATCAGCGGCTGGAGTAGAGTCATCAGCCCTGGAACTAGTATTTTCATCAGCAGCCTGAACTTCATCAGCGGTGCTGGCATGTTCTTCAGTTTGCTGAACAGATGCTTCAGCTTGAGGAATTTGTTGTGTTGAGGCTGCACCCTTGGTGAAGGTATCAGTCAGCCTCACAAATCTGACCTTGGCTCCTTGCCAATCAGCATAGTACGAGTCAAAGTTGTCGCTGAGGGCTTTGATCTCAGCCTGCAACTTGATGAGTTCTTCAGGCTTCATTTTGACAACATTTTTCTTCAGCAGCTTCTCTTTCCTGTACTGCGATTTCTTGATCTCTCTGGCCCTGTCATATTTCCACTTCTCCTCTTGGATGAAGTGAGTCAACATGTGACTTTGGCCAGGTGTCAGTTTGAAATCAGGCATAGGTGTGTTGGGGTCCTTATGCCAGAGATCAATATAATCTAGGATCGCCCTTGGATCCAATAGCAGGGGCACAGGTGTGCCTTTGGCTTTAGCAGCCCTTTCTTGGCGGTCTCTGATGATTTCAGCGAGTTCTTCTTCATCAGCTTCATCATCATCAGATGGCACAGTGAAGACTACTTGCTTCTTCTGAGCACTTGGACGAGTGCCGCGTCCAGCAGTAGCCTTTTTCTTCAGCAGAGAAGGTCCAGCTGAGGAATTTGGTGCAGCTAAAGAACTAGATGAAACACCAGAGGCAATCGAGATGTCAGTCGTCCTTTGGCACGAGGCCAGATGCACAGGTGCTGAGGACTTTGTCGGGACAGCTGAGGACTTTGGTGGAGCAGGAGCAGCATGAGGAATTTGCTTTGAAGATTTTGAAGCTTCTGGCCGTGAGGGCACAGCTGAGGAACTTGGCCGTGAGAGCATTGAAGATGAAGCACTTGGCTTACGAGCGGGCTTCTTGAGCATCGCTTTCTTCGGCTTGACCGAAGCCTCAGTGGTAGCAGCAGCAGAGTCTTCATTGAATTTCCTCACTGCTTCTCTGGCTTGCCTTGCCAGTTTAGCTTGGCGCTTGGCCCATTCCTTAGGAAATTCCTTACCGCGTCTGATGCTAGTGGGATCAGCCACTTGGCCAGGTGCCAATGGAGGTCTTTGGCATGGAGGGTTTACTGCGAATTTCTTCATATACCTGGGAGTGACGTATCTGTACTCCCTCCATTCACGTGCCCATCTCCTTTCAATTATCTGGATACGCACCTTGCGCTGATTTTTGTCTTCTTTGCCAAACTTGGCTTCATCAGGCGTGCAGTACCCAGCATAAATGTCCTCGGGGATTTCAAAGGCAGTCATGACCTCAGGTCTCTTTCCTCCTTTCTGTGGCCTTTTACCGGCAGCCATTTTCTTCAGTTGAGGAATTTGAACAATTGAATTCTCTGAAGAAGTATGCAACTTTTCTTCGAGGAACGCTGCAAATGAGTTAAGTTGATGAGAACCTAATGATTCAGCAGCGGACATGTGTACCTGTGAATAGAGTATAGTTGCGAGGAATTTGGAGAGGTCATATGCGTTCTCAGAGGGTTTTTCATAAAGAACAAGTTTGAGGAATTTGACCAGATTCGTCTTGAGGAATTTCACTAAGCGCGCTATATCTTAGGTTCCAGAGTTGTATAGATCGAGGATCCACACAATTGAGGAATCTTGAAGAAATTTTAGGCTTAGGGAAATGAATCAAGAACAGATAACATGTGAGGTGTTTTGTGTGTGAGGATTTGAAGAATAAAACACCTTTGAAGATTTTGTAGAAAAGTTTCGAATCAAAGAGGGCAGTAAAATTAGCATTTAATTACCCTGAACGAAGAACACGACGAACTGGTAGTTGGAACAGTGAAGTTCGTCGATGCAGATCTTCCACGCCCTAACTTGGTGGAGGAAGACGTCTACGGCGGCGGCGGAGGTGAAGATTTCCGCGGTCGGCGCGAGTACGACGGCGACGAGGTCGAAGCAGTGAAGCTCTTCCTCACCGTTGACGATGGAGTAGCGATGGCGCTAGGGTTTGGAAGCTCGAGCGGGGGAAGTGAGATCGAGCGGGGTAAAAGAAGTGAGGACAGCGACAGGGGTATTTATAGCCGCAGTGAAAAACTGCTCGTCCGAAGATTTAGGACGAACGTGCCCCTGGCCGTTCTCCTTCTCGCGACATGTGTCACCCACGTACTGTGTAGTGGCGATCGTGTACGATCGTGGGTGGATAAAATAATCCATCGTGGGATGCGGAACGGTTTGAGCGGCAAAATCGAAAGTTTGGATAAGATTAGTTTAACGTTCCGTTCGCAATATCTTCAGCTGACAAGGACACAGTGAAGAATTTGAACGAGTTTCAAATAGAACGCACACGAAGAATTTGTGAATAGATTGGATTGAGTATAGCATAGAGGGGAAGGGTCCGATCACATTCACTTAGCAGAAAAGTTCCAACTTGAAGAAATAGCTATAAGTGAATGATGTAGAGGACATAAACTCATATATATATATAGCCAATGAAGAAAAACGACGGCACAAGTGAAGATCTTGCAAAGTTGAAGAATTTGAAAAACCGAGGAATTTCAAAATTGAGGAAAAACTCAAATTGAAGATTTTCAACTTTTGTGGTGGCGTGACCCACCGTATAAGAATGATGATTTCAGACACCGCGTACAATTGTCGTAGGGTTCTGAGAATTAAATTCTTCATTAATTTCTTCACACTTAGAGTGTTATTCTTCATTGATTGAAGAAAAACGTTTCTTCATGTGTGTTGCACATCTAAGTCATCAATTTTGCATAAGTGTTAGGATGAGTGCATTTTCAAAGTACATTCGAAAACTCTAAGATATTTAGCTCACACCGCAGCTTGCTAAATCTCTTCTCATCCAAGGGCTTAGTGAAGATATCGGCTAGCTGTTCTTCAGTCTTCACATGCTCAATAGAAATGTCGCCCTTCAACACATGATCACGAAGAAAATGATGACGAATCTGAATGTGCTTTGTCTTCGAGTGCTGAACTGGGTTGTGAGAAATCTTGATGGCACTCTCACTGTCACAGAGGAGAGGCACATTCTTCACGTTGATGCCATAGTCCTTCAGCGTTTGCTTCATCCATAGTAATTGAGCACAGCAACAACCAGCAGCAATGTACTCAGCTTCAGCAGTAGACAGTGATACACAGTTCTGTTTCTTCGAGGACCAACAGACCAAAGATCGTCCGAGGAAATAACAAGTACCAGATGTTGACTTGCGGTCCACACGGTCACCAGCATAGTCAGAGTCTAAATATCCAATGAGATCAAAATCCGAGCCCTTGGGATACCATAATCCTAGTGTTGGTGTGTGAGCTAGATATCGAAGAATATGCTTCACAGCCTTATGGTGTGATTCCTTTGGTGCAGCTTGAAATCGTGCACACATGCAAACACTAAGCATTATATCTGGCCTCGATGCACATAAGTACAATAAAGAGCCAATCATGGAGCGGTATACCTTATGATCGAAGTCAGTACCATTTTCATCAGTGCATAAATGACCATTTGTGGGCATAGGAATTTTGATGCCTTTGCAATCTTGCATGCCGAATTTCTTCAGGACATCCTTGAGGCATTTGTCCTGAGATATGAATATACCATTTCGCTGTTGACGAATTTGAAGACCTAAGAAGAATTTCAACTCTCCGATCATAGACATTTGATATTCTTCTCTCATCATATAGGCAAATTCATCACTGTATCGTTGGTCAGTACATCCAAAGATGATATCATCAACATATATTTGGCACACAAACAGTTCACCATCATAAGATTTAGTAAACAGAGTGGGATCGAGTGAACCGGGTGTGAAGCCTTTCATCATGAAGAATTTCTTCAATGTATCATACCACGCCCGTGGGGCCTGCTTGAGTCAATAGAGGGCCTTATTAAGTCTGAAGACTTTGTCAGGATGTTTTGGATCTTCAAAACCTGGGGGTTGAGCAACATATACTTCTTCCTCAAGCTTACCATTGAGGAATGCACTTTTCACATCCATTTGGTGTAAGATGATATCATGATGGTTAGCATAAGCAAGCAATATGCGAATAGCCTCAAGTCTAGCAACAGGTGCAAAAGTTTCATCGAAAATCAATTCCTTCAACCTGTGTGTAGCCTTGAGCTACTAGTCATGCCTTATTCCTCACCACGACACCATTTTCATCTTGCATGTTGCGGTAGATCCACTTTGTGCCAATGATGTTATGCTTGCGAGGATCGGGATGATTGACTAGTTCCCATACGTTGTTGAGCTTGAACTGATGTAATTCTTCTTGCATGGCCTAAATCCACTCAGGCTCCAGAAATGCTTCATCTACCTTAGTGGGCTCTGTGATAGAGACAAAAGCAAAGTGCCCACAAAAGTTAGATAGATGTGAAGCTTTTGAGCGTGTGAGAGGACCTGTTGCTCTAATGTCATCGATGATCTTCTCCACTTGCACTTCTTTTGCAACGCGAGGGTGAGCTGGTTGTCGTTGAGGAATTTGATTAGCATTTTCTTCAGCATCAATTTCCTCAGCATTTTCTTCAGGTGCATCAGCTCGACGTTCTTCATGTTCTGGAATGAATTCTTCAGCAGATTCTTCAGTAGGAATGACATCTTCAGTAGCCTTGTGCTTGATAGAATCCTCAGGTGCTAGTTCATCTAACACAGAAGGTAGGTGCTCTCTTTGCGAGCCATTAGTTTCGTCGAACCGCACATCTACAGTTTCAACAATCTTGTGAAGAACATTGTTGAAGACTCTGTAGGTGTGCGAGTCCTTTCGGTAACCAAGCATGAAACCTTCATGTGCTTTCGGTGCAAATTTAGAGTTGTGATGAGGATCTCTAATCCAGCATTTAGCACCAAAGACTTTGAAATAACTCACATTGGGTTTCTTGTCAGTGAGGAGTTCATAGGCAGTCTTCTTGAAGAATTTGTGAAGATACACTCTGTTGATGATATGGCATGCAGTATCAATTGCATCAACCCAGAAACGACGAGGGGTTTTGTATTTATCGAGCATAGTGCGAGCCATCTCAGCAAGAGTCCTGTTCTTGCGCTCCACGACGCCATTCTGTTGAGGAGTATAAGGAGCAGATAACTCATGAGTAATACCAAGTTCATCAAGATAGTCATCGAGACCCGAATTCTTGAACTCA
This sequence comes from Aegilops umbellulata, assembly GCA_032464435.1. Lineage (NCBI taxonomy): Eukaryota > Viridiplantae > Streptophyta > Magnoliopsida > Poales > Poaceae > Aegilops > Aegilops umbellulata. The sequence continues at coordinate 387,550,755 of CP136057.1, read as the reverse complement.
GTGCCATTGTCACTTCTGATGTGCTTAATCTTCACACCAAAGTTGGTTGAAGCCCTCGAGGAAAATCGTTTGAAGACTTCCTGCACTTTAGTTTTGTAAGAGACAAGGTGTACCCATGTGTAACGAGAGTAATCATCAACAATAACAAAGCCATATTGAGATGGTTCATTTGAAACAGAGGAATAATGATTAGGACCTAAGAGATCCATGTGAAGCAATTCGAATGGACGAGTAGTGGTCATGATAGTCTTCGCTGGATGCTTGGCCTTTGTCATCTTTCCAGCTTCACAGGCACCGCACAAGTGATCCTTGAGGAATTTGACATTCTCAATGCCAATAACATGCTTCTTCTTCGCAAGCGTGTTCAAATTCCTCATGCCTGCATGACCAAGTCATCGATGCCATAGCCATCCTTCTGAAGCTTTTGCAAGTAGGCACACGGCTGGTTGTGACTCTGCAGAGAAATCAACAATATACAAGTCTCATCTCCTAAAGCCTTCGAAGACTTTGGAATTGTCAGCTTCTATAATCACAACACAACGATACTTGCCAAAGACAACAACCATATCAAGATCACAAAGCATTGAGACAGACATAAGATTGTATCCTAAGGACTCAACAAGCATGACTTTGTCCATGTGTCGATCCTTTGTGATAGCAACCTTACCTAGACCCAATACCTGACTTTTGCTTTTATCAGCGAAGATGATATGCTTCATGTGTGACGCTAATAAGGGAGCATCCATCAACAGATTCCTGTCACCGGTCATGTGATTTGTACATCCACTATCAAGTACCCATTCAGTGGCTTTGGGTTGATCATCCTGCAGATGAATTAGTGCAACTTACGACCTCATATACTTTAGCAGTGAAGAATATGATATCACAATTCATCAGATCAATTTCATCAAGCAGTAAGACAGATAAAACAGAGGGAGGACGTGTGAAATGAAAGTTCATTTCATCATGATTAGCCTGCGTCCTTTCAGGCATTTTGTCAGGTCCCCAGCAAATTCTTCAGACGTTACAGCACGTCTGGAGACCTGACCCTGCAGAAGAAATTAGTTCTTTTTCTTCACCACCCACATATGAAGGGGTGGCAAAGAGTTCATCACTCTGCGAGCTCCATATGAAAATGGTGGCAAAGCAGCCAAACCATTTCGTTTCACATAAGAGGGGTTAGGGTAAGCATATGAATAAGCAGAGAAATTCTTCGAGGACTTATGAACATAATAATTTGAAGAATAATGCTCATATTCATATCCCTTGGCTCTTCCCTGTGAAACAGAGTTGTTAGCACGATGATGTTCATATGAGGACTTTGATCCATGTGAGGAATTTGATCCCCTTGAGGAATTTGGTCCGTATGAGGACTTGGATCCATATGAAGAATTTGGTCCATATGAGGAATTTGATCTGGGGTTCCTTTTCTTCACAGGTGGTGTCATGAGGACATTCACCTGAAGACTTTCAAGGCAACTTTTGGGAACCCAGATTTTCTTCATAGGGGAACCGTTCCTGCAGTTAGTGCCAACATATCTAGCAAATAATTCACCATTCTGATTTTTGAACAATTTATAGTTGGAGTCAAATGACTCATCAGAAGAATGAGAAGATTCACATGTAAAGCCAGATAAATTAGATGGATCAACAGGAGGTCCCTTTGCAGCAACCCATGAGGTTTTAGGGTACTGCTCAGGCTTCCAATATGTACCATCAGCATTGAGTTTCCTCTCAAAGGCAATACCCTCTTTCCTAGGGTTCCTGTTGAGGATCTTCTTTTTAAGCACATCACAAAGAGTCTGATGCCCTTTGAGGCTTTTGTACATGCCTGTCATGTACAATTCCTTCAGTCATGCATCGTCAGTAATACTAGCAATGTCCTCAGATGAGGAATTAGTGATAGCAGAGACAGGTGAAGAATTTGTAACATTTGAAGCATTTGAACATTCAGGTGACGAATTAGCAGATTCTCGTTCAATGCATTTTAGGCATGGAGGAATGAATTCTTCCTGAGCAGCGCTGATTTGTTGAGCAAGTAATGAATTGCGCTCCTTCTGAAGATCTTCATAACTCACTCTCATCTTCTCAAAATCAGACAGGAGAGAGTTATGCTGATCTTGAAGAGAGTCATGCTTGGAATGGAGTCTCTGAAGACTTTCAGCCAAGGCTTGTGATTGATCCATTTCTTCACCCAACATATCATTGCTCTTACTAAGCATATCATTAGCTTTTTGCAAAGCTCTTTGTTGTTTTGCGGCAAGGGAAGCAAGTTTGACATAACTGGGTCCAAATTCATCACCAAATTCTTCATCACTAGACTCAGATAGGTAGCATTCAGTTACCTCAGCACTTTTTGCCATAAGGCATGAAGTAGAGGATGATGATTCTGGTTCGAATGTCATCGATTTGAGCGATTCCTTGAAATCCTCAAATCAAGAATCATGACGGGTTCGATGGCCTTCATAGACATCAGAGAGACGGTCCCAGACAAGCTTCGCCTGATCGAGATGCATGATGTTTCTGAACTAGTTTCAAGACAGACTGGAGCAGATGACGGCCTTCGCAGTGAGATTGAGTTGAGTGTACTTGCGAATGTCATCAGCTTCTGCCATCTTGCACAGATCGGTCAGACCAATCTCAGTGACGGTCCATAGCTCGCTGTCCATCACCATGAGACGCTTCTTCATCATAGCCTTCCATTTGGGATACTCGTGACCGTCAAAGATGGGGCACGGCACTTTCTTCATATCTGTGGTCGACATAACTAAAACTCCAGGCGGTTAAACCAAAATCACACAGAACAAGGGAGTACCTCGCTCTGATACCAATTGAAAGTGCGTTATATCGACTAGAGGGGGGGTGAATAGGCGATGTTTATGAAATTCTTCACTGAGGAATTTGCTAGTGAGGAAATTCCTTAGCGAAGAACTACTAGCAGCGGAATAAGTACTCAGAGGTAAACATAGCAGAATACATGCATGGTCATCATGATGAAATGAAGACACAGACAGAGTACAGAAAGCGTAAACACAGGATAGCACAATGTGAAGACAAACAGACTGAAGAAATTGAACTGAGGAAATTGAGAAAGTCTTCAGTCAAAGTCTTCAAACATAGATATGAACAAGCATACAACACAGTAATGAGGAAATGAAAGTGTTGAGGAAATAGAACCAATAAGCTTGGTGAAGACAATGATTTGGTAGACCAGTTCCAACAGCTGTCTCAGTTGTACATCTGGTTGGAGCGGCTGAGTATTTAAACTCGAGGACACCTAGTCCCGGACACACAGTCCTCACCGTATTCTCCTTGAGCTAAGGACACACAGTCCTCGCCCAATCACTCGTGGTAAGTCTTCAGGTGACTTCCAAACCTTCACAGACTTGGTCACTCGGCGATCCACAATTCCTCTTGGATGCTCTAGACCTTGACGCCTAACCGTCTGGAAGAAGCACAGTCTTCAAAGGTAACAAGCGTCGGATCCACGCAGGATCAATCTCTTCAGTGATGCTCAATCACTTTGGGTTTGTAGGTGTTTTGGGTTTGGGTTTGGATTTTCCTCACTTGATGATTTTCGCTCAAAGTCCTCGGAGGATGGGTTGCTCTCAAATGACAAGTGTCAAGTTCTCGCGGAGCAGCCAACCAGCTAGTGGTTGTAGGGGGGCGGCTATTTATAGCCTAGGGAGAAGCCCGACATGATAAAACATAAATGCCCTTCAATGATATGACCGTTGGATGGATAAGATATTTTGGGACAGCTGGCGCGTAGCACAGCAACGGTCGGAAATTTGAGGTTCAAATTCCTCAGGGCTATCATGTTCCTCATAGTGTAGGCAATTCGCACTGGCGAATTCCTAACTCCTCAGTCAGAGCAAAGTCCTCAGTGACCAGAAGAACTGCGTCTCTGTCACTGAAGAAATTGACTGAACTGTATGAGATTTCCAATGGCTTCACTCGAAGGGATTGGTAGATGTAGGATTTGAGATGAGCATCACTTGGAAATTTTCTCCTTAGTATTTCCTCGACCCCCTTTAACAGTACGGTGTTTCCTATGACTCAAGAAAGAGAAAATGAAACTACGAAAACAAAAGTCTTCACGCTTCATGTTCCTCGAATGAATACCAAGTCTTCAAGGTCACACCAATTTCTTCACTTTCAAAGTCTTCAGAAAGTCTGTCACATCCCTAGCTAGGCCATGCATTAGAGTGTGCATCATGTTTACATTCTATTAATTCTGAAATGGGAAATGCCAGAATTTTCTAGGTCAACAGAAGGTTTTTGAATTAACACATAAGTATTTGAATTTGGGCATTTAAAATTTATAAAAATATTTTAAATGTTCAAATATTCTCAAACAGAAATGTTTCATGTTGTCTATATTTTAAATAGCAAACATGAGCAGTTTGGGGATTTTTGGAGTTGTTTAAGTATTTTAAATAAGTCCACAAAGTTGCAGAAATAATAGAAAAAGAAAACAGTTAAACAGAGAAAAACTAACCTGGACGTTACCCACCTGCCGGCCCACCTGGCGGCCCAGCACTGTGCTGGCCCGCGCCAGCCAGCTGCTTCGTCCCCGCCAGGCAGGCAGGGAGCTGACGCCGGCGAGCGCGAGCTCGCCACGGCGTCACCTGCTCGCCGCTTCGCCGCCCGACGCGCTGGACGTCCTCCACGTCGCGCCCTCGACCCCGTGGACACCTCACTTCTCCCCCTGGCTCTCTCTCTCGCTCTCCAGCGCCATGGCCGCCGCACCCGTCGCCGCTCCGCCGCCATAGCTGCGCCCACCGTTGCCCCCTCGCCCCGCTGACCTGCCCAGAGGCTCCGCCACTTCGCCCTCGCCCTCCCCACCGAGCCACGCCTCGCCGGAGGCCCTGCATCGCCGCCATCAGCTCGTCTCCGACCCCGGTGCCCGCCGGCCGCCATTCTTCGATTCGCGCCGCTCCGTTCGCCCCCGAGCCCGCTGAGCTGCTCGTCGACCTCCCTGTGAGCTCCCGCACCTTCTCCCCCTCCTCCCATGCCTGCTAGCTCGCCGTAGCGCCCGTCCCCGACGAGCCCGAGAGCTTGGCTCCGTCGGCCATGTCGCCGCCGCGGCCATAGCCCCTGCCAACCGCGCCAGAGCGCGTCAACGTGTTCCTGGAGCCCCCAGGAGGCCAACGCACTACCGCACGCGCCTCGCCGTGCCCCGCAGCCCCGGTTCCACCTTCACCCGAGCCCCGGCGCCGCCAAACTCGTCGCCGGCGCCAACTCCGGCCACCCCGACCCCAACTGACTCCACCAGTAGTCGCGGTTCGTTCCCAGGAGTGCGCTGATGCCTTCGGCGCCTCATTTGGTGGCCGGAATGGCCATTTCCACTCTGCTCCGCCGCGTCTGGCCTCGCCGGCGGCTAGACGCCGGCGAGTTGACCCTAACCGTTGACTTGTGGACCCAGTTGACTCCTCTGAGTCTATGACATGTGGGCCCCGACTGCTAATTAATCCAGGATTTAAAAAAATAATCTAATCTGTTAAGTTAATGACCCTGACACGCGGGACCCACGTGTCAGGTTTGACCTGGACCGGTCTGTTGACCTGCTGAGGTCAGCATGACCTCATGCTGACGCAATTAGTTATTTTTGCTGGATTTATTTTTATACAGGAAAATCCAGAAAATAGCTCAAACTTCAAAAATTCATAAAAAATTATCTGTAGCTCCAAATGCAAAGTTCTATATATGAAAAATTATCAGAAAAATCCAATCTATCCAATGGAACTGGTTTCATGCATGTTAAAACAAGTTAAACCCACTGTTTAGGCATTATAAGGTATTGCACTAATATGATCTTATAAATGCACTACCATTTGAACCTTTGGTTCAAATAGGGTCATTTCCTTCTAGTTTAACTTGCACAAGACCAGGACACATTCATATTGCTATGTCATTGCATGCATCATATTGTTGCATATCGTCATGTATTGATTGTGTTGCAATGTGTCATTCGTGGTAGGTTCTGCCTCCGAGGATATCTCCGAGTATCCAGTTGAAGGGCAGTATCCCACCACCACTCCATCAGGCAAGCAAACCATTGATCATTCCGATACAAACCCATGTTCTCGCTTCTGCTCTCGTTTACTGCATTAAGACAACGCGTTTCAAACTGCTGTGTGTTGCGGTAGTTGAACCCACTTCCTTTGCATGACCTGTCATTGCCACAGTAACTAGATGAAACCCACTAGCATGTGTAGGAGTTGATTGAGCCAATACATGTGTGTGAGTGTTCCTACCATGCTATGCTTGCTATGCTTAGAGTTGTGTCAGGTCTGGCTCATCGGGATGATGAACTGGAGTGAAAGGTTGTGTCGGTGACAAGAGTGAGGTGTTGAACACGATTTGGTAAAGGAATCGATGAGAGGCCATGTAGGAGTACATGGTGGGTTGTTTCATTGAGGCCGTCCCTAGGAACTGAGTTCTGTGTTTGTGATCCATGATACAGTTACTACCACACATTGGGATCCTTAATTGACTCTCTCGGCTTCTTGATCACGCTTGTCCTTGTCCAGGAGTTGCAAAGTAGTTCTGGTGTTTGTAGTATGCTGGGGGCCGCACGCGGTGCTGACCATCGGGGTGGGCTGTGTTGCGGTAGGCACGTGGCACGGTGTACCGACTCGCCCGTTTGGTGTCTCGGGAACCCTGTTCACATCGTTCGGGGCCGTTAGTGGAAACCTCGGCCGGACTCCCTGCGGATGGAACCCGAATAGGCGATAAACCTGGACTAGAGACTTGAGTGTTTAGGTAGGCCGTGGCCGACACCCTCGCTGGGCTTCCGCTTGAAGGTTGCCGAGTACATGTCGTGTAAACGGCGATAAGTGGTGAGAGCGTGTGTGAAGAAGTACACCCCTGCAGGGTTAACATCATCTATTCGAATAGCCGTGTCCGCGGTAATGGACTTCTGGGTTGCCTATATCAGTTCATAGACAAGTTAAATGGATACTTCTAAAAATCTCAAGATAAGTGTGAGTACCGCGGATGGCCCTCTCGTGGGATGGCGAGAGAGGATCCACGGTGGAGTATTGTGTTGGTGTTAGTGGACTCGTGTGCGACAAATGTTTTACAAGTGGTGTCTATCGTAGGATAGCTTAGCCAAGGGTCAAAGCTGGCTTGCTGCAATAACCCCACTACCTTCTTGAGAATGTGCATGTATAGTAGGTTCCTGTTGTAAGACTTGCTGAGTACCTCCGTACTCATGTTGCTTTAATCATGTTTTTCAGACGACTGCACCAACCCCTCTGATGGGTTCTATATAGACCTCGACGTTGACGAGTGACTTATCACCCAGGTGGTGATCCAAGACTGGTGAAGGGTCTTTGTAGATAGACAGGCTTCGTCAAGCCTTCTTTCTTTCTAGTGTCTGTACTCAGACTACTTTGCTTCCGCATGTGCTTGTATGTTTGTATGACTTGAGTGTTGGGTCATGTGACCCCTATCTGTATGAATGATATGTATGGCTCCTCGGAGCCTTCTAAATAAAGTACTTGAGTCGTAGAGTACTGTTGTGATGCCATGTTGTATTTACTCATATCGGGCATATTGTGTGTATGATTGAAATGCTTGGTATGAGTGGGATCCGACTATCTAGTTGTTTATCCTTGGCAGCCTTTCATATGGGGAAATGTAAATCTTGTGCTTCTGAGCGATAGTAGTCCGCTACAGCCCGGTTCACCGGAGTCCTGCTAGCCCAGCACTACTGCTTGGACACTTGACTGGCCGGCATGTGTTTCACGTCGTTCCTATGTCTGTCCCTTCGGGGAAATGTCACGCGCTGATATTCGGAGTCCTGGCTAGCCTGCTACAGCCCGGGTTACCGGAGTCCTGTTAGCCCAGTGCTACAGCCCGAATAGATACGTTGATGACCGACATGTTCGATGTGATTCATGTATGCCTGTCCTCATAGGCTAGCGCCGCTTTGGGTTCACGACTAGCCATGTCGGCCCGGGTTCTCTGTCATATGGATGCTAGCGACACTATCATATACGTGAGCCAAAAGGCGCAAACGGCCCCGGGCCAGGTAAGGTGGCACCCGTGGGAGTACCGTGCGTGAGGCCGCAAAGTGATATGATGTGTTACACGCTGGATCGATGTGGCTTAGGATCGGGGTCCTGACAGCGTTGGCATCAGAGCCGGACTGCCTGTAGGTTCGCTAAGCCAAACTGGTCGATGTCGAGTCTAGAAATGCTTTAGTTATATGTAGGGGAATTGATTGTGGGAGGGAACGTAAGGCTCTTTTACTCCTTTACCTTATGCCCTCTATTCTGAGTCATTCTCTTCTCATTCTACGTGGGTTAAGGAACTAGGCTCTTTTCTCTCTATCAGGTTCACGTGTTACTAAATCCGTAGTAACTTATAGGATTGTTGGATACAACCCAGTTCAGTTCTACTAAAGTTTAGTATGTTACCAATTGAACCAGAACCTTGATATGTTGTTGTTGAGTGGTTTCGCAAACTGTTGTGGATGTCTCAATTCCTTTTCTGAGCATTTACAGCCGTTATGCTGTCCAATTTCATCCAGAAATTCTAATGCCTTTGCACTATTTTGTGCTTTCAGATGGCTACCCGTCCCCAAAACCAAGTGGTTCGTCTGACCCGTTGCATCGGTGTATGTGGTCATACCGCCATGTTGGTTCGAGTGATGGTTGAGGCAGGTTACCGATGGTACCCCGAATACACCGTCGAAGAACAGTTTAGAGATTTCAACCAGAGCCAATATCTGTGCACGGTTAGGATATATCCATCTTATCCCGGAGCCACGGAACCACTCCATTGTTCTTATGGACTCGGGATCACTATTGGGATGTCCGTTCAAGATGCAGCCTACTCGATGATGACCATTATGCGAGCTAGAACTGCCTTGTTGAGCAACACTGATTTTCGCTACATGCCAGCATCCCTCCCTGGGGCGCATGGTTACCTCCAGGGCATGTACAGTGATGCATCCCATGAGGACTCACTCCTTTGCACCACTACTGAGATGTTGGAAGATAAGGACCGTGAAAACCGGGCCTTGCGTATGGAGCTCTTTAATGCTCGTGCCGATCATTGGGCCACCTTGACGAGGTTTGCACCTGCTGTGCAAGCCGGATACATGGATACGAGAGACTTGTATCCTGTGCGGGCTAGTCTGCCAGACTTTATGGAATGGCGTGAGGTGGGAGGCATCACCCCTCCTCGTGGGCCTCTGCTACCGCCATCTGTTGGACCGAGGCCGCATCCAAGTCCCTATGGTCCACAAGCACCGCAGCACCGTCTGTTTCCAGATGACCATGTTCCGCTTCCAGGTCTGGGTGGTGACTTCTATGAGGACTTCTACGGAGCCGCCTGAGCTGGTAGTAGTCTCGCTAGTATTGTAACAGTTGTATGTCCACCGTCCTGCGTGACCCGTGGAATATGACTTAGTGTGTATCAATTCCGGAGGTGTAGAAAAATAATGTTTAGGAGCTTGGAATGCCTCCGATGAGATGTAACGTCTGTCGTCTTAGTTGTACTTCAGCTTGAGCTTGTACTAAACTATGTATGACGTGTATGACCGTTGGTATATATATGGCAGTTTCTATATTACCATGTCATACGGATGATCATCTCTGCATTCCTTGTTATCCATTACATTCCGCACTTCCTTGGCCAGATTTTGCCATCCTGGTTTAAATCATTGTTTTGTTTTCCCAGGATGGTCAACACCCGCAGCAACCCTGCTGCTTCGGAGCAGGGAGAAGCTAGTGCACCTAGAGAGGAAAGTCTGCCTCAACCACCTTCTCTGGCCGAAGTGATGCTGGAGGCAGAGCGCAACAGGCGCGACACCAACCGCTTGTTAGAGCGGATTGAACAAAACACTGCACGTCAGCAAAGGGTCAATCCAGTGTCCATCAATGACTTTGTCAAGCTGTACCCGCCAAAGTTCAATCATTCCATCGAACCTCTCGATGCGGATGACTGGCTCCGCAGCATCGCCCACAAGCTACGTTCTGCCAACGTGGCTGAAGATGATAAAGTCACCTTTGCTGCCTATCACCTCGAAGGCCCTGCCAGCCTTTGGTGGGAGAATTATGAGGCTATGCGTCCGGTCGGCCAACTCACTACTTGGGCTGATTTCAGTGCCGCTTTCCGTGAGCATCATATCCCGGAAGGTCTTATGGACCGCAAGAGGGAGGAGTTCTGTAACTTCACCCAGGGGAAGCTGACTGGATCCATACAGTCGCGAGTTTGGGAAGCTTGCACGCTATGCTCCCGAAGAGGTATCCACCGATGCCAAGAAGCAGGCAAGGTTCCGCAAGGGACTTAGCCCTGAGCTCCGACGTGACCTTCGTCTGCATGAATGCATTTCTTTTCCGAAGCTAGTCAATAAGGCCATCAGTGCCGAGACGGGGCAGAATGATTTTGAAGCTTCACGCAAGCACTCCCGTGACTATGGATCTTCATCCGGTTCTGGATCACAGAAGCGCCGGGTCTGGATTCCAAATTCTGCTATGCCACCCAGGTATACTCCGAGGCCATCCTTTGAGGCGCCTCGTTCCAATCAACAGTATGTGCCGCCCAAGACTTTTGGTGGCCCCACTGCCAATACTGCTCCACGCCCCAATATAACAACTTGCTTCAAGTGTGGTGAGCCGGGCCACTACATCCGTGAGTGTCCCCAGAACAACCCCAGCCAGTTCGGAAAGTCTGTTGGCCGTGGTAAGTCAACAGCAAAAGTGCTTGTCGCCAAGCCAGCCACCACTGCTCGTGGCCATGTCAACTACGTGTCAGCTGAAGAGACTCAAGAGGACCCCAACGTCGTTCTCGGTACGCTCCTTGTTAATTGCCATCCGGCAACTGTTCTCTTTGATACTGGAGCATCTCATTCATTTATTTCTGAGAGCTATGCTCGATTGCACAATACTACCTTTTGTGACATGCCCACCTCCATGGTAATTCAAACCCCTGGTTCTAAGTGGCAAACCTCTAGAATCAGCCATGGAAATGAAATTCTTGTCGACAGATTGGTTTTTCTCGCGTCACTAATAGCTCTCAAGTCTTCAGACATTAACATCATCTTGGGTATGGACTGGATGTCAGCTCATTACGCCAAGATTGACTGCTCAACTAGAACTGTCCAACTTACCCATCCATCGGGCAAGACAGTCAATGTTTTGACCCGAGTATCGGAGCGTCAGCTCTACTCTCTAAATGCCAATCCCCTTCCAGACCTCGAAGATATTCCGGTAGTCCGTGACTTCCCGGATGTCTTTCCAGAGGAACTGCCAGGTGTTCCACCTGACAGAGATGTCGAGTTCGTGATAGACCTTGTCCCAGGAACCGTCCCAATCTCTAGAAGACCTTATAAGATGGCACCCCTAGAACTAGCTGAGCTTAAGAAACAACTCGATGAGTCCTTGCAAAAGGGTTTCATCCGTCCTAGTTCATCTCCATGGGCTTGCCCCGTCCTCTTCGTCAAGAAGAAGGATGGAACGGATCGGATGGTTGTGGATTACCGACCTGTCAATTTGGTCACTATCAAGAACAAGTATCCGCTCCCTAGGATCAACGATCTGTATGACCAGCTCGCTGGATCCTCAGTCTTTTCCAAAATGGATTTGAGGTTGGGCTACCATCAAATCAAAATCAAGAACGGGGACATTCCCAAAACGGCCTTTGTCACTCGTTACGGCCAATACGAGTACACCGTCATGTCCTTCGGTTTAACCAATGCTCCAGCCACCTTCTCTCGGTTAATGAATTCGATCTTCATGGAGTACTTGGATAAATTCGTTGTGGTTTACCTCGATGATATACTCATCTACTCCAAGAATGAGGAAGAACATGCCGAACATCTAAGGCTAGTATTGATGAAACTTCGAGAGCATCGCCTTTATGCCAAATTCTCCAAGTGCGAATTCTGGTTGCCAGAAGTGACCTATCTGGGCCATGTAATCTCTGGCAAGGGCATTGCTGTCAATCCCGAGCGAGTTCAAGCCGTCCTTGACTGGACTCCACCTGAAACTGTCAAGCAAGTTCGGAGTTTTCTTGGGTTAGCGAGCTATTGTCGCCGCTTCGTCGAGAATTTCTCCAAGGTTGCTAAGCCTCTAACTGAACTCCTCAAGAAAGATAAAAAGTTCGAGTGGACCCCACAGTGCGAGTTCAGCTTTCAGGAACTGAAAAGACGCCTGACGTCTGCTCCCGTACTGGTACCACCAGATTTCTCCAAGGACTTTGTTATCTATTGCGACGCCTCGCGACAAGGACTAGGTTGCATACTCATGCAAGATCGTCATGTGATTGCCTACGCATCTCGACAGTTGCGTCCACATGAGGATAATTATCCTACTCATGATCTAGAGCTTGCAGCAGTAGTCCATGCACTCAAAACCTGGCGACATTACCTTTTGGGTAATCGTTGCGAAATCTACACTGATCACCAAAGTCTGAAATATATATTCACCCAACCGGATTTGAATCTCAGGCAAAGACGTTGGGTCGAGTTGATCTCGGATTACGACTTAGGAATAACTTACACCCCAGGCAAAGCCAATGTCATGGCTGATGCACTAAGTCGTAAATCTTATTGTAACAACTTGATGTTGCAACAAGGTCAACCCCTTCTCCACGAGGAATTTCATAAACTTAACCTTCACATTGTTCCTCGAGGGTTCCTTTCCACCCTGGTGGCGAAACCTAACCTTACGGATCAAATCATTACCGCTCAGCGGTATGATAGAGGGATATCTCGGATTAAGGAAAACATCGCTAGCGGAGTTGCTAAATGTTTTTCCATGGATGAACGAGGTGTTGTCTTCTTCGAGAACCGCTTGGTGGTTCCCAAGAAGCAACATTTACGACAATTGATTCTTAAGGAAGCTCATGAATCCCCTCTCACCATTCATCCCGGTAGCACTAAGATGTATCAAGACCTACGCCAGAGGTTTTGGTGGACTAGGATGAAGAGAGAAATCGCTCAATACGTTGCTAATTGCGACGTCTGTCGTCATGTTAAAGCAGAGCATCAACGGCCTGCTGGCACCCTTCAACCATTGGAGATTCCTGAATGGAAATGGGATAAAATCGGTATGGATTTCATTACCGGGTTTCCCAGAACCAAAAGAGGGAATAATGCTATCTTCGTTGTTGTCGATCGTCTTTCCAAAGTAGCCCACTTCTTACCTGTTCGCGAGAGTATAACCGCTAGCCAGCTAGCGGATTTGTACATCTCTCGAATAGTATCTCTCCATGGTGTTCCATTGGAAATTAATTCAGACCGTGGAAGTCTTTTCACCTCTCGATTTTGGGAAAGTTTCCAAAATGCTATGGGAACTCGTCTCTCCTTTAGCACCGCCTTCCATCCGCAATCAAGTGGTCAAGTAGAACGAGTCAATCAAATTCTGGAGGATATGCTCCGAGCTTCTGTCATCTCTTTCGGTATGGATTGGGAGAAGTGTCTACCATTCGCCGAGTTCGCTTATAACAACAGTTATCAAGCTAGCTTGGGTAAAGCTCCTTTCGAAGTTCTTTATGGACGAAAATGTCGGACGCCTCTTAACTGGTCAGAAACCGGCGAGAGACAACTCTTTGACCCGGACATGATCCAGGATGCAGAAGAGCAGGTTCGCATTATTCGTGAGAAGTTGAAAACCGCCCAATCCCGGCAAAAGAGTCAGTACGACCGCAAGCATAAACCCATGGCTTATGAAGTCGGCGAGATGGCTTACCTTCGGGTTACACCTTTAAAGGGAACCCATCGATTCGGTATCAAAGGCAAATTGGCTCCTCGTTACATTGGACCCTTTCGCATTCTTGCCAAACGAGGGGAAGTTGCCTACCAACTGGAACTACCTCCGCATCTCTCCAGAGTTCATGATGTCTTCCATGTTTCTCAACTCAGGCGTTGCTTCGCGGATCCTATCCGTGGAGTGGACCACGAAACGCTTGATCTCCAAGATAACCTCACTTATCGGGAATACCCCGTTCGTATCCTTGATCAAGCCGAGCGTACCACTCGACGCCACAATATCAAGTTTCTCAAGGTTCAATGGTCACACCATTCCGAGCAAGAGGCTACCTGGGAAAGGGAGGATCGTCTTCGACTTGAGTACCCCGCCTTCTTTCCGGAGGAACCTAAATCTCGGGACGAGATTCTTTTGAGTGGGGGTGAGTTGTCACATCCCTAGCTAGGCCATGCATTAGAGTGTGCATCATGTTTACATTCTATTAATTCTGAAATGGGAAATGCCAGAACCCCCAACACACCCTTCCCCCCCCCCCTGGAAATAACTAGGGTTTACTAAAATCTTTTTCAATGAACCTGAAATGCCCTTCTGAAATGTTCACCCCCTTTGTTTTGGGTTTAAACCTTTGACAAAAGTGGTGCACAATTTTCTAGGTCAACAGAAGGTTTTTGAATTAACACATAAGTATTTGAATTTGGGCATTTAAAATTTATAAAAATATTTTAAATGTTCAAATATTCTCAAACAGAAATGTTTCATGTTGTCTATATTTTAAATAGCAAACATGAGCAGTTTGGGGATTTTTGGAGTTGTTTAAGTATTTTAAATAAGTCCACAAAGTTGCAGAAATAATAGAAAAAGAAAACAGTTAAACAGAGAAAAACTAACCTGGACGTTACCCACCTGCCGGCCCACCTGGCGGCCCAGCACTGTGCTGGCCCGCGCCAGCCAGCTGCTTCGTCCCCGCCAGGCAGGCAGGGAGCTGACGCCGGCGAGCGCGAGCTCGCCACGGCGTCACCTGCTCGCCGCTTCGCCGCCCGACGCGCTGGACGTCCTCCACGTCGCGCCCTCGACCCCGTGGACACCTCACTTCTCCCCCTGGCTCTCTCTCTCGCTCTCCAGCGCCATGGCCGCCGCACCCGTCGCCGCTCCGCCGCCATAGCTGCGCCCACCGTTGCCCCCTCGCCCCGCTGACCTGCCCAGAGGCTCCGCCACTTCGCCCTCGCCCTCCCCACCGAGCCACGCCTCGCCGGAGGCCCTGCATCGCCGCCATCAGCTCGTCTCCGACCCCGGTGCCCGCCGGCCGCCATTCTTCGATTCGCGCCGCTCCGTTCGCCCCCGAGCCCGCTGAGCTGCTCGTCGACCTCCCTGTGAGCTCCCGCACCTTCTCCCCCTCCTCCCATGCCTGCTAGCTCGCCGTAGCGCCCGTCCCCGACGAGCCCGAGAGCTTGGCTCCGTCGGCCATGTCGCCGCCGCGGCCATAGCCCCTGCCAACCGCGCCAGAGCGCGTCAACGTGTTCCTGGAGCCCCCAGGAGGCCAACGCACTACCGCACGCGCCTCGCCGTGCCCCGCAGCCCCGGTTCCACCTTCACCCGAGCCCCGGCGCCGCCAAACTCGTCGCCGGCGCCAACTCCGGCCACCCCGACCCCAACTGACTCCACCAGTAGTCGCGGTTCGTTCCCAGGAGTGCGCTGATGCCTTCCGCGCCTCATTTGGTGGCCGGAATGGCCATTTCCACTCTGCTCCGCCGCGTCTGGCCTCGCCGGCGGCTAGACGCCGGCGAGTTGACCCTAACCGTTGACTTGTGGACCCAGTTGACTCCTCTGAGTCTATGACATGTGGGCCCCGACTGCTAATTAATCCAGGATTTAAAAAAATAATCTAATCTGTTAAGTTAATGACCCTGACACGCGGGACCCACGTGTCAGGTTTGACCTGGACCGGTCTGTTGACCTGCTGAGGTCAGCATGACCTCATGCTGACGCAATTAGTTATTTTTGCTGGATTTATTTTTATACAGGAAAATCCAGAAAATAGCTCAAACTTCAAAAATTCATAAAAAATTATCTGTAGCTCCAAATGCAAAGTTCTATATATGAAAAATTATCAGAAAAATCCAATCTATCCAATGGAACTGGTTTCATGCATGTTAAAACAAGTTAAACCCACTGTTTAGGAATTATAAGGTATTGCACTAATATGATCTTATAAATGCACTACCATTTGAACCTTTGGTTCAAATAGGGTCATTTCCTTCTAGTTTAACTTGCACAAGACCAGGACACATTCATATTGCTATGTCATTGCATGCATCATATTGTTGCATATCGTCATGTATTGATTGTGTTGCAATGTGTCATTCGTGGTAGGTTCTGCCTCCGAGGATATCTCCGAGTATCCAGTTGAAGGGCAGTATCCCACCACCACTCCATCAGGCAAGCAAACCATTGATCATTCCGATACAAACCCATGTTCTCGCTTCTGCTCTCGTTTACTGCATTAAGACAACGCGTTTCAAACTGCTGTGTGTTGCGGTAGTTGAACCCACTTCCTTTGCATGACCTGTCATTGCCACAGTAACTAGATGAAACCCACTAGCATGTGTAGGAGTTGATTGAGCCAATACATGTGTGTGAGTGTTCCTACCATGCTATGCTTGCTATGCTTAGAGTTGTGTCAGGTCTGGCTCATCGGGATGATGAACTGGAGTGAAAGGTTGTGTCGGTGACAAGAGTGAGGTGTTGAACACGATTTGGTAAAGGAATCGATGAGAGGCCATGTAGGAGTACATGGTGGGTTGTTTCATTGAGGCCGTCCCTAGGAACTGAGTTCTGTGTTTGTGATCCATGATACAGTTACTACCACACATTGGGATCCTTAATTGACTCTCTCGGCTTCTTGATCACGCTTGTCCTTGTCCAGGAGTTGCAAAGTAGTTCTGGTGTTTGTAGTATGCTGGGGGCCGCACGCGGTGCTGACCATCGGGGTGGGCTGTGTTGCGGTAGGCACGTGGCACGGTGTACCGACTCGCCCGTTTGGTGTCTCGGGAACCCTGTTCACATCGTTCGGGGCCGTTAGTGGAAACCTCGGCCGGACTCCCTGCGGATGGAACCCGAATAGGCGATAAACCTGGACTAGAGACTTGAGTGTTTAGGTAGGTCGTGGCCGACACCCTCGCTGGGCTTCCGCTTGAAGGTTGCCGAGTACATGTCGTGTAAACGGCGATAAGTGGTGAGAGCGTGTGTGAAGAAGTACACCCCTGCAGGGTTAACATCATCTATTCGAATAGCCGTGTCCGCGGTAATGGACTTCTGGGTTGCCTATATCAGTTCATAGACAAGTTAAATGGATACTTCTAAAAATCTCAAGATAAGTGTGAGTACCGCGGATGGCCCTCTCGTGGGATGGCGAGAGAGGATCCACGGTGGAGTATTGTGTTGGTGTTAGTGGACTCGTGTGCGACAAATGTTTTACAAGTGGTGTCTATCGTAGGATAGCTTAGCCAAGGGTCAAAGCTGGCTTGCTGCAATAACCCCACTACCTTCTTGAGAATGTGCATGTATAGTAGGTTCCTGTTGTAAGACTTGCTGAGTACCTCCGTACTCATGTTGCTTTAATCATGTTTTTCAGACGACTGCACCAACCCCTCTGATGGGTTCTATATAGACCTCGACGTTGACGAGTGACTTATCACCCAGGTGGTGATCCAAGACTGGTGAAGGGTCTTTGTAGATAGACAGGCTTCGTCAAGCCTTCTTTCTTTCTAGTGTCTGTACTCAGACTACTTTGCTTCCGCATGTGCTTGTATGTTTGTATGACTTGAGTGTTGGGTCATGTGACCCCTATCTGTATGAATGATATGTATGGCTCCTCGGAGCCTTCTAAATAAAGTACTTGAGTCGTAGAGTACTGTTGTGATGCCATGTTGTATTTACTCATATCGGGCATATTGTGTGTATGATTGAAATGCTTGGTATGAGTGGGATCCGACTATCTAGTTGTTTATCCTTGGCAGCCTTTCATATGGGGAAATGTAAGTCTTGTGCTTCTGAGCGATAGTAGTCCGCTACAGCCCGGTTCACCGGAGTCCTGCTAGCCCAGCACTACTGCTTGGACACTTGACTGGCCGGCATGTGTTTCACGTCGTTCCTATGTCTGTCCCTTCGGGGAAATGTCACGCGCTGATATTCGGAGTCCTGGCTAGCCTGCTACAGCCCGGGTTACCGGAGTCCTGTTAGCCCAGTGCTACAGCCCGAATAGATACGTTGATGACCGACATGTTCGATGTGATTCATGTATGCCTGTCCTCATAGGCTAGCGCCGCTTTGGGTTCACGACTAGCCATGTCGGCCCGGGTTCTCTGTCATATGGATGCTAGCGACACTATCATATACATGAGCCAAAAGGCGCAAACGGCCCCGGGCCAGGTAAGGTGGCACCCGTGGGAGTACCGTGCGTGAGGCCGCAAAGTGATATGATGTGTTACACGCTGGATCGATGTGGCTTAGGATCGGGGTCCTGACAAAGTCTTCAAAATATCAAAGTCTTCAAATGAAGAACTTCATTTTTAGGGGTCAACTTTCTTTGTAAATATCAAACTCCTCATAGACTTATAGACATGTGTACACTCATAAACGCATTAGATACTTAACCTATAAGTCTTCAATACACCAAAATCACTAAGGGGCACTAGATGCACTTACAGCGCTGCCCCCCCCCTCTCCTAGTCCAATTCGGACCAGAGGGGGAGGGGGTGTGCGGCCCACCCTGGCCGCCCCTCTCTCTCTCCACTAGGGCCCATAAGGCCCATCACTTCTCCCGAGGGGATTCCGGTAACCCTCTGGCACTCCGGTTTTCTCCGAAATCACCCAGAACACTTCCGGTGTCCGAATATAGCCGTCCAATATAACGATCTTTATGTCTCGACCATTTCGAGACTCCTCGTCATGTCCGTGATCACATCCGGGACTCCGAACAACCTTCGGTACATCAAAACATATAAACTCATAATGAAACTGTCATCGTAACGTTAAGCGTGCGGACCCTACGGTTCGAGAACAATGTAGACATGACCGAGACATGTCTCCGCTCAATAACCAATAGCGAAACCTGGATGCTCATATTGGCTCCTACATATTCTACGAAGATCTTTATCGGTCTGACCGCATAACAACATACGTTGTTCCCTTTGTCATCGGTACGTTACTTGCCCGAGATTCGATCATCGGTATCTCAATACCTAGTTCAATCTCGTTACCGGCATGTCTCTTTACTCGTTCTGTAATACATCATCTCGCAACTAACTCATTAGTTGCAATGCTTGCAAGGCTTATGTGATGTGCATTACCGAGAGGGCCCAGAGATACCTCTCCGACAATCGGAGTGACAAATCCTAATCTCGAAATACGCCAACCCAACATGTACCTTTGGAGACACCTGTAGAGCACCTTTATAATCACCTAGTTACGTTGTGATGTTTGGTAGCACACAAAGTGTTCCTCCGGTAAACGGGAGTTGCATAATCTCATAGTCATAGGAACATGTATAAGTCATGAAGAAAGCAATAGCAACATACTAAACGATCGGGTGCTAAGCTAATGGAATGGGTCATGTCAATCACATCATTCTCCTAATGATGTGATCCCATTAATCAAATGAAAACTCATGTCTATGGCTAGGAAACTTAACCATCTTTGATCAACGAGCTTGTCAAGTAGAGGCATACTAGTGACATACTATTTCTCTATGTATTCACACATGTATTATGTTTCCGGTTTAATACAATTCTAGCATGAATAATAAACATTTATCATGATATAAGGAAATAAATAATAACTTTATTATTGCCTCTAGGGCATATTTCCTTCAGTCTCCCACTTGCACTAGAGTCAATAATCTAGTTCACATCGCCATGTGATTTAACAGCAATAGTTCACATCACCATGTGATTAACACCCATAGTTCACATCGATATGTGATCAACACCCAAAGAGTACTAAGGTGTGATCATGTTTTGCTTGTGAGATAATTTTAGTCAACGGGTCTATCACATTTCAGATCCGTAAGTATTTTGCGAATTTCTATGTCAACAATGCTCTGCACGGAGCTACTCTAGCTAATTGCTCCCACTTTCAATATGTATCCAGATTGAGACATAGAATCATCTGGATCAGTGTCAAAACTTGTATCGACGTAACCCTTTACGACGAACCTTTTGTCACCTCCATAATAGAGAAACATATCCTTATTCCACTAAGGATAATTTTGACCGTTGTCCAGTGATGTACTCCTAGATCACTATTGTACTCCCTTGCTTAACACAGTGTAGGGTATACAATAGATCTGGTACACAGCATGGCATACTTTATAGAACCTATGGCTGAGGCATAGGGAATGACTTTCATTCTCTTTCTATCTTCTGTCGTGGTCGGGCTTTGAGTCTTACTCAATTTCACACCTTGTAACACAGGCAAGAAACTCTTTCTTTGAATGTTCTATTTTGTACTACTTCAAAATCTTGTCAAGGTATGTACTCATTGAAAAACACTTATCAAGCGTCTTGATCTATCTCTATAGATCTTAATGCTCAATGTGTAAGCAGCTTCACCGAGGTCTTTCTTTAAAAAAAACTTCTTTCAAAGACTCCTTTATGCTTTGCAGAATAATTCTACATTATTTCCGATCAACAATATGTCATTCACATATACTTATCAGAAATGTTGTAGTGCTCCCACTCACTTTCTTGTAAATACAGGTTTCACCGCAAGTCTGTATAAAACTATATGCTTTGATCAACTCATCAAAGCGTTATTCCAACTCTGAGATGCTTGCACCAGTCCATAGATGGATCACTGGAGCTTGCATATTTTGTTAGCACCTTTAAGATTGACAAAACTTATGGTTGCATCATATACAACTCTTCTTTAATAAATCCACTAAGGATTGCAGTTTTATTTATCCATTTGCCAGATTTCATAAAATGCGGTAATTGCTAACATGATTCAGACAGACTTCAAGCATCGATACGAGTGAGAAAATCTCATCGTAGTCAACACCTTGAACTTTGTCAAAAACCTTTTTCGACAAGTCTAGCGTTGTAGATAGTAACACTACTTTCAGCGTCCGTCTTCCTCTTGAAGATCCATTTAATCTCAATGGCTTGCCAAACATCGGGCAAGTCAACCAAAGTCCATACTTTGTTCTCATACATGGATCCTATCTCAGATTTCATGGCCTCAAGCCATTTTGCGGAATATGGGCTCACCATCGCTTCTTCATAGTTCGTAGGTTCATCATGATCTAGTAGCATGACTTCCAGAACAGGATTACCGTACCACTCTGGTGCGGATCTCATTCTGGTTATCCTACGAGATTCGGTAGTAACTTGATCTGAAGTTACATGATCATCATCATTAGCTTCCTCACTAATTGGTGTAGTAGTCATAGGAACAAATTTCTGTGATTAACTACTTTCCAATAAGGGAGAAGGTACAATTACCTTATCAAGTTATATTTTCCTCCCACTCACCTCTTTCAAGAGAAACTCCTTCTCTAGAAAGGATCCATTACAAGCAATGAATGTCTTGCCTTAGGATCTGTGATAGAAGGTGTACCCAACAGTATCCTTTGGGTATCCTATGAAGACATATTTCTCCGATTTGGGTTTAAGCTTATCAGGATGAAACCTTTTCATATAAGCATCACAACCCCAAACTTTCAAAAACGACAACTTTGGTTTCTTGCCAAACCACAGTTCAGATTGTGTCGTCTCAACGGACTTAGATGGTGCCCTTTTAACGTGAATGCAGCTGTCTCTAATGCATAACCCCAAAACGATAGTGGTAGATCGGTAAGAGACAGCATAGATTGCACTATATCCAATAAAGTACGGTTATGACGTTCGGACACACCATTATGCAGTGGTGTTCCAGGTGGCATGAGTTTGTGAAACCATTCCACATTGTTTTAATTGAAGACCAAACTCGTAACTCAAATATTTGTCTCCGCGATCAGATCGTAGAAACTTTATTTTCTTGTCACGATGATTTTCCACTTCACTCTGAAATTCTTTGAACTTTTCAAATGTTTCAGACTTATGTTTCATCAAGTAGATATACTCATATCTGCTCAAATCATCTGTGAAGTTCAGAAAATAACGATACTTGCCGTGAGCCTTAACACTCATCGGACCGCATACATCAGTATGTATTATTTCCAATAAGTCAGTTGCTCGCTCCATTGTTCCGGAGAACGGAGTTTTAGTCATCTTGCCCATGAGGCTTGGTTCGCAAGCATCAAGTGATTCATAATCAAGTGACTCCAAAAACCCATCAGCATGGAGTTTCTTCATGCGCTTTACACCAATATGACCTAAACGGCAGTGCCACAAATAAGTTGCACTATCATTATTAACTTTGCATATTTTGGTTTCAATATTATGAATATGTGTATCACTACGATCGAGATCCAACGAACCATTTTCATTGGGTGTGTAACCATATGGGTGTGTAACCATATAAGGTTTTATTCATGTAAACAGAACAACAATTTATTCTCTTACTTAAATGAATAACCGTATTGCAATAAACATGATCAAATCATATTCATGCTCAATGCAAACACCAAATAACACTTATTTAGGTTCAACACTAATCCCGAAAGTATAGGGAGTGTGCGATGATGATCATATCAATCTTGGAACCACTTCCAACACACATCGTCACTTCACCCTTAACTAGTCTCTGTTCATTCTGCAACTCCCGTTTCGAGTTACTACTCTTAGCAACTGAACCAGTATCAAATACCGAGGGGTTGCTACGAACACTAGTAAAATACACATCAATAATCTGTATATCAAATATACCTTTGTTCACTTTGCCATCCTTCTTATCCGCCAAATACTTGGGGCAGTTCCACTTCCAGTGACCAGACCCTTTGCAGTAGAAGCACTTAGTCTCAGGCTTAGGACCAGACTTGGGCTTCTTCACTTGAGCAGCAACTTGCTTGCCGTTCTTCTTGAAGTTCCCCTTTTTCCCTTTGCCCTTTTCTTGAAACTAGTGGTCTTGTCAACCATCAACACTTGATGTTTTTCTTGATTTCTACCTTCATCGATTTCAGCATCACGCAGAGCTTGGGAATCGTTTCCGTTATCCCTTGCATATTATAGTTCATCACGAAGTTCCACTAACTTGGTGATGGCGACTAGAGAATTCTGTCAATCACTATTTTATTTGGAAGATTAACTCCCACTTGATTCAAGCGATTGTAGTACCCAGACAATCTGAGCACATGCTCACTAGTTGAGCGATTCTCCTCCATATTTTAGCTATAGAACTTGTTGGAGACTTCATATCTCTCAACTCGGGTATTTGCTTGAAATATTAACTTCAACTCCTGGAACATCTCATATGGTCCATGACGTTCAAAACGTTTTTGAAGTCCCGATTCTAAGCCGTTAAGCATGGTGCACTAAACTATCAAGTAGTCATCGTATTGAGCTAGCCAAACGTTCATAACGTCTGCATCTGCTCCTGCAATAGGTCCATCACCTAGCGGTGCGTCAAGGACATAATTCTTCTGTGTAGCAATGAGGATAAACCTCAGATCACGGATCCAATCCGCATCATTGCTACTAACATATTTCAACACAATTTTCTCTAGGAACATATCAAAATAAACACAGGGAAGCAACAACGCGAGCTATTGATCTACAACATAGATATGCTAATACAAACAGGACTAAGTTCATGATAAGTTTAAGTTCAATTTAAACATATTACTTAAGAACTCCCACTTAGATAGACATCCCTCTAATCCTCTAAGTGATCACGTGATCCAAATCAACTAAACCATAACCGATCATCACATGAAATGGAGTAGTTTTGAATGGTGAACATCACTATGTTGATCATATCTACTATATGATTCATGCTCGAGCTTTCGGTCTCAGTGTTTCGAGGCCATATCTGCATATGCTAGACTCGTCAAGTTTAACCTGAGTATTCTGCGTGTGCAAAACTGGCTTGCACCCGTTGTAGATGGACGTAAAGCTTATCACACCCGATCATCACGTGGTGTCTGGGCACGACAAACTTTGGCAACGGTGCATACTCAGGGAGAACATTTTTATCTTGAAATGTAGTCAGAGATCATCTTATAATGCTACCGTCAATCAAAGCAAGATAAGATGCATAAAATATAAACATCACATGCAATCAATATAAGTGATATGATATGGCCATCATCATCTTGTGCTTGTGATCTCCATCTCCGAAGCATCATCATGATCACCATCGTCACCGGCGCGACACCTTGATCTCCATCGTAGCATCGTTGTCGTCTCGCCAAACTTATGCTTCTACGACTATCGCTACTGCTTAGTGATAAAGTAAAGCATTACAGGGCGATTGCATTGCATACAATAAAGCGACAACCATATGGCTCCTGCCAGTTGCCGATAACTCGGTTACAAAACATGATCATCTCATACAATAAAATTTAGCATCATGTCTTGACCATATCACAACACAACATGCCCTACAAAAACAAGTTAGACGTCCTCTACTTTGTTTGTTGCAAGTTTTACGTGGCTGCTACGGGCTTAAGCAAGAACCAATCTTACCTACGCATCAAAACCACAACGATAGTTTGTCAAGTTGGTGTTGTTTTAACCTTCGCAAGGACCGGGCGTAGCCACACTCGGTTCAACTAAAGTTGGAGAAACTGACACCCGCCAGCCACCTGTGTGCAAAGCACGTCGGTAGAACCAGTCTCGCGTAAGTGTACGCGTAATGTCGGTCCGGGCCGCTTCATCCAACAATACCGCCGAACCAAAGTATGACATGCTGGTAAGCAGTATGACTTATATCGCCCACAACTCACTTGTGTTCTACTCGTGCATATAACATCAACACACAAAAACCTAGGCTCTGATACCACTGTTGGGGAACGTAGTAATTTCAAAAAAAATCCTACGCACACGCAAGATCATGGTGATGCATAGCAACGAGAGGCGAGAGTGTTGTACACGTACCCTCATAGACCGAAAGCGGAAGCGTTATTTCAACGTGGTTAATGTAGTCGTACGTCTTCACGATCCGACCGATCCAAGCACCGAAACTACGGCACCTCCGAGTTCTTGGCACACGTTCAGCTCGATGACGATCCCCGGACTCCGATCCAGCAAAGTGTCGGGGATGAGTTCTGTCAGCACGACGGCGTGGTGACGATCTTGATGTTCTACCGTTGCAGGGCTTCGCCTAAGCACCGCTACAATATTATCGAGGATTATGGTGGAGGTGGGCACCGCACACGGCTAAGAGAACGATCACGAAGATCAACTTGTGTGTGTAGAGGTGCCCCCCTGCCCCCGTATATAAAGGAGCAAGGGGGGAGGCCGGCCGGCCCTTGTGGGCGCGCCAAGGAGGAGGAGTCCTCCTCCTAGTAGGAGTAGGACTCCCCTAGGACTCCCCTCTTTCCTACTCCTACTAGGAGGGGGAAAGGAAGGGGGAAAGGGAGAAGGAAAGGGGGGCGCCGCCCCCCTCCCCTCTCCTAGTCCAATTCGGACCAGAGAGGGAGGGGGCGCGCGGCCCACCCTGGCCGCCCCTCTCTCTCTCCACTAGGGCCCATTACTTCTCCCGCGGGGGTTCCGGTAACCCTCCGGCACTCCGGTTTTCTCCGAAATCGCCCAGAACACTTCCGGTGTCCGAATATAGCCGTCCAATATATCGATCTTTATGTCTCGACCATTTCGAGACTCCTCGTCATGTCCGTGATCACATTCGGGACTCCGAACAACCTTCGGTACATCAAAACATATAAACTCATAATGAAACTGTCATCGTAACGTTAAGCGTGCGGACCCTACGGTTCGAGAACAATGTAGACATGACCGAGACATGTCTCCGATCAATAACCAATAGCGGAACCTGGATGCTCATATTGGCTCCTACATATTCTACGAAGTTCTTTATCGGTCTGACCGCATAACAACATACGTTGTTCCCTTTGTCATCGATACGTTACTTGCCCGAGATTCGATCGTCGGTATCTCAATACCTAGTTCAATCTCGTTACCGGCAAGCCTCTTTACTCGTTTTGTAATACATCATCTCGCAACTAACTCATTAGTTGCAATGCTTGCAAGGCTTATGTGATGTGCATTACCGAGAGGGCCCAGAGATACCTCTCCGATAATCGGAGTGACAAATCCTAATCTCGAAATACGCCAACCCAACATGTACCTTTGGAGACACCTGTAGAGCACCTTTATAATCACCCAGTTACGTTGTGACGTTTGGTAGCACACAAAGTGTTCCTCCGGTAAACGGGAGTTGCATAATCTCATAGTCATAGGAACATGTATAAGTCATGAAGAAAGCAATAGCAACATACTAAACGATCGGGTGCTAAGCTAATGGAATGGGTCTTGTCAATCACATCATTCTCCTAATGATGTGATACCATTAATCAAATGACAACTCATGTCTATGGCTAGGAAACTAAACCATCTTTGATCAACGAGCTAGTCAAGTAGAGGCATACTAGTGACATACTGTTTGTCTATGTATTCACACATGTATTATGTTTCCGATTTAATACAATTCTAGCATGAATAATAAACATTTATCATGATATAAGGAAATAAATAATAACTTTATTATTGCCTCTAGGGCATATTTCCTTCAGTCTCCCACTTGCACTAGAGTCAATAATCTAGTTCACATCGCCATGTGATTTAACAGCAATAGTTCACATCACCATGTGATTAACACCCATAGTTCACATCGATATGTGATCAACACCCAAAGAGTACTAAGGTGTGATCATGTTTTGCTTGTGAGATAATTTTAGTCAACGGGTCTGTCACATTTCAGATCCGTAAGTATTTTGCGAATTTCTATGTCAACAATGCTCTGCACGGAGCTACTCTAGCTAATTGCTCCCACTTTCAATATGTATCCAGATTGAGACTTAGAATCATCTGGATCAGTGTCAAAACTTGTATCGACATAACCCTTTACGACAAACCTTTTGTCACCTCCATAATCGAGAAACATATCCTTATTCCACTAAGGATAATTTTGACCGTTGTCCAGTGATCTACTCCTAGATCACTATTGTACTCCCTTGCTTAACATAGTGTAGGGTATACAATAGATCTGGTACACAGCATGGCATACTTTATAGAACCTATGGCTGAGGCATAGGGAATGACTTTCATTCTCTTTCTATCTTCTGCCGTGGTCGGGCTTTGAGTCTTACTCAATTTCACACCTTGTAACACAGGCAAGAAACTCTTTCTTTGACTGTTCCATTTTGTACTACTTCAAAAGCTTGTCAATTTTGCTTTACTCTGATTTCTTGTCCATCACTTACTTGCTAGTTGAAAGAAAACGTTGGTCGCGAAGCTGCCTTTGTCTAGTTTGCACCTTCAGATCCGCCATGGCACGCTCAACACTATACTCGCAATGCTTATGGTTTTCCCCTTTTATATTCCACACTAGTTAAATGACAGTAGACTAAATTTCAAAATTGGGTCAGTCGATTTTTCAAAGCTCGCGCGGAGTTCGCCGGTGCAAAGGAAGGGGCTCGGGTGGGGAAGGTGGTTGTGGGGGTGGTGGTGGGTCCTCGCCGAACGAAGAAAACTCGACCTTGGTGGGGGTGGGGGTGGGGGTGGGGGAGGAACACATGCGGTGGGAGCCAGTGGTTCGGCCGGCGGCCCGTGCGGTGTTCTATATGGGAAGAATCAGAGACAAGGAAGAAGAAGGGTTAGGAGACGTAGGATCTTTATCCAACCGCCTGAAATGGTCGACTGACCCAAATGACAAAAGCCACGCGAGTTGCATGCAGACATGCAGAATATGCTTCCTCTTCTATTCTTTAACATGTTCCTCTTCTGTTCTTCTTTAGTAAGCACAGTATGTTCCTTGTCAGGAAGGGGAGCAGGGACATCTGCAATCGACACCTCTATTGGGTCGGTTCTATTAAATGATTTCGCACTTCGAGTTGGTCTGCCATAATACCCCCGAGATGGTGGGAGTCGCACGGTCTTTGATAGAATAAACTGATAGTAACAGCTGTGCGCCTTCACATGAATAGAGCTGGCTTGTAGGTGATTGATAGGCTACATATTAGTAGCGGCAAAACCCTATGTTTTCCAGCCAGTTCCGCTTTCTGGATTTATTTATGGTGGTTATGGTGTACCCCTATTATCTACACTACGATCTGCCTACTAGCTCTGCACTCTCGTTATCACAGTTTGGCAATAAACTTTCTATACGGTATATTATGAACCTATCGTCTACCAACTATCCTTACATCTGGGGGCCCCAACAGGGAGCTTATTTTTTGTGTAGTTGTGCCAGATTATATTAATCTACTCACCATATTACAGCACACATGGGCTCTCTCATCAGAATCTAGTGATAGCACACAAGGGTTTACAGGGAGCCTGTATTATATTACAATGTCCTCTGCATTACAAAGATAATCTCACTACTATTTGTGTTTTCATGCTTTACAGATATTGTACGTAATCACTATGAATATAAGAATGCGCACATCAGAATAATATTGCGGAATAGTTCAATGGGTAACAAACTTGGCATCAAGGGATTGAGGTCCATTGTGGATGCAATGAAACCCACATGCACCCGGCCTATAGATTCGTATTCAGAATATGATCCTGATGACTATTCTGAGCTCAAGGAGTCAAAGGCAGATGGCCTATCCTATTCACCCAATAAGGTGCATGTTCTAATTTGGCAAGGTTTTATTGGTTGCACATATCTTGCATAAGGTGTCTTGCATTTCTTTTGTTTATTTGCACCGCCATCTTCTTAGTTTACTCATGATATATGTGAAGAAGCCATGCCCATCCATTATCAACACCTATTCCATTTGTCGTCATACCATGTTTTCCCATTGAAATGTTGTTCTTGTGTTTCAGGCATCCAAAAGGAAGAGGGTGATTGAAAACCTGAAGGAGTACAAGCAAAGTCCTTGAAAAAGGTGGTGCTACCGGAGAAATTACATAACACCCGACGTATATTGGCGGTCGAACCAGCACCACAAAACCTAGGATATCGCAACTGTGCTGGTCGCTGCTTTGCTCTTGTGAGTACCTATTTGTTGGGGAACGCAGTAATTTCAAAAAAAATCCTACGCACACGCAAGATCTATCATGGTGATGCATAGCAACGAGAGGGGAGAGTGTAGTCCACATATCCTCGTAGACCGTAAGCGGAAGCATTATGACAACGCGGTTGATGTAGTCGTACGTCTTCACGATCTGATCGATCCCAGTACCGAAAGTACGGCACCTCCGCGATCTGCACACGTTCGGCTCGGTGAGGTCCCATGAACTCTTGACCCAGCTGAGTATCGAGGGATAGCTTCGTCAGCACGACGGCGTGATGACGGTGATGATGAAGCTACCGGCACAGGGCTTCGCCTAAGTACTCCAACGATATGACCGAGGTGGATTATGGTGGAGGGGGGCACCACACACGGCTAAGAGATCAATGATCAACTTGTGTGTCTATGGGGTGCCCCCCTCCCTTGTATATAAATGAGTGGAGGAGGGGGAGGGCCGGCCCTCTCTATGGCATGCCCTAGGGGAGTCCTACTCCCATCGGGAGTAGGATTCCCCCCCCCCCCTTTCCATGTAGGACTAGGAGAGGAAGGAAGGAGGAGAGAGGGAGGAAGGAAAGGGGGGCCGGACCCCCTCCCAATTCGGATTGGGCTCGGGGGACGCCCCCTCCTAGGTCACCTCCTCATCTCTCCCACTAAGGCCCAATAAGGCCCATACACTCCCCGGGGGTTCCGGTAACCCCCCAATACTCCGGTATATGCCCGAACTCACTCGAAACCATTCCGATGTCCAAACATAGTCATCCAATATATCGATCTTTATGTCTCGACCATTTCGAGACTCCTCTTCATGTCCGTGATCATATCCGGGACTCCGGACTACCTTCGGTGCATCAAAACACATAAACTCATAATACCGATCGTCACCAAACGTTAAGCGTGCGGACCCTATGGGTTCGAGAACTATGTAGACATGACCGAGACTCATCTCCGATTAATAACCAATAGCAGAACCTAGATGCTCATATTGGTTCCTACATATTCTATGAAGATCTTCATTGGTCAAACCGCATAACAACATACGTTGTTCCATTTGTCATCGGAATGTTACTTGCCCGAGATTCGATTGTCGGTATCTCAATAGCTAGTTCAATCTCGTTACCGGCAAGTCTCTTTACTCGTTCCATAATGCATCATCCCACAACTAACTCATTAGTCACAATGCTTGCAAGGTTTATAGTGATGTGCATTACCGAGAGGGCCCAGAGATACCTCTCCGATACTCGGAGTGAAAAAACCTATTCTTGATCTATGCCAACTCAACAAACACCATTGGAGACACCTGTAGAGCATCATTATAATCACCCAATTACGTTATGATGTTTGATAGCACACTAAGTGTTCCTCCGGTATTCGGGGGTTGCATAATCTCATAGTCATAGGAACATGTATAAGTTATGAAGAAAGCAATAGCAACAAACTAAACGATCATCATGCTAAGCTAATGGATGGGTCAAGTCAATCACATCATTCTCTAATGATGTGATCCCATTCATCAAATGACAACTCTTTGTCCATGGCTAGGAAACATAACCATCTTTGATTAACGAGCTAGTCAAGTACAGGCATACTAGTGACACTCTGTTTGTCTATGTATTCACACATGTACTAAGTTTCCGGTTAATACAATTCTAACATGAATAATAAACATTTATCATGATATAAGGAAATATAAATAACAACTTTATTATTGCCTCTAGGGCATATTTCCTTCAGTCTCCCACTTGCATTACAGTCAATAATCTAGATTACATTGTAATGATTCTAACACCCATGGAGTCTTGGTGTTGATCATGTTTTGCTCGTGAGAGAGGCTTAGTCAATGGGTCTACAACATTCAAATCCATATGTACTTTGCAAATCTCTATGTCTCCCTTCTTGACTTGGTCACGGATGGAATTGACGCGTCTATTGATGTGCTTGGTTCTCTTGTGAAATCTGGATTCCTTTGCCAAGGCAATTGCACCAGTATTGTCACAAAAGATTTTCATTGGACCCGATGCACTAGGTATGACACCTAGATAGGATATGAACTCCTTCATCCAGACTCCTTCATTTTCTGCTTCTGAAGCTGCTATGTACTCCGCTTCACACGTAGGTCCTGCCACGACGCTCTGCTTGGAACTACACCAAGTGACAGCTCCACCATTCAATAAAAATACGTATCAGATCTGTGACTTAGAGTCATCCGGATCAATGTCAAATCTTGCATCGACGTAACCGTTTAGGACGAGCTTTTTGTCACCTCCATAAACGAGAAACATATCCTTAGTCCGTTTCAGGTATTTCAAGATGTTGTTGACCGCTGTCCAGTGATCCACTCCTGGATTACTTTGGTACCTCCCTGTTAAACTAATAGCAAGGGACACATCAGTTCTGGTACACAGCATTGCATACATGATAGAACATGTGGCTGAAGCATAGGGAATGACTTTCATTTTCCTCTCTATCGTCTGCAGTGGTCGGGCATTGAGTCTAACTCAACTTCACACCTAGTAACACAGGCAAGAACCCTTTCTTTGCTTGATCCATTTTGAACTTCTTCAAAACTTTGTCAAGGTATGTGCTTTGTGAAAGTCCAATTAAGCATCTTGGTCTATCTCTATAGATCCTGATGCCCAATATATAAGCAGCTTCACTGAGGTCTTTCATTGAAAAAATCTTATTCAAGTATCCTTTTATGCTATTCAGAAATTCAGTATCATTTTCGATCAACAATATGTCATCCACATATAATATCAGAAATGCTACAGAGCTCCCACTCACTTTCTTGTAAATACAGGCTTTTCCAAAAGTTTGTATAAATCCATATGCATTGATCACACTATCAAAGAGCATATTCCAACTCCGAGAGGCTTGCACCAGTCCATAAATGGATCGCTGGAGCTTGCACACTTTGTTAGCACCTTTTGGATCGACAAAACCTTTTGGTTGCATCATATACAATCTCTTCTTTAAGATATCCATTAAGGAATGCAGTTTTGACATCCATTTGCCAAATTTCATAACCATAAAATGCGGCAATTGCTAACATGATTCGGACAGACTTAAGCATCGCTACGGGTGAGAAGGTCTCATTGTAGTCAACTCATTGAACTTGTCAAAAACCTTTCGCAACAAGTCGAGCTTTGTAGACCGTAACATTACCGTCAGCGTCAGTCTTCTTCTTGAAGATCCATTTATTCTCTATGGCTTGCCGATCAATGGGCAAGTCAACCAAAGTCCACACTTTGTTCTCATACATGGATCCCATCTCAGATTTCATGGCCTCAAGCCATTTTGTGGAATCTGGGCTCATCATCGCTTCCTCATAGTTCGTAGGTTCGTCATGGTCAAGTAACATGACTTCCAGAACAGGATTACCGTACCACTCTGGTGTGGATCTTACTCTGGTTGACCTACGAGGTTCGGTAGTAACTTGATCAGAAGTTTCATGATCATCATCATTATCTTCCTCACTTACTGGTGCAGGAATCACTGGAACTGATTTCTGTGATGAACTACTTTACTTTCCAATAAGGGAGCAAGTACTGTTACCTCATCAAGTCCTACTTTCCTCCCACTCACTTTTTTGAGAGAAACTCCTTCTCTAGAAAGGATCCATTCTTAGCAACGAATATCTTGCCTTCGGATATGTGATAGAAGGTGTACCCAACAGTCTCCTTTGGGTATCCTATGAAGAACATTTCTCCGATTTGGGTTTGAGCTTATCATGTTGAAGCTTTTTCACATAAGCATCGCAGATCCAAACTTTAAGAAATGACAACTTGGGTTTCTTGCCAAACCATAGTTCATAAGGTTTCGTCTCAGCGGATTTAGATGGTGCCCTATTTAACGTGAATGCAGCCGTCTCTAAAGCATAACCCCAAAACGATAGCGGTAAATCAGTGAGAGACATCACAGACCGCATCATATCAAGTAAAGTACGATTACGACGTTCGGACACACCATTTCGCTGTGGTGTTCCACGTGGCGTGAGCTGCGAAACTATTTCGCATTGTTTCAAATGAAGACCAAACTTGTAACTCAAATATTCTCCTCCATGATCAGATCGTAGAAATTTTATTTTCTTGTTATGATGATTTTCCACTTCACTCTGAAATTATTTAAACCTTTCAAATGTTTCAGACTTATGTTTCATCAAGTAGATATACCCATATCTGCTCAAATCATCTGTGAAGGTAAGAAAATAACGATACCCGCCACGAGCATCAACACTCATCAGACCGCACACATCAGTATGTATTATTTCCAATAAGTCTGTGGCTCGCTCCATTGTTCCGGAGAACGGAGTCTTAGTCATCTTGCCTATGAGGCATGGTTCGCAAGCATCAAGTGATTCATAATCAAGTGATTCCAAAAGCCCATCAGCATGGAGTTTCTTCATGCACTTTAAACCAATATGACCTAAACGGCAGTGCCACAAATAAGTTGCACTATCATTATTAAACTTATATCTTTTGGCTTCAATACTATGAACATGTGTATCACTACTATCAAGATTTAGTAAAAATAGACCACTCATCAAGGGTGCATGACCATAAAAGATATTATTCATATAAATAGAACAACCATTATTCTCTGATTTAAATGAATAACCATCTCACATCAAACAAGATCCAGATATAATGTTCATGCTTAACGCTGGCACCAAATAACAATTATTCAGGTCTAAAACTAATCCCGAAGGTAGAAGTAGAGGTAGCCTGCCGATGGTGATCACATCGACTTTGGAACCATTTCCCACGCGCATCGTCACCTCGTCCTTAGACAATCTTCGCTTAATCCATAGCCCCTATTTCGAGTTGCAAATATTAGCAACAGAACCAGTATCAAATACCCACGCGCTACTGCGAGCATTAGTAAGGGACACATCAATAACATGTATATCACATATACCTTTCACTTTGCCATCCTTCTTCTCCGCCAATTACTCGGCAGTTCCGCTTCCAGTGACCAGTCCCTTTGCAGTAGAAGCACTCAGTCTCAGGCTTAGGTCCAAACTTGGGCTTCTTCACTTGAGCAGCAACTTGCTTGTCGTTCTTCTTGAAGTTCCCCTTCTTCCCTTTACCCTTTTTCTTGAAACTGGTGGTCTTGTTGACCATCAACACTTGATGCTCCTTCTTGATTTCTACCTCCGCAGCTTTCAGCATTGCGAAGAGCTTGGGAATCGTCTTATCCATCCCTTGCATATTATAGTTCATCACGAAGCTCTTGTAGCTTGTTGGCGGTGATTGAAGAAGTCTGTCAATGACACTATCAACTGGAAGATTAACTCCCAGCTGAGTCAAGTGATTGTGGTACCCAGACATACTGAGTATGTGCTCACTGACATAACTATTCTCATCCATGTTGCAGCTGTAGAACTTATTGGAGACTTCATATCTATCAATCTGGGCATTTTCTTGAAATATTAACTTCAACCCCTGGAACATCTCATATGCTCCATGACATTCAAAACATCGTTGAACTCCCGGTTCTAAGCCGTAAAGCATGGCACACTGAACTATCGAGTAGTCATCAGCTTTGCTCTGCCAGGTGTTCAAAACATCTGTCATTGCTCCTGTAGCGGGTTTGGCACCTAGCGGTGCTTCCAGGATGTAACTCTTATGTGCAGCAATGAGGATAATCCTCAAGTTATGGACCCAGTCAGTGTAGTTGCTACCATCATCTTTCAACTTAGCTTTCTCGGATGAAGTGTGAGTAGTTTACCTCAGACCTTCGGGTCCATAGTTAGTAGCTAGATGGCTTCTTCTCTCTTTTTGGATCTCAAAACAATGTTCTCCCCCTCTCTCGTGGAGATCTATTCGATGTAATCTTTTGTTTTGTAGTGTGTTCGTTGAGACCGACGAATTGTGGGTTTATGATCAAGATTATCTATGAACAATATTTGAATCTTCTCTGAATTCTTTTATGTATGATTGGTTATTGATTACCCACAAGTATAGGGGATCTATCGTAGTCCTTTCGATAAGTAAGAGTGTCGAACCCAACGAGGAGCAGAAGGAAATGATAAGCGGTTTTCAGCAAGGTATTCGCTGCAAGTACTGAAATAAGTGGTAACAGATAGTTTTGTGATAGGATAATTTGTAAAGAGCAACAAGTAACAAAAGTAAATAAGGTGCAGCAAGGTGGCCCAATCCTTTTTGTAGCAAAGGACAAGCCGGAACAAACTCTTATATAAGGAAAAGCGCTCCCGAAGACACATGGGAATATCGTCAAGCTAGTTTTCATCACGTTCATATGATTCGCGTTCGGTACTTTGATAATTTGATATGTGGGTGGACCGGTGCTTGGGTAATGTTCTTACTTGAACAAGCATCACACTTATGATTAACCTCTATTGCAAGCATCCGCAACTACAACAAAAGTATTAAGGTAAACCTAACCATAGCATGAAACATGTGGATCCAAATCAGCCCCTTACGAAGCAACGCATAAACTAGGGTTTAAGCTTCTGTCACTCATCATCTACTTATTACTTCCCAATGCCCTCCTCTAGGCCCAAATAATGGTGAAGTGTTATGTAGTCGATGTTCACATAACACCACTAGAGGCTAGACAACATACATCTCATTAAAATATCGAACGAATACCAAATTCACATGACTACAAATAGCAAGACTTCTCCCTTGTCCTCAGGAACAAACGTAACTACTCACAAAGCATATTCATGTTCATAATCAGAGGGGTAATAATATGCATAAAGGATCTGAACATATGATCTTCCACCAAATAAACCAACTAGCATCAACTACAAGGAGTAATTAACACTACTAGCAACCTACTAGCACCAATCCCCGACTTGGAGACAAGAATTGGATACAAGAGATGAA
This sequence comes from Aegilops umbellulata, assembly GCA_032464435.1. Taxonomy (NCBI): domain Eukaryota; kingdom Viridiplantae; phylum Streptophyta; class Magnoliopsida; order Poales; family Poaceae; genus Aegilops; species Aegilops umbellulata. The sequence continues at coordinate 387,515,038 of CP136057.1, read as the reverse complement.
CTAGGGTTTGGAGATGAGATGGTGCTGGTGAAGATGTTGATGGAGATTGCCCTCTCCCGATGAGAGGAGCGTTGGTGATGACGATGACGATGATTTCCCCCTCCCGGAGGGAAGTATCCCTGGCAGAACAGCTCTACCGGAGCTCTAGATTGGTTCAGCCAAGGTTCCGCCTCATGGCGGCGGAGTCTCGTCCCGAAAGGTTGCTTCTTCTTTTTCTCGACGAAAGACTTCATATAGCAGAAGATGGGTGTCGGAGAGCCACCAGGGGGCCCACGAGGTAGGGGGCATGCCCTAGGGGGGGCGCGCCCCCACCCTCGTGGACAGGGTGTGGGCCCCCTGGCCTTCATCTTTGGCAGGTATTTTTCATTATTTATTTTAAGGTATTCCGTGGAGTTTCAGGACTTCTGGAGTTGCATAGAATAGGTCTCTAATATTTGCTCCTTTTCCAGCCTAGAATTCCAGCTGCCGGCATTCTCCCTCCTTATGTAAACCTTGTAAAACAAGAGAGAATAGCCATAAGTATTGTGACATAATGTGAAGTAACATCCCATAATGCGATAAATATCGATATAAAAGCATGATGCAAAATGGATGTATCAACTCCCCCAAGCTTAGACCTCGCTTGTCCTCAAGAGAAAAGCCGATAACAGTAAATATGTCCCCATGTTTAGAGGTAGAGGCGTCTATAAAAATAAAATACGGACATGAAGGCATCATGATTATTCTCATAACAGCAACACATATAGATATTGTCATATGATTACTTATGTTCAAGTGATGATCATTTCACAATGCCAAAGTATGAATCAGAAACCTTATTGAGAACCAACAAACTATAACCTCAGTCATTGAAACAATTGGAATTTATCATAACATCGGAAAGAGTCTATGTCAGAGCTAAAAACCAAGTCCTCATACTCAACTATCATCTAGTCCTTCATAATTGCTAACACTCACGCAATACTTGTGGTTATGGAGTTGTCATCGGACACAGAGGAAGATAGGGGCTTATAGTTTTGCCCCACAACCTTTTACCTCAAGGGTAATGTCAACAATAATAACTCATGATCCCCTACATCCAATTAGATATATATATCATGTTCTTTCCAACATGTTGTGCTTGCCAAAGTATAAAATTAAAAAGGAAAGGTGAAGATCACCATGACTCTTGCATAAGGTAGAAGATAATAATAAAAGATAGGCCCTTCGCAGGGGGAAGCAGAGGTTGTCATGCGCTTTTATGGTTGGATGCACAAAATCTCAATGCGAAAGAACGTCACTTTATATTGCCCCTTGTGATATGAACCTTTATTATGCAGTCCGTCGCTTTTATTACTTCCACATCACAAGATCGTATAAAGCTTATTTCTCCCACACCAATCAATCATACATATTTAGAGCAATTTTTATTGCTTTGCACCGATGGCAACTTACTTGAAGGATCTTACTCAATCCATAGGTAGATATTGTGGACTCTCATGGCAAAACTGGTTTAAGGGTATTTGGAAGCACAAGTAGTATCTCTACTTGGTGCTGAGAATTTGGCTAGCATGAGGGGGAAAGGCAAGCTCAACATGTTAGAGGATCCATGACAACATACTTTATCTCAGATATAAGAAAACATAACTCATCACATTGTCTTCCTTGTCCAACATCAACTCTTTAGCATGTCATATTTTAATGAGTGCTCTCAATCATAAAAGATGTCAATGATAATATATCTATATGTGAAACCTCTCTTTCCTTATTACTTCCTATTAATTGCAAAGATGACCAAAGCTATGTCTGCCAACTCCCAACAACTTTTAATTATCATACTCTTTCTATGTGAAGTCATTACTTTCAATAAGATCAATATGAACTTTTTGTTTCTTTTATTCTTTCCTTCTTTTCTTTATTCACTCAAGATCATGGCAAAATAATCAAGCCCTTGACTCAACAATAATCTTTATTATATATAGCTCACGGACTTGATTACATAGAGAGATCATAAAGCAAAACTCAAAACTAGATCATGCCATAAACTTTATTCTACTAGATCAAAATACTACTAATAGGATCGAACTAAGAAAAACGGTAAAGGTAGGAGTTGTGATTGTGATACGATACCGGGGCAACACCCCCCCCCCAAGCTTGGCAGTTGCCAAGGGGAGTGCCCATACCCATGTGATTATGTCTCCTTCCTTGTTGTTGAAGAACAAGGTGGAGGTGTTGTAGATGATGTGGGCTTAGACTTCTCCCTTAATTTCATCGATCTCCCACTCCAGGGTCAATATCTTTTTGCATAGGTCCTGCTTATTTTCCTGCAAGAGACGAAAAGGGATAAACTCGAACTTGGGTTTCTTTACCCTATCAGGGAGACTTGACTTTTTGAACTCCACGTGCATGTCCCCGGGTTGAGGTAATGGGGCTTCATCTTCATCTGAGCTCGTCTCCTCCTTCCCCTTGGGTTCATAGTCCTCTTCTTCCTCTATGGTCCAACCATCGTGTTCCACGTCTCCATATACCTTGGGAATTGCTAAGTAATCATTCACATAGCTTTCTCCTTCCGAATCCTGGGAAGACATGTTGACCTAATCTGCAACGGGACAGTTCGAAACAAGAACAGAGGATATTTGCGTGATACGGGAGTCAAAACCTTCGGGAGAATATATAATGAATTTTTACTGTCCAAAATACGTATCCTGCAAGAAAACGTAGTCCGAAAGGCACACGAGGTGCTCACGAGGTAGGGGGCGCGCCCAGGGGGTAGGGCTCGCCCACCACCCTCATGGGGCCCTCGTGTCCTTCCCGGACTACTACTTATTTTTCTATTTTTCTAAATATTCCAAAACGGAGAAATATTGCCTTAAAATTGTTTTGGAGTCGGTTTACTTACCGTACCGCATACCTATTCCTCTTCGGAGTCTGAAACGGTCTGGAAAGTGTCTCTTATGTATTCTTCTGGGGTTACGGTTTCAATAATATTGGTTTCAACATTTGTGGGATTACCTGAGATATAATGTTTGATTCTTTGACCGTTTACCACCTTCGGATTCGTGCCTTCGAAGTTGTTAATTTTTATGGCACCGGAACGATAGACCTCCTCGATAATGTAGGGGCCTTCCCATTTAGAGAGAAGTTTTCCTGCAAAAAATCTTAAACGAGAGTTGTATAGCAATACATAATCACCTACATTAAACTCACGCTTTTGTATCCTTTTGTCATGCCATCTTTTAACTTTTTGCTTAAACAACTTGGCATTTTCATATGCTTGGGTTCTCGATTCATCAAGTGAGCTAATATCAAATAACCTCTTCTCATCGGCAAGTTTGAAATCATAGTTGAGCTCTTTAATAGCCCAATATGCCTTATGTTCTAGTTCGAGGGGTAAGTGACATGCTTTTCCATAAACCATTTTATACGGAGACATACCCATAGGATTTTTATATGCAGTTATATAGGCCCATAATGCATCATCAAGTTTCTTAGACCAATTCTTTCTAGACCTATTGACAGTCTTTTGTAAAATTAATTTGAGCTCTCCGTTACTCAATTCTACTGGACCACTAGACTGAGGATGATAAGGAGATGCAATTCTATGATTAACACCATACTTAGCAAGCATTTTACAGAAAGCACCATGAATAAAATGTGAACCACCATCAGTCATTAAATATCTAGGGACTCCAAACCTCGAAAAAATAACTTCCTTAAGCATTTTAATAGAAGTGTTATGATCAGCACTACTAGTTGGAATAGCTTCTACCCACTTAGTAATTTAATCAATAGCAACTAAAATATGTGTATATCCATTAGAGGCAGGAAAAGGTCCCATATAATCAAAGCCCCAAACATCAAATGGTTCAATAACAAGTGAATAGTTTATAGGCATTTCTTGACGTCTACTAATATTACCAATTCTTTGGCATTCATCGCAAGAGAAGACAAACTTACGGGCATCCTTGAAGAGAGTAGGCCAATAAAAACCGGATTGCAATACCTTATGTGCAGTTCTATCTCCAGCATGGGGTCCTCCATAAGCTTCGGAGTGCCACTTGCGTAGGATTTGTTCCTGTTCATGCTCAAGTACACAACGTCTAATAACACCATCTACTCCTTCTTTATAAAGATGTGGGTCATCCCAAAAGTAATGTCTCAAATCATAGAAAAACTTTTTATTTTGTTGGTATGTGAAGCTAGGTGGTATGAATTTAGCAATAATGTAATTAGCATAATCAGCATACCATGGAGTACTACGAGAAGTACTTATAACATTTAATTGTTCATCAGGAAAGCTATCATCAATAGGTATTGGGTCATCAAGTACATTCTCTAACCTAGATAAGTTGTCTGCAACGGGGTTCTCAGCTCCTCTTCTATCAACAATATGCAAATCAAATTCTTGTAGCAAGAGAACCCATCTAATAAGTCTAGGTTTAGCATCCTTCTTTTCCATAAGATATTTAATAGCAGCATGATCAGTGTGAATAGTTACTTTAGAATCAACAATATAGGGTCTGAACGTATCACAAGCAAATACAACTGCTAAAAGCTCTTTTTCAGTAGTAGCACAATTTCTTTGAGCATTGTCTAGAGTCTTACTAGCATAATGGAAAACATTTAATTTATTATCAACTCTTTGCCCTAGAACAGCACCTACAGCATAATCACTAGCATCACACATAATTTCAAAGGGTAAATTCCAATCAGGTGGCTGAACAACAGGTGCAGAGACTAATGCTTTCTTAAGTATTTCAAATGCTTCTACACAATCATCGTCAAAGACAAATGGTATATCTTTTTGCAATAAATTAGTCAGAGGCCGAGAAATTTTTGAGAAGTCCTTAATGAACCTCCTATAAAATCCGGCATGACCAAGGAAACTTCTTATACCTTTAATGTCCTTGGGACATGGCATCTTTTCAATAGCATCAACCTTGGCTTTATCAACTTCAATACCTCTTTCAGAAACTTTATGCCCCAAGACAATACCTTCATTAACCATAAAGTGGCACTTCTCCCAATTCAAGACAAGATTAGTTTCTTCACATCTCTGTAAAACTCGATCAAGATTGCTCAAGCAATCATCAAAAGAAGATCCATAGACGGAAAAGTCGTCCATGAAAACCTCGCAAATCTTTTCACAAAAGTCAGAGAATATAGCCATCATGCATCTTTGAAAGGTAGTAGGTGCATTACATAAACCAAAAGGCATACGTCTATAAGCAAAAGTACCAAAAGGGCAAGTAAAAGTAGTTTTTGATTGATCTTTAGCCGACACAGGTATTTGAGAGAATCCAGAATAACCATCTAGAAAGCAGTAATGTGTATGTTTGCATAATCTTTCTAGCATTTGATCAATAAAAGGTAAGGGGTAATGATCTTTCTTAGTAGCCTTATTTAATTTGCGGAAATCAATTACCATCCTATAACCTGTAATAATTCTTTGCGGGACCAATTCATCTTTATCATTAGGAACAACAATAAGGCCTCCCTTCTTAGGGACACAATGGACAGGACTTACCCACTGACTATCAGCAACGGGATAAATTATACCTGCCTCCAGAAGCTTTAGTATTTCTTTTCTTACCACTTCTTTCATTTTAGGATTCAGACGTCGTTGAGGGTCACGAACTGGCTTGGCATCTGCTTCCAAATCTATTTTATGTTGACATAGAGTGGGACTGATGCCCTTAAGATCATCAAGAGTATATCCAATAGCAGCACGGTGCTTCTTCAGAGTTTTCAATAGTCTTTCTTCTTCATGCTCTGAAAGGTTAGCACTAATAATAACAGGATATATCTTCTTTTCATCAAGATAAGCATATTTAAGATTATCAGGCAACGGTTTAAGCTCAAACACGGGATCACCCTTGGGTGGAGGAGGATCCCCTAAGATTTCAACAGGCAAATTGTGTTTCAGAATAGGTTCCTGCTTAAAGAATACTTCATCTATTTCCCTTCTTTCATTCATGAACATATCATTTTCATGGTCTAGCAAATAATGTTCTAAAGGATCACTAGGAGGTACGGCAATAGAAGCAAGACTAATAATATCATCCTTACTAGGCAGTTCTTCTTCACGATGTTGTTTACTGAATTTAGAGAAATTAAACTCATGAATCAAATCATCCAAGCCAATAGTAACAACATTCTTTTCGCAATCTATCCTAGCATTAACAGTGTTCAAGAAGGGTCTACCAAATATAATGGGACAAAAGCTATCTTGTGGAGAACTGAGAACAAGAAAATCAGCAGGATATTTAGTTTTCCCACACAAGACTTCAACATCTCTAACAATTCCCACCGGTGATATAGTATCCCTATTGGCAAGTTTAATTGTGACATCAATACCTTCTAACTCAGCAGGTGCAATTTCATGCTTAATTTCTTCGTATAAAGTATACGGTATAACACTAGCACTAGCAACCATATCACATTAGCCATGATAACAATGATCTCCTATTTTAACAGAAATAACAGGCATGCCTACCACAGGTCTATGTTTATATTTAGCACAAGGTTTAGCAATTCTAGCAGTTTCACCGTTAAACTGAATAACAGGCCCATCAATATTATCAGACAAGAGATCTTTAACAATAGCAATATTGGGTTCTACTTTAACTTGTTCAGGAGGTGTATAAGTTCTAATATTGCTTTTACGAACAACAATTGAAGCTTTAGCATGATCCTTTATTCTAACAGGGAAAGGTGGTTTCTCAACATAAGAAGTAGGAACAATAGGATCATTATAAGTGATAGTCTTTTCTTCAACTTTAATAGGTGCAACTACTTTTACTTCTATGGGAGGATGATATTTAAACCACTTCTCCTTAGGGAGATCAACATGAGTAGCAAAGGATTCACAGAAAGAAGCTACTATCTCAGAGTCAAGTCCATATTTAGTGCTAAACTTATGGAAAATATTGGTATCCATAGAAGATTTAACACAATCAAACTTAGGTGTCATACCTGACTCCTTACCTTCGTCGAGGTCCCAATCTTCAGAGTTGCGTTTAATTCTATCCAATAAGTCCCATTTAAATTCAATAGTCTTCATCATAAAAGAGCCAGCACAAGAAGTATCGAGCATGGTTTGATTATTATAAGAAAGCCGAGCATAAAAACTTTGAATAATTATTTCTCTCGGGAGCTCATGATTGGGGCATGAATATAACATTGATTTAAGCCTCCCCCAAGCTTGAGTGATGCTTTCTCCTTCGCGAGGCCAAAAATTATATATATAATTGCGATCACGATGAACAAGATGCATAGGGTAATACTTTTGATGAAATTCCAATTTCAATCTTTTATAGTTCCATAATCTCTTATCATCACATAGCCTATACCATGTCAATGCGTCTCCCTTCAAAGATAAAGGGAAGACCTTCTCCTTAGCAACATCATCGGATATACCTGCAAGCTTAAATAATCCACAAACTTCATCCACATATATTAAGTGCTCATAAGGATGCTTTGTTCCATCTCCTGTAAAAGGATTAGCTAGCAGTTTTTCCATCATACCCGAAGGAAATTCAAAAGGAGTTTCATTTTCAATAGGTTCAGTAGGTTGAGGAGCAACTCTTTGCTCAACTGGATGGGGTGAAGATACCCCGAACAAGCCCCTCAGATGATTACTTTCCATAGTAACAAGTGACGGTAAATTTCAGCACACTATATAAATTTTTCCTTACCAAGTTCCACCTACCAAAGGCGCTTCACTCCCCGGCAACGGCGCCAGAAAAGAGTCTTGATGACCCACAAGTATAGGGGATATATCGTAGTCCTTTTGATAAGTAAGAGTGTCGAACCCAACGAGGAGCAGAAGGAAATGATAAGCGCTTTTCAGCAAGGTATTCTCTGCAAGTACTGAAATAAGTGGTAACAGATAGTTTTGTGATAGGATAATTTGTAACGATCAACAAGTAAAAAAAGTAAATAAGGTGCAGCAAGGTGGCCCAATCCTTTTTGTAGCAAAGGACAAGCCGGAACAAACTCTTATATAAGGAAAAGCGCTCCCGAGGACACATGGGAATATCGTCAAGCTAGTTTTCATCATGTTCATATGATTCGCCTTCGGTACTTTGATAATTTGATATGTGGGTGTTCCGGTGCTTGGGTGCTGTTCTTACTTAAACAAGCATCCCACTTATGATTAACCTCTATTGCAAGCATCCGCAACTACAACAAAAGTATTAAGGTAAACCTAACCATAGCATGAAACATGTGGATCCAAATCAGCCCCTTACGAAGCAACGCATAAACTAGGGTTTAAGCTTCTGTCACTCTAGCAACCCATCATCTACTTATTACTTCCCAATGCCTTCCTCTAGGCCCAAATAATGGTGAAGTGTTATGTAGTTGACGTTCACATAACACCACTAGAGTCTAGACAATGTACATCTCATCAAAATATCGAACAAATACCAAATTCACATGACTACTAATAGCAAGACTTCTCCCTTGTCCTCAGGAACAAACGTAACTACTCACAAAGCATATTCATGTTCATAATCAGAGGGGTAATAATATGCATAAAGGATCTAAACATATGATCTTCCACCAAATAAACCAACTAGCATCAACTAAAAGGAGTAATTAACACTACTAGCAACCTACTAGCACCATCCCGGACTTGGAGACAAGAATTGGCTACAAGAGATGAACTAGGGTTTGGAGATGAGATGGTGCTGGTGAAGATGTTGATGGAGATTGCCTTCTCCCGATGAGAGGAGCGTTGGTGATGACGATGGCGATGATTTCCCCCTCCCGGAGGGAAGTAGCCCCGGCAGAACTGCTCTGTCGGAGCTCTAGATTGGTTCCACCAAGGTTCCGCCTCGTGGCGGCGGAGTCTCGCCCCGAAAGGTTGCTTCTTTATTTATTTTCTTGACGAAAGACTTCATATAGTAGAAGATGGGCGTCAGAGAGCCACCAGGAGGCCAACGAGGTAGGGGCACGCCCTCCACCCTCGTGGACAGGGTGTGGGCCCCCTGGCCTTCATCTTTGGCAGGTATTTTTCATTATTTATTTTAAGGTATTTCATAGAGTTTCAGGACTTTTGGAGTTGCGTAGAATAGGTCTCTAATATTTGCTCCTTTTCCAGCCTAGAATTCTAGCTGCTGGCATTCTCCCTCCTTATGTAAACCTTGTAAAATAAGAGAGAATAGCCATAAGTATTGTGACATAATGTGAAGTAACAGCCCATAATGCGATAAATATCGATATAAAAGCATGATGCAAAATGGACGTAGCAGTTATCTTTGCAAGTCTCTTCAAATTATCAGTTTGGTTTGGCCTACTAGATTGATCTTTCTTGCAATGGGAGAAGTGCTTAGCTTTGGGTTCAATCTTGCGGTGTCCTTTCCCAGTGACAGTAGGGGCAGCAAGGCACGTACTGTATTGTTGCCATCGAGGATAACAAGATGGGGTTTTTATCATATTGCATGAATTTATCCCTCTACATCATGTCATCTTGCTTAAGGCGTTACTCTGTTTTCTTGAACTTAATACTCTAGATGCATGTTGGATAGCGGTCGATGAGTGGAGTAATAGTAGTAGATGCAGGCAGGAGTCGCTCTACTTGTCTCGGACGTGATGCCTATATACATGATCATACCTAGATACTCTCATAACTATGGTCAATTCTGTCAATTGCTCAACAGTAATTCATTCACCCACCCTAAAATACTTATGCTCTTGAGAGAAGCCACTAGTGAAATATATGGCCCCCGGGTCTATCTTCATCATATCAATCTTCCTACACTTGTTTATTTCCTTTGTTTTTTACTTTGCTTTTATTTTGCTTTGCATCTTTATCACAAAAAAACTAAAAATATTATCTATCATATCTATCAGATCTCACTCTCGTAAGTGACCGTGAAGGGATTGACAACCCCTTATCGCGTTGGTTGCGAGGAGTTATTTGCTTTGTGCAGGTACGAGGGACTCGCGCGTAGCCTCCTACTGGATTGATACCTTGGTTCTCAAAAACTGAGGGAAATACTTACGCTACTTTGCTGCATCATCCTTTCCTCTTCAAGGAAATTCAACGCAGTGCTCAAGAGGTAGCAAGAAGAATTTCTAGCGCCATTGCCGGAGAGGCTTACGCAAGGTCAAGTCAATATTTGGACTCCCGACAACGAGCCATTTCTGGCGCCGTTGCCGGGGAGTCTACGCAAAAGTCAACATACCAAGTACCCATCACAATCCCTTATCTCCCGCACTACATTATTTGCCATTTGTCTCTCGTTTTCCTCTCCCCCACTTCACCCTTGCCGTTTTATTCGCCCTTTTTCCATTCGTCCTTTCGTTTACCTTGATGTCTTACTTGGCTCGTTTGCTCGTTTGGTTGAAATAGTTGAGTATTTATTCCTAAACAGAGAAGCTAATATCTATGGATCCTCATCCGCTTGCCAATCTTTTTAAGAGATCCAATTATGATGAACCAATTCCTGGTGATTTGGATGCACTATATTATCTTTATCAGGTTTTGCCTGAAATCCGTAAATCTAAAAATTGTGATAAAGTTCTTTATGGAGTGATTCACCATAGATCTTTGAATAAAAAGCATGATTGCAATAATGTTACTATAAATTGTCTTGATGTCAATTGTGCTAATAATATGCAAAACCCTAATCTTGGGGGTGCTGGTTTTGCTATGTCTACTATTTGTTGCAATGATCATGATTGGGGTGGTTATTCTTATGATCTTGAAAATTTATTTAAGCCCATGATGAATATGAGATTGATAATATTGTTTGCAATAATATTGAAAGTGAGTTTGGAAGAGTGTCAACTTTAGATCCCACATATTTGGATAATGTTCAATCTTATGAAATTTTTGATAAAAGTGGGCTTGGAGAAATCATGACTTTAGTTAATGATAATCCAACTATTTTGGAAGAGTGTCAACTTCGCATGCATGTGGATCGTGTTGATAATATGTTATGTGATAGCTATATTGTTGAATTTCTTATGATCCTACATATAATTATTATGGGAGAGGAAAATATGGTTATAGAAATTTTCATGTTACTAAATTACCTCTCGTTATGTTGAGATTGCTATTGTTCCTTTCCACTTCCTTGCATATGCCAATTTTTGCTTGCTATGATAATTTGTTTTCTTATAAAATTCCTATGAATCGCAAGTATGTTAGACTTAGATGTGTTTGTCATGTGTTTTATGATGCTCCTTTTGCGCTTCAATTCTTGTCTTTCATGTGAGCATCATTAAAATTATCAATGCCTAAAAGGATTTAAAGAAAAGCGCTTGTTGGGAGACAACCCAATATTTTTACTTGCTGTTATCCAATAAATATTTGATCAGGCCTCTGGTTAGATGTGTGTTTATGTTTTAATTAGTGTTTCTGCCAAGTTAAATCTATAGGATCTTCTTGGATGATAGTTATTTGATCTTGCTGTAATTTCCAGAAACTTTCTGTTCACGAAAACAATTGTTAAAAATCACCATAACGTGCTAAAATAGTGATTCGAATTGCTTCTGATCAATAAACAAATTTCCTAGGTCGTCCTATTTTGGCTGATATTTTGGAGTTCTAGAAGTTTGCGTTAGTTACAGATTACTACAGACTATTATGTTTTTGACAGATTCTGTTTTTCGTGTGTTGTTTGCTTATTTTGATGAATCTATGGCTAGTAAATAGTTTACAAACCATAGAGAAGTTGGAATACAGTAGGTTTAACACCAATATAAATAAATAATAAGTTCATTACAGTACCTTGAAGTGGTCTTTTGTTTTCTTTTGCTAACGGAGCTCACGAGATTTCTGTTAAGTTTTGTGTTGTGAAGTTTTCAAGTTTTGGGTGAAATCTTTTGATGGGTTATGGAACAAGGAGTGGCAAGAGCCTAAGCTTGGGGATGCCCATGGCACCCCCAAGATAATCTAAGGACACCAAAAGTCAAAGCTTGGGGATGCCCCAGAAGGCATCCCCTCTTTCGTCTACTTCCATCGATAACTTTACTTGGAGCTATATTTTTATTCACCACATGATATGTGTTTTGCTTGGAGCGTATTGTATGATTTGAGTCTTTGCTTTTTAGTTTACCACAATCATCCTTGCTTTACACACCTTTTTAGAGAGCCATACATAATTTGGAATTTGTTAGAATACTCTATGTGCTTCACTTATATCTTTTGAGTTATATAGTTTTGCTCTAGTGCTTCACTTATATCTTTTAGAGCACGGTGGTGGATTTGTTTTATAGAAACTATTGATCTCTCATGCTTCACTTAGATTATTTTTAGAGTCTTAATTAGCATGGTAATTTTCTTTAATAATCCCAATATGCTTGGTATTCAAGATTTGTAAAACTTTCTTTTGAGTGCGTTGAATACTAAGAAAAGTTTGATGCTTGATAGTTTTTTTGAGATATGAAGATGGTGATATTAGAGTCATGCTAGTTGAGTAGTTGTGAATTTGATAAATACTTGTGTTAAAGTTTGTGATTCCCATAGCATGCACGTATGGTGAACCGTTATGTGATGAAGTCGGAGCATGATTTATTTATTGATTGTCTTCCTTATGAGTGGCAGTCAGGGACGAGCGATGGTCTTTTCCTACCAATCTATCCCCGTGGGAGCATGCGCGTAATACTTTGCTTTGATAACTTGTAGATTTTTGCAATAAGTATATGAGTTCTTCATGACTAATGTTGAGTCCATGGATTATACGCACTTTCCTTCCTTCCACCATTGCCAGCCTCTCTAATATCGCGCGCTTTTCGCCGGTATCATACACCCACCATATATCTTCCTCAAAACAGCCACCATACCTACCTATCATGGCATTTCCATAGCCATTCCGAGATATATTGCCATGCAACTTTCCACCGTTCCGTTTATTATGACACGCACCATCATTGTCATATTGCTTAGCATGATCATGTAGTTGACATCGTATTTTTGGCAAAGCCACCGTCCATAGTTCTTTCATACATGTCACTCTTGATTCATTGCATATCCCGGTACACCGCCGGAGGCATTCATATAGAGTCATATTTTGTTCTAAGTATCGAGTTGTAATTGTTGAGTTGTAAGAAAATAGAAGTGTGATGATCATCATTTTTAGAGCATTGTCCCAAGTGAGGAAAAGGATGATGGAGACTACGATTCCCCCACAAGTAGGGATGAGACTCCGGACGAAAAATAAAAATAAAATAAAAAAGAGGCCATAAAAAAAGAGAAAAGGCCCAAATAAAAAAATGAGAGAAAAAGAGAGAAGGGACAATGTTACTATCCTTTTACCACACTTGTGCTTCAAAGTAGCACCACAATCTTCATGATAGAGAGTCTCTCATTTTGTCACTTTCATATACTAGTGGGAATTTTTCATCATAGAACGTGGCTTGTATATTCCAATGATGGGCTTCCTCAAAATGCCCTAGGTCTTCGTGAGCAAGCAAGTTGGATGCACACCCACTTAGTTTCTTTTGTTGAGCTTTCATATACTTATAGCTCTAGTACATCCGTTGCATGGCAATCCCTACTCACTCACATTGATATATATTGATGGGCATCTCCATAGCCTATTGATACGCCTAGTTGATATGAGACTATCTTCTCCCTTTTTGTCTTCTCCACAACCACCATTCTATTCCACATATAGTGCTATATCCATGGCTCACACTCATGTATTGCGTGAAGATTGAAAAAGTTTTGAGAATGTCAAAAGTATGAAACAATTGCTTGGCTTGTCATCGGGGTTGTGCATGATTTAAATACTTTGTGTGGTGAAGATAGAGCATAGCCAGACTATATGATTTTGTAGGGATAACTTTCTTTGGCCATGTTATTTTGAGAAGACATGATTGCTTTGTTAGTATGCTTGAAGTATTATTATTTTTATGTCAATATGAACTTTTGTCTTGAATCTTTCGGATCTGAATATTCATACCACAATTAAGAAGAATTACATTGAAATTATGCCAAGTAGCACTCCGCATCAAAAATTATCTTTTTTATCATTTACCTACTCGAGGACGACAAGGAATTAAGCTTGGGAATGCCTGATACGTCTCCAACGTATTTATAGTTTTTGACTGCTCCATGCTATATTATCTACTGTTTTGGACAATATTGGGCTTTATTATCCACTTTTATATTATTTTTGGGACTAACCTATTAACCAGAGGCCCAGCCCAGAATTGTTGTTTTTTTGCCTATTTCACAGTTTCGAAGAAACGGAATATCAAACGGAGTCCAAACGGAATGAAACCTTCGGGAACGTGATTCTCTCACCGGATATGATCTAGGAGACTTGGACCCTACGTCAAGAAATAAAGGAGGTGGGCATGAGGTAGGGGGCGCGCCCACCCCCCTAGGGCACACCCTCCACCCTCATGGGCCCCACATTGCTCCACCGACAAACTTCTTCCTCCTATATATATATATACCTACGTACCCCCAAACGATCAGATACGGAGCCAAAAACCTAATTCCACCGGCGCAACCTTCTGTACCCACGAGATCCCATCTTGGGGCCTGTTCTGGAGCTCCGTCGGAGGGGGCATCCATCACGGAGGGCTTCTACATCATCACCATAGCCTCTCCGATGAAGTGTGAGTAGTTTACCTTAGACCTTCGGGTCCATAGTTAGTAGCTGGATGGCTTCTTCTCTCTTTTTGGATCTCAATACAATGTTCTCCCCCTCTCTCATGGAGATCTATTCGATGTAATCTTCTTTTTGCGGTGTGTTTGTTGAGATCGATGAATTGTGGGTTTGTGATCAAGATTATCTATGAACAATATTTGAATCTTCTCTGAATTCTTTTATGTATGATTGGTTATCTTTGCAAGTCTCTTCAAATTATCAGTTTGGTTTGGCCTACTAGATTGATCTTTCTTGCAATGGGAGAAGTGCTTAGCTTTGGGTTCAATCTTGCGGTGTCCTTTCCCAGTGACAGTAGGAGCAGCAAGGCACGTCTTGTATCGTTGCCATCGAGGATAACAAGATGGGGTTTTTATCATATTGCATGAATTTATCCCTCTACATCATGTCATCTTGCTTAAGGTGTTACTCTGTTTTCTTGACCTTAATACTCTAGATGCATGCTGGATAGCGGTCGATGAGTGGAGTAATAGTAGTAGATGCAGGCAGGAGTCGGTCTACTTGTCTCTAACGTGATGCCTATATACATGATCATACCTAGATACACTCATAACTATGCTCAATTCTGTCAATTGCTCAACAGTAATTCGTTCACCCACCGTAAAATACTTATGGTCTTGAGATAAGCCACTAGTGAAATCTATGGCCCCCGGGTCTATCTTCATCATATCAATCTTCCTACACTTGTTTATTTCCTTTGTTTTTTACTTTGCTTTTATTTTGCTTTGCATCTTTATCACAAAAATAACAAAAATATTATTTATCATATCTATCAGATCTCACTCTCGTAAGTGACCGTGAAGGGATTGACAACCCCTTATCGCATTGGTTGCAAGGAGTTATTTGCTTTGTGCAGGTACGAGGGACTCGCGCGTAGCCTCCTACTGGATTGGTACCTTCGTTCTCAAAAAGTGAGGGAAATACTTACGCTACTTTGCTGCATCATTCTTTCCTCTTCAAGGAAATCCAACGCAGTGCTCAAGAGGTAGCAAGATGGAGTAGTTTTCAATGGTGAACATCACTAGGTTGATCATATCTACTGTATGATTCACGCTCGACCTTTCAATCTCAGTGTTCTGAGGCCATATCTGCATATGCTAGGCTCGTCAAGTTTAACCCGAGCATTCTGCGTGTGCAAAACTGGCTTGCACCCGTTGTATATGAACATAGAGCTTATCACACCCGATCATCACGTGGTGTCTCGGCACGACGAACTTTAGCAACGGTGCATACTCAGGGAGAACACTTATACCTTGAAATTTAGTGAGAGATCATCTTATAATGCTACCGTCGAACTAAGCAAAATAAGATGCATAAAGGATAAATATCACATGCAATCAATATAAGTGATATGATATGGCCATCATCATCTTGTGCCTTTGATCTCCATCTCCAAAGCACCGTTATGATCACCATCGTCACCGGCGCGACACCTTGATCTCTATCGTAGCATTGTTGTCGTCTTGCCAACTATTGCTTCTACGACTATCGCTATCGCTTAGTGATAAAGTAAAGCAATTACATGGCGATTGCATTTCATATAACAAAGCGACAACCATATGGCTCCCGCCAGTTGTCGATAACTATGTTACAAAACATGATTATCTCATACAATAAATTTAGCATCATGTCTTGACCATATAACATCACAACATGCCCTGCAAAAACAAGTTAGACGTCCTATACTTTGTTGTTGCAAGTTATACGTGGCTGCTACGGGCTGAGAAAGAACAGTTCTTACCTACGCATCAAAACCACAACAATTTTTCGTCAAGTGTGTTGTTTTAACCTTCAACAAGGACCGGGCGTAGTCACACTCGATTCAACTAAAGTTGGAGAAACTGACACCCGCCAGCCACCTGTGTGCGAAGCACGTCGGTAGAACCAGTCTCGCGTAAGCTTACGCGTAATGTCGGTCCGGGCCGCTTCATCGACCAACACTGCCAAATCAAAGTATGACATGCTGGTAAGCAGTATGACTATTATCGCCCACAACTCTTTGTGTTCTACTTGTGCATATAACATCTACGCATAGACCTGGCTCGGATGCCACTGTCGGGGAACACAGTAATTTCAAAAAAAAATCCTACGCATACGCAAGATCTATCATGGTGATGCATAGCAACAAGAGTGGAGAGTGTAGTCCACGTACCCTCGTAGACCGTAAGCGTTATGACAACACGGTTGATGTAGTCGTACGTCTTCACGATCCAACCGATCCCAGTACCGAAAGTACGACACCTCCGCGATTTGCACATGTTCGACTCGGTGACGTCCCACGAACTCTCGATCCAGCTGAGTGTCGAGGGAGAGCTTCGTCAGCATGACGGCATGATGACGGTGATGATGAAGCTACCGGCGCAGGGCTTCGCCTAAGCACTGCAATGATATGACCGAGGTGGATTATGGTGGAGGGGGCACCGCACACGGCTAAGAGATCAATGATCAACTTCTGTGTCTATGGGGTGGCCCCCTCCCCCGTATATAAAGGAGTGGAGGATGGGGAGGGCCGGCCCTTTCTATGGCGCGCCCTAGGGGAGCCCTACTCCCACCAGGAGTAGGATTCCCCCCTTCCAAGTAGGAGTAGGAGAGGAAGGAAGGAGGAGAGAGGGAGGAAGGAAAGGGGGTCCGGCCCCCCTCCCAATTTGGATTGGGCTTGGGGGGCGCACCCCCTCCTAGGCCGCCTCCTCCTCTCTCCCACTAAGGCCCAATAAGGCCCATACATTCCCCGGGGGCTTCCGGTAACCCCCCGACACTCCGGTATATGCCCGAACTCACTCGGAACCATTCTGATGTCCAAACATAGTCATCCAATATATCGATCTTTATGTCTCGACCATTTCGAGACTCCTAGTCATGTCCGTGATCATATCCGGGACTCCGAACTACCTTAGGTACATCAAAACACATAAACTCATAATACCGATCATCACTGAATGTTAAGCGTGCAGACCCTACGGGTTCGAAAACTATGTAGACATGACCGAGACTCATCTCCGGTAAATAACCAATAGCGGGACCTGGATGCTCATATTGGTTCCTACATATTCTACGAAGATCTTTATCGGTCAAACCGCATAACAACATACGTTGTTCCCTTTGTTATCGTTATGTTACTTGCCGGAGATTCGATCGTCGGTATCTCAATACCTAGTTCAATCTCGTTACCGGCAAGTCTCTTTACTCGTTCCGTAATGCATCATCCCGCAACTAACTCAATAGTCACAATGCTTCCAAGGCTTATAGTGACGTGCATTACCGAGATGGCCCAGAGATACCTCTCTGATACTCGGGGTGACAAATACTAATCTCGATCTTTGCCAACTCAACAAACACCATCGGAGACACCTGTAGAGCATCTTTATAATCACCCAGTTACGTTGTGACGTTTGATAGCACACTAAGTGTTCCTCCAGTATTCGGGAGTTGCATAATCTCATAGTCATAGGAACATGTATAAGTTATGAAGAAAGCAATAGCAACAAACTAAATGATCATCGTGCTAAGCTAATGGATGGGTCAAGTCAATCACATCATTCTCTAATGATGTGATCCCGTTCATCAAATGACAACTCTTTGTCCATGGCTAGGAAACATAACCATCTTTGATTAACGAGCTAGTCAAGTAGAGGCATACTAGTGACACTCTATGTATTCACACATGTACTGAGTTTTTGGTTAATACAATTCTAGCATGAAAAATTAACATTTATCATGATATAAGGAAATATAAATAACAAGTTTATTATTGCCTCTAGGGCATATTTCCTTCACTATTGTCCTGTTGTTGTCCTTACATTCATACCTGGTGGATTATGAGACATCACTGTGCATTATAGCTTGCTTATCCACTGTTTGCTCCAAATTATCAGATCTATATTAATGCTTAAGTTAATGTAGAATAAACCCAATGCCTATGAAGAAATTTAGTTTTGCATTGTTCTTGTAAGTATCTGTTCTCCTTCATCAGTGTACTTACATTTGTCAGCTAGTTCTTCATGTACACTTTGCAGCTTGTTTTCCCTTGTCCTCCATTTTTCTACACAACAGATCTACATTTACTCTTGCCAAAATAGTGAATAAAACCAATGTTACTGAAGAAGTTTAGATCCACATTGCTCTTGTCAGTGCCTTCTGCCTGTATGTTGTATTTACATTTGTACTCTGCATCCTAAGTTAAATAATTGTCATTTGTTCCTATATTTTCACATCTATATTTACTCTTAACAAAATGTAGAATAAAGGAAATACTCTTGAAGAAGAGTTCGGTAAACTTCTTGAATTGCCCCCCCCCATCAATATGGACAAGGCCTTTATAGAGCCTGTCTTCACTACTAATGTAAGTTTGTCCTCCTCGAGCCTTCAAACTTTGTTGTTTATATTTGGATAGCTATGAGTGCAAATGCTGTTTATTTTTGTCGTCTGCATCAAATTTCTTGTTCAAAGTTTATAAAGTAGAATTACATAAACATAAGTTTGTCCTTCTCAATTTTAGTCTTTAGTTGTACAATCTAGTTCCTTATTCGTACCATGTAAATGAAACTAAACATAGAAAGTTATCTTCTTTAGCACTATGTGTATGCTTGTGTTCTTGATATGTAATCCAGTGGTGTGGTGAGACTACCAACAACAGCACAATGTCATATCCCGCTATGTCCCAACAATGAACAATGCCATATTATATTAATGTTATTTAAATCGTGTCTCTTTATTTACCAATCTGAAATGGTATAAATTGACAGTGCACTCACCATTCATGCTTATACATTGTTTAGAACTACATCTATGCTTGTGTTCTTTATCTGTAATCCAGTGGTCTGGTGAAGCTGGCCGCTCCTGCACAATGCCATTTCCTGTCGTCTTAACTATGAACAATGCCTATTATGTTAATGCTATTTTAAACCCGGTCTCTTTATTTCTAACAAATAAATGAGATGAATTGACAGCGTTGATGCTTGTACATGCAAAACCTGTTATCTACCTACTTGTTCCTCTTTTAGGGTGACAACACTGCTGCTAGGAAGAACTGCCACAACGATAGTGAGACGAACCCATTGTTTGTCCCTCTAACACATATTCCAGAGGAGAAGGCAACACATATGGAGGGTAGGGATACAACCACGAAGCCACATCTTGATGTAATGTCAAACTTACTCAGTGACACAAGCTCGATGAAGTCGCCGCCTGAATCTGTTCGACTTCTTCAGTCTGAAATTCCAGCAGAAATACATGCTTCCGCTCAAATACGACTGGAACACCAATCTCTATGCAAGATTAACCGTAAGTACAAGACGTTTATTGATGCTATGCAGCTAAAGTTGGTGGATATGAGCGCCAAAGAAGCGCAGTCTCATCAGGTTGCTAAGCTGCTTGTGCTGTAGCTCCTGGGCCGGGCTAACCTAAAGGAAATATGCCCTAGAGGCAATAATAAAGTTATTATTTATTTCCTTATTATCATGATAAATGTTTATTATTCATGCTAGAATTGTATTAATCGGAAACGTAATACATGTGTGAATACATAGACAAATAGAGTGTCACTAGTATGCCTCTACTTGACTAGCTCGTTGATCAAAGATGGTTATGTTTCCTAGCCATTGACATGAGTTGTCATTTGATTAACAGGATCACATCACTAGAGAATGATGTGATTGACTTGACCCATTCCGTTAGCTTAGCACTCGATCGTTTAGTATGTTGCTATTGCTTTCTTCATGACTTATACATGTTCCTATGACTATGAGATTATGCAACTCCCGTTTACCAGAGGAATACTTTGTGTGCTACCAAACATCACAACGTAACTGGGTGATTATAAAGGTGCTCTATAGGTGTCTCCGAAGGTACCTTTTGGGTTGGTGTATTTTGAGATTAGGATTTGTCACTCCGATTGTCGGAGAGGTATCTCTGGGCCCTCTCGGTAATACACATCACTTAAGCCTTGCAAGCATTGCAACTAATGAGATGGTTGCGGGATGATGTATTACGGAAAGAGTAAAGAGACTTGCCGGTAACGAGATTGAACTAGGTATTGAGATACCGACGATCGAATCTCCGGCAAGTAACATACCGATGACAAAGGGAACAATGTATGTTGTTATGCGGTTTGACCGATAAAGATCTTCATAGAATATGTGGGAGCCAATATGAGCATCCAGGTTCCGCTATTGGTTATTGACCGGAGACGTGTCTCGGTCATGTCTACATAGTTCTCGAACCCGTAGGGTCCGCACGCTTAAAGTTTTGATGACAGTTATATTATGAGTTTATGAGTTTTGATGTATCGAACGTTGTTCAGAGTCACGGATGTGATCATGGACATGACGAGGAGTCTCGAAATGGTCGAGACATGAAGATTGATATATTGGAAGCCTATATTTGGATATCGGAAGTGTTCTAGGTGAAATCGGGATTTTACCGGAGTACCGAGGGGTTACCGGAACCCCCCGGGGGCTTAATGGGCCATAGTGGGCCTTCGTGGAGAAGAGGAAAGGCGGCCAGGGCAGGGCCGCGCGCCCCTCCCCCTAGTCCGAATAGGACGAGGAGAGGGGTGCGGCGCCCCCCCCCCCTTCCTTCCTCTCTCCCTCCTCTTTCCCCCTCCACTCCTAATCCAACAAGGAAAAAGGGAGGGAGTAGGACTCCTCCTGGCGCGCCCCTCCTGGCCGGCCGCACCTCCCCCCTTGCTCCTTTATATACGGAGGCAGGGGCACCTTAGAGACAAAACAATTGATTGTTTGATCTTTTAGTCATGTGCGGTGCCCCCCTCCACCATAGTCCACCTCGATAATACTATAGCGGTGCTTAGGCGAAGCCCTGCATCGGTAGAACATCATCATCGTCACCACACCGTCGTGCTGACGAAACTCTCCCTCAACACTCGGCTGGATCGGAGTTCGAGGGACGTCATCGGGCTGAATGTGTGCTGAACTTGGAGGTGTCGTGCGTTCTGTACTTGATCGGTCGGATCGTGAAGACGTATGACTACATCAACCGCGTTGTGCTAACGCTTCCGCTTTCGGTCTACGAGGGTACGTGGACAACACTCTCCCCTCTCGTTGCTATGCATCACGATGATCTTGCGTGTGCGTAGGAAAATTTTGAAATTACTACGTTCCCCAACAGTGGCATCCGAGCCAGGTTTTATGCATAGATGTCATAAGCACGAGTAGAACACAAGTGAGTTGTGGGCGATATAAGTCATACTACTTACCAGCATGTCATACTTTGGTTCGGCGGTATTGTTGGATGAAGCGGCCCGGACCGACATTACGCGTACGCTTAGGCGAGACTGGTTCTACCGACGTGCTTTGCACACAGGTGGCTGGCAGGTGTCAGTTTCTCCAAATTTAGTTGAACCGAGTGTGGCTACTCCCGGTCCTTGTGAAGATTAAAACAACACCAACTTGACAAACTATCGTTGTGGTTTTGATGCGTAGGTAAGAACGGTTCTTGCTAAGCCCAGTAGCAGCCACGTAATACTTGCAAAAACAAAGTAGAGGACGTCTAACTTGTTTTTGCAGGGCATGTTGTGATGTGATATGGTCAAGACATGATGCTAAATTTTATTGTATGAGATGATCATGTTTTGTAACCGAGTTATCGGCAACTGGCAGGAGCCATATGGTTGTCTCTTTATTGTATGCAATGCAATCGCCCTGTAATGCTTTACTTTATCACTAAGCGGTAGCGATAGTCGTAGAAGCATAAGATTGGCGAGACGACAACGATGCTACGACGGAGATCAAGGTGTCGCGCCGGTGACGATGGTGATCATGACGGTGCTTCGGAGATGGAGATCACAAGCACAAGATGATGATGGCCATATCATATCACTTATATTGATTGCATGTGATATTTATATTTTATGCATCTTATCTTGCTTTGATTGACGGTAGCATTATAAGATGATCTCTCACTAAATTATCAAAGTATAAGTGTTCTCCCTGAGTATGCACCGTTGCGAAAGTTCTTCGTGCTGAGACACCACATGATGATCGGATGTGATAGGCTCTATGTTCAAATACAACGGGTGGAAAACAGTTGCACATGCGGAATACTTAGGTTAAACTTGACAAGCCTAGCATATGCAGATATGGCCTCGGAACAGTGAGACCGAAAGGTCGAGCATGAATCATATACTCCCTCCGTTCCGAATTACTTGTCTTAGATTTGTCTAGATATGGATGTATCTAGCACTAAAATGAGTCTAGATACATCCGTATCTAGACAAATTCAAGACAAGTAATTCGGAACGGAGGGAGTAGTAGATATGATCAACATAGTGATGTTCACCATTGAAAGCTACTCCATTTCACGAGATGATCGGTTATGGTTTAGTTGATTTGGATCACGTGATCACTTAGAGGATTAGAGGGATGTCTATCTAAGTGGGAGTTCTAAAGTAATATGATTAATTGAACTTAAATTTATCATGAACTTAGTACCTGATAGTATCTTGCTTGTTTATGATTGATTGTAGATAGATGGCCCGTGTTGTTGTTCCGTTGAATTTTAATGCGTTCCTTGAGAAAGCAAAGTTGAAAGATGATGGTAGCACTTACACGCGCTGGGTTCGTAACTTGAGGATTATCCTCATTGCTGCACAGAAGAATTACGTCCTGAAAGCACCGCTGGGTGCCAGGCCTGCTGCAGATGCAACTGACGACGTTAAGAACGTCTGGCAAAGCAAAGCTGATGACTACTCGATAGTTCAGTGTGCCATGCTTTACGGCTTAGAACCAGGACTTCAACGACGTTTTGAATGTCATGGAGCATATGAGATGTTCAAGGAGTTGAAGTTAATATTTCAAGCAAATGCCTGGATTGAGAAATATGAAGTCTCCAATAAGTTCTACAGCTACAAGATGGAGGAGAATAGTTCTGTCAGTGAGCATATACTCAAAATGTCTGGGTATAACAATCACTTGATTCAACTGGGAGTTAATCTTCCGGATGATAGCGTCATTGACAGAATTCTTCAATCACTGCCACCAAGCTACAAGAGCTTCGTGATGAACTATAACATGCAAGGGATGGATAAGACGATTCCCGAGCTCTTCGTAATGCTAAAGGATGCGGAGGTAGAAATCAAGAAGGAGCATCAAGTGTTGATGGTCAATAAGACCACCAGTTTCAAGAAAAAGGGCAAAGGGAAGAAGAAGGGGAACTTCAAGAAGAACAGCAAGCAAGTTGCTGCTCAAGAGAAGAAACCCAAGTCTGGACCTAAGCCTGAGACTGAGTGCTTCTACTGCAAGCAAACTGGTCACTGTAAGCGGAACTGCCCCAAGTATTTGGTGGACAAGAAGGATGGCAAAGTGAACAAAGGTATATGTGATATACATGTTATTGATGTGTACCTTACTAGAGCTCGCAGTAGCACCTGGGTATTTGATACTAATTCTGTTGCTAATATTTGCAACTCGAAACAGGGACTACCGATTAAGCGGACACTAGCTAAGGACGAGGTGACGATGCGCGTGGGAAATGGGTCCAAAGTTGGTGTGATCGCCATCGGCACGCTGCCTCTACATCTACCTTCGGGATTAGTATTAGACCTAAATAATTATTATTTGGTGCCAGCGTTGAGCATGAACATTATATCTGGATCATGTTTAATGCGAGACGGTTATTCATTTAAATCAGAGAATAATGGTTGTTCTATTTATATGAGTAATATATTTTATGGTCATGCACCCTTGAAGAGTGGTCTATTTTTGATGAATCTCGATAGTAGTGATACACATATTCATAATGTTGAAACCAAAAGATGCAGAGTTGATAATGATAGTGCAACTTATTTGTGGCACTGCCGTTTAGGTCATATTGGTGTAAAGCGCATGAAGAAACTCCATACTGATGGACTTTTGGAACCACTTGATTATGAATCACTTGGTACTTGCGAACCGTGCCTCATGGGCAAAATGACTAAAACATCGTTATCCGATACTATGGAGAGAGCAACAGATTTGTTAGAAATCATACATACAGATGTATGTGGTCCGATGAATGTTGAGGCTCGCGGTGGATATCGTTATTTTCTCACCTTCACAGATGATTTGAGCATATATGGGTATACCTACTTAATGAAATATAAGTCTGAAACATTTGAAAAGTTCAAAGAATTTCAGAGTGAAGTTGAAAATCATCGTAACAAGAAAATAAAGTTTCTACAATCAGATCGTGGAGGAGAATATTTGAGTTACGAGTTTGGTCTACATTTGAAACAATGCGGAATAGTTTCGCAACTCACGCCATCCGGAACACCACAATGTAATGGTGTGTCCGAATGTCGTAATCATACTTTACTAGATATGGTGCGATCTATGATGTATCTTACTGATTTACCGCTATCGTTTTGGGGTTATGCCTTAGAGACGGCTGCATTCACGTTAAATAGGGCACCATCGAAATCCGTTGAGACGACGCCTTATGAACTGTGGTTTGGCAAGAAACCAAAGTTGCCATTTCTTAAAGTTTGGGGCTGCGATGCTTATGTGAAAAAGCTTCAACCTGATAAGCTCGAACCCAAATCGGAGAAATGTGTCTTCATAGAATACCCAAAGGAAACTGTTGGGTACACCTTCTATCACAGATCTGAAGGCAAGACATTCGTTGCTAAGAATGGATCCTTTCTAGAGAAGGAGTTTCTCTCGAAAGAAGTGAGTGGGAGGAAAGTAGAACTTGATGAGGTAACTGTACCTGCTCCCTTATTGGAAAGTAGTTCATCACAGAAACCGGTTCCTGTGACGCCTACACCAATTAGTGAGGAAGTTAATGATGATGATCATGGAACTTCAGATCAAGTTGTTACTGAACCTCGTAGGTCAACCAGAGTAAGATCCGCACCAGAGTGGTACGGTAATCCTGTTCTGGAGGTTATGTTACTAGACCATGACGAACCTACGAACTATGAAGAAGTGATGGTGAGCCCAGATTACACAAAATGGCTTGAGGCCATGAAATCTGAGATGGGATCCATGTAAGAGAACAAAGTGTGGACTTTGGTTGACTTTCCCGATGATCGGCAAGCCATTGAGAATAAATGGATCTTCAAGAAGAAGACTGACGCTGACGGTAATGTTACTGTCTATAAAGCTCGACTTGTTGCAAAATGTTTTCAACAAGTTCAAGGGATTGACTACAATGAGACTTTCTCACCCGTAGCCATGCTTAAGTCTGTCCGAATCATGTTAGCAATTGCCGCATTTTATGACTATGAAATTTGGCAAATGGATGTCAAAACTGCATTCCTGAATGCATTTCTGGAAGAAGAGTTGTATATGATGCAACCACAAGGTTTTGTCGATCCAAAGGGAACTAACAAAGTGTTCAAGCTCCAGCGATCCATTTATGGACTGGTGCAAGCCTCTCAGAGTTGGAATAAACACTTTGATAGTGTGATCAAAGCATTTGGTTTTGTACAGACTTTTGGAGAAGCCTGTATTTACAAGAAAGTGAGTGGGAGCTCTATAGCATTTCTGATATTATATGTGGATGACATATTGTTGATTGGAAATGATGTAGAATTTCTGGATAGCATAAAGGGATACTTGAATAAGAGTTTTTTAATGAAAGACCTCGGTGAAGCTGCTTATATATTAGGCATCAAGATCTATAGAGATAGATCACGACGCTTAATTGGACTTTCACAAAGCACATACCTTGACAAAGTTTTAAAGAAGTTCAAAATGGATCAAGCAAAGAAAGGGTTCTTGCCTGTGTTACAAGGTGTGAAGTTGAGTAAGACTCAATGCCCGACCACTACAGAAGATAGAGAGAAGATGAAAGATGTTCCCTATGCTTCAGCCATAGGCTTTATCATGTATGCAATGCTGTGTACCAGACCTGATGTGTGCCTTGCTATAAGTCTAGCAGGGAGGTACCAAAGTAATCCAGGAGTGGATCACTGGACAATGGTCAAGAACATCCTGAAATACCTGAAAAGGACTAAGGATATGTTTCTCATTTATGGAGGTGACAAAGAGCTAGTCGTAAATGGTTACGTTGATGCAAGCTTTGACACTGATCCGGACGATTCTAAATCGCAAACCGGATACGTGTTTACATTGAAGGTGGAGCTGTCAGTTGGTGCAGTTATAAACAAAGCGTCGTGGCCGGATCTACGTGTGAAGCGAAGTACATAGCTGCTTCGGAAGCAGCAAATGAAGGAGTCTGGATGAAGGAGTTCATATCCGATCTAGGTGTCATACCTAGTGCATCGGGTCCAATGAAAATCTTTTGTGACAATACTGGTGCAATTTCCTTGGCGAAGGAATCCAGATTCCACAAGAGAACCAAGCACATCAAGAGATGCTTCAATTCCATCCGGGATCTAGTCCAGGTGGGAGACATAGAAATTTGCAAGATACATACAGATCTAAATGTTGCAGACCTGTTGACTAAGTCTCTTCCACGAGCAAAACATGATCAACACCAAGGATCAATGGGTGTTAGAATCATTACTGTGTAATCTAGATTATTGACTCTAGTGCAAGTGGGAGACTGAAGTAAATATTCCCTATAGGCAATAATAAAGTTATTATTTATTTCCTTATTATCATGATAAATGTTTATTATTCATGCTAGAATTGTATTAACCGGAAACGTAATACATGTGTGAATACATAGACAAACAGAGTGTCACTAGTATGCCTCTACTTGACTAGCTCGTTGATCAAAGATGGTTATGTTTCCTAGCCATTGACATGAGTTGTCATTTGATTAATGGGATCACATCATTAGGAGAAAGATGTGATTGACTTGACCCATTCCGTTAGCTTAGCACTCGATCGTTTAGTATGTTGCTATTGCTTTCTTCATGACTTATACATGTTCCTATGACTATGAGATTATGCAACTCCCGTTTACCAGAGGAATACTTTGTGTGCTACCAAACATCACAACGTAACTGGGTGATTATAAAGGTGCTCTATAGGTGTCTCCGAAGGTACCTTTTGGGTTGGTGTATTTCGAGATTAGGATTTGTCACCCCGATTGTCGGAGAGGTATCTCTGGGCCCTCTCGGTATTACACATCACTTAAGCCTTGCAAGCATTGCAACTAATGAGTTAGTTGCAGGATGATGTATTACGAAACGAGTAAAGAGACTTGCCGGTAACGAGATTGAACTAGGCATTGAGATACCGACGATCGAATCTCGGGCAAGTAACATAGCGATGACAAAGGGAACAACGTATGTTGTTATGCGGTCTGACCGATAAAGATCTTCGTAGAATATGTAGGAGCCAATATGAGCATCCAGGTTCCTCTATTGGTTATTGACCGGAGACATGTCTCGGTCATGTCTACATAGTTCTCGAACCCGTAGGGTCCGCACGCTTAAAGTTTTTGATGACAGTTATATTATGAGTTTATGAGTTTTGATGTATTTAAGGTTGTTTGGAGTCCCGGATGTGATCACGGACATGACGAGGAGTCTCGAAATGGTTGAGACATGAAGATTGATATATTGGAAGCCTATATTTGGATATCGGAAGTGTTCCGGGTGAAATCGGGATTTTACCGAAGTACCGAGGGGTTACCGGAACCCCCCGGGGGCTTAATAGGCCATAGTGGGCCTTTGTGGAGAAGAGGAGAGGCGGCCAGGGCAGGGTCGCCCCCCCCCCTTTCCTTCCTCTCTCCCTCCTCATTCTCCCTCCACTCCTAATCGAACAAGGAAAAGGGTACATGGACAGCACTCTCCCCTCTCGTTGCTATGCATCACCATGATCTTGCGTGTGCGTAGGATTTTTTTTGAAATTACTACGTTCCCCAACATAACCTTTCTTGAACTGTGTTGAAGTGTTGTCGGTTATGTCTATTATTTTGTCCGCTTGTTAACTTCCACTCGTGGCGACCTGCCCAGTTTATGTAATCTGCTATCTGGTTGCCCTTTATTATCACTGGCGGCGAACTTTGATGCCGAGGGGATGTAATATGTTGTAATTTCTTTGTTGTATAGTCTAGGTTTATTCTTGGTCGGTATGTTGTAATTTAGGCCGGAAGGTTCAGTGGATCTTGGTGTTGTCGGTCTTCAGGCCAGCCTGTTACTCATATGGGCCAAAACCTGGGCCTATCATCATCTTGGGCCATTAGCAGGTCTAAACCTATAGTTGTTTCCCGCCTTTAACAGGCCGAGTAAAGTTCTGTCTAGCTGGGCCAGAGAATACCTGTCGGATTTCAGGTTCCGGCAGACCCTTAAGGTTCGAACTCTGGGGTGCGCGCGGAGATGATGCCCTCTACCTCTCTGTCTCGCAAGGATCAAAACTACAGAAAGAACAGCACAAGAGACACAGGGTTTATACTAGTTCGGGCCACCATTGTGGTGTAATACCCTACTCTAGTTTGTGGTGGGTGGATTGCCTCTTGGGCTGATGATGATGAACAGTACAAGGGAGAACAGCCTCGCGAGGGTCTGTTCTTGGCTAGGGGGATGAACTGCTAGGGGAGTTCAGCCGCCCTTCTCTCTCTTTCTCTACTTGTTCCCTGCTTGCTCTGAATACTCCTCGATCTCTAGATCTCTAGATCGATGCCTCTACCCTGGGGGTGGCTAGTCCTATTTATAGGCAAAGGTCCTGGGCCTCTCCCCAAATATTGAGCGGGAAGGGCGCCAACAATTGGCCAATTTGAAGGGGAACATCTGGTACACTTAACCTGACCAAAGTTGGTCCTCGCCTGCCAAAGGCCCTGTAGTGACGTCGTCCTGGGCTCCACGATGACCTCCTTCCCACCGTTGGACTGGTCTTGGTCTTGTTGCACCGAAATGGATGCCTTTGCTCGATCCTCTCGCCTGCGCTTGCCCCCTTTGCACCAAAGAGGAAAGGGGAGAGCACTGCGCGGTCTGGCGCCCGCCTGGCACCCTTGGTCGTCATGGCTTGCGTCATGGGCACCTCGCGAGGTACCCTGCCTTGATCTTTCCGCCTCCTCGTGAGCCATCCTGAGGAGGCCGCGCCTGAGGAAGCACCGCGTCGTCCGCCCCGCGAGGCTTGGCCCCTCGCGAGGGTCTTGAGTCTTGTGTTGATGAAGATGGGCCGTGCTGGGCCCCCATTTGAGCCACGCCGCAGGCCGCAGGCAGGCAAGTCTGGGGACCCCCGTTCCCAGAACGCCGACAGTAGCCCCCGGGCCCAGGGCGCGCATGGACTTGGCCGTGCTGAAAGGCGAAAGGGCAAGGGCGAAGCGCCACGGGCCCTAACATCCTGCGGCCTTGGGCGCCGCGTGGCGGTTGATTGGACGTGGGCGGTACTGTTTGCCCACGCTCCCTTATTTTGCGCCGCGCTAGGTTGCCCCACAGTTGTACACAGCCGCCCCTCTTCCTGTTGCTCGACTGTCCCTTGTTCTTCCTTCCTTCGAACTCTGACTCTTGCCTCTAATCCCATCTCACATCTCCTCTCTCCCGTCCTCAGCCATGGCTCCGACGAAGAAAGAGAAAGGGAAGAAGCATGTGCTCCCATCTCATCCACCGCCGTCGGCCGCCCCCGCCGTCGGCTAGTCAACCATACTTAATCTGGAGTGCCTGGATAAGCTCAGCCCGGCTCTGGCCACCGTCTTCAACGACTGCGGGAGGACGACGGCCTAGCCTACGTCTCACTTCCCCACCGACAGGATAATCACCGAGGTTCATTACTTTGCTGATGCCTTGTGGGCGGGTCTGGTTCCCCCCTTCTCTGATTTCTTCAACGCCGTCCTCACCCATTATCAGATCCACATGATGCATCTGGGCCCTGAATCCATCGCCCTCCTTTCGGTCTTTGCTTTTGTTTGTGAGGCGCTGATGGGCATCCCTCCTTCCGTTGCCTTGCTGCGCCACTTCTTCTCTCTGCGTCTTGCCGACCCCGCTCAATGCTCAGCATGCGTGAGCTTCGTCGCTGCGCCTGAGACTGCAACTTCTGGCATTGACTTCAAGCTCCCCTCACCTTCAGCTGGGTTCCGTGAGCGGTGGTTGTACGTTGATGTCGGGGTGCCCAGCCCCCTGCTGGTGAAGCCAACTTCGCCTGCTGTACCCAACTCTGGCTGGGGCCAGGAGACGCTCGAGAGCCCCCGGCTCGCCTTCGTCTGGCGCCGCTTTACGTTCTTGAAAACGCTCGGCGTGACGGCGCCCAAGGTGGTGAAGGAGTTTCTGTTGCGCCGCATTGCCCCTCTCCAGCGCCATTCTCGCCGGATGTGGGCCTTAAGCGGACATGGTGATCACATGAGGCTTCAGGAGGAAGACCTGACGCCTGGAGTGCTAAGGACAGTGCTCGTGCTCTTGGTCCTGACCGGCGACCCCAACCCGGGCAGCATCCAGCGGGGAGGAGCTCTGTTGTACCTTTGCCAGAACAGGGATGATTTCGTGAGGCAGATGCCCTCCTTTGACGAGTGGGGGCTATGCCCTGCCGGCTTCCAAGGGCCTCGCGAGAACCCTGTGGTGGTGACGGCCCTTCCGGTCGGCTTAGGCGAATCCTCCTCGAGTGGTGGAGCAGGGAGGTAGGAGACAGTGGGGGCTGAGAAAGCTCCCAAGGCCCATGCTGCCAAGGCCGTTGGTGTGGCGCAGCCGCTTCCAGCGCTTGGGGCCGTGGCTCCCGAGGCCCCGGCCGCGTCTTCTGCCGAGGTGACCGGCAGCATGCGCCAGGTAGGCTCCCCTGACGCGGATAGCGCTGCTGCTTCGCCTTCGTCGCAGGTTGATCCTTGCGCCCTTCTCCTGGGCCGCTTTCGTGTGGACTTTGAGGCCCTTCGGAGGAAAAGGGAGGCCCTGGTGACGACTCCCCTTGTCGCCTGCTGAAACGCCGGAAGTACTTTGCCACCGACGAGTAAGCCTTCTCCTTTCCCGGCTCCTGATCCCCTTGTTGCGTCTACTGATCCTTGCTCTGCAGGCCCTTTCCTGCCGAGGTCATGGAGGCCGCTGAGGTGCCGCGTCCTTTGGCTCCACCTCCCCCGTCGCCTCAAGACGTCCCGAGCAGCACGGCTCTTGTGGTGAGGGCGAACGAAGGGGCAGACCGTTCTGAGGTGCCCCGCAGCCCTTCTCTTCCTGCGATCTTCCTTCGTGGGCCCTCTCTTGGCGTGGCCAGCCTGCCGTGGGCTTCTCATCTGGTCGCGGGCTGCGACTGGCTGAGGCGGCCCCCGCGCCCTTTGTCTGGAGATGTGTCGGCCCCAGGCCGAGCTTCTGGCGTGGCGCGCCCGACCGTCGTGGGGGCGCCAGCCCCCAGCCCCCTGCCCGGAGGGGGAGCGATGATTCGTGCCTCCAGGCGCTTGCCTGGGGCAGACGATGGTGTGGGAGACGTGCTCGAGCGTGCTCGGGAGCGTCGTGCTCGCCGCCGCGAATTCCTTCAAAGGGCGAGCGGCATAGTGGACCTGCTTGGGGAAGAGCTCGCTGATGAAGACGTGCGCCTGGAGGCCGAGGGCCTGCGCCTGGCCGCAGAGAGGCGCGAGCTGGAGGCCGCCGTCGCCCTCGCGCGCCGCCAGTGCGACCTTGAAGACGAAGAAGCGAAGGCGTCGCTGGAGGCCTCCCGGGTGGCCCGATCCCAGGCCGCTGAAGAGGCCCTGAGAGCCGATCGACAGCGAGAGGCGGCGGAGGAGTGGGCTCGGGAGCTCCTGGCCCGATGCCACTTGCTGGAGGAGCAAGTGGAACTGCATGAGGCGGCCCTTGTGTCGATGAGGGTGGCCTCTGCCGACCCAGCCGGGCTCCAGAGACGTGAAGAGGCGCTGACGCTGGAGGCCGCTAAACGTACCCGTGAGTACGGGCGGCTGGAGATGAGGGAGCGCCTGGTGACGCAGGCGGAAGATGAAGTCACTGCTCGGGAGGCGCGTGTCCTGGAGGAGGTTGGTCGCCGGGTGGCGACAGCGCGCCAAGGCCTCGAGCGCGAGCTCGAGAGGAAGCTGGAGTTGATCCGAGTTGAGGCTGAGGGGAGAACCACAGCCCTGAGGGCCCAACGGGACGAGGCGACACGGCAAGCCGACGCTTCCCGGGCCGCCCTCGAGGCAGCGCAAAAGGAATCGGCTGCTCTCCAGGCCGAGGTGACCCGTCTTCGCCAGCGGGTGGAAGAGGCTGAGGCCGTTGAGCGTCAGAATGCCGATGAGATACGCCAGCAGCAAGTCCTGGAGCACGTGCATGGCCCCATGCTTACTACGCTCAGGGATAGGGCTAACACAGCCTTGGGCAACATCTGCGAGGCAACTGTGGGTGAGCCGCACACAATCAACTATGCCGGCAACCTTTAGTTCTTCACTGCTGTGGTGACATAGCTGGAGGCACGGTCGGCCAGGGCTGACAGGTTGGTGGAGGAGAGGAGCCGCGCCCTGCTCGGGCGCGCCTTTTCTCGTGTCTTCAGCCATCTTCAGAACATGGATCCCCAGTTCGACTTCGATGCCGCCATTGCCCCAGTCCCCTAGGCCGTCCGAGGCGATCTGGCGACCTGGGTAGAAAACAACGTGGATGCTCTCGTCCGGGCCTTTACTTCAGATGACGACGACGTGATCGTGGCTGCCGACGAGGGCGGTGTGGTGGATGGTCCCGGCGCCGCTGACGACGATGCAGGCAGCGGTGGCGAGTCCAGCGACACCAGCGGCGGCTCGGGAGGTGCTCCTGAGGACGCCTTGGGGGATTTGTCTGACTGACTGCGTGTTGCTCTTGTCTTTTGCCCTGCATGGATAGAACTCAGGTGTTTGGCCTGATGGTCGTGAGAGCATTTTGGGAGGGGAAGCCCCTCATGTAAAAACTTGTGTAGATCGTATTAGCAGTTTATTATACTGTGCGAGCATCCGCACCCGGCGGCTGGTTGGTTTACCATTGTTTTGCGCAGGCCTCGAGGCAGCTCGTGGTGTCCTAAGCGTTCTCTGGTTGAAATCATAGGATGCGCAAGTGCTGTCAGCGAGGGGCTTCACAGGCGCTGGCCCTCTTCACAGGCTCCGGGCCTTTCCCGAGCGCAACGGCTTCACAGGCGTTCACCTTCTTCACAGGCTCCGGGCCTTTTTATAAACGCGATAGCTTCACAGGCATTCGCCTTCTTCACAGGCTCCGGGCCTTTCCATAAACGCGATAGCTTCACAGGCATTCGCCTTCTTCACAGGCTCCGGGCCTTTCCATAAATGCGATAGCTTCACAGGCACTCGCCTTCTTCATAGGCTCTGGGCCTTCTCCCGAGCGCAACGGCTTCACAGGCGTTCGCCTTCTTCACAGGCTCCGGGCCTTTTTATAAACGTGATAGCTTCACAGGCATTCGCCTTCTTCACAGGCTCTGGGCCTTCTCCCGAGCGCAACGGCTTCACAGGCGTTCGCCTTCTTCACAGGCTCCGGGCCTTTCCATAAACGCGATAGCTTCACAGGCACTCGCCTTCTTCACAGGCTCTGGGCCTTCTCCCGAGCGCAACGGCTTCACAGGCATTCACCTTCTTCACAGGCTCTGGGCCTTCTTAGGAAAAGGCAACCTCCGCAGTCACCAAAAGGTAATCTCGTGAGGAAGCAACAGCGGCAGTCTGAGCTGCGCTTGAGCTAGGCCTGGCCCGTCTCGCGAGAGGCTCGCGAGGGGAGGCAGCTGTGGTGAGGCGGTGACCAGAACGTGAAAAATGGTTTGAACGAGACCAAGCACCCCTTCCCCGAACACACGCAAAGCTCAAATTCGAATTCAACTTAAATCCAGCGGGGGAAAAGTTACAGCCAAAGGAAAAAGGCAATGAAAGCAAACAAAAAGGCCGCGACCGGCACCCTATCTAGTCTTGGACGTCTTCTCACCAGCGCGGAGCTAAGTGATGTCCACTGGGCGTGGGAGGGAGCCCCAGGGCCTGAGGCCGGCACCCCTGAGACTCCGGGGCGTGTACAGCCCCACTCATTATTACGTGAGAGTGTCACGGGGCGGCGAGCTTCACAGGCGCTGGGCCTTCTTCACAGGTACCGGCCTTGCTTCATATCGCCGGACGAGGGCCCCGCCTTGCGCCATACTCTAGTGCCACCGACGACGACCGGAAACCAGGGCGCCACCGGCAGGGTAGAGTGGTCGCCAGCGGTTCCCCCGACGACCACGGGTCCTCCGCCAGGGGCAGGCCCTCAGCCGCCTCCCCAGCGGAGGGCCTACCTCCTGAGAACGCCTTGCTCCGAACACCACGGTGGTGAAGTGGGGTCCCTGCCCCTCTCCTGCAGCCCCCTGCGCCCCCCTCCCGTGGGGTAGGAGACTGTGGGAGCAGGGCAGATGCTCGCTGCGGCGACCTGCACCTCATGTGACCCATGATTAGCGTATACCTGCTCCTGAGGAATTAGTGGTACTCGATAGTCGTCGCCTCCAGCGTGGCCGGCGGAGCCGTCCCGGGGCTCCCGGAAGAGCTCGGCTTCTGGCGTCTCGTCTCCCAAACTTGGGCTGTGAAGCGAGCCTTGTTTGCCCTCGTGAGCATGCCCTTGGTCCATCATGTGGGGCACGTATTCTTCTGGCGCTGCTACCCCGAAGGCTGTGCTGTAGTGCTCCATGCGCCATGCGGCGCTGCTTGACGCGCCCACCGCGGTATGGTAGCGCGGCGGCCCGCTGGCGTCGTGGGCCGCACCGAGCCCCTCTCCTTCACGCGCCGGGGGCGGGGGTAGCGCCACCGCCAGTCCAGCGCCGGCGGATTCGCCGGTGTTGGGGTAGCCTTGAGACCCGCGGGGGTGTGCGGGGCCTCCTCGTGCGCCGCCCTGGGCTTGAGCCGGAAGATGGATGCAGAAGGGGTGAGCCCCCGAAGCGGCAAAGCCCAGGAGTTCGGCGACCCGCTCCAGCAGCACGTCGCGGCCACCTTCCAGCAGCCTACACTGCAGCAGCTCCCGGGCCACCGTGAGCGCGACCCTCGAATTCGCTTGCTCCCGGCGGGTGTACGGTGTTGTGATTGCGGCGTGGTTAGAGGCTCTCGCCGCCGACCGCGCTTGCCGCGGTGTGAGGGTTGCGGAAGCCTGTCCGCGCCGCCCGCGGCCCGCAGCGCCCTGCGGACCATGGGCTGCCTGGGGCGCGGGGTCGCCCGAGGCAGGCAGCCCTGCGTAGGCGGGCCACGCCGCCCATGGATCTTGGTTGCCTGCCTGGTCGCCGCACATCGTGACGACGATGCGATGAGAGGCGGAGCGGTAGGAAGGCAGATTCCGGCGCGCCCCTACCTGGCGCGCCAAATGTCGGATTTCGGGTTCCGGCAGACCCTTAAGGTTCGAACTCTAGGGTGCGCGCGATGATGCCCTCTACCTCTCCGTCTCGCAAGGATCAAAACTACAGAAAGAACAGCACAAGAGACACAGGGTTTATACTAGTTCGGGCCACCATTGTGGTGTAATACCCTACTCTAGTTTGTGGTGGGTGGATTGCCTCTTGGGCTGATGATGATGAACAGTACAAGGGAGAACAGCCTCGCGAGGGTCTGTTCTTGGCTAGGGGGATGAACTGCTAGAGGAGTTCAGCCGCCCTTCTCTCTCTTTCTCTACTTGTTCTCTGCTTGCTCTGAATACTCCTCGATCTCTAGATCTCTAGATCGATGCCTCTACCCTGGGGGTGGCTAGTCCTATTTATAGGCAAAGGCCCTGGGCCTCTCCCCAAATATTGAGCGGGAAGGGCGCCAACAATTGGCCAATTTGAAGGGGAATATCTGGTACACTTATCCTGACCAAAGTTGGTCCTCGCCTGCCAAAGGCCCTGTGGTGACGCCGTCCTGGGCTCCACGATGACCTCCTTCCCACCGTTGGACTGGTCTTGGTCTTGTTGCACCGAAATGGATGCCTTTGCTTGATCCTCTCACCTGCGCTTGCCCCCTTTGCACCAAAGAGGAAAGGGGAGGACACTGCGCGGTCTGGCGCCCGCCTGGCACCCTTGGTCGTCATGGCTTGCGTCATGGGCACCTCGTGAGGTACCCTGCCTTGATCTCTCCGCCTCCTCGTGAGCCATCCTGAGGAGGCCGCGCCTGAGGAAGCACCGCGTCGTCCGCCCCGCGAGGCTTGGTCCCTCACGATGGTCTTGAGTCTTGTGTTGATGAAGATGGGATGCGCTGGGCCCCCATTTGACCCACGCCGCAGGCCGCAGTCAGGCAAGTCTGGGGACCCCTATTCCCAGAACGCCGACAATACCATGGGCTTTAACATGCTAAAACCTAGATTGGGCTAGCGTTGAGCCGAAAAATTCACGGGCCAATACAGGCCAAAATAAGGCCCATGTTTGGCCCAAATAGGACGAGCAGTTAACAGGCCAAAATATATCTCTGGCCTGTTTTGCCCAATAAAATTATGGGCTTTAAGCAGGCCGGTTTCTACGCGGGCCATAGGCCTAAAAGTGTCATGGGCCATTATCAGATGGGTTGTAAGTAGGTCGGATTCAACACGGGCTATAATTAGGCCCAACTATTACACGGGCCATTAACAGGCCGATAGGCCAGTTGGGCTGAAATTTATCCACGAAGACTACGGGCCGTTAATAGACCTAAAGTTACTTCGGACAAGAAATAGCCCATTTTCTGCATGGGCCGTTAAATGGCCTAAAGTTAAACCGGACCGACAATATCCTAGATGCACCATGGGCCGCTAACAGGCCGAAACTATTATCGGGCCGAACTGGTAAACTGGCATTTAACAGGCTGAAATACAAAAAGAACAGTGGGGTGTTAACGGTCCTGGTCCGATATGAGCCGCAATTTGGCCCAAAACATGGCAGGCTGTGGACGGTCCTGATCTGGTATGGGCCTCAATTTGACCCAAAACATGGCAGGCTGTTAACGGGCCAGCCCACTAGTGTCTGAAAAAACATGGTGGGCCTTTAGCTGGGCCGGCCTTTTCACCGGAATGGGCCTCTGTTGGGTTGTGCCACGTGTCAACGTATCATAGGTGCATCCTCTCCAATGAGTGGATGACATCTGTCTGAATGTTGAGTCAACACATGTTTCCTCCGGTCAATGAGAATTTTACACGTGGAAAATCATGATTGGTCCCGGCTGTTAACGGGTTATCGGATCCAAAACCGGACCCGATAGCTTAACGGCGACCCATTACGGTCGATGCCACATGTCGGTCACCCTTGACGAAATCACTTCTATGACGCACGATTTATCATCATAGAAGTGGGCAGTTCCGTGATGATAATTTTGGTAATGTCATGGAACACTTCTACGACAGCAGAGGTATGACTATCTTGATTCTGTCATAAAATCGTCATGGATGTACATGCATGACAGAAAACGATACCTACTGTGACAAACATGTATCATCATGGAAGTGTCTTTTTTTGTAGTGATAGTGGATACTAGGGATCAAACCCTAACCAAACTAACTCGATTACATGGTAAATCTCATCCAACCCATCACCGTCCAGCGAGCCTACGATGGAATTACTCACGCACGACGGTGAGCATCATGAAATTGGTGATGGAGGATGGTTGATGATGATGATGGCGATGGATTCCCCTCTCCGGAGCCCCAAATGAACTCCAGATCTGCCCTCCCGAGGAAGAACAGGGCTTGGCAGCGGCTCCCTATCGTAAAACGCGATGAATCCTTCTCTTTGATTTTTTTTTCTCCTCGAAAGTGAATATATGGAGTTGGAGTTGAGGTCGGTGGAGGTCCAGGGGGCCCACAAGGTCGGAGGGCGCACCCCAACCCTTGTGGCTAGGGTGTGGGCCCCTTGCTGCTGATTCTTTCGCCAATATTTTTTATTAATTCCAAAACTTGGCTCCATGAAGTTTCAGGTCATTCCGAGAACTTTTTATTCTGCACAAAAATAACACCATGGCAATTCTGCTGAAAACAGCGTCAGTCCGGGTTAGTTCCACTCAAATCATGCAAATTAGAGTCCAAAACAAGGGCAAAAGAGTTTGGAAAAGTAGATACGATGGAGACGTATCAAATGCTCCTCTGATTATGAACATGAACATGCTTTGTGAGTAGTTATGTTTGTTCCTGAGGACATGGGAGAAGTCTTGTTATAAGTAATCATGTGAACTTAGTATTCGTTCGATATTTTGATGAGATGTATGTTGTCTCTCCTCTAGTGGTGTTATGTGAACATCGACTACATGACACTTCACCATTGTTTGGGCCTAGAGGAAGGCATTGGGAAGTAATAAGTAGATGATGGGTTGCTAGAGTGACAGAAGCATAAACCCTAGTTTATGTGTTGCTTCGTAAGGGACTGATTTGGATCCATATGTTTCATGCTATGTTTAGATTTATCTTAATTCTTCTTTCGTAATTGCGGATGCTTGCGAGAGGGGTTAATCATAAGTGGGAGTCTTGTCCAAGGAAGGGCAGCACCCAAGCACCGGTCCACCCACATATCAAATTATCAAAGTAACGAACGTGAATCATATGAGCATGATGAAAACTAGCTTGACAACAATTCCCATGTGTCCTCAGGAGCGCTTTGTTTTATATAAGAGTTTGTCCAGGCTTGTCCTTTGCTACAAAAAGGATTGCGCCACCTTGCTGCACCTTATTTACTTTCGTTACTTGTTACCCGTTACGAATTATCTTATCACACAACTATCCGTTACCGATAATTTCAGTGCTTGCAGAGAATACCTTGCTAAGAACAGCTTGTCATTTCCTTCTACTCCTCGTTGGGTTCGACACTCTACTTATCGAAAGGACTATGATAGATCCCCTATACGTGTGGGTCATCCCCTATACTTATCGAAAGAACAAGATAGAGCGGTCACCTCGAGGCCCATCTTCGCGTGAAACCAACGCCAAAAGATCCTATAAACACAGAAACCCCCAAAAATAACCCTAGATCAGAAGTTCCGCCGCCGCAAGCTTCTTTAGCCACGAAAAACCAATCTAGACCATGTTCCGGCACCCTGCCGGAGAGGGAAATTGTCACCGGTGGCCATCTTCATCATCCCAGCGGCCACCATGATGAGGAGGGAGTAGTCCACCCTCGGGGCTGAGGGTTTGTACCAATAGCTATGTGTTTAATATCTCTCTTTCGTCTTGAGTTGGTACGATTTTGATGTATCATGAGCTTTGTTAATATAGTTGGATCATATGGTGTTTTCCCCTCTCTATCTTGTTGTGACGAATTGAGTTTTCCCTTTGATATTTCATTTTTATCGGATTGAATACTTTTATGGATTTGAGAACACTTGATGTATGTCTTGCTATGAACACCCGTGGTAACAATGGATATCATATTGATTCACTTGATACATGTTTTGGCACTCAACTCACGGA
Organism: Aegilops umbellulata; assembly: GCA_032464435.1. Classification (NCBI taxonomy): domain Eukaryota; kingdom Viridiplantae; phylum Streptophyta; class Magnoliopsida; order Poales; family Poaceae; genus Aegilops; species Aegilops umbellulata. The sequence goes on along the minus strand of CP136057.1, from coordinate 387,475,303 downwards.
TTCCCGAGGTGACATTGGGGTAATCTATGCATAGGGGTTGATGCACGTTCTCGTCTTTGTTTCTCCGGTAGAAATCTTAGGGCAGTCTTTGAGGTTCTTTGTGTTGGATTGAGTATTATGAATCTGAAATTGTTTTGTGCATATCATATAATCAACTCACGGATACTCGTGGCGACATTGGAGTATCTAGGTGACATTAGAGTTGGTTGATGTCTATCATATAGTGTTATTTTAGTGCGAACTCTTAGATAGATCGATCGGAAAGGATAACTTGGTGTTATTTAGTACGAACTCTTGGATAGATCGATTGGAAAGGATAAACTTTGAGGTGGTTTCGTACCCTACAAACAATTTATTCTTATGTTCTCCGCTAGATAAGAACTTTGGAGTGATTCTTCATTGCACGTTGAGGATGGTTATATGATCCAATTATATTAGCATTGTTGTGAGATTGCACTAGTGAAAGTATATGGACCCTAGGCCTCATTGTCAAGCATTGCAATACCTCTTATGCTCACTTTTGTTACTTGCTACCTTGTTGTTTTTTATTGTTACTACTACAAAAATCAATATCTACTATCATTACTACACTTGTATCACCATTTCTTCGTCGAACTAGTGCACCTATACAGTTTACCATTGTATTTGGTGTGTTGGGGACGCACAAGAGACTTTTTATTATTTGGTTGTAGGGTTGTTTGAGATAGACCATCTTCATCCTACTCCTCCCACGGATTGATAAACCTTAGGTCATCCACTTGAGGGAAATTTGCTACTGTCCTACAAAACTCTACGCTTGGAAGCCCAACATGTGTCTACAAGAACGAGTTGTGTAGTAGACATCATTGCTCCCTAATTCTACAGTTCATCGAACCGAACTATTTATGCTAGTAGCTCTGTTTATGTTCATTCTCTACTAATGCTTCCAATATTGTCGTTGGCACACCGCCTCATCGTCCTAATATGTTTTTGCCATTGCCAATATTCTCCTCCTCCCATTGTCAATCCTTCTCAGCCCAAGTGTTGATCTCGTCGGGAAGGAGGAGGAAAGAAGTAGACAAAAGGAGGAATAGACCAAAAAGCTCAAAAACATATTACGCAATGAAATAATATAAGATATGGTTAATTAGTTAGACTATGTTTAGTCGATTCATCACATGTCCAGTGGAACCCTTTTCATGCGTCGCTAGAGGTAAAATGTATAGTTACTTCGTATGTTATTTCCTTGTTGAATGTGTTAGGTCAAAACTTTGCTTCAAGGGTGATAGACTACCCATGTTTGAAATAGAGTGACATTCTCTTTGTTAGATCTCATGTTGTCATGCTGGTGGATTGTGATCCACAGCGATATATAGGTTTGGGTAGGTTAGACGAGATGATGTTGTGTGGATAGTTTAAAGTGGGTAGGCCTCAGGTTTTCCTTCCTTTTGTAAGTCGATTTGTTCAACTTTAATGTTGCATCATTTGAAGTTGTATATTATGGCTGTGTGTATGCGAGAATGCCGACGTGGGAGAGTTTGCACTCCTTTTTGAAAAAAAACGTAAACTATTTCCTCCTCCTTATGTGTGTGTCTTATCTTCTTCCTTCTTACCTCAAGATAGACAGAGTGTACCAGAGGCAGTGGTAGACCGAGAGGCAATGGTTGTCGAGAATAATGAGAAACGTGAAAGAGCGAAAATGTAGTGTCAGGTTAGGTGCCGAGGTATGGTAGATTCAACTATAATAACTAACAAGGAGTAAGGATAGTGCCGACGAGATGCTATAAAGGGATGGAGGTTGTAGAGGAAAAGATAATCAAAGTGTTACTCATGCAAATAAATTTAGACAACTTGTATTACTAGTAAGTTGCACAGGTATTACACATGCGATTCAGGTAACCATATTATAATCGAATATCAATAAACCACATTATAATATTAAAACATGTAAATTTGGACTCGCACATGCATACTTGAAGTATAAGATGCTGACTTATGTCATTGTAAATCAAACTATAGTTGCGACATATTCTACGTCATTGTGGTTTATACTACACACTCATGTGAAATATATATGTGTGTGTGTGTGTGTGTGTGTGTGTGTGTGTGTGTGTGTGTGTGTGTGTGTGTCACATTTGTCTTTTAAATATCCCAGCGGAAGGACCAAGTTGTTGCCTAAAGGGGGTGCATATGCATTTTAAAAACTTATAGGGATTGGGTTTATCCTAATGCGGAAATAAACTAGACAGATATTGTTCAAGCACACATCTTAAACATACTAGGCTCAACTAACTGCACCAACAACTTAATCTAAACAAGATGAGCACAACTAGGATACTAGCTAGACAAGTAAGTTGCCAGAACTTACACAAGGAAATATCACAATATACAACATGAATGGTACCGACTGGCAATTCACATTTATCACAAGATATATCAATAATAGCAAGTATAAATTTCTTAAAGTAGAGGGGTAAGATAGAGCCTATTTGTTCTCAAAGTTCATGTATCCACTAATACTCTAGTCTCTACTAGAGAGGTGGGTGTTACCACGAAGGCACACCAACACCATGAAGGCTCACCCTATTCTCCTCGATATATTACCATGAAGGTGATTGCCAACCAGTATGGTTAGCTTCATTCTTCACTCCCTAGATGACAAGCTACACGACCACTTCACAATCCCCAAGAAGGAGTGACTTAGCCTCTTCACAATCTCCATGAAGAGGTCATCGAGACAACAACTACCAGACCGTCTATGAGGCGGTGGCCTCCAAGAGTAACAAGCTCACGGGCTCTCACTCGAACAAATCACTCTTTGTTTTTTTATAAAGCATCCGCCCGCGCATGGCTGGGCTAGCTAGATGGGCCGGCCTACTCGGTTCTGGTGCATCTTGGCTGTCTGGGCCTTTTATTTTTCCTTTTTAAATCTAGGATTTGAACTAACCCGAATTTATACCATTCCATATCCTTTGAACACAGAAAGTTCCAAAAACTAGGGCTTATGTAGATCTTAAGAAAAATATTTCTAGACCATATGCATGTTTTGAAAATTCATTTTCATGCAAGGTATTTACATGGCTATTAAATAAATCTCAAATTGAATTTAGGGTTTATAAAATAGTCGAATAAATTCCAAAACAACCAAAATGCACTGGAATCATGGTATACATATGCTTTTATGTTCACATACTAAATTTGAAAATTTGGAATATGACAATTGTGTTTGGTTGACTATAAATCCCTAAGCTGCATTAGAGCAGAAACACAAGCAATCGTGTTTGTTAACATGATTGTGCTCCTCATATGCAACATTCGACCATTTGATTACGTGTGCACCGATGATTACTCTCACCTCATGTCCACATGGTGAACTTACCTCACACCACCACACTTGTAACAACTTCGTTTATGCGCATTAAAATTAAAAAAATACAACATGAGAGCAGTGTGGAACGACAAGACGCAATTAGTGATCAAAAAATTCAAACGATCAACCGTTGGTGAAGAATTAGACAAAATTCTTCTAAAATAACATGCACACATGAACACGTTAGTACAATACACTAGGGAGATATAGATCTATTCATTTATGACTTCGAGACAGAAAACTTATAACACGAAGGTTATGTAAAATGGTGAGATGAATCTACTCCTCTAAGGAAATTTCAAATGGCTGATCCTGTGCGATGATTTTTTTTGCGGGGAAAACTTTTGATCTATTCATCAAATGTCAAGGTAATACAAAGAACATCAGAAGTAAAAAAATTACATCCAGGTCCGTAAACCACCTAGCGATGACTACAAGAAGCAGAGCAAGCCGAAGGCGCGTCGCTGTCATTGCCCCTCCTTCGCTGGAGCCAGGCAAACCTCTTTGTAGTAAACGGTCTGGAAGTAGCCATGTTAAGGCCATGTACATAGGACCAGCACACTAGAACGACAACCATCGTCGATGAAGAGAAGTGTAGATCAGAAGGAACTAACCTATAGACACACAAACCAAGACTCGATCCAAGCAGATCCACCGAAGACAAAATTCGAATGATTCCCACGAGATTCGTCGGAGATACACCTCTACACGTCCTCCGACGAAGCTAGAAGCACATCGGGACAGAGGCTAGCTGAGGGGAACCTTATTATATCTTCAGGGAGCCGCCGCCTTGTCTTCCTGAGCAAGAAACAAGCACTAACAAAACTGAAAAGGAGCACCTAAAAATGGAGCCCTCCTGCTGGCAAGGGCCGGGATCCATCACGCCACCATGGTCCTAGGACCACAGGATACGAAATAGACCGATAGTGATGCCGGTAAGAGGCAGGAGAAACCCTATCATGATTGCCCTTGGTCGCACGAACTAAGGGGTACCTGCTGTGATTTCGCTTGCGTGTGTGACAAAGTTGACATCATTTGTCTAAAAATACTGCAAGCATAAACACAGAATTAAAGTTTACAGTCAACAAAACTATGGAAGGAATGAAATCAGTATGTCGATGTGCATCTTTTTCATGTAGAGTCTATCTCGAATTGAAGCGCCGTTGTGTAGATTAAAAAAGATTAGATGGAAAATATGAAGTAAAGTGAGAAGAACAAACCATGTGCAAACTTTTTTAGGGGTTCCCAACTCTGTATCGATCCACTGAAACGTTTATAGGGATACAAATAGGGTCATGAGGAGTAATAAGACGCAAATGGCGACCTCGATCAAGGGAAAGAGAAATTTTGGCAAGGTTGTGCGCATCACAGTTATATGCACGACCTTCAAAAGTAAAGCTACAACTATCAAAATTGTTAAATAATCTCTCTAATAACTGCACCATGAGCTCCTCAATTCCTTCAGTAATGTCATCAACAATTGGTTTGCAGTCACGTACAACTGCCAATCTTTGTAGATAGAGATCTTCGTGGCATGCAACAGCCTCCAAAACTGTTGGATCAAGAATACCCGGGAGAACAAAGTACCTACGATCCCAGGAATTTGACTTTGTAATCCCCGCACACTGCAGTTGCTGCTACAATGACACTGTCGATGGACAAGCCACCATCTAGGCTAATCTTTGCATACCCAGTCGAAGGGGGCCTCCACGCCATATGCCTTGGTGCTGGTGAGGTATGAACAGGTCCCCTGGTTGTCGAAGAATCCGTCATAGCGTCGATACAATCCAGCTCTGAGATGAACCTCTCAAGAAAATTATTCGTGAAAAGTGGACTTTGAGATATAGACTCGTGGATCGCCTTTCAACCTAGCTAACTAGAAATAGTTGGTTCGACAATTCCTCCAGAGCCTAGCGTAGAGTGATTTGAGCTTTGTGCCATGGAGGCCTAACCTTGCTAGTGTGCAACCAATCAAGTTGGTTTAGGCTCTGGCCACACGTAGGAGGCTCTGTGTCTAGGGCGCCCCTATATCTCGCATTCAGTGAGACTGTAGGAACCCTTGCTGAAAGGTGGCACGAGTTGGGCTAGCCCAGGCGCATGCGAATGACAACCTCGTTCATTGTTTTGTTTTCTTCACCTTTTTTGTTTTTTGCTTTCTATTTTTACTTTTGTTTATACTTCCAAATATTCTAAATAAATATATTACAAAAATCACTCTACATAAAAGATTTGAAAAATGTTGCCAAGCATTTGAAAAATGTTAAATATGTATAGAGAGAATGTTTATCATGTATACAAACATGTATACAAAAAAATAAAATGTGTATGAAACAATTTGAACATGTATTTAAAAAATGTTAATCAAGCATTTGGAAAATTTTAAATATGTATATAAAAAATGTTGACCATGTATTAAAAATGATACAAACAATTTGATCATGTATATAAAATGTTAATCAAGCATTTGAAAAAAAATTCAACAAGTATTTCAAAAATGTTAATTAAGCATTTAAAAGATGTTAAATGTGTATAGAAAAAATATTTACCATGTATTAAAAATAATGGAAAATATTAATAATGTATATAAAAATGTTAATCAAGCATTTGAAAAAATGTTGAACAAGTATTTGAAAAAATGTTAATCAAGCATTTAAAAAATGTTAAATGTGTTTAGAAAAATTGTTGACCATTTGTTAAAAAAAGTATTGCATTTAAAAAATGTTAATCAAGCATTTGTAAAATGTTAGATGTGCATAGAAAAAATGTTGTCAATGTATTAGAAAATGTTAATATTGTATTTGAAAAATATTAATCAATCATGTGAAAAGAATAAAAGTATGTATAGAAAAAAAGTTGACAATCTATTAAAAATGTTAATCTTGTATTTAAAAAATGTTAATCAAGCATTTTAAAATGTTTAAAATGTATATAGAAAATATTGGCCATGTATTAAAGAATGTTAAACATGTATTCAAAAAATGTTCTTGACATATAAAAAAATGTAGAATGAAAACTAAAAAATAAAAACCAAAAAAGAAACAAAATAACCTCAAAAAGTGAAGAAACAAGTGCAAAAATAATTAAAAACAAAGAAGAAGAAAAAACAAAAGAAAATGAAAAAAAAGGCCAGAGAAAACTGGCTCGAACGGGAAGCTGGCGGAGTGGCCAGCAGCACGGGCCATCTCTCTGGAGACCGGGGATTGATCTCTATGTTCTCTTCTTTTTCAAAGATGAATCGACCCGATTAGTATAGACGCTTCAGTGAGACAGAAGAATGTGAGATATAAGATATAGCCGCTGCGTTGTGTCTAACGTCTTTCTGAAGGAAATATGCCCTAGAGGCAATAATAAAGTTATTATTTATTTCCTTATATCATGATAAATGTTTATTATTCATGCTAGAATTGTATTTACATGTGTGAATACATAGACAAACAGAGTGTCACTAGTATGCCTCTACTTGACTAGCTCATTAATCAAAGATGGTTATGTTTCCTAGCCATGAACAAAGAGTTGTTATTTGATTAACGAGATCACATCATTAGTTGAATGATCTGATTGACATGACCCATTCCATTAGCATAGCACCCGATCGTTTAGTATGTTGCTATTGCTTTTATCCATGACTTATACATGTTCCTTTAACTATGAGATTATGCAACTCCCGTTTACCGTAGGAACACTTTGTGTGCTACCAAACGTCACAACGTAACTGGGTGATTATAAAGGTGCTCTACAGGTGTCTCCGAAGGTACATGTTGGGTTGGCTTATTTCGAGATTAGGATTTGTCACTCCGATTGTCGGAGAGGTATCTCTGGGCCCTCTCGGTAATGCACATCACATAAGCCTTGCAAGCATTGCAACTAATGTGTTAGTTGTGAGATGATGTATTACGGAACGAGTAAAGAGACTTGCCGGTAACGAGATTGAACTAGGTATTGGATACCGACGATCGAATCTCGGGCAAGTAACATACCGATGACAAAGGGAACAAACGTATGTTGTTATGCGGTCTGACCGATAAAGATCTTCGTAGAATATGTAGGAGCCAATATGGGCATCCAGGTCCCGCTATTGGTTATTGACTGGAGACGTGTCTCGGTCATGTCTACATTGTTCTCGAACCAGTAGGGTCCGCACGCTTAAGGTTTCGATGACAGTTATATTATGAGTTTATGAGTTTTGATGTACCGAAGGAGTTCGGAGTCCCGGATGAGATCGGGGACGTGACGAGGAGTCTCGAAATGGTCGAGACATAAAGAATTGTATGTTGGAAGCCTATGTTTGGACATCGGATGCATTCCGGGTGAAATCAGGATTTTACCGGAATACCGGGAGGGTTACCGGAACCCCCCGGAAGCATAATGGGCCAACATGGGCCTTGGAGGAAAGGTGAGAGGGCAGCCCTAGGGGCTGCGCGCCTCCCCCCCCTTCCCTAGTCCTATTAGGACTAGGAGAGGTGGGCGCCCCCTCTCTCTCTTTCTCTCCCCCTTGGAGCAATCCTAGTCCAACTAGGATTGGGGGGGGGGGAATCCTACTCCCAGAGGGAGTAGGACTCTCCTGGCGCACCAAACCTGGCCGGCCAGCCCCTCCCCCTTGGATCCTTTATATACGGGGGCAGGGGGCACCCCAAAGATACACAAGTTGATCTACGGATCGTTCCTTAGCCGTGTGCGGTGCCCCCTTCCACCAAATTCCACCTCGGTCATATCGTTGCAGTGCTTAGGCGAAGCTCTGCGCCGGTAACACATCAAGATCGTCACCACGCCGTCGTGCTGACGGAACTCTTCCCCGACGCTTTGCTGGATCGGAGCCCGGGGATCGTCATCGAGCTGAACGTGTGCAGAACTCGGAGGTGCCGTACGTTCGGTGCTTAGATCGGTTGGATCGTGAAGAAGTACGACTACATCAACCGCGTTGATATAACGCTTCCGCTTTCGGTCTACGAGGGTACGTAGACAAACACTCTCCCCTCTCGTTGCTGTGCATCACCATGATCTTGCGTGTGCGTAGGAAAAATTTTGAAATTACTACGTTCCCCAACAGTGGCATCCGAGCCTAGGTTTTTATGGTTTGATGTTATTTGCACGAGTAGAACACAAGTGAGTTGTGGACGATACAAGTCATACTGCCTACCAGCATGTCATACTTTGGTTCAGCGGTATTGTTGGACGAGACGATCCGGACCAACCTTACGCGTACGCTTACGCGAGACCGGTTCCCTCGACGTGCTTTGCACAGAGATGGCTTGCGGAAGACTGTCTCTCCAACTTTAGTTGAACCGAGTGTGGCTACGCCCGGTCCTTGAGAAGGTTAAAACGGAGTCTATTTGACAAACTATCGTTGTGGTATTGATGCGTAGGTAAGATGAGTTCTTGCTTAAGCCCGTAGCAGCCACGTAAAACTTGCAACAACAAAGTAGAGGACGTCTAACTTGTTTTTGCAGGGCATGCTGTGATGTGATATGGTCAAGACATGATGCTAAATTTTATTGTATGAGATGATCATGTTTTGTAACCGAGTTATCGGCAACTGGCAGGAGCCATATGGTTGTCGCTTTATTGTATGCAATGCAATCGCGATGTAATGCTTTACTTTATTACTAAACGGTAGTGATAGTCGTGGAAGCATAAGATTGGCGAGATGACAACGATGCTGCGATGAAGATCAAGGTGTCGCGCCGGTGACGATGGTGATCATGACGGTGCTTCGAAGATGGAGATCACAAGCACAAGATGATGATGGCCATATCATATCACTTATATTGATTGCATGTGATGTTTATCCTTTTATGCATCTTATCTTGCTTTGGTTGACGGTAGCATTATAAGATGATCTCTCACTAAATTATCAAGAAGTGTTCTCCCTGAGTATGCACCGTTGCGAAAGTTCTTCGTGCTGAGACACCACGTGATGATCGGGTGTGATAGGCTCTACGTTCAAATACAACGGGTGCAAAACAGTTGCACACGCGGAATACTCAGGTTTAACTTGACGAGCCTAGCATATACAGATATGGCCTCGGAACACAGAGACCGAAAGGTTGAGCGTGAATCATATAGTAGATATGATCAACATAGTGATGTTCACCATTGAAACTACTCCATCTCACGTGATGATCGGACATGGTTTAGTTGATTTGGATCACGTGATCACTTAGAGGATTAGAGAGATGTCTATCTAAGTGGGAGTTCTTAAGTAATATGATTAATTGAACTTTAATTTATCATGAACTTAGTCCTGGTAGTATTAGCATATCTATGTTGTAGATCAATAGCTCGCATTGTTGCTTCCCTGTGTTTATTTTGATATGTTCCTAGGGAAAATTGTGTTGAAAAATGTTAGTAGCAATGATGCGGATTGGATCCGTGATCTGAGGTTTATCCTCATTGCTGCACAGAAGAATTATGTCCTTGATGCACCGCTAGGTGACGGACCTATTGCAGGAGCAGATGCAGACATTATGAACGTTTTGCTAGCTCAATATGATGACTACTTAATAGTTTAGTGCACCATGCTTAACGGCTTAGAATCGGGACTTCAAAGACGTTTTGAACGTCATGGACCATATGAGATGTTCCAGGAGTTGAAGTTAATATTTCAAGCAAATACCCGAGTTGAGAGATATGAAGTCTCCAACAAGTTCTATAGCTAAAAAGATGGAGGAGAATCGCTCAACTAGTGAGCATGTGCTCAGATTGTCTGGGTACTACAATCGCTTGAATCAAGTGGGAGTTAATCTTCCAGATAAGATAGTGATTGACAGAATTCTCTAGTCACCATCACCAAGTTAGTAGAACTTCGTGATGAACTATAATATGCAAGGGATAACGGAAAATATTCCCAAGCTCTTCGCGATGCTAAAATCGGCGAAGGTAGAAATCAAAGAAAAACATCAAAGTGTTGATGGTTGACAAGATCACTAGTTTCAAGAAAAGGGCAAAAGGAAAGAAGGGGAACTTCAAGAAGAACGGCAAGCAAGTTGCTGCTCAAGTGAAAAAGCCCAAGTCTGGTCCTAAGCCTGAGACTAAGTGCTTCTACTGCAAAGGGACTGGTCACTGGAAGCGGAACTACCCCAAGTGATTGGCGGATAAGAAGGATGGCAAAGTGAACATAAGTATATTTGATATACATGTTATTGATGTGTACTTTACTAGTATTCATAGCAACCCCTCAGTATTTGGTACTAGTTCAAGTTGCTAAGATTAGTAACTCGAAACGGGAGTTGCAGAATGAACAAAGACTAGTTAAAGGGCAAGGTGACGATGTGTGTTGGAAGTGGTTCCAAGATTGATATGATCATCATCACACACTCCCTATACTTTCGGGATTAGTGTTGAAACTAAATAAGTGTTATTTGGTGTTTGCGTTGAGCATGAATATGATTTGATCATGTTAATTGCAATACAGTTATTCATTTAAGTTAGAGAACAATTGTTGTTCTGTTTACATGAATAAAACCTTCTATGGTCATACACACCAATGAAAATAGTTCATTGGATCTCGATCGCAGTGATACACATATTCATGATATTGAAACCAAAAGGATGCGAAGTTAATAATGATAGTGCAATCTATTTGTGGCACTGCCGTTTAGGTCATATTGGTGTAAAGCGCATGAAGAAACTCCATGCTGATGGGATTTTGGAATCACTTGATTATGAATCACTTGATGCTTGCGAACCATGCCTCTTGGGCAAGATGACTAAAACGCCGTTCTCCGGAACAATGGAGCAAGCAACAGATTTGTTGGAAATCATACATACTAATGTATATGGTCCGATGAATATTAAGGCTCGCGACAAGTATCATTATTTTCTAACCTTCACAGATGATTTGAGCAGATATGGGTATATCTACTTGATGAAACATAAGTCTGAAACGTTTGAAAAGTTCAAAGAATTTTAGAGTGAAGTGAAAATCATTGTGACAAGAAAATAAGGTTTCTACGATCTGATCGCGGAGACAAATATTTGAGTTACGAGTTTGGTCTTCAATTAAAACAATGTGGAATAGTTTCACAAATTCATGCCACCTGGAACACCACAGCATAATGGTGTGTCCGAACGTCATAACAGTACTTTATTGGATATAGTACAATCTATGATGTCTCTTACCGATCTACCACTATCGTTTTTGGGGTTATGCATTAAAGACAACTGCATTCACGTTAAAAAGGGCACCATCTAAGTCCGTTGAGACGACACAATCTGAACTATGGTTTGGCAAGAAACCAAAGTTGTCGTTTCTTAAAGTTTGGGGTTGCGATGCTTATGTGAAAAATTTCATCCTGATAAGCTCAAACCCAAATCGGAGAAATGTGTCTTCATAGGATACCCAAAGGAGACTGTTGGGTACACCTTCTATCACAGATCCGAATGCAAGACTTTTGTTGCTAAGAATGGATCCTTTCTAGAGAAGGAGTTTCTCTCGAAAGAAGTGAGTGGGAGGAAAGTAGAAAACTTGATAAGGTAATTGTACCTTCTCCCTTATTGGAAAGGAGTTCATCACAGAAATCTGTTCTTGTGAGTACTACACCAATTAGTGAGGAAGCTAATGATGATGATCATGTAACTTCAGATCAAGTTACTACTGAATCTCGTAGGTAAACCAGAGTGAGATCCGCACCAGAGTGGTACGGTAATCCTGTTCTGGAAGTCATGTTACTAGACCATGACGAACTTGCGAACTATGAGGAAGCGATGATGAGCCCAGATTCCGCGAAATGGTTAGAGGCCATGAAATCTGAGATATGATCCATGTATGAGAACAAAGTATGGACTTTGAGGGATTTGCCCGATGATCGGCAAGCCAAAGAAAATAAATGGATCTTCAAGAGGAAGACGGACACTGATAGTAGTGTTACTATCTACAAAGCTAGAATTGTCGCAAAAGGTTTTCGACAAGTTCAAGGTGTTGACTACGATGAGAGTTTCTCACTCGTGTCTATGCTTAAGTCTGTCCAAATCATGTTAGCAATTGCCGCATTTTATGAAATCCGGCAAATGGATAAACAAAACTACATTCCTTAATGGATTTATTAAAGAAGAGTTGTATACGATGCAACTAGAAGGTTTTGTCGATCCTGAAGGTGTTAACAAAATATGCAAGCTCCAGCGATCCATCTATGGACTGGTGCAAGCATCTCGGAGTTGGAATATACGCTTTGATAAGTTGATCAAAGCATATAGTTTTATACAGACTTGCGGTGAAGCCTGTAATTACAAGAAAGTGAGTGGGAGCACTACAACATTTCTGATAAGTATATGTAAATGACATATTATTGATCGGAAATAATGTAGAATTATTCTGTAAAGCATAAAGGAGTATTTGAAAGGAGTTTTTCGAAGAAGGACCTCGGTGAAGCTGCTTACATATTGAGCATCAAGATCTATAAGAGATAGATCAAGACGCTTGATAAGTTTTTCAATAAATACATACCTTGAAAAGATTTTTGAAGTAGTTCAAAATGAAACAGTCAAAGAAAGAGTTCTTGCCTGTATTACAAAGTGTGAAATTGAGTAAGACTCAAAGCCCGACCACGGCAGAAGATAGAAAGAGAATGAAAGTCATTCCCTATGCCTCAGCCATAGGTTCTATAAAGTATGTCATGCTGTGTACCAGACCTATTGTATACCCTACCCTGAGATTGGCACGGGAGTACAATAGTGATCTAGGAGTAGATCACTGGACGGCGGTCAAAATTATCCTTAGTGGAATAAGGATATGTTTCTCGATTATGGAGGTGACAAAAAGGTTCGTCGTAAAAGGTTACGTCGATGCAAGTTTTGACACTAATCTGGATGACTCTAAGTCTCAATCTAGATACATATTGAAAGTGGGAGCAATTAGCTAAAGTAGCTCCGTACAGAGCATTGTAGACATAGAAAATTGCAAAATACATAACGGATCTGAATGTGGCAGACCCGTTGACTAAACTTCTCTCACAAGCAAAAGTCACACTGTAGTACTCTTTGGGTGTTAATCACATAGCAATGTGAACTAGATTACTGAATCTAGTAAACCCTTTGGGTGTTGGTCACATATCGATGTGAACTATTGCTGATAAATCACATGGCGATGTAAACTAGATTATTGACTCTAGTGCAAGTGGGAGACTGAAGGAAATATGCCCTAGAGGCAATAATAAAGTTATTATTTATTTCCTTATATCATGATAAATGTTTATTATTCATGCTAGAATTGTATTAACTGGAAACATAATACATGTGTGAATACATAGACAAACAGAGTGTCACTAGTATGACTCTACTTGACTAGCTCATTAATCAAAGATGGTTATGTTTCCTAGCCATGAACAAAGAGTTGTTATTTGATTAACGAGATCACATCATTAGTTGAATGATCTGATTGACATGACCCATTCCATTAGCATAGCACCCGATCGTTTAGTATGTTGCTATTGCTTTTATCCATGACTTATACATGTTCCTTTAACTATGAGATTATGCAACTCCCGTTTACCGTAGGAACACTTTGTGTGCTACCAAACGTCACAACGTAACTGGGTGATTATAAAGGTGCTCTACAGGTGTCTCCGAAGGTACATGTTGGGTTGGCTTATTTCGAGATTAGGATTTGTCACTCCGATTGTCGGAGAGGTATCTCTGGGCCCTCTCGGTAATGCACATCACATAAGCCTTGCAAGCATTGCAACTAATGTGTTAGTTGTGAGATGATGTATTACGGAACGAGTAAAGAGACTTGCCGGTAACGAGATTGAACTAGGTATTGGATACCGACGATCGAATCTCGGGCAAGTAACATACCGATGACAAAGGGAACAAACGTATGTTGTTATGCGGTCTGACCGATAAAGATCTTCGTAGAATATGTAGGAGCCAATATGGGCATCCAGGTCCCGCTATTGGTTATTGACTGGAGACGTGTCTCGGTCATGTCTACATTGTTCTCGAACCCGTAGGGTCCGCACGCTTAAGGTTTCGATGACAGTTATATTATGAGTTTATGAGTTTTGATGTACCGAAGGAGTTCGGAGTCCCGGATGAGATCGGGGACGTGACGAGGAGTCTCGAAATGGTCGAGACATAAATAATTATATGTTGGAAGCCTATGTTTGGACATCGGATGCATTCCGGGTGAAATCAGGATTTTACCGGAATACCGGGAGGGTTACCGGAACCCCCCGGAAGCATAATGGGCCAACATGGGCCTTGGAGGAAAGGTGAGAGGGCAGCCCTAGGGGCTGCGCGCCTCCCCCCCCCCTTCCCTAGTCCTATTAGGACTAGGAGAGGTGGGCGCCCCCTCTCTCTCTTTCTCTCCCCCTTGGAGCAATCCTAGTCCAACTAGGATTGGGGGGGGAATCCTACTCCCAGAGGGAGTAGGACTCTCCTGGCGCACCAAACCTGGCCGGCCAGCCCCTCCCCCTTGGATCCTTTATATACGGGGGCAGGGGGCACCCCAAAGATACACAAGTTGATCTACGGATCGTTCCTTAGCCGTGTGCGGTGCCCCCTTCCACCAAATTCCACCTCGGTCATATCGTTGCAGTGCTTAGGCGAAGCTCTGCGCCGGTAACACATCAAGATCGTCACCACGCCGTCGTGCTGACGGAACTCTTCCCCGACGCTTTGCTGGATCGGAGCCCGGGGATCGTCATCGAGCTGAACGTGTGCAGAACTCGGAGGTGCCGTACGTTCGGTGCTTAGATCGGTTGGATCGTGAAGAAGTACGACTACATCAACCGCGTTGATATAACGCTTCCGCTTTCGGTCTACGAGGGTACGTAGACAAACACTCTCCCCTCTCGTTGCTGTGCATCACCATGATCTTGCGTGTGCGTAGGAAAAATTTTGAAATTACTACATTCCCCAACACTTTCTTCTTCGATCAGTAGGTACTTCTTTATTTATGTAAAAAAATGATGTGAGAGTTAATGCACCGTGTTTAAATGTTTTGGGATAATTTAATTTTCGTAAATGACTTATATACACCTAAACGGAGGAAGTATATTCTTCGCACGCGCAGTGCGTGTGTGTGCAGATGGGCCTGGTCATCTTTGATTCGTCGGCTCGAGATTCAGCAAAATTCTCGATCCCTTGAGCTTTAAAGGACGACAATCATACATGAGTTACCAACCTAGCTAGTACTCCCTCCGTCCCAAAATACTTGTCATCAAAATGAACAAAAAATAATGTATCTAGAACTAAAATACATCTAGATACATCCTCTTTTATTCATTTTGATGACAAGTATTTCGGAACGGAGAAAGTATATAGATGGCGGTTGGTTTGGTGGGTATCCCACGGCTGGTTAGGGATAGCCACTTGAAAAGCGGCTGCCAGTCGTTTGGTTGAAACACAAGCGTGGATATGGACAGCCAAGATTCCTATAATATGCTTCCAAAACCTGGCTGAGCACATCCGTGAAAATCTGGCGGATATACTCAGCCACCCGACACGCGCGTAGCCAAATTGTTCTCCGCCTATGTCTTTCGCTCGCTTCCTATCTACTAGATAGGAAGTGCGGCTTGCCGCACCCGGCAGCACCGCTGCCGGGTATACTCATATCCAATCTGGTAATACAATTATTGAAGCATTACAAATATAAAAAAATAGCATAATGTAGTTGTGTTATCAATCTAATATATCAAGTTTATATCAGAAGCATTGCATCGATACATACACATCCAATACATAGCAATTAATCCAGACAACTACACAAGGCTTTAGTCCAAAAGCAAGCCAAGACAATCCATTGTAACATAACAAATACAAACCAGGTCATGGCATGTCTTGATCAAGAGAGATGCAACGGGAGATAATAAACCTACTTAGTTAGGCTATAGCCTAACACTTGATAGCTCTATCGGGCTGTCTCCTTGATTAAATCCTTACACATCACGACCTTTGCGCTTTCGTGCCTCTCCAACAGACATTTTGACATATATAAGCACGTCTTGTTTCAGTAAATAGATCAAGCATCCCACTTGGATATTCATACATGCAACATGTAATCTGTATGGCAACACACACAAAAAAACGCAAACAAATAGAGGCAATGAGAACCTGAATGAGAACACTAATACATTTGCTTGTGTATTTTTGTGAAAAAGACTATTGGAACTAAACCTACTGAATGAAGCAGGGAGCAAAATCAAATGTTTGTAGCTAACTAATTCAGCTATCTGATCTAACATATATTGCTCTGAACTAAATATATGTGCGTAGCTGTATAGTTCTAAACCATATGTAGTTCTTGGAACTAAAAAGTTCTCATGACTATATTCTAAATTTATCTTGTTATCAAGAATGGTCCAAGAAACCTATATTATGGCCTTATCAGTATGCAAGTTCTACCAGCTTGGAAAATAATTTAGAGAAAGAGAACAAAAAGTGACATTTCACCACCTGAACGGGACACAGAGGTGTGGCAGGAAGGAGCATCGTCCATTTGGTTGGGCTTGATCCCCTTGTGTGTGCCGCTGCTCGGTGGAGGGACGGAGACATGGAGCTCACGGATGTAGGCCACAAACGCTTGGACTCTAGGGCGGGGAGGGAGAGTTCAGCCGAGATCTGCCTTGTAATGTATCAGCGTCTTACCCGGTGACGCCGAGTTGTATTGGAAGAGGATGGCAAGTCCTTTCCTAAAGAAGTTTTGCCCCATCATTACCTTCTGATGGTTCTAATACTTAATGGTATGCCCTATTTCCACAACTCATTAGACAATGCCCATTGTGTCCTTGTAGTGCTTGAGCTTGTCTCGTACACCATAGAAGCCAGTTCCTGCGTCTATCAAATGAAGTCCATTGCATGCATTAGAACAAAAACAGAATCACATAAAAGCACAAAAAGGAATGCATGTGAGAGGAATAAAACACACATCACAATAGGATAGATAATAAATGGTGTAGCCGTGGGTGGAGTCACGAGGCATTGCATTCAAGGCTAGGTTGAGTACCTCGATCTGGACGTCCAACCAACGGGGATCTCCTTGCTTCTTCTTGTCATCCTTGTTGGCTTCCTCAGTGCCCCACTTGGTTTTGGCCTTGCCAACGGCGCCGGGCTTGGACTTGGCCTCCCACTTCCACTTGAGGTCGAAGTCGTCGTCGTTGGGGGAGGCGAGCTCTGTCTCCCACTTGAGAGCCTGCCCCCCACCGCATGCCTTCTCCCCGGTCGTTCACTTCACCTTGCGACCCCCAGGGAGGCGGCGGCGTAGGTGTGCTTGCGGCAAGCCGGATGCGACCCTGGGGGAGCCGGCGGAGTGGGTCGCGAGCTAATCTTCTGGATAGACCGGTGTGCACACATGATTGTGCATGATAGAACTCCGTAAGCATGCACTTACAATTGAAGCACCTGTAACACAATAAGAATAAACGGTTGTAGAGCAATGTATCAAAATAAGGAGGAAATGCAAACTGATTAAAGGCTAAACATACAGAATGATTCAAAAGGCTAAAACTGATTGAAGACTACAATAGGAATAAAATGTTGCAAAGAAATGAACCAAAATAAGAGCAATAAAGTTCAGATAGCAGGACCACTGACTGGCACAATGCACTTGTGAGAATGTGAGATAAAGGATAATAGAACTGATATGATTATTTTAGATGAGGAAGTGCACAAATGAATGCTTGATGTTTAGTTAAACACATTTCAGTATTCTATATTTCTATTTACCTTCAGCCTTTACTTTTCTATATTTTCTCTTCAAACCTCAATATAAACTTTAAGCCTAATAGCATATTCTACCATCCAATTGGCTTGTTCAGCTTGAGTACTCCATATGCATTTGGGTGATGGTTTTTCTATATACTGCTCGAATAAAACTATTGAACGATTTTGTTCATACATGTTCATTTTTTGTTCATATATGTGTACTGCTCGACTAACAGTATTGAACAATTTTTCTAATACAGGTTTTCTTTTTTCTTCATATGTGCCTAATTATATCCTTCGTATTTGTTTAGATCGCTTGGGAGACCTATATTATATGACAAAGAAGTACGCTACAGATAATTCAAGTAATTTTTATATCTTAGAAAATAAAGTGACATGCATTTTATAAAAGGCTTTGAACTCATATACAAAACGAGCGACTAATATTTTAGCTTCGAAAGAAAATTCAATGATCATAGGCTACTGAAACTTACATCTGAATAGCACTTGGTCCATGGCATCTGTCAGCTGTAGCAACACCATTTTTAGCACCAGCGACAGCTCGGCGGGTAGACGTGACACCAAGTTCTCACCACAGGTGGATGGATAAATTTCCTGCCATTCTATGCTGCAAAAAGAAGATCAGCAGAGAGAGAACCCTGTAGGTTGAGCAACCACCAATGAGATCCAGTACGGTCACATATCCAGTACCGTCACATCAAGGGGAATCAACACATTTAGACGGTAGACCACGAAGGCGAACTTCCTCCTGAGGTCTACCAAAATGTAATAAATGACAGCTATAAAGTTGATTCCTTGCTATATATATGAGAGGGAATAGCACCAAACAATTGGAGTATGTGTACTATTTGATCGGCAAGGATACATACAGTCTTAAAGAGATTTTTTCCGCTGCAAAATAAATAGATGCTCTAGGCTGGGTAGTGAAACCATTCTTGTTCTATCACAACTCCTAAAATATTATGAACCAGCTTCCATATCCCCTCCTCGGAAAATCATGTAAACCTTTGATCCATAGAGCAACCGGATATTTTGATCCATAGTCAAATGCCAACTTCACAAATCTAATGCTGGCAGCCAAGATGAATAACCTGTATTTTAAATTCAATGATACTTTACAAATGAGACAACCACTACTATGCATATTTATATTTTGCCTCTGGGCAATGCCCTCTATTTCATGACCATCACTCTATACTACAAAGAAAGCAGCAACATATTTTTGGGATTTATTTTGTGTTCAGACTAATTACTAAATAGTTGCCTAACATGGTTGAGAAAGCTGACAGAACAATATCAAAACAACATAAAAGTTACGTCCTTTTTAACATAGTTGCCTAGCGTGCTTCTCTACATGGCCAGAACTGATGGTATGATGAGGTGAATATACCTGCAATTATAAGATGGAGACATCAGGTGCGAGCTTACTGGAATACTAATGTTACAATGAACAAGTATAAATTTCCCAAACTTACAGGTTACGTTATTACTTAAAAAATGCTTAGTAAGATACAAATGTCGATCCTACATAAACCTGTCAGGCTAATCTAGGAAATAAAGATGAACCGATCTGTCAGGCTAATCAAAGGAAACAGATCTAAACTGAGTGAATTAGTATGTGGTGTGCCCCAGTATTATTTTTATCAACAGAAGAATAATATAGATTTAGGAAATTGAAAATCAAGTATTATCATTCATTTCAACAGAAAATAAATAGTTGGTGAACAAATATACATGTCTAAAATGTATGTACAGTATAGATATTAGAGTTTATGTTAAACGGAAATTAGTTTCAGGTTTTTCCTTTGTCAGCAAAATGCCTAGCAAAATGATCATGCATAAATAATTGGAATGTATCGATACATTATCATCTATTTTTGTTCATGTACATCAGTTCAGAATCTATTCGACAACAAACAATACATAAAATGCATAAAAACTAAGTAAAAGAAATTATCGATGTTGAATCACACAAAGCATCAAGAGTAAGCATTCGAGAAAAAACACACTGCATGAGCCCAAACTGAACTATGGGTGTTCATCCAATTCTAAAAAGGAGGTATACAACTACACACACCGGATACTCGAGTTCATGGTAATAAATATTCAGAGAAGAAACATATCACGACAGTCATCGTAACTCATTTCACGAAACGAAAATCGCAAAAAGGGGGAGATGCTTTCATGGAAGAATCTAAAATCATTCACTGGAAAACTAATATTGTTTATCTGCTACCAATTATATATATCACAACTGATGTATGTACATTATCAAAACAGAGCAAGTAACAGGAAGCACATTATTATTCTGAGCTAAAGTGTATGCAGATGGTACAAATACTTCAGGTATATTCTGATTATTCTACCGTCCCTAAGCCCAAAAGAATGAGCAAGAAGAAATACATATATCTCAAAAAAATAGGATTACACATCTGAAGAATATAATTTTTTCTGATAAAATTCCATGCATGACTTGCAAAAGTACTTCTCTTCCCTTTGATCACTATTGTGATATAACCTGTTATTATCCACCTTGATTTATCATTTCTTATGGTAGAAAACAGAAGATATAACCTATTATTTCTACACAAAAAGTAACAGGGTAATGTAGTGTGTTGAATATTGAAACCCATATGTCTCCAGGAAGTATTGCACCACGGTCTTCATCAACAGAGAATCTACCACAGGAAAACCCAACAGGGAATCACCCACAAATCTGCAGGAGCATAAGGGGCCTCTTTAACATTACCATGCATACCTGCAAAGGGTGGATTTGCTCAGCGTAGAACATTGTCATGATTTAAACATGCAGTTCACTAAATGCTGACTTGCGAGTGGAAGCAACCATATTAAATCTAGCGCAATTATAGGCAAGTCACATGACCAGGAAATATATTGTACAGGTAAATTATCCTTGATATCGAAAAAAAGACCTGAACAGCACACAAGAGGGCATAAAATGGAATTAACCTTCCTACTTGAAATTTCATCGAACAACTTGTATGCATACACCAAAAGAATATGCACAGAAAAAGATAAGAAATTCTAGTGATTAAATCAGAGAAGAGGAGGGCATGAAAGGGAGCGCAGGTTAATCAGCAGGAGGAGAGAGTGTAGGTACCTGTAAGAAAGGGATGGAGAAATTGGCAGGGGCGTGGTGGTGAAAAGTTTGGGATGAGAAGCAGAGCCCAGCAGTGGATGGGGACGGAGGTGGCAGTGCTTCTTCTTCCTCTTCTCATCTTGCTCCCGTCTCCTTTTTCCAAATCCCTCTCTCTATCTCCTGCAGGGGAACACAGGAGGAGTAGGGTCAGGAGCTGGAAACCAAAGGGAAAGGAAGAAGAGGAACGCGGGAGAGAGAGAGAGAGACCTGTAGGTCACAATGACGACAACCATTACAGCGTCGTCGGGTAGGTGGTTGCGGTGGCTCGTGCTCCTCCTCACCGCGTCTCCTCCGTGTGCGGCGCCGACGGACCCAGAGCAGCGCGGCCGCCTCGGCCTCCATGAGCGCGAAAAGGCCGAGAAGGCCGAGAAGGAAGAGGAGAGGGCAGCATGAGGTCCTGGATGGGTGCCTAGGCAAGCGTCGGCGGCCGGCGGCGGGGCAGGGAGGCGGGCGCGGGATAGGGTTTGGAAGGGGAGAGAGAGGCGGGGCGTGAGGAGGAGGACAGGGAGCGGCGCGAGTGGGAGAGGAGCCAGCTAGGGTTATATCCACTGGAGCCGCCCCTTTTATACCTCAAGTGCGTGAAATGACGAAAATGCCCCTGGCGGGGCAGGCTATTCACGCGCGGTGGCACGACCGGGGCATTGCAGCGGTCTCGTTTTCGATCCGACGGACGAGACCGACCCTGTCTGAGATCCAATGGTCCAGATTGTTTCATCTGAAGATCGGACGGCTGGGATTCGTTTGGACAGACAATCGAACGGTCCAGAATCCAAACGAACGTGGGAGCTTCATTTTGGTTCGGTCTCTAACGAGGGGATTTTTTCCATCTCATCTAAATCTTTGACCTCGTACTGCAGGGCACAGGTCGTGCGCGACGGCGGCGGCGCATCAAGGGTGAAAGCGGTGGCGACGCTCCCCCTTCTCCCTTCCCCTTCCTCTGATCTCCTATGTCTATCCTGAAGCTCGGCGGCTCTGCCCACGTGAGCAAGGGCGGCTTGGAGATGGTGAAGTGTGGTCGCTGGGAACGACGAGCAGCAGTGTTAATTCGCGTGAGAGATGATGGCCGTCGGCCGTGCTAATTCGGCTGCATGTTCTGGAGTTTGATGCGTCAGTGCATTGGAGATTGATGTGTTGATATGTTGGATCTTCACGCTTTGTAACCTCGCACGTGCTAAACTGATATGTGTGTAGATTCACGCATGCGAGTGACTTTGATGTTTCTCTCACAAATCCGTGCATATATGTGTGGTATAATTGATGTACACATGTGTGTATGTAGGAGTAGTTTATTTTCTTGATGCATATTTGCCTAATTATAGACAATCCATCCACACCTTACCCATGCAACCAAACAAAAAATCTTGGCTATCCTTCCACCTCCCATCCCTACAACCAAACAGAAAAATTAATTATCCCCAACCACATGGCTACGGATATCCTTAGCCAATCCCTCGCCGCCCTCAAACCAAACGCCACCATAGTGGACAGCTAATGGACTCTGGACCAAGCTAGTGCAACCAACGAGGCATCCATGATTAGAATTTCTCAATCTTAAATTGGGTCGGAGCATCTATAGACGGGTATCCTAAACCTGTCTCAAATGTCCACGCGGACCCTGTCATTTATCAGCCACAGAAATGCGATCCAGATATGCTCCTTATATGGAGCTCAAACGTCAAGGTCGACCGGCACCCCTCATATCCAGCTAAAATATGGCGAATATGAGGGTGTCCGGGCGCACCCAGACACGTTCGTCACGTCAGACTCAACAACCCTATCCTACCACAAATTACATTAAATCCACTCCATCGACCTACGAAATCCATTTGCTTTCTTCTCTCTTCTTCCTCCTCCGTGACGGACGTCTTGCAGCTTCGCACCACCTTTGCTCGACGGTTCCAGTCTCTGCACCGCCAGCACCGGCACAACAGTCCTCTCTCCTGTGGCCGCCGCCTGGGACGTCGTCGCTGACCCGGACGCTACCGCGGTACGTCTGGCAACTCTCAGGCTGGTCCTTGCGCTCTATGTGTTCGACACATTGCCCGACCTGGATTTTGTCATATATTTGTAGGGAAACGATGAATTATGATGCTTCATCGGACGAGGAGTATGGACTGGCGGAGCTAGATCAAATGATTCAAGATGAGTTTTTTGATTCGTCAGAATCAGACGAAGAAGTGGACATGACCATGTTCATGAGCACGCAAGAGGAAATGGACCAGCAGGTGGAGCATGTTTTGAACTTCAAGGGTTAAATCAAAGAAAGAAGAGTGATCAATCGGGATATGGTCTCCAGAGCACGACTACTGCGCAAGGAGTACTTTGCTCCAAACCCAACTTTCCATCCATGGTTTCGCCGCTGTTTTTGCATGCGGAAACCATAGATTTTGCACATTGTGGAAGGACCGGAGGCACACGATGACTACTTCAAACTCACAAAAAATTGCTGCAACAAACTTTCTTTCTTTGCTAAGCATAAATGCATGGCTGCTTGCGGATGCTTGCATGTTGTGGTGCAGGTGTTTGGAGCAGAGTATCTGAGAGAACCAAATGCGCAGGACGCGGAAAAGTTGTTGGCTATTGGAGAGGCCAGAGGGTTTCCTGGAATGCTCGAATTAATTGATTGCATGCATTGGCAATGGAAGAACTGCCACAAAGATTTGTGGAGAATGTATCAAGGTCACACCAAAGAGGCCACCATCATACTGGAAGCAGTGGCATCACATGACTTATGGATTTGGCATGCTTTCTTTGGAATGTTGGGTTCTCACAACAACACAACGTGCTTCAGCGATCTCCCGTGTTCAGGAGGCTTTGCAATGGGGAATCGTCATCGTGCAACTACACTGTCAACCACCGTGACTATAACATGGGATACTATCTTGTCGATGACATTTATCCTCAGTAGGCGGTGTTTATGAAGACCATATCCGAACCGCACGGGAACAAACAAAGTCACTTTGCATTAATGCAGGAAGCAGCTAGGAAGTATGTGGAGAGGGCATTCGGAGTGCTTCAAGCTCGTTGGTGAATTGTTCGTGGATCTGCAATGATGTGGGAATCAGAAACTTTGCGGCAGTCGATGACATGTTGTGTTATTTTATACAATATGATTATTGAGGATAAGAGTGATGGTGTTTCCCAAACCAATGATTTTGAAGCGCGTGAGAACAAGTTCAAATCCGGAAAGATCAAGATGCAAATCAACTTATGATTTTTTTTGCAGATGCATAAGAATCTTTGAGATCATCAGGTCCATGCGCACCTACGCGATGACCTTGTGGAGCATATGTGGACCCATAATGGAAACCAAAGAGCTAATGTTGGAGTTGTGCACTTAAAATAAATTGTATTTAAGAACTATGTATTGCCACTACCAAGATTTGTTGTTTACGTGTGACATTGGCATGTATGATGGACGTGCTTGGATTTGGGAGTCTGGATTTTAGATATGTGGATGTCGGGCACGAGATATGAGGGGCCGCCCGGATGCGTCCGCGGGCGTACCCAAACACGTCCTCGGACATATAGAGAGTGGAAGTCCGACTGTAGATGCTCTTACATTGTTCTTGTCGAGGACCATGAGCCGGAATATTATAGGTGTATATAATTGTGTCAATTAGGTACGTAGCTTATTGTGAATCCGAGACCGGGACGCTTCTTCCTCTGCACTCGAGGTGTCTGGCTAGCGCGGGCCGGCCGGCCGATGGAGACGCGGAGCTGGTACGGGGCTCGGCAGCGCGATGGCGGGCGTGTGTGGGGGTGGCGCCGTTGATTGCCGGTAGCTCGGCGGCGCCCTAGTGTTCGCATGTGGTGCAGCAGCTGCACGGCCTTTTCTCAGGTGGTTGGGCGCGCCTGAGGCAGAGGGACGTGGATCCTCTGACTTAGAAATCCATGCCATACCATGCCTTTCAGTCACTGACAGGTGGGCCCCGTGCTCTGTGGGACCCATGTGTCAGTGACTCAAAGGTAGGCTAGCCTACGGCATGGGATCCTCGTCCGAGGTAGAGATGTTGTGGCGGCATGGGATCCGCCTGGATCTGCCATCTTGCTGCCTTTGGGCGGCGTAGGGCCAGTGGCCTCTGCCTTGGCGGGGTGGCGCGGTGGAGGCTGTGGTGTCCCAAATAACACAGATGATATGTACAAGGTATCCCCTCAAAATAAAAGATATGTACAAGGTCATTTTTAATGTACAGGACGCTGGTGTCTATGGCTAGGTATCATGGATTCGTGGTGCAGTGGACGCTAGTTTGGGTCGGGTAGTCCCGCGCTTAGTGATTGGACTGCCCGACCCAAACTAGCGTCCGCCACGCTGGTTCACCTTTGGTTCCCTTCTTTTATTCTACTTTCTCCATCCCATAATAAGAGCATTTGACACTAGTGTAGTACAAAAAACATTTTTATGTTATGGCACGGAGAGAGTAGTTTTCAATTGCCACTGTGTTGTCTACCAACAAAAACCAGCTACTGATTTTATTTATCTATTGAATTTAAAATATTCATGAATTAAAAAGTTCAAGATCATGAAAAAAACTTCATGAATTTAAATAATGTTTAAAATTCAAAAATTACAAATTTAAGAAATGTTTGTGATTTTTTAAAATGATCACGAATTTGGAAGTATTACGAGTTTTGAAATAAGTTCACGTTGTTTTAAAATTTCATGAAATATGAAAATAAAACGAATTTGAAATATGCTCATTAATTTTTTTAAAGTACAACATGAAAAAACAAATCTGCTTTAAAAACAAAAAGAAGGAGAAAAAACCGACAAAAAGTCAGCAAATAAAAAAAAAACCTAGCCAGAGGTTTCCAAAAACAGGGCCCATAAGCTACTATAAGCTTCCAAAATAAGGAGGAGCTTCGGGAAAAAGCGGAATTAGAAGAGCTAACCCATTACGAAGAGTTTGCGACAACTGGCTTCTATCTGACGCCTTGAGCAACTACTGGAAACACTGGCTTGTAGAGAAGCAATGGCACTCACGGATGACTTGAATTTGCTCGGATCCACATAACATCCAATTGCAAGGGAGTTGTTCAAGATATCAATCAAGGGAACTTAGGATCGAGTGCTACTATTCTTAAAGAAATTTTAGATAGAAAGTTGCCTTTTCCTTCATGTAATTTTGTGTTTGAACATACGAACTTCACTTTTGGAACTCAGTCCCTTGCTAAGCATGCTTGCTTGTTAGGTAGAGGGCGCCATGTGTGGCTGGGTAACCCCCGTGACCCCATCCTTGTACTTATGACGATAATCTAGTAAAGCTCGGCAAGAATTCTCAAAAAAATTGACGCCTTAAGCACAAAATATGATTTTCATTTGCCTTAGCCATTATCACATGTGAATCTTACTCCCTCCATTCCACTTTATAATGCGTATGGTTTCTAGCACTAAGACCGATGTATGACGTGGAGATGCGGTTTATACCAAACTAGCCCTACATGCAGGGTCTGCCTGACACCCATGTGCGCCGGGCAGCTGTTTCTCGCATGGTTGCAGCCGGGGGCTAATTCGCCAATACCAGCATGGAGCTGTATGCACGCACTACAATTCGGAATTCTAGCACAAAGCTAATGCGCACTACAAAGAGGAACAGAGGGAGTATTTGCGTAAAACCCTATTCAACACATTTTGCGTCAAAATTGTCAGGGAATCGCACAGCCGAGGCGACCTAGCAAGCGATTTGTGCCGGCCTATCTGATTTTGGGAACCTTCTAGAGAGTTCTTAGCCAGTTTTGGGGACCTTCTAGAAGGTTCATGAACCAATTTTTTGTTTTTCCCTTTTTTTTCTTTTTTATCCTTTCTGTGTTTCTTTTTTATTTTCTTTTTTATATTATTTCATATTTTTTTCTTTTCTTTTTTATATTATTTCATATTTTTTTCTTTTCATGTATATTTCTTTTATTAATAAATCTTCTGATATTTCAAAATGTTGTATTTCTTAAAATTTGTTCATTTTTCCAGAATTTTTCCTGTTTTCAAATTTTGTTCAGAAATTCTAAAAAAGTTTTAGTATTTCAACATGTGTTCACTTCTTTTCAGAAAATTTCCGAAAAATATGAAAAGTTTCAAAATTATGAAAAATTTCACTTTTAAAATTCGATTATCAATTCAGAAAATGTTCACGGATTTTGAAAAATGTTCCTGTTTCCAGAAAAAAATAATGAAGTCAAAAAATATTTTAATATTTTTTCGCACATTTGAAAAATTGTTCAGAAAATTTCATAAAATTCTTATTTCGAAAAAAATTGTTAAGTTTTTACAAAGATGTTCGCATTTTTTCTAAAACTGCTCCTCTTTTGCAAATTTGTCCACAACTTAAAAAATCATTTTTTCGTTTGTGAGAATTTCATAAAATATTCACTTTTTGAAAATGTTTGTGAGAATTTCATAAAATATTCACTTTTTGAAAATGTTTGTGAGAATTTCATAAAATATTCACTTTTTGAAGAAAATATTCATAATGTTGGAAAATGTTAGCGTTTTTCAATTTTGTTCCTGTTTTTTTTAAATTGCATTTTGGAATTGTAGTTTCGAAAAATGTTCTTGTTTTTTGTTCATTTTCTTACAAAAAATGTTTGAGATTCCCAAAAAATGCTTGAGTCTTTAAAGGTTTGTTAGAAATTTTTGAAAATTATCCTTTTTCTAAATATATTTGCTTTTGTGAAAAAGAAAACCACATTTGAAATTTCAACAAAAGTTATATTCTTTTTGCCGCCTATTTGTTTATATAAACTGAGCTGGCGTTTTTCGACAAATAAGTCTATGAACACAGTGGCTAGCGACGTGTTTCACTCACTTGTTGTCGTGTGTTTGATCCCACACGTGCTCGTTTTTGAGAATTTTTTTGTGAGCTGTTTTTTTTGTCGTTGCCGTTCACTTCTTTAAGTGTCATGTTGCATGCTGTTCAACCTGAGTCAGCTTGTCGCATTGGCTAGCTGCGTGGTTGTGTTTG
The DNA here is from genome assembly GCA_032464435.1 of Aegilops umbellulata. Taxonomy (NCBI): domain Eukaryota; kingdom Viridiplantae; phylum Streptophyta; class Magnoliopsida; order Poales; family Poaceae; genus Aegilops; species Aegilops umbellulata. The sequence goes on along the minus strand of CP136057.1, from coordinate 387,447,177 downwards.
CCGCTAGTTGTTGGTAAAGAAAACGTGTTTCCCCCTCTTTTTTCTGTGAGAGGCACTGGTTAGTTTCCGCGAGAGTAGGAGCGTGCCTCTCGGAAAAGAAAAAGAACACGTTTTTTTTTACGAGAGGTATAGATTTACTTCTCGTGAAGGCATGGATTTGCTTCCGTGAGAGGCAGGGTTGTGTCTATCGAAAGGGGAAAAAACACATGCCTCTTCGGAAAGAAAAGAAAAACTGCTCCCAGTTCGGGGTTTTTTTGTCCTGCTTTTTTCATGAAAAAAAGTTCATCAAACCTATCAACATGGGATCTTGTTTTGAAGATCTCGACACGAGAGAGACAACGGTGAAAACGGTTAGAGATCTGGAGCACGGGTTAAGAGATAAAAAGTTTTGAATAAATGAATATATAAAAAAGGAAGATTTTCGAGGTCCCCTTATTTGCCCCTCTTTGTGGCAAGATTTCGCCTCTTCGCACAAGGCGAGCGCCAGCTGGGCTGGCCCACTTTAGTGCTTTGGGACATGGTCTTTCGTGGTTTTCTGAGTTTTTTTTCTATTATTTATGTTCCCTCTAATGGCCTTTTGTGGTCTTTTTCTTATGGGTTTTTTCATATCTATTTTCCACCTTTTTGTTTCTGCTCCTAAACCTTTTGAAAATTCACAAAGATCTTAAATTCCAGAAGACATTTTAAAGTTCATGAATATTTTTAATTCTTTAATAATTTTGGGAAAATGTTTTATAATTGGATAATGATCCGGAGTATAGTCGGATGGTCATCGCGGAGAATATCTAAGGATTCCCTTGCGCGTTCGAGCTGCTTCCATATCACCAGTCCTGGTTTGTGCAAAGTTGAACCTGCAAACAAAATGTAAGAAATGTGTGTGTGCCGCAGAGCGGTTGAGCCGCGGTATGTGGCCTGTCCTGGCCTTCGCCGGAGTGTTTAATTAAGCTCTGGACGAGCCGGGCTATCCTGCCGCGAAGTAGTTCGGAGTCCTTTGGCGGTGTCCGGGAGCCTGGCCGTCGACTCGAGGTTCGATTGAAAGGTGCCACTCGTTGCTTCTGCTGTTAAAGCAGCGGTATACTCTTTGGTACCGAGGGAAAGTTCGGTCTTGCCATTAACCGTGATGGCGCCGCGCGGACCGGGCATCTTGAGCTTACGGTAGGCATAATGTGGTACCGCGTTGAATCGAGCAAACGCGGTTCGTTCGAGCAGTGCCTGATAATCACTGCGAAAGGGGACGATGTCGAAAATTAACTCTTCGGCATGGTAATTTTCTGGTGATCCGAAGACTACCTCAAGGGCGATGGAGCCTGTACAGCTGGCCTCCACACCTGGTATAATACCTCTGAAGGTTGTTTTAGTGGACTTGATCACCGAATGATCGATGTCCATCTTGCGCATTGTGTCCTGGTAAAGCAGGTCTAGACTGCTACCTCCGTCCATAAGGACTCGTGTGAGGTGGAACCCGCCAATTATTGGGTCGAGGACTAGTGCGGCTGGATTGCCCTGATTGGTGTTAACCGGACGATCCGTGCGGTTGAAGGTGATCGGCCCTAGTTTATATTGTGGGACGACTGGTTCCGTTAAGTCAACATCCCTAAGGGTGCGTATCCGGTCCGGGTTGTGGGTGCCGTTTACCACGTTCACCGTTTGGATTTGCGGGGGAAATTTCTTTTGCCCTCTTGTACTTGGTGATCTGGGCTCCTCGTCGCCTTCGTCGCTTTGAGACCCCTTATCTTTGTTTTTGGCACCTGACCTGCCGGCTTGTTTGAAGACCCAGCATTCTCTGTTGGTATGATTGGTTGGTGTTCCTGGGGTACCATGAATTTGGCATGGGCGGTCGAGTATGCGGTCTAGACTGGACGGACCCGAATTGTCATTTTTGAGTGGCCCATTCTGCTGACTGGACTTAGAGCCCCTAAATCCGGCATTGACTGCCGTATCTTCGGCGTTTTCACCATTTTTGCGGCGCTTGTGTTTGTTGCGTCGGGGTTTGCCGTTGCTATCTCTGGCTTCTGATGTGCCAGGGTTGCTTGCTGTGTTGTTGCTACGGGCCAACCAGCTATCTTCGCCCGTGCAAAAGCGGGTCATGAGTGTCGTGAGGGCTGCCATGGATTTTGGCTTCTCTTGGCCGAGATGTCGGGCGAGCCACTCGTCACGGATGTTATGTTTAAAGGCCGCTAGGGCTTCGACATCCGGACAGTCGACAATTTGGTTCTTTTTAGTTAGGAACCGAGTCCAGAATTTCCTGGCTGACTCTCCGGGTTATTGTGTTATGTGACTTAAATCGTCAGCATCCGGTGGCCGCACATAAGTGCCCTGGAAGTTGTCCAGGAATGCGCCTGCCAGGTTCTCCCAACTTCCAATGGAGTTTGCCGGCAAGCTATTCAGCCAATGCCGAGCCGGCCCTTTGAGTTTTAGCGGGAGATACTTGATGGCGTGTAGATCATCCCCGCGGGCCATGTGAATGTGGAGGAAGAAATCCTCTATCCATACCGCGGGGTCCGTAGTGCCATCATATGATTTAATGTTCACGGGTTTAAACCTTTCTGGAAATTCATGATCCATTACTTCATCAGTGAAGCATAGGGGGTGTGCGGCGCCTCTGTGTTGGGCTATATCATGACGCAGTTCATATGAGTCTTGTCTGCTGTGTTTGGCCCGGCCGGATTTGCCTTTAGTATATCCGGCGTGACGGTTGTCGTCACGCATTGGGGCGCGCCCCCGTGATTCGTAGACCGGTCTTTTATGTCCTGATTTGTTTTCCAATACGTCTCGCAGGTCCTGCGTGTTACCCCGGGCCTTGGTATTTTTGTTTAACTGGCGACGGGGTGCGAGCTGGACTTCGGCCTGATATGTCGCTTTGTCTCGGCCACGAGGTGGCCTGTCAGCCGCATCATACGCTGGAGGCATAGGTTTTAATGCTTCCTCCTCGAGTTGGGGTAGCAACCTGCGCTTTGGATAACTTTTGGTCGGGCGCTCGAGTTCGTATTCCTCGGCCGTCAGGACCTCAGTCCATCTATCCGCTAGCAGATCTTGTTCAGCTTGAAGCTGTTGTTGCTTTTTCTTCAGGCTTTCTGCTGTGGCTATAAGCCGGCGCTTGAAGCGCTCCTACTCGACGGGATCCTCAGGCACGGTAAATTCTTCGTCACCGAGGCTCACCTCGTCTTCGGAGAGAGGCATGTAATTGTCATCCTCTGATTCTCCGTCTGCTTCATGTTCCTTAGGGCTAGCTTGCCCATCCTTTCGCTCGAAGCCTGGCTGGAGGAGATTGTCTTCGTCTTCGGCACTATCCGCAGCGTTATTGTCTCTTGTGCCGGTATCGCTGCTTTTGCTATGGCGGTGCTTAGAGCGGCGCCGATGACGCCGGTGCTTGGATTGCTTCTCGAGGGGATTATCCTCCGTTACCTTATTGCCATCGCTTTCTTTCGGGGTGTCCACCATGTATATATCATATGATGAGGTGGCAGTCCAGCGCCCTGTGGGCGGTGGTTCATGTTCTTCTCCTGCATCGTCGTCCATACCGTCGATGTCTTCGGAGCCGAAATCGAGCATGTCGGTTAAGTCGTCGATAGTGGCTATTAAGTGGGTGGTGGGTGGGGAACGAATTTCTTCGTCGCCCGCTTCCCACTCAAGCCGGACATAGTTCGGCCAAGGGCCTCCTGTCAAGGAGAGAGACCTTAATGAATTCCGCACATCGCCCAGGGGCGAGTGATGAAAGATATCCACGGAGGAAAACTCCGTGATCGGCGCCCAATCATATTCGATAGGCATGGACGCATGTGGCTCGGAGCCCGTGGCCGAGGACGAATCCAAGGGTCCGGCAACACAGGTCTCGTAGGAGGTAAAGTCAGTATTCGTCTCTATCGCCGCTGAGCGTGCGGCCTCCGTGGCAGGGTCCATCCACCCATCCTCGGACGGCGCAATCTGCTCCGGATTCAGGGCCGGAGTAACCACATGTGTGATCTCCCGAACACCGTCCGACGGCAGAGCTAAGTTATGCTCGTCGAGACTGTGCGGCGCACCTGACATGGGCTCGAATCCGTCGAAGACCAAGTCTCCGCGGATGTCGGCGGTATAGTTTAAGTTTCCGAACCTGACCTGGCGGCCAGGGGTGTGGCTCTCGATCTGCTCCAGATGGCCAAGCGAGTTGGACCGCAGCGCGAAGCCGCCGAATACGAAGATCTGTCCGGGAAGAAAAACCTCACCCTGGATCGCATCGTTGCCGATGATCGAAGGAGCCATCAAGCCTTATGGTGACATCACAGTGGAACTCTCAATGAAAGCACCAATGTCGGTGTCAAAACCGGCGGATCTCGGGTAGGGGGTCCCGAACTGTGCGTCTAAGGCAGATGGTAACAGGAGGCGGGGGACACAATGTTTACCGAGGTCCGGGCCCTCTCGATGGAGGTAATACCCTACTTCCTGCTTGATTGATCTTGATGATATGAGTATTACAAGAGTTGATCTACCACGAGATCGTAGAGGCTAAACCCTAGAAGCTAGCCTATGATTATGATTGTTTTTGTCCTACGAACTAAACCCTCCGGTTTATATAGACACCGGAGGGGCCTAGGGTTACACAGAGTCGGTTACAAGGGAGGAGATCTACATATCCGAATTGCCAAGCTTGCCTTCCACGCCAAGGAGAGTCCCACCCGGACACGGGACGAAGTCTTCAATCTTGTATCTTCATGGTCCAACAGTCCGGCAAAAGGATATAGTCCGTCTGTCCAAGGACCCCCCTAATCCAGGACTCCCTCACCATGGCTAACCCCGGAAGGACGTGTTCTTCATTTACTTCCTTTACTTCCCTGGGAAGAAGAAGAATGTGCCCCAGCACCGGGAACCCTTCCACAAGACCCTGTAGATCTCACCTTCGGACTGTAGACGGTCATTGTTGATGTACCTAGCACTGGTTTACATGATGCAACCATTGTACTGTATTTTAGGGCGTATGTCATAAGTGCATTGCCATGATTGCATTCTACACATGATCATTGTTGTGATTTGCATTCAGTTCTTCTGCCCTTAACAAATCTCGAGGACGAGATTTTTCTTAAGGGGGTTAGAGTTTGTAACACCCCAGAAATTTAATCATATTTTATTTAAATAAAATTTGGCTAGAGATAAAATTTTGAATTATACTAGGTCATTTATTAATTTCAAAGCCTTTTCTATTTCCTGTTTTACATAAACTCTCCCCCATAGAAGATTATGTAGAATGTTGTGGTCCTTGGTTATTTTGTAAATAATTTCATTTATATCACAAACAACAGTAGAAAACATTTTCATAATAAATTTTTCCACAAATAATTCTTTTACTAGCATTTTCAATCCTTGAAATGCTTCCGTTGCACTACAAATATTTTTAAATAATTGTTTTAAAATCCCGCAAAAATTATGAGAGGTTAGGTGATTCCTATGTGTCACTTTTGAGCAAAAACCTAACTATGTCCTTTGAAAATTTTGAGTGAAAAACATCCTCTTTTCAAATTTTGTCCCATTCTTGAGTTATAACTGCAACCCTAATTTTTCTAGCTCCATTAGTTTTGAAACTTTTCTATCTGGTAGTCCTTCCAACTAGTACCTTAACTCCTGGAGATCAGCTCTATTTGCATCTTTTTAGTCCACCAAACATGCCTCTGACGTTTTTGTCCAGAACTGAATTCTGGTAAAACTTGCACTAGCAAGTTTCTCATATTGCCAAACTAACTCCACCATCATCTCTATCATCTAAGGAGACCCCATCATGCCAAGTTTCAAATCCATCAAAGTCCTCTAGCTTGCCCTAGCATTCTGTCGAACACCTTCAGCACATGACAAGATTTGGCAAAGCTTATGACAAGATTTGGCAAAGCTTTCTAAACTCCATGTGACACTTGAGCCCTAAGCCAAACCAACATGTCCATAATTCCTCCCATATTTAGAAGCACCACCCTGGTAACTTTCAGCTCGTTTGGGTCCCGGTAGATGCAACTGGCAATTTGTCAAGCACCTAGCGTGCGTGCGCTAGGCGTGGCCAGAGCATGCGTTTGGCACGCGTCAGCACCGAGCTCCTGCCGCCACTCTGCTGCCTCCCCCTCTCATCATGATCCTCCTATGGATCAGCCCGACCACCTGGAAGCTCGCCGACACCCTCGCTTGGCCCCTAGCTGATGTGGGCATACCTATCATAAAAACATCTACAAGAACTACACGTCAAAATAATAACCAGGTAGTTTCGTTTCTTCGTATGCATGATTTAACTGCCAAGAATACGATGCTCCATTCATTATTCGTTTTAATTATACTCAGGAATGGAGGGGTCAAAGAGTCAACATGAGAAAGCATTTGGAGATGCAAGATGAAGATGCATGTACTAATATGCATACATGCATTGCCTACACATGCATGCATAGACTTTGGAATTTTAAGGATGACCAGCCGTGCATGCATCCAAGTGCGCCATGGACATGCTACGTATCAACCAAGGAAAGTGGGCCAGAAGTTTTCCATCAACCACGCCACGCCACGCAGCTTTTAGGGTGCACCACAACCAGATGATAAAAAAAAGGACAGCCTGGATTAAATCTGAGGAGAGCCAGAGACGGCGTCGACCAGGACATCGTTTGTGCGGTGCGGTGCGTCTGCACCCTTTAATAAATAGCTAGTTAAGGTTAGGGTTTAGACTCGGGTTTTGAATAGAAAAGTTTAGCTATATTGCTACTTATTTGTCTACGCTTGTAGTGGCTAGTGCGACCGTCAAGACATCCTATCGGAACCTCATCTTGTGAGATTAATCCCATCTAGCATATTCGCAATTTTGAGATTGCTTGGCTATTATTTTCTTGCATGTTCTTCGATTTGCTTGCAGGAAAAATTCTTCGTGGATAGGTCGATCACGTCGTTGGTTCTGTCGATAACGCCGTGGAGTTGGTTCAGCGATTTCCGTGGATGTCAGTCGTGTACGGTTCTCCCTGTACGGTTGGTAGCCGGATCTTGAGGGTCAAGTCCCACCCGAAATCGTAGTTATCCTCTCTCATCGAAAGACCGGGTCCCCAGTTCATATCAAGTGGTATCAGTTTTCAGGTTCATCGGTGAGAGATTTACTGTTTTATTAGATTAGATTTTCTGTCCTATAACCACCAAAAAAGCCAAAAAATTAGATTAGTTCATCCGCTACACCTACCTTTTTAGCCTTTAGCAATTTTTGCATCTAGTATTTGTGTAGTTGAATTTTTGGTTGCATTCATCTAATACTAGTGCTGGTTTAGATTCGTTTGGGAAAAAAATTGTCTACTAGATCGAACCTTTTTCTTTGTCCATCATATCGTCTGCCGCAAGCTCATCTGTATTCTGAAAAAGGAAACAGAGATTCCATCAGATTGTTTCTAGTTTTGCCGATTTGTGCGTGCAATCCGAGGTCCCATCAGTCAAGTCCGTCCTGTCCGCCGCTTTATCGCGCCTGCCATCCACCGCCTGTTTGCCTCACGCGCATATACGTTTTTTCTTTTCTTTTCAGCGGGCCGCACGCCTCCTGCTCTGCCGCATACGGACAAAATTACTGTTCTGACCCTTAAGTCAAACTAAATCCCGATTTAACCTCGTCTCGAAAAAAATTTCGTTTCTGACCTTTTTGGGTGACGCCAAGGACCCTGGCGTCTGGGTTACGAAGCAGACGCCAGGGACCCTGGCGTCTGGCCCCTGGCCCGCACTGCCCGCGTGCCCGTTGACCTGCTGACGTGGCAAAGGGGCCAGACGCCAGGGACCCTGGCGTCTGGCCCCGGTAAGTGGATAACCCCCGCGGGCCGAGCCCACCCATCCCCATCTCATCTTCTCTGGCGTCTGGTTCGACGAACTCTTCCTGTTCGTCGCCCCTTCTCTCCCTCCCACCACCACCCCCCTTGATCTACTCCATTAACTGCTCAAACTCGCAGATCTGATCCCCCAAAGCTTCTTTGAGGTATTCTCCCCCATTCCCTCCAATTTTTTTTTTGTTTTCCCCTCTCTTGTTGGATGCATTATTTCATATTAGGTAATGTTAGATTAGTAGATGGTTTATTTGTTTTAGGAAATTGTTTGTAGTTGATAGATGATTTGGTAGGCAGTAGATGATGTGTAGTTGAACATGTAGGCAAAATCAATTCCGTTTTGTGTATATGTTGTCCATAGGAATTTTTTTGAACTAAGAGGGGTGATGAATACATGATTTTTGTATGTAAAATAGACTTGTTTGATAATTTGGTTTGATAGATGATGTGTGTATGTGTATATAATCCTATTGTTGGCATACTATATTTGCAAAAGATATGGTGAAATTTGGTACTCTAGATGAAATTTGGTACTATATTTGACAAATTTATTTGATTGAGATGATGTTGGTATGTTTGAGAAGAATTATGTATGCATATGAAGAAGAAAGAAATGATGTTGTTATTATGTGAAGTGGTATGACAATATAGTTGAATATATAGATGGCAATTTTTTTATGCAAAAGAGATGATGAAATTTGATTATTGTGTTTGACATGATTTGTTCAATAGAATGACGGATGATGATTACGGAATTTATTTGATGGTAAAATTTGGTACTCTAGATGATATGTGTGCATATGTAGAAGAAAGAAATGATGTTGTTATGTTTGAGAAGAATGGTGTTTTCATATGGCATAAACTTGGAGAAGCTAATTGTTTGATATTGTTCATGTATTCATAGATGATTGTTTGTGATTTGTTTTGTAGGATGGCGTATGATGAGGGACCTTGGTATGACGGATTAGTCGATGAGTGGGATAAGGAGCATCGTGCACGTGCCATTGAGAACGGAAATGTAAGAAGCAAGACTTATCATTTTTCGTTGTTTCTCATTTGTTTTTTTGTATTGATTAAAACATCACTTTATTTGCAGGTTGTAGTTGCTATGCGCATGAGGGGTCATTCCGCTGATGACTTTGATTACGACCCGCGGTATGAGCCTTACATTCGGAGATTGGGTCTTCTCCCATTCGTGTTGCAGTTTAAGCGACGCGCTCCGCCGGTGAACCACGCGGCGCTGACCGCACTTGTGGATCGTTGGAGGCCGGAGACTCACTCGTTCCACCTTCCATGTGGGGAGATGGCGATGACCCTACAGGACATGGCTATGATAAGCGGCCTTCCTATCAACGGACAAGCTGTTACCGGTCGTGTCAGCGTGGGTAATTGGCGAGAACGGACTGCCGATTTAATCGGTGTTCAGCCCGAGGGCCGTGAGGAAGGCAAGGCCGATACCGCGAAAGTGAGGCATTCTTGGCTAAAAATGGTCAGAGGAAACACCAATCCGTGCCCTCAGGATGCCAATGACGTGGTTGTGCAGCAGTACGCGCGGGCCTATCTTTGGTATGTACTAACGAAGGTAGTCTTCTCAGATGCAACCGGGAACTCAACCCTCTGGATGTTCTTGGAGCTACTCAATAACTGGGATACCCAGTATAGCTGGGGTTCGGCCGCACTAGCTTATTTGTATCGTCAGGTAACAGATATTTGCAACCATTTATCTTGCATTTGTCATGCGCCTCCATATCTAACATGTTTGTTTGATTGCAGCTTGACTTGTCGTGTCGGAGAAAGGGAGATACATCCTCATTGTCTGGGTTTGTTTGGAGCCTATCCGTGTGGATGTGGGAGCGGATCCCGGTAGGATGGCCCGATTTCAAGAACCCCCTCTTGCCAAACCCACGGGGTAATCATGACGGGTTGCATGATGATGATACATATCGGCGCCCTACGCTTGCTTACTATTGGGAACAAGTGACAGTCTACACAGGAAGCTCGCAAGTGCGATACAAGTGCTATATGAACGAGCTGGACACCTTGACTGCTGAGCAGGTTTTTAGAAGTTCGATGAGATAAAATTTAGTCAAGAATAAAACTTATGTAGCTAACAATGTATCTCTTTGTTTTGCAGGTATATTGGTTGCCTTATGTGGAAGATCGTGACTTTGATCTTAATGAGATGTGCACGCGTGATAGCCATCTTTGGCGGTCGAGGTGTCCAATGATATGCTTCTTCGCAGTCGAGTGGCACTTTGTAGACCGTGTGGCAAGACAATTTGGAAAAAGACAAGGTATTCCAATTGAGGAGAGCAAGGAGGAAATGCTATCTCTGCATCGGTAAGAAAGCATGCCTTGAGTACGTAGTAGAGCATTGAATAAGTCAATGTTTGCTAAAGCTTTGTCCCGTGCATCATTTGTAGGTTCGATCGAAGGAACAATCAGGATATATCAGATTGGGCAAACAAACACCGTGCATGGATAGAAATTTGGAATCAAAGAGACACGCTAGTCCAATCAGAGAATAGACCTCACAATCAGATAGCATATCAGAAGTATCAAGTGTGGTATGCGGATCGTTACCGGTTGAAGCTGAAGCCAGGTTGGACTCACGACGAGTGGTCGGAGTTGGTGTCTGAAGACCCGGAGACTGCAGAAGGTTATAGTACCTTCAACATGGCTGTGAGAGAAACCAGAGGGGCTCATGTTGACTACGCACCGATGCATGACGAAATGGTAGCCTTTTTGACCTATTCTAACATACTTGCATCATGTTGTCTTCTTTGAAATACATAATATTGGTGTGTTCATGAATTGCAGGGCCGAGAGTTGCTTTTGTGTGTCAACGATGCCAATGTTGCACTGAGTCATCCAGTTGGGGGTGGATTATCTGAGAGAACTCTTAGGAGCACGATGGAGGTGTGACAAATATATTAGAAAAGTTTCTTTTCACGGATTATTTATTTGCATCTCATATCATAGCATATTTTGTGTTGTTGCAGAAGTTTAAGAAGCGGTTCCATAAGATGGCAGCAATGCTTTCTTGCCATGGTGCTAAGTCCAGTGACGTGTACGCACCTGGTACCCGCGCCGCGAGAGCTCATAGACGGCATTTAGTCCAGGATGATGATGACATGGAGGAGGAGGCAACACATCAAGAGGAGCCAATGCATCAAGAGGAGCCAACACATGATGAGGAGCATCAGTATGATGCAACACAGCAAGAGGATCATGCGTATGATGTTGATGCTCCACAACCATCACAACCGACACAAGGCAATGCTCGCGATAGGAAAGGCAAATCCATTGCTAAGACAGCAGGCAAGAAAGGTAGAAAGAAGACATGGAACACACAATTCCATAGTCCGGAGTATCCTCTTAAGCTTATCCCAACAGGAATGCAAAGATATAAGGCCAACATTGAGGCGGAGGAGGAGGCATACAACGAAGAGGAGGAGGAGGAGGCTAGCGAAGAGGAGGAGCCTACAAGGGGAACCATTGTGAAGAGAGGAAGGAGGAAGTGAGCTTCTTGTTTGGAAGTGCATGAATTTGGTGTCGTGGTATGCACTTGGTTGTCTTGAACTTGGTTGTCATAAATTTGGTGTCTTATGTATGCACTTGGTGTCTTATGTATGCTTGAATTTGTCGTGATGAAAAATCTATGAACTTGTCGTTTGTATGCAAGAATTTGTCGTGCTGAAAGTTATGTGAAATGTGCTATCTTCTGTGCTCTATTTCCATTCTTGCATCATTTGTTGAATCTTGTCATCATCAGTTATGTCAACCAATTTTCTTTCCCCGGGGCCATCTGCCTGCCTCCTGCTGACGTAGTACACAAAATCCTCTTCCTTCAACCCTTGCTTCAACATGAATTTAGTCTTCAACCAATCAAAAGTGAGGTCTACTTCACTAACTTGCACAACACATGGAGACAAGCCTTGGACATGAACAACAGGGCTAAGCACCCACTGAGTACCATTAGCCATCTACAACACACAAATCTCTTAGTACCTAACATATGATACATTAAACCACGAGGAAAACAAACAAACCAGGGTTCACACAAAACTATGATACTGGAGATCCTAAAACCAACCAATAAGTGGGGGTGTAGTTGATTTACCTTCTAGTTTCGAAATACTGAAGATCCAACGGTGAAACCGGACCGATTCGTGAGAGATTTGAGGGGGGTTATGTTACTGGATGAGAGTGAGTGGACGAGAGGGCTAGAGGTGAGAGTGAGAGTGAGTGGAGATGAAAGAAATGACAGGGGTAGAGGTGGAGATGAATGGATGAGAGGGGTAGAGGTGGGCCCAAAGAATCTTATCCTCTCTGGTAGCTCTCTGGTTAGAGACCCAGACACCAGGGTCCCTGGCGTCTGGTTCCCTGTCCAGAGAGCTTTTGAAAATGCTCTCTGGATAGGGAACCAGACGCCAGGGACCCTGGCGTCTGGGTCTCTAACCAGAGAGCTTTCGAAAATGCTCTCTGGATAGAGACCCAGACGCCAGGGTCCCTGGCGTCTGGTTCCCTATCCAGAGAGCTTTTGAAAATGCTCTCTGGTCAGGGAACCAGACGCCAGGGACCCTGGCGTCTGGGTCCCTATCCAGAGAGCATTTTCGAAAGCTCTCTGGTTAGAGACCCAGACGCCAGGGTCCCTGGCGTCTGGATCCCTATCCAGAGAGCATTTTCAAAAGCTCTCTGGTCAGGGAACCAGACGCCAGGGACCCTGGCGTCTGGGTCTCTAACCAGAGAGCATTTTCAAAAGCTCTCTGGACAGGGAACCAGACGCCAGGGACCCTGGCGTCTGGGTCTCTAACCAGAGAGCTTTTGAAAGTGCTCTCTGGTCAGAAAACCAGACGCCAGGGACCCTGGCGTCTGGGTCTCTATCCAGAGAGCATTTTCAAAAGCTCTCTGGGTCAGGGAACCAGACGCCAGGGTCCCTGGTGTCTGGTTCCCTATCCAGAGAGCTTTTTCAAATGCTATGTTTTAAACAGATTTTTAAACATTGAATAGGTTGCAGATAATTTCAAACAAAGCATAGTTTGCACATAATTTCAAATAGGTTGCACATAAGTAGTTCATGACCACACAAGGTCTCGAATAACAAGTTCACACACGATGTCTCGAATGACATAAATAGTTCATGAGCACACAAGATCTCGATCAACAAGTTCATACATTAAACAAAGTCTTGACAGTTCGTCATCGACGCCGGTGCCTTTCCATTTGTCTACTGAGTAGTACGGGGCCACTTTCCCTTCTTGTCACGTGCCTCGTCCTCCTCTCGTGCATCGCGAGCCCTTGCAAGTTTTCTTGCCCTCTCTTCTTGACGAGCCTCCTTCTCTTTGCGTGCCCTCTCTTGCTCACGCTTCTTGCGCTCACGAGCCTCCTTCTCACGACGCTCCCGCTCCAATCCCCGTGCATAGGACTCCTCGAACAGGCGTTGCCTCCGTAACCAATCTCGACGTTGGTCCTCTTGGACATCTTTTGGTACCTCGTGATCTATCCAAGTGAAGTACTTGCAAAGTGGAGGAGGGGACTACATATAAACCATGATTTTGTTAGACATATGAGTGACAACTTGTTGATGTTTTTTGTATGTACACCTAACATACCGGTGGTATGTCATATGCGTTAGTTGGCCTTCGACGATCATGTGCAAATACAGTAAATACAGTAAATGAATAAATGCTAGGAATTGTATGAACAAATACTATACCATTATTATTAGATCAACCATCTGGATTATGCAAATAACCGAAGGCCGATCCATTATCAACCATTCGTCTACGACCACCAGCACCTCTAGCACTTGTGCTTCCTCTCCGACCAGCACGACCTCTAGCACTTGTGCTAGCTCGACCACCACCTCTAGCACTTGTGCTAGCTCGACCACCACCTCTAGCACTTGTGCTAGCTCGACCACCACCTCTAGCACTTGTGCTAGCTCGACCACCACCTCTAGCACTTGTGCTAGCTCGACCAACACTGGCACCCCTAGCACTTGTGCTCCCTCTACGACCGCCACTACCACCTCTGACACTTGTGCTTCCTCGACCACCACCACCGTCACCTCTTCCACCTCGTTCACCATCGGTGCCGCCTCCACGACTTGTTTTTCTTTTTTTGGTTTTCTTTTTCTTGCATGTCCGCTCATTGTGTCCCCCTTCACCGCACACCCCACAGTTGATGATGTCAGGAGCCTCCATGAAATGACCGCTACCAAATTGTTTCATGCCAGTGTATCCAGCCAGGTCATCCATATCACCCCTGAACCTCTTAGTTCTCCTTCTACCCTTCGTCTCCACCTTCAGAAGAGGGTCTGGCCTAATATGAGAGCCATGGTACTCAGGCCACTGTGATTGGTCCAAGAAAGGGTGAAATCTTGGCGCCCATGTCAACCTAGTAGCTTCCACATGGAACTCTTGCATCCTCACGGTTTTTCCATCATTAACATGTATGTTTCTCGCCTTCGCCGCCGTTATCAAATGCGAGCATGGCCAATGATACTTACTAGGCCTCTCGCACTGGCACCACCGAGTCTTCAGTTTCACCTCAAATGCAGCACCACCATATTGTCTACCGTCTCGTGTTGTGCCACCTGGCTCATCAATTTGATAGATCATTTCAAGCCTATCGAATATGATAACTTGTTGCCGTGAAGACTTGCTTGCTTGTAACTGCAACCATTCATCAACCTTTTCCGGATAATCCTTTTTCTCACCTATCCATTTTGCAGTCTCTTCAGAATGCCTCTGAAAGTACTCATTAAGCTTAAAGAAGGTGTACTCCACTATTGCAGTCACCGGCAATGCACGAGCACCCTTCAACACATTGTTGAAACATTCTACGAGATTGCTCGTCATGTCACCATATCGCCAACCACCATCGTCATGAGCGCGTGCCCACTTGTGCTTCTCGCTTAAATTCCTAGTTAAGAAGTATTTTCCCCCTTCGTTCACCGCTGCAAAGAGTTTGTTGTACCGAGCATCAAAACCTTGGGTGGTGAATGCCACACATACATGGGTAAGGTCTTTGCTGAGCTCCTTGCTCTTACATGCCCGGTAAAAGTTGGCCACGAAATGCCTCATGCACCATCTGTGGTGAAGCTTTGGAAATCCTGGAATAACAATGTCCATTGCCTTGAGTATGCCATGATGCCGGTCCGATATGATGCATACCTCCCTAGCCCCAATCACGTTGTGCCTAACATGACCCATGAACCACTCCCAGTTGTCTTGGTGCTCGGAAGGCACCAAAGCAAATGCACACGGCAACACGTTGTCGTTTGATGAGTGTGCCATTGCTACCATTAGTGTGCCCTTATATCTACCGGTCAAGAACGTGACATCTATAGACAAGACCGGACGACAATGCTGAAATGCCTCCACACATTGTTCATAACTCCAGAAGGCACGGTGGAACACTCCCTCGTGATCCTCGACCACATGAAACATGCCCGGGTTCCTATGTGCAATCGCGGCCAACAACCTTGGGAGCTGGTTGTATGCTTCTTCATATCCACCGTACAACATCCTAATAGCATTTGCCTTTGCCTTCCATGCCTTCCCATACTTGACTTCGTAACCAAATTGTTTTTTCACCGTCCGCATGAGAAACCTCACTTTCACAGTGGGATCAAAGGCTATGTCTTTCATCCATTTGTATCCAAGATACTCAGATGTGAGTTGACGGTGTGTCTTTCTAAGTCGTTTGGATGGCGGTTTGCATCTATGAGTGGTATCACAACTTTTTAACACCCATTCTTCGGTTTCTTTAAGCTTCCTTGCACGAACCTTCCATGTGCAATCCTTTTGCTCACACACCACGGTGTAACGCAACTTCATGTCGGAGTGCTCAACATAAATTGGCCTATGGTTTCGAATGGCATAGTCAGCCAACCAAAACTTCAGCATAGGCAAGCTTAGAAACTTCAATCCTTTCTTCAAATAAGCATTCTCGTCCTCATTCTCCACCCTTGGTTCTCCTGGATCCGGGCATGGTGTTGGCTCAATCGCCGTCATTCTCATTCCACCGTCAACAACAGCTTTATGGGCAAGGCTCAGATCTTTAAACAAGTGAGTTCTTTTTTGTAAGCCCGTCAGCTCAAAGTGGATTTGGTTCTCCTCCTTTGTGAATCCATCCTCGTCCAACTGGTCAACTGGACCCTCGTCATCCGAGTCATACGCATATTGACGCCTAAAAGGCAAGTCACGATCCATGTCCTTTTGCGCTATGTACGCATCCAAGTCACCAACATCATTACCATGAAACCCTTCCTCTTGCTCTTCGTCATCATCATAAGCATCTTCATCCTCTTGAATTACTTCGTCACTAGCAATTACCTCAACTTCATTTGCTTGGCTAGTTGGTGGTTGGCTAGAAGCATTGGGGGCATACAACTCAACCTCATTTGCTTTGATAGATGGTACACGGGGACGTGGGCGGGGATAAACATTGGGGGCATCAACCACAACCCTATGCTCAACAAGTGGCACCATTGTCCTCTCGCTCATGTCATCCATTGGGGAAGAGACATGTCGGTTCAAATCAAAGGCCAACCGAGGAGATTCAACCTTGGTGGCAAACAATTCAAGTGACTTGTCTTCCGATTGGGATACTTTTTCCTTGTATACATCCCAATGCAAATCCGAGGTGATAGGCATACTTTTCAAGCGAGATTTGGCTCCAACTCCAACATCATACCTTCCTATTAACTTAACATCAACATTGGTGTCCATCCACTCTAAGACTTGTCTCACTTTTGCACCAACATCCTCATAGCTAGGGCTTGTATCAAAAACCAATGGTTCCTCACCCGTGTCGGCATTGTTACTCAAGAATGCCTCCTTGTCCATGTAATGAACATTAACAAGTCTCTCCATCTAAAAATAACATGAATGCATTTAAGACTTCAATGAGAATTTGGTGTGTTCATCATATCAAGACTAAATTATTGGTGATGTCCACAAAAGTATCACTAATTAACACACACTAAGCTAAGTTAAACCTAATCACTAACTAACCCTAACCCCAAATCTTTCAACTCAACAAGCATATATTACTACTACACACCATGCATAGCACTATATTATCAAAGTTAACCAAGCCATTCACACTAACATAAGGGAGAAAAGATGAACTAGGGTTCCACCAACATGTATAAAATGCAACCAAAATAACAAGATTTAACAAAAAATAATTGGATGATTTGGGGGAGATTAACAAGAGCAACAAAGTGATGGAAAGATCCACCTAAGGGATGTACCTTTTGGAGAGGATTTGAGGGGGAGTTTGAGGGGTAGGAGAGAGTGTGAGAGCTCCAAGTGTTCTTCAAGCTCGGGTTGTGGATTGGGGAAAGTGTGTGGGGTGGGTCCCACACACTTTCCCCAAAGGTTATCCACTTACCAGGGCCAGACGCCAGGGTCCCTGGCGTCTGGCCCCTTTGCCACGTCAGCAGGTCAACGGGCACGCGGGCAGTGCGGGCCAGGGGCCAGACGCCAGGGTCCCTGGCGTCTGCTTCGTAACCCAGACGCCAGGGTCCTTGGCGTCACCCAAAAAGGTCAGAAACGAAATTTTTTTCTAGACGAGGTCAAATTGGGATTTAGTTTGCCTTAAGGGTCAGAACAGTAATTTTGTCCGCCGCATACACATCCTGCGCCTGCTCTGCCCATCTGTGTCTACTAGCCAGCGCCGCTGTGTCTGCCGTAGTGCGGTGCTACACCGTATCCCAGCACCCGTGCAATCCGATCTAGCTAGCTTTCCTAGGTGTGCTTTCCTACCTAGCTTCCATAGCACCCGTACTTTGCAGCAATTTTTTTTCCTGGTAGCCAACTTGTGTATATTCACTAACCGGCTTGATAAAAAAGTAAAAAAAAGACCAAAAAAACAGAATAAAAAAGAGAAAAAAAGAGCAAAAAAAAGAAAAGTTGAGAGAAATAAAAATCTGGCCTGCTAGCATATTTTTTGGGACTGTTTAGCTACACAGGACATTATTTTTGCTGCGATCGCCGCTCCATCTATTATATATTTCGAGCTTTGTCATACACTCGTTTGTACTTCACTCCTTACAGCTGTCACATATTTTCATTCGGTTTTCACTCCCTTGATTCAGTATCTGGGCTTAGATTGTTTTATCTCTTACTAGTCGACTGCCAGCACTAGTTAGGAGTTTGAGCAATTATTCAACTTGCATTGCTTTTTGCTAAATTGTGCCACTGATATTGTGAGTTGAGAAGCCTTTGCCAAGCTACACTTTTTCTACCAATAAGTACAGGTTCCGGCTCTACTGATTCCTGGTTATCGCTCCATACAATCTTCATCGGTCGTTTGAGGCCAACACCAACGCGCCGATCACCACCTGTTGCATTGGTAAGAACAAGTAAGAATTTGATACTAAGATTGAGCGTGAGAGAAATTTTGTCCACCACATCCTATTAGTTGATAGGGATTATAAATTGTGTTTTTTTCTCTTTCGCTAACAATGACACAGGATCAACCCACACTTGAGGGTCTCACCGCGGATGTGAAAGTCACCAGCGAGCGTCTTGCCCGACTTGAGGGTGCTCAACTTGCGACCAAAGAAAGGCTCAAGGCCATAGAGGATGCACAAGGTGTTGCAAACACACAGCTAAAGGACATCTTATCACGTCTTGACGAGTTGCGAACTGCACCCCCCATCAACAACAATGTTGATCCTCGCAACTCCATGGGTGGTGGTGCTATTTCGCGAGCTCGGCGTGTGCCCATGGGTCATCCACAACACCCATCTACTGCCACTGATGTCGCCACCATAAACCAGCACCAACAAATTCCTCCCCGCGTCGAGCAACATGGGGACAACTACGAGGATTATTCTGGTGACACCGAAGACGACCAAATGGTCAACCACCACAATGACCGTCCTCATCGACAACTACGTTTCAACCGTCATGGTATGGCACGAGGTCAACCCAGGTATGATGTTAGAGATTATGAACACTCTAGTGCCAAAAATAAATTTACTATGCCTGCTTTCAATGGTAAGTATAATCCAGATGTTTATCTTGACTGGGAACTTTCTGTTGAACAAAATTTTTCATGTCATGACATTCCTGAGAACCAAAGAGTTAGGGCAGCCACTAGTGAATTTACAAACTTTGCTTCCATGTGGTGGAGTGAATATTGTCGTATTAATGCGAATAACATACCTACTACTTGGGATGGTTTAAAACGAGCTATGCGACAACGCTATGTTCCTTCATATTATGCTCGTGACAAACTAAATGAATTGCAACGTTTAAAACAAGGTAGCAGTTCTGTAGAGGATTATTATCAAGAATTGCAAACTGGCTTAGTGCGATGTGGATTAGTTGAAATTGAAGATGCTATGATGGCTAGATTTTTAGGTGGTTTGAATCGTGATATTCAGGATATCTTGGACTATAAGGAGTACAACTCTATTACTCGTTTGTTTCATTTTGCTTGTAAAGCTGAAAGGGAAGTACAGGGACGACATAACAAGGGACGAGGTAATTTTTCTGCAGGTCGCCGCTCGTCATGGACGCCCTCTCCTACTGTTTCGTCCACTACTGATTCAACACCACCTATCTTGCACAATGGTGCACACCCTTCAAGTTCAAAATCAGCTGCACAATCATCCGAGGCTTCGAAAGCAATTTCTGTAGCACCCACCACTTCGTCTGGACGCACAAGGGACATGAAGTGTCATACATGCAAAGGTGGTGGGCACTTGATGAAGGACTGTCCAAATAAACGAACATTCATTGTACGGGAAGATGGTGAGTACTCTTCTGCTAGTGATTTGGATGAAGATACACGTGCTATGCTTGCCACTAATAATGTAGGTAACACTGAGGAGAATGAGACGGAGGTGATACATGTTAATGCAGCGATGGCCGATCAATACCCAAGCCTTGTCACCATGCGAGTACTTAGTGCCCAGGTTGGGCATACTGAGATGCCTCAACGCCATAATCTTTTTCAAACTAAGTTTGTTGTCAAAGGGCATTCTGTTCGTGTGATAATCGATGGTGGGAGCTGCAATAATTTGGCCAGCATAGAGATGGTAGAGAAGCTTGGCCTCGCTACTACAAGACATCCCCATCCATATAACATCCAATGGTTCAATGACTGTGGTAAGTTGAAGGTAACACGTCGTGTGAGAGTACACTTTACACTTGGTTCATATCATGATTACGTTGACTGTGATGTCGTACCTATGCAAGCTTGTTCTTTATTGTTAGGTCGACCTTGGCAATATGATAATAGTATTACCCATCATGGTAGAACAAATTCGTATACTTTCGTGTTTGAAGGAAAAACCATTAACTTGCTTCCAATGACCCCCGATGAAATAATAAATGATGGGAAAGCTAAATCAACGGATCATGCTATGCATACTATGCTTGCGATCAATTCTGAAATTTTTCCGTTGTGTGTCTCAACTTTTGATCTCGACATATCGCATGCGCATATAGCTCATTTGAGTCCCCATAATTCATATATATACTCTGTGTGGGATAAAATTCATCATGATAATCATAATTCTATTCTCCGACAAGAGAACATACATCATGATATTCATAATTGTGATATTACAAATTTATCACATCCTCATGACCTAACACCTTTGGAGCGGCCTATATGCATTGCATCTATTTTTGCTTTGCTCTATGATGTGTTTCAGGTAAATGAAAGCCGAGGACGGCTTTGTTTTCAAGAAAGGGAGGATGATGTGGGCATACCTATCATAAAAACATCTACAAGAACTACACGTCAAAATAATAACCAGGTAGTTTCGTTTCTTCGTACGCATGATTTAACTGCCAAGAATACGATGCTCCATTCATTATTCATTTTAATTATACTCAGGAATGGAGGGGTCAAAGAGTCAACATGAGAAAGCATTTGGAGATGCAAGATGAAGATGCATGTACTAATATGCATACATGCATTGCGTACACATGCATGCATAGACTTTGGAATTTTAAGGATGACCAGCCGTGCATGCATCCAAGTGCGCCATGGACATGCTACGTATCAACCAAGGAAAGTGGGCTAGAAGTTTTCCATCGACCACGTCACGCCACGCAGCTTCTAGGGTGCACCACGACCAGAGGATAAAAAAAGGACAGCCTGAATTAAATCTGAGGAGAGCCAGAGACGGCGCCGACCAGGACATCGTTTGTGCGGCGCGGCGCGTCTGCACCCTTTAATAAATAGCTAGTCAAGGTTAGGGTTTAGACTTGGGTTTTGTTTAGAGAAGTTTAGCTATATTGCTACTTATTTGTCTACGCTCATAGCGGCTAGTGCGACCGTCAAGACATCCTATCGGAACCTCATCTTGTGAGATTAATCCCATCTAGCATATTCGTAATTTTGAGATTGCTTGGCTATTATTTTATTGCATGTTCTTCGATTTGCTTGCAGGAAAAATCCTTGGTGGACAGGTCGATCGCGCCGTTGGCTCGGTCGATAACGCCGTGGACTTGGTTCAGCGATTGCCGCGGATATCAGTCGTGTACGGTTCTCCCTGTACAGTTGGTAGCCGGATCGTGAGGGTTAAGTCCCACCCAAAATCGTAGTTATCCTCTCTCATCGAAAGATCGGGTCCCCAGTTCACATCACTAGCGCTGTCCACCGCCGTCTACGACGACCAGGACCATCGCCCGACGAGTCCCACTCGGCCACGTCTCTGCCCAACCCGCATGGCGCATCCCGAGCAACCCAGCTCCTCCCAGGAGTAACTGCGGGAGGCCACCATCCTCACCGGCCACTCTGCTCACCTCAACGGCCTCACCTGCCGCCGTAATGACCACCGTCGTCGTGCTTATCCTCGGGACACCACGGAGCCGACCCCCTCGCACTATAAAAGCTCACCCCGAGCTCGCTAGTATCATCACCACACTCCCCTTCCCCTCTCTGATACTTCCATGAGCAGCCATACGACCGGAAAGGTCATCTTCCCCAACTTCGGCAACCACGGCAGCCGCCACTGCCGTGTTGGTTCCGACGCCACCAGGCCCCACCCCACTCCGTTCTCTCCACCAGTAGCCTCCTGGTGCTCCTGATAATCCACCCACACGCACGCTCAATTTGGCTCGGGAGCTGCCATAGGCAAAAGCCCCACCCTGCCCGATGGCCGCCGTCCGTAGCACAGCTCGCCGCCGGCGACCCCATGCCCTCCGCTGGTCATGCCACCCACCAGACGAACCGCCATGGCTCCCTGAGCAAGATGGTGGCCTCAGCTCACCGTGGGGTGCCGCCGTTCGCCGGCGAGCATCGTCGGAGTGCCGCCTCTGTTCGGCCGGAGGAGAAGGCGCACGCGTGGACTGGTCAAACCTGACCAGTGGGCCAGGCGGGCCCACTGTCAGTGACCCAGCGCCATGCCAGCTCGACTTAAGTGGAGGCGTATTCTCAAAATACGTGTCCCCCTCCGGAAAGCGTAAGACTTGGGCGCGTAATCACTGAAGTACGTCTTCCTATTCTGAAAGTGTATTCCCTAAAGAACCGTTTGTTTTTTCTGTTTTAATTTAGATCCAGAGTTGACCCTAACTTTGACTGGCTCTAGTTTTTAAAGCACAACTCCAAATGACTTGATTATTTTTCTGTTATTTCTCAAATTTCATCTATTTTATTTTAGTATTTATTTCAAAAGTTTCCAAACAACTTTTATGTACTGTTTTGGAATTATGTGTTAATTAAATTATTTTGAAAATAGGAAAATGAAGGGGAGATATAATTTTCAAAGTTTCGGAATGCACCCAACACTTCTGCATGCTCAAGGCAAGCATTTTGAACATGTGTATTTGTGGCATGTGTATTTGAATTATGAGTATGTTGAATTCCTATAGAGTTTGCATATTGTTGGTCATACATGCATGATCCCCTTGATGGTATTTATTTTCACTTAAACATGAAGTATAAGTGAGTACGGTTGTTTTCATGTGCCATATGTGCCTGTGTTGGTCCAGGCTAATTTGTAGGAAGAATCAGTCATGAGAAAAGTGACCGTGAGACTGAAATCTCGTGGTGACGAGAATGATCAGTGAGGGTATGTTGAGACATACCAGAGGTGGTGACCGTGTTGGGTACTGCCAAGGAGTTATATTGTGCTAACCACTGCAGGAAAACTTAAACCTCCCGAGTTGACCGTAGATTGAGTCTTGTTCCGGTAACCCCCATACTGGTTCGTGCTACCACTTGTCCCCGCCGCAGGCAGGAATGGTTCAGTAAGTTGTTAACCCCTTTCCGTGCACACACCGTACAGAGAGGCTACGATGAGGGTTTCCAGGTACCACTGCAATGCTAGTCATCGGGCTAGGGGGCATGGGTGTATCCGACTGGGCCGAGAGGGGGGCACCCCTTGTAATCCACGCGTGTTAATAGTGATCCCATGCTACTCGAGACGATGGTCTCCCCGCCTTGGAGTTTCTCTCGAACGATGCTTTGGGTGATTCCTGGCATCCGGAAAGTTAATCTGGTGTGTGCTGGTCAGGTGTGTTTTCAACCCAAAGGCCGTAACGGGAATTAGTCGGCGTCTCGGTGCTGGCTAAAGAAATCCTTTACTTGTGGGTAAAGAGTACACCCTCTGCAGAGTTATATCTATTCGAATAGTCGTGTCCATGGTTAAGGACTACAGTCTGGGTTGGTCAAGTGTCGGTCTTAGTGTCAGTCTCCGAAGGAAATAATTAAAGTGATCATGGTTCCTTTTGTAGGATAATGATTGTCACTGCTTGTGCTATTATGAATAGTATTGTTGATATGGATATTGTTGTGGACTAACCTTTTCCTCCTATGTTTAACCTTGAGTATCTCTTGGGATGGCTAGACTACCCGGGATACTCAAGTTTATTTTTTTTTCTGAGTATCACTTGGGATGGCAAGTCCACCTGGGTACTCATGTTATTATTTTTCTTATAAGCCCTTTATGAGGCGTCGCTCAAACACCCTACTGTGGCATTCATTTTCAAGACCTTACGGGGCATCGCTTTTAGACACCCGTTTGGCATTTCTTTTCAAGACCTCTCATGGCATCGCTTGAGTTCTCGGGTGGTCCTGTCTCGCCCGATTCTCTTTTGGACACCCGTTTGGCATTTCTCTTGGAATTCTTTGGGCGGTCCAACGCCCGACGTTCCGTTTCATTTCTTTGATTTACTAATAACATGACTTATTTTCTGTATGAATATTTGTCATGCCATGCTTTAATACTGAGTCAGCACATGCATGTAATTTTAATTCATCATGAGCATATGCATCCGGCATATCTTTTGTTCTTGATGTTTGCGAGTACATTCAAACGTACTCACTGGCTTGTCCCTGGCTATTGTCTTGGCCAGATCATGATTCAGAGAGGAGTACTGCGAAGACACCCCGCAACCTAGGATTTGGAGATAGCAGCCATGCGAGATAGGAGTTATCCAGGTCAGCTGTTCCCGTGGGAATGGAGTTCCATCAATGTTGGAGATCCATGAGCCGCTTCCATCATCTGCCACTAGAAATCATTGTTGTACTCAATGGACCTATAAGGTCTTGTACTCAAATCCTTGTAATTGCTTGGAATTCTGTATCAAGGAAATATCCACCAGCAACAGTAATCCTGGGGCTGGTGGTGCATAAGGGTCGTTTGCTGGGAATTTATGTCCCAAAAATCCGGCCCCTACACAACTCCTGGAACATCTCATATGCTCCATGACGTTCAAAACGTTGTTGAAGTCCCGGTTCTACGCCGTAAAGCATGGCACACTGAACTATCGAGTAGTCATCAGCTTTGCTCTGCCAGGTGTTCATAACATCTGACGTTGCTCCTGCAGCGGGTTTGGCACCTAGCGGTGCTTCTAGGACGTAATTCTTCCGTGCAGCAATGCGGATAATCCTCAAGTTACGGATCCAGTCCGTGTAGTTGCTACCATCATCTTTCAACTTAGCTTTCTCTAGGAACGCATTAAAATTCAACGGGACAACAGCACGGGCCATCTATCTACAACAACATAGACATGCAAAAGTTCATGATAAATTAAAGTTCAATTAATCATATTACTTAAGAACTCCCACTTAGATAGACATCCCCCTAATCATCTAAGTGATCACGTGATCCATATCAACTAAACCATGTCCAATCATCACGTGAGATGTAGTAGTTTTCAATGGTGAACATCACTATGTTGATCATATCTACTATATGATTCACGCTCGACCTTTCGGTCTCAGTGTTCCGAGGTCATATCTGCATATGCTAGGCTCGCCAAGTTTAACCCGAGTATTCTGCATGTGCAAAACTGGCTTGCACCCATTGTATGTGAACATAGAGCTTATCACACCCGATCATCACGTAGTATCTCGGCACGACGAACTATAGCAACGGTGCATACTCAGGGAGAACACTTATACCTTGAAATTAGAGATCATCTTATAATGCTAGCGTCGAACTAAGCAAAATAAGATGCATAAAGGATAAACATCACATGCAATCAATATAAGTGATATGATATGGCCATCATCATCTTGTGCCTTTGATCTCCATCTCCAAAGCACCGTCATGATCACCATCGTCACCGGTGCGACACCTTGATCTCCATCGTAGCATCATTGTCGTCTCGCCAATTATTGCTTCAACGACTATCGCTACCGCTTAGTGATAAAGTAAAGAAATTACATGGCGATTGCATTTCATACAGTAAAGCGACAACCATATGGCTCCTGCCAGTTGCCGATAACTGTGTTACAAAACATGATCATCTCATACAATAAAATTTAGCATCATGTCTTGACCATATCACATCACAACATGCCCTGCAAAAACAAGTTAGACGTCCTCTACTTTGTTGTTGCAAGTTTTACGTGGCTGCTACGGGCTGAGCAAGAACCGTTCTTACCTACGCATCAAAACCACAACGATTTTTCGTAAAGTGTGTTGTTTTAACCTTCAACAAGGACCGGGCATAGTCACACTCGATTCAAATAAAGTTGGAGAAACTGACACCCGCCAGCCACCTGTGTGCGAAGCATGTCGGTGGAACCAGTCTCGCGTAAGCATACGTGTAATGTCGGTCCGGGCCGCTTCATCCAACAATACCGCCGAAGCAAAGTATGAGATGCTGGTAAGTAGTATGACTATTAACGCCCACAACTCTATGTGTTCTACTCGCGCATATAACATCTACGCATAAACCTGGCTCGGATGCCACTGTTGGGGAACGCAGTAATTTCAAAAAAAATCCTACGCACACGCAAGATATATCGTGGTGATGCATAGCAACGAGAGGGGAGAGTGTAGTCCACGTACCCTCGTAGACCGTAAGCGGAAGCATTATGACAACGCGTTGATGTAGTCGTACGTCTTCACGATCCGGCCGATCCTAGTACCGAAAGTACGGCACCTCCGCGATCTGCACACTTCAGCTCGGTGACGTCCCACGAATTGTTGATCCATCTGAGTGTCGAGGGAGAGCTTCATCAGCACGACGGCGTGATGATGGTGATGATGAAGCTACCGGCGCAGGGCTTCACCTCAGCACTTCAACGATATGACCGAGGTGGATTATGGTGGAGGGGGCACCGCACACGGCTAAGAGATCAACTTGTGTGTCTACGGGGTGCCCCCTTCCCCCATATATAAAGGAGTGGAGGAGGGGGAGGGCCGTCCCTCTATGGCGGGCCCCGAAGGAGTCCTACTCCCACCGAGAGTAGGATCCCCCCTTCCCTAGTTGGACTAGGAGAGAAGGAAGGAGGAGAGAGGGAGGAAGGAAAGCCCCCCCCTTCCTAGTCCAATTCGGACCAGAGGGGGAGGGGGCGCGCGGCCTGCCCTTGCCGCCCCTCTCTCTCTCTCCACTAAAGCCCATTAGGGCCCATATACTCCCCGGGGGTTCCGGTAACCCCCCGGTATTCCGGTATATGCCCGAACTCACTCGAAACCATTCCGATGTCCAAACATAGTCATTTAATATATCGATCTTTATGTCTCGACCATTTCGAGACTCCACGTCATGTCCGTTATCATATCTGGGACTCCGGACTAACTTTGGTACATCAAAACACATGAACTCATAATATCGATCGTCGTCGAACGTTAAGCGTGCGGACCCTGCGGGTTCGAGAACTATGTAGACATGACCGAGACTCATCTCCAGTCAATAACCAATAGCGGAACCTAGATGCTCATATTGGTTCCTACATATTCTACGAAGATCTTTTATCGGTCAAACCGCATAACAACATAGGTTGTTCCCTTTGTCATCGGTATGTTACTTGCCCGAGATTCGATCGGCATCTCAATACCTAGTTCAATCTCGTTACCGACAAGTCTCTTTACTCGTTTCGTAATGCATCATCCCATAACTAACTCATTAATTACAATGCTTGCAAGGCTTATAGTGATGTGCATTACCGAGAGGGCCCAGAGATACCTCTCCGATACTCGGAGTGACAAATCCTAATCTCGATCTATGCCAACTCAACTAACACCATCGGAGACACCTGTAGAGCATCTTTATAATCACCCAGTTACGTTGTGACGTTTGATAGCACACTAAGTTTTCCTCCGGTATTCGGGAGTTGCATAATCTTATAGTCATAGGAACATGTATAAGTTATGAAGAAAGCAATAGCAACAAACTAAACGATCAGCGTGCTAAGCTAATGGATGGTTCAAGTCAATCACATCATTCTCTAATGATGTGATCCCGTTCATCAAATGACAACTCTTTGTCCATGGATAGGAAACTTAACCATCTTTGATTAACGAGCTAGTCAAGTAGAGGCATACTAGTGACACTCTATTTGTCTATATATTCACACATGTGCTAAGTTTCCGGTTAATACAATTCTAGCATGAATAATAAACATTTATCATGATAAAAGGAAATATAAATAACAACTTTATTATTGCCTCTAGGGCATATTTCCTTCACAAGGGTGCATGGAAGCTTGCTATCCATGTGCCAGAGCCATGAGTTGGTTGCGAGATCTTATGGGTTTCACCTCTAGCCTATCCCAACTTGTTTGGGACTAAAGGCTTTGTTATTGTTGTTGTTGTCCCATGTGAGGAAGAAAATAGAAAGGCCAAAAAAAGAGAAGGCCCAAAAAATGAGAGAAAAGGAGAGAAGGGACAATGTTATTATCCTTTTGCCACACTTGCGCTTCAAAGTAGCACCATGATCTTCATGATAGAGAGTCTCCTATATTGTCACTTTCATATACTAGTGGGAATTTTTCATTATAGAACTTGGCTTTTATATTCCAACGATGGGCTTCCTCAAAATGCTTTAGGTCTTCATGAGCAAGCAATTTGGATGCACACCCACTTAGTTTTGATTTTTGAGCTTTCATAAACTTATAGCTCTAGTGCATCTGTTGCATGGCAATCCCTACTCACTCACATTGATATCTATTGATGGGCATCTCCATAGCCCGTTGATGCGCCTAGTTGATGTGAGACTATCTCCTTCTTTTGTGTTCTCCAAACCACCTTCTATTCCACCTCCATGGCTCACGCTCATGTATTGCGTGAAAATTGAAAAGGTTTGAGAACATTTAAAGTATAAAACAATTGCTTAGCTTGTCATCAGGGTTGTGCATGATTTGAATATTTTGTGTGATGAAGATGGAGCATAGCCAGACTATATGATTTTGTAGGGATAAGCTTTCTTTGGCCATGTTATTTTGAGAAGACATAATTATTTTGTTAGTATGCTTGAAGTATTATTGTATTTATGTCAATATTAAAGTTTTGTTTTGAATCATAAGGATCTGAACATTCATGCCACAATAAAGAGAAGTACATGGATAAATATGTTAGGTAGCATTCCACATCAAAAATTCTATTTTTATCATTTACCTACTCGAGGACGAGCAGGAATTAAGCTTGGGGTTGCCTGATACATCTCCAATGTATCTATAATTTTTTATTGTTCCATGCTATTATATTATCTATTTTGGATGTTTTATATGCATTAATATGGTATTTTATATTATTTTTTGGACTAACCTATTAACCTAGAGCCCAGTGCCAGTTCTTGTTTTTTCCTTGTTTTAGAGTTTCGCAGAAAAGGAGTACCAAACGGAGTCCAAGCTGAATGAAACTTTCGCAATGATTTTTCTAGACCAGAAGACATCTAGAGGTAACGTCAGGGAAGCCACGAGGCACCCACAAGGACAGAGGGCGCGCCCAGGGGTAGGGTGTGCCCCCACCCTTGTGGGGCCCTCATGACTCCACCGACCTATTTCTTTCGTCTATATATTCTCAAATATCCCAAAACCTTTCAGGGGAGCCACGAAACCACTTTTCCACCGCTGCAACCTTCTGTACACGTGAGATCCCATCTAGGGGCCTTTTCTGGCATCCTGCCGGAGGGGGATTCGATCACGGAGGGCTTCTACATCAGCACCATTGCCTCTCTGATGAAGAGTGAGTAGTTTACCACAGACCTATGGGTCCATAGCTAGTATCTTCTTCTCTCTCTTTGATTGATGTTTTCCTCGATGTTCTTGGAGATCTATTAGATGTAATACTCTTTTGGGGTGTGTTTGCCAAGATCCGATGAATTGTGGATTTATGATCAGCTTATCTCCTCTGAATTCTTATATGCATGATTTGATATCTTTGCAAGTCTCTTCGAACTATTCATTTGGTTTGGCCAACTAGATTGGTTTTTCTTACAATGGGAGAAGTGCTTACCTTTGGGTTCAATCTTGCGGTGTCCTTTCCTAGTGACAGTAGGGGCAGCAAGGCACATATTGTATTGTTGCCATCGAGGATAACAAGATGGGGTTTTCATCATATTGCTTGAGTTAATTCCGCTACATCATGTCATCTTACTTAATGCGTCACTCTGTTCTTCATGAACTTAATACTCTAGATGCAGGCAAGAGTCGATCGATGTGTGGAGTAATAGTAGTAGATGCAGAATCATTTCGGTCTACTTGACAAGAACATGATGCCTATATTTATGATCATTGCCTTAGATATTGTCATAACTTTACGCTTTTCTATCAATTGCTCGGCAGTAATTTGTTCACCCACTGTAATATTTTCTATCTTGAGAGAAGCCTCTAGTGAAACCTATGCCCCCGGGTCTATTTTCCATCATATAAGTTTCCGATCTACAATTTTAGTTTCATATTTACTTTCTTTGCAATCTTTTACTTTCCATTCCGTAAACCAAAAATATTACTTTACCATTTATCCATCTATATCAGATCTCACTTTGCAAATAACCATGAAGGGATTGACAACCCCTTTGTCGCGTTGGGTGCAAGTTGGTGTTTGTTTGTGCAGGTATTCGATGGCTTGCTGCGTTGTCTCCTACTGAATTGATACCTTGGTTCTCAAAAGCTTAGGGAAATACTTACTCTACTTTGTTGCATCACCCTTTCCTCTTCAAGGGAAAAACCAACGCAAGCTCAAGAGGTATCAACATTCGATTGTTACAGCAATAGCCCCGAGTTTAATGTCTACAGAGATTATCTCCAGCAAACTCTCTCTAGTCCCTAACCGACTGCAGATCACCTAGAAATGTCTACAGAGATTATCTCCAGCCCCTAAGGAATTGACGGGGGGAATTTCAGTAACTAGCAATGTTTAGTCACATTTGTTGCTCTGAATACACAAATTTTATAAGATTTGTGTATAAACTAGCAACGTTTGTTGCTCTGAATAACTAGCAATAACAATTAACAAAATTTTGTTGCTCTTAATGATACTAACATGGACAATCGAGTACAGTAACATGAAGGTTAGCCAAGCGATATGTTGATCAAGTTAACAATGGAGTAGTAACATGAACAATGGAGTACATAAATGGTCGATGTCCATAAATTTTGCCATGATTTCAGGAACTATAGATGTCCAAGTTTGCAGCACCCTCTTCAAGCAATTGCATTGAAATTAATATCTAGTTTCTTTAGAAGATAGATGCAAATGCATGTTAATCATTAGTGATGAAGAGGAAGAGTGAGTATAAGACTAGCTGTGATGGGAGCATCCACTATACAAAGAGACCTTATTTGCATGACCAAATCGTCCACATTGATGGAAGAAGTTGCACCTTTAAGAAATGTTGACCACATTGGAGTAGACAATATCTGAAGATCATACCATCTGAAAAAGCTTCAATTTCATCCTTATTTTGTCGGTGGGAACGACACCTATGGGATCACTAGGATCCCTTCTACGATCGGCGGGTGCGGGGTCGTGAGAAGAGCAGGTTTAGGAGCAAGCACACGAATCGTTTACCCAGGTTCGGGCCGCGAGGATGTGTAAAACCCTAGTCCTGCTTTGGTGGATGTATTGAGTGTTCTGGAGCTTTCGAACTAGCTACGATGGTTGTTAGTTCCAAAAAGATGAATCCCTCTCTTGGTCGCCTTGGGCCTCCTTTTATAGGGAAAAGGGGTTGCCACAGTGGCACACAGGAGGTGGAAAGGCCTACAATGCGCGAGCTTATCGCACGGCATTACGGGACAAAGTGCATTAAATGCACTACCTAGGTGTCCATTAGCTTTATCGGGGACGGGAACGAGGCTCGTCCCGTCCGCCGCCGCTCCTCCTTGCTTCGACGTGCGCCCAGGCCAGCGATGCATGCGGTGCCATGTAGGCAGGCAGGCAGCTGAGGTGGCGCGGCGGTAGGGTCTTCACGAAGATCTGCATGCCACCATGCAGGCGCTTGCTGATTTGGCCTGGAAGCTGCATGTTGCCACGCAGGTGCCTACCCAGCTAGTTGGGCTGGCAGCTGCATGCGAACGGTGGTGGAGTCTTGGCTGGTGCGGGCCTGGCAGTGGCCCTGCTGACGCCCTCGGCAAGGGCCTTGCTGGGGGGGCCGGCAAGGGTCTTGCCGTGGTGTCGCAGTCGTCCCCGGCAAGACGCTTGATGGGGGCCTTGTGGGTTTCCTTGGCGAGGATCTCGCCGAGGGTCGTCGTCTTCTGGTCCTCATCTAATCTCATATGCCTATGGTCTCGACAAAGATCTGCATGCCACCACGGAGGTGCCTCCCGAGCCCTGGTCCCAATGTAGTTGGTTGGGTTGGAACCCATGGGCTCAAGGGTGGCTCGCTCTATTGGCGTTTGGGCAAGTTGCCCCGGCAAGGCTCTTGCCGGGGCCGTGGAGGCCGCCCCGGCAAGGGTCTTGTCGGGGGAGTCCCCCTCGCCCCCTTTGCTCTCATGTGTTTTCTGGTCTTTGCATTGCCTCTGATCACCTTGCGCCTTAGGCTTCTCTCCGGCTTCCCTCCCCTGCCCTGCTTAGTGTGGCCGTGGGCGCGGCTCCGACTGTCCGTGCACAAGTAAAGGGGTATAAAAGGAGTGCCCCTACTTTTTTACACGATAGGAGCCCCCGGTCCTGGGCCACACATAAGCGTGACACGTTGTTGGGTCGGGCCCAAAATGGTGCGCGTGCAGTCGGGGCGGGATCTTACCGCAGTAATTTCTCATCCGCCACGCTTCCCCATGACCTGCGCGCGACGTGGGGGGTCATGCGTGACGTGGGGGTCATGCGTGGGGCGGTCTCCGCATGCATGCGTCACATCGTGGTAAAGAGGCGGCTCGCGCCTTCCCCATAAAAAGAGGAAGGCGTGGAGGTGCGGCTCATTTACTGGGTGGACTTGGGTTGCAGTCCTCAAGGCGCCCACGCCCCACGATAACGGGGCGGGGAACGGTCGCCCCACCCGTCCCTTTGACCCTGCTCTCCCGCCACGCGTCCTCCATGCAAGTGGCAGGCGGTGGAGGTGGAAAACCGGGTCGTCGCTGATTGGGGCAGCAGGTCGGTCCTGATTCCCTGCGCCTCCGATGGCTGGATTGGCTGAGTGGGGTGGCCGATCCTTGACCCCACCCCTTTATAAGGAGGGAGAGGGGAGGTGTCGTCCCACATTCCTTCAGTATCCATCCTTCTCCACCTCTGCTCCTTTCTTCCACCTGCCATGGCGAGAGGAGGTGATGGGCCTTCGACGGTGGCGGCGAGGGTTGCTGCTCTTCAGCATGTCCCCCTTCCCACGAGCCCACGATGGTGGAGTCAGCCACGAGAGGAAGGGGGAGGGGGCGTGGCCGAGGTCGCCGCGGCGGTCGGGGGAGAGGGGGACGAGGCGGCGTGACGGCTGTGCCCCCGCCAGCGATGCCTCCCGCGACAGAGGGTCACGTCGGGGACCAGCCCCGTGAGTTCTTCATTAGGCTGCGCCGGCCACCGCGTCGTCGTCTTCGTCTACACACACCCTTTGCTCAGGAGATGGAGCTCGACCCGCCCCAGACCCTCAGATTGCACATGAGGGGCTGTGGGACCGGCGGCATGCGGGTCAACGTCGACTTCCCCGCTCCTCATGTTATGTATCTCCATCGCGGATGGAAGACATTTGCTCGCATCCATAGCCTGACGGTGGGGCTCGTCCTCTTCTTCAAGTTAATGGAGGGCGGCCTGCTCTTCGTCAAGGTCTTCGGAGATCTTGGCACTCGCCTGAAGTGCTGCCTGGAGAGCTCCTCCGACGATGAAGATTCCTCCTCAAGCGGGAGTGACGAGGAGGACAGCGACAGCGGCGACAAGGGAGTCGAGCGGCAGGATGCCGACTCCGACTTCGACAGACCGCGCCGCCCCTTCCTCGGCCACGTGCCCTGCCGAGGGCCATCCTCGCCAAGCTCTCCATCGGGGTGCTCCCCGTCGTCTCCTTGGGCGGCTGGCGTAGGAGGGCCGGAGAAGGCGAAGAAGGCGGGTGGCGGCCGTCAACTCGGAGTACGTGGGCACTGACACCTTCGTCGCGTATTGCCGGCCCGCTGCCTCGTCTTCCAGCCCTTTTCCCGGCACCAAGATGTTCTCTTGGTGCCTTCTGCTCCTCGTACCTTGCCTAGGAGCTGTTTTTGCCCTCCTGC
Source organism: Aegilops umbellulata (assembly GCA_032464435.1). NCBI lineage: Eukaryota > Viridiplantae > Streptophyta > Magnoliopsida > Poales > Poaceae > Aegilops > Aegilops umbellulata. Next base: position 387,413,545 of record CP136057.1, on the reverse strand, counting down.
CGCCTTGTTCTACCTTCTGTGGAGAGGGACAAGAAAGGGATTACGGGCACCTTATCTCTTTTTAGTTTGTAAGCCTGCGAGCACTTGTTAATTTTAAGACTTGTAATCCCCTTTGCTCGTGTTTAATTACATATGAACTGTACCTGTATGGGATGTTTTTAATGAAAAGGGTGCTTGCCGGGTTCTTTATGCGTGAGCGAGGCCCATGCCAAGGATGAATCCTTGTTATTTTTAAGATAAACATGGTTGCCCGGCAACAGGCCTTGTCGTTCCCCCACTTCAGTCGACCATTCTCGCGCTCTCGGCGGAGGCAGGGGTGAAGTAGAGTTAGGCCCCTCGTTCATCCCCTTGCCACCGCGACTACTACCAAATTCCGACCCAGGAAGTAGCTCTTGGGTACAAGAAAAGGGGGAGCACGGTGGTTTTAGGAATATAAACGAGGTTTCACATATCCCAGTTCTATACGGAAACGCATAACAGGGGGATGAAATACTTATCTAAATCCGCAGCCCCCGGCAACCTTGGCCTGCCGTGGTTGGATCCTTGTATCTTCAGCCCCCGTCAGTCTTGGCCTGCCAGGGCCGGAGCGCCGGTTCGTTCTCTTTTTCCCAAGCGGCTCAGCAGAAGTGTCCGCGTGCCCTGCGAACCAAAGAGAACAGAAAGACGCACACTCGACCTCTAGGCAAGGGGTTAGTTACTGCTAAGCACTATCAACCCTGACCGAGGGAGATACTTAACCTAGCATGCATGTTATAATTTAGGGCGCCAGCGCTTCATTTATTTATGCTCAGGGTCTGCGTCTGGCTTTGTACAAAGGGTTACATGCCTTGCCGGCAAGGCTTGCACAAAAGGTGGCTTGCCGGGGAGCCCGGCAAGCCGCCCCTTACGGGTAAAACTTGCGAAGATGCTCGATGTTCCAGGAGTTGCTCACTGGGACAGCATCTTCGGTCTCCAGGCAGACTGCGCCGGGCCTGGTGACCCGTATTACCCGATAAGGGCCTTCCCACTTTGGCGTCAACTTGTTGGAATTCTTGGCCGACTGAACGCGCCGAAGAACAAGGTCGCCTTCCGCAAAGCTTCGGGCATGAACGTTGCGGCTATGGAAGCGGCGCAAGGCTTGCTGGTAGCGTGCTGCTCTCATAGCCGCCCGAAGACGATCTTCTTCAAGGAGCGTTGCGTCATCTTGCCGCAACTGCTCTTGCTCAAGCTCGTCATAAGAGAGCACTCGAGGTGACTTGTATATGAGTTCCGTGGGGAGAACTGCTTCTGCCCCATATACTAGGGCAAAGGGTGTCTGGCCGGTGGCTCGATTTGGCGTCGTCCTGATCGACCAAAGAACCGCCGGCAACTCATCAATCCAGCGCCTTCCGCTCTTGTGCAGCTTGTCAAAAGTCTTCATTCTCAGGCCTCGCAACACTTCAACATTTGCCCTCTCCGCCTGGCCGTTGCTCCGGGGGTGTGCCACGGAAGCAAAACATACCTTGTTGCCGAGGTCTTAGATGTACTGCATGAAGGTGTGGCTTGTGAACTGCGTGCCGTTTTCGGTGATGACTCTGTTTGGTACACCAAAACGGTAGACTAGCCCTTTGAAGAACTTGACGGATGACTGTGATGTAACCTTCCTCACTGCCTCCACCTCCGGCCACTTTGTGAACTTGTCGATTGCAATGTACAAGTACTCAAAGCCCCCGACAACGCGAGGGAAAGGGCCCAGTATGTCGAGTCCCCAGACCGAAAACGGCCAGGAGAGAGGGATTGTTTGAAGAGCTTGAGCTGGTTGATGGAGCTTCTTCGAATGGAACTGGCATGCTTCACACTTGGTTACTAGTGTCGTCGCATCCTGGAGGGCGGTGGGCCAGAAGAAGCCTTGCCGAAATGCCTTGCTGGCAAGAGCCCTCGACCCTATGTGGGAGCCACATATGCCTCCATGTATCTCTGCCAACAACTCCAGTCCTTCCTCCCGGGGGATGCACTTCAATTTCACACTGTTCGGTCTTTTTTTGTACAGGACGTCATCGATGAACTGGTACAAGACAGACCGACGAGCTACTTTTTCCGCTTCTTCCTGCTCCTCAGGAAGTTCCCCTGTCTGGAGGAAACGAACGGTATGTTGTGCCCATGCCGGAGCCTGGGGCTCGACGGCAAGGACCAAAGGCATCTCTTCCGCCATGGGGGCAACCGTCTCTATGGCCAGGGCTTGGCGCCCCGCCGGAGCCAGCTGCCCCTTGGCAGGCTCAGAATCCACGGCAACACCCTTGCCGGCAGCCCCTGGAGGCTCGGCGGGAAAGTACTTGTCGGGGCCTGATTTCCTCCGCTTGTTCTGCTCCGTTGATGGTTCGACGGATGGTTGAGTTAACCGGAGCAAAAAGGTACCTGGTTCCACAGGTAGCTTGAATGCAGCGCGCTTTGACAGGTAGTCAGCGATGTCGTTCTCCGCCCGGGGAACATGCTCCGCTTGTATACCGTCGAAGCGCTCTTCCAGCTTCCTCACCTCATCTATGTAGGCCTCCATCAACAGACTCTAGTAATCTTTGTTGACTTGTCTGACGACAAGCTGTGAATCACCCCTGACGATGAGCTTCTTCACCCTGAGGTCTGCTGCGATCCTAAGACCAACAAGCAGCCCCTCGTACTCAGCAGTGTTGTTTGTGGACATCTCCCTGGGAAAGTGCATCTGGATCACATACTTGAGGTGCTCTCCGGTGGGTGCGACAAGCAGCACACCGGCACCGGCGCCTTGCAGCGAGAAAGCCCCATCGAAGTACATGATCCAATCGCGGCTTGCTTCCTTGCCGGGGAGAGCGGTCTCCTGGATTTCTTCGTCAGGCGTTGAGGTCCATTCCGCAATGAACTTCGCCAAGACTCTGCTCTGGATTGTCGAAGTACTTTCAAACATCAACCCAAAGCTTGACAACTCCAAGGCTCACTCCACAATCCTTCCGGTTGCATCTGGGTTGTGCAGTATCCGTTGCAACGGGAGGCGGGTGACGACAGTGATCTCGTGGGCTCGGAAGTAATGACACAGCTTCCTTGAGGCCATAAGAAGGCCGAAGAGCAGTTTCTGCACGCCGGAGTACCTGGACCTGCCCCCTGCAAGAGGGAGCTGACAAAGTAAACCGGGTGCTGCATCTTCTTCTTCTTCTTCTTCTTCTTCTTCTTCTTCTTCCACACCACTTCACCTGGCTGCGCGGGCTCGGTCTCGATGGCGTCAAACTATGTCGGGGGCCTTGCCTTTCCAGCACCAGGCCCTGCCGGGGGAGTCTCTGACTTGCCATCCGCCGGTCCTGCCGTTGCCACCACCTCTTCGGCGACCTCCCTCTGCGCCACTAGTGCGGCGCTGACCACTTGATTCGTTGCCGCCAGATACTGCAGCAACGGCTCCCGTGGTTTAGGCACAACCAGTATTGGGGTAGAGGAAAGGTATTTCTTCAGATCCTGGAACGCCGCCTTGGCCTCTAAGGTCCACTCCATTGGGCCTGCCTTCTTCAAGATTTTGAAAAAGGGAAGGGCACGCTCAGCGGACTTGGAGATGAATCTACTCATGGCGGCAACGCAGCCAGTGAGCCAACGCACATCCTTGATCCGCTTGGGTGCCCCAATCTGCTCGATGGCCTTAATCTTGTCTGGGTTTGCCTCGATCCCACGCTGCGACACAAAGAACCTGAGAAGTTTTCCTGACAGAACGCCAAAGACACACTTCTCGGGGTTCAGCTTGAGGTTGATCTTGCGTAGGTTGGCAAACGTCTCTTCTAAGTCTTGTATGAGAGTCGCCTTGTCCTTGGTTTTGACCACTATGTCATCCATATAAGCTTCCATATTTCTATGTAGCTGGGGCTCAAAACCAATCTGGACCGCCCTCGCGAATGTCGAGCCAGCACTCTTCAACCCGAAAGGCATCCGTAAAAAGCAATATGTACCACATGGGGTGATAAATGTTGTCTTCTCTTCATCTTCTCTTGTCATGAAGATCTGGTGGTAGCCCGAGTAGGCATCGAGGAATGACAACAGATCACACCCAGCCGTGGAGTCAACAATCTGGTCGATGCGCAGCAACGGGAAGGGGTCCTTGGGGCAAGCCTTATTGAAATCTGTGTAATCAATACACAGCCTCCACTTCCCATTTGCCTTGCGCACCACCACCGGATTGGCCAACCACGTTGGATGGAGCACTCCTCTCACCAAACCTGCTGCTTCCAATTTCCTGATCTCCTCTGTGATGAACTCCTGTCGTTCCAAAGCTTGCTTCCTGACCTTCTGCTTGACGGGTCGCGCATGGGGGCAGGCAGCAAGGTGGTGCTCAATCACTTCCCTGGGAATGCCGGGGATGTCGGATGCTTGCCACGCAAACACATCGACATTCGCCCACAGGAAAGTGATGAGCGCGCCTTCCTATTTGCTGTCGAGGGTGGAGCTTATGGTGAAAGCCCCTCCCGTGCCATCCTCCTTGACGGACACCCTCTTGGTCTCTGGTGGTGCAGCTCTGGATTTCTTGCTCTGGCCGGTAGAGCTCTCGGGCACGTTCTCAATGGTAGCACAACACTCCGAAGAGGTGCGCTTGCCGGAGTGGGTGCGAGAGGTCTTGCCGGTCTTCTTCTTCCCTCCCGGGCTTCAACGGCAGGAGCAAGTGCCTTGGCGGCAGCTGCTGCAACTAGTTCTCGATAGAGTTGGTCAGCGTAGATCAACGCGTCCTTCTTGTCGGAGGGGACGGTGATGATGGTCAACAGCCCAGGCATCTTCAGCATATTGTAGGCGTAGTTCGACGCCGCCATGAACTTGGCTAGTGCCAGGCGGCCGAGGATCCCGTTGTAGGGCAAGGGGATCTCGGCCACATCGAAGACGATCCTCTCCGTCCTGTAGTTCAACTCACCTCCAAACGTCACGGGCAATGTGACCTTCCCCTTCGGCTGGCTCCTTCCCGGATTGACCCCTTGAAACGTACTCGTTTCCTCGAGGTCTCCATCAGGAATTTGCAACCTTTTGATCACGACGGGTGAGATCAAGTTCAGGCTGGCCCCGTCGTCAACCAGCATCTTGTTCACCTTGAGGTTGCGTACTGTTGGCGAGACCAACAACGGCAAACACCCGACCGCAGTTGTGCGGTCAGGGTGGTCCTCGGCGTCAAAGATGAGGGGCGTGCTGGACCACTTCAGTGGCTTCTGAGCGTCGAACGATGGCTCTGCTGCTGTAATCTCACGCGCCCACTGCTTGAGTTGGCGGTGAGAAGTGTGCAACGAGGCGCCACCATCGACGCACATGGCCTCCGTAGCCTTCCGAAACTCTTGCTCGCCGGACTCGTCATCCTCGTCATGATCATCATCTTCTTGCTTCTTGTCACGGCCCCGAGCGGGCCTCTCTTGCCAGTTATCCTTGCCGCGGCGGCCTCCTTGCCTGCCATGCTTCTTGTCGGATCCTTCGGCACCATCCTGACCCTTCTTCTTGTCCCGCCTCTCATACTCGGCCTTTTGCTTTTCGGCAAGCAGCTCGACCTATCGGCAGTTCTGGAGGTCGTGGCCCTTGGTGCGGTGGATCTTGTAATACTGCTTGTCGGAGCCTCCTGGCTTGTCGGCGGCCGCCAAGGCCCGGCAAGCGGCACACCCGACAATCTCCTTGCCGGGGTCGTCTGCCTTGGCCTTCTTGACGGGGCCGATGTGGTCGGATCCCTCGATGGCAAGCACGGCCTTGCCCTTGCGTTTCCTGTTGCGACGCTAGCCCTTCTTCGTCGGGGCGGCGGTGTCTTCATCAATGGAGTCGGTTTCCGCGCCGGCGTCATCACCGGGGTACTTCCTTCCCTCTTCAGCCCGGGCACACCTATCGGCCAGACATAAAGTTCGGCCACATCCTTAACCTTGTTCATCGCCAGCTCTTCGCGCATCTTGCGGTTGCGCATGTTCTGATGGAACACACTAATCACGGCGGTGGGATGAACACCGGGGATGTTGTACTGCACCCGGCTGAATCTCTGGATGTACTTGCGCAGGTTTTCCCCTTCCTTCTGAGGAATGATATGCAAATCACTGGCCTGGCCATGAGCTTGGTGGCCTCCAGTGAAGGCACCAACGAACTCATGGCACAGGTCCGACCAAGAAGAAATGGAATCCGCCGGCAAGTGCATCAACCAAGACATGACATTGGGCTTCAGTGCCAACGGGAAGTAATTGGCAAGCACCTTGTCGTCGCGAGCCCTAGCAGCTTGCATCGCGATGGTGTAGATGCTGAGGAACTCTAACGAATGGGTCTTGCCGTTGTACTACTCGCCGACGTCGGGCTTGAACGTGCGGTGGGACGGCCACTGGAACTGCCGCAGCTCATGGGTAAAGGCTGGGCAACCCACCTCGTAAGGTAGGCCGCCGGAGCCCCCTGGTGTTGGGTGGTCCACAGCGGGTCCCGCCCGCTTACCCGACTGATGGCGTGTATCGCGCCGGCGCTCAACTATGGTTCGAGCGTCTTCATGGGCTCGTTCTTGAAGAACATGACGCTGGCCGCGGTGGGTCCATGGGTCGGACGACGCTATGCAAATGCTATCATATGCGTCGTCGCGACGGACCGGCACCGTCGGTAACTGGCGCGGGGGAGGAGAGTGCACTGTGGCTGCAGCTCCCTCGGTCCTTCCCCCGCTGGTGTGTGGTGGCTCGACGAAGCGCCGGCCCGAGGGCCCTGCCGGCCGTGGCTCGTCTTTGTTGGCGATGGCGACGAGGCTCCGGATGGTGGCTCTCCACTCGTCGAGCTTCTCCGCAGCAGGAGGGAAGTCGAGGAGCAGCTGCGCGTGCGCCAAAGCTTCTGCTGGCGTGGGTGGTGGCGAGAGCTGCGTGGACCGTGGCGCACTTTGACTTCTAACCACTTTAGAAGGAGCTCTATCACGGCCCAGCGGTTGCGTGCCATTGTCGCCAGCACTTCGGCGGGCATGCTGGCCTCCTTCGTCCCGCAAATAATGCACAGGGATCTTCCCACGGCGGTGCTAGGGTCACCGACGTGGTGACGCTGCTCGTCGCGCACACCATGGGAGGAGCGCACCGTGGATGCCGGGGTGGGAGTCCTGGAGGTCGTCGCGCCGCCCGTGGGTGACATGGCGGCGACCCCGGAGGGCCCCACGCCGCCTGCGGGGGGCCTAGCTCCGTCTCTGGATTTTGTGGCACGCGGCCCGCCGTCCTGCGCACGAACGACGCCGCTCGCCACGCTCTGACTGCCAGAGCGATGTTGGTGCTCGCGGGCCGCGCCTCGGGTCCTGTCCACGACCGGCCCGCTACTCGCCCTCACCGATACGGGCCGTTTGGCCCCCGACGAACCGACTGCCGTGGCCGCCTTCTTCTTGGGAGGCATGGCGACGAAGAACTGCTAGGCTAACTGCTAGACCAGATCCTCACAACTGCGCACCCCCCTACCTGGCGCGCCAAAGATGTCGGTGGAAACGACACCTATGGGATCGCTGGGATCCCTTCTACGGTCGGTGGGCGCGGGGTCGTGAGAAGAGCAGGTTTAGGAGCAAGCACACGGATCGTTTACCCAGGTTCGGGCCGCAAGGATGCGTAAAACCCTAGTCCTACTTTGGTGGATGTATTGAGTGTTCTTGAGCTTTCGAACTAGCTACGATGGTTGTGTAGTTCCAAAAAGGCGAATCCCTCTCCTGGTCGCCTTGGGCCTCCTTTTATAGGGAAAAGGGGTTGCCACAGTGGCACACAGGAGGTGAAAAGGCCTGCAGTGCGCGAGCTTATCGCACGGCATTACGGGACAAAGTGCATGAAATGCACTACTTAGGTGTCCATTAGCTTTATCAGGGACGGGAACGAGGCCCGTCCCGTCCGTCGCCGCTCCTCCTTGCTTCGACGCACGCCCAGGCCAGCGATGCATGCGGTGCCATGTAGGCAGGCATGCAGCTGAGGTGGCGCGGCGGTAGGGTCTTCACGAAGATCTGCATGCCACCACGCAGGCGCTTGCTAGTTTGGCCTGGAATCTGCATGTTGCCACGCAGGTGTCTGCTTAGCTGGTTGGGCTGGCAGCTGCATGCGAACGGCGGTGGAGTCTTGGCTGGTGCGGGTCTGGCAGTGGCCCCGCTGACGCCCTCGGCAAGGGCCTTGCCGGGGGGTGGCAAGGGTCTTGCCGTGGTGTCGCAGTCGTCCCTGGCAAGACGCTTGTCGGGGGCCTTGTGGGTTTCCTTGGCGAGGATCTCGCCGAGGGTCGTCGTCTTCTGGTCCTTAGCTGATCTCATATGCCTATGGTCTTGACAAAGATCTGCATGCCACCACGGAGGTGCCTCCCAAGCCCTGGTCCCAATGTAGTTGGTTGGGTTGGAACCCGTGGGCTCAAGGGTGGCTCGCTCTGTTGGTGTTTGGGCAAGTTGCCCCGGCAAGGCTCTTGCCGGGGCCGTGGAGGCCGCCCCGGCAAGGGTCTCGCCGGGGGAGTCCACCTCGCCCCCTTTGCTCTCTTGTGTTTTCTGGTCTTGGCGTTGCCTTTGATCGCCTTGCGCCTTAGGCTTCTCTCCGGCTTCCCTCCCCTGCCCTGCTTAGTGTGGCCGTGGGCGCGGCTCCGACTGTCTGTGCACAAGTTAAGGGGTATAAAAGGAGTGCCCCTACTTTTGTACACCGACAATTTGATCCACTCCAAGAACTTATTGCAGCAACTATGTCAGAGTCTAACATTGTAGATTCAGTTCTAGCACTCTGTGAATAGCATGAACAAAGGAAAGAATCAATATACTCCTTGAGTTTCAACTGTCTGAAATTTGTTAGCATGAACAGAGAAATCTTCTGCATGAAACTTGATTTAGTGAATAGCATGACAAAATCTTCCTTTGCGAGTGATCTACTATTTGACTGAACTTCTGGTTCATCTAGTAAGTTTTTCACAACAACCGTATAGTAAATCTTCTGAAGGAGTAACATTGCAAATTTAGCTTTCATTGAAACTTGCAATGTTTTGAAGCAGAAGTTCATCTTGAAAAGAAGCTAAACCATCTATTCCTAAAACTTGCAATGTTCCTAAATAAACTAAACCATCTACTGCTCGATCACTTTAATCTTCTCTTTAATAGAACTTCTGTTTCATCTATAGAGAACTCATGCGGAGAAATCTTCTGTCTGACTGAATCTACAAGTAGGGGGTGACGAGCTTTTAATTGACACCAGACGGGGAAGCGGCGACAAGTATGAGAGGTGGACGGGGGCGGCGACGAGGAGGAGAGCTGAGTAGGGGTGCTCCGTCGTGGGCAAGGGGTAGCAAAAATGCCATTATGGCATGAATTTTTGGACGGGGGGTATAATTTTATCCATTTTATCTAATACTCTAACAACATTTTATCCATTGGTACTCGATCTAATTGATATCTACTTTAGATGGCTTGGCTTCTCAATATAGTTTCTTGACATTTATATTCTTGTCGACTGTTGAAGATTGTTCATTCTCAGCCGCTACGGCTGCGTTTGCACGTGTTCTTGGTTGGACACACCAAGCACACACTGAATCTATTGGAAAGACAGATGGGTAAGAATGGTATTTCTTTTCTGAAATTGACCTATTGCGGTTCAAAATGTACACTAGGTGCTTATACTTTCTGAACAAGTTAACAACTCTCGGTGGCATTAGTGACCAAATACAAAGAACAAAAAATTTCTCCTTGTACGAGAATCACAACACTGTAAGAACATCTTGCTAGTACGAGTTATTTCTAAAAATTGTAAGGATGTGTTTGGCTGCTCCTCCTCTTGCATCTCTACTTGTCTAAATATCAACACTCTTCTCTGCTCTGCTCTTCTCTTCTCTTAGCAGAGTAGGCGCAACCAACACATCATTACAACTGGCTCCTGCCCTAATTCACTGCCACTATGTTCACAAATTCTTCCTTTAGATTACAACAAGCAACTGAAATAATATATAAACTATAAATACTGGTCTTAGTGTTCCATGCAGCTACATTACTTGCTTGTTGCCAACACTTGTCTTTTTGCCAGATAAATGGCAACCTACTACCGATGTCTGCACTGCATTCACAAATACAGTTTAATGCCACCAGGTTGAGACGAGTAAACTAACTGAATGAGGGTTTAAATTTGACTAAAGATGATCGATGAATAATACAGTGACTTAAAAGAACAATGACAAAATGGAAGATTGCAAGGAACTGACAAATCACTAAGAGCCAGTTTGGTTCGCTTCCTCACGTCTTGATGCCTGGCCTAGAGCTTGCCTGATACTAGCCTGGAGATTGTTTGGATGGTGTCATGAGCATTGAAAAGCTTGCCTGGCCTGGAGCATCTGCCATGTTGATTAGCCTGGCAGGAGCACCAAGCACGGTCGTTATCTTGGTGCAGACGCACAAAACGGATGCCTGGCCATCCAGAAACTTGCCTGGGCACACTACCCAATGCAAATAGCTCTGTCTAGATCTTTTATTAATAGTTTATTCAGTCTTACTATCAACCAATGTGCTATTATATCTAGACCACCAATCAAACACTTCCTGCCCAGGCCAGATTCGTCAGGCAAAAATCAGCACCAACTCAGGCACAAGCCAGGCGCTAGTTTTCCCAAGCACGAAGCCTAGGTCACCATCCAAACTACTCCCTTCGTCCGAAAATACTTGTCATCAAAATGGATAAAAAGAGATGTATCTAGAACTAAAATACGTCTAGATAAATCCCCTTTTATTCATTTTGATGACAAGTATTTCCGGACGGAGGGAGTACTCCTAAACCAATACCAAAGTTGCAAAATATTACCCACCAATGCCAAGTGACAAAGAACGTTTTAGGAATGCCCGGCCCATGCAGTAGGGACCTCCTACACTTCTATACTGCGCTTTGCGCGCTGGGAGAAGACGCGACACGCCCGTTTGGGCCGGCTCATGTCCCGACGGTCTTTTTTTAATTTCGTTTTTTCGTTTTCTTCCCTGTTTTCGTTTGTTTTACTTTAAATAATTTGGGACTTCAAAAAAATTTGGGATTTTTTAAAAAAAAATTTTGAAATAAATTTTTAATAAATCACAAAATGTTTGTGGATTCAAAAAATGTTAGCAATTTTGTAAAAAAACGTTTGCTCATTCAAAAAATGTTCCAAAATTTAAAAACATATGCTGGGAAATAAAAAAATGTTCATGATTTTTTAAAAAGTTAGTGTATTAAAAATGTTAATGAAATTGAACAAAATTTCACCAATTCAAAAAATGTTCACGAATGAAAAAATATCCAAAAAAATTAAAAACTGTTCGTGAGTTAGAAAATAGTTTATTCATTCATAAAATCTTGGATGATTCAAAAAATTTAAGTTAAATCAAAAACATGTTCGTGAATTTCAAAAATTGTTCCACCAATTTCAAAAAAATGTTCGTCAATTCTAGAAATGTTCGCCGATTCAAGATAATTGTTTAAAAAATGTTGAGAATTTTATGAAAATATTTGCAAATAAAATAAATGTTCATGAATTAAAAAAAATGTTCTTGATTTAAGAACATGTTCGAAAATTTGTAAAGTGTTCACAATTTGAAATATGTTCAAGAGTTTAAAAAATGTTCATGATTTCTTGAAATTGAGAGTAATACTGTGCGATGCAGCAAAATATGGTCATGGCCATTGGAGATTTTTTTTTCCGATTGCAACGCATGGGCCCTTTTGCTACTATATTCAACGAACCGAGTCCCAAAAATATGCATACAAGGTAAACTAACATAAATACCAGAAAAACACCGCACTTTTGACCCAATAAAAACACATGCTGGCACAGCCCCCTCAGCTGAACCGATGAGAAATAACTCATTTTTACATCATTGACCAAAGTTATATTATGTGAAATTTAAAACAAATAATTCATATGCTATTCTTTAATGGGGGGGTGTAGACAAATAGCACGCACGAGAAGTTAGGAACAGAACTTAAACTGCCCAAAAACCCTCCCCCCCCCCCCCTCGCCATGGTCACTAGGTTGGGCTGGATGGCTACCAATTTCTCCCTCATTACCCCGCACAACTGCACTCGAACACTGAGGAGAATCGGTTTTTGGACGAGAATGAGGTGTCCGCTCTTCCTCGAAAATGTGCCTTATTGGCCGTGCGCCGAAGTCAGCTCCCCCTCCCCTTCTCTCTCTCTCTCTCACACACACACACACGCACGCACACACACACACACTCAACAGCTCATCCCCTCTAGAAATGACACATAACTGAAAAGGACACCCCACACGAGTCGGAGTCCAAACAAGGAGTGGGCGGCCCACAACCTGAATAAAAAGTCCAATAACAAATAAACCCGACACGCACTCGCGAGTGACAGACAAATGAGGGACACCTGCAACGTTGAGATTCGTGCATGATCAAACTGACACAAAATTCTACCTAAAGCCAAATAAAAAACAGATGACTGATTTTTAGTAAAAATGTATATATTAGCAGAAAAGAAAACATCAGTTCTGACAAGATTTAAGAAACCATCGAGATTAATTTAGGAGACGGGACCAATTCTAATGACAATTACACTTGCTAGATTTTTCATAACAAGGAAGGATGCATTTCAGATGTTGAATCACATGCTACGTTATGTGAAGATTTACTATTCAATTAGGACAGAGTAATTTCTATCCACACTTCTAAGGCAAACAATACGAAGGAGGTGATTCACATGCTACCACATTGCGTTGAATCACACTGCGGCTCCCTCCACATTTTCGCATCCGGGCTTGGGACCGGCAAAGGCAGTGTTAGGCCACACCAACCAATCATTCAGCAAAGCATACAAGCCACACACACTCAGAGAGTCAGGCCACACACAATCACGCACACATTCATTGTCAAAATGCAACACACTTCTAAGGCAAACAATACAAAGGAGGTAACTGCAGCTCCCTCCACATTTTCGCATCCGGGCTTGGGACCGGCAAAGGCAGTGTTAGGCCACACCAACCAATCATTCAGCAAAACATACAAGCCCCACACACACATAGAGTCAAGCCACACACAATCACACACACAGTCATTGCCAAAATGCAATATTCACAGTCACACACATCACAGTCAAATGCACAATATTCACACAGTCAGACACACAGTCAAACACAGAGTCACACATCACAGTCAAATGCAATATTCGCACACAGTCAAGCCACACACACAAGAGAGTCAAGCCACAAACAGTCAGACAGACACATAATGGAGCACTTGCACACAAGAAACAAGAAGAAACAGACATAGATAGGGGCACAAACAGAAAGCAAATACACGCAAGACCGAAGTAAACTCAGAAAGCTATAAAGAAATTCCAGAACCTGAATGACTAAACGATTTCTCTTGAGGGGTGAGGGTGATTCAGATCTTCGTTCCTGAAAACAGGAAGCTGGTTAGAGGCTGATTAAGTGATTATCTTCATCACTACCCACAAGTTTGTAGGCCTATGGATAGAAAAGAAATGTTAAATGTGTTCTTATTCTACTTACTAGAGAAAGCAAGGCATGTAACATGAGCACTTATAGAAATTCTGGCTCAGGTAAGCCATTCATACCTAAAAAAAATATGTTTCAAGTTGGCAACTGTGGTTGCCTCTCATGAGTTACAAGCCGATGGATAGCCTGAAATGACATGAGCAACTTAAAATGTGAGTTTCCACAATGCAAATGATGTTTCTATATTCTTGAAGCAAGAAAAGTATCTTACGTTACCAGCAGCACCAGCAGTCATATTTACAAAAGAAGATTAAGATGACCTGTGATGTAATAAGCATCATGTGAGTCAAAAAATACTTGGAAATCAGTTTATGATCATAACAACATAGGTAATTATTCATGTGTGTATATCAAAGTTATCAAGATAGGAACTTACTGAGTTTGTGTATCTTGCAACTCCAATGATTCACCTGGTTTGTCGTCTTGCTTTATCTATAGGTGAGAAGAACTGATAACAAATAGAAGTTACACAAATGTAAGTACCCCATTCCTGCAATATTCAGATGTCTGATGCACGGTATGATGTTCAGGAAAGAGTGAGGAAGTGGCAGGGGCTGCACCATTCATGTTAGGAATCTGGTAACAAAGAGGACCAAGGTAGTACCTTCTAGGAAGAAATTTTGCTATTTCTAGGAAGATTAAGATGACCTGTGATGTAATAAGCATCATGTGAGTCAAAAAATACTTGGAAATCAGTTTATGATCATAACAACATAGGTAATTATTCATGTGTGTATATCAAAGTTATCAAGATAGGAACTTACTGAGTTTGTGTATCTTGCAACTCCAATGATTCACCTGGTTTGTCGTCTTGCTTTATCTATAGGTGAGAAGAACTGATAACAAATAGAAGTTACACAAATGTAAGTACCCCATTCCTGCAATATTCAGATGTCTGATGCACGGTATGATGTTCAGGAAAGAGTGAGGAAGTGGCAGGGGCTGCACCATTCATGTTAGGAATCTGGTAACAAAGAGGACCAAGGTAGTACCTTCTAGGAAGAAATTTTGCTATTTCTACCCATTTATTCCCATATATCCGATGGGCATTATTCAGTGCATGTTCCTCCTCAGTAGTCCAAGCATCTCTCTGTATGTCTGGATTCAGATGATTATGCCACCTAAGATGTTATGTATGAATTCGAAATCAGCTTCATAACCAATCAGCTTTTATGTAACCAGTGTGTTTCTGAATTAGCAAACATTCGCCTGTTTGTCTTGCACAAAGGGGAAAATGCATTTAAGCAAACTATGAAAATAAAACAATCAAAAGATACCTCTCTTGATATTGCTTGCCTATACGTCCAGGTAGTGACCTTGCAATGAGACCAATTTGTTGCTCCATACTGCATTTTGAGCACAAATATCAGGTGCCGATGGGTAGTTATGGATACAACACATCTAAAAACAAAAGTACCCAGAATTAGCAAAATTTGGCTAAATAAACATTTTGACATCAGCATCGCAAAATGTAAAGAACGTAAATATACATGTGTTGTATGCAAACCCAACCATCAACCCAACCATCAGTGTCCTTAGCAACACAATAAAGAGCCAATGTGACATGTCCAGATCCAATGTCTGTACCTTAAATACTTAGAAAAGCATTATTCCAGTGACTGGACAGCAGTAATACAAAAAAAAGAATATGATATCCACATAAGACATAATAAAAAAAAGTTCAGAAAAAAGAATAGTGCTAGGTCTGTTCACATTCAACAAACAGCAAAGCAATCACTCGTGAAATATAAAACACAAGTCATACAACCAAACATTCAGCAAAGCATATAAGCCACACCATCAAACAAATGCAATTTTCACACACAGTCACACACACACACAGAGTCAAGCCAGACACATATTCACCATCAAGCCACAAACAGTCACACACACAGTCAAGCCACACATATTCACCATCAAACCACACACAGTTACACACATAGTCCAGCCACACACAGAGAGAGTCAAGCCACACACACAATCAAGCCACAAACACAGAGTCAAGCCACACACATATTCACCATCAAGTCACACAGAGTCACACACAGAGAATGGAGCGCTTGCACACAAGAAACAGACGTAGGTAGCTGCACAAAGAGAAACCTAATACATACAAGACCGAAGTAAACTCAGAAAGCTATAAAGAAATTCCAGAACTTGAATGAGTAAACTGATTTCAAGTTGGCAACAGTGGCTGCCTCTCATCAGTTACAATATTGTGCATATTACAACAACACTAAGAGCTTGCTCAAGAGCATTTTCATCAATCTGAGTAAATACAGAAACAATGTTCCATCAAGATCTTTGAGAATAAAATATGGAGGCCATATCAGTTCCAAACACGACTTGCTAATAACCACTGCAGTACTTAAACATGAGTATTAAGTAGGGTAAGATATTACATACAGAGAAAACATTGAAATATTTGAAGGGTGCAAAATAGAAATTAGGTACCACTACTCCGGCAAGGCAATAAAGAACCATACAAGACAGAACATTAAAAATGAGTAAATTGCAGAAGAGAGAAACTACAACTGAATGGAGTAAGCCTTACTCATCCCCAATTTGGCGTTGCTCAATTTGAGAGATACCATAGTATCGAAGTGCAGCTTCCAAGAGTTTACGCTTTAGATCAAAATTCTCGCATAGCAATACCTACAAGAGATATAAGAAGAGAACTAAATTTTTGTCCTCAGTTGTAGACAGATAGATTATTAAACTGTTCCTGAACCAACAAACCTTGTATTGCAAGTTCAGAACTTCCTGGTTCCTGTTTGTGACCAAAAATGAGGCTTTGTTGATAAAAGCTTCAACATTCACGGCATCGTCATCCTACAAAATGAAGAACTACATTAGTCCAGCTGAAAATGCAATGACGACAAAGGCTAAAAACGGGACTAACCTCCAAATAGAGGCGTGCAATCTGGACGCACTTGGATAATTTGTTTGTCATCAAGCATCCTGGTTTTTAAGAAGATGGTCAGATTTCCCAGACTTAGAATATCCAATGACATGTAAAGAGAGACAAAAGCTTTGCTTCCACCTGATTCCTGAGTCCAAGTCAATGCCACTAAGCATTTGTGCTGCTCTCGACCATTGTTGTTCAAATTCATACAGTTCTGCAAGCTTCTCCCTAATCACTACAACCTGCAGATAGCCAACAAGGTTATACTATTCTCAGTTTATGCGCATCAAAACAGTAAATACACCATTTTAAAATAACAGGACGCATGTTTTTCTTCTTCTTAGCATCATGTGCAAAAGCAAGTGGGTAAATAGCATAGCCGCAAGTTCTGCAATTTGTTCATTTATTACGAACAATTTGTTCCAGGAGATCCATTTGGCAACACAAGTTAAGCATGATGTGGCAGAGGACATCAACTACACATAAAATCAAGTGTACCTGATTACCTAGGCTGTGCGGTGGCCCAGACAAACCGTTCAGTGTCCTTAGCAACACAATAAAGAACAAATATGAAATGTCCAGATCCACATGTCTGTACCTTAAATACTTAGAAAAGCATTAGACTATGATATCCACATAACAGACATATCACAAAGAAGTTCAGAAAAAAAAGAATAGTCAGTTGTCTGCACTAAACAAGTACTGGTCTGTTACCTACGATCCGGAACTACCAATACCAAGTTAGCATAAATGATTATTCGTCAAGACAATCACTCCTGCCATATAAACATGTAACTCAAGGAAAATTTGTAAGAGATGTGGTTAATTACTTAAATAAAACACACCATACCAAGTATACTAACACAGAAGTGATATCAATAATTCCACTTTCCACGTCAGATAGTATAAAACACACCATAGCTAGTATAAAAAGCACCATGGCCTACACAGTTTGCACCCCTGAACGCATCCCCATATATGGAAAGACAGACATTGGGAACATAAGCAAAGCATGACAAGAAGAACCCAATTGGAAAGAACACTAAATAAGCAACCATCAGAACAACCATAATGTATCGCCCCATCTCTGCTTATAAGATGGGTGATTCAAGAACATAAGAACAACCGTAACGAACAACCATAACGACCAGAGCGCCAAACCAGAGTATCACAAGGGTGCATGCGTTTGAGGTATGGAAATCGCCGACGAACAACGCAGCGACGGAACCGAGGAACCGATCTGAGTGAACACAATAAACTGACCTTGCTTTGGCCTCTCCCCGTCTCCGTAATCTAAATTCAAAATCAGATGGGCGAACACGAAACACAGGGATACAAAACGTAATCGTTCATCACTCCGCCGCGAATACGAAACACAGGATCGTGAGTGTCTCTCAGATAACCGAAGCGCACGCAGAAGTTAATGATCCAACAAACTCAGAATCAATATTAACTACTCAATGATCCAGCAAGCATTACAACAGAATTTTACGGAATAGGGTGTCAGAAGCTCAATGATCAATGATCGCACTATAAGTTAATTGTCACAAAATCTAGGCAAAGCAAGAAAAGCATTTTCCATTGACTGGACATTAGTAATACAAAGAAAGAATATGATATCCACATAAGACATAACAAAACACGCATATCACTACAAACTTAAGAAAAAAGAAGTCAACTGTCTACACTAAATAAATACTAAGTCATTAATCACAATACCAAGTTGATGCCATAAAATTTAATATGACAAACAATAATTTTTCATGCACACTAACTGGGGATTAACAAATGTCAGAGCATAAGAGTTGGGCCCTCAATTGGATCACCATCATCACAAGAAAACAAGCAGCATATGTCCACGTTATAGGTTCATTGAAATTCTTGTCCAAAGGAAAGGGACATGACAGAAGTTAGCAGCATTGGTAAAAAAACATGTGATGAACGTGCTTTCATGGATAAATAAATTCAGGAGTTATGCTCACAACAGAATTATATGCCCAGGTGTGCAATGACAAAATACTGGAGTTATGCTATGCAATCTAGAATGTAGTCTAAGGGGAACTAACTAGCAGCAGCTCACCTAGAACTCGTATGAGTACTTTAATGGAAATAGCTACATCGGGAAGAAAAGAAGGAACCTTGTCCAACAGTAGCAGCAACAGGTGTTCAATTAGTCAAGCAGCAAGCCACATGGTTTGCACTCTTGTAAAACTTTTCTGCTCGGGACACACAAGCAAAGTATGATAAAAGAAACAAACTGGAAAGAACATAAACAGTATACACCATCAGATCAAGCGTAAGGAATCACCCCATCTCTGAATCTAGGACGAGAGCACACACACGCCTAGCCGGTACAACAAGAACTCAAGAATTAACAGACCCTGGAACTCAAGAATTGACAGAGGGCCAACGAGAACTGACAGAGGGCCAAGAATTGACAGAGTATCACAGGAGAGCATACGTTTGAGTTCTGAAAATCACCAGGAACAACGTAGGTGACGGGACGGAAGAACCGGTCTGAACTATCACGATAAACGAACACTGCTCCCCGTCTCCGGCCGTAATCCAATTTCGAAACCAGACCCGTTCCGTTCGTTCCTGCAACCGACGCGAACACGAAACCCAGGATTGCTAGTTCGGATAACAGAAGAAGCTCACGCAGACATAATTGCTAGTACGCAGACTAGACGGAGACCCCACGATGAGGCGAGACGGGCCAAGAACACGCGAGCGCATCGGGACAACGGCGAGGACGAGCGAAATCGAGCTAGGCGCGACCCTACACGGACGACGGCGAGGACGAGTGAAATCAAACCAGAAGCGGCCTACACGGACGACGGCGGCGAGGACGAGCAAAATCGAATCGGACGCGACCCCAAACGGACGGCGGCGAGGACGAGCAAAATCGAACCAGATACGACTCTAAACGGACGACGGCGAGGACGAGCAGAATCGAACCGGACGCGACCCTACACGGACGACGGCGGCGAGGAGGAGCAAAATCGAACCGGACGCGACCCCAAACGGACGACGGCGAGGACGAGCAAGATCAAACCAGGCGCAATTCCGAACGGGCGAATCGAGCACGAGCGAAAACCAAATCAGGCGCGGTTCTAAGCCTAAACGGGCGACGAATCGAGGAGGAGCGAATCCGAACCAGACGCGAGGAGGTGGAGGCGAGAGGCACGTCCTGGGGCCCCGGACGAAGAGAGGAGGAGGAGCAGACCGGCCACGACCGGAGCGCGGGGAGGGAGGAAAGGGCGCGCCTGGCCGCGGGCGGGCCGCCGGGGTAGAGGCCGTGTCGCCGACCGGGTCCTTGCCGGAGACGGCCTCGGCGGGCGGCGGAAACCAGAGTGAAGTGGAGCTGGTGGTGGTGGGTTGGGGCTGCCTCCGGACCGGACCGGGTAGGCAGGACCGGGAAAGTCTCAGATTGGGATCGGTCGGTCGGTCGATCGGCAACGCGGCGCGGAGATATTACCGTTGGGAGCCTCAGATTCAGATTGGGATCGGGTGCTCGAGGCGGACCGGGAAATTTCTAGCTACGGCGGTCGAGGCAGAGGCGGTTGCGTCCGGGCACACGGGCTATCCGGCCGGCGCACATGAGCAGACCCGCGGCCCATTTGGTCATGTTAGATTGTGCGTCGTGTCTTATATCTTAGAAAAAAATATATGTTGACGCAAAAAGACATGCATCTCCTACACACCATTTGGTCATGTTAGATTGTGCGTCGTGTCTTATATCTTAGAAAAAAATATATGTTGACGCAAAAAGACATGCATCTGCAATGGGGAGCTCCTACACGCCGCATTTTGCGGCGAATAGCTCACGCGACGCACAGGGGGCGCGCGACTGGGCCGGCCCATTCGCTGTCTCGCGCGGAACGTAAAATTCGCAAAAAAGAAGATCAGGCTACTGCTAGGAAGAGAACCCATGACCTGCTTCTTACGCGCGCGACAGCCTAGCCACCAGGTGAGGCAAGCTACTCGGCAAGTTTGGCAGCACCAAGCTTAAAACAAACTGCAAGCAGCGGCAAAAAATAAAAACCAGTTCTCCAAATTCCGAAAAATAAAACTTGCAAGATTTTTTTTGAAACGCAAACATTATTAGGGCACTCGAAATTTTTACAAACAAATAGGAACGAAAAATTTCATGCAGGACTTTTTTCGAAATTACAAACTACTTTTCATAAATGCAAAACATATTTTAAAAAACAATAACGAAAATTGAAAAACTGATTTTTTTTCAAAATTAAACAATTTTACAGAAACTCAATCATTTCTTGACTTCACAAATTAATTTTGAAAGCCGAACATTTTTTTAATTTGTGAAGAAAATTTGAGAATTATAGCACTTTTAGAATATGTGAACAATTTTGGAAAACAGGAACATTTTTAAAAATTCTCATTTTTTCAAAATTTCTGAACAAAAATTAAACAATGTAGAATTGTTTTGAATTGGTGAACAAATATTGAAACATGAAAACAAATATTTTTTGAATTTTCAAAATTTTGCAAAATGGAATGAATTTTGGAAATCCCATAACATTTTTGGTTTTGTGAAAAAAAGTGGAAACATAAACATTTTTTGAAATTCCCAAATAATTTTAATTTACGAACAAAATTTAAACAGGTGAACAATTTTGAATTAGTGAAAAAAACAGGAAACATGAACATTTTTTTAATTCCAATAAATTTTGAATTTGTGAACAAAAATTTAAATAGGTGAACAATTTTTGAATTTAGGAACAAAATTTGAAAACTATAGCATTTTTAGAATATGCGAACAATTTTGAAAAACAGGAACATTTTTCAAATTTCCATTTTTTTAATTTGGGAACAAAAAGTAAACATGCAATACTTTTTTTGAATTTGTGAACAAATTTTGAAATCTGAAAATCTTTTAATATGTGAACAAATTTTGAAAACAATATATATTTTTGGAATTCGCAAAATGGAAAGAATTATTAAAATTCCGGAACCTTTTTCAATTTGTCATTATTCTTAACTAGTAACATTTTTTTGAAATTCCCAAAACATATTTGAATTTGTGAACAACAATTAAACATGTGAACACTTTTGGAATTTATAAACAATTTTTTTTAAATGGGAACTTTTGTGAAAACGAATTTTTTTGGTTTGTGCACAAAATTTTAAAAGGTCAACATTTTTTGAATGTCCGAACATTTTTTGGAACGAAGCAAACAAATTTTGAAATTTTGTTTTCCTTCGGAATTTATGAACAAAGTTTGAAAACTCGAACATTTTCTATAAACTGAACAAAATTTGAGAAAGAGAATGAAAAGGAATAAAAGAAAACAAAAAAATGAAAAAAAGTAAAGTAAACAAAGAGAAAAAAGGAATAAAGGAGAGAAAAGGAAAAGAAGAAACAGGGAAAAAAAAGAAAAGAGAAGCAGAATAGAAAATATCTGGTTTAGGAACCTTCTAGAAGTTTCCCAAAACCGTCAAAAAACAGTTGGGAACTTCGAGAAGGTTCCCAAAACCGGAACGCTGAAACCACTTAAACGGGTCGGCCCAAATCCGAACGATCCCTCGATTGCCTGTGCGAAACAGCGACATCTTGCCGCAGCGAGCGGCGAATAGGTTTTCCTCTGCAATGTTTTCAATTTCGTTAACATCAACTTAAGATCGAGCTTGCTTCCAACAAAAAAACTTAAGATCCAACTAATTGCCCTGTTAGAATAGCGAGGATATGTGTCCGAATTGACTGCGTTTGAGGCGGCTTCCGGCGATAGTCTGACGACAGACGGCGTGGTGCCGGCTCTTCCCTCCCCGTTGATTCCGTCCCTCTTGCAATTTGATCATTCGTTTGTCTCTCAGCTCCAACACTACTCTTCCTCCTCTGTCCCGATCCCTCCTCTCATAATTGGCTTCTCTTTCTCTAGTGTTGTTTCCACTGGCTGAGGCAGGATTTAAGTCCTAGTATTGAGGGAGGGGGGAGGCATCATAGGAAAAAAACTGCTAGTACTTTTGTGTATATACAAGCAAACTCATCATGTTGGGAGGCTCCTGGCCCATGCTAGCCACCCCATGTTTCTGTCACTGGTTGTTTCTCCTTATCAATCCTCTTCTCTCTTGATTGTTTTCTCAATCCCTGGCCTCGCTCTGTATCCCAAGAAGAACCACATTTGGCGTATGTGTGTTGACTACCTAGTGGTTGGGGCGCATCCCTGGTGCGCCTCTTGAGGGTGTTCCTGTGCGGTGCCAGGTAGGGGTCGCCCTTTTCATTTGATTTTTTTGCATAATGGTCAGTATATATACATGCCAACTATTGCTAAAAATGAACTGAACTATGAATTATGATCACAGGGAAAGCAGAGCAATCTAATAGTAATGACTCTAATCATTAAAACCGCGTCACAGTTCAACTGGAACTGTGCCTACTCCACATCTGCTGTCATGTAGCTCGTAGGGTCCTCCACTTCACATGACGTCTTGCTCGCACGCCTCTGTGTGTGTGCGCACCTCGGCCACCTTGTTGAGCTAAACGCAGGTCTTGGCGAGGAGGAACAACAGGCTTAGCCTTGTGCCGACCGCCTCCATGGACAATGCGTCGCTGCTCGCTACTTTCCATCCTGCTACACGTATTCAGACAATGCAATGGTGTCGGCACGACCTCACTGTTCTTGGTGGCGACCCTCCTTCCATCCGCCGCTTCTTGCTGAGCTTATCATAGAATAAGGTGTAGTTGTGTTAGCATGTTGAGATCAATGTTAGAGAATCCATGTCCGTAGCTCACAATAGCATGCACCTGAAAGTGAATAAATAGGGCCTTGAACATAGAATGTTGTCTATGTTTCTTTATGAAAACATAATATGAGTACATATTGATTTCCGTTCATCTGTCATTTACTTTGTAAGCATAGCACATACAAAATATGATGCTTTGCAAAACACCAATCATTGGGAAAATAGGCCATTATTAACGACATCACAAACTATATATCGGTTGCAATAGAGCATAGTTTTTGATACATACTTCATCGAGCTCGCTTGTAGCCCTTGTCTTGAAGCTTACAATGCGGCTGATTGAAACAAATTTGAGGGTTTTAGTAGTATTAGCAAAATTCATGAACTAAGTCCTAAAGTGCATCTAAACTTGATGGATGAACTAACATTTTTCTATTGATCCAACTAATGTCCAGACAGGATACCTTGAACCAATTTTTTTTTATTTGTTCAATTAAATGTTCTTCCTTCAGTAATTTCTTGCAATATTTCCTACTCTATGGAAGACTAACTGTGGTGAAACACCTTTTTGGTTAATTTATTCTGAATATTATATAATACTCCCTATTCTATAATGTTGTGTGTACCGATTTTTTTGGAAAGTCGAAGTTTGCAAGCTTTGTGCAAGTTTATAGAGAAAATTATTTATATGTATAATACCAAATATATAACATATGAAACTAAATCTTATGATGAACCTAATGATATATGTTTGACATTCTATATGTAATTGTTTTTCTCTACAAACTTGGTCAAAGTTTGTGAGGTTTGACTTTTCAGAACATCTATATGCATTACATTATGGAACGAAGGGAATAGTAAAAACTCAAGCTACTCTGATACCTCACTTGCTTGCAGGAAACAACCATGTCAGTTATTGAGGATTATTCATTCTTTACCTTGAGCATGTTAAAGAGAGGGGTGCACTCTAATCTTGTCTACACACAGCAGAGTGGCTAGCTGGGTTCCTAATCTAAGCTTGGTTATGCATGTTGGGCTTCTAGAAACTTACCACTATCCAAGGTTTCAGGACGGTGAAACCACGAAAAAAGATTCAACTACTTGCCTGAATCAAATAAAACAATGAACTAATATCTAAGCCACATAGCAAAAATCTACTTCGACAATACAACTAAACACAAACCAGACCTCCAACATTACACTAAAGTGCGGCCACGAGTGTGAGGTTTAAACAGTCTCACATTAAAGGCCCCTGTAGTATGTCATCTTTCTTGAACATGACCTTCTCGTTAGCATTTTCAAGTCAGCATGTGTCACCTATACACAGAAAATAAAAGATCAGGAAAACTAAGCACACATAATTAAACTTTAGTGCAAATATTTCTAAGATAGGTTATACATGCCACACAGGTGACATAAACTATCCAGTTAAATTAATTAGGGAGCAAGTACTCTAGAAATACTATGATTCCAGCCTCTACGTCATATCATGTTTGGTCCTGCTGGGAGTAGGTGCAACTCTGCCGCCTCTACAGAAAATCAATAATACTACCCTTATATATGATGATACTCGATTATAAATAAGAAATAAGGAGACATGAGAGGCCAGTTGATCGAGTTGCAAGTACACACGAGCATGAAAGATGGAATACAAATTTGCCTGTTTTTAATAAGGATGCAGTTTATTACTGTACCTTGACCCTATGCTGAAATTCATAGCTAGTTGAGCAGAATATTTTTCATGACTTCAGTACTATTAAAAATCAAGGTGTCTTATTTACAGAGCAATGGTCTTAAAATTTGAGAACTTTTTCTTAAATAGATAACATTTTGGGGATTTTAAAAAAATCACGACTAGTTTCAGAATTCGAGAACACTTCCAAAAAATTGGGAATTAATCATTTGTAAAAAATTCCATGAGAAATTTTTATAAATTTAGTATATTCTTTAATATTATTAAAAATGCTTTCTACTTGTATTCTGTTTTTTTGGAGAAAACCGAATGGAAGTAAATAAATTCATTGTGACTCGCTACAGTACCAAGCGCCCACATAGGTCGGCCCAGTCTTTGATGCTCTGTGCTTTTGCACAACATTTTGACACACAGAATGTCAAATAGGGGCTCTCATGATCACTCTCGTCGTCTCTCCCGCTCCCTGCCCTCGACGGCCAGAGAGCACAAATCACCTAGTTCCTAGTTATATGCATGTTTGGGTACACTAGTCAACCTAGCACTTGATCTCTTTCACGGCTAAACTTCCTGGAGATTCTCCTTGTTAACCTGTGGTGTGTTCATACGTATGTTGGATAGCCTCAAGCTCAGAAAAATTCATTGCATTTCACAATCTTCATTTTCAAAATTAGTCAGGAAAGGGCATGATTTACATTTGGCTGCACCTTGGAAATAATATATTACAAAAGTTCCCTTGAAAACAGCTTCACCAGCCTAAGAATTTCACTTCAACAACAATCGTATACTACAATAAAACTGAAACTTCCCACGAAAGGGAAAACAAAAACATACAACAACATTCATCAAACTACAAATACAGAAATCCTAGAACACGCAGAAATCCAAACCCCAATCCTCAAAAAGTAACGAAAGCGACCCAAAAAGGCGAAAATCTCTACTCCATGTCGAGTTTCACGATGAAAGACATGCTTTAAAATAGCACAGGTGCAAGTGACTTGGCTAAACATAAACATTTTGATGATTGTGAGGACGGGGCGTCGACCCGTTGGCTGGGCAGCTGAGGTTGCTGCCAGCCCACCTGAGTTCAAGTCCCGGCTTGGACGCATGGTGCTCACGGAGTTTCTCCTATAAAAAAATGCCAACGAGGGTTAGCCCTTCGATTGGTCTCATTTAACATTTTGATGATTGCATACGTGAGCACATATTAAATTTTCTTGCAATTTTTGTAGACATGTAGACATGATTTCCGCTCCATGTCCTCTACGGTCTTCCATGGGTTTTCAACTAGATCTGGCATTGTCTGAGTCTTACTTGGCAACCATTTCTTCACATTGGATTTGAAGCCCTTTTGGTTGGAGAGCTTCATATAAAATTCCATCTTTGAAATAGGAGTCTAATTTGGGCTAATTTATGTGGAGTTTGGTTGTAGTCTATGCGGCTGTCCATGATGAGTATAAATCCGCCTTACTCCATGAGTTGGTTAATCTTGCAAAGGGCGACCACACCCCGTGCTCATTGTGGAGATTAGAATATCTTACAATACTGGAAAGATAAAAATAATGACCGTTTTGACAAACATTATCCTTTCTTGTTCGATAAATGTTATGGACGATCTAGACCTTCAAGAGTGGGTTTTTTGTGCTTGTCAGTTTACTTGGGTCAATAACCGTTAAGTGTCTACTCTCTAAATATGAAAAACTTGACCACGGGCTCATGGATACTGAATGAGAACTAAAATTCCCTTGGTGATTGTATGTGCTCTCGAGCATATTGATCCGATCATTTTTGACACGGACTCTACAAATAACTTATCTGCATATCACCCTTCCAAATTTGAATTATGATGGTCATAACCTAAAAGTGTACGGGATCACTATAGTCTTACAATTCTAATTTACACTTGCTTCGTCTAGTATAAAGTTAAGTCCTTTTATTTTGGGATGGAGGGAGTATTTGACACGACGGTGAAAGCGAGAGAATACTTATGAGCTCCTGTCCTGGCTCATTTGAGGACGGGGTGTTGACCTGTTGGTTGGGCAGTTGGGATAGCTATCAGCCCACCCAAGTTCAAGCCCCAGCTTTGACTCGCGATGCTTGTGGAGTTTCTCCTATAAACAATATGCCAACAAAGATTAGTCTTTGGGTTGGTCTCATTTTTCTTTCTGTCCTGGCTCATTTGATTCATGAGCCGAGCCCGAGCCAAGTTTTGCAGTGTTTTATCTCTAAAGCCAAGCCTCGACTATTTGTGAGCTAGCCGACGCCGAGCCACGAGCCTGCCCGGCTCGATTCCACCCCTCCTATAAACAAGAAAGTGCCTCCTATAATCCCCACTTCGCCTCTTCCAATCTGAGTGTTCCCTCCATTTTCCGCCGCGTTCTCCGGGGCCCAACCGCCACTTCCTCCTCGGCGACCACGGCCGCGGTGTCCGCCGCCGGGCGATCCTCCCCGTACGGACCCGCCCTGGATGGCCGGGAGAGCCTCTTCCGTGGAGCGCGTGAAGGAGCGCGCCACCGGCCTCGACAAGTTCGTCCTCCGCGAGGCCCGCGGCAGCTCCGCCGAGGTCACCCTTCCCTCTCCTTCCCCCCATCTAAACCCTAATCCGCGCCACCTCGGGTACTCGATCGATACCTTCGCGCGCTGCTCATTGTAGAAATCGGAGCTTTTGCTCGATCTGATCATTCGTCTCGCCGCGATCCACACAAATCGGTTAGGTTTAGTTCGTTAAAAAGTTGGGCAGGACTGATCGGGTGTATCTGCACAGTCATCGCAAGAAAAAGAAAAATGCATTTGCACTGTCACAGTACAATAAGTGGGTAATTAAGTCTGTACTTGTTGTTAACTGTGGTTTACTAGAGGGATTAATGCAATTCATGTTGAATAAATGTACCTGAGTTGTGACCATGTAGGAGATAAAGATAGTTCGGTCAATGCCAACTTTTGTTTGACCCTTGACATTGGTGGAGGCGCATGATATTTTCCCTGCGATTCCATGATTTGTAATAGTGATTGATTTGATTGTTCAGCTATGTGGATAAACGGTTGGTCCGGTGTGGGCTCTGTGATGTCTTCGGTTAGCTGTGTCTTAACCTGGTCTTGCCAATATCCTTTTGGTGTACTTGGCATGTTCAATGTTCACCATTGTTTTTGTTTTTCTTTTGTTAAAATTACTTGGTCATGACTGATGGCCTGGCCTGCTCATCCTTCAAATTTTATTGTATATTTTTTAAAGTTCTTATTATTTGGCGCCAGTGAACAAATAGGAACATTTAATTCGTGAACATGCAAGATGCCAGTACTGACTTATTCTGAAAAGAATTGGCATGCTTTGTTTTAATTGTCTCTGGAGTATATTTTAAAGGTTCTGGACAGCTCGGCTGAATAATAATTTATCAGGCTGATGTCCTATCAAACCTCGATGTGACACTGTCGGTATGCCCCTAGTGTCGACATTTGTGCTGCCAAACTCGTCAATTAATTTCTACTCCCTCCGTTCCTTTATGTAAGGTGCATTATTTTTGGCACGGTGATCAAGACGCATAAATATAGAGGTGTTAGGACAAATTTACCCTTGGCAAATTTATTGATTAGTGACAAGTAAATCAGTGAGTGCAGGAAAGTAAGAGATACATGCAATTGAGAGAGAGATTCTTTTCTCATTTTGCAACAAGGAGAGATGCATGTAATCAGGAGAAATATACTTTCCTTTTTCTGGAGGGCTAAAAAGGGAATTAGGAGGATTTAGAAGAAATGTACCTTACACTGTGGAATTTTATCAAAAAACAAATACACCTTATATAAAGGAACAGAGGGAGTAGTTTCTAGTATTTCAGTATTTCAGAAAAACCTGATGATGAAGGTTAATGCAAATATTGCAATATTATCTCCCGTCCTCTCTTGGACAGTTGGACATAGGAACACACGTTCTTCTGCACAATGGGGGACAAATCTGTTGGACAGTATTTAGAATTGCTAGGACATCATACTTATTTGAGTTGTTTCATTAAACCAGTTTCCATCTCTTTGCTTTGGCAGTACAAACTGAAGTGTGATCTAGTCTGAAGTAATTACGGCTGTATGGTTAGCTCAGTGCCTCAGTAGTAAAACTTGATATAAATCTATGTTTATAATCTTATCTAGTTGAGCTTGAGCCAGTCCTGAAGCAGTTATGTCTTCATTAAGGGCATGCTTTCGAGGAATTGATGTACAATACAAAAATCATCGGTAACAGTTTCCCTACCATAAGGATAATACAGCGTTGCTTGATTATCCATCCAACTGAACAGGCATAAAATCCCAGTGTCTCTGTATATGATTTTTCTGAACTTATGTGTATAAATGCATTCAACACCTCTCGGTTTCTTTGTTATCAGGTATACTTGTATGGAGGCCAAGTAACCTCTTGGAAAAATAACTCTGGAGAACAACAGCTATTTCTCAGTAAGAAGGTACTCATATATTTAGTTTTGATAAACGGATATTCTGTGGACCAATTGTTCTCTGGAGTGCCTTCTGCATTCATCATTTGCCTACACTTCATCATGCATTTCTTTTTTTTTCCTTTGCAGGCTTCTTTCAAACCACCAAAAGCGATTCGTGGGGGCATACAAATTTGTTTTCCTCAAGTATGCTCCTCCTGTTGTTAGTAGTCTAGTTATGCTTTTCCAATGTATTAGTACCCAAATGAGCATTACCATCATGCAGTTAGGGAACCACGGAGTTCTTGAACAGCATGGATTCGCGAGGAACCGACTTTGGAGTGTTGACGAGAGTCCTCCTCTTCCAGATACCACTTCTGATTGTCATATTGACTTGATACTCAAGCAGTCTGAAGAAGATATGAAGACCTGGCCACACAGGTTTGTGTCTAGTAAATATTAAATTCCTTGTTCCCATGTTAAATTGATGAGGTTGATTATCCATACATTGCAGTTATGAACTTCGTTTGCAAGTTGCTCTTAGTCCGAGGGGAGATCTGATCCTCACATCTCAAATAAAAAATAAGAATGCTGATGGCAAGCCATTCCAATTTACTTTTGCATTCCACACATACTTTTCAGTCTCTGATATCAGGTACCTTTTGGAATGTTACTTTATTTCCTAATTTTTTTGTTTGTATTAACTTGTATTTGTATTTTCTAAAATTATTTTGTTGGGAAGGACTGACTGTACCTTGTATAGCATTTTCTGTAGTGCTGAGTCATGTTGAATGAGCCATTTTAGGATTCAATACTTCGGCACTATTTCAATTGCAGAATAGATACACTTGCGAATGAACAACTTGGCTATTACACAATTTTTTACTTAGGCACTATTTTAGGATTTAATATTTTGTTCTCTGAAGCATGTGTTTCACATTCCAGCGAAGTACGGGTTGAGGGTTTGGATACCTTGGACTATCATGATAATCTGCAATCTAAGATTCGTTGTACTGAACAAGGCGATGCAGTTGTATTCGAATCTGAAGTAAGATTTGTATATGCTTCATATTATGGGGCCACTGTGGTAAGGCACTAACTGTGTTGAACGTTGATTATGAAGGTGGACAGGATATATCTAAGTGCCCCACCCAAGATTGTGACAATTGACCATGAGAAAAAAAGGACATTCGTATTAAGGAAAAAGGAACTTCCTGATGTTGGTGAGTTAGCTTCATTTTTCTTTCTAAATTGAGCATACTCCATACTATGGAAACATGAGTGGTTATTTTGTTTACTTCCATGGTCTGTCGTCGTTAAATGCTCGGTTGGTGGGCATGTGCCAGTGCCAATCCGCCCACCAGAGTTCGACTCTGCATGAGGCGGAATGTATTCTGCGCCGTGCAGTGACTGGTGTCAGGTTGTTTTTCTCTAAACAATGCCACCAGGTGCTAGTGCCTGGTTGGTCAAGTTGTTTTTTGTGGTGTGTCATCGCTATATTTCCTTTGATTGCAGTTGTTTGGAACCCATGGGACAGGAAAGCAAAAGCAATGCCAGATTTTGGTGCCGAGGAGTACAAGTGCATGCTGTGTGTAGGGGCTGCACGTATTGAGAAGCCAATTACTTTAAGGCCTGGTGAAGAGTGGCAAGGAAGGCAGGAAATTTCCCCTGTGCCATCCAGTTACAGCAGTGGATTGTTGGATCCTGAAATGATTCAACAGATGCAACGTATCTAGATCTTTTGGTGGTTGAAATGCTATGTAAGTGTTCTGTGGTATTGCCTAGCGTAGTCTGTTCTGAACTTTAAGCTTAGATCATTGCATGTACTTCACCTGCTTACTTTTATTATTCATGAACTCCATTTACGAAATATTATGATGGGCCGGCTGCTATAGAATAATTCATGACTGGATAGTGAATGCTTGAGTATGTTTTAAAATGAATTTTACTAGTTTTTAGTGCAGTAATTGAAATAGTTTTAAGAATGGAATCAAGTATCTCTCATATCAAGTATTTTATCCTAGCAGAACTTAGTATTGTCATTTTGCCAGCGCTCCTTCAAATGATAGTTTGTCATTGCAGAGAATACGGCTGAAGAATGATTTGCACATCTTTAATATATTTCCAATTTTGGTGAACAGCATGCCTATTATCATGGTGTTCGCGAGAACTTAGGTCCCACTTTGATTTGCAAACTATCAGCAGTTTTGATTCATAGAAGATGCTGTAGTTATAAAAAGATTCCTTGTGGGTTGAACCAGTATTAGCTGTTTGGCTTGCACCAAAATAGTTTTTGTTAAAGAAATTCTGCGCTTGTCTAATGTTCACTTTTCTTTGGCTGCAGGAAGTCTCTTCAGTGTCAATAAGATAATCTGAATGTTCTTCATCCAACTTCCAGCTTTATTTTTTGTGTACAATTCCAAAGTAGCCTGTGGTTTTTCTGGAGCAGCACTGGAGTTGAAATCTCCATCATGATTTAAAGGAGACGGAGAATTTTTGTCTATCTTTACGGACTTTATGTACATTCATAATCAGTCGCTTTACACTACACCATTTTTTTTGCCTTATTATAGGAGGCTGATTTGAAACTGCACAAATAGTATGGTGTCAATTTTGAGTTGTCTCGTGTCATATTGCAGCACTTTACCCGTATGGTGTGTGATACTCCCTCCGTTCACTATTATAAAAGGTTTTGGATATTTGAATATGGCTACATACAGACTGAAATGAGTGAACAAACACATTGAAACATGTCGAGATACATCTGATTTAGAAAAAAGTTAGAACATATAATACTGAGCGGAGGGCGTATTTGTGTGTTTACAATCCCTTTTCTGTTATTTTGAGAAAACGGGGAAAACAGGTCTTGGAGCGAAAATCCATTTCTGCACCCGCATCGATGAAAAAAAATCAAAACAAATACTAGAAAAATTCAAAAAATTCCAAATAAAATTTGTGTGGTAGAAAATGTTCATGAGGCCCGCTCAAAATTTCAAGTCATTTGGACATATGAGCAGCTCTCAGAAGAAAAGACAAATTTCAAGTCATTTGGACATATGAGCAACTCTCAGAAAAAAAGACAAATTGGGGGTCTGTAAAAATATTTACTGTTCATGTACTGTTTTGATTCGATTTGTCTTTTTTTCTGAAAGCTGCTCATATATCCAAATGACTTGAAATTTGAAGCAGGCCTCACGCATCAAATTGTCTACCACACAATTTATTTGGAATTTGTTTTAAATTTTTCATAATTTTTTTTCTAACCGGGTGCAGATGAGTCTGGGCACCAAAACGTCTTGGAGCTGCTATTCTATTTAGTTACAGAACCGTTGCCTCGCATCAAATTCAGCTATAATGAGATGAGCCCTAATTGTGATTTTAAATGTATAGTATGCCTATTCCACGCCACAAGCACACAAGATCAGAGCTTGAAATTTGTAGCATCGTCACACGGATTAAGCCACAGTCTGCCGCCTTTGATTCATTCCACAAGAAAGCAGGGAAAGCAATACAAACAGCAGAAGCCAGCAGGCGAGATGCCCCTGACCCATTCCCAGCCCCATCTAACATCTTACAGGTGAACATCATTCTCTGTACATCTCACCAGATGGTAGCAGCAGGTTTATTGGAGATTATTAGATGGCGCAGTGTCGCCGCTATCCGCGCCAGAATTCAGTCGCACGGCTCATCGCGCCACGCATTTTCCGTCGTTCCAGAACGACGCCCTCCAGAACGACGCCCGCCGCCGCGGCGGCTTCTCAGGCGCCGCCGGCCTGTGGCCGAGGGCATGTTTCTCCGAGCTCAGCATGTTCCACATCACCTGAACATCGTCGTATCCGCAGGTTTGCACGTCCCTGTGCAGGTCCACCACTCCTGTGCTCCCTGCGCCCGGTTTGCCAACAAAAATGGTTAGTGTTGTTTATTACTAGTAGAAAATACAAGCTTTCATGTGGTAGGAAATGTGTGGCTCCTAGTTTTGTAAGACTACATTTGGCTAGCAAAGATAATAAGATGAGAAATTCAAAGTATCCAAACACTGGATAGTCTATAAAAAACCTGTTCACTGGCTTAGTACTATGTATATGTCCAAATAGGCCGTTATAAGCAAAGGCAGCATAGGTTTAGTACCAGCAGCATTGTAATGCTCGCCCTTTGATTTTACTCTATGCATGGACCTGTTCTTTCCTCAGCACATTTGTCTATTTATATTTCGGGAAAACATATACTACTACTACTGCTGTAATTTTATAAGAACTATAGTATACAAAGTGCAGCAACTGTAATCATTTCGTAATTACACCCTCCGTTCCAAAATACTTGTCGAGTGTATTTTGAAACGGAGGGAGTGCAAGTCTTCCCTTTATTGGGGTCGATCGAGGAACTAACGCGCGCTCGCTCAAGAAGAAGCCATGCTAACCAAACCAAGTTGCAGAAACGATGGAGGTTGGTTTGCTGGGCGCTAGGTAGCTGCACTTACTGCGGTTCCGCGCCCGCCGCGCCACGGCGAGCCAGGCCCGGCGCACCGGCGCGACGACCCTCTCGCGCCACCACGCCATGGTTGGCCGACGACGAAGCTCGCTCGTAGCCTGACACGGACAAATGACAGCTAGCTCTCTGCAATAATGTTTCCTGGGCGCGCCTTCTAGCCATTTCCGCCGGTAGCCAGGCCTTATATAGGACGGGGCCTACTACTACTGTCTGCTGGCGATCGAGTCCCACGGGGACGGGCCTGCGATCTCTGATCGGTTCGCTGCGGTTCGGCCCGGATTCGATGAGATTCGCTTCCCGGGTCCATGAGATTCGTTTACAGGGTCGTCGGGGCCTCTGATTGGGCGCGCCGTGCGTGCGATCGGCTGCGCATGTGCCGCGGATCGCCCGTGGTGGTTCACGTGGCGCAAGTGCGCTGTACTGTACTGGACGGGCTTGTTAGGAGTTAATTAATTAAGTTAATTAATAGTTAATCCCTGCTATGTCGGTTGTCTCTTTGGCAACTGCCCCTTTGTAAACCGCCTTTGTACTGGTTATATATACCCCTAATCTTCAATCAATGAGAAGACTGTTCATTCCAATCATTCTCTCCTCTCTCTCGTTTTTTCTCTCTTCACACGTTATCAGCACTTGGCTCTACCGAGAGCGAGAAGGCCACAAAATCAAAGGAGACGCCTCTGCTCTAGCCCTGCAGAACGGCACGGCGGCGCAAGTCTTCAGCCGGCGCGTGGTCGCGTGGCCTCGACCTCCCGCATCAGCCCGAGGCGTTCACGGCCCAGGCGCGACGAATCTCTCGATCTGGGAAGAAACCAGATGCAAATGAGATGAAAGCACAAAACCAGAAAGGAAGGTAAGAACGGGGAGGGGATCAGAAGGAAACATACAAGATCCATGTAACACATCTCGTACAAAACGACAATCATCCAAAGGCCAACTCTGTATCTTGATTGATACATCAATCAGGTGATTCAATTCCAATTTCGTTCCTGCACGAAGTAAGCACTAACCTCCAGGGCGTCGTTTGCATGCCGTCCAAGGCAAACTTCGGCGGCGACCTATGGCCGCCTCGGCCAGGCTCCTAGCGGAGCGGCGGCATCCTTCGGCCCGGCTGCTCCCAGCGCTGCACCCGGAGGTGGCCGCAGCGGCCAACGGCCGGTGCCCGACATGGCAATGCCCTCAGGCGCGCGGCAGCGCGGTCCACACTCCACAGCCTAGGCAGAGGCGACATCCTCAGGCACGGCGTAGAAACCGACGGCCGGCAACGCCCTCCGGCGCGTGGCGTTGTACGAGCAAGCCCTCCGGCTACGGCCGGCAACGCCATGAACCGCAGCATCGGCGCCTCTGTGCAGAAGTAAACAAATCGATGGGTTTGTGATGCATCGAGGATGAGTGGATGACGATAGGGAACCTTATCCCATCGGCCATTTGAGTCTAAGCCCTTCTAGTTTCTTTTATTGGCAAATGCGTCATCAGACTTAATATTACTTGAACACAAACCATCAGGTTTATTGTTTTAGATTTTGGTTAATACCAGTATATAATATCGGTTGAGTTCCAAGGCATTGAGCCTATGTTTTTGGATGGGTCGATCATTACATCTGCAATGGACCCCAAAGATACTAGTACTGTTCTTTATAATAAGTGCAACAACTATGTTTTGCAGTTGATTTTCTTCTTCTTGCAAATCATGATGTAAATTCAAAACAATGATTGTGAAGTGCCATACTTAATATGACTACATCATATTTTATTTGCGAATCACAAGGTATGATGGCATCTACTGCGTAATTTGCAGATTATCCATCATTACTGTGAGGTCTACATCTTGTCATTTCAACAAGATGACTACCTTCGAAGTGCTCTTCCAAATATTAATATTATATGTGACTACCTCAAGATATCATAAGGTAATACTGGCATCTACTGCAAATTTGCAGACTATCCATTATTATTGCAAGGTCTACATCATGTCATTTTGACAGACGATTACCTTCAAAGTGATTTCACACATTTTGCATAACATAAGGTAATAGAATTATAAACATCTACTGACAAAAGTTAGACTATGTTTTCTATTACTGCGAGATCTACACCTCATCCGGTGATTATCTTCAAAGTGTTATCCTATATAAATTGAGGTCTACACATATAAGTGTATATCATCAGCTATCATAAAATTTGCTCCTTTGAAGCAATTATTGTTGTTCACTAAAATTATTTACTCTCCCATTAAAAAATTGATCTTACATGATTAAAATGGCATTTTTCTTCTAGTATCAATTATTTAAGCATCATTTTGCTTGAGTAAGTCATGGAAAATTACACAAATATTACTATTTGTGATGATATTGTCGTCCATACATAAAGGTGGAGACCATAATTTATAGCAAAGATCGAGTGTCTCAAACACTATTACAAGATCCACATCACATTTTTGGTTGATATTTTATAGTGACGAACCCCATGTTCGAAAAATGTCATGGCTATTCTCTTGATAGCTAAATATGTACATATTCATTTTATATGTCGCAAACTTCACTTAGTTCTCAAACTAAGTACATTATGGATGAGTATTTATTCACTTCGAATATTTTCCTTTAAGAGAAACATGCTGACATGAGCACATCACGAATGATCGCCCATTCGTTTTTCAAGACCTCAAGTCTATTGCATCTCACAATTTTGTCACATAATCAACTACAAGTTGAGATCTCGTGATCAAATATTTTCATATGCAGATCCGGTTGAAAAATCCTTATACACTTTATCTCCTCTTAAGATGGTACTACCATTTTTATGATGAAGAAACATGGGATTTCTTAAAATCATCAGATTCACCCAACGGGTGCTATACCATTTTTTTGAAATTCTTGCTAGTACCGAGAATACTATGCAAGTTAGTGGTAACAACACAAAACCATGAGAAATTCAAAGTAAAGTGGATGCTAATAGACAACCAAAGATAGAATTATCTCTTAATAGGGATCGGTTGTTTTCAAATGATCACAAAGACAAATGTCAAGTTTACCAAATGTGTGGTTATACAAACATCGTACCTATGATTACCAAACCCTCAAACATATGGTCAAACCACGCTGCAAATTTATTGAAAAGGCAAATAAGTTTAAAGGATTGTTCTCGGAATCTTCATCAGAAGGAGGACCAAAATCTAGTGCAGAAAATGGAGGATGAAATCATTTGCACTCAATAATATCGGAGACATCAGGTAATCTCCTAATTATCCCAACATATTATTAGCCTATACTTGCACTACTACATGTAGTAAAATGTCCAATATCATATCCCTTGGATACAATATTCGATAAATTTGAATGTATGTTTCAGTTCATACTCAACATTGTTGCGTACACAATGATTTTCTAAGCATTAATAAATTAAATATTAGGCTTGATAGCCTTAGCCATCCTGGTTTGGGGATGATTAGAAAATTATTGACAATTCTGTTGGTCACAACTTAACAAGTTGCAAAATATTCCCCATCTCATCAGATTATACGTGCACCACATGTGCCATAGGGGAAATCTGTTTTAAGGAACTCTCACCTTAATTAAATGAGCCACTTATTCTTTCTTGAACACATTCAAAAGATATATGTGGAATGTTGAAACCATTATCTGGGCTAATTTAGATACTTCATGGTACTCATATACACATTCATAAAATGTTTTTAAGTGTGTCTCTTACCACACACAACCATGATCTTACCAAATAAATTGCTTAAATTATCAAAGTAGGAGCAAATTCTTCCGAACAAAGCATAAACCCATTTGAATGCGCAATGTCGTTGAACTCATTTCACGAGCATTTTCTGATTGCATTCAGTACCCTATGTACATACCCAGAATGGTTAAACTAAATTTCTTATCAAAGATAGTCAAATGAATTACATGACCACTTTTAAAGAATTGTAAATTTACCAACCTCTTGTTGGACACATACGGCCTTACACACCGTGAGTATGATTTAAATCATACCAACTGCATATCATACTACTTTCCCCTTGTAGTAACTACATGGAAACCAACAAAGTATTTCCAATCTGCGATATTTCGGTTACATATCGATATCACCACTCCAGCGTACATCAATGGGCACTCACAGAAAATTAGGGATCTATGTGAGGAATAACAGCTTATCCGTCAATAAAAATTATTCATAGCCCGTATGCTGATTGCATCAGCAATAAGGATATTTTCCGGCATTAGGGGGAGATAAGTACCACAAAGAATGCCGAGAAATAAATTAGAAATGTTATTGACATTCAATCCTTGTATCCACGTACTCAAAAATCTGAACTAGAAGTTTAGAGAATCATATATTTGCAACACATTGCAAATTTGCCACATACATTTACTGATGACAAGGTGTCACTAAATTCTATATTCCTATAGTAAGTGTTAGAAAGAGTGGAGGTACCTGATAAACCACTCTTCTCCCCAAATGAGAGCAAGGGGGGAGAAAATCTGACAAAACGAGATATAACTACTCATATGCTTCCGCGGAAATAGAGGAAATCAAATCCTCAATAAATGTAATTCAACATCAAGTTGAGAGACACCTCACTAGATGCTCATCATCCAAAGCCCGGCATAAATGTGCACAAATGTTTTGGTGTCGGGACATCGAGACACCTTGACTCCATTTGTTGTAGGAAATCACAAGGAGTTAAAAAAAGGAATGGATATAATATCCACAAACTTCAATGATTCCATTAGAATCATATAAACTAAAGACTACATTTATCGACATATATTTCTTCTCAAATTGCTAAAACCTTTTGGGCCCTGAACCAAAATCCATGGTAGAGTGTCTCTTGCACTCATATTGGTTCACATAAAAGGAAGCAAGTAACGAAGAATAGCACTCGCTCTGCAAACGAGTAGTATTTACCGCAGTAATACCTACTCATAATAAGTATCTTCCGCATGGAATACTAAAAAACTTCTCATCTATAGACAAAGTCAATGAAGTGGTGAGAAAGTGAGGCTTGTAGCAAAGGGTTCACGCAGAGACCCGACATCGATTACGATGTAACATACCCTCTTGGTATAAGTGGAATTATGTTTTGATACTAAATATAATTGGCAATAAAAAATATATTATCCATGCAGTTGATGGATGAAGTGGTTACATACTCATATGAGTCACTCATTTCGGAAGTCTCTATTGAAGTCCCTGAAGGGCTTATACTTCCGAATCCAAAAGCAAATCGCAACAAGTTTTGTGTAAAACTAAAGTCACTCTACGACTTGAAATAGTCGAAAATCATATGGTACTACCGACTAAATGAGTTCCTTGTTGGAAAGGATTACTAAGGAATAAATTTGATTTCCTTTCATCACCTTAGTGTAAATTGATGACCTCATCATCAATGTCTATACAAGACCTAAACATGCACAAAATCATCTCAAGACGGGAAATTTGGATTCAACCAAATTTAGCTTAAGTTTACAACTTGAGCATTCTCTCAAGAATACAGATCAATCTGCATATATCCAAAACATATACGAGAAGTTCAATGTGGATATATCATACCAATAAAAGGCGTGTAATATGGTCATACTACCCCTGATAGGGTACAAATCCATTTATACCTAAGGGTGGTAATGAAGTCATATCATGACCTGAAGTTATGTATCTCACCAATGACAAAGTACTCATAATTGCAAACTACGTCAGGCCTGACACTATATTTGCTATCTTTGTTCATAGTGCAACGCCCAACAAAAGGTATATGACCGACATAAGAAATATTAGCTTATATCTCAAGCTCACAATAAATCTTGAATATTTCCATCAGGAAATACAAGATATGACCATGATATGATATAATGATATTGGCTCTTTCTTTGATCCCAACAATGCCATATCAATGACTGAATTTGCGGGAATAGCCTTCATATGGAAGTCATCTAAATGGGCTTTAATGTCTACTTCCACTTATCATTCTCACATAATTTCTTTATCTACAAGCATTGCAAAATATGCATGGCTCGGCAGAATGATAAACCACACTCAAAACCATGTGGTTGAGATTCATCAGAATAACATTACTTGATTTATCAAGATGCTACCACTTGCATTACTCAATACATACAGGTTATATGAAGAGCAATATCACAAAGCACATTGCTCGAGATCACTTATCCTCATGAATTATAGAAAAGTGATGAAACAATTTGCAAACAAAATATTGGAAAAACCGACATGTTATTCATAATGTCATGATCAGGTCAATGTAATTGATATGAGACATCCTACAGATTTGCAAAGTTTAGGGGGAGTAATCTCCCAAAATATAACATGTTAACAATCATCAGATTACATATATTGTACTCTTTTTCCCTTCATGAGTTTTTCCATAATGGTTTCTCATAAAAGGTTTTTAACAAGACAATATAGATACAAGTGTTCATATATGTCATATCATTTTCTCCTTATATTTTTTCCATTGGATTTTAAAGGAGTTTTCAATGGCATATATAATCACACTCTTTTCCCTTGTGAGTTTTCTCTCAAAGTTTCTCATAACGGTTTTTAATGAGGCAATATCTTCTTAAAGATTATATGTCATACTTTCTATTTTCCCTATCGAGGTTTTTAAAGGAAGTACTCAAGACGTATTTATTGTTCTCTAAACTCACCAATGAGTTTTCTCCTTGTTCAAAGGTTTTTCTCGTATGAGTTATCAAGAGACAATAATAATTATATGTTGCATCATTTTCTCCTTATTAATTTCCCACTGGGTTTTAAAGGAGTTTCAGCAACATATCTACACTATTCTCCTCATATTTTTTCCCACAGGGTTTTTGGAGGAGACTTTAAAGATTATACAAGGATTTCTCAAGATGAAGATGATGAACATTCTCAAAGGCAAAGACATACAAGGAGTATTATTTATCAAGATGATGCATACTCACCAAGACAAGCATTGATTAGGGGGAGTGTTAGGAGTTAATTAATTAAGTTAATTAATAGTTAATCCCTGCTATGTCGGTTGTCTCTTTGGCAACTGCCCCTTTGTAAACCGCCTTTGTACTGGGTATATATACCCCAAATCTTCAATCAATGAGAAGACTGTTCATTCCAATCATTCTCTCCTCTCTCTCGTTTTTCCTCTCTTCACAGGGCTATTGCGTTTTTTCTTTCGTTGGAACCGGGCGCTGGCAATCATAGTTTTTTTTTTGGAGAAATGGCAATCATAGCAATTTTGGGGAGCAACTAGTCAATGAGCGCTCCTTCGGAATCCTCGCAACGATCAGCGCCACTTGGCGCGCTCTCAGCCATTCGCCACGTGTCGCGCTCTGGACACTTCCTCCGGATTTTGTTTTTTTTATTTTTCCGCACGCGTTTTCGGCTTTTAAAACGTTTTTTTTTACGTTTTGGTTTTCGTCCGGTCTTCCTTAGCTTTTCGGTCAAACTTTTTTTTGCGAAAAAACGCGTTTTTTTCTTTCGCGGAAGTCACGGTTTTTTTTTCGTGAGAGGCACGGTTATGCTTTAGCTAGAGTCACGGCCGTGCCTTTTGGAAACGAAAAAAAACCCGCTTCTGTTTTTTTTCTTTCGTGAGAGTCACGGTTTTGCTTCCGCGAGAGGCACGGTTGTGCTTTCGCGAGAGTCACGGCTGTGCCTCTCGGAAAGGGAAAAACAGAACACGTTTTCTGATTTTTTTTTCTTTCGCGAGATTCACGATTTTGCTTCCGCGGGAGGCACGGTTGTGCTTTCGCGAGAGTCACAACCGTGCCTCTCGGAAAGGAAAAAAAATACGCGTTTTCTGTTTTTTTCTTTCGGGAGAGTCACGATTTTGCTTTCGCGAGAGGCATGGTTGTGCTTTTCGCGAGAGTCACGGCCGTGCCTCACAGAAACGAAAAATAAATGCATTTTCTATTTTTTTTCTTTTATGAGAGTCACGGTTTTGCTTCCACGAGAGGCACGGTTGTGCTTTCGAGAGAGTCACGGCCGTGCTTCTTTCGGAAAGGGAAAAAACCGTGCTCCCGGTGCGATTTTTTCACCCGATTTTTTTCGTCTGGTTTTTTGTAAAAAAAAAGTTCGTCAAAACCTATCAATATGGGATCTAGTTTTGAGTTTTGAAGATCTCGACGCAAAGAATCCAATGGTGAAAACGGTTCGAGACGGTTTAAGAGATAAAACGTTTTGAATAAACGAATCTACGAAAAAAGGGAAAACTCCCAGGTTGCGACAAGTGGAGTGTTCTTTGCAACCAGTACTCCTTAATTAGTGATTTCGGCAATTTTGTTTCTGGACGGACAGGCGCCGGACCAGCCCATTGGTCGGTGGATCCTATTCGACGCGCGTGTGCGTCCAGGAACTAGTCGCCATTTGGGCCAGCCCATGTACAGATTTCCTGTGCCGTTTTCTTTCACCGTTGTTTCCTTCGGGTTTTCTTTTCATTCTTCTTCTACGGTTTTTTGCTTCCAGTTTTTTCACTGTTTTGTCTGGTTTCAGTTGTTTTGTTCCGGTTTTGTTATTCTTTTTTATTATTTGGTTTCTTTTTTCCTTTTATGTTTCTTTTTAAGAAAATTTGTTTCTGTTTTCTTCTCTTTATTGCGTATTATATAAAAAGTTCACTATGTACTACAAAATGTTCATCGTATTTAGAAAAATGTTCATCGTATATTATGAAAATAGCTCGGAATTGAATTATAAAAATGTTCGTTGTGTATTACAAAAATGGTCATCGTATATTACGAAATTGTTCAACGTTTTTTTACTAAATATTCGATGCGTATTATGATATTGCTCAATGCATGTCTTCATATTATTTAAAAAATGCTCATCATACATTAAAAAAGGTTCATCGTGTATTATTCAAACTGTTCAACGGATATTAAAAAAATGTTGAATGGATATTTATTTTGAACAGCAGGCGGCAAATAGGAGCTCTCCCATTGGTCTGGCCTGGCAGAGGATTCCCGCTCATCGATCCCGGGCCTCGTCAGGACAACGGCACCGGTTTTTGGGCCCGATCCAGCGCGCGCACAGTCCCGATGCCTGCCCGTTTCAGGCAAAAAGGTTCTCCCTCTGACGAAAGATGACGAGGTGGAAAGAAATTTTGCATCCCGCTACTGACTCTCACTCACTGCACGCCCACGCCAGTCATCTGTCCTCCATGCTCTTTACTTTTCACCTGCCTCTGCCAGTGCCAAGTGCACACGACATGCATCCACTCTTTTTTTTAGACAAACGCATCCATTCATGGCAGAGAACCCGAACCCGAGCCAAACGACCAGGCCACGTCGGTCTTGCTTTGATTTTTTTTTTTGAGGGGTTCGGTCTTGCTTTGATGCTTCTTTCATCTAGCAGTAGGATCGCTCGTTTACTCACGTAGGCCCCTCTGTGTTCATCTTTATCTTCTTTACAGGCAACGACGCAACCAAGCGCGGAGCAGAGCACCCTGGCGCGCTTTGCTTCGCCACACGAGAATAAAAGCGCAGCTTGCACCGCCGCTGCCTTCTTCTCGGTCGACACAATGGCATAGCCCGGATGGCCGGATGGAGTTTGCCCGTCTGGATAAGATGGCTGGGGTGGATCGGGGCAATTAACAGGTGGCGGCAGCGGTGCAGCCGGGAAGGCCAAGTTTTGCATGCGGGTGGATTCCTTGATTCAATTGCACGGCAACGCGGCATCGTTCTGCTCTCTGCGTGAGGTGGGTCTTTCAGGCGCGAGAGTTCTTAGTATGCCAATGGCATACATTAACTTTATAGGAGGCAGAAGTTTATGTATAAGAGCCAAAACGAGATGCGAATATGTCGTCGGGGGAACACACACCACTCCTACACTCTAAAGTTCAAAGACTGCTCTCTTGTAAAAGGATCTAAAGTTCCTACACCGCCGAGACCGGCCTTCTTCCAATCTTCAATCTCACCTTGAATTTCAGGCCTAAGAGTGATTAACTGTGAACTGTCACTCATTGACGAGAACAACAAATGAGTATAAGTCTTTTTAAAGATTTTAATATGGACTACATACGAAGTAAAATGAATGAATGCACACTTTTAAAAAATGTCTATACATATTCATATGTAGTTTATATTATAAATGGAGGGGGGCTTACGTTAATTTCCCATGTGAATGTGCTTGCTTAAACCACTGGCTTGTGGATTGTTAATATGGGTAAGTAGATATGATTCTTCTTCTTTTCTTTTCTTTTAGTTTTATTATTCGGTAGTGTATAATAGTATCTACAGTCGGACCTTTCATACTCGTCTCAAGTATTCGGACAGGCCGTCCAGTAAAAGAAAATGACTCAACCGGACCCCTTAAACCACGAACAAACGCTCAGGCTGACCGGCACCCCTCATATTCAGCCTAAATCTAGGTTTGGGGCAGTCCGGGCACGCTCG
This sequence comes from Aegilops umbellulata, assembly GCA_032464435.1. Lineage (NCBI taxonomy): Eukaryota > Viridiplantae > Streptophyta > Magnoliopsida > Poales > Poaceae > Aegilops > Aegilops umbellulata. Next base: position 387,369,538 of record CP136057.1, on the reverse strand, counting down.
AACGCGTCCTCCTGACAGGCTCGGCCCAACACCGTCCCCACAGCTATCCCACAAAAACCCCAATCCGGGCTCCTCGCTTTCGAACCCTAGCTCTCTCTCTCTCTCTCTCTCTCTCTCTCTCTCTCTCTCTCTCTCTCTCTCTCTCTCTCTCTCTCTCTCTCTCGTTGCGTCCTCTTCTCTTCCTCTTCGTTTCCAAACCCATCCACTCCGATGTCCAGCTCCGGCAGCGACTTCGGCTCTGACCTCGACTATGAGAAGGAGACGGCCCTCCGCATTGCGTTGGAGCGGACCAAAGTGGACACGGTGACAACTCCAGATCTGGAGCGTCGCCGTAGCTCCCGCGACGGCGTGGCGTGGACGCCAGAGCTAGATCCCCCGGCCGGCGCGCCGTCTGCACCGCCCCCCGCGCCATCTCCTTCTCGTAGTCGGAGCGCGAGGCGAAGGAGGCGGTGGCGGAGGAGACTCGGATCGCCAAGTTGAAGCGGGAGCAGGACATGGTTGTCCCTCGGATGAAGGGGCTCATCCTCCTCTCCGACTCCGACTCCAACGACGGCGACAGCCGCACCTCCTTCTTGGACAACCAAGACTCTCCACCAGCCGCGCACGCCTACAGCTGCGCCGACGACCAGAAGGGCAAAATCCCGGCGAGGAAGTGGTGATCCTGCCCCCCTCCTCATATGTTTATATCGCTTTTAGTTGTAGAATTTTAAGAACTTGTCCGGCGACGAACAAAGAAGATCTTTTAGATGTTGTAGAGTTTGTTAATATTCGTCTGCAGCCGTTCTTGTGTTCGTTTGCAACCGATTTTTGTTGTCCGTTGTATGATCACATAGAATAGCTCAATGTTGCATATGTAGTATGGATATAAAGTGACGGATATGAAATACGCAGATGCATAGTGCCAAATATGAGACGTGCCGTCAATGCCCGCGGACGTTTGAGGGACCGAATTAGTCGGTCATGACCGTAGGTGCTCTAACCAAACTGATGACAACAACTCCCGTTATCTACACGTAAAAACTAACTAGTACTCAACTTTTAGCTACGTGCAAGGGGCACTTTTCTAGCTAGATAAGTGTGTGCAGGGTGCAGGTTGGGATGGCATCATCTTCGTCGCTCGTCAGTGTATGCATCCATGCACGTCCTGATTCGCCGAGAGTACAGACATGACGATGCAACGGAGGCAGTGGAGAATTTAAGAGTGTTCAGTGGAAGCTGACGCGAACTTAACTACACCCGCATGGCCGCATTGCAACGAAACCGGTCGGAAGTTTCCTCGCTCGATGCATGGTTGACGCCCTTGACCGGTTGACGCTCACTGCATGAACATGCGCGCAAGTCTTTGTTCTCCATTTCTTTTAACGTCACTATGTACCAGAGTAAGTACAATAAGGAGACATAAACAGACTATAAAAAAATAAAATATCATATCTATGCTTAGTTGGAGAAGAGAAAGAGAAGAGAAAAGAGAAGCGGACTCTTGGTTAGTAACCAGCTATAACATGAGATCCGAAACACTTTGTGAGGATGTAAGGTGGGCCAATTATTAATAAAGTATTACACATTTAAAATTACTATTGTACATGACGACTATTAGTTTGGCTCTAGATAACATTGCAACTTCTTATAGCATTGAGGAAGAAGTTGTAACTTCCCTCCCGCATTGGCGGTTGGGTATGGAGCGAGTGTCATACTTGACCTCCCCACCCACCAATACGAAGGTTATGAGATCGTTTATTCTTTTTTGAAAAGGAAAGATGGCTCATGGCCAACTTTATATTTCAAAAACAGGCATAAACCTGAAAGTAGAGTAGAGTACAGGGTCTTGCTAGATGCACCTAGGTGCATGGCCGCAAGTGGCCGGTAGGAAAGAGGGGTAGAAGAGAGAAAGAAAGAGCAGAAGGATTAGTTGTGTTGTGCTACTGGATAGAACTAATCCTCGAGCATCCTAACCCACATTTGCATGTCTGCTTTAACATTTGGCTTACGAGCTCTCGTGGTCCACAACCCAATTAAGTTGGCAGCATATGATCTGATCTTAAGCTCACCCCAGCAGATGCCGTTAAAAACACGATCGTTCCTGGCATGCCAAAGAGCAACAGCGGATGCCGCGAAAGTGACATGACATTGCCTTTTGAAGCGTAGCTGACCGCTCGCCTGACGGAAGAAAGACTGGATATCCGGAGAAATGCAAGCAAGGGCGTTCAGCATTAACTTGTCCCAGATAGCGTTGGCGTACCGGCATCGTAGGACGATATGATGGACAGTTTCCAGGGCCGGGCAGATGTCGTAGCAAGCAGACGGAGCCACCACGAACCAACCTTTTCTGGTCATGAAATCCCGAGTGTTGAGGCGTCCCCAGAACAACAACCAGACGAAGATTTTGTACTTCAGTGGGATTATAGGGTCCCAAACCCACTCGTGAAAACTCCAAAAAACTCCTCTGAAGGTGAGCAGCTGGTAGAAAAGTCCCGAGTCCAACTTCTTCCCAAGCACAAGGGGTACACGGGAGTCAGGCCTGGAGCTGACAAGAGATGCTGGCGCAAGGAGTTGTCGTAGCTGTTGCAGTTGCTGTTCCGCAGTGTGAGATAAGTTTGGATGCAGAGTCAAGTTCCAGCTCCCAGCATTATACTGTGATTGTACTGAGCAGTGGGGGTGCCGTGTGAACGAGAACAAGATAGGAAACATAAACTTCAACCTGCCCTCCGGGAGCCACAATTCGTGCCAAAAGGAGATAAGAGCCCCGTTTCCAAGAGAACATCTCGAGGAGGAGATGACCAGAGCGATACAAGCCTTGAAACCTTTCCAGATAGCAGTGTCTTGCGTGCTGGCATTGTGAGGGATGGACAAAATGCAATACTTTGTGGCGAGCCAACGATGGCAAGGAATGTCAGAGGACTGCAGGACTTTGGACACAAACTTGCAGACCAGGGCCTGATTATGTGCCTGGAGATTTCTGACACCTAGCCCACCATTGGTCCTAGGCAAGGTAACTTTAACCCAAGCTACCAAGCATTGGCCACCTTTCATTGTGTTCTTGCCTTGCCAAAAGAAAGCCCGAAGCAAGCCATCTAGCTTATCCAGGGACTCCTTAGGCCATAGGAAGCATGCCATGAAGTAAGTAGGGATGCCAGCCAGCACAGAGTTGAGCAACATAAGTATGCCCCCCCCCCCCAGGAGAGGAAGGAGTCCAACCAGACAGACAGACGGCGATCGACTTTGTGAATGACAGGCAACAGCAGACCGTGCTTGATCTTATGAACAGACGAGGGCAGCCCCAGGTAGGTGCAAGGGAAGGAGGACAGCAGACACCCTAACGGAGAGGCGATCTCCAAAGCAGTGCCATCGTCAACGGCGATAGGTACTACCGTGCTCTTGTGGAAGTTAATATTGAGCCCCGAGAAAGCTGAGAAAGCAGTGAGAATGCTTTTGATCACACTGGCCTGCTGAATATCCCCACGGAAGATGATAAGCGTGTCGTCCGCCTACTGCAGAACTGGGAAGGAGTCTTGTGCAGTAAATCCAAGGGGGTGCACGAGGCTGCCGTTATTGAAATGGTACAAGCAAAGCCTCTAAAGCACATCAGCAACCAGCAGAAACAGATACGGTGACAAGGAATCCCCTTATCAAAGGCGTTCTGAAAGTCCAGCTTTAGGGCGATGGTACACTAATGCAGAACCGGGCAATAGCACCGGTTCGTAAGGCCCTTTAGTGCCGGTTCGGTAACCGGCACTAAAGTGTGGGCACTAAAGCCCCCCCCCCCTTTAGTACCGGTTCAGCACGAACCGGTGCTAAAGGCCAACCACGTGGAACGAGCCAGCTCCGGGGGCAGGGAGCCCTTTATTACCGGTTGGTGACACCAGCCGGTATTAAAAGGTTGGGGCTTTTGGGTTTATGATTTCTTTTTCATTTAATTTTGTGTTTTCCATTTAATTCTTTTTCATTTGCTGGTATTTTACGATACGACACATTGTACACGTTATGCATATATATATATATATATATATATATATATATATATATATATATATATATATATAAAATTTCTAGTAGAACCGATCATATATATATATATATCATCAAATGTCTCACAAACCACTATATTAATTCACACATACACACATACATACAATTTCTCCTACAATGTTGCCTTCGGAGCCAGTGGCATTAGCCTAATTGGTGCCTTCGGAGCACGATTACAATTGGAAGTGGTTCATGGGGGCGGTAGCGGGTAATAGTATTCTCCATTTAGATTTATGACCTAGTCGAGCAAAAATCCCGCTATTTCCTCTTGAAGTGCTTGTACACGCTCCGTTTGTAGGAGCTTCTCCCGCACCTCTGTGAAATGTTAAGAAGGAGATCAAAATATGCATGTGTATTAGTTGTGTGACTAGATATCGATAATGGTGTAAAAATTGTGAATAGTGTTCTGACAAACGTACCCATTCCTGTCTTTGAGATCTGCTCCTTTCGGACGCCATCATGCGAATGTTCTCGCAAACGCAGTATGCACACAGATCAGTCCACTGCGCCTGCTGATGGGCCTTTACGAGAATGGAATTTGACCAGATAATAATTAATCAAGCATGATAATTAAAGAGATGGCAGCTAGCTAGCTAGCTAGTACTACTTAATTACTTACCTTGGGTCGAAACCATTTCAGCTTTCTTTTCCATTGGCCTGGAGTGACGCTGATGAACCTTTCCCAAGCCCTGCCCGCCGACAAAGAAAATGAATAAAGGGGTTATTAAATAGTTCATATCAGGAAATGATGAACTAAATAGGCCGAGATATTAGTTAATAATGATTGAAATTACCTGTTGACTATCCCATACAAGATGTTGTAGTCAGTTTTTATTTTGAGTAGTGAGTCCAGTTTTTCAATTGTTTCGGCGTCAACTTTAATGATACACAAGATCCAGGGAAATCTGCATGCATACACGTTTGCATGTCTTAATTAAGCGGGCATATGTAAGCAAAAACATGTAGCTAGCTAGTAGGCAAAAAACAGAGAATTTGTAGTACAAGAGAGTGTGACTCACTGGAAGTTGTAAGGAAGTAGTATATGTTCATTGCTATTGAGGCGCTTCAAGAACTCTAGCATGCTATCCTCTACACTTCTTTCATGATATGCATCTAATTTCCATGTGTATTCATTAACGGTGTTTGGGTCAATGAACCCAATGCCATAACGTCCACCTTTTTTCATTTTATACATCTTCATCCTGCATAATACCACAGAAAAGAATATAGTGAGGATAATTACAGGTAATGATTGATCAAAAGGATCACTACAGCTAGCTTGAGACTTAAATTACAGAAAGAAATCACTTACAGACAATAGCAACTGATGATAGATTTGTCGAGTGCGTCTTGATTGTATAATTGAAACAGTTCAAAATACTCAACGGCCACAGCTTTCTCATGGTAGTAATGATCCTTCTTGACATCCACCATGAGGGACTCTCGATTGGAAATCTTGGTAATGTTCATGTACCATTGATGCAATTCATACATTCTCGTTGGGAGCTTCTTGACCTCGTCTGGCTCGACCAAAGGTTGGCCCCGGACATATTTCCGTTTTATTTCCTCCTCTGTAAGCAGAGGCATGGGCTCGATCTCGAGGAGTTGTCCAACAGTGATCTTGAGGATTTCAGCCTGCCTTATATGCTCCTCGGTTATTACCACATCGCCTAGCTGGGGAACGTTAACGGTTTGCCCACAATAATATTGGGCGCGTGTACTCTTATGTGTTGTTGGCACAACAAGCGGGGGGATTGATTGCGCCGCCTGTTCTCCCAGCTTGGGAACGGTTTTACCGCATTTTTTGCCAGATGATTTGCTTGAGCTCGAGCTCGCCTCTTTCTGTAGACGTGATTGATTTAACTTCCTGAGGTGGCGCTCATAGTCTGTGTCAACAGGCTTGGGAGCTGGTGGTGCAGCCATACGAATGAAGTGGTCAATCGTTTCCTCAGGCACTTTCTCCCTTGGTGGCGGTGGCAGTTTCGGTGCAAAATGGGCGTCCACTTCTGCCCGCACTATGGCATTGTTTTGCTCCTCGGTCATGTCGTAAGGCCTCTGAGGAAGAGGAGCGAGGCTGCTTGGACCATATTGAAATCGCTTGCCTCCGCCTGTACCTCCCATACTACCTCGAGTTGTACCGCTACGCACCATAGCTGCGGCGGCTCTCTCCCGTGATTGCTGAGGCGGAGGAGACGGCTGACGTGGCTGAGTTGGACGAGGAGGAGTGGCCTGAAGCTGTGCCGGACTTGGAGGAGGAGCGGCCTGAAGTTGTGCCGGACTTGGAGGAGGAGTGGACGTCTGACGCTGTGTTGGACTTGGAGGAGGAGTGGCCTGACACTTTGCGGGACTTCGAGGAGGAAGAGTGGCCTCACGCGTTGGTGGACTTGGAGGAGCGGGAGTCTGCTGACTCGGTGGCGGACTTCGACGAGGAGTCGGGTGACGCGGTGTCGGTGGCCTTTGAAAGACGATGCAATCCTTTCTCCATAGGATGATACGATTTTTGGCCTCTCCCAATGTGTGCTCATCATCACCTCCAGGAATGTCAAGCTGTAGCCCCGAATATGGGTCCACCACCTCATCAACCAAGACACGAGCATAGCCCGCTGGAATCCGGTTGCAATGGAAGGTTGCCTCGGGGGGATTTGTAAAAGCAACGGCGTCCGCCACCTTCATGGATTTGTTCTTCATTTTAAAGTGTAGCTCGCAGTTAGTGTTCTCCATGATGTCATCCACGGGGTATCTATCCAGCATTGCGTCGCCCGGGGCGGAACCCACACTACTTCTCGGCATGGATGGGCGGTGCTATCCAATGCTGGATCATCCGCTAGCTGCTGCAGCTGCTGAGACCCCCTTTGCTGGCTAAGTGAGTCGATTTGCTCCTGCTGCCGCTGGAATTTGACTGCCAAGTCCGCGTGCACTGGCTCTAGGCCTTGAAGGCGTTCATAGTCCAGCTTCCTCTGCTCCTCCTCCATCTTCCTCTTCTTCTCCTCCGCAATCTTCTTTCTCGCACGGGTTCTGTAGTCGGCGTTCCAGTCCGAAAACCCCTCATACCACGGAATAGCGCCCTTGCCTCGTGTTCTGCCCGGGTGTTCAGGATTTCCCAGGGCACGAGTAAGCTCGTCGTTCTCTCTGTTGGGCTGGAACACCCCTGATCGAGCCTCTTCTATTGCAACAAGTAGCTTATCATCGGCTCCGTTCAGATCTAACTTCGTGGAAACTTTGTCTGTCTTCGGGTCCAACTCCCCCCATGCGCATAGAACCAAGTCCTGCACCTGGGGGGCCAGCTCCTAGTAATCGGAGTGACACTTGCATCCTCCATCTCTTTCTCATACTTATCCCACTTAGGCATTGCCACCGCGTAGCCACCTGGCCCCAGCTTATGGAACTTATCCTTTTTTTCGGCACTCTTCTTGTTTATTCTCGACCGTTCCTTAGCTAATTTTGAATCCTTGAATTTCACGAAATCGTCCCAATGAGCACTTTGCTTCTCTAGTGTTCCCTCGAATACTGGAGTCTTACTTCCTCCCTTGACGTACTTGTCCCATACACGATTCTTGTGGTTGTTGAATGCAACCGCCATCTTCCTAAGAGCAGCGTCCTTGACTTTCTCCACATCTGCATCTGTGAAATGATCTCTGAAGGAAATATGCCCTAGAGGCAATAATAAAGTTATTATTTATTTCCTTATTTCATGATAAATGTTTATTATTCATGCTAGAATCGTATTAACCGGAAACATAATACATGTGTGAATACATAGACAAACAGAGTGTCACTAGTATGCCTCTACTTGACTAGCTTGTTAATCAAAGATGGTTATGTTTCCTAACCATGGACAAAGAGTTGTTATTTGATTAACGGGATCACATCATTAGTTGAATGATCTGATTGACATGACCCATTCCGTTAGCTTAGCACCCGATCGTTTAGTATGTTGCTATTGCTTTCTTCATGACTTATACATGTTCCTATGACTATGAGATTATGCAACTCCCGTTTACCGGAGGAACACTTTGTGTGCTACCAAACGTCACAACGTAACTGGGTGATTATAAAGGTGCTCTACAGGTGTCTCCAAAGGTACTTGTTGGGTTGGCGTATTTCGAGATTAGGATTTGTCACTCCGAGTGTCGGAGAGGTATCTCTGGGCCCTCTCGGTAATGTACATCACTTAAGCCTTGCAAGCAATGCAACTAATGAGTTAGTTGCGGGATGATGTATTACGGAACGAGTAAAGAGACTTGTCGGTAACGAGATTGAACTAGGTATTGGATACCGACGACCGAATCTCGGGCAAGTAACATACCGATGACAAAGGGAACAACGTATGTTGTTATGCGGTCTGACCGATAAAGATCTTCGTAGAATATGTAGGAACCAATATGGGCATCCAGGTCCCGCTATTGGTTATTGACCGGAGACGTGTCTCGGTCATGTCTACATTGTTCTTGAACCGTAGGGTCCGCACGCTTAACGTTACGATGACAGTTATTATGAGTTTATGTATTTTGATGTACCGAAGGTTGTTCAGAGTCCCGGATGTGATCATGGACATGACGAGGAGTCTCAAAATGGTCGAGACATAAAGATCGATATATTGGAAGCCTATATTTGGACATCGGAATCGTTCCGAGTGAAATCGGGATTTTACAGAAGTACCGGGGGGTTACCGGAACCCCCCGGGGGTTATTGGGCCTACATGGGCCATAAGGGAGAAGAGGAGGGCCGGCCAGGGCAGGCCGCGCGCCCCCTCCCCCCTAGTCCGAATAGGACAAGGAAGGGGGGGTGCCCCCCTTTCCTCTTTCCCTTCCCCCTTTCCTTCTCCAACAAGGCAAGAGGGGGGGAGTCCTACTCCCGGTGGGAGTAGGACTCCTCTAGGCGCACCCCAAGGGGGCCGGCCGCACCTCCCCCTCCCTCCTTTATATATGGGGGCAGGGGGGCACCCTAGGACACACAAGTTGATCTTCGTGATCGTTCCTTAGCCGTGTGCGGTGCCCCCCTCCACGATATTACACCTCGGTCATATTGTAGCGGTGCTTAGGCGAAGCCCTGCGACGGTTGAACATCAAGATCGTCACCACGCCGTCGTGCTGACGGAACTCCTCCCCGAAGCTTTGCTGGATCGAAGCCCGGGGAGTGTCATCGAGCTGAACGTGTGCCAAGAACTCGGAGGTGCCGGAGTAACGGTACTTGGATCGGTTGGACCGGGAAGACATACGACTACTTCCTCTACGTTGTGTCAACGCTTCCGCTTCGGTCTACGAGGGTACGTAGACAACACTCTCCCCTCTCGTTGCTATGCATCACCATGATCTTGCGTGTGCGTAGGATTTTTTTTTTGAAATTACTACGTTCCCCAACAGTGGCATCCGAGCCTAGGTTTTATGTGTTGATGTTATATGCACGAGTAGAACACAAGTGAGTTGTGGGCGATATAAGTCATACTGCTTACCAGCATGTCATACTTTGGTTCGGCGGTATTGTTGGATGAAGCGGCCTGGACCAACATTACGCGTACGCTTACGCGAGACTGGTTCTGCCGCCGTGCTTTGCACACAGGTGGCTAGCGGGTGTCGGTTTCTCCAACTTTAGTTGAACCGAGTGTGACTACGCCCGGTCCTTGCGAAGGTTAAAACAACACCAACTTGACAAACTATCGTTGTGGTTTTGATGCGTAGGTGAGATTGGTTCTTGCTTAAGCCCGTAGCAGCCACGTAAAACTTGCAACAACAAAGTAGAGGACGTCTAACTGGTTTTTGCAGGGCATGTTGTGATGTGATATGGTCAAGACATGATGCTAAATTTTATTGTATGAGATGATCATGTTTTGTAATCGAGTTATCGGCAACTGGCAGGAGCCATATAGTTGTCGCTTTATTGTATGCAATGCAATCGCCCTGTAATGCTTTACTTTATCACTAAGCGGTAGCGATAGTCGTAGAAGCATAATATTGGCGAGACGACAACGATGCTACGATGGAGATCAAGGTGTCGCGCCGGTGACGATGGCAATCATGAAGGTGCTTCGGAGATGGAGATCACAAGCACAAGATGATGATGGCCATATCATATCACTTATATTGATTGCATGTGATGTTTATCTTTTATGCATCTTATCTTGCTTTGATCGACGGTAGCATTTTAAGATGATCTCTCGCTAAATATCAAGAAGTGTTCTCCCTGAGTATGCACCGTTGCCAAAGTTCGTCGTGCCCACACACCACGTGATGATCGGGTGTGATAAGCTCTACGTCCATCTACAACGGGTGCAAGCCAGTTTTGCACACGCAGAATACTCGGGTTAAACTTGACGAGCCTAGCATATGCAGATATGGCCTCGGAACACGGAGACCGAAAGGTCGAGCGTGAATCATATAGTAGATATGATCAACATAGTGATGTTCACCATTGAAAACTACTCCATTTCACGTGATGATCGGTTATGGTTTAGTTGATTTGGATCACGTGATCACTTAGAGGATTAGAGGGATCTCTATCTAAATGGGAGTTCTTAAGTAATATGATTAATTGAACTTTAATTTATCATGAACTTAGTCCTAGTAGTATTAGCATATCTATGTTGTAGATCAATAGCTTGCGTTGTTGCTTCCCTGTGTTTATTTTGATATGTTCCCAGAGAAAATTCTGTTGAAAGATGTTAGTAGCAATGATGCGGATTGGATCCGTGATATGAGGTTTATCCTCATTGCTGCACAGAAGAATTATGTCCTTGATGCACCGCTAGGTGACAGACCTATTGCAGGAGCAGATGCAGACGTTATGAACGTTTTGGCTAGCTCAATATGATGACTACTTGATAGTTTAGTGCACCATGATTAACGACTTAGAATCGGGACTTCAAAGACATTTTGAACGTCATGGACCATATGAGATGTTCCAGGAGTTGAAGTTAATATTTCAAGCAAATACCCGAGTTGAGAGATATGAAGTCTCCAACAAGTTCTATAGCTAAAAGATGGAGGAAAATCGCTCAACTAGTGAGCATGTGCTCAGATTGTCTGGGTACTACAATCGCTTGATTCAAGTGGGAGTTAATCTTCCAGATAAAATAGTGATTGACATAATTCTCTAGTCACCATCACCAAGTTAGTAGAACTTCGTGATGAACTATGATATGCAAGGGATAACGGAAACGATTCCCAAGCTCTTCGTAATGCTGAAATTGACGAAGGTAGAAATCGAGAAAAACATCAAGTGTTGATGGTAGACAAGACCACTAGTTTCAAGAAAAGGGCAAAGGGAAGAAGGGGAACTTCAAGAAGAACAACAAGCAAGTTGCTGCTCAAGTGAAGAAGCCCAAGTCTGGTCCTAAGCCTGAGACTAAGTGCTTCTACTGCAAAGGGACTGGTCACTGGAAGCGGAACTACCCCAAGTATTTGGCGGATAAGAAGGATGGCAAAGTGTACAAAAGGTATATTTGGTATACATGTTATTGATGTGTACTTTACTAGTGTTTATAGCAAGCCCTAAGTATTTGATACTAGTTCAGTTGCTATGATCAGTAACTTGAAACGGGGGTTGCAGAATGAACAGAGACTAGTTAAGGGTGAAGTAACAATGTGTATTGGAAGTGGTTCCAAGATTGATATGATCATCATCGCACACTCCCTATACTTTCAGGATTAGTGTTGAAACTAAATAAGTGTTATTTGGTGTTTGCGTTGAGCATGAATATGATTTGATCATGTTTATTGCAATATGGTTGTTCATTTAAGTTATAGAACAATTGTTGTTCTATTTACATGAATGAAACCTTCTATGGTCATACACACCAACGAAAATGGTTTGTTGGATCTCGATCGTGGTGATACACATATTCATAATATTGAAGCCAAAAGATGCAAAGTTAATAATGATAGTGCAACTTATTTGTGGCACTGCCGTTTAAGTCATATTGGTGTAAAGCGCATGAAGAAACTCCATGCAGATGGGATTTTGGAATCACTTGATGCTTGCGAACCATGTCTATTGGGCAAGATGACTAAAACGCCGTTCTCCGGAACAATGGAGCAAGCAACAGATTTGTTGGAAATCATACATACTGATGCATGTGGTCCGATGAATATTAAGGCTTGCAGCGGGTATCATTATTCTCTGACCTTCACAGATGATTTGAGTAGATATGGGTATATCTACTTAATGAAATAGAAGTCTGAAATATTTGAAAAGTTCATATAATTTCAGAGTGAAGTAGAAAATCATCGTAAACAAGAAAATAAAATTTCTACGATCTGATCGTGGAGAAGAGTATTTGAGTTACGAGTTTGGTCTTCAGTTAAAACAATGTGAACTAGTTTCACTACTCACGCCACCTGGAACACCACAGCATAATCGTGTGTCCGAACGTCATAACCGTACTTTATTGGATATAGTGCAATCTATGATGTTTCTTACCGATTTACCACTATCGTTTTGGGGTTATGCATTAGAGACAACTGCATTCACATTAAATAGGGCACCATCTAAATCCGTTGAGACGACACTATATGAACTGTGGTTTAGCAAGAAACCAGAGTTGTCGTTTCTTAAAGTTTGGGGTTGTGATGCTTATATGAAAAAGTTTCATCCTAATAAGCTCAAACCCAAATCGGAGAAATGTGTCTTCATAGGATACCCAAAGGAGACAGTTGGGTACACCTTCTATCATAGATCCGAAGGCAAGACATTCATTGCCAAGAATGGATCCTTTCTAGAGAAGGAGTTTCTCTCAAAAGAAGTGAGTGGGAGGAAAGTAGAACTTGATAAGGTAATTGTACCTTCTCCCTTATTGGAAAGTAGTTCATCACAGAAATCTGTTCCTGTGACTACTACACCAATTAGTGAGGAAGCTAATGATGATCATGTAACTTCAGATCAAGTTACTACCGAATCTCGTAGGTAAACCAGAGTGAGATCCGCACTAGAGTGGTACGGTAATCCTGTTCTGGAAGTTATGTTACTAGACCATGACAAACTTGCGAACTATGAGGAAGCGATGATGAGCCCAGATTCCGCGAAATGGTTTGAGGCCATGAAATCTGAGATATGATCCATGTATGAGAACAAAGTATGGACTTTGATGGATTTGCCCGATGATCGGCAAGCCATAGAAAATAAATGGATCTTCAAGAGGAAGACGGACGCTGATAGTAGTGTTACTATCTACAAAGCTAGAATTGTCGCAAAAGGTTTTCGACAAGTTCAAGGTGTTGACTACGATGAGAGTTTCTCACTCGTATCTATGCTTAAGTCTGTCCGAATCATGTTAGCAATTGCCGCATTTTATGAAATCTGGCAAATGGATAAACAAAACTGCATTCCTCAATGGATTTATTAAAGAAGAATTGTATACGATGCAACTAGAAGGTTTTGTCGATCCTAAAGGTGTTAAGAAAATATGCAAGCTCCAGCGATCCATCTATGGACTGGTGCAAGCATCTTGGAGTTGGAATATACGCTTTGATAAGTTGATCAAAGCATATAGTTTTATACAGACTTGCGGTGAAGGCTGTATTTACAAGAAAGTGAGTGGGAGCACTACAACATTTCTGATAAGTATATGTAAATGACATTTGTTGATCGGAAATAATGTAGAATTATTCCGCGAAGCATAAAGGAGTATTTGAAAGAAGTTTTTCGAAGAAGGACCTCGGTGAAGCTGCTTACATATTAAGCATCAAGATCTATAGAGATAGATCAAGACGCTTGATAAGTTTTCAATGAGTACATACCTTGACAAGATTTTGAAGTAGTTCAAAATGGAACAGTCAAAGAAAGAGTTCTTGCCTATGTTACAAGGTGTGAAATTGAGTAAGACTCAAAACCCGACCATGGTAGAAGATAGAAAGAGAATGAAAGTCATTCCCTATGCCTTGGCCATAGGTTCTATAAAGTATGCCATGCTGTGTACCAGATCTATTGTATACCCTACACTGTGTTTAGCAAGGGAGTACAATAGTGATCTAGGAGTAGATCACTGGACAGCGGTCAAAATTATCCTTAGTGGAATAAGGATATGTTTCTCGATCATGGAGGTGACAAAAGGTTCGTCGTAAAGGGTTACGTCGATGCAAGTTTTGACACTAATCTAGATGACTCTAGGTCTCGGTCTAGATACATATTGAAAGTGGGAGCAATTAGCTAGAGTAGCTCCGTGCAGAGTATTGTTGACATAGAAATTTGCAAAATACTTACGGATCTGAATATGACAGACCAGTTGACTAAAATTATCTCACAAGCAAAACATGATCACACCTCAGTACTCTTTGGGTGTTAATCACATAGCGATGTGAACTAGATTACTGACTCTAGTAAACCCTTTTGCTGTTGGTCACATATCGATGTGAACTATGGGTGTTAATCACATGATGATGTGAACTATTGCTGTTAAATCACATGGCGATGTGAACTAGATTATTGACTCTAGTGCAAGTGGGAGACTGAAGGAAATATGCCCTAGAGGCAATAATAAAGTTATTATTTATTTCCTTATTTCATGATAAATGTTTATTATTCATGCTAGAATTGTATTAACCGGAAACATAATACATGTGTGAATACATAGACAAACAGAGTGTCACTAGTATGCCTCTACTTGACTAGCTTGTTAATCAAAGATGGTTATGTTTCCTAACCATGGACAAAGAGTTGTTATTTGATTAACGGGATCACATCATTAGTTGAATGATCTGATTGACATGACCCATTCCGTTAGCTTAGCACCCGATCGTTTAGTATGTTGCTATTGCTTTCTTCATGACTTATACATGTTCCTATGACTATGAGATTATGCAACTCCCGTTTACTGGAGGAACACTTTGTGTGCTACCAAATGTCACAACGTAACTGGGTGATTATAAAGGTGCTCTATAGGTGTCTCCAAAGGTACTGGTTGGGTTGGCGTATTTCGAGATTAGGATTTGTCACTCCGAGTGTCGGAGAGGTATCTCTGGGCCCTCTCGGTAATGCACATCACTTAAGCCTTGCAAGCAATGCAACTAATGAGTTAGTTGCGGGATGATGTATTACGGAACGAGTAAAGAGACTTGCCGGTAACGAGATTGAACTAGGTATTGGATACCGACGATCGAATCTCGGGCAAGTAACATACCGATGACAAAGGGAACAACGTATGTTGTTATGCGGTCTGACCGATAAAGATCTTCGTAGAAACAATATGGGCATCCAGGTCCCGCTATTGGTTATTGACCGGAGACGTGTCTCGGTCATGTCTACATTGTTCTCGAACCATAGGGTCCGCACGCTTAACGTTACGATGACAATTATTATGAGTTTATGTATTTTGATGTACCGAAGGTTGTTCGGAGTCCCGGATGTGATCATGGACATGACGAGGAGTCTCGAAATGGTCGAGACATAAAGATCGATATATTGGAAGCCTATATTTGGACATCGGAATCGTTCCGGGTGAAATCGGGATTTTACAGAAGTACCGGGGGGTTACCGGAACCCCCCCGGGGGTTATTGGGCCTACATGGGCCATAAGGGGGAAGAGGAGGGCCGGCCAGGGCAGGCCGCGCACCCCCTCCCACCTAGTCCGAATAGGACAAGGAAGGGGGGGGGCGGCGCCCCCCTTTCCTCTTCCCCTTCCCCCTTTCCTTCTCCAACAAGGCAAGAGGGGAGAGTCCTACTCCCGGTGGGAGTAGGACTCCTCCAGGTGCACCCCAAGGGGGCCGGCCGCACCTCCCCCTCCCTCCTTTATATATGGGGGCAGGGGGCACCCTAGGACACGCAAGTTGATCTTCGTGATCGTTCCTTAGCCGTGTGCGGTGCCCCCCTCCATGATATTACACCTCGGTCATATTGTAGCGGTGCTTAGGCGAAGCCCTGCGACGGTTGAACATCAAGATCGTCACCACGCCGTCGTGCTGACGGAACTCCTCCCCGAAGCTTTGCTGGATCGAAGCCCGGGGAGTGTCATCGAGCTGAACGTGTGCCAAGAACTCGGAGGTGCCGGAGTAACGGTACTTGGATTGGTTGGACCGGGAAGACGTACGACTACTTCCTCTACGTTGCGTTAACGCTTCCGCTTCGGTCTACGAGGGTACGTAGACAACACTTTCCCCTCTCGTTGCTATGCATCACCATGATCTTGCGTGTGCGTAGGAACTTTTTTTAAAATTACTACGTTCCCCAACAATCTCGTAGGGTGAAATGTTCCATGAGAGTTTCCCAAAGCAGACCTTTTTGTCCGTCGTCGACAAAAGTAACATCTGATCGTGGCTTTGCTGGCTCTCTCCATGCTTGAAGGGACATCGGTAGTTGGTCCTTCACAAGAACTCCGCACTGACAAATGAACATGTTCGCAATCTTCTTAGGCGCTAATGGTTTGCCATTAGGTTTGATGGCCTTGATATTGTACTTTACACCCTCCTTCAACTTTTTGTTCGGGCCTCGTTTCTTGTTGCCTGAAGATTTGCTCGATCCGGATGGCTGAAAGACGAAAGATCAATTCGTTAATATATCTTCAAGTCATTTAAAACATGTGATGATCACCATATGCCTGCTTATATAAATATATATACCTCGCCGGTCTTTGTTGTTTCAAGATCAACATTTTCTTCGTCATCATCATAATCATAGTTCATGACTTCATCAATTCGGTCGTCGCGATCGAATATCATATCACCCTCCCCGGTGTTGTTTAGAAATTCGGAGCCGTCATAATCTTCTTCATTCTGATCATCATCTGGCCCGCGAGGATGGTGTATGATATCGAACAGGGTCTCTTCTCCCTCTCTGCCGGTATTGTCCGCCATAGCTTTTATTTAACTAATCCAAAATAAATATAAAACAATTTAGTATTCAAATTACATCGTCTCGAATAATAGATATAATCTTGAATACATCGTCTCCAATAATATATAATCTCGAATACATCGTCTTGAATATTATATATCGAATACATCACTGGCTAGGTAGCTAATAAAGATTGAATACTCCAGAAGAATCTAGGCCACTCGCGGTTCCTGCGGCGCGGGCGGTGGACACCCAAAGAGAAGGAACCCTCACAGGATCATAGCTCAAGTGAGATCCCTGAAGAACCTGCCAAGTATTGGAGAACCTGCCGCCCTCTAACGCAACCATGTAGCGATGGACGTGCTCGTCCTCCTCCCTGACACGGCGACGTACCACCTCCGGCGGGGCCGGCTCCCTCCGCACTGAAAGTGGCCCACGCGAACGCCACCAAAGGAGATCAGGGTCGACGACGGGACCCGGGGCCGGGTTCCTCATCAAGCGGCGCGCCCCTCCAGGCAGCACCTCCTAGTGCCAGCCCGACGGAGCCCAGTCCTGGACATGGTTCAGCCGGACATCGTCGCGGAAGGGTCGACGTCGAGGATGCGGGCCGGGCATCGTCGAGAACAAATAGTACTATATGCCCGCAAAAAGTAACATTTTTTAATGATTGGATTTTGATAACTAAAATTTCTAACTTTTCTATATAACTAACATTTCTATAACATTTCTAACAATGCTATATAACTAACATTTCTAATATTTCAATAACTAAAAAACAGAAAAAATTATAACATTTCTATATAACTAACATTTGTATAACATTTCTAATATTTCTATAACTAAAAAAAGAAAAATTTCTAACTTTTTATAACTATTTCTATAACTAAAAAACAGAAAAATTTCTAACATTTCTATAAATATTTCTATAACTAAAAAACAGAAGAAAAAAATATATATATAACTAAAAAACAGAAAAACAAAGTGTATGTGTGTGTGTGTGTGCTCACCGGCGAGGCGAGAGGCGACGGGGGGCGGCGACGGGGACGGCGACGGGCGGCGATGACGAGGATGGCGACGACGGGGGCAGGGACGGGGCGGCGACGACGGGGACGGGGACGAGGCGGCGACGACGGGGACAGGGACGACGCGAGACGGGCCGTGCCGGGGCGGCGGTGACGACGAGCACGACGGGGACGGGGACGACGGGGCGGCGACGATGGGGACAGGGCGGCGACGATGGGGACGGGGCGGCGACGGGGGCGGCAACGAGGGATGTGGAGACGGGGGCGGCGGGCGACCGGGCAAAGGAGAAGAAGTAGATGAGAAACTGAATTTTTTGAAGTGTTTTGTTATATAGGATGGACCTTTAGTACCGGTTGGAGCCACCAACCGGTACTAAAGGCCTGTTTTGGCTAGGCCAAGCGGTGGGAAGCGCGCCCTCTTTAGTACCGGGTGGTGGCTCCAACCGGTACTAAAGGCCCCCCTTTAGTATCGGTTGGTGCCACGACCCGGTACTAAAGGGGGTGCGCTGGCGCAGGTGCGGTGCGGCAAGTTTAGTCCCACCTCGCTAGCCGAGGGGCGTCCGCACTGGTTTATAACCCCCCGTGCGGTAGCTCTCTCGAGCTCCTCTCCAAAGCAGGCCTACTGGGCCTACATGTTCTGTGCTGTCATGTGGGCCTACTGGGCCTTTGCGGGCCTGCATCCTGGCCCAACAACAGGTTGGGTTTCTAGTCGTACGCAGGCCGCTCTGGCCCAGTAAGCGGGCTTTTTTATTTTTTTATTTTTTTGCTTTATTTATTTTTGTTTTATTTATTTTTGAGTTGTTTTTTCTGTATTTAGAGTTTCTTTGTGAATATTTTTTGCTTTAGGTACAAAAAATTATAAACTTCCTGTTAGTGCCCGTAGTTTTCAAATTTGAATAGTTTAAATTTTGAATTATTTGAAATTAGTGTGAATCACTAGTTTGTGAATAACTTAACTTTAAAAATCAGTAAAGGCATGAAAGAATTTGTTTGCACATAAAATTCCTTCGTGTTTCAAATGCCAAAACACATAACTACCCTAACTATTACAGAGATTCCCTCCTGGGTGTGAAACACAGAAGAAAGTGATGATAGTGAAGCCGATCACATCCCAGATCTTTGGGTGTGAAACTTTTTCTTCGCGCGTGTCCCTTTGCGCCGTAACCATGGAAAATCTTCATCATTTAACGGGATGCTCGGGTCAATATTCACTGTGAATGGAGCAATTTCATCAAACTTTTCATAATGTTCTGACATGTCTGTCTTGTCATTACTCCCACGATGTTTCTCTTCCCAGAAAGAACTATGTGCCGCTTTGGCTCATCGTACGATGCATTCGCTTCCTTATCTTTTCTTTTTGTCGGCTTGGTAGACATGTCCTTCACATAGAAAACCTGTGCCACATCATTGGCTAGGACGAATGGTTCGTCTGCATACGCAAGATTGTTGAGATCCACTGTTGTCATTCCGTACTGCGGGTCTTCCGTTACCCCGCCTCGTGTCATATTGACCCATTTGCACCGAAACAAAGGGACCTTCAAACCACGTCGATAGTCAAGTTCCCATATGTCCTGTATATAACCATAATATGTTTCCTTTCCCGTCTTGGTTTCTGCATCAAAGCGGACACCACTGTTTTGGTTGGTGCTCTTCTTATCTTGGGCGATCGTGTAAAATGTATTACCATTTATCTCGTACCCTTTGAAAGTCATTATATTCGAGGATGGTAACTAGGACAACAAGTATAGGTCATCTTCAATAGAGGCGTCATGCATGGTACGTGTCTGCAACCAGCTGGCGAAACTCCTGGTTTGTTCACGTGTAATCCAGTCATCAGACCGCTCCGGGTGTTTGGAGCGTAGCAAATTCTTGTGTTCATCCATATACGGAGCCACCAAGGCGGAATTCTGTAGAACTGTGTAGTGTGCTTCAGTGAGAGAATGTCCGTCCATACATATTATTTGTTCCCCTCCTAGCGTGCCTTTTCCATCCAGTCTACCCTTATGCCGTGATTCAGGAACACCAATCGGCTTAAGGTCAGGAATAAAGTCAATACAAAACTCAATGACCTCCTCAATTTCATGGCCCTTGGAGATGCTTCCTTCTGGCCTAGCACGGTTATGAACATATTTCTTTAAGACTCCCATGAACCTCTCAAAGGGGAACATATTGTGTAGAAATACAGGACCCAAAACGTTAATCTCTTCACATAGGTGAACTAGGACATGTGTCATGATGTTGAAGAAGGATGGTGGGAACACCAACTCAAAACTGACAAGACATTGCACCAAATCATTCTCTAACCTTGGTATGATTTCTGGATCGATTACCTTCTGAGAGATTGCATTGAGAAATGCACATAGCTTCACAATGGCTAATCGAACGTTTTCCGGTAGAAGCCCCCTCAATGCAACCGTAAGCAGTTGCGTCATAATCACGTGGCAGTCATGAGACTTTAGGTTCTGGAACTTTTTCTCTGCTATGTTTATTATTCCCTTTATATTCGACGAGAAGCCAGACGGTACCTTCATACTGAGGAGGCATTCAAAGAAGATTTCCTTCTCTTCTTTGGTAAGAGCGTAGCTTGCATGACCCTAATGTATGTCGTATTTTCCGTGCATACGTTGCTGGTCCTCCCATGCCTCAGGTGTATCTTTTGTCTTCCCATACACGCCCAAGAAGCCAAGCAGGGTCACACAAAGATTCTTCGTCACGTGCATCACGTCGATTGCGGAGCGGACCTCTAGGTCTTTCCAATAGGGCAGGTCCCAAAATATAGATTTCTTCTTCCACATGGGTGCGCGTCCGTCAGCGTCATTCGGAACAGGTTGTCCACCAGGACCCTTTCCAAAGACCACCTTCAAATCCTTGACCATATCATATACATCAGCACCAGTACGGTGGCGAGGCTTCGTCCGGTGATCCGCCTCACCTTTGAAATGCTTGCCTTTCTTTCTTACGGGATGCCTGCTCGGAAGAAATCGACGATGTCCCAGGTACACATTCTTCTTACAATTAGCCAAATATATACTGTCGGTATCGTCCAAACAGTGCGTGCATGCGCGATATCCCTTGTTTGTCTGTCCTGAAAGGTTATTGAGAGCAGGCCAATCATTGATGGTCACGAACAGCAACGCCTTTAGGTCAAATTCTTACCCCATGTGCTCATCCCACGCACGTACACCTGTTCCATTCCACAGTTGTAAGAGTCCTTCAACTAATGGCCTTAGGTACACATCAATGTCGTTGCCGGGTTGCTTAGGGCCTTGGATGAGCACTGGCATCATAATGAACTTCCGCTTCATGCACAACCAAGGAGGAAGGCTATACAAACATAGAGTCACAGGCCAGGTGCTATGGTTGCTGCTCTGCTCCCCAAAAGGATTAATGCCATCTGTGCTTAGAACAAACCATACGTTCCTTGCGTCATCTGCAAACTCCTTCCTGTACTTTCTTTCGATTTTTCTCCACTACGATCCGTCAGCGGGTACTCTCAACTTTCCGTCTTTATTACGGTCTTCTCTGTGCCATCGCATCACCTTGGCATGCTCTTTGTTTTGGAACAAACGTTTCAACCGTGGTATTATAGGAGCATACCACATCACCTTGGCAGGAATCTTCTTCCTGGGGCGCTCGCCCTCGACATCACCAGGGCCATCGCGGCTGATCTTATAGTGCAATGCACCGCATACCGGGCAAGCGTTCAAATCCTCGTACTCACCGCGGTAGAGGATGCAATCATTAGGGCATGCATGTATCTTCTGCACCTCTAACCCTAGAGGGTAGACAGCCTTCTTTGCTTCGTACGTACTCTCGGGCAATTCCTTGTCCTTTGGAAGCATATTCTTTATCATTACCAGCTACTTTCCAAATCCCTTGTCAGATACACCATTCTCTGCCTTCCATTGCAGCAATTCCAGTGTGGTGCCCAGCTTTTTCTTGTCACCTACGCAATTCGGGTACAATTTTTTTTTGTGATCCTCTAACATGCGCTGCAACTTCTTCTTCTCCAAATCACTTGCGCAGTTTCTTTTTGCATCGGCAATGGACCGACCTAGATCATCAACGGGCTCATCTGATGCCTCTTCTTCAGCTTCTTCCCGCATTGCCGGCTCAGCTTGTTCCCCCATTGTTGTATCATCGTATTCTGGGAACCCATGGCCAGGATAGCTGTCGTCGTCCTCTTCTTCTTCATTTTCTTCCATCATAACCCCTCTTTCTCTGTGCTTGGTCCAAACATTATAGTGGGGCATGAAACCGGACTCAAACAGGTGGACGTGAATGGTTCTTGACGTAGAGCAATTGTGACCATTCTTCGGCCAGCACATGGACAAGGCATAAAACCATCCGCCCGCTTGTTTGCCTGAGCCGCAAGCAGAAAAGTTTGCACGCCATTAATGAACTCGGGAGAGCATCGGTCATCGTACATCCATTGCCGGCTCATCTTCAATACATAGCACCGAAAACACCAAATTAATACAATACATAAAGTTCATACAACACTTAAATGCAACAAACAAATAACTCTCTAGCTAAAGCATTTAAATGCAACAACAAATGCGATCAAGATCGCAACTAAGGTAACAATTGATCCAACAGCATAATGATACCAAGCCTCACTATCGATGGCATATTTTCTAATCTTTCTAATCTTCAAGCGCATTTTCTCCATCTTGATCTTGTGATCATCGACGACATCGGCAACATGCAACTCCAATTCCATCTTCTCCCCCTCAATTCTTTTCAATTTTTCTTTCAAGTACTCGTTTTCTCTTTCAACTAAATTTAACCTCTCGACAATAGGGTCGGTTGGAATTTCCGGTTCACATACCTCCTAGAAAAAATATCTATGTCAACTTGATGGGCATAATTTGTCATAAACACGAAATGCAACTAGTTTTAAAAGAGAATATACCACATCCGAATCATAACAAGGACGAGGGCCGACGGGGACGGATATCAAAACCATGGCACTATGTATAACAAACAACGTACGGGTAAGATAATTATACGAGTAACTATATATCCGAATCACACAAACATCATTTTTTATATAAAATTTCATGAACAAGAGGCTCACCACAAGGTGGTGCCGGCGACGGGACGGTGCGGGCGATCGATGGTGGTTACGACGGAGATTTAGAAGGCACTAAGTAAACCACACCTACATATGCAAACTAAGTGTTATTTTGACCTCAATTTGCATATAAATCAAATACTACCACATATAATTCCTCCCAAATTACTAAAACCCACAATTAATCACTATATAAACCAATGCAAGAGCTAATCTAGCAATGAGAGATGAAAGGACAAAGTTGCTAACCTTTGTGATCATTTGAATGGATGGGGGCCTGCAAATCTTGACAAATTTGGGGCAAATTTTGTGATGAACTCGAGAGGAGAAGGGAAGAACAAAGGAGAGGGAGAGGGAAAAGGGGGAAGAACAGAGTGCGGGTGGACGAAGGGTTTATATAGGATGATCTATAGTGCCGGTTCGTGTCACGAACCGGTACTAAAGGTGCTGGAGGGGCCCCACTCTGACTACATCCTGCCACCACACTCTTTAGTACCGGTTCGTGGCACGAACCAGTGCTAAAGGTTCGCCACGAACCGGTACTAAAGAGCTCCTCCCGCCTAGCCGTTGGAACCGACACTAATGGACACATTAGTGCCGGTTCTGTTACAAACCGGGACTAATGTGTCTCACATTTGACCCTTTTTCTACAAGTGGTAGGCAGTCTCCTTTTATGAGCAGTTTGAACCATCTCCGCTGCCATGACGAAGTTTTCCACTATAGATCTGCCTTGCAAAAAACCTGATTGCATGGGGTGAACAAGGTCCGACACTCTTTTCTGCAATCTGTTTGTCAAAACTTTGGAATCCAGCTTTGGTGCGCTGTGCACAAGCGACATGGGCCTGTAGTATCTCATTTCCAAAGGCGTGTCCTTCTTCGGCAGCAGAGTAATATAAGCCGTGTTGATCCCCTTGAGAGACAGAGAGTTGTCGTGGAATTCTGCCAGAAAGGCAAGCAGATCATTTTTCAGAAGAGGCAAGAAAGACTTGTAGAACTCATTCGTGAAACCATCTGACCCAGGGCTCTTGTTGTTTGGGGCCCTTGTGATGGCCTGCACCACTTCAGTCTAGGAGAAACTGTCGGTAAGCTCCGAAAGGTCAACTGTGTTGTACAGATCGGAAAGTTGGATCGTTGGCAAGGAGGGAGCAGGTTGACCAAACATGTCTTTGAAATATTGTGTTGCAATGCTAAGCTTCTGATAGTTCTGGTAGTGCAGCATGCCATCGTGCGAGAGAACTTTGACCTTATTGTGTCTGTGCTGGGAGTTTGCAGCCGCATGGAAGAAATTGCAATTTTCATCCCCGCTGACACACCATCTTAGCTTCGCCCGTCGATGCCACATTGCCACCTGCCATAGAATGAGCTGCTCGGCTTTAGCCGTGGCGGCCTCCCGGAGCACGGCTTCCATCACCGTCAGGCTCCGCTTTTCCTCCACAGCCTGTAGGAAACTTACAACATGCTTATTGTTGGCCAGCAGCAACTTGAGGCTGGACTTGCGTTGACACCATTGCCGCAAGGCAGCCCTGGTTCATCTCATCTTGAAGCTTAGCAGAGAGGCTAAGGAGTTGAACTCCCTGTGACCCCATGTCTAGCAGTCTTCAGTTATATTCCTGGCTTCGGGCATGTCAAGCCAGTGGTTTTCGAACCTGAACAACTTGCTCTTGGGCGTATCAACACTGAATAGAAACAAGATTGGCGCGTGGTCGGAGGTGACAGCAGGCACACATGTGGCAGAAGATTGCAGAAAACTCAGATTCCATGTGGCATTAACCATGACACGATCAAGCCTGGCAAGTGTAGGAGAACTTATCTTATTGGACCAAGTGAAGAGACGGTTATCCAGCTGAATGTCATCCAACCCTAGCTCTTTGATCCAAGAATTAAACATGTCCATGAGGCTCCAGTTGATGCGGCCGCAGGATTTCTCATGGGCGAAGCGGTACATGTTGAAATCACCCATGACCACCCAAGGGGTTGCTTCATCAGCTGCAATGTTGTTGATTGCTTCAAAGAAAGCTGGCCTCTCCTCATGTACACAAGGCGCGTAGATGGCAGTGAGCAGAAAAGAAGTGGCATCAGCAGTCGAGCTCATCTTGAGAGTGACATGGTGGCGATGCGTGTCAATGATCTGACCCAGAACACACGAAGTGTCCCAGGCGACCAAGATCCCACCAGAAGTCCCTGAAGAAGGAGTAACAACTTGGCCTTGAAAGGACGCAAGCAGATAATACTGAGGCAGCAAGAGGTTATAGCATCCTGAACCAACGAACATTTATCATCATCGCCAAGGCCGCGCACGTTCCAGTTTAAAATCTTCATGGGGAAACACGGAGCACACAACCCAGAAAGCATGGAACATTCGTAGCTTGGCAAGACATGGAACATGATAGGATAACTTGAAAGAAGACACGATACAAACTTGGACTCGAGCTAGCGAACCCGCTTAGCATGCTACTAGCGATGAGCAGGCTAAAACAGAAGCTAACATGAAAAAGATAAACTGCGCAGAGCGCTGAGGCTAACCTGAACTGAGAAAGCGAGAACAACATGGCAAAGACAGACAGCAAACTAAGCACTAAGGTTTCCCTACGCATCAGGACCAGAGAGGACACGCACAGAAGATGCAGACGAGAAGCTGTCGGCGGCGGAGCCCGAAGAGGCAGAGGACGCCGCACGACTGTTGACTTGGTCGAGGATGGCCGCGGCATTGAGATCGCAAACCGCGGCAATCTGCTTCAGTTTGCCCCTGATAAGTGGAGACGGAGTCGACAACAGGGGCAGCTCAAGGAGACCAGCAATCGCCGCCATCTTGGATTTCTTGCGGCGAGCGAACGAAGAGCCGGAACGGCGGGAGGGGCCCGTGCCCGAGGCCGAGCCCGCCGCCGCCGCCTTGCACTTGGAAGTGCGCTCCACCGAGCCCAGACGCTCGCCGTCGTAGGCCTGCCTGAGGCGCTGGCTGTGCCGCGCAAAGAGGTGGCCCTCATCAGCAGAAGGCGCGACCACAAACCCAGCGACCTCGCCCGGATCGCCACCTTGGACAGGCTCCAGATTCAGATCGAGCGCAGCAGAGGCCAGGCCGCGCTAGCCCGCATCGTCGCCTCGAAGGGGGGGGAACAGCTGCAGCGTAGGCGGCGAAGAGAGGAGCTCGCCGACCGCAGGGCCATGCGGGGGATCCCGGCAGCTGCAGAAAACAGTGGCGACATGGGGAGGGAGCGCAGCGCACGCACCGTGCCTGAGGTCAGTCACCACAACAGGGGAAACCTGGCCATAAGGCAGAATGCCAGGCTCGGGCGTGGGGTTGCGGTTGGCAGACCGCGAACAGATGGGCCGAGAAGTCAGGATCTGGTGGGCTTTAAGGTGGGCCTGGGCCGGGAAGTTGGCAGCAGCTGGCAGAAGCTGGTTCTCCACAGAAGAGATGGAGGGGCCGATGGCAGGGAGGAGGCTGGAAGGCACATTGGGCTTGGAAGGGTATTTGCACTCCACCGACGGGAGCAGAGGCAGAGTGCAAGAGCAAAGGCTGCCGTCGAGCAGTTTGGGCCAGAATTTGAACAAGAGTGAGCGGCAGCTTTCCCGCGTCAGCTCCTCAGAAGAGTAGTTGAAGCACGGGAAGTAGCTGAAACGTCTCCAACGTATCTATAATTTTTGATTGCTCCATGCTATATTATCTACTGTTTTGGACCATATTGGGCTTTATTTTACACTTTTATATTACTTTTGGGATTAACCTATTAACCGGAGGCCCAGCCTAGAATTGCTGTTTTTTTGCCTATTTCAGTGTTTCGAAGAAACGGAATATCAAACGGAGTCCAAACGGAATGAAACCTTCGAGAACGTGATTTTCTCACAGAATATGACCCAGGAGACTTGGACCCCACGTCAAGAAAGAAGGGAGGCGGCCACGAGCCCCCTACCTCGTGGGCCCCCCTTTGCTCCACCGACGTACTCCTTCCTCCTATATATACCTACGTACCCCCAAATGATCAGATACGGAGCCAAAAACCTAATTCCACCGCCGCAACCTTCTGTGCCCACGAGATCCCATCTTGGGGCATGTTCCGGAGCTCCGCCGGAGAGGGCATCCACCACGGAGGGCTTCTACATCATCATAGCCCCTCCGATGAAGTCTGAGTAGTTTACCTCAGACTTTCGGGTCCACAGTTAGTAGCTAGATGGCTTCTTCTCTCTTTTTGGATCTCAATACAATGTTCTCCCCCTCTCTCGTGGAGATCTATTCGATGTAATCTTGTTTTTGCAGTGTGTTTATTGAGACCGATGAATTGTGGGTTTATGATCAAGATTATCTATGAACAATATTTGAATCTTCTCTGAATTCTTTTATGTATGATTGGTTATCTTTGCAAGTCTCTTCGAATTATCAGTTTGGTTTGGCCTACTAGATTGGTTTTTCTTGCAATGGGAGAAGTGCTTAGCTTTGGGTTCAATCTTGCGGTGTCCTTTCCTAGTGACAGTAGGGGCAGCAAGGCACGTATTGTATTGTTGCCATCGAGGATAACAAGATGGGGGTTTTATCATATTGCATGAATTTATCCCTCTACATCATGTCATCTTGCTTAAGGCGTTACTCTGTTTTCTTGAACTTAATACTCTAGATGCATGCTGGATAGCGGTCGGTGAGTGGAGTAATAGTAGTAGATGCAGGCAGGAGTCGGTCTACTTGTCTCGGACGTGATGCCTATATACATGATCATACCTAGATATTCTCATAACTATGCTCAATTCTGTCAATTGCTCAACAGTAATTTGTTCACCCACCGTAGAATACTTATGCTCTTGAGAGAAGCCACTAGTGAAATCTATGGCCCCCGGGTCTATTCTCATCATATCAATCTTCCATCACTTTATTATTGCTTTGCTTTTTACTTTGCCCTTTTATTTTACTTTGCATCTTTATACCAAAAATACCAAAAATATTATCTATCATCTCTATCAGATCTCACTCTCGTAAGTGACCGTGAAGGGATTAACAACCCCTAATCGCGTTGGTTGCGTTGAGCTATTTGTTTTGTGTAGGTACGAGGGACTCGCGCGTAGCCTCCTACTGGATTGATACCTTAGTTCTCAAAAAACTAAGTGAAATACTTACTCTACTCTGCTGCATCACCCTTTCCTCTTCAAGGAAATCCAACGCAGTGCTCAAGAGGTAGCAGAAAGATTTCTGGCGCCGTTGCCGAGGAGGCTCACGCAAGGTCAAGTCAAGATTTGGACTCCCGACAGCGAGCCATTTCTGGCGCCGTTGCCGGGGAGTCTACGCAAAAGTCAACATACCAAGTACCCATCACAATTCCTTATCTCTCGCATTACATTATTTGTCATTTGCCTCTCGTTTTTCTCTCCCCCACTCCACCCTTGCCGTTTTATTCGCCCTCTCTCTCTTTTCCGTTCGCCTCTTTTTTTGCTTGCTTCTTGTTTGCTCGTGTTGCCATGTGCCTTCTATATGCTTGCATCTTCGCTTGCTCAAAATCTATTGACATGGATGCACTTAAAGTGTTATACTTGGATCATCTTCGATCCTTATGCGCTCGTGCTGAAACCCCAACTAGCCTAGTTGATGGGAAATCTTTAGATGAGCATGCTCATTTTGTGCGTCATCGTTTATCTGAAAAAGGGAAGCTATTATGGTATCATATAAATAGTTTGCTATGCTATGCTTGGAACCTTTGTGAAATTTGTAATTTTACTTGTTGCTCTAAGAACCCTAAAAACACCTTCCCTACCTATGTGAGTTCAATGGTAATGAAATCTTATCTTCTTATGCAAAGGGTGTTTATAGTTACTATGATATCGAACAAATTGAAGAATTTGTCGTTTTTAAGGGTGCTCATGAAGTTGCTTATTTGATTGAAAAGTATGATTTTACTCTCAAGAAATCTGAAAATTCCATCATACTTAATTATTGCAATGAAAACTTTGCTCATAATGTCTATGTCCAAGAACTTATTGAAAGAGTGATCGTTGCTTCGGAAGAAAATAATGATATGCTTGAATCTATAGATAATTGTGATTCCGATGATTTGATTGATTTATCCCTGGATGAACATGATGCTTGCTATTCTTGTGGTCATGATGCCAATATTTATGAAGATGAATTTGCTATAGTTCCGTATGTTAAACATGAGACCGTTGCTATTGCACCCATACTTGATAGTTCCTTCGATAAAAAGCATGATTGCAATGATTTTACCATAAATTCTCTTGATGTCAGTTGTGCTAATAATATGCAAAACCCTAAGCTTGGGGATGCTAGTTTTGCTATGTCTACTACTTGTTGCAATGATCATGATTGGGGTGATTCTTCTTATGATCTTGAAATTTTATTTAAGCCCCATGATGAATATGAGATTGATAATAGTGTTTGCAATATTATTGAAAGTGGGTTTGGAAGAGTGTCAACTTTAGATCCCACATATTTGGAGTATGTTCAATCTTATGATATTTTTGATAAAAGTGGGTTTGGAGAGGTCATGACTCTAGTTAATGTTAATCCCACTATCTTAGAAGAGTGTCAACTTTGCATGCATGTGGATTGTGTTGAGAATATTTTATGTGTTAGCTATTTTTTTGAATTTTCTTATGATTCCACATGTAATTACTATGAGAGAGGAAAATATTATTATAAAAAATTTCATGTTAATAAATTACCTCTCGTTATGTTGAAATTGCTATTGTTTCTTTCCGCTTTCTTGCATATGCTAGCTTTTGCTTGCCTTGATAATTTGTTTGCCTATAAGATGCCTATGCATAGGAAGTATGTTAGACTTAGATGTGTTTATCATGTGTTTCACGATGCGCTCTTTGCGCTTCAATTCTTGTCTTTCTTGTGAGCATCATTAAAATTATCAATACATAGCTAGGGACGTTGAACGATAGCGCTTGTTGGGAGGCAACCCAACTTTATTTTTAGTTTTTTTTTGCTTCTGTTTAGGAATAAATAATCTATCTACTTTCTTTTTAGATGCGGTTTTATGTTTTAATTAGTGTTTGTGCCAAGTTAAACCTATAGGATCTTCTTGGATGATAGTTATTTGATCTTGCTGTAATTTCCAAAAACTTTCTGTTCACGAAGAAAATTGTTAAAAATCTCCAGAACGTGATAAAATAGTGATTCCAATTGCTTATGATCAATAAACACATTTCCTAGGTCGTCCTATTTTGGCTGATTTTTTGGAGTTCCAGAAGTTTGCGTTAGCTACAGATTACTACAGACTATTCTGTTTTTGACAAATTCTGTTTTTTGTGTGTTGTTTGCTTATTTTGATGAGTCTATAGCTAGTAAATAGTTTATAAACCATAGAGAAGTTGTAATACATTAGGTTTGACACCAATATAAATAAAGAATGAGTTCATTACAGTACCTTGAAGTGGTCTTTTTTTCTTTCGTAAACGGAGCTCACGAGATTTCTGTTGAGTTTTGTGTTGTGAAGTTTTCAAATTTTGGGTGAAATCTTTTGATGGGTTATGTAATGATGACCCACAAGTATAGGGGATCTATCGTAGTACTTTCGATAAGTAAGAGTGTCGAACCCAACGAGGAGCAGAAGGAAATGATAAGCGGTTTTTAGCAAGGTATTCTCTGCAAGTACTGAAATAAGTGGTAACAGATAGTTTTGTGATAAGATAATTTGTAACGAGCAACAAGTAACAAAAGTAAATAAAGTGCAGCAAGGTGGCCCAATCCTTTTTGTAGCAAAGGACAAGCCTGGACAAACTCTTATATAAGAAAAAGCGCTCCCGAGGACACATGGGAATATCGTCAAGCTAGTTTTCATCACGTTCATATGATTCGCGTTCGGTTATTTGATAATTTGATATGTGGGTGGACCGGTGCTTGGGTGCTGCTCTTACTTGAACAAGCATCCCACTTATGATTAATCTCTATGGCAAGCATCCACAACTACAACAAAAGTACTAAGGTAAACCTAACCATAGTATGAAACATATGGATCCAAATCAGCCCCTTACGAAGCAACGCATAAACTAGGGTTTAAGCTTCTGTCACTCTAGCAACCCATCATCTACTTATTACTTCCCAATGCCTTCCTCTAGGCCCAAATAATGGTGAAGTTTTATGTAGTCGACGTTCACATAACACCACTAGAGGCTAGACAACATACATGATACATCTCATCAAAATATCGAACGAATACCAAATTCACATGACTACTAATAGCAAGACTTCTCCCGTGTCCTCAGGAACAAACGTAACTACTCACAAAGCATATTCATGTTCATAATCAGAGGGGTAATAATATGCATAAAGGATCTGAACATATGATCTTCCACCAAGTAAACCAACTAGCATCAACTACAAGGAGTAATCAACACTATTAGCAACCTACTAGTACCAATCCCGGACTTGGAGACAAGAATTGGGTACAAGAGATGAACTAGGGTTTTGAGATGAGATGGTGCTGCTGAAGATGTTGATGGAGATTGCCCTCTCCTGATGAGAGGAGCGTTGGTGATGACGATGGCGATGATTTCCCCCTCCCGGAGGGAAGTTTCCCCGGCAGAACAGCTCTGCCGGAGCCCTAGATTGGTTTCGCCAAGGTTCCGCCTCGTGGCGGCGGAGTCTCATCCCGAAAGGTTGCTTCTCAATTTTTCCTCGATGAAAGACCTCATATAGCAGAAGATGGGCATCGGAGGGCCAACAGGGGGCCCACGAGGTAGGGGGGCGCGCCTAGGGGGTAGGGCGCGCCCCCACCCTCATGGCCAGGTGGGGCCCCCTCTGGTGAACTTCTTCCGCTCAATATTTTTTATATATTCTGAAAATCACTTCCGTGGAGTTTCAGGACTTTTGGAGTTGCGCAGAATAGGTCTCTAATATTTGCTCCTTTTCCAGCTTAGAATTCCAGCTGCCGGCATTCTCCCTCCTTATGTAAACCTTGTAAAATAAGAGAGAATAGCCATAAGTATTGTGACATAATGTGAAATAACAGCCCATAATGCAATAAATATTGATATAAAAGCATGATGCAAAATGGATGTATCAACTCCCCCAAGCTTAGACCTCCCTTGTCCTCAAGCGAAAGCCGATAACGATAAATATGTCCCCATGTTTAGAGGTAGAGTTGTCGATAAAAATAAAATACGGGTATGAGGGCATCATGATTATTCTCATAACAGCAACATATATGGATATTGTCATATGATTACTTATGTTCAAGTGATGATCTATTCACAATGCAAAAAGTACGAATCAGAAACTTTATTGAGAACCAACAAACTATAATCTCAGTCATTGAAGCAATTGCAATTTATCATAACATCAGAAAGAGTCTATGTCAGAGCTTAAAAGCAAGTCCACATACTCAACTATCATCTAGTCCTTCATAATTGCTAACACTCACGCAATACTTGTGGTTACGGAGTTTTAATCAAACACAGAGAAAGATAGGGGCTTATAGTTTCGCCCCACAACCTTTTACCTAAAGGGTAATGTCAACAATAATAACTTATGCTCCCCTACATCCAATTAGGTACATATATCAGGATCTTTCCAACATACTGTGTTTGCCAAAGGATAAAATGAAAAAGGAAAGGTGAAGATCACCATGACTCTTGCATAAGGTAGAAGATAATAGTAATAGATAGGCCCTTCGCAGAGGGAAGCAGAGGTTGCCATGCGCTTTTGGTTGGATGCATAAAATCTTAATGCAAAAGAACGTCACTTTATATTGCCCCTTGTGATATGAACCTTTATTATGCAGTCCGTCGCTTTTATTACTTCCACATCACAAGATCGTATAAAGCTTATTTCTCCCACACCAATCAATCATACATATTTAGAGCAATTTTTATTGCTTTGCACCGATGACAACTTACTTGAAGGACCTTACTCAATCCATAGGTAGATATGGTGGACTCTCATGGCAAAACTAGTTTAAGGGTTTTGGAAGCACAAGTAGTATCTCTACTTAGTGCTGAGAATTTAGCTAGCATGAGGGGGAAAGGCAAGCTCAACATGTTGGAGGATCCATGACAACATACTTTATCTCAGACATAAGAAAACATAACCCATTACGTTGTCTTCCTTGTCCAACATCAACTCTTTAGCATGTCATATTTTAATGAGTGCTACCAATCATAAAGGATGTCAATAATAGTATATTTATATGTGAGACCTCTCTTTCCTTATTACTTCCTATTAATTGCAACAATGACCAAAGCTATGTCTGCCAACTCCCAACAACTTTTAATCATCATACTCTTTCTATGTGAAGTCATTACTCTCAATAAGATCAATATGAACTTTTGTTTCTTTTTATTCTTTTTTCTTTTCTTTTATCCACTCAAGATCATAGCAAAAAAAATCAAGCCCTTGACTCAACACTAATCTTTATTATATAGATCACGAACTCGATTACATAGAGAGATCAAAAAGCAAAAACTCAAAACTAGATCATGCCACAAACTTTATTCTACTAGATCAAGATACTACTAATAGGATTGAACTAAGAAAAACAGTAAAGATAGGAGTTTGATGGTGATACGATACTGGGGCACCTCCCCCAAGCTTGGCAGTTGCCAAGGGGAGTGCCCATACCCATGTGGTTATGTCTCCTTGGTTGGTGAAGAAGGTGGAGGTGACGGATAGTCGCACATCGAGCGTAAGAGGTCCTCCAGCTTGCGGATAATGCCCTTGAGTGCAACAATATGCTCCTTCAACAAAATATTTTCACTTGTGAGATACTTGTTTTGAATACGAGTTAACTCAATCATCTTGAAAGCTTCGATCTCAGTTGGGGTAAGAAGATTGTGATCAAGTTGAAGGATGTCTTCTGCTGCCGGAGCTTGGTTCTCCATGGCCTTCTTGATCCCTTCATCCTTGTTGGTCTCCATGGGTTCTTCCCTCTTCAGCTCTATCTTCATTAGCCAAGCATCGTTGTCACCATTGTTGGAGGAGGGGGACGACATGGTGCCTGGCCTCGACAACCCTGACAGAGAACAGCTCAAAACAAGAACAAATGATAATTGTGTGATACAGGAGTCAAAACCTTCGGGAGAATATATAACGAATTTTTATCGACCAAAATACGTATCGTGCAAGAAAACGAAGTCCGGAAGGCACACGAGGTGCTCACGAGGTAGGGGGCGCGCCCAGGGGGGTAGGGCACGCCCTCCACCCTCGTGGGGCCCTCGTGTCCTTCCCGGACTGCTACTTATTTTTCTATT
Organism: Aegilops umbellulata; assembly: GCA_032464435.1. Classification (NCBI taxonomy): domain Eukaryota; kingdom Viridiplantae; phylum Streptophyta; class Magnoliopsida; order Poales; family Poaceae; genus Aegilops; species Aegilops umbellulata. The sequence continues at coordinate 387,335,464 of CP136057.1, read as the reverse complement.
TTTCTAAATATTCCAAAACGGAGAAATATTGCCTTAAAAATTGTTCTAGAGTTGGTTTACTTACCGTACCACATACCTATTCCTTTTCGAAGTCTGAAACGTTCTAGAAAGTGTCCCTTATGTATTCCTCCGGGGTTGCGGTTTCAATAACATTGGTTTCAACATTTATAGGATTACCTGAGATATAATGTTTGATTGTTTGACCGTTTACCACCTTCGGATTTGTACCTTCGAAGTTGTTGATCTTTATGGCACCGGAACGATAGACCTCCTCGATAATTTAGGGGCATTCCCATTTAGAGAGAAGTTTTCCTGCAAAAAATCTTAAATGAGAGTTGTATAGCAATACATAATCACCTACATTAAACTCATGCTTTTGTATTCTTTTGTCATACCATCTTTTAACTTTTTCTTTAAACAACTTGGCATTTTCATAAGCTTGGGTTCTCCATTCATCAAGTGAGCTAGTATCAAATAACCTCTTTTCACCGGCAAGTTTGAAATCATAGTTGAGCTCTTTAATAGCCCAATATGCCTTATGTTCTAGTTCGAGAGGTAAGTGACATGCTTTTCCATAAACCATTTTATACGGAGACATACCCATAGGATTTTTATATGCAGTTCTATAGGCCCATAATGCATCGTCAAGTTTCTTGGACCAATTCTTTGTAGATCTATTGACAGTCTTTTGCAAAATTAATTTGAGCTCTCTGTTGCTCAATTCTACTTGACCACTAGACTGTGGGTGATAGGGAGATGCAATTCTATGATTAACGTCATACTTAGCAAGCATTTTACGGAAAGCACCATGAATAAAGTGTGAACCACCATCAGTCACTAAATATGTAGGGACTCCAAACCTCGGAAAAATAACTTCTTTAAGCATTTTAATAGAAGTGTTATGATCAGCACTACTAGTTGGAATAGCTTCTACCCACTTAGTAACATAATCAACAGCAACTAATATATATGTATATCCATTAGAGGCAGGAAAAGGTCCCATATAATCAAAGCCCCAAACATCAAATGGTTCCATAACAAGTGAATAATTCATAGGCATTTCTTGACGTCTACTAATATTACCAATTATTTGACATTCATCACAAGATAAGACAAACTTACGGGCATCCTTGAAGAGAGTAGGCCAATAGAAACCAGATTGCAATACCTTATGTGCAGTTCTATCTCCAACGTGGTGTCCTCCATAAGCTTCGGAGTGACACCTGCGTAGGATCTGTTCCTGTTCATGCTCAGGTACACAACGTCTAATAACACCATCTACTCCTTCTTTATAAAGATGTGGGTCATCCCAGAAGTAATGTCTCAAATCATAGAAAAACTTTTTCTTTTGCTGGTATGTGAAACTAGGTGGTATAAATTTAGCAACAATGTAATTAGCATAATCAGCATACCAAGGAGTACTACGAGATGTATTTATGACATTTAATTGCTCATCAGAAAAGCTATCATCAATAGGTAGTGGGTCATCAAGAACATTTTCTAACCTAGACAAGTTGTCTGCAACGGGGTTCTCAGCTCCCTTTCTATCAACAATATGTAAATCAAATTCTTGTAGCAGGAGAACCCATCTAATAAGTCTAGGTTTAGCATCTTTCTTTTCCATCAAGTATTTAATAGCAGCATGATCAGTGTGAATAGTTACTTTAGAATCAACAATATAAGGTCTAAACTTATCACAAGCAAATACAACTGCTAAGAGTTGTTTTTCAGTAGTGGCATAATTTCTTTGGGCATTGTCTAGAGTCTTACTAGCATAATGAATAACATTTAATTTCTTATCAACTCTTTGCCCTAGAACAATACCTACAGCATAATCACTAGCATCACACATAATTTCAAAGGGTAGATTCCAATCAGGTGGCTGAACAATAGGTGCAGAGATCAATGCTTTCTTAAGTATTCCAAATGCTTCTACACAATCATCATCAAAGACAAACGGTATATCTTTTTGTAATAAATTAGTCAGAGGCCGAGAAATTTTTGAGAAGTCCTTAATGAACCTCCTATAAAATCCGGCGTGACCAAGGAAACTTCTTATACCTTTGATGTCCTTGGGACATGGCATCTTTTCAATAGCATCAACCTTGGCTTTATCAACTTCAATACCTCTTTCAGAAACTTTATGCCCCAAGACAATACCTTCATTAACCATAAAGTGGCACTTTTCCCAATTCAAGACAAGATTAGTTTCTTCAGATCTCTGCAAAACTCGATCAAGATTGCTCAAGCAATCATCAAAAGAAGATCCATAGACGGAAAAGTCGTCCATGAAAACCTCGCAAATCTTTTCACAGAAGTCAGAGAATATAGCCATCATGCATCTTTGAAAGGTAGCAAGTGCATTACATAAACCAAAAGGCATACATCTATAAGCAAAATTACCAAAAGGGCAAGTAAAAGTGGTCTTTGATTGATCTTTAGCTGACACAGGTATTTGAGAGAAACCAGAATAACCAGCTAGAAAGCAATAGTGTGTATGTTTGCATAATCTTTCTAGCATTTGATCAATAAAAGGTAAGGGGTAATGATCTTTCTTAGTAGCCTTATTTAATTTGCGGAAATCAATTACCATCCTATAACCTATAATAATTCTTTGTGGAATCAATTCATCTTTATCATTAGGAACAACAGTAATACCTCCATTCTTAGGGACACAATGAACATGACTTACCCACTGACTATCAGCAACGGGATAAATTATACCTGCCTCTAGAAGCTTTAGTATTTCTTTTCTTACCACTTCTTTCATTTTAGGATTCAGGCGTCGTTGAGGATCACGAACTGGTTTGGCATCTGCTTCCAAGTTTATTTTATGTTGACATAGAGTGGGACTAATGCCCTTAAGATCATCAAGAGTATATCCAATAGCAGCGCAGTGCTTCTTCAGAGTTTTTAATAATCTTTCTTCTTCATGCTCTGAAAGGTTAGCACTAATAATAACAGGATATATCTTCTTTTCATCAAGATAAGCATATTTAAGATTATCAGGCAACGGTTTAAGCTCAAACACGGGATCACCCTTAGGTGGAGGAGGATCCCCTAAGATTTCAACAGGCAAACTATGTTTCAGAATAGGTTCCTATTTAAAGAATACTTCATCTATTTCCCTTCTTTCATCCATAAACATATCATTTTCATGGTCTAGCAAATATTGTTCTAAAGGATCACTAGGAGGTACGGCAATGGAAGCAAGACCAATAATTTCATCCTTACTAGGCAATTCTTCTTCACGGTGTTGTTTACTAAATTTAGAGAAATTGAACTCATGAATTATATCATCCAAGCCAAAAGTAACAACATACTTTTCGCAGTCTATCTTAGCATTGACAGTGTTCAAGAAGGGTCTACCAAATATAATGGGACAAAATCTATCTTGTGGGGAACCAAGAACAAGAAAATCAGCAGGATATTTAGTTTTCCCACACAAGACTTCAACATCTCTAACAATTCCCACTGCTGATATAGTATCTCTATTGGCAAGTTTAATTGTAACATCAATATCTTCCAACTCAGCAGGTGCAATTTCATGCTTGATTTCTTCATATAAGGTAATAAGTATAACACTAGCACTAGCACCCATATCACATAATCCATGATAACAATGATCTCCTATTTTAACAGAAATAACAGGCACGCCTACCACATGTCTATGTTTATCTTTAGCACAAGGTTTAGCAATTCTAGCAGTTTCACCGCAGAACTGAATAACATGCCCATAAATATTATCAGCCAAGAGATCTTTAACAATAGCAACATTAGGTTCAACTTTAACTTGCTCAGGAGGTGTATAAGTTCTAATATTGCTTTTACGAACCATAGTTGAAGCTTTAGCATGATCCTTTATTCTAACAGGGAAAGATGGTTTCTCAACATAAGAAGTAGGAACAATAGGATCATTATAGGTGACAGTCTTTTCTTCAACTTTAATTGGTGTAACTACTTTTACTTCTATGGGAGGGTGGTATTTAAACCACTTCTCCTTAGGGAGATCAACATAAGTAGCAAAAGATTCACAGAAAGAAGCTACTATCTCAGAGTCAAGTCCATATTTAGTGCTAAACTTACGGAAAATATCGGTATCCATAAAAGATTTAACACAATCAAACTTAGGTGTCATACCTGACTCCTTACCTTCGTCGAGATCCCAATCTTCAGAGTTGCGTTTAATTCTATCCAATAAATCCCATTTAAATTCAATAGTCTTCATCATAAAAGAGCCAGCACAAGAAGTATCGAGCATGGTGCAATTGTTTTCAGAAAGCAGAGCATAAAAGTTTTGAATAATTGTTTCTCTTGGGAGCTCATGATTGGGGCATGAATATAACATTGATTTAAGCCTCCCCCAAGCTTGAGCGATGCTTTCTCCTTAGCGAGGCCAAAAGTTATATATATAATTGCGATCACGATGAACAAGATGCATAGGATAATACATTTGAAGGAATTCCAATTTCAATCTTCTATAGTTCCATGATCTCGTATCATCACATAGCCTATACCATGTCAACGCATCTCCCTTCAAAGATAAAGGGAAAACCTTCTTCTTAGCAACATCATCGGGTATACCTGCAAGCTTAAATAATCCACAAACTTCATCCACATATATTAGGTGATCATCAAAATGCTTTGTTCCATCTGCTGAAAAAGGATTAGCTAGCAGTTTTTTTATCATACCTGAAGGAAATTCAAAGGGAACATTTTCATATTCAATAGGTTCAGTAGGTTGAGGAGCAACTCTTTGCTCTACTGGTCGGGGTGAAGATACCCCGAACAAGCCCCTCAAAGGATTACTTTCCATAGTAACAAGTGACAGTAAATTTCAGCACACTATATAAATTTTTCCTTACCAAATTCCACCTACCAAAGGCGCTTCACTCCCCGGCAACGGTGCCAGAAAAAGTCTTGATGACCCACAAGTATAGGGGATCATCGTAGTCCTTTCGATAAGTAAGAGTGTCGAACCCAACGAGGAGCAGAAGGAAATGATAAGCAGTTTTCAGCAAGGTATTCTCAACAAGTACTGAAATAAGTGGTAACAGATAGTTTTGTGATAAGATAATTTGTAACGAGCAACAAGTAACAAAAGTAAATAAAGTGCAACAAGGTGGCACAATCCTTTTTGTAGCAAAGGACAAGCCTGGACAAACTCTTATATAAGGAAAAGCGCTCCCGAGGACACATGGGAATATCGTCAAGCTAGTTTTCATCATGTTCATATGATTCGCGTTCGGTACTTTGATAATTTGATATGTGGGTGGACCGGTGCTTGGGTGCTGCTCTTACTTGAACAAGCATTCCACTTATGATTAACCTCTATTGCAAGCATCCGCAACTACAACAAAAGTATTAAGGTAAACCTAACAATAGCATGAAACATATGGATCCAAATCAGCCCCTTACGAAGCAACGCATAAACTAGGGTTTAAGCTTCTGTCACTCTAGCAACCCATCATCTACTTATTACTTCCCAATGCCTTCCTATAGGCCCAAATAATGGTGAAGTTTTATGTGGTCGACGTTCACATAACACCACTAGAGGCTAGACAACATACATCTCATCAAAATATCGAACGAATACCAAATTCACATGACTACTAATAGCAAGACTTCTCCCGTGTCCTCAGGAACAAATGTAACTACTCACAAATCATATTCATGTTCATAATCAGAGGGGTAATAATATGCATAAAGGATCTGAACATATGATCTTCCACCAAGTAAACCAACTAGCATCAACTACAAGGAGTAATCAACACTATTAGCAACCAACTAGTACCAATCCCGGACTTGGAGACAAGAATTGGGTACAAGAGATGAACTAGGGTTTTGAGGTGAGATGGTGCTGGTGAAGATGTTGATGGAGATTGCCCTCTCCCGATGAGAGGAGCGTTGGTGATGATGATGGCGATGACTTCCCCCTCCCGGAGGGAAGTTTCCCCGGCAAAACAGCTCTGCCGGGGCCCTAGATTGGTTCCGCCTCGTGGCGGCGGAGTCTTGTCCCGAAAGGTTGTTTCTCAATTTTTCCTCGACGAAAGACCTCATATAGCAGAAGATGTGCATCGGAGGGCCAACAAGGGGCCCACGAGGTAGGGGGCGCGCCCAGGGGGGTAGGGCGCGCCCCCACCCTCGTGGCCAGGTGGGGCCCCCTTTGGTGAACTTCTTCCGCTCAATATTTTTTATATATTCTGAAAATCACTTCCGTGGAGTTTCAGGACTTTTGGAGTTGCGCAGAATAGGTCTCTAATATTTGCTCCTTTTCCAGCCTAGAATTCTAGCTGTCGGCATTCTCCCTCCTTATGTAAACCTTGTAAAATAAGAGAGAATAGCCATAAGTATTGTGACATAATGTGAAATAACAGCCCATAATGCAATAAATATCGAAATAAAAGTATGATGCAAAATGGACGTATCATGGAACAAGGAGTGGCAAGAGCCGAAGCTTGGGGATGCCCATGGCACCCCCAAGATAATCTAAGGACACCAAAAAGTCAAAGCTTGGGGATGCCCCCGGAAGGCATCCCCTCTTTCGTCTACTTCCATCGATAATTTTACTTGGAGCTATATTTTTATTCACCACATAATATGTGTTTTGCTTGGAGCGTCTTGTATGATTTGAGTCGTTGCTTTTTAGTTTACCACAATCATCCTTGTTGTACACACCTTTCGAGAGAGCCACACATGAACTGGAATTTGATAGAATACTCTATGTGCTTCACTTATATCCTTTGAGCTTTATAGTTTTGCTCTAGTGCCTCACTTATATCTTTTAGAGCACGGTGGTGGATTTGTTTTATAGAAACTATTGATATCTCATGCTTCACTTAGATTATTTTGAGAGTCTTAAATAGCATGGTAATTTGCTTAAAAATCATAATATGCTTGGTATTCAAGATTTGTAAAACTTTCTTTTGAGTGCGTTGAATACTAAGAAAAGTTTGATGCTTGATAATTGTTTTGAGATATGAAGATGGTGATATTAGAGTCATGCTAGTTGAGTAGTTGTGAATTTGAGAAATACTTGTGTTAAAGTTTGTGATTCCCGTAGCATGCACGTATGGTGAACCGTTATGTGATGAAGTCGGAGCATGATTTATTTATTGATTATCTTCCTTATGAGTGGCGGTCGGGGATGAGCGATGGTCTTTTCCTACCAATCTATCCCCCTAGGAGCATGCGCGTAATACTTTGCTTTGATAACTTGTAGATTTTTGCAATAAGTATACGAGTTCTTTATGACTAATGTTAAGTCCATGGATTATACGCACTTTCCTTCCTTCCACCATTGCTAGCCTCTCTAATACCGGGCACCTTTCGCCGGTATCATACACCCATCATATACCTTCCTCAAAACAGCCACCATACCTACCTATCATGGCATTTCCATAGCCATTCCGAGATATATTGCCATGCAACTTTCCACCGTTCCGTTTATTATGACATGCTCCATCATTGTCATATTGCTAGCATGATCATGTAGTTGACATCGTATTTGTGGCAAAGCCACCTTTCATAATTCTTTCATACATGTCACTCTTGATTCATTGCATATCCCGGTACACCGCCGGAGGAATTCACATAGAGTCATATTTTGTTCTAAGTATTGAGTTGTAATTGTTGAGTTGTAAGAAAAATAAAAGTGTGATGACCATCGTTTTTAGAGCATTGTCCCAAGTGAGGAAAGGATGATGGATACTATGATTCCCCCACAAGTCGGGATGAGACTCCGGACGAAAAAAGAGAGAGAAAAAGAGGCCATAAAAAAAGAGAAAAGGCCCAAATAAAAAATGAGATAAAAAAGAGAGAAGGGACAATGTTACTATCCTTTTACCACACTTGTGCTTCAAAGTAGCACCATGATCTTCATGATAGAGAGTCTCTCATTTTGTCACTTTCATATACTAGTGGGAATTTTTCATTATAGAACTTGGCTTGTATATTCCTATGATGGGCTTCCTCAAAATGCCCTAGGTCTTCGTGAGCAAGCGAGTTGGATGCACACCTACTTTGTTTCTTTTGTTGAGCTTTCGTATACTTATAGCTCTAGTGCATCCGTTGCATGGCAATCCCTACTCACTCACATTGATATCTATTGATGGGCATCTCCATAGCCCGTTGATACGCCTAGTTTATGTGAGACTATCTTCCCCTCTTTTTGTCTTCTCCAGAACCACCCTTCTATTCCACATATAGTGTTATATCCATAGCTCACGCTCATGTATTGCGTGAAGATCAAAAAAGTTTTGAAAATGTCAAAAGTATGAAACAATTGCTTGGCTTGTCATCGGGATTGTGCATGATTTAAATACTTTGTGTGGTGAATATAGAGCATGGCCAGACTATATGATTTTGTAGGGATAACTTTATTTGGCCATGTTATTTTGAGAATACATAATTGCTTTGTTAGTATACTTGAAGTATTATTATTTTTATGTCAATATGAAATTTTGTCTTGAATCTTTCGGATCTGAATATTCATACCACAATTAAGAAGAATTACATTGTAATTATGCCAAGTAGCACTCCGCATCAAAACATTTTTTTTATCATTTACCAACTCGAGGACGAGCAGGAATTAAGATTGGGGATGCCTGATACGTCTCCAATATATCTATAATTTTTTATTGCTCTATGCTATATTATCTACTATTTTGGACCATATTGGGCTTTATTTTCCACTTTTATATTACTTTTGGGACTAATCTATTAACCGGAGGCCCAACCCAAAAGTGCTGCTTTTTTGCCTATTTCAGTGTTTCGAAGAAAAGGAATGTCAAACGGAGTCCAAACGGAATGAAACCTTCGGGAACGTGATTTTCTCACCGAATATGATCCAGGAGACTTGGACCCCACGTCAAGAAAGAAGGGAGGCGGCCACGAGCCCCCTGCCTCGTGGGCCCCCCTTTGCTCCACCGACGTACTCCTTCCTCCTATATATACCTACGTACCCCCAAATGATCAGATACGGAGCCAAAAACCTAATTCCACCGCCGCAACCTTTTGTACCCACGAGATCCCATCTTGGGGCCTGTTCCGGAGCTCCGCCGGAGAGGGCATCCACCACGGAGGGCTTCTACATCATCATAGCCCCTCCGATGAAGTCTGAGTAGTTTACCTCAGACTTTCGGGTCCACAGTTAGTAGCTAGATGGCTTCTTCTCTCTTTTTGGATCTCAATACAATGTTCTCCCCCTCTCTCGTGGAGATCTATTCGATGTAATCTTGTTTTTGCAGTGTGTTTATTGAGACCGATGAATTGTGGGTTTATGATCAAGATTATCTATGAACAATATTTGAATCTTCTCTGAATTCTTTTATGTATGATTGGTTATCTTTGCAAGTCTCTTCGAATTATCAGTTTGGTTTGGCCTACTAGATTGGTTTTTCTTGCAATGGGAGAAGTGCTTAGCTTTGGGTTCAATCTTGCGGTGTCCTTTCCTAGTGACAGTAGGGGCAGCAAGGCACGTATTGTATTGTTGCCATCGAGGATAACAAGATGGGGGTTTTATCATATTGCATGAATTTATCCCTCTACATCATGTCATCTTGCTTAAGGCGTTACTCTGTTTTCTTGAACTTAATACTCTAGATGCATGCTGGATAGCGGTCGGTGAGTGGAGTAATAGTAGTAGATGCAGGCAGGAGTCGGTCTACTTGTCTCGGACGTGATGCCTATATACATGATCATACCTAGATATTCTCATAACTATGCTCAATTCTATCAATTGCTCAACAGTAATTTGTTCACCCACCGTAGAATACTTATGCTCTTGAGAGAAGCCACTAGTGAAATCTATGGCCCCCGGGTCTATTCTCATCATATCAATCTTCCATCATTTTATTATTGCTTTGCTTTTTTTACTTTGCCCTTTTATTTTACTTTGCATCTTTATACCAAAAATACCAAAAATATTATCTATCATCTCTATCAGATCTCACTCTCGTAAGTGACCGTGAAGGGATTGACAACCCCTAATCGCGTTGGTTGCGTTGAGCTATTTGTTTTGTGTAGGTACGAGGGACTCGCGCGTAGCCTCCTACTGGATTGATACCTTGGTTCTCAAAAACTGAGGGAAATACTTACTCTACTCTGCTGCATCACCCTTTCCTCTTCAAGGAAATCCAACGCAATGCTCAAGAGATAGCAGTAGCCATCCCCCACCGTGACTGGCCTCACCGGAATGGATCTGGTGACCGAGCGGCGGTAGTTCGGCTCAAGCATGAAGGAGAAACGCAGCTCCTTTGGGTCGAAGGAGACAGAGGTGCGTGGCGTGCGCGTGCTTGCAGCGAGCAAGGAGGCGTGGAGGCAATGCCGGGCTTCATCCTCGTGGCCGATCTGCGCAACAGTAGGGAGGGAAAAGGTGGCGTTTTGGAGAAGCTTAGGCTTGACGGCGATCTTTAGCATGGCGAGGCAGTCCCCGACGAAAGCAATTTCTGGGTGGAGGAAGGCACGGAAGGCCCGGTCCGCCATGCCCTCGTTGCCCCCCCAGACCGCCCAAGGACGGGCGAGGATGAGCATGCCCCTGGCGCGGCATAGTTGGCTTGAGCGAACCACTGGCGCCCTCGCCGTCGACCGAGCCGGCAGGCAGCGGCGGCGCAGTCGGGGCGCCGAGGGAGTGGGCCACATCCCAGATCTCGTTGATGATGACATCAGCATAGATATCATTGTCGTCGACGCGGTGGAAGGTGAGGTGGTGAGGGATGTGGTGGGGAGCTTCCACTTTCACGAGCACGAAGATCGACGAGAACTCGCTGCCATGAAGGCAAGCGTGCTCTAGCCTGAAGAGGTTGGCGAAGCCAGCGACACTAGCCGCCACCCCCCTCTTGTTCCATAGCTCGAGCGGCATCTTCTCAAGGGAGATGCTGACGACATGGAGGTAGGATAAAGCGAAGGCATTGTCTCCGGCATTATGAGGCCGGATCCAGACCTTGCGGTTGCTTAAGCAGATTGGGTTGGCGCGCTTGGTGGTGACCTGCTCCGACTCGTGCTGGAAGACGAAGAAGACGGCGCCCACGGAGCAGCCAGCGAAACGGACCGCCGAGATGCCAAGGTGGTACCGAAAGACGTGTTTGAGCCAGGGCAGGAAAGTCGGCCGGGGAGGGGTGATGTCGACCAGGCAAACTAGGGAGTTCTGATCAGCTACCATAGGGTAGTGGACATCCAGGGATGTGGGACGGCCATGCACCACGGGCTCCATGGGAGGGGGCGGGGTGGTTGCAAGGCAGCGAGAGGAGGGGGGTGCGGTGATGAGGGCTAGGGAGGAAGGAGGAGATGGCGATGGGTTGCTAGCTACAGCCACGGTACTTAAGGAGGGGCTGGGAGCGCGCGACGCGCGGAGGGAGCATTGAAAGCTAACATGGCAAACCAGGTGGCAACACCAGCAAACGACGAGATCCCTGCAATCCCGCCGGCGATGGCTATAAGAGAGGCAGCAAAAACAACGCATGTGAAGATCTTTAGGCTTGCTAAATCTAAAAAGTAGATTTCGTGCGGCGCTCGAGGTAGAGGGGGGGTTGATGGTCTGACCGCGGGCGAGAGCAAGGCGTCTTTGTAGGGAGAAGAACCATTCACAGATAAGGAGGCGTGCTTGGGGCATGGTGGGTCAGCTAAAGCGTTGCAAGCAGATCCCGCAAGATCCGAGCATCCAACGACAGCTGATAGGCAGCGGGGGGGCAGCGCCAGCGTGGCGACAACGCTAGGCAAGCAGGGGCTAGCAGGTGATTGGTTGCCCTCGAGCGGAGCGCATCTAGGGCCATCACTGCCCTGCACACCACCGTTTTGATCCCCGAAAACCTGGGCATGCGGGGGGGAACGGTCAAGGGGCGATGAGCCGAGTCCGAAACGGACACAGAAGGCCCAGGACCCAGGACCGATGGCAAGAGGGAGTTGTCGTGCCAGGCGTGAAGCCGTGCCCTAGAGAGCTCAGAGCGAGCATGGTGTGATGCGTCCAGGCAACCAGAAGGAGCCAAGCCGGAGAGAGACACACTACTAGGGAAAAGCCTAGCAGCAGCGCGGGTTTTGGGCCTATTAGTAGCGCGGGGGCCGGCGCTACTAATAAGGCGCTACAACTAACGTATAGCAGTAGCGCGGGTGCAACCCGCACTACTACTACGTCCGTTAGTAGTAGCGTGGGTAAAAACCCGCGCTACTACTAACCCGTGCTTTGAAAAATAAAATTGAACTTTTTTTTGATTTTTTTGCCCGAATTTTCAAAATTTTGAATTATTTTAACCTCTAATCTCTAATCACCCCTCATCGCTGCTCAATTTAATCTCTAATCACCCCTCATCATTCCAAATCATCTAACTTCCCGGACGGTCACCCATCCTCTCACTACTCCAGCCTGAGCACGCTTAACTTCCTGTTCTATTTTCCCTCGATTCCAAGTCTGCACTTGTTGTTTTCCTGACAATAGTAAGATGTCAATCCTATTAACCCTCGGGAGTTTAGCTTGAGCATGAAGTCACACATTTCACTGTTTGAGTTTAAAACTATTGTCTAAAAAACAATAATTATTTAGTAACACTAATATTTATTGAATAAGTAGTTTGACCACATTTTGACCAAAGTTTGTTGACCAGATTTGACCAAACATCCAAAAAATTGAAATAATTATTTAGTAACTAATATTCTTGAATAATTATTTAGTAACACTAATACTTCTTGAATAAGTAGTTTGACCACAGTTTGACCAGATTTGACCAAAATTTAAAAAAACTGAAATTTGAGCATAACTTTTTTCCTTTTAGAATTTAAGGATTCTAAATATTTGCAAACAGGCCGTAGGCGGTCTCCATCGGATGCGGATTTTCGTGCTGAACATTTTGATATATTATACGTTTTTTCCTGACATCGTATGCAAAAGTTATAGCCGTTTTACATTTTCCCTACACTTTTTGCAAAACATGTCCAAATTTAAGTTTTTAAATTTTCCTAACTAGTTACATCTCAAAGGATTTTAATTTTTGAAACATTTTGATATATTATACGTTTTTTTCTGACATTGTATGCAAAAGTTATAGCCGTTTTACATTTTCCCTACACTTTTTGCAAAACATGTCCAAATTTAAGTTTTTAAATTTTCCTAACTAGTAGATGTAGTAACATAACTACATCTCGAAGGATTTTAATTTTTGAAACATTTTGATATATTATACGTTTTTTTCTAACATCGTATGCAAAAGTTATAGCCGTTTTACATTTTCCCTACACTTTTTGCAAAACATGTCCAAATTTAAGTTTATTAATTTTCCTAACTAGTAGATGTGGTAACATAACTACATCTCGAAGGATTTTAATTTTTGAAGTTTTTATCATTTTCTTTTGCTTTTTACAAAACCGAAAAGGCGATCCAAGGGGGGGTAGAGTTTCAAAATGGGACCTTTATTAGTAGCGAGGGATTTTACCCCTTGCTACTACTATGGCATGTCCCGAAGGGGCACGGTTGAGACCTCTTAGTAGTAGCGAGGGGTAAAAACTTAGTAGTAGCGTGGGTTTATAACCCTCGCTACTACTATGGCATGGCCTAGGGGCATGGTAGAGACCGCTTAGTAGTAGCGAGGGGTAAAAACAAGCGCTACTGCTATCAACTTAGTAGTAGCGAGGGTTAAAAACCCGCGCTACTACTATGGCATGTCCCCGGGGGCACGGTAGAGACCGCTTAGTAGTAGCGAGGGTTAAAAACCCGCGCTACTGCTACTTAGCAGCAACGCCTGATTTTAGAGCGCGCTGCTGGTAAGATTCTATGTATAGGCTTTTCCCTAATAGTGACATATTGACCACAATGATGCCCGACCTCCACGAATTGCGGAGCACGATCTCCTTTGCAATGGACGCGTGTGCCACTTGGAAGAGAAAAGAGCCACGCTGGCGCTGGCGAACCCGATAGCCGTTAGCGAAGCCGCCGAACCAGCTGACCAGCAGAGAGGCGAAGAAACTAGGGGTGAGGAGTGAGGAAGTCCGGGATTAGGGGGTGTTCGGCCTCCTAACTATACCTTCAGCCGGACTCCAGGACTATGAAGATACAAGATTGAAGACTTCGTCCCGTGTCCGGAAGGGACTTTCCTTGGCGTGGAAGGCAAGCTTGGCGATGCGGATATTTAGATCTCCTATCATTGTAACCGACTTTGTGTAACCCTAACCATATCCAGTGTCTATATAAACCGGAGGGTTTTAGTTCGTAGGACAACGACTCCAACAACTCCAACATACAACAATCATACCATAGGCTAGCTTCTAGGGTTTAGCCTCCTTGATCTCGTGGTAGATCTACTCTTGTACTACCCATATCATCAATATTAATCAAGCAGGACGTAGGGTTTTACCTCCATCAAGAGGGCCCGAACCTGGGTAAAACATTGTGTCCCTTGTCTCCTGTTACCATCCGCCTAGACGCACAGTTCGGGACCCCCTACCCGAGATCCGCCGGTTTTGACACCGACATTGGTGCTTTCATTGAGAGTTCCTCGGTGTCGTCACTTTTAGGCCCGATGGCTCCTTTGATCATCAACGATGATGCGGTCCAGGGTGAGAATTTTCTCCACGGACAGATCTTCATCTTCGGCGGCTTCGCACTGTGGGCCAATTCGTTTGGCCGCCTGGAGCAGATCGAAAGCTACGCCTCTGGCCATCAGGTCAGGTTTGGAAGTGAACTACACGGCTGACATCTGCGGGGACTTGATCTACGACGGATTCGAGCCATAGCCAAGCGCGCCGCACTGTCTCGATGGGCGTGATCTAGCTCTGCCGCCGAACAGTGTCCTGGAGGCCGCACTCGCGCTGGTTCCGACCCTTAATTTGGAGCCTGCCGCGCCGATCGAGGATGAGCGGTTGGACGCCACCTCAGGGGCTGCGATCTCAAAGGAGATCGAGCCGAACACCAGCCCTGCACTCTGCATGACCCGTGACTCCGAGGATCCGGATTCCTCTCCGGACTCCGAACCTCCCGCGCCCCTGCCGATCGAATCCGATTGGGCGCCGATCATGGAGTTCACCGTCGCGGACATCTTTCAGCACTCGCCCTTCGGCGACATCCTGAACTCACTAAAGTCTCTCTCTTTATCAGGAGAGCCCTGGTCGGACTATGGTCAGCAAGGATGCGATACGGACGATGAAGAAATTCAAAGCCCACCCACCACCCACTTTGTAGCCACTGTCGATGATTTAACCGACATGCTCGACTTCGACTCCGAAGACATCGACGGTATGGACGACGATGCAGGAGACGAACAGGAACCAGCACCTGTAGGGCGCTGGAAGGCCACCTCGTCATATGACATATATATGGTGGACGCTCCAAAAGATGGAGATGGCGATGGAAAAGCGGGGGATGACACTTCTAAGAAACATCCCAAACGCCGACATCAGCGGCGCCGCTCTAAATCCCGCCAAAGCAAAAATGGTGATTCCGGCACCAGAGATAATACTACTCCGGATAGCGCCGAAGAACACCCCCTCCAGCAAGACTCGGCACAGGAAGATGGAGAAGCTAGCCCTCATGAGAGAGCGGCAGACCGAGAGGTTGAGGACGATAACTATATGCCTCCCTCTGAAGACGAGGCAAGCCTCGACGACGACGAATTCGTCGTACCATCAGACCCCGCCGAACAAGAGCGTTTCAAACGCAGGCTTTTAGCCACGGCAAGCAGCCTCAAGAAAAAGCAGCAACAACTTAGAGCTGATCAAGATTTGCTAGCTGACAGATGGACTGAAGTCCTTGCGGCCGAAGAGTATGAGCTCAAACGCCCCTCCAAGCGTTACCCAAAGCGCAGGCTGCTACCCCGATTAGAGGAGGAAGCACCTGTTGGGGAACGTTGCAGAAAATTAATTTTTTTCCTACGGTTTCACCAAGATCCATCTATGAGTTCATCTAGCAACGAGTATTCAGATTAGATAGCATCTACATACCACTTGGTAGATCGCAACGGAAGCGTTCGAGTGAACGTGGATGAGGTAGTCGTACTCGCCGTGATCCAATTCACCGATGATCTAGTACCGAACGGACGTCACCTCCGTGTTCAACACACGTACGGAAAGCGTGACGTCTCCTCCTTCTTGATCCAGCAAGGGGAAAGGAGAGGTTGATGAAGATCCAGCAGCACGACGGCGTGGTGATGGTGGAACTACAGTACTCCGGCAGGGCTTCGCCGTGCACTTACGGAGGAGGAGGAGAAGGTGTTGGAGAGGGAGAGGGAGGCGCCAGGGCATAGGGTGCGCTGCCCCCCTCCCCTCCCCCCCTTTATATAGGCCTCTTGGGGGGGGCGCCGGCCCTGGGAGATCTAATCTCCCAAGGGGGCGGCGGCCAGGGAGGTTTCCCTCCCCCCAAGCCATCTAGGAGGTGCCTTCCACCACTAGGACTCCTCCTAGATGGAACCCTAGGCGCATGGGCCCTTTGGGGCTGGTTCCCCTTGGCCCAAGCAGGCCAAGGCGCACCCCCTAAGGCCCATGTGGCCCACCAGGGCAGGTGGCCCCACCTGGTGGACCCCCGGGACCCCTTCGGTGGTCCCGGTACAATACCGATAACCCCGAAACTTGTCCCGATGGCCGAAACAGCACTTCCTATATATAATTCTTTACCTCCGGACCATTCCGGAACTCCTCGTGACGTCCGGGATCTCATCCGGGACTCCGAACAACATTCGGGTTACTGCATATACATATCTTCACAACCCTAGCGTCACCGAACCTTAAGTGTGTAGACCCTACGGGTTCGGGAGACATGCAGACATGACCGAGATGGCTCTCGAGCAATAACCAACAGCGGGATCTGGATACCCATGTTGGCTCCCACATGCTCCACGATGATCTCATCGGATGAACCACGATGTCGAGGATTCAATTAATCCCGTATACGATTCCCTTTGTCAATCGGTATTTTACTTGCCCAAGATTCGATCGTCGATATCCCAGTACCTCGTTCAATCTCGTTACCGGCAAGTCACTTTTCTCGTTCCGTAATGCATGATCCCATGATCAAACACTTTGATCACATTGAGCTCATTATGATGATGCATTACCGAGAGGGCCCGGTGATACCTCTCCGTCAAGCGGAGTGACAAATCCCAGTCTCGACCCATGTCAACCCAATAGACACTTTCAGAGATACCCGGAGTATACCTTTATAGTCACCCAGTTACGTTGTGACGTTTGGCACACCCAAAGCACTCCTACGGTATCCGGGAGTTACACGATCTCATGGTCTAAGGAAAGGATACTTGACATTGGAAAACTCTAGCAAACGAATTAAGCGATCTTATGCTATGTTTAGGATTGGGTCTTGTCCATCACATCATTCTCCTAATGATGTGATCCCGTTATCGATGACATCCAATGTCCATAGTCAGGAAACCATGACTATCTGTCGATCAACAAGCTAGTCAACTAGAGGCTCACTTGGGACATGTTTGTTGTCTGTTATTCACACATGTATTACGATTTCCGGATAACACAATTATAGCACGAATAAAGACAATTATCATGAATAAGGAAATATAATAATAATGCTTTTATTATTGCCTCTAGGGCATATTTCCAACAGTCTCCCACTTGCACTAGAGTCAATAATCTAGTTACATTGTGATGAATCGAACACCCATAGAGTTCTGGTGCTGATCATGTTTTGCCTTAGGGAGAGGTTTAGTCAGCGGATCTGTGACATTCAGATCCGTGTGCACTTTACAAATCTCTATGTCTCCATCTTGAACATTTTCACGAATGGAGTTGAAGCGACGCTTGATGTGCCTGGTCTTCTTGTGAAACCTGGGCTCCTTTGCAAGTGCAATAGCTCCAGTGTTGTCACAGAAGAGCTTGATTGGCCCCGACGCATTGGGTATGACTCCGAGGTCGGTGATGAACTCCTTCACCCAAATTGCTTCATGTGCTGCCTCCGAGGCTGCCATGTACTCCGCTTCACATGTAGATCCCGCCACGACGCTTTGCTTGCAACTACACCAGCTTACTGCCCCACCATTCAAAATATACACGTATCCGGTTTGTGACTTAGAGTCATCCAGATCTGTGTCGAAGCTAGCGTCGACGTAACCTTTTACGACGAGCTCTTCGTCACCTCCATAAACGAGAAATATTTCCTTGGTCCTTTTCAGGTACTTCAGGATATTCTTGACCGCTGTCCAGTGTTCCTTGCCGGGATTACTTTGGTACCTACCTACCAAACTTACGGCAAGGTTTACATCAGGTCTGGTACACAGCATGGCATACATAATAGAACCTATGGCTGAGGCATAGGGGATGACGCTCATCTCTTCTATATCTTATGCCGTGGTCGGACATTGAGCTGAGCTCAATTTCACACCTTGTAACACAGGTAAGAACCCTTTCTTAGATTGATCCATATTGAATTTCTTCAATATCTTATCAAGGTATGTGCTTTGTGAAAGACCTATGAGGCGTCTCGATCTATCTCTATAGATTTTGATGCCTAATATATAAGCAGCTTCTCCAAGGTCCTTCATTGAAAAACTTTTATTCAAGTAGGCCTTAATGCTGTCCAAGAGCTCTATATCATTTCCCATCAAAAGTATGTCGTCTACATATAATATGAGAAATGCTACAGAGCTCCCACTCACTTTCTTGTAAACACAGGCTTCTCCATAAGTCTGTGTAAACCCAAACGCTTTGATCATCTCATCAAAGCGAATGTTCCAACTCCGAGATGCTTGCACCAGCCCATAAATCGAGCGTTGGAGCTTGCACACCTTGTCAGCATTCTTAGGATCGACAAAACCTTCCGGCTGCATCATATACAATTCTTCCTTAAGGAAACCATTAAGGAATGCCGTTTTGACGTCCATTTGCCATATCTCATAATCATAGTATGCGGCAATTGCTAACATGATTCGGACGGACTTCAGCTTCGCTACCGGTGAGAAAGTCTCATCATAGTCAATTCCTTGAACTTGTCGATAACCCTTAGCGACAAGTCGAGCTTTATAGATGGCCACATTACCATCTGCGTCTGTCTTCTTCTTAAAGATCCATTTATTTTCTATCGCTCGCCGTTCAACGGGCAAGTCAGTCAAAGTCCATACTTCGTTTTCATACATGGATCCTATCTCGGATTTCATGGCTTCCAGCCATTTGTCAGAATCCGGGCCCGCCATTGCTTCCTCATAGTTCGAAGGTTCACCATTGTCTAACAACATGATTTCCAAGACAGGGTTGCCGTACCACTCTGGTGCGGAACGTGTCCTTGTGGACCTTCGAATTTCAGTAGGAGCTTGATCAGAAGCATCTTGATCATCATCATTAATTTCCTCTCTAGTCGGTGCAGGCACCTCAGAAACGTTTTCTTGAGTTTCGCCATTTTCCGTTTCAAGAGGTAACACTTCATCAAGTTCTACTTTCCTCCCACTTACTTCTTTCGAGAGAAACTCTTTCTCTAGAAAGGATCCATTCTTGGCAACAAAGATCTTGCCTTCGGATCTGAGGTAGAAGGTATACCCAACAGTTTCTTTAGGGTATCCTATGAAGACGCATTTTTCCGACTTGGGTTCGAGCTTTTCAGGTTGAAGTTTCTTGACATAAGCATCGCATCCCCAAACTTTTAGAAACGACAGCTTAGGTTTCTTCCCAAACCATAATTCATACGGTGTCGTCTCAACGGATTTCGACGGAGCCCTATTTAAAGTGAATGCAGCAGTCTCTAAAGCATAGCCCCAAAAATATAGCGGTAAGTCGGTAAGAGACATCATAGATCGCACCATATCTAATAGAGTGCGATTACGACGTTCGGACACACCATTACGCTGAGGTGTTCCAGGCGGCGTGAGTTGTGAAACTATTCCACATTTTCTTAAGTGTGTGCCAAATTCATGACTCAAGTATTCTCCTCCACGATCTGATCGTAGAAATTTGATCTTTCTATCACGTTGATTTTCAACCTCACTCTGAAATTCCTTGAACTTTTCAAAGGTCTCAGACTTGTGTTTCATCAAGTAGATATACCCATATCTACTCAAGTCATCAGTGAGGGTGAGAACATAACGATAGCCACCACGAGCCTCAACACTCATTGGACCGCACACATCGGTATGTATGATTTCCAATAAGTTGGTTGCTCGCTCCATTGTTCCTGAGAACGGAGTCTTGGTCATTTTACCCATGAGGCATGGTTCGCACGTGTCAAATGATTCATAATCAAGAGACTCTAAAAGTCCATCTACATGGAGCTTCTTCATGCGTTTGACACCTATGTGACCAAGGCGGCAGTGCCACAAATATGTGGGACTATTGTTATCAACTTTAACTCTTTTGGTACTCACACTATGAATATGTGTATCATCACGTACGAGATTCATTAAGAATAAACCATTAACCATTGGAGCATGACCATAAAACATATCTCTCATATAAATAGAACAACCATTATTCTCGGATTTAAATGAGTAACCATCTCGAATTAAGCGAGACCCAGATACAATGTTCATGCTCAAACTTGGCACTAAATAACAATTATTGAGGTTTAAAACTAATCCCGTAGGTAAATGTAGAGGCAGCGTGCCGACGGCGATCACATCGACCTTGGAACCATTCCCGACGCGCATCGTCACCTCGTCCTTCACCAGTCTCCGTTTATTCCGCAGCTCCTGCTTTGAGTTACAAATGTGAGCAACTGCACCGGTATCAAATACCCAAGAGCTACTATGAGTACTGGTAAGGTACACATCAATTACATGTATATCACATATACCTTTGGTTTTGCCGGCCTTCTTGTCCGCTAAGTATTTGGGGCAGTTCCGCTTCCAGTGACCACTTCCCTTGCAATAAAAACACTCAGTCTCGGGCTTGGGTCCATTCTTTGGCTTCTTCCCGGCAACTTGCTTACCGGGCGCGGCAACTTCCTTGCCGTCCTTCTTGAAGTTCTTTTTACCCTTGCCCTTCTTGAACTTAGTGGTTTTATTCACCATCAACACTTGATGCTCCTTCTTGATTTCTACCTCTGCTGATTTCAGCATAGCATATACTTCAGGAATGGTCTTTACCATCCCCTGCATATTGTAGTTCATCACAAAGCTCTTGTAGCTAGGTGGAAGCGACTGGAGGATTCTGTCAATGACCGCTTCTTCCGGGAGATTAACTTCCAGTTGAGTCATGCGGTTGTGCAACCCAGACATTTTGAGTATGTGTTCACTGACAGAACTATTTTCCTCCATCTTACAGCTAAAGAATTTATCAGAGACTTCATATCTCTCGACCCGGGCATGAGCTTGGAAAACCATTTTCAGCTCTTCGAACATCTCATATGCTCCATGTCTCTCAAAACGCTTTTGGAGCCCCGGCTCTAAGCTGTAAAGCATGCCGCACTGAACGAGGGAGTAATCATCGCAGCGTGACTGCCAAGCGTTCATAACGTCTTGTTCTGCAGGGAGAATAGGTGCGTCACCCAGCGGTGCTCGTAGGACATAATCTTTCTTGGCAGCTATGAGGATGATCCTCAGGTTCTGGACCCAGTCCGTATAGTTGCGACCATCGTCTTTCAGCTTGGTTTTCTCTAGGAACGCGTTGAAGTTGAGGACTACGTTGGCCATTTGATCTACAAGACATATTGTAAAAATTTTAGACTAAGTTCATGATAATAAAGTTCATTTAATCAAATTATTTAATGAACTCCCACTTAGATAGACATCCCTCTTCTAGTCATCTAAGTATTACATGATCCGAGTCAACTAGGCCGTGTCCGATCATCACGTGAGACGGACTAGTCAACATCGGTGAACATCTTCATGTTGATCGTATCTTCTATACGACTCATGCTCGACCTTTCGGTCTTCTGTGTTCCGAGGCCATGTCTGTACATGCTAGGCTCGTCAAGTCAACCTAAGTGTTTTGCGTGTGTAAATCTGTCTTACACCCGTTGTATGTGAACGTTAGAATCTATCACACCCGATCATCACGTGGTGCTTCGAAACAACGAACTGTCGCAACGGTGCACAGTTAGGGTGAACACTTTCTTCAAATTATTATGAGGGATCATCTTATTTACTACCGTCGTTCTAAGTAAACAAGATGCAAAACATGATAAACATCACATGCAATCAAATAATAAACGTGACATGATATGGCCAATATCACATAGCTCCTTTGATCTCCATCTTGGGGCTCCATGATCATCTTGTCACCGGCTTGACACCATGATCTTCATCATCATGATCTCCATCATCGTGTCTTCATGAAGTTGCTCGCCAACTATTACTTCTACTACTATGGCTAACGCGTTTAGCAATAAAGTAAAGTAATTTACATGGCGTTTCTCAATGACGCGCAGGTCATACAAAAATAAAGACAACTCCTATGGCTCCTGCCGGTTGTCATACTCATCGACATGCAAGTCGTGATTCCTATTACAATAGCATGAACATCTCATACATCACATATAGATCATTCATCATTCATCACAACTTTGGCCATATCATATCACAAAGCACTTGCTGCAAGAACAAGTTAGGCGTCCTCTAATTGTTGTTGCAAGTTTTACGTGGCTGAATTAGGGTTCTAGTAAGAACGTTTTCTTACCTACGTAAAAGCCACAACGTGATTTGTCAACTTCTATTTACCCTTCATAAGGACCCTTTTCATCGAATCCGCTCCAACTAAAGTAGGAGAGACAGACACCCTCCAGCCACCTTATGCAACTAGTGCATGTTAGTCGGTGGAACCGGTCTCACGTAAGCGTACGTGTAAGGTTGGTCCGGGCCGCTTCATCCCACAATACCGCTGAAGCAAGATAAGACTAGTAGAGGCAAGAATAGTTGACAACATCTACGCCCACAACAAATTGTGTTCTACTCGCGCAAGAAGAACTACGCATAGACCGAGCTCATGATGCCACTGTTGGGGAACGTTGCAGAAAATTAAAATTTTTCCTACGGTTTCACCAAGATCCATCTATGAGTTCATCTAGCAACGAGTATTCAGATTAGATAGCATCTACATACCACTTGGTAGATCGCAACGGAAGCGTTCGAGTGAACGTGGATGAGGTAGTCGTACTCGACGTGATCCAATTCACCGATGATCTAGTACCGAACGGACGACACCTCCGTGTTCAACACACGTACGGAAAGCGTGACGTCTCCTCCTTCTTGATCCAGCAAGGGGAAAGGAGAGGTTGATGAAGATCCAGCAGCACGACGGCGTGGTGATGGTGGAACTACAGTACTCCGGCAGGGCTTCGCCGTGCACTTACGGAGGAGGAGGAGAAGGTGTTGGAGAGGGAGAGGGAGGCGCCAGGGCATAGGGTGCGCTGCCCCCCTCCCATCCCCCCCTTTATATAGGCCTCTTGGGGGGCGCCGGCCCTGGGAGATCTAATCTCCCAAGGGGGGGCGGCGGCCAGGGAGGTTTCCCTCCCCCCAAGCCATCTAGGAGGTGCCTTCCACCACTAGGACTCCTCCTAGATGGAACCCTAGGCGCATGGGCCCTTTGGGGCTGGTTCCCCTTGGCCCAAGCAGGCCAAGGCGCACCCCCTAAGGCCCATGTGGCCCACCAGGGCAGGTGGCCCCACCTGGTGGACCCCCGGGACCCCTTCGGTGGTCCCGGTACAATACCGATAACCCCGAAACTTGTCCCGATGGCCGAAACAGCACTTCCTATATATAATTCTTTACCTCCGGACCATTCCGGAACTCCTCGTGACGTCCGGGATCTCATACGGGACTCCGAACAACATTCGGGTTACTGCATATACATATCTTCACAACCCTAGCGTCACCGAACCTTAAGTGTGTAGACCCTACGGGTTCGGGAGACATGCAGACATGACCGAGACGGCTCTCGGGCAATAACCAACAGCGGGATCTGGATACCCATGTTGGCTCCCACATGCTCCACGATGATCTCATCGGATGAACCACGATGTCGAGGATTCAATTAATCCCGTATACGATTCCCTTTGTCAATCGGTATTTTACTTGCCCAAGATTCGATCGTCGGTATCCCAGTGCCTCGTTCAATCTCGTTACCGGCAAGTCACTTTTCTCGTTCCGTAATGCATGATCCCGTGATCAAACACTTTGATCACATTGAGCTCATTATGATGATGCATTACCGAGAGGGCCCGGTGATACCTCTCCGTCAAGCGGAGTGACAAATCCCAGTCTCGATCTATGTCAACCCAACAGACACTTTCAGAGATACCCGTAGTATACCTTTATAGTCACCCAGTTACGTTGTGACGTTTGGCACACCCAAAGCACTCCTACGGTATCCGGGAGTTACACAATCTCATGGTCTAAGGAAAGGATACTTGACATTGGAAAACTCTAGCAAACGAATTAAGCGATCTTATGCTATGTTTAGGATTGGGTCTTGTCCATCACATCATTCTCGTAATGATGTGATCCCGTTATCGATGACATCCAATGTCCATAGTCAGGAAACCATGACTATCTGTCGATCAACGAGCTAGTCAACTAGAGGCTCACTAGGGACATGTTTGTTGTCTGTTATTCACACATGTATTACGATTTCCGGATAACACAATTATAGCACGAATAAAGACAATTATCATGAATAAGGAAATATAATAATAATGCTTTTATTATTGCCTCTAGGGCATATTTCCAACAGCACCTACATCACCAGCACATGACATGGCCGACGGACCACCTCGTGGCCGTGATAGAGAGGCCTCTAACCTCTCCACTCAAGCCATGCCCCGACGCCGCTCCAAACATGCTAAGGCACGGGAGAACGCGCCAGACCTGCGAGATATACTGGAGGGCAAGGCAAGGCAAACAAGATCGATCTACGGATCGTGCGAATGCCCCACGGCACGTGACGGTGATCGTCACCCCGGATATAATAAATCCGGTCGGGCCGAACACAATGGACAAAGCTCCTTCGAGCTGCGTCGTGATATAGCCCAGTATAGAGGCGCCGCACACCCACTATGCTTCACAGATGAAGTAATGGATCATAAAATCCCTGAGGGCTTCAAACCCATAAACATTGAATCATACGATGGCACAACAGATCCTGCGGTATGGATCGAGGATTATCTCCTTCATATCCACATGGCCCGCGGTGATGATCTACATGCCATCAAATACCTCCCACTCAAACTTAAGGGACCGGCCCGGCATTGGCTCAACAGCTTGCCAACAGACTCAATCTGTTCTTGGGAAGACCTGGAAGCCGCATTCCTTGACAACTTCCAGGGCACTTATGTGCGACCACCGGATGCGGATGACCTAAGCCACATAATCCAGCAGCCAGAGGAATCGGCCAGGCAATTCTGGACACGGTTCCTAACAGACAAAAATCAAATAGTCGATTGTCCGGACGCGGAGGCCCTAGCAGCCTTCAAGCATAATATCCGCGACGAGTGGCTTGCCCGGCACCTAGGACAGGAAAAGCCGAAATCTATGGCAGCCCTCACGACACTCATGACCCGCTTTTGCGCGGAAGAACCCAGCTGGCTAGCTCGCAGCAACAACTTAACCAAGAACCTTGGTAATTCGGATACCAAGGACAAAAGCGGCAGGTCACGCCGGAACAAGCAAAAGCGCCGCATTAACAGCGACATCAACGAGGATACGACAGTAAATGCCGGATTCCGAGGCTACAAATCCGGTCAGCGGAAAAAGCCATTCAAAAGAAATACTCAGGGCCCGTCCAGTTTGGACCGAATACTCGACCGCTTGTGCCAGATACATGGCACCCCCGAAAAGCCAGCAAATCACACCAACAGGGATTGTTGGGTGTTCAAGCAGGCAGGCAAGTTAAGAGCCGAAAACAGAGACAAGGGGCTGCATACCGATGATGAGGAGGAGCCCAGGCCGCCGAACAACAGTGAACAGAAGGGTTTTCCCCCACAAGTGCGGACAGTGAACATGATATACGCAACCCACATTCCCAAGAGGGAGCAGAAGCGTGCGCTACGAGACGTAAACACGCTGGAGCCAGTCGCTCCAAAGTTCAACCCATGGTCCTCCTGCCCGATCACCTTTGATCGGAGGGACCATCCCGCTAGCATCCGTCATGGCAGGTTTGCCGCATTGGTTCTTGACCCAATTATCGATGGATTTCACCTCACAAGAGTCCTCATGGACGGCGGCGGCAGCCTGAACCTGCTTTACCAGGATACAGTGCGGAAAATGGGCATAGATCCCTCGAGGATCAAGCCCACCAAAACGACCTTTAAAGGCGTCATACCAGGTGTAGAAGCCAACTGTACAGGCTCAGTTACACTTGAAGTGGTCTTCGGATCCCCGGATAATTTCCGAAGCGAGGAGTTAATCTTCGACATAGTCCCGTTCCGCAGTGGCTATCACGCACTTCTCGGGCGAACCGCATTCACAAAGTTCAACGCGGTACCGCACTATGCATACCTCAAGCTCAAGATGCCAGGCCCTCGAGGAGTAATCACGGTCAACGGAAACACCGAACGCTCCCTCCAAACGGAGGAGCACACGGTAGCGCTCGCAGCAGAAGTACAAAGCAGCCTCTCTAGGCAGCTCTCCAGTCCGGCCCTTAAAAAGCCGAACATTGTCCAGCGCGCCCGGAGTAACCCACAACAAGACCGCCTGGCACGTTTCGAGCTAGCGTAGCAATGCGGCCCCAACCCTAGCCCTCACAATATAGCAAAACCAGTGCTTCGCGTACATAACTATGCTCTTGAAATACCATGGGCACAAGGGGAGGGCCACCACCACGGCACGCCCAAAACACGGCCTAAACCGTACTAGGGGCTGCCGAATTCTTTTTTAAACTTTTCTTACTTTCAGGACTCCACACTTCGGACAACCTGTTCGGCAATTCAACTGCCGCACAAACGATACAAGATCCAGGAAAGCAGACAAGCCATGCCGCATTATGGAACTCCCAGGTGGTCTCTATTACGAGCATTATACCTGTTTTGAATACAATTCCGCGGCCTGCCCCTGGCCAGGACATGTTAAATAGTCCAATTTCTTTTGCTTATCGCACTATTTGTATCGTTCTGCTTAGATAGCAGCCTTTCTGTAAACAATGCATAGCTTTTGTCTATTTTTTGCATTTTCCTCTTTTTATATATATGTTCATTAATGACATGTGGCACCCATACACTGTGGTACGGCAAATACACCAGGGGCTTCAGCACCCCTTAATATGGTGTAAGAAGTCCGAACACTTCATAAGTGCGGCACCCCGAACTTATAGCACTATATGCATCGGCTCCGAATCATGATTTGGGTCAATAGTTGGGTTTGCCCGGCTCCTATGTTTTGGTGCCTTACGTTCCGCTATACCGGCTAAGGTAGCACTAGGAGAACTACTGCGATTGTGCCCCAGTTGAGCTGGGCAGAGCACCTCAGTAGAGAAAGCTAAAACTGACTGTCATGATAAGGCGAGAGACCGGTCGCTGTTCGAGAGGTTTTTCGGGTCCTTAAAGACCTATGCCGCTTAGAGCGAAGAGCCAGATTGTGTCCGGCCAAGGCGTGGATAGCGCCCCGAACTCGGTCTTCCGAATACTAGGGGCTTCGCCGAAATCTAAAATTATAAAGTTCTATGGCTAAGTAAGAGTGTTCAAGCATTATAGTCCGATTGCCTTGTTCATTGTGCTGAGCACCTCCCTCGAAGGACCCAAACATGGGGAAAAGAGCGCTCAGGTTTATCCCGAACACCCCAGCACTAGTGGCATGGGGGCGGAAGCCGACGTCTAGCCATCTCTCAATTTTTTGATAAACAGCCGCACAGAAAATAATATTTTAAATTCAACAAGCATTGCTTAGCACATATGAACAAGTTTTCAGCGCACAGGATAAACACGAGCGAGTTCATTCCAAAATTACATCCTTGGTACATTCACCCGCCATAAGGCGGGCACCAGCGAGAACATCCTTGTAATAGTTCTCGGGCTTGCGATGCTCCTTCCCCGGCGGCGGCCCGTCCCTCACAAGCTTCTCACCGTCCAGCTTACCCCAATGCACCTTTGCACGGGCAAGGGCCCTACGGGCACCTTCGATGCAGACAGAGTGCTTGATGAGCTCGAGCCTTGGGCAAGCCTCCACCAGCCGTCGCACCAGTCCGAAGTAGCTCCCAGGCAGGGCCTCTCCAGGCCATAGCCGAACTATGAAGCCCTTCATGGCCTGTTCGGCCGCCTTGTGGAGCTCGACCAGCTGCTTCAGCTGGTCGCTCAAGGGCACAGGGTGTCCGGCCTCAGCGTACTGAGACCGGAACACCTTCTCTGTCGAGCTGACCTCTTCGGCTCAGTAGAATGCGGCGGCATCAGATATGCTATGGGGAAGATCTCGGAATGCCCCTGGAGAACTCCGGATTCGGGTAAGTAACAAGTAGTTTACTTTTATATGTCTACTTTGCATAAAGAATGCCTTACCCGTCGCTATCTTTTTCACCTCCTCCAACTCTTGGAGGGCCTTCTGGGCTTCGGCCTTGGCAGACTCGGCAGTCTTGACGGCCGCGGCGAGCTCGGACGCTCGCGTTTTAGAGTCAAGCTCCAAACTCTCATGTTTTTTCATGAGAGCCTGAAGCTCTTGCTGCGCCTCGCCGACCTGCGCCTCAAATTTCTCCCGCTCATTGCGCTCCGAGGCCGCTCTCTTCTCGGCCTCGGACAGCGCCTGCTTGAGGGTTGCCACCTCAGTTGCGGCCCCTGCAACAAGTAGCATAATCCTGTAATTTTTTTGCAATTGCATCTTTTTATATATATTTTTCTATAAGGTATCCCTTACCTTCTTTCTCCTCGAGCTGGCGCTTGGCAAGGCCGAGCTCTTGCTCGGTCCGCTCGAGTCCCTTCTTCAGGGTACCTACCTCCACAGTCAGTGCGGCGGTAGCAAGCAGCGAAGCCTGCATACGCATATTGACTCACTTTTTATTAGACTCCTGCGAAATTATTTGATCCTCTATTCGGCTTTTCTTTCTGAACGCCAAACAGAGCATCAGGGGCTACTGTCTATGCGGTAATATTTTTACATATTTTTACTTACCTCGAAGCCTGTTAAAAGGCTAGCGCAAGCTTCAGTCAGTCCGCTCTTGGCGGACTGAACCTTCTGGATCACCGTACTCATAATAGTACGGTGCTCCTCGTCGATGGAGGCGCCGTTAAGCACCTCCAGCAGATTGTCCGGCACCTCCGGTTGGACGGAGGCCGCCGGCTCAGAAGGCTTGCTCCTCTTAGAAGGAGTTCGCCTACCGCGGTCCGGAACTGTTGAGGATTCCGGCGCGGTGTCCGGCTCAAAGCCGGACTTGGAGCCCTAGGGGGTCTTGTCCCCTTTACTCCTGGGGTCCGGGAGGTCGCCTCGCGGCTCCTCCGGGACCACCTCCTCTTGCCCCGGAGCTTGTCGCGACGCCACTTTGGCGTCTTCCGCAGTGCGGGGGGAGACAGCGGGCGGAACTGAGTTCACGTCCGATGAATCCAGGGAGCCGCTCGACGACTCGTCGAGTCCGGCCTAGGGCGGCCTGCATGATTACATTCGACATTAGGGAAGAGCTGTGCAAACGACAGGGATATTATGAGTTACTCTAGTATCCGAATACTTACGATCCCGCCGGGCGCCTGGCCCTTTGTGTCCACTCCTCTTCGCCTTCGTCGGCGTCAGGGGAGTAGTCCGGCGGAAGGGTTTTCCCCTTCTTGGACCCTTCGGCCTCCCCAGTTGGGGCGGCCTTCCTCTTCTTTCCTCCCCCTGCTGGAGGGGGAGAGGTCTCTTCTTCCTCCTCCTCGTCTTCACGGGAGGAGTGCGTCTCGGATTCGTCGGATGACGAGTCCGACAACACCATATGCGGGGCACTCTTTCGAGTCCCCGTGGCCTTCTTCTTCTTTGCCTTCTTCTCCGGCACCACATAAGGTGCCGGAGCCAGCAGCTTCACTAAGCGAGCAGGGGCTGGGTCTTCGGGCAAGGGAGCCGGACAGTTAATCGGTTCGGACTTCGCCTGCCAAGCCTGTCAAAGGTGAGGGAGTTTAGATCCCGCATAGAGTCAAACTATGGAAAAACTTAAACATCCTGTAAAAGGTGAAAGTAGCTTACCTCGCTAGCGTGACGCTGCGAGCTGTATCCGCGGTCCTCGGAAGCGGATGCGGGAGCCTCGGCGCCTTTGGTTAGCACCCTCTAGACGTCTTCATACGTCGTGTCAAAGAGCCTGTTAAGGGTTTGGTGCTGCGCCGGGTCGAACTCCCACAGGTTAAAGTCCCGTTGTTGACACGGGAGGATCCGACGGACGAGCATAACCTGGACTACATTAACAAGCTTGATCGGCTTGTTCACCAGGGAATGGATGCATGTCTGCAGTCCAGTCACCTCTCTTTCGTCACCCCACGACGGGCCCGTCTCTTTCCAGGACATAAGCCGCGTGGGGGGTCCGGATCGGAACTCAGGGGCTGCGATCCATTCCGGATCGCGTGGCTCGGTGATGTAAAACCACCCTGATTGCCACCCCTTCAAGGTCTCCACAAAGGAGCCCTCGAGCCATAGGACGTTGGCCATCTTGCCTGCCATGGCACCTCCGCACTCTGCTTGGCTGCCGCGCACCACCTTTGGCTTGACGTTGAAAGTCTTGAGCCAAAGGCCAAAATGGGGGCGGACGCGGAGGAAAGCCTCACACACGACGATATACGCCGAGATGTTGAGGATGAAGTTCGGGGCCAGATCGTGGAAATCCAGGCCATAGTAGAACATGAGCCCCCGGACAAATGGGTGGAGTGGAAAGCCCAGTCCGCGAAGGAAGTAGGGAAGGAATACGACCCTCTCATGGGGCTCTGGGGTGGGGAGAAGCTGACCCTTTTCAGGAAGCCGGTGCACGATCTCTTTGGACAAGTATCCGGCCTTCCTCAGCTTTTTGACATGGCCCTCCATGACGGAGGAGACCATCCACTTGCCTCCCGCTCCGGACATTGCTGGAGAAGGTTGAGGTGGGAAGTGCGGGCTTGGGCGTTGGAGCTCGGGTGCGCAGAAGATGGATAGGCAAAGGAGGAAGAAGGCGTAGGTAAAAAGGTGGATCCTTATCCCCTTATATGGGCGGATGCAGCTGCGCGTCCCCACCAGCCTAGTAAAACTCGCTTGCCTCCCAAGCGCCGTGATAAATGGTGCGGTTGGTTTACCCACGTCCGTATTTGATGAGGACATCAATAGCATTGTCACACCCACAACCCCTACTGTTACATATACTGGACCAATTACTAGAGCTCGCGCACGCCAATTGAATTACCAGGTATTTTCGTTTCTTGGTAATGATTCTAATGTTAATGAGAATATGATACTGCCTAAATTGGATACATTTGTTTTGCTTACAAATGAAGGGCCTAGCTTGGAGAAGGATGAACATTGGAGCAAGAACACGCATGGAGTTGATGGCATGCGCAAGGGGATCAAGAACGGAGTTACAATTGATGATTTCAGGACATTGAAGCCACCATAAGGAGTGCATGAAGCCTTGGACAAAATATACAAGATGCCACTTCATAATATTCGTCCATAGGCTATTCTAGGTGCCGCGTCACCTTATTATTGGGCCAGGCCCATGTAATTTCGAAATACTTAAGTATAGGCTATTTTAGAGTCCGTATGTGTGGGGAAACAAGAGTTAGGGTTGGTTTCGGACCCCACCCTCAAGGGCCACGAAATTCCCTCCTCTTCCTCCATATATACAGCCCTTAGGGCGTCGTTTAGACTTTGGGTTTTGTTTAGATTAAAAGTTCGCCATAGCTGCAACTTCGCGTACTTCGTTTGTGTTCAACGACCAGACCAAGGCGTCACAGAACCCCACCTTGATCAATAAAGCTTTCCTCTTATATTCGCAATATCCAGATTGCAATCTTAGTTTCTTGCTTGTTCTTCGTTTGCCTGCAGGAAACAGACCTTCGTGGTCAGGTTGATCGTGCTCCGGCGTGGTCAATAACCTCTCGGAGTTGGTTTAGCGATTGCTAAGGCACGACGTCCTCGCACGTTCGTAGTCGGATCATCAAAGTCGACTTCCTCCAAAACGGTAGCCACCATCTCATCGAAAGACGGGACACCTTTGCCTCTATCAAGTGGTATCAGATTTCCAGGTTGCTCGGTGAGATTTTACAGTTTTTCGTAGATTAGATCGAGTCTGTTCTTCATACCTACAGTCCACAAAAAAGCCACAAAAAAATTAGGGTTAGTTCATCATATCCGAACCAATCTGAGCCTTTGCATAATCTTTTTAGGGTTTTTGCTTTGTTGAATTTGCGGTTGCATCGTCGTGTCAAGTTGCTGGTCTTAGAGTCTAGTCTTTTAGAGTTTCGAGTTCTGGTCATAAGTTGTCTCGCCACCGCCGCACCATCATCATCGCCTTGCCATCTACCACCATTGCTTATCCGCCACCGCTCTGAATCCGTATCCCTATACCACCACCAATCCGTATCCATACACCACCACCGCTACCATATACCACCACCGCTGCCATATACCACCACCATATATCCACCACCAATCCGAGTTCTTCTCATATTAGGTTTGTTTTCGAGAGCCATCTAAATTCCGATTCGTGTTTCCTTGCCTGCGTAGGTCTCGGAAAAAAAAAGTCTGGAGACCCCCGGGCAGTTTTTAGGCCAAAATTTCGGCGACCGATAATATTTTTTCCTATCCTATCTTTAGGTTGTTCTGAGTCTTTTGAGACACTCGCCATCATAGTGATTTTTGGTCGCACTTTTTCGTCGTCGCTGCCCTAATTTCCGAAAAAAAAAATGTCAAAAAAATTTCGTACCCATCTTGTCAGTTTGACCTGGGAAGAGTTTTGAGACACTCGCCATTATAGTGATTTTTCGCAAAAAAAAAGAGGAGCGCAAAAAAAAGAGCGCAAAAAAAACAGAGCGAAAAAAATTTTCCAGAGTGTGCTTTTCCCTTGTTTCCGTGCAGCGCCGTGATTTTGTTAGTGTTCTAGGCTCGCGTCTCTAGCACGGTCTAGCCTAGGACCAACACAGTATCGTCGTTGAGCGTTTATTCAACTTTGCATCTCTGAATTGATTATTGCTGACCCTTTTTGCTACCATCCTATAAGCCTTCCCAGCTCCACATACATCTACGTCGTGCATTTGACTCTCCCTGGCAATCGCTCTATCCAAGCTTTTGAGAGTTTTGACTACAACGGTTGCCGATCACCGTCTGCTGCTGGGTAAGAACGGGTAAGAATTTGAGTTTTGCTTGACGGATTTGTGACTCCCACCACCACCTCTTGTTAGTAGTCTGTAGGATCATATTCTTGTGTGTTTCTATTGCTGCTAACCATGGCAGGATCACAAGCCGACGAGACTGACTGGGAGAACATGACAAACAAAGCGTTACATGATAAGTTTCAACAAATGATGAGTGGACAGGTGGAAGATGTGCTAAATAGATTTTGAAGAGGCCATGGAGAAGATAGATGGCATTGAGAAGGCGTTCGAAACAAAGCTCGATAACAAGTTCAATGAGTTGCTCGCGCGTCTACCACCACCACCACCGGCTGCACCTAACGCACCTCTACAACAACAACAACGACTACCTCCACATCGCGAAACAGCCCTCCGCCGAGCGACCCGTGTCCCTCTTCAGCCTGGCCAAGCTGCTGGTGCTGCTGTTGATACTTCTGTGGCTCCTGCTGCTGATGTGGGGAGGATGATTATGTGGGAGATTATGAGGATGAGGTTGATCAACATTAGAACTATGTGCAACCACCAGCACCACAACCACCAGGTCGTCCACATGCAAATAATGGCAATGTTAGGGCTCCCCCTCAGGTACGCGATCATGACCATCTCCCTAAACTAAAATTGAATATTCCACCATTTGAGGGTAGATATGTTCCTGATATATATCTTACTTGGGAGTTAGAAACTGAACAACGATTTACATGTTTACAATATCCTGAGAAGAGACGTGTTCCTGCTGTTGTTTGTGCTTTCACTAGCTTTGCATGTGTTTGGTGGTCTGAACATTGTAGATTATATCCTGTTCCAGCTACTTGGGCTGCTTTGAAAACTGCTATGCGTACTCGTTGGGTTCCACCATATTATCAACGTGAATTACTTCAAAAATTGCAGCGCTTAAGACAAGGAAAAAATTCGGTAGAAGAATATTATCAGGAATTACAAACTGACTTGATTAGATGTAGTATTGTTGAGGAGAATGAAGCTATGCTTGCACGTTTTCTGGGTGGATTAAATAGAGAGATTCAGACCATTCTAGACTATAAGGATTATAATAATATCACTCGTTTATTCCATCTTGCTTGTAAAGCTGAACGTGAAGTGCAGGATCGACATGCATTGGCGCGAACTAACTTTTCTGCAGGTCAACCTTCCTCATGGACACCACGTGCATCATCTACTTCCACACGTTCTGCTACACCGGCACCTCCGTCGGCTGCCACCTCCAACCGTGATACAGTAAAGTAGGCGCAATCACCACTATCTGCCAAGAGCACACCTCCTGGGCCTGCAAAGAGCTCTTCTTCATCCATGGCATCAACAGGGCAAACAAATGATATTATTTGTCGATGTTGCAAGGGTGGAGGTCATTATGCGAGAGAATGCCCATCTAAGCGTGTGATGATTGTTACTGAGGATGGTGGGTATGAGTCCGCTAGTGACTATGATGAGGAGACTTTGGCTCTTATTACACATGAAGAACACGATGGAGATGATTCTGATCATGAGACGCAATACATGGCTGCTGAAGATGCTGACAGGTATGAATGTTTAGTTGCTCAACGTGTTTTGAGTGTGCAGGTTACACAAGCTGAGCAAAATCAGAGGCATAATTTGTTCCATACAAAGGAAGTTGTGAAGGAACGTTCTATTCGCGTCATCATAGATGGAGGGAGCTGCAACAACTTGGCTAGCATGGAGATGGTGGAGAAGCTTTCTCTCACCACAAGACCACATCCACATCCTTACTACATCCAATGGTTCAACAACAGCGGCAAGGTTAAGGTAACACGTACTGTTCGTGTGCATTTTAGTATCTCTACATATGCTGATTATGTTGATTGTGATGTGGTACCTATGCAAGCATGTTCCTTATTACTTGGTAGACCATGGCAATTTGATAAAAATTATGTACACCATGGTAGAAACAATTAGTATACTCTTGTTCATAAGGATAAAAATATTACTTTGCTTCCTATGACTCCTGATTCCATTTTGAAAGATGATATTAATAGAGCTAATAAAGCAAAACAGGAGAAAAATAAGAGTGAAAATCAGATTGTGGCAAAAGAATTTGAGCAACAAATAAAGCCTAATAATAAACCATCTAATGTTGCTTCTGAAATTAAACTGAAAAGTGCATGTTTACTTGCCACCAAATCTGATATTGATGAGCTAGATTCTAGCAAATCTGTTTGCTATGCTTTTGTGTGCAAAGAGGCATTATTTTCATTTGAGGACGTGCCTTCCTCTTTGCCCCCTGCTGTCACTAACATTTTGCAGGAGTTCGCTGACGTCTTCCCACAAGACGTGCCACCGGGATTACCACCTATTCGAGGGATTGAGCATCAAATTGACTTAATTCCCGGTGCATCGCTACCCAACCGTGCACCATACCGTACCAATCCAGAGGAGACGATGCGTCAAGTACAGGAGCTGCTCGACAAAGGTTATATACGCGAATCTCTTAGTCCTTGTGTTGTTCCTATTATACTAGTGACTAAAAAGGATGGTACGTCGCGTATGTGTGTTGATTGTAGAGGCATTAATAATATTACTATTCGTTATTGTCATCCTATTCCTAGGCTAGATGATATGCTTGATGAATTGAGTGGCTCTACAATATTCTCCAAAGTTGATTTGCGTAGTGGATACCATCAAATTCGTATGAAATTGGGAGATGAATGGAAAACAGCATTTAAAACTAAGTTTGGTTTATATGAGTGGTTAGTCATGCCTTTTGGGTTAACTAATGCACCTAGTACTTTCATGAGACTAATGAACGAAGTTTTACGTGCTTTCATTGGACGATTTGTGGTAGTCTATTTTGATGATATACTGATTTATAGCAAATCTTTGGAAGAAAATTTAGAACATTTACGTGCTGTTTTTAATGCTCTACGTGATGCAAGTTTGTTTGGTAACCTTGGGAAGTGCACCTTTTGCACCGACCGAGTATCTTTTCTTGGCTATGTTGTTACTCCACAGGGAATTGAAGTTGATAAAGCCAAGATTGAAGCTATTGAGAGTTGGCCGCAGCCCAAAACGGTCACACAAGTAAGGAGTTTTCTTGGACTCGCTGGTTTCTATAGGCGTTTTGTGAGAGATTTTAGCACCATTGCTGCACCTCTCAATAAGCTTACAAAGAAGGATGTGCCTTTTGTTTGGGGTACCGCACAGGAAGAAGCCTTCACGGTATTGAAAGATAAGTTGACACATGCTCCTTTACTCTAACTTCCTGATTTTGATAAGACTTTTGAGCTTGAATGTGATGCTAGTGGAATTGGATTAGGAGGTGTGTTATTACAAGATGGCAAACCTGTTGCATACTTTTCTGAAAAATTGAGTGGGCCTAGTCTGAACTATTCTACTTATGATAAAGAATTATATGATCTTGTTCGGACTTTAGAAACATGGCAACATTATTTATGGCCCAAAGAATTTGTTATACATTCTGATCATGAATCTTTGAAACACATTAAAAGTCAAGCAAAACTGAACCGTAGACATGCTAAATGGGTTGAATTCATTGAGACTTTCCCTTATGTCATTAAACACAAGAAGGGTAAAGAAAATGTTATTGCTGATGCATTGTCTCGTCGTTATACTATGCTTTCACAACTTGATTTTAAAATATTTGGTTTAGAGACCATCAAAGATCAATATGTGCATGATGCTGGATTTAAAGATGTATTGCAGCATTGTAAAGAATGTAGAACA
Source organism: Aegilops umbellulata (assembly GCA_032464435.1). Lineage (NCBI taxonomy): Eukaryota > Viridiplantae > Streptophyta > Magnoliopsida > Poales > Poaceae > Aegilops > Aegilops umbellulata. Next base: position 387,298,632 of record CP136057.1, on the reverse strand, counting down.
TGGAACAAGTTCGTCGTTAATGATGGATTTGTGTTTCGTGCTAACAAGCTATGCATTCCAGCTAGCTCCGTTCGTCTTTTGCTGTTGCAGGAGGCGCATGGAGGAGGACTAATGGGACACTTTGGCGTGAAGAAGACGGAGGATATACTTGCTACACATTTCTTTTGGCCAAAGATGAGACGGGATGTTGAGCGTTTTGTTGCTCGCTGCACTACATGTCAAAAAGCTAAGTCACGACTCAATCCTCATGGTTTATATATGCCTTTGCCTATACCTAGTGTTCCTTGGGAGGATATATCTATGGACTTTGTTTTAGGTTTACCTCGAACAAAGAAGGGGAGGGATAGCATATTTGTTGTCGTGGATAGATTCTCGAAAATGGCACACTTTATACCATGTCATAAAAGCGATGATGCTGTTAATGTTGCTGATTTGTACTTTCGTGAAATTATTCGCTTGCATGGTGTGCCAAATAGTATTGTTTCAGATCGTGGTACTAAATTTCTTAGCCACTTTTGGAGATGTTTATGGGCTAAGTTGGGGACTAAACTGCTTTTTAGTACTACTTGTCACCCCCAAACTGATGGACAAACTGAAGTAGTCAATAGAACATTGTCTACTATGCTTAGGGCTGTTTTGAAGAATAATAAGAAAATGTGGGAAGAATGCTTGCCTCATATTGAATTTGCTTATAATCGTTCATTGCATTCTACTACTAAGACCTTTTGAAATTTTGTATGGTTTCCTACCTCGTGCACCTATTGATTTGTTGCCTCTTCCATCTTCGGAGAAGGTTAATTTTGATGCTAAAGAACGTTCTCAATTGATTTTAAAAATGCATGAGTTAACTAAGAAAAACATTGAGCGTATGAATGCTAAATATAAACTTGCTGGAGATAAGGGTAGAAAACATGTTGTGTTTGCACCTGGAGATCTTGTTTGGTTACATTTGCGTAAAGATAGATTCCCTAATTTGCGCAAATCAAAGCTAATGCCACGTGCTGATGGTCCTTTTAAGGTGTTAGAGAAAATAAATGATAATGCATATAAACTTGAGCTGCCTGCAGATTTTGGGGTTAGTCCCACTTTTAACATTGCAGATTTGAAGCCTTATTTGGGTGAGGAAGATGAGCTTCCGTCGAGGACGACTTCATTTCAAGAAGGGGAGGATGATGAGGACATCAATACCATTGGTACACCCACAGCCCCTACTGTTACATATACTGGACCAATTACTAGAGCTCGCGCACGCCAATTGAATTACCAGGTACTTTCGTTTCTTGGTAATGATTCTAATGTTAATGAGAATATGATATTGCCTAAATTGGGTACATTTGTTTTGCTTACAAATGAAGGGCCTAGCTTGGAGAAGGATGAACATTGGAGCAAGAACACGCATGGAGTTGATGGCATGCGCAAGGGGATCAAGAACGGAGTTACAATTGATGATTTCAGGACATTGAAGCCACCATAAGGAGTGCATGAAGCCTTGGACAAAATATACAAGATGTCACTTCATAATATTCGTCCATAGGCTATTCTAGGTGATGCGTCACCTTATTATTGGTTCAGGCCCATGTAATTTCGAAATACTTAAGTATAGGCTATTTTAGAGTCCGTATGTGTGGGGAAACAAGAGTTAGGGTTGGTTTCGGACCCCACCCTCAAGGGCCACGAAATTCCCTCCTCTTCCTCCATATATACAGCCTTTAGGGCGTCGTTTAGACTTTGGGTTTTGTTTAGATTAAAAGTTCGCCATAGCTGCAACTTCGCGTACTTCGTTTGTGTTCAACGACCAGACCAAGGCGTCACAGAACCCCACCTTGATCAATAAAGCTTTCCTCTTATATTCGCAATATCCAGATTGCAATCTTAGTTTCTTGCTTGTTCTTCGTTTGCCTGCAGGAAACAGACCTTCGTGGTCAGGTTGATCGTGCTCCGGCGTGGTCAATAACCTCTCGGAGTTGGTTTAGCGATTGCTAAGGCGCGACGTCCTCGCACGTTCGTAGTCGGATCGTCAAAGTCGACTTCCTCCAAAACGATAGCCACCATCTCATCGAAAGACGGGACACCTTTGCCTCTATCAGTATTGATGAGAATCCCGTAAATGGGGGACACGATCTCTGCATTGACAAGACGTGCCAATGAAACCGCCTCGCAAAACGCGCTAAGGTGGAGAAGTGAAAACGATTCGAATAAAGGCTTGGCCGTAGTGTGATGTCACGCTATGGAATACGTCAGCAGATTAGATTTCTGTTAATATTATTCTCTCTATGGCAATATGTGGAAACTTATTTTGCAGAGCCGGACACTACTCTTGGTGTTTACAATCTTTTATGAAGAATTTGGAGGAGGAACCCGCCTTGCAATGCCGAAGACAATCTGCGCGCCGGACTCGTCGTCATTGAAGCCTGGTTCAGGGGCTACTGAGGGAGTCCGGGATTAGGGGGTGTTCGGCCATCCGAACTATACCTTCAGCCGGACTCCAGGACTATGAAGATACAAGATTGAAGACTTCGTCCCGTATCCGGAAGGGACTTTCCTTTGCGTGGAAGGCAAGCTTGGCGATGCGGATATTTAGATCTCCTATCATTGTAACCGACTTTGTGTAACCCTAACCCTATCCGGTGTCTATATAAACCGGAGAGTTTTAGTCCGTAGAACAACGACTCCAACAACTTCAACATACAACAATCATACCATAGGCTAGCTTCTAGGGTTTAGCCTCCTTGATCTCATGGTAGATCTACTCTTGTACTACTCATATCATCAATATTAATCAAGCAGGACGTAGGGTTTTACCTCCATCAAGAGGGCCCGAACCTGGGTAAAACATTGTGTCCCTTGTCTCCTGTTACCATCCGCCTAGACGCACAGTTCGGGACCCCTACCCGAGATCCGCTGGTTTTGACACCGACAAGGAGGATGCCATCGTTGCGAACGACGGCGAGGACGCCGGCAGGCCAGCTAGGGCCAGCCACCGTCGCAACGGTGCCGCAGCCGTATTTGGCCAGCATAACATCCTCAAAGCTACAACCGTTCATGACGAAGCACGAAGGAAGACGGGAAAGAGTGGTACACACTGAGATAGAGCTCAGCGATCACCAGGAGGAGCGGCGCTAACTGGGTTGGAGCTCAGAGATCACTAAAGAAGAGACTAAACCTGACGGTCGGCGTACCTTGAGAGGGAGCTCCGGGGGGTCGCTGCCGTGCCCGGAGGGGAGCACGACAGGTTTGTGGACGCCAGCCCCCGGTGGGCGCTGGCGGGTGCGGTGGCTGCAGGAGCCGGAGTGGCGGCCGGCAGGGAGCTCTCGCCTACCACAGCCTACGTCCACAGCCTTGTTCGCACACCTGGGTCCGGCCGCCCACGAGATCGTTTATAGAGCGAGCTCCATAACTTATGCCGATTGACATATGTACGATAGCTTTGTTAGAGTGTTTCTTTTACCAAAATCAATATAATAACAGTTATTATGACGATCGGGTCGGTAGGAGTATAGGACGACTTTGCTAAAGTTGTTTTTATCACATTTACCGTCATATTTCTCACTCGATGATGTAACCCTCTACATGAACCTTCGTCCACTGAATACCGTCAGAGATGAGTCAACGTGTGAAATTTAGATCACAGTCCCGATGTTCAATCTAGTTCAAAATGCCCCTTTTGAATACAGTTCCGATGTTCAATCTAGACGGTTCTCTCTGTCTACGCTCGCGCGCTCGTCTCACGATGGTTTACGCGGGATTTACTTTCTCTCCTTGGGTTCCCTGACGACGATTCATGCAGTTGCATGGCAATTCGTCATTGCCATACCGTCTGGCAGCGCATCACCGTCACACGGACGCAACCCATGAGTGATGCTTGATTCGTCGTCGTCGCCAAGTCGTGATGCAGGCATGAGCATTTATCCGCGCCCACAGGCGCGAAGAAACGCGGAAACTTCCTGCCCAAAACCACTCCAGTTCAGTCTGCTTGTCAGTAGTGCCTTCAATCAGGCAGTGCCCCGGCACCAGTGTTTCAGAGGTTAACTTAGTGTTACTACTGGCGTAAACCAGAAAGCGATCGTGTTTGCCTCCGTTTTCAACATAAAATAAAGCACGATCACGCAAATCGGCCACCGTCCCCGGTGTTGAAATGTTGTGTCGCTCTCTGACGATTATCCTATCGGTGCGCTTCATCCTGCCGACGCTTCGATCCATGCCACAGGCGGTTGGTCGATCGACGGGCAAAACAGGGAAAACCGGTCGCCGCCGACGCAGATTGGCACGCGACGCGCCCGTGCGGCTGATATGAACTCCTGCCTAGTTGCTTGACTATCGCACATACGCTATGCAGCGCGTGGAATTAGCGTGCTAGTGTAATTAACCGTGCCAATAAGCACCCCCCGTTATCCTGAAAAAAAAGAAGCACCTCGCATGCACATCACGGTCTATAAAAAGGAGACGAGCCCAGCCGGCCAGCGCCGCACAAGTCTAAAGCTAAAAAGCACACTGGACGCCGCGCTTCCTTGCTCACCGCCGGACGCAAAGGCGCAGCCAGCTTCCCGGCCAAGCCCGCGTGTACGGAGTACATATTCTGCCCCGTGTCAGACGCGCTTGCTCCCTGCACCAACTGGCTACCTAGAAGCTAGCAGGCTCCATCGGAAGCAATAGCCTTCACACAAGGTACTCATTCCGCGCGCCACCTTTCTTCCCTTGGAGCCCGGCCGGCGCCGTCTCCCTCCCTCCGCCGTCGATCTCGGCCGGAGAAGCTACCCGAGGTACGTGCGTACCGGCTGTCGGCCGAGCAGATCCGTCTTGCAGTCGAGCCTTCTTCGATTCCCTTCGCGTGGGTTCTCGACCGGTAGCGCGGGTTCGTTTTCTTTACCTCTCTCACGCCAACAAGCGTCGTCATCACCGGCACGTACCGTTTTCATATTGCCATAAACACGCCGGCTCCCATACATACAAGGCCATAAATTATCGTTCCTATACTCCTTCCAAACAACTTTCGGCTGCGCTGTGTCTTGTCGGATCATGTGTCACGGGACGATCAAACTCCCAAGAAATCAACACCGACTTTCGATATAGACAGCGCTCTCTCTGTGTCTTGTGGTCTTTATCTGCCTTTGGTTCAGCGTGTGTGAGATTAACTGCATACACGTTTATTTAGCCGTAGTCGTACGTTTGTTTCACACACGAGATGGTTAATTAGATTGGAAATGAGCACAAGAGGAAGAAAAAAGAGAGGCTAAACGCGTCCGTCCGTACGTGCATGCAACTCCTGTGACGGGCACCGCACTGGAGTCGCACGGGATGATGATCCCCACGGCACGCACCAAAGCACACGACGAGAGTAGCCTAGCCGGGGAGAGTAGATCAAGGGAGCAGCCGTCTCGGTGCGAGTCGGTACAGCGGAGTCGCGTTGGGCATACGGAGCTCGGAGCAGGTGCGGGCGTGAGGTCACCCACGACTTGGACTCCTTAAATGCCGTCCATTGGTCGTCTTAAGACTAGCCACAGTGAAAGTAACTTCAGTAGTAACATCGAGTCCAACTCAACAATTTTGCTTATATGGCAATGAGTTAATGAGGAAAGAGGTAGTAGTAGTAACTTAGCTAGTTACTGTAACATCACATGTCCCAATGCAATATGAGTCTATAGCATAATAAATGAAGCTCTGCATGTTACCACACTTATGTTACTACCCACTATGAAGATAGTAACATAGTCTAGGGATATGTGTATGTTACTAGTGTATGTTACTCTCCATTGTGGCTAGTCTAAGAAAATATGCAATCCACGTGGCATGTTATCTAACTTTCATGAAAAAAAATACTCATGTACTAGTAGGAGTACTATTCTTTCCATCACTCCGTTAATACAAATTGACTGTTGGAGCATTAATGCTTGCATATGTGAAGCATGTGATTGAAAATGAGTTACATGCATATATCGTTTTTGTTAGTCCATGTGCTATACGTGGGCTGTAGATGAAGATACCGCTTCACTCTCTTCACCCCTCGCTCCTTCGCGAACAATTTTGCTGACACAAAAGATTTATTATACTTGCTCTTAGCCTGATTCACCTTGAATTCTTGATCCTACTTTAATATGTTTAATTGCTTCTGTAATCACCAAAAAAATCAATATTGATAGGCTTAGTTCCTTGAGTAACACATTTGTTAGGAAATAGGCTTGTTTTCTAAAAGCACAATCAACACCATGCCTAGTAGTGAGATGGTTCGTTACCGCCTGACGATGCACACCGGTGTTAAAATACGGAGTCAGGAGAGCACCATTGAATGCCAGACGTGTTAGAGTTGTGGAGTGAAGCCACCAACGATGCGCCATTTACGGTGACAACATCGGAACGAGACCTCTTCGGACTTAGAGTGTCTCCTTGTGGAGCATTTGGAGCGACCCACAATGCGTTGTCAGGTTTAGATGAAAGAACTGCTTCAATGATGATGCCGTTTCGAGCGGGATGTGGTGGCCATTCGAGAGAAACATTGAGAGGAAGAAGATGCGTTGCTATATTAGATCTAGCTTCTCGCACAAATCAACAGTGATTTTTTTTGAAAACTCTTAAATAATATTTCATCCGTAAAGAAATATAAGAGCATTTAGATCACTAACGCAGTGATCTAAACATTCTTATATTTCTTTATAGAGGGAATACTGTACTCCTACTACTATGCTATGGGCAAAGAGGCAGTAATATATAGCGATGTGCTTTTTGTGTTGCACATACTACCGGACAGAGGCAGCGAGCTGGCTTTCGTATCACAAGAGACAGTCCTGTTCGCTCAACTTTAGCTACAGAAGACGCGTTTTCAGTTGAAGCTCGGATCCGCCCATCAATCCGTTGCCCTCAGCCCACGCAACAGAAAGCGAAAAGGAAGGAAGCCGGAAGAAATCCGAGTGCGTGAAGCGGGAAAAAGGCAAGGAGGAGGGAAGCAACGCGGAAGCAGCAGACAAACGAAACCAGGCCAAGCCCTCAATTCGGCCGCCGCACACTCGCTCGCTTCGTTTCCTCCGCCGCACGCCTCCTCCGCTAGCCCCCACCCCCACCCCTCGCCTCGCCGCCGCGACGGCCCGCTCCACCTCCCCCGCCGCCTAGTCTCTCCCCGCGTGCGGCGGCGCCCGCCTCGAGGTGGTGGCCGCACTGCCGGATACGTTCGCTTGTTTTTTTTGGGGGCTTGGGGCTTGGAATTGGATTCGCGCTTCGTTTTCGGGTTTTTTTGGTCTCTCCTGACGCGCTGCTGATGCTGAATGTGCGTGCAGATCGGGGGCGCGGCGGCCGCGTTCGTGCGTGCGGTGTCATCTCTCCTGAGGAAGCGGCGCGATGCCGGCCGGGGGCGTCGGCGTGCAGGCGCCCGAGGCGTCGCCGGGGCGCTACGTGCGGCGGGTCGACGAGGTGCCGCCCGACGACGACGGCTGCGACGGCGTCTTTGGGGTCGACGTGCGGGGACCCGGGGACAACGACCCCTTCGACATCCCCGCCAAGCGCGCGCCTGTCGAGCGGCTACGCCGGTGGAGGGTGAGTCGCCATTCCCCACTCAACTTGCTGCATTGAGCCCGACTTGCTGGGGGGTTTCAGGGTGCCTTGGTTGGCGGCCATGCTTGCCACAGCAATGCAGTTTCGTTTTGTGTAGATTGTCTTTTTTTAGACGGGTTTAGAGTGTCTCCTTTATTTTTGGTTGGTATTGCCACCCAAATGTGTTGGTGCCTGGTCTGGCGACGGGTCTAACTTATTCGTTGCAACCAACTAGTTCCATTTTATTTATGCAATTATAGACAACTTGAGTAGTCCCCAAAACTGCTGCGTGAAAAGCTCCAGAATGGTTGGAGGAAGGATCGTGGACCTCACTTTAGGAAAAATGCTAGAGAAATGGTAATATCCCCCAAAGTTGATGAGGCTTTGGTGTTTTTCTATCACAATGGGTTGCTGCATCCACAACCTAGGGATTTGTGAGATGATTAGATGAATTAGTTGTTTTAAGCTTAAAAATGTCCGGTGTTTCTTTGGGTAGATATGGGCTCATATATGACCACTGGCTGCAACTGAATTTTGAGAGAGACAATGAATTGCAGTGAACCTAGCCATGGACATGTACGTCTGTTATCACGCCGTCATCTCTTGGTTGATGAGTTGGAATAATCTCGTAGGGGTAATAAGAGCTCAGGATTTTATGTTACTCGGCCATGTACTTGAGTGTGCTGAGCGGTACATATAATATGAGGTAACATTACAATTTATTAAAGCATGGATTGTTGGACAGAATGAAGGGATGAGGTGTAGCGGAGAGTGATGATGGACTTGCTTAGTTCTTGGCTTGCCCTTGAAAGCAGAACAATTTGGGATCATTATTGCAGGAAATCCTTTTATTTAGTTGATTGGTTTACTCTGTTGGATGGATTTAACAAGTGGAGTAGACACTTCATACTTGGGTGTTGACATCAAGGATGAGTGTTTAGATTGGATACATGCTGGGACAGAGAAGATAGAGTAGTTGGCAGAGCAAATTCACCTTAGCGAACCTTTTACTACTTGGCCGTCTAAGTCACGTCGCCAACAGCAAGATATACACATTTTGGTTGTCTAAGGCGAGCTGTTTTGTCTAGTGTATATTTCTCCCAGTAGTTGCAAGACTTAATTCACAACATGGTGATTCCAATTCCGATATGTATCCTTATCCAAACTCAAGCCTAACACTCGTCCTAAATTTCATCTGTATCCGAGCCTCTTAACTGGAACGTAACTTCTCAAGCTACTTCCTGCCTCGCCGAATATTCTAATCTTGTGCTGCAGAAGGAGTGTGAACTCCTCTCCTCTGATATCCACAAGCCTTACTGAGTCTGAAACACATTCTCCCTGTCTCCTTCCAAACCCTCACACGTCCTACTCTTGTCATGCAATTCTACGGCATTGCTGAAAACATATTATGAATGAACTGCATACTAAAAGTTGCATTGAGACAGCCCAAAAGTAATACTCCGATCCAAATTAATTGACGCAGCTACAACTTTAGTTAGGTTATACTAAAACTGCGTCTGCATCAATTAATTTGGAATGGAGGGAGTAGTTGTTTTCTTTTGTTGACTGCAGTTATCTTCTCATTATTTATATTTAGTTCCACCCCTACAATTCACATAGTATTAAAAGATGGATTGCTCTGAATTCTAGTTCTCCAATTCTACTTTGTTGTTGTATTGTGCATTTTTTTTGTTCATGCATGTTTGCATGCACATGCGCTCACATTGGAAGTAAAATTCTTTTATATGTTCATGCATCATTTAGAATGTTTCTTAGGGCATGTTGGGCTTGTGTACTTACGCCAAATTTGCACTATTACTTCTACTAGCGATACGGCACATTCAATCATAACTGTTCTTGTAATCAGTTTATTAACTCTACGCATTACTATTATGGTTTGTTTTATTTGCAGCAAGCTGCACTTGTGCTCAATGCATCTCGGCGATTCAGATATACACTCGACTTGAAAAAGGAGGAAGAAAAAGAACATATAAGGAGGAAGATTAGGGCTCATGCTCAAGTCATACGGGTATGCGTTCAAGCTTTTGTTTCTGCACTATATGCGTTTTATCATCACACTTTTCCTCTTTGATGCTTTAGTTGTGAATTCAATCAGGCTGCACTACTGTTCAAGGAAGCAGGAGAAAAGCAGAATGGTGATACGGAATTACCAGGTAACTGCTGTGGGCTCATTTTGTTGTTATACACATAAGATGCTGTCGGCGTCTTGGTTACGTTCTCTTATTTTGCCCTGTGAGGATTGTGTCAAGAAATAATCGTGTACTCAGTGGAGTACGATCCTGCACCTTGTCAATAGTTGTTCAAACTGTTATTTATGCTGTTTTATTACTTTGATGTTTCTTGCATGCAGAAATTCTCCCACGGGGGTTTGGAATTGGAGAGGATCAACTTACATCGATGACAAGGGATCATAACTATTCGGCTCTGCAAGAATATGGAGGGGTATGCACCATTCCTACATGCAAATTAGCTAGAATCTTCAACTTCCGGATCATTAGTTAATGCGATATCCTTCTTTGGCCATTAGGTTAAAGGGCTCACAAATTTACTGAAAACAAACCCAGAGAAGGGGATCCATGGTGATGAAGCAGATTTGTCATGTAGGGCGAATGCTTTTGGGGCTAACAGATATCCTCGCAAGAAAGGAAAAAGCTTCTGGGTAAGTTTCTTTACAATTTTTAAAGGTATTGCGGTATCAGTGATTAATCCTTCTTACTGTGTTCTGCGTTGTGACAACAGGTTTTTCTCTGGGAGGCCTGCAAGGACTTGACATTGGTTATCCTTATTGTAGCTGCAGCCATTTCTCTTGTATTGGGCATCGCAACAGAGGTGGATTCCTTGTCCACCTAACCTTTTTCTATTTCTTTTGTTTCATATTTTGTCTAAGTGTTGGATAATGCCTTAATGGTTGTGTACGTTTCCCCCCTTGTGAGTTATAATTCTGGTTCCATAAACTTCCAACAGAGTGTTTCCTTATGGATTAACCCTTTGAACATTATGTTTTATTTTGGTTCTAACTTTAACAATTTCGTTAGGGCATCAAGGAAGGATGGTATGATGGTGCAAGTATAGCATTTGCTGTCTTTCTTGTGATACTTGTTACTGGTATGCTGTTTTCTTTCACACATCCAACACTTAAGTAATTCAATATTTTCCGATATTAAAGATGGATACAATAGTATCATTATTGTACTTTAGCAAGATGGACATAATGGTTTTTGAACTTGGACTTTTCTTAACTTGGGATTCTGCTGTAAATTTGGAAGACAAACACTAGACCTTATTTTCTTGGGTTTATTCTTCAGTAGTATGCTTGGGTCCATAATACATTGTACCTGGAAGATAGAGCAATGTTATTTTGGTTTTGTGCCTCAACTAATATCAAATATGCGCTTTCAGTATATTTTTCCATTGTTTCCTCATGCACTTCATTTGTTTTAACTTCTTTCTCTCCGGCTCACTACGCCCATGAAAGGGTGTCCAGTTTGAACAATCCAGTTGTACCTTTCTAAAGACTCCTTTTTTTTTGTCTTATTGTCTTAGCTGTCAGTGATTACAAACAGTCCCTTCAGTTCCAACACCTCAATGAGGAGAAACAAAACATTCAAGTCGAGGTTGTGAGCTAAACCTAACATAAGATTTGACCATTTACTTGCTACTTTTGGTCCTCTGATGGCATTGTAATTGTGGTATGGTGACCAGGTTATTAGGGGTGGTAGAAGGATTCAAGTGTCAATCTTTGATATTGTGGTCGGTGATGTAGTAGCTTTAAAAATTGGTGATCAGGTAAGATGCAGGAAACAAATATGGTCTGCATGGCTTATGTTTGCGTTGTTTACATTTCTGATATCATAACAAAACCAAAACCACCTTATAGGTTCCAGCAGATGGCATTTTAATCAGTGGCCATTCTCTTGCCATTGATGAATCCAGTATGACCGGGGAAAGCAAAATTGTAAGTTATCCCTTGTTTATAGACTCCTACGTAGAATCAATTTGCCAATGAGTAGTAAATGTTCGGTCCTTGATTAGGTTTTGAAGGATCAGAAGTCACCTTTTCTAATGGGAGGATGCAAAGTAGCTGATGGTTATGGTACCATGTTGGTGAGTGATCATATCTTGTTATCTCTCCTCGTTCTTTTTTGCTTTCTGTTTTGAGAGACACATGTCTACGAGGCAATTGGGGCTCATTTACTTACTTTGGACTCGAGTATTCCTTACCTGCCAGTTAGATTAATCAAAGAGGGAGTGGAATTGACCTTTTAATGTTAATATTAATGATTTGATATGATTCCACTTGCAATTGTGCTACTCAAATGCAGGTAACTGCGGTTGGTCTAAATACTGAATGGGGTCTATTAATGGCCAGCATTTCAGAAGATAATAATGAAGAGACTCCGTTGCAGGTTTTTTTCTGTTTATCCTTTTGCTGATGGTCTGAATGGATTTTTTTTTTGAACAATCTGTGTGCAATGTGAGTTCTGATATTGTTTATTCACGGCCTTCTCTTTTCTGTTTAAGGTGCGGTTGAATGGAGTAGCAACATTCATAGGCATTGTGGGGCTTGTTGTTGCAGCAATGGTCCTTGTAGTTCTCTTTGCAAGGTAAGACTCGTTCATGTAATTACCCCATTATTTGAACATTGTACCTTCAGCTTGATGTATGGTTCGTACAAGGGAAATAAAGTCACAAACTTATAAGCCTGTAACTCTTATGCCTATCCTATGTTCATAAGGGCAGTGATCTGTTGCTTTTGTATCCATAATATATGTACATACTTGAACTTTTCCTTTGCTCCCAGATACTTTCAGCTTTTAGGACATGCTTAGGAACTTTTTTTTTGTTCCCGTGTATCTTACAGAACATACTAATAGTTTTTTTCCTTACTCACAGATATTTTACAGGACATACTACAAACCCAGATGGTACGGTTCAGTTTGTTAAGGGGCACACAGGTGTGAAATCTACAATATTTGGAGTAATAAAGATACTAACTGTCGCGGTATGTAATGATTTAATATTTGGTGTATCTGAAGCATCTTTTTCTTTTCTAATTCTTACATTGCTAAATGCAATTTAGGTGACTATTGTCGTCGTTGCTGTACCTGAGGGACTACCGCTGGCTGTGACACTAACGTGAGTCAATATAAGCGAAAATTTTCCTTCATCATTTTGAATTTTAGTTTTCTGACCTATATTTTTTTCAGCCTGGCTTATTCAATGCGGAAAATGATGGCAGATAAAGCTCTGGTACATATTTTTGCTATCTGTTTATTTTGTATTCTGTCTGTCATCACATAAATCTACATGTCAATTTCAGGTGAGGAGGCTTTCAGCTTGTGAAACGATGGGTTCTGCTACAACAATTTGTAGTGACAAGACTGGTACATTAACGCTCAATCTGGTTAGTTATTTTTAGCATCATAATGGATGTTCACTTCATTCTATACTATCCTTTATATTACCATTTAACTATGTGTGACTTTTTGTTGCTTAAGATGACTGTGGTGCGATCAATAGTTGGGGCGATAGAGCTGCAACCTCAGGCTACTATTGAGAAGTTGTCACCTACAGTTACCTCTCTTGTACTTGAAGCAATTGCACAGAATACTTCAGGCAGTGTGTTTGAGCCAGAGGTGATGCCACATGTATCCACTACTCAACACCTTTTACTGCTGCATTTAAACCGCATACTGATAACACGGACGCTGGTCGCAATCATCTTTGTATTTTTCTGAAAACCTATTTTCCTACTCTAAGTTTGTCTATGGAAGTAGTACTAGGATTTTGAGGTTGGGATTATTTTCCGAGACATTCCTCTCTGCTATTCTCAAAAGAGAACAACCTTAATTGCACATTAAATGCACTTTTTTTATATGTGTAGAGGAGTCTGTGTCTATGCTGAAATGTCATCTATTTCATAAAATACGGGGCATTTTCTGCTTTTGGCAATGAGTATCAACTACTCAACACCTTTTACTGCTGCACTTAAACAACATACATGATAAATTGAATGCTGGTCACTATCATCTTTGTAATATTTTTCTTAAACACATTTTGGCGCTCTGAATTTGGCTGTTGAAGTAGTGTTAGAATTTCAGGTTGGGATTATTCTCTGAGACTTTCTTCTATGTTATTCTCAAAAGAGAACAGCCTTAATCGAACACTAAATGCATTTTCATAGATGTTGCAGTGGAGGCTGTGCCTACGCCAAAATGACATATACTCCCTCCGTTCCTAAATACAAGTCTTTTAGAGGTTTCAATAAGGACTCCACACGGATGTATATAGACATATTTTAGAGTGTAGATTCACTCATTTTGTTCCGTATGTACTCTGCATTGGAATCTCTAAAAAGACTTATGTTTAGGAACAGAGGGAGTATTTCACAAAATACGGGGTATCTTCTGCTTTTGGCAATGAGTATTAGCCGTTAACAGTCAATACTGTCATCATTGCAATGCCGTTTCTTTAGGGTCCCTGCTATTCTTTGGCCAAAAAAGGCCCCCTTCTATCAATACTGCTAGTTACAGTTGTCCATTTTTCATTTGATGTAATTGATATCCTGTCCTACATCGCCCTGATTCTTGACTCACCAGGATGGTAGCACTGTCGAGGTAACAGGCTCACCAACTGAAAAGGCAATCCTTTCTTGGGGTCTTGAGGTAAGATTTCCTGAGCGTTAAAACTTATTTCCGCTTTGGGTGGCTATATTCTTGCTTATCCAGTTGCTGCCTTTTTAGCTTCATATGAAATTTGCCTTGGAGAGATCAAAATCTGCTATCATTCATGTCTCTCCATTCAACTCAGAAAAAAAACGCGGAGGCGTTGCAGTGATTGGGGTAATTTCTTATTTCACTTTCAGCTGTATCTATAATATTCTAAAATACTACTCCCTCCATCCCAAAATAAGTGTCTCAACTTTGTACTAACTTTAGTACAAAGTTGTACTAGAGTTGAGACACTTATTTTGGGACGGAGGGAGTAGTTTATTACTACTTTGTTGTAGCACATTTTTCATTGAATGGTCATATTTGCCCAAAAACGAGTTCTCACTAGATATGTCTACCGCCTGATTTGCAAAGATGTACTATATTATGGGACGGACGGAGTACTTTGACAAAGAGGAACTGGTCTTGGGGCTTGACTCTTATATTGCTCCATGGGGCTTAAAGATGATTATGGGCTTAAATGTTTTATTTAGGAGTGCTTGACGTTCAAATTTCCTGTTGTTCAGTAGTTCACCATGTCAATCTAGGATGCATGGTGTCATTCATATCTTCAGATCATTTGCCTTTTCTCAGCCATCCTCCTTGCCTATTCTCTGTCGGTCCGTAACCTATTGCTATGATTTTGGGACAGCAGAACAAAATAATGACCACCAGACTGCTAAAATTCTTTGCTCAACATATATCTTTAATTCTAAAATATATCCAAGAATAATTTAGAAGTTCTGTTATGTGCTAATATTCTGCTATGCCTTGCAAGTCACGAAAGTGGCTCCTGCGGTCTTCATGGTCTAATTTAACTTGGTCTGTGACATACATAGACTTCATCTGATGCTTGGGAGACTTCAATTAATCAACAGTCTGTCACGTGTTCATCATTGTGTTAAATTTGTTATGATTGTGTTGTTAATTCGGTTTAGCTATAGTGCCATTCTTTTGCATGATTACCAAGCGTTGTTTACTGTTGTGCAGTACATACCTCTACATACCTCAACCATATACTGAACTTAGTCATGTGTTTTTTTAGAGAGATTCAGATGTTCATGTGCATTGGAAAGGAGCTGCGGAAATAGTTCTCGCGTTATGTAAAAATTGGCTTGATGTAGACGGCTCAACTCATGAAATGACACCTGATAAGGTAAATGACCTACACACCTTTTTCAGATTTAATTCCATAATTCTCTGTCTCAATCTGGTCTTTCAGGCTAATCACTTCAGGAAATACATAGAAGATATGGCGGAGCAAAGTCTTCGTTGTGTTGCTTTTGCTTATAGAAATCTTGATCCGAAGGACATTCCAAATGAGGAACAAAGAATTAATTGGGAGTTGCCTGATAATGACCTGACCCTTATTGGAATTGTGGGGATGAAGGTACATGGACAAGACATGCAAATCCTGAATTACAATATTGCATATAAGGATGCGGTTCCTTACCTCTATTTTTGTCAGAACTTTTGATAGCCTTTTGGTTTGTAGCTGAGCCATCCATGTTCTTTTGCAGGATCCTTGCCGTCCTGGAGTGAGAGATGCTGTTGAGCTGTGCACCAATTCTGGTGTTAAGGTTTGTGTTTCTAATTCATGTGTTGCCGAGGGACACAAAGAACTGTTAGAAACAGTACAAGTTCTATTTGCCTCCGATGATGACTGTATTTGTATGTCCTGTGTAATTTATATATTACCGCTGCATGTAATTATCATTGCTACCTTTAAATTTGTCAACTATTGACACCTTTAAATGTTGGCATAGTAGGAGTGCATTATTGGAGTTCTTGTCATCACTATATGCTAACTTCTGCAGTTTTTGAATGGATAGGTACGGATGGTAACTGGAGATAATCTGCAGACAGCTAGAGCAATAGCACTTGAGTGTGGAATACTCACTGACCCCCAGGCTTCTGCACCAGTTATAATAGAGGGAAAAGTTTTCCGTGCATACAGTGACGCCGAAAGGGAGGCGATTGCCGACAAGATATCGGTAAGACCATAACTCGTTTGTGCTTGCCAAAATATTAAATGTGTCCTAAGTTTACCGAGCTAACCTAATGAGAGTATTTTGGGTTGACTTATGCTCTAAAAGGTTATTGTCATGCATCTTGTCTTGTAACGTATTTGGTTTGGCAAGATGGACCATAAACCTAGGCTGATATATTTGAAATCATGAACATTTTATGAGGATCAATCGCTCTTTATGTCATCTGCTGTTCTGTATAATGCTTCTACCTTCACATCTGATACTTGCTTTACAAGTATTTGAAATTTTGAATGGCAGCTACAATGGCTGGCTTGCAAATTCTAGTCAAATAACTCTTTGCTTTAGGAATATAGGGAAAGAAGCTGGGAAATATATTTTATATATATATATATATATATATATATATATATATAGAACCTTCTAAACATGGAAATTCCATGCAAGATATAGGGAGCACAGTATTGTACTGTTGTCTGCCTTATTCGGTTCTTGTAACTGGTGATGATCACTTGCCTGGTTTGACATATAATTTCCCTTTCTCAGTCATCAAGGCACAAAAATGGTCTCTTATGCCACTTTGTGTAGTATATATCATTATATCTATGTTCCGTGATAGTCTCATGCTTAACTTTTACCTTTGTACAAATACGGAAAATATTGAACAACTGAATTTGTCTTCCACTAACCTATAGATACGGGAAATATCATGATTACACTTTGAGCTTGGTAGCTAATTTTGTCACGGCATTTCTGGTGCTCTATTTCATGTGATAGGGCAGATATTCCTCCTCCCGTTTGAGTCCATATGTTATCTTGTCCAATACTTGCTCCTGCTGTTAACATCATCATTGCTGGTTAGCCTGATTCTCAAAATCACATTGCAGGTGATGGGAAGATCCTCTCCGAATGATAAGCTTCTTCTTGTAAAGGCACTGAAGAAGAATGGCCATGTTGTGGCTGTTACTGGAGATGGGACAAACGATGCCCCTGCATTGCATGAGGTACGTGCATGAGTTTGTATTTTGAATGGGTAAAAGGACATTGGCTGTTTTTTCTTGAATGATGCAAAGAAGGATTATAAATGTATTGAGTTGAATAGTTGATGCTAGTGTTTCTAATTTCAGTCTCTCACCCCTCCTATTTTCAGGCAGATATTGGTCTTTCTATGGGCATTCAAGGAACAGAAGTAGCTAAAGAGAGCTCAGACATAATTATTCTGGATGATAATTTTGCTTCGGTCGTGAAGGTTAGGCCTGTTTGTAACTTAGAGGATGCTTGGATACGTTTTAGTCTCATGACTAAAAGTAGTGGGACTAAAACTTGCTAGCCTCACCCATGCTTGGATCCAAATACTAAAGAGACTAAAATCAAGTTATTGAGCATTTATTATCCTTCAAACTCTCCAATCCAGAACTCGCATGTGTTAAAAGAGAGGAATTAAATGAGGAGAGAGAGGGCTAATACATATTTTAGTAGGTTTCCTATGACTAAAAAATTTTAGCCTCAAGATTAGTCCTAGTCTCTCTTTAGTCAGGGGTGCTTGGAACTTTAGCCTCTAAAAGAGACTATTTTTAGTCAGACTAAAAATAGTCCCTTGGATCCAAGCACCCTCTTAATGATCTTCTCATCCACAGTTGATTAGTGTCATTAAGTCTGTTCACATTTAATGTTCTAGGTGGTCCGCTGGGGTCGTTCTGTTTATGCAAATATCCAAAAGTTCATTCAGTTCCAGCTTACTGTAAATGTTGCGGCTCTTATAATCAATGTGGTTGCTGCTATTTCCTCGGGCAATGTTCCTTTAAATGCTGTTCAGGTTTGTCACAACATTCTTATTTACGTTTCTTAGAATTGTTGCCAGATTAAAATCATTTTCCATTTTGATAGTTTCAATGCTAGCCATGTCTGAATATTCATAGTTAATTGGATCTATATGCCATGCGCTTCTTCCACCACTTACAGTCTATTGAATAATTGTGCCAGCTAATATAGTTAATTAGAGACCACATTAGAGCAGTGTTAGTCTAATTACTCTCCTTTTTGCTACTATTCTTGACTAAATCCTGCTTGTTGAATGCATAAATTAACCATATCAACTAAGCGAGAGCTTCACATGGAAGTGTAAATTTACATCTGATGGGAAAATTCCATAGTAGTTTATCGGAAGAGTATGCACCAGTGATGGGATATCTGTTGGGATGAGTATATTTTCTGCTGAGTAACATCTTGTGAAAATCATCATATTCTTTACCCTTGTGTTTTATGACATAAGGGAAAGTCTCAGTAAAATGTTGAAGATCAACTATGAAAATAATCTTGCCATGTTCCATTAGGAAACTCTGAATGAATAGAAATGAATTATCAACTTAAAGCATTAAAGTTGTATAGATTTGCTACAGCCAGATGACTTGTTCTACTGTTGAGACAGCTTCTCTGGGTTAATCTCATAATGGACACACTCGGCGCACTTGCATTGGCTACTGAACCACCAACGGACCAGCTTATGAAAAGGACACCTGTTGGACGGAGGTTAGTCCTTTTCCTTTTGAAACTGTTATATAATGTATGTGCATTAAGCTTCTATATCTGTATTTCTTGCTGTGCTAACTTTCAGTCTTTTAAATATTTAAATCATCAACCTATCCTAAGCGCAACTTTGAATCTTATAGTCATAGTTTTCTTCCTCGAATCAAGGTTGTCGAGTACACCCTTTATCTTTTTATGAGGGCCCCACAGATTTGAAGAACAGGGAAGTTTGGCCAACAATTACTCCCATAATATATAGGATTAGTGATGCAAAAATGGTATCATCATATAAGCGTATCTAGTAGTATTTATAGAATTTTGTGGTCGCTAAGAATTACTCCAACAATGTATTATGAGGGCCCACAGATTTGAAGAACTGGAAAGTTTGGCCAACAATTACTCCAATAATATATAGGTAAAAATGGTACCATCATATAAGCGTATCTGGAATTTTGTGGTTGCTAATAATATATCGCAAAAGAGACATGAATCCAGTGGCTTCGACAAAGAGAAATAATTTGGTGGTTGTGTTTTCTTTGGGGGCATGTTTATGTTTATTGCCGCAAGGGCTTCTTGATAGTTTATTGCTATTCAATCTTAGTTGATTAATTAAGCCTTATCCTAATCTGTTATTTATACTTTGTAAACCTTCTTGATACCGTGTCATTCGAAATATGTTTGCTGGTGAGAACCAAGAAAAAGTGTTACTTATACTCGATGATTCCAAATCGACTTTAAACATGCAAAATATCCAGTAACAATATTTCATATAATTCTTGATTGGCATTAGTGTTGTGCGTACACTTAAAACAATTCTAACGTTAGTGTGCATATCATGCAGAGAACCTCTTGTGACTAATATTATGTGGAGAAACTTGTTCATTCAGGTACTTGTCTTTTCAGATGTTGACTGTCAACTAATTATTTTACCGGCATATTTTTGAGTCAGTTACTAAGGTCTTAACTCTTGTGCAAGCACAGGCTGTCTATCAAGTGGCTGTTCTTTTGACGCTTAACTTTAGGGGCCGAGATCTTCTGCATTTGACTCAAGATACCCTCGAGCACTCCAGTAAAGTGAAAAATTCATTTATATTCAACACATTTGTCCTGTGTCAGGTAACTTCCTGCCTTGTTTAAGCACTTTACTTTATTCGGAAGCATGTTTCCAGCTTTATGGTTGAGTCTGAATATACTACTTTTCTCTCTGGGCCACTATGCGCATCACCCGCAGCTTTACAGTAGCATGTTTCTTTATTATACGGTACAGTAACACACGCCTCAGTAGCTCCCACAGCTGGCTTAGGAAGGGTTTAGTAAGATTGGATGTTGATTAGCATCAAGTAATATAGGGATAAGTTCATTTTGTTCAGATTGCCTTCTCCCTATTTGTTCAAGTTTGTTACTGTTCAAACTCTATAAACAAGTCTTTCTGAAATGTATAATCCCTGTCTATGGTCTAATCTTTCTCCTAATCCCTTCCATTCAGCATATGCATATACCATCTTGCTGCTTGACAAAGCTCCACCTTTTCATTTTCCCAATAGGTGTTTAACGAGTTCAATGCACGGAAACCAGAAGAGCTGAACATATTTGAAGGAGTTTCAAGAAACCACCTCTTTTTGGCCGTTGTGAGCGTAACCGTCGTGCTGCAGGTAAAATGAGAGAAAACACAAATGTATGAGCGGAAACAGACAACCTTTGAGTATCTAGAAGAATTTCACTTTTGTCCATAATTTATTCTCAGGTGATAATTATTGAGTTCCTTGGGAAATTTACATCAACAGTGAGACTCAGTTGGCAGCTTTGGCTTGTTTCTCTTGCTATTGCTTTTATCAGGTGAGATCCTTGTCCCTGTTATGAACCTACTTGTGTTGTACAGATGAGTAATGCTTTTGAAAATAATTTATTTATCAAAATTTCGTTTCAGTTATTAACTAGCAGTTTGAATGAACATATCAGAATTTTGATTGTGGCCTGCTTGCTTGTATACTATTTCTGTGTTCATGTAGCTGGCCGTTGGCTCTTGTTGGAAAGTTCATTCCAGTTCCCCAGACCCCATTGAAGAATTTGATCCTGAAGTGTTGGCCAAAAAAGAAGAAGCAAGGTACCCATGGTGTTTCAGTTTTGAAAATAGCTGCTGTATCTTTGTGTGTGTGAAAATACTTGTTGTATCCGCAACCATTATCCTGTCTGAACCTGTGATCTAGTAACTGTGTAGAAGCTACATTTTGTTTCCTTTCTGGCCGTTTGTTGAAACAGCCATTTTTCCCCCTTCTCAATATTAATCATCTCGGTGTCTCAATGTACAGGTGATGAAGGAGCAGCTCCACCGGTGTGACACTGAACGTCTCTCCCAAGTGGCAGAAATCATCAGCTGCCAAATTCCAGTTCTGGTGCATATAGATGCTTGCATAAATTTGAATGCTGATTTCTTCTAACCACGCTAGCTAGCTTTTACGTGACTAAATACTCGGGCGGTTGAAGCCAACACTAGTGAGACGCTTCGTCCTCGCTGACTCGTAAGTTGGGGCCTGAAGCCGACCTGAGCTAAAGACTATTTTAGTAGCCTAACAAAGGTCAGGAACTCCGTCGGTTACACACTGTACAAATGGTGCAGCATGTCTAGTATGATCTTGCAGTTGGGAAGATCGCTAGTAAACAAATTTCCTTTTGGATACGATTAATGTGTATATCGTTTCGTCTAGTTTCCCTCTTTTCCTCTAGGATTTTGTTCTAGCGAACTGGTTAGTCCTGTAGAGAGAACTCTGGGCTTTCTTTCGAGTGGTAATGTTTGTGTGGTCGAACCATGAATTTGCATAATGTGCAATTAATTGGTACTGACTTCAGTAAAGCTACCTTATGTATGCCAAACCTTGTGAACGTTTATTTTTACTTAAAAATGCTACAGAGCGCACGTGCCTGATTCTGGCTCTCCTTCACTAGTACAAAGCGCTCTGGCTCTCCGATCAGCCGCACGTGAGACGTGAGCGGACTTGACGCGATGCGATGAGCAAAACGGATCGCTAAAAATATCTTGCACACGGTTGTCTCTCTTTCCTTGCCTTGATCCTGTCTCCCGTCTCTTTTGCGAGCAATTCTAGTTGATTCCCTCTCCTGAGTCTCCTTGAATTTTTGAGCCCCCTCTTTGGGTGCAGTCCTATGCTCTTTCGCTTCCACCTTCCTTGCTTGTGCTGCCAATTTTGCTCTCGACTTCGCATGCTCAAGAAACTTGAGCTTGTTCTACCTTGCCGTCTTCTCTTCTTTGCGTTAGGCCACTAAAGCTTTTTCGGTCTCAGTCATAGCACAAAGCCCATAACAGGGAAGCAGAGAAGGAGTTGGGGGAGTCGGGCTTCCAGAATGAGAAGGCCCAGGTGGCCCAGTATAGTGTTGGGGGTTCTAGGACGGCTAGTCATGCTATTCTATGGAAGGGTGGAAAGGAGAAGGATTTGTGCTATCCACGAGAGGAGGGGAACCCTAACATACAAGGAGGTCCTGCTCCTGCCACCGTTGTTACCGCCAACGACTCCACCTCTACAGCCACTCACTCAAGCCAGAAGAAGAAAGAGAAACATGAGAATAATGGTAGGTCGGGGGGAGGGGGGGTGGGATGGAGAGTGAGAGATTTGGAGCGCGTGGTGACAGGGACGAAAAAGGGGGGCGTGTGGATCTCGAGATGGAAGAGGAGCTACTTCCTGGTTGTATCAACAAGATTGATCGTCGTCAACCGTATCACAAGGTCAATGGAAGGTCAAAACACAACAAAATCAGAAATCCTCGTCTGCTAGTGCAGGGGTGGCTCGAACTTTGTTAAAAAAAAAAACCTGAACAATGCTGGGGGAGAGAGGTCTGCTGAGAAATCCTTCGTCTGCTTCAAGTGTAATGAAGAAGGACATAATTCGAAGGAATGCTCCCTAGATGTGACCTGCATTGTTTGCGATTGGACCTCTTTCGAAGAAGATCTGGAGGAACCTCCTTTTAAGGAGGATGATGAGGAAGATGAAGAGAAGGGCAAGAAACCGACGGCCATCCCCATCAATGCCATAAATGTCATCATCGGTGAGGACAAGTTTGATTTTGTCAAGGAGACTCCCGTTGTCATGGGGAAGTGCAGTTTTAGTAACTGCACTATCCATGATCCTTTGGATGAGTCCAATAAGATTGATCCAAGGGCGCGTGGATGCATACCATTGGCACCCGCATGCAAGTTGTGCCTCCTAGGAAAAGGCGTTATATCGCCCTGGTGCAACCGACTCCATCTCAGGTACAAGCCAATAATTCAATAGTTCAGACTAAAGCTATGACTGCTAAGATCAGGGAGATGGAGGTTGCCTTGGCTGTCAAGAAGCGTGAGGCTCTTGACACAAGCTTAAGGGTCATCGCCAACCAGGATGCAACTCTCCGCACGTACCGTTCTCGCATCACAAATTTGAAGGTTGCCAACAAGCTCCTAATTGATGCCCTAACTGGTGTCACCGCTTCGCTTCTAGAAGAGAACACCGGTACCAATAAAAAGGAGATTAAATGAATCCAACCGGCTTAGCATGTTAAGCTTGGGGGGATTTTGAAGCCCTTTCTCACTTCCTTTTTCGTTATTACTTTTCAGTTAAACTTTGCTTGAAGGAGTTTACTTAGTTCAAGTAATAAAGGACTATCATACCTTTTTGGTGAAGAGGGAAGAGTCTTATCCGTTGAATCATGGATGGTTTGATGAATAGTCCATAATGATCTAGACGAATTTGCTAGTATGGTTGTACATCTTTGTGTGTTACACATCTTTGTTTTAGATGATGATTATAGGTCTTCCACATCTCTAGTATCAATCGAGAATGAGAAGTTAATAAATTGATGTGATACATGTTGGAAATATGCCCTAGAGGCAATAATAAAAGCATTATTATTATATTTCCTTGTTCATGATAATTGTCTTTATTCGTGCTATAATTATGTTATTCGGAAATCGTAATACATGTGTGAATAACAGACAACAACATGTCCCTAGTAAGCCTCTAGTTGACTAGCTCGTTGATCAACAGATAGTCATGGTTTCCTGACTATGGGCATCAGATGTCAATGATAACGAGATCACATCATTAGGAGAATGATGTGATGGACAAGACCCAATCCTAAACATAGCATAAGATCGCATAGTTCGTTTGCTAGAGTTTTCCAATGTCAAGTATCCTTTCCTTAGACCATGAGATCGTGTAACTCCCGGATACCATAGGAGTGCTTTGGGTATGCCAAACGTCACAACGTAACTGGGTGACTATAAAGGTATACTACGGGTATCTCCGAAAGTGTCTGTTGGGTTGACACGGATCGAGACTGGGATTTGTCACTCCGCTTGACGGAGAGGTATCACCGGGCCCTCTCGGTAATGCATCATCATAATGAGCTCAATGTGATCAAAGTGTTTGATCACGGGATCATGCATTACGGTACGAGTAAAGTGACTTGCCGGTAACGAGATTGAACGAGGTATTGGGATACCGACGATCGAATCTCGGGCAAGTAAAATACCGATTGACAAAGGAAATCGTACACGGGATTAATTGAATCCTCGACATCGTGGTTCATCCGATGAGATCATCGTGGAGCATGTGGGAGCCAACATGGGTATCCAGATCCCGCTGTTGGTTATTGCCCGAGAGCCGTCTCGGTCATGTCTGCATGTCTTC
The DNA here is from genome assembly GCA_032464435.1 of Aegilops umbellulata. Lineage (NCBI taxonomy): Eukaryota > Viridiplantae > Streptophyta > Magnoliopsida > Poales > Poaceae > Aegilops > Aegilops umbellulata. The sequence continues at coordinate 387,274,191 of CP136057.1, read as the reverse complement.
CGAACCCGTAGGGTCTACACACTTAAGGTTCGGTGACGCTAGGGTTGTGAAGATATGTATATGCACTAACCCGAATGTTGTTCGGAGTCCCGGATGAGATCCCGGACGTCACGAGGAGTTTCGGAATGGTCCGGAGGTAAATATTTATATATGGGAAGTCGTCATACGGACACCGGGAAGTTTCGGGGGCATATCGGTATTGTACCGGGGCCACCGGAGGGGTTCTGGGGGTCCACCGGGAGGGGCCACCTCTCCCGGAGGGCCCCATTGGCTGTATGAGGAAGGGAACCAGCCCAAAGTGGGCTGGTGCGCCTCCCCCCCAAGGGCCCATGCGCCTAGGGTTGGGGGGGAACCCTAAAGGGGGCGCCCCCCTTGCTTGGGGGGCAAGTCCCCCCTCCCTGGCCGCCGCCCCCCTCTAGATCCCATCTAGAGGGGCCGGCCCCCCTTGCCCCTTCCCCTATAAATAGAGGGGTGAGGGGAGGGCAGCGCACCCTTGCTCCTGGCGCCTCCCTCTCCCTCTCCAACACCTCCTCCTCCTCCTCCGTAGAGCTCGGCGAAGCCCTGTCGGAGTACTGCGGCTCCACCATCACCACGCCGTCGTGCTGCTGCTGGAGTCTTCTTCCCCAACCTCTCCTTTGCCTTGCTGGATCAAGAAGGAGACGTTACGCTGACCGTACGTGTGTTGAACGCGGAGGTGCCGTCCTTTCGGTGCTAGGATCTCCGGTGATTTGGATCACGTCGTGTACGACTACCTCATCCCCGTTCGTTGAACGCTTCCGCTCGCGATCTACAAAGTGGTATGTAGATGCAATCTCTCTCCCATGACTCGTTGCTTAGATGAACTCATAGATGGATCTTGGTGAAACCGTAGGAAAAATTTTAATTTTCTGCAACGTTCCCCAACAGTGGCATCATGAGCCAGGTCTATGTGTAGTTCTCTATTGCACGAGTAGAACACAATTTGTTGTGGGCGTAGATGTTGTCAACTTTCTTGCCGCTACTATTCTTATCTTGCTTCAGCGGTATTGTGGGATGAAGCGGCCCGGACCAACCTTACACGTACGCTTACGTGAGACCGGTTCCACCGACTAACATGCACTAGTTGCGTAAGGTGGCTGGCGGGTGTCTGTCTCTCCCACTTTAGTTGGAGCGGATTCGATGAAAAGGGTCCTTATGAAGGGTAAATAGAAGTTGACAAATCACGTTGTGGCTTTCACGTAGGTAAGAAAACGTTCTTGCTAGAACCCTAATTCAGCCACGTAAAACTTGCAACAACAATTAGAGGACGTCTAACTTGTTTTTGCAGCAAGTGCTTTGTGATATGATATGGCCAAAGTTGTGATGAATGATGAATGATCTATATGTGATGTATGAGATGTTCATGCTATTGTAATAGGAATCACGACTTTCATGTCGATGAGTATGACAACCGGCAGGAGCCATAGGAGTTGTCTTTATTTTTTGTATGACCTGCGTGTCATTGAGAAACGCCATGTAAATTACTTTACTTCATTGCTAAACGCGTTAGCCATAGTAGTAGAAGTAATAGTTGGCGAGCAACTTCAAGGAGACACGATGATGGAGATCATGATGATGGAGATCATGGTGTCAAGCCGGTGACAAGATGATCATGGAGCCCCAAGATGGAGATCAAAGGAGCTATGTGATATTGGCCATATCATGTCACATTTATTATTTGATTGCATGTGATGTTTATCATGTTTTGCATCTTGTTTACTTAGATCGACGGTAGTAAATAAGATGATCCCTCATAATAATTTCAAGAAGTGTTCCCCCTAACTGTGCACCGTTGCGATAGTTCGTTGTTTCGAAGCACCACATGATGATCGGGTGTGATAGATTCTAACGTTCACATACAATGGGTGTAATACATATTTACACATGCAAACACTTAGGTTGACTTGACGAGCCTAGAATGTACAGACATGGCCTCGGAACACAGAAGACCGAAAGGTCGAGCATGAGTCGTATAGAAGATACGATCAACATGAAGATGTTCACCGATGTTGACTAGTCCGTCTCACGTGATGATCGAACACGGCCTAGTTGACTCGGATCATGTAATACTTAGATGACTAGAAGAGGGATGTCTATCTAAGTGGGAGTTCATTAAATAATTTGATTAAATGAACTTTATTATCATGAACTTAGTCTAAAATATTTACAATATGTCTTGTAGATCAAATGGCCAACGTAGTCCTCAACTTCAACGCGTTCCTAGAGAAAACCAAGCTGAAAGACGATGGCAGCAACTATACGGACTGGGTCCGGAACCTGAGGATCATCCTCATAGCTGCCAAGAAAGATTATGTCCTACGAGCACCGCTGGGTGACGCACCTATTCTCCCTCCAGAACAAGACGTTATGAACGCTTGGCAGTCACACTGCGATGATTACTCCCTCGTTCAGTGCGGCATGCTTTACAGCTTAGAGCCGGGGCTCCAAAAGCGTTTTGAGAGACATGGAGCATATGAGATGTTCGAAGAGCTGAAAATGGTTTTCCAAGCTCATGCCCGGGTCGAGAGATATGAAGTCTCCGACAAATTCTTTAGCTGTAAGATGGAGGAAAATAGCTCTGTCAGTGAACACATACTCAAAATGTCTGGGTTGCACAACCGCTTGACTCAACTGGAAGTTAATCTCCCGGATGAAGCGGTCATTGACAGAATCCTCCAGTCGCTTCCACCTAGCTACAAGAGCTTTGTGATGAACTACAATATGCAGGGGATGGTAAAGACCATTCCTGAGGTATATGCTATGCTGAAATCAGCAGAGGTAGAAATCAAGAAGGAGCATCAAGTGTTGATGGTGAATAAAACCACTAAGTTCAAGAAGGGCAAGGGTAAAAAGAACTTCAAGAAGGACGGCAAGGAAGTTGCCGCACCTGGTAAGCAAGTTGCCGGGAAGAAGCCAAAGAATGGACCCAAGCCCGAGACTGAGTGTTTTTATTGCAAGGGAAGTGGTCACTGGAAGCGGAACTGCCCCAAATACTTAGCGGACAAGAAGGCCGGCAAAACAAAAGGTATATGTGATATACATGTAATTGATGTGTACCTTACCAGTACTCGTAGTAGCTCTTGGGTATTTGATACCGGTGTAGTTGCTCACATTTGTAACTCAAAGCAGGAGCTGCGGAATAAACGGAGACTGGCGAAGGACGAGGTGACGATGCGCGTCGGGAATGGTTCCAAGGTCGATGTGATCGCCGTCGGCACGCTACCTCTACATTTACCTACGGGATTAGTTTTAAACCTCAATAATTGTTATTTAGTGCCAAGTTTGAGCATGAACATTGTGTCTGGATCTCGTTTAATTCGAGATGGCTACTCATTTAAATCCGAGAATAATGGTTGTTCTATTTATATGAGAGATATGTTTTATGGTCATGCTCCGATGGTTAATGGTTTATTCTTAATGAATCTCGTACGTGATGATACACATATTCATAGTGTGAATACCAAAAGAGTTAAAGATGATAACAATAGTCCCACATATTTGTGGCACTGCCGCCTTGGTCACATAGGTGTCAAACGCATGAAGAAGCTCCATGCAGATGGACTTTTAGAGTCTCTTGATTATGAATCATTTGACACATGCGAACCATGCCTCATGGGTAAAATGACCAAGACTCCGTTCTCAGGAACAATGGAGCGAGCAACCAACTTATTGGGAATCATACATACCGATGTGTGCGGTCCAATGAGTGTTGAGGCTCGCGGTGGCTATCGTTATGTTCTCACCCTCACTGATGACTTGAGTAGATATGGGTATATCTACTTAATGAAACACAAGTCTGAGACCTTTGAAAAGTTCAAGGAATTTCAGAGTGAGGTTGAAAATCAACGTGATAGAAAGATCAAGTTTCTACGATCAGATCGTGGAGGAGAATACTTGAGTCACGAATTTGGCACACACTTAAGAAAATGTGGAATAGTTTCACAACTCACGCCGCCTAGAACACCTCAGCGTAATGGTGTGTCCGAACGTCGTAATCGCACTCTATTAGATATGGTGCGATCTATGATGTCTCTTACCGATTTACCGCTATCTTTTTGGGGCTATGCTTTAGAGACTGCCGCATTCACTTTAAATAGGGCTCCGTCGAAATCCGTTGAGACGACACCGTATGAATTATGGTTTGGGAAGAAACCTAAGCTGTCGTTTCTAAAAGTTTGGGGATGCGATGCTTATGTCAAGAAACTTCAACCTGAAAAGCTCGAACCCAAGTCGGAAAAATGCGTCTTCATAGGATACCCTAAAGAAACTGTTGGGTATACCTTCTACCTCAGATCCGAAGGCAAGATCTTTGTTGCCAAGAATGGATCCTTTCTAGAGAAAGAGTTTCTCTCGAAAGAAGTAAGTGGGAGGAAAGTAGAATTTGATGAAGTGTTACCTCTTGAACCGGAAAATGGCGAAACTCAAGAAAACGTTCCTGAGGTGCCTGCACCGACTAGAGAGGAAATTAATACTTCTAATCAAGCTCCTACTGAAATTCGAAGGTCCACAAGGACACGTTCCGCACCAGAGTGGTACGGCAACCCTATCTTGGAAATCATGTTGTTAGACAACGGTGAATCTTCGAACTATGAGGAAGCAATGGCGGGCCCGGATTCCGACAAATGGCTAGAAGCCATGAAATCCGAGATAGGATCCATGTATGAAAACAAAGTATGGACTTTGACAGACTTGCCCGATGATCGGCGAGCGATAGAAAATAAATGGATCTTTAAGAAGAAGACGGACGCGGATGGTAATGTGACCATCTATAAAGCTCGGCTTGTCGCTAAGGGTTATCGACAAGTTCAAGGAATTGACTACGATGAGACTTTCTCACCGGTACCGAAGCTGAAGTCCGTCCGAATCATGTTAGCAATTGCCGCATACTATGATTATGAGATATGGCAAATGGACGTCAAAACGGCATTCCTTAATGGTTTCCTTAAGGAAGAATTGTATATGATGCAGCCGGAAGGTTTTGTCGATCCTAAGAATGCTGACAAGGTGTGCAAGCTCCAACGCTCAATTTATGGGCTGGTGCAAGCATCTCGGAGTTGGAACATTCGCTTTGATCAAAGCGTTTGGGTTTACACAGACTTATGGAGAAGCCTGTGTTTACAAGAAAGTGAGTGGGAGCTCTGTAGCATTTCTCATATTATATGTAGACGACATACTTTTGATGGTAAATGATATAGAACTCTTGGACAACATTAAGGCCTACTTGAATAAAAGTTTTTCAATGAAGGACCTTGGAGAAGCTGCTTATATATTAGGCATCAAAATCTATAGAGATATATCAAGACGCCTCATAGGTCTTTCACAAAGCACATACCTTGATAAGATACTGAAGAAGTTCAATATGGATCAATCTAAGAAGGGGTTCTTACCTGTGTTACAAGGTGTGAAATTGAGCTCAGCTCAATGTCCGACCACGGCAGAAGATGTAGAAGAGATGAGTGTCATCCCCTATGCCTCAGCCATAGGTTCTATTATGTATGCCATGCTGTGTACCAGACCTGATGTAAACCTTGCCGTAAGTTTGGTAGGAAGGTACCGAAGTAATCCCGGCAAGGAACACTGGACAGCGGTCAAGAATATCCTGAAGTACCTGAAAAGGACTAAGGAAATGTTTCTCGTTTATGGAGGTGACGAAGAGCTCGTCGTAAAGGGTTACGTCGACGCTAGCTTCGACACAGATCTGGATGACTCTAAGTCACAAACCGGATACGTGTATATTTTGAATGGTGGGGCAGTAAGCTGGTGCAGTTGCAAGCAGAGCGTCGTGGCGGGATCTACATGTGAAGCGGAGTACATGGCAGCCTCGGAGGCAGCACATGAAGCAATTTGGGTGAAGGAGTTCATCACCGACCTCGGAGTCATACCCAATGCGTCGGGGCCAATCAAACTCTTCTGTGACAACACTGGAGCTATTGCACTTGCAAAGGAGCCCAGGTTTCACAAGAAGACCAGGCACATCAAGCGTCGCTTCAACTCCATTCGTGAAAATGTTCAAGATGGAGACATAGAAATTTGTAAAGTGCACACGGATCTGAATGTTGCAGATCCGTTGACTAAACCTCTCCCTAAGGCAAAACATGATCAGCACCAGAACTCTATGGGTGTTCGATTCATCACAATGTAACTAGATTATTGACTCTAGTGCAAGTGGGAGACTGTTGGAAATATACCCTAGAGGCAATAATAAAAGCATTATTATTATATTTCCTTGTTCATGATAATTGTCTTTATTCGTGCTATAATTGTGTTATCCGGAAATCGTAATACATGTGTGAATAATAGACAACAACATGTCCCTAGTAAGCCTCTAGTTGACTAGCTCGTTGATCAACAGATAGTCATGGTTTCCTGACTATGGGCATCAGATGTCAATGATAACAAGATCACATCATTAGGAGAATGATGTGATGGACAAGACCCAATCCTAAACATAGCATAAGATCGCATAGTTCGTTTGCTAGAGTTTTCCAATGTCAAGTATCCTTTCCTTAGACCATGAGATCGTGTAACTCCCGGATACCGTAGGAGTGCTTTGGGTATGCCAAACGTCACAACGTAACTGGGTGACTATAAAGGTATACTACGGGTATCTCCGAAAGTGTCTGTTGGGTTGACACGGATCGAGACTGGGATTTGTCACTCCGCTTGACGGAGAGGTATCACCGGGCCCTCTCGGTAATGCATCATCATAATGAGCTCAATGTGATCAAAGTGTTTGATCACGGGATCATGCATTACGGTACGAGTAAAGTGACTTGCCGGTAACGAGATTGAACGAGGTATTGGGATACCGACGATCGAATCTCGGGCAAGTAAAATACCGATTGACAAAGGGAATCGTATACGGGATTAATTGAATCCTCGACATCGTGGTTCATCCGATGAGATCATCGTGGAGCATGTGGGAGCCAACATGGGTATCCAGATCCCGCTGTTGGTTATTGCCCAAGAGCCATCTCGGTCATGTCTGCATGTCTCCCGAACCCGTAGGGTCTACACACTTAAGGTTCGGTGACGCTAGGGTTGTGAAGATATGTATATGCAGTAACCCGAATGTTGTTCGGAGTCCCGGATGAGATCCCGGACGTCACGAGGAGTTTCGGAATGGTCCGGAGGTAAAGATTTATATATGGTAAGTCGTCATACGGACACCGGGAAGTTTCGGGGGCATATCGGTATTGTACCGGGGCCACCGGAGGGGTTCTGGGGGTCCACCGGGAGGGGCCACCTCTCCCGGAGGGCCCCATGGGCTGTATGAGGAAGGGAACCAGCCCAAAGTGGGCTGGTGCGCCTCCCCCCCAAGGGCCCATGCGCCTAGGGTTGGGGGGGAACCCTAAAGGGGGCGCCCCCCTTGCTTGGGGGGCAAGTCCCCCCTCCCTGGCCGCCGCCCCCCTCTAGATCCCATCTAGAGGGGCCGGCCCCCCTTGCTCCTTCCCCTATAAATAGAGGGGTGAGGGGAGGGCAGCGCACCCTTGCTCCTGGCGCCTCCCTCTCCCTCTCCAACACCTCCTCCTCCTCCGTAGAGCTCGGCGAAGCCCTGTCGGAGTACTGCGGCTCCACCATCACCACGCCGTCGTGCTGCTACTGGAGTCTTCTTCCCCAACCTCTCCTTTGCCTTGATGGATCAAGAAGAAGGAGATGTTACGCTGACCGTACGTGTGTTGAACGCGGAGGTGCCGTCCTTTCGGTGCTAGGATCTCCGGTGATTTGGATCACGTCGTGTACGACTACCTCATCCCCGTTCGTTGAACGCTTCCGCTCGCGATCTACAAAGTGGTATGTAGATGCAATCTCTCTCCCATGACTCGTTGCTTAGATGAACTCATAGATGGATCTTGGTGAAACCGTAGGAAAAATTTTAATTTTCTGCAACGTTCCCCAACAATACATTGGAACCAACTTCAGTTTATTTGGTGATTACTTGGAGAGGTTTCTTAATACCGGTGAACCAAGTATGAAATATGGATAATCCCTTGTGCATAAGAGCAAAACATTAATGATTCAAGAAAACTTATGAGATTCACAATGAATGAACTTGGATGATTAAGAATACCCTTCATATCACATCGCAAAAAGAGAGAAGACCTCAAGTGATATGGGGCAGGCTTAACAATTCATGAAATAAAAGGTGGGGGATGAAAAACAACAAAATATGAAATGTATTGTACTAAATCTTGTCCAGCTGAAAGAGGAGAATAAAGTATCACTTAAAGTTAGAAGAAGTCTTCGTTAACGATCGATAATAAGGGGTGGAAGCTGCTACCTCTTGAGCATGCGTTGGTTTTCCCTTGAAGAGGAAAGAGTGATGCAGCAAAGTAGCGTAAGTATTTCCCTCAGTTTTTGAGAACCAAGGTATCAATCCAGTAGGAGACTACACGCAAATCGCCTAGTACCTGCACAAACAATCAAGAACCTTGCAACCAACGCGATAAAGGGTTGTCAATCCCTTCATGGCCACATGCAAAAGTGAGATCTGATAAAGATAATAAGATAAATATTTTTGGTATTTTTTTTGTATAGACTGGAAAGTAAAGATTGCAAAATAAACGGCGACAGAAATAGCAAGTTGATAGGAAAATAATATGATGTAAAATAGACCCGGGGGCCATAGGTTTCACTAGTGGCTTCTCTCAAGATAGCATATATTACGGTGGGTGAAGAAATTACCGTCGAGCAATTGATAGAAAAGCGCATAGTTATGAGAATATCTAGGAATTATCATGAACATAGGCATCACTTCCGTGACAAGTAGACCAAAACGATTCTGCATCTACTACTATTACTCCACACATCGACCGCTATCCAGCATGCATCTAGAGTATTAAGTTCATAAGAACGGAGTAACGCATTAGGCAAGATGGCATGATGTAGAGGGATAAACTCAAGCAATATGATATAAACCCCATCTTTTTATCTTCGATGGCAACAATACAATACGTGCCTTACCGCCCCATGCTGTCACTGGGAAAGGACACCGCAAGATTGAACCCAAAGCTAAGCACTTGTCCCATTGCAAGAAAGATCAATCTAGTAGGCCAAACCAAACTGATAATTCGAAGAGACTTGCAAAGATATTAAATCATGCATATAAGAATTCAGAGAAGAATCAAATATTCTTCATAGATAATCTTGATCGTAAACCCACAATTCATCAGATCTCAACAAACACACCGCAAAAATAATTACATCGAATAGATCTCCAAGAAGATCGAGGAGAACTTTGTATTGAGATCCAAAGAGAGAGAAGAAGACATCTAGCTAATAACTATGGACCCGAAGGTCTATGGTAAACTACTCACACATCATCGGAGAGGCTATGGTATTGATGTAGAAGCCCTCTGTGATCTTATCCCCCTCCGGCGGAGCACCGGAAAAGGCCCCATGATGGGATCTCACGGGTACAGAAGGTTGCGGCGGTGGAAAATGTGTTTCGTGGCTCTCCCCGTTGGTTTCAGGGTATAAGAGTATATATAGGCGAAAGAGGTAGGTCGGTGGAGCTGCGAGGGGCCCACGAGGGTGGGGGGGTGCGCCTACCCCCTGGGCGTGCCCTCCTACCTCGTGGCCGCCTCGTGGCTTCCTTGACCTCCACTCCAAGTCTCCTGGATTGCGCTTGTTCCAAAAAAGATCCTCACGAAGGTTTCATCCCGTTTGGATTCCGTTTGATATTCCTTTTCTACGAAACACCGAAATAGGCAAAAAAACAGCAATTTGCACTGGTCCTTCGGTAAATAGGTTAGTCCCAAAAATAATACAAAAAGACATATTAAAGCCCATTAAACATCCAAAACAGATAATATAATAGCATGGAACAATCAAAGATTATAGATACGTTGGACACGTCTCAAGCATCCCCAAGCTTAATTCCTGCTCGTCCTCGAGTAGGTAAATGATAAAAACAGAATTTTTGATGTGGAATGCTACCTAGCATAATTTTCAATTTGTTTTTATTGTGGCATGAATGTTTAGATCCAAAAGATTCAAGACAAAAGTTTAATATTGACATACAAATAATAATACTTCAAGCATACTAACTAAGCAATTATGTCTTCTCAAAATAACATGGCCAAAGAAAGCTTATCCCTACAAAATCATATAGTTTCGCTATGCTTCATTTTCGTCACACAAAAATGCTCTCATCATGCACAACCCGGATGACAAGCCTAGCAATTGTTTCATACTTTAGTAATCTCAAACGTTTTTCAACTTTCATGCAATACATGAGCGTGAGCCATGGACATAGCACTTTGGGTGAAATAGAATATAATGATCGGGGTTATGTGGATAAGACAAAAAGGAGAAAGTCTCACATTGACACGGCTAATCAACGGGTTATGGAGATGCCCATCAATTGATGTCAATGCAAGGAGTAGGGATTGCCATGCAACGGATGCACTAGAGCTATAAATGTATGAAAGCTCATCAAAAGAAACAAAGTGGGTGTGCATCCAACTTGCTTGCTCACGAAGACCTAGGACATTTGAGGAAGCCCATTGTTGGAATATACAAGCCAAGTTCTATAATGAAAAATTCTCACTAGTATATGAAAGTGACAATATAAGAGACTCTCTATCATGAAGATCATGGTGCTACTTTGAAGCACAAGTGTGGAAAAAAGGATAGTAGTATTGTCCCTTTTATTTTCTTCTTTTATTTTCTTTTATTTTGGCCTTTCTTTTTTTGCCTTCCTTTTTTTAATATTTGGCCTTTTTTCTTTTTTTCGGGACAATGCTCTATTAATGATAATCATCACACTTCTATTTATTTACAACTCAAAGATTACAACTCGATACTAGAACAAAGTATGACTCTATATGAATGCCTCGGGCGGTGTACCAGGATGGGCAATGAATCAGGAGTGACATGTATGAAATTATGCATAGTGGCTTTGCCACAAATACGATGTCAACTACATGATCATGCAAGGCAATATGACAATGATGAAGCGTGTCATAATAAACGGAACGATGGAAAGTTGCATGGCAATATATCTCAGAATGGCTATGGAAATGCCACAATAGGTAGGTATGGTGTCTGTTTTGAGGAAGATATAAGGAGGTTTATGTGTGATAGAGCGTATCATATCACGGGGTTTGGATGCACCGGCGAAGTTTGCACCAACTCTCAATGTGAGAAAGGGCAATGCACGGTACCGAAGAGGCTAGCAATGATGGAAAGGTGAGAGTGCGTATAATCCATGAACTCAATATTAGTCATAAAGAACTCACATGCTTATTGCAAAAATCTACAAGTCATCAAAAACCAAGCACTACGTGCATGCTCCTAGGGGGATAGATTGGTAGGAAAAGACCATCGCTCGTCCCCGACCGCCACTCATAAGGAGGACAATCAAAGAAACACCTCATGCTTCAAATTTGTCACACAACGTTTACCATACGTGCATGCTACGGGACTTGCAAACTCTAACACAAGTATTTCTCAAATTCACAACTACTCAACTAGCATGACTCTAATATTACCATCTTCATATCTCAAAACAATCATCAAGTATCAAACTTCTCATAGTATTCAATGCACTCTATATGAAAGTTTTTATTATACCCATCTTGGATGCCTATCATATTAAGACTAATTTTATAACCAAAGCAAATTACCATGCTGTTCTAAAGGACTATCAAAATAATATAAGTGAAGCATGAGAGATCAATAATTTCTATAAAATAAAACCACCACCGTGCTCTAAAAGATTTAAGTAAAGCACTAGAGCAAAATTATGTAGTTCAAAAGATATAAGTGAAGCGCATAGAGTATTCTAATAAATTCCGATTCATGTGTGTCTCTCCAAAAGGTGTGTACAGCAAGGATGATTGTGGTAAACTAACAAGCAAATACTCAAATCATACAAGACGCTCCAAGCAAAACACATATCATGTGGTGAATAAAAATATAGCCTCAAGTAAAGTTGTTGATGGACGAAGACGAAAGAGGGGATGCCTTCCGGGGCATCCCCAAGATTAGGCTTTTGGTTGTCCTTGAATTTTACCTTGGGGTGCCTTGGGAATCCCCAAGCTTAGGATCTTGCCACTCCTTGTTCTAAAATCCATCAAATCTTTACCCAAAAACTAAAACTTCACAACACAAAACTCGACAGAAAATCTCATGAGCTCCGTGAGTATAGGAAAACAAATCACCACTTTAAGGTACTGTACTGAACTCATTATTTATTTATATTGTTGTTAAACCTACTGTATTCCAACTTCTCTATGGTTCATACCCCCCCCCCCCCGATACTAGCCATAGATTCATTAAAATAAGCAAACAACACACGAAAAACAAAATCTGTCAAAAACAGAACAGTCTGTACTAATCTGTTTCAAACGTATACTTATGGAACTCCAAAAATTCTGAAATAAATTGGTGGACGTGAGGAATTTGTCTATTAATCATATGCAAAAAAGAATCAACCTAAAATCACTCTCCAGTAAAAATTGGCAGCTAATCTCGTGAGCGCTAAAGTTTCTGTTTTTTACAGCAAGATCATAAAGACTTCACCCAAGTCTTCCCAAAGGTTCTAGTTGGTACAAACACTAATTAAAACATAAAAACACATCTAAACAGAGGCTAGATGAATTATTTATTAATAAACAGAAACAAAAAGCAAGGAACAAAAATAAAATTGGGTTGCCTCCCAACAAACGCTATCGTTTAACGCCCCTAGCTAGGCATAAAAACAAGAATAGATCTAGGTATTGTCATCTTTTGTCGGGGCGGACTGCGTCCCCCGCGAGCACCTATGGGGCCGGAGCCCCTTTCGTTGTCCGGTGAGGGGGGCGGAGGGAGCACGGAGAGCAGATCGAGGCGAGCACACGGGCGGTTTACCCAGGTTCGGGCCGCGATGGACGCGTAAAACCCTACTCCTGCTTGGTTGTATTGAACTGGGGAGCTCGGGAGCTTGGAGAGCTAGCTGCACCGAGCGTATGGCTGTCTGGATTCCCAATCTCCGAACCCCGGAACCCCCCCGACCTCCCCTCTACGTTGCACACGGGCCTCCTTTTATAGCGCAAAGGGGTCACCGACAGGTGTCAACGTAAGAGAAAGGGGTAAAAGTGTAAAAGGGGTGGTAGTTGTAACAGTGCGGGAACAGTGGCGCTACAGTGCGGCACAGTGTTATCATACCTACTTCTGACGGTAGGGGACAAGGGCATTAAATGCCCGTCACGGTCGCCTGGACAGCACCGAGGCGGACCGTTAGGTGCGCCACCGCTCGCCACGGTAGTGGCTGCATGCCACCGCATACCCCAGGCTGCGCGGTGCCCCGCCACGTGCCCTTGGGGGAAACTCCAGAGCGACGCGTGGGCGGGTGAGCTGGAGCACAGTCCTGAGGTGGCGATTTGCCGCGGCAAGTGGCTTGCCGCGGGGGTCGTCTTCCTGTGCCAGATAGCTTGCCGGCTATCAGGCCTTGCCGGGGCGCATGGCGCGCCGTGGCGGGCTTCTCTTGTGGTGCCTGGGTTCGGCCTTCCCGACAAGCTCCTCTTGTCGGGGTCTCGATCTTCTGTCTCTTATACTTTGTTCTTGGATGGTATTACATGGGCTCAGTCGTCCCGGCAAGCTCCTCTTGCCGGGGTCTTGTCTTCTTGGCCCGGCAAGCTCCTCTTGCCGGGGGCCCTGTCTTGAATGCTTGGTCTTCTCTTGGCGCTTCCTGGGCGGGCCTCGCCGCGGGGTGCTACAACTGCCCGTGCACAAGTCTGGGGTACTAAGGTACCCCTACTTTAGTACACCGACAGGAGCCCCCGGGCCTGGGCCACACACGGTGCCGAGCGTCGTTGGGCCAGGCCCTAACAGTGCACGGGCACGCGTGGCCTTGGTCGCGTTGCTCCTTAACTCCGCATCCGTCGCACCTTCCCCAGGCGGCGCGCGCTTATCGCGGCGTCGTGGGGGCGAAACGCCCGTTCCCTCTTTAAGTGGAGGGAGGTGCGGAGGCGCGGCTCGATTCCGACTTCAAGGCGAAGGACGAGGAGCTCGCCGCGCTCCGGCAGGAGCGCGAGAAGGGTGCGTTCACCCTCGGTGAGCTTCAGGGTCGCTTCGCCGCGAAGATCCAGGAGCTTGACGCCGCCAAGAATTCCAACTCCACTCTGGAACTGAAATTGGAGGCGCTCGGCAAGGCGCTGGACAGCGCTAAGGAGCGGGAGGCGGCTTTACGGAAGGAGGTCGACGGCAACGAGGAGCTGCTGAGGCGCGCCGCCGTTTCCCAGAACACTTTCAGGGATACGGTGGAGCGGTGGACCGAGGGCCTCGTCGACATCGCCGCCACCATCGACAAGGAGCTGACGTCGCTGGGGATCGAGGGCCACCAGTCCCTCACCGACGAGGACGTCGTGCCCAGCGCCAAGCTCACTTCCTTCTTCCAGGGGGTGGTGCAGGCGCTCCAGCACCTCCGAACGTCGCTTCCGAAGGAGCTGGCCGACGAGACGCGGGAGGCCATCTCCGGGGCCCTCGAGAGGGTGCTGGTGAAGATCGTTTTCCGCAACCCCGACATCAGGCTTACCAACGTCCTCAGGCCCTTGCCGGAGAACGCAGACCTGACGGGGATCCAGGCCCTCATCTCCCCTATCGTCAAGAAGGCGGCCGGGGTCAAGAGGATCGAGGGCGACCGCGTGGACTAGGCCGCCTGCCCCTTTCTCTTATCTCCTTTCCCTGCCGCTGTTAAATATGCCATGGAAACGGCTGGTTAGAGCAGCAGTAAGGCATTTTGTAATATAACTTTTTATCTTAGGCAATGCATCGCACTGTTATCTCCTCTACTTGACCGGCGCCTTGTTTGTTTCCGCCCTACGTTTTCGGGGACTTGCCGGCGTAGGCCTCCGCCTTGCCACGGGCGCCGAGTGCGGGACGTCAGCGACCCGCTGGCGGGGCTACCACCGGCAAGAAACCTCGCCGCGGCTGGTTGCCGCTCACTCAGATTGTTGAGCAGGCTCAAGGCAGAGTAGGAGGTGCGACTGCGGTCGCAGCACGCTTAGGGTGCCGGGCGAGCTCGAAACAAAGTGAGGACGCTACTCGGGGTGTAGCACACTCAAGTCGTTGAGCGGACTCGAAACGAAATGAGGGCGCAACCAGTCTCGTGCCGGTCCTTCCGCGCTCAGGCCTCTCAACCAAGGCTCGGTCGTTCGAGGGAGATAACTCTTAAAAATTGATGGGGCAATTGCTCGAGCTCCGGCAACTTATCTTTTCTTATCGCTTGCCGCCCGGTAGGGTAAAACCTCCTTGGGCAGCATCCAGCCCATCCTGGGGGTAGGCAAAGGCGCAGGGCCTCACGACCCTCCGGAGCTAGGCGTAGCTATGCTTGGGGATCCGCGCCCCTCTCTGCGCCAAGGATCACATGCAACTGCGGCAAGACTTGGGCAGAGAGGATGGTTGGCGGAACGGGTTCCGGCAACCGCGCTGGCAAGATTCCTCCCACGGTCGGCGTCAACTCGTTCGGCACCCCGGCGGACGAGGCGCGCCGGGGAACGAGGTCGCCTTTCTCGTGACTTCTGGCGCTAACTTCTGCGGCTACAGGAGCGGCGCAGAGTTCGCTGGAGGCGAATCGTTCGCCCAGCGGCCAAAAGGCGGTCCTCCTCAAGGAGCAGCTGCTTCTTGCCCAGTCTCTGCGCGAGTGGATACTCGAGGAGGGCCGCACACGAGCCCGTGGGAAAGAATGCCAAAGCTTGTCGGGAACCCCCGCTTCAACTGGACAGATCCTCGGATCCGCAGGAGCGGACTGTTCCTCAGCGTTCAGACTGCTGATTTGCTTGCCGGAGCAAGGCTTATCGGGGACACCTGCTTCGACTGGACGGATCCCGGGATCCGCAGGAGCGGGCTGTCCCCCCGGCGTCCCCCTACCTGGCGCGCCAAAGATGTCGGGGCGGACTGCGTCCCCCGCGAGCACCTATGGGGCCGGAGCCCCTTTCGTTGTCCGGTGAGGGGGGCGGAGGGAGCACGGAGAGCAGATCGAGGCGAGCACACGGGCGGTTTACCCAGGTTCGGGCCGCGATGGACGCGTAAAACCCTACTCCTGCTTGGTTGTATTGAACTGGGGAGCTCGGGAGCTTGGAGAGCTAGCTGCACCGAGCGTATGGCTGTCTGGATTCCCAATCTCCGAACCCCGGAACCCCCCCGACCTCCCCTCTACGTTGCACACGGGCCTCCTTTTATAGCGCAAAGGGGTCACCGACAGGTGTCAACGTAAGAGAAAGGGGTAAAAGTGTAAAAGGGGTGGTAGTTGTAACAGTGCGGGAACAGTGGCGCTACAGTGCGGCACAGTGTTATCATACCTACTTCTGACGGTAGGGGACAAGGGCATTAAATGCCCGTCACGGTCGCCTGGACAGCACCGAGGCGGACCGTTAGGTGTGCCACCGCTCGCCACGGTAGTGGCTGCATGCCACCGCATACCCCAGGCTGCGCGGTGCCCCGCCACGTGCCCTTGGGGGAAACTCCAGAGCGACGCGTGGGCGGGTGAGCTGGAGCGCAGTCCTGAGGTGGCGATTTGCCGCGGCAAGTGGCTTGCCGCGGGGGTCGTCTTCCTGTGCCAGATAGCTTGCCGGCTATCAGGCCTTGCCGGGGCGCATGGTGCGCCGTGGCGGGCTTCTCTTGTGGTGCCTGGGTTCGGCCTTCCCGACAAGCTCCTCTTGTCGGGGTCTCGATCTTCTGTCTCTTATACTTTGTTCTTGGATGGTATTACATGGGCTCAGTCGTCCCGGCAAGCTCCTCTTGCCGGGGTCTTGTCTTCTTGGCCCGGCAAGCTCCTCTTGCCGGGGGCCCTGTCTTGAATGCTTGGTCTTCTCTTGGCGCTTCCTGGGCGGGCCTCGCCGCGGGGTGCTACAACTGCCCGTGCACAAGTCTGGGGTACTAAGGTACCCCTACTTTAGTACACCGACATCTTTGGTATGCAATTCTTCAATTGAACATTTATAGGAGTTTCCTTCTTTTTATTAATGATAAAACTCCTAGGCAATAAATCAAGAAATTCATTTGTAGCAAAAGGTTCCTTAATGATAGCAAAAAAGTTGGGGTGAACACTTATTGATTTGAGATCCGCATTTTCCTTACTAGAAGATTCACCTTTATTTTTAGGAACATACATAAATTTGGCAACTTTAGTAGTAGGAGGATTTGAAGTGTTCCTCACAGCAGAAAAGGTAGACCCTAAGTTGGTAATAATATCCTCAAGTTTATCAATTCTAGTGGAATCTTGATCTATCTTTTCATTAACTATGGGTTCTTTTTCTCGAAAAAAATTAGAGTAACCCCTACCTTAGATCCATATTGGGTAACATGGTTGTGGATCTTTTTATCCAAATTCTCAATAAACTCTACAGTGGCAACTTTATTTTCGATAATTTCAAGCCTTTGCATCACATGTTCCAAAGTTAAAATAGTTCCATTAACCAAAAGAGGTGGCGGGCCAAACAAATCTATCATAGCATTATAAGAATCAAAAGTAGACCAAAGAAATTTCCTCCGGTAATGGTATCAAGAATATTTCTGTTCCAAGGAGTGATGCCTACATAAAAATTGCAAAGAAGAACGGAAGTAGATTGCTTCCTAGTGGATCTATTCTGAGCATTGCAAATTCTGTACCAAGCACGTTTTAGATTTTCTCCCTCCCTTTGTTTAAAATTAAGAACTTCATGATCGAGAGTACTAAAAATGATAGAAGGACTGGCCATATCGGCAAAGCAAATGGTCTATCACACGGACACACAAGAAGCAAGCGAAAAGAGACGGATGAAAAAAGAGGGCGAATAAAACGGCAAGGGTGAAGTGGAGGAGAGGAAAACGAGAGGCAAATGGCAAATAATGTAATGCGAGGGAGAAGAGTTTGTGATGGGTACTTGGTATGTCTTGACTTGTGCATAGATCTTCCCGGCAACAATGCCAGTAACCCTTCTTGCTACCTCTTGAGCATGGTTGGTTTTCCCTTGAAGAGGAAAGGGTGATGCAGCAAAGTAGCGTAAGTATTTCCCTCAGTTTTTGAGAACCAAGGTATCAATCCAGTAGGAGACTACACGCAAATCGCCTAGTACCTGCACAAACAATCAAGAACCTTGCAACCAACGCGATAAAGGGGTTGTCAATCCCTTCAAGGCCACTTGCAAAAGTGAGATCTGATAAAGATAATAAGATACATATTTTTGGTATTTTTGTTGTATAGATTGGAAAGTAAATATTGCAAAATAAACGGCGGCAGAAATAGCAAGTTGATAGGTAAATAATATGATGTAAAATAGACCCGGGGGCCATAGGTTTCACTAGTGGCTTCTCTATTATGGTGGGTGACCAAATTACTGTCGAGCAATTGATAGAAAATCACATAGTTATGAGAATATCTAGGCATGATCATGAACATGGGCATCACGTCCGTGACAAATAGACCGAAACGATTCTGCATCTACTACTACTACTCCACACATCGACCGCTATCCAGCATGCATCTAGAGTATTAAGTTCTTAAGAACAGAGTAACGCATTAGGCAAGATGACATGATGTAGAGGGATAAACTCAAACAATATGATATAAACCCCATCTTTTTATCCTCGATGCCAACAATACAATACGTGCCTTGCTGCCCCTGCCGTCACTGGGAAAGGACACCGCAGGATTGAACCCAAAGCTAAGCACTTCTCCCATTGCAAGAAAGATCAATCTAGTAGGCCAAACCAAACTGTTAATTCGAAAAGACTTGCAAAGATATTAAATCATACATATAAGAATTCAAAGAAGAATCAAATATTGTTCATAGATAATCTTGATCATAAGCCCACAATTCATCGGATCTCGACAAACACACCGCAAAAAGAATTACATCAAATAGATCTCCAAGAAGATCGAGGAGAACTTTGTATTGAGATCCAAAGAGAGATCAGAAGCCATCTAACTAATAACTATGGACCCAAAGGTCTATGGTAAACTACTCACACATCATCGGAGAGGCTATGGTATTGATGTAGAACCCCTCCATGATCGAATCCCCCTTCGGCGGAGCGCCAGAAAAGGCCCCAAGATGGGATCTCATGGGTACAGAAGGTTGCGACGGTGGAAAAGGTGTTTCGTGGCTCTCCCCGATGGTTTCTGTGTATAAGAGTATTATAGGCGAAAGAAGTAGGTCGGTGGAGCTGCGAGGGGCCCATGAGGGTAGGGGGCGCGCCTAGCCCCTGGGCACGCCCTCCTACCTCGTGGTCGCCTCGTGGCTTCCTTGACCTCCACTCCAAGTCTCCTGGATTGCGTTTGTTCCAAAAAAAGATCCCCACGAAGGTTTCATTCCGTTTGGATTCCGTTTGATATTCCTTTTCTGCGAAATACTGAAATAGGCAAAAAAAAACAGCAATTTGCACTGGGCCTTTGGTTATAGTTAGTCCGAAAAATAATATAAAAAGGTATATTAAAGCCCATTAAACATCCAAAACAGATAATATAATAGCATGGAACAATAAAAATTATAGATACGTTGGAGACGTATCAGAAGCCTTCATACTCATTTGATGAAAATTAGGAGATGATGGTGCATCGTGTAATTAATCATATGCTAAAAATTCTGAAATTTCATTTTGGAGTCATTCATTCGATTCATCCGCAGCTCATAACCAAGATGATCTTCATTAGAAGCTGCAATATTTGCTCGGGGACGAGCAAAACTCTAAGCTTGGGGGGAGCTGATGAGTCCAAATTATGATACATTTTTCACCGTTATTTTTGTGCCTACTAGGTAGATTTTGTGGAATTTTATCGTGTTCGCGCACTTCTTTTTGCTGATAATCCCTCAGGTTAAGGTTTATGGAGCAATATTCATTTATTAGAGAAAATCCCTAAGAATGGCAGTGGAATCACGTATTAAAGGTGATAAACACTTTACATAAAAGAATCAAGCAAGAAGGATGAAGAAACTATCGTTGTCGCGCTTCTAGAATGAACGGCGACATTCCATGCAACTACGAGCGGTCGTTCGACGCGCCGCCGCCTCTGGGCTGTCCAATATGATTCTATCCCGTTGTAACTTCCGGCCCATGTATGATCCATGACGTCTTTCGGCCCATATGAAGCCCTCTGTAACTCTTAGCCCATTAACGACCCGTGGTGAAACTGGCCCGTAATGAACATTGTATCGCTTTATATCCATTAACGGTCCATTATTCCATTGGGCCATTTCCAGCCCGTGTTATCTTTCGTCCTTCTCAGGGCCCATTTATTCTTGGGCTGATTTGCAGTATTTTATTACTTACGGTCCGTTACTGGCCTATTCTCCAGTTGTGGGCCAAATTCAGCATGTGGTTAAAGTCGGCCCGTTTGTGGCCCGTTAATCCGTTGGGCCGTTTTCATAGCGTCATCAAATACGGTCGATTAACGATGACCCATTATGATCGGCCCATGAACGGATGATCCGAACTCTAGCCCATTTACGTCCCATAATGCGGTCCGTTATTGGCCCATGTTTGGCCAATCGATCATACGGCCCGTAGAAGGCCCATTGTTTCTACGGCCCATAGAAGGCCCATTGATTCTACGGTCTGCAAACTTTGCTCCAAGATATGAGTGCAGTACCTCTATCTAGAGAACCATATTTTCTCCAGAAGCAATTCATGAGGTATGTGTTAATTTGTTTGATCACTGTCTTGGGAATCATCAAGGTGCACATGAAGAAAGTCGGCATGCTTGTGAATACAGACTTTAGGAGTGTGAGTTTGTCTCTTGTTGACAATAGGGTGGAGCACCCCAACAACCTGTGTTCAATTCTCTTCAACATGGGCACAAAATCTATTACCCTGGGCTTAGTTTTGCAAAGAGGAAGGCCCAGGTATTTATGAGGTAGTGTACCAATATTGCAGCCAAGGAGGTTTGATATTTCCTGCATTTTGTCCTCAGGAGTGTTGATAGATACCAAGGTGGATTTAGAGTAGTTGACCTTCAGTCATGTGTATTCAGCATAATGCAATAGCAGATTCTTGATGTGTTGGACCTGTCTAAGGTCAGCATGAGCCACAAGGATGGTATCATTAGCATATTGAATTATGGGGTAATCTGAGC
Organism: Aegilops umbellulata; assembly: GCA_032464435.1. Lineage (NCBI taxonomy): Eukaryota > Viridiplantae > Streptophyta > Magnoliopsida > Poales > Poaceae > Aegilops > Aegilops umbellulata. The sequence continues at coordinate 387,253,136 of CP136057.1, read as the reverse complement.
AAGATCTGTGACTCAATGGTGAGATGACAAGAGAGTTATGCATTGCTTCATTAAGGATGGACTGTAGAATATCAATAGCAACGACAAAGATCAGAGGTTAGAGTGGTCCCCTTGCCTGACACCTTTCTTACAATGGAACCGTTTTCCTGGAACTCCATTGAGTAGGATTGAGGAGTATCCAGTCGCATAAATCATCTTAATCCACTGTATCCATTTTGCCCAAAAACCCTTAGCCTGCATCACTTCAATAATTGTATCATGGCTGATCATGTCAAATGCCTTTTCAAAATCCAGTTTTATAAGAATGAGTTCCTTCTTGCTCTGGTGACATTGGTGAATATATTCATAAGCCCATGCCAGACAGTCTTGAATACTTCTATTTTTGAGAAAACCAGATTGGTATTTATGCACGAGACCCAGAATATATTTCTGCAATCTATTTGCCAGCAATTTTGTGATGATCTGAAGTGTGCAGTTGAGCACAGAAATAGGTCTGAAGTCTGTTGGAGTTGAGGCTGAGTCATGCTTTGGAATCAGTGTGATGAAGGAATAGTTGATGCTCTGGATGTTCACCTTGCCTGAGTGGAAATCATCTACGAGTTTATAAATATCTGGTGCAATGATGTTCCAACTGTTGGAAATATTTCCTAGAGGCAATAATAAAATAGTTATTATCGAAGGAAATATGCCCTAGAGGCAATAATAAAGTTGTTATTTATATTTCCTTGTATCATGATAAATGTTTATTATTCATGCTAGAATTGTATTAACCGGAAAATTAGTACATGTGTGAATACATAGACAAACAGAGTGTCCCTAGTATGCCTCTACTTGACTAGCTCATTAATCAAAGATGGTTAAGTTTCCTAACCATAGACATGTGTTGTCATTTTGATGAACGGGATCACATCATTAGAGAATGATGTGATGCACAAGACCCATCCATTAGCTTAGCATAATGATTGTTTAGTTTTATTACTATTGCTTTCTTCATGACTTATACATGTTCCTCTGACTATGAGATTAAGCAACTCCTGAATACCGGAGGAACACCTTGTGTGCTATCAAACGTCACAACGTAACTGGGTGATTATAAAGATGCTCTACAGATGTCTCTGATGGTGTTTGTTGAGTTGGCATAGACCGTGATTAGGATTTGTCACTCCGTGTATCAGAGAGGTATCTCCGGGCCCTCTCGGTAATGCACATCACTATAAGCCTTGCAAGAAATGTGACAAATGAGTTAGTTACGGGATGACGCATTACAGAATGAGTAAAGAGACTTGCCGGTAACGAGATTGAACTAGGTATGAGGATACCGATGATCGAATCTCGGGTAAGTAACATATCGATGACAAAGGGAACAACGTATGTTGTTATGCGGTTTGACCGATAAAGATCTTTGTAGAATATGTAGGAGCCAATATGAGCATCCATGTTCCGCTATTGGTTATTGACCGGAGACGTGTCTCGGTCATGTCTACATAGTTCTCGAACCCGTAGAGTCCGCACACTTAGCGTTCAATGACGATTTGTATTATGAGTTATGTGATTTGATGACCTAAGTTTGTTCAGAGTCCCAGATGAGATCACGAACATGATGAGGAGTCTCGAAATGGTTGAGAGGTAAAGATTCATATATTGGAAGGTTGCATTTGGACATCAGAATGGTTCTGAGTAGTTCATGCGTTTTTACGGAGAACCGGGAGGTTACCGGAACCCCCCGGGAGAAGTATTTGGCATATTGGGCCTTATTGGAGGAGAGGAGAAAGGCCACGTGAGAGGGGCACGCCCCCTGCCCAAACCGAATTGGACTAGGGGAGGGGGCCGGCCCTCCTCTTTCCTCCACCCTCTCTCTTCCTTCCCCTTTTCCCTCTCTGGTGGAAGTAAGGAGGGGGGGGGGCGAATCCTACTTGGACTAGGAGTCCAAGTAGGACTCCCCCTTGGCGCGCCCCCCTTGGGTCGGCCTCTGATACGTCCCCGTCATATCTATAATTTTTTATTGTTCCATGCCAATATTATACAATGTTCATATACTTTTGGCAACTTTTTATACTATTTTTGGGACTAACATATTGATCCAGTGCCCAGTGCCAGTTCCTGTTTGTTGCATGATTTTTGTTTCGCATAAAATCCATATCAAACAGAGTCCAAACGGGATAAAAACTGACGGAGATTTTTTTGGAATATATGTGATTTTTGGGAAGAAGAATCAACGCGAGACGATGCCCGAGGGGGCCATGAGGCAGGGGGGCGCGCCCCAGGGGGTCAGGCGCTCCCTGGGCCCTCGTGCCTACCCCGTAAGGAGGTTGGTGCCCTTATTTCGCCGCAAGAAAGCTAATATCCGGATAGAGATCGTGTCCAAAATTCAGCCCAATGGGAGTTACGGATCTCCGGGAATTTAAGAAACGGTGAAAGGGCAGAATCATGGAGCACAGAAACAGAGAGAGATAGAGACAGATCCAATCTCGGAGGGGCTCTCGCCCCTCCCATGCCATGGAGACCAAGGACCAGAGGGGAAACCCTTCTCCCATCTAGGGAGAAGGTCAAGGAAGAAGAAGAAGAAGGGGTGCTCTCTCCCCCTCTCTTCCGGTGGCACCGGAACGCCGCCGGGGCCATCATCATCACCGCAATCTACACCAACAACTTCGCCATCATCACCAACTTCCCCCCCTCTATGCAGCGGTGTAACCCCTCTTTTACCCACTGTAATCTCTGAAGGAAATATGCCCTAGAGGCAATAATAAAGTTATTATTTATTTCCTTATTTCATGATAAATGTTTATTATTCATGCTAGAATTGTATTAACCGGAAACTTGATACATGTGTGAATACATAGACAAAAAGAGTGTCACTAGTATGCCTCTACTTGACTAGCTCGTTGAATCAAAGATGGTTAAGTTTCCTAGCCATAGACATGAGTTGTCATTTGATTAACGGGATCACATCATTAGAGAATGATGTGATTGACTTGACCCATTCCGTTAGCTTAGCACTTGATCGTTTAGTATGTTGCTATTGCTTTCTTCATGACTTATACATGTTCCTATGACTATGAGATTATGCAACTCCCGTTTACCGAAGGAACACTTTATGTGCTACCAAACGTCACAATATAACTGGGTGATTATAAAGGTGCTCCACAGGTGTCTCCGAAGGTACTTGTTGAGTTGGCGTATTTCGAGATTAGGATTTGTCACTCCGATTGTCGGAGAGGTATCTTTGGGCCCACTCGGTAATACACATCACTATAAGCCTTGCAAGCATTATAACTAACGAGTTACTTGCGGGATGATGTATTACGGAACGAGTAAAGAGACTTGCCGGTAACGAGATTGAACTAGGTATTGAGATACCGACGACCGAATCTCGGGCAAATAACATACCGATGACAAAGAGAACAACGTATGTTGTTATGCGGTTTGACCGATAAAGATCTTCGTAGAATATGTAGGAGCCAGTATGAGCATTCAGGTTCCGCTATTGGTTATTGACCGGAGACGTGTCTTGGTCATGTCTACATAGTTCTCGAACCCGTAGGATCCGCACGCTTAACGTTCGGTGACAATCGGTAATATGAGTTTATGTGTTTTGATGTACCGAAGGTAGTTCAGAGTCCCGGATGAGATCGTGGACATGACGAAGAGTCTCGAAATGGTCGAGACGTAAAGATCGATATATTGGACGACTATATTCGGACATCGGAAAGGTTCCGAGTGATTCGGGTATTTTTCGGAGTACCGGAGAGTTACGGGAATTCGTCGGGGAGTATATGGGCCTTATTGGGCTTTAGAGGAAAGAGAGAGGGGAGGCTGCGTGGCCCCCCAATGCTTAGTCCGAATTGGACTAGGGGGAGGGGCGGCGCCCCCTCCTTCCTTCTCTTCTCTTTTCCCTTTCCTTCTCTCCTACTCCTACTACTTGGAAGGGCTCCTAGTTCTCTAGGAAAGGGGGAATCCTACTCCCAGTGGGAGTAGGACTCCCCTAGGGCGCGCCATAGTGAGGGCCGGCCCTCCCCCTCCTCCACTCCTTTACATACGGGGAGGGGGGTACTCCTTGGAGACACAACAATTGATCTATTGGATCTCTTAGCCGTGTGCGGTGCCCCCTCCATCATAATCCACCTCGATAATATCGTAGCGGTGCTTAGGCGAAGCCCTGCGTCGGTAGAACATCATCGTAGTCACCACACCGTCGTGCTGACGGAACTCTCCCTCAAAGCTCGGCTAGATCAGAGTTCGAGGGACGTCATCGAGTTGAACGTGTGCAGAACTCGGAGGTGCCGTGCGTTTGGTACTTGATCGGTCGATCGTGAAGACGTACGACTACATCAACCGCGTTGTGCTAACGTTTCCGCTTTCGGTCTACGAGGGTATGTGGACACACTCTCCCCTCTCGTTGCTATGCATCACCATGATCCTGCATGTGCGTAGGATTTTTTTTGAAATTACTACGTTCCCCTACAGTGGCATCCGAGCCTGGTTTTATGCGTAGATGTTATATGCACGAGTAGAACACAAGTGAGTTGTGGGTGATACAAGTCATACTGCTTACCAGCATGTCATACTTTGGTTCGGCGGTATTGTTGGATGAAGTGGCCCGGACGGACATTACGCGTACGCTTACGTGAGACTGGTTCTACCGACGTGCTTTGCACATAGGTGGCTGGCGGGTGTCAGTTTCTCCAACTTTAGTTGAACCGAGTGTGGCTACGCCCGGTCCTTGAGAAGGTTAAAACAACACTAACTTGACGAACTATCTTGTGGTTTTGATGCATAGGTAAGAACGGTTCTTGCTCAGCCCGTAGCAGCCACGTAAAACTTGCAACAACAAAGTAGAGGACGTCTAACTTGTTTGTGCAGGGCATGTTGTGATGTGATATGGTCAAGACGTGATAAGATATAAATTTTTGTATGAGATGATCATGTTTTGTTAAAGTTATGGGCAACTGGCAGGAGCCTTTTGGTTCTCTCTTTATTTGCATAATATGCAAGTGCTATGTAATTGCTTTACTTTATCGCTATGCGATAGCAATAGTTGCAAAAGCAATAGCTGGTGAGACGACCATGTGACGACACGTTGATAAAAGATCAAGATGATGAGATCATAGTGTCATGCCGGTAACAATGGAGATCATGACAGTACTTTGGAGATGGAGATCAAAAGCACAGGATGATGATGGCCATATCATGTCACATATTTTGATTGCATGTGATGTTTATCTTTTATACATCTTATTTTGCTTAGTTCGGCGGTATCTTTATAAGATGATCCCTTACTAAAATTTCAAGGTATATGTGTTCTCCCTGAGTATGCATCGTTGCGACAGTTCTTCGTGCCGAGACACCATGTGATGATCGGGTGTGATAAGCTCTACGTTCAAATACAACGGGTGTAAGACAGTTTTGCACACGCACAATACTCGGGTTAAACTTGATGAGCCTAGCATATGCAGATATGGCCTCGGAACACTTGAGACCGAAAGGTCGAGCGTGAATCATATAGTAGATATGATCAACATAGTGATGTTCACCATTGAAAACTACTCCATATCACATGATGATTGGACATGGTTTAGTTGATTTGGATCACGTGATCATTTAGATGACTAGAGGGATGTCTATCTAAGTGGGAGTTCTTAAGTAATATGATTAATTGAATTTAAATTTATCATGAACTTAGTCCTGGTTGTATTAGCATATCTATGTTGTAGATCAAAAGCTCGCGTTTAGCTTCCCCATTTATTTTTGATATGTTCCTAGAGAAAATAAAGTTGAAAAGATGTCAGTAGCAATGATGCGGATAGGATACGTGATCTGAGGATTATCCTCATTGCTGCACAGAAGAATTATGTCCTTGATGCACCGCTAGGTGACAGACCGATTGCAGGAGCAAAAGCAAACGTTATGAACGTTTGACAAAGCTCGGTATGATGACTGCTTGATAGTTTAGTGCACCATGCTTTACGGCTTAGAACCGGGACTTCAAAAATGTTTTTAACGCCACGGAGCATGTAAGATGTTCCAAGAGTTGAAATTGGTATTTTATACTCATGCCCGTCTCGAGAGGTATGAGACCTCCGACAGTACTTTGCCTACAAGATGGAGGAGAATGGCTCAACCAGTGAGCATGTACTTAGATTGTCTGGGTACTACAATTGCTTGAATCAAGTGGGAGTTAATCTTCCAGATAAGATAGTAATTGACAAAGTTCTCTAGTCACTATCACCAAGTTACTAGAACTTCATGATGAACTATAATATGCAAGGTGAGGGAGTCCTGGATTAGGAGGTGTTCGGGTAGCCGGACTATACCTTCAGCCGGACTCCAGGACTATGAAGATACAAGATTGAAGACTTCGTCCCGTGTCCGGATGGGGCTTTCCTTGGCGTGGAAGGCAAGCTTGGCGATGTGGATATTCAAGATCTCCTACCATTGTAACCGACTCTGTGTAACCCTAACCCTATCCGGTGTCTATATAAACCGGAGGGTTCTAGTCCGTAGGACAACTTCATCATACAACAATCATACCATAGGCTAGCTTCTAGGGTTTAGCCTCCTTGATCTCGTGGTAGATCTACTCTTGTACTACCCATATCATCAATATTAATCAAGCAGGAGTAGGGTTTTACCTCCATCGAGAGGGCCCGAACCTGGGTAAAAACATCGTGCCCCTTGTCTCTTGTTACCATCCGCCTAGACGCACAGTTCGGGACCCCCTACCCGAGATCCGCCGGTTTTGACACCGACATTGGTGCTTTCATTGAGAGTTCCTCTGTGTCGTCACTTTTGGGCCCGATGGCTCCTTTGATCATCACCGACGCTATGGTCCAGGGTGAGACTTTTCTCCCCGGACAGATCTTCGTCTTCGGCGGCTTCGCACTGCGGGCCAATTCGCTTGGCCACCTGGAGCAGATCGAAAGCTACGCTCCTGGCCATCAGGTCAGGTTTGGAAGCTTAAACTACATAGAAAACATCCGCGGGGATTTGATCGTCGACGGATTCAAGCCACAGCCAAGCGCGCCGCACTGTTTCGAGGGGCATGATCTAGCTCTGCCGCCGAATAGTGCCCTGGAGGCCGCACACGCACCGGTTCCGACCCTTAATTCAGAGCCTATTGCGCCAATCGAGGATGAGCGGTTGGACGTCACCTCGGGGGCTGCGATCTCAAAGGCGATCGAGCCGAACGCCAGCCCCGTACTCTGCATGACCCGTGACTCCGAGGATCCGGATTCCTCTCCGGACTCCGAACCCCCCGCGCCCCTGCCGATCGAATCCGATTGGGCGCCGATCATGGAGTTCACCACCGCGGACATCTTTCAGCACTCGCCCTTCGGCGACATCCTGAACTCGCTAAAGTCTCTCTTTATCGGGAGAGCCCTGGCCGGACTATGGTCAGCAAGGATGGGATACGGACGATGAAGAAATTCAAAGCCCACCCACCACCCACTTCGTAGCCACTGTCGACGAATGAACCGACATGCTCGACTTCGACTCGGAAGACATCGACGGTATGGACGACGATGCAGGAGACGAACAGGAACCAGCACCCGTAGGGCGCTGGAAGGCCACCTTGTCGTATGACATATATATGGTGGACGCTCCAAAAGATGGAGATGGCGATGGAAAAGCGGGAGATGATACTTCTAAGAAACATCCCAAACGCCGACGTCAGCGGCGCCGCTCTAAATCCCTCCAAAGCAAAAACGGTGATTCCGGCACCGGAGATAATACTACTCCGGATAGCGCTGAAGAACACCCCATCCAGCAAGATTCGGCACAGGAAGATGGAGAAGCCAGCCCTCATGAAAGGGCGGCAGACCAATAGGTTGAGGACGATAACTATATGCCTCCCTCCGAAGACGAGGCAAGCCTCGACGATGACGAATTCGTCGTACCATCAGACCCCGCCGAACAAGAGCGTTTCAAACGCAGGCTTTTAGCCACGGCAAGCAACCTCAAGAAAAAGCAACAACAGCTCAGAGCTGATCAAGATTTGCTAGCTGACAGATGGACTGAAGTCCTTGCGGCCGAAGAGTATGAACTCGAACGCCCCTCCAAGCGTTACCCAAAGCGCAGGCTGCTACCCCGATTAGAGGAGGAAGCACCTACATCACCAGTGCATGACATGGCCGACCGGCCACCTCCTGGCCGCGACAGAGAGGCCTCTAAGCCCTCCACTCAAGCCATGCCCCGACGCCGCTCAAAACATGCTAAGGCACAGGAAAATGCGCCAGACCTGCGAGATATACTGGAGGACAAGGCAAGGCAAACAAGGTCGATCTACGGATCGCGCGGGCGCCCCACGGCACATGACGGTGATCGTCACTCGGGATACGATAAATCCGGCCGGGCCGAACACAATGGACAAAGCTCCTCTGAGCTGCGCCGTGATATAGCCCAGTATAGAGGCGCCGCACACCCACTATGCTTCACAGATGAAGTAATGGATCATAAAATCCCTGAGGGCTTCAAACCCGTAAACATCGAATCATACGATGGCACAACAGATCCTGCGGTATGGATCGAGGATTATCTCCTTCATATCCACATGGCCCGCGGTGATGATCTACATGCCATCAAATACCTCCCACTCAAACTTAAGGGACCGGCCCGACATTGGCTCAACAGCTTGCCAGCAGACTCAATCGGTTCTTGGGAGGACCTGGAAGCCGCATTCCTCGACAACTTTCAGGGCACTTATGTGCGACCACCGAATGCCGATGACTTAAGCCACATAATTCAGCAGCCAGAGGAATCGGCCAGGCAATTCTGGACACAGTTCCTAACAAAGAAAAACCAGATAGTCGACTGTCCGGACGCTGAGGCCCTAGCAGCCTTCAAGCATGACATCCGCGACGAGTGGCTTGCCCGGCACCTGGGATAGGAAAAGCCGAAATCTATGGCAGCCCTCACGACACTCATGACCCGCTTTTGCGCAGGAGAAGATAGCTGGCTTGCTCGCAGCAACAACTTAACCAAGAACCTTGGCAATTCGGATACCAAGGACAAAAGCGGTAGGTCGCGCCGGAACAAGCAAAAGCGCCGCGTTAACAGCGACAGCAACGAGGACACAGCAGTAAATGCCGGATTCAGAGGCTATAAATCCAGTCAGCGGAAAAAGCCATTCAAAAAGAATACTCAGGGCCCGTCCAGTTTGGACCGAATACTCGACCGCTTGTGCCAGATACATGGCACCCCCGAAAGGCCAGCAAATCACACCAACAGGGATTGTTGGGTGTTCAAGCAGGCAGGCAACTTAAGAGCCGAAAACAGAGACAAGGGGCTGCATAGCGATGACGAGGAGGAGCCCAGGCCGCCGAACAACAGTGGACAAAAGGGTTTTCCCCCACAAGTGCGGACGGTGAACATGATATACGCAACTCACATTCCCAAGAGGGAGCGGAAGCGTGCGCTACGAGACGTATACGCCCTGGAGCCAGTTGCTCCAAAGTTCAACCCATGGTCCTCCTGCCCGATCACCTTTGATCGAAGGGACCATCATAGCATCCGTCATGGCGGGTTTGCCGCATTGGTTCTTGACCCAATTATCATCGGATTTCATCTCACAAGAGTCCTCATGGACGGCGGCAGTAGCCTGAACCTGCTTTACCAGGATACAGTGCAGAAAATGGGCATCGATCCCTCGAGGATCAAGCCCACAAAAACGACCTTTAAAGGCGTTATACCAGGTGTAGAGGCCAGCTGCACAGGCTTAGTAACACTTGAAGTGGTCTTCGGATCTCCGGACAATTTCCGAAGCGAAGAGTTATTCTTCGATATAGTCCCGTTTTGCAGTGGCTATCACGCCCTGCTCGGGCGAACCGCATTCACAAAGTTCAATGCGGTGCCGCACTACGCATATCTCAAGCTCAAGATGCCTGGCCCTCGAGGAGTAATTACGGTCAATGGAAACACCGAGCGCTCCCTCCGAACGGAGGAGCACACGGCGGCCCTCGCAGCAGAAGTACAAAGCAGCCTTTTTAGGCAATTCTCCAGTCCGGCCGCTAAAAAGCCGGACACTGTCAAGCGCGCCCGGAGTAACCTACAACAAGACCGCCTGGCACGTTCTGAGCAGGCGTAGCAATGCGGCCCCAACCCCAGCCCTCGCGACGTGGCGAAACCAGTGCTTCGCGTAGATAACTACGCTCTTGAAATACCATGGGCACAGGGGGAGGGGCACAATCACAGCGAGCCCAAAATACGGCCTAAAACGTACTAGGGGCTGCTGAATTTTCTTCTTCTTACTTTCAGGACTCCATACTTCGGACGACCTGTTCGGCAATTCAACTGCCGCACAAACGATGCAAAACCCAGGGAAGTAGACAAGCCATGCCGCACTATGGAACTCCCAGGTGGTCTCTGTCACGAGCAGTATACCTGTTTTTGAATACAATTCCGCGGCCTGCCCCTGGCCACGACATGTTAAATAGTCCAATATCTTTTGCTTATCGCACTATTTGTATCGTTCTGCTTTGATAGCAGCCTCTTTATAAATAATGCATAGCTTTTTGTCTATTTTTCGCATTATCCTCTTTTTATATATATGTCCATTAATGACATGTGGCACCCGTACACTGTGGTACGGCAAATACACCAGGGGCTTCAGTACCCCTTAATGTGGTGTAAGAAGTCCGAACACTTCATAAGTGCGGCACCCCGAACTTATAGCACTATATGCATCGGCTCCGAATCATGATTTGGGTCAATAGTTGGGTTTGCCCGGCTCCTATGTTTTGGTGCCTTACGTTCCGCTATATCGGCTAAGGTAGCACTAGGAGAACCACTGCGATTGTACCCCAGTTGAGCTGGGTTGAGCACCTGAGTGGAGAAAGCTAAAACTGACTGTCATGATGAGGCGAGAGACCGGTCGCTATTCGAGAGGTTTTTCGAGTCCCTAAAGACTTATGCCGCTTCGAGCGAGGAGCCGGCTTTGTCCGGCCAAGGCGTGGATAGCGCCCTGAACTCGGTCTTCCGAACTAGGGGCTTCGCCGAAATTTAAAATTATAAAGTTCTATGGCTAAGTGAGAGTGTTCAAGCATTATAGTCCGATTGCCTGGTTCGTTGAGCTGAGCGCCTCCCTCGAAGGACCCAAACATGGGAAAAAGAGCGCTCAGGTTTATCCCGAACACCCCAGCACTAGTGGCATGGGGGCGGAAGCCGACGACTAGCCATCTCTCAATTTTTTGATAAACGGCCGCACAGAAAATAATATTTTAAATTCAACAAGCATTGCTTAGCGCATATGAACAAGTTTTCAGCGCACAGGATAAACACGAGCGAGTTCATTCAAAAATTACATCCTTGGTACATTCATCCGCCACAAGGCGGGCACCCGCAAGAACATCCTTGTAATAGTTCTCGGGCTTGCGATGCTCCTTCCCCGGCGGCGGCCTGTCCCTCACAAGCTTCTCACCGTCCAGCTTACCTCAGTGCACCTTTGCACGAGCAAGGGCCCTACGGGCACCTTCGATGCAGACAGAGCGCTTGATGACCTCGAGCCCTGGACAGGCCTCCACCAGCCGCCGCACCAGCCCGAAGTAGCTCCCAGGCAGGGCCTCTCCAGGTCACAGCCGAACTATCAAGCCCTTCATGGCCTGTTCGGCCGCCTTGTGGAGCTCGACCAGCTGCTTCAGCTGGTCGCTCAAGGGCACAGGGTGTCCGGCCTCAGCATACTGAGACCAGAACACCTTCTCCGTCGAGCTGCCCTCTTCGGATCGGTAGAAATGCGGCGGCATCGGATACGCTGCGGGGAAGATCTGCGAATGCCCCTGGAGAGCTCCGGATTCGGGTAAGTAACAAGTAGTTTACTTTTATATTTCTGCTTTGCATAAAGAATGCCTTACCCACTGCTATCTTTTTCATCTCCTCCAACTCTTGGAGGGCCTTCTGGGCTTCGGCCTTGGCAGACTCGGCAGTCTTGACGGCCGCGGCGAGCTCGGACGCTCGCGTTTTAGAGTCAAGCTCCAAACTCTCATGTTTTTTCATGAGAGCCTGAAGCTCTTGCTGCGCCTCGCTGACCTGCGCCTCAAATTTCTCTCGCTCGGTGCGCTCCGTGGCCGCTCTCTTCTCGGCCTCGGACAGCGCCTGCTTAAGGGTCGCCACCTCAGTTGTGGCCCCTACAATAAGCGGTACAATCTTGTTATTTTTTGCAATCGCGTCTTTTTATAGGCACTTTCTCTGTAAGGTATCTCTTACCTTCTTTCTCCTCGAGCTGCCGCTTGGCAAGGCCGAGCTCTTGCTCGGTCCGCTCGAGGCCCTGTTTTAGGGCACCCACCTCCGCAGTCAGTGCGGCGGTGGCTAGCAGCGAAGCCTGCATACGTATATTGACTCTTTTTTGTTAGACTCCTGCGAAATTTAATAGATCCTCTATTCGGCTTTTCTTTCCGAACGCCAAACAGAGCATCAGGGGCTACTGTCTATGCGGTAATATTTTTACATATTTTCACTTACCTCGAAGCCTGTTAGAAGGCTAGCGCAAGCTTCGGTCACTCCGCTCTTGGCGGACTGAACCTTCTTGATCACCGTACTCATGATAGTACGGTGCTCCTCGTCGATGGAGGCGCCCTTAATCACCTCCAGTAGATTCCCCGGCGCCTCCGGTTGGATGGAGGACGCCGGCTCATAAGGCTTGCTCCTCTTGGAGGGAGTTCGTCTGCCGCGGTCCGGAATCGTTGAAGATTCCGGCGCGGTGTCTGGCACAAAGCCGGACTTGGAGCCCTGGGGGGTTTTGTCCCCTTTACTCCTGGAGTCCGGGAGGTCGCTTTGCGGCTCCTCCAGGACCACCTCCTCCTGCCCCGGAGCTTGTCGCGATGCCACTTCGGCGTCGTCCGCAGTGCGGGGGGAGACAGCGGACAGAACCGAGTTCACGTCCGATGAATCCAGGGAGCCGCTCGACGACTCGTCGAGTGCGGCCCGGGGCGGGTTACATAATTATGTTCGACATTAGGGAAAGCTGTGCAACAAAGGAACGTCATGAGTTACTCTGATATCCGAATACTTACGATTTCGCCAGACGCTTGGCCCTGTCTGGCCACTCCTCTTCGTCCTCTTCGGCGTCGGGGGAGTAGTCCGGCGGAGGGGTCTTCCTCTTCCTGGACCCCTCGGCCTCCCCCGTTGGGGGGGCCTTCCTTTTCTTTCCTCCCCCCGCTGGAGGGGGAGAGGTTTATTCTTCCTCCTCCTTGTTCTCACGGGAGTAGAGTGTCTCGGACTCGTCGGATGACGAGTCCGATACCACCATATGACTGGCACTCTTTCGAGTCCCCGTGGCCTTCTTCTTCTTCTTGGCCTTCTTCTCCGGCACCACATAAGGCGCCGGAACCAGCAGCTTCACTAGGAGAGCAGGGGCTGGGTCTTCGGGCAAGGGAGCCGGACAGTTAATCGGTCCGGACGTAGCCTGCCAAGCCTGTCAAAGGTGAGGGAGTTTAGATCTCGCATAGAGTCAAACTATGAAAAAAACTTAACATCCTGTAAAAGGTGAAAATAGCTTAACTCGCCAGCGTGACGCTGCGAGCTGTATCCGCGGTCCTCGGAAGCGGTGCGGGTGCCTCGGCGCCTTTGGTTAGCACCTTCCAGACGTCTTCATACGTCGTGTCGAAGAGCTTGTTAAGGGTTTGGTGCTGCGCCGGGTCGAACTCCCACAGATTGAAGTCCCGTTGTTGACACGGGAGGATCCGGCGGACGAGCATAACCTGGACTACATTGACAAGCTTGATCGGCTTGCTCACCAGGGACTGGATGCCATGTTTGCAGTCCGGTCACCTCTTTTTCGTCACCCCACGACAGGCCCGTCTCTTTCCAGGACATAAGCCGCGTGGGGGGTCCGGATCGGAACTCAGGGGCTGCGATCCATTTCGGATCGCGTGGCTCAGTGATGTAAAACCACCCGGATTGCCACCCCTTTAGGGTCTCCACGAAGGAGCCCTCGAGCCATAGGACGTTGGCCATCTTGCCCGCCATGGTGCCTCCGCACTCCGTCTGGCTGCCGCTCACCACCTTGGGCTTGACGTTGAAGGTCTTGAGCCAGAGGCAGAAATGGGGGCGGATGCGGAGGAAAGCCTCGCACACGATGATAAACGCCGAGATGTTGAGGGCGAAGTTCGGGGCCAGATCGTGGAAATCCAGGCCGTAGTAGAACATGAGCCCCGGGACAAATGGGTGGAGTGGAAAACCCAGTCCGCAGAGGAAGTGGGGAAGGAAAACTACCCTCTCATGGGGCCTTGGGGTGGGGAGAAGCTGCCCCTCCTCGAGAAGCCAGTGCGCGATGTCTTTGGACAAGTATCCGGCCTTCCTCAGCTTTTTGACATGGCCCTCCGTGATGGAGGAGACCATCCACTTGCCTCCCGCTTCGGACATTGCTGGAGAAGGTTGAGGTGGGAAGTGCGGGCTTGGGCGCTGGAGCTCGGGTGCGCAGAAGATGGATAGGCAAAGGAGGAAGAAGGTGTAGGTAAAAAGGTGGATCCTTATCCCCTTATATGGGCAGATGCGGCTATGCGTTCCCACGAGCCTAGTAAAACTCGCTTGCCTCCCAAGCGTCGTGATAAATGGCGCGGTTGGGTTACCCACGTCCGTATTGATGAGAATCCCGTAAATGGGGGACACGATCTCTGCTTTGACAAGACGTGCCAAGGAAACCGCCTCGCAGAACATGCCGAGGTGGAGAAGTGAAAACGATTCGAGTAAAAAACTTGGCCGTAGTGTGACGACACACTGCGGAATACGTCAGCAGATTTGATTTGTGTTAATATTATTCTCTCTATGGCGATATGTGGAAACTTATTTTGCAGAGCCGGACACTACTCTTGGTGTTTACAATCTTCTATGAAAAACTTGGAGGAGGAACCCGCCTTGCAATGCCGAAGACAATCTGCACGCCGGACTCGTCGTCATTGAAGCCTGGTTCAGGGGCTACTGAGGGAGTCCTGGATTAGGGGGTGTTGGGGTAGCCGGACTATACCTTCAGCCGGACTCCAGGACTATGAAGATACAAGATTGAAGACTTCGTCCCGTGTCCGGATGGGGCTTTCCTTGGTATGGAAGGCAAGCTTGGCGATGCGGATATTCAAGATCTCCTACCATTGTAACCGACTCTGTGTAACCCTAACCCTATCCGGTGTCTATATAAACCGGAGGGTTCTAGTCCGTAGGACAACTTCATCATACAACAATCATACCATAGGCTAGCTTCTAGGGTTTAGCCTCCTTGATCTCGTGGTAGATCTACTCTTGTACTACCCATATCATCAATATTAATCAAGCAGGAGTAGGGTTTTACCTCCATCGAGAGGGCCCGAACCTGGGTAAAAACATCGTGTCCCTTGTCTCCTGTTACCATCCGCCTAGACGCACAGTTCGGGACCCCCTACCCGAGATCCGCCGGTTTTGACACCGACACAAGGGATGACGAAAACAATTCCCAAGCTCTTCGCGATGCTAAAGTCGGCGAAGGTAGAAAAAAACATCAAGTGTTGATGGTTGACAAGACCACTAGTTTCAAGAAAAAGGGCAAAGGGAAGAAGGGGAACTTCAAGAATAATGGCAAGAAAGTTGCTGCTCAAGTGAAGAAGCCCAAGTCTGGACCTAAGCCTAGGACTAAGTGCTTCTACTACAAAGGGACTGGTCACTGGAAACAGAACTACCCCAAGTATTTGGCGGATAAGAAGGATGGCAAAGAGAACAAAGGTATATTTGATATACATGATATTGATGTGTACTTTACTAGTGTTTATAGCAACCCCTCGGTATTTGATACTAGTTAGGTTGCTAAGAGTAGTAACTTGAAATGGGTGTTGCAGAATGAACAAAGACTAGTTAAGGGTGAAGTGATGATGTGTGTTGGAAGTGGTTCCAAGATTCATATGATCATCATCGCACACTCCCTATACTTTCGGGATTAGTGTTGAACCTAAAATAAATGTTATTTGGTGTTTGCGTTGAGCATGAATGTGATTTGACCATGTTTATTGCAATGCGGTTATTCATTTAAGTTAGAGAATAATTGTTATTCTGTTTACATGAATAAAACCTTCTATAGTTATACACCCAATGAAAATGGTTTGTTGGATCTCGATCGTAGTGATACACATATTCATAATATTGAAGCCAAAATATGCAAAGTTAATAATGATAGTGCAACTTATTTGTGGCACTGCCGTTTAGGTCATATTGGTGTAAAGCGCATGAAGAAAATCCATGCTGATGGGCTTTTGGAATCACTTGATTATGAATCAGTTGATGCTTGGGAACCATGCCTCATGGGCAAAGATGACTAAGACTCCGTTCTCCGGAACAATGGAGCGAGCAACTGACTTATTGGATATAATACATACTGATGTATGAGGTCCGATGAGTGTTGAGGCTCGCGGCGGTTATCGTTATTTTCTGACCTTCACAGATGATTTGAGCAGATATGGGTATATCTACTTGAAGAAACATAAGTCTGAAACATTTGAAAAGTTCAGAGAATTTCAGAGTGAAGTGGAAAATAATCGTAACAAGAGAATAAAGTTTCTATGATATGATCACAGAGACGCATATTTGAGTTATGAGTTTGGTCTTCAATTAAACAATGTGGAATAGTTTCACAAATTCATGCCACCTGGAACACTACAACGTAATGGTGTGTCCGAACGTCATAATCGCACTTTATTAGATATGGTGCAAACTATGACGTCTCTTACCGATTTACCACTATCGTTTTGGGGTTATGCATTAGAGACTGCTGCATTCACGTTAAATAGGGCACCATCTAAATCTGTTGAGATGACACCGTATGAACTGTGGTTTGGCAAGAAACCTAAGCTGTCGTTTTTTAAAGTTTGGGGCTGCGATGCTTATGTGAAAAGGTTTCATCCTGATAAGCTCAAACCCAAATCGAAGAAGTGCATCTTCATAGGATACCCAAAAATTACTGTTGGGTACACCTTCTATCACAGATCGAAAGGCAAGATATTCATTGTTACGAATGGATCCTTTCTAGAGAAGGAGTTTCTCTCGAAAGAAGTAAGTGGGATGAAAGTAGAACTTGATGAGGTAACTGTACCTGCTCCCTTATTGGAAAGTAGTTCATCACAAAAATCTGTTCCTGTGACTCCTACACCAATTAGTGAGGAAGCTAATGATGATGATCATGTAACTTCAGATCAAGTTACTACTGAACCTCGTAGGTTAACCAGAGTGAGATCCGCACCAGAGTGGTACGGTAATCCTGTTCTGGATGCCATGTTACTTGACCATGACGAACCTACGAACTATGAGGAAGCGATGATGAGCCCAGATTCCGCAAAATGGCTTAAGACCATGAAATCTGAGATGGGATCCATGTATGAGAACAAAGTGTGGACTTTGATTGACTTGCCCAATGATCGACAAGCCATAGTGTTGGGGAACGTAGCAGAAATTCAAAATTTTCCTACGTGTCACCAAGATCCATCTATGGAGAAACTAGCAACGAAGGGAAGAAGAGTGCATCTACATACCCTTGTACATCGCTAAGCGGAAGCGTTCAAGTGAACGGGGTTGATGGAGTCGTACTCGTCGTGATCCAAATCACCGATGATCCTAGTGCCGAACGGACAGCACCTCCGCGTTCAACACACGTACAGCCCGGTGACGTCTCCCATGCCTTGATCCAACAAGGGGAGAGGGATAGGTTGAGGAAGACTCCATCCAGCAGCAGCACAACAGCGTGGTGATGATGGAGGAGCGTGGCAATCCTGCAGGGCTTCGCCAAGCACCGCGGGAGAGGAGAAGGACTTGGGAGAGGGGGAGGGCTGCGCCAGCACATTGGTGCGGTTGCCCTCCCACCCCCTTCATATATATAGGGGCAAGGGAGAGGGGGGCCGGCCCCCTCAGATCCCATCTGAGGAGGGGGCGGCGGCCAGGAGGGGGTGGCTTGCCCCCCAAGGCAAGGGGGGGGCGCCCCCTTCTAGGGTTCCCCCAAACCCTAGGCGCCTTGGGCCCTTGTGGGGGGGGGGGCGCACCAGCCCACCTGGGGCTGGTCCCCTCCCACATGTGGCCCATGCAGCCCTCCGGGGCTGGTGGTCCCACTTGGTGGACCCCCGGGACCCTCCTGGTGGTCCCGGTACGTTACCGATAAAACCCGAAACCCTTTCGGTGACCAAAACAGGACTTCCCATATATAAATCTTTACCTCCGGACCATTCCGGAACTCCTCGTGACGCCCGAGATCTCATCCGGGACTCCGAACAACATTCGGTAACCACATACAAACTTCCTTTATAACCCTAGCGTCATCGAACCTTAAGTGTGTAGACCCTACGGGTTCGGGAACCATGCAGACATGACCGAGACGTTCTCCAGTCAATAACCAACAGCGGGATCTGGATACCCATGTTGGCTCCCACATGTTCCACGATGATCTCATCGGATTAACCACGATGTCGAGGATTCGATCAATCCCGTATACAATTCCCTTTGTCTAGCGGTATTGTACTTGCCCGAGATTCGATCGTCGGTATCCCGATACCTTATTCAATCTCGTTATCGGCAAGTCTCTTTACTCGTTCCATAACACATCATCCCGTGATCAACTCCTTGATCACATTGTGCACATTATGATGATGTCCTACCGAGTGGGCCCAGAGATACCTCTCCGTCACACGGAGTGACAAATCCCAGTCTCGATTCGTGCCAACCCAACAGACACTTTCGGAGATACCCGTAGTGCACCTTTATAGCCACCCAGTTACGTTGTGACGTTTGGCACACCCAAAGCACTCCTACGGTATCCGGGAGTTGCACAATCTCATGGTCTAAGGAAACGATACTTGACATTAGAAAAGCTTTAGCATACGAACTACATGATCTTGTGCTAGGCTTAGGATTGGGTCTTGTCCATCACATCATTCTCCTAATGATGTGATCCCGTTATCAACGACATCCAATGCCCATGGTCAGGAAACCGTAACCATCTATTGATCAACGAGCTGGTTAACTAGAGGCTTACTAGGGACATGGTGTTGTCTATGTATCCACACATGTATCTGAGTTTCCTATCAATACAATTCTAGCATGGATAATAAACGATTTATCATGAACAAGGAAATATAATAATAATCAATTTATTATTGCCTCTAGGGCATATTTCCAACAGTCTTCCACTTGCACTAGAGTCAATAATCCAGTTCACATCGATATGTGATTAACACTCAAAGTCACATCCCTATGTGACTAACACCCAAGAGTTCTGGGTTTGATCATGTTATGCTTGTGAGAGAGGTTATAG
The DNA here is from genome assembly GCA_032464435.1 of Aegilops umbellulata. Lineage (NCBI taxonomy): Eukaryota > Viridiplantae > Streptophyta > Magnoliopsida > Poales > Poaceae > Aegilops > Aegilops umbellulata. Next base: position 387,233,893 of record CP136057.1, on the reverse strand, counting down.
TCAACGGGTCTGAATCTTTGAGATCCGTGTGTGCTTTACAAATATCTATGTCATATTCTAGATGCAGCTACCACGCTCTATTTGGAGCTATTCCAAATAACTGTTCTACTATATGAATCCAGTTTACTACTCAGAATAATCTGGATTAGTGTCAAAGCTTGCATCGGCGTAACCCTTTACGACGAACTCTTTTACCACCTCCATAATCAAGAAAATTCCTTAGTCCACTAGTTACTAAGGATAACTTTGACCGTTGTCCTGTGATCCATTTCTAGATCACACTTGTACCCCTTGACTGACTCATGGTTTGGCACACTTCAGGTGCGGTACACAACATAGCATACTTTAGAGCCTACGACTAAAGCATAGGGGACGACCTTCGTCCTTTCTCTCTATTCTGCCGTGGTCATGTCTTGAGTCTTGCTCAATACTCACACCTTGTAACACAGCCGAGAACTCCTTCTTTGCTGATCTATTTTGAACTCCTTCAAAATCTTGTCGTGGTATGTGTTTGTTTGAAAGTACTATTAAGCGATTTTGATCTATCCTTATAGATCTTGATGCTCAATGTTTAAGTAACTTAATCCAGGTTTTCCATTGAAAACACTTTTCAAATAACCCTATATGCTTTCCAGAAATTCTACATCATTTCTGATCAACAATATGTCAACAACATATACTCATCAGAAATTCTATAGTGCTCCCACTCACTTCTTTGGAAATACAAGTTTCTCATAAACTTTGTATAAACCCAAAATATTTGATCATCTCATCAAAGTGTACATTCCAACTCCGACATGCTTACTCCAGTCCTTAGAAGGATAGCTAGAGCTTTGCATACTTGTTAGCATCTTTCAGGTCGACAAAATCTTCTGGTTGTATCACATACAACCTTTCCTCAAGAAAATCGTCGAGGAAACAATGTTTTGACATCCTATCTGCACAATTTCATAAATAATGCAGTAATCGCTAACATAATTCCAACAGACTCTTAGCATCGCTACGAGTGAGAAAGCCTCATCGCAGTCAACTCCTTGAACTTGTCGGAAAACATCTTAATGACAAGTCGAGCTTTCTTAATGGTGACATTTACCATCATTGTCCGTCTTCCTTTTAAAATCCATCTGTACTCAACAGCCTTACGACCATCGAGCCGTTCTGCCAAAGTCTACACTTTGTTTTCATACATGGATCCTCTCTCGGATTTTATGGCCTCGAGCCATTCATCGGAATCCAGGCCCACCATCGCTTCTCCATAGCTCGTAGGTTCATTGTTGTCTAGCAACATGACTTCCAAGACAGGATTACGTACCACTCTGAAGTAGTACGCATCCTTGTCATCCTACGAGGTTTGGGAGTGACTTGATTCGAAGTCTCATGATCACTATCATAAGCTTCCACTTCAACTGGTGTAGGTGCCATAGGAACAACTCCTGTGCCCTGCTACACACTAGTTGAAGTGACGGTTCAATAACCTCATCAAGTCTCCACCATCCTCCCACTCAATTCTTTCGAGAGAAACTCTTCCTCGAGAAAGGACCCGATTTGAGAAACAATCCCTATTGCTTTCGGATCTGAGACAGGAGGTATACCCAACTGCTTTGGGTGTCCTATGAAGATGTATTTATCCGTTTTGGGTTCGAGCTTATCAGCCTGAAACTTTTTCATATAAGCGTCGCAGCCCCAAACTTTTAAGAAATGACAGCTTAGGTTTCTCTAAACCATAGTTCACACGGTGTCATCTCATCGGAATTACGTGGTGCCCTACTTAAAGTGAGTGCGGTTGTCTCTAATGCCTAACCCATGAACGATAGTGGTAATTCGATAAGAGACATCATGGTATGCATCATATCCAATAGGGTGCAGTTATGATGTTCGGACACACCATCACACTATGGTGTTCCAGGCGGTACTAGTCGTGAAACAATTTCCACAATGTCTCAATTGTGTACCAAACTCGCAACTCAGATATTCATCTCTATGATCATATCATAGATATTTTATCCTCTTGTCACGACGATATTCAACTTCATTCTGAAATTACTTGAACCATTCAATAATTCAGACTTGTGTTTCATCAAGTAAATATGCTCAGTATCTACTCAAATCATCTGTGAAGTAAGAGCATAACGATATCCACTGCGTGCCTCAGCACTCATTGGACTGCACACATCAAAATGTGTTACTTCCAACAAGTTGCTTTCTTGTTCCATTTTACTGAAACCGAAGCTTTCAGTCATCTTGCCCATGTGGTATGATCTGCATGTCTCAAGCGATTCAAAATCAAGTGAGTCCAAACGGTCCATCTGCATGGAGTTTCTTCATGCGTATATACCAATAGACATGGTTCACATGTCTCAATCTTTTCAGAAATGAGTGAGTCCAAAGATCCATCAACATGGAGCTTCTTCATGCGTTTTATACCAATATGACTTACATGGCAGTGCCACAAGTAGGTGGTACTATCATTACTATCTTATATCTTTTGGCATGAACATGTGTATCACTATGATCAAGATTCAATAAACCATTCATTTTAGGTGCAAGACCATTGAAGGTATTATTCAAATAAATAGAGTAACCATTATTCTCCTTAAATGAATAACCGTATTGCGATAGACATAATCCAATCATGTCTATGCTCAACGCAAACACCAAATAACAATTATTTAGGTTTAACACCAATCTCGATGGTAGAGGGAGCGTGCGATGCTTGATCATATCAACCTTGGAAGCACTTCCAACATATCTCGTCAGCTCACTTTTAGCTAGTCTCCGTTTATTCCGTAGCTTTTATTTCGAGTTACTAACACTTAGCAACCGAACCGGTATCTAATACCCTGATGCTACTAGGAGTACTAGTAAAGTACACATTCACATAATGTATATCCAATATACTTCTATCTACAGCCTTCTCATCTACCAAGTATCTAGGGTAATTCTGCTCCAGTAGCTGTTCTCCTCATTACAGAAGCACTTAGTCTCGGGTTTGGGTTCAACCTTGGGTTTCTCCACTAGAGCAGCAGCTGATTTGCCGTTTCATGAAGGATCCCTTCTTGCCCTTGCCCTTCTTGAAACTAGTGGTTTCACTAACCATCAATAATTGATGCTCCTTCTTGATTTCTACTTTCGCGGTGTCAAACATCGCGAATATTTCAAGGATCATCATATCTATCCCTGATATGTTATAGTTCATTACGAAGCTCTAGCAGCTTGGTGGCAATGACTTTGGAGAAACATCACTATCTTATCTGGAAGATCAACTCCCACTCGATTCAAGTGATTGTTGCACTCAGACAATCTGAGCACAAGCTCAACGATTGAGCTTTTCTCCCTTAGTTTGCAGGCCAAGAAAATCGTCGTAGGTCTTATACCTCTTGACGTGGGCACGAGCCTGAAATCCCAATTTCAGCCCTCGAAACATCTCATATGTTCCGCGACATTTCAAAAATGTCTTCGGTGCCTCAATTCTAAACCGTTTATCATTACCGAACTATCATGTAGTCATCAAAACGTGTATGTCAGATGTTCGCAACATCCACAGACCACGTTCGAGGTCCAGCACACCGAGCAGTGCATTAAGGACATAAGCCTTGTACTGTCCGCATAATTGCTACTATCAACTTTCAACTATATTTTCTCTAGGAACATATCTAAAAACAGTAGAACTAAAGCGCGAGCTTACGACATAATTTGCAAAGACCTTTTGACTATGTTCAGGATAATTAAGTTCATCTTATGAACTCCCACTCAGATAGACATCCCTCTAGTCATCTAAGTGATTACATGATCCGAGTCAACTAGGCCGTGTCCGATCATCACGTGAGACGGACTAGTCATCATCGGTGAACATCTTCATGTTGATCGTATCTACCATACGACTCATGCTCGACCTTTCGGTCTTCTGTGTTCCGAGGCCATGTCTGTACATGCTAGGCTCGTCAAGTCAACCTAAGTGTTTGCATGTGTTCCGAGTCCATGTCTGTACATGCTAGGCTCGTCAACACCCGTTGTATTCGAAGGTAAGAATCTATCACACCCGATCATCACGTGGTGCTTCGAAACGACGAACTTTCGCAACGGTGCACAGTTAGGGGAAGACTTTCTTGAAATTTTAATGAGGTATCATCTTATTTACTACCGTCGTTCTAAGCAAATAAGATGTATAAACATGATAAACATCACATGCAATCAAATAGTGACATGATATGGCCATCACCACTTTGCTCCTTTTGATCTCCATCTTCGGGGCTCCATGAGCATCATCGTCACCGGCATGACACCATGATCTCCATCATCATGATCTCCATCATCGTGTCTTCATGAAGTTGTCACGTCAACTATTACTTCTACTACTATGGCTAACGCTTTAGCAATAAAGTAAAATAATTACATGATGTTTATGTTGACACACAGGTCATAGATAAATTAAAGACAACTCCTATGGCTCCTGCCGGTTGTCATACTCATCGACATGCAAGTCGTGATTCCTATTACAAGAACATGATCAATCTCATACATCACATATATCATTCATCACATCCTTTTGGCCATATCACATCACATGGCATACCCTGCAAAAACAAGTTAGACGTCCTCTAATTGTTGTTTGCATGTTTTACGTGGCTGCTATGGGTTTCTAGCAAGAACGTTTCTTACCTACGCAAAACCACAACGTGATATGTCAATTGCTATTTACCCTTCATAAGGACCCTTTTCATCGAATCCGATCCGACTAAAGTGGGAGAGACTGGCACCCGCTAGCCACCTTATGCAACTAGTGCATGTCAGTCGGTGGAACCTGTCTCACGTAAGTGTACGTGTAAGGTCGGTCCGGGCTGCTTCATCCCACAATGCCGCCGAATCAAGATTGACTAGTAACGGTAAGCATATTGAACAAAATCAACGCCCACAACTACTTTGTATTCTACTCGTGCATAGAATCTACGCAATAGACCTAGCTCATGATGCCACTGTTGGGGAACGTAGCAGAAATTCAAAATTTTCCTACGTGTCACCAAGATCCATCTATGGAGAAACTAGCAACGAGGGGAAGAAGAGTGCATCTACATACCCTTGTAGATCACTAAGCGGAAGCGTTCAAGTGAACGGGGTTGATGGAGTCGTACTCGTCGTGATCCAAATCACCGATGATCCTAGTGCCGAACGGATAGCACCTCCGTGTTCAACACACGTACAGCCCGGTGACGTCTCCCATGCCTTGATCCAGCAAGGGGAGAGGGAGAGGTTGAGGAAGACTCCATCCAGCAGCAGCACAACGGCGTGGTGATGATGGAGGAGCGTGGCAATCCTGCAGGGCTTCGCCAAGCACCGCGGGAGAGGAGAAGGACTTGGGAGAGGGGGAGGGCTGCGCCAGCACATTGGTGCGGTTGCCCTCCCACCCCCTTCATATATATAGGGGCAAGGGAGAGGGGGGCCGGCCCCCTCAGATCCCATCTGAGGAGGGGGCGGCGGCCAGGAGGGGGTGGCTTGCCCCCCAAGGCAAGGGGGGGGGGGGGCGCCCCCTTCTAGGGTTCCCCCAAACCCTAGGCGCCTTGGGCCCTTGTGGGGGGCTCACCAGCCCACCTGGGGCTGGTCCCCTCCCACATGTGGCCCATGCAACCCTTCGGGGCCGGTGGTCCCACTTGGTGGACCCCCGGGACCCTCCTGGTGGTCCCGGTACGTTACCGATAAAACCCGAAACCCTTTCGGTGACCAAAACAAGACTTCCCATATATAAATCTTTACCTCCGTACCATTCCGGAACTCCTCGTGACGTCCGGGATCTCATCCGGGACTCCGAACAACATTCAGTAACCACATACAAACTTCCTTTATAACCCTAGCGTCATCGAACCTTAAGTGTGTAGACCCTACGGGTTCGGGAACCATGCAGACATGACCGAGACGTTCTCCAGTCAATAACCAACAGCGGGATCTGGATACCCATGTTGGCTCCCACATGTTCCACGATGATCTCATCGGATGAACCACGATGTCGAAGATTCGATCAATCCCGTATACAATTCCCTTTGTCTAGCGGTATTGTACTTGCCCGAGATTCGATCGTCGGTATCCCGATACCTTATTCAATCTCGTTATCGGCAAGTCTCTTTACTCGTTCCATAACACATCATCCCGTGATCAACTCCTTGATCACATTGTGCACATTATGACGATGTCCTACCGAGTGGGCCCAGAGATACCTCTCCGTCACACGGAGTGACAAATCCCAGTCTCGATTCGTGCCAACCCAACAGACACTTTCGGAGATACCCGTAGTGCACCTTTATAGCCACCCAGTTACGTTGTGACGTTTGGCACACCCAAAGCACTCCTACGGTATCCGGGAGTTGCACAATCTCATGGTCTAAGGAAACGATACTTGACATTAGAAAAGCTTTAGCATACGAACTACATGATCTTGTGCTAGGCTTAGGATTGGGTCTTGTCCATCACATCATTCTCCTAATGATGTGATCCCGTTATCAACGACATCCAATGTCCATGGTCAGGAAACCGTAACCATCTATTGATCAACGAGCTAGTTAACTAGAGGCTTACTAGGGACATGGTGTTGTCTATGTATCCACACATGTATCTGAGTTTCCTATCAATACAATTCTAGCATGGATAATAAACGATTTATCATGAACAAGGAAATATAATAATAATCAATTTATTATTGCCTCTAGGGCATATTTCCAACACATAGAAAATAAATGGATCTTCAAGAGGAAGACGGACGTTGATAGTAGTGTTACTATCTACAAAGCTAGAATTGTCGAAAAAGGTTTTGGACAAAGTTCAAGATGTTGACTGCAATGAGATTTTCTCACTCGTAGCGATACTTAAGTCAGTCCAAATCATGTTAGCAAATTACCATATTTTATGAAATCTGGCAAATGGATGTCAAAACTACATTCCTTAATGGATTTATTAAAGAAGAGTTGTATATTATGCAACCAGAAGGTTTTGTCGATCCTAAAGGTGCTAACAAAATGTGCAAGTTCCAGCGATCCATCTATGGACTGGTGTAAGCATCTCGGAGTTGGAATATACACTTTGATGAGTTGATCAAAGCATATAATTTTATACATACTTGCGGTGAAGCCCATATTTACAAGAAAGTGAGTGGGAGCACTACAACATTTCTGATATATATGTGAATGCCATATTGTTGATTGGAAATAATGTAGAATTTTCTTGAAAGCATAAAGGAGTATTTGAAAGTGTTTTTTCAAAGAAAGACTTCAGTGAAGCTGCTTACATATTGAGCATCAAGATCTATAGAGATAGATCAAGACGCTTGATAAGTTTTTTCAATGAGTACATACCTTGACAAGATTTTGAAGTGGTTCAAAATGCAACAGTCAAAGAAAGATTTCTTGCCTGTGTTACAAGGTGTGAAATTGAGTAAGACTCAAAGCCCGACCACGGCAGAAAATAGAGAAAGAATGAAAGTCATTCCCTATGCCTCAGCCATAGGTTCTATGAAGTATGCCATGCTGTGTACCAGACCTATTGTATACCCTACACTGAGTTTGGCAAGGGAGTACAATAGTGATCTAGGAGTAGATCACTGGACAGCGGTCAAAATTATCCTTAGTGGAATAAGCATATGTTTCTCGATTATGGAGGTGACAAAAGGTTCATCGTAAAGGGTTACGTTGATGCAAGTTTTGACACTGATCCAGATGACTCTAAGTCTCAATCTGGATACATATTGAAAGTGGGAGCAATTAGCTAGAGTAGCTCCGTGCAAAGCATTGTTGACATAGAAATTTGCAAAATACATACGGATCTGAATGTGGCAGACCCGTTGACTAAACTTCTCTCACAAGCAAAACATAATCACACCTTAGTACTCTTTGGGTGTTAATCACATAGCGACGTGAACTGGATTATTGACTCTAGTAAACCCTTTGGGTGTTGGTCACATGACGATGCGAACTATGGGTGTTAATCACATGGTGATGTGAACTATTGGTGTTAAATCACATGGTGATGTGAACTAGATTATTGACTCTAGTACAAGTGGGCGACTGAAGAAAATATGCCCTAGAGGCAATAATAAAGTCATTATTTATTTCCTTATTTCATGATAAATGTTTATTATTCATGCTAGAATTGTATTAACCGGAAACTTGATTCATGTGTGAATACATAGACAAAAAGAGTGTCACTAGTATGCCTCTACTTGACTAGCTCGTTGAATCAAAGATGGTTAAGTTTCCTAGCTATAGACATGAGTTGTCATTTGATTAACGGGATCACATCATTAGAAAATGATGTGATTGACTTGACCCATTCCGTTAGCTTAGCACTTGATCGTTTAGTATGTTGCTATTGCTTTCTTCATGACTTATACATGTTCCTATGACTATGAGATTATGCAACTCCCGTTTACCGGAGGAACACTTTGTGTGCTACCAAACTTCACAATGTAACTGGGGGTGATTATAAAGGTGCTCTACAGGTGTCTCCGAAGGTACTTGTTGAGTTGGCGTATTTCGAGATTATGATTTGTCACTCTGATTGTCGGAGAGGTATCTCTGGGCCCACTCGGTAATATACACCACTATAAGCCTTGCAAGCATTGTAACTAATGAGTTAGTTGCGGGATGATGTATTACGGAACGAGTAAAGAGACTTGCCGGTAACGAGATTGAACTAGGTATTGAGATACCGACGATTGAATCTCGGGCAAGTAACATACCGATTACAAAGAGTACAACGTATTGCTACCTCTTGAGCACTGCATTGGTTTTCCCTTGAAGAGGAAAAGGTGATGCAGTAAAGCAGCGTAAGTATTTCCCTTAGTTTTTGAGAACCAAGGTATCAATCCAGTAGGAGACCACGCACGAGTCCCTGGCACCTACACAAACAAATAAATCCTTGCAACCAACGCAATAAGGGGTTGTCAATCCCAGAGGTCACTTACGAGAGTGAGATCTGATAGATACGACAAGATAATATTTTTGGTATTTTTATGATAAAGATGCAAAGTAAAATAAAAGGCAATAAAAATAACTAAGTGTTGGAAGATTAATATGATGGAAAATAGACCCGGGGGCCATAGGTTTCAATAGTGGCTTCTCTCGAGAGCATAAGTATTACGGTGGGTGAACAAATTACTATTGAGCAATTGACAGAATTGAGCATAATTATGAGAATATCTAGGTCTGATCATGTATATAGGCATCACGTCCGAGACAAGTAGACCGACTCCTGCCTGCATCTACTACTATTACTCCACACATCGACCGCTATCCAGCATGCATCTAGAGTATTAATTCATAAGAATAGAGTAACGCCTTAAGTAAGATGACATGATGTAGAGGGATAAACTCATGCAATATGATATAAACCCCATCTTGTTATCCTCGATGGCAACAATACAATACATGCCTTGCTGCCCTTACTGTCACTGGGAAAGGACACCGCAAGATTGAACCCAAAGCTAAGCACTTCTCCCATTGCAAGAAAGATCAATCTAGTAGGCCAAACCAAACTAATAATTCAAAGAGACTTGCAAAGATAACCAATCATACATAAAAGAATTCAGAAGATTCAAATATTTTTCATAGATAAACTTGATCATAAACCCACAATTCATCGGTCTCAACAAACACACCGCAAAAGAAGATTACATCGAGTAGATCTCCACAAGAGAGGGGGAGAACATTGTTTTGAGATCCAAAAAGAGAGAAGAAGCCATCTAGCTAATAACTATGGACCCGAAGGTCTGAGGTAAACTACTCACACATCATCGGAGAGGCTATGGTGTTGATGTAGAAGCCCTACGTGATCGATGCCCCCTCCGGCGGAGCTCCGGAAAAGGCCCCAAGATGGGATCTCATGGGTACAGAAGGTTGCGGCGGTGGAATTAGGTTTTTGTCTCTGTATCTGGTAGTTTGGGGGTACGTAGATATATATAGGAGGAAGAAGTACGTCGTGGAGCAATGTGGGGCCCACGAGGGTGGAGGGCGCGCCTTGGGGGGGGGGGGGTAGGCGTGCCCCCTACCTCGTGCCCTCCTAGTTGATGTCTTGACGTAGGGTCTAAGTCCCCTGGATCACGTTCGTTCCGAAAATCACGTTCCCGAAGGTTTCATTTCGTTTGGACTCTGTTTGATATTCTTTTTCTGCGAAACTCTGAAATAGGCAAAAAACAGCAATTCTGGGCCGGGCCTCCGGTTAATAGGTTAGTCCCAAAAATAATATAAAAGTGTATAATAAAGCCCATTAATTTCTAAAACAGAATATAATATAGCATGGAACAATAAAAAATTATAGATACGTTGGAGACGTATCAAGCATCCCCAAGCTTAATTCCTGCTCGTCCTCGAGTAGGTAAATGATAAAAACAGAATTTTTGATGTGGAATGCTACTTAGCATAATTTCAATATAATTCTTCTTATTGTGGCACGATTGTTTAGATTTGATATGATTCAAGATAAAAGTTTAATGTTGACACAAAAGCAATAATACTTCAAGCATACTAACTAAGCAATTATGTCTTATCAAAATAACATAGCCAAAGCAAGTTATCCCTACAAAATCATATAGTCTGGGTATGCTCCATCTTCCCCACATAAAATATTCATATCATGTATGACCCCGGTTTTAGCCAAGCAATTGGTTCATACTTTTAACGCGCTTCAGCCTTTTCAACTCTTACACAATACATGAGCGCAAGCCATGGATATAACACTATGGTGGAATAAGGTATAATGGTAGGGGTTATGTGGGAAGACAAAAAAGGAGAAAGTCTCACATCAACGAGGCTAATCAATAGGCTATGGAGATGCCCATCAATTGATATTAATGCGAGGAGTAGGGATTGCCATGCAACGGATGCACTAGAGCTATAAGTGTATGAAAGCTTGAAAAGAAACTAAGTGGGTGTGCATCCAACTTGCTTGCTCACGAAGACCTCGGGCATTTGAGGAAGCCCATCATTGGAATATACAAGCCAAGTTCTATAATGAAATTTCCCACTAGTATATGAAAGTGACAAAATGAGAGACTCTCTATTATGAAGATCACGGTGCTGCTTTGAAGCACAAGTGTGGTAAAAGGATAGTAACATTGTCCCTTTTCTCTTTTTCTCTCATTCATTTTTTGGGTCTTTTCTCTTTTTTTATGTCCTCTTTTTCTTTTAGTCCGAAGTCTCATCCCGACTTGTGGGGGAATCATAGTCTCCATCATCCTTTCCTCACTTGGGACAATGCTCTAATAATGATGATCATCATACTTTTATTTACTTACAACTCATGAATTACAACTCAATGCTTAGAACAAAATATGATTCTATATGAATGCCTCCGGCGGTGTACCGGAATATGCAATGAATCAAGAGCGACATGTACAAAAGAATTATGAACGGTGGCTTTGCCACAAATACAATGTCAACTACATGACCATGCAAAGCAATATGACAATGATGGAGCGTGTCATGATAAACGAAACAGTGGAAAGTTGCATGGCAATATATCTCGGAATGGCTATGGAAATGCCATGATAGGTAGGTATTGTGGCTGTTTTGAGGAAGATATAAGGAGGTTTATGTGTGATAGAGCATATCATATCACGGGGTTTGGATGCACTGGCGAAGTTTGCACCAACTCTCAAGGTGAGAAAGGGCAATGCACGGTTAAATTAAATGAACAAAAAGGATAAAAATCTGACGTCAAATTTCTAGGCATGGCAAATCTGACGTTTTCATGGCAATTTATATTTGGCGAGATGATGGCAATTTTAGTTTGCAAGCACAACAATTTCCTGGCAAAAAAAATCTAAAAGCGGATTTGCCATGCTTGCCAACTAAATTTGCCATTCTCGACAAACATAATTTGCCATTAAATATGTATGATTTATCATGCCTAAAAGCTGACGTTCGCTGAATATTCTGGTCCTAAATGAATTGAAGTCATTATGTTTGCCTTACCAACGTGATTATCCCATTGTTTATCACCCCTTAGTAGTTGCAAATATTAACATATATACATATATGTCCTAAAAGTTGAAAAAATTCCTCACGCTCTTTTTTAAGGCAAAGGTCGAGCAAGGTCGGCGGTGCACCAAGGGATCAACATGCCCAATGGACATGCTAGTTGGAAAATGTTGACACAAGTGGTCTCATGCATGGGAAAGCTTGCCCTAGCGATGTACAAGATGATGTCAAGGTTGTGATGCAGGGTTACACAAGTATAGTTTGAGCAAAAAATTTGGGGCTCCCTACACCAATGGGCCGAATGGCATGATGGAATTTTCACATCATCCAAGCGCAACTTCTGAAAGGAATGGTGCAATACAGAGAATTGTCTAACGACAACAAAGAAATCCTCATCAAGGTAGTTATGCAATCCACGTCGACCTATTTGATGGATGTCTTTAAACTTCCCGGGCCTTTATGAAGAACTCATGAAAATCATGAGAGAGTTTTAATGGGGTGCAAGCAAAGATAACCATTGCACCCACTAGATCTTCTGGGAATGCATGATCCGTCCCAAACCTTGTGGCGGTATGGGTTTTTGACATTTACAACTCTTTAATCAGGCAATGTTGGCTAAACAGGCATCGATGCTTTTGTTGCGACATGCTAAGTTTTCTCCCCTTTTGCTAGTAGGTTGATGGGTCACACGCCTGACACACATATTATGATCTTCTTAAGACCTATATGGCTTTGCGGGATTGCTGGCACGTACGCGAAGGAGACCCCGGACCGCCCCGGAAATCTCTTCCGCGTGAAGCGGTTGCCATTGCTCAAGCCATTCCAGAGCACAAGCGCTGCATTCATGCCGACCTAGAGTGAACGTGCCCTCTCATTTATGCCGACATTGAAGTGACGCGTCGGTCGAGAGCACCGCTTGCGCCATGTCCGATGTTCGCACCTGTTTAATGTCGTAGAGATATTACTGAACGGGACAGGATGTATATCTTCCACTTGAAGCAAGTTCCCGTCTGTTTGCCTACCGTCATTATACAGGCACACCGGCCGCGAAGCCAACTCTGGCGCCCGCATTGACACACCCCGCCACCGCTTGGACTGGCCGGTGTCTGCCATTTACATCAGGTCACACTTGGCACAAACCACACCACACCACGTCCATTTCACATCCTCCTCTGTGGACCACCTCCGCCATGGCCGTGAGCTCTAGTGCATTGTTGGAGAGCCTCTCAACAGAGCATAAGCACGAGCTGGCCACCCTTGCAGCTGGCTGACATAGTTGTCGTGTGAGGCGGATAGAGGTCGGCCTGCCGGCCTACTCCTCGGAGGTCTCTGACGATGACCAGATGATGGAGACAGCCTCTGACGATGAGTCGGCGCCACTGCTAGCCCTGTTCCATGCCATCTTGATCATGGAGCATGCGCAAGGTGCACTTCAAGGATGCCATGGCGGAGCAGCAGCCGGCGCCACAGTCGATGTCAGAGTTCCGGCAGGCGCAGGGGGAACATGGTACAACTTTTCCTTCCTCAAGCAGCATCGGCTGACAGAAGGCCAAATCTACGGCCAGCTCATGAGCGAGGAGGCCGAGGCGACCAAGGCCGCGGAGAACCCCAACTTCATCACTGAGCAAAGGGTGTTGTACAAGGCTGCGACACTCATGTTGCCTGCAACACAGACCGACGTGGAGGCGGCGGAGGCGGCCAAGGCCGTGGAGAACCCCAACTTCGTCACCAAGCAAAGGGTCTTGTACAAGGCCGCGCCCGGTCGCGCCACGTGCAACGCGGTCGCGACACAGTCGGACGCGGAGGTGGCGCAGGCGATCGCGGACGAGAATGTCGGCAGCTGCGCACCCTTAGCGCCACCAATGAAGTTTCGGTGGTGCCGGTTGTACGACGAGGCACGTCTATCCATGTCCATCATCGATCTCACGTGAACCGGTGACGGACAGGCTGCAGACTCCGACGAGGAGCAGTAGGGCGCGAGCGGCGAGGCCTCGAGTCCCGTGAGCCGATCCAGTGTCCCATGTTCTACTATTGCACATCCGCGGCCGCATTTTCACTCCGTATGGCTCAGCTGGCCGTCGGACATGGACACGGCCGCCCGAGATGCGCACGGAAGGGAATAATAAGGACTCGAGGACGTGCACCACCTTAGATTTAGACTAAGTTTAGGTCTGGTCGCTTTTATCTAATGAAATATGCCAGAAATGTAAAAAAAATCGTCGAAGTTACATAAAAATCGATCAATTTGCATGTATTTAACCGACCTGTTTAAATATGGTTTGAAATGTACGTTTAAATATGGTTTGAAATGTACGTGGCAATGGTTGGACTACCGGCTCCATATCAATGTCAACATATATGAGGATAATACGCATATCCATTTTATGGTCAGCATTTGCGATGGCCTAATATGATATGGTATGCCATGACCTGTACTACTCTCTCCGTCCGGAAATACTTGTCATCAAAATAGATAAAAGGAGATGTATCTAGACGTATTTTAGTTCTAGATACATCTTTTTTGTCCATTTTGATGACAAGTATTTCTGAACGGAGGGAGTACTAAAAAAACATTTTCTTTTTGAGAATAAAAAAAACATTCCCAAGACATGGCGTGGATGGGCATTGCAACGGCAAGGAATTCCCCTGTCCGCCCCCAATTCGAGACGGAAGCACCGGACAGCAGCCGACCTCGCACGCCTACCCCTGCCCCTGCCCGCTCCGGATCCTTCCATCCATCACAAACCCACCAGCTCCACTTTCCTTTTATTTCCCGCCGCCACGCCACGCGCACCTCGGCGAAGGACAAGGCTCCGGCTACCGCCACCGCCTCTGCCCCGGCTATAAAGCCGCGCCCTTTGGCCGGCCCGCTCCTCCTCCTCCTCCTCGCTTCGCCCAGGCCATGCCTTCCTCCTCCTCGCCGCGCACTGCCCGGTCTACTCCTCCTCCTCTCCTCGCCCGGGCCGTGCCTTCCTCCTCCTCGCCGCGCCCTGCCCGGTCCGCTCCTCCACCTCCTCTCTTCGCCCCGGCCGCGCCTTCCTCCTCCTCGCCGCGCTCCGGCCGGTCCGCTGCTCCTCCACCCTTCGTCCGGGCCGTGCGTATGTCCTCCTCGAGCCGGATTTCATCTTGCTCGTCCTCCTCGATCGATTTGCCCATTTAGAACAACGTCTGGATTTGATTTTGCTCGTCCTTTTGCCCGTTTAGAGTCGCGTCCGGATTTGATTTTGCTCGCCGTCACCGTCGCCGTCGCCGGTTTAGATAGCTAGAGAACCCCGCCTGATTTGATTTTGCTCGTTCTCGCCGTCGCCCGTGTAGGACCGCGTCCAATTTGATTTTGCTGGTGTGCAGTTCGTCAGTTTAGAGTCGCTTCTGAGTTGATTTTGCGCTTCCCCGCCGTCGTCGGTTTAGAGTCGCTTCTGATTTGGTTCTGCTCGTCCACGCCGTCGGCCGTTTTCGTTTTGCTCGTCCTCGCAGTTGCCCCGACGCGCTCGCATGTTCTTGGTCATGTCTCGTCGAGGGTCTCCCGTCTGGTTTGCGATCGAGAAATTTCTACGTGCGCTTCTGTTATCTGAGAGAGGCTTTGGATCCCGCGTTTCGTGTTCGTGTCGCCGCGAGCATTACAGGAATTGTCGGGTCTTGGTTTGAAATTGGGTCCCGGCCGGAGATGGAGAGACGGAGAGCAGTTGTCAGTTTGGCGTGCTAGTTCAGATCGGTTCCTAGGCTCCTGCATTGTTCGTCGGTTGTTGTCTGATCTCAAACGGCTAGCTTGTTCGTGTTAGCCTAGATACTCTGGTTCCTATGTCGATTCTGATTGTACCAGCTAGCTTGTTTCACTTTCGTCAGGCTAGATGCAGGGGTGATTTTGTTCTGATGGGTGTTAATTTATGTTCTTTTCAATTCAATTGATTGGTTACTTCCTATCATGCTCTGTTTATGTTCCCATATATGCTGATGTGTGTTCAGGGGTGCCATTTCGAGCAGGCAGGCATAGCCAAAAGTTCTAAAAGAGTGCAAATCATGTGGCTTGCTGCTTGACTAATTGAACACCTTCTGCTGCTACTGTAGGACAAGGTTTCCTTCTTTTATTCCTCGTGTTGCTGTTTCCATTTTCATATAGGAGTACTAGATGAGGTGCTGCTAGTCTTCTAGATTGCATAGCATAACTCCAGAATCTTGTCATTGCACACCTGGGCATATGATTCTGCTGTGAGCATAATTCCAGAGTTTATTTATCTGTGAAAGCACGCTCATCACACGATTCTTATCAATGCCGCTCACTTTTGTCACGTCCCTTTTGTTTGTCCTGTTAAATTTTATGGAGCAAATTTCGTACTCACTCTAGTTGAAATATCAAGAACGCTGACTTCTGTATTTGTCACTATGTAAGCCATGCACTTGGGAAGCCTGGGCGTGATTAGGATTTGGATTGCATATAGATTTTATGCTATGTTTGTTTATAACCTGGTTGTAACCTAATGTAGTGTGAATCTGCTAATTTTTTAATTTAATTTATGTTCAACACAAGGAGGTTTTGTTCGCAAGTCGTATTTCTTTTGCGTGTGCATGAACATTCACGCTGTCAATTTTTCTTATCATAATCATTTACCGTGGTGTTTGACAATACATTTCTACTGTTCTTTGTTCCCTTTTGAGGTTCACTAACTCAATTATGCATGAGATATGATATCAATTACTGCTGTCCAGTCACTGAAATAATGCTTTTCTTGCTTTGCCTAGACTTTGTGACAAGAATAAGCATGTGTCTCTGTGCCTACAAACTTGTGGGTAGTGCTGTAGTGATGATGATCTAACTAGCTTCCTGTTTTCAGGAATGAAGATCTGAATTACCCTCACCCTCTATAGAAATCAGTTTACTCATTCGGTTTCTGGAACTTCTTTATAGCTTTCTGAGTTTACTTCGTTCTTGCATCTATTAGCTTTCTGTTTGTACCCTTATCTATGTTTCTTTGTGTGTTTCTTGTGTGCAAGCGATCCATTGTGTGTGTCTGACTGTGTTTGTGATGTGCCCCTGTCTATGTTTGTTTCTTTGTCTGTTTCATGTGTGCAAGTGCTCCATTATCTGTGTGTGACTGTGTTTGACTGCTTGGATGGGGTGATTCTGATTGTGTTACTGTGCTTATATGGTCTGTCCAATTGGTTTCTTATTCATGCTTTGCTTGTGTTCCAATGTCGTCTCCCCATATATGGGGATGTGTTCAGGGATGCAAACCATTTAGGCCGTTTCGAGCAGGCAGGGATCCAGAGATGTGCACTGGTCAGGCCTCTCTCCTGCTGATAGATGATGATAGGCTGAGCAGAAAAGTTTGACTCTTGTAACACTCACTTGCTTGGCTTCCACTCCTTTGTGTGGACGATTTGGCATCCAATGCATCTCATGCCTATCTTATATATCTCACTCACTCATCACAACATCCTTTTCCCTGTTTTTGTTCCTTTTTTTCTTATCATAATAATCATGTATACCGTGGTGTTTGACAATACATTTTTTGTGATATCTGTGTTTCATTATCTCTTATGTGGATATCATATTATTTTTTTGTATTACTGCTGTCCATTCACTGGAATAATGCTTTTCTAAGTATTTCAGGTAGGATATAGACAAATGTCACATTTGCTCTTCCTTGTGTTGCTAAGGACACTGATGAGTTACAGCGCAGGTATATTTATGTTTTCTACATTTTGTGATGCTAATGTCTGTAGTCCCAAAACGCTTATTTAGCCATGTTTTCCTTGTTCACTTCACAAGATTATGTATTCATGCTGATAGTATGTTGCTCTTTCCAGGACCGGTAATTCTGATAGTATGCCAAGGACTGCTCAGGGTTCCTATCACTTTCTGTTTTAACAACTAAGGTAATCGAATTTTGATCTTCAGCTTGCAAATTTATCACCTTATGGGAGGGAAAGGTTTGCATGTACATGAGCTCTGATTATCTACATATATACTTGAATTGCTTTGGATTTGTTGGACTGCTATTCTACATGATGTTCTCCATGATTCACTTGATCTGTTAATTTGAGTATTTTCCTGGTGAGTTCTTTAGGTTCATCTTGTGACACAAAATACAATTTTGGTACGTGCAGACTCTGAAATTTGGTGATAAAGAAAAGGTACCTCCTAATTTGCTCTCGGGCTCTCTTACACTTGTCTTTGTTTATATGACAGTAGTGGCCTCCTGGCTGGTAGTTGGGTAATGCAGAGAGAGTTTGGAATTGAAGAACTAAAATAATGCAGAGTTGAAGGTTCTGAACAGGAAGCTTGAACAAATAGTTTACTTTTTCTCATGTCTTTGATTAGTTTCATCCTATCTATGTTTGTTTCTTGTGTGCAAGCACTCCATTGTGTCTGTGTGACTGTGTGTGACTGACTGTTTGTGTGTGTGACTGATTGTGTGTGTTTCTTTGTCCGTTTCTTGTGTGCAAGCGCTCCATTGTGTGCGTGCGTGTGTGTTGACTGTGACTGTGTGTCGTTTTATGACTGTGACTGTGTATTGATTGTGACTGTGTATGTGTGTGTGTTGACTGTGACTGTGTGTCATTGTGCAAGCGCTCCATAACTACCTGTTGGCACCTGATAATGCATGGAAATTTCTATAAGGTCATGGGCATGTATTTATGACCTACATACCTCTGTAGTTGGTAGTGTCAATTGTCCTTTGGACACTCTTCAATTCATTGCTGTATATTTTCCTGCCACAAGTATGATGTTTGTGCTCAGAATGATGTATATATAGAATCCAGGGTGGATGGAGGTTTTCATAATGGCTAATTTGATTTGTTATGGTTCTGATGGTGTGCTTCTTGTGTTTGAACTGAAGCTGTGGATCACTCATCAACCTGGTATGTGTTTGTATGGTAATCCTTCTCGAATTTAACTCCTTTCAATTTTGTACACAATATTTATCTTATGGCCGGTAATACTTTATGAATGCATATCCCACATTTTAGCTAGTAATATAGTAACGCCATACTTGTTTGGACGTTGTTCTGTATATGCAAGTGTGGTGAGCTCACATATTGTGTCAGTATCTACCTACGCAGCTGAATTATTTCCGGATAGAACAGAGGTGCAATGCTTACATCCATGGCAGAAGGTTCTTTAACACTGAACTCATCAAAGGTCCTTGGACTCAAGAGGTTTGTCATTGCACTCCTGACTTTGCTCGAGAAAAAAAAACATCTTGCACATTTTATAGTTATATTTATGATATTTTTTCTACAGGAATATGACAAAATTATTGACCTTGTAAACAAGTATGGACTAACAAAATAGTCTCATTGCAAGGTATTTTTTGATTGTTTTATTTTTATATGGTTTGCTGAAATGCATTTTCCCCCTATGTGCAAGGTAAACACACTGGTATCTGTTGATGCATTGCAGGTCAGCTTCCAGAACTTCCTGCTGCTGATCCTGGGATGTTTCCGAACATGTTCAATTTATCCGCCCTAGTACAGGTGACTATTGTGCTCCTTTTATGATTCAGTGTAGCTAGTACTCAAATCATGGATAGTCCATTCTGTCATCACAACGCGACCAGATTCACTCTGATTTGTAGTTTATTTGGTGATGGCAGAATGAACCCACCTGTGATCTATTACGCTTCTTTATTATTCAAAATGTTTTGTTATTACTTTCTAATTCTTTCTTCCCTTTGCATCGATCCACTTGCTATGCAGCCACTGCCATGACACAGCAGGTATGCTCGATTTTTTGTTTTGTGCTTGAGATTTTTCTTGTTCTGTGATGCATATGTCTGACCACTTTTTCTTAGGTTACTCGGCATGCTCGGCGTGTTTACTTCGGTGGACTTCCTCCGATCACTAATGAACAGGCAATTGCCTTGAGTAACTTGTTATTTCTTGGCGTCTCTTTCTCTATTCGAAGTCCGTGCTAACTATTTTGTTCTTCTTTCTTCAGACGGTTGCTCTATTGTTCAATCAAGTTATGGCTGCTAGGGAAACACATTTGGTCTAGGTGATGCAGTTGTTAATATGAAGCTATTTTTTGAATTCATTCAAAACATCTTAGTTGTTAATAGGAAGCTGATTTTTGAATTCATTCAAAACATCTTAGGTGGCATAATCATCTGAATCCAAACATATGGAACGATGCTTGGACTACTGAGGAGGAACATGCACTGATTAATGCCATCAGGTATTTGGGAATAAATGAGCAGAAATAGCAAAAGTTATTCCTGGAAGGTACTGCATGCCAAACAACTTACATCATGGGTCTTGCTTGTAGTATTTGCTTTCTGTTTGTGTCCTTTCTATCTCTTGTGTGTGTGACTGTGACAGTGTATGTGTGACTGACTCTGTGTGACTGTTACTGTGTGTGTGACTGAATCTGTGTGTGACTGTGACTCTCTGTGTGACCGACTGTGTGTGTGTGTGTGTGTGTGTGTGTTTGAATTAATATTGCATTTTCTTGATGGTGTGTGCTGTATGCTTTGCTTGATGGTGTGTCCTGAATGCTTTGATTGTGTGTGTGTTTGAATTAATATTGCATTTGCTTGATGGTGTGTGCTGTATGCTTTGCTTGATGGTGTGTCCTGTATGCTTTGCTTGTGTGTGTGTTTGAATTAATATTGCATTTGCTTGATGGTGTGTGCTGTATGCTTTGCTTGATGGTGTGTCCTGTATGCTTTGCTTGACGGTGTGTCCTGAATGCTTTGCTTGAATGATTGGTGTTGTATGTTTTGTTTGTTGTGGTTTAACACTGCCTTTGCCGGTCCCAAGCCTGGATGTGAAATGTGGAGGGAGCTGCATTGATATTGCATTTGCTTGATTGTGTGTCCTGTATGCTTTGCTTGAATGATTGACGTTGTTGTATAATTTGTGTTTTGTATTGTTGTGGTTTAACACTGCCTTTGCCGGTCCCAAGCCCGGATGTGAAAATGTGGAGGGAGCTGCATTGATATTGCATTTGCTTGATTGTGTGTCCTGTATGCTTTGCTTGAATGATTGATGTTGTTGTATAATTTGTGTTTTGTATTGTTGTGGTTTAACACTGCCTTTACCGGTCCCAAGCCCAGATGTGAAAATGTGGAGGGAGCTGCAGTTACCTTCTTTGTATTGTTTGCATTACACACAGTTTGCATTACCTTCTTTGTATTGTTTGCATTACACACAATTTGCATTACCTTCTTTGTGGTTACTGTCCTGATTGAAATAGTGGATCTTCACATACTGTGATAGCATATGATGAAGCTTTGAAATGCATCCTTCCTTGCTATGAAAAATCTAGGCATGCCAGGAACTTCATGATTCCTTTCTCAAGCTCTATGAGGTTAGTGTTTTTTTTGCGAATAATATGAGGTCAGTGTTCACTTACAACAATACCAAAGGGAAGCGAATGTTCGATTGTTCTGGGTGGTGTATGGCTTCCCTAGAAAATAAAATGCAATGCTATCTGTTCGGCTGTATACAAATTTTTCCGACCATAGAATTCATCTCGTCTCCTAAATTAATCCTACTGGTTTTAAATCTTGTCAGTGTGGATGTTCTTTTTTCTACTAATATATATTGTCAAGTAAATGCATCTCCTAAATTAATCCTACTGGTTTTAAATATTGTCAATGTGGATGTTCTTTTTTCTGCTAATATATATTGTCAAGTAAAAACCTCAGTTGTTTGTCCCAAGCAACTGGGCGCTGCTAGCTAGGCAAGTTGCGTGAGTAATAATGTCCTGAACACTATAGAACTGACGTTAGTTCTATATTGATCTTGTGTGAACGCGCTCTGCGCCCTCAGATGCATCGCACGGATCTTGGCGTGAGGATCACCATGTGAGGCGTTGCGCTAACTGTGGGCTGAGCGAACGTTCCCTATATCCCCCTCCCTCGCTCCACTAACGCCAGTCCCCCATCTTTTCCTAACCCGTCTCGCCACTCCGCCCCGTAGGTGATTCAGTATGGTTTCTTTGTCTCCGCTGGCAATTCGAGCGTCTTCGATCTCTCGGAATCAAGTTCTTCATCGGCTCCATCATTGGGCTAAGGCGTACACTGCTCCGCCGCCGCCGCTCTGTTTTCTATAGGGTTCATTCCGCCGGGGTTCGATGGATGTTGAGTGGTTGACATGGCGGTGGTGACATTTTTATTCGCTCAACGGCCGTAGATTTGTCGACACGACGTCGCAATTGCAGTCGTCGCGGTGGTGAATTGCGGTGTCATGGTAGGGTTCCCAAATGTTGGAGCTGTTGCAATGGGGAGGGCCATAGTGTGCGTGGGGTTAATTGTGGCGAGCGTCGTGGCCACGCCCGCAATAGGGCCATGGGGAGGGCTGTAGTGTGCGTGGGATTAATTATGGCGAGGGTCGTGGCCACGACTGCAATAGGGCCATGGGCATTGGCGCGTTCGATTTTTACGATTTTGTTGGGGCTGTGAAGAGTTTGGTTTTTCCGATTTTCTTTGTATCTTAATTTTTTTCCTTCTCTTTCCCAGGCCGCAGCCCAACCACTTTCTAGTTCTATTTTGTCCCTGCTTCCCTTCCATCCTCATGGGCCTGCAGCCCAACCACCCAGGCAAGTGAGCAACTGGTTTCCTTCTCTTCCTCTGCCATTGTACGCTCTCGCTTACATCGCAGAGGCTATATCTCGCTTATAGCAAGTCTTCCTTTGGTCTCGCCTGAAGCACGTCTATAGTTTTTGGCCGGCCTACACTAAAATAAATACATCAGAGAAAAAGGGTCACTCATGAATCAATCCCACGAGGCCACGATGTCCTAGCTGTAGCGTTGCACTGCTAGCCACTTGTCCACCACCTTGTTCATATTTAATTAGAAGGTCACGACCTTGTTAAAGAAAAAGCGTTGGGTTTTCACTGGTTTTTGTTTTTTTGTTTTTCTTTTTTTCACCATTTTCCTTCATTTTTTCTCTATTTTACTGGTTTTTTATTTTCTTTTGCTATTCTTTATTTCATTGTTTTTCTACACAAATTTTCGGTATATATCTAATAGACATTTCTATAATATACATGTTTAATATTTTTGAAGTACAAGAATAAGATTTATTGAATACATGGTCATGTCAATATACAGTTCAAAAATTTCAAATGCTTGATTTACATTTTGTAAATACCTGATAACATTTTTTAATACAAGGTCAACATTTTTTGTGTACACATTTTACACTTTCTTTTTTTGAATCCTTGATTAACAATTTTGAAATACTAGTTTAACATTTTTTCAATACATGGTCAACATTTTTACTGTATACATTTAATATTTTTTCAAATGTTTGATTAATATTTTTTGAATATATGATTAATATTTTTTCTATGCACATTTAACATTTTTCATATAAAACCAAATGACAATTTTAGAAGTTTTTTAATACATGGTCAACATTTTTGTATACACATTAACAATTTCTAAATGCTTGTTTAACATTTTCTAAATACTTGTTTTCAAAAAATTCAAATGCTTCGATTAATATTTGTTAAATACATGATTAACTTTTTTTACACATCTTAATTTTTTTATACATTTTTGCTATAGATAAGAAGCTTTTTCTCTAAGTACATTTAACATTTTTGAAATGCTTGCTTAGAATTTTTTAAATGTTTAATGTAAAATAATTTGTAATATATTTATCTAGAATATTCGTAAGTATAAACGAAAGAAAAAAAAGAAAAAAAGAAAATTAAAAACATGAAAAAAGAGGCAGTGGCCTCCCGCGCACAGGGCCGGCCCATACGCTCGCGCGACTTCGTCGAGTCGGAAGGTTACCTGCTATAAGTGAGTTATAGCCGCACCTACTTACGTAAGGGAAACATACATCCATATGATGGAAAACTGATGTCTACTACACAACATTCTTCTTGTAGACGTTGTTGGTCCTTCAAGTGCAGAAGTTTGTAGGACAGTAGCAAATTTTCCTCAAGCGGATGACCTAAGGTTTATCAATCCGTGGTAGGCGTAGGATGAAGATGGTCTCTCTCAAGCAATCCTGCAACCAAATAACAAAGAGTCTCTTGTGTCCCCAACACACCCAATACAATGGTAAATTGTATAGGTGCACTAATTCGCCGAAGAGATGGTGATACAAATGCAATATGGATGGTAGATATAGGTTTTTGTAATCTGAAAATATAAAAACAACAAGGTAGCAAGCGATAAAAGTGAGCGTAAACGGTATTGCAATGATAGGAAACAAGGCCTAGGGTTCATACTTTCACTAGTGCAAGTTCTCTCAACAATAATAACATAATTGGATCACATAACTATCCCTCAACATGCAACAAAGAGTCACTTCAAAGTCACTAATAGCGAAGAACAAACGAAGAGATTATGGTAGGGTACGAAACCACCTCAAAGTTATTCTTTCCAATCAATCCGTTGGGCTATTCCTATAAGTGTCACAAACAGCCCTAGAGTTCGTACTAGAATAACAACTTAAGACACAAATCAACCAAAACCCTAATGTCACCTAGATACTCCAATGTTATCTCAAATATCCGTGGGTATGATTATACGCTATGCATCACACAATCTCAGATTCATTTATTCAACCAACACATAGAACCTCAAAGAGTGCCCCAAAGTTTCTACCGGAGAATCAAGACGAAAACGCGTGCCAACCCCTATGCATAAGTTCATGGGCGGAACATGCAAGTTGATCACCAAAACATACATCAAGTGAGTAGAGGGGGAGAAGCAACATAAGATCCAACTATAATAGTAAAGCTCGCAATACATCAAGATCGTGCCAAATCAAGAACACGAGAGAGAGATCAAACACATAGCTACTGGTACATACCCTCAGCCCCGAGGGTTAACTACTCCCTCCTCGTCATGGAGAGCGCCGGGATGATGAAGATGGCCACCGGTGAGGGTTCCCCCCTCCGGCAGGGTGCCGGAACATGGTCCCGATTGGTTTTTGGTGGTTACAGAGGCTTGCGGCGGCGGAACTCCCGATCTATTCTGTTCTTCGATCGTTTTATGGTATATGGGTATATATAGGAGGAAGAAGTACGTCAGGGGAGCCATGAGGGGCCCACGAGGGTGGAGGGTGCGCCCTAGGGGGGTGGGCTCACCCCCTGCCTCGTGGCTCCCTCGTTTCTTTCCTCACGTGCACTCCAAGTTTTCCCGGTAGCTTTCCTTCCAAAAACAACTTCTCTAGTTTGTTTCATTCCGTTTTGACTCCATTTGATATTCCTTTTCTTCGAAACACTGAAATAGGAAAAAAACAACAATTCTGGGCTAGGCCTCCGGTTAATAGGTTAGTCCCAAAAATAATATAAAAGTAGAAAATAAAGCCCAATATAGTCCAAAACAGTAGATAAAATAGCATGGAGCAATCAAAAATTATAGATACGTTGGAGACGTATCAGGCATCCCCAAGCTTAATTCCTGCTCGTCCTCGAGTAGGTAAATGATAAAAAAGATCATTTTGATGTGGAATGCTACATGGCATAATTTCAATGTAATTCCTCTTAATTGTGGTATGAATATTCAGATCCGAAAGATTCAAGATAAAAGTTCATATTGACATAAAAATAATAATACTTCAAGCATACTAACTAAGCAATTATGTCCTCTCAAAATAACATGGCAAAGAAAGTTCATCCCTACAAAATCATATAGTTTAGTCATGCTCCATTTTCGTCACACAAGAATGCTCTCATCATGCACAACCCCGATGACAAGCCAAGCAATTGTTTCATACTTTAGTAATCTCAAACTTATAAACTTTCACGCAATACATGAGCGTGAGCCATGGACATAGCACTATGGGTGGAATAGAATATGATGATGGGGGTTATGTGAAGAAGACAAAAAAGGAGAAGGTTTCACATCAATGAGGCTAATCAATGGGCTATGGAGATGCCCATCGATTGATGTTAATGCAAGGAGTAGGGATTGCCATGCAACGGATGCATTAGAGATATAAATGTATGAAAGCTCAACAAAAGAAACTAAGTGGGTGTGCATCCAACTTGCTTGCTCACGAAGACCTAGGGCACTTGAGGAGGCCCATTGTTGGAATATACAAGCCAAGTTCTATAATGAAAAATTCCCACTAGTATATGAAAGTGGCAAAACAAGAGACTCTTTATCATGAAGATTATGGTGCTACTTTCAAGCACAAGTGTGGAAAAGAAAGGATAGTAGCATTGCCCCTTTTTATTTCTTTTTTGGGCCTTTTTTTTCTTTTGGCCTTTTTTGGGACAATGCTCTATTGAATGATGATCATCACACTTCTATTTATTTACAACTCAATGATTACAACTCGATACTAGAACAAAGTATGACTCTATATGAATGCCTCCGGCGGTGTACCGGGATATGCAATGAATCAAGAGTGACATGTATGAAAGAATTATGAACGGTGGTTTTGACACAAATACTATGTCAACTACATGATCATGCTAAGCAATATGACAATGATGAATGTTTCATGATAAACGGTATGGTGGAAAGTTGCATGGCAATATATCTCGGAATGGCTATGGAAATGCCATAATAGGTAGGTATGGTGGCTGTTTTGAGGAAGATATAAGGAGGTTTATGTGTGAAAGAGCGTATCATATCACGGGGTTTGGATGCACCGGCGAAGTTTGCACCAACTCTCAATGTGAGAAAGGGCAATGCACGGTACCGAAGAGGCTAGCAATGATGGAAGGGTGAGAGTGCGTATAATCCATGGACTCAACATTAGTCATAAAGAACTCATATACTTATTGCAAAAATCTACAAGCCATCAAAAACCAAAGCACTATGCGCATGCTCCTATTGGGATAGATTGGTAGGAAAAGACCATCGCTCGTCCCCGACCGCCACTCATAAGGAGGACAATCAAATAACACCTCATGTTTCAAATTTGTTACATAACGTTTACCATATGTGCATGCTACGGGACTTGCAAACTTCAACACAAGTATTTCTCAAATTCACAACAACTCAACTAGCACGACTTTGATATTATCACCTCCATATCTCAAAACAATTATCAAGCATCAAACTTTTCTTAGTATTCAACGCACTCAAAAAGAAAGTTTTACAAATCTTGAATACCAAGTATATTATTATTATTAAGCAAATTACCATGCTATTTAAGACTCTTAAAATAATATAAGTGAAACATGAGAGTTCATCTATTTCTTCAAAATAAAACTACCATCATGCTCTAAAAGATATAAGTGAAGTACTAGAGCAATAACAAAACTACTCCAAATGATATAAGTGAAGATCACTGAGTAGTTAAATAATTATGCAACTATGTGAAGACTCTCTAACATTTAATAATTTCAGATCTTGATACTTTATTCAAACATGAAGCAAGGCTAAAGAAAATAAAACGACGCTCCAAGCAAAACACATATCATGTGGTGAATAAAAATATAGCTCCAAGTAAAGTTACCGATGAACGAAGGCGAAAGAGGGGATGCCTTCCGGTGTATCCCCAAGCTTAGATGCTTGGTCATCCTTGAATATTACCTTGGGGTGCCTTGGGCATCCCCAAGCTTAGGCTCTTGCCACTCCTTATTCCGTAGTCCATCGAATCTTTACCCAAAACTTGAAAACTTCACAACACAAAACTTAACAGAAAACTCGTAAGCTCCGTTAGCGAAAGAAAACAAAACACCGATTCAAGGTACTGTAATGAACTCATTCTTTATTTGTATTGGTGTTAAATATACTGTATTCCAATTTATCTATGGTTTATAAACTATTTTACTAGCCATAGATTCATCAAAATAAGCAAGCAACAAAAAAAAAAGAATCTGTCAAAAACAGAACAGTATGTAGTAATCTGTAACTAACGCAAACTTCTGGAACTCCAAAAATTCTAAAATAAATTGGTGGACCTGAGGAATTTGTTTAGTAATCATCTGCAAAAATAATCAACTAAATATCACTCTCCAGTAAAAAGTTTTAGCTAATCTCGTGAGCGCTAAAGTTTCTGTTTTTTACAGCATGATCATAAAGACTTCACCCAAATCTTCCCAAAGGTTCTACTTGGCACCAACACTAATTAAAACACAAAACCACATCTAAACAGAAGCTAGATGGATTATTTATTACTAAACAGAACCAAAAAGCAAGAAACTAAAATAAAGTTGGGTTGCCTCCCAACAAGCGCTATCGTTTAACACCCCTAGCTAAGCATGATGATGTCAATGATGCTCACATAAAAGATAAGAATTGAAAGATAAAGAGAGCATCATGAAGAATATGACTAGCACATTTAAGTCTAACCCACTTCCTATGCATAGGGATTTTGTGAGCAAACAACTTATGGGAACAAGAATCAACTTGCATAGAAAGGTAAAGCAAGCATAACTTCAATATTTTCAACACAAAGAGAGGAAACTTGATATTATTGAAATTCCTACAAGCATATATTCCTCCCTCATAATAATTTTCAGTAACATCATGAATGAATTCAACAATATAACCAGCACCTAAAGCATTCTTTTCATGATCTACAAGCATAGAAAGTTTACTATTCTCCACATAAGCAAAATACTTCTCATTCGGGATAGTGGGAGTACCATAAGAGACTTGAATACTATAAATTGTTTCCACATTAAAAGAGTAATGTTCAGAGAAGGGGTACTCATAATCATGACAAGTTTTATAAATATAATCATCACTACCCTTTATAGCATAAGTTTTATCACAATAATCATCATAAGTAGCAACTTTGTTCTCATCATAATCGATTGAAACCTCTTCCAAAATAGTGGATACATCACTAAATAAAGTCATGACCTCTCCAAATCCACTTTCATAAATATTATAAGATTCAACATCCTCCAAAATAGTGGGATCATTACTTCCTAAAGTTGACACTCTTCCAAACCCACTTTCATCAATATAATCATCATAGGTAGAAGGCATATGCTATCATCATAACAACTTTGCATATCAAAACTTGGGAGGCTAAAAATATCATCATTATTAAACATAGCATCCCCAAGCTTGGGACAAACATTAATTGCAGCAAATATATTCTCAAATATGTCATCATCATCAAACATAGCTTCCCCAAGCTTGGGCCTTTTCATATCATAAGCATAATCACTCTCATCATTAATAGTATGGATAGAACCAATAGTATAGCAAACATTATTATCATATTCTTCCAAGCAAGTGCCAAAAAGATTTTCAAGATCATAAGAAGTATCATTATCTTCCCGATCATAATCATCACAACAAGCAATGGGCATAACGAGATCATCATCAAGTGCATCATCTTCCACAATTATTTTTGATTCATTTTCATGAGGCACAACAATAATAGGAGAAACTTTATTTGGGAGAGATATCTTTTTACCTCTCTTCCTTTTTCTTTTCTTCTTCTTCACCACATCATGTGTGGGTTCAATCCTCTTTTTGGAGCTCCTTATTAATGAGATTGGTTGAATAGAAGGCCCCTCCTCGTTACCTGATTCTTCATAAGAAATAATAGGAGAATATTGGGAAGTCTCTTCCCTTTCGTTAGTATTATCTTCATCCTCTATTTGTTTTCTTTTCTTTATGTAATTGGCAATATAAGGATTTTCAATGCAATTCACCGCACAATACATATAAATTTCTTCTAGATCAAAATGAAGAACTCTATCAAGGGCAAATTTTGGAATGTCCTTAGTTATACGTTTAATTTCTTCATAACCCAAGAGCAAACTAAGTTCATTATGATGTGCAAGGGAAATCAAGTCATCACAATTTTTGGACACGATAAGATCATGAAACAATTTGCATTGGGTACTAAAATGATCACGTTCATTGCAAAGTTCACAAGTATGGCTAATAAAGTTTAAATTTTCAGCACACGCATCTAGCCTTTCTTGCAACCATTTAGTTTCTAAGTATTTATGCCTCTTGCAATATCTATCTTCCCTATTTGGTGTGTACTTGCAAACCCAATGCACTCCACAAAAATTGACATGTTTATAGGAGGCATTTTCATCATAACTAGTGTAATCATCATTAGTACTATGGATATTCAAGGAGTTCATACTAAGAACATTGCAATCATGCTCATCATTCAAAGATTTAGTGCCAAATATTTTAATGCATTCTTCTTCTAACACTTTGGCATAATTTTCCTTTCCATCATACTCACGAAAGATATTAAAAAGATGAAGCGTACGAGACAAACTCAATTCCATTTTTTTTGTAATCTTCTTTTATAGAATAAACTAGTGCTAAAACAAGAAACAAAAAGATACGATTGCAAGACCTAAAGATATACCTTCAAGCACTCACCTCCCCGGCAACGGCGCCAGAAACTGCTTGATGTCTACTACACAACATTCTTCTTGTAGACGTTGTTGGGCCTTCAAGTGCAGAGGTTTGTAGGACAGTAGCAAATTTCCCTCAAGCGGATGACCTAAGGTTTATCAATCCGTGGGAGGCGTAGGATGAAGATGGTCTCTCTCAAGCAATCCTGCAACCAAATAACAAAGAGTCTCTTGTGTCCCCAACACACCCAATACAATGGTAAATTGTATAGGTGCACCAGTTCACCGAAGAGATGGTGATACAAATGCAATATGGATGGTAGATATAGGTTTTTGTAATCTGAAAATATAAAAACAACAAGGTAGCAAGCGATAAAAGTGAGCGTAAACGGTATTGCAATGATAGGAAACAAGGCCTAGGGTTCATACTTTCACTAGTGCAAGTTCTCTCAACAATAATAACATAATTGGATCACATAACTATCCCTCAACATGCAACAAAGAGTCACTTCAAAGTCACTAATAGCAAAGAACAAACGAAGAGATTATGGTAGGGTACGAAACCACCTCAAAGTTATTCTTTCCAATCAATCCGTTGGGCTATTCCTATAAGTGTCACAAACAGCCCTAGAGTTCGTACTAGAATAACACCTTAAGATACAAATCAACCAAAACCCTAATGTCACCTAGATACTCCAATGTCACCTCAAGTATCCGTGGGTATGATTATACGCTATGCATCACACAATCTCAGATTCATCTATTCAACCAACACATAGAACCTCAAAGAGTGCCCCAAAGTTTGTACCGGAGAATCAAGACCGAAACGTGTGCCAACCCCTATGCATAAGTTCATGGGCGGAATCCGCAAGTTGATCACCAAAACATACATCAAGTGAGTCACGTGATATCCCATTGTCACCACAGATATGCACGGCAAGACATACATCAAGTGTTCTCAAATCATTAAAGACTCAAACCGATAAGATTACTTCAAGGGGAAAACTCAATCCATTACAAGAGAGTAGAGGGGGAGAAGCAACATAAGATCCAACTATAATAGCAAAGCTCGCGATACATCAAGATCGTGCCAAATCAAGAACACGAGTGAGAGAGAGAGATCAAACACATAGCTACTAGTACATACCCTCAGCCCCGAGGGTAAACTACTCCCTCCTTGTCATGGAGAGCGCCGGGATGATGAAGATGGCCACCGGTGAGGGTTCCCCCCTCTGGCAGGGTGCCGAAACAGGGTCCCGATTGGTTTTTGGTGGCTACAGAGGCTTGCGACGGCGGAACTCCCAATCTATTCTGTTCTTCGATCGTTTTAGGGTATATGGGTATATATAGGAGGAAGAAGTACGTCAGGGGAGCCACGAGGGCCCCACGAGGGTGGAGGGCACGCCCTAGGGGGTGGGCGCGCCCCTGCCTCGTGGCTCCCTCGTTTCTTTCCTGACGTGCACTCCAAGTTTTTCCGGTAGCTTTCCTTCCAAAAATAACTTCTCCAATTGGTTTCATTCCGTTTCGACTCCGTTTGGTATTCCTTTTCTTCGAAACACTGAAATAGGCAAAAAAACAACAATTCTGGGCTGGGCCTTCGGTTAATAGGTTAGTCCCAAAAATAATATAAAAGTGGAAAACAAAGCCCAATATAGTCCAAAACAGTAGATAAAATAGCATGGAGCAATCAAAAATTATAGATACGTTGGAGACGTATCAAAACCCCACCTATTACTCCCTTCAATTCGAGTAAATAGCATAAAACTACTACAGTTTGCGCTAGGGTTCCAAAAAGCTACTAATTTTATTTTTTTGCTGATAACTACCAACTTTAGGGTCGGCTGTTCAAAACCCCCAAATTACCGAGTGCTTTAAAATTGATCGTGATTATGACAAGGATGGCCTAGTCGTTGGAGCTGACGTGGCATAAAATATCAACACCGATATCTTCCTTACTCACCTTGTTTTCTTCTCCTCTGTCTCTCTTTCTTCCTCCCGCCGCTCGCCCTCAGCCATGGAGGACCTCGTGCTCGACACGCATGCTCGCCACCATGGCTGACCGACCGGTGGCTAGAGTGATGTCGCCGGCGGGCAGCCTGTCTCCCTCCTCCCCCGGCAGACTGACCTGTCTAAGGAAGCATCCTACCCAAGTCGACCTTCACTGGCTGCTATAGACGGATATGGCCAAGGGAAGAGCACACAAAGAGCTATGCATGCTGGTTCTTGTGCGCCGCCACCTGCTGCTATGCCCGGCTCCTCGCCACCCTTGGTGTGGCCGCTCATCTCCACCACCTATTGCGCTCACCAGCCACTCGCTGCCCCTGCTTTGCGAGTATGAGGCTCTGCAGGGAGCCGCCGCACGCTGCTTGTCGCAAGCCGCCCGAGGCCGCGTGCTAGTGGCCGCACCAATGGGGAGCCGCCGCGTGGTGCTGGACGTGAGCCGCCTGAGGCCCTGGTGCTGGCCGCGCATCCCTAGTAAATGTCTTGGAGCTCGGCCTCCTCAGCTCACCGGCTGGGGAGGGGATGCAGGGGAGTGGGCGACTATTCTAGGGAGAGGACGGCGACAGGTTGCGGGAGAGAGGTCGAGCCAGATCGGCCCAGGGACCCGATTGCTTTTTTCCTTTCTTTACAAGGACCTGGTCACTTTTAAAAGGAAATTACAGGGACCTGGTTGCTTTTTAAAAAAATATAGGGACGCAAAATATTTGGGCCCCACCTGTCATAACCAATGAACGGTCAACCTAACAGTGTTGACTTTTATGCCATGTGGACCTGACGGGTGGGCCACAGGTGTCAAACAAACGGTTTAAAATTTAAACACTCAGTTATTTGGTTTTTCTTTTTGAAACAACGAGCCCCAAAGTTGGCAGTTATCAGTGAAAAAATAAAACCGGTAGTTTTTTGGAACCCTAGCGTATCTTTTTATTGATAGAAGAACAGTGAATGAGTACAAGTGAGATACGATAGATGCACGAACGCAAGGCGTGAATACGGTGTCCAAAATAGAAAAGAAGAGAGACAAGGTGCTTGGCCCAAACAAGCAAAAGACACAGCTAAGCCCACTAGCTAGAGAGGCAGTCCAAACCAATGTAACCATGAATCCAACACTGGGGACGCCCGGAGCACCAGGGGAAACCCTAGATCGGACAACGATGGCGCCACAACATTTTCCTTCCATGTAGGAAATCATGCAGTCATTAATTATTACTGACAACTTATTAGCACTAGTTTTTCCCCATTGCAGTTTACACCGTCTGAGGCATCAAATAATAAGAGTTCTTTCAGACTTGCAACCCCAGTCCTCAATCGTCTCGACTATTCCCAGCTCACAACTCCCTGCTCTCGTACCCTACTATACCTGTCTCCTCCAGGCTCCGGCCAGCTCTGCTAGTGCTACTTCTTGAGCTTGCATTGGTTTTTCCCTTGAAGAGGAATGGGTGATGCAGCAAAGTAGAGATAAGTATTTCCATCAGTTTGAGAACCAAGGTATCAATCCAGTAGGAGGTACACGCAAGTCTCCAATCTATGTACCTGCACAAACAATCAAACACTTGCACCCAACACGATAAAGGGGTTGTCAATCCCTTCACGATCACTTGCAAGGATGAGATCTCATAGAGATGGATATAAAAGATTACTAAAACATAAAAAAATAAAAGTAAATAAACTACAGCAAGGTTTTTTTTGGGTTTTTTGGTTTATAGATCTGAAAATATATGATGAAAAATAGACCCAGGGGCCATAGGTTTCACTAGAGGCTTCTCTCTTAAAAGAAAAGATACGGTGGGTAAACAAATTACTGTTGAGCAATTGATAGAAAAGCGCAAAGTAATGACGATATCCAAGGCAATGATTATGAATATAAGCATCACGTCCGTGTCAAGTAGACCGACTCCTGCCTACATCTACTACTATCACTCCACTCATCGACCGCTATCCAGCATGCATCTAGAGTATTAAGTTCGTAAGAATGGAGTAACGCCTTAAGTAAGATGACATGATGTAGAGGGATAAACTCAAGCAATATGATAAAAACCCCATATTTTTATCCTTGATGGTAACAATACAATATGTGCCTCGCTACCCGTACTTTGCACTGGGTGAGGACACTGCAAGATTGAACCCAAAACTAAGCACCTCTCCCATTGCAAGAAGAACCAATCTAGTTGGCCAAACCAAATCAATAATTGGTAGAGAAATACAAAGATATCAAATCATGCATATAAGAATTCAGAAGAGACTCAAATAATATTTATAGATAATCTCATCATAAATCCACAATTCATCGAATCTCGACAAACACACCGCCGAAGAATATTACATCGGATAGAACTCCAAGAACATCGAGGAGAACATTGTATTGAAGATAAAGAGAGAGAAGAAGCCATATAGCTACTAGCTATGGACTCGTAGGTTTGTGGTAAACTACTAATGCTTCAACGGAAGGGCAATAGGGTTGATGTAGAAGCCTTCGACAGGGTGCAGGAAAAGGCCCCAAGATGGGATCTCACAGGAACATAAGGTATGGCGGCGGAAAAGTATTTTGGTGGACGCTTCTGGTGGTTTTGGAATATTTTAGGATTTATAGAGCTGAGATGGAGGTCGGTGGACTCCCGAGGGCCCATAAGCCAGGGGGTGCGCCCTGATGGATTGTGGTTCCCTCGAGACTCTTCTGGCCCTCTCCCCAAGTCTTCTGTGTGTCTTTTGGTCCAAGAAAAATAAATCGGAAAGTTTTATTCCGTTTGGACTCTTTGATATTCCTTTTCTGTAAAACTCAAAAACAATAAAAACAGAAACTGTCACTAGGCTCTAGGTTAATAGGTTAGTCCCAAAAATAATATAAAATAACATATTAATGCATATAAAACATCCAAAACAGATAATATAATAGCATAGAACAATAAAAAATTATAGATACGTTGAGGACATATCAAGCATCCCCAAGCTTAATTCCTACTCGTCCTTGAGTAGGTAAATGATAAAAACAGAATTTTTGATGTGGAATGCTACCTAACATATTTATCCATGTAATCTTCTTTATTGTGGCATGAATATTCAGACCCATAAGATTCAAAACAAAAGTTTAATATTGACATAAAAACAATAATACTTCAAGCATACTATTAAAGAAATAATGTCTTCTCAAAATAACATGGCCAAAGAAAGTTATTCATACAATGGCTATGCTCCATCTTCATCACAAAAAGTATTTAATCATGCACAACCCTGATGACAAGCCAAGCAATTGTTTCACACTTTTGGTGTTCTTAAACTTTTTCAACTTTCACGCAATACATGAGCGTGAGCCATGGATATAGCACTATAGGTGGAATAGAATATGGTGATTGTGGAGAAGACAAAAGAAGGAGAAAGTCTCACATGAACTAGGCGTATTAACAGGCTATGGAGATGCCCATCAATATACATCAATGTGAGTGAGTAGGGATTGCCATGCAACGGATGCACTAGAACTATAAGTGTATGAAAGATCAAAAAGAAACTAAGTGGGTGTGCATCCAACTCGCTTGCTCACGAAGACCTAGGGCAATTTGAGGAAGCCCATCACTGGAATATACAAGCCAAGTTCTATAATGAAAAATTCCCACGAGTATATGCAAGTGACAAATTAGGAGACTCTCTATCATGAATATCATGGTGCTACTTTAAAGCACAAGTGTGGTAAAAGGATAGTAACATTGCCCTTTCTCTATTTTCTCTCATTTTTTGTTTGGGCTTCTTTGGCCTCTTTTATTTTTTGTAAAGTCCGGGTACTCATCCGAACTTGTGAGGGAATCATAGCTTCCATCATCCTTTCCTCACATGGGACAATGCTCTAATAATGATGATCATCACACTTCTATTTACTTACAACTCAAAAATATGACTCTATATGAATGCCTCCGGCGGTGTACCAGGATGTGTAATGATCAAGAGTGACATGTATAAAAAATATGAACAGTGACCTTGCCACAAATACAATTCCAACTACATGATCATGCAAAGCAATATGACAATGATGAAGCGTGTAATAATAAACAAAACTTCTCATAGTATGGTGGCTGTTTTGAGGAAGGTATATGATGGATTTAATGCACCGGCGAGAATTGCGCGGTATTAGAGAGGCCAGCAATGGTGGAAGGGTGAGAGTGCGTATAATCCATGGACTCAACATTAGTCATAAAGAACTCACATACTTGTTGCAAAAAAATTATTAGCTATCGAAACGAAGTACTACTCGCATGCTCCTAGGGGGATAGATTGGTAGGAAAAGACCATCGCTCGTCCCTGACCGCCACTCATAAGGAAGACAATCAATAAATAAATCATGCTCCGGCTTCATCAGGTTCACCATACGTGCATGCTACGGGAATCACAAATTTTAACACAAGTATTTCTACGAATCCACAATTACTCACTAGCATGACTCTAATATCACAATCTTTATATCTCAAAACAAATGCAAGGAATCAAACTTCTCATAGTATTCAATGCTCTTTATATGAAAGTTTTTATTATATCCCTCTTAGATGCCCATATTAGGACTAAATTCATAACCTAAGCAAATTACCATGCTGTTTAGAGAATCTCAAAATAATAGAAGTGAAGCATGATAGTTCAATTATAAAATAAAGCCACCGCCGTGCTCTAAAAAGCTATAAGTGAAGCACTAGAGCAAACTGCCTAGCTCAAAAGATATAAGTGGATCACATAGAGTATTCTAATAAATCACGATTCGTGCGTGTCCCTCTTAAAAGATGTGTACAACAAGGATGATTTTGGCAAACTAAAAATCAAAGACTCATATCATACAACATGCTCCAAGCGAAACACATATCATGTGGTGAATAAAAATATATCCTCAAGTAAATTTACCGATGGATTGAAGATGAAAGAGGGGATGCCATCCGGGGCATCCCCAAGCTTAGATGCTTGTTTGTCCTTGAATATTACCTTGGGGTGCCTTGGGTATCCCCAAGCTTAGGCTCTTGCCACTCCTTATTCCGTAGTTCATCAAATCTCTATCCAAAACTTGAAAACTTCACAACACAAAACTCAACAGAAAACTCATGAGATCTGTTAGTATAAGAAAATAAATCACCACTTTTTGGTACTGTTGTGAACTCATTATTTATTTATATTGGTGTAATATCTAATGTATTACAACTTCTCCATGGTTCATACCCCCGATACTACCCATAGATTCATCAAAATAAGCAAACAACACATAGAAAATAGAATCTGTAAAAAACAGAACATTCTATAGCAATCTGTAAACTTCGTATACTTTTGTAACTCAAAAATTCTGAAAAATTAGGACAACCTGGGCAATTTGTATATCAATCTTGTGTAAAACATTTAGATCAAAAGCACATTTATGTGATTTTTCAAAATTGTTTTACTGGGCGCAAAAGTTTCTGTATTTCATCAAGATCAAATCAACTATCACCGTAAGCCATCCCAAAGGTTTTACTTGTCTCAAACACTAACTAAAACACCAAGACACAACTACTACAGAGGTAATAATGTGTATTTATTGAAAACCAGAACCAAAAACATAAAACATAAAAATAAGATTGAGTTGCCTCCCAACAAGCGCTATTGTTTAACAGCCCTAGCTAGGCATAAAACACAGATCTAGGTATTATCATCTTTGGTATGCAATCCATAAGTAGCCCTCATAATAGATTCATATGGCAACTTAATTTTCTTTCTTGGAAAGTGTTCCATGCCCTTCATTAACAGAAATTGAAATCTAATGTTTCCTTCTTTCATATCAATAATTGCACCAATCGTTCTAAGGAAATGTCTACCAAGAATAATAGGACATGTAAGATTGGAATCTACATCAAGCACAATGATATGTATGAGCACATAATTCTTATTTGCAACAATAAGAACATCATTATTCCTTCCCATAGGTTTCTTAATAGTGGAATTCGCTATATGCAAATTTAAAGAACAACCATCAAATTCATGGAAACCTATCACATCACATAAAGTTTTTGGAACCGTGGAGACACTAGCACCCAAATCACACAAAGCATGTCACTCATAATCTTTAATTTTAATTTTAATAGTAGGTTCCCACTCATCATAAAGCTTTCTAGGGATTGAAACTTCCAACTCAAGTTTTTCTTCAAAAGATTTCATCATAGCATCAACGATATGTTTAGTACAAGCCTTATTTTGATTATAAGCATGAGGAGAATTCTACATGGATTGCAACAAGGAAATGAAATCTATCAAAGAACAATTATCATAATTAAAGTCCTTGAAATCCAAAAGAGTGGGTTCATCGCTACTTAAAGTTTTGACCTCTCCAATCCCACTTTTATCAATTTTTGCATTAAGATCTTTAAACTCCGAATCATTGGGGCGCCTTTTAGCTAAAGTTGACTCATCTCCAGTCCCATATTTATCAAGATTTATATGAGAAAAAAATATTCAATAGGAGTCACACCAATCACTTTAAGATCTTCATCATTATTCTCATGAAAACTAGAAGAACACGCTTTCACAAACCAATCTCGCTTAGCACGCATCCTAGCTGTTCTTTATTTACAGTCATCAATAGAAATTTTAATAGATTTCAGAGATTCATTAATATCATGCTTGGGTGGCATAGATCTAATTTTCAAAGAATAAATCTCAAGAGAAATTCTATCAATGTTCCTAGCCAAATTGTCAATCTTGAGCAATTTTTCTTCAACCATAGCATTGAAAACTTTTTGGGAATTAATAAAATCTTTAATATTGTTCTCAAGATCAGAGGGAATTTTATTATAATTATCATAAGAATTGTTGTAGTAATTAACATAATTATTAGAGGAATTACTAGGAAACGGCCTAGGATTGAAATTACCTCTATAAGCGTTATTACCAAAATTGTTCCTACCAACAAAATTCACATTCATAGATTCATTATTGTTCTCAATCAAAGTAGACAAAGGAATATAATTAGTATCAATATGAGCACTCTTACTAGCAAACAATTTCATAAGTTCATCCATCTTTGCACTCAAAGTATTAATTTCTTCAATCACATGCACTTTTTTACTAGTAGAAGATCTTTCGGTATGCCACTGAGAGTAATTAGCCATAATATCATCTAGGAGTTTAGTAGCTTATCCTAATGTAATTTTCATAAAAGTACCTCCCGCGACGGAATCTAAAAGATTTCTAGATGCAAAATTCAATCCGGCATAATTTTTTTAATGATCATCCATAAACTTAAAACATGAGTAGGGCAATTTCTTATCATCAATTTCATCCTCTTCCAAGATTGTGCAACATGTTCATGATCAAGTTGATTAAAATTCATTGTATCGTTCCTAAGGGAGATGATCTTAGAGGGAGGGAAATACTTGGAAATAAAAGCATCTTTACACTTATTCCATGAATCAATACTATTTTTAGGCAAAGATGAAAACCAAGTTTTAGCACGATCTCTTAGCAAGAACGGAAATAGCTTTAATTTAACAATATCATTTTCTACATCCTTTTTCCTTTGCATATCACACAACTCAGCGAAAGTATTTAGATGGGATGCGGCATCTTCACTAGGAAGGTCAGAAAATTGATCTTTCATAACAAGATTCAGCAAAGCGGCATTAATTTCATAAGATCCCGCACTAGTGGCGGGAGCAACCGGAGTACTAATAAGATCATTATTATTAGTGTTGGAAAAGTCACACAACTTGGTATTTTCTTGAGACATCGTGACAAAGACACAAGCAACCAAAAAGCAAACGAAAAGACGAACGGAAGAAGGGTGAATAAAAAGGAAAATCTTTTTGTGTTTTTCTGAAAACATTTTAGAAGTGGGGGAGAGGAAAATGAGAGGAAAATGGCAAATAATTTAATGCAAGAGATGAGAGTTTATGGTGGGTACTTGGTAGGCTTGACGTAGAACCTCCCCGGCAACGGCGGCAGGAATTCTTCCTGCTGCTTCTTGAGATTGCGTTGGTTTTTTCCTTGAAGAGGAAAGTGTCAGTGTCAAAATCGGCAGACCTCGGGGTAGGGGGTCCCGAGCTGTGGATCTAGGATCAATGGGTAACAGGGGACGACGAACACAGTGTTTACCCAGGTTCGGGGCCTCTCAAAGAGGTAAAACCCTACGTCCTGCTTGATTGTATCGAATATATGAAGGAGTTTACAGAGTAGATCTACCTCGATATCAGCATGAGCTAAAGCCTAAGGCTATGAGGTGAAGAATATAGCTCTAACCCTAATGACTACAACCCTCGGTTTATATAGACACCGATAGGGTTAGGGTTACCGAAGATAGATTACAATAAGAGGGAAAGAGATATCGTCCACCCTTAACTTGGAGGGCACACCACGGATTCACAGGTGTCCAGTCACCACACGGCTCCACCAGTCCGGCCCATGTACAATGGGTCGTCGCCCCGAGGACCCCTTAGTCCATGACTCCCTCAGTAGCCCCCGAACTTGCCTCCAACGCCGAGACTTGTATCCCGTATCCATTCATCCGTCCAGTATTCAGTTTGGGGGAGAGTTCCTCAGCTAGTCTCCCCCCTGTTCGGTACCAAGTGATGTTCGGAATCTGAAACAGATGTTTTACTTAACATCAAAGGTAATAATAGAAATATCGCTCAAGCGCAAATAGTGCCTTTATCTGACAACTTTTTCTCCTTCAACAAAGAGTTGCTTCCGGCCATAACGTCGAGCAGTTACTATTTCTCGGAGCGCGGCTCGAGGCTGATGTCATGATTGACACGTCCCCTCGAAGTGGAGATCGTGTCCCGCCTTTCAGGGGATATGATTAATGATTTCGATTCCCCTCCCGCTCATAACATTGCGGAGATATCGGGAAGTGGAGAGGCCAACGACGTGAAAAAAGGGATTTTCTTGGCCTGCCCACAGTCTATAAAGGGGGTCGCTACAGTCTGCATCCCACGCCTTCTCCTTCCTCCCTCACTCGCAATCCTCTAGAGCTCCACTGCAATTTCTCTCTGCTTCCATAGCAAATCCCACTTCACCTCCTTCGACCATGGCCGGACCTGGCACCAATGGAAACTGGGAGGCCTCCTCCGCACCAGCAACGATATTCTGAAGCTGAAGGAGGCCGGTTACTTGCCAGCCAACGTCGCCCATCGAGCCCCTGAAGAGGGCCAGATCATCCCTACGCCCGAGCCGAGCGAAAGGGTAGTTTTCTCCCCCATTTCCTTAGGGGGCTTGGATTTACCCTACACACCTTTGTGCGGGGGCTAATGTTCTACTATGGGCTGGACTTCCATGATCTAGCCCCCAAATCCCCCCATAGTTCGACCTTCATCGTCGTCTATGAAGTGCTTCTCCGGGTCCAGCCGCACTTCGGCTTATGGCTGAAAGTGTTCAACGCGAAGCCCAAGGTAGTCGGCGGCGAGCACGCGGACTGCGACGGGGTCACAACATCTAGAGTTGCTGGAGGGGGTGGCACACCAAGCGGTGCATCAAGGACATAAGACTTTTGGGCAGCCGTGAGGATAATCCTCAGATTATGGGCCCAGTCCACAAAGTTGCTTCCATCCTCTTTCATCTTAGCTTTCTCTAGGAATGCATTGAAATTCAGTGGAGCTACTTAATCATATTATCTACAATATAATTTGCAAAGATAACTTAGACTATTGTTCAAGATAATGAGTTCAATTAATCATATTATCTAATAATTCGCACTCAAATCAACATCCCTTCGGTTGTCCGAGTGTAACATGATCCAAATTCACCAACCCAAGTCTGATCATCATGTGAGATGAGGTGGTTTCAATGGTGAACATCTCCATGTTGATCGTATCTACTGTATGACTCATGTTTGACCTTTCGGTCTCTTGTGTTCTGAGGCCATGTCTGTACATGTTAGGCTCGTCAAGTTTAACCCAAGTGTTCCGCATGTGCAAAACTAGCTTGCACCCATTGTATGCGAACGTAGAGTCTATCACACCCGATCATCACGTGGGGCTTCGAAACGACAAACTTTCGCAACGGTGCACACTTGGGGAGAACAAAATTTTATCCTGAGATTTTAGTGAGGAATCACCTTATAATGCTACCTCGTCCTAAGCAAAATAAGATGCATAAAAGGATTAACATCAGATGCAAATCATAAGTGACATGATATGGCCATCATCTTGCTTTCGATCTCCATCTTCAAAGCACCGGCATGATCTCCATCATCACCGGCATGATACCATGATCTCCATCATTGTGTCTCCATCGGGGTTGTCACGCCAACCATGCTTCTACAACTATTGCTACCGCTTAGCGATAAAGTAAAGCATTATATAGCGCTTAATGATTGACACACAGGTCATACAATAATTGAATACAACCCTATGACTCATGCCGGTTGTTGTATTCATCGACATGCAAGTCGTGATAATCTATACAAAACATGATCATCGCATACATCAAATATATCTCATCATGTCTTTGGCCATATCATATCACAACATATCCTGCAAAAACAAGTTTGACGCCCTCTACTTTGTTGTGCATGTTTTACGTGGCCGCTATGGGTGACTAGTAAGAATTGTCCTTACCTACACAAAGCCACAATGGCGATATTCAAGTTGCTATTTAAACTTATACAAGGACTGCCTTTGTCGAATCCGATTAAACTAAGGTGGGAGAGACAGACACCAGCCAGCGATCTTTATGCAACATGTTGCATGTCAGTCGATGGAACCGTTCTCATGTACGTGGACATGTAAAGTTGGTCCGGGCCGCTTCATCCCACAATACCACTGAATCAAAATAAGATTAAGGAAGGAGGCAATCTGAATATCAACACCCACAAACTCCTTTGTGTTCTACTCGTGATGTCATCTACGCATAGACCTAGCTCATGATGCCACTATTGGGGAACGTTGCATGGGAGACAAAAAAATTCCTACGTTCACCAACGTCAATCTAGGAGATGCACATCTACAAGAGGAGAGTGGTGTCTGCATACTCTTGTAGACCGAAAGCGTTAACGATCTAGAGATTGTGGTTGGCGTAGTCGTACTCGCATCAAGATCCAATCCAATCCAAGTACCACACGTGCGGCACCTCCAAGTTTAGCACACATACGGCTCGGCGGCGTCATCTCCTTCTTGATCCAGCAATGGAGGGAGAGGAGGTAGATGAGATCTGAACCAACACGATGGCATGGTGGTGGCAGCAGAACTCTGGTAGGGCTTCGCCAAGCGCGTACCGGTGAAGCGTGGGAGCAATTGGGAGAGGTAACGGGCAAGGGTCGAATAGTGGCTACCCCAACACCTCCCCACCTTTATATAGGTGTGGAGGGGGCCGGCGGCTTGCCCTCCAAAGCCCTAGGGTCGTTTATGAAAGGGGGAGGAAGGAAATTCCTCCTTTCCTTCCCCACCGACCGCTATTCCCCGTTTTAGGGATCCTGATCTTATCCCTTCCGGATATGATACTATTCCCCACCGACCACTTTCTCCACTACCCACGTTCATGTGGGTCCCACATGCAGGTGGGCCCCACTCCGAAACCTTCTAGAACCTTCTCGGTACAATTCCGAAAAAACTCAAACTTTTTTCGGAACCCCAATAACAACTTTGCATATATGAATCTTTACATCCGGACTATTCCGGAGCTCCTCGTGACGTCCCAGATGTTGTGGAATGTAGTATTTCAAAAAAAAATCCTATGCACACGCAAGATACATCTAGGTGATGCATAGCAACGAGCGGGGAGAGTGTGTCCACGTACCCTCGTAGACCGAAAGCGGAAGCGTTTAGTAATGCAGTTGATGTAGTTGAACGTCTTCGCGTTCCAACCGATCCAAGTACCGAACGCACGGCACCTCCGCGATCCGCACACGTTCAGCTTGGTGACGTCCCTCGTACTCTTGATCCTGCTAAGGCCGAGGGAGAGTTTCGTTAGCACGACGACGTGATGATGGTGATGATGAAGTTACCGACGCAGGGCTTCGCTTAAGCACTACAACGATATGACCGAGGTGGAAATCTGTGGAGGGGGGCACCGCACACGGCTAAGATCAACTTTGATGTGTTCTAGGGTGCCCCCCTCCCCACGTATATAAAGGAGGGAGGGGGAGGCCGGCCGGCCCTCATAGGCGCGCTAAGGGGGGAGGAATCCTCCTCCTAGTAGGAGTAGGACTCCCCCCTTTCCTAGTCCTACTAGAAGAAGAAGGAAGGAGGGGGAAAGAGAAGGAAGGAGGGGGCACCACCCCTCCCCTAGTCCAATTCGAACTAGGTCCATGGGGGGGGGGGGGCGCGACCAGCCCTTGGCAGCCCCTCTCTCTCTCTCCCCTAGGCCCAATAAGCCCCATTACTTCTCCGGTGGTTCCGGTAACCCTTCCGGTACTCCGATATTTATCCGGTGACCCCCAGAACTATTCCGGTGTCCGAATATAGTCATCCAATACATCAATCTTTATGTCTCGACCATTTCAAGACTCCTTGTCATGTCCGTGATCATATCCGGGACTCCGAACTACCTTCGGTACATCAAAACACATAAACTCATAATACCGATTGTCATCGAGCGTTAAGCGTGCGGACCCACGGGTTCGAGAACTATGTAGACATGACCGAGACTCACTTCTGGTCAATAACCAATAGCGGAACCTGGATGCTCATATTGGTTCCTACATATTCTACGAAGATCTTTATCGATCAAACCGCATAACAACATACGTTGTTCCCTTTGTCATTGGTATGTTACTTTCCCGAGATTCGATCGCCGGTATCTCAATACCTAGTTCAATCT
This sequence comes from Aegilops umbellulata, assembly GCA_032464435.1. Classification (NCBI taxonomy): domain Eukaryota; kingdom Viridiplantae; phylum Streptophyta; class Magnoliopsida; order Poales; family Poaceae; genus Aegilops; species Aegilops umbellulata. The sequence goes on along the minus strand of CP136057.1, from coordinate 387,188,982 downwards.
CGTTACCAGCAAGTCTCTTTACACATTACATAATGCATCATCCCATAACTAACTCATTAGTCACATTGCTTGCAAGGCTTATAGTGATGTGCATTACCAAGAGGGCCCAGAGATACCTCTCCGACAATCGGAGTGACAAATCCTAATCTCGATCTATGCCAACCCAACAAACACCATCGGAGACACCTGTAGAGCATCTTTATAGTCACCCAGTTACGTTGTGACGTTTGATAGCACACTAAGTGTTCCTCCGGTATTCGGGAGTTGCATAATCTCATAGTCATAGGAACATGTATAAGTTATGAAGAAAGCAATATCAATAAACTAAACGATCATAGTGCTAAGCTAACGGATGGGTCAAGTCAATCACATCATTCTCTAATGATGTGATCCCGTTCATCAAATGACAACTCATGTCTATGGCTAGGAAACTTAACCATCTTTGATTAAAGAGCTAGTCAAGTAGAGGCATACTAGTGACACTTTGTTTGTCTATTATTCACACATGTACTAAGTTTCCGGTTAATACAATTCTAGAATGAATAACAAACATTTATCATGATATAAGGAAATATAAACAACAAATTTATTGTTGCCTCTAGGGCATATTTCCTTCAGTCTCCCACTTGCACTAGAGTCAATAATCTAGTTCACATCATCATGCGATTTCACACCAATAGTTCACATCTCCATGTGACTAATACCCAAAGGGTTTACTAGAGTCAATAATCTAGTTCACATCGCTATGTGATTAACACCCTAAGAGTGATCATGTTTTGCTTGTGAGAGAAGTTTAGTCAACGGGCCTGTCACATTCAGAGCCGTATGTATTTTGCAAATTTCTATGTCTATAATGCTCTGCACGGAGCTACTCTAGCTAATTGCTCCCACTTTCAATATGTATCCAGATTGGGACTTAGAGTCATCCGGATTAGTGTCAAAGCTTGCATTGGCGTAACTCTTTACGATGAATTTTTTATCACCTCCATAACCGAGAAATATCTCCTTATTTCACTAATGATAATTTTGACCGCTGTCCAGTGATCCACTCCTGGATCACTATTGTACCCTCTTGCCAAACTCATGGTGAGGTTCACAATAGGTCTGGTACATAGCATAGCATACTTCATAGAACCTATGACTGAGGCATAGGGAATGAACTTTCATTCTCTTTCTATTTTCTGTAGTGGTCGGGCATTGAGTCTGACTCAACTTCACACCTTGCAACACAGGCAATAACTCCTTCCTTGATTGTTCCATTTTGAAATACTTCAAGATCTTGTCAAGGTATGTACTCATTGAAAAAACTTATCAAGCATCTTGATCTATCTCTATATGTCTTGATGCTCAATATGTAAGCAGCTTCACCGATCTCTTTCTTTGAAAAAAATCCTTTCAAACACTCCTTTATGCTTTCCAGAAAATTCTACATTATTTCTGATCAACAATATGTCATTCACATATACTTATCAGAAAGGCTGTAGTGCTCCCACTCACTTTCTTGTAAATACAGGCTTCTCCGAAAGTCTGTATAAAACCATATTCTTTGATCAACTTATCAAAGCGTATATTCCAACCCGAGATGCTTGCACCAGTCCATAGATGGACCGCTGGAGCTTGCACATTTTGCTAGCACCTTTAGGATTGACAAAACCTTCTAGTTGCATCATATACAACTCTTCTTTAATAAATTCATTAAGGAATGCAGTTGTGTTATCCATTTGCCAGATTTCATAAAATGCGGCAATTGCTAACATGATTCAGACAGACTTCAAGCATCGATACGAGTGAGAAAATCTCATCGTAGTCAACACCTTGAACTTGTTGAAAACCTTTTTCGACAAGTCGAGCTTTGTAGAACGTAACACTAGTATCAGCGTCTGTCTTCCTCTTGAAGATCCATTTATTCTCAAAGGCTTGCCGGTCATCGGGCAAGTCTACCAAATTCCCAAAGTCCATACTTTGTTTGTATACATGGATCCCATCTCAGATTTCATGGCCTCAAGCCACTTCGTGGAATCTGGGCTCATCATCGCTTCCTCATAGTTTGTAGGTTCATCATGGTCTAGTAACATGACTTCCAGAAAAGATTATCGTACCACTCTAGTGCAGACCATACTCTAGTTGACGTACGAGGTTCGGTAGTAACTTGATCTGAAGTTTCATGATCATCATCATTAGCTTCCTCACTAATTGGTGTAGGAATCACTGGAACTGATTTCTGTGATGAACTACTTTCCAATTCGGGAGAAGGTACAATTACCTCATCAAGTTCTACATTTCTACCACTCACTTCTTTTGAGAGAAACTCCTTCTCTAGAAATGGTCCACTCTTAGCAACAAAGATCTTGCCTTTGGATCTGTGATAGAAGGTGTACCCAACAATTTCTTTTGGGTATCCTATGAAGACGCACTTCTCTAATTTGGGTTTGAGCTTATCAGGTTGAAACTTTTTCACATAAGCATCGTGACCCCAAATTTTAAGAAAGGACAACTTAGGTTTGTTGCTAAACCACAGTTCATACGGTGTCGTCTCAATGGATTTTTAGACAATGCCCTATTTAACGTGAATGCATCTGTCTCTAATGCATAACCCGAAAACGATAGTGGTAATTCGGTAAGAGACATCATAGATTGCACCATATCTAATAAAGTACGTTTATGACGTTCGGACACACCATTACGCTGCGGTGTTCCAGGTGGCATGAGTTGCGAAACTATTCCGCATTGTTTCAAATGAAGACCAAACTCGTAACTCAAATATTCTTCTCCTCGATTAGATCGTAGAAACTTTATTTTCTTGTCACGTTGATTTTCCACTTCACTCTAAAATTCTTTGAACTTTTCAAATGTTTCAGACTTATGTTTCATCAAGTAGATATAACTATATCTGCTCATATCATCTGTGAAGGTCAGAAAATAACGATACCCGCCGCGAGCCTCAACACTCATCGGACCTCACACATCAGTATGCATTATATCCAATAAGTCAGTTGCTCGCTCCATTGTTCCGGAGAACGGAGTCTTAGTCATCTTGCCGATGAGGCATGGTTTGCAAGCATCAAGTGATTCATAATCAAGTGACTCCAAAAGCCCATCAGCATGGAGTTTCTTCATGAGCTTTACACCAATATGACCTAAACGGCAGTGCCACAAATAAGTTGCACTATCATTATTAACTTCACATGCTTTGGCATCAATATTATGTGTATCACTGTGATCGAGATTCAGTAAACCATTTACATTGGATGTAAGACCATAGAAGGTTTTATTCATGTACAAAGAAAAACAGTTATTATTTGATTTAAATGAATAACCGTATTGCAATAAACATGATCCAATCATATTTATGCTTAACGCAAACACCAAATAACATTTATTTAGTTCCAATACTAATCCCGAAGGAAAAGGGACTGTGCGATGGTGATCTTATCAACCTTGTTATCGTTTCCAACACACATCATCACCTCGCCCTTAACTAGTCTCTATTTATTTTGGAACCCCCGTTTTGAGTTACTACTCTTAGCAACTGAACCAGTATCAAATACCGAGGGGTTTCTATAAACACTAGTAAAGTATACATCAATAACATGTATATCAAATATACCTTTGTTCACTTTGCCATCCTTCTTATCTGCCAAGTATCTAGGGCAGTTCTACTTCCAGTGACCATTTCCTTTGCAGTAGAAGCACTCAGTTTCAGGCTTGAGTCTAGCTTTGGGATTCTTCATGGGAGTGGAAACTTACTTGCCATTCTTCTTGAAGTTCCCTTTCTTTCCCTTTCCCTTTTACTTGAAACTAGTGGTCTTGTCAACCATCAACACTTGATGCTTTTCTTGATTTCTACCTTCGCCGATTTCAGCATCGCGAAGAGCTCGGGAATCGTTTTACGTCATCCCTTGCATATTATAGTTCATCACTAAGTTCTAGTAACTTGGTGATAGTGACTACAGAACTCCGTCAATCCCTATCTTATCTGGAAGATTAACTCCCACTTGATTCAAGCAATTGTAGTACCCAGACAATCTGAGCACATGCGCACTGGTTTACCCATTCTTCTCCATCTTGTAGGGAAAGTACTGTCAGAGGTCTCATACCTCTCGACACGGGCCTGAGTTTGAAATACTAATTTCAACTCTTGGAACATCTTATATGCTCCGTGGCGTTCAAAATGTTTTTGAAGTCCCGGTTCTAAGCCGTAAATCATGGCGCATTAAACTATCAAGTAGTTATCATACCGAGCTTGCCAAACGTTCATAACGTCTACATTTGCTCCTGCAATAGGTCCGTCACTTAGTGGTGCATGAAGGACATAATTCTTCTATGCAACAATGAGGATAATCCTTAGATCACGGACCTAGTCCTCATCATTGCTACTATCATCTTTCAACATAGTTTTTCTCTAGTAACATATCAAAAATAACGAGGTGCTACATCGCGAGCTATTGATCTACAACATAGTTATGCAAATACTACCAGGACTAAGTTCATGATAAATTAAAGTTCAATTAATCATGTTACTTAAGAACTCCCACTTAGATAGACATCTCTCTAATCATCTAAGTGATCACGTGACCCAAATCAACTAAACCATGTCCGATCGTCACGTGAGATGGAGTAGTTTACAACGGTGGACATCACTATGTTGATCATATCTATCATATGATTCACGCTCGACCTTTTGGTCTTAGTGTTCCGAGGCCATATCTGCATATGCTAGGCTCTCCAAGTTTAACCCGAGTATTCTGCGTGTGCAAAACTGACTTGCACCCGTTGTATGTGAACGTAGAGCTTATCACACCCGATCATCACGTGGTGTCTCAGCACGATGAACTGTAGCAATTGTGCATACTCTGGGAGAACACTTATACCTTGAAATTTAGTGACATATCATCTTATAATGCTACCACCATACTAAGCAAAATAAGATGCATAAAGGATAAACATCACATGCAATCAATATAAGTGATATGATATGGCCATCATCATCTTGTGCCTTTGATCTCCATCTCCAAAGCACTGTCATGATCACCATCGTCACCGGCTTGACACATTGATCTCCATCGAAGCATCATTGTTGTCTCGCCAACTATTGCTTCTACGACCATTGCTACCACTTAGTGATAAAGTACGGTACCCAAGAGGCTAGAAAATTGCGGAAAGGTAAGTGTGAGTATAATCCATGGACTCACATTAGTCTTAAAGAACTCATATACTTATTGCAAAAATTTATTAGGCCTTGCAGCAAAGTACTACTACGCATGCTCCTAGGGGAACGGTTGGTAGGAGTTAACCATCGCGCGATCCCGACCGCCACACAAAGGAAGACAATCAATAAATACCTCATGCTCCGACTTCGTTACATAACAGTTCACCATACGTGCATGCTACGGGAATCACAAACTCCAACATATGTATTTTTCAATTCCACAATTACTCAACTAGCACAACTATGATATTACCACCTTTATATCTCAAAACAATTATCAAGCATCAAATTTCTCATGATATTAATTAAAGCAAATTGCCATGCTATTTTAAGATCCTCAAAAATAATATAAGTGAAGCATAAGAGATCAATAGTTTCTATAAAACAATTCCACCACCGTGCTCTAAAAGATATAAGTGAAGCACTAGAGCAAAACTATATAACTCAAAAGATATAAGTAAAGCACATAGAGTATTCTAATAAATTCTGAATCAAGTGTGACTCTCTCAAAAGGTGTGTACAGCAAGGATGATTGTGGTAAACTAACAAATAAAGACTCAAATAATACAAGACGCTCCAACCAAAACACATATCATGTGGTGAATAAAAATATAGCTCCAAGTAAAGTTACCGATGGAAGTAGACAAAAGAGGGGATGCCTTTCGGGGCATCCCCAAGCTTTGGCTTTTAGGTGTCCTTGGATTATCTTGGGGTGCCATGGGCATCCCCAAGATTAGGCTCTTTCCACTCCTTGTTCCATAATCCATCAAATCTTTCACCCAAAACTTGAAAACATCACAACACAAAACTCAGCAGAAAATCTCGTAAGCTCCGTTAGCGAAAGAAAACAAAAGACCACTTCAAGGTACTGTAATGAACTCATTCTTTATTTATATTGGTGTTAAACATACTATATTCCAACTTCTCTGTGGTTTATAAACTGTTTTACTAGCCATGGATTCATCAAAATAAGCAAACAACACACGAAAAACAGAATCTGTCAAAAAACAGAACAGTCTGTAGTAATCTGTAACTAACGCAAACTTTTGGAACTCCAAAAATTCAGCCAAAATAGTACGACCTAGAAAATTTGTTTATTGATTAGAAGCAATTGGAATCAATATTGTATCACGTTCTGGTGATTCTTAACAATTATTTTTGTGAACAGAAAGTTTCTAGAATTTACAGCAAGATCAAATAACTATCATCCAAGAATATCCTATAGGTTAAACTTGGCACAAACACTAATCAAAACATAAAAAGACATCTAAACAGAGGCTAGATCAAATATTTATTCCTAAACAGAAGCAAAAAGCAAAAAAACTAAAAAATAAAATTGGGTTGCCTCCCAACAAGCGCTATCGTTTAACGCCCCTAGGTAGGCATAATAGCAAGGATAGATCTAGGTATTGCCATATTTGGTATGCAATCCATAAGTGGCTCCCATAATAGATTCATAAGGTAATTTAATTTTCTTTCTAGGGAAGTGTTCCATGCCCTTCCTTAACGGAAATTGGAATCTAATATTCCCTTCCTTCATATCAATAATTGCACCAATCGTTCTAAGGGAAGATCTACCAAGAATAATAGGACATGTAGGATTGCAATCTATATCAAGAACAATAAAATCTACGGGCACATAGTTCCTATTTGCAACAATAAGAACATCATTAATTCTTCCCATAGGTTTCTTAATAGTGGAATCCGCAAGGTGCAAGTTTAAAGAGCAATCATCAAATTCACGGAAACCTAGCAAATCGCATAAAGTTTTTGGAATCATGGAAACACTAGCACACAAATTACACAAAGCATAGCATTCATGATCTTTAATTTTAATTTTAATAGTAGGTTCCCACTCATCATAAAGTTTTCTAGGGATAGAAACTTCCAACTCAAGTTTTTCTTCATAAGATTGCATCAAAGCATCAACGATATGTTTAGTAAAAGCTTTATGTTGACTATAAGCATGTGGAGAATTTAGCACGGATTGCAACAAGGAAATACAATATATCAAAGAGCAATTATCATAATTAAATTCCTTGAAATCCAAAACAGTGGGTTCATTAATATCTAGAGTTTTGATCTCTTCATTCCCGCTTTTATCAATTTTAGCATCAAGATCTAAAAACTCCGAATTTTTGGAACACCTTTAAGGTAAAGGTGGATCATATTCAGTCCTATCATTATCAAGATTCATATTGCAAAACAAAGATTTAATAGGGGACACATCAATAACTTTTAGATCTTCATCTTTATTTTCATAGAAATTAGAAGAACACGCTTTCACAAAGCAATCTTTCTTAGCACGCATCCTAGCGGTTCTTTCTTTGCACTCATCAATGGAAATTCTCATGGCTTTGAGAGACTCATTGATATCATGCTTAGGTGGAATAGATCTAAGTTTGAAAGAATCAACATCAAGAGAAATACTATCAATGTTCCTAGCCAATTCATCAATCTTAGGCACCTTTTCTTCAAGCAAAGCATTGAAATTCTTTTGCGAATTCATAAATTCTTTAACACACTAGTCTCAAATTCAGAAGGTATCTTATTAAAATTTCCATAAGAATTGTTGTAGGGATTACCATAATTATTACAGGAATTACAAGGATACGGCCTAGGATTAAAGTTTCCTCTATACGCGTTGTTGCCAAAATTATTCCTACCAACAAAATTCACATCCATAGAATCATTATTATTCTCAATCAAAGTAGACAAAGGCATATCATTAGGATCAGAAGAAACACTTTTAGTAGCAAATAATTTCAAAAGTTCATCCATCTTTCTACTCAAAACATTAATTTCTTCTATCGCATGCACTTTTCTATTAGTGGATCTTTCGGTGTGCCATTGAGAATAATTAACCATAATATTATCTAGGAGTTTAGTAGCTTCTCCTAAAGTGATTTCCATAAAAGTGCCTCCCCCGGATGAATCTAAAAGATTTCTAGAAGCAAAATTCAACCTGGCATAATTTTTTTGTATAATCATCCACAAATTCAAACCATGTGTCGCGCAATTACGTGTCATTAATTTCATCCTCTCCCAAGCTTGTGCAACATGTTCACGATCAAGTTGCTTAAAATTCATAATATCGTTTCTAAGAGAGATGATCTTAGCGGGAGGAAAATACTGTCACTGGGAAAGGACACCGCAAGATTGAACCCAAAGCTAAGCACTTCTCCCATTGAGGGAGTCCTGGATTAGGGGGTGTTCGGATAGCCGAACTATATCTTCAGCCGGACTCCAGGACTATGAAGATACAAGATTGAAGACTTCGTCCTGTGTCCGGAAGGTTCTTTCCTTGGCGTGGAAGGCAAGCTATGCGTGCGAATATTCAAGATCTCCTACCAATGTAACCGACTCTGGGTAACCCTAACCCTATCGGGTGCCTATATAAACCGGAGGCTTGTAGTCCGTAGGACGAACACATCATAACCATCATCATACCCATAGGCTAGCTTCTAGGGTTTAGCCTACTTGATCTCGTGGTAGATCTACTCTTGTACTACCCATATCATCAATATTAATCTAGCAGGAGTAGGGTTTTACCTCCATCGAGAGGGCCCGAACCTGGGTAAAATAAAGTGTCCCTTGTCTCTTGTTACCATCCGACCTTGACGCACAGATCGGGACCCCCTACCCGAGATCCGCCGGTTTTGACACCGACATTGGTGCTTTCATTGAGAGTTCCTCTGTGTCGTCGCCTTTAGGCCCGATGGCTCCTTTGATCATCAACAACGATGAGGTCCAGGGTGAGACTTTTCTCCCCGGACATATCTTCATCTTCGGCGGCTTCGCTCTGCAGGCCAACTCGCTTGGTCATCTGGAGCAGATCGAGAGCTACGCCCCTGGCCATCAAGTCAGGTTTGGAAGCCTAAACTACACAGCAGATATCCGCGGAGACTTGATCTTCGACGGATTCGAGCCACAGCCAAGCGCGCCGCACTATCTCGAGGGGCATGATATAGCTCTCCCTCCGAACAGTGTCCTGGAGGCCGCATACGCTCCGGCCCCGATCCTCGATTCGGAGCCCGCTGCGTTCTTTGAAGATGAACGGTTGGACGTCACCTCGGGGGCTGCGATCTTAAAGGCCATTGAGCCGAACGCAAGCCCCGCGCTCCGCATGGCCTGTGACTCCAAGGAGCCGGACTCTTCTCCGAACTTTGGGTCGTCCGTGCCCCCGCCGATCGAATCAGATTGGGTGCCTGTAATGGAGTTCACCGCCGTGGACATCTTTCAGTATTCACCTTTTGGTGATATTCTGAATTCTCTCAAGTCTCTCTCTTTGTCAGGAGAGCCCGGGCCGAACTATGGCCTGCGAGGTTGGGATTCGGACGACAAAGAAATTCAAAGCCCACCCACCGCCCACTTAATAGCCACTATCGATGATATATCCGACATGCTCGACTTCGGCTCCGAAGACTTCGATGGTATGGATGACGAAGGAGGAGACGAGCAAGAACCCGCACCCGTAGGGCGCTGGACCGCCACCTCGTCATACGACATATACATGGTGGATGCTCCAAAAGATGGAGATGTCGATGGAACAGCGGAGGATGGCACTTCGAAAAAGCCTCCAAAACGCCGACGTCAGCGGCGCCGCTCCAAATCCCGCCACAGCAGAAACGGTGATTCCGGCACGGGAGATAATACTACCCCGGACAGCGCCGAAGAACACCGAAACCAGCAGGATTCGGCACAGGAAGATGGAGAAGACCGCCCTCATGAGAGAGCGGCAGAGCGAGAGGTCGAGGATGATAATTACATGCCTCCCTCCGAAGACGAGGCAAGCCTCGGCGACGATGAATTCATCGTACCATCAGACCCCGCCGAACAAAAGCGCTTTCAACGCAGGCTTTTAGCCACGGCGAACAGCCTAAAGAAAAAGCAGCAACAGTTTAGAGCTGATCAAGATTTACTAGCTGACAGATGGACTGAAGTCCTTGCGGCCGAAGAGCACGAGCTCAGACGCCCCTCCAAAAACTATCCTAAGCGCAGGCCGCTACCCCAATCAGAGGAGGAAGCCCAAGACATGGCAGATCGGCCACCTCGCGGCCGCGACAGAGAAGCCTGTCGAACATCCAAACAAGCCATGCCCCGCAGCCGCTTTACCAAGGCACGGGAACACGAACCAGACCTGTGAGACGTCCTGGAGGACAAAGCAAGGCAAACAAGATCGATCTATGGATCGCGCGGACGCCCGACGGCACGTGATAGTTTTCACTCCGGACACAATAAATCCAGCCGGGCCAAACACAACAGGCACAGCTCCTCCGAACTGCGTCGAGACATAGCCCAGTACAGGGGCGCCGCACACCCACTATGCTTCACAGACGAAGTAATGGATCATAGAATCCCAGAGGGTTTTAAACCCGTCAACATCGAGTCGTCCGATGGTACGACAGATCCGGCAGTATGGATTGAGGACTATCTCCTCCACATCCACATGGCACGTGGCGATGATTTGCACGCCATCAAATATTTACCCCTTAAGCTTAAGGGACCAGCCCGACACTGGCTTAACAGCCTCCCCGCAGATTCGATCGGCTCTTGGGAGGACCTAGAGGCCGCATTCCTCGACAACTTCCAGGGGACCTACGTACGGCCACCGGACGCCGACGACCTAAGCCACATAATCCAGCAGCCAGAAGAATCGGCCAGGCAATTCTGGACACGGTTCCTAACAAAGAAAAATCAGATAGTCGATTGTCCGGATGCAGAGGCCTTAGCAGCCTTCAAGCATAACATCCGTGACGAGTGGCTTGCCCGGCACCTGGGACAGGAAAAGCCGAAATCCATGGCAGCCCTCACGACACTCATGACCCGCTTTTGCGCGGGCGAAGATAGCTGGCTAGCTCGCAGCAACAACTTATCGAAGAAGCAAGATAATTCAGATACCTAGGACAAAAGTGGCAGGTTGCGACGGAATAAACAGAAACGCCGCGTCAGCAGCGACAGCAATGAAGATACGGCAGTAAACGCCGGATTCAGAGGCCATAAATCCGGTCAGCGGAAAAAGCCATTCAAAAAGAATACCTAGGGCCCGTCCAGTTTGGACCGAATACTCGACCACTCGTGCCAGATTCACGGCACCCCCGAAAGGCCAGCCAATCACACCAACAGGGATTGTTGGGTGTTCAAGCAGGCAGGCAAGTTAAGAGCCGAAAACAAAAACAAGGGGCTAGACAGCGATGACGAAGAGGAGCCCAGGCCGCCGAACAACAACGGACAGAAGGGGTTTCCCCCACAAGTGTGGATGGTGAACATGATATACGCGACTCATATTCCCAAGCGGGAGAGGAAGCGTGCGCTACGGGACGTATACGCGATGGAGCCAGTCGCCCCAAAGTTCAACCCATGGTCCTCTTGCCCGATCACCTTCGATCGAAGGGACCACCCCACTAGCATCCGTCACGGCGGTTTCGCCGCATTGGTTCTTGACCCAATCGTTGACGGATTTCACCTTAGAAGAGTCCTCATGGACGGCGGCAGTAGCCTGAACCTGCTCTACTAAGATACAGTGCGGAAAATGGGCATAGATCCATCAAGGATCAAGCCCACAAGGACGACCTTTAAAGGCGTCATCCCAGGTGTAGAGGCCAATTGCATAGGCTCCATAACACTTGATGTGGTCTTCGGATCTCCGGACAACTTCCGAAGCGAAGAGTTAATCTTCGACATAGTTCCGTTCCGCAGTGGCTATCATGCTCTGCTTGGACGAACCGCATTCGCTAAATTCAATGCGGTGCCGCACTACGCATATCTCAAGCTCAAGATGCCAGGCCCTCGAGGTGTAATCACGGTCAGCGGAAACACCGAACGCTCCATCCGTACGGAGGAACACACGGCGGCCCTCGCAGCAGAGGTACAAAGCAGCCTGTTAAGGCAGCTCTCGAGTCCGGCCGCTACAAAGTAGGACAAAGCAAAACGCGCCCGGAGTAACCCGCAGCAAGACCGACTGGCGCGTTCAGAGCACGCGTAGCAATACGGCCCCAACCCCAGCCATCGCTACATAGCGGAGCTAGTACCTCGAGTACACAATTACGCCCTTACAATTCCATGGGCATAGGGGAAGGGTCAGATAAAATGACATGCCAACAATACGGCGTCAAACATACTAGGGGCTGCCGGATTCTTCTTTTCTTTCAGGACTCCATACTCTGGATACAGTGTTCGGCCTCGCTGCCGCACAGACGATACAGGACCCAGGAAAGCAGACAAAACAACGCCGCATCATGGAACTCTCAGGTGGTCTCTATTTCGAGCGATATATCTGTTTTTAAATTCCGCGGCCTGCGCCTGGTCAGGACATGTTAAATAGTCTAAATTTTTTTCGCACTACTTGTATCGTCCGGCTTGAATAAACAACCTCCTCATAAATAATGCATAGCTTTTCGTCTATTTTTTGCATTATCTTCTTTTAATATACATATGTTTACTCAAATAACATGATCGCACCCGTACACCATGGTACGGCAGACCATGCCAGGGGCTTTATTACCCTTCTATCTGGTGTGAGAAGTCCGTCCACTTTCACAAGTGCGGCACCCCGAACTTATAGCATTATATGCATCGGCTCCGAGTCATGATTTTGGTCATATGTTGGGTTTGCCCGGCTCCTATGTTTTGGTGCCTTACGTTCCGCTCTGTCGGCTAAGGTAGCACTAGGAGAACCACTGCGATTGTGCCCCAGATCAGGTGGGTGAGCACCTCAGTGGAGAAAGCTAAAACAGACTGTCATGATAAGGCGCGAGACCGGTCGCTGTTCGAGAGGTTTTTCGAGTCCCTAAAGGCTTATGCCGCTTCGAGCGGAGAGCTGGTTAAGTCCGGCTAAAGGCGTGGATAGTGCCCCGAATTCGGCCTTCCGAACTAGGGGCTTCGCCGAAATTTAAAATTATAATGTTCTATGGCTAAGTGAGAGTGTTCAAGCATTATAGTCCAATTGCCTGGTTCGCTGTGCTGAGCGCCTCCCTCGAAGGACCCAACTATGGGAACAAGAGCCCTCAGGTTTATCCCGAACACCCCAGCACTAGTTGCATGGGGGCAGAAGCCGACGACTCGCCATCTCTCAGTTATTGATAAACGGCCGCACAGAAAATAATATTTTAAATTCAGAAAACATTGCTTAAGCGCATATGAACAAGTTTTCAGCGCACAGGATACAAACGAGCGAGTTCATTGAAATATTACATCTTCGGCACACTCATCCGCGACAAGGCGAGCTCCAGCGAGAACTTCCTTGTAGTAGTTCTCGGGCTTGCGATGCTCCTTCCCCTGCGGCGGCCCGTCCTTAACCAGCTTCTCTCCGTCCAGCTTGCCCCAGTGTACCCTTGCACGGGCAAGGGCCCTCCTGGCACCTTCTATGCAGATGGAGCGCTTGATGACCTCAAACCGTGGACAGGCCTCCACCAGCCACCGCACCAGCCCGAAGTAGCTCCCAGGCAGGGCCTCTCCAGGCCACAGCCGAACTAGTAAGCCCTTCATGGCCTGTTCGGCCGCCTTGTGGAGCTCGGCCAGCTGCTTCAGCTGATCGCTTAAGGGCACAGGGTGTCCGGCCTCAGAATACTGAGACCAGAACACACTCTCCGTCGAGCTGTCCTCTTCAGCTCGGTAGAATGTGGCGGCGTCGGATGCGCTGCGGGGAAGATCGAAGAACGCCCCTGGAGAACTCCAGATTCGGGTAAGTAATAGGTATTTCACCTTTATATTCCTACTTTGCATTAAGAATGCCTTACCCGCTACTATCTTTTTCACATCCTCCAACTCTTGGAGGGCCTTTTGGGCTTCGGCCTTGGCACTCTTGGTGGTCTCAACAGCCGACGCGAGCTCGGATGCTTGCATTTTTGCCTCAAGCTCCAAACCCTCATGTTTCTTCATGAGAGCTTGCAGCTCTTGCTGCACCGCGCCGACTTGGACCCCAAGCTTTTCTCGCTTGGCGCGATCCTCGACCGCTTTCTTCTCGGCCTCAGCTAGCGCCTGCTTCAGGGTTGCCACCTCGGTTGTGGCCCCTACAATAAGTAGTACAATCCTGTTATTTCTTTTTGCAATCAAGCCTCTCTATAGGCACCTTTTTTTTCTAAGGGGTATTTCTTACCTTCCTTTTCCAAGAGCTGCCTTTTGGCAAGGCCGAGCTCTTGCTCGGACCGCTCGAGGTCCTTTTTCAGGACTTCCACCTGCGCAGTCAGTGCGGCGGTGGACAGCAGGGAAGCCTGCATACGCATATTAGACTTTTTATTAGACTCCTGCGAAAATTGTTGGATCCTCTATTCGGCTTTTCTTTCCGAACACCGAACAGAGCATCAGGGGCTACTGTCTATGCGGTAATGAATTTAGCATATTTTTTGCTTACCTGGAAGCCTGTTAGAAGGCTAGCGCAAGCTTCATTCAGTCCGCTCTTGGCGGACTGAACCCTTTGGACCACCGCACTCATAACAGTACGGTGCTCCTCGTCGATGGTGGCGCCTTCAAGCGCCTCCAACAGACTATCCGGCGCCTCTGGTTGGACAGAGGTCGCCGGCTCAGACGGCTTACTCCTCTTGGAAGGAGTTCGCCCACCGTGAGCCAGGACGGTTGAGTCCCGCGCGGTGTCCGGCACAAAGCCGGACTGGGAGCCCTGGGGGGTTTCATCCCCTTTACTCCTGGGGTCCTGAGGATTGCCTTGCGGCTCCTCCAGGACCACCTCCTCCTGCCCTGTTCGGCGGGACGCCGCTTCGGCGTCGTCCGCCCCGCCGGGGGAGACTGCGGGCGGGACAGAGTTCATGTCCGACGAATCCAGGGAGCCGCTCGATGAATCATCGAGTGCGGCTCGGGGCGGGCTGCGCAAATAGCATTCGACATTAGGGTAAGCCGCGCACTTGAAGATACTATGAGTCATTCTGGTATGTGAATACTTACGATGTCGCCGGACGCTTGGTTCTGTCCGGCCACTCCTTTCCGCCCCCTTCGGCGTTGGGGGAGTAGTCCGGCGGAGGGGTCTTCCTTTTCCTCGACCCCTCAGCCTCCCCTGTTGGGGCGGCCTTCTTCTTTTTCGCTCCCCTTGCCGGAGGGGGAGAGCTTCCTTGTTCCTCCTCCTCGTTTTCACGAGAGGAGGGCGTCGCAGACTCGCCAGATGACGAGCTCGACACCACCACATTGCGGGCACTCTTTCGAGTCCCGGTGGTCTTCTTCTTCTTTACCTTCTTCTCCGGCACCACATAGGGCGCCGGAGCCAGCAGCTTCTCTAAGAGAGCTGGGGCTGGGTCTTCGGGCAGAGGAGCCGGACAGTTGATTGGTCCAGCTATCTTCAGCCACGCCTGTCAAAGGCAAAGGGAGTTTTTAGATCCCACATAGAGTTAATCTATGTAGAAAAGCTTAAACGAACCTGTGAAAGGTATAAATAGCCTACCTCGCCAGCGTTGCGCTGCGAGCTGTATCCGCGGTCCTCGGAAGCGGATGTGGGGCACTCGGCGCCTTTGGTTAGCACCTTCCAGACGTCTTCATACGTCGTGTCGAAGAGCCTATTGAGGGTTTGGTGCTGCGCCGGGTCGAATTCCCACAAAGTGAACTCCCGTTCTTGGCACGGGAGGATCCGGCGAACGAACATGACCTGGATGATGTTGACATGCCGGATGGGCTTGTTCATCAGGGGCCGGATGCAAGTTTCCAGTCCGGTCACTTCTTCTTCGTTGCCCCACGATAGGCCCGTCTCTTTCCAGGACATGAGCCGCGTGGGGGGTCCGGATCGGAACTCAGGGGCCGCGACCCATTTCGATTCGCGTGGCTCGGTGATGTAAAACCACCCTGCCTGCCACCCCTTTAAGGACTCCACAAAAGAGCCATCGAACCAGAGTGCGTTGGCCATTTTGCCGGCCATAGCACCTCCGCACTCCGCCTGGGTGCCGGACACCACCTTGGGCTTGACGTTGAAGGTCTGGAGCCAGAGGCCGAAGTGGGGGCGGATGCGGAGAAAGGCCTCACACACGATGATAAACGCCGAGATATTGAGGATAAAGTTCGGGGCCAGATCGTGGAAGTCCAGGCCGTAGTAGAACATGAGCCCCCGGACAAAAGGGTGAAGTGGAAAACCCAGTCCGCGGAGGAAATGGGGGAGAAAAACTACCCTCTCATGGGGCCTTGGGGTGGGAAGAAGCTGCCCCGCCTCGGGAAGCCGGTGCGGGATGTCCTTGGACAGATATCCGGCCTTCCTAAGCTTTTTGATTTGACCCTCCGTAACGGAGGAAGCCATCCACTTGCCACCCGCTCCGGACATCGCTGGAGCAGGTTGGGGAAGAAAGAGCGAACTTGGGCGTTGGAGCTTGAGTGCGCAGGAGATGGATGGGCAAAGGAGGAAGAAGGCATAGGTGAAAGAGGTGGATCTTTATCCCCTTATATAGGCTGATGCCGTTATGCGTCCCCACCTACCTAATAAAACTCGCTTGCCGCTCACACACCGTGGTAAATGGCGTGTTTGGGTTACCCACGTCCGCATTAATGAGAATCTCGTTAAAAGGGGCACACGATCTCTGCTTCGACAAGACGTGCCAAGGAAACCGCCTCGTTGAACGTGCTGCGGTGGAACAACAAAAAATAATCCATACAGAAGGCTTGGTCGCAGTGTTATGACGCACTGCGGAATACGTCAGCAGATTTGATTTGTGTTTGTATTATTCCCTATATGGCAATACGTGGAAACTTGTTTTGCAGAGCCGGACACTATTTTTTGGTGTTTATTATCTTCTTGAAGAATTTGGAGGAGGAACCCGCCTTGCAATGCCGAAGACAATTTGCGCGCCAGACTCGTCGTCATTGAAGCCTGGTTCAGGGGCTACTGAGGGAGTCCTGGATTAGGGGGTGTTCGGATAGCCGAACTATATCTTCAGCCGGACTCCAGGACTATGAAGATACAAGATTGAAGACTTCGTCCCGTGTCCGGAAGGTTCTTTCCTTGGCGTGGAAGGCAAGCTAGGCGTGCCGATATTCAAGATCTCCTACCAATGTAACCGACTCTGGGTAACCCTAACCCTATCCGGTGCCTATATAAACCGGAGGGTTGTAGTCCGTAGGACGAACACATCATAACCATCATCATACCCATAGGCTAGCTTCTAGGGTTTAGCCTCCTTGATCTCGTGGTAGATCTACTCTTGTACTACCCATATCATCAATATTAATCTAGCGGGAGTAGGGTTTTACCTCCATCGAGAGGGCCCGAACCTGGGTAAAATAAAGTGTCCCTTGTCTCCTGTTACCATCCGACCTTGACGCACAGATCGGGACCCCCTACCCGAGATCCGCCGGTTTTGACACCGACACCCATTGCAAGAAAGATCAATCTAGTAGGCCAAACCAAACTGATAATTCGAAGAGCCTTGCCAAGATACCAATCATGCATAAAAGAATTCAGAAGATTCAAATATTCTTCATAGATAAACTTGATCATAAACCCATGATTCATCGATCTCAACAAACACACCGCAAAAGAAGATTACATCGAATAGATCTCCATAAGAGAGGGGGGAGAACATTGTTTTGAGATCCAAAAAGAGAGAAGAAGCCATCTAGCTAATAACTATGGACCCAAAGGTCTGAGGTAAACTACTCACACATCATCGGAGAGGCTATGGTGTTGATGTCGAAGCCCTCCGTGATTGATGCGCCCTCCGGCGGAGCTCTGGAAAAGGCCCCAAGATGGGATCTCACGGGTACAGAAGGTTGCAGCGGTGGAAATAGGTTTTTGGCTCCGTATCTGGTAGTTTGGGGGTACATAGGTATATATAGGAGGAAGAAGTACGTCGGTGGAGCAACATGGGGCCCACGAGGATGGAGGGCACGCCTGGGGGGTGGTAGGCGTGCCCCCCTACCTCGTTCCCTCCTGGTTGATGTCTTGACGTAGGGTCCAAGTCCTCTGGATCACGTTCGTTCCCAAAATCACGTTCCCGAAGGTTTCATTCCGTTTGGACTCCGTTTGATATTCTTTTTCTGCGAAACTCTGAAATTGGCAAAAAACAACAATTCTGGGCCGGGCCTACGGTTAATAGGTTAGTCCCAAAAATAATATAAAAGTGTATAATAATGCCCATTAATGTCCAAAACAGAATATAATATAGCATGGAACAATAAAAAATTATAGATACGTTGGAGACGTTTCACGTATGTTGTTATGCGGTTTGACCGATAAAGATCTTCGTAGAATATGTAGGAGCCAATATGAGCATCCAGGTTCCGCTATTGGTTATTGACCGAAGACGTTTCTCGGTCATGTCTACATAGTTCTCGAACCCGTAGGGTCCGCACGCTTAACGTTCGGTGACGATCGGTACTATGAGTTTATGTGTTTTGATGTACCGAAGGTAGTTACGAGTCCCGGATGAGATCGGGGACATGACGAGGAGTCTCGAAATGGTTGAGACGTAAAGATCAATATATCGGACGACTATATTCGGACATCGGAATGGTTCCGAGTGATTCGGGTGTTTTTCAGAGTACCGGAGAGTTACGGGAATTCGTCGGGGAGTATATGGGCCTTATTGAGCTTTAAGGGAAAGAGAGAGGGGAGGCTGCACGCCCCCCAATGCTTAGTCTGAATTGGACTAGGGGGAGGGGCGGTGCCCCCTCCTTCCTTCTCTTCTCTTTTCCCTTTCCTTCTCTCATACTCCTACTACTTGGAAGGGCTCCTAGTTCTACTAGGAAAGGGGGAATCCTACTCCCGGTGGGAGTAGGACTCCCCTAGGGCGCGCCATAGAGAGGGCCGGCCCTCCCCCTCCTCCACTCCTTTATATACGGGGAGGGGGGCACCCCTTGGAGACACAACAATTGATCTCTTGGATCTCTTAGCCGTGTGCGGTGCCCCCTCCACCATAATCCACCTCGATAATATCGTAGCGGTGCTTAGGCGAAGCCCTGCGTCGGTAGAATATCATCATCGTGACCACACCGTCATGCTGACGGAACTCTCCCTCAAAGCTCGGCCGGATCGGAGTTCGAGGGACGTCATCGAGTTGAATGTGTGCAGAACTCGGAGGTGCCGTGGGTTCGGTACTTGATCGGTCGATCGTGAAGATGTACGACTACATCAACCGCGTTGTGCTAACGCTTCCGCTTTCGGTCTACGAGGGTACGTGGACACACTCTCCCCTCTCGTTGCTATGCATCACCATGATCCTGCGTGTGCTTAGGATTTTTTTTGAAATTACTACGTTCCCCAACAATCTCTACTTAAACATGGTGCTCAATGCTATATATTATTTCCCAATGATGTATGGCTATCCTATGATGTTTGAGTAGATCCGTTTTGTCCTATGGGTTAATTGATGATCGTGATTGGTTTGAGTTGCATGTTTTATTATTGGTGCTGTCCTATGGTGCTCTCCGTGTCACTACTAGGAAAAGGGCTATAGATGGGATGGATACTAATGGTGCACTGTACATGTGGTGCGCCATTACTAAATACTAATGACGCACCATGTGTTGGTGCGCCATTGTGTGCAAATACTAATGGCGCACCGTTGGAGTGATGCGCCATTACTAACTTGACATAGTAATGGCGCACCACACCCACCGTGCGCCATTAGTAGTTTTGAAAAAATAAATAAAATAAATAAAATTTTTTACTAGTAATGGCGCACCTGTGGACAGTGCGCCATTACTAGTTAAACTAGTAATGGCGCACTGTCCACAGGTGCGCCATTACTAAGTTTTTTTCAAAAAATAATTCATTTTTTTCTTTTTTTTCTTTTCAAAACTAGTAATGGCGCACCACCCCACGGTGCGCCATTACTAACTTGGCCCAAAAGTTCCCGAATGCACCCCCCGTGGACCGCCTTTTCAGTTTAAAAAAATAAAAGAAAATGATAAAAATGTCAAAAAAATAAAAGAAAATAAGTTTCCCATGTGAAATGTGGTCTAGTTGTTGGGAAAATTTACAAATATGAATTTCGACTTTATTTGCAAAATCTCTCTGGATATTTGTAAAATGGGCATAACTTTTGCATACGAACTCGGATTAAAAAGTTTTTTTATATGAAAAATCATCTACTCGAAAAGTTACATCCAAATTTAACAGCGGGAACCCCGTTAAGCATTTTCAAAATCCCCAAAAACCTAACAGAAAAAAGTTACGGGGCTTTTAAGATCTGGAGGCAAAAAAATTCAAAAAAAAAAGGTTTTGAAATTTTTTTGAATTGTTTTTCAAAAAATGATACGTAATATGACCGGGAAGTTTGAAGTAGTTTTCAAAATTTCATCATAGTCATGAACATGAACAAAGTCCTAGACATCAACAAGGTATAATAGGATTGATATGCTAGATATATCAACAAGTGCCTGTGAAGTGAGCTGTTGCTGGGGCTGGATAGAACTCTGAAGTTAAGCGTGCTTGGGCTGGAGTACTGTGAGGATGGGTGACCTTTTGGGAAGTTTGACCATGGAGTGCGATTTGACCTGAGATTAAGCATATTGACCCGAGATTAAGCCATATTGACCTGAGATTAAGAAAAAAAGAAAAAAAATTGAAAAGTTTTTTTAATGGCGCACCACACGAAAAAAAAATGAAAAGTTTTTTTAATGGCGCACCGCATGGTGCGCCATTAGTATACCAGATACTAATGGCGCACCAGTGGTGCGCCATTAGTAAAAAATACTAGTGACGTGCTACTAATGGCGCACCTGTAGTGCGCCGTTAGTAGGCAAAACCGATGCGCCATTAGTAGGCCTTTTCCTAGTAGTGTGTCGCGCAAGCGTGAGGGATCCCCGCTGTAGGGTTTGCAATACGTTCATGATTCGCTTATAGTGGTTTGCTTGAGTGACAAAAGCATAAACCCGAGTAAGGGGGTTGTTGCGTATGGGATAAAGAGGACTTGATACGTTCCGCCACCGCAAGCCTATAGCCACCAAAAACCTCTCGGGACCCTATTCCGGCACTCTGCCGGAGGGGGGAACCCTCACCGGTGGCCATCTTCATCATCCTGGCACTCTCCACAACGAGAAGGGAGTAGTTCACCCTCGGGGCTGAGGGTATGTACCAGTAGCTATGTGTTTGACCTCTCTCTCTCTCGTGTTCTTGATTTGGCACGATCTTGATGTATCGCGAGCTTTGCTATTATAGTTGGATCTTATGTTTCTTCTCCCCCTCTACTCTCTTGTAATGGATTGAGTTTTCCCCTTGAAGTAATTTTATCGGATTGAGTGTTTAAAGATTTGAGAACACTTGATGTATGTCTTGCCGTGCGTATCTGTGGTGACAATGGGATATCACGTGCCACTTGATGTATGTTTTGGTAACCAACTTGCAGGTTCCGCCCATGAACCTATGCATAGGGGTTGGCACACGTTTTTGTCGTGATTCTCCGGTAGAAACCTTGGGCACTCTTTGAGGTTCTATGTGTTGGTTGAATAGATGAATATGAGATTGTGTGATGCATATCGTATAATCATGCCCACGGATACTTGAGGTGACATTGGAATATCTAGGTGACATTAGGGTTTTGGTGGATTTGTATCTTAAGGTGTTATTCTAGTACGAACTCTAGGGCTGTTTGTGACACTTGTAGGAACAGCCCAACGGATTGATTGGAAAGAATAACTTTGAGGTGGTTTCGTACCCTACCATAATCTCTTCGTTTGTTCTCCGCTATTAGTGACTTTGGAGTGACTCTTTGTCGCATGTTGAGGGATAGTTATATGATCCAATTATGTTATTATTGTTGAGAGGATTCGCACTAGTGAAAGTATGAACCCTAGGCCTTGTTTCCTATCATTGCAATACCGTTTACGCTCACTTTTACCGCTCACTACCTTGCTGTTTTTATATTTTCAGTTCACAAAAACCTATATCTACCATCCATATTGCACTTGTATCACCATCTCTTCGCCGAACTAGTGCACCTATACAATTTACCATTGTATTGGGTGTGTTGGGAACACAAGAGACTCTTTGTTATTTGGTTGCAGGGTTGCTTGAGAGAGACCATCTTCATCCTACGCCTCCCACGGATTGATAAACCTTAGGTCATCCACTTGAGGGAAATTTGCTACTGTCCTACAAACCTGTGCACTTGCACGCCCAACAACGTCTACATGAAGAAGGTTGTGTAGTAGACATCAATTGCCTAGGGACAAATAACTTTCTCGTGACAAAAAGCTCTTTCCTAAAAATAATTTAGTTGTGTCTTTATCTAAACAGCCCCAACTTTTTATTTATGCGCTCTTTATTATCTTGCAAACCTATCTAACAACACCTACAAAGTACTTCTAGTTTCATACATGTTCTAGGTAAAGCGAACATTAAGCATGCGTAGAGTTGTATCGGTGGTCGATAGAACTTGAGGGAATATTTGTTCTACCTTTAGCTCCTCATTGGGTTTGACACTCTTACTTATCGAAAGAGGCTACAATTGATCCCCTATACATGTGGGTTATGAAGACCTTTTTCTGGCGCCGTTGCCGGGGAGTTATAGCGTGGGGTGAATATTCTTGTGTGTGCTTGTTTGATTTATCACTAAGTGGTTTTTATTTGCTATTCCAAGTTGTTCTCTATCTTTAGTTATGGATATGGAACATGAAATACCAAAAAAAAATTAGGTGTACTTGCTACTCATGGAGATGGGGAACCTCCTAAAACCCTCGACAGTCATTATGTGAAAGATATTATGTAGTACTTTGATAATCCTGAGAAAACCCCATTCAACTTTGTAATGGGAGACACGTTGGATCAACGTGAATACTTCAGGGATTATCGCTTGACTCAAAAAGGGAAACTATTATGGGATCAAATTTATATGTTGCATTGGTATGCTCGACAACTATGCTTGAGACATGATTATACTTGTTGCTCTAGGATGAAGGCTCCACACCTTCACTTTTCATGTGAATTTAACGATAATGAAACCTTAGTTTCTTATGCTAATGGCATATATGATTACTATGATGTGGAACAAATAGAAGAGTTCGTTGCTTTTATGGGTGCTTATGAAATTGAATCTTTGTGTAAAGAGTTTGAAGATTTTGATGATTCAGTTATAGACCTGAAAATTTTGCTATACTTAAATATTGCTATGAGAATTATGAATTCAATTCCAATATTGATGATTTTATTGAGAGAGTCTCTGTTGTCCAAGAAGAGACTAATATTTTGCAGGAGTCTATGGAAGAAGATATTAGTGACATTGTGAGTTCATTGGATGAAAAAGATGAGGAGGAGAGCGAAGAACAAAAGGAGGAAGAGCGGATTGATCACCCGTGCGCACCTTCTAATGAGAGTAACTCTTCAACTCATACATTGTTTAATTTCCCTTCGTGCTTATCGAAGGATGAATGCTATGATGATTGTTATGATCCCGTTGATTCTTTTGAAATATCCCTTTTTGAGGATGCTTGCTATGCTTGTGGCCAAGATGCCAATATGAATTATGCTTATGAAGATGAACTTGCTATAGTTCCTTATGTTAAACATGAAATTGTTGCTATTGCACCCACGCATGATAGCCCTATTATCTTTTTGAATTCTCCCGACTACACTATATCGGAGAAGTTTGCCCTTATTAAGGATTATATTGATGGGTTGCCTTTTACCGTTGCACATGATGATTTTTATGAATATAATATGCATGTGCTTGCTGCTCCTACTTGCAATTATTATGAGAGAGAATCTATATCTCCACCTCTCTATGTTTCCAGTATGATAAAATTGCAAGAAAATTTTTATACTATGCATTGGCCTTTACTATGTGTGCATGAATTGTTCTTTTATGACATGCCGATGCATAGGAAGAGAGTTAGACTTCGTCATTGCTTGATATATGTTGCTTTGTGCTCACTACAAAATGCTAAATCATTGTTAATTAAAATTGGTTTTGATATACCTTGGGATCCGGGTGGATCCATTACTTGAACACTATATGCCTAGCTTAATGGCTTTAAAGAAAGCACTGCCAGGGAGACAAGCTGGAAGTTTTAGAGAGTAATTTATTTCTGTTGTGTGCCTTTATAAAGTTTAAAAATAAAAACAATGTGCCAGCGTTTGCCTTTAGGATGTTTTAGATTACTTGTTGGTTTGTGCGGTGCAGAACATAAACTTTGGCTGTACTGCGAGATTTTACATTTTTTACTGGAACTTCAAATGGTTCTTAATCTTTTTTCACTGTCGTTCTATACAAATTGTTTATTTTTCCTAATTTGGAAGAATTTTTGGAGTACCAGAAGTATGGTGAATGTTCAGATTACTATAGACTGTCCTGTATAAGACAAATTCTGTTTTTATGCATAGTTTGCTTGTTTTGATGAAACTATCGATTCCTATCAGTGGATTAAGCTATGGAAAAGTTATATTACAGTATATATAATGCAAAAACAAAATATGAATTGGTTTGCAATAGTACTTAGAGTAGTGATTTGCTTTATTATACTAACGGATCTTACCGAACTTTCTGTTGAGTTTTGTGTGGATGAAGTGATGGGATTCCCAAGGCAGCCCAAGTAAATATTCAAGGAGACTCAAGCATCTAAGCTTGGGGATGCCCCGGAAGGCATCCCATCTTGCTTCAACAAGTATCGGTATGTTTTCGTCTTCGTTTCATTCATGTGATACGTGCAAATCTTGGAGCGTCTTTTGCATTTAGTTTTCACTTTTCTTTGATGCACCATGCTGGTATGAGATAGTCCTTGGTTTATTTATAGAATGCTCCTTGCACTTCACTTATATCTTTTGAGTATGGCTTTATCGAATGCTTCATGTGCTTCACTTATATCATTTGAAGTTTGGATTGCCTGTTTCCCTACACATAGAAAACCGCCATTTGTAGAATGCTATTTTGCTTCACTTATATTTGTTAGAGCGTAGGCATATCTTTTGTATAAATAATTAAACTCTCTTGCTTCACGTATATCTATTTAGAGAGATGACATGAATTGTTCATTCACATGGTTAGTCATAAAATCCTACATAAAACTTGTAGATCACTGAATATGATATGTTTGATTCCTTTCAATAGTTTTGCGATATAAAGATGGTGATATTAGAGTCATGCTAGTGGGTAATTGTGGATTGTTGTCGGTGTACTAGAGTAGGGTTACCCTGGTATCCCGAACTTGTGCATGGGCAGTCGCAGCGTCCCGCGGTAAGGCTTGCCGGGCGACCACCAAGGCCCTCTATGGTTCCTTTTGAGCCAGTCAAGAACAAAGTATTTAAGCCAAGGAGACAAGTCCCCGGCAAGAGGAGCTTGCCGGGAAGGCCAACCAAGGCATCTCAAGAAACTTGCCGCGACGCGCCACGCGTCCCGGCAGGACCCGGCGAGCGACAAGCTCCCGGACGCGGCAAGACAATGGCCGCGGCAAGGCGTTTGCCGCGGCAAGCCACCACTCTGTACCTGCGCTCCAGCACACACACCTACGTGTCGCTCTGGGACCCTTCCAGGCATACGTGGCGGGAGGCTGTGCAGCCAGGGGTACACTGTGGCATGCGGCGCTGACAAGATCGCCATCGTGGCGAGCGGTGGCGCCCCTGACGGTCCCTTTTCTGCACCGTCTGGGCGACGTAGATAGGCATTTAATGCCTTTGTCCCCTGCCGTCAGGGTTAGGTATGATACACTGTGCAGGTAGCTGTACCAACCGCAGCACCTTTTCCATTTTTGCCCTTGCCTACGTTGCCACCTGTCGGTGACCCCTTGAGCATATAAAAGGAGGCCCATGCGCAACGTAGAGGAGGGGGACGAACAGTAGAACACTCACGCTCGGTCTCGTTAGCTGCTGGTGTGTACTGTAGCACTCAACGCTCCCGAGCAAGAACTCAATACAATCCACAAAGCAGCATTAGGAGTATTATCTCTCCGGAGAGCTCCGAAGCTGGGTAAAACCCCTCGTGTGCCTCGCCTCGATCTGCTCTTTGCGCGACCTTCGCCCCCCGCCGAACCGAGAAGGGGCTCCGTCCCCATAGGTGCTCGCGGAGTCAGAATCCCCGGCATCTTTAGCGCGCCAGGTAGGGGCGTCGAGGTTGTGTGAACCTGATCCGGCGTTCACGCGAGCTAGATCTTCATCGATTTCATCGACATGCCACCGAAGAAGAAGGCCTCGGAGGCAGCTGCTCCGTCCGCGTCGAACCCGCCGCCGCGGGAGCAAACGGCTGGTGGGGAAGACGCCGGCAGAAGAACGGGCGTCGACGAGGGAGCCCACGGTGCCGCCAAGTCCAAGGACAAAGCTGCGCTGCTCGTCGGCGGCGTAGCAGGCTCCCACGACGACCGGGCGTCCGTGGATGCTCCACGCCCATCTCAGGAAGCGCGAGACCGGCAGCGTCGTGGTACTCACGGTACCATACGTTCGCTGGACCCAAATCGAGCTGGCGGATCTCGGGATGCTCAAGGCCAGCATGCACGCCAACGTGCTGGCGCGAGCGAGGCACGGTCGCCTGGACGGAATACTGCTCCTTCTAACATCGTTGGAAGTCCGATCATATCCCGCTCCTCGCACCGTTCGCCACCGCTACCCGGCACTCCAGCAGAAGCTTTGGCGCGAGCTCAACTGCTCCTAGATTTCCCTCCAACGCCAGACAAGATCGACGACTGGAGGGCCACCATTCAGAGCCTCATCGGCTTCGCCAACGGCGACACTCCGCGGTAGCCGACCACATCGCAGCCGCGGCAAGCCATCCAGGTGCGAGCCGATGGTGACAAGACCGGTGGGGGTGCAACCACCGTGCACTCTCCGCCCCGAAGGCCAAGATCGCCGACTCGCCGGGTCCACCGCGACAGCGACTCCACCGCTTCATCAGATCCGCGAACTCGCTGCGATCAGCGCCAAGTTCTTCACGAACGACAGCAGGAAGACGCTCGTACTCACATCGAGCGCCGAAGAGAAACGCGACGTCAATCAGACCGGCGCGCTGGGCCCACTGTCGACATGCAAGCGCCAGGGGAACCATGCGACCTGCCGTACGCGGTAGGTTGCCCTACGTTTACTCGTGAGCTGCGGCAAGTCCAGTGGCCCAGCATGAAGAATTTCAAGCCAGACGTACCAGAGAAGTACGACGGCAGGTTGCATCCGTCGGAGTTCCTCAGCATCTACACCATCGCGGTGCAGGCTACCGGGGGGCGAGACGACAAGATCCTTGCCAACTACTTCCCGCTGGTGCTCAAGCCCAACGTCAGATCCTGGCTCATGCACTTGCCGGAAAACTCCATATCTTCCTGGGCAGACCTGTGCCATCAGTTTGTCGGCGCCTTTACGGGCGGCCACAAACCTCATGGCCAGGAGAGTGACCTTCACTTGCTTGCCCAGAAAGAAGGAGAGCCCTTGCGCAAGTACATCCAGAGATTCAGCCAAGTGCAACGCAACATCCCAGATGTCCACCCTGCCACGGTCATCAGTGCGTTCCATCAGAACGTGCGTAACCGCAGGATGCGGGAGGAGATGGCGATGTGCAAGATCAGAGACGTCAGCGAGCTGTATGCTCTGGCCAACAGGTGTGCACGTGCTGAGGAAGGGAGGAAACTCCCCGGAGAGAATACAGGAACGGGAGGATCTGACAGCGAGGATGCTGCCCCGGCAAATAAAAACCGGCGGCGGAACAACAGGAAAAGGAAAGGCAAAGATGTGCTAGTTGTAGAGCAGTCCGGCAACGACGGTGGCGCCAAGAAAGCCAAAGATGGTAGCTCCAGCAAGGAGGTTGCCGCATGCGCCAACTGCCAGGCTGTGGCATCCGCCGACAAGCAGGACGGCACCAACAAACAGTACTGCAAGATCCACCGCACCAAGGGCCATGACCTCCAGAGCTGCAAGAAGGTCGAGCAGCTTGTCGAGCTGCAAAAGGCCGAGTACGAGCGACGCGACAAGGAGAAAGCCCAAGCAGGTGCTGGAGGATCCGATACGAAGCGCACCGGCCAGGGAGGACGCTGCGGCAAGGCCAATCAGCGGCAAGGAGACAGACCTCCCCGCGGCCGCGACAAAGATGAAGACGACGACGACGAAGACATGGATGATGACGAGACCAGTGAGCCGGAGTTTCAGAAAGCCACAGAGGTCTTGTGCGTTGACGGCGGATCTTCTCTGCACACTTCACACCGCCAACTCAAACAGTGGGTGTGGGAAGTCAATGCGGCAGAACCGCCCGTCGAGTCACGCAAGCTTCTGAAATGGTCCAGCACGCCTATCATCTTTGATATTGAGGACCACCCTGATCGCACAACTGCGGTCGGGTGTTTGCCGATGTTGGTCTCACCAACTATCCGTAACCTCAAGGTCACTAAGATGCTAGTTGACGGCGGGGCCGGCTTGAACCTGATCTCCTCCGCTGTGCTCCGAAAACTCCAGGTCCCTGACAGCGAGCTCGAAGAGACCGGCACATTCCAAGGAATCAACCCGGGAAGGAGCAAGCCGAAGGGGAAGATCACGCTGCCGGTGACATTTGGCAGCGAGCTAAACTTCAGGACTGAGAGGATCACTTTTGACGTTGCCGATTTTCCATTGCCTTACAATGGAAATCTCGGCCGTCCAGCGCTCGCCAAGTTCATGGCGGCCTCTCACTACGCGTACAACATGCTGAAGATGCCAGGCCCGATAAGTGTCATCTCTGTCCTTGGCGACAAGAAAGATGCTCTTATCTGTGCCGACAAGATCTACCGGGAAGCAGCAGTCGCAGCGGATCGCGAGACACTTGCCGCTGAAGCTCCCGGGGGGAAGAAGAAGACCAAGTCCGACAAGAGTTCTGATGCCCACTCCGGCAAGCGCACCTCTTCGGAGTGCTGCGCTACCGTCGAGGACGCACCATCGAGCTCCACCGGCAAGTGTAAGAAGACGATGGTAGGTCCGCCAACGACCAAGAAGGTGTCCGCCAAGGAGCACGACACTGGTGGTACTTTCACCATCAGTGCCACTCTCGACCCTAAATAGGAAAGCGCGCTTGTTGCTTTCCTGCGGGCGAATGTCGATGTGTTTGCGTGGCAACCGTCTGACATCCCCGGCGTTCCCAGGAAAGTAATTGAGCACCACCTTGCCGTCTGTCCTCATGCGCGGCCCGTCAAGCAGAAAGTCAGAAAACAAGCAGTGGAGCGCCAAGAATTCATCACAGAAGAGATCAAGAAGTTGGAAGCAGCAGGCCTTGTCAGAGGGGTGCTCCATCCTACGTGGTTGGCCAATCCTGTAGTCGCGCGCAAGGCAAACGGGAAATGGAGGCTCTGTATTGACTTCACCGATGTCAATAAAGCTTGTCCCAAAGATCCATTTCCCTTGCCGCGCATCGACCAGATTGTTGACTCCACGGCCGGATGTGACTTGCTTTCATTTCTTGATGCATACTCAGGATACCATCAGATCTTCATGGTAGAAGAGGATGAGGAGAAAACCGCATTCATCACTCCATGTGGCACGTATTGTTTCGTACGGATGCCTTTCGGTTTGAAGAATGCTGGTTCAACATTTGCAAGGGTAGTCCATACTGCTTTTGAGCCACAAATACACAGAAATGTGGAAGCCTACATGGATGATATAGTGGTCAAGAGCAGGGACAAAGCAACTCTGATTCAAGATCTAGAAGAGACTTTTGCAAATCTGCGCAAGATCAGCCTCAAGCTCAACCCCGAGAAGTGCGTGTTTGGAGTCCCTTCCGGCAAGCTTCTCGGGTTCTTCGTGTCTCAGAGGGGAATTGAAGCCAATCCCGACAAGATCAAGGCCATTGAGCAGATCGAAGCACCGAAGCGCGTCAAGGATGTGCGGAAACTTGCCGGCTGCGTGGCAGCTCTCAGCAGGTTTATCTCTAAGTCTGCTGAGCGCGCCCTGCCGTTTTTCAAAATTTTGAAAAAGGCAGGTCCAATGAAATGGACTCCAGAAGCGGAGGCTACATTGCAGGACCTGAAGAGATACATGTCCTCCACTCCAATACTTGTCGCACCTAAGCCACAAGAGAAGTTGCTGCTGTATCTGGCGGCAACCAATCAAGTGGTTAGTGCTGCGTTAGTAGCGGAGAGAGAGGCAGATGATGAGCCAGCGACCGCGGTAAGCACATCTAGCGACAAGCAGGGGGTTTCCCCGACAAGCTCTGGTCCCGACAAAGATGGATCTGCGCAGATGTGCGAAGGGATACAACAGAAGAAAATGGTGCAGCGCCCAGTCTACTTTGTCAGTTCCCTTCTGCAGGGGGCTAGGTCAAGGTACTCTGGTGTGCAGAAATTGCTTTTCGTCCTTCTCATGGCCTCGAGAAAGCTGCGCCATTACTTCCAATCACATGAGATCACAGTTGTCACTCGCTTTCTGCTGAAGAGGATACTGCAGAATCCAGAAGCAACAGGCAGGATTGTTGAGTGGGCACTGGAACTGTCAAGCTTTGGCCTCAAGTTTGAGAGCACCTCAACTATCCAAAGCAGAGCATTGGCAGAATTCATAGCAGAGTGGACGCCAACACCAGACGAAGAAATTCCAGAGACGAGCATCCCCATCAAGGAAGCAAACAAAGAGTGGCTGATGTACTTTGATGGTGCTTTCTCGCTGCAAGGCGCCGGTGTTGGCGTGCTGCTTGTCGCACCCACCGGAGAGCACCTCAAGTACGTGGTCCAGATGCACTTTCCCAAGGAGCAAGCGACAAACAATACTGCAGAGTATGAAGGATTGCTCGCCGGTCTCAGGAATGCGGCAGACCTTGGGATCAAGCAGCTCATTGTCAGGGGTGACTCGCAGCTTGTCGTCCGCCAAGTGAACAAGAATTATCAGAGTCCGTTGATGGAAGCTTACGTTGATGAAGTGAGGAAGCTAGAAGAGCGCTTTGTCGGCCTACAGATGGAACACGTTCCAAGAGCTCAGAACGACATTGCTGACGGCCTGTCAAAGTGCGCATCACTTAAGTTACCTGTGGAACCAGGGATCTTTGTGCTCAAGCTGACTCAACCGTCCATGACGCCGTCAACTGGACAGAGCAATAAGAGGAAGTTGGTTTCTGGTGACTATCTTCCGACAGAGCTTCCCGAAGCCACCGCCAAGAAGGTCCCCAAGATCAACGCCAAGAGTGATGAGGAGCAGTCTGCTCCGACAAGCCCCAGGGTTTGTTTTGTTGTAGCAGACGCTCCCGACAAGTTTTGCTCCGGCAAGCTTGCCGGGGAACGTCAAGCTCCGGCTGAGCCGCAGGTTCTCGCCGTAGAAGCGGATGTTCCCGCAGCAGCAGATATGCCTTTAGTCCTTGCTGTCGAGCCACAAGCTCCAGCATGGGCACAGCAGGTCGTCCGTTTCCTCCAGACAGGAGAACTTCCCGAAGAGCCAGAAGAAGCGGAAAGAGTAGCCCGACAGTCAAGTATGTACCAGTTCGTCGACAACGCACTGTACAGAAGAAGACTCAACAGTGTGAAATTGAAGTGCATTCACCGGGAAGATGGACAGAAGCTATTGGCAGAGATACATGGAGGCATATGTGGTCACCACATTGGCGCAAGAGCACTTGCCGGCAAAGCTTTCCGGCAAGGTTTCTTTTGGCCGACAGCCCTCCAGGATGCAACTGCACAAGTAACCAAGTGTGAAGCGTGCCAGTTCCATTCCAAGCAGATACACCAGCCAGCTCAAGCTCTCCAGACGATCCCTTTATCCTGGCCATTTTCGGTCTGGGGGCTCGACATCCTTGGCCCCTTCCCCCGAGCAGTCGTGGGCTTTGAGTACTTGTACGTCGCAATCGACAAGTTCACAAAGTGGCCAGAAGTGGAACCAGTGAGGAAGGTGACAGCACAATCAGCAGTCAAGTTCTTCAGGTCGATTGTTTGCCGCTTTGGGATCCCTAACAGGATCATCACCAACAACGGTACGCAATTCACGAGCCGCACCTTCATGCAGTACGTCCAAGATCTTGGCGCCAAGGTCTGCTTCGCTTCTGTTGCTCACCCTAGGAGCAACGGTCAGGCGGAGAGGGCAAATGCTGAAGTGCTGCGTGGGCTCAAGACCAGGACTTTTGACAGGCTGCACAAGTGCGGAAGAAACTGGATTGAGGAGCTGTCGGTGGTTCTTTTGTCGATCAGGACGACGCCAAATCGAGCCACTGGCCAGACACCTTTCGCTCTAGTCTATGGAGCAGAGGCAGTTATCCCCACGGAACTCGTATACGGGTCACCTCGAGTGCTCGCTTATGATGAGCTTGAGCAAGAGCAGCTGCGACAAGATGATGCGCTGCTCCTTGAGGAAGATTGTCTTCAGGCTGTTGTGCGAGCTGCTCGCTACCAGCAAGCTTTGCGCCACTACCATAGCCGCAAAGTTAACGCCAGAAGTCTCGAGGAAGGCGACCTTGTTCTTCAGCGCGCTCAGTCCGCCAAGAATTCCAACAAGTTGACGCCGAAGTGGGAAGGCCCTTATCGGGTGAAACGAGTCACTAGGCATGGCGTTGTCCGCCTTGAGACCGAAGATGGCATTCCAGTGAGAAACTCCTGGAACATTGAGCATCTTCGTAAGTTTTACCCGTAAGGCGCGGTTGTCGGACCCTGTCCGGCAACTACCCTTTTGTACAAGTCTTGCCGCTGTTGCATGTAATCCTTTGTACAAAGCCAGGCGCAGACCCTGAGCATAAGTGAAGCGCTAGCGCCCTAAGTTTTAGCATGCATGCTGAGTCGAGTCTCGTCCTTGGTTAGGGTTGACAGTGCTTAGTTGCGGCTAACCCCTAACTTAGAGGTCGAGTGTGCGTCCCTTTGCCGTTCTTTTCGTTTCCCTTGGTTCGCAGGGCTCGCATATCCTGACCAGACCACTTGAGGACGAAAAGGAGAAGAAGGATGGACCAACATCTAGACCCCGGCAAGCCAGTGTTGCCGGGGGCTGCAAGACCCCGGCAAGCCAGTGTTGCCGGGGGCTGCAAGTACAAAGATTAACCCACGGCGAACCAGAGTTGCCGGGGGCTGCAATCTCAGATAAGTTTTTCATCCCTTGTCATGCATTCTCTTATGGACTGAGGTATGCGAAGCCTCGTTTCTTCCTAAAAGCTACCGTGCTCCCCCACCTCTAGGCCCTAGGGCTCGTTCCTGGGGCCAGGTTTGGTCGTAGTCACGGCAGCAAAGGGATGAAACGAGGAGCCTGAACCCGCCTCCTCCCTGCCTCCGCCAAAAGCGTGAGAAAGGTCGAGCGACATGGGAAGAAGGCAGGGCCTGCTGCCGGGAAAGGAAGTGTCTATCTTAAAGATATAAAGATTCGCTCCTTGACGTGGGTTCCACCCACAAGACAAGTGACCCGGCAAGCATCCCCTTTTCATAAAAAAAGCATTCCACTCAGGTACAGTTCATAGAGAATGAAAAACATGAATAATGGGATTGCAAGCTTTAAATGCAGCTAAGGCCCGAAGGCTTACAAGTTAAAAAGAGATAAGGTGCCCGTAATCCCTTTCTTGTCTCTCTCTCCAGGAGATAGGTCAAGGAGGCGGAAAGGGCGAAAGGGGCGCCTAGGCGAGCTACGGGTGGCAGAAGACACCAAGAGAACGTCTCGGTGGTCGTCCAGAGGCTGGATGGTGATGATGGCGCCGGAGGCAGGGCTCGAAGGCGAGGCGGCAGGACGTCAGCACGCTGTCGAGGGCGTCATGCCCTCGTACTCCGAGTTGACGGCCTTGCCGCCTGCCCTCTTCCTCTTCCGCAGCCTCCCTACGCCAGCCGCCCAAGGAGACGACCCCGAGAAGCTCGAGGAGCCGGCGACACGGATGATGGGGTCGCCGGTGCCACACGGAGCGGCGCCCGACACCTAGTCGGACCCGTCATCCTGCCGCCCGCCACCCTCGTCGTCGCTGTCGCTGCCCTCCTCGTCACTCCCGCCCGAGGAGGAGTCTTCGCTATCGGAGGAGCTCTCCACGCAGCACCTTGCCCGAGTCCCGAAGCACCCGAAGACCTTGACGGAGAGGAGACCGCCCTCCATCAGCTTAAAATGGAGGGTGAGCCCCGCTGTCAAGCTATGGATGCGGGTGAACGTCTTCCACCCTCGACCAAGATACATCACATTAGGGGCCGGGAAATCAATGCGGACTCGCGTACCGCTGATTCCACAGCCCCTCATGTGCAACCTCAGTGTCTCGGGCAGATCCAACTCCATCTCGCTCACAAATGGAGTCGGGAGACGAAGGCGACGACGAGGCGGCCGACGCAGCCTGACGAAGAACTTGCAAGGGTCGTCCCCGATATGGTCCGCCACGGGAAGAGGAACCGCTGGCGGAGGCGAGGCCGACGAGCTGCCCCGTCCACCTCTTCCCCGTGCGCCTCGCCCTCGCCCTCGACCTCGCCCGCGGCCTCGCCCCCTCCCTCTTCCCCTTGCGGCTGGCTCTGCCACCACAGGTGCGGGAAAGGGAGGGACGCGTTGTCTAGCAGCGACCCTCATCGCCACCATTGAAGGACCAGGGTTCCCTTTCTCCATGGCGAATGAGAGAGAGGGGAGCAGAAGCTGAAGGAAAGAGGAGATGAAAGAATGCGGGCTTCCGTTCCCCCCATCCCGCTCCTTATAAAGGAGCAGGGTGGGGGCTCGGCCGCCCTGCTCGGCCAATCAAGACACGGAAGGAGCAGGGAACTGGGCCCGACCCGCTACCTCGACCCGTGACGGCCCGGTTTCCCGCCTCCGCCGTTCGCCACTCCAAGCGCATGGAGGCCGCGTGGCAGGCGTACAGAGCTGAGGCGACGGATGAGGCGACCTCCCCCCACCCCGTGATCGTGGGGAGTGAACGCCTAGAAGACCACGCCTCCATGCCTTCCTCCGTTTATGGGGAAGGTACGAACCGCCGGGAGGCGGGCGTTTCACTTTCCCGAATAAAGAACCACCCACGACCTCTCCCACGACGCTGCAATCGACGCGTGCCATTCGGGGAGGGTGCGGTGGATACGGAGCAAGATACGACGTGACCCAGGCCGCGCGTGCCCGTGCCCTGTTTTGGGCCTGGCCCAACAGCGCTCGGCACCGTGTATGGCCCAGGCCCGGGGGCTCCTGTCGGTGTACTAGAGTAGGGGTACCCTAGTATCCCGAACTTGTGCACGGGCAGTCGCAGCGTCCTGCGGAAAGGCTTGCCGGGCGACCACCAAGGCCCTCTATGGTTCCTTTTGAGCCAGTCAAGAACAAAGTATTTAAGCCAAGGAGACAAGTCCCCGGCAAGAGGAGCTTGCCGGGAAGGCCAACCAAGGCATCTCAAGAAACTTGCCGCGATGCGCCACGCGTCCCGGCAGGACCCGGCGAGCGACAAGCTCCCGGACGCGGCAAGACAACGGCCGCGGCAAGGGGTTTGCCGTGGCAAGCCACCACTCTGTACCTGCGCTCCAGCACACCCACCTACGTGTTGCTCTGGGACCCTTCCAGGCGTACGTGGCGGGAGGCTGTGCAACCAGGGGTACACTGTGGCATGCGGCGCTACAAGATCGCCATCATGGCGAGCGGTGGCGCCCCTGACAGTCCCTTTTCTGCACCGTCTAGGCGACGTAGATAGGCATTTAATGCCTTTATCCCCTACCGCCAGGGTTAGGTATGATACACTGTGCAGGTAGCTGTACCAACCGCAACACCTTTTCCATTTTTGCCCTTGCCTACGTTGCCACCTGTCGGTGACCCCTTGAGCATATAAAAGGAGGCCCATGCGCAACTAGAGGAGGGGGACGAACAGTAGAACACTCATGCTTCTCGTTAGCTGCTGGTGTGTACTGTAGCACTCAGCGCTCCCGAGCAAGAACTCAATACAATCCACAAAGCAGCAGTAGGAGTATTATCTCTCCGGAGAGCTCCGAAGCTGGGTAAAACCCCTCGTGTGCCTCGCCTCGATCCGCTCTTTGCGCGACCTCCGCCCCCCGCCGAACCGAGAAGGGGCTCCGTCCCCATAGGTGCTCGCGAAGTCAGAATCCCCGGCAATTGTAGAAATACTTGTGTTGAAGTCTGTGATTCCCGTAGCATGCACGTATGGTGAACCGTTATGTAACGAAGTCGGAGCATGATTTATTTATTTATTGTCTTCCTTATGAGTGGCGGTCGGGGACGAGCGATGGTTTTTTCCTACCAATCTATCCCCCTAGGAGCATGCCTCTAATGCTTTGTTTTGATAGCTTCTAGACTTTTGCAATAAGTATGTGAGTTCTTTATGACTAATAATGTTGAGTCCATGGATTATACGCACTCTCACCCTTCCATCATTGCTAGCCTCTTTGGTACCGTGCATTGCCCTTTCTCACCTCGAGAGTTGGTGCAAACTTCGCTGGTGCATCCAAACCCCGTGATACGATACACTCTATCACACATAAGCCTCCTTATATCTTCCTCAAAACAGCCACCATACCTACCTATTATGACATTTCCATAGCCATTTCGAGATATATTGCCATGCAACTTCCATCATCTTCATATACATGACTTGAGCATTTATTGTCATATTGCTTTGCATGACCGTAAGATAGCTAGCATGATATTTTCATGGCTTGTTCGTTTTTTGATATCTTTGCTATGCTAGATCATTGCACATCCTAGTACACTGCCAGAGGCATTCATATAGAGTCATATTGTTCTAGATATCGAGTTGTAATATTGAGTTGTAAGTAAATAAAAGTGTGATGATCATTATTAAAACATTGTCCCATGTGAGGTTATCAAGATAAAAGTGGCCAAAGAAGCCCCCCCCCAAGAAAAAAAGAGAGAGAGGCCAAAGAAGCCTACGAAAAAAGAGAAAAAATAAAAAAAATGAGTGAAAAGAGAGAAGGGACAATGTTACTATCCTTTTACCACACTTGTGCTTCAAAGTAGCACCATGTTCTTCATATAGAGAGTATCTTGAGTTATCAATTTCATATACTAGTGGGGATTTTCATTATAGAACTTGGCTTGTATATTCCAACGATGGGCTTCCTCAAATGCCCTAGGTCTTCATGAGCAAGCAAGTTGGATGCACACCCACTTAGTTTCAATTTGAGCTTTCATACACTTATAGCTCTAGTGCATCTGATGCATGGAAATCCCTACTCCTCGCATTGACATCAATTGATGGGCACCTCCATAGCCCATTGATTAGCCGCGTTGATGTGAGACTTTCTTCCTTTTTGTCTTCTCCACACAACCTCCACCATCATATTCTATTCCACCTATAGTGCTATATCCATGGCTCACGCTCATGTAGTGCGTGAAAGTTGAAAAGGTTTGAGAACATCAAAAGTAAGAAACAATTGCTTGGCTTGTCATCGTGGTTGTGCATGATTAGAATATTTTGTGTGGTGAAGATGGAGCATAGCCAGACTATATGATTTTGTAGGGATAACTCTCTTTAGCCATGATATTTTGAAAAGGCATGATTGCTTTATTAGTATGCTTGAAGTATTATTATTTTTATGTCAAATGATAGACTATTGCTTTGAATCACTCGTGTCTTAATATTCATGCCATGATTTGATTACATGATCGAGATTATGCTAGGTATCATTCCACATCAAAAAATTATCTTTTTTATCATTTACCTACTCGAGGACGAGCAGGAATTAAGCTTGGGGATGCTGATACATCCCCGTCGTATCTATAATTTTTGATTGTTCCATGCCAATATTATACAACTTTCATATACTTTTGGCAAACTTTTATACTATTTTTGGGACTAACATATTGATCCAGTGCCCAGTGCTAGTTCATGTTTGCTTCATGTTTTTTGTTTCGCAGAAAATCCATATCAAACGGAGTCCAAATGGGATAAAACCTGATGGAGATTTTTTTTGGAATATATGTGATTTTTGGGAAGAAGAATCAATGCGACACGATGCCCGAGGGGGCCATGAGGCAGGGGGCGCGTCCTAGGGGGTCAAGTGCTCCCTGGGCCCTCGTGGCCACCTCGTAAGGCGGTTGGTGACCTTCTTTCGCCGCAAGAAAGCTAATATCCGGATAGAGACCGTGTCCAAAATTCAGCCCAATGGGAGTTACGGATCTCCGGGAATTTAAGAAACAGTGAAAGGGCAGAATCAAGGAGCACAGAAACAGAGAGAGACAGAGAGACAGATCCAATCTCGGAGGGGCTCTCGCCCCTCCCATGCCATGGAGACCAAGGACCAGAGGGGAAACCCTTCTCCCATCTAGGTAGAAGTTCAAGGAAGAATAAGAAGAAGGTGGGCTCTCTCCCCCTCTCTTCTGGTGGCGCCTGAACGCCGCCGGGGCCATCATCATAACCGCAATCTACACCAACAACTTCACCGCCATCATCACCAACTCTTCCCCCCTCTATGCAGCGGTGTAACCCCTCTTTTACCAGTTGTAATCTCTACTTAAACATGGTGCTCAACGCTATATATTATTTCCCAATGATGTATGGCTATCCTATGATGTTTGAGTAGATCCATTTTGTCCTATGGGTTAATTGATCATCGTGATTGGTTTGAGTTGCATGTTTTATTATTGGTGCTGTCCTATGGTGCTCTCCGTGTCGTGCAAGCGTGAGGGATCCCCGCTGTAGGGTTTGCAATACGTTCATGATTCGCTTATAGTGGGTTGCTTGAGTGACAGAAGCATAAACCCGAGTAAGGGGGTTGTTGCGTATGGGATAAAGAGGACTTGATACTTTAATGCTATGGTTGGGTTTTACCTTAATGATCTTTAGTAGTTGCAGATGCTTGCTAGAGTTCCAATCATAAGTGCATATGATCCAAGAAGAGAAAGTATGTTAGCTTATGCCTCTCCTTCAAATAAAATTGCAATAATGATTACCGGTCTAGTTATCGATTGCCTAGGGACAAATAACTTTCTCGTGACTAAAAGCTCTTTCCTAAAACTAATTTAGTTGTGTATTTATCTAAACAGCCCAAACTTTTTATTTACGCGCTCTTTATTATCTTGCAAACCTATCCAAAACACCTACAAAGTACTTCTAGTTTCATACTTGTTCTAGGTAAAGCGAACGTTAAGCGTGCGTAGAGTTGTATCGGTGGTCGATAGGACTTGAGGGAATATTTGTTCCACCTTTAGCTCCACGTTGGTTAGACACTCTTACTTATCAAAAGAGGCTACAATTGATCCCCTATACTTGTGGGTTATCAGCCTCCTCCTCCCCCTCCTTTGTATACGTGGGAGGGGGGCACCCCAAAGACACACCAAGTCTTCTCTTAGCCGTCTGCGGTGCCCCCCTCCACAGCTACACACCTCGGTCATATCGTTGTAGTGCTTAGGCGAAGCCCTGCGCTGGTAACTTGATCATCACTGTCACCACGCCGTCGTGCTGACGGAACTCTCCCTCGTCCTCAAATGGATCAAGAGCTCGAGGGACGTCATCATGCTGAACGTGTGCTGAACACGGAGGTGCCGTACATTCGGTACTTGGATCGGTTGGATCGTGAAGATGTTCGACTACATCAACCGCGTTACTAAACGTGTCCGCTTTCGGTCTACGAGGGTACATGGGCACACTCTCCCGTCTCGTTTCTATGCATCTCCTAGATAGATCTTGCATGATCGTAGGTAATTTTTTTGAAATACTGTGTTCCCCAAGAGTGGCATCTGAGCCAGGTCTATGCGTAGATGTTATATGCACGAGTAGAACACAAAGAGTTGTGGGCGATAATAGTCATACTGCTTACCACCAACATCTTACGTTGATTCGGTGGTCTTGTTGGATGAAGTGGCCCAAACCGACATTACATGACCGCGTTCATGAGACTGGTTCTACCGACATGCTTCGCACACAGGTGGCTGGCGGGTGTCTATTTATCCAACTTTAGTTGAATCGAGTTTGACTACGGCCGGTCCTTGTTGAAGGTTAAAACAACACACTTGACGAAAAATCATTGTGGTTTTGATGCGTAGGTAAGAACGGTTCTTGCTAGAAGCCCGTAGCAGCCACATAAAACTTGCAACAACAAATTAGAGGACGTCTAACTTGTTTTGGCAGAGCATGTTGTGAGGTGATATGGTCAAGACGTGATGAGATATAAATTGTTGTATGAGACGATCATGTTTTGTAAAAGTTATCGGCAACTGGCAGGAGCCTTTTGGTTGTCGCTTTATTGTATGAAATGCAATCGCCATGTAATTGCTTTACTTTATCACTAAGCGGTAGCGATAGTCGTAGAAGCAATAGTTGGCAAGACAACAACGACGCTGCGATGTGGATTAAGGTGTCAAGCCGATGATGATAGAGATCATGACGGTGCTTTGGAGATGGAGATCAAAGGCACAAGATGATGATGGCCATATCATGTCACATATTTTGATTGCATGTGATGTTTATCCTTTATGCATCTTATTTT
This sequence comes from Aegilops umbellulata, assembly GCA_032464435.1. Classification (NCBI taxonomy): domain Eukaryota; kingdom Viridiplantae; phylum Streptophyta; class Magnoliopsida; order Poales; family Poaceae; genus Aegilops; species Aegilops umbellulata. Next base: position 387,148,640 of record CP136057.1, on the reverse strand, counting down.
TCTTAGTACGGCGGTAGCTATATAAGATGATCCATCGCTAAATTTCAAGGTATAAGTGTTCTTCCTGAGTATGCACCGTTGCTACAGTTCGTCGTGTCGAGACACCACGTGATGATCGGGTGTGATAAGCTCTACGTTCACATACAACGGGTGCAAGCCAGTTTTGCACATGCAGAATACTCGGGTTAAACTTGACGAGCCTAGCATAGGCAGATATGGCCTCGGAACACTGAGACCGAAAGGTGGAACGTGAATCATATAGTAGATATGATCAACATAGTGATGTTCACCGTTGAAAACTACTCCATCTCACGTGATGATCGAACATGGTTTAGTTGATATGGATCACGTGATCATTTAGATGACTAGCGGGTTGTCTATCTAAGTGGGAATTCTTAAGTAATATGTTTAATTGAACTTTAGTTTATCATGAACTTAGTACTCGATAGTTTCTGCATGTCTATGTTGTTGTAGATCAATGGCCCATGCTACCGTTCCTTTGAATTTTAGTGCGTTCCTAGATAAAGCTAAGTTGAAAGATGATGGTAGCAAATACATGGACTGGGTCCGTAACTTGAGGATTATCCTCATTGCTGCACAAAAGAATTATGTCCTGGAAGCGCCACTAGGTACAAGACCCGCTGCAGGAGCAACCGCGGACGTTATGAACGTCTGGCAGAGCAAAGCTGATGACTACTCGATAGTTCAGTGTGCCATGCTTTATGGCTTAGAATCGGGACTTCAAAGACATTTTGAACGTCATGGAGCATATGAGATGTTCCAAGAGTTGAAGTTAATATTTCAAGCAAATTCCCGAGTTGAAAGATATGAAGTCTCCAACAAGTTCTATAGCTGCAAAATGGAGGAGAATAGTTATGTCAGTGAACACATACCCAGAATGTCTGGGTACCACAACCACTTGACTCAGCTGGGAGTTAATCTTCCTGATGATAGTGTCATTGACAGAGTTGTTCAATCACTCCCACCAAGCTATAAAGGCTTTGTGATGAACTATAATATGCAAGGGATGGAAAATACTATTCCCAAGCTCTTCCCAATGCTAAAGGCTGTGGAGGTAGAAATCAAGAAGGAGCATCAAGTGTTGATGGTTAACAAGACCACTAGTTTTAAGAAAAAGGCAAAGGGAAGAAGGGGAACTTCAAGAAGAACAGCAAGCCAGTTCCTGCTTAAGGGAAGAAATCCAAGTCTGGACCTAAGCCTGAGACTGAGTGCTCGTACTGCAAAGGGACTGGCCACTGGAAGCGGAACTGCCCCAAGTATTTGGTGGATAAGAAGGATGGCAAAGTGAAAGGTATATCTGATATACATGTTATTGATGTGTACCTTACTAATGCTCGTAGTAGCGCCTATGTATTTGATACTGGTTCTGTTGCTCATATTTGCAACTCGAAACAGGGGCTACGGATTAAACGAAAATTGGCTAAGGACGAGGTGACGATGCGCGCGGGAAATGGTTCCAAAGTCGATGTGATCGCCGTCGTCACGCTACCTCTACATCTACTGTCGGGATTAGTTTTAGACCTAAATAATTGTTATTTGGTGCCAGCGTTGAGCATGAACATTATATCTGGATCTTGTTTGGTGCGAGACGGCTATTCATTTAAATCAGAGAATAATGGTTGTTCTTTTATATGAGTAATATCTTTTATGGTCATGCACCCTTGAAGAGTGGTCTATTTTTGTTGAATCTCGATTGTAGTGATACACAAGTTCATAATATTGAAGCCAAAAGATACAAAGTTAATAATGATAGTGCAACTTATTTGTGGCATTGCCGTTTAGGTCATATTGGTGTAAAGCGCATGAAGAAGTTCCATGCTGATGGGCTTTTGGAAGCACTTGATTATGAATCACTTGATGCTTGCGAACCATGCCTCATGGGCAAGATGACTAAGACTCCGTTCTCCGGAACAATGGAGCGAGCAACTGACTTATTGGAAATAATACATACTGATGTATGCGGTCTGATACGTGTTGAGGCTCGCGGCGGGTATCGTTATTTTCTAACCTTCACAGATGATTTGAGAAGATATGGGTATATCTACTTGATAAAACATAAGTTTGAAACATTTGAAAAGTTCAAGGGATTTTAGAGTGAAGTGGAAAATCATCATAACAAGATAATAAAGTTTCTACGATCTGATCGTGGATGTGAATATTTGAGTTATGAGTGTCTTCATTTGAAACAATGTGGAATAGTTTCGCAACTCACCCACCTGGAACACCACAGCGTAATGGTGTGTTCGAATGTCGTAACCGTACTTTATTAGATATGGTGCGATCTATGATGTCTCTTACTGATTTACCGCTATCGTTTTGGGGTTATGCTTTAGAGACGACTGCATTCACGTTAAATAGGGCACCATCTAAATCCATTGAGATGACACCACATGAACTGTGGTTTGGCAAGAAACCTAAGCTGTCGTTTCTTAAAGTTTGGGGCTGCGATGCTTATGTGAAAAAGCTTCAACCTGATAAGCTCGAACCCCAATCGGAGAAAAGTGTCTTCATAGGATACCCAAAAGAGACTGTTGGGTACACCTTCTATCACAGATCCGAAGGCAAGATATTTGTTGCTAAGAATGGATCCTTTCTAGAGAAGGAGTTTCTCTCGGAAGAAGTGAGTGGGAGGAAAGTAGAACTTGATGAGGTAATTGTATTTTCTCTAGAATTGGTAAGTAGTTCATCACAGAAATAATTTCCAGTGATTCCTATACCAATTAGTGAGGAAGTTAATGATGATGATCATGAAACTTCAGATCAAGTTACTACCGAACCTCGTAGGTCAACTAGAGTAAGTTCTGCACCAGAGTGGTACGATAATCCTTTTCTGGAGGTCATGTTACTTGACCATAACGAACCTACGAACAATGAGGAAGCGATGATCAGCCCAGATTCCGCAAAATGTCTTGAATCCATGAAATCTGAGATGGGATCCATGTATGAGAACAAAGTGTGGAATTTGGTTGACTTGCCCAATGATCGGCAAGCCATAGAGAATAAATGGATCTTCAAGGAGAAGACTGACGCTGACGGTAATGTTACTGTCTACAAAGCTCGACTTGTCGCGAAAGGATTTCGACAAGTTCAAGGAGTTGACTACGATGAGACCTTATCACCCGTAGCGATGCTTAAGCCTGTCTGAATCATGTTAGCAATTGCCGCATTTTATGATTACAAAATTTTGGGAAATGGATGTCAAAACTGCATTCCTTCACGAATATCTTAAAGAAGAGTTGTATATGATGCAACCAGAAGGTTTTTTCGATCCTAAAGGTGCTAACAAAGTGTGCAAGCTCCAGCGATCCATTGATGGACTGGTTCAAGCCTCTCGGAATTGGAATATACGCTTTGATAGTGTGATCCAAGCATATGGTTTTATACAGAATTTATAATATTATATGTGGCTGACATATTGTTGATTGGAAATAATACAGAATTTCTGGATAACGTAAAAGGATACTTGAATAAGAATTTTTCAATGAAAGACCTCGGTGAAGCTGCTTATATATTGGGCATCAAGATCTATAGAGATAGATCAAGATGCTTAATTGGACTTTCACAAAGCACATACCTCGATAAAGTTTTGAAGAAGTTCAAAATGGATTAGTCAAAGAAAGGGTTCTTGCCTGTGTTACAAGGTGTGAAGTTGAGTCAGACTCAATGCCCGACCACTGCAGAAGATAGAGAGAAAATGAAAGTCATTCCCTATGCTTCAACCATAGGTTCTATCATGTATGCAATGCTGTGTACCAGACCTAATGTGTGCCTTGCTATAAGTTTAGCACGGAGGTTCCAAAATAATCCAGGAGTGGATCACTGGACAGCGGTCAAGAACATCCTAAAATACCTGAAAAGGACTAAGGATATGTTTCTTGTTTATGGAGGTGACAAAGAGCTCGTCGTAAATGGTTACGTCGATGCAAGCTTTGACACTGATTCGGATGACTCCAAGTCACAAACCGGATACGTCTTTATATTGAATGGTGGAGCTGTCAGTTGGTGCAGTTCCAACCAGAGCGTCGTGGCGGGATCTACGTGTGTAGCGGAGTACATAGCTGCTTCAGAAGCAGCAAATGAAAGAGCCTGGATGAAGGAGTTCATATCTGATCTAGGTGTAGTACCTAGTGCATTGGGTCCAATGAAAATCTTTCGTGACAATACTGGAGCAATAGCCTTGGCGAAGGAATCCAGATTTCACAAGAGAACCAAACACATCAAGAGACGCTTCAATTCCATCTACGATCAAGTCAAGGAGGGAGACATAGAGATTTGCAGAATACATACGGATCTGAATGTTGCAGACCTGTTGAATAAGCCTCTCTCACGAGCAAAACATGATCAGCACCAAGACTCCATGGGTGTTAGAATCATTACTATGTAATCTAGATTATTGACTCTAGTGCAAGTGGGAGACTCAAGGAAATATGCCCTAGAGGCAATAATAAAGTTGTTATTTATATTTCCTTCTATCATGATAAATGTTTATTATTCATGCTAGAATTGTATTAACCGGAAACTTAGTACATGTGCGAATACATAGACAAACAGAGTGCCCCTAGTATGCCTCTACTTGACTAGCTTGTTAATCAAAGATGGTTAAGTTTCCTAACCATAGACATGTGTTGTCATTTTGATGAATGGGATCACATCATTAGAGAATGATGTGATGGACAAGACCCATCCGTTAGCTTAGCATAATGATCGTTTAGTTTTATTGCTATTGCTTTATTCATGAATTATACATCACTACTGCAGGATGCTGCTAACGCGACACTACGATCAGAGACCCTTCGAGAAACTGTGTGCAATGCGATAATCGCAAACGGTGTTGTATGAAAACCGTCAGAAATGTATAAAACGTTTGCGATGACCGATGCATCAAACACGGTTCAGGTTTTATTTGCGTGTGCGATGAAGGGCATACGGTTCAGTTCAATGAACTGTTTGCGATGAGGAGGAAAAAAAGAAACGGGCAGCCAGATGAAGGCGTGTGCGATACACATCATTGTTGGAAATATGCCCTAGAGGCAATAATAAATTGATTATTATTATATTTCCTTGTTCATGATAAATCGTTTATTATCCATGCTAGAATTGTATTGATAGGAAACTCAGATACATGTGTGGATACATAGACAACACCATGTCCCTAGTAAGCCTCTAGTTAACTAGCTCGTTGATCAATAGATGGTTATGGTTTCCTGACCATGGACATTGGATGTCATTGATAACGGGATCACATCATTAGGAGAATGATGTGATGGACAAGACCCAATCCTAAGCCTAGCACAAGACCATGTAGTTCGTATGCTAAAGCTTTTCTAATGTCAAGTATCGTTTCCTTAGACCATGAGATTGTGCAACTCCCGGATACCGTATGAGTGCTTTGGGTGTGCCAAATGTCACAACGTAACTGGGTGGCTATAAAGGTAAACTACGGGTATCTCCGAAAGTGTCTGTTGGGTTGGCACGAATCGAGACTGGGATTTGTCACTCCATGTGACGGAGAGGTATCTCTGGGCCCACTCGGTAGGACATCATCATAATGCGCACAATGTGATCAAGGAGTTGATCACGGGATGATGTGTTACGGAACGAGTAAAGAGACTTGCCGATAACGAGATTGAATAAGGTATCGGGATACCAACGATCGAATCTCGGGCAAGTACAATACCGCTAGACAAAGGGAATTGTATACGGGATTGATCGAATCCCCGACATCGTGGTTCATCCGATGAGATCATCGTGGAACATGTGGGAGCCAACATGGGTATCCAGATCCCGCTGTTGGTTATTGACTGGAGAACGTCTCGGTCATGTCTGCATGGTTCCCGAACCCGTAGGGTCTACACACTTAAGGTTCGATGACGCTAGGGTTATAAAGGAAGTTTGTATGTGGTTACCGAATGTTGTTTGGAGTCCCGGATGAGATCCCGGACGTCACGAGGAGTTCCGGAATGGTCCGGAGGTAAAGATTTATATATGGGAAGTCCTATTTTGGTAACCGAAAGGGTTTCGGGTTTTATCGGTAACGTACCGGGACCACCAGGAGGGTCCCGGGGGTCCACCAAGTGGGACCACCGGCCCCGGAGGGCTGCATGGGCCACATGTGGGAGGGGACCAGCCCCAGGTGGGCTGGTGCGCCCCCCCACAAGGGCCCAAGGCGCCTAGGGTTTGGGGGAACCCTAGAAGGGGGCGCCCCCCCTTGCCTTAGGGGGCAAGCCACCCCCTCCTGGCCGCCGCCCCCTCCTCAGATGGGATCTGAGGGGGCCGGCCCCCCTCTCCCTTGCCCCTATATATATGAAGGGGGTGGGAGGGCAACAACACCATTGTGCTGGCACAGCCCTCCCCCTATCCCAAGTCCTTCTCCTCTCCCGCGGTGCTTGGCGAAGCCCTGCAGGATTCCCATGCTCCTCCATCATCACCACGCCGTTGTGCTGCTGCTGGATGGAGTCTTCCTCAACCTCTCCCTCTCCCCTTGCTGGATCAAGGCATGGGAGATGTCACCGGGCTGTACGTGTGTTGAACGCGGAGGTGCTGTCCGTTCGGCACTAGGATCATCGATGATTTGGATCACGACGAGTACGACTCCATCAACCCCGTTCACTTGAACGCTTCCGCTTAGCGATCTACAAGGGTATGTAGATGCACTATTCTTCCCCTCGTTGCTAGTTTCTCCATAGATAGATCTTGGTGACACGTAGGAAAATATTGAATTTCTGTTACGTTCCCCAACAGTGGTATCAGAGCTAGGTCTATTGCGTAGATTCTATGCATGAGTAGAACACAAAGTAGTTGTGGGCGTTGATTTTGTTCAATATGCTTACCGTTACTAGTCAATCTTGATTCGGCGACATTGTGGGATGAAGCGGCCCGGACCGACCTTACACGTGCACTTACGTGAGACAGGTTCCACCGACTGACATGCACTAGTTGCATAAGGTGGCTAGCGGGTGCCAGTCTCTCCCACTTTAGTCGGATCGGATTCGATGAAAAGGGTCCTTATGAAGGGTAAATAGCAATTGACATATCACGTTGTGGTTTTGCGTAGGTAAGAAACATTCTTGCTAGAAACCCATAGCAGCCACGTAAAACATGCAAACAACAATTAGAGGACGTCTAACTTGTTTTTGCAGGGTATGCCATGTGATGTGATATGGCCAAAAGGATGTGATGAATGATATATGTGATGTATGAGATTGATCATGTTCTTGTAATAGGAATCACGACTTGCATGTCGATGAGTATGACAACCGGCAGGAGCCATAGGAGTTGTCTTTAATTTATCTATGACCTGTGTGTCAACATAAACGTCATGTAATTACTTTACTTTATTGCTAAAGCGTTAGCCATAGTAGTAGAAGTAATAGTTGACGTGACAACTTCATGAAGACACGATGATGGAGATCATGGTGTCATGCCGGTGACGACGATGCTCATGGAGCCCCGAAGATGGAGATCAAAAGGAGCAAAGTGATGATGGCCATATCATGTCACTATTTGATTGCATGTGATGTTTATCATGTTTATACATCTTATTTGCTTAGAACGACGGTAGTAAATAAGATGATCCCTCATTAAAATTTCAAGAAAGTGTTCCCCCTAACTGTGCACCATTGCGAAAGTTCGTCGTTTCGAAGCACCACGTGATGATCGGGTGTGATAGATTCTTACGTTCGAATACAACGGGTGTTGACGAGCCTAGCATGTACAGACATGGCCTCGGAACACATGCAAACACTTAGGTTGACTTGACGAGCCTAGCATGTACAGACATGGCCTCGGAACACAGAAGACCGAAAGGTCGAGCATGAGTCGTATGGTAGATACGATCAACATGAAGATGTTCACCGATGATGACTAGTCCGTCTCACGTGATGATCGGACACGGCCTAGTTGACTCGGATCATGTAATCACTTAGATGACTAGAGGGATGTCTATCTGAGTGGGAGTTCATAAGATGAACTTAATTATCCTGAACATAGTCAAAAGGTCTTTGCAAATTATGTCGTAAGCTCGCGCTTTAGTTCTACTGTTTTTAGATATGTTCCTAGAGAAAATATAGTTGAAAGTTGATAGTAGCAATTATGCGGACAGTACAAGGCTTATGTCCTTAATGCACTGCTCGGTGTGCTGGACCTCGAACGTGGTCTGTGGATGTTGCGAACATCTGACATACACATTTTGATGACTACATGATAGTTCGGTAATGATAAATGGTTTAGAATTGAGGCACCGAAGACATTTTTGAAATGTCGCGGAACATATGAGATGTTTCGAGGGCTGAAATTGGGATTTCAGGCTCGTGCCCACGTCAAGAGGTATAAGACCTACGACGATTTTCTTGGCCTGCAAACTAAGGGAGAAAAGCTCAATCGTTGAGCTTGTGCTCAGATTGTCTGAGTGCAACAATCACTTGAATCGAGTGGGAGTTGATCTTCCAGATAAGATAGTGATGTTTCTCCAAAGTCATTGCCACCAAGCTGCTAGAGCTTCATAATGAACTATAACATATCAGGGATAGATATGATGATCCTTGAAATATTCGCGATGTTTGACACCGCGAAAGTAGAAATCAAGAAGGAGCATCAATTATTGATGGTTAGTGAAACCACTAGTTTCAAGAAGGGAAAGGGCAAGAAGGGATCCTTCATGAAACGGCAAATCAGCTGCTGCTCTAGTGGAGAAACCCAAGGTTGAACCCAAACCCGAGACTAAGTGCTTCTGTAATGAGGAGAACAGCTACTGGAGCAGAATTACCCTAGATACTTGGTAGATGAGAAGGCTGTCGATAGAAGTATATTGGATATACATTATGTGAATGTGTACTTTACTAGTACTCCTAGTAGCATCAGGGTATTAGATACTGGTTCGGTTGCTAAGTGTTAGTAACTCAAAATAAAAGCTACGGAATAAACGGAGACTAGCTAAAGGTGAGCTGACGAGATATGTTGGAAGTGCTTCCAAGGTTGATGTGATCAAGCATCGCACGCTCCCTCTACCATCGAGATTGGTGTTAAACCTAAATAATTGTTATTTGGTGTTTGCGTTGAGCATAGACATGATTGGATTATGTCTATCGCAATACGGTTATTCATTTAAGGAGAATAATGGTTACTCTATTTATTTGAATAATACCTTCAATGGTATTGCACCTAAAATGAATGGTTTATTGAATCTTGATCATAGTGATACACATGTTCATGCCAAAAGATATAAGATAGTAATGATAGTACCACCTACTTGTGGCACTGCCATGTAAGTCATATTGGTATAAAACGCATGAAGAAGCTCCATGTTGATGGATCTTTGGACTCACTCATTTCTGAAAAGATTGAGACATGTGAACCATGTCTATTGGTATATACGCATGAAAAAACTCCATGCAGATGGACCGTTTGGACTCACTTGATTTTGAATCGCTTGAGACATGCAGATCATACCACATGGGCAAGATGACTGAAAGCTTCGGTTTCAGTAAAATGGAACAAGAAAGCAACTTGTTGGAAGTAACACATTTTGATGTGTGCAGTCCAATGAGTGCTGAGGCACGCAGTGGATATCGTTATGCTCTTACTTCACAGATGATTTGAGTAGATACTGAGCATATTTACTTGATGAAACACAAGTCTGAATTATTGAATGGTTCAAGTAATTTCAGAATGAAGTTGAATATCGTCGTGACAAGAGGATAAAATATCTATGATATGATCATAGAGATGAATATCTGAGTTGCGAGTTTGGTACACAATTGAGACATTGTGGAAATTGTTTCACGACTAGTACCGCCTCGAACACCATAGTGTGATGGTGTGTCCGAACATCATAACTGCACCCTATTGGATATGATGCATACCATGATGTCTCTTATCGAATTACCACTATCGTTCATGGGTTAGGCATTAGAGACAATCGCACTCACTTTAAGTAGGGCACCACGTAATTCCGATGAGATGACACCGTATGAACTATGGTTTAGAGAAACCTAAGCTGTCATTTCTTAAAAGTTTGGGGCTGCGACGCTTATATGAAAAAGTTTCAGGCTGATAAGCTCGAACCCAAAACGGATAAATACATCTTCATAGGACACCCAAAACAGTTGGGTATACCTCCTGTCTCAGATCCGAAAGCAATAGGGATTGTTTCTCAAATCGGGTCCTTTCTCGAGGAAGAGTTTCTCTCGAAAGAATTGAGTGGGAGGATGGTGGAGACTTGATGAGGTTATTGAACCGTCACTTCAACTAGTGTGTAGCAGGGCACAGGAGTTGTTCCTATGGCACCTACACCAATTGAAGTGGAAGCTTATGATAGTGATCATGAGACTTCGAATCAAGTCACTCCCAAACCTCGTAGGATGACAAGGATGCGTACTACTTCAGAGTGGTACGTAATCCTGTCTTGGAAGTCATGTTGCTAGACAACAATGAACCTACGAGCTATGGAGAAGCGATGGTGGACCCGGATTCCGATGAATGGCTCGAGGCCATAAAATCCGAGAGAGGATCCATGTATGAAAACAAAGTGTAGACTTTGGCAGAACGGCTCGATGGTCGTAAGGCTGTTGAGTACAGATGGATTTTAAAAGGAAGACGGAAAATGATGGTAAATGTCACCATTAAGAAAGCTCGACTTGTCATTAAGATATTTTCCGACAAGTTCAAGGAGTTGACTGCGATGAGGCTTTCTCACTCGTAGCGATGCTAAGAGTCTGTTGGAATTATGTTAGCGATTACTGCATTATTTATGAAATTGTGCAGATAGGATGTCAAAACATTGTTTCCTCGATGATTTTCTTGAGGAAAGGTTGTATGTGATACAACCAGAAGATTTTGTTGATCCTGAAAGATGCTAACAAGTATGCAAAGCTCCAGCTATCCTTCTAAGGACTGGAGTAACCATGTCGGAGTTGGAATGTACACTTTGATGAGATGATCAAATATTTTGGGTTTATACAAAGTTTATGAGAAACTTGTATTTCCAAAGAAGTGAGTGGGAGCACTATAGAATTTCTGATGAGTATATGTTGTTGACATATTGTTGATCAGAAATGATGTAGAATTTCTGGAAAGCATATAGGGTTATTTGAAAAGTGTTTTCAATGGAAAACCTGGATTAAGTTACTTAAACATTGAGCACCAAGATCTATAAGGATAGATCAAAATCGCTTAATAGTACTTTCAAACAAACACATACCACGACAAGATTTTGAAGGAGTTCAAAATAGATCAGCAAAGAAGGAGTTCTCGGCTGTGTTACAAGGTGTGAGTATTGAGCAAGACTCAAGACATGACCACGGCAGAATAGAGAGAAAGGACGAAGGTCGTCCCCTATGCTTTAGTCGTAGGCTCTAAAGTATGCTATGTTGTGTACCGCACCTGAAGTGTGCCAAACCATGAGTCAGTCAAGGGGTACAAGTGTGATCTAGAAATGGATCATAGGACAACGGTCAAAGTTATCCTTAGTAACTAGTGGACTAAGGAATTTTCTCGATTATGGAGGTGGTAAAAGAGTTCGTCGTAAAGGGTTACGCCGATGCAAGCTTTGACACTAATCCAGATTATTCTGAGTAGTAAACTGGATTCGTATAGTAGAACAGTTATTTGGAATAGCTCCAAATAGAGCGTGGTAGCTGCATCTAGAATATGACATAGATATTTGTAAAGCACACACGGATCTGAAAGATTCAGACCCGTTGACTATAACCTCTCTCACAAGCATAACATGATCAAACCCAGAACTCTTGGGTGTTAGTCACATAGGGATGTGACTTTGAGTGTTAATCACATATCGATGTGAACTGGATTATTGACTCTAGTGCAAGTGGGAGACTGTTGGGAATATGCCCTAGAGGCAATAATAACTTGAATATTATTATATTTCCTTGTTCATGATAAATCGTTTATTATCCATGCTAGAATTGTATTGATAGGAAACTCAGATACATGTGTGGATACATAGACAACACCATGTCCCTAGTAAGCCTCTAGTTAACTAGCTCGTTGATCAATAGATGGTTACGGTTTCCTGACCATGGACATTGGATGTCGTTGATAACGGGATCACATCATTAGGAGAATGATGTGATGGACAAGACCCAATCCTAAGCCTAGCACAAGATCATGTAGTTCGTATGCTAAAGCTTTTCTAATGTCAAGTATCGTTTCCTTAGACCATGAGATTGTGCAACTCCCGGATACCGTAGGAGTGCTTTGGGTGTGCCAAACGTCACAACGTAACTGGGTGGCTATAAAGGTGCACTACGGGTATCTCCGAAAGTGTCTGTTGGGTTGGCACGAATCGAGACTGGGATTTGTCACTCCGTGTGACGGAGAGGTATCTCTGGGCCCACTCGGTAGGACATCATCATAATGTGCACAATGTGATCAAGGAGTTGATCACGGGATGATGTGTTACGGAACGAGTAAAGAGACTTGCCGATAACGAGATTGAATAAGGTATCGGGATACCGACGATCGAATCTCGGGCAAGTACAATACCGCTAGACAAAGGGAATTGTATACGGGATTAATCGAATCCTCGACATCGTGGTTCATCCGATGAGATCATCGTGGAACATGTGGGAGCCAACATGGGTATCCAGATCCCGCTGTTGGTTATTGACTGGAGAACGTCTCGGTCATGTCTGCATGGTTCCCGAACCCGTAGGGTCTACACACTTAAGGTTCGATGACGATAGGGTTATAAAGGAAGTTTGTATGTGGTTACCAAATGTTGTTCGGAGTCCTGGATGAGATACCGGACGTCACGAGGAGTTCCGGAATGGTCCGGAGGTAAAGATTTATATATGGGAAGTCCTGTTTTGGTCACCGAAAGGGTTTCGGGTTTTACCGGTAACGTACCGGGACCACTAGGAGGGTCCCGGGGGTCCACCAAGTGGGACCACCGGCCCCGGGGGGCTGCATGGGCCACATATGGGAGGGGACCAGCCCCAGGTGGGCTGGTGCGCCCCCCCACAAGGGCCCAAGGCGCCTAGGGTTTGGGGGAACCCTAGAAGGGGGCGCCCCCCCCCCCTTGCCTTGGGGGGCAAGCCACCCCCTCCTGGCCGCCGCCCCCTCCTCAGATGGGATCTGAGGGGGCCGGCCCCCCTCTCCCTTGCCCCTATATATATGAAGGGGGTGGGAGGGCAACAACACCATTGTGCTGGCGCAGCCCTCCCCCTCTCCCAAGTCCTTCTCCTCTCCTGCGGTGCTTGGCGAAGCCCTGCAGGATTGCCACGCTCCTCCATCATCACCATGCCGTTGTGCTGCTGCTGGATGGAGTCTTCCTCAACCTCTCCCTCTCCCCTTGCTGGATCAAGGCATGGGAGACGTCACCGGGTTGTACGTGTGTTGAACGCGGAGGTGCTGTCCGTTCGGCACTAGGATCATCGGTGATTTGGATCACGACGAGTACGACTCCATCAACCCCGTTCACTTGAACGCTTCCGCTTAGCGATCTACAAGGGTATGTAGATGCACTCTTCCTCCCCTCGTTGCTAGTTTCTCCATAGATAGATCTTGGTGACACGTAGGAAAATATTGAATTTCTGTTACGTTCCCCAACAATCATACGGTTCACTCGGATGAACTGTTTGTGATTAGGCAACACAAAAGAAACAGTCAGCCAGATCAAAGGTGTGTGCAATATACGGCATGCGGTTCACTCAGATGAACTGTTTGCGTTGAGACATGAGAATAGAAACGGTTCAAATGAACAAGGTGTGTGTGATACGAGGCAAACAGGTCTGTAATCGGAGACGTGTGCGAAGACTGATAACAACACAGACGATTCCTGCTAACAAGCCGTGTGTGTTGTGAGCAAACGATTGCTGGTATACAATTGTGAGTGATTGATGAAAACATCACCGATGGGTTCCATTGTTTAGTCCGTGTGCGATGTGATTTTCTTTGTCCGCACAACATCTACGCTCTGTCTACATCATCAACATATATACTTAAAAAGACAGCATTGCATAACCAAATTAAGGATACAATTACACAAGTGACTACACACATAACATTTCCACAAACCAAAGAAAGCAATTACATGCATACTAAAGTAGGAGAAACAAGGATCTAATCATCTACTTATTGTTGCGACGACGCTTGCCATTGCTCTGCTTCCGGCTGGATCCCTGGCCGTTTTGGGGAAGGAGGGACTTCCTCATGTCAACGATCCGCATGTACATGTCGTAGCTCGTGTACGCCTCCTTGGCCACGTACATGATGTGAGCTTTGTCGAGTTTCTCCATCCAGGCCGACTGCCAGGCATGCTTGTCCTTGTTGCACGAATCCTTCATGTCTTTGTAGTAGGGGTCGATGATGGCCTTGGCGAGGTGAACCAGTGAGTCCTTCTCATGCTCCTTGCTACCCCTGATCTTGTATTGGCCCTGGATGTCGACAGGATTCTGGCAGGCGATGCCCGAATTCTCGAGCGCCTTTACATCGTTGGTGATGTCCATCGTAGCGAACATGTAGTGGGGGTTGTTGACAAACTTGAGGAAACGCTCGCAAGGCCTTGTGTCCAGGCAGTAGTGGTAGACAAGGACATGGTGGCGCACGCACATCTGGGCGACGGTGACCTTGGGACGAGAACCGACACGAGCGCGGGTGTACTCGAGGTCGAACCCGACCACCTTGTACTTCTCCTCGGCAAGCAACAGCTCCATGATGTGGATGGAGTGCTTCGCCAGACCGGGTTGTTGGTGTACACCACTGAGAGGTCCATGAACCTTCTATGGGTGTCCACCACGGCATGCATGGTGAACTGCTGCTCGTCGTCGGCAGCCGCTCGGAGCACCATTGGAGCCGCGCATGATACCCTCTAAGAATTTCTTGTGGTGGGTGTGCTTCTTGCAATGTTGGGGCGCGATTGAAAGGTTGAAGAGACACAAGGGTAGGTTAAATGGCCGCTGTAATAAATGGGGGCCGACCAGCCTGTAATCGTCACGTCTTGTCACGACGTTCATAGCGAAGGATTCCAGAATCTAGTGCACGCTTGACAACACTGCACCTCGGGCGTGGGCTCGAAGAGCCTGTTCCCACGCTACCGTGCTGTTTACCGCGCAAGCTTCTCGCCCGGCTAGTTTGGCCACGCGTCGGCTAGAAGAGGGACAAATCATGGGAGTTTATTGGCAAAAAGCTTTGTAAAAATGAAGTGTATGGAATGACTTCGGTCATAAGTGTACCCTTGGGTGATGAGGTCAAAGTTACACAAAAGTGTGATGATGGACACTCGAGTGCGATAATAAATTCTGCGCTCTACAGTGCACACGGTGGAAGAAACCAATTGTGTGCAATATTGTCGAAGATTGCAGTCGAGTTAGCTACTGTGAGACTGACAAGGTAAACTAATTCGAGAATGGTTAATAAAATCTAAGACCATTGCATATTAAGGTCAAAATAGTGCTAGCAATATAAGAGTCTCATACGATGCCATTTCAACGATTGTACCACAAAAGCTCGAAATGTTACAAGGTTCAAATTCCAGAGTTATATGGCTCAAATTTGAAGATTACAAGGTTCAAACTGATAATAGAAATGAAATTCAGCTCATCAGCTGCAAACGCTCACGATGATGCGCTGAACATGGATATCAGAGAGGTTCAACCTAATATCACCGCTTCTAAGTCTGGCTTCGAAATCTCACAATTTTTGCAAAGGGGTCAGCCACTAAGAAGTCATGTATGGGGTTGACTCGATGACTTCCGATTACTCTGTCATCTAAAGTTCCAAAATGAAATTCAGCATTTTTGGAGCATACTCCATTCTACCGCAGGCGCCGGCGCTGATCAACAGACCATTCATTTTTGCGAAATAAATGTAGGGCAAACCTCATTTCCTTCAGCACCCTTGCTTTGAGAACAAAGAACCTGGCGAATATAATCTCCGGTAAGGTCCCTCGGTAGGAGTTCAAAGTAATTTCTGAGAGATGCAGATCTAGGCATTCGACGTGATTGTTATATTATATCACATTATCCACCACTAGGCCTAATCTTATCTTCAAAAGAAGAAAACGTGTTAGTGCCTACATGCAGTTTTGAACATTACTACAGGCCTAGCTATTAGGTTTGGAGGATTTGTAAAATGCACTAACATGCCATCTTCGATCTGACATGATTAACATGGGCATTTGATTACATTCTAGAAAAATGTAGCCTTCTTCACAAGAGGTTGGAATGGATGAAAAGTTCCCTAAGAAAACTAGTACATATGAATCCAAAGGATAAATGCTTATTGAATGTAACCATATGGATCAAGCAACCAATATGGGGGGGCATGTATGTACTGAAATCCGCCAAAAGAACCTTCATAAATCGTAGTACATTTTCATTGTAAACTTGGAAAAAGGTGTCACAAATTGAACTCCCTTATGGTTAACATTTAACAGGAAAGGAAAATCACCTCAATATATAGCTTCTCCAGGCACGGAAAGCATCTCAGGAAACTGACAACTTGCTCCAGTTCAGGCCCGATAGATTCTAGTGCCAAGACCTTCACTGTGTGCAGTTTCGGGGTCAAGCTTGTCGGAATCATTTTCTAAATGACAGACGAACAAACATCTTCAAAATTAGAAATAATGTTAATTTGTAGAAGGAGAGGTAGAAGGCGGCTGTTGTACCTGAACGAGTGATGATCCAATAACAAGTTCGGAGTATTTGTCAGATGAGTAGCCCACCACTGTCAATTTTGGCGCAGAAATGACATTGATTCTTGTTGGACGTTGTTGATCAACTACAAGTAATCTCTCAAGTGCAGGTGTGTCTTGGATGACCATACCGTGGTCCACCTTTTGTGATGTCTTCCTGCCGCACCAGCAACACACATAAATAGTCCGGAGAGTCATGGATGTGATGTGGAGGGTACTCAACCCATTGATCGCCTAAAGATAAAGGTACTCAAGTGCAGTACAGCCACGGAGCAGGCGCTCCATGTCACCCTTTGAGAGGCAGACGACGACGAGCTCGAGGTGCTTCAGTCGTGGTAGAATAAGAGCTGGTGCGTCATTAAGGGGTGGGAAATGGCAGTTCCTGAACTTGGCGACGCGCAGCGTGGGCGCGAGGCGAAGTGCAGACGTTGGCAGCGACCACATATGCCCATCATCAAAAGTGAGCTCCTCGAGGTGATATAGGGTGGGGGATCGGAACCAGTCGTCAAGCTTGGCTCGGTCCTTACCATTGGAATGGAACTTGCCCATTCTAAGGCCTTTGGTTGGGCCAAGGTGACTGCCGAGGATCTTGGAGAACGCATCCAAGCTTTTGTGATAGCCATAGCAGAGCTCGTGGGTGTCGATGAGGTCGAGAGGGCTGGAGTTCCATAGGGGGTGCCACCGCCGGGAAAGGAGGGTTGTCCGTGCCCCATATTTGATTGGGAGGAGGGAGATGATGACTCTCAACATATCATCGGGGAGGCTGCTGATTAAGTCTAGGCTGCTAGAGTCCCATGCGGTTCTAGCTCGCCCCGCCTCCGCTTGTTGGCAGCCCCGTTCTCCACCTCCGAAGTCTCCTTGTCAGCGGCGTTTTTTGATAGAAATGGGAGTACAGGGAATATTTAGTTAAAACAGGGCAATAGAAAAGTGTATTGGTAACTAGAAGTTATTAGGTAGGAATATAGTAAGATAAGGAAATAACAATTGGTTGCTTAAATACTACACAATTCATTTGACATTGCTGGGTAAGTCAACATATGCAGATAGTTGAAAAGAAAACTTACTTCAAACAAAGTCTGGATGGATGATTTTGTCGGGGAAGTTAGCATATATCTCATGACCAGGCCCTTCTATGTGCAGTGCAATTTTAGTGCCAGCTTTCAGTACATAAAACTTTGCAATTTCATTCCAAAATCTAGTGGCAAAACAGGAGTCACCATGTTCATCAAGTCTTACAGTAGCAATGATTTTAAATCCATGTTTTGTGCGCAATATGACATTCGTGGAGCCTTGATGTATGTAAAGGGAAAAATTATGCACTACATAATCTGTTGCATAGCGAGGGATGTCCTGCAGAAAATGGTAGGGTTGTTAAAGAAAATATGGTAACATGCAAATATGGGCCCAAATTGAAAGAACTATACAACAGTTGAAATCGAAGGACAAAAGTCTATAATTAAATAGATAGGGTAAACATGATGTCATGGAAATATGAGAGTAATCGAAAGAACAATACATCATTAATTTGCCTAATATAGAAAGAAGAGGGAAAAATCCCCTTTGACGTATATGGTGCATGTGGCACCTTTTATCCAAATGTAGCGATATTTAGAATATGTTCAGGAAAGTAGGCCATGCCAACTGATT
Organism: Aegilops umbellulata; assembly: GCA_032464435.1. Taxonomy (NCBI): domain Eukaryota; kingdom Viridiplantae; phylum Streptophyta; class Magnoliopsida; order Poales; family Poaceae; genus Aegilops; species Aegilops umbellulata. The sequence goes on along the minus strand of CP136057.1, from coordinate 387,130,321 downwards.
TAGGGTGAGATTGAACATACCGCGCGCGTCCTCAAGTTATCTGGTACGATGAGATGGAATCTCTAGCGGCGGTCGCCAAGTCCTGAAGTATCGGCGCACTGTACATTCTATGAATGAAAGAAAACCCTCAAATCAGCTCGAATAAAAATGAATTCACGGCGATTTCCACCGGGTGATTAAAGGAGGAAGATGGACTGGGATAAGAGATGAGATAATATCTCATTAAATTAGTTACCTTGTCATCCATAAGAAAGAACCCTCAGTACGGCAGATTCCCAACCGAGTGGAGCTGGGTCGACCGCGAGCAGCATCGAGAAAGTCGATGGCAATAGGCGGCGACAAGCGGAAGTGGCGAAATGCGGTGGGCTTTGCTGGCAGCCTGGCATCGGCGGCAGGCGTCGAGCTAAGTGTTTACCGCCGCAATAGGCGATGCCATGGCATAAACACGGAGAAGCTTGTGCAGGTGTGAATGTGGAACGTACCGGAGGGGCCGAGGTGGGTGGCGGGCGGGGTGAGGGTTTTTGTGACGTGGGGATGGTGAGGGTTTTGCCCCACAAAGAATTTTGGGGGCGACAGTTTGCTAGAGCGAACCGTGTGTGATTGACGCGGCAGGCAAAATGATAGTCATTGCACACGGTTCCAATTTTGGGAACCGTGTGTGATTGACGTACTACCTCCGTCCTGGTTTATTAGTCCCCCTTTGTAACTTTTACCAAAATTTGGCGAAATATTTAATATACTCAGACATAGATAATAAGCGTACACGTACATAAGCATAGTTCAACCGTCATTAAGTATACTCAAGCGTACATAGTTCGACCCATCCCACATCTCATCTCACATGGGGCCGGCACGATCCTGAAGCTTCTCCAGGTACTCGGCATACGTGCCATGCGCCACCCTATGAGAATACTTCTGCTTGAAGGAGCCAACGGCCCGTCCTCTTGCACGCGCAAGAACACTTAGATACGTGTCATGAATCTTGTGGTTGCAAAATGGGCATCCATAGCCATCGTTCCAAGTCCTAATACACATGTTATGCATTCCCGCATAAAGCTCCCTGGGCATCTTCATCCTCGTTGTCCACATCGTCAGACAACACCTATACATATAGTAAAACAAATTTGGCATCAAATCACTGATTACATGCCGTGAAGTAGGATTAGGAATTTATGGCTATTTGTTTATACATATTCAGAGATTATGGTTCGTTTTTTAAGCACAGTCGTCTATGTACAGACCAATCTTCAAGAAAATAATGGCACAAACATATGTAGGTCATTCAAAATCAATTGTTAAGTCCTGGCTAAGAATTATTAGCACAAACACTAACCCTAGTCGGATTATTAGCAGAAATCATTTGCACAGATGAAACAACTAATCACTTATCACCTGTACCATTCAAACAATCAATACAATACAATGGATCTAACAAAACTTACTCAGATTTCATGAATGGGAGAACATAACCACATGATTTCTATTCCAAAAAGGGGGAGGCGGGAGTAACCACAGAAACCCTATGATCTATTTGACACATAAATGGGTATAGATGACTAACCAGCTGTCCGTCGTCGTCGGAGTCATCACCGGAGTGGTCATCGGAGTCGTCGCCGGAGTGTTCGTCGGAGTCGGTGTGGAACTCCGCCTCCGGCTGTGGAAGCTCGACGCTATCGACGACGTCAGGGTGCAGCGATAACTCGCCGGTGGTGACGGCAACCTCTGTCTCCATCTCCACGCCGTGCTCGGGTGGTTTAGCAGCCCTGGCATCGCCACTCCCTCCGATGGGGCGCTTCGGCAGCATCCTCATACACTGACGGCTTTGAGGACTGAGAGCGGCGTCGATGTTTCAAGCGGAGAGAGAGGATTGTGTGTGCATAGCGAGGATGGGGGTGCGGCCGATCGGGCGTGATACGTCTCCGTCGTATCAATAATTTTTTATTGTTCCATGCCAATGCTATACAACTTTCATATACTTTTGGCAACTTTTTATACTATTTTTGGGACTAACATATTGATCCAGTGCCCTGTGCCAGTTCCTGTCTATTGCATGTTTTTTGTTTCGCAGAAAACCCATATCAAACGGAGTCCAAACGGGATAAAAACTGACGGAGATTTTTTTTTGAATATTTATGATTTTTGGGAAGAAGAATCAATGTGATACGATGCCCGAGGGGGCCACGAGGCAGGGGGGCGCGCCCCTGACCCTCATGGACACCCTGTAAGGCCGTTCGAGCCCTTCTTTCACCACAAGAAAGATAATATCCGGATAGAAATCGTGTCCAAAATTCAGCCCAATCGGAGTTACGGATCTCCGGTTATAAAAGAAACGGTGAAAGGCCAGATCTGAGAGCGCAGAAACAGAGAGAGACACAGAGACAGATCCAATCTCGGAGGGCTCTCGCCCCTCCGCTGCCATGGAGGCCATGGACCAGAGGGGAAACCCTTCTCCCATCTAGGGAGAAGGTCAAGGAAGAATAAGAAGGAGGGGGGCTCTCTCCCCCTCGCTTCCGGCGGCGCCGGAACGCCGTCGGGCCATCATCATCACCGCAATCTACACCAACACCTCCGCCATCTTCACCAACATCTCCATCACCTTCCCCCCTCTATCTACAACGGTCCACTCTCCCGCAACCCGTTGTACCCTCTACTTGAACATGGTGCTTTATGCTTCATATTATTATCCAATGATGTGTTGCCATACTATGATGTCTGAGTAGATTTTCGTTGTCCTATCGGTGATTGATGAATTGCTATGATTGGTTTAATTTGCTTGTGGTTATGTTGTTGTCCTTTGGTGCCCATCATATGAGCGCGCGCGTGGATCACACCATAGGGTTAGTTGTATGTTGATAGGACTATGTATTGGAGGGCAAGAGTGACCGAAGCTTCAACCTAGCATAGAAATTGATGCATACGGGATTGAAGGGGGACCAATATATCTTAATGCTATGGTTGGGTTTTACCTTAATGAACGTTAGCAGTTTAGGATGCTTGCTAATAGTTCCAATCATAAGTGCGTAGAATTCCAAGTCAGGTATGGCATGCTAGCAATGGCCTCTCCCACATAAAACTTGCTATCGGTCTAGTAACGTAGTCAATTGCTTAGGGACAATTTCGCAACTCCTACCACCACTTTTCCACACTCGCTATACTAACTTTATTGTGTATTTATCTAAACATCCCCTACATTTTATTTACGCACTCTTTATCTTCTTGCAAACCTATCTAAAAACACCTACAAAGTACTTCTAGTTTCATACTTGTTCTAGGTAAAGCGAACGTTAAGCGTGCGTAGAGTTGTATCGGTGGTCGATAGAACTTGAGGGAATATTTGTTCTACCTTTAGCTCCTTGTTGGGTTCGACACTCTTACTTATTGAAAGAGGCTACAATTAATCCCCTATACTTGTGGGTTATCAAAACCTTTTTCTGGCGCCGTTGCCGGGGAGCAATAGCGTGGGGTGAATATTCTCGTGTGTGCTTGTTTGCTTTATCACTAAGTGATTTTTATTTGCTATTCTAAGTTGTTTTCTATCTTTAGTTATGGTTAGGAAACGCGAAATAACAAAAAAATTAGTTGTACCCGCTACACCAATGGTTGAAGAACCACTCAAAATCTATCACACTCCTGAAGCTTTTTACTTGGATCATCTTCGATCCTTTTGTGCTCGTGCCGAAACCCCAACTAGCTTAGTTGAGGCAAAATCTTTATGCTTGGAATTTATGTGAAATATATGATGTTACTTGTTGTTATGAAAACCCTAAGAAACACCTTCCCTACCAATATGAGTTTATCGATAATGGAATCGTGTCTTCATATGCTAAGGGTGTTTATAATTACTATGATGTTCAACAAATTGAAGAATTTGTGGCTTTTAAGGGTGCTTATGAAATTGCTTCTTTGATTTAAATGTATGATGCTACTCTTTACAAATCTGAAAATTTTGCCATACTTAAATATTGCTATGATAATTATGCTTCTAATGCTTATGTTAAACCATATATTGAGTACTCCTCCGCTGTCTAAGAAGAGATTAATATTTTGTAGGAGTCTATGGAAGAAGAAATTGATGAAACTATGAGCTCATTGGATGAAAAAGATGATGAGGAGAGCGAAGAACAAAAGGAGGAAGAGCGGATTAGCTACCCGTGCCCACCTTCTAATGAGAGTAACTCTTCAACTCATACATTGTTTAATTTCCCTTCATGCTTACCGAAGGATGATTGCTATGATGATTGTTATGATCCCATTGATTCTTTTGAAATATCCCTTTTTGATGATGCTTGCTATGCTTGTGGCCAAGATGCCAATATGAATTATGCTTATGGAGATGAACTTGCTATAGTTCCTTATGTTAAACATGAAATTGTTGCTATTTCACCCACACATGATAGTCCTATTATCTTTTTGAATTCTCCCGACTACACTATATCGGAGAAGTTTGCACTTATTAAGGATTATATTGATGGGTTGCCTTTTACCGTTGAACATGATGGTTCTGATGAATATAATATGCATGTGCTTGCTACTCCTACTTGCAATTATTATGAGAGGAACTATATCTCCACCTCTCTATGTTTCCAATATGATAAAATTGCAAGAAAATTTTTATACTATGCATTGGCCTTTACTATGTGTGCATGAATTGTTCTTTTATGACATGCCGATGCATAGGAAGAGAGTTAGACTTCGTCATTGCTTGATATATGTTGCTTTGTCCTCACTACTAAATGCTAAATCATTGTTAATTAAAATTGGTTTTGATATACCTTGGGATCCGGGTGGATCCATTACTTGAACACTATATGCCTAGCTTAATGGCTTTAAAGAAAGCACTGCCAGGGAGACAACCCGGAAGTTTTAAAGAGTCATTTATTTCTGTTGAGTGTTTTTATATAGTTTAAAAACAAAAAAATAAATAGAGGAACCCAAAACTTTTTCAAAAAGTAAAGTGAAAGTGAAAGAGACAAGCATTGTTGAACTGGGGGAGCTCCCTGAACTTTGTTCATGCTCACGGAAACTTTGTGAATCTTGATTATAGAAACTTTTCAACAAAAATAATTATCCCCTTGTACAATTCCATTGTATTATAAAAATAATGTGCCAAGGTTTGCCTTTAGGATGTTTACAACGCTTGTTGGTTTGTACGGTGCAGGACAGAAACTTTGGCTGTAGTGCGCGATTTACATTTTTTACTAGAACATCAAACTGTTCTGATTCTTTTTGTACTGTCTTTCCATACAAATTTTTATTTTTCCTAATTTTGGCAGAATTTTTCAAGTATCATAAGTATGGTGAATGTTCAGATTATTACAGACTGTTCTGTTTTAGACAGATTCTGTTTTTGATGCATAGTTTGCTTGTTTTGATGAAACTATCAATTCCTATCAGTGGATTAAGCCATGGAAAAGCTATATTACAGTATACACAATGCAAAAACAAAATATGAATTGGTTTAGAAGAGTACTTAGAGTAGTGATTTGCTTTATTATACTAACGGATCTTACCGAGTTTTCTGTTGAAGTTTTGTGTGGATGAAGTGTTCGATGATCGAGGAGGTCTCGATGTGAGGAGAAGGAAGAGAGGCAAGAGCTCAAGATTGGGGATTCCCAAGGCACCCCAAGTAAATATTTAAGGATACTCAAGCGTCTAAGCTTGGGGATGCCCCGGAAGGCATCCCCTCTTTCTTCAACAAGTATCGGTATGTTTTCGGATTCATTTCGTTCATGTGATATGTGCAAATCTTGGAGCGTCTTTCGCATTTAGTTTTCATTTTTCTTTTATGCACCATGCTGGTATGAGATAGTCCTTGGTTGATTTATAGAATGCTCATTGCACTTCACTTATATTCGTTGAGTATGGCTTTATAGAATGCTTCATGTGCTTCACTTATATCATTTGAAGTTGGATTGCCTGTTTCTCTTCACATAGAAAACCGCCATTTGTAGAATGCTCTTTTGCTTCACTTATATTTGTTAGAGCATGGGCATATATTTTGTAAAAAGAATTAAATTATCTTTCTTCACTTATATCTATTTAGAGAGATGACATGAACTGGTCATTCACATGGTTAGTCATAAAATCCTACATAAAACTTGTAGATCACTGAATATGATATGTTTGATTCCTTAGTTTTGCGATATAAAGATGGTGATATTAGAGTCATGCTAGTGGGTAGTTGTGGATTAGTAGAAATACTTGTGTTGAGGTTTGTGATTCCCGTAGCATGCACGTATGGTGAACCGTTATGTAACGAAGTCGGAGCATGAGGTATTTATTGATTGTCTTCCTTATGAGTGGCGGTCGGGGACGAGCGATGGTCTTTTCCTACCAATCTATCCCCTAGGGGCATGCGTAGTAGTACTTTGCTTCGAGAGCTAATAAACTTTTGCAATAAGTATATGAGTTCTTTATGACTAATGTGAGTCCATGGATTATACGCACTCTCACCCTTCCATCATTGCTAGCCTCTTCGGTACCGTGCATTGCCCTTTCTCACCTCGAGAGTTGGTGCAAACTTCGCCGGTGCATCCAAACCCCGTGATACGATACGCTCCATCACACATAAGCCTCATTATATCTTCCTCAAAACAGCCACCATACCTACCTATCTTGGCATTTCCATAGCCATTCCGAGATATATTGCCACGCAACTTCCATCATCATCATATAAATGACTTGAGCATTTATTGTCATATTGCTTTGCATGATCGTAAGATAGCTAGCATGATGTTTTCAAGGCTTGTCCGTTTTTTGATGTCATTGCTACGCTCGATCATTGCACATCCCGGTACACCGCCGGAGGCATTCATATAGAGTCATATCTTTGTTCTAGTATCGAGTTGTAAGTAAATAAAAGTGTGATGATCATCATTATTAGAGCATTGCGCCCCCCCCCCCCAAAAAAAACAGGCCAACAAAGCCTAAATAAAAAGGGGGCCAAAGAAGCCCGCCAAAAAAAGAAAAAAAGAAAAAAAAGAAAAGGGGGCAATGTTACTATCCTTTTACCACACTTGTGCTTCAAAGTAGACCATGTTCTTCATATAGAGAGTCTCTTGAGTTATCACTTTCATATACTAGTGAGAATTTTCATTATAGAACTTGGCTTGTATATTTCGATGATGGGCTTCCTCAAATGCCCGAGGTCTTCACGAGCAAGCAAGTTGGATGCACACCCACTTAGTTTCCAGTTTGAGCTTTCATACACTTATAGCTCTTAGTGCATCCGTTGCATGGCAATGCCTACTCCTCACATTGACATCAATTGATGGGCATCTCCATAGCCCGTTGATTAGCCGCGTCGATGTGAGACTTTCTCCTTTTTTGTCTTCTCCACACAACCTCCATCGTCATATTCTATTCCACCCATAGTGCTATATACATGGCTTGCGCTCATGTATTGCGTGAGGGTTGAAAAGGCTGAAGCGCGTTAAAAAGTATGAACCAATTGCTCGGCTTGTCATCGGGGTTGTGCATGATGTGAATATTTTCTGTGGTGAAGATGGAGCATAGCCAGACTATATGATTTTGTAATAACTTCCTTTGGCCATGGTATTTTGAAAAGACATGATTGCTTTATTAGTATGCTTGAAGTATTGTTGTCTTAATGTCAAATGATAGACTATTGCTTTGAATCACTTGTGTATTAATGTTTATGCCATGATTAGATTACATGATCAAGATTATGCTAGGTAGCATTCCACATCAAAAATTATCTTTTTTATCATTTACCTACTCGAGGACGAGCAGGAATTAAGCTTGGGGATGCTGATACGTATCCATCATATCTATAATTTTTTATTGTTCCATGCCAATGTTATACAACTTTCATATACTTTTGGCAACTTTTAATACTATTTTTGTGACTAACATATAGATCCAGTGCCCAGTGCCAGTTCCTGTTTGTTGCATGTTTTTTGTTTCATAGAAAACCCATATCAAACGGAGTCCAAACAGGATAAAAACTGGCGAAGATTTTTTTTGGAATATTTATGAGTTTTGGGAAGAAGAATCAACGCGATACGATGCCCGAGGGGGCCACGAGGTAGGGGGCGTGCCCTAGGGGGGCAGACGGGCCCCTGACCCTCGTGGATACCTTGTAAGGCGGTTGGAGCCCTTCTTTCTCCGCAAGAAAGCTAATTTCCGGATAGAGATCGTGTCCAAAATTCAGCCCAATCGGAGTTACGGATCTCCGGTTATAAAAGAAACGGTGAAAGGCCAGATGTGAGAGCGCAGAAACAGAGAGAGACAGAGAGACAGATCCAATCTCGGAGGGGCTCTCGGCCCTCCACCGCCATGGAGGCCATGGACCAGAGGGGAAACCATTCTCCCATCTAGGGAGAAAGTCAAGGAAGAAGAAGAAGGAGGGGGGCTCTCTCCCCCTCGCTTTCGGTGGCGCCGGAACGCCGCCGGGGCCATCATCATCACCACAATCTACACCAACACCTCCGCCATCTTCACCAACATCTCCATCACCTTCCCCCCTCTATCTACAGCGGTCCACTCTCCCGCAACCCGTTGTACCCTCTACTTGGACATGGTGCTTTATGCTTCATATTATTATCCAATGATGTGTTGCCATCGTATGATGTCTGAGTAGATTTTCGTTGTCCTATCGGTGATTGATGAATCGCTATGATTGGTTTAATTTGCTTGTGGTTATGTTGCTGTCCTTTGGTGCCCATCATATGAGCGCGCGCGTGGATCACACCATAGGGTTAGTTGTATGTTGATAGGACTATGTATTGGAGGGCAAGAGTGACAGAAGCTTCAATCTAGCATAGAAATTGATGCATACGGGATTGAAGGGGGACCAATATATCTTAATGCTATGGTTGGGTTTTACCTTAATGAACGTTAGTAGTTACGGATGCTTGCTAATAGTTCGAATCATAAGTGCATAGAATTCTAAGTCAGGGATGACATGCTAGCAGTGGCCTCTCCCACATAAAACTTGCTATCGGTCTAGTAACATAGTCAATTTCTTAGGGACAATTTTGCAACTCCTACCACAACTTTTCCACACTCGCTATACTAACTTTATTGTGTCTTTATCTAAACAGCCCCTACATTTTATTTACACACTCTTTATCTTCTTGCAAACCTATCCAAAAACACCTACAAAGTACTTCTAGTTTCATACTTGTTCTAGGTAAAGCGAACGTTAAGCGTGCATAGAGTTGTATCGGTGGTCGATAGAACTTGAGGGAATATTTGTTCTACCTTTAGCTCCTCATTGGGTTCGACACTCTTACTTATCAAAAGAGGCTACAATTGATCCCCTATACTTGTGGGTTATCACGGCGCACCATTAATATGGAGTAGTAGGAGTTGTGGGAGAGAGGCGTGCGGCGGTCAAACCAATGGCTCGTCTCCCGGTGAGCCTGCGCACCGGACTGCTGGCATGCCTGCCACAGTTTCACATAGCTACTCACACACCTCCCGATGACACTGCGCAGCAAGCACGCCTCCATCAATTCACACACCTGCATGCACACTTCCCCGTCTGCCTGCATGGCGGACTGCTCGCATGCGTCCCGCAACTCACGCGTGCTCGCACGCCACACGGGTTGTGTGGCGGCACGTATATTGTTTTTCTATTTGGATGATTAATGCTACCGCTTTATTGCTTAACCGAAGCATGACACGTATCCATTATTGGTCTAACGCTCACGGTTCGAATAAATAATCCATTTGGGATATTGGTTCCCAATTATTAATAATCTCCCGTCTGTAATTAGATAAAGATTACATCAAAACTGGTCTCGAATTTGACAAAAAAAAGTACAATGCCACTTTGTATTGGTGTCCATATGACAACACGATAAGTTTCATGAACTTCAAATAAGTTTTGGATATACTAGAATTTAAAAATCAAGATTCTCAATGTTTGAAATTTGTTGCACAAGGAGTAAACATGAACGAAGTGAGACACATGTGTGTTTTCAATCCATTTAGGTGCACTGTCACGTGTGCATGTAGCTCAAATTTGATTTTTGCACATTATACCCATAGAAAATCAATTAATGTACTAAAACGTCTTAATGATATCTGTGAATTTTTTGAAATTAAAACGTCCCTCCTTTGGTAACATGTATGTTCACCGCGCGATAATTAATTTAACATGCATCGTAGTTGCGGTGGATTCGCGGTGTGTGTGTGGGTGTGTGCATCTGGGGGTGGCGGGTGGCTCGCAGTACACTACGAGTTGTGAGCCACCGTGTGGGTTGGTTGTTTTGTTAGGCAGGCTGGTGCCACATCAGAGTCGTGAAATCATTATTTAAAACATTACACAACCCTTTCATACATAAATGTTTTGGCCACATGCAATCGATGGTTGTCCTACACGACACTTGATACTCGTGTGTGACGCTTTCTGTGGGCCCGCGAGGTTGTCGTCCATCACTTTGACGAACAGCCGACAGTGAGGTTAATTTGACCAGCAAGGTATAATATTTTTTGTTTGTGTTATGGTGGTATATAGTACGCGTCGAAGATGTGGGAGGGGACTAGCATATATACTATACGTATGCGTCCGTGAACAAGTACACCTCACTCAATGTCGGGACTTTTTGGTTACCGAGGCACATGCCACATCAAAATTGTGAAATTGGTTATTCAAACATCACACAACACCTTTTTGGGCCACATGCATATATATCCTAGCTAGGACACTCACGTGTGACGCTTCCATCCATGGGCCCACGAGGCCATCGTCGATGCATGCATGCATGCATCACTTTGACCTACCCCGGGAGGGCTTAATTAATTTCACCATCGATGAGGATTCTTTTGGGTTGTACATATATTACGGCAGGAGCATATAGTGGTGAAGAGGGGGGAAGGGGACCATCATATGTAGTATGCTTGATATGAACCTCCCTCTTTATGGGTGCATGGTTTACAATTTTTAGGCATGTGGCACATCAAAGTTGTGCATTTTGGGTATTCAACATATATATGTTTGGCCCACATGCAAAGCGGTGGTGGTTGTCCTCTCACACCCACTTAAGCGGTTATCAGCGATATCGATGTTTTCCATCTGTGGGCCCGCTTGGTCCATCACTTCTTTTTGTCTGACAACAAGAGAGGTTAATTTGACTTAGGAGGGATTATTATTTTTTCTCTGCGCTGACATGCATGATACACTTTGAGCACACACATATGCATGTGTACGCATGAATCCCTCCCATCGAGTCGAAGTGGCTAGTACAACGAGACCATCATGAACCGATCTCGCTCTATGTGGGGAGCTAGTGTATGATTTTTGACACACGCGCCAGATCAATGTTGTGTATTCAAACATGCATGCACGCATCACCTCCATACATATGCACGTAGTGCTTGCCTTCGAACGATACACTCCCTCGCGTGGTTATCGGCGATAAGCCTATATATTCATGGGCCCGCATGGACATCCATGATCACCTTGACCAACAACAAGATAAGTTACCATGACGGATTCTTCATTTGGCTAGTGTTGGGGATATTACCACTGGGTGTAAACCGGCCAAGAGAGGCCGGGTTAATCCCATAGTAGTTCACTATATCTGAAGCCCATGAAGACAAAGACGGTGACGCTTTATGAAGGCCCAGGGCCCAAATCCAGTTTAAGGCCTGTAGACATAAACCGGCATTGATATGTAAACTTGTGTTGTAAGATAGAAAGAGCAGAGACCGAGTCGGACACATTTATGAGCCGGCCTCGGGATTCTGTAAACCGATGGGCGTCAACCCGTGTATATAAGAGTACGACCCGGCGGCGGTTCAGGATAACAGACAACAACTCGAGACTCAAGCAAAACGTATTCGCTCCCTGGTCATCGAAACCCAAGCAATCCCACAACAACTGGATCGTAGGCTTTTACCTTCACCGCAAGGGGCCGAACCAGTATAAACTCTTTGTGTCCCTTGTCCGCTTTAACCCCTTTAAGCTGACCCATAGCGATGGCTCCACGACTAAGTCCTTTCTCTAGGACATTTGCCGTGACAAAACCACGATAGTTGGCGCCCACCGTGGGGCTATCGCACGATGGTTTCGAGTTCCTAGAGGGCAGCTTTGAAGGACTCAAGGGCTACGATGTGGGCCGGATGACCAAGAGTCATCGCGGCAAGCTCTACATCGACGATGCAGGCTGGGGCCCTAAGGCCGGATCAATCGAGTACGGGTACCGGGTCCCTTCGGCGGCATACACGTTTTCATTGGCAAGATTGGCTAACCGGGTCCTGAGCCGAACATCTGCACCGACCTCGTCAAGACGGCTCAGCGTGCGAGATCTGCCCAGGTTAAGCCTGTCATGAAGCGTGCCTTCGTGGGAGTCATCCACGGAGGGGAATCTGAGGATAGATCGGAATCTGGTGGTAAAACCGTCGTTTATTCCGGCGACGAGTCGTCGACCGGAGAGACCGAGTCGTTATATCAGTTGCAAGATGGCTGGATTGGGAGTTGTTCCGATGGCGATAGTATTTCGGACCCCTTTGATCCGCCAAACCGGGTTGCGATCTTCATGGCCGGTACACAACCAGCGCTCCACTCTTCGACCGCGGCGGCGATGATTTCCGGATCAGCAGCAGCAATAGCGGCCGAGGCAGGAGGCCCTGTGCGACCGCCGGCTCAGGTTCAATTTGATTTATTTGACGCTTTGGCGAAACTGATGGCGGAGGTTAACCCGGCGGATCAGGATGCACATAATACGGAAATCCCGAAGGTGAAAGATCAGATCACCCAGGCTAAAGCCGACTTGGTAGCTGAGGATACCTGGATGGCTGCGGAGCGGGCCGTATTGGATGCACAGGCTTACCAGCTTATGCTGGATCAGAGTGCGTCGAATGATGTCCTGAAGAGGAGGTACCGATCTCTCCTGCCGCCGGTTTATGAAGCTAGGAACCTCTTTAATACCCCAGGAGCAGGAACCAGCAATCTGCCGATGGTAAACCGGGCGAAGGCACCTGGAGAGGGGGCGCCGGTTCAGCCACGTTTGGTGGATCCGCCTCACCTGAACAACAGTGTGACACAGCATGTCCCAACACCACCGGGTCATTACTCTAACCCGATGGACAACATTGTCGCTGCCGCTTCACGGCTGGCGGCCATCCCGATCAAAGGCGAGTCTCCGGTGGCAGTTGAGACGTGACGGGTTAGGGAGCTTCTTCAAACAGCTTTGGTTCAGCAGGAGGCTTATTCATATAGTCGCGAGAGGATCCATTCTACTCCCCGCCCAAGACGGAGCTACAACAGGCGTATTGATGAACCGGCTATGTCAAGCAGTGCGCGAAACCGTGATCCGCCCCGTGGCCATAACCCAGCGGGTGGAGCTGGTGATGCTCAGGATGTGGTGGACCGGGCTCGGGCACGTAGAGAGGCCGAGTTAGCGGCGCAACATGAAGCCCGTCAACTTACTCTGGTTCGTCCAACCACGTCAGTGGAACCAGGAGTTACTTCTAGCTCTTTGGGAGTACCGTGCCTCGTCCCAGCGCTGTGCAACGTGCGCCTGCTCAAGGATTTCAAAGGCCCGTGCAAAGTGTCGAATTACACTGTCCCCCGAGACATGGGTCGAAAGCTATGAGATGGCAATGGAGATGCTGGATGTGGACGATGCGGCGTGTGCTAAATACGTCACCATGATGCTAGAGGGGACGGCCCGCACTTGGCTGAAGATCTTACCAGCTAATTCTATTAGGTCATGGGCCGATTTGAGAGCCCGGTTTATCCAGAATTTCAAGGATACATGCAAGGAGCCCATGTCAAATTGTGGACTTAGCTGCCTGTGTCCAGGAGGAAGGGGAATCAACAACCCGTTGGGTGCACCGGGTTTCGGAGATTTTGCATTCATCAGACCGCATCAACGCTGATACCGCAGTTTTAACATTGGAAGGCAATTGGCGGTTTGAACCCCTGAAGTTGAAGTTGGGACGGCTCAAACGTCATTGTAATGACATGGGAACACTTATGGCAGCTCTGGTAAAGTATGTCGACTCTGATAGTACCAAGGACCCCGAGTCTGGCGATGATAAGACAGGGAAGGGAAAGAGGAGCGGCAACGCCAAGGGGCAGCAGCATAACCCGGCGGGTCATGGAAATGGTGGCAAGCGTAAGGCGGACCACAGCTTAGACTTTGTGGCTAATACCAACACACATGACAAAGGCCAGCGGCGTAAGGGTAAACCGCCCCAGCATGGTGGAGGGCCAAGTCCTAACCCAGACCGCCTGTCTTATCTGCTGAACCAGCCTTGCTCGAAATACGGAACGAAGGAGACACCGTCCACGCACCTCTGGAAGGATTATTATATCATGCAGGAGTTCAAAAATTCTGATCTCTTTCGGTATGATCATGGAACGGGTGGCGGTTCGGGCCCCGGATCTCATGGGCCGGGTTATGGTGGAGGCAATTCCGGTTCAGGCTTCCACGGTAATCAGGGTGGACATAACAATCAAGTCAATCAGGGCAACCAAGGTGGTTATAATCATCAGAGTAATCAGCAGCAACAACAGCAGTCGGGTTATCAGAGCAACCCAAAGTAGTTGAATAGTGGATAGTATCATGTCTTCACCACTAGCTTGTGCAAGAATGATCAGAAGCTTCATAAGAGGGCAGTGAACTCCATTGAACCGGTGGTGCCTCGTTACTTGCGCTGGCCTGAGCAGCCAATCGTGTGGAGTAGAGAGGATCATCCACCCCGGGTTGACAATCCGGGTCATCTGGCATTGGTGGTGGCACCTCAAGTGGGAGGTTATAAGTTCACTAAGGTACTCATGGATGGGGGGAGTAGTATCAATATCCTTTATTATGAAACTTTCCATCGCATGGGGTTAACAGATAAAAATCTTAAACCGTCCAATACGGTGTTCCATGATGTGGTGCCTGGTAAATCGGCATATCCTGTTGGTAAAATAGCTCTGGAGGTGGCTTTCGGAGATGAGCATGACTCGAGATCAGAAACGTTGACCTTTGAAGTGGTGAAAATCAAAAGCCTGTATCATGCCCTGTTTGGACGGCCAGCTTATGCTAAGTTTATGGCACGACCTTGTTATGTCTATCTGCAGCTCAAGATGCCGGGTCACAAGGGAACTATAACAGTACATGGGAGCTGCAAGATCGCTTTGGAGTGTGAAGAAGGTGATGCGGCTTATGCTGAGTCGGTTTGTGCAGTAGAAGAGTTGAAGTTTTACAAAGACAATGTTGATCCGGCAGATATGACTTCATTGAAGAAACCAACTACAGAGCATGATCCGGCCCTGAAGTTTAAATCGGCTGATGAGACAAAGCTTGTTGATTTCGTGCCTGGCGATTCGTCCAAGCAGTTTAGCATCAGCGCTAACTTGGATCCGAAATAGGAAAGCGTGCTCATCGAGTTCATCCATGAGAATCGGGACATCTTTGCATGGAAGCCTTCTGACATGCCAGGTGTACCGAGAGAACTCGCTGAGCACACTCTCAATGTTGATCCCAAGTATAAACCGGTCAAGCAATTTCTTCGCCGGTTCAATGAAGAAAGACGCAAGGCTATTGGAGAAGAAGTTGCCAGGCTCTTGGCAGCTGGGTTTATCATCGAAGTGTTTCATCCTGAGTGGTTGGCTAATCCGGTGCTAGTACTTAATAAGAATGGCACTTGGCGTATGTGTGTGGACTATACAGATCTCAACAAGGCTTGCCCAGCAGATCCTTTTGCTCTCCCGCGTATTGATCAAATCATTGATGCTACGGCGGGTTGCGAGCGTTTGAGCTTTCTGGATGCATATTCTGGTTATCATCAGATCAAAATGGCAGTTAAGGACCAGGAGAAGAAAACCTTCATAACTCCTTTTGGAGCCTTCTGTTATGTGTCTATGCCCTTTGGGCTCAAGAGTGCCCAGGCGACTTATCAGCGGTATGTGCAGAGTTGTCTTCATGATCAGATCGGTCGCAATGTTCATGCTTATGTGGATGATATTGTGGTAAAATCTAGACAGAAGGAGACGTTGATAGATGACTTGAAGGAGACCTTTGATAACCTGTGGGTTTATAAAATGATGCTTAATCCGGCCAAGTGTGTTTTTGGTGTACCGGCACGCAAGCTCTTGGGTTTTTTGGTGTCTAACAGGGGCATTGAAGCTAATCCATAAAAGATCAAAGCCATCACCTCGTTGGCCAAAACGAAGTGTATCAATGATGTTCAATGCCTGGCAGGCCGGATTGCCGCGTTGAGCCGGTTTATCAGTCTCCTTGAAGAGAAGGCCATCCCTTTGTATCAGATGCTAAAGAAAACGGATAACTTCATCTAGAGTGACGCTGCTAATGAAGCATTTGAGGACTTAAAGCGGCAACTGGCTAATCCGCCATTTCTCGCTGCTCCGGTTGACAAAGAACCATTATTGCTATATGTGGCAGCTAACGCCCGGGCTGCTATTGTGGTGGAGCGCAAGGAGGCCGGAAAGGAATATCTGATTCAACGGCTGGTTTATTATATTAGTGAGGTACTTATTGAGTCCAAGCAGAGGTACCCGCATTGGCAGAAGTTGGTGTATGGAGTTTTCATGGCAAGTCGGAAGCTTAAGCAATATTTCCAAGGTCATCCCATCACGGTGGTCAGCTCTGCTCCTTTGGGGGATATAATCCAGAACAGGGAAGCAACTGCCGGATTGCTAAGTGGGCTATCAAGCTCGGGCCTCACGGGTTGAAATACATACCCCGAACGGTGATCAAATCTCAGGCACTTGTGGATTTCATCAATGATTGGACAGAACTACAAGCGCCAGAAGAGAATCCAGATCATACTTATTGGACTATTCATTTTGATGGGTCCATGCAATTGGAGGGCTCGGGGGCTGGAGTTGTATTAACTTCCCCACAAGGTGATAAGTTTTGTTATGTTCTCTGTTTAATGTTCCCTTGCACTAACAATGCAGCTGAATATGAGGCCTTACTCCATGGTCTTCAGATGGCTAAGGAGATGAACCTAAGCCGAGTTAAGTGCTTCGGTGACTCGGACCTGGTGGCTCAACAAGTGTCCGGCACTTGGGACTCCAAGGACCCACTCATGGCGGCATATCATCGTGAGGTGGATATTGTTGCAGGTCACTTCAAAGGTTATCAGGTGGATCACGTGGACCAGCGGAAGAATGAAGCGGCGGACGCTTTAAGTCGCTTGGGGTCCCAACGTAAACCGGTTCCACCTAATGTCTTCCTGGATGTGCTGCATAATCCATCCGTCAAGCTCCCTGGTGAAGAGGATTTGGCTATTCCTGATTGGGAAGCTCAGTTGGTGGCGGCTCTTCATGTTACTCCGGATTGGACGGCTCCATATTTGGCATATATGAACCGGGGCGAGTTACCAGAAGACGAAACTTTGGCCAGGCAGATTATCCGGCGGTCCAAGTTCATGACAAGCATCAATGGAGAGTTGCATCATTGCAGTGTGACAGGGGCATTTCAATGTTGTGTATCCCCTGAAGAAGGCCATGAAATTTTGCGTGAGATCCACGAAGGAGATTGTGGTCACCACGCCGGTTTAAAATCGCTGGTGGCCAAGGCGTTTCGTCACGGTTTCTATTGGTTGACGGCTCATGCTGATGCTGAGGACTTAGTCAAAAGGTGTGATGGCTGTCAAAAGTTCTCATGACGGGCTCATGTACCGGCTCAAGAGTTGAGGATGATTCCAATTACTTGGCCGTTTGCGGCTTGGGGGCGCGATATGGTTGGACCCTTTAAGAGATCCAGGGATAAGAAGACCCACCTTTTGATGGCGGTTGATAAGTTCACCAAGTGGGTGGAAGCAGAGCCAGTCAGTAAGTGTGATGCAGCTACGGCGGTTCAATTCATCAAAAAGGTGATTTTCCGGTTTGGATTTCCACACAGCATTATAACAGATAATGGTACCAATCTGTCAAAGGGTGCCATGAAGGAGTTCTATCAACATGAGCACATCCGGCTTGACATATCATCAGTAGCTCACCCCCAGTCCAATGGTCAAGCGGAAAGGGCCAACCAAGAGATCTTGGGAGGCATCAAACCCCGGCTTATGGTTCCTTTGCAACGAACGCCGGGTTGTTGAGTTGAGGAGTTACCTTCTGTGTTATGGAGCATCAATACCACACCCAACAGATCGACGGGGTACACGCCTTTCTTCATGGTTTATGGAGCGGACGCGGTTCTTCCTAGTGACATATGTCATGACTCACCAAGTGTAGCGGCATATGTCGAAGCTGACAATGAGAAGGCACGGCAGGAAGCTCTTGACCTGTCAGATGAGGAGCGTGACATGGCAACAGCCCGTGCGGCGATTTATCAGCAAGATCTGCGTCGTTATCACAGCCGCCAGGTTAGATCCAGAACCTTTCAAGAAGGCGATTTGGTGCTCCGACTCATCCAGGATCAGATGGATATGCACAAGTTATCCCCCCCCTTGGGAAGGACCCTTTGTGGTCAGCAAGAATCTGCACAACGGGTCATACTACCTAATCGATGTTCGAGAGCACAAAGACTCACGTAAATCGGAGGAAACACACCGGCCGTGGAATATCGCTTATCTTCGGCCCTACTATACTTGAGCCATAGGCTCTGCTTATGTACATAGTTATGACAATGTATATATTATGATCAATATAATAAACCGGAACCTTAGCTAAAGCGGGGTATCTGTTGTTTTTCTTACATCATGTGTGGTTACATGGAGCTTCTGTTTATAAAGCAGCGTCCGGTTTACCCCTTGATTCAGCTTATCAAAGCTTTACACAACATCACTTGGGGGCTTGGTCGTATCCGAACCATAGCTACACCTCTTGATCGGCGCAATTCCACAACATCACTTGGGGGCTTGGTCGCATCCGAACCATAGTCACACCTCTTGATCGGCTCAAAGCCAAATCAATCCGAGGCCAAAGAGAGTGTTGCAAAACAACAACTCAAACATAGGCACCGGCTGAGCACAGCTCAAAATGTTACTTGGGGATTCTTTGTTGTCGAAATGAACAAAGAATCTACACTTGTAACAGGCTATCAAGCCATGGCTTGGAAGCCTGGTGTATACACCTAAAACCCCGGGTTAGCCTGCCTATTTAAGTAAGTCACTCCGCCCAGGTAAACCTGGTATGACCCTTCGAACTTTGACAAGTTACTCTAAATAAAGACCCTAAACTTGTCAAGTTAAAACGATGATTGGTTAAGGATTGAGGACCATCTTAAAAGGCTTTGTGAAATGGTTTAACTCAGTGGGCTGGCAGCCCATGAAAAGCCTCGAACTTGGGGCCTGGCAGCCCGTGAAAAGCCTGGACTACAAGTTTTCATTTGCTTTTTGCCAGATTTTTTTCTTAAGACTTATGATGTTCTTTTCTAAACCGGTGTTCATCAACCTGACTATGCTATCAACTACAAGTTGTCAGTACATAATTATTTATAATCCGGAGACTATCAGCCCGGTCTGGTTTTGACTCAAAGTCACCAGTATGGAATAAACCAGTGTTTATCACAACCCGGAACGGTTTTATTGTAAACCGGCATCATATAACAGGAGTTACTTATACTTCGGATTAGGATTGTTACCCTAATTACAAAGTTGGTCAGCCAACATTATGACTCAAGGTCACAAGTATCATGTATTTCCATATTTGGTTATCTTTTTACAACCTTGGTTATGTATATATTTGGGCATTATGACCCGCCCGGTGGTAAACCGCCAGGGCGCTTTAAACTTCTTATCTGCAGGGATAGCTTGAATAAATTGCAATGGATTATGAACATCATGTCTTAAGCATGGCGGATTAGCAAGTATCAGGCGCAGATAAATATGCACGAAGGCATAATAGACCAAGTGTTTTAACTAGCCTATTACAAGGTGTTTCATTGCCCAAAAGGATAATTGTCTTTCAAATACGTGTTGCAGCACACGGAAGATTAAACCGGCCTCAGGATTATGGTTGGCCACCAGCTTGACCTGACAGTTGCGGATCATCTTGCATCGGTTCACCCTCTTCATCTCTACCCGGTGGCTGCAAGTCAATAGTTGTCCAGTCGATCCCAGTTAAAGCTTGGAACACAGCTTCATCGCTTATAAGGGTGGACGGTTCAATGCCAGGGGCATAAGTGTGCTTACGGATTGGAGGGATCAGGTTTTGAGCCTCAGGAGTCGGTGCAGCAACCCGTTTGTTATTGGTTTCATAACTCACCTGGTAAAATGAAAGATCAGCCTCTTCAGCAAGTTGACAAGCCAGTGGACGCACTTCCCTGTTTATGGCGCGGAGATCTTCATTATCGAATTCTGATCCGTCTTCTTTTAAGCTTGGGTAGCCTTTAGCCACGTCCATCGGATCAAGGTCAGGCACCCATGCCTTTGCCCGGGTTAGTGCGGTCAGAGCGCCAGCCCTTGCAGCAGATCTCTTTAGCTCTTCTACCCGGGCAGGCAGCATAGATAGCCTGTCTAAGGTGTCCTTGATTAATGTCAGGGGCGGTTTATTGTGAGACGCGGTGCAGATGATTCGTTGCGCGCCGGTGTACAATTGCTCTATCAACGTATAGGCGGCCTTCAGCTTCTTCTGAACATCAGAGCCCAGATGACTAATGCGAGTTCCTGCATCATTACATACGTCAGTAAACCGGCAACGCGTGGGAAGATATGATGAAAGTGTCAAGCAAGGATGCTTAACGAACACAACAGCAGTCATGGCATGTATCTGCCGCTTTACGCCAGTCAGCTCATCTACCACCGGTTTAAGAGCTGCTTCTGCGTCTTCGGCTCTTTTTCGCAAAGCGGACTTTTCTGTTTCCCAATCCGCCCGCTCCTTGTTGAAGCTCTCTTTCAGTTTCTCCATAGCGTCTAAAGCACTAATCAACTCTTCCTTGACCTTGGAGGTTTCTGCTTGCTAAGATTTGACATTCTCTTGTAGATCGGCAATTTGAGCTTCCTTTTTGCTCAGCTCAGCACGCAACAAACAGAAGTATAATGAGTTGGTAATGCATGTTTGAAGTATCAAGCACATAACAAGTTATGCACCTGATACTTGGGGGCTAATGCATATTTGCTTGTTGTTGGAATTTCTACAAGTCCCAAGCATAATACAAGTATTACTCTTGGCACTTGGGGGCTAATGTATGTTTGCTCAAAGTACTCATCTGGAAAGTCTTTAAAAAAGTTCTGGTTCATCTTTATTAAGTTAAACCGGTCGTTGGGGGCTACATCAGTGAAACAGATGCAGTGTTGCAAATATAAAGTTATTACTAAGTCCCGGTTCAGATTGGTATCATAAACGGTCACTTGGGGGCTACTGGAGTTGATATTTCAAAATGGACATAAGAGAAATAGTTGTGTGGTTACCTCATATCGCTCCTTCATCAGATTTACTAAATCGGCTTCATGATCACGACTGGTGTACAGACGGTTCAAGAAGCCAGAGTGAATATCTTGGGTGTTGAGATGAGCGTAGCTGGACAAATCGGTGCTCCATTTACCCTTGCCCATAGTAGAAAGTTCATCCTTGGCGCTATGTTTGGATAAAGTGACTGGGTTGCCAGGGGCAGTGTGGCTGACACCGGTAATCATAACATCATCCTCTTTATCATCAGCAGCCTTCACAGGAGTTGGCGGATTGTCAGTGTCCTTAGCCAGACTGGCTGATTTGTCATCAGGTCGGACCGGGCTGGTCGGTTTGTCAGCATGGCATGTGGTATCAATTTCTACTCGTTCAGTAAACACGTCATGGTCTAGAGGCGGGGGATCATTAAGCATGGCATCAACATCGGTTTCTGGATCTGGAGTATTTTCCGGTTCAACAGCCATGTTATCATCAGCCGGTTTATTCAACCGAGCTTTCTTGCTGGGTCTTGGCTTGGCACTGAGAAGAAAAAATATAAAAGGTCAAGATGTTATGTCAAACATAAGGCATTTAAAATAAATTTTAAAGGTATGAATCACCCAGGAACTATCTTGAGGGGTGGAAGTTTTGTGGCTGATGACTCGCCAGAAGATGAGTGGGAAGTACCCTGATAATTTGAATCAGACGGGTTAAGACGCTGACGGAAGCAACCCGCTTTGGGGCAAGTAGTGTCAAGCATATAAGAGACCTCTGATCGGCGTTTCTGAACCAGAGTATTCGGTAAACCGGCGGAGGTAACTACCTGACCACTGTGCCGGGTTGTGCGACGAGCTTCGTGTTGCTGTGTCTTCAAAAGAAAGTTTGGGTCCATGTAAGGAAGGGGGTGAGAAAATTTTACTTTCCGGTTTGCTCGACCGATTTTTGATGTTGGCAGAGGATCTGAATCAGAGGAAAGAATGATTACCTCTATGTCATCATCTTGACTGCCTTCAGCGTCGTCCTGATAATAGTCATTGTCAATGAGGTGTACAAAAAATGAACCAAGAGAGTCAAGTTCTACCTCTGATTCCGGGTTACCCACATCGTCATCAGCATTTGGCTCGGCGGATGCAGTGGTCCTTTTCTTGGCAGGTTTCTTAACAACCTTGGTCTTTGGGCGAAGTGGCTTGGCCATTTTGTCTTGCGGTTTTGCCGGTTTGTCTTGTGGTTTCTTATTCCAGAACAGATCATCACCCTGTCAGAAAATAGTCAAACTTTCAGAGAATATTTTGATAGAAGCAACTTAAGATAAAAAGGTTATATGATTCTTACAGCTGGTGGTTTGTTGAAGGTGCAGAAAGGGCTTAGTCCGGTCTGGCCACAGACAGCCTCCGGTTCATTCAGCATCTTCTTTACAGCCTCAGTAACTTCCGCATCTGTAAGCTGAATATCAATGTGTCGTTGAGCATCCTTCAAGCTCCCTGTGTACTCGCACATCAAACCGGGGCGCTGGCTTAAGGGCAGAATACTCCAGCTTATCCAACAACGGGCAAGGTCAACACATGTTAAACCATTCGCCATGAAGGCTCTAAGCTTTGATAGTTGAGGGGCATAGTTGGCCCTTTCGTTTTCTGTTAACCTTTGAGGAAAAGGATGCGTATTGCTAAGGCGTTCAGGGCGGTAACCTGGCAGGGGGTTTTCATCAGTTGGAGATGTATCCTTGCAATAAAACCAGGTCTGGTTCCACTCTTTGGGGTGACTGTGGAGCTTGGGATGAGGGAAAGTGACTTCCTTCCTTTTCTGAACTGCCATTCCACCCAATTCAGTATTGGGTCCATCTGTGAACTCTGTGCGACAGTTTAAGTGAAAGAAATCCCTAAACAGTTCAACTGTAGGTTCCTCTTGCAGATAAGCTTCACAGAAGACTTGAAGTGGCAGATGTTGGTCACAGAATTTGGACCGATGTCCTGAGCCTGAAGTTGAAAACTAGCCAGCACATCTCGGAAGAATTTTGAACCGGGAGGGCTAAAACCTCGACCTAGATGGTCAGCAAACATGACTACCTCTCCGTCCTTGGGTGTAGGAGGATTTTCCGGGCCAGGGGCCCTCAAGTGGATGACATCTTTCTTGGCTAAAGTGCCCATTTCAACGCATTTGTTTAACTGATCTTCGGTGACTCGAGAAGGAACCCAATTGCATTCGTAGACTTGCTTGGCCATTGCAATGAGAAGCTGAAACATGATTATTGGCAGATTTACAGTGGACAACTATAAAGCGGTATAAGGATGTAAGCATATTGTGAAACCGGAGTTTGTTATTTGTAAACCGGAGTCTGACAATGGAGACAGTACAATGATGAATGCATTGGCGGTTCAACAGGGGACTAATGGTATCTACTGGGTCATCATTTTTCTATGAGGTTAAACGGCCTAATCTGGTATTGAAGATATATGTCTAAAGGTGTGTAAGTGAAGGAAAACAATTTTCACAGCTTGGCATGGTAATTTCAGATCTACCGTGCGTTGGAAAATCAAAATATATTCTGACCTAATTTCAAGTGTTTTAAGAGTTCAGCAAGTTCAGATGAGTTTTATATAAAGCAGATGCTCTAACAAGGAAACATGAGTTTAAAATACAAGGGCATTGGAAAAATCAGATCTAACTAGCCATTGGTACTATTGGAGAGGAACAAGGAAGAACAGCTTCAAGAACTTTGAAGAACTATGAAGAACACTGAACCCTAATGGTGGATCTGGAGTGAGAAAAGGAGGAACTTACTGGTGCTGAGGAAGCAGCGGAGGATCTCCGCGTTTCTCTGGTACGGTCAGGTTGATGCAGCGGCCGTCGTTGAGGCAGAGGCGAAGGACGACGGCGGTGGCAGAGCTCGAAGGTCGGTCGGTGCGAGGAAGAAGACAATGTGAAGAGGCACGAGGGGAAAAAGTGAAAGGGACCCCTCGGCTTATTTATAAGGTGAATGGATAAAGGCAGGCGCGAGAATCGAGGAGCCCGAAAAATGGGATATGTGACAGCTCTGTTGCCTCGATTGTCGGAGGCCCATTAATGAAGGTGGGTTATACACAGTTTTTAATAATAGATGACGTCATGGCGATTTATCATGGTCCTGGAAGGTGACGTCACGGCGGTTTACAAGACTATGTGAAGGTGCTGAAGAAGAGATTTTCTTAAGTATTGGGATTGACATGAACCAGTTCAAATCAATCTGGGGCCTAATGTTGGGGATATTACCACTGGGCGTAAACCGGCCAGGAGAGGCCGGGTTAATCCCATAGTAGTTCACTATATCTGAAGCCCAGGAAGACAAAGACGGTGACACTTTATGAAGGCCTAGGGCCCAAAGCCGGTTTAAGGCATGTAGACATAAACCGGCATTGATATGTAAACTTGTGTTGTAAGATAGAAAGAGTAGAGACCGAGTCGGACACATTTATGAGCCGGCCTCGGGATTCTGTAAATCGACAGGCGTCAACCCGTGTATATAAGGGGACGACCCGACGGCGGTTCAGGATAATAGACAACAACTCGAGACTCAGGCAAAGTGTATTCGCTCCCTGGTCATGGAAACCCAAGCAATCCCACAACAACTGGATCGTAGGCTTTTACCTTCACCGCAAGGGGCCGAACCAGTATAAACTCTCTTGCGTCCCTTGTCCGCTTTAACCCCTTTAAGCTAACCCGTAGCGATGGCTCCACGACTATGTCCTTTCTCTAGGACATCTACCGTGACAAAACCACGGCAGTTAGTGTTATCGTAGTATAGGTCATGGTGAGATTCAGACCTAATTAAGTTTGAGCGCATATACTATGCACGCATGCATGCATATATGAATCCCCGTCGTTGGCTTGAAGTATGGTGTAACATACATATGCATCGTCAACCTAGCCATCACTCAGTGTGGGGATTTCTAGTTTGAAATCACGGTTCCACATCAAAGTTGTTCATTGTTACTCAAAAACACACCTCTCCATACATATGTTTGGGCCACACGCATGCAGTGGTTGTCTTCGGGGACTAGCTACTTGCGTGATTATTGGCGAGCTAGCCCATCTTCGGGGTCGCATGGACAAACATCACTTTGACCAACAACAAGAGAGAGGTTTTACGACCAAGGTGGATTATTCTTGGTCCGTTTTACGATCCATCTTGGTGAGATATATGCCTCTCTGGACCGCCGACTGAAAGTGTGTGGGGGGGGTTGCTACATCGCACTTTGCTAGGTGAACCTTGGTTGGGGGCATGCATTCATAGCTTAATTAGGATTCCCTTCGTGGCGACACGAGAGGGGGTGGGGGTTGCTAGCTACTTCGCATTTTGCTAGGTGAACCTCGGTTGGGGGGGGGCATGCTCATAGCTTAGGATTCCCTTCATGGCGACACGAGGGGGGCTGCTAGCTACTTCGCACTTTGCTAGGTGAGCCTCGGTTGGGGGGCATGTGCATTCATAGCTTAGGATTCCCTTTGTGCCGACACGAGGGAGGGGTGGCTGCTAGCTACTTCACACTTTGATAGGATGAACCTCGGTTGGGGGGAGGGCATGCATTCATAGCTTAGCTAGGATTCCCTTTGTGCCAACACGAGGGAGGGGGGCTCCTAGCTACTTCGCACTTTGTTAGGTGAACCTCTGTTGGGGGGCATGCATTCATAGCTTAGGAATCCCTTCGTGCCGACACGAGGGAGGGGGGTTGCTAGCTCTACTTCACACTTTGCTAGGTGAACCTCGGTTGGGGGGCATGCATTCATAGCTTAGGATTCCCTTCGTGCCGCCACGAGGGAGGGGGATGCTAGCTACTTCGCACTTTGCTACGGTGAACCTCGGTTAGGGGGCATGCATTCATATATAGCTTAGGATGCCCTTCGTGCCGACACGAGGATGGAGGGGGGCTGCTAGCTACTTCGCACTTTGCTAGGTGAACCTTGGTTGAGGGGGAGGGGGCATGCATCCATATATAGCTTAGGATTCCCTTCGTGCCAACACGAGGGGGGGCTACTAGCTACTTCGCACTTTGCTAGGTGAACCTCGGTTGAGGGGGAGGGGGCATGCATTCAGAGCTTTGGATTCCCTTCGTGCCGACACGAGAGGGTGGGAGCAATCAATACCATGCGCTTTGCGAGAGAGGTGCCACATCGAAGTTGCATTTGGTATTTGAGAATCAAACCACCCTTTTGATACATAAACTTGGTCCACATGCAAGTGTGTTCGTGTTTTGACCCTCTCCCGCGTCATTTTTCGCCAAATTTATGAACATTAGAAAAGTCGGATGACGCAACAGTCACGATTCACTCAAACTAACCGTGTGCCACGTCGGTGCACCTGTCACGCACACATCCGCATAGTACATTGGGCTCCATGAGGCTCCCCATCTTAAAAATATTTGCCCGCTTCGAGGGTTTTTCTGTTTCATAACACACGGTTGTTATCTCCGGACCATGTGCAAGGTTTCTTGTTCCCAATCCCGCCTGCATCGAAAATATCTGCCCTCCTCGAGGGTTTTTCTTTTTCATAACACACGGTTGTTATCTCCGGACGTGTGCGATGCACTATAATAAAAAAATTTAATAGCCCGGCATTTCACTCCCGCGTAGTAAAATTTTCAGTACCCGCGTCATTTCCTCAAACACCCCGCGCCCCCCTCCACACACACACACACACCAAAACCCCTCAAGCGTGCGCGCACACACATACACACACACACCCTCCCTCGCTCGAAACCCTAGCAAAGTCCCCGCCGCCGCTGCCGCCGCCGCCGCAAGGCCTTCATTGTCAACATCTGCCGGTTTCCCTGTGCAGCTTACCCACCGATCTCCATACCCAGGCCGCCCTGAGTTTCTTAGATGACGCCTGCCAAACGCCCCCTTTCCCATAGATCCCCATCCCCATCCCCCACTCTAAAGCGTCGCAGCCTAAGCCCGGGTACGCTTCCCATGGAGCTCGAGGAGCGACTGGCCCAAAAGAGGTGTATAACGGTCTCTTCGCCCGACGTCGCCGAGGAAGCTGACGACCATTACTGGCGGCAGGCACTCAAGCAGCGGGCTAGAGTATGCGGGCATGTCTCGTCCATTGGCTACGACATCGAGGTCATTGACAGCGACGCCCTGAGGCGGGCTGTGTCACAGGTTAAGTGGCCCACCCCCAACCCCTCAGGTTCAACCGCCGTCGATCTCATCCATGGCCCCGCCGCTGATCTCCTCTGGCTCGCTGTCAACAATTTGCCATTCTACATCGCCATCGAGCCCCTTTTGTCATTTCTGAAGGACACATTCTGCGACGCTGGCTTGGGATCTACAGCTTCCAAGTCAGACCTCATCGACGCGACCACGAGGAGGGCACCCTCTCCGGCTCTTCGAAGGGGAAAGAGCCCATCTGCTCTTCCAAGGGGAAAGCGCCCGTCTGTGACATTAGGGAGGGCACCCTACAGCCATGCTTTTCCAAGGGGAAGGAGCCCATCTGCGATAACATGGAGCGCATCCAGGGTCCGTGCTCTTCCCACGAGAACGAGCCCGTCTGTGACAAGTGAGGAAACCCATGATTTGTTTATTTCAGTTGTTCACAATGTGATGTTCTATATGTGCAATTATTTACTGTGCAGTACATTTCATCAATCCAGTTTTAAACATATCGATAGGAATGCATATATTTTCTTGTTGTTAAGCCTGTTATAGCTAGCATGTGCCTCTTTTAAAGTTTTTTATTGTTCGGTTGATTGTAGTTAGCATATGCTATCTTTGGTTGTTCGTAGTATGCCTTGTTTATTCCAGTTATTCACAACGTGATGTTCTATATGTGCAAGTATGAACTGTGCAGTTCAATTTCATCAGTACCAGTTTCAACAATACCACTATGAATGACTACATTTGGTTGCTGCATATTGTAGTTAACACGCCTTTCCATTTTTATTTAACCATAACCAGTGTACTTAGAGCGGCACAATACCAGTTTGAATGACCATGTTTGCTTCTTGTTAAATGTTAGGCCTGTTGCAGTTAGCACACCTTTCCACTTGTTTTGCTTTACTAGCGTGCTTAAACCTGCACACTGAAGCTGCACACCTTTCCACAATTGGAGATTATTTTGTCTTCCATGTGTAATTTTGGTTGATGTTTAGCCTGTTGTGCTTAACATGCTTCTTGATGTACCTACACAGGACAATTTTGGGAACGACTACTGTTTTCCATCGATGTTAGTTTCATCCCATGGCTTATATCTGCTCACTGTTCAAGATATCCGTAGCTGGTACCATATAGGCTGGCGGCTGATAAGGGACTAATCGGTGAATTGGACTTTTAACTGAATATATATGCAACCCATTTTTCCTTAGGTTAACTAGGGCCATATGTGATATATCTGAGGCTACATAGCAACATGCACTATACTTAATGTCTAAATATGCAACCCTAGGCTACAAAGCAACAAGGAAGAGTGTTACATTAATGTTCTAATGATGTCTAGATATACGTAGAAGAGCAGCAGCAACAACAACACAGCCATGTTTGGATACTCAACTTAGCTAGAGGTTACAGTTAGTTTCTAGCTCATTACTAAACCTAAACTAACTCCATCCAAAGAGTTGTTTGGATGGCAAGGTTAGATTGACAATAAATGCACTAGGAGAACTAGCTCCAATTAGCACCTCTTGGGTTGGATACTAGTTTTTTGGGTGGTGTCGGGGATATACCCCGCGGCGTAAACCGGCCGGAAGTTAACCCGGCCGGACTTGGCGGTTTATCTGAAGACCCGCCCTGACCTTGGCGGTTTACAAGCAACCCGCTTGGTCGTTATGACTCACTGGTAACCCGGCGGGCGGATCAGACGGATGACAAGGCCCAAGGCCCAGAAGGCTGGTTCAACTATAGTGGGCCGGTTTAAGAGGAAAGGAATATTTGCCTTACAAGGAGTTAAGGCCAGGACTTGTATCCGGTTTGTATTAGAGATAGACTAGTCCTAATTCTAATAGGACTCCACATGTAAACCGCCCCTTCAACATATATAAGGAGGGGCGGGGCTCCCAAAGAGAGAGAGAACAATCAATAATCCCTAGGGCTAGACACAAAGAGCCGGTTTACGGCGTCTCCCTCGTGATGATAGTGAGACCTAGCCTCAAACAGCATGTAGGGTTTTTACCGGATGATGTTTTCCGGGGCCCGAAGCTGTCTAAATCCTTGTCTTACGTGTTGATCCGCCCTGTGTCTCTCGTCCCACTCAACCCCTCTCAAGCTACCACATAGATGCGTTGGCCTCGCGACTAAGTCCTGACACTAAGGACATCTGACGTGACAATTCCATGATAGTTGGCGCCCACCGTGGGGCCTGCGCACGATGGTGATGAGTTCTTGGAGGGATCTCTTTATGGATCAAGAAACTCGCGATGTGTTAGATGAAAAGAGCCGGCGCAGAAGGGTACGCATCGTCTCTGTGGTAATCAGTCGAAGCAATATACAAGATTGAGGAAAAAAAATTAGGGTTGGCGTTCTGTACGCCGCCGATGCGAGACAATCTGTCCAAGCCAACAAGAGATTGGTTTCGCCGGATCCTGCAAGCGATCGAGTGACAGTTTCCATCGAAACAGATAAAAGGTTTCCAATATTGATCCGCCGAGTTCTATCAATCGATGAGCAAGTAGTACAAGTCGGGTCAAAGAAAATAGTCAAAGGAAAGGAAAGCGACGAGCTCGGACTCCTCCTGCGACTCGCTTCATCGAACCACCGCACCTCCACTGTCATGGCCCGGTTTCTGCCACGAGGCTGCCTTGGATGAAGCGCCGCGTTGCCGTGAGTCGCCGTCCCATTGGGCTTCTACAGGGAGTCGCCCTTGCTGGCCGTGCCGTAGGCCGCCGGTCGCACTTCCTCGCTGGAATCACCCCGCCTCTGCGCCATGGCTCACCTCGTGCCGCTACCACTGCTTGGCCTTGCTCTAAACCGCCGCTGCCGGCTCACCGGCGCACCGCCGTTCCTCACGGCCATGACTCCGCCTCTGCCTGTATGACCCGGAGGAGGATCGGACCATAGGGACTCGGACTCTGACGCTGATGCGGTCTCTGCTTTTGCTGCAGCTGCGGTTGCACCTCGGCCCGTCCGGTTCGTCCGCGCCGTCGACCCGCCAATGCGCACTAGTTGCTGTACTCCGATGCCGGTTCGCCCGCGGCCCCGGCTTGTCTCTGCCTCCGCCCGTCTTCACGTTAAGTCGCCGCCAGTCGCCGTCGAGCGGCCTCGAGCCTCTGTTGCAAGCTGGCCGCGGCCTCAGCCGACGAAGCCTCGTTTTTTGGAGCTGTTGCTGTTGTGCGCCGCGCTATGCCTTGAACCCCCACCACCTCACGCGATGATAAGAGCTGCTGAGGGCCGCCTTTGATATATACCGCCTCCGAGCTGCTGCTTTGAGCCGCCGCTACTTCTGTCATGAGCCGCCGGTGCGTCCGCACCTCATCGCTTCGTCGCCAAGCCACGACTGCCTTTACTGCGGTCTCCGCGAGGTGCCGCACCTCCACTCCCGCGGCCTTGACAACACGCCGCGGCGTTTCACCTTTGCTGCCTTTGAGCAGCTGTCGTTCACATCCTATCTCTGAAATTGAGCTGGTTGGACCCTCCTCGCACACATACTGGAGCCTGTGGAACAGTCAGTGAATCAATACATACACGGGCAAATAGTTTCAGAAAACAAAACGCCTCAGAGTTGCAAAGAAAACTTAGCTCTGTGATGAGTGAGGCTAATTCTCTGAAGGAAGAACTTGAAAAATGCCCGATGAGTCTCAGATTATTCATGCGCACTCGGAAAACTGCTCGCATGAGACAGGGGAAGGAGAATCATCAGGTTCATGTGTCTTTTCTCTGGCCTTTGTTGTGGCCGCTGCTATTTCCACGTCGATCAAGGCGAATCGCATCAACTGCTGGTATTATTTACTCCACGTGAAGACTACAGTCAATGCATCTATCAAGCATTACCTTTGCTCTGTGCTCTTGAGCTGCCACTGTTTCAACCGAACCGGCCGCGCTGGCTTATAACCATCAAAATACGTCGACCCGCGATAAGTCGCTGGCTTTTGTTGAAAAGGGGCCTCTGATACCTGTTACCGCGGCCCTGAGTCGGCTGTCTCCGTTGTCCGAACAGAAAACATCAGGTGACCTCCATTTAAATTTATCTTATTAGCATATATTGTCTTTGTCAAAAGAACAATTACTTTGGTCTTTGTATTTTATATGCAGGACAATTGGTCACTATGGCCGGATCATGGATATATAAATCGCACAATTAATGTCATGCGCTAGCATATGACCGTTCCATAATGATCCAAAAAAAATGTGCGCAAGACGCCGCCCTGGCGGCAGGCGGCCCAGACTACTTCAACTCACCGGGACCGTCCCTGTGGCCGGCTCGCCCGTCCGTGCCGGTTTACAACGCCGTGGCCGATTCTCTCGCCCGCGCCGGTTTACAACGCCGCGGCCGATTCATCTGTCTGTGCCGCTTCAGATGTTGCGGTCGTCTTTACCGTCCGTCTCTCGTGGCCTGGTCTACGTCAACACACCGGGCCGCGTCTGTCCGCGTGAGCTGTTCATTGAGTATGAGCAAGTCACTACTTGGGAAGCCCGGTTTCTCTTCCAACAAATTGGAGGCAAATTATCATATATTATCAACCGCCGTCTGCACTGGATGGCTCAATGGGCAGGTGCACAAGTCGCCGTCACTACAGTTTGGTTAACTTCAAATCGCCAGTTGGAAGGAACCATTGGCCGAGTTGCTGACACGGCTCATACGGGATCATTTATAACCCGCCGCAGTCACCTCAACCTTCTGTGGATTCACGTCGTGCTATCAACATCAATGATATACAAGTTATGCCGGTTTATATCACGGTCCAATATGGAGAGTCTCAAGCCAACTCCTCGAGTCACCTTTGAGACTCGGGGGCTACGATGACATGACTCAGCAAATCTTGCCAGTTTCAGCCGGTTTAAGAACCCCAGGACGATGGAGGGAAAGACAACCCGGTCCCGGAGGCTGCTGTTATATTGATGAAAATTTAAAGGCCATCAGAAAATTTCCGGTTTAGGAAGTATATGACAGTTACAAAATCCCGGCTCAATGAAGAAGATCCGGGTCATCAGAAAGGATTCCGGTTTAAAAATCCGGCTCAAGGGAAGTCAGTCTGAATGAAGCTCTCAAATATCCGGTTTACAGTCCGGGTCAAGGGAAATCTGTTCTCCCACAAAGCTCTGAAGCGCTCAAATCCGGTTTGACAATATCCGGTTCAAAAAGGAATTAACTTCTCGCAAGTTCGAGTTTAAAGGCCGTCAGAAAATTTCCGGCTGAAAATGAAGATTCCGGTTTAAAATCCGGTTCAAGGGAAAGATGTCTCCCACAAAGCTTTGAAGCTCTCAATATCCGGTTCAAGATCCCGGTTCAAAGGAGAATTTATCTCTTGCAAAAAGTTAAAAATTGCCGAAGAGGACCTGCTGCCATGATGCGCGGTTCAAACATGGGTATCCTGCCTTATTGGCCTGACATATTATTGATCAAATGGGGGCTTCTGCTACATAAAGCGGGGTCTCTGTTCTTTTTACATCATGCGTGGTTACACGGAGGTTCTGTCTTAAAGCGGCCTCCGGTTTACCCATTGGGTTAGCTTTTCAAAGCACCATGTTATGTCACTTGGGGGCTCGGTCATGTCTGAACCGATGCAATACCTTTTGATAGGCGAAAGCCACCAGGTCACTTGGGGGCTCGGTCGTGTCCGAACCGATGCAACACCTTTTGATCGGCGAAAGCCACCAGATCACTTGGGGACACGGTCAAGTCTGAACCGGTCACGCCTCTTGATCGGCCTAAAGGCCTTAGAGTCACTTGGGGGCTTGGTCGAACCCGAACCATTGCCATGCCACTTGACCGGCGTAATGCCACGGTTTCATTTGGGGACCTGGCTGACTTGAACCATAGCTACACCTTATTGGGAGCTTGGTCGTGTCTGACCACGGTAACACCATCTGATCGGCTCAGTAAAGCCCTTTTTTTGCAAACGGTTTTTATTATTGCCTTTGCTTCAATATTTTTTCTTGATAAAATTGCTTTTTGTTTTGGTTGCGTTCTTAAACCGACCACATTTTACCCCGGTTCAAACAACCAAATTGGCGGAACACGGTCAAATCTTAATCCGGAGGCTATTTGCCCGGTTTGATTTTATGTTACCATCTTATTATGGAGTAAATCGGTGTTCATTAGCCCGGCTTGATTTTCAACTACAGGTTCTCGGTACATGATCAGTTATAATCTGGAGACTATCAGCCCGGTCTGGTTTGACTACAAGTCACCAGTATTATATATGGTTAATCCGGTATTTATCACAAACCCGGTACGGTTTTATCATAAACCGGCACAATATGGAAGGAGTTATCAGTACTCAAAATTTGGGTTATTACCCCTATTACAAAAAGTTGGTCAACCAACGATGTGATTCAATGTCACAGGTATGATATATTTCATATTTGATTATTCTTAAGTGCAACCTTGGTTATAAACCTGGGTTATATGTTGGGCATTATGACCCGTCCGGCGGTAAACCGCCAGGACACTTTAAACTTGTTATACGCAGAAACAGGTTGAATAAGGTATGATGATAAATTATCCGGTGTTTATTAAACCGGCCTGGTTTTCGATTATAAATCGCCAGTCTATGATGAGAAATTGTCCGGTGTTTATTAAACCGGCCTGGCTTTGGACTATAAGTCGCCAGTATATATTTGGATTGCGCCATTGGAATTATGCGCTTATAAATCATTGGGTTATTCAAATAGCCAAACTTGGCTGAATTTTGATTATGGTATTGAATGAATAATGTTTTCATACCGGATTATATTATTCAAATAGCCAACATGGCTGGATTTTTATTATGGTTATTAATATTATGATTAAGGTTTTTAAAGTCGCTTTAGCGCAATGGTTATCATTTTCTACAATTGAAGGAATAGTCCCGAGTCGCTGCAGGCTTACAACCCGGCACTTGGGGGCTACATTATTCAAAGTTGAGATTATATCAAATATGCAAGTCTCATGTCGCTGCAAGCATGCACCATGACACTTGGGGGCTGATGCAAAGTCATTTTTTGATCATCTTATTGAAGACCCGACTCATCACATCATAATGAGCCGGCCCTTGGGGGCTACCAATTGCTCCTGTCAACAATTCAAGCCCCATGATGGGGGTTACATCATATGATGTTATTTTCATTGAAGCATATATCAAGTCCCAGCTCAATATTATCTTACTGAGCCGGCCCTTGGGGGCTACACATCACTTCTCAAACCTACATGATTGTATTTACAAAGTCCCTGCTCATTATTGCATAATGACCCGGCCCTTGGGGGCTACGCTGGTTGAAGGTTTTATGAGCATCAGACAATTACAAGTCCCAGGCTGCTGCAAGCATGACAACCCGGCACTTGGGGGCTACATATGTGGAATATTCAATTCTGACTAATGATTGAGATGAATAAACTTGGATTTCTTAAAGATGGTGATATTTATTGAAACAAGTCTTAAGTTGTTGCTAACGTGTGCAAGTATGCACACAGTTGCCATTTACAAAGCGTGTGCGATGTCACACAATATCACAAACGGTGCGGGAAAACTAAATGTTTGTGTTAGTTGCCTTATCATACACGATTTGCAACCATGAACTGTTTCCGATGAAGTATGCATCGTAAACGTTGCACCACAGAATAGCGTGTGCGCTAGTTGTCGTGTACGACGATGTTACGACGGTCCGACGTTTCGTAATCCTGTCCGACACTCGTACGATGATTAGCTAATCTTATTAACGGTAAATCGTTTGTGATGGGCCGCGCATCATACACGTTCTATCATAGTGAACTGTTTGTGATGGGTCGCGCATCGTAAACCTAGCACCACAGAATACCGACTGCGATGGCAATGCGAGAAGAAACGAGTAGGAGTACTGTAGGGGCCCTATCCCCGACGGTTTCTGGGTCATGTGAGAAGGACCCCCCTATCTCCCACACTCACTTGGCGACGGTTCCAAATGCCGTCGCGGAAAGGGGTTTTAAACCGTTTGTTTAGGACCGACGCGCACCAGTGCATGTTCCTCTGACTATGAGATTATGCAACTCCCGAATACCGAGGAACTCCTTGTGTGCTATCAAACGTCACAACATAACTTGGTGATTATAAAGATGCTCTACAGGTGTCTCCGATGGTGTTTGTTGAGTCGGCATAGATCGAGATTAGGATTTGTCACTCCGTGTATCGAAGAGGTATCTCTGGGCCCTCTCGGTAATGCACATCACTATAAGCCTTGCAAGGAATGTGACAAATGAATTAGTTACGGGATGATGCATTACGTAACGATTAAAGAGATTTGCCGGTAACGAGATTGAACTAGGTATGAGGATACCGACAATCGAATCTCGGGCAAGTAACATACCGATGACAAAGGGAACAACGTATGTTGTTATGCGATTTGACCGATAAAGATCTTCGTAGAATATGTAGGAGCCAATATGAGCATCCAGGTTCCGCTATTGGTTATTGACTGGAGATGTGTCTTGGTCATGTCTACATAGTTCTCGAACCCGTAGGGCCCGCACGCTTACCGTTCGATAACGATTTGTATTATGAGTTATGTGATTTGATGACCGAAGTTTGTTCGGAGTCCCGGATGAGATCACGGACATGACGAGGAGTCTCGAAATGGTCGAGAGGTAAAGACTCATATATTGGAAGGTTGCATTTGGACATCGGAATGGTTCCGAGTGGTTCATGCATTTTTACGGAGAACCGAGAGGTTACCGGAACCCCCTGGGAGAAATATTGGGCCTATTGGGCGTTATTGGAGGAGAGGAGAAAGGCCACGTGAGAGGGGCGCCCCCCCCCCCTTGCCCAAACCGAATTGGACTAGGGGAGGGGGCCGGCCCCCCTCTTTCCTTCTCCCTCTCTCTCCCTTCCCCTTTTCCCTCTCTGGTGGAAGGAAGGAGGGGGCTGAATCGTACTTGGACTAGGAGTCCAAGTAGGACTCCCCCCTTGGCGCGCCCCCCCTTGGGTCGGCCTCCTCCTCCCCCTCCTTTATATACGTGGGAGGGGGCACCCCAAAGACACACCAAGTCTTCTCTTAGCCGTGTGTGGTGCCCCCTCCACAGTTACACACCTCGGTCATATCGTCGTAGTGCTTAGGCGAAGCCCTGCGCTGGTAACTTCATACTCACCGTCGCCACGCCGTCGTGCTGACGTAGTGCTCGAGGGACGTCATCATGCTGAACGTGTGCTGAACACGGAGGTGTCGTACGTTCGGTACTTGGATTGGTTGGATCGTGAAGACGTTCGACTATATCAACCGCGTTACTAAACGCTTCCACTTTCGGTCTACGAGGGTACGTGGACACACTCTCCCGTCTTGTTGTATGCATCTCCTAGATATATCTTGCGTGATCGTAGGTAAATTTTTTGAAATACTGCGTTCCCCAACAATTATTATATTTCCTTGTTCATGATAATTGTCTAATGTCCCAAGTGAGCTTATAGATGACTAGCTCGTTGATCAATACATGGTTGTGGTTTCCTGACCATGGACATTGGATGTCATTGATAACGGGATCACACCATGAGGAGAATGATGTGATGGACAAGACCCAATCCTAAGCATAGCACAAGATCGCATAGTTCGTTTGCTAGAGCTTTTCTAATGTCAAGTATCATTTCCTTAGACCATGAGATTGTGCAACTCACGGATACCGTAGGAATGCTTTGGGTGTATCAAACATCACAACGTAACTGGGTGGCTATAAAGGTGCACTACAGGTATCTCCAAAAGTGTCTATTGGGTTGGCATGAATCGAGACTGGGATTTGTCACTCCGTATGACTGGGAGGTATCTCTGGGCCCACTTGGTAATGCATCATCATAATGAGCTCAATGTGGCTAACGAGTTAGCCACAGGATCATGCGTTATGGAACGAGTAAAGAGACTTGCCGGTAACGAGATTGAAAAAGGTATAGGGATACCGACGATCGAATCTCGGGTAAGTAACATACCGGTAGACAAAGGGAATTGTATACGGGATTGATTGTATCCCCGACATCGTGGTTCATCCGATGAGATCATCGTGGAACATGTGGGAGCCAATATGGGTATCCAGATCCCGCTATTGGTTATTGGCCGGAGAGGCATCTCGGTCATGTCTCCATGGTTCCCGAACCCGTAGTGTCTACACACTTAAGGTTCGGTGACGCTAGAGTTGTAATGGGAATTGTATGTGGTTACCGAAAGTTGTTCGGAGTCTCGGATGAGATCCTAGACGTCATGAGGAGTTCCGGAATGGTCCGTAGGTAAATATTTATATATGGTAAGTCCTATTTTGGCCACTGGAAAATGTTTGGGATTTTTCGGTTTTGTACCGGGAAGGTTCTAGAAGGTTTCAGAGTGGGGCCCACCTGCATGGAGACCCACATGAACATGGGTAGTGGGGGAAAGGCCCCACGCCCTTGCTCAAGGCGCACCAAGATCCCTCCTTAGAAGGAATAAGATCATATCCCGAAGGGATAAAATTAAGATCCCTAAAAAGGGGGGATAACAATCGGTGGGGAAGGGAAAGGATGGGATTTCTTTCCTCCCACCTTTGCCAACACCCCAATGGACTTGGAGGGAAAGAAACCAGCCCCCTCCACCCCTATATATATAGTGGGGAGGTGCATGGGAGCTGCACCCCTTGCCCCTGGCGCAGCCCTCCCCCTCCAACTCCTCCTCCTCCTCCGTTGAGCGTATCGAAGCTCTGCCGGAGAACCACGAGCTCCACCACCACGTCGTCGTGCTGCCGGAGTTCTCCCTCAACTTCTCTCCCCTTGCTGGATCAAGAAGGAGGAGACGTCCCCGGGCTGTACGTGTGTTGAACGTAGAGGCGCCGTCCGTTCGGTGCTTGGATCAGATCTTCCGCGATTTGAATCGCCGCGAGTACGACTCCATCAACCGCGTTCTTGTAATGCTTCCGCTTAGCGATCTTCAAGGGTATGAAGATGCACTCAATCTCTCTCGTTGCTAGCTCCTCCTAGATTGATCTTGGTGACACGTAGGAATTTTTTTAAATTATTACTACGTTCCCCAACACCAACAGTGCTTAAGGAAAGCAACATTAAAACCATCTGGGCCTGGTGATTTATCAACAGGCATGTTCTGGACCACCTTATCGAAAATATTTGTGCTTGATAATGTGATTTGTATTGCTATACTACTAGCAGTGCAGCCCCAAGATGCCATCCAGAATAGTTACATCACCGACGACCACATGTCTAGAGCTAGTCAGTTGTAATCTACAACTTGTAGACAGTAGGGGAAGTAACACTAATCGGCTAGTCCGCCTATGGTTATGTTTATCACTGACCGGTCAAGTTGCCCGTTTGTAAAAGGACACTCATCATTGACCCTAAGGTAGTGACCAGTCGGAAATGCGTATGTGATGATACTGTTTAACCAGCCAGTGCTATATACAGATCTGTAGTAGAGATTAGACGACAAAGGCGGGAAGAGGTGGTGCCGTAGGTGGGAGTTGAGAGGGGGGATTTTTTTTCCCGAGAAATGTGTGCATCCGCTTAAATGAGAGAGGGCAAGGTTTTGGGAGTTATCTCCTCAACATTTTGAGGAGTTAACGGGATAGGAGATCTGCTAGGTGTGATTAATTCCTCAAAACAGAATACTTTAAGGAGTTAACCGTTTTTAAGGGATCAGCTAAAGTTGCCCTAACCCCCTTTTCTGGCACTCTCCCCTGATCTTGGTCTGTTTTCCTTGCCTCTACTTCTTCTATGCTCAGTGATTCTTTGCTAGTTGTCGTCCATGGTTCACCATCAGCACCTCACCATTTGCACCCCCAACGCTGGTGACGGCAGAGAGTTAACAGACACGGCACGACAATGATGGCCTATGTGACCTTGAGTAGAGTACTGTCTCGACGCATCAACAAAGGCCATGTCGCCTAATCTTCATGGCGGGGTGGGGGGCATGGAGCAACATCTCGACGCGGTGGTGACAACATCATTAGTAGGGACGGAGCGGCTGCCCACTATAGCGATGACTAGTCGACTACCATGTCATATGATGTGGCATCCATAAGTGTAGCCCTGGAGCGACCGCTCCTCTCCCTTTGTGGCCAGATGAGAAATCGCTTGGCTCTTCGACCTCCTCGCATGAGAAGATGTAGAAGGCAATAGAGCAGTTTTAACATGGTCCCTCTTACTTGAATTTTGAGATAGTAATCCTCTGAATTTTCTGTTCGCTGAACTAGTTTGGGGATGTAACTATCATTTGATTTGAATAAAATGTGCCGCGAGTAAAAAAAAGAGTTGATTCCGTAGCGCGTGGAACAGGACAACAAGCGCGTGCGTGCGTTTTATAGATTTTCCGAACAAGAAACCCACAGAATCATAATTACAGGCCAGGGCTGGCCCTGCTCAAGCTCCTTCCGTGGGCAAGGCACGTGGATCTCGACCCGAGAAGAGATCAAGAGATATCTTCCATCTGCAGTGACGCAG
Source organism: Aegilops umbellulata (assembly GCA_032464435.1). Classification (NCBI taxonomy): domain Eukaryota; kingdom Viridiplantae; phylum Streptophyta; class Magnoliopsida; order Poales; family Poaceae; genus Aegilops; species Aegilops umbellulata. The sequence continues at coordinate 387,090,523 of CP136057.1, read as the reverse complement.
GCAGTCAGACCCGGGGAGAGCCCCATGCAGATGCAGCCTCAGGGTGACGCAGGTACAGCGGATGCGGCGGCGCCACGGCCCGACGCCATTGATGCGCTCGGACAAAGTCGACCGAGGAGCAAGGTGCGTCGTGCGCATATAGTGGAGTGAAACAGCGGAGGTACCTTGCTTTGATAAAAGCTACCTGGTGACATTAATTCGTCCGGTTAACCGTCCCATCCCGTCCTGCTCCCCCTCTACTTGTACCACTCCGCTGCACTGCTTCCATTCCATAGTTCCACTCCACCTGGTCGAGAGCCGAGACTCGAGAGCGAGTAGCCGAGACCCGTGGATTCTTTCACTCATGGACGCAAAGGCGGAGGCGTCCGGCGACGACGCGGTCCCGGAGGCGCCGGAGCAGTCCGTCGTCCTCATCTCCGCCGGCGCCAACCACTCCGTCGCGCTGCTCTGTAAGCCGCCACTCCTCTTGCTCCTCTGCGCCGTCAAACCGCCTTGCCCTTATGCTTCTCGTCGGTCTGATGATGGAGCGCGCTGTGGTGTTTCAGCGGGCCAGATGGTGTGCTCCTGGGGCCGGGGCGAGGACGGACAGCTCGGCCACGGAGACTCGGAGGACCGGCCGGTGCCGACGGTGCTGACCTCCTTCGACGTGCCACGCATCACGTCCGTCGTCTGCGGCGCCGACCACACCGCCGCCTACTCCGACGACGAGATGCAGCTCTACAGCTGGGGATGGTACGTACGCCGCACGCCGCCTCCTCCTCCGGGATCTCTTCTACTTCTACGGTAGTAGTTTCGTAGTACGTGACGAGGCTGCGCTGCGTGTGCTGTGCTGCAGGGGAGACTTCGGGAGGCTGGGGCATGGCAACTCCAGCGATGTGTTCAACCCGCAGCCGGTGGTGGCCCTGCAGGGGATGAAGATCAAGCAGATCGCCTGCGGTGACAGCCACTGCCTCGCCGTCACCGTCACCGGACAAGTGCATAGGTAGGTGTAGGTACCCTCAAAACCTTAATAAATGGAGTATTATCCTCGAACGCAATAAAGTTCCATCCATGCATCGGTAGCTAGGTAGGTTGCCATGCAGTATTGTGCCATGTATTGATATGTTTCAGCTACTGCCTTCTGCTGCTGCTTAATTTGTTTCAGCTGGGGGCGCAATCAGAACGGGCAACTTGGTCTCGGAAACAACGAAGACTCACTGCTCCCGCAAAAGATCAAGGCTTTTGAGGTAAGGACTCTCTCCGTTCCATAATTCCTCCCGTTTCATAATTTTTATCGTGGTTTTAGTTCAAATACAAATAAAAGACTTATGTTGGCTGCTTTGTACGGTTTTCCTTTGACATCACTGCTGTTGAGTACTTAGAGCAGGTAGGAAAGAACAAGTATGTGAAGCCCGTGGAGTGTTTGCTTCAGTACAACCCCTCACTAAAAACGTATAAAGGGCAATATGGGTCTTCCACAACGTATACACCATACAGAGACACCCTGTACGAGCCTCTCTGCATCAGTTCTCGCGCGCCTGGACCATTAAGTAACATCTGTCCGTTTTATATAGAAAAAAAATACTACGAAAAGAGAGGTCCGTTTTATGTACAAAAGATACTGCAAAAAGGGAGATCATGGGGTCTCAAACTCAGAACCTCGCACTATAGGACCAAACTGCTTGCCACTCAACCCAGCAACTACTTGTGATTTCATATAGTCCGAATTTTATAAGAACACACAACAATGTTCATATAGAAAAATATATCTGAAAAAAATCGAAACTTTACTTAAAAAATGTAAACAATTTGGAAATGTTAAGTATTTATTGGAGAAAGCAAATAATTTATGAAACTCCAATTTTTTTTGAAAATTTGAATAATTTTCGTAATTCCAAAATATTTTGAAAAATGTGAAGAACTTTTGGGATTCCGAGCTTTTTTTTAAAAATATAAACAAGTTTTATAATCCAGAACAGTTAATAAAAATAAAAATACGAACAAAATTTGAAAATCCAAAAATATAAAAACTCGAAAAAATAATTAAATACATGATAAAATTTTGAAAGCACGAGAACATTTTTAGAAACCCTGATTTGAAAAAAGCAAACTTTTTTGGATATGTGAAGAATTTTGGAAAGCAGGAATATTTTTTTATCCTATTTTTTAAAAAAATGTGAACAAAAACTGAACATAAGAACTTTTTTTTAACTTTTGAATTTTATTGAAAAGCGCGGACATTTGTTATATTCCCATTATTTTTTTGAAATTACGAACAAAATTTGAAAACATGAACATGTTTCAGAAACTTCAACAAAAAATTATAACATGAACATCTTTTGAATTTCCAAACAGTTTTCAAAATCATGAATATTTTTTTCAAAAATGCAAATAGTTTTAGAAATTCCCAACATGCGCCAGACGGGAGTAATATCATCTCCTAGTTGGGCCAAGGTCTAAGCACTTTTTTCTTTTCTATTTAAATTTTTATTCTTCTCTTCTTTTCTTAATTCATTTTCTCTTTTTAAACTTTATTCTTCTCTTTTGAAACCAATTATATTGTTTGGAACACCAAAATAATAGTTTTAAGGAAATGTTTTAAATTACGATTTGAAATTATTATTTCTGTCTAACATTTATAAAATGTTTTTTAAGAAAAACATTTACTGCTTTCGATTTTATCATTTTGTATTTATTAGTTATGTTAAAAAGTTAAAATAACAGTTATAAGTACATGTTTAAATTATGCCTTTAAATATTTTTTCCTTCAAACCTGGTATGTATGCCTACAATGAGCATGCTCACCCATTGGCAAAAGTTGTGGTCATTTCAAGAATGTCCCAGAAAAGCACCATGATCAACACAGGGTGTCCGGGTAGGGCAGAAGGCTCTGTTTGAGAGCACGTTGTTTCTCGACATCCGTCAAATGACCCCAATTTTTTTTACATTAGCTTGTATGACTAATTAATGGCACCATAGTTAGTTGTTTTTGGTTTTTGGCAAATTTTGTATTTTGTAGAGTTTTCTCGGTCAAAAAAGGCAGATAAATGGCCGAACGTGTCGCAACTTGCATACAGTGTCGGAAAATCATTCAAACCTAGCATGCATGCATACCATGGGGATGCCCACGTGGTAGCAATAGTTGGGGTCATTTTAAGAATGCCCAAAGCTAGACCATGTTCAACGGAGTGTGTCTGGGTAGTCTAGAAGGCTCTGTTTGAGAGCACGTTATTTCTCGACATCCTTGATTGACCCCAACTTTTTATAGCCATATATTTCCAACAAGGTGCCATGTCAAGTTGTCTGTGTTTTTGACAAGTTTTACATTTTCCGGAGTTCTCTCGGTGAAAAAAGGCCGATAATTGTCGGATGTGACGCAACTTGCATATGGCGTCGGGATTAGTTCAATCCTGGCATGGTTGTCTACCATGGGCATGCCTACCTCAGAGAAAAAGGTTAGGGTTATTTCATGCACATCCAAAAATAGACATGTACAACGGAGGGTGTTCGGATACGCCAGAAGGGCCCGTTTGAGAACGTGTTTCTTTCGGGTATCCATCAAATGACCCCTTTTTTTCATGAGCTTATATGACCAATTAAAGTCACCATGCAAAGTTGTTTTAATTTTCGGCAAATCTTGCATTTTCTGGAGTTTTTGAAGTGAAAAATGGCCGATGAATGGCCGGACGTGACACAACTTGCATACGATGTGAGAGTTCGTTTAAACCTGTCATGGCGACAACCATGAGCATGCCCACCTACAGAAGTTGGTGTCATTTGAAAAATGTCCAAAACTAGACCATGTTCAACTGAGGATGTCCGGGTAGGCCAAAAGGCTCTATTCAAGAGCACGTTGTTTCTCGAGATCATTGAATTGGCCTCAAATTCTTTCATACTCGTGTATCACCAATTGAAGGCACCATGCTAAGTTGTTTGAGTTCTCAACACGTTGCTATGGGAATGCCCACTTGCTTGAAAAAGTTTGATTTTTTTTCATGCATGTCCAAAAGTAGACCATATCCAATGAAGGGTGTTTGGGTAGGCTAGAAGGGTTCGTCCGTGAGCATGTCCTTTTTCCTAATTTGAATAATCATGTTAGTTGTAATTTCTGTCATTATAAATCAACATGAACATTTTTTTTATGTCCTAAACCGTTTCTTGAAATTTTTCAACAATTTTTAAATTTCAAATTATGTATAAAAGTTTTACAAACTCGAACAATTTTTCCAAAATAGTTAAAAAAATCCTAAAAATAGCTGATTTTTTTTTTGCAAAACATATACTTTTAAAAACATTATCAATTTTGTTTGAAAATCATACATTTCTTAAATTTGTGGACAAACAATTCAAAAAAGGGAACATTTTTTGAAGATCTTGAATAATTGTTAAAATTTTAAACAATATTTGAAAACAACAAAGTTTTTTGGTATTATAGACAATATTTTAAATTTTTGAACATGTTCAAAAATAATAATTTTCAAAAAGGAGAAAATTAATAAAGAAAAACAAAAAATGATTAAGCCTTGGCCCATCTAGGCAATGGCATCGCTCCCGCCGGGCGCCTGATGGACCGACCCAAGCATTCGGGGTTTGAAAATTTTCACCGATTTTGAAAAAAATATTCACGGATTTGAAATATTCTGCAGATAAAAAAATCACTACAAAAGTTTAACAATTTTGAAAATAAAGTTCCTGAATTTGATGTTTTATTTGGATTTGAAAAGAAGTTTAGGAATTTGAAAAAGTTCACGCACTTTGATAGAAAGTTCGGAAAAGTTGATAAGAGTTCGTGGATTTGGAAAATATTCATGCATTTGAAAAAAGTTCACGCCTTCTAAAAATATTTCATGTATTTAAAAAATATCAGAAATTTAAGAAAATGTTCATGACTTTGAAAGGTTCATGAATTTAAGGAAATTCACGATTTTAAAATAAAATTCGTGTATTTCTAAAAATTAAAAACGAAATGAAATAAGGAAGAGAAAAGGAAAATAAAAACAGAAGAAAAAACAGCTTGAAACAATAGCCAAGAATACAAAAAAAAACAAGAAAGTCGTGTGTGTTTTTAGCGTTGATTTGAAGAAGAAAAAGAAGTAAACTAGACACGAGTTGTCCGACTTGGTTAATACGCTTGCACTTAATCGGGAGGTCAAGAGTTGGAATCACGTGGCGGCACATTTTTTGAGATTTAACAGAAAAGAAAAAGAGTAAATGGGCCAGGCCCGAGCGAAAGGGGGTCGCTGAATAGGATCGGGCGGTACGTACACAGGGCGTGCTCTATACGGTCGACGTATTTTTAAAAAAGACCATCCTACACTTTATTATGAATGGTTATGGAGAGATCTCTTTCGTTGATTTGTTTAGGGGTGACGTCGAAGCAGAAATGTTATTTATTTATTTATTTTTGAATATCATATTTGCATCAATCAGTATTTTTGGATTCTACTTGAGTAGAAGTATATCTTATAGCTAACCAGTATACAATGTGGTAATTTGTTTTGCTTTTGTACATACTTCTATGGTTTCGGCACAAAAAAAAGTATAGAATGTGGTAGTGTGGACTGTCATTTTGGAGCCCGGGCTCATCTACACCCCTCCTTACACAGTAAAAAAATTAGCAAAAAATATTTTTAAAAATTTGTTATCTTTTGACATCAAGGTTGCTCGTGCGCTAGGAGCGTGCGGATTTTCATAGTGAAACATTGTTCAAGGAGCTGTAGACGGAAATTTTTTGGCTCTCAATAAAACTTAGAAAATAGACACTTTGAAGGCCCGATTTGGTTTTACTGTGTAGAGCTCCTCGATTATCATTTCACCATGGAAATTTGCATGCTCCTAGCACACTCGGGCATTTGGGATGCCAAACAATTTCAGTTTTTATTTTCTATTTTTCTTGCTATTTATTTTTCAATTTTACTGTTTATCTGGAACAAATGAGCGTCGGCTCATCAGTGGATTACCGCTGTGGAAGTTTGCTTTACATCTATATTTATATTTTATATTTATTTATACCAATATAAAAGACCCAAAGCGGTAGATTCAATTAATCTCGGCCATCAAATCATGTCAATCCAACGACCTAGACTGCTTCAATGTCATGCGCTCAGCATGTTTAGGGTGCAGTTAATTTGATACCAAATAGTGCTAATCACATAATAACACGTAAATAATATCTTGCTTAATATCCGCATGCATTTAATATACTTCCAAATTAACGTATATTGCATGTACATATTGACTAGCAAATAGGAGAGCAAAATCATGCTCATAGCTTGTACACCAAACCCTGCACCGCCACCGAAAGTGACAGAAGAATGTGTGCAGGGTGTGTGCGTAAAAATGATCGCTGCTGGTGCCGAGCATACTACGGCCATCACTGAAGATGGCCATCTCTACGGATGGGGCTGGGGTCGATACGGCAACCTAGGTCTCAGCGACCGCGACGACCGAGCAGTCCCGGAAAAGGTTTCTTCCGTTGAGGTGGGTAATCTTTTGCGGAATCTTCTCCCGATACTGTGCTAATTCAACTGTTATTTACTGTAAGTTTCTGCGTTCTGAACAAGTGCTCGTGTCTGTCTCTTGTAAACCCTTAATCTTTCCAGGGAGAAAAGATGGTGCTTGTTGCATGTGGGTGGCGCCACTCGGTCAGTGTGTCGTCGTCTGGTGGCCTGTACACCTACGGGTGGAGCAAGTATGGCCAGCTAGGCCATGGTGATTTCGAAGACCATCTGGTTCCACGCAAGCTCGAGGCCCTCAAAGACGTTTCCATTTCTCAGGTACTAAAGGCAACTCTAATCTTAATGGGCAATTCTAATCTTAATGGGCAACTCTAATTTTAATCTTAACTCCCGGAAACCGCCGATTGTGGGAGTTAACGCACTCTAAGAGGAACTCCAATAGCTCCCATAAAAACCTTCCCGTAAAAGTCATTTACAGGATGACTGTATAATTTAAGAAAAATTATGTGACAACAGCTTTTCTCAGTTCCCTTAAACTTCTTTCCCTATTTTCTATTAAACAAACATACAAATGGACTAGGGCCCGCAAGTCAGTACGAGGAGGCGAGTGGCGGTGCAGTGTGGAGGCGACATGGCATGGCGGCGGTGACATGGCATGGTTGCAGCCTGTCAACATTTTACGGAAAGACTATCTTCCCGTAAATGTGAGGGGAGTTGGGGGCAATCATACAATCCCATAAAAAATTCTCTGTTTACAGGAGCTGTTGGAGGGCTATTTTTGCCTCAACTTCCCGTAAACGGTAGATTTTTAAAGAATTCATGAGCTGTTAGAGTTGCTCTAATTGATCCCCAATATTTTTTTTAAATCCTATAAAATGCATAATCCTTGGTTCACTCAAAGAGGGGATGCTATTGGAACTACAAAACGACCTCATAAAACACATGTGGCAATTTGCCGGGGAAGAATAACAATTTCATCGATCATCGTTCAGACCATTTGTTGATTTTTAGTATCGGTTCATTGTTGGATAATTTGTTGTGTTCGAATTCAAAGTTTATATTTTTTTAACAGTAAGTTTGGAATATCGTTGAAATATTTGAATGATTTGCATGAAAGTTTGAATTAATAAGTTACCAAAAAGTGGGTGAAACGGACTTTAAGTTAGCAAAAGGAAGCGAGAACTAGTGAAATAGAAGTTTTTGGGATTTAAGTTTTTGGGATCGATTAGAATGTAGCCAAAAAACACGGAATTTTTTAGGGTTAGGTTTTCGAAGCGGAGTTTTGTGAGTTAATTTTTGAGGATCGATTAGACTTACCGTAACACAACATACTAAGCTTCCATAATGATTTTTACTAGGGTCCACTTGCTAGAACTTGGGAAAATTGTCCTTTAAGGGTTCTGTTTTTTTTAAAGCTTCAGGCCTGTTTGATTCATAGGATTTAAAAAATATAGGGGTAGGAAAAACTCATGAATAGGATAGGATTGCATGTGGAAAGCAGAAGATTGTGAAAACACGGAAATCTCTAGAGGTGGGTGTTTGATTTGCAGGAATACGAAAAACACAGGAATCCTAAAAATTATGGTTAAATTAAGGGTAAAACATATTGGAAGGTAAGATGGAGTAAATATTGTGCTACTTATGGCATTTATCTTATTCTTTGTGGGCATGAATGTAAAAAGGAGGCTTGAGTGGATTGCAATTCTTTTGTTTTTCCATTGGAACTCTATCCAAAGGACAAATTCCTCCGTTTTTCCTATGGTCCATTCATTTGAATCAAATGCATGAATAGTATTACCATATGAATATTTCCTATTTATGTATTTTTTCTCGATTTTCCTTGTGAATCAAAGGAAGGTTTCATGAAGACATAATCTGGTGGTGTAGATTGCAGGTGGGTGGAGGCATACAATGGCAGTCGCTTCAGATGGGAAACTATACGGATGGGGGTGGAACAAGGTGATTAGTCATATACTCAAATTTTTCTTCATATTATATGATCCGCCTTATTTGCATTAATCTAAATTTCATTGCATAAGTTTTTATATATGAACATCAATTCATTTGGTCGTTAAATATTCTATTATGTGAGTACGCATCTTTGCTATTGTATAATGTGATTCATAGAACATAGAGAAATGAAAGTTCAGGACTTAGTCTCGTTATTATGCATCGTTATAAGTTCTCACCTCTCTGGAAAATCATCTTTTATTCTTTTGCCTTGCCATACCCAACCCACCGCTTCAGCTTGCTACCAAACACAACTGCCAACACACAGAAGCATGTTCGATAAGGAAAACCCACTGAAAGTGTGAGCGTTATGCTATATGCCATTGCCAGCAGCCTGTATCAGATTCATTATCTGGTGCTGGTCTTGTTTTGGGTACCGATTTAGCTTGAAAAACTACATCTGTACAATAAAAGAAAACCAGTCCGGTCACATCTTGTTGTTACCTCTCTTCTTCCTGTCCTGACCCATATTTTCAATATGCAGTTTGGCCAAGTTGGTGTCGGCGATAACGAAGATCACTGTTCCCCCGTAGAGGTGACATTTCCGGACGAACAGGTGCGTGAAGTATTTTTTGCATAATCATTTGCTCATAAAAATTAACTAAAGGATATGGTTGTGGTTTGGGGCTGCAACGTTTATGATCTGTTTCGTTAAATCATGTGACGATGCATTCCACATTCGATGCTATGATATACTTCTCCGTCCCATAATATAAGAGCGTTTTTGACACTAGTGTAGTGTCAAAAATGTTCTTATATTATAGGACGGAGGGAGTAGTTTTGATCTTTAGTGTCATTTACATATGCGTACGTGGATTGCAGAAAATTTTACAGGTTGCCTGTGGATGGAGGCATACTCTTGCCCTGACAGAAAACAAGAATGTTTTCTCATGGGGCAGGGGTGCCAGTGGACAACTTGGTCATGGTGAAATAATCGACAGGTAAACATTATCAAGTACTCCTACATGTTGTTGCTCTTCCTTTTTGACGAGGTACTCCCTCCGTTTCAAAATAGATGAACCAACTTTATACCTAAAATAGATGACCCAACTTTATACTAAACTTTAGTAAAAAATTGGGTCATCTATTTTTGAAACGGAGGGAGTACTTGCAAGTTGCCACCCAGGCCGTGCCAATCAGTTCCTTTTCTTATATAATATAATGTACGATAAATGAATCAACAAAACGACTGCACCTCGTGAAGGAACACACCCAAGATGATCGATGCCCTGAGCCTGGACGGGTCTGCTTGCAAGCAGCTGGAGTCATCAAACGCTGTTCCAATGACAGGTCTGCATTTACATGAAGCTCTGCTGGAAGGTCTGTGCACATGCATTTCCTCATGTTCAGTTTACGACATGTCTTCATATTTTCAGCTAAAGTCTGGGTCCCTCCGTCGAAGCGATTCGCCATCGTCCCCGAGGAGAATGTGAGCAAGCGGCTTTGAAAGATTATTGCCATGTGGATCGTCAAGCACCGTCACTGATACGCCACTTCACATTTTCTGTTTCCAGGTTAGTAAACCAGGCAATGGAACCGACAAGCACGCGCCTGAAGGCGATGCCAAGAGGATGCGCGTCTGAGCATATGTCCTTCTTCCACCCTCCTTAGCCACCTATCAGTAATTCAGTATACAAATAAGCTTACTAGCTTGGACAACTTTCTCCTTCATCACCATCTAATAGTATACATGGTGCCCAGTTTTAGTGCATTGTCTTCATCCTGAAGTATGATGTATTTAATGATGTACTTTAGAGTCTAGCGGTTTCAAAAGGTATTGACCAAGGTGGGCAGCCGCTTGTTAAATTTTCAGTTAGAGGGAACTCCCGATACCGGTAATTTGTGAAGAGCGTAATAAAATAATCAGTTTTGTTAATTCTCACACAGCTGAGGATTAACAAAGTCTCAATCATCCGTGGTTGTTATATTCTGAGCAACTAATTGAGGGGTTTCCCTTGCAAGAGCCCCTCAAGGGTCACGTGTCAAGTGCTGGTCGCTCCCTTCGATTTTTTTTCTATACGCGTTTTTAGGTTTTAAATGATTTTTTTCAGCCTTTCGGTTTTGCTTAGTTTTCCCTAAGTTTTGGACGAATTGTTTTTGCGTGAAAACACGTTTTTTTTCTCCTGCGAGAGGCACATATTTACTTCCACGAGTGTGCCTCCCGAAAAATGAAAAAATGTGTTTTTTTTCGTAAGAGGCACAGATCTGTCTCTCGGAAAGAGAAAAAGACATGTTTTTTTTTCTTTCATGAGACGCGCAGATTTGCTTCTCGTGGAGGTACAATTTTGTTTCTGCGAGTTGCGCATCTCGAAAAAGAAAAAAGAACATATTTTTTTTCTTCCGCGAGAGGCACAGATTTGCATCTTGTGGAGACACAATTTTGCTTTTGTGAGAGGCATAAATCGGGTTTTTTTTTCTTTCATGAGAGGCACAAATTTACTTCTCATGGAGCCATAGTTTTGCTTCCGCGAGAGGCACAATTGTGACTCCAGAAAAAGCAAAAAAAAAACATGTTTTCTTTCTTTCGCGAGAAGCACAAATTTGCTTCTTGTAGATGCGAAGAGGGTGTGTCTGAGCATATGTTCTTCTACCACCCTGCTTGGACACCTATGAGTATCCAATAAGCTAGCTTGGTCAACTTTCTCATTCACCATCTACTAATTTTAGTGTGTTGCCTTCATCCTTAAAGTAAAGTGGGCAATTGCTTGTTAATTTTTCAGTTAGAGGGAACTCTTGAAACTTCTGATATATCTAAAGCGCAATAAAATAACAGAAATCTTATAGAGTTGATGTTTGGTAGAAGTGGTTTTAGCAGGGAATGCTCCCTCGTGCATCTGATTCGGTGCACGAATGTTAAAGTAGTGACACATGTCAATCCCCATGGGCACGCCGCTTCCTCCCGTGCACCCTTCTTAGGGAATGACCCCATGTAGCATAACATATGTCCATATTGCAAGTGCCACTCTAACAGAGTCGTTATATCATCCCGATCGTCATAATAACCGCTATGATGACGATTTTGATCCCAAAAACCACTATAGGAGAGTCGCCATGCCTAACAAGATTACCATAATTTATGTAGTGCCCTCCATATACGACCTCCCAACCTCTATATATGGCGACTTGGGGCTGAAGTTTTTAGCGCACTTCATATGACAGTTGCATCCAAAGCGCTACGAAACTTCAGGTGACCTCCACCTCATGTGGGATTACAGGGGTTTGGGGAAAATGATGTCCCATTGACAAGTGGGTCTCACGATTATGAATGCAGTAAATATGAAGCTCCGAGTTTGCGCGTTGCCTCCCTAGCCTCCATATTTGTATGGGCGCGCTTCATATGGCGGATGACGATCACAAATATGGCGACTCTGCCAGAGTTGCTCTAAGCGTGCAGTTACTGGAAATCATGTATGAGAACTTATCAGCATAGCATGGCAAATCGTCCTGTTGAAGCATGGTAAATTCCTGGACATGCATGGTAACTCTCTCTATTGTACGAGAGCAATTTTTGTTTTGAGTCTCGATTCGGTACAACCCCCTCCACTAAATGTACAAAGGGCAATATAGACTTTGGCAAATCGTACCCGGTTTCGTATGTATGGTGGGTTGTCTGCCGGAACGTATACGGCGTACGTGGAAGGATCTCTCGCTAAAGCGATATAGTAATGGGTTGGCACACTTTATTACAAGAAATAGGGAGTTAAAAAGGGAGAAGGAGGGATCGATCTCGGGTCTCCTAGTTGCTAACCAGCACTACGAGCCCATTGCCAACTTTGTGATATAAAAGTAGAACGTGACTTACTTGAGGGTAAAAAAGGCGGTTTTTCACATGTTTTTTCTAGGTTTTCTTTGTATTTTTCTCGGGTTCTTCTTTTCTTGCTCTATTTTCACTTTCTTTTCTTTTCTTTCCCTTTTCTCTCTTTCCCTTTGGTTTTCTTTGTTTCTTTATTGGTTTTCATTGGCCTTTTCTTTTCTTTGGTTTTGTTTGCTTCTTTCTCATTGTTCATCATTTTTTTCTCTCCTAGGTTTCACTTTTTATACAAATTTTGGTACATATCTAATACATTTTTCTAATATACATTTGATATTTTTCAAATATAAGGTTAATTTTGAATACATGGTAAAGTTTTCTATACACATGTAACAATTTTCAAATGCTTGGTTAACATTTTTTCAAATACAAATTTAACACTTTTCAAATGTTGGGATTAACATTTTTATACACATTGTAACATTTTAAATGCTTGGTTCACATTTTATGAATACATGAGAAATATTTTTTCTATACACATTTAATATTTTCAAAACACTTGTTAACATTTTTCAAATATCAAAATAACATTTTTGAACACATGGTCAACATTTTTTCTATAAATATTTCAAATACCAGATTAACATTTTTTAATACATGGCAACTTATTCATGCACATTCAAAAAAAAAATTAGATTCTTTATTAATATTTTCCAGATGCTTGATTAACATTGTTTTTAATTACATCAACTTTTTTCATACACATTGTATTTGTTTTATACTTTTTTGTATACATGACAAACACCCTTTCTATACACATTTAACATTTTTAAATACTTGATTAAATTTTTGGAAATGTTTTATGTAAAGTATTTTCTAAGATAGAATATCTGGAAATATAATAAAGTAAAATAAAACAAAAATCATAAAAAAAAGATAAAACGAGAATATGTCGGGCGGTCTTTTTCTCACAATTTTTTCCTCTTGTTTTCCGTTACGTTTTTCTTTCCTTTTTTATCAAAAAATGCTTGTGCCTTCAAATATTTGTACAAAATTCCAAAAATTGATAGCTTTTTCGAATTTTGCTCGAAACATATAAATATTTGCATATTCAAAAATAGTATAAAATGGCGCCAATATTTTTCTGACATCTGTCTAATGACCCCAATTTTCTTCATGTCTTGTATGACCAATTCAAGGCACCATGCCAAGGTGCTTGGATTTCAACAAGTTTTGCATTTTTCTGCAGTTTTCTCGGTCCAAAAAGGCCGATAAATGCTCGGACGTGTCGCAACTTAAATGCGGTGTCAGAAATCATTAAAACCTGACATTGATGTCTACCATGGGCATACTCACCTGCCTGCAAAAGTCATGGTCATTTTAACAATATCCAAAAATAAACTATGTTCAACATAGAGTGTTCGGTTAAGGCCGGAAGGGTCAATATAAGAGCGCGTTGTTTTTTGATATCCTTGAAACTGCCCTAATTTTTTCCATGGCATTGTATGAAACATTCAAGACACCATGCCAAATTGTTTTAGTTTTTGATAAACTTTACATTTTCCGGAGTTCTCTCGGTCAAAAAAGGCCGATAAATGGTTAGACGTGTCGTAACTTGCATACGGTGTTGAAAGTCATTCAAAACTAACATGGATGCCTACCATGAGCATCCCCGTACATTTTCAAAAGTTGAGGTCATTTCAAGAATGTCTAAAAATAGACCATGTTGAACTGAGAGTGTTCAGATAGGCCAGAAGGCTCTGTGAGAGAGCATGTTATTTCTTGACATCCTTGAAATTGCAGAACATATTGTAAAATTGTAAGAAATACTTGATTTTTTTGCTATACCAAACAACTTTTCTAATTTTGAACATGTTTCAGAAAGAATGAAATAGTTCAAAACAGAGAAAACTGAATTAACTAAAAAAGAGAAAAAAAAATAAAAATTAGAAAAGAAAAAAAGAACTTAAGCCTTGGCCCAACTAGGTGACGACAACACTCCTGTCCGGAGCATGTTTGGCCAGCCCAAGCGTTCGCAGATTTGGAGAAAGGTTTATCGATTTTCAAAAGGAACGTTCACGGATTTGAAAATTTTCACACATTTTCAAATAAAGTTCACTAAAAAAATTACAAAAAAAAGTTTTAGAAATTGAAAAAGATTCACAAATTTGAGAAAAAGTTCATGAATTTGTTTTTTATTTAAAAAGTTCGTGCATTCGAAAAAACTAAAGATAAAAAAACAAAGGAAAAAGAAAAATAAAACGGTAAAAACCCAGAATAAAACAGAACAAAACCTAGTTTAAAAACACAAAAAAGGGCTTGAAAGTTAATGAAGTTATATTTGCCACATAAGAAGCGAAAAAGAAAGCAAGTGGGCACAACAACTAACCTGTCCTGGTTGGTTCCTAGAACTCGAGTAAACCTTGAGGGTTGGAGTTCGATTCTTCGGCGATGCACATTTTTTGAAGATTAAAAAGAAAGTGAAAAATTGTTTATGGCGGTGGATAAGGGGGCGCCAGTCATGTCGGCTCCCGAACATGTGGCTTGGGCCGACGACCCCCAAAGTAACCTACCAATGGGCCCATTGGTCAAGCATCCCCGGAGGCCAACTAATTCATACACGATCTCATGGTAGATCAATTTGTACATTGTACCCCATCAATCAATACAGTCAAAGCAGGACGTAGGGTGTTATCTCTTATAGAGAGACCGCGGTTGCACGGGGGAGAGCGGGGAGGTAAAGGAGGCTCCGGCTTAACGTCTTGGAGAAGCGTCTTATCGATGGTGCCGCCAGGCTGTGGTCATGAAGGAGCAAGCGGCGAAGCATCAACTCCATCTACTCCTCGTACTCGCTGTCCATCACCGCATACATCACGTTCTACGAGAGGACGGGCATTTGCTGCAGCGACTAGGCATCCTCGCGCCGGAGTACATGGCTCTCTTCCTTCGTGGAGGAGTTGGCTGCCAACGTGTAAGACGACCCCGTAGTGCGAGAGCGGTGGAGCTGGAGTTGGTGTCGCATGTCGGCACATAGGCCCAAGATATGCCCATCACTGGATGCATAGAGGGAGAGGGGGGCGACGGGGGTGTGCAGAGATATGAAGTGGAGAGTGCATGTGGATGGCGCTGGTGTCATGCTTAGATAGTCGCATCCAGGCCAGACGAATGGACGGTCAACCCGCTTCAATGTGGCACAACAGCCGAAGTTGGTTTCTGAGGGTGGCGCGTCTGCATTGAAGCGGTGTCGCCTCAAAAGGTCACATCGGTCAACGCCGCCCTCCAGTCCAGTCACATTGTGCGGCATCAATGCCAGCCGTTGCGGCTCTGAGCCGGCATGAATGTGATGCGGGAAGCGGCGCATCCGTTGGGGAGAAAGAGCGGCAGTGGCGGGAGAGGGTTTGGGTGGGCCATGATTGTCGGACGCTTGCGTGGCTGCGGTCCTAACGCCCGCAAAGCCGTGACGGTTTGCTTTCGGTTTGCGGGGAAAATGAAATCCAAACTGGTCCGTGGACGGATGCGGGACTGCGTTCGATGGCATAACACATCCGGACTGCCCGGTGTACACAGATGCGTGCGGTTTGAGAATTTGCGTTGGAGATGTCATAAGCTCCCTTTTTCATGCATTCACACCTCAATCTTCTCATCCCCATGCATGCACAATTAAATGTTTCTTTTAATTGTGGTTTTGAGGGCACATGATAGGCTCGTTTTCACAACCTCAAACATAACGCTAGCCTATCAAAGTGTGTCTTCATTGCGGTGCTACTCCTTAAATGCCCTATGTACCTGGACGGAGGGAGTGCTTTTCTACTTAGACACGCGCTTTTCTTTTCCTTCGTGCAAGACCACTAAGGGAAAGGCTTCCTCCTTCGATTTCTGCCGGCAAGACCGTGGATTTTCCTCCCCTGTGCCTGCCGCTCCGGTGGTCGGCGACGAGGATGGGAATCCCAATTCCTCGACTCTAGCTAGTAGATAGGGAGGGTTTTAGTCTCGTAGAGGCGGCGTTTCTTCTTTGAGTTGGTCTTTCGGGTTTCGATCCTCCTCAAGTTTGTTTAGGACGGATTAGACGGGGCTCCAGCATGGATTCCTGCCAGCTCCTCGGAGTGGTGAGGTTAAGGTTTCTCGTAGTGCATACAGTGGCGGTTCCAGGAATAAGATCATGTGTAGTCACTTTAAAATAGCGTAGTCAGATGTACATAACATCATTTTTTTTGCATGATTTACACTTTCTATATGACGATTTTTTTTCCAAAAAGCTGTGTAGTCAAGTGACTACACAGCCTATGTGTGGCTTCGCCACTGAGTGCATACACAACGACGAGATTTGGTATCAGGCTCTTCAGATCAATTTAAGGATTGAATGAAGTGCCTCCGGGGCACTGGCCTTAGGCCATGTTGATATGGTAGCGACGACAATGGCGAGTCAATAGCTCGTTCTGGTGGCGACGGTGGTCGTTTGGTGATCCATGGATCTTAATGTAATTTCTATTATTTTTTGTTTTCTTTATATTCCCTCTGTCCATGAATAAGTGTACATATAATTTTTTTAGCACTATTAGGAACTACTATTGATTGTCCACGAATGCTTCTCTATTAATGCATTCGTGGTCTCCATGAATGCATTTTTGTTTTCTTTATTTATAGGCTCGTTTTGAGATGGTGGTTTCCATTATATATTGCAGTCTATTTCATTATATTTTGATGCTACAGTATGCAATAGCAAATACCCTCCCTATACAATCAATAAGGTGCTGAATTTGTTGGAATTCACTCACGAGATTGATCACCTAAAAAATTACGAACTCACAAAAGAAACTTTTGCCTATGGGGCTTGTCATGCCCTCTGTTCCCATTTTCTTGACGACATTTTCTCACGGTTACAAAAGCTCTGACCTGCTACGTACAAGCCGACTCGAAGACTAACTCCTATTAAAACGGGACACGTACTACTGCTACTAAACAGCTATAATCGAGTATTTAACCAAAAACTATCAAACGTGACAGAAAACTACCATTTTACGATTTTGTCCCGAAAACTACCACTTTTTTATTAATCCGTGGCAAAAAACTACCAAAAATGAAAACTGCTCGCTTTGCCTGGGTTAAACCCGAATCTGACTACCCGACCCCACACATAAGCGGGCTAAAAATGCAATCGGGTCCCTAA
Source organism: Aegilops umbellulata (assembly GCA_032464435.1). NCBI lineage: Eukaryota > Viridiplantae > Streptophyta > Magnoliopsida > Poales > Poaceae > Aegilops > Aegilops umbellulata. Next base: position 387,073,158 of record CP136057.1, on the reverse strand, counting down.
TTTTTCTTAAAAAAAGCAATCCAATCCGAAGTCAGCCCGAGGTCGCATATCTTCACCGCGCCCTCGCCGTCAACGAGGACGATGTCGCGCTCGTGCATCCTCGCGGCGCCGCTCAGGAGCTGCCGCATGACGCGGCGCGTCTCCTCCTCCGTGAACGGCCGGCGGCGAGCGTGCAGGACGTGGCCGAGGCTCGGGCCGACGTGCTCCAGGACGAGGCTGCACTGCCCGCTGCGGAGGTCCCGCGCGATGCCGTGCAAGCCGACGATCGAGGGGTGGCCGCGACACGCCGCGAGGTAGCACGCCTCGCGCAGCAGGTCGTGGTGGAGCGCGTGTGCACGGTGGCGCCTCCTCTTGCCGCCGTCGGGTGAGCGGACCAGGAACTTGAGGGCGACGTCCTCTCCAGTGGCGCGGTGGCGCGTCTTGACGACGACGCCGAAGTTGCTTGGGCGCGAGGCGGTGCAGGACCGAGGGGGCCTGGCGGAGGAGCTTGGCGAGGCGGCGGAGGGAGCCGGAGAGCGGCGGCGGCGGCAAGGGCCTGGAGCGGTCGGCCCGCAGGGACTGGATTGCTTTTTTTAAGAAAAACTAGGGACCCGATTGCATTTTTAGCCTGCTTATGTGTGGGGTCGGGTAGTCAGATTCGGGTTTAACCCAGGCAAAGCGAGCAGTTTTCACACTTGGTAGTTTTTTGCCACGGATTAATAAAAAAGTGGTAGTTTTCGGAACAAAACCGTAAAGTGGTAGTTTTCTGTCACGTTTCCGTGAATTGTGGTAGTTTTTGGTTAAATACTCGCTATAATCCATCCCGGACTACTCCAAAAATGCTACTCCTCTTCTTTACACACAAAATCCTAGAGCACACTTTACGTGGACCGATCTATGCAACTCTTAACTCAAACTACTACTGTAGTACTCTGCTAGCACGTTGACAGCTACTACGGACAAGACGTTGACATGATAAGCTGACTTAAACTCAAGATTATGCTAACAGTAGTGCAGCAACTTAAGGTGGTCGTGGGAGCGCATAGGCTCGCCGGCCGGGGAGGGCTGGCCCTTGGGTACCGCCGGCACGAGGCTCTCCCTGTAAACACACCAGAGCGCGCAACTGCAATTATAGCTCTGATCAACCTTACTTACCATCTTCTTCTCCTTCATGTCGTACAGCACCACCCAGCCGGAGGCGAACACCGCAAGCATATCCCCCTCAAGCGCCGCCACGGCTTCGTTGAGCGGCCGGGAATTTCGGCCACTTGGGCCGCCGAAGTACAACGACCGGTCGCGGTCCTTGGGCTCGAACAGCCGGTGATATTCATCTTCAAGCCGGTCCAACTCCACCAGACGTGCTCACGTGCAGGTCGCTGCGCAGGCAGCTCGAGACAGAGGCGGAACGACCACCTCTCGCCGTCCTCCAGGGCCCAGATTCGCATGGCGGCAGGGGGCCACTCGACCACCACTGAGGCGGCGAGCGTCCCGTGCATATCGAACAAGCTGAGGTCCTTGTAAAGGGAGCATGTGACGGAGGGTAGCGGCACTCGCCGGAAAGCCTCCCTCACCGTGTCGAACGCCAGCATGTTCATGGAGGTTTCGGCGAGCTGGCTATGCTTTGCCCAGTATAGGGTCCCGCTCACAGCCACGCCGCAGTCCGAGTACACATGAGCACGGCCATCGCCATCGGGCGTCTCGTCAAAGGGGCCAAGCCGCCGTGGCCCGGCACCGCTGGTTGACAGCACGTAGTGACATCTATGATGCGTACCGCGATTGATTTGTGGATCAGTCGGCGAACGCCTCTCCCAGCCGTCGCATAGTACGCGGTACTCGCCGGAGGGTCGATGGAAATAGAAGCCGGCTGGCATGACGCACGAGCACGGATGTGGTTTCAGCGCCGGCAATCTGGCCCACTGTCGAGTCGCCGGGTTGCAGATGAGAAAGCTGTCGTGAGCCGCTTGCGAGAACAGCAGCAGGCCGTCGCAAGAGCCGAAGAGCGTCAAGAAAGCGTCTTGGCGCAGGAGACGCCGGCACCCAGTCGCTGTACCATCGAGAGAGACCGCGGCGACCGCGTTCTTGCTGCCAGGACTCGGCTTGTACCCGTCCGGGTAAACGATGAGCTCTAGCGGCCGGCGGCGGCTGTAGGCGGCGACGAAGGAGGCGCAGGTGGTGATGCTTCGCCAGAGTTTGCAGACGGCGCGACAGCGGAATACTGACTTGGGCGGCAACCGCAGCAGGATCTCGGTGAATACGTCATCGTTTAGAGTCACAGGCGGCATCGCGTCGGTACGGTCGAGCTGCGCAGAGGTCCGGCCTCGAACGTATATATATATATATTCAGCTACGTGCGCTACGTGAACCGTAATCGAATTGCAAGCCAAGGCCGTCTCTAATCGAGCTTCTAAAATTTAGCTTCGCACAAGTCTTTAGCTTCTCAAATTTAACAAGTACTAAGGCCAACTCCACCGCACGACCCCAAACAAATGTCCGGATTGGCCGGATTTTGTCCCTTTGGAGCACCGATGGGTTCGCCCGTGTCCGCCTTTGTCAGATGGATCGTGCGTGCGCGCACCACGCGGCCACACCCCAAATCGCGTCCGGGGTGGACGTGAATAAAACAAATATAGAAACTAGAATGAAATAACTAAAAAAACTAAATAAAAGCATTTAAAAAAACATAAAATATATACAGGGGACGGCCACAAAACGGCCCAGTTTGCACGCCCACTTAAAAGGCCCAGTTTTCATAATTAACATATAAAACAAAATAAAAAAACGCCTCCGCCTCCCGCGCGCTCTTGCCGCGCCCGTCGGTGCCGTGGCGGTCGCCGTCTTCACTGGCCGCCGGTGTCGTCGTCGTCGCTGACGAGGTCGACGTAGTCCGGCGGCGTCCACAGGTGGGCCGGAGGTGCGTGGTGGACGGGGGCGGGCTGGACGGCCGGAGGTGCCTGCACCACCTCCTCCCGTGGCGAGGCCTCACGCTCCGGTGACCGCGACGTAGTGGGGCACCAGTTCACGCCCATGCCGGCGGCCATCTCCGGAGCAGTGCAGGACTAGCCCCACCCCTGGCCCAGCAGCTGCTGGAACGCGGCCGGCGGGTCCTCCCTCCTCTCCTCCTCCACGGCCACCATCTGGAGCTCCGGGAAGGCGACGTCCCCGGCGGCAGAGAGGGCCATGGCCTCCTCCAGGCCGTCCCACTGCCGCTCGCCGTGCGTGTACATGGAGTCGTCCATGACACGCTTGAGGAGACGGGCCTCCTCCTCCGCTGACATGCGAGGAGGTGGAGGGGGCGACGGAGACGGCGATGGCGACGGCGTGAGCGTGACGCCGCGCACCCGCCTACGCCCGCGCTCCTGGGCGCGCCCCTGTCGTGGCCGCCGCGGCCCCGTCGAGGTGCCGGCGAAGAAGAACGCGCGCCTGGTGTCGTGCTCGTCACGAAACCAGGTGTCCCACAGCGCGGAGTCGGGAGCGTGTTGGAAATATGCCCTAGAGGCAATAATAAATTGATTATTATTATATTTCCTTGTTCATGATAAATCGTTTATTATCCATGCTAGAATTGTATTGATAGGAAACTCAGATACATGTGTGGATACATAGACAACACCATGTCCCTAGTAAGCCTCTAGTTAACTAGCTCGTTGATCAATAGATGGTTACGGTTTCCTGACCATGGACATTGGATGTCGTTGATAACGGGATCACATCATTAGGAGAATGATGTGATGGACAAGACCCAATCCTAAGCCTAGCACAAGATCATGTAGTTCGTATGCTAAAGCTTTTCTAATGTCAAGTATCGTTTCCTTAGACCATGAGATTGTGCAACTCCCGGATACCGTAGGAGTGCTTTGGGTGTGCCAAACGTCACAACGTAACTGGGTGGCTATAAAGGTGCACTACGGGTATCTCCGAAAGTGTCTGTTGGGTTGGCACGAATCGAGACTGGGATTTGTCACTCCGTGTGACGGAGAGGTATCTCTGGGCCCACTCAATAGGACATCATCATAATGTGCACAATGTGATCAAGGAGTTGATCACGGGATGATGTGTTAGGACGAGTAAAGAGACTTGCCGATAACGAGATTGAATAAGGTATCGGGATACCGACGATCGAATCTCGGGCAAGTACAATACCGCTAGACAAAGGGAATTGTATACGGGATTGATCGAATCCTCGACATCGTGGTTCATCCGATGAGATCATCGTGGAACATGTGGGAGCCAACATGGGTATCCAGATCCCGCTGTTGGTTATTGACTGGAGAACGTCTCGGTCATGTCTGCATGGTTCCCGAACCCGTAGGGTCTACACACTTAAGGTTCGATGACGCTAGGGTTATAAAGGAAGTTTGTATGTGGTTACCGAATGTTGTTCGGAGTCCCGGATGAGATCTCGGACGTCACGAGGAGTTCCGGAATGGTCCGGAGGTAAAGATTTATATATGGGAAGTCCTGTTTTGGTCACCGAAAGGGTTTCGGGTTTTATCGGTAACGTACCGGGACCACCAGGAGGGTCCCGGGGGTCCACCAAGTGGGACCACCGGCCCCGGAGGGCTGCATGGGCCACATGTGGGAGGGGACCAGCCCCAGGTGGGCTGGTGCGCCCCCCACAAGGGCCCAAGGCGCCTAGGGTTTGGGGGAACCCTAGAAGGGGGCGCCCCCCCTTGCCTTGGGGGGCAAGCCACCCCCTCCTGGCCGCCGCCCCCTCCTCAGATGGGATCTGAGGGGGCCGGCCCCCCTCTCCCTTGCCCCTATATATATGAAGGGGGTGGGAGGGCAACAACACCATTGTGCTGGCGCAGCCCTCCCCCTCTCCCAAGTCCTTCTCCTCTCCCGCGGTGCTTGGCGAAGCCCTGCAGGATTGCCACGCTCCTCCATCATCACCACGCCGTTGTGCTGCTGCTGGATGGAGTCTTCCTCAACCTCTCCCTCTCCCCTTGCTGGATCAAGGCATGGGAGACGTCACCGGGCTGTACGTGTGTTGAACGCGGAGGTGCTGTCCGTTCGGCACTAGGATCATCGGTGATTTGGATCACGACGAGTACGACTCCATCAACCCCGTTCACTTGAACGCTTCCGCTTAGCGATCGACAAGGGTATGTAGATGCACTCTTCTTCCCCTCGTTGCTAGTTTCTCCATAGATAGATCTTGGTGACACGTAGGAAAATATTAAATTTCTGTTACGTTCCCCAACAGTGGCATCATGAGCTAGGTCTATTACGTAGATTCTATGCACGAGTAGAGCACAAAGTAGTTGTGGGCGTTGATTTTGTTCAATATGCTTACCGTTACTAGTCAATCTTGATTCGGCGACATTGTGGGATGAAGCGGCCCGGACTGACCTTACACGTACACTTACGTGAGACAGGTTCCACCGACTGACATGCACTAGTTGCATAAGGTGGCTAGCGGGTGCTAGTCTCTCCCACTTTAGTCGGATCGGATTCGATGAAAAGGGTCCTTATGAAGGGTAAATAGCAATTGACATATCACGTTGTGGTTTTGCGTAGGTAAGAAACGTTCTTGCTAGAAACCCATAGCAGCCACGTAAAACATGCAAACAACAATTAGAGGACGTCTAACTTGTTTTTGCAGGGTATGCCATGTGATGTGATATGGCCAAAAGGATGTGATGAATGATATATGTGATGTATGAGATTGATCATGTTCTTGTAATAGGAATCACGACTTGCATGTCGATGAGTATGACAACCGGCAGGAGCCATAGGAGTTGTCTTTAATTTATCTATGACCTGTGTGTCAACATAAACGTCATGTAATTACTTTACTTTATTGCTAAAGCGTTAGCCATAGTAGTAGAAGTAATAGTTGACGTGACAACTTCATGAAGACACGATGATGGAGATCATGGTGTCATGCCGGTGACGACGATGCTCATGGAGCCCCGAAGATGGAGATCAAAAGGAGCAAAGTGATGATGGCCATATCATGTCACTATTTGATTGCATGTGATGTTTATCATGTTTATACATCTTATTTGCTTAGAACGACGGTAGTAAATAAGATGATCCCTCATTAAAATTTCAAGAAAGTGTTCCCCCTAACTGTGCACCGTTGCGAAAGTTCATCGTTTCGAAGCACCACGTGATGATCGGGTGTGATAGATTCTTACGTTCGAATACAACGGGTGTTGACGAGCCTAGCATGTACAGACATGGCCTCGGAACACATGCAAACACTTAGGTTGACTTGACGAGCCTAGCATGTACAGACATGGCCTCGGAACACAGAAGACCGAAAGGTCGAGCATGAGTCGTATGGTAGATACGATCAACATGAAGATGTTCACCGATGATGACTAGTCCGTCTCAAGTGATGATCGGACACGACCTAGTTGACTCGGATCATGTAATCACTTAGATGACTAGAGGGATGTCTATCTGAGTGGGAGTTCATAAGATGAACTTAATTATCCTGAACATAGTCAAAAGGTCTTTGCAAATTATGTCGTAAGCTCGCGCTTTAGTTCTACTGTTTTTAGATATGTTCCTAGAGAAAATATAGTTGAAAGTTGATAGTAGCAATTATGCGGACAGTACAAGGCTTATGTCCTTAATGCACTGCTCGGTGTGCTGGACCTCGAACGTGGTCTGTGGATGTTGCGAACATCTGACATACACGTTTTGATGACTACATGATAGTTCGGTAATGATAAATGGTTTAGAATTGAGGCACCGAAGACATTTTTGAAATGTCGCGGAACATATGAGATGTTTCGAGGGCTGAAATTGGGATTTCAGGCTCGTGCCCACGTCAAGAGGTATAAGACCTACGACGATTTTCTTGGCCTGCAAACTAAGGGAGAAAAGCTCAATCGTTGAGCTTGTGCTCAGATTGTCTGAGTGCAACAATCACTTGAATCGAGTGGGAGTTGATCTTCCAGATAAGATAGTGATGTTTCTCCAAAGTCATTGCCACCAAGCTGCTAGAGCTTCGTAATGAACTATAACATATCAGGGATAGATATGATGATCCTTGAAATATTCGCGATGTTTGACACCGCGAAAGTAGAAATCAAGAAGGAGCATCAATTATTGATGGTTAGTGAAACCACTAGTTTCAAGAAGGGCAAGGGCAAGAAGGGATCCTTCATGAAACGGCAAATCAGCTGCTGCTCTACTGGAGAAACCCAAGGTTGAACCCAAACCCGAGACTAAGTGCTTCTGTAATGAGGAGAACAGCTACTGGAGCAGAATTACCCTAGATACTTGGTAGATGAGAAGGCCGTCGATAGAAGTATATTGGATATACATTATGTGAATGTGTACTTTACTAGTACTCCTAGTAGCATCAGGGTATTAGATACCGGTTCGGTTGCTAAGTGTTAGTAACTCGAAATAAAAGCTACGGAATAAACGGAGACTAGCTAAAGGTGAGCTGACGAGATATGTTGGAAGTGCTTCCAAGGTTGATATGATCAAGCATCGCACGCTCCCTCTACCATCGAGATTGGTGTTAAACCTAAATAATTGTTATTTGGTGTTTGCGTTGAGCATAGACATGATTGGATTATGTCTATCGCAATACGGTTATTCATTTAAGGAGAATAATGGTTACTCTATTTATTTGAATAATACCTTCAATGGTCTTGCACCTAAAATGAATGGTTTATTGAATCTTGATCATAGTGATACACATGTTCATGCCAAAAGATATAAGATAGTAATGATAGTACCACCTACTTGTGGCACTGCCATGTAAGTCATATTGGTATAAAACGCATGAAGAAGCTCCATGTTGATGGATCTTTGGACTCACTCATTTCTGAAAAGATTGAGACATGTGAACCATGTCTATTGGTATATACGCATGAAGAAACTCCATGCAGATGGACCGTTTGGACTCACTTGATTTTGAATCGCTTGAGACATGCAGATCATACCACATGGGCAAGATGACTGAAAGCTTCGGTTTCAGTAAAATGGAACAAGAAAGCAACTTGTTGGAAGTAACACATTTTGATGTGTGCAGTCCAATGAGTGCTGAGGCACGCAGTGGATATCGTTATGCTCTTACTTCACAGATGATTTGAGTAGATACTGAGCATATTTACTTGATGAAACACAAGTCTGAATTATTGAATGGTTCAAGTAATTTCAGAATGAAGTTGAATATCGTCGTGACAAGAGGATAAAATATCTATGATCTGATCATAGAGATGAATATCTGAGTTGCGAGTTTGGTACACAATTGAGACATTGTGGAAATTGTTTCACGACTAGTACCGCCTGGAACACCATAGTGTGATGGTGTGTCCGAACATCATAACTGCACCCTATTGGATATGATGCATACCATGATGTCTCTTATCGAATTACCACTATCGTTCATGGGTTAGGCATTAGAGACAACCACACTCACTTTAAGTAGGGCACCACGTAATTCCGATGAGATGACACCGTATGAACTATGGTTTAGAGAAACCTAAGCTGTCATTTCTTAAAAGTTTGGGGCTGCGACGCTTATATGAAAAAGTTTCAGGCTGATAAGCTCGAACCCAAAACGGATAAATACATCTTCATAGGACACCCAAAACAGTTGGGTATACCTCCTGTCTCAGATCCGAAAGCAATAGGGATTGTTTCTCAAATCGGGTCCTTTCTCGAGGAAGAGTTTCTCTCGAAAGAATTGAGTGGGAGGATGGTGGAGACTTGATGAGGTTATTGAACCGTCACTTCAACTAGTGTGTAGCAGGGCACAAGAGTTGTTCCTATGGCACCTACACCAATTGAAGTGGAAGCTTATGATAGTGATCATGAGACTTCGAATTAAGTCACTCCCAAACCTCGTAGGATGACAAGGATGCATACTACTTCAGAGTGGTACGTAATCCTGTCTTGGAAGTCATGTTGCTAGACAACAATGAACCTACGAGCTATGGAGAAGCGATGGTGGGCCCGGATTTCGATGAATGGCTCGAGGCCATAAAATCCGAGAGAGGATCCATGTATGAAAACAAAGTGTAGACTTTGGCAGAACGGCTCGATGGTCGTAAGGCTGTTGAGTACAGATGGATTTTAAAAGGAAGACGGACAATGATGGTAAATGTCACCATTAAGAAAGCTCGACTTGTCATTAAGATGTTTTCCGACAAGTTCAAGGAGTTGACTGCGATGAGGCTTTCTCACTCGTAGCGATGCTAAGAGTCTGTTGGAATTATGTTAGCGATTACTGCATTATTTATGAAATTGTGCAGATAGGATGTCAAAACATTGTTTCCTCGACGATTTTCTTGAGGAAAGGTTGTATGTGATACAACCAGAAGATTTTGTCGATCCTGAAAGATGCTAACAAGTATGCAAAGCTCCAGCTATCCTTCTAAGGACTGGAGTAAGCATCTCGGAGTTGGAATGTACACTTTGATGAGATGATCAAATATTTTGGGTTTATAAAAAGTTTATGAGAAACTTGTATTTCCAAAGAAGTGAGTGGGAGCACTATAGAATTTCTGATGAGTATATGTTGTTGACATATTGTTGATCAGAAATGATGTAGAATTTCTGGAAAGCATATAGGGTTATTTGAAAAGTGTTTTCAATGGAAAACCTGGATTAAGCTACTTAAACATTGAGCATCAAGATCTATAAGGATAGATAAAAATCGCTTAATAGTACTTTCAAACAAACACATACCACGACAAGATTTTGAAGGAGTTCAAAATAGATCAGCAAAGAAGGAGTTCTCGGCTGTGTTACAAGGTGTGAGTATTGAGCAAGACTCAAGACATGACCACGGCAGAATAGAGAGAAAGGACGAAGGTCGTCCCCTATGCTTTAGTCGTAGGCTCTAAAGTATGCTATGTTGTGTACCGCACCTGAAGTGTGCCAAACCATGAGTCAGTCAAGGGGTACAAGTGTGATCTAGAAATGGATCACAGGACAACGGTCAAAGTTATCCTTAGTAACTAGTGGACTAAGGAATTTTCTCGATTATGGAGGTGGTAAAAGAGTTCGTCGTAAAGGGTTACGCCGATGCAAGCTTTGACACTAATCCAGATTATTCTGAGTAGTAAACTGGATTCGTATAGTAGAATAGTTATTTGGAATAGCTCCAAATAGAGCGTGGTAGCTGCATCTAGAATATGACATAGATATTTGTGAAGCACACACGGATCTGAAAGATTCAGACCCGTTGACTATAACCTCTCTCACAAGCATAACATGATCAAACCCAGAACTCTTGGGTGTTAGTCACATAGGGATGTGACTTTGAGTGTTAATCACATATCGATGTGAACTGGATTATTGACTCTAGTGCAAGTGGGAGACTGTTGGAAATATGCCCTAGAGGCAATAATAAATTGATTATTATTATATTTCCTTGTTCATGATAAATCGTTTATTATCCATGCTAGAATTGTATTGATAGGAAACTCAGATACATGTGTGGATACATAGATAACACCATGTCCCTAGTAAGCCTCTAGTTAACTAGCTCGTTGATCAATAGATGGTTACGGTTTCCTGACCATGGACATTGGATGTCGTTGATAACGGGATCACATCATTAGGAGAATGATGTGATGGACAAGACCCAATCCTAAGCCTAGCACAAGATCATGTAGTTCGTATGCTAAAGCTTTTCTAATGTCAAGTATCGTTTCCTTAGACCATGAGATTGTGCAACTCCCGGATACCGTAGGAGTGCTTTGGGTGTGCCAAACGTCACAACGTAACTGGGTGGCTATAAAGGTGCACTACGGGTATCTCCGAAAGTGTCTGTTGGGTTGGCACGAATCAGGACTGGGATTTGTCACTCCGTGTGACGGAGAGGTATCTCTGGGCCCACTCGGTAGGACATCATCATAATGTGCACAATGTGATCAAGGAGTTGATCACGGGATGATGTGTTACGGAACAAGTAAAGAGACTTGCCGATAACGAGATTGAATAAGGTATCGGGATACCGACGATCGAATCTTGGGCAAGTACAATACCGCTAGACAAAGGGAATTGTATACGGGATTGATCGAATCCTCGACATCGTGGTTCATCTGATGAGATCATCGTGGAACATGTGGGAGCCAACATGGGTATCCAGATCCCGCTGTTGGTTATTGACTGGAGAACGTCTCGGTCATGTCTGCATGGTTCCCGAACCCGTAGGGTCTACACACTTAAGGTTCGATGACGCTAGGGTTATAAAGGAAGTTTGTATGTGGTTACCGAATGTTGTTCGGAGTCCCGGATGAGATCCCGGACGTCACGAGGAGTTCCGGAATGGTCTGGAGGTAAAGATTTATATATGGGAAGTCATGTTTTGGTCACCGAAAGGGTTTCGGGTTTTATCGGTAACGTACCGGGACCACCAGGAGGGTCCCGGGGGTCCACCAAGTGGGACCACCGGCCCCGGAGGGCTGCATGGGCCACATGTGGGAGGGGACCAGCCCCAGGTGGGCTGGTGCGCCCCCCCACAAGGGCCCAAGGCGCCTAGGGTTTGGGGGAACCCTAGAAGGGGGCGCCCCCCCCCCTTGCCTTGGGGGGCAAGCCACCCCCTCCTGGCCGCCGCCCCCTCCTCAGATGGGATCTGAGGGGGCCGGCCCCCCTCTCCCTTGCCCCTATATATATGAAGGGGGTGGGAGGGCAACAACACCATTGTGCTGGCGCAGCCCTCCCCCTCTCCCAAGTCCTTCTCCTCTCCCGCGGTGCTTGGCGAAGCCCTGCAGGATTGCCACGCTCCTCCATCATCACCACGCCGTTGTGCTGCTGCTGGATGGAGTCTTCCTCAACCTCTCCCTCTCCCCTTGCTGGATCAAGGCATGGGAGACGTCACCGGGCTGTATGTGTGTTGAACGCGGAGGTGCTGTCCGTTCGGCACTAGGATCATCGGTGATTTGGATCACGACGAGTACGCCTCCATCAACCCCGTTCACTTGAACGCTTCCGCTTAGCGATCTACAAAGGTATGTAGTTGCACTCTTCTTCCCCTCGTTGCTAGTTTCTCCATAGATAGATCTTGGTGACACGTAGGAAAATATTGAATTTCTGTTACGTTCCCCAACAGGGCGTACCTGGGGTCGTAGAAGAGGTCGTCGGGGAGGAGGCGGCGGTGGCGCTCGATCTCCTCTTCGCGCGCACGGCCGCTCGTCGGGACCGGCGGGATCGGGACCCGGTCGGCGGACAGATGCCAGTTATTGGGGAGATGGGCGTCGCTCCAGGGGAGCGGCGTCCTCATCTCCCAATAACGGTGGCACACCGACGCGCGAACGTAATGCCGGTCGCGCGCGCCGGCGGACATGGACGCGATGGAGAACGCGGGCGGCGCGGGGCCCGGCGTGGTGGCGATGGCGACGACGTCTCCTCCTTCTTCACGGAGCCGCGGCGGCGCCCCGAGGAGGAACCGGCCTCACGGTCGTGCTTGCCCTTGCGATTCCAGAACCCCATGGCGAGGTGGGCGGCCGGCGAGGTCGAGGACAATGGAGGGGCTTCGGCTAGGGTTTCGGCGCTGTCGGGTTTTGAGGAGGCCGCGGGGTGGCGTGGGGCAGTATGGACGACGACCCGTCCACGCTTCCCACTTAAAGAAGGACAACGACCGTTCGTCGTGCGGATGACAGGTGGGGCCGCCCGCTCGTGCGCATTGATGTGGGCGAGTGGGAGGTAGGTGGCCGCCTGCCACGCAGCCCCGACGCGGATGAGCGCGCGTTCGTTTGGTGTCCGCCGCGACCCAAACCCGGCGCAAGTTTGCGCTCGAAATGGGTCGGCCCGGACACAAAATGGACAGGATGGGTCCGGGCCGTCGCGCGCTGGGCCGCCTACTTTGTCCGTTTTACCCCAAATGGTCGGAGCCGGACAGGATAGGGTCGTGCCGTGGAGTTGGCCTAAAACAGAAGGATTTCTAGTCGAACTCTTATCAAATTTAACTCCATACAAAAATGAGATAAATACTCACTTGGTCACACAACTCTCGGGCGATGTGCAGTTTGATCACTCATCTAACGCAATGTGAAGAGCTGGTCACTACACTCTACTTTGTGAGCAAAGTGGGCACTTTGCCATTCTCTGCCGTAACAGATGCTTACGTGGCATGCTGACTAGTATCCAGGCGCTGAGAGGCCAAGTGATTTCCTTTTTGCAGAAAAGACTCTACCCGCATTAGAATTTCAGTTCTCCACCTGGACCTTTCGTCGTCTCATGCAGGGCGGCATGCAGGCGGCCGATCGTTGCGCCGCGGTCGATGACGGCCGCGACGCCGAAGGCCAAGGAGGCGGACACGCGGTCTGTGGCGGCGGCGCAATCACCCCCTCGCATCGATGTGGTTGCTTGCGGCGGGAAGGATGCAACCAATGGAGGCAGAGGAGGTGGCACAATGGGGACATAAGGTGGTGACCCCGTCGTCGGTGCCGGTAGAGATGCTGGTGTGGCCGATACGATGCCTCCTTGCTGTCGATTTCCTTGGGACGAAGCATTGGTTTATGGTAAGTCACAAATTTTGGATTCTCTGCTAGGGTTTGAGCCTAGGTTGTATCTATGTTATACTAGAAGTTTTCAAATCTCTGGTAGTTTGATTAGTTGTGATTAGTTGGTAGCTATGTCATTTTCAAATGTTTGGTTGTTACAATTTTGAAGAATACAGACTGAATATTGAACTCTAGACATTTGGGGGTGATACGGTTAGGGTTTGGCCAAATCAAAATCGAATTTTGATCGAACTATTTGCAATTCAGGTGATGATTCCGAAGAATTTAGCATGGAAGTTCACCACAATGGATGGTTTTGTGGTGTTGGCATAAATCATAGCTACATGGAAGAAAATGTTGACACATTTGACGGCTGCCATTGGAAAACTTTTTTGCTGTGCTTTACTGGACTGGATAGCTACTCATCTAGGATATGCAACACCAAAAATAGGTTTTGCAATGTACTCGTGCATCCCTAGTAAAACTATAGATGATGGTTTGCAAGTAATTAGTTTGGAAATTCATGCTAGGGCTATTATAGCTGCTAGTCAACAGAACAAAGTACTTGTTTTGTTCATTGATCACAACAATATGCTGGAGAAGCAGTTGTTAGATGATGTTTTATTACAACAAGTTGAGCCACCTAAGTAATTAGTCGAGTGAAAAACACTTATGTGCATGAGGAGAGGGCTGGGCCATCAGATCATATGTTGCCCACTTTTAGTGAGCACCTGTTCAGCATGTATCCTGGTCCTCATGTACAAGATGCGTGTGAGAAGGAAACTCCTGTTAGAAGAAATGTCTTCCCAAATACTTGCAATGTTGATGCTGGCTTGGGATGGAAGGGGAAAGAAAAGGCTGATTGCTCAGATGATGAGGTATATGGTGTTGATGATGATGAGTAGTTTATGAAGCTGGTGCTGATGAGGAATATTATGCACAAGAAGATGAAAGTGAGGAAGAGGAATATTATGGTGAAACAGATACCAACTCTGACTCAGATTTTGTAGATTCAGACTATGACTTTGAGGATGGAGATGATGCACTATTTTATACAAATGTGGACAAATGTTTGAAGAATGGGCTTGTAGCCGAAAAGTGGAAAGGGGAAAAGGTGTCAGAAGAAGAGGCACAAGATCAAGATGTGGTAGATATGGATGAGTTGGGCTGCTAGAGTCAGAATCGGCACTAAAGTTCATTTTCAAGTCATTCAACCCAATGACAGACATGGAGAACCCCACTTTTAAACTTGGGATGACATTTTCAAACCCAGAAGAATTGAGAAAGGCATTGGCAAACTACATTGTGAAGAACAGAGTGAAAGTTTGGAAACAAGGAACAACTCAAAAAGGCTAGAAGCCATATGTGTTGGGGACTGCCCTTGGAAAATGATTGATGTTAAAGACTCAAGAATTGGTTGCTTTCTCAATTAAACACTAGTGGATGTGCAGACTTGTAAGAAGGTTTGGGAAGTGAAAGAAATGTTAGCTACTTTGCTAGAAGGAAAATATCTTGAGGATTTCAGAAATGATGCCCACTTGAATTTGATGGCTTTTTCTAACAAGGTTGAGACAAAGTACAACATGAAAGTGGATAGGTTCAAATTGGCAAGGGCATGATTAGCTTGTTTGAAAAGAATTAGAGGAGATGAGGAGGCACAATATGGCAAATTATGGGACAATGGTCAGGAGCCGAGGAGAGCAAACCCAGGCAAGACATGTTTTGTTGAAAAGTATGGGTGAAACATTCAGTTCCTTTAACTTTTGTTTGGATACTTGCA
The DNA here is from genome assembly GCA_032464435.1 of Aegilops umbellulata. NCBI lineage: Eukaryota > Viridiplantae > Streptophyta > Magnoliopsida > Poales > Poaceae > Aegilops > Aegilops umbellulata. The sequence goes on along the minus strand of CP136057.1, from coordinate 387,057,975 downwards.
AAAAAGGTTGGTTGAGTGGACGTAGGCCCATTATCTACCATGATGGAACCCACATTCAAAATAAATATGGTGGCCAAATTCTAACAACAATAAGAATATATCCAAATGATTGTATCTATCCTATTGCTATTGCAATTGTGGAGGTGGAATGCTATAGCAGCTGGTTGTGATTCTTAACAACATTGAAAAATGATTTGAACATCATTAATACATTCCCTTTTTGCATTATGAGTGACAAATAAAAGGTGTGTTATCTATGAAATAAACGTGTGTTTTGTTTATGCTGGAAATTTCTGTATGTAGTGAAGTACATAATAATTTTGTATGACATATGTTGCATGCAGGGGCTGATCATAGCAGTTAATGAAGCATTTTCAGACTCTGAGCATAAATATTGTGTCAGACATTTGTACTAGAATATGAACCAGCTACACAAGGGAGAAGTGGTGAAAAATCACTTGTGGAAATGTGCAAGGTCAAGCACTGAAACAAGATGGAGGCATTCAAGGTTGATTGTCCAGATGCTTATGCATGGTTAGAAGAAAATCCCTGCAATGAATGGTGTAGAGCATTTTTCAGTAACTTTGTGAAGTCTGATGTTCTGGCGAACAATAGTTGTGAAGTATTTAACAAGTAGTTCTCTCTCCTCTATATGTATACGGTTGCATTTGTTCTGCTCAGTATTTAACAAGTACTACTCTCTCTCTCTATATATAGTAGGTGGATTTTAGAGGCTAGGGAAATTGCTTGTTCTATCCATGTTAGAGCACATAGCATGCTAAATTGGGAACATATATTACAAGAAGCAAAGAGAGGTCATGAAGCAGCGGGATGGACAGACATGTCCTAAAATTAGGCAGAAAAATAGAGAAAAACACTAAATATGCTGCTAACTATCGTGCAAAAGAATATGGTAGAGCAACATTTTCTGTTAAAAGCATTGACATGACATACATAGTGGAGCGGAACCTCCTAGCTTGCTCATTCATAGATGGTAGCTAACTGGCATTCCATGTAGCCACTCCATAGCATGCTTGAGATCTGAGAGGATTAAACCCGAGCAGATGGTTAACAACTGTTATTCAATACATTCCTATATGCAAGCATATGGTGCAAATATTATGCCCCTGAGAGACCAGACAGAGTGGCACCATGTAAATGGGCCAACAGTTTTGCCTCCATCTTATGAGAAGAAAGTAAGCAGGCCACCAAAAAGTAGAAGAAAAGCTCATCAGGAAAAAGCAGGTGGAACAAAATTAAGCAAACATGGAGTGACAATACACTGTGGGTACTGTAGAGGCCCTAACCACAACAAGGGTGGGTGTCCTAGACTAAAGGCCATTTCAGAGGCTAAAGCAGTAGCTCGGAGGCATGCACAATAACAAGCTCAAGGGCTTGAACAGGAACAAGCTCAAGGGCATGCACAAGAACAAGCTCAACGGGATGAAACATAGCCAACAACAAGACCAAGGAGGAAAAGGAGGATAGTGCATGAGCAAGTGGGCATGTCAACTATTAATATTAATAGAGGGCCCACAACATTTGATGAAAATGGAGACGCACACATACCGGAGATACTTCATGTACACTTTTTTTAAGTCCTTCTTTGTCCTCTTTTGTACAGATCAAGATCTCACACAAGTGTTTTCATTTAGCACATTGAAGAGGTTTACCTGGATCCTAGGCTAGATTCATTGAATGGCAAATCAAGTATGGTTTCACAGCTTGGGCAATAGCTATAAATAATCAAGACACTTATTTGCTCTTTATTTTCAAGCTCTTTCATATGCGTTGTGTTGGTGCTCATACATATTGCAACTTAACTGCGGGAACCAAATATTTAGATTGAAGAAGACACTCCTTTCCCAACAGAGTCCGCATTTGATGCTGCTAATAGATCTTCCATACTAGCAGCTGATACGTCTCCAATGTATCTATAATTTTTGATTGCTCCATGTTATATTATCTACTGTTTTGGACAATATTGGGCTTTATTATCCACTTATATATTATTTTTGGGACTAACCTATTAACCGCGGGCCCAGCCCAGAATTGCTGTTTTTTGCCTATTTCAGTGTTTCGAAGAAAAGGAATATCAAATGGAGTCCAATTGACCTGAAACTCCATGGAACCTATTTTTGGACCAGAAGAAGCCCACGTAGTACCGGAGCTACACCAGGGGAGTCCCGGGCTGCCCACGAGGGTGGGGGGCGCGCCCCCTGCCTCGTGGACAGCCCGGAGGTCCACCGATGTACTTCTTCAGCCTATATAACTTCATATACCCTAAAAACTTCGGGGGACAGAATAGATCGGGAGTTCCGCCGCCGCAAGCCTCTGTAGCCATCAAAACCCAATCGGGACCCTGTTCCGGCACCCTACCGGAGGGTGGAACCCTCACCGGTGGCCATCTTCATCATCCCGGCGCTCTCCATGACGAGGAGGGAGTAGTTCACCCTCGGGGATGAGGGTATGTACCAGTAGCTATGTGTCTGATCTCTCTCTCATGTTCTTGATTTGGCACGATCTTGATGTATCGCGAGCTTTGCTATTATAGTTGGATCTTATGTTGCTTCTCCCCCTCTACTCTCTTGTAATGGATTGAGTTTTCCCCTTGAAGTTATCTTATCGGGTTGAGTCTTTAATGATTTGAGAACACTTGATGTATGTCTTGCCATGCGTATCTGTGGTGACAATGGGATATTATGTGATTCACTTGATGTATGTTTTGGTGATCAACTTGCGGGTTCCGCCCATGAACCTATGCATAGGGGTTGGCACACGTTTTCGTCTTGATTTTCTGGTAGAAACTTTGGGGCACTCTTTGAAGTACTTTGTGTTGGATTGAATAGATAAATCTGAGATTGTGTTATGCATATCGTATAATCATGCCCACGGATACTTGAGGTGACACTGGAGTATCTAGGTGACATTAGGGTTTTGATTGATTTGTGTCTTAAGGTGTTATTCTAGTACGAACTCTAGGGCTGTTTGTGACACTCATAGGAATAACCCAATGGATTGATTGGAAAGAATAACTTTGAGGTGGTTTCGTACCATACCATAATCTCTTCGTTTGTTCTCCGCTATTAGTGTCTTTGGAGTGACTCTTTGTTGCATGTTGAGGGATAGTTATATGGTCCAATTATGTTATTAATGTCGAGAGAACTTGCACTAGTGAAAGTATGAACCCTAGGCCTTGTTTCCTAGCATTGCCATACCGTTTATGCTCATTTTTATCGCTTGCTACCTTGCTGTTTTTATATTTTCAGATTACAAAAACCTATATCTACCATCCATATTGCACTTGTATCACCATCTCTTCGCCGAACTAGTGCACCTATACAATTTACCATTGTATTGGGTGTGTTGGGGACACAAGAGACTCTTTGTTATTTGGTTGCATGGTTGCTTGAGAGAGACCATCTTCATCCTACGCCTGCCACGGATTAATAAACCTTAGGTCATCCACTTGAGGGAAATTTGCTACTGTCCTACAAACCTCTGCACTTGGAGGCCCAACAACGTCTACAAGAAGAAGGTTGCGTAGTAGACATCGGCAACTAGGGTCACAACTGCAACAAGATAAGGGTTAGCAGCATTCAGAGGTAGGGGAGAAACAGATTTGGGAGAAGGGAGAGTTGCTGCTATTGCTGGTGGTGGTGGTGCTAGAAGTAGCACAACTATAGGAAGGAGAGGTGTTTCTACTAGTGCCGCTAGTGCTAGCAGTAGCACAACTAGAGGCAGAGGGGATGGTGAGAGAGGCAGAGGGGCAAGTGCAAGAGGAAGAAGAGCTGCTACAAGAGGGAGAGGAGTTACTGCAAGAAGTTGGGAACACCTACTATATGATGATGGACAAAGGCATAGCACTGCTCTTACTAAAATGAAAATCACTCGAAGTGCACCATTTGACATGTCACAGGAGTAGATCATGTTAGGTGCTGTGAAAATCTGATCACTTGTGCCGTTAGTTTGTGTGATACATGAAATTCTCAGTTTACTCACTCATATTTTGTCATGGTTGTGATACTAAAGAACAACTAGTATTTTGTAGTTCTTAAGTTATGTGTTACATGACGGACAACTACTTATGGGTGTGATACATGAATGGCAACAGTAGTAGTGATGTCGAAATTCTCATGTTGAAAAAAGATCTTTGACATATATTTGATGTTCAAAGGATTTCAATTCAAAACATCTGTTGGCAGGAGCACAAAAGTAGCCAGTACATAAACATAATTCAGTACATTAGTTGACAGTGGTACAAAAGTAGCCAATACATCATCGAACTGAGTTACATCACGGTTACATAATTCAGTACATGAACATCATCGAATTGTAATGAAATTCAAACTACAAGAACATAGCCAATTCTGTTAAACAATCCTCCTACACACGCATGTGAGCTTGGCCCAGCAAACCCACGGCCACCAACTTGATCAAGAGGAGGAGTAGTGCCATCAATTGTACCATTGTGGTATATGTGTGAAGCCGAGTAGTGTCCTCGTCGTCATAGTCGTGCAATGCCGGAAACTCTGGTATGATTGGACTATGATCAACCACCCAATCGACATGGACAATGATTGGATGCACTACAGTACGCTTCTCGGTATGCTCTCTTGGTGTTGGTGGCGATATTTCCTCATCAGAGTTCGGAGAGAAACATAACATTGGCTCATCCGGCTCCGGCAGCTCGACTTTGTAGCGCTTCGGCACTTTTATAGGATCCCTCATCCATGCTTCCACACCAATGCACCAGCGATCATCAGGCTTCAAACACTTGATGAGCTTGTCGCCTAGCTGGTTCACAAGCTTCCCCAAAAATTCTATCTCCCATGCCTCTTGGGGAGGCCATCGAACCTCAGCTTCATAAAAATGGCAGCGAGGACTCCTTGCAAAAGGACCTTCGATGCCAATGCCTGAAATGGATCGTCTCACCACCGATATCAAGTGCACGAGAGTGATTGACAAGAACGTGAGTACAGTCTTGACTACGTTGGAATCAGACAAGGAAATCCGCCGGCGGTGAGGTTACCTCAACCATGATGTCCACAGAACGAAAACGGAATTGTGATTCAAGCACCGCCAACAGCATTGCCAAAGACACTGTCGGCCGAGCACCTTGCACGGTCCCAAACAAGGCATGGCCTTGTAGCTTCCCCTCCAAAGCATACATGTCGTGCGTGCACATCAGCTTGCACCGCCCCTGCTCTGGATGGTGCTTTGGCTTGCCGCGCCTCCACATCTCCTCTGGGAGAAAGACATGCCCTTCCTTTATCCTATCCATCCCTTCTGCGCCGAATCGAGCTAGCGGTTTGCAAGGTGTGTGTTGGGGGGGGGGGGTGAAGACACATTGCAAAAATACCACCCTCACGCCTCGCTCACACTACAAAAAAAATACATTTCCGTGATGATACGTGTTTGTCACAGTAGGTCGCTTTTTTTGTCATGCATGTACATCCATGACAAATTTATGACAGAATCAAGATAGTCATATGTGTGCTGTCGTAGAAGTGTTCCATGACATTACCAAAATTATCATCACTGAAGTGTCCACTTCCATGACGATAAATCGCGCGTCACAGAAGTGATTTCGTCAAGGGTGACCGACACGTGGCATCCACCGTAACGGAACGCCGTTAAGCTATCGAGTCGGGTTTTGGATCTGATAACCCGTTAACAGCCCCGACCAATGGGGATTTTCCACGTGTAAAATCATCATTGGCTAGAGCAAACACGTGTCGGCTCATCGTCGGGACAGATGTCATCCACTCACTGGACAGAAGGCGTCTATGACACGTCGACACGTGGCACGGGCCAACAAGTTTAAATGGGCCGGCCCAACTAAAGGCCCACAAGATTTTGCGGACCATAATGGGCCGGCCCAGGTAAAGGCCCACGAGATTTTGCGGACCATAATGGGCTGGCCCAGCTAAAGGCCCACAAGATTTCGCGGTCCATAATGGGCCGGCCCAGGTAAAGGCCCACAAGATTTTTGTGTGCCATAATAGGCCAGCCCAGGTAAAGGCCCACAAAATTCTTGCGGATCATAATGGGTCGACCCAGCTAAAGGCCTACGAGATTTCGCTGACATTAATGGGCCGACCCAGCTGTAGGCCCACAAGATTTTGAGGACCCTAGTAGGCCGGCCCGTTAACTGGCTGCCATGTTTTGGGCCAAATGCCGGCCCATATTTGATCCGGTCTATTAATGGCCTGCCACGCTCCGGGCCTAATAGTGGCCCATATGAGATCCGGCCCATTAAAAGCCTACCACGTTCTGGGCCAAATTACGGCCCAGATCAGGTCTGGCCCTTTAAGAGGTTTTGGGCCTAATTATGGCCCATATCAGATTCGGCCCGTCAACTGGACACTATGCTTTTGGGCCCACTTGCTAAAGGCCCACTTAGTAATTCGACTTGATATTAGTTTTGGCCTGTTAAGGGCTCGTTTAACATTTCGTCCCGATATTAATTTTAGCCTGTTAAAAGCCTGTCATATAGTTGGGCCTAACTACGGCCCGGTTTGCATCCGGCCTGCTCGCAACCGATATCTGATTGGGCCAAACAAGGACCGAGACAATTTTTCGGCCTGTTAAAAGCCCGTGATCGATTCGCACAATCATGGGCCGGGGTTCATTTCGGGCTGCTGCCGGCCCGTGAGCTGATCAGCACGTTTCAGGCCCAACCTACATCGTGATTGCATGACGGCCCGATTATGTACCGTAATTTTACGGTTTGGCCGGTTTACTGCGAAGATAGGATATATATACAGTAAAATAACTGCAGCATCGTGAATAAGAAAAAACCTATACTATACAATAAAGAAATTACGGCATATTACATCCATTGGGCATCAAAGTTCGCCACTATGATAATAAAGCACAAGCAGACAACAGATTACATACACTGGGCATCAAGGATCGCCACCAGTGCAAATAAACACACCGACAAAATAATATACAAAACCGATAGCACTTCAATAGAGTTCAAGAAAGGTTAGCCCTGCTGGGGAGCTGCAGCGCAAGCAGCTGAGCAAGATGATGAGACTGCGCTTGTTCAACACTTATATCTTCCTCACTCCGAAAGATAAACAAGCAGACAAATGACAGGTTTTGCACATAAAAGTATCAATGCTGACAATTCATCACATTTCTTACCGACGAATAAAGCGACACAGTTTAAATTTGCATTAACACAATATGGTATTGTTCAGGTCAAGACATGGCAGGAAACGACATTGTCAAGGAGTTGGCAGCTTCACGACACCACTGGATTATAGATCAAGAACTCATAAGTATCAATGGTTAGTGTGCTATCAATTTATACCATTTCAGATTGGCAAATAAAGAGACGATTTAAATAATAGTAGAATGATATGACATTGTTCATAGTTAAGACATTGCAGAATATGACATTGTGCTGTAGTGGGTAGGTTCACCACACCACTGGATTACAGATGAAGAACAGAAGCATACATGTAGTGCAAAAGAAGATCACTTGCTCTGTATAGTTTAATTTACATGGTATGAAGAAGGAACTAATGTGTTGGAGTATTGACGACAAATTTGGTTGAGGGACTAATGTGTTTGTGAGAATTGCAGGATAACACAGGTAGTGTCCCTCGTTGATTCGGTTTACCTACCGGAGATGACCCCTAAAAATGTATGAAGACATTGACGACAATGGTGGTATATGAAGATATTTATATTGAAGACTATGACATGAGAAGACATTCAGTGAAGACTATGGAGCGCGAAGACTTAGTTGCTTCATAGTTTCCTTTTCTTCTTTGTTGAGTCATAGGAACCACCATACTGTTAAGTGGGGTCCAAGTGAACATAGTCAGAGTGACTGAAGTGATGCTCAACCCAAATCCTATGTCTTCGAGCGAAGACAATGAGAGCAAATCTTATCCAGAGCTGGATAAGTCAGCTTTTCTTGTAGCCCAAGTAAAGTTGCCGTGTGTGTGTTTGAAATCTGACCGTTGGAACACGTGTCAGTTCCTTAGTGACCCAGGGTCATTTCGGACATATCAGGTCGGGTTGCCCAGTGGCTATAAATAGCCCACCCCCTACACCATAAATTGGTGGCTGCTCAAGTTAGTGCACGACTTTTGTCGTTTGAGAGCAACCCACCTCGAAGCCTTTGAGAGAGAGAAATCCTTGCGAGGACAAAGCCCAAACACCCAGAGCCAAAGAGTGTTAGGCATCACTGAAGTCTTTCTGTCTATGTGACCTGAAGACTTATTACACTTGAGGACTATGAATCCTCCAACTGGTTAGGCGTCGCGTTCTGAGCGTCCAAGAGTCATTGTGGATCGCCGGTGAACGAAGTCTGTGAAGGTTTGGAAGTCTACCTTGAAGACTTACCAGAGTGATTGGGCGAGGATTGTGTGTCCTTAGCTCAAGGGGAATAAGGTGAAGACGTGGTCTTCTGAGTTGAATCTCAGCCTCCCTAACCAGATGTACAGTTGTCACAGCAACTGGAACTGGTCAAACAAATCCTGTGTCTTCGACAAGTGACTGGTTCTATCCTCTCCTCCCTTTACTTATAGTTTGTCTTCGTGAAGTCATTGCCTGCTTGTCATACCTGTTTGACTTAATTGCTTGACTACTATTGCTGTTTGGCTTCATACCATCTTCCACCCCGATCTTTACTACCTAACTGCTATTAGTCCTTGTGATTTCACTTCATTACATATTTGACTATGGCTTGCTTAATGTAGTCTACCTTCCGCTGCATCTCATTAGGTTCATTTCTACTGTTTGTCTTCGAAACTCCCATGTTTTGAAGACTTTCATAAAAATCGCCTATTCACCCCCCCTCTAGTCGATCACTAGCACTTTCGATTGGTATTAGAGCAAGGTACTCCCTTGTTCTGTGTGATTCGGTTTAACCACCTGGAGTTTTAGCTATGTCGACTGCAGGGATAATCAAAGTCTCCGCTTCTTCCCCCGTCTTCGATGGAACTGAATATCCCTACTGGAAGAATAAGATGCGCATGCATCTTGAAGCCATTGATGTCGACCTCTGGTATGTCGTCAAGAACGGCGTTCCCAAGACTGGTGAAGGTGTCACCCCTACTGATGTCAAGAAGTTCATTCAACTGGACTGTACTGCCAAGAACATCATCTGTGGTCATCTGACCAAAGGACAGTATGACCGTGTGAGTGCTCTGGAGACGTCAAAGCTAGTCTGGGACTGGCTATCCAAGGTCAACGAAGGCGTCTCAACCCAGAGAGATCAAAGGATCAGTGTTCTTCGCAACCTCTTCAACCGCTTCAAGAGAAACGACAATGAGAATGTCCAGCTCATGTTTGATCGCCTCACTGACATCACAAATGAGCTTCGTGCTCTTGGCGCCACTGAGATTACCAAGCATGAAATCGCCAAGACACTACTGAGATCACTTGACAGCTCCTTTGACACCCTTGCCCTCATGATACAAGAACGTCCTGACTTCAAGACACTCAATCCGTCTGATATACTGGAGAGGCTCAACACACATGAGTTCCAGCTTTCTGAGAATAGAGATATCTATGGCCCCAACTATGGCCGAACTCGCGCTTTGAAGGCAAAATCTGTTTCCTCATCTGAAGAAGAATCTGACTGCAGTTCTGATGATCCTGAAGACATTGGAAAGGAACTTGCTATGCTTGTGAAGAAGTTCCAGAAGTTCACCAAGAAGAAGGGCTTCAGAAAGTCGTCACGATCCAGCTCAAGAAATGATGAAGCTTCCACTCATGACTACAAGAAGAGAACATGTCACAGGTGCAAGAAACCTGGACACTATAACTCTGAGTGTCCACTGTGGGACAACGAGAAGAAGAAGAAGAAGAAGAAGAAGAGCAAGGAATATGATTCTGATGACAAGAAGAAGAAGAAGAAATCTTCAAAGTCTTCTTCCAAGTCCTCATCAAAGTCTTCATCTCATAAGAAGAGCTCATCTGGCAAGGCTCATGCGTTTGTTGGAAAGGAAATGGATTCAGAGGAGGAGTCTGCTTCTGAGGAGGCGGAGGTGGAGTCTGAGGAGGAGTCCGACCCTGGCGTTGCAAGTCTGGCTTTAGCCACTGCTTATGTTGCCAAGTCCATCTTCAACACTGAAGACAATGACTTCCACACCAACGCTGAAGCTGATGACAAGGACGACCCTACTCCTACCTACTGCTTCATGGCACGTGGTGCCAAGGTAAAATCACGCGATGCTTACTTTCAAACATCAAGTGAAGATGACTCTGATTGTGAATCCAAACCCAGCTACAAAACACTTGCTAAAATTGCAACTGAACAACAAAAGGCTATGGAACATACTCAAAAACTGTTAGACAAAAGCGATGACCTGTTGGACGCGGAAATGACACGTTCACAGTCCTTAGTTGAAGACATAAAAAATCTTCACGCTAAGTACCAAGAACTTGAAAGTCATCATGAAACGCTCACAACCACTCATGAGAAGCTCTCCTATGATTATCTTCAAAGCAAGCAAGAGCTTGAGAAGTTGAGAGCGGCTCATGAAGATCTTCAGAAAGAGAATGAGTCACTTCGCGCTCAACAGATCAGTCCCGCTCAAGATGGATTTGAACCACCATGTCTAAAATGCCTTGAGCGTGATAACGCTACCTCTGTTGCTGGATGTTCCACTACTGCTACTGTTGCACTATCTTCAACTACTGATGTGGTAACTAACCCCTCTGCGGAGGATACCACTACTATTGTTGATGAAAATGCTAGGTTGAAGACATTGCTTGAAACAGGGATGTATAAAAGTCTGAAAGGACACCAGACACTTTGCGATGTCCTCAAAAAGCAGATTCTGAACCGAAACCCTAGGAAAGAGGGTGTTGGGTTCGAAAGGAAAATGAATGTTGATGGATCCTACTGGAAGCCTGAGCAGTATCCCAAAACCACATGGGTTGCTGCAAAGGGACCTTCAGTGGATCCATCCACCTTATCTGGCTTTACCTGTGCTAACCCTGTTGTCATTGATGAATCCTTTGATGCAAACTATAAACTGTTCAAGAATCAGAATGGTGAAGTGTTTGCCAGATATATTGGTACTAACTGCAGGAATGGGCCACCTATGAAGAAGATCTGGGTTCCCAAAATCTGTCTCGAAAATCTTCTAGTGAATGTCATCATGACACCACCTGGGAAAAAGACAAACCCCAGACCTAAGGCTTCATATGGTCCAAAGGCTTCATACAGATAGAGGACTCACCCGAGTCACCCTAACGCCAATGTTTTGCAGGGAAACCATACTCAGACTTATGAATATGAGCATGTGTCTTCAAACCGCTATGTTCATAGAACTAAGAACTTTTCTGCTTATTCATACGAGTATCATTCATCTCCTGCAAGGCTATTTGCTAGGGCTCCAAAGCCGAAGTTCTCAGATGCTGCACTTAGACTCATTGCTTCTAAGCCACCCCTGAAGATGTGGGTGGTTAAGAAGAATTAACTTTCTTTTGCAGGGAAAGGTCTCCAGCCGAAAAACAAAGGCGTCTGATGCTATTGCTGGGGACCTAAAACATCTTGTAGGGCGCAAGATCAAATGCCCAAATGGTCTCACTATGTATATTGTTCCTAAATCGCTTGCGATTCATCCCATCAGCCCTAATCTTGATCTGAGCTTCCATAATCCTCTTGCCCGTCAAATGTTTATGCTTCACAATACTCTTGGTGAAGCCTATCCCCCTAACTGTAATGCAAAGTATGACACCTCGTGCTTCAGAATGGATTATGGACAGCGGATGCACTAATCATATGACTGGTGATCGAAGTCTTCTCATGGACTCAACTTTACGTCCATCTGATAAAAGTCACATCACGTTTGCTGACACTGGTAAAAGCAAGGTATTGGGTCTAGGTAGAGTTGCAATCTCAAGGGATCAACACATGGATAAAGTGATGCTTGTTGAATCCCTTGGCTTCAACTTAATGTCTGTATCGATGCTTTGTGACTTGAACATGATTGTGCTATTTGGAAAATATCGTTGCCTTGTACTAATGGAATCTGACAAGTCTCTAGTCTTTGAAGGGCACAGAAAAGATGATCTATACATGGTAGATTTCTCAGCAGGACCACAGCTTTCCGTATGCCTTCTTACAAAAGCTTCAGAATGCTGGCTATGGCATCGGAGGCTGGGGCATGCTGGCATGAGGAACCTACATACACTCTCCAAGAAGAAGCATGTCATTGGCATTGAGGATGTCAAGTTCAAGAAGGATCATCTGTGTGGTGCCTATGAAGCTGGAAAGATGACAAGGGCCAAGCATCCTTCGAAGACATCATGACTACTTCTCAACCCTTTGAGCTGCTACACATGGACTTATTTGGTCCTACTCACTACTCCACCCTCACAACAACTGCCTCTCTCTATGGCTTCGTCATTGTTGATGATTACTCAAGATACACATGGGTGCACATAATTCTCTTCAAGACTGAAGTGCAAGATGTCTTCAGACGCTTCGCCAATCATGCCATGAACAATTATGGCTTCAAGATCAAGCATATAAGAAGTGACAACGGCACTGAGTTCAAGAACACCAGACTTGATCTCTATCTGGATACAATGGGAATCACTCATGAGTTCTCTGCTCCATACACACCTCAGCAGAACGGCATCGTAGAGCGCAAGAACAGAACCCTCATTGAGATGGCTCGAACGATGCTCGACGAATACAAGACCCCAAGAAAGTTCTGGCCCGAAGCTATTGATACAGCATGTCACGTCATCAACCGTGTTTACATCCATAAGCTTCTGAACAAAACATCCTATGAGCTCCTCACTGCAAAGAAGCCAAATGTCAGCTATTTCAAAGTATTTGGAGCAAGGTGCTGGATCAAGATCCCCATCACAAGTCAAAATTTGCACCAAAAGCTCACGAAGGCTTCATGCTCGGTTACAGAAAGGACTCGCACTCTTACAGAGTCTTCAATCTCTATCTTTACAAAATCGTCGAAACTGTGGATGTGCAGTTTGATGAAACTAATGGTTCACAAAGAGAGCTCCTGCCAAGCACACTAGGAGAAGCTCCACCCAGTGAATCTATCAAGCTAATGGGAACAGGTGAAATCATGCCTTCTGAAGCACAGCCTGAAGAGGAACTTATCATTTCTGCACCCAACCAGCCTGAAGACAATGCTCAGCCTGAAGATAATCCTCCCAATAATGACAATGATCAGCAAGAGCAAAGTCTTCGCCCAGTTCATCCTCGTGTTGCAAATGAAGTACAGATTGAGAAGATAATTGATAACATCAATGCACCTGGTCCACTTACTCGCTCAAGAGCAACACAGTTAGCAAATTTCTGTGGGCACTTTTCTTTTGTGTCAATGTCAGAACCCAAGAAAGTTGCTGAAGCCTTTATGGAACCTGAATGGATTCAAGCAATGCAAGAAGAGCTTCAACAGTTCAAGCTGAACAATGTCTGGGAACTAGTCAAACGACCTGATCCTCGCAAGCATAACATTATTGGCACAAAATGGATATATCGAAACAAGCAAGATGAACATGGCCAAGTCGTCAGAAACAAAGCACGTCTCGTTGCTCAAGGATATACTCAAGTTGAAGGGATTGACTTCGATGAAACATTTGCTCCTGTGGCTAGGCTTGAAGCTATTCGCATATTGCTAGCCTATGCTAACCACAACAACATCTTGCTATATCAAATGGATGTGAAGAGTGCATTTCTCAACGGCAAGATTGAAGAAGAAGTATACGTCGCACAACCTCCTGGCTTTGAAGATCCAAAACATCCTGATATGGTGTACAAGCTAAACAAAGCACTGTATGGCCTCAAACAAGCTCCTCGCGCTTGGTATGATACGATCAAAGACTTCCTGAAGAGCAAAGGCTTCAAACCTGGATCCCTCGATCCTACACTCTTCACAAATACATATGATGGTGAACTGTTTGTGTGTCAAATATATGTGGATGACATAATCTTCGGCTGCACCAACCAAAAGTATAGTGATGAGTTTGGATACATGATGCAAGAGCAATATCAGATGTCCATGATGGGTGAGCTGAAGTTCTTCCTTGGTCTTCAAATTCGTCAGCAAAGGAATGGCATCTTCATATCTCAAGAGAAATACCTCAAAGATTGCCTGAAGAAGTTTGGAATGCAAGATTGCAAAGGTTACACGACGCCAATGCCAGCCAAACATCATCTGGGTCCCGACGACAATGGTAAAGAGTTTGATCAAAAGGTATACCACTCCATGATTGGTTCTTTACTTTACCTATGTGCATCTAGGCCAGATATTATGCTTAGTGTTTGCATGTGTGCTTGATTCCAAGCGGCACCAAAGGAATCGCATCACTTAGCTGTGAAGCGAATTCTTCGATATCTGGCTCACACCCCAACACTAGGATTATGGTATCCAAAGGGCTCAGAGTTTGATCTCGTTGGATTTTCGGATGCTGATTATGCTGGTGACAAGGTGGATCGCAAGTCTACATCAGGCACATGTCACTTTCTGGGATGATCACTTGTCTGTTGGTCTTCAAAGAAGCAGAACTGTGTGTCACTCTCAACTGCTAAATCTGAATACATTGCTGCTGGATCTTGCTATGCTCAGCTCCTATGGATGAAGCAAACTCTCAAGGACTATGGCATCAATCTGAAACAAGTGCCTCTCTTCTGCGACAACGAAAGCGCCATCAAGATTGCCAACAACCCAGTCCAGCACTCGAAGACAAAGCACATTGAAATTCGTCATCACTTCCTCAGAGATCACGTCACAAAGAAAGACATTGATATCATTCACATCAACACTGAAGAGCAGCTGGCAGATATCTTCACAAAGCCCTTGGACGAGAAAAGGTTTTGCAAGTTACGGTGTGAGTTAAATATCGTGGAATCCTCAAATGTCCTATGATCAGGCACACATCCTAACACTTATACATTTTGATGACTTAGATGTGCAACACACGAAGTAAAGTATATCTTCAATCAATGAAGACTTACATTTTGAGTGTGAATACATTAACGTGGAATTTGATTTTGGAGCGCCACGATAATTGTGCGCCGTGTCTGGGTCTAATACTTCCTATACGGTGGGTAACGCCGCCACCAAACTTTTCTGTTTGAAGTGTTTCACTCATGACGTTGCATTTGATAGGTCTTCACATTTGATTTGTCTTCAAATTCAATTTATCTTCATGATTATATTCACTATGATTGATTTGATTGCTGACTGATATATATACACTAGTATTCTGTCCTCTACAACATTCACTTATAGCTATGTCTCCTTGTTGAAACTTTTGAACTAAGTGAATGTGATCGGACCCTAATCTGTCTATGCTTCCTATCTCAAACTCTATCTGTCCAAATCATACGCATTCTATTGAAACTGTCGAATGTCTTCTCTGCGTCCTTGTCAGCAGAGGATACAGAGACAAACTTTAAGTCTGTTTTAAATGATTCATCCTTATTGCCTGAAATCCGGAGAAGCCGGAGCGTCTATCCGACAAACCTGGCGGGTGTGGGAACGTGGGACAACCCTGAGTATGTTGCATGCTTGCCACGTGCCCCTCAGATGTGAACCGCCAGGGGCACCTGCGTAATTGCGCTGTGCCGCCCACTTCCTTATAAATACCTGTCCCTTGCGGTAAAGGAAACTTCTTCCACCTCTCCACCTCGTTAAAACCCTAGCGCCACCGCTAGCTCTCGACGATGCCGGCAATGAAGCGCTTAGCTGCCGCGACTTCTCCGACGCCGTCCTCACGCCGGCCGCGGACATCGTCCTCTCCGCCGCCGCCGCCGCCGTAGGTGTCCTCCGTCGCCAAGTTAGGGCACGGTGGATTGAACTGCTCGGTCTCCTACTCTTCCCATCTAGCAGTTCTTCCTGTGATAAATATAACTCTCTTTTTACCGTCTTTTTGATCCTCAAAGATTCATCCTGTCTACCAAAATAGGTTTCTGCCTATACAAGTTATATCTATTCTATCTGCATCTCATACTGCCTAGTATATTCACTTAAGCTTCATATCTAGTTAGATTCCTCACTTGTACTTATTCGCGGATTCGTACAAATCTGGAACCAACTCTCAACATATAAGTGAATGTCTTCGCATCATGAGGTCAATGTCTTCAAACTGATTTATCTTCAAAATCTTCTGAGAATGCATATGACCTCTTCCCCTTCCCTCGCATCTCTAATGATGTCATAGGTACATGTCCGTGGGAGAATCCCTTGGTTCTCATAGTCTGCATTCGTTTGCAGAATTCCTACAACATCATATTAATTCTCCCGAAGCTAGTTCCTGTCTATCCAGCCAGCAAAAGCCTCTGAAGCCTTTGAATGTGTTGAAGCCATTCAGTTTGAAATTCATGGCTGCAGAAAAATCAGTAAGGAAGGGTGGCAGACAATGTTGTGGGGGGACATCAAGAGATTTGCCTGATGACCTCTTTGAGCTTTACAAGACAGATCCTGAAGAGGATTACAATCAGCGCAAGACACGAATCCAATGGATTCGAAGATATTGGGCTGAACAATGGTTCAAATACAAGTTCGTGACCCAGGAATATGCAAAGAAAAATGCCATCAAGCGACCATGGGGAGATATTCTGTATAGAGGTCTTCTACCCAGGTCCAGAGCTGATGCCATTGCACAAGGCTTCTATCCTTGCATGGTCCGTGGGCCACAACCAGCTGATGCCGACCCATCATCATTGCTCTGGTGTCGGGATGATAATCTTTTCAAGCGCAACTTTCAATTTGCCAAGGCCTCAACAAAGAAGAACAATGATTCCTTGGGGTTAGACTTCAACCCTGGTCCTCCTACTCCCCGTGCTGATGGCTCGCGTGATGCAGAACCCAATGTCATCGGTCCCTTCTACAACCTTGATGGCCTCATCACTCACATCACAGTTCAAGGTGCCAAAGTGGATCATTCTGATGACAATGCTGACTCTGATGAAGCCCCTGCTCCCACTCCAAAGCCGCAGAAGCCAAAGAAGGCTAAGGCTTCAAGATCAGCTGCTCCTCCAAAAGCTTCACATGCGAAGCCACTGGCCACTGCACCTCCTGAAGACAGTGTGCAGTCTGAAGATTTGTCACGCATCTCCAAGAAGACGGAGAAGAAAAAGAAACTTATCAAGCATACTGATCAGGCACTGACCCCTGCTGCCATTCTGCGTGAAGAGCACATTGATCTGTCTAGTGATGAAGATCTTGCAGATGATGCCCTTGAACAACTGATCAAGAGCAAGGAAGAGGCAGAAATCTTCAATGATTTGCCTCTCTTTGATGTGGCAATCATTCATAACTTCATTGATGAGTGGTTTGACTCCCCAAATCTCAGCTTTGACGATTTGCAACTTCCCATTGGTCTCAGCGTCTCCTTCAATGGAGCCATTACTTCAGAACTAGCTCTCGCTCAGCGCATCGTTGAGATGAAGCATAAGATCGACCATGAGAAAGCCCAATTCAAGAAGCATGTGGCTAAGCTCAGCGTGCAAGATGTAAAAAACTTCAAGATCATGCTGCACGAGCTTAAGGAAGCCTTTCTCAAGAAGAGGGAAGAAGCCAAAGGATCCCGTGAGCGGATGAAGAGCCTGGCTGACAAATGTGTGCAAGCCTACAATGAGGCTTAGAAGCGCAAGGCACTTGGTCGTCCTGGCATTGACCCAAGAATGGCTGCAAAGAAGAAGAAGCCATCGACTGACCAAACTGCTCCTAAAAGGCAAGAAGAGCCGGGCATTGTCTTCCCAACCAGCATGACCGGCTCGAAGCCAAAGGTCAGATCAATCGCTTCCGAGCTGAAGAAGACGAGAACTGCCGACGCTGAAGCTAGGAAAAGGAAAAATTCCGAAGCTTCTGATACTGCTCCCTCTAAGAAGAAGCGCAGAACCAAGAAGGAGAGGGCTGCTCCCACAGAGTCCTTGGTTGTTGAGCCTATTTCAATGGTCCCTCCTACATCTGAACATCAAGAACAAAGTATGATAGTTCATGAGCCTGCTTCCACAGAGGCACATGATACTGAAGACATTCCAGCAGTCGACCCCACCGCTGCTGAAGACATTGGTCATCACGACAATGTTGAAGATGATGTAGTGCTTCCTCAGATCGAACATAGCCTGGTATCATCGCCTGTTCTCACGAACAACGAACTCATCAGCATTGGTCGTCCTCTGACGCCAATTGCTCAGGATGCATCATGGGCTGATCACCCACAACAGCAAGAAACCCCAAGTACTCCCCAACACCAACAAGTCACACCTCCTGCGCAAGAAGTGACTTTGAGGCCCAGCCAACTCCAACTCCAAAAGCGTTGCCAGCGTTACGCAGGCTTCGCAAAGGACCAAGGCCTCAAGTCACCTCCTCGAGCGTTCCAGAAGGAGAAGTGCCCCAACAATCTGTTGCACGTCAAGTGTTTCCAGATGCCACTCCCACTGTGAATGTCTCTGTGTCTGAAGCCAAAGGTGCTGAAGACATTTTGGCTGCATCAGCCGATGACAATCAAGAACAAGAACGTGTCCCAACTCCCCCCATTACCGAAGAAGCTGTTCCAGAAGTGTACGTGCTAGTGCCAGACCCTCCAGCTCATCAAGTGGAGGTTGAAAATATTGCGGCTGCCACCACCAACACCAATGAAGCCGATGACGTTGTCATGGCTGAAGAAAATGTGGAGCCTGCTCCAACCACTGTGCCTGCAACAAATGAAGCCAATGCTGCATCCGTACCTGAAGCCAATGTTGACGCCACTGCTCCTGTTCCGCCACCAAGGCCTCACACAATCGAGCAAGCATTCAACTATGGCCAACTAATCACTGTCAAATGGTCTGTTCTGACTCCTCCGCCTGCCGCTGCTGGTCCTCAGTTTGATTACCATGTTGAGCACAGGCCACGGGTTCAGAAGCCAAAGCCAAGGTTGCCCAGGTTTCCAGGTACTGCATCAGCACCAGGATCTTTCAATATCAATGGCTTCAAGGCACACAACACCTTCTTTGACAGAGCTAAGAACCCCTTCTCAAGAGCAAGAATATCTTCTGATCAGTTCCGGGGCTATCAGCAGCGAAGCTATTACTCATGCATTCTGTACAATCAAGGTCGCATTTTCCCTCATATGCGTCTTGATACTGAAGCCATAACTGGTTTGCCCTGCTTGGAAGAAGCTCTGGACTGCTTCAGAGAGTCAGGTTTGCTTCAGTTCATCACAGATAAGGAGCACTGGAATGAAGAGTTACTGCTCCAATTCTATGCCACTCTCCATATTCGTGGCTACTACAAGGATACAAAGACATGGGTTCTCGAGTGGATGACAGGCAATGTTCATCATGAAGCCAAATCCATTGATGTCATTGAACTTACTGGTCTGCCCTCTCCAGATGATCTCTATGAGCTTGGTTGTCAGCTTCACAATGATGCGATGGAGAACATCTTCCACAAGCCTGAGCCCAATATGAGTCAGATGCTCAGCATGATGAAGCCATTGCCCCCAGATGTTGAATATCCTAAGGCGTTCTTTGTTGAAGACCTTGAGTATCTGCCCCGCACCATCTATCACATTATCAGGCGAACTCTTTGGCCTATCAAAGGACACTCTCCAAATGCCAAGCTGGAAGGCGCAATGAAGACTTTGGTTTTCCATATTCTTCATGGCAAACGCTTCAATGCACAAGATTTCTTTATTCGCCAACTTGCTGCATCAGGGTCTGACATATTTGGTCTCAAGTTCTATGCTCCCTGGATCATGCGTCTGATCAAGCTTCACTCTGCCTTCAACTATCAACCCTCTGCACGCAATCATATCATCTTTATGCCAGGGGTTGATTTATCCGTTGAAGCCATATACCCAGAGACTGCAAAGGAGCCCCTCAGTCTTCAGAATGCTGACCATCAAAGCTTCACCCCAAATGATGAAGGAATTCAAGCTGTTGCTCGTGTCTACCCTCTGGCTGGGATCACTCGTATGCCTCATCGTGCGCAAACAGAAGCCACTGAAAGCACAATTGCTCAAAGGCCTAAGAAGCGCTCCCGCATTCTCAATGACCGAGAGTTTCTGGTTGCCCTTCATCAGAAACAAGATAGGCATCATGACTGGCTGAAGCGCCAAATGCAAAGCCTCTTGGTGGACGTCAATCACATTCGCAATCCTGCCACCAAGAATGCCTTTGTCACGCATGAAACATGTAGGCGATCATGGAAGAGTTTGACGGTGCTTAGTGCTGAAGCAGATCTTCAAGAGAATGGCTTCACTGAAAAATTCAAGTTTGACTCCACTCCTCCACGGAATGTTGTCCTACGTCGAACTCCATCTCTTGAAGACTCTGAATATTCCTCTTCTACTGCAACTGTGAATGCCAAAGTGATCGATGAAGAAGACGATGCTACTTCACCAACTGCAAGAATCAACACTGCACCAAGCTCGTCTACACCGCCAAACGACACCGACAACCCTACTGCTTCACCTACTCCTCATGGGGACGAGTAGATGCTCTATGTCTTCAAACCTTTTTGGTCATTACTGACAAAAGGGGAAGAAGCATATGAGTTTGATAGTCTTCAAGCGGGTTCCTATGGGCGGTTGCTTTATATTTTGCCTAGTGTTTACAACTCTCGTCTTTTGAAACATTTGGTTCTTTGAGTTGTAACACTTAAACTTGATGGTCGTCTGCTACTTATTTGCTATTCTGTGATGCGATGATAAATTCCGCATGTGCGATGATAACTTCCGCACTTAGGTCATTTTGCAGACGTCCATTTTTCATTATGCATGTCATTATCTTTGTTACATCTTATCATGCATGATGAATTGTCGTCATAAGTTGAAGAGGATCTCCACAAGTACAACCTGCCATGTGCATTTGCATTCCAAAAAGCAAATTACTTATATGCACATCTTCAGGGGGAGCCTCTGTAACTTATGAAGACAATCCTCTATCCTTTACAATTTCACATACTTTATCCCCGTTGAAAACTTCAACTAGTTTGTCATCAATCACCAAAAAGGGGGAGATTGTAAGTGCATCTAGTGCCACCCCTAGTTGGTTTTGGAGTATTGACGACAAATTTGGTTGAGGGACTAATGTGTTTGTGAGAATTGCAGGATAACACAGGTAGTGTCCCTCATTGATTCGGTTTACCTACCGGAGATGACCCCTAAAAATGTATGAAGACATTGACGACAATGGTGGTATATGAAGATATTCATATTGAAGACTATGACATGAGAAGACATTCAGTGAAGACTATGGAGCGCGAAGACTTAGTTGTTTCATAGTTTCCTTTTCTTCTTTGTTGAGTCATAGGAACCACCGTACTGTTAAGTGGGGTCCAAGTGAACATAGTCAGAGTGACTGAAGTGATGCTCAACCCAAATCCTATGTCTTCGAGCGAAGACAATGAGAGCAAATCTTATCCAGAGCTGGATAAGTCAGCTTTGCTTGTAGCCCAAGTAAAGTTGTCGTGTGTGTGTTTGAAATCTGACCGTTGGAACACGTGTCAGTTCCTTAGTGACCCAGGGTCATTTCGGACATATCAGGTCGGGTTGCCCAGTGGCTATAAATAGCCCACCCCCTACACCATGAATTGGTGGCTGCTCAAGTTAGTGCACGGCTTTTGTCGTTTGAGAGCAACCCACCTCGAAGCCTTTGAGAGAGAAAAATTCTTGCGAGGACAAAGCCCAAACACCCAGAGCCAAAGAGTGTTAGGCATCACTGAAGTCTTTCTGTCTGTGTGACCTGAAGACTTATTACACTTGAGGACTGTGAATCCTCCAGCCGGTTAGGCGTCACGTTCTGAGCGTCCAAGAGTCATTGTGGATCGCCGGTGAACGAAGTCTATGAAGGTTTGGAAGTCTACCTTGAAGACTTACCAGAGTGATTGGGCGAGGACTGTGTGTTCTTAGCTCAAGGGGAATAAGGTGAAGACGCGGTCTTCTGAGTTGAATCTTAGCCTCCCTAACCAGATGTACAGTTGTCACAGCAACTGGAACTGGTCAAACAAATCCTGTGTCTTCGACAAGTGACTGGTTCTATCCTCTCCTCCCTTTACTTATAGTTTGTCTTCGTGAAGTCATTGCCTGCTTGTCATACCTGTTTGACTTCATTGCTTGACTACTATTGCTGTTTGGCTTCATACCATCTTCCACCCCGATCTTTACTACCTAACTGCTATTAGTCCTTGTGATTTCACTTCATTACATATTTGACTATGGCTTGCTTAGTGTAGTCTACCTTCCGCTGCATCTCATTAGGTTCATTTCTACTGTTTGTCTTCGACACTCCCATGTTTTGAAGACTTTCATAAAAATCGCCTATTCACCCCCCTCTAGTCGATCACTAGCACTTTCAAATATAGATGTGATAATATATGAAAAAATGGAGAATATTTAAGATAAGATGAAGAGTGATGCTACATAACCAAGTAGCTATAAATGTAAGTGCAGCGATACAAGCAAAAGGTATAGCCAAGAGCAATGCACAACTAAACTTCTTCAGTGACAACCTTATGGTAAGAGTAAATATAGATCTGATGTGTAGAAAATGGAAGGCAAAGGAAAATAAGCTGCAGAGTGATGGTACATCAACAACTACCTGTCATTATAAGTACACTGATAAAGGACAGCATGTACTTACAAGAACAATGTGGAGCTAAAAAAACATTGGCATTGGATATATTCTACACTAATGTAACCATTCATACAGATCAGATAATTTGGAGCGAACAATTGATAAGCAAGCTATCAGTATGAACTAGGTATGTATGCAAGTACAGTGATACATGACAACATGTACTAATAAGAGCAAAGCAACGGGCAACATATTTGCGATATCCTGTCATTCTTGTCAAACCGGAATTCTTCTTCGAGTAGATTTCCTGCAAAAAAGATCCGTAAGGCACATGCGACAAAGTAGAAGTTCGAATTGTCATGTGATTTCATAGACAGTACCTTATCCTGGGAACGAGACCAGTGCATAACAAGGTTTTTCCATTCAATGTCTTCTAAATTTAGCACAGGAGACTTCACCAGAAATTCGTTTATAGACTTGCCATCAAAGTGTGATTTCCTCAGGTAACACCGATACTGCTGCAATGCTTCCTTGAAAAGCACAAGCAAGCTTTGCTCGTCATGACTATCCAGATTGATCCTCGCCTAGTTACAACAATGTAATGTAAATCATTGATGTGTTCAATCAACAGAAAACAGGAAAATAACAACCATGAATAATAGCACTTACACGTAAGTTGGACAGGAAGATGTGAAAATGGTGTTTGTCTTCACAATAATCTTCCAATGATGGGAATATATGCACGTAGTACCTAACAACATTGAAAGCATTGTCTTTTAAACTGGGAATAAATGGAATGGGGTTCCAATCTGCAGGAATTGGCCGTCTCTGCAGTTGGGATAGGTCTTCGGCCGGTGGACTTGCTGTACTTTTTGCTGGAGTGGGATTTTTCTGTGGTACAGCTGGTGCTATGGCAAATGAATTCAGTATACCTTTAGCTGGAGTGCAGGTCCTGTGTGGTGGGGCTAGTGGTGTGGCCAGTGAACTATGGGTACAGTCTGCTGGAGTCGGTCCTACGTTTTGTGTCACTGGTTGTACAACCAATATAAGTGGGGTGTTGTCTGATTTCTCCGGCACCACCATGTTTTTCAAGGACTTTGTTGGTGCTCCTTCAGGTTCGACAATCACCCTTTTTTTTATGTCTGATGCACAAGAACATCATTTGAGTGAAAAAACATGGTATGATGACAGATGGAATATGTATTGATAATGGATGGGCATGGCATCTCGACATATATGATGAGTAAACTAAGCAGATGGCGGTGCAACAAAGTAGAAGAAATGCAAGACAACATATGCAAGATACGCGCAATCAATAAAACCTTGCCAAATTAGAACAGGCACCTTGATGGGTGAACAGGACAGGCCATCTGCCTTTGACTCCTCGAGGTTAGAATAGTCATTAGGATGATATTCTGAACAAGAATCAACAGGTGGGGAGCGTACGAGTTTCATTGCTTCCAGAATGGCACTCAATGCCTTGGTGCTAATTTTGTAAGTCATTGCAGTGTTCCACAATATTCTTCTAATGCGCGGATTCGGATATTCACTGTAATTGCGTATAATATCTGAGAACCATGAAAACAGAAATAGTTGTGAGATTATCTTTGTAAGGCAGATGATGTTCTAATATAGGAGCGCCCTTGTAAACACTTATGTGCTATCACTGGATTCTAATGAGAGAGCTCATCTGTGCTGTAATATGGTGCGTGCATTTGTATAATCTGGCACAAGTACACAAAAAAATAGGCTCCAGAAGTAAGGATAGCTGGCAGATGATAGGTTCATAATATATTGTATAGAGAGTTTATTGCCAAACCATGATAACAAGATCACACAACAACTAGGCAGATCATAGTGTACATAACAGGGGTACACCATAACCAGGATATATAAATCGGGAAAGTGGAACTGGCTGGAAATTATGGTGTTGTATTGCCGCTAGTAATTGAAAGCCTATCGATCACGTACAGGCCAGCTCTATCAGCTGTTGACAGCAGATGTCCCTGCTCCCCTTCCTGACAAGGAACATACTGTGCTTCCCATACAGAACACCGCACGGGCCGCCGGCCGAAACACCGGCCCCACCGCCTGTGTTCCTCCGCCACCCCCACCCCCGCCCCACCCGCGTCGAGTTTTCTTCATTCGACGAGGCCCCACCACCGCCCCCACAACCACCGTCCCCACCCGAGCCCCTTCAATCGCACCGGCGAACTCCGACGAGCTCTCGAAAATCGACTGACCCAATTTTGAAATCTAGTCTACTGTGGTTTAACTAGTGTGGAATATAAAAGGGGGAAACCATAAGCATTGCGAGTATGGTGTTGAGCGTGCCATGGCGGATCTGAAGGTGCAAACCGGATAAAGGCAACTTCGCAACCAAGACAAGAAATCAGAGTAAAGCAGTGGCGATCTATTTTCTTGCTGCGATAAATAAGTTGAGCAGATACGAAAGAGTATCGCCTCTGGTGCGGCGCCGTGTACGCATCTGCTGAGAATTTGGCAGTGCTGCGGTAGCGATGGCTGTCGGCGGCATGGAAGCAGATCTAGGAGGGTAGACGGTGGCGGCGGGGCGCGGTGGACGAGACGGTCGTAGGAGCGGCGCCGGCAAGGTGGACGACGGCGGGGATGAAGCGAGAGGACGGGATGCAAGGATCCCGGTCTGAAGCCGTTGATGAGAGAGGTCGATCTCTTATAATGGACGGTGGCGTCGGGGTATCAGCTCCGGCATGGTGGAGGAGGACGGCGGTGGATGGGGTGGCGGACGGCGGCGGACGGAGGAGGGTGGGGTGGAGAGGGTGTTTTGTCGCCCACGGAGTACGAATGGGGAAAAGGGAGGTAGAGAGGAAGGGGAAACCATGTATTCAGGGCGCGCTTGTCTCAAATGTGAGGAAATTTACAAACTTAGCCCCCGTTTCAAATTTCTACTACATCACAGCAACACTAGTCGGTTGGGGATAGGACGGTAATCTCCCATACACCGAATATTTGCCGACGAGAGTTTGTTTTTGGCGCCCACCGTGTATGAATATGAATCGGGGAGGGAGTCGATTTCGGCCGAGGACACACTGTGTTTTGGCGCCCACCGTGTATGAATCCGGGTGAAAGGCGGTTACATCACGTTTGGGTGAAATTACAAACCTACCCCTATCGAAACCTATAGAAATCCAGCAGATAGGCTTTGCGTGGCAGGGATAGGCAGTAGTGATTTCCATCTCATAGATTTTGGTTTCGGACGGTTACTGCGACTTTCCCCGCTTCATTCAAATTTTGCAGAGTGCACGTTTACCGTGCCAACTCAATTCGAATCCCGTTTGTATTCTAATTTTTTTCCGGGCGGGATCCATTTTCAATTGGAATTACATTCTATATACATCATTTTTTATATGTACTTTCAAAAGTACAACAAAGAATTCTGCTCCTTTATATGTATAATATGATTTACAAATACAATGATCTCGAAATCTTAAGGTTGAATTCGAAAAAATTTAACCAAATTATGTTCTACTAATATGTATGGATCAATAATATCTACATATTAAATAACATAGATGTGCGTGAATTCATATGAGTATGCATGTTTGATAGATCAATTTCGGTTCGAGTATGGATTACATGTATCATCATCTCGAATTCAAATATTTGAATCCCTTTTTTGTTCACTCCTTTCACACCCATCTCTCTAGCATGCATGCTCCTTCAGGTAGCTATCACTCTCTTTTCCCCAGCTCACCCGCACGCTCACTTCATGTTGCTCCTATCTTAGCAAACATGGTCTCTCAACGTCTCCCTTGAGAAGTGTCATACTCTCCCTATCATTATACATTACACGGTTTTCATTATCTCTCACGTCTCTACTGTTCTCTGGTATCACTCGGTACCTAAGCTTTCTTTTTCACCGCCAAACACATAGTCTCCACTCGTCTTTCACTTTTTCTTTCTCTCTATGGGATTCTCTCACACACCCTATATGTCTCTACATATGACTCATACCACTAAAATTACTCTCTCTATCTCTCCTGTAGACACAACATTTGTTGCGGTCTCCTTTTCGTCTCCATCCCAGACTGACATTATTCATTTGTTTACCGATCAGACAACCCCGACTACCGTATCCTCTCTCTCACACACAGACACACACACACAACTCCTGCTTCCACTCCCCTTCCCGACTACCGTCTCTCTCTCTCACACAAAACTCTCGCTTTCGCACCCCGACTCGTATTTCTCTCACAAACATTTATCGACTAGCTAGCCTCTAGATAGGTTTATACACCAGCACACTCGTGCTTCCACCATCGCATACATGTCTCTCTCCCGCTCCTTGTATCTATGTAGATTTTTCTTCCCTTCTTGAGACACACCCTCTCGATCGTGCACACACGCACTATCGCCTCATTTTAAGCTGATATCTATCGCACACACACTCCTTGTGTCTTTGTCACACATGCACTCCGTCCTCCTCCACTCGCCCTCTCTCTCACACACACATGGGCTTTTTGCAACAACTAGCAAGATGCCCATGCGTTGCACGGAACATCAAGATGCATTTGTATGAGTAGTTTATCTTGTGGGGAAAAGGATGAACGAGGGATGGACTTATTTGCAAATGTGGAGAGGGGTGTGGGTATCTTTTTGCAAAATTGCCATAGTTTCCTTCCTATCCGTCAGATATAGATCGGACGGCCTATATTGCAGGATGGCAGGCACACGATCATCACCGACAATGCTTATTATAAGAGTAGGGATAAAAAATAGAGTTGGTGATGATGGTGGGCCTACCATCCTGCAATGTAGGTCGTCTGATTTATATCTGACGAATAGGAAGGAAAATATGGCAATTTACCCGCACTCTTCACCACATTTGCAGATAAGGCCTTCCCTCGTTCATCCTTTTCTCCCACAAGATCTTGATGTTCCGTGCAACGCACGGGCAACTTGCTAGTAAGAGTAGAAATTAGACATGTACCACTTCTCGAATCTTGAAACCAACAACATTCCTCCCTTATCTCCTCAAAACCACCAAAGGAATATATTTTGAGTGAAACATAACATATTTTTAGTGATATACGTATTTCAAAGCTAGACTTTTTTTCTATCAAATCGGTGAATATGTATTAATCCAGTGGCGGAGATAGGCCTGGGACAGCTAGGGCTATAGCCCCAGGCCTAGAAACAACTTCCTTTGTAATTTCTTCATGCAAAGCATAGAAAATCATAGAAGTTTATCACTCAACATAGCACAGCCCCAGGCGTAATCTGCATCTAGCTCCGCCACTGTATTAATCTACTTTGATCGTGTGGCAATACATTGGCACATTGCTAGTAGTTATTATAATTTTTTGGACACCAGACAAACGGTGGAGTACATATACGAAGAGAAGAGGTGCACGCACGCAGTCGGCCTCTCGTTGTCTCGCACACATGAGTGTTACGTAAAGGCGACGTTAACAAATAAACCCTAAAACCCTAGGGGCACGATTGTTGCATTCGCGGGTACCGGGTACGTGGTGGAGCACCTTTGTAGGAATAGTCAGCTCGCGTGATAATTTGATCCGTAGGAGTTGATGGTCGGGACCACAGGTGAACGACTTGGAGCGCGGTGGCTCACCAGTTGCCACAGATCGAGTAGCCACGTTTAAAATATCGTTTTTTAGCGGGGTTAAGAGTTTCGATTTTCAATGGCGCGTTTAGAACGATTGGTATGGAGCGAAAATGGAATTCATAGTACTACGTACCTCCTTGGCGTATGGTTGTATGGTTTTTTTTTTTGCGATGGAGGTTGTATCGGTTTATGTTGCGAGATGTTGAACCTGGTAGTTCTAGGGCAAATACTATGGTTTAGATTTAGATGCTGGTTTTCTTTAATGAAAATCGGAAGGGGAAACCCTTCTTTGATTAAAAAACTACTACCTCCATTCTGGTTTACTAGTCCCCATCGTACTTTGGGTCAAACTTTGTCCACGAACTTTACTTGTAAAATGTGAATGGAAAACGAGATTTTGTTATACCCAAACAAAAAAGGACTGGAGGGAGTGATTGCTCTGACACGGACGCGACCTCTCATAGCGCAGGAATTAAACCATGCGCCGGTCAAGAGGGCCGCACTCGCTGCAGGCCCGGATGAGCACGCCTCCTCGCCACGTGCAACCAGCTTAATACTGCCCCGCCTGCCTTCATTGAATCCGCGCGTGTGCCGGCAACACGTCCTTCCGCGAGCCGGCAGGCATTTTTGAACACAAAAAATGACTAAAATATAATTAATTTACGCATGGTCTTGACTTGTTGTGCTCGCACTGGTAGCAGGAACTAGTAGAGGATTTTCTTTATTTATAACTCTCCTCACATTTTTTTTGGCTTTGAAGTGAATCATGGTTGTGGATATTATGTATGAATGTGCAGATATCTGTGAACATGAGTTTGATGTGGAAGTTGAACTTGGAATGTCGGGCTTGCGCGTGAACTATACCATGTCCAATGCTTCATCTGTTATTGTTTGGAAAGTAATTGTTGTTATTACATGACCCCAAAAAAATATTTTGTGCCACATCAGTAGATGCACGGACATCACAACAGGCATGCTGACTGGATAAACATTTGAACCTAGCTATTATGAAGGAAATTTTGTATTGACAACAGTTTTAGATAGCAGGAGACGCCTAGCCTGCTCTGCCTCTGCTAGCTTATTTCTGGCTTCTTCCATCTCTTCTTTGGCTTGGGTGAAGAGAGCATCTGATTGCTCTTTTCGCTTCTTCAAGGACTCAACTACATTCTCAAGGGCTGCTGCATGCTTTCTTTCAGCCTTTACTAATGCCACGAGGACACGAACAGCTGACGACTCCACCTGGCTTGTGTGTAATCCAGCATCATCTGGGAATTTGCACCTTGTGTCTAATCCAGCATCATTAGGGAACTGACACCTTGTGTGTAATCCAGCCTCAATTTGGAAACATGATCTCGAGGTTGACCATACTTACCTCCTCGCAGGAACTGCATCCTGACATGAAGTTACTTCATTTTTAGATCAATACTCAGAGCAACCTAGATCCATTTAGTAGAAGCCAGATAAACAGAACTCGGAGAAGTGAATTCAAAAGGAAAAAATAAATAAAAACAGACTACAAGGTGAGAACACCCACTTCCTACATCAAGCTAAAAACGAAAGCATTAGGACGATTAAGACTCTTCTTATTACACATCGAAGAACACCATGCTTAAGAGAAACAGAAACTACAACATATACACATCGAAGAACACGAGGCTACACGAAAGTAATTGAAAGGGTGTTACTTACCAAAGCTCGTTTTACAGGTTCGGTGCAGGTCCTCTTTAACTTGCCACGCTCCTTGAAGATGCCCCGAATATCCCGTGTTTGGTCTTCATTGCTCCTCTGCATGTTCGCACTCGTGGTTTTAAAATCTCAACATGGCAATAAAAATATACGACTAGTAATACTCGCGCATCTTGTGGGCAACATTAAAGCACTCGGCTGCCATGTTAGAGCATCTCCAACAAGATAAACTACTCATACAAATGCATCTTGATGTGTGCAACGCATGGGCATTTTGCTAGTTCTAAAAACCTTTCCATCCTTTGCCACACTACTGGTTGCAGATGAAAAACCTACCCAAGCACAGCGCAATACAGGAGCGACGCACAATTACAAGCTGATATTCTGTTGGACAATGGAGGCTATAACCAATTACTTTTACGGGAACAATAGCACCCAGGAAATTTGAAGGGTAGGTATGAACAAAATTGGAACTGCACATGTACTGCTAAGTGATTCAATACACACATTACAAATCGAGGAGGAGAACGATGGTCGCGGCGGCCTCTGTGAGTTATGGTTGGCAACAGGAGTCAGTTCATTGTCCACGACGGTGGTACTTATGCGCTTGGCGTCGGCTTCCGGGAAGCAGATCCGAGATCGTGGAAGACGATGCCGGGGAAGAGGCTCCGTGTACGACGACAACGGTGGACCGGCTCCAGTGCGGCGTACGAGGTCGTCGATGAGGCAGATGCGCTGCGGTGGACGAGTGCGCCGATGTAAAGGGGAGGAGCACGAAGGCTGCGGTGCCGTGGAGAAGTCTATTTCGCGGTGAGGATAGATATTGGGGAGTATTCAGGTGTACTACTCTGGGTGTCAGGGTGGGGTTGGCTGGGTAGGGTGAACCTGAAGTTACGAAAACAGCCCCCTACCAAGCATCATCCATAGGCCTGTTCCAAAGGCTATGATGGTAACTTCCCACTGCTCGAATCAGGGTCGCGAGAGATTTTCCCGCCGACCTCAAAATTTTGTGACACTGGACTCCCCGTGTGGCGTGTTGAGTGATTCGGCTAAGCAACTAGCGAGTAGTAGTAGTAAACTCTGCATATTAGGTTTGACCGAAGTCAAACTTCCTAAAGTTTGACCAAGTTTATAGAAAAATATAAACATTTACCATAACAAATATGTATGATGTGAAAGTACATTCAATAATGAATCTAATGGTATTTATTTGTTATTGTATATGTTAATATTTTTTGTTATAAGCTTTCTAAGAGTTTACAAAACTTGACTTTGACCAATGCTAATACGCGGACTTAAATAAAAACGGAGGGAGTACACATTTGTTTTCTTAGTTTGTAGTGAACTAATCATTTGTTGAAATTGTGAAATAAATATATTAGGCTATTGACTTCGAATGTAATGGTCTATACAATTCAATAGTTACAATCATTGTCGAATCCCAAGATGTATACAAGGTCTATAGTACTTCACAACATGCTCAAACTCACATAATCCTAGTCAAATGAGAATCTAAATGCATTTCATAGTTATTACTTTGTAGGATGCAACAAGAACAACCATAACTCTACATCAGCCAATATAGAAGCAACATTTTGACATATCCCAATGTGTGAATGAAACGTGCAGAGAGAGCTTTTGAAGATGGAGCAGATAGCGTGGGAAAGATTGTATGTATGTGGACGAGAGAGTAGGAGACAAACCTAACAAGACAGAGAGAGAGAGAGAGATAGAGAGAGAAAGAGAGAGGAAGAAGTTAGGTATGTGAGAAAGATGCATACATGTAATATACATGAAATGCGTGTGCATCTGGATTCTGTATACGTGGAAGGAGAAGAGACAACATGTTCGATGAGAGAGCAGGAAAAACATGGACGAGAGGGGAAGGATCTCGTGGGTTGAGGGATTGACAATTTTGTGTGGGGGAGAGAGGGATTGGTAATTTTGTGCAAGAGAGAGATAGAGAGAGAGGGTGGGGGGAGGAGTTAGTCAGCCGTCGTCACATCACCCTGCTTCCAAATGACCCCACATTCTCTAGCACGGTGTGGTCGCCGTCTTCGATCTGCTCGTTTCCCTCTTTGAAGATTGAGGTGTTGTGCATGTTGGGGTGCAAAGAAGCACAAGCAAGAGTGGTCGTCGTATAACCTTGGATGGGGATGAATTGTGTGCTCGGAGGAGTGTGTGTGTGTGTGTGTGTGTGTTGTGCTGCGTGTGCCTCTCTCTCTCTGTGTGTGTGTGTGTGTGTATGTGTGTGTGTCAGATATTGAGAGAAAACAAACCTAAGGAGAGAAATGGGTATTCACGAAGAGATTGTGCGGGCCTTGAGGTGGGCAGGGGCCTGGTGAGGGTGTCAAAATGTGCGCGTTGATGCATGTGTTGCATGCGACCATGCGAGGGATGGACGAATCGAGAGAGATGGTTGTTGTGTTACGGATGCTCCTCTCTCTGTCTCTCTCTCTCCCTCTCTCTCTCTCTCTCACACACACACACACACAAGTAAACTAGAAGACCGTTCTCTCATGTATACACAACGTATCGGCATCTGTCTATGTCTCACTCATGCATGATCATTTGCACATTCACACCTCTCTATGTCTGTATCACACGCACACCGTCTCCACATTTCCCTTACTCCACAACACACATATGGAGACATACACACGTTCTCTCTCAGTCACACACACAAAATCAGTATTAAAAAAAACTGGGCCCACCTAAAACGTCCAAATCCAAATAAACACGAACTGGAGCTAAATTCAAATATATGGAAATATTGCAGCGTCAAGAACTTTCACAGGAAAAAAAGTTGAGTAATATTCGAGGATTGTTTTCACACACACAAAAAGGTTCGGTGGATGTCCTCCAAGTGCGACACGGTGACACACCGTTCGATTGACCGCACGGCCGCGGTTCATGCGCTTGCACATGATTCTGTATCATGGTTGTGGTACTAACTAATAAAAGCGTTGCCTAAGTCTAATGTTTACGTGTACTAGTACGGCTTTCTTTTAAGTTTGACCAACCTTATATATAAAACTAAAGTAAGCTCCCACACGCGCACTCATCAATATGCTGCCGCCGTTGTTGCGCATGCCGGCGCCCGCCTGCTCCGGCCAACAATTTCTCGCCCATCACCACCGTGTCGCCGCCATCCCTGTGCCATGAAGCCGAAGGCTTGCCCGCTCATGTCGTCCGCAGTCCCTCCTCGCGATGCTGCCGCGCTGCCAAGCACGTGAGCAGCTGGTGGAGACGCGTCTATGCACGCGGCCTACGAAGAGGAGGACGAGCGTGTGCTGCAGCACGCCGGCGAGGAGGAACTAGCGTGTCATTGTCATCTCCGCTCGCGCGGAGGAGGCACGCATGGTGGCTGTCGCGGCGGAAGCCGGTCGCGCACGCGTCGAGCCCGCAAACCGGGTGCGGACGCGTAATCTACCTTCGAGACCTTGAATGCCACGTGGATCCTGCAATCTGAAGGAGCAATTTGGGTCAGTTGACTCATGTGAGCCGTTTGATGCAACATGGATGGCTAGAAGGGCTTCTTCCACCTCTTCTGCCGTCTTCTTCCTTCGCTCCGTCAAACTTCTTTCACAAATCGACTGACCCAAATTATACTACTAGTACGAATGTATTAAGTACAGTAGGAACACGAAGATACGAGCAGTAGTACCAATTGCAAGAAGAACAATAGTAAGACATAGTACTAGTACTACTATATGTACTAAAGAGTTCAAATAACGAGAAAGAACATAAACATAGTTCTGCTGGGGCCTCGGCACAACACACCCTTGAAATAAACTAATAAGCAACTAGTCTGCTTGACACTGCAGTAGAACCAGCATGAGCGACGACACTGCCACCTACTTGGAGTCTGAGTCCACGTCCTCGACTTCGTCCTCGTCCCTCTTCCTCTTCCTCTTCGCCGACGCTTCTTTGCTTGAACCGGACACTGGGCTCTGCTTCTTCATCCAACCCTTGTAGATATTTAAACAAAGGTAGGAATCCATTGCTGCGTACAGGATGTGATCTTCATATAATGTCTTCGACTCCCATGCATGATGAAACTCGTGATGAGGTTTCTTCAGTTTAGCGTACGAAGGATCAATCATGGCTGCTGCCAGGGTCAGCATTGAAGGTTGAGAGGAGGACACCAGGCTTGCCTTCTAGAGATTGAAGGGCTGGCCTACAATGAGACCTATCCGACGCAGGACGTCACTGTCGTTCTTAAAGCCTACAGTAAGGAATTTCACTCTTTTGTCCTTGAGGAAGTTCTTAAAATCCTAGCACTCAATGTCGGCATGTCATATCTGGTAGACCAAGCAGACGTTATGTACGCAAACCTGGATCACGGCGGGCTTCTTCCTCTCTTCATCCTTTAGATCCTTCTCTCGTCCCAGGACTGTGGTGTACTCAACATCTAGCCCAGCGACCCACTCATCCGTTGAACTGTTGAACATGCGTAGGAAGTGAGCAAGCCATGCTTTCACCGTCTCGGATCCACGTGTGTAGATGACGATGAACTGATCGCCGGTGATGGCTCTAACCTGGTACTCAGCGGCGACCATGGAGATTTGGGAGGCCATGGATTTTGGAGGAGGGTTAGGAGAAGTTGAACTGTTGTACCCCGCAAAAAAAAACTGGGAGCAAACTAATGTGAAAGGATGGGACGACTGGGAGCGAACTGTTGTAAGGTAGAAGACGGGGACGAGTAGGGCGCGTGAACGGCGTGGGGTTGCTGGCTTGCCCGGTGGATAAACGACTGCAAGCCCCCAAAGAGTTCTCGAGAACTATGCGGGACCCACTAGATGTCATGTCTACTAGACCCATATCGTAGGCCTGACGGTATAGCTTCTTCCTGTTCGCACGCCATGCCGGCGCGTGGATGTTACTTCACTTAATTCCGTCAAACGTCGCGCCTCCCATGACCTTCGCCTCCCTCGCGCGGTCGCGCCCTTTGAGACTTCGACCGGCTATAAATGAGCAATTTTTTTGCCTTTTTTTAGACAGGCAATTTTTTTGCCTACTCCGCAAGCATGATACTCCCTCTGGTCCTTTTTACTCCCGTCAACCGTTTGCAAAGTGTTTGACCAAATTTATACTTTTTTTAAACACCACCTTATATTAATTAACCAGCCACATCAGTACACTCATTCGTACAATATTCACCACACAGGGCGGTACATTATTTACAAGAATACCATCTAATCTATTGTCAAAGCTATACTTAGCGATTAAGTGTGCCACCTTATTGGCCGAACGGCTAATCTTTGACAATTGAAGATTGTTGATCAACTTCGAGATGCTCAACGCTTTCATCTTCAGGTCACGCATAGCAGACCTGTCAACGCTTTGACAGGCATCAATGAAATCCCACGACCAAATTTATACTAAAAATATCAATATCTACAATACTCCCAAAACACTTAGGCGCGGTGCATTAACTTCTACCTCGTTTCTTGTTTCTTGACATATCGACCAATAGGAGATGTGGGTGTGCATGCTTTCAATGACTTGAGTCTACCAAACACGACATGCAGTGGTCAGTTCATTGCATGCAATGCTATTAATTAGCAAATAAACATTAAGATCTCTCGTTCTCCCCTCCTCCTTGGTCACAGTGCACAATCTAAGATGACTTGCTCACCTAGACGGAGGGAGTACTGATTATAATGAGTATAAGAACTACGTTTTATAATGAGTGTAAAAATATTGATTTGACATTGTGAATGTTGACACATTGTGGAATAGTTTTTGAAGTCTGCAAAAGTACTCAACTAGTGTTGTCGTTCTCCACAAAAGAAATGTGTTTACCAATGCATGCATGAACACTAGTTACTCTAACCCCCCTCTCTTCTTTAATTCTTTGCCACATCAGCATGTTTGCTATTCCCGTGTGCATGATACCAGCTAAGATACCACCATTATGGCAAGCCTTAATCGTCACATGCAATAATTTAATGCACCTTGAAATATAAACATGTGTCGGGCGTGTTTGTTTTTAATGACTTGAGACTATACCTAGCCCGGCATGCAAGATGACTTATTATGCACCGTTCCCCATACCTGCAGGAAGCCCGTTCGTCTCCAAATCTTTTCCTCTCCATGTGTGGAAACAATATGCCTGCCAAACTCTCCTTCTCCCTCCGACGGTCCCACCACTCCACCCCGTGTGAAAAAATCTGCATGCATGACTCTCCTCCCCCCACGCTCGTCCAATCCGTTTTGACCAGCAATATTTCCACCCCTTCGCTCCCCCGTAATTTACTCCAACAAATATGCCCACGTAGCTGTTACTTAACTGCAGGTGCATTCGGTCACTGACATATGGGCCCAACAGGGGTCTGGCCCACATGTTAGTGACACAACTGGACCTGCAGTTAAGTCAGTGCAGCTCAGTCCATATCTTACATAGGTGTGCCATTGCTCGCTATAAATACTGTGCCTCCCACGACATCGCTATCTCCTCCCCCTCCCTCTCACGTCGACCACCATGGCATCTCCCCTCCCAAGCCCTAGGAGCCCATCGCTGCACCGCGCGGACGGTCACGCGTCGCCGTTCTGTTCCTCGCCGCCACTAGTCGAGGAGGACACGTCGGTGTTCCGCTCCTCGCCGCTACGCGACGCGTCGTCGTTCCGTTCCTCGCCGCCCCTAGTCGAGGAGGATGCATCGGCGTTCCGCTCCTCGCCGCGACGCGACGCATCGCCGTTCCGTTCCTCGCCGCCACTAGTCGAGGAGGACGCACCGGCGTTCTGCTCCTTGGCACGACGCGTCGAGGTGGACGCGTCGGCGTTCCCAATCTCGCCAGCACGCGCGCCGGAGGATGCGTCGGCTCCCCGCTACGAGGAGAACGCCGTGTTGCCCGCCGAGCCCCCCCCCCAGCCTTGAGGAGCTTTGGAAAGAAATGGATGTCGCCTTGTGGGAGGCTTTGCCTCCAGCAGAGCGCGCCAAAATAGAGGCGGAGAAGAAGGCCGACGAAGAGAAGCGCACTGCAGAACAAGCTGCCTGGGAGGCCTATGTCGCGTCCGAGAGAGTTAGGCAATTGGCTCTTTGGCAGAAGGCTCGTGCGAGGGCCGTGAGGGTGGCGGAGGACGCCCGTGCCGACGCCCTGAGTGCAGTCGGGCCCAAGCGCCTCATCTACGCTTGGCGGTACGTGGACCGGGTGCACGCTTCCAGCGAGGAGGAGTACCTGTTGGCGCCGGATCACCACACCGATGAGATCGCGCTCGCCCGCCGGCAAGCCGCCAATCAGCACCTCGCGAGTTGTGAGGCTGAGGAAGAGGCGTTGTGTCGGCGCGCTAGGAAACGGCCGCGCACCAGGGCACTCGTGGCGCGCCGCAAGCGCTCCTGCGAGCGCCGTGGCTTTTGGGAGGAGTATAATTTTTGTTTCGTAAGGCGAGCTCATTAGTTTTGGGACGCAAATGATAAATATCGAATGTTCAGGAATTTTTAGTGTCCTTAATTAAGTATGTAAAAGGGAAAGTTTGGAAACCTTGTGTATTCATACACATTTTGCAAGTACGTGCATATAGCACAAACTTTACTATATACTATCGCACTACACGTCTCTCTCGATATATGCTTGCAGACTGTGTTACTCCCTCCGTCCAGGTCAATAAGTCATCTTCGGTTGTGCACCGTGACCAAGAAGGAGGGAAGACTTATACACCTAGACGGAGGGAGTACTACTATTACTTATGTACGTGCAAATGCACGTTTTAACATTACGATGCGGTTTTTGTAAAACTAGAAAAATAGCACTAGTCAAGATTGTGAAATGATTCAATGCAAAACAAATGCAAAAATGCTCGTTTGATTGTTTACTTTTAGCTTCCTTCTCTGTGGTTATTTCTCTGTCATACTTTGTACGGAGTATCTCACTGGTTGGAAAGGCATGCAAATTCCCAAACCGCTTCCTACACCATGTATCGAATTTTTTGCCTAACAGGTTGTGCCGTGCAATTGGAATTCCAACTTGAGTACTACTACTAGTAGGAGTACCAGGGGCTAGTTCTTTTAGGCTTCTAGATTAGTAATCCCATAACTACTACCTCCGTCCTGGTTTATTGGTCCCCATTGTAATCTGTGTCAAATTTTTGGTCAAAATATAGCACAAGTTACAATGGTGAGGAATAAACAAGTTAAATCTTTGATCAAAATTTAGCACAAATTACAATGGTGAGGAATAAACCAGGACGGAATAGTAGTTTAGAAGCCCAAATAAATGAGTGAGGCGCCTTATTGTTACTCTCCACTGTGACTAGTCTTGTGGGAAAAGCTGGTGAAGCCGCCAAAAGAACTGGCCCTAAGAGTAGTAGCTAGGGATCGAGTGTGCGAGATGAATCGGAGAAAGTAAATGCAGAGAGATGAAATGCAAAAAAGACGGACGGATGTGATGGTTGCTTGTCCATTTATTTTAGCAGGCCACTTATTACTGGGAGTGGTTAGGTTTTGTGATATGACAGCTTTACTGCCGCGCCACGAGTGGGGTGAGAGGTGAGACTCCCATGCAGCGCCGCCCTCTACACTAGTACTACTACTCCCTCCATCCATTTTTACAGGGCCTAACTTGTCAATCTCTCGTACCAAGGCATGTCCGCAAAAAGAGGAACTAATTTTGGGACTAGTATCTGGATCCCGTGTAATCTTGCATGCAACCTCCTTTGAATGCCTAGCCGCTGGCCTCCCTTCCTTTAATCCCTCGCATGCAAATTACTCTCCTCCCTTTTCTACATGCATGCCCAACCATAATTCCTCAAATCATGCATGCCTTGGCTGAAATATAGAGCTCGATCCTCCTTTGAAAATATGGTGGTGCTATCCATGTATGCAAATCAATGCGACGGTCAGAGCATTTTCACGATGAAGGGACCACACATGACTTGCAAGAGAAAATTAAGATGGAGATGCCTCGGTTAGTTCATTTGGATAGGTTTGTTCGGATATTATTTCATCTCTAGAGCTCACAAACATCCGGGTGAAATAGATAAAAAGTATCTTTTGCAAACAAAAGCGTTCAACTGTTCAACCTGCATCCAAAACTTGTGAAGAAATAACACTTATTGTGCTTTGCAGGAAATGATCTTCAAGAATTAGTTTTTGAGTATCCATTGTTATACATGTTGGCTACACATGACATGGCACTTTCTGCATGGAAGTCTCCACATGCTTAGACAGCGGATTACATTGAGCGAAGACTAATGATCAACATTTAACTTGATAATGCGTATGTCTAGGTGAACCTCCTTGGAGTCCCCATGCACCGCGTTGGGGGGTAAATCATACCATGCGTCTTCCATGTCCACATCGTCGGGAAGGTCCCAGCTCTGCACAGTCCTAGTCAGCATGATGGAGCCAGTGTCGCCGCCCACGCGACCCGGAGGGGTAGTAACACTGACCACGCACCCGTACATCGGCCTCGTGTCAGTGTTAGCATCAGCGGCGTCGTCCCTGACGCACATTACAGAGATGGGGCGGTGGCCTGCGCGGGCCTCGCCGGTGCCCACGATCAAGAGGAAGACGCTGTCGTCCTCCTCCGAGACTAGCAGGCGGTGGTGATCCTCCAGCGACTCCGGCATGGTGAACGGGTAGCACGTCTCGTACTTGATGTTCTCCGCCAAGGGCCAGCAGTGACCGCTGCACGCATCCGTGAGGTGATGCACCATGTCCGTCGGTGAGCCACAAAACGGCATCGGGCACTCATAGCAGTGGACGAATGACCTATTATCAGGTTTTTGGATTGTTGGAAATATGAGCAAATTACTGTGATATTTAATCCAAATAAATAGGAAATAGATCATGACAGCATTGACAGAGATTAAACTAATCATGCGAACTAGCATAGCAGATGAATAGATCACATACTAGAAACATGAATTCTACCACGATCTCGAACAGGAAGGATAGAATCACATACGGTGCAGCGGGAGCAGCACCGCCGGCGTTGACGTTGTCGCCCATGTCGTCGAGGATGAG
This sequence comes from Aegilops umbellulata, assembly GCA_032464435.1. Lineage (NCBI taxonomy): Eukaryota > Viridiplantae > Streptophyta > Magnoliopsida > Poales > Poaceae > Aegilops > Aegilops umbellulata. Next base: position 387,018,189 of record CP136057.1, on the reverse strand, counting down.
GTTGCCGAGGTCGGGGAAGAAGTCGTCGTTCGCGAAGTCATCGCTGCCAGCAGTCGTGCGAGTGCGCTCCCCAAAAACCTGATCGCCCCTCTCCCATACAGGATCACGAGAGGTGGGGTTCTGGAGGCCTGCTGTCCCTTCTCCCGGTGCACACCGAAAGGAGGGATGGAGAAGACTTGCTTGGCGGCGCAATGATCTGGAACGGTGATGAGGAACTATATAGTGCGGGCCGGGTAGGTCGTGGGAGTATAGCTTTGTCCTCGGCTCGGCTCAATCCCACAACCCGCGGCGCGTCGTGACGAGGCGTGGCGTGGAGAGGCGACGAGAAGGAGGAACGCGCGTGTAGGTCTCCTCTTCGCATGCTCATACAAGTGGTAGAAGTGCTCACCTTATAAAGGCCTACTAGAAAAATTCCAACATGGACCAGGCCGTCCATGAAACGGGAGTGGTTGTAGGGGACGTTGCGCCAGTTGAATATATGAGCAAGTTACTACGAGATTTAATCCGAATAAGCACAAAATAAATCATGACGGCTATAACAGAGATGATACTAATCATGTGGACTAGCATAGTAGTAGGATACAGAGTAGAAACATGAATTCTACCATGATTTCGAACAGGAAGGACAGAAACACATACGGTGCAAAGGGAGCAGCACCGTTGGCGTTGAGGTTGTCGCCCATGTCCAAACACCACGTAGACACGGTCTTTGAGCATGGTTCGTATTCGTTCCACGCTCGGGCATTGAACTTTGTAACTATTTTAGATTAGAATATACCACTCCTCCGGTGCTAGTAGTAGACCAGAGTCCTACTCTACTACTCTACTCAAGCAAGTTAGGGCATAGCATTGTAGGGAGTACCAGTACTGTGATCACTCAAGAAAGTTGTCTAGCATCGACATGACCCTATGCTACTGGTATGTGTCTCGTAAGTCAAGCGGCATGCTGTAGTCATCACCACCTGTCCACTTTTCGCAGCACATATTCGCTTCTCCATCTTTGTCCGCACATAATCTCGTCCAATCTTCCATCCCCGCTAAGGCGCCTCCCCCCTCGTCCGAAACCCAAGCACTAACAATGGCAGAACTGAGCAGCGTCCGCCGAAAGAGTGGCTAGAATTCGCTCCCCATAGAGGTAATCAAGCTCATTGTTTTGTGTGTGGACAATCTCAGTACCATGCCGCTCGCCGCGTGCTCGTCGGGGCTATACCGTTTACTCAAAGCCCTCAGGCCGGAGCTTTTTAAGCCAGCTCCTTGCTTGCTGATGCCGCCTGATCTTCAGAAACGGCGTGTCACGCAGCATAACGATCGTAGGGTGGCGAGCATCAACCCCCTTGACTGTGATCCGATCCCCGTCAGCCTCAACTACATTAACGGTATGTACTGGGTCGACATGAACACGTCTTGGATGGTGCTCGTCGACGGTCGCGGCAGCTGGATGCTCGTGGAGGTCTACACCCGACGATTGATCCCCCTTCCTTCGATTAACGCTGCACTGCTTTGGCACCGCGGCCCAGAATACTCAGAATCTTATAGTAGCCAACATGATAGCAAGTTTGATTTGCTCAAGGTTGTAATCTGCCAAGTGCCCACAAGATCTGCGAATTATAAAGACTTTAGGCTAATTGCGTTCTTCAACCGCGGTCTCGCCTATCTGATAGGTCACTATGATAAGTGGATAAATCTGCACGTCCATCGCAGGATCATAATCCTCCATGGTTCTCTGATGCCATTGAACACAATGGCTTCATTTACGCTGTCGACTCATTCTATGTCTGGACGTATTGCTGGCCTACTCCAGTCATCGCTACAAACGGATGTTACAACAGTATGCTACTTTCCTATGATATCATGATGGCTTGCTTATATTACTATCAACATTTGCTGAAAAAATATCCATGCTCATAACATGCCGTTTTAAGATTGACTAAACCAAGAGCCCTTTTTTATTTGACTCCAACTTGATATGATGTTGTAGGCCGCCTGGTGTCCCTACCCTTCCTAATCCCAGAACCTTTCAAAGAAAAGCGGCATGGAAGTTGCAGGTGGTTCCTGGCTCGATGAGACGACGACGAAAGATTGATGATCGTTTGCACGTACCGGACATGTTGTTTTACGGAATACAATCACAGTCACTGCAAGGTCTTTGAGCAGGATCCCAGCTTCTCTGGGCCTTCAGGAATTTTTGACTGGAGGCTGGTAAGTAGTCTTGGTATACGCACTCTGTTTGTCGGACTGAATTATCCGATTAACCAGGAGATAACCGACGGCAAGGATCATGATGGCAGCGCGGTTTCGTTCATCAGGCAAAACTGTGTGTACACAGCGTACCATGCGTCTCTACATGCACCATACCCTGATATGTGCCGCCACGCTCTGCAGCCCAAAGTAGGAGAGAAGGTCGCAAGTATCAGACTTGGACCTGCTGGCTGGAGTTTCCCTCGTCAGGCACCCATCTGGTTTAAGCCGTCAGCCAATCTCCACAGCTTAATAAATAGCAACGTCTAACTGAGCCAGTTAGTTAGATGCGTACACTTGGTGTAGTAGGATATTTATTTAGTTTGATGCATACACTTGTTCTTTTTTGGTAGCCCTTTTTTAATGATGGATGATGTTTGGTTTGCAAGAGAGAGCTGCGTCTTCACTCTTCTGGCCTGCTTACTGCTTCTGTTGCACCCCCAGCCCTGGTTGCTGTTGCTGCTGTTTTCCATGTACAATCAGTAGTATATTTCGTTTGTTGATTGAATAAATGTGTTGTTAGAACGACAAACACAATGTTTTGGAAGTCGTTGCACGGTTCGATCCTTTAGTGCCCCGTACCGTACGTAGCGCATACTATTTATCGTATGGAACACATTTTTTTTGAAACTCGGAACGCATTTTCCACTTATTGATAACATGCAACCCACTGATGAAGGCCCAATAGAGAAGCCCATAATTAACTGGAAGGGAGGCTCCCACATGAATCCGGCCCAGGTACATGCTCATGGTCCCTTAAACATAAATAAGTAAATAAATAAATAAGTAAAGCTAAATGCTCATGCACCAGTTCTTTGGGAAAATAGGTAGCCAGTATTTCTTTTTGAAGAATACCCAAGCTAGGCCTATTTGTTTTCTCCGAATTACTGGGCTGCAAATCTTTCAAGACGAGGAGGGATGCATTCTGGCCTGGCTTAAGAGTATGGTCAATGTCTGTTAAAAGTAATATCAAAAGGGGTTGAAAATTCCAAAAAATGTATAGCAAATGGGATATAAGTTTCTTTTTTTGTTTTTGTTCTTCACTGATATCTTATACGTATTTCATTGGATTTAACATGACATAGTACTAATTTATTTTTAAATTTATTTTAGTATGGCTATTAATTTTTGATTAAGAATATTTCGTTCCTCGACAAAAGTTTGCGAATTTTCAAAATTTCCCACATATTTAGTTAATTTTTTACCCTGGTACTGATCAAAAAATGGCCAGCAATTCTAAAAATGGAAAACAGTCTGCAATAAATTCCATATGAATTAGAAAATGAGTAAAAATTATAAAAATAATAGCAAATGGGTTGTACACGCCACAGATTTCGAGGCTGACTTGTTTACGCAAGGCTTTGTCAGTGAACACACGATTCTAGCAGCAGTTAGTGTTGGATGTCCATCCAACGGCCGACGTGCTTCTTCAATCTCTCATCTTCCTGCTCCAGCCGCCTAAACTAGCGCCGGCGGGACTGCCTGCTCCCTCCTCTTGTGGCCCGCTGTGATGTCGCGCAGGCTTCCCCGGCCCACCTACTCCCTCCGCTGGCCTGGCCGCACGCAATCAACTGCCTCCTTATTACGCGAAAAAAATGATTCCTCCCACTGACATCTGGGGCGCACCGGTTTGGAGGCTGACATGTGGGCCTACTAAGTTGACGCGTACGCAGGGCTTGTCAACTTAGTCAACAAACGATTCTAGCAGCAGTAACCGTTGGATTTGAATCGAACGGTCCTGCTGCTTCTTCAATTGCTGCTCTTCTTGCACTAGCCGCCCAAACCAGCGCCAAGGAGACCGCCTTCTCCTGCCTCCAGTGGCCGGCTGTGCTGCCGATGAGGCCTCATCGCTCCCTACTACTCCCACCGCTAGCCAGGCCCTGCGGCGACGACAGCCTCACACTGTAGCCGAACCAGCGAACCCTCGTACTCCTCTCCGCCTGGGCATCCACTGTCGCGTCTTCCCCGGCTCCGCGTCGTCCCTTTCCTAGGCCTCTCCGTCGTCCACCGCCTTGGTGCTCTCGGCGTGGCGTGGTCAACATGGTCAACGACACTCCATCGGAAGAGTACTGTACGTGGAGAGGCTGACAGCTGGGTCCATGGCCACAGCCCAGTTTTTTTGTGATTTGCCAAGTAAGTCGCTTTGTCAGGCCTGTTGGGCTGCAAATCTTTCAAGACGAGGAGAGCTTTCATTCGGCTGGCCGAGAAAATGGCCCATCAGTAATGAGCAATGGGATGTACATTTTTAAAACACATCAAACCGACAATTAGTTTCAAATATCTTTTTTTCATATCGAGATTTGAAATTACAATAATTTTTATGCGTGGAGAATTTGTTGGATTTTATATTGATATACATTTATTTTTAAAATCAGTTTGAATGTGAGTCGAGATTTCGGGATTAAAAACAGTTCGGACCGCACCGAAATATGCAAAATTTTGTATATTTTTTAACCGTGGCCACAATATGGGTTGTAATGCTAACAAAAAGAATATGGGCTAAAAAAACCTTAATAATTAGCAAATGGGCTGTGAATTGTTAGAAATAATGGCAGATGGGTTGTATGCTGTTTTCCATAGATTTGAGGCTTTCCTAAAAAAAGGTTGACGCACAAGAAGTGACTATTGGATGGCCATCCAACGGCCGCCGTGCTTCTTCAATCTCTGCTCTTCCTGCTCCAGCCGCTCAAACAGGCGCCGGCGGGACTGCCTGCTCCCTCCTCCCTGCGGCCGGCTCTGCTGCCGCGCAGGCCTCACCGCCCCATCGTACTCCCATCGCTGGCCTAGCCATCCCTCTACTCACCCACACCTGTTGTTATTCTCCGGCGACGGCAGACGAACTAGTAAACCCTCGTACAGTCATACTCCCCTCCGCGTGGGAAACAACTGCCGAGTCTTCCCTGCCTCCGTGTTGTTCCCTTCCTAGGCCTCGCCGTCGTCCACCGCCCTGGTACTCTCGACGCGGCCTGGTCAACGTGGTCAACGACCGACATGCATCTGAAGTGGACTTTACGTGGAGAGGCCGACAGCTGGGTCCACGGCCGCTAAATCTGAGAATGGTTTCATACTTGAACCATACTTGAACCATACCCGTATATGTATTCTCTAAACGATACTTGAACCATAACCGTTTAATATCGTTTTCAGCCCAACCAAAACTAAACCCACTATTTTTTCCACCCAAACCAATTTAAACCCAATACATAACCGTGGGTTTAAACCCAATACATAACTATGGGTTTGATTCAATGTACATCTGATTACACAAATTGACATATTAAGAAGCAAATGAGATAGAACAGGCATAACTGCATCTACAACAATTTGGGAACAAAGTTATCCTTGAGGTACAGTCAGCACACAAAAAGAGGCAAAGACAAATGCCCACGACTGAAAAGCTCACTAACAAGTGTATTATACCCAATTCCTTAGCCAAAGCACAAGCAGACACGTCTGATTTGCATGTGGTGTTTCCCATAATACAAAATTACACAGTGCAACGCAGCATGCACGCGGATCAAAGCTACTCGTTGTTGGTGCGACACATAACCAATGCCCAAAAACCGGTTTGAACCCATAGTTTATAGCCGCTAATAACCAAACTACTTAAACCCATAACCAACTATACCCAAACTAGTTTCTCCACATACCCAAACCAAAACCAAACTAAAAAAGACTCAGCCCAACAAAACCTGAACCAATCAAACCCAAAGTAAGAACCAAACCGTTTCACCCGGTTTTTGAATAACCATTCCCAGGTTTAACGGCCGCACGCAAGGAAATGCCTCCTTATTACGCGCAAAATAATGATTCCTCCACCTGACATCAGGGACCCATCGAAAGGGCCTCTGTATTTCGCGAAAAAACGTTACCGCCGCTGACAGCTCGGACCCACCAGCTATATCTTCGCACGCAAAGAAGTGCGTCCTTATTACGCACAAAAAAATGAATACTCCCCCTGTTAGCTGGGACCCAGTATAGTGGCAGGCTGACTTGTGGGCCTACTAAGTTGACAGGGACGGAGGGCTTTGTCAACTTAGTCAATATGCACGATTCTAGCTCCAGTGACTGTACGATGTCCATCCAATGGCCGTAGTGCTTCTTCAACCTATGATCTTCTTGCTCCAGCCGCCCAATCTAGCGCCGCCGTGCCTCGTGCTCCTGCCTCCCGTGGCTTGCCGTGATGCGGCGAAGGCCTCACCGCCCCCTACTACTCCCACCGTTGGCCAGGTCATCCCTCTACTCACCCACACCCCCTGTTATTCTGCGGCGACGACAGCCTCACACCGCAGCGAACCAGTGAACCCTTGTACTCCTCTACGCGTGGGCATCCACTGCCGCGTCTTCCCCGGCTCTGCGTCGTCCCCTTCCTAGGCCTCGCCGTTGTCCACCACCCTGGTGCTCTCGGCGCGGCGTGGTCAACGTGGTCAAGGAACGGCTTCCATCGGACATGGACTGTACGTGGAGAGGCTGACAGCTGGGTCCACGGCCGCAGCAAGGAAGTACCTCCTTATTACGTGCAAAATAATTATTCCTCCACCTAACAGTGGGACCCACCGGACGGGCCACCGTATTTTGCCCCCCTGACTGCTAGGACCCACCAGCTACATCTTCGCACGCACCGCAACAGTCGTTGACAACGTTGACCACGTTGACCACGTTGACCACGTGGAGGGGGTCCTGTTGATCAGGAGGGGTGTGGCGTACCGCAAAACGAACGAAACGGACTTGTGTTGGAGCACTACGGTCGAAACAGGGGTCCTATTCATCGGGAAGGGTGTGGCATACCGCAAAACGGGACTCCACGGGATACTGTTCATCTCCACCGTCGACCTCCTCCAGCCTCCACGGGCTCCTGTTCATCCAGCCTCCACGGGCTCCTGTTCATCCAGCCTCCACCGCGCGCTACTCCACCGGCTACTGTTCAACTACCCCTCCACCATCTACTGTTCATCCAGCCCTCCACACCACGGGGTCCTGTTCAACCACCCCTCCACGGGCACCCCACCACCGTCTACTGTTCATCCAGCCCTCCACACCACGGGGTCCTGTTCAACCACCCCTCCACCGTCTACTGTTCATCCAGCCCTCCACACCACGGGGTCCTGTTCATCCACCCCTCCACGGGCACCCCTCCACCGTCTACTGTTCATCCAGCCCTCCACCACACCACGGGGTCCTGTTCATCCAGAGGCAACGCCACCGCTCACTGTTCATCCAAACCCCCCGCAACGCTCACTGTTCATCCAATCGATCGGCTTCAGTTAGCAGCAGTAGTGAAGGAATCGCTCGATCGGGTTCAGTTAACAGCCATCGATCGATCGCTCGGGTTCAGTAACGCGTAGCCTGCAGTGCAATCGCTCGAGTTCAGTTAGAGCCCAACGCCTCGCTCGGGTTCAGTTAGAGCTAACGCCTCGCACACACGCGCGTACGTGTACCAGAGAAGCGCGCATCGCTTGGCCCCCGACCTCCCACCGTAACCGGGAACTCCCCAAAATTTTCCTCCCCCTCGCTTCTACCATGGTTTTTTCTGTCATGGACGGCCCAAAGAATGTCATGCAGCTGCGTCTCCGGCCCGCCCAGGACGAAAAACCCATTTTCTGTCATGATTTTTTGTCATCGAAGTAGGAGCCCACCACATCTATGATGATACCGGGTTTTGTCACAATTATCGTCATAGAAGTGTCATATGTATGATAGGGAAAAAATTCGTTCGGCCCAAAATGTCACGGATGTGTCTTTTTTTTGTAGTGTCACGTGACTTATTTTTGCGCCAAAACTGATCGGCTGTGGTCCTGGATCCTAGTCAGCATGCCACATCTGCATCCGTTATGGTAGAGAACGACAAAGTGCCCACTTTGCTCATAAAACAGAATGAGGTGGCCAGTTCTTTACATTGTGTTAGATGAGTGACCAAACTGCACATCTCGCAAGAGTTGTGTAACCAACAATGTATTTATCTCTAATAAAATAATACTAGACAAAATTCCATCCCTATCACTCTTGATCTTATACTTATATAAAATAAAACAAAAGGATTTCTAGTCCGCAACGTCCTCATAATCAAACAACTAAGATCATGTAGAGAGGCGCTAAAGGTATATTATCATGCCAAGAGCAAGGGAAACACGACAAGAGGGAAAACAACGTAATAGATTATTGTACAATGCCAGCTTAAATTTACCAACACAGAAAACCGAGATATGTATCAATTATCATTTTATAGATACCATCAACCAAGTTCACCGTAATAGATCACCTTCTCAACGAGAGTTCATCCACATCGATCATGTCATAACTCCTACAAAGGTAAACTGTGTTTCACATGACTTGTTGATGCAAAGTTCTCATGTAATTTGATAGATTAATGAAAAGATTAGATGACGTGGTTGGTTAGCTCGCTCTAAGATTTGAGATTGGATCTAACGCTAGGGCGCCGTTCGGGCTAAAATCCAGAAACATGGCACGTTCGGGAGTTATAGTTTTGGATAGTATATTATCATACCGAGAGCAAGAGAATCACGGCAAGAGGAAAATAGCATATTTTGGGTTGTTGGAATATATGGCTGCAGCGAAATGACAAGGTCTTCAGAGCAATTCCAAAATCCATTCAGTCTTAGAGATTTGACCTTAAGCAAGACCTTAAACTCCTCAGACACAAGATCAAGCAAAAGTTTGAAGCTCGGTTGTCTCAGTGGATAGATCATAATCTGTAATCATGAGTTTCTGAAAGGATCGAGAAGAGGTGTCTAGAGGGGGGGGGGTGATTAGACACCAAGTGCCAAAAGTTGCAGTTTTTAATATTCTTAAGTTTAGGTGGACTTTAGGCACAAGTTTAACACATACAATACATATCAAGCAAGCATGCAATGAGTATATGAGCAGCGGAAAGTAAAGCATGCAACTTGCAAGAATGTAAAGGGAAGGGTTTGGAGTATTCAAACGCAATTGGAGACACGGATGTTTTGGCGTGGTTCCGATAGGTGGTGCTATCGTACATCCACGTTGATGGAGACTTCAACCCACGGAGGGTAACGGTTGCGCGAGTCCACGGAGGGCTCCACCCATGAAGGGTCCACGAAGAAGCAACCTTGTCTATTCCATCACGGCCGTCGCCCACAAAGGACTTGCCTCACTAGCGGTAGATCTTCACGAAGTAGGCGATCTCCTTGCCCTTACAAACTCCTTGGTTCAACTCCACAATCTTGTCGGAGGCTCCCAAGTGACACCTAGCCAATCTAGGAGACACCACTCTCCAAGAAGTAACAAATGGTGTGTTGATAATGAACTCCTTGCTCTTGCGCTTCAAATGATAGTCTCCCCAACACTCAACTCTCTCTCACAGGATTTGGATTTGGTGGAAAGAAGATTTGAGTGGAAAGCAACTTGGCGAAGGCTAGAGATCAAGATTCATATGGTAGGAATGGAATATCTTGAGCTCAACACAAGTGTAGGTGGTTCTCTCTCAGAACATGTGTATTGGAAGTGTAGATGTGTTCTGATGGCTCTCTCCACGAATGAAGAGTGGGTGGAGGGGTATATATAGCCTCCACACAAAATCTAACCGTTACACACAATCTGCCAAACTCGGTAGGACCGAATCGTTAAACTCGGTCGGACCGATTTAGCAAACCTAGTGACCATTAGGATTTTCGATGGGACTGAGATGCAACTCGGTAGGACCGATATGGTTAGGGTTTGGGCATAACATAATCTCGGTGGTTCCGATTACACAAACTCGGTGGGACCGATTTTGGTAATTAGCTAACCAGAGAGTTGGTCAGGCAAACTCGATGAGACTGATTACACAAACTCGGTGGGGCCGATTTTGGTAACAAGCTGACCAGAGAGTTTGCATTGTAATATCAGTAGTACCGATTGCTCAAACTCGGTGAGACCGATTTTGGCAATGGACATACACACTGAGATTACAATCCCATCTCGGTGAGACCGAGATCCCTATCGGTGAAACCGATTTCCTAGGGTTTGTGTCAGTGGCTATGACAACTGAAACTCGGTGGCGCCGGATAGAAAAAATCGGTGGGGCCGAGTTTGACTTTTGGTTTAGGTCATATGTGGATGTGGGAAGATAGTTGAGGGTTTTGGAGCATATCACTAAGCACATGAAGCAAGAGGCTCATTAAGCAACACCTCATCCCTCCTTGATAGTATTGGCTTTTCCTATAGACTCAATGTGATCTTGGATCACTAAAATATAAAATGTAGAGTCTTGATCTTGAAGCTTGAGCCAATCCTATGTCCTTAGCATCTTGAAGGAGTTCCACATCCTTTAGTCCATGCCACTTCATTGTTGAACTTATCTGAAACATACAAGGTAAAAGTGTTAGTCCAACAAGAGATATGTTGACATTAATTACCAAAACCACCCAGGGAGCACTTGTGCTTTCTATCTCCCCCTTTTTGGTAATTGATGATGACATACATCAAAGCTTTAGATAAAAATATAGAGAATAGCAAGTAAAGCTTTGGAAAGACATGTAACATGCATAGGCTCCCCCTACATGTAGCAATCATATGAATATTGAATATAGGAGCATGTGAATGCATAAGCATGACAGATTAAGCAATGTGTTACATGTATCTTGGCTATATGCATCAGAGCAAATGGTGTGAGTATAAGAAATGTACCTTCATGCTCATGAGTCCTTCTTGCAAACAGTATGTACATCAGCAAGAACTTCTCATTCACATGACTGTGATGCATATACTTACCTTGTGGTCTTGAGTTGGCTTAGAATGGGATGAACCTGCGCAAACAAGGTTAGATAACACAGATACACCTACTGACCAGAGCAAACAAGAGAAACCACAAGAGAACCAAGACTGGGATGACATGTAGAGTGAGTACTAAGTACTACATTGGATATATACATGTCCCCAAAGATAAAAATATGCAATAAGATCAGAGATTTCCTTCCCTTAGATGTCTTGCTCCCCCTGAATCTAACATGAGATATTGGAAGAAGATAGGGAACAGAAAATCAGAGCAATAGAAAATAAACAGCAGAGCTTGAGCTAAAGCAAGCAAATAAGTAAACATGTCTTTCCCCTCTTAAAGACATGTGACATGTTCTCTCCTCTTGAACACCAAGCATCTGGGGTCATTGATGATATTACTTCCTCTCCCCCCGAGTATTCTCTTTTTCTCCCCCTATAGGAAAGATTAAGCTTTGATGTGATCTCTCTCTCCCCCTTTGACATCAATTTCCAAGAAGGGTCTTCTGGACATGTGATACAAATGGGTTGGTCCTTGAGTCACAGAGCAAAGCAGCATGTGTAACATGATGCTGGTAGAGGACAAGAATCATTGAGTGGAGCTGGAGCAAAATAGAAATCAGGAATGAGTGGCAAGTTGGTTTTCCTGTGATGAAATCGGTTACTCCGAGTTGTGTGCTTTCGTTGCATCGAAAGATTTCGGTTAGACCGAATGAAACAAACCGGTGTGACCGAGTTCATTAGAGTGGAACCACTTGTCATCTCAGCTCACTAGACAAGTAAGATCTCACAAGGATTTGCAAGGAATTAACTGAAAGATTTGCAATGAATTGGATGCAGAAAATGCAGAACAAAAAGAAAAGAAAAGAAACTTAAAGATCTAGATGAAGTTTTTTTTTTGTTTGAAAAGGGGAAATAAATATGCAACGAAGAAATGCAATAACACAGAAAAGAACACAAGAGAACTTCATCTAGAATTGGGCGGCGACAAAGTCACCTATGTTAGAGTATATTGACTTAGGAGTCAAGTGAGAGCACTTGATCATAGGTCATACTCATCGTTTAAGCTCAAAATGAGATTACCATTTTTCATTTAAGCATCTTGATGTATTCACATCTTGTCGAGTTTCTTTGGCTCATGACTTGGAGTAAAGCTTCTCTAAGATGGAATAACATACCTTGGGTGGTGGTATCGATCTTGCTCATGTAGTTGAACTTGTGTGGGTAGCTCAAGGTTGATGTAGTTCATCAAGAGTTGGGAGCACCACTTGGAGTTTGAGTTCATCTACCTACATGGGTTAGTCTTGCAAGGAAGAGCACTTGTGTATCCAAAATGACAATTATAGGATTTAACATAGAATTTGTCAAAGGATATGTTTGAATGGCTTCGTGCTTCCTTGTCTTCAACCACCGTTGAGTAGAGACTTGGTGATGTAGAGATTGCTCAAGATGTGAGTGAGTTGCAATCTCATAGATTTAGATTCAACCAAGTACCTACACAGGTTAGATAAAATGCAAGGTACAAATATATCCAAGACATATGAATAGCATCATAAGAGCAATATCAAGGATTAGTCATAGGCTCATGCCTCGCATGTATCAAATGGAGTTCCTACTCCAAGTTTGAAGCATCAATGATGTTCAATTCACCTCTTAACCTGCAAAACACTTTCTCATCAAGTGGTTTAGTGAATATATCCGCCAATTGCTTATCGTGCGAACATGCTTAAGGTTAATTAATGTCCCCTTTGTCAACATGATCTCGAATGAAATGATGACGAACTTCAATGTGCTTAGTTCAAGAGTGTTGCACGGGATTGTGAGCAATCTTAATAGCACTTTCATTGTCACATAGCAATGGAACATGTTTCACATATATCCCATAATCTTTAAGAGTTTGGGTCATCCAAAGTAATTGAGCACAACATGAACCAGCGGCAATGTATTCCGCTTCGGCGGTGGATAAGGATACCAAGTTTTGTTTCTTGGAAGACCAAGACACTAGAGATCTACCAAGGAATTGACAAGTACCCGAAGTGGACTTTCTATCAACCTTGTCTCCGGCATAGTCCGAATCGGAGTAGCCAACAAGATCAAAAGAGGACCTCTTAGGATACCAAATGCCAAAATTTACTGTATGGATTAAGTATCTCACTATCCTTTTCACAGCCTTAAGATGACATTCTTTAGGAGCAGCTTGATATTGTGCACACATGCACACACTTAGCATAATATCAGGACGAGAGGCACATAGATATAACAATGAACCAATCATAGAGCGATAAACTTTTTGATCAACCGGTTCACCATCTCTGGTCAAATCAAGATGTCCACTAGTAGGCATGGGTGTAGTCATACCTTTGCATTCTTGCATATTGAACTTCTTGAATAAGTCTTTGGTGTACTTCGTTTGTGAGACAAATGTACCTTCCTTAGTTTGCTTGATTTGCAAACCGAGAAAGAATTTGAGTTCACTCATGATAGACATCTCAAACTTATCCGACATTAGCTTTCCAAACTTCTCACTAAAATGAGGGTTAGTTGAACCAAATATGATGCCATCAACATAAATTTGGCACACAAATAGTTCTCCATCGACCCTTTTAGTAAAAAGAGTAGAATCAATTTTACCAATTTCAAAGCCTTTTTCAGTAAGGAACTTGGTCAAGCATTTATACCATGCTCTAGGAGCTTGTTTAAGACCATAAAGGGCTCTGTGAAGTTTGTAAACATGATTAGGTTTCTTAGGATTGACAAAGCCGGGGGGTTGCTTAACATAAACTTCCTCCTTAATTTTTCCATTTAGAAAAGCACTTTTAATGTCCATTTGGTACAAGGTGATATCATGGTGATTAGCATAGGCAAGTAAGATGCGAATGGACTCAAGTCCAGCAACGGGAGCATATGTCTAACCATAGTCCATACCTTCAACTTGTGTATAGCCTTGGGCGACGGGACATGCTTTGTTGCGAACCACTTGTCCATCTTCATCTTGCTTGTTGCGAAAAACCCATTTGGTACCAATGATGTTGTGGTTGTTGTCGGGCTTCTCGACCAATGTCCATACTTGATTTCTCTCAAAGTTGTGTAGCTCTTCATGCATAGCGTTTATCCAATCCGGATCCTTCAATGCTTCTTCAACCTTCATGGGTTCAATTTTAGAAATGAATGAGTAATGTTCACAAAAGTTAGCTAAGCGAATTTTAGAGCGAGTAATTCTCCCGGTTTGGATATCATTGTAGATTTGTTCGACAGGATGATCTTTGGCAATTCTTGCTCGAACTCGTGAAAGCTTTTGCTTGGGTCGGGGTGGAACATCCTCTTCATCTTTCTCTTCTTCTTGGCCTTCTTCATTGTTGACGTTGTCGTTCTCTTGTCGTGGTGGAGAAGGAGGTTGTTGATGTTCATCTTGGTGTACTTCCTCGTTTTCTTCATCTTGGTGTGTCCCACTTGTGGATGCTTCCGTATCAATTCTTGGTTCACCTTGTTGTGAGGTAGAAGCTTCCACTTGGACGGACGAGGTACTCTCCTTCATTTCCGTTGGACGAATCTTGCCAATGGACAAGTCTTGAATTGCTTCCGAAGGGTCTTTGTCTCCTACATCAATTGGCAATTGCTCTATTTGCGAGCCGTTAGATTCATCAAACTTCACATCTACCGTCTCTTCAACCTTTCGGGTGAAATTGTTGTAGACGCGGTAAGTGTGAGAGTTTGAGCCATAACCAAGTAGGAAACCTTCATGAGACTTAGGAGCAAATTTAGAACGACGATGCTTATCAAGAATGTAGCACTTTGAGTCGAATACTCGAAAGTATCCAACTTGGGGTTTGTTACCGGTGAGGAGCTCGTATGTCGTCTTGCCGAGTAGCTTGTGAAGATACAAGCGATTTGTTGCATGACAAGCTGTCTCAATCGCTTCTGCCCAAAAGTGCTTTGGCGTTTTGTACTCATCAAGCATCATTCTTGCCATCTCGATAAGAGTCCGGTTCTTCCTCTCAACAACTCCATTGTGTTGAGGTGTGTACGTAGCCGAGAACTCGTGTGAAATCCCTTCTTTGTCAAGAAAGGTGTCCACATTTGCGTTCTTGAACTCCGTTCCGTTGTCGCTCCGAACCTTCTTGATCTTCACGTCAAACTGATTTTGGGCCTTCCTAGTGAAGTTTTTGAAGATCTTTTGGACCTGCGACTTGTCATCAAGAAAGAACACCCACGTAAATCTTGAAAAATCATCAACTATGACTAGACCAAATGAGTTACCACCGAGACTCTTGTATGCATTTGGACCAAAGAGATCCATGTGAAATAGCTCGAGTGGTCTTCTTGTGGTCATGATGTTCTTTGCGCGGTGACTTCCTCCAACTTGTTTCCCTGCTTGACAAGCACTGCAGAGTCTATCCTTAGCAAATACGACATTTTTATTCCAAGGATATGATCACCTTTAATAAGCTTATCAAGATTTCGCATTCCAACATGACCTAGTCTTCTATGCCACAACCAGCCTTTAGAAGATTTAGCAATTAAGCAAGTTTTAGGTTGAGCCCTTTTAGTGAAATCAACAATGTAAAGATCTCCTCTACGTATACTGGTAAAGACCATTTTAGGATTGTCTCTACGAAACATTTGGCAATCTACTTCAGTGAATAGGACATTGAAACCAAAATCCGCAAGTCTAGAAACTGAAAGTAAATTGTTTCCAAGGGATTCAACAAGCATGACATTTTGTATGGAGCTATCTTGTGAGATGGCCACCTTACCAAGGCCAACCACCTTACCCTTTGAATTATCACCAAAGGTGACATATTTTCGAGGGCCGTCATTTTCAGCAAGCTCATGGAACATCTCTTCATCTCCGGTCATATGATCAGTACATCCACTATCAAGGACCCATTCCTTTCCTCCAGCCATGTAGCCACGAAGATTTGCCATAAGACCAAAATGCCTCATTGCATCATCAAGATCATAGTCACTATCATCATCTTCATCATAGTATCCATGTTCAACATCATCTTGTGATTGATCAATTCCTAGAGAGGGTAATTCATTAGATAAATGATCATCACAATGGTTACCTTTATGAATTCTAATAGCTTCGAATATGATATCGCTAATGATTCCAACGTTTCCTTTAGCACGCATGAGATTTGTAATCTCAAGTAGACAATCACCGAAACTAGGATCACTAGAGTTCATATTACTCAAAGCAATAGACTTATGGAGAATTTTGTCTAAATTCTTTAGGGAATAATTGGGAAATCGTTCCTCAAGAAATTTCCATATAGTATAGGCACAATTAAGAGTAGGCAAACTAGCAATCAAATTTTTGGGCAATCCTCTAATGATGAGCTCAACAGTTCTAAGATTGCGAATCATGTCAATATCTTCATCTAGGGTAGGGTGCAAAGGATCAATATGAGGTGCACAAGGACTATCAATGTACTTGTTCAAATGATATTCATTGAAAATCTCAAGCATTTCATTTTTCCACTCATGAAAATACTCTCCATCAAGAATGGGCACTCTATGTCTAAGACTCCCTAAAGTAGACACATCCATCTTCCTCCAAAGGTGTTTAAACCAAGGCAATGGAGACCAAAGCTCTAATACCAATTGAAAGGATCGAGAAGAGGTGTCTAGAGAGGGGTGATTAGACACTAAGTGCCAAAAGTTGCAGTTTTTAATATTCTTAAGTTTAGGTGGAGTTTAGGCACAAGTTTAACACATACAATACATATCAAGCAAGCATGCAATGAGTATATGAGCAGCGGAAAGTAAAGCATGCAACTTGCAAGAATGTAAAGGGAAGGGTTTGGAGTATTCAAACGCAATTGGAGACACGGATGTTTTGGCGTGGTTTCGATAGGTGGTGCTATCGTACATCCACGTTGATGGAGACTTCAACCCACGAAGGGTAACGGTTGCGCGAGTCCACGGAGGGCTCCACCCATGAAGGGTCCACGAAGAAGCAACCTTGTCTATTCCATCACGGCCGTCGCCCACGAAGGACTTGCCTCACTAGCGGTAGATCTTCACGAAGTAGGCGATCTCCTTGCCCTTACAAACTCCTTAGTTCAACTCCACAATCTTGTCGGAAGCTCCCAAGTGACACCTAGCCAATCTAGGAGACACCACTCTCCAAGAAGTAACAAATGGTGTGTTTATAATGAACTCCTTGCTCTTGTGCTTCAAATGATAGTCTCCCCAACACTCAACTCTCTCTCACAGGATTTGGATTTGGTGGAAAGAATATTTGAGTGGAAAGCAACTTGGGGAAGGCTAGAGATCAAGATTCATATGGTAGGAATGGAATATCTTGAGCTCAACACAAGTGTAGGTGGTTCTCTCTCAGAACATGTGTATTGGAAGTGTAGATGTGTTCTGATGGCTCTCTCCATGAATGAACAGTGGGTGGAGGGGTATATATAGCCTCCACACAAAATCTAACCGTTACACACAATCTTCCAAACTCGGTGGGACCGAATCGTTAAACTCGGTCGGACTGATTTAGCAAACCTAGTGACCGTTAGGATTTTCGGTGGCACTGAGATGCAACTCGGTAGGACCGATATGGTTAGGGTTTGGGCATAACGTAATCTCGGTGTGACCGATTACACAAACTCGGTGGGACCGATTTTGGTAATTAGCTAACCAGAGAGTTGGTCAGGCAAACTCGGTGAGACTGATTACACAAACTCGGTGGGACCGATTTTGGTAACAAGATGACCAGAGAGTTTGCATTGTAATCTCGGTAGTACCGATTGCTCAAACTCGGTGAGACATTTTGGCAATGGACATACACAGTGAGATTACAATCCCATCTCGCTGAGACCGAGATCCCTATCGGTGAAACCGATTTGCTAGGGTTTGTGGCAGTGGCTATGACAAGTGAAACTCGGTGGCGCCGGATAGAAAAAATCGGTGGGGCTGAGTTTGACTTTTGGTTTAGGTCATATGTGGATGTGGGAAGATAGTTGAGGGTTTTGGAGCATATCACTAAGCACATGAAGCAAGAGGCTCATTAAGCAACACCTCATCCCTCCTTGATAGTATTGGCTTTTCCTATAGACTCAATGTGATCTTGGATCACTAAAATATAAAATGTAGAGTCTTGATCTTGAAGCTTGAGCCAATCCTATGTCCTTAGCATCTTGAAGGAGTTCCACATCCTTTAGTCCATGCCACTTCATTGTTGAACTTATCTAAAACATACTAGGTAAAAGTGTTAGTCCAACAAGAGATATGTTGACATTAATTACCAAAACCACCCAGGGAGCACTTGTGCTTTCAGTTTCATTCCTCGAGCACGCATTGGCTAGCTTCTTAGCTGCACCTCCTCCCTTTGGGGATTTTTAATATACTTGTACTATATTAGTTTAATATATTTATCGTAGAACAATTGTTCTATGGTGTTTGGTCAAAAGAAAGGAGGAAAATAGCATAGTAGATTGTTGTATAAAGCCAGCTCAAATTTACCAACACGGAAAACTGAGATATGTATCAATATCGTTTGATGGATGACATCAATCAAGTTTGTATTATTCAAAAAAAATTGCCTTCTCACCTTCTCATCTAGAGTTACTCCATATCGATCATGTCATAATTCCTACTATGGTAAACGGTGTTTCACTTGACTTCCTGATGCAAAGTTCTCAGGTAATAAGAGGGATGTCGTCAACCTGGTACATGTTTAAATGTCCATCTAATGCAGATACAAAAGTCCTTGCCAAGGTCCCCTTGGAGAAGAAAGTGTCTTATGAAGTTTTGTTTCACTTCACATCAAAGCATCGACTCTGGGATTTTTTTTCTCAACAATCACCTACTCTAGATCAGAAGAGATTGTTGTTCATTTGTAAGAAAATGAAATCATCACGTGCACTAGTCTAACCCGTGCTATTGATTTGAGCCAATAAATAATTGCAAGAGGGAAAAGGTGCTTTCAAATACAGAAGTATACAGAGACGCTTGTCATACGGACGTACCATACATATTCTAAACAATCACCTTATTGTTGTTCGTGGGAATGACTAGGTCATCCCATTGACTCCACGACATGGCGTTGACACCTTTTCGAATAAATATATTGTTAAGAAGCAGGTTAGGTGAGTGATGATGTGGCATGACTAGACCATTAGGAACATAATGTGTAATAAAAAAGTATTACAAGTATAGTGCATAGTAAAAGTTGGGATAATTAGCTTCGTGGTTACTTGTGTGTGAGTTTCAAATATATAGTTTGCACAATCAACTACCATGAGAGAGTTTGAAGCATCATCGCATGCAACCAGTAGTATGTTTTCATTAATTGTATTGAACTCCACAGATGAACGGTGTCTCATGCACTCACAACGACTAGTAAATATATTAATAAAGTACATCCCTTCAGTTATGTACTTCATTTTCAAACCCGAGGAGATGTAAAATAACTTATTCATAATAAAAATTTATACTTATTTTAAATTAATAAGTGTGCCATATGCAATTGTAATTAATATCATTTATTACTAAGATAACAATATTTCCAAATAATAGTTATATTATTTGTTGGTATAAATTTGTTATATCATTAAAAAAATTGATTACAAAATTGTTTAATGTATTAAAAATTATTTATTGTTAAAAAATCTTTGGAATTTATTTTCTAATATTACATAAACTATATAGTGTATGCACATACATTTGCATATCTAATTGTGTGTTCATATATCTTTTGATATTATTCAATATCATGATAGAAAGTTCTAGATCGTATACACACTAACAAATATTTTAATAGTGGTTTTTACTCTATATTAGGCATCCATATTCATAGAAACTTCCAGGGCATAGAAAATCTGACTTGCAAGTTGGGTTTAGTAATAGAATCGAAGCGGCGGCAATCCGTTGCATGGCAATCCCTACTCCTTGCATTAACATCAATCGATGGGCATCTCCATAGCTCATTGATTAGCCTCGTTGATGTGAGACTTTCTCCTTTTTTGTCTTCTCCACACAATCCCCATCATCATATTCTATACCACCCATAGTGCTATGTCCATGGCTCGCGCTCATGTATTGCGTGAAGGTTGAAAAAGTTTGAGATTATTTGAGTATGAAACAATTGCTTGGCTTGTCATCGGGGGTATAGAAGTTGGGAACATCTTTGTGTGACGAAAATGAAGCATAGCCTAACTATATGATTTTGTAGGGATGAACTTCCCTTGGCCATGTTATTTTGAGATGACATAATTGTTTGATTAGTATGCTTTAAGTATTATCATTTTTATGTCAATATGAACTTTTGTCTTGAACCTTTCGGATCTGAATATTCATACCATGATTAAGAAGATTTACATTGAAATTATGCCAAATTATCACTCCGCATCAAAAATTCTCTTTTTATCATTTACCTACTCGAGGACGAGCAGGAATTAAGCTTGGGGATGCCTGATACGTCTCCAACGTATCTATAATTTTTGATTGCTCCATGCTACTTTATCTACTGTTTTGGACTATATTGGGCTTTATTTTCCACTTTTATATTATTTTTGGGACTAACCTATTAACCGGAGGCCCCAGCCCAGAATTGTTGTTTTTTTGCCTATTTCGGTATTTCAAGAAAACAGAGTATCAAACGTACTCCAAACGGAATGAAACCTTCGGGAACGTGATCTTCTCACCAAATGTGATCCAGGAGACTTGGACCCTACTCCAAGAAGTTTCCAGGGAGGTCACCAGGGTGGAGGGCGCCCCCCCCCCCAGGCGTGCCCCCTGCCTCGTGGGCCCCTCGGAGCTCCACCGACATGCTCCTTCCTCCTATATATACCTACGTACCCCCATTAGACCAGAGACGGAGCCAAAAACCTAATTCCACCGCCGCAACTTCCTGTATCCACAAGATCCCATCTTGGGGCCTGTTCCGAAGCTCCGCCGGAGAGGGCATCCATCACAGAGGGCTTCTACATCAACACCATAGCCCTTCCGATGAAGTGTGAGTAGTTTACTTTAGACCTTCGGGTCCATAGCTAGTAGCTAGATGGCTTCTTCTCTCTTTTTGGATCTCAATACAATGTTCTCCCCCTCTCTCGTGGAGATCTATTCGATGTAATCTTCTTTTTGCGGTGGGTTTGTTGAGACCGATGAATTGTTGGTTTATGATCCAACTTATCTATGAATAATATTTGAATCTTCTCTGAATTCTTTTATGTATGATTGAGTTATCTTTGCAAGTCTCTTCAAATTATCCGTTTGGGTTGGCTAACTAGATTGGTAGTTCTTGCAATGGGAGAAGTGCTTAGCTTTGGGTTCAATCTTGCGGTGTCCTTACTTAGTGACAGAAAAGTTGCAAGGCACGTATTGTATTGTTGCCATCGAGGATAACAAGATGGGGTATTTATCATATTGCATGAATTTATTCCTCTACATCATGAATTTATTGCAAGATGGGGTAAAATAGTTCATAAACCATAGAGAAGTTGGAATACAGTAGGTTTAACACCAATACAAATAAAGAACAAGTTCACTACAGTACCTTAAAGTAGTCTTTTGTTTTCTTTCTCTAACGGAGCTCACGAGATTTCTATTGAGTTTTGTGTTGTGAAGTTTTCAAGTTTTGGGTGAATTCTTTTGATGGATAATGGAACAAGGAGTGGCAAGAGCCTAAGCTTGGGGATGCCCATGGCACCCCCAAGATAATCCAAGGACACCAAAAAGTCAAAGCTTGGGGATGCCCCAGAAGGCATCCCCTCTTTCGTCCACTTCCATCGATAATTTACTTGGAGCTATATTTTTATTCACCACATGATATGTGTTTTGCTTGGAGCGTCTTGTATTATTTGTGTCTTTCCTTGTTAGTCTACCACAATCATCCTTGCTGTACACACCTTTTGAGAGAGCCATGCATGAATTGAAATTTGTTAGAATACTCTATGTGCTTCACTTATATCTTTTGAGCTTGATAGTTTACTCTATGTGCTTCACTTATATCTTTTTGAGCGTGATAATTTTTGCTCCAGTGCTTCACTTAGATCTTTTAGAGCATGGTGGTGGATTGTTTTAAAGAAACTCGATCTCTCATTCTTCACTTAGATTATTTTGAGAATCATTAATAGCATGGTAATTTGCTTAATGTTAATATACTTGGTATTCAAGATATGTGAAACTTTCTTTTTAGTGGGTTGAATACTAAGATAAGTTTGATGCTTGATAATTGTTTTGAGATATGGAGGTGATAATATCATAGTCGTGCTAGTTGAGTAGTTGTGAATTTGAGAAATACTTGTGTTGAAGTTAGCAAGTCCCATAGCATGCACGTATGGTTAAAGTTGTGTAACAAATTTGAAGCATGAAGTGTACCTGGCTTGTGCATCCTTATGAGTGGCGGTCGGGGACGAGCGATGGTCTTTTCCTACCAATCTATCCCCCTAGGAGCATGCGCGTAGTACTTGATTTTTGATGACTTCTAAATTTTTGCAATAAGTATATGAGTTCTTTTGACTAATGTTGAGTCCATGGATTATACGCACTTTTACCTTTCCGCCATTTGCTAGCCTCTTCGGTACCGTGCATTGCCCTTTCTCACATTGAGAGTTGGTGCAAACTTCGCCGGTGCATCCAAACCCCGTGATATGATACGCTCTTTCACACATAAACCTCCCTATATCTTCCTCAAAACAGCCACCATACCTACCTATCATGGCATTTCCATAGCCATTCCGAGATCTATTGCCATGCAACTTCCACCATCATCATCATCATCATGACATGCTTTACTTTTGTCATATTGCCATTGCATGATCTTGTAGTTGACATCGTATTTGTGGCAAAGCCACCATGCATTATTTTTCATACATGTCACTCTTGATTCATTGCACCATCCCGATACACCGCCGGAGGCATTCATAATAGAGTCATATCTTGTTCTAGTATCGAGTTGTAATCATTAT
Source organism: Aegilops umbellulata (assembly GCA_032464435.1). Taxonomy (NCBI): domain Eukaryota; kingdom Viridiplantae; phylum Streptophyta; class Magnoliopsida; order Poales; family Poaceae; genus Aegilops; species Aegilops umbellulata. The sequence continues at coordinate 386,995,297 of CP136057.1, read as the reverse complement.
GTTGTAATCAATAGAAGTGTGATGATCATCATTATTAGAGCATTGACCAATCAAAAAAAGAGAAAAAAGAGAAAGGCCAAAAAGAAAAAAAAAGAAAGGCCCAAAAAAAGAGAAAATAAAAAGGGCAATGCTACTATCTCTTTTTCCACACTTGTGCTTCAAAGTAGCACCTTGTTCTTCATGTAGTGAGTCTCATATATTGTGCTTCAAAGTAGCACCATGATTTTCATATAGTGAGTCTCATAAGTTGTCTTGTTCATACTAGTGGGAATTTTTCATTATAGAACTTGGCTTGTATATTCCAACGATGGGCTTCCTCAAAATGCCCTAGGTCTTCATGAGCAAGCAAGTTGGATGCACACCCACTAGTTTTCTTTTGTTGAGCATTCTTAGCTCTAGTGCATCCGTTGCATGGCAATCCCTACTCCTTGCATTAACATCAATCGATGTGCATCTCCATAGCTCATTGATTAGCCTCGTTGATGTGAGACTTTCTCCTTTTTTGTCTTCTCCACACAATCCCCATCATCATATTCTATACCACCCATAGTGCTATGTCCATGGCTCGCGCTCATGTATTGCGTGAAGGTTGAAAAAGTTTGAGATTATTTGAGTATGAAACAATTGCTTGGCTTGTCATCGGGGGTATAGAAGTGGGAAACATCTTTGTGTGACGAAAATGAAGCATAGCCTAACTATATGATTTTGTAGGGATGAACTTCCCTTGGCCATGTTATTTTGAGATGACATAATTGTTTGATTAGTATGCTTGAAGTATTATCATTTTTATGTCAATATGAACTTTTGTCTTGAACCTTTCGGATCTGAATATTCATACCATGATTAAGAAGATTTACATTGAAATTATGCCAAATTATCACTCCGCATCAAAAATTCTCTTTTTATCATTTACCTACTCGAGGACGAGCAGGAATTAAGCTTGGGGATGCCTGATACGTCTCCAACGTATCTATAATTTTTGATTGCTCCATGCTACTTTATCTACTGTTTTGGACTATATTGGGCTTTATTTTCCACTTTTATATTATTTTTGGGACTAACCTATTAACCGGAGGCCCAGCCCAGAATTGCTGTTTTTTGCCTATTTCAGTATTTCGAGGAAACAGAATATCAAACGGTGTCGAAACGGAATGAAACCTTCGGGAACGTGATCATCTCACCAAACGTGATCCAGGAGACTTGGACCCTACTCCAAGAAGTTTCCAGGGAGGTCATGAGGGTGGAGGGCGCCCCCCTGGGTGCGCCCCCTGCCTTGTGGGCCCCTCGGATCTCCACCGACGTGCTCCTTCCTCCTATATATATACCTGCGTACCCCCATTAGACCAGAGACGGAGCCAAAAACCTAATTCCACCACCGCAACTTCCTGTATCCACGAGATCCCATCTTGGGGCCTGTTCCGGAGCTTCGCCGGAGAGGGCATCCATCACGGAGGGCTTCTACATCAACACCATAGCCCTTCCGATGAAGTGTGAGTAGTTTACTTCAGACCTTCGGGTCCATAGCTAGTAGCTAGATGGCTTCTTCTCTCTTTTTGGATCTCAATACAATGTTCTCCCCCTCTCTCGTGGAGATCTATTCGATGTAATCATGTTTTTGCAGTGTGTTTGTTGAGACCGATGAATTGTGGGTTTATGATCCAACTTATCTATGAATAATATTTGAATCTTCTCTGAATTCTTTTATGTATGATTGAGTTATCTTTGCAAGTCTCTTCGAATTATCCGTTTGGTTTGGCCAACTAGATTGGTAGTTCTTGCAATGGGAGAAGTGCTTAGCTTTGGGTTCAATCTTGCGGTGTCCTTACTCAGTGACAGAAAGAGTTGCAAGGCACGTATTGTATTGTTGCCATCGAGGATAACAAGATGGGGTATTTATCATATTGCATGAATTTATTCCTCTACATCATGTCATCTTGCTTAAGGCATTACTCTGTTTTTAACTTAATACTCTAGATGCATGCTGGATAGCGGTCGATGAGTGGAGTAATAGTAGTAGATGCAGGCAGGAGTCAGTCTACTTGTCACGGACGTGATGCCTATATACATGAGCATACCTAGATAACCTCATAACTATGCTCAATTCTATCAATTGCTCAACAGTAATTTGTTCACCCATCGTAGAATATCTATGCTCTTGAGAGAAGCCACTAGTGAAACCTATGCCCCCGAGTCTATTATCATCATATCAATCTCCATTACTTTATTTTACTTGTTTTGCTTTTACTTTTCACTTTGCATCTTTATACCAAAAATACCAAAAATATTATCTCTATCAGATCTCACTCTCGTAAGTGACCGTGAAGGGATTGACAACCCCTAAGCGTTGGTTGCGAGTTGCTACCGTTTTGTGCAGGTACGAGGTACTTACGCGTGACCTCCTACTGGATTGATAACTTGGTTCTCAAAAACAAAGGGAAATACTTACGCTACTATGCTGCATCACCCCCTCCTCTTCGGGGAAAACCAACGCTAGCTCGAGATGTAGCAAGAAGGATTTATGGCGCCGTTGCCGGGGAGGCCTATGCAAAAGTCAACATACCAAGTACCCATCACAATCTCAATCTCTCGCATTACATTATTTGCCATTTGCCTCTCGTTTTCCTCTCCCCCACTTCACCCTTGCCGTTTTATTCGCCCTCTCTTTCCCTTTGCCTTTTGTTTGCTCGTGTGTTAGTTTGCTTGCTTGTTCGTCACGATGGCCTTACCTAATTTTGGTGATCTTCACCTTAAAAGGCTAGAAGATATCGAAAACAATGTCAGGAAGTTTATGGTCTTGCAATTTGAGCATAATAATTTCTTTAGAAACGAGCTTAAGGAACAAAAGAGTTTTATGAGTTATATGAATAAATAGCTCGATGATATGTCCAAAGATTTTGATGGTGTAAGAGCCCAAATTGCTCATCTTGAAAAAATGACCGCTGAAATTTCGGATATGCAAGCCACCTTAGTCAATAAGATGGCCGCTAAACCGAATAACTATGAGAATCAAGATGAAGATCTAAAAGTTATTGATGTGTCCCCTATTAAATCTTTGTTTTGCAATATGAATCTTGATGAATCTGATTATGATCTTCCCTTACCTAGAAGGTGTTCTAAGAACTCTGAGTTTTTAGATCCTGATGATGAAATTGATAAAAAAGGGATTGAAAGAAATAAAAATCTAGATATTGCTAAACCCACTATTTTGGATCTCAAGGAATTTAACTATGAAAATTGCTCTTTAATTGATTGTATTTCCTTGTTGCAATCCGTGTTAAATTCTCCTCATGCTTATAGTCGAAATAAGGCCTTTACCGAACACATTGTTGACGCCTTAATGCAATCTTATGAAGAAAAGCTTGAGTTGGAAGTTTCTATCCCTAGAAAACTCCATGATGAGTGGGAACCTACAATTAAGATTAAAATTAAAAATTATGAGTTTCATGCTTTGTGTGATTTGGGTGCTAGTGTCTCTACTGTCCCCAAAGCTTTGTGTGATTTGCTAGATTTCCGTGACTTTGATGAGTGCTCTCTAAACTTGCATCTTGCGGATTCCACTATTAAAAAGCCTATGGGAAGAATTAATGATGTTATTATTGTTGCAAATAGGAATTATGTGCCCGTAGATTTTATCGTTCTTGATATAGATTGCAATCCTTCATGTCCTATTATTCTTGGTAGACTTTTCCTTAGAACGATTAGTGCAATTATTGATATGAAGGAAGGGAATATTAAATTCCAATTTCCCTTAAAGAAGGGCATGGAACACTTTCCTAGAAAGAAAATAAAATTACCATATGAATCTATCATGAGGGCCACTTATGGATTGTCTACCAAAGATGGCAATACCTAGATCTATCCTTGCTTTTATGCCTAGCTAGGGGCGTTAAATGATAGCGCTTGTTGGGAGGCAACCCAATTTTATTTTGTGTTCTTTGTTTTTGGTTCTGTTTAGGAATAAATAATCCATCTAGATTCTGTTTAGATGTGGTTTTATCTTTTAATTAGTGTTTGTGCCAAGTTAAACCTATTACATCTTCTTGGAAGATAGTTATTTGATCTTGCTGTAATTTCCAAAATGTTTGCGCTCAGTGCCCAAATTGTTAAAAAACACCAGAACGTGATAAAATAGTGATTCCAATTGCTGCTGATCAATAAACAAATTTCCCAAGTATTCTAATTTTGGTAGGATTTTTAGGGTTCCAGAAGTTTGCGTTAGTAACAGATTACTACAGACTGTTCTGTTTTTGACAGATTCTGTTTTGCGTGTGTTGTTTGCTTATTTTGATGAATCTATGGCTATAAAATAGTTTATAAACCATAGAGAAGTTGGAATACAGTAGGTTTAACACTAATACAAATAAAGAACAAGTTCACTACAGTACCTTAAAGTAGTATTTTGTTTTCTTTCTCTAACGGAGCTCACGAGATTTCTATTGAGTTTTGTGTTGTGAAGTTTTCAAGTTTTGGGTGAATTCTTTTGATGGATTATGGAACAAGGAGTGGCAAGAGCCTAAGCTTGGGGATGCCCATGGCACCCCGAAGATAATCCAAGGACACCAAAAAGTCAAAGCTTGGGGATGCCCCGGAAGGCATCCCCTCTTTCGTCCACTTCCATCGGTAATTTACTTGGAGCTATATTTTTATTCACCACATGATATGTGTTTTGCTTGGAGCGTCTTGTATTATTTGTGTCTTTGCTTGTTAGTCTACCACAATCATCCTTTCTGTACACACCTTTTGAGAGAGCCATGCATGAATTGAAATTTGTTAGAATACTCTATGTGCTTCACTTATATCTTTTGAGCTTGATAGTTTAATCTATGTGCTTCACTTATATCTTTTTGAGCGTGATAATTTTTGCTCTTGTGCTTCACTTAGATCTTTTAGAGCATGGTGGTGGATTGTTTTAAAGAAACTTGATCTCTCATGCTTCACTTAGATTATTTTGAGAATCATTAATAGCATGGTAATTTGCTTAATGTTAATATACTTGGTATTCAAGACATGTGAAACTTTCTTTTTAGTGGGTTGAATACTAAGATAAGTTTGATGCTTGATAATTGTTTTGAGATATGGAGGTGATAATATCATAGTCGTGCTAGTTGAGTAGTTGTGAATTTGAGAAATACTTGTGTTGAAGTTAGCAAGTCCCGTAGCATGCACGTATGGTTAAAGTTGTGTAACAAATTTGAAGCATGAAGTTTACCTGGCTTGTGCATCCTTATGAGTGGCGGTCGGGGACGAGCGATGGTCGTTTCCTACTAATCTATCCCCCTAGGAGCATGCGCGTAGTACTTGATTTTTGATGACTTCTAAATTTTTGCAATAAGTATATGACTTCTTTTGACTAATGTTGAGTCCATGGATTATACGCAATTTTACCTTTCCGCCATTTGCTAGCCTCTTCGGTACCGTGCATTGCCCTTTCTCACATTGAGAGTTGGTGCAAACTTCGCCGGTGCATCCAAACCCCGTGATATGATACGCTCTTTCACACATAAACCTCCCTATATCTTCCTCAAAACAGCCACCATACCTACCTATCATGGCATTTCCATAGCCATTCCGAGATATATTGCCATGCAACTTCCACCATCATCATCATCATCATCATGACATGCTTTACTTTTGTCATATTGCCATTGCATGATCTTGTAGTTGACATCGTATTTGTGGCAAAGCCACCATGCATTATTTTTCATACATGTCACTCTTGATTCATTGCACCATCCCGGTACACCGTCGGAGGCATTCATAATAGAGTCATATCTTGTTCTAGTATCGAGTTGTAATCATTATGTTGTAATCAATAGAAGTGTGATGATCATCATTATTAGAGCATTGCCCAATCAAAAAAAAGAGAGAAAAGAGAGAAAGGCCAAAAAGAAAAAAAAAGAAAGGCCCAAAAAAAGAGAAAATAAAAAGGGCAATGCTACTATCTCTTTTTCCACACTTGTGCTTCAAAGTAGCACCTTGTTCTTCATGTAGTGAGTCTCATATATTGTGCTTCAAAGTAGCACCATGATTTTCATATAGTGAGTCTCATAAGTTGTCTTGTTCATACTAGTGGGAATTTTTCATTATAGAACTTGGCTTGTATATTCCAACGATGGGCTTCCTCAAAATGCCCTAGGTCTTCATGAGCAAGCAAGTTGGATGCACACCCACTAGTTTTCTTTTGTTGAGCATTCTTAGCTCTAGTGCATCCGTTGCATGGCAATCCCTACTCCTTGCATTAACATCAATCGATGGGCATCTCCATAGCTCATTGATTAGCCTCGTTGATGTGAGACTTTCTCCTTTTTTGTCTTCTCCACACAATCCCCATCATCATATTCTATACCACCCATAGTGCTATTTCCATGGCTCGCGCTCATGTATTGCGTGAAGGTTGAAAAAGTTTGAGATTATTTGAGTATGAAACAATTGCTTGGCTTGTCATCGGGGGTATAGAAGTTGGGAACATCTTTGTGTGACGAAAATGAAGCATAGCCTAACTATATGATTTTGTAGGGATGAACTTCCCTTGGCCATGTTATTTTGAGATGACATAATTGTTTGATTAGTATGCTTGAAGTATTATCATTTTTATGTCAATATGAACTTTTGTCTTGAATTTTTCGGATCTGAATATTCATACCATGATTAAGAAGATTTACATTGAAATTATGCCAAATTATCACTCCGCATCAAAAATTCTCTTTTTATCATTTACCTACTCGAGGACGAGCAGGAATTAAGCTTGGGGATGCCTGATACGTCTCCAACGTATCTATAATTTTTGATTGCTCCATGCTACTTTATCTACTGTTTTGGACTATATTGGGCTTTATTTTCCACTTTTATATTATTTTTGGGACTAACCTATTAACCGGAGGCCCCAGCCCAGAATTGTTGTTTTTTGCCTATTTCTGTATTTCAAGGAAACAGAGTATCAAACGTAGTCCAAACGAAATGAAACCTTCGGGAACGTGATCTTCTCACCAAACGTGATCCAGGAGACTTGGACCCTACTCCAAGAAGTTTCCAGGGAGGTCACCAGGGTGGAGGGCGCCCCCCCCTAGGCGCGCCCCCCTGCCTCGTGGGCCCCTCGGAGCTCCACCGACATGCTCCTTCCTCCTATATATACCTACGTACCCCCATTAGACCAGAGACGGAGCCATAAACCTAATTCCACCGCCGCAACTTCCTGTATCCACGAGATCCCATCTTGGGGCCTGTTCCGGAGCTCCGCCGGAGAGGGCATCCATCACGGAGGGCTTCTACATCAACACCATAGCCCTTCTGATGAAGTGTGAGTAGTTTACTTCAGACCTTCGGGTCCATAGCTAGTAGCTAGATGGCTTCTTCTCTCTTTTTGGATCTCAATACAATGTTCTTCCCCTCTCTCGTGGAGATCTATTTGATGTAATCTTCTTTTTGCGATGTGTTTGTTGAGACCGATGAATTGTGGGTTTATGATCCAACTTATCTATGAATAATATTTGAATCTTCTCTGAATTCTTTTATGTATGATTGAGTTATCTTTGCAAGTCTCTTCGAATTATCCGTTTGGTTTGGCCAACTAGATTGGTAGTTCTTGCAATGGGAGAAGTGCTTAGCTTTGGGTTCAATCTTGCGGTGTCCTTACTCAGTGACAGAAAGAGTTGCAAGGCACGTATTGTATTGTTGCCATCGAGGATAACAAGATGGGGTATTTATCATATTGCATGAATTTATTCCTCTACATCATGTCATCTTGCTTAAGGTGTTACTCTGTTTTTAACTTAATACTCTAGATGCATGCTGGATAGCGGTCGATGAGTGGAGTAATAGTAGTAGATGCAGGCAGGAGTCGGTCTACTTGTCACAGACGTGATGCCTATATACATGATCATACCTAGATAACCTCATAACTATGCTCAATTCTATCAATTGCTCAACAGTAATTTGTTCACCCATCGTAGAATATCTATGCTCTTGAGAGAAGCCACTAGTGAAACCTATGGCCCCCGGGTCTATTCTCATCATATCAATCTCCATTACTTTATTTTACTTGTTTTGCTTTTACTTTTCACTTTGCATCTTTATACCAAAAATACCAAAAATATTATCTCTATCAGATCTCACTCTCGTAAGTGACCGTGAAGGGATTGACAACCCCTAAGCGTTGGTTGCGAGTTGCTACCGTTTTGTGCAGGTACGAGGGACTTGCGTGTGACCTCCTACTGGATTGATACCTTGGTTCTCAAAAACTGAGGGAAATACTTACGCTATTGTGTTGCATCACCCCCTCCTCTTCGGGGAAAACCAACGCTAGCTTGAGACGTAGCAGCCGTCTATGGGCAGCCGGCTATTCCTCCAGTCGGCCACCAGAAGGCGGCACTTCGTCTCGATGCCTTGAGGGGTGCAGCCAGCCCCGATGTCTTGGAAGGTCCAGGGACTCGGGCGGCCTACCCGTGGCCCATTACTCCGACAGTAGTCCCCGAAGCTGGTGAGGTGCCACGGCTGAGCAGCCGAGGTGCCTCAGTAGTTTCCTTCTCCGAGTGCTCGAGGTGGAGCTTCGTCCGACTTCTGCCGAGTCGCCTGGCGAGAGTCGGCCTCGTCCAGCCTGTCTTATCCAAAACTTTGAATGCGACGGCGGGAACCAGGCGGCGTGCTTGCTAAGCTTCCAATCCGCCACCCGTCGTAGGCATGCCACGTGGCGTCGAGCGTCCGGGCCGGTCTGCCAGCCCACGCGCATGATGGGACATGCCTGCGGGCGGGCCCACCACTACCGGGCCTCGGCACGCGAGCGGATCCGCTGCGGCCGAGGTGGGCGGTTGAGTTTTCCCACGGAGTTACTGCGCGCAGTAACTCGCGTGATAAACGTGGGGGCGTGAGGTCGTGGGCGCAGTAAATCCCATGATCGCCCACTCGGCTTCGCAGCCCGTAGGCCTATAAGTAGGGGGAGGAGAAGGAGCGGCGGAGCACGCGCGCCCCTCCACCCCATTCTTGCCTCCCTCTTCTTCTTTTCGCCGTAGCACCTCCAAGCCACGCCCGGGCGCTGCCGCTGCTCGTCTCCGATGAGCTCGTTTGTCAACCTCCCACCGCCCATGGCGCGCTCCGGAGCATGGGATGGCTCCAAAGTCCATGAAGACCACATTGACTTCCTCCGCTAGATGCGACTACTGCCCGGCAAAGACTACGTGAAGGTCCGCCTCGTGCCGGAGAGGGAGATCTCGCCGGCGCCGGAGGAGAGCGAGCGGGTCATCTTCCGCTCGCGCTGCCTGCGCGGCCTCGGCCTACCGGCGAGCGGCTTCTTTCGGTCCTTCCTCGAGTTCTACAATCTTTAGCCGCACCACCTCAGCCCGAACACGGTGGTGCTGTTGTCCGCCTTCGTCGCTCTGTGCGAAGGCTTCGTCGGCGTCCTCCCCACCATCGAGCTTTGGGGGGAGTTCTTCTTCACCAAGCTCGGCACCCTCGTCACGGGCGTGCCGGCTCAATGCGGCGCCTTCATTGCGGTGCGGAGGCCGGCGGCCGAAAATCTGTTTCCTCCCATCACGCTGATCAAGTCGATGAAGATGTGGCAGCGGTCGTACTTCTACATGAAGAGCATCTTCCTGAAGGGTGAATGGATCAACTTGCCGGCTTACGTGGCCGGCCCGCCGGCTGGGAGGAGGCCCAACTGGTCGTACCGGGCCAGGACATTGTCGCCTTCTGGGGCCGCCGCAATCGCGCGGCTCCGAGTGTTGACACAGTCGGAGGGCCTGACCGGGCCCGACTTGATGTCCGCCTTCGTGGCGCGCCGGGTGCTCCCACTCCAGGGCGGCCCTCACATGATCTGTCAAATGAGCGGGCATCGGGACCCAAGCCGGCTGTGCATCAAGGAGATGCCTCGCGCAGAGGTAGCTCACATGGTGAACTACCTTGCGAACTGCGAGCTCACGGAGGAGTGGCAGTTCGGCAAGGAGCCGTATTCATGCGCTGACCCCCCGCCTATGGTAAGTTATCTTTATTTTTCTCTATCTTTTTTTTGTTGCCGAGCTCTGCCTGTCCAACCTAACCAATCGGCCTTTGAACAGAGCCCCCTCCTCCAGCCGGCCGCTGGCGCTGCGGGGCCGGAGCGTCAATTCCTCCCCGACCGAGCAGAGAGCGACGTGGATGACCCCGACTTGGGGGCGGCAGCCTTGGAGGACGATCCCGAGGGAGGAGGCGGCGAAGCAGGCGACTTAGGGCTCGGAGCCGGCCTCGAGGACTTTCCCGACAACGATGCGGGGGAAGTCGCCCCACGCCACCAGCCGAGGTCCGACCAGCCGGGCGTGGGCTCGTTTGCCACGCCGGCAGCCCGAGGTGGCGCGCACAAGTGCAGGGCTGCGCCGAGCCTGTTCGGCAGTCGGCCGAAGAATCCCAGGGGCTCGGCCGCGGCGACTAAGTGGGATGAAGCGGCCGCGAAGGCCATCCGCTTTCGCAAGGCGGTGAAGGAGCCGCCGCTGGTTTTCGCGTAAGTACTGCCTTCATCTCGTACTTTCTCCTTCCTTGCTAATCTTGTCTGAGTTTCTTTGCTTTGTTTCCCTTGATCTAGGGCTCTGCTCTCTCTTGAGAAGTCGTCCGCCGCCTCCATCGTGGGGTCGGCAGAGATTTCCTCTACCACTCGGCAGATCGATCTAGCCGCCGACCTCCGGGAGGCGATGGAGCGGAACACGCGGGAAGTGCGCGAGGAGCAGGAAGCCGCCCACCAGGAGAAGGCGGAAGCAGAGAAGGCGGAGGTTGCTGCCCTGAAGAAACTGGCGGAGGCCGAGGCAGCCGATGCGGCGAAGAAACATGTCGAGGAGGCCGCGGCCGCCAGTCGGCGATATTCGTCGCCCCCCTGAGCTCCGCGCCTCCACCGCCGGAGTTCGTGGCACAGACTGGGAAGCCGGCGGTGAGCACCCTATCATGGAGAGGGACAGCGGCGACGTCGCCATGCCGGACGTAATCGTGCCTCCACCGGCACCATCCAGGAACGCGCAAGGCGTGTAGCCGGTGGGCCCGCCGGTGCTGCCAGCCGAAAACGAGGTGGTGACGGGCCCGACTCCTGAGGTCCGCACACCAACGCGCCGCCGGCTTGCAAAGGCGGCTTCGGCGCCACGCCCGCTGGAGACCGGCGCCGCAAGCTCCTCGATCCCGGACACCGAGGCGACCAGCGCCGCGCCCACTAGGTGGGTGCGAGGAGGCTGGACGGGCCGTCTGAACAAGGCGATCCTGGACGTTCAAGCCAAACTCCGCGCCGAGGCCGACGCTATCAAGCACTGCAACAAGGCGTTCCTGGAATCGCGAGAGGCCATCCGGGTACGCCTCTTGCTTCTTCGCTTTTAACTCTTGTATTGCTTCGTCGGGCCGCGTCAGCGCACCCACTAGGTGTAGTCCCCGAGTTTCGGGCCGGCTGCTGAGCAGGCAGCTCGGAACTTTAATTAGCAGGCTCTGAGTGCGAATATCCTTGCTGCAGGATTATCATAACCTCCGTGCGGCCACCTTCAACTCCAAAGTCTAGGAGTTGGATCAACGTGTTGTCGAATTGTCAGAGAGCCAGAGTAAGTCTTCTTCTTTCTCTGCGGGGGCGCGCTGGCGCACCCGCGGGCTGTAGTCCTTGAGATTCGGGCCGACTGCTGAGCAGTCGGGCCGGATCTCCCCGGTAACTGTTCTTCTTTTCTGTTGATTCTGACGACTCCTTTCTCCGCGGGGGCGCGCTGGCACACCCGCGGGCTGTAGTCCCCGAGATTCGGGGCGACCGCTGAGCAGTCGGGCCGGATCTCCCTGGCGACTATACTTCTTCTCTATTGGCAACTGACACCTTTCCCTTCTTCTTTTCTCTGCAGAGGCCAATGTCGTCTTGCAGCAGCAGCTGGGCGAAGCCAACACCGCGTTGCGCACTAAGGAGGTGGAGTGCGGCAAGCTGGCTGAAGAACGTGACCGGCTGGTTCCACAACTAGCGGGGTAGGCGGAGCTTCTCAAGAAGGCCCAGAAGGAGGCGGAGGACAAGGAGACCAGCCTCCTTGCTGAGTTCGCGATCGAACGCTCCGCCCGGACCGACAAGGAGGCGATGTTGACCTCCGGCTTTCACGAGATTGAAGACATAGTTGATGGTGAGCTTCCCTCTTTTTCCTTCTTTGAGATGTCGGCTGCTGGTCGAGCCGGCCTCTCGTCTCTAACTTTGGCTCTTTGCTTTCTGTTTTGGCAGACTTCTTCCCTGGTCATGTTGACGTCGCCAATCAGGCCATTAAAGTTGATCGCGAAGGACGGAGGGCGGAAGGCACACAGATCGCTGCCGACACCCCCCGAACCCTTAGCGAGCAGCTCGTGAGCATCGAGGCCCGTCTTCGGCCAGCTCACCGGATGCTGCGCCGTCTTCAGCGTGTCGGAGCCTAGGCGGTCGCTGCTCTGTGGCCGGACATGCCGGCACCGCGTACTCCCAGTCGGACTGCCAACTGGCTGGAGGTGGCGGTTGGCCGTCTTGAGGCCTAGAAGGGTTCCTCGACCCGAGCTGGAGCGCGCCGAGCCTTGGAGTTTGTCAAGGCGTGGTACCCTGGTCTAAATCTAGCCCAGTTGACCATGTTTCAGCAGGAGGCCCAGGAGGAGCTGGTGGCCGTGGAAGATGACCTTGTCAAGCATGCGGTGGCAATCGCCGAGTACACCAACACCAGCGTCTTCATCCCAGAGCGGGCCGAGAACGGTGCCGAGGCGCCGCCAGAATGGTCCGGGCTAAACCCGGAGGATGGCGAGGACTCGGCCGAGGTGATCGATTCCAACGGCGAGGAAGAAGACAGGGAGGAGGAGGAAGGCGAAGAGGAGGCGCCAGAGGTCGGAGCGGACGGCCAACCTCAGCTCGACCGCGCCTCCAGCAACGAGCCACGCCCGAGCGAGCCGGCTGCCACTGGAGGTGACCAAGCGGAGACTGACCAGCCGGCCGCTCAACCAACCGGCGCCACCGACTCCTCCGATCCACTGAACACGTCTGCCGCTCCCTAGGCCGCCAGTTTATCTTTGGCTTTACCTGCTTATCAGTCTCGACGAACTTGTTAATTTTGCACAATTCCACCCGCGGGGTGTATCTCAAACTTCCGTTGAATGTCGGCCAAGGGCCTTTTGCTATGTAAATATTTTTCCGATTTTTATCTTTTCTTGCTTGCTGCTCTTTGGCTTTTTTCCTTTGCCGCCTTCCCTTGGTTGCCGTCTTGCCAGACGAACAGCCGCTCTGCGAACTGTGGCTGGGTCAAGTACTTATCTACTTCCGAGGAGGCAAGTACTTAGCCGTTTTAGAGTTCCATAGCAAGTTAAGTAGAAGCCGGTCGGTCGGCTGCTCAACAGCCGATCATAGAGGTGGGAAGCCGGTTTGAACTATGCACATGCTTTGGGTCCTTAGCCATTTTTCATGTGGGCACCCTTTCTGCCTTCTCCTGTCCACCAGGCAGTCGCTCTGCGAGCTGCGGCTTCTGGCAGGAGACGGCTTAAGTGCCAACACATTACTTGTCCGGCTGTAGGAAGCATTCCATAATACAAGGCGGCGAGTCCCCGGACCGACTAGTCGGACCCGGTGCCAAGCGGCATAAAGGAAATGACACATTCATAGGCATAATTCTTATCGTATAGATAAAGAGGGCAGTCCCCGAGCTCTTCTCGGGGGACCCGGAGTCTTCGTACTTTAATACAAAACGTAGCGTGGTACATACTGCATCAACTGTAAAATCTTCGGAGGAGATTTGCATTCCATGGCCGCTCTGTCTCCTTGTCGGAGTTGTCCCTCTTGCGCGCTCGAGGCTTCTGGGCGTCGATCAGGTAGTAGGAGTCGTTGCCCAACCCTTTGCTGATGATGAAGGGGCCTTCCCAAGGCGTTGAGCGCTTGTGTTGGCCGGCTGTTCGCTGGATCAGCCGGAGCACAAGGCCTCCCTCTTGAAAGGATCTCGGCTTGACCTTCCGGTTGTAGTATCGGCGTAGGCTCTGCTGGTAGATGCTGGACCGGTTGAGTGCCAACAACCGGCCCTTTTCCAGCAGATCGACGCCATCTTGTCATGCTTCTTCTGCCTCCTCTTCGGTGTACATGGTGACTCGAGGGGAGTCGAATTCTATGTCCGTCGGGATGACGGCTTCGACACCGTAGATGAGGAAGAAAGGCGTGAAGCCGATTGACTTGTTCGGAATTGTGCGCAGGCTCCAGAGGACGACCGTCAGCTCATCGAGCCAACAGCCAGCCAAGAGCTCCAGAGGCTCGACCAGTCGGGGCTTGATGCCGGACAAGATGAGGCCGCTTGCTCTACTTGGCCATTTGACTGCGGATGGGCAACAGACGCTAAGCCCAGTCGGATGCCCTGCGTAACGCAGAAACGGGCCAAGGCACCTTTGGCAAAGTTCGTGCCATTGTCGGTGATGATGTTGTCTGGTATGCCATACCGGATGGTGATGTCGGAGATGAAAGTCACAATAGTCGGACCATTCAGCTTCTTGATTGGTTTTGCTTCTATCCACTTGGTGAACTTGTCCACTGCAACAAGCAGATGCGTCATGCCACCTCGTGCAGTCTTGAATGGTCCCACCATGTCCAGGCCCCAGACAGCAAAGGGCCAGGCAATGGGGATAGTCTTGAGTGCAGAAGCCGGCTGATGAGGCTTGGAGCGGAACTTCTGGCACCCTTTGCATTTCTGGACCAAATCTTTGGCGTCTTCTAGAAAAAACCATGGCGGAAAGCTTTGGCAACAAGTGCTCTTGAAGCCGAGTGGTGACCGCACTCGCCTTGATGGATATCTTTGAGGATTGCTTGGCCTTGCTCCGGCTCCACGCAGCGCTGGTAGACAGCAGTGACACTGCGCCTTACAAGCTCTCTGTTGACTATGGTGTATGCTGCTGCCCAGCGTTGCACTTGCCGGGCTGAGATCTCATGAATCGGCAGCTCTTTGTTCACCAGGAAGTTGAGGATGGGCTTGGCCCATGAAGGCGCTGCGATCTCTTCGATCGCTAGGACTGCTACTTGCACGAGGGCGGTTGGGCCGGGAGGCGGAGGGTCGGAGTCAGCTGTCGCTTGCTGAGTCGATGAAGTCCCCGGGCCGACTGCTGCAGTCCCCGAGCCGGGTTCTGAAGTCCCCGGGCCGGGTGCGGTTGTTGCAGTCCCCGGGTCGCCTACCGAATTCCTCGTGCCAGCTGCTGGGGTCCTCAAGTCGGATCCGATTGCTTCAGGAGGAGCCGACACAAAGATGGAATCCGAATCTGGCAATGGCTTGACAGACGGCTTGAGGAGGCGTTGCAGGGCGACGCCGGTTGGTATTGCTTGCCGGGTGGAGCCGATTCGTGCCACGGCTTCTGCTTGCTCATTGTCATTTCTTGGCACATGGAGGAACTCGCACCCTTCAAAGTATCCGCTGAGTTGTTGTACGAGGAAGCGGTAGCTCGCCATGTTTGCATCCTTAGTGTCCCAGTCGCCTGACGACTGCTGGACCACCAAGTCGGAGTCACCATAGCACAGGATCCGGCGAATGCCGAGTTCCTTGGCAAGCCGGAGCCCGTGAATGAGTGCATTGTATTCAGCGACGTTATTGGAGGCGGCGAAATGGATTTGCAGCACATATCTGAGCTCGTCGCCTTTGGGAGAGGTAAGGACGATGTCGGCTCCCAAACCGGTGCGCATCTTGGAACCATCAAAATGCATTCGCCAATGGGTGGAGTCGGCGTTGGCGGCAAGTACTGGGTCTCGGCCCAGTCGACGAGGAAGTCGGCCAGTGCTTGTGACTTGATGGCGGTGTGAGGCTGGTAGTAGATGGTGTAGGGGGCCAAATCTATGGCCCATTTGGCCACTCGGCCTGAAGCATCTTAGCTTCCAATGATCTCTGCAAGCGGAGCCGTGCAGACCACAGTGATTGGGTGCTCTTGAAAATACGGCTTCAATTTCTTGGCGGCAAAGTGCACGCCGTAGCACATCTTCTGATAGTGTGGGTAGTTTTGCTTGGAGGCGGACAACGCTTCACTCAGGTAATATACTGGTCTCTGGACCGGTAGTGCTTTGCCTTCCTCCTTGCGTTCCACCACTATGACTGTGCTGACCACCCGTCTGGTAGCAGCTCTGTAGAGGAGCATGGGCTCCTTAGGAGTTAGAGCCGCTAGGACTGGCGGAGTGGTCAACACCTTCTTGAGCTGGAGAAAAGCTTTATCCTCCTTGTCATTCCACTCGAAAAAAGTGGTCTTCTTCATGAGCTGGTACAGGGGAAGAGCCTTCTCGCCCAGCCGACTGATGAAGCGGCTGATGGATGCCAAGCAGCCGATAAATTTTTGCACGTCCAACAGTCGGGTGGGCACTTCCATCCTCTCGATGGCCTTGATTTTCACGGGATTGCATTCTATGTCGCGCTCTGAGACCAGGAAACCAAGAAGCTGGCCGGCTGGTACTCCAAAGACGCATTTCTCCGGGTTGAGCTTGATTTGAAGTCGGCGGAAGTTCTCAAAGGTCTCCTTGAGGTCCTCTAGCAGCGTTCCATGCTTCTCCGTCTTCACCACAACATCGTCCACATAAACATGGGCGTTTCTGCCGAGTTGCTTGAAGAGGCACTTCTGCATGCAACGTTGAAATGTGGCGCCAGCATTCCTCAAGCCGAACGTCATGGCCAAGTAGCAGAAGGCTCCAAACGGTGTGATGAAGGCAGTCTTCAGCCTGTCGGCCGGGTTTAGCTTGATCTGGTGATACCCTGAGTATGCGTCCAAAAAACTCAACAGCTCACATCCGGCTGTGGATTCTATCACTTGGTCAATTCTCGGTAGAGCAAACGGGTCTTTGGGGCAGGCTTTGTTGAGGCTGGTATAATCAATACACATGCGCCACTGCTTGTTTTTCTTCAGCATAAGGACTGGGTTGGCCAGCCACTCTGGAAAGAACACTTCCATGATGAAGCCGGCTGCCAGTAGTGGGGCTATCTCTTCTCCAACGACTCTTCTCTTCTCTTCTGACAGGCGGCGCAAGGGCTGCCTGAATGGCTTGGCATCAGACCGGACATGTAATTTGTGCTCGGCGAAATCCGTCGGAACACCCGGCATGTCTTTGGGGGACCATGCAAAGATGTCCCGATTCTCTCGGAGGAAATCGACGAACTCGCCTTCCTATTTGTTGTCAAGGTTCGCACCTATGACTGCGTACCTCTCCGGGTGCTCCGGGTCCAAGGGTATCTTCTTTGTCTCTTTCGCCGGCTTGAACGAGCCCTCGGCTTCCGACTCCTTGGGGTCGGGTGACATTTCCGGCTGCTTGCCCGCCATTGCCACAACTCGGTCAAGGAGCCGCTTCTCAGCCGCGATCACGAGGGACTCGGCTAACCGGCTGCTCTCTGCCGCGCAGGCGGACGACTTCTTGTAGTCTCCTGCTACAGTCAGGATTCCCTTGTAGCTCGGCATCTTCATCTTGAGGTAGGCATAGTGGGGGGATCGCCATGAACTTGGCCAGAGCAGGCCGGCCGAGCAGTGCATGATAGGGGCTCTCAAGGTCCACCACCTCAAACCAGACTGGCTCTCGGCGGAAATGATTTTTGTCCCCGAAGAGGACATCTATCTGAGTCTTGCCGATTGGTGAGCAGGAAAGGCCAAGAACTATGCCGTGGAAAACAGTCCGGCTGGGCTGAAGATGTCTCTGCTTGATCCCCAGCTTCTCCATGGTATCCTTGTATAGGATGTTGATGCTGCTGCCGCCATCTATCAGGACTCAGGAGAAGCGAGCAGCTCGCCTCTCTGTGGCAAATGTGGCGTCCAACACCAAGGCATAGGAGCCGGGATTGGGCATCACCTCCGGGTGGTCAGCTCTGCTCCAGCTGATAGGCTTCTCTGACCAATGCATGAATTCCGGGGTCTCTGATGCTACCGCGTTCACTTCTTGTTGCTGTTGCCGCCTGTTGTGTCTGTCGTCGGCCACGCTGGTGAACATGACGTAGGCTCCGTGCTCCTCGAGGTATTCATCTTGTATGGCACCGACTGGCCACGCCGCCGGCTGCTGAGGAGGGGGAGGAGGCGGCTGCCCAGCAGGCGGAGGAGGCAGAAGGCCGTCACCCTTGGCGATCCTGGTGAGCCAGTTGCACTTCCGAGTGGTGTGGTTGGATGGCTTCGCACCACTGTGAAACTTGCAGGGTGCATCAAGAGTCTGCTCATATGAGAAAGCAGGCAGCCAATTGGGCTTGCCGCCCTTCTGGCGCTTGGATGGAGGCTGCCCTTCTGGTTGCTGGTCTTCGACTGTCGCCACCTGCCGGCTTTTAGAAGCCGGTTGCGTGGCCATGCGTTTGTTGTCGTTGGGTTGCTGACGCCGACCGGTGTCACCAGCCGAGGCCCGAGGAGCTGGAGGAGCCACTTTGCCAGATGCATCAACTTGGATTTCCGCCTTCATGGAGGAGTCGGTCGTGGCGTATTTATCTGCTATGATCAGCAACTCGTCAAGGGTCGCTGGCTCGTCATAGAGAAGCATGTGCTTGAGAAGGGTGCCCTCTCGGCACCCGGCGGTGAAGTACTCGATGGCCTGCACCTCGTGCACGCCTTCGCAAGAGTTGCAGAGCTCGGCCCAGCGCGTGAAGTAGTCACGCGTCGACTCGCTGGGGCCTTGGACGCACAAGGAGAGCTGACGAGGCTTGGGCGGCTGCTTGTACGTGCTGGTGAAGTTGCGGATGAAAGCTTCGGTGAAGTCGATCCAACCGTTGATGCTGTGGGGCTTCAGGCTGTTCAGCCACGTCCGGGCCGTGCCCTGGAGCATGAGCGGAACGTACTTCACGGCAACGCGCTTGTTGCCGTTTGCGATGTTGACAGCTGTGGAATAGTCGACTAGCCAGTCCTCCGGCTTTACGGAGCCAGTGTATTTGGGCGTATCTCTCGGGAGCGTGAACCCTTTGGGGAAGGGCTCATCTCGAATGCGGGGGCCAAAACAAGGCGGACCCAGCTCATCTTCTTCCTCTAGCGCCAGGGATCGGTTGAGACGATCGATCCGGTGGCGGGCGTCGTTCTCTCCGACTCCTTCTCGGCGGCCACGGCGGCCGCCGAGTGTCGGGTGATCAACAG
Organism: Aegilops umbellulata; assembly: GCA_032464435.1. Classification (NCBI taxonomy): domain Eukaryota; kingdom Viridiplantae; phylum Streptophyta; class Magnoliopsida; order Poales; family Poaceae; genus Aegilops; species Aegilops umbellulata. Next base: position 386,976,295 of record CP136057.1, on the reverse strand, counting down.
GCGGCGGGGAGACGCGCCTCTCCCTGCGGGGGGAGGAGACGGACAGTCATCCCGTCGTTCCACTACTCTTGGGCGGCCATCTTGGTCGCGCTCGATAGTGATGCGGGTCCGGCTGAGGCTGGCAGCCGGTTCCTTTTCTCTTCTTCCATGGATGCGGCCAGTCGACGTCCGGGATGTCGTGCCTTGGTCTCGGCAGGGAGGCGGATCGTCATTTTGCCGGTTGGGCGCCTCAGTGTGGCAGCCGGCCTCGTGTTGCTCAGCAGCCGCGTCGAGGAGTCGCTGGACGCGCTCCGCCATCTGGCGATGCTCTTCGCCCTCGAACTTGTCCAGCTCTTCTGCTGCCGCCTGGGCAGCTCGTATGTTCTCCGCGGGCGTGGCGTATACGGGGCGATCTCCCCCGAACAGGCTGGCGATGGCCACGCCGCGTTGCTGGACCGTGCCGACGCGGCTAGGCCCACCGAGAACCGGCGTGCCACCCACAGCGCGGTCCATCTCGCGCTGGTAGGCCTCCGATAGGTGTCTCATGTTGGCCAGCTTCTTGGCGCTCTCGACGAGCTGGGCACGGCGTGCTTCCAGCATCTCGGCGTCAGCGTCTTCTGGAATGGGCGTCGTCAGGTCTTGCAGTGCCGCATCGAGCGGGTCATGAGCACCTCCGCCAGAGTGCTCGCTGTGGACGATGACAAGCACCTCCATGACGGTGCTTCCGCCGCTCTCCGCGCGAGGAAAAGGCTCATCGAGGACCACCACGTTGGTGGGGAATGCGTCAAGGGACGCAGTGTCGGAGTCGACAAGCATCGGGTCGGTGGAGCCAACAGACTCCAAGTGTTGGGGAACATTGCAGAAAATAAAAATTTTCCTACGGTTTCACCAAGATCCATATATGAGTTCATCTAGCAACGAGTGATCGGGTGCATCTACATACCTTTGTAGATCGCGAGCGGAAGCATTCAAGAGAACGGGGATGAGGGAGTCGTACTCGTCGTGATCCAAATCACCGGAGATCCTAGCGCCGAACGGACGGCACCTCCGCGTTCAACACACGTACGGTCAGCGTGACGTCTCCTCCTTCTTGATCCAGCAAGGGGGAAGGAGAGGTTGATGAAGATCCAGCAGCACGACGGCGTGGTGGTGGATGCAGCAGTCACCGCAGCAGGGCTTCGCCGAGCTTCTGCGAGAGGGAGAGGTGTAGCAGGGGAGAGGGAGGCGCCAAGTCTTCAGGGTGTGGCTGCCCCTCCCTCCCCCCTTTATATAGGCCCCCTGGGGGGTGCCGGCCCTGGAGATCAGATCTCCCAAGGGGGGCGGCGGTCAGGGGGGTGGAGTACCCCCCAAGGCAAGTGGAGGCGCCCCCACCCTAGGGTTTCCAACCCTAGGCGCAAGGGGTGGGCCAAGGGGGGCGCACCAGCCCACTATGGGCTGGTTCCCCTCCCCACTTCAGCCCATGGGGCCCTTCGGGATGGGTGGCCCCACCCGGTGGACCCCCGGGACCCATCCGGTGGTCCCTGTACAATACCGGTGACCCCGAATTCTCCCGATGGACGAAACTGCACTACGTATATATAATTCTTTACCTCCGGACCATTCCGGAACTCCTCGTGACGTCCGGGATCTCATCCGGGACTCCTAACAACTTTTGGATTACTGCATACTTATCTCTATACAACCCTAGCGTCACCGAACCTTAAGTGTGTAGACCCTACGGGTTCGGGAGACACGTAGACATATCCGAGACAGCTCTCCGGCCAGTAACCAACGGCGGGATCTGGATACCCGTGTTGGCTCCCACATGCTCCTTGATGATCTCATCGGATGAACCACGATGTCGAGGATTCAAGCAACCCCGTATACAATTCCCTTTGTCAATCGGTATTTTACTTGCTCGAGATTCGATCGTCGGTATCCCAATACCTCATTCAATCTCGTTGCCGGCAAGTCACTTTACTCATACCGTAATGCATGATCCCATGATCAAACACTTTGATCACATTGAGCTCATTATGATGATGCATTACCGAGTGGGCCCAGTGATACCTCTCCATCATACGGAGTGACAAATCCCAGTCTCGATCCGTGTCAACCCAACAGATACTTTCGGAGATACCCATAGTATACCTTTATAGTCACCCAGTTACTTGTGACGTTTGGCACACCCAAAGCACTCCTATGGTATCCGGGAGTCACACGATCTCATGGTCTAAGGAAAAGATACTTGACATTGGAAAAGCTCTAGCAAACAAACTATACGATCTTGTGCTATGCTTAGGATTGGGTCTTGTCCATCACATCATTCTCCTAATGATGTGATCTCGTTATCAATGACATCCAATGTCCATAGTCAGGAAACCATGACTATCTGTTGATCAACGAGCTAGTCAACTAGAGGCTTACTAGGGACATGTTGGTGTCTATGTATTCACACATGTATTACGATTTCCGGATAACACAATTATAGCATGAATAAAAGAAAATTATCATGAACAAGGAAATATAATAATAATCCTTTTATTATTGCCTCTAGGGCATATTTCCAACATTCTCCCACTTGCACTAGAGTCAATAATCTAGTTACATTGTGATGAATCGAACAACCATAGAGTTCTGCGACATTCAGATCCGTATGCACTTTGCAAATTTCTATGTCTCCATCTTGAACATTTTCACGAATGGAGTTGAAGTGACGCTTGATGTGCCTGGTCTTCTTGTGAAACCTGGGCTCCTTGGCAAGTGCAATAGCTCCAATGTTGTCACAAAAGAGTTTGATCGGCCCCGATGCATTGGGTATGACTCCTAGGTCGGTGATGAACTCCTTCACCCAAATTGCTTCATGTGTTGCCTCCGAGGCTGCCATGTACTCTGCTTCACATGTAGATCCCGCCACAACGCTCTGCTTGCAGCTGCACCAGCTTACTGCTCCACCATTCAACATATACACGTATCCGGTTTGTGACTTAGAGTCATCCAGATTTGTGTCGAAGCTAGCGTCGACGTAACCCTTTACGACGAGCTCTTCGTCACCTCCATAAACGAGAAACATGTCCTTAGTCCTTTTCAGGTACTTCAGGATATTCTTTACCGCTGTCCAGTGTTCCTTGCCGGGATTACTTTGGTACCTTCCTACCAAACTTACGGCAAGGTTTACATCAGGTCTGGTACACAACATGGCATACATAATAGACCCTATGGCTGAGGCATAGGGGATGACACTCATCTCTTCTATATCTTCTGCCGTGGTCGGACATTGAGCTGAGCTCAATTTCACACCTTGCAACACAGGCAAGAACCCCTTCTTAGACTGATCCATATTGAACTTCTTCAATATCTTATCAAGGTATGTGCTTTGTGAAAGACCTATGAGGCGTCTTGATCTATCTCTATAGATCTTGATGCCTAATATATAAGCAGCTTCTCCAAGGTCCTTCATTGAAAAACTCTTATTCAAGTAGGCCTTAATGTTGTCCAAAAGTTCTATATCATTTCCCATCAAAAGTATGTCATCTACATATAGTATGAGAAATGCTACAGAGCTCCCACTCACTTTCTTGTAAACGCAGGCTTCTCCATAAGTCTGCATAAACCCAAACGTTTTGATCATCTCATCAAAGCGAATGTTTCAACTCCGAGATGCTTGCACCAGCCCATAAATGGATCGCTGGAGCTTGCATACCTTGTTAGCATTCTTAGGGTCGACAAAACCTTCCGGCTGCATCATATACAGTTCTTCCTTAAGATAACCGTTAACGAATGCCGTTTTGACGTCCATTTGCCATATCTCATAATCATAGTATGCGGCAATTGCTAACATGATTCGGACGGACTTAAGCTTCGCTACGGGAGAGAAAGTCTCATCGTAGTCAACCCCTTGAACTTGCCGATAACCCTTAGCGACAAGTCGAGCTTTATAGATGGTAACATTACCATCCGCGTCCGTCTTCTTCTTAAAGATCCATTTGTTTTCTATCGCTCGCCGATCATTGGGCAAGTCTGTCAAAGTCCATACTTTGTTTTCATACATGGATCCTATCTCGAATTGCATGGCTTCAAGCCATTTGTTGGAATCTGGGCCCGCCATCGCTTCTTCATAGTTCGAAGGTTCACCGTTGTCTAACAACATGATTTCCAGGACAGGGTTGCCATACCACTCTGGTGTGGAACGTGTCCTTGTGGACCTACGAAGTTCAGTAGCAATTTGATTCGAAGTACCTTGATCATCATCATTAATTTCCTCTTCAGTGGATGTAGGCACCACAGGAACATTTTCCTGAGCTGCACTACTTTCCGGTTCAAGAGGTAGTACTTCATCGAGTTCTACTTTCCTCCCACTTACTTCTTTCGAGAGAAACTCTTTTTCAAGAAAGGATCTGTTCTTGGCAACAAAGATCTTGCCTTCGGATCTAAGGTAGAAGGTATACCCAACGGTTTCCTTAGGGTATCCTATGAAGACGCATTTTTTCGACTTGGGTTCGAGCTTTTCAGGTTGAAGTTTCTTGACATAAGCATCGCATCCCCAAACTTTTACAAACGACAGCTTAGGTTTCTTCCCAAACCATAATTCATACGGTGTCGTCTCAACGGATTTAGACGGTGCCCTATTTAAAGTGAATGTAGCTGTCTCTAGAGCGTATCCCCAAAATGATAGCGGTAAATCAGTAAGAGACATCATAGATCGCACCATATCCAATAGAGTGCGATTACGATGTTTGGACACACCGTTACGTTGAGGTGTTCCAGGCGGCGTGAGTTGTGAAAGGATTCCACATTTCCTTAAGTGTGTTCCAAATTTGTGACTTAAATATTCTCCTCCACGATCTGATCGTAAGAACTTGATTTTTCTGTCACGTTGGTTCTCAACCTCACTCTGAAATTCCTTGAACTTTTCAAAGGTCTCAGACTTGTGTTTCATTAAGTAGACATACCCATATCTACTCAAGTCATCAGTGAGAGTGAGAACACAACGATATCCTCCGCGAGCCTCAATGCTCATTGGACCGCACACATCAGTATGTATGATTTCCAATAAGTTGGTTGCTCGCTCCATTGTTCCGGAGAACGGAGTCTTGGTCATTTTGACCATGAGGCATGGTTCGCATGTGTCAAATGATTCATAATCGAGAGACTCTAAAAGTCCATCAGCATGGAGCTTCTTCATGCGCTTGACACCAATGTGACCAAGGCAGCAGTGCCACAAGTATGTGGGACTATCGTTATCAACTTTACATCTTTTGGTATTCACACTATGAATATGTGTAACATCACGTTCGAGATTCATTAAGAATAAACCATTGACCATCGGAGCATGACCATAAAACATATCTCTCATATAAATAGAACAACCATTATTCTCAGATTTAAATGAGTAGCCATCTCGTATTAAACGAGATCCTGATACAATGTTCATGCTCAAACTTGGCACTAAATAACAATTATTGAGGTTTAAAACTAATCCCGTAGGTAAATGTAGAGGTAGCGTGCCGACGGCGATCACATCGACCTTGGAACCATTCCCGACGCGCATCGTCACCTCGTCCTTCGCCAGTCTTCGCTTATTCCGCAGCTCCTGCTTTGAGTTACAAATATGAGCAATGGCACCGGTATCAAATACCCAGGAGCTACTATGAGCACTGGTAAGGTACACATCAATTACATGTATATCACATATACCTTTAGTGTTGCCGGCCTTCTTGTCCGCTAAGTATTTGGGTCAGTTCCGCTTCCAGTGACCCTTCCCTTTGCAATAAAAGCACTCAGTCTCAGGCTTGGGTCCATTCTTTGACTTCTTCCCGGCAACTGGCTTACCGGGCGCGGCAACTTCCTTGCCGTCCTTCTTGAGTTCTTCTTACCCTTGCCTTTCTTGAACGTGGTGGTTTTATTGACCATCAACACTTGATGTCCCTTTTTGATTTCTACCTCCGCTGATTTCAGCATTGAAAATACTTCGGGAATGGTCTTTTCCATCCCCTGCATATTGTAGTTCATCACAAAGCTCTTGTAGCTAGGTGGGAGCGACTGAAGGATTCTGTCAATGACCGCCTCGTCCGGGAGGTTAATGTCTAGCTGGGACAAGCGGTTGTGCAACCCAGACATTTTGAGTACGTGCTCACTGACAGAACTATTTTCCTCCATCTTACAATTGTAGAACTTGTCGGAGACTTCATATTTCTCGACCCGGGCATGAGCTTGGAAAACCATTTTCAGCTCTTCGAACATCTCATATGCTCCGTGTTGCTCAAAACGCTTTTGGTGCCCCGGTTCTAAGCTGTAAAGCATGCCGCACTAAACGAGGGAGTAATCATCAGCACGCTGCTGCCAAGCGTTCATAACGTCTTGGTTCTCTGGGATGGGTGCTTCACCTAGCGGTGCTTCTAGGACATATTGTTTCCTGGCAGCTATGAGGATGATCCTCAGGTTCCGGACCCAGTCCGTATAGTTGCTGCCATCATCTTTCAGCTTGGTTTTCTCTAGGAACGCGTTGAAGTTGAGGTTTACATTAGCGTGGGCCATTTGATCTACAAGACATATTTGCAAAGTTCACTTTGACTAAGTTCATGATAATTAAGTTCATCTAATCAAATTATATAATGAACTCCCACTCAGATTAGACATCCCTCTAGTCATCTAAGTGAAACATGATCCGACTCGACTAGGCCGTGTCCGATCATCACGTGAGACGGACTAGTCATCATCGGTGAACATCTACATGTTGATCATATCTTTCATACGACTCATGTTCGACCTTTCGGTCTCTTGTGCTCCGAGGCCATGTCTGTACATGCTAGGCTCGTCAAGTTAACCTAAGTGTTTGCATGTGTAAATCTGTCTTACACCCGTTGTATGTGAACGTTGGAATCTATCACACCCGATCATCACATGGTGCTTCGAAACAACGAACTGTCACAACGGCGCACAGTTAGGGGGAACACTTTCTTGAAATTATTATGAGGGATCATCTTATTTACTACCGTCGTTCTAAGTAAACAAGATGCAAAAACATGATAAATATCACATGCAATCAAATAATAGTGACATGATATGGCCAATATCATATAGCTCCTTTGATCTCCATCTTGGGGCTCCATGATCATCTTGTCACCGGCATGACACCATGATCTCCATCATCATGATCTCCATCATCGTGTCTCCATGAAGTTGCTCGCCAACTATTACTTCTACTACTATGGCTAACACGTTTAGCAATAAAGTAAAGTAATTTACATGGCGTTTCTCAATGACACGCAGGTCATACAAAAAATAAAGACAACTCCTATGGCTCCTGCCGGTTGTCATACTCATCGACATGCAAGTCGTGATTCCTATTACAAGAACATGATCTCATACATCACATATATCATTCATCATTCATCACAACTTTGGCCATATCACATCACAAAACACTTGCTGCAAAAACAAGTTAGACGTCCTCTAATTGTTGTTGCAAGTTTTACGTGGCTGCAATAGGGTTCTAGCAAGAACGTTTTCTTACCTACGTAAAAGCCACAACGTGATTTGTCAACTTCTATTTACCCTTCATAAGGACCCTTTTCGTCGAATCCGCTCCAACTAAAGTGGGAGAGACAGACACCCGCCAGCCACCTTATGCAACTAGTGCATGTCAGTCGGTGGAACCGGTCTTACGTAAGCGTACGTGTAAGGTTGGTCCCGGCCGCTTCATCCCACAATACTGCTGAAGCAAAATAAGACTAGTAGCGGCAAGAAAGTTGACAACATCTACGCCCACAACAAATTATGTACTACTCGTGCAAAGAGAACTACGCATAGACCTAGCTCATGATGCCACTGTTGGGGAACGTTGCAGAAAATAAAAATTTTCTTATGGTTTCACCAAGATCCATCTATGAGTTCATCTAGCAATGAGTGATCGGGTGCATCTACATACCTTTGTAGATCGCGAGCGGAAGCGTTCAAGAGAACGGGGATGAGGGAGTCGTACTCGTCGTGATCCAAATCACCGGAGATCCTAGCGCCGAACGGACGGCGCCTCCGCGTTCAACACACGAAAGGTCAGCGTGACGTCTCCTCCTTCTTAATCCAGCAAGGGGGAAGGAGAGGTTGATGAAGATCCAGCAGCACGACGGCGTGGTGGTGGATGCAGCAGTCACCGCAGCAGGGCTTCGCCGAGCTTCTGCGAGAGGGAGAGGTGTAGCAGGGGAGAGGGAGGCGCCAAGGCTTCAGGGTGTCGCTGCCCCTCCCTCCCCCTCCCCTTTATATAGGCCCCCTGGGGGGCGGCCCTGGAGATCAGATCTCCCAAGGGGGGCGGCCGCCAGGGGGGTGGAGTACCCCCCAAGGCAAGTGGAGGCGCCCCACACCCTAGGGTTTCCAACCCTAGGCGCAGGGGGTGGGCCAAGGGGGCGCACCAGCCCACTATGGGCTGGTTCCCCTCCCCACTTCAGCCCATGGGGCCCTCTGGGGTGGGTGGCCCCACCAGGTGGACCCCCGGGACCCATCCGGTGGTCCCGGTACAATACCGGTGACCCCGAATTCTCCCGATGGCCGAAACTGCACTTCATATATATAATTCTTTACCTCTGGACCATTCCGGAACTCCTCGTGACGTCCGGGATCTCATTCGGGACTCCGAACAACTTTCGGATTACTGCATACTTATCTCTATACAACCCTAGCGTCACCGAACCTTAAGTGTGTAGACCCTACGGGTTCGGGAGACATGTAGACATGTCCGAGATAGCTCTCCGGCCAATAACCAACAGCGGGATCTGGATACCCATGTTGGCTCCCACATGCTCCTCGATGATCTCATCGAATGAACCACGATGTCGAGGATTCAAGCAACCCCGTATACAATTCCCTTTGTCAATCGGTATTTTACTTGCCCGAGATTCGATCGTCGGTATCCCAATACCTCGTTCAATCTCGTTGCCGGCAAGTCACTTTACTCGTACCGTAATGCATGATCCCGTGATCAAACACTTTGATCACATTGAGCTCATTATGATGATGCATTACCGAGTGGGCCCAGTGATACCTCTCCGTCATACGGAGTGACAAATCCCAGTCTCGATCCGTGTCAACCCAACAGATACTTTCGGAGATACCCGTAGTATACCTTTATAGTCACCCAGTTATGTTGTGACGTTTGGCACACCCAAAGCACTCCTACGGTATCCGGGAGTCACACGATCTCATGGTCTAAGAAAAAGATACTTGACATTGGAAAAGCTCTAGCAAACAAACTATACGATCTTGTGCTATGCTTAGGATTGTGTCTTGTCCATCACATCATTCTCCTAATGATGTGGTCTCGTTATCAATGACATCCAGTGTCCATAGTCAGGAAACCATGACTATCTGTTGATCAACGAGCTAGTCAACTAGAGGCTTACTAGGGACATGTTGGTGTCTATGTATTCACACATGTATTACGATTTCCGGATAACACAATTATAGCATGAATAAAAGACAATTATCATGAACAAGGAAATATAATAATAATCCTTTTATTATTGCCTCTAGGGCATATTTCCAACACCAAGTCTACAGCAGGCTCGCTGGTAACGTGGAGCTGGTCGAGGAGGCTCGCGAGGCGGCTCTCAGGGCCATCGGTGCCCGCATTAGACGCGGGCTCGTCGGAAAGGCGAACCTCGCCAACAAGATCGGCGAGGCAGCTCGCCGCGCAGGCGACCTCCGCGCCATGCAGCGCGTCGGCGCAGACTCCGTCTGGCGTGCTGGGCTGGCTGCGCTCGCCAGGAAGGAACAGGGCTCCCGTCCAGAACAGGTCTCCGGACGACAATGCATCTTGCCCCACGGTGGGCGCAAAATGTTGGGGGTTGGGTGCGACATATGCCAAAGGATGGCTTATCATGGTGGGAGCGAGTAGAACGTCGTCGGTGCCTGGAAGCGGGATGAGGCGTAGACACGAACGTCGGCGCACTTTACCCAGGTTCGGGGCTCTCCTAGGAGATAACACCCCTAGTCCTGCTCTGCGGGGTCTCCGCATGGTCACTAAGGCACTAGTGAGTACAATGGTGCTCCTCGAGCTGTATGCTAGAGGTAGAAGAAGGCAAGGCTTGCTCTCCTCTCCCCTAGGTGCTGGTCTAATTCTAACAGGTTCCAACCCTTTGCATGGGTGCCCTGGGGGGTTTATATAGGCCTACCCCTAGGGGTATAATGGTAATCCAGCCGGATGTAGGTCCCGGCTGTCAATCTCTCTCGTCGCCGGCTTCTCCGCCGGTTGCTGGGGCCCGCCGCTTGGTGGGCCCCGCCGACTGGTCTGGTACGGAGCCGACAGGCCGCTCCCGCCGCTTGCGGGTCTCGCCGGCTGTTGATCACTGTAGCCGTGATGCTAATGACGCAGGCTCGGTCGGGGGAGCGTGGCTATAGTCCCGCCGCCTGGCGGGCGATCACTGTAGCCACTCTGTGTCTTTGTCTGGTTGATGGCGTGTGGGGCCCCGAGGAAGGAACGAGCCGCCTGCTGGAGGCCGGCCTCCCTCGGGTCCAACTGGCCAGGCTTCCGCCGTCTTCCGGGCTCCCGCTGTCTGGTAGGGTCCGCCGTCTTCAGGCCGTACCGACAGGCGGTCGTGGGAACAGGGCTCCGCCTGACAGGGATGACGTCAGGCGCGGAGTGGCAACAGTGCCGCGCCGGGCGGGGATCTCCGCCTGTACGGAGCACTGTGGCCACGCCCGGCCCTGGATTTGGGAGGGATGGGCTACTCTGTAGCCATTCCCTGTCTTGTCTTTCTTGATGAGGGTGCAGACTTTGTGGGCGCCACGGGCCGACTGCTAGGGGTCGGCTTCTCTGGAAACTGCCCACTAGGAGTTGGTTTGTCTTGATGCCGGCCTCTGAAACTCGGCCGTCTATGGGCAGCCGGCTATTCCTCCAGCCGGCCACCAGAAGGCGGCACTTCGTCTCGATTCCTTGAGGGGCGCAACCAGCCCCGATGTCTTGGAAGGTCCAACGACTCGGGCCGGCCTACCCGTGGCCCATTACTCCGACAGGCAATTTGCATAGTAATCATGATGACAAGGCCACCATTAGGGGGGTTACTGTAGCATGGTTCTCGGGGTGTTATACATGGTCTAGTGGCCATCGGAGATGGGACTGACCGGCGGCGGCGGCGGCGGCGGCGGCGGCGGAAGGAGAAGATCTTTTCTTATCTGATTGCTCATTTGTGGTGGAGGCAATTCAGCATGATCTCTGGCCGCAAGCAGTTGTCAATGGATTTTGCCAAAATATCATTTAAACACTGTTTTTGAGAAGCCAATCAGGCAGGTAGCAGATGATCTAGCTAAGCATTCTTTTAGTGCTGATCTTCGGGTTTATGGGATGAAGTAATCCCTGACTTTGTTTTTCGTTTACTTGTAAACAACATGAGGAATAAAGTATATTTGCGGTAATAAAAAAAAACAAGGCGTTCCTTAAAAAAAAGGGCAACAAGACGTGCATAGCGTGCGAATTTCCTTTTGCATTTCTCTACGCGGGCGTACCTAAGCATGTCGCGGAGCCACTAAAGTAGGCCACATGGGGTGCCCATGCTCCCACCCAAATCATGAAGCTTAATTAACCAACTCACGCCCGGCACTGCTTTCCCCATACATGCATGTCATCAGGCACGCATGAGGGAAAGGGAGCCCATCCTTTTCTGCCCGAGAACCATGATTAGAGGGCATCCTTGCTTTGGTCGCTTTCCATTAGTAGGATTGGGATCCTGCTTCGCGAATAGCAACGCAGATCAGAGTGCAGCCCGAGCAGGGCCATGTCCCATCTAAACTCCGGTTAACCAGATAATTAATGATAATCAAATGGACCTCGGATCCGCCCCCATCCTGTACGGAATATAATTCGTGCTCACTCGATCGAGGCTGTTGTCAGCGTCATCAGATCATGCATGCCCGCGTAGAGAAGAGATATGGGTAAACTCTGCAGCCGTTTTATTTCCCGGTCGGCTGCGGTGCAGGTATACGTTTTGGTAGTTTCTGCTGAATCAATACACACGCACAGGACCGTCAGCGTGCAGCGGCATCCATTCAATTTCTGTCAGCGGCACTGCTAGTACCTGGCTTTTGCATGAATAGTGATTGGATAGTCCAGTCGAGTGGGCATTGGCCATTGGCCGCATAAATGTGATATATACTATACATCGCACGTACGTGCTCCTACGTAGGCGGCAGGAACGCGCGTGCATCGTGCATGCGTGTTCCCCGTTTTTTCTGGAGCCGCTCTAGTGGGCTAAATTTCGTGTTTTGACTCTTTTTCAAACAAAATCAGGATCTGACTCCGGTTCGAACTTTTTTTGAGATTTGACCCTTTCACTACCGCCGTAGATCATGGGTGTAGGATTGTACAGGCTACCGCCAGGGGAAGAGGCGGTAGGTTAACGGCGGCCGCCGTCAGCCCCGTTGTGTGAGGCCACGCGGCGTAACGGTCGTACTGCCACAGGACGTGGCGGTAGTCCAGCTAAGGCTACCGCCAGAAGGCTCGGCGGTAGTGCCGTAGGCTATGCTTCGGTACTGTGACGAAGATGCCGTTTCCGCTGGCGGTAGGGTACCCCAACCTACCGCCACGTTCCTTGGCGGTAGGGTCCTACACACATGCCTTCGGTACTGTGACGAAGAAACCGTGACCGCTGGCGATAGGGTACCACATCCTACCGCCAAAGGTCCTGGCGGTAGGATGCCTACACCTACCGCGCTTCCAAACTGGTCTTTGTCTTATCAATCAAAAATAAATAAACATCACAACAAATATTGTTTGTAATTCAAAATAGGATGATCGCACACATTGTAGATAGCAAATTAACATTTCAAATAGTTTGAACATAGTTTGAAAGTAGCAATTCGACATCACCAACAAAGCATGAAAGTACCAAATAGACATCACTAGCATATCATACAAGTTCTTGCTCACAACTAGTTGCACTAAACGATATCACCAACATGACCTATCACTTGCTCCTGCCCCTCTTAGCGGTACGCTCCTCGTTTCTCTTCGAGCGGGTTTCGTCCGGCTTCTTCGTGCGACGACGAGGAACTGGTTTCTGAAACGGGGATGGGCTTAAAACATCCTGGTGTGGATGAGATACCCTCTTCCCCTGGCTTGGCTGCGTCAGTTGAGGCCCGTCATTGTCGTCGTACTCCTCTGCGTCCTCCTCCTCCTCTTCTTCTGCGTCCTCCTCCTCCTCTTCTTCTGCGTCCTCCTCCTCCTCTTCTTCGTCGTCCTCTGTTTCTTCTTCCTCTTGCTGCTCAACAACGCGGGATGACGAGGCAACATGAGTAGAGGAAGCTCCCCCGGCGTGGCTTGATGAAGCAATGGCACGCATGGACCCTTCATGAGCAGGATCATGGACGTTGGCCGCGTGAGCGCACCCAAGCATACCCACTAGCTTACGACAACGGGTCATGAACTTCTGCAATAGTGAACAACCAAAAACATAATAAGGATCAACTCAAGCTTCTGCAATACTATAACATGGCTAAGGAGCTCGATGTTACCTTCATTGTATACCTCATTTTGGTGTTGGATTCCACGGTTCTGGCTTCATACGAAAGCGCGTTCGAGCCATCGATAATGCTTCTGTTGAGCTCTGAAGCCTGCACATGTAACCAATATGTTAAAGGCTCAAAATCGCTCATGGCTCAAAACAAATGAGAACACCACTTACCACTCTGTTCATCAGGGGTGCATACTCTCTGAAATCACCTTCGAGATCTCTGAGCCGGCCACGGTAAGCTTCGTCCTCGCTGTCATCCTCCTCCAATTCGGCGATATCGTCTTCCGTCCACTGCGGCCTCAGGCGTACACGGTACTTGACACCATCGTCATACCACTTCAGGTGGCGTTCACGGTAGGTGTCCCACTGAACCACTCTCCTCTCACTGTCTTTGCGATACTTTCTCTCGTCCCACATTTTCACGTACTCCTGGTGCTCGTGCCCCCAGTCTGTGATGGACTGACAATTCTTTCTACTCTTCCTGCAAGGCATAGGAAGCAACGGACATCATGACAACGTCAAACATAAACGAAAACACATCAAGTAGAGAACAATGTCCTCACCAGTGAAGGTCGGAGCCGCCGGTGTCTGTGGGTTTACCCAGTGGGGTATGTTGCAAGATCCCAAACTGTGTGGCCACACACTGTGGTAAGTGCCACTCGACGTCATACACACATATCAAGGGCACAATGCACCGCCAGGCGAGCCGATCCTCGTTGCACATCGAGTTGAGCTCGAACCCCCATTCTCGGTCATGGTACGGAAACCAGTTCACCTACAAAAGGATCGTTAAGTAGAATGAAAGTTGCGGAACGATTGATAAGCTACTGTGGGTATACCTGGAAATCTGATAGGTTGTCCAGCTCATTGTTGAAGAGCTTATACAGGATAGTGGTCTTGCCGGTGTAGACCTTCACCTTGTCCCAGGCGTAAGCGACGGTCGGGTAGCGAGCACTATCACCTTCTTCACCATAATCCGTCCATTCACGCGAGCGAACTCTCTCTGGACGGCCGACCGGTAACCACTCCCACATCCAAATTGAAAGGGACCAAACAAATCCACACACGCCAGAGGTCTCTTCGGTCCTCTGCGTCGCGTCATCCAGCTACAAACATGAAGTGATCATGATCATATAGCACAACATCAAACAGCATACGTAGATCGAAAAACGAGTATTGAGATATTTATCTTACCGAGCGGTATAGGTAAGCTAGGCCGGCGGACCCCCAGCTGTACCCCGCATCCCAGTCCTCCAGGAATACGAGATACATCCATAGGGCGCAATCCCCCGAGCAGTCTGGAAAGACGACCTCCGTCAGAAGGTACCACAAATAGGCCCTCGCGTACTGCTCCACGGTCCGCTGATCGGCATCTTGCGGGCAAACGGACCGGTTCTCCAGGAGCCACTTGAGCCGCACACCGGATGTTCTGTTCCCCTTCATGGGAGGGCAGTCGCCGATCAGGGCGATCACCCTCTCCTGCCAGTTGGCCCTCTCCACTCGCCCAGTCAGAGCATGGCCCTCGATGGGCAGGGCCGTGATCATGCCGAAGTCCTCGAGAGTAACTGTCATCTCACCACAGGTGAGATGGAAACTGTGCGTCTCGGGGCGCCATCGGTCGATCAATGCCGTAAGAGCCGAGTGCACGAGCGTCGGCGGCTGTCTTTTGAACTGAAGAACGAAACCCAACATCCGTGCTCTCCTGAAGTACGGAGTGTAGCGCTCGTCGTACTGCATCTGCACGGCCTTCGTGTGGCCCCTCATCCGCAATGGGGGGAGCATCTGTAAAAATGTATACGGAATTGTTAGTAACTAATTTTGTCATAATAAACAATACATCAAATTGACGATAGACATTACTACTCCGTTCTTCATAAAACGGGCGCGGTGACCGTTGTCGAAAGCATGGTCAAGCATCGTGTACTTCACGCCGATTTCTGGCGCAAGGGGTGGCCGCCTATAACAATTAAACAATAAGAAATGATGTCATTTTCAACCAACTTGTATCATTTTGAACAAACATGAACATATCAAGTCCAAATATAAATGAATCATATTCAACCAACATTCATCATTTATCATATATTCAACCAATATAAATGATCAATGTAAATAAATTATTCACCAACATTCATCATTTATCGTATATTGAAACAATTAGAAAATTGCATATACATCATTCATCAAAATCCATCATATGACCATTTGTTCAAAAAAATGCATATACATATTTCAATCACATGTAAGCAACTACTTACAATCCCTCCAACATCAATCACATCACCACTTGTTCAAAAATAATGTTAATCTCCAACTACCTTCGTGATGAACTAGGGTTCATATCAAAACTACACATAATCTCCACAACTAGTTATTAGAGTTTATATTCAACTATATACATCATATATAATCAACCTAAGCAATCCTAGGATAAAAACAAAGTAAAAAGATAGGTTTATTTGCACCAAATAATGCATCAAATCGAAAGCGTTTCGAGTAGAACTAATTGGAGGGATTGAGAGAGCTTACTTTTCCCGTTTTGGAGCCATCTCGATCCGCAAAAATGGTGCCCAAACGAAGGAGATCGGAGGGGGGGAGTGGAGGGGATGAGAGAGAGCTTAGGCTCTCTGTTCTTGCGCCGCCCCGCGGCAAGGGGAAGAAGATGGGGGCGGGTTCGTGGGTGGGCCCCACGAGCCGGTCGCGCGGGCTTATAAGGTTTCAGCTCCTGCCGGCAGAGCCTACAGCGGTAGGATTACAGAGCCTACCGCCGTGAGCTCTGACGGTAGGGTGGACGGCAGGAGACGGTTCCGTTTACTTGGGGCTGACGTGGATAAGTGGGCTACCGCCGATCCCTTTGGCGGTAGCATGCACAGGCTTACCGCCGTGTAGCCTGGCGGTAGGCAAAAGGGTGAGATCCCGAAATTTTTTCGAACTGGGGTTAGATCCCGATTTTGTTTGCAAAAAGGGTCAAAACACGAAATTTGGCCGCTCTAGTGTAGACGGAAGTAGATATTGCAGTTGCAGACATAAAAATAGATACAGTACAACACAAGGGAACAAGGTCTTTTAGAAGGAACGACACACTAGATTATTTTTTTCTTACTTGTCACCGTCCCTTTACTGAGCCTACAGCATTTTTCCAGCGCGGTATATGTACAAGGGCAATGTATGGTCCATGAGGTCCATGATCAAAACAACCCGGTGATGGGATAGTCGAGCGGTGAAAGTTAACGGAAGGGATCGTGTGCCCCGTAGGCCCTTGTGTAGCGCGTCCACCAACATGACTACACTACACCTCCGGGACGATAGAGTTCATGACAGCTTCACTTGGGGCTTTTTCACTGTCCTTGGGACTTTTTCACTGACAGCGGACCCATCTGAAGTTTTTTTTTCTCAAAAAAAAAACCTGGGGCTTTTTCACTGACAGCGGACCCATCTGAAGTTTTTTTTTCTCAAAAAAAAACCTGGGGCTTTTTCACTGTCCTGACCTTCTGAGAAAACTTTAGCACAAAATGAACTCCACACAATAATAAAAACTTTAGCACAAAATAAACTTCACACAAAATTATTTAACAATCTGATCTTTTTCAGAAACATCAAGGACTGTGGTGTTGCTGCACTATGGAAACGTCAAACCCTCTCGTGTTACTGGCATGATCGAGACGCTACATGGTAGGACAGAAACACCAAAGTGTGTGGTGTTGCTGGGAATGCCAAAGAGGGTGGCCTTGTTGCCTAAATATGAAATACCATTGTTAGTGGCGTTTCAAGTAGCTTGTTCACATTTGTCACTTATTTATGATGGGGGGGCAACGCAGGCTAGTTTGGTGTTTTCGAATAGAGAAGAAACGCCTCGGCGTGTGACGTCACCAAATGGGGGCAGATCAGAAAATAAATTTTTAAGGAGTTCATTTTGTGCTAAAATTTTCTCAAAAGATCAAAATAGTGAAAAGAGACTTCACTTGGGCCGCGGAGCGTACGGCCAGCGGGATGGTCGTGTTGTATGTGCCCTCCAGCAATTCACTTGTTATAACCTAAATCATTTTACTCGTCTACCGTATCAGTTGCCTTAGGCATCTTCATTCGCAACTTGCAAATTTTCTTCCGCATCCGTCCACGGACACGGATCCGGGAGGCCACTATCCAATGCTAGCTGCATACATTTTGACAACAGTTCAAACTAAGCGGACGAAATTCAATCAAACACGGCAGGGTTTCATTTAAACATGACGGATTCCACTAGATTTACATCAACTAAGCGGAGCTCGTCCGACTAAGTCTAAATGGTCGCCGATGCCCGTGTTCGGTGTCCGGCCCTGAGCCCCGAGAATACAAACTTCACCGTCTCCAGTGTTGGGGAACGTAGTAATTTCAAAAAAATTCCTACACACGCAAGATCATGGTGATGCATAGCAACGAGAGGGAAGAGTGTTTTCACGTACCCTCGTAGACCGAAAGCGAAAGTGTTATGACAATGCGGTTGATATAGTCGTACGTCTTCATGATCGACCGATCCTCAGTACCGAACGTACGGCACCTCCATCTTTAGCACACGTTCAGCTCGGTGACGTCCCGCGAACTCACGATCCAGTAGAGCTCGAGGGAGAGTTTCGCCAGCACGACGGCATGATGACGATGTTGATGAAGCTACCGACGCAGGGCTTCGCCTAAGCACCGCTACGATATGACCGAGGTGGATTATGGTGGAGGGGGGCACCGCACACGGCTAAGAGAGATCAATGATCAACTTGTGTGCAATGGGGTGCCCCCCTGCCCCCGTATATAAAGGAGCAAGGGGAGAGGCTGGCCGGCCCTGTAGGGCGCGCCAGGAGGAGGAGTCCTCCTCCTAGTAGGAGTAGGACTCCCCCTTTCCTACTCCTACTAGGAGGGGGAAAGGAAGGAGGAGAGGGAGAAGGAAAGGGGGTGCCCCCCCTTCCTAGTCCAAATCGGACCAGAGGGGGAGGGGGCGCGCAGCCTGCCCTGGCCGGCCTCTCTCTCTCTCCATAGGGCCCAACAAGGCCCATTAACCCCCGGGGGGTTCCGGTAACCCCCCCCCCCCCCACGGCACTCCGTTAAATCCCGATTTCATCCGGAACCTTTCCGATGTCCAAATATAGGCTTCCAATATATCAATCTTTATATCTCGACCATTTCGAGACTCCTCGTCATGTCCGTGATCACATCCGGGACTCCGAACTACGTTCGGTACATCAAAACATATAAACTCATAATACCGATCGTCACAGAACTTTAAGCATGCGGACCCTACGGGTTCGAGAACTATGTAGACATGACCGAGACACGTCTCCGATCAATAACCAATAGCGGAACCTGGATGCTCATATTGGTTCCTACATATTCTACGAAGATCTTTATCGGTCAAACTGCACAACAACATACGTTGCTCCTTTTGTCATCGGTATGTTACTTGCCCGAGATTCGATCGTCGGTATCTCAATACCTAGCTCAATCTCGTTACCGGCAAGTATCTTTACTCGTTCCGTAATGCTTTATCCCGCAACTAACTCATTAGTCACATTGCTTGCAAGGCTTATAGTGATGTGCATTACCGAGAGGGCCCAGAGATACCTCTCCGACAATCGGAGTGACAAATCCTAATCTTGTTCTATGCCAACTCAACAAGTACCATCGGAGACAACTGTAGAGCACCTTTATAATCACCCAATTACGTTGTGACGTTTGGTAGCACACAAAGTGTTCCTCCGGTAATCGCGAGTTGCATAATCTCATAGTCATAGGAACATGTATAAGTCATGAAGAAAGCAATAACAGTAAACTAAAACGGTCAAGTGCTAAGCTAACGGAATGGGTCACGTCAATCACATCATTCTCCTAATGATGTGATCTCGTTTATCAAATGACAACTCATGTCTATGGTTAGGAAACATAACCATCTTTGATCAATGAGCTAGCCAAGTGGAGGCATACTAGTGACACTTTGTTTGTCTATGTATTCACACATGTATTATGTTTCCGGTTAATACAATTCTAGCATGAATAATAAACATTTATCATGAAATAAGGAAATAAAAATAACTTTATTATTGCCTCTAGGGCATATATCCTTCAGTCTCCCACTTGCACTAGAGTCAATAATCTAGATTACACGGTAATGATTCTAACACCCATGGAGCCTTGGTGTTGATCATGTTTTGCTCGTGAGAGAGGCTTAGTCAACGGGTCTGCAACATTTAGATCCGTATGTATCTTGCAAATCTCTATGTCTCCCACCTAAGGATGGGAATTTTACCCATGGGTACGGGTACTCGCCGGTACCGTATCCGCATGGGTAGGGTATGGACACACTTTTATACCCATGGGTAGTACCCATACCCTACCCGTTAAGTGATGGGTAGGATACGGGTATAGTCTTCTATCCGCGGGTATACCCATACCCTGCCCATTTATGAACTATTGTTAAGTTGTTGCCAACTAATCATTAATTTGGCATGTGACTTGTCTACTCCTATTGACTTATGAGTATGTTGTGATTTCTAAATTTTGATACTGTTTATGTACTCATCTACCTATTATTGAGTTGAGATAATTTTTTTTGCCAAATGTGCTATCAATGAGTGTAAATTTGTGAACAACTTGTGTAATATTTGTTCTACCCGCTGGGTACCCAATGGGTACGGGTACCTATCGGGTATGGGTATGGGTAAAGTTTTCATACCCATGTGTACGGGTATGGGTAGAATTTTGTACCCACTGACTATATGGGTACGGGTATGATATGGCTCTACCCTGCCCATACCCTGCCCATTGCCATCCTTACTCCCACCTGTACTTGATTGCGGATGGAATTGAAGCGTCTCTTGATGTGTTTGGTTCTCTTGTGAAATCTGGATTCGTTTGCCAAGGCAATTGCACCAGTATTGTCACAAAAGATTTTCATTGGACCCGATGCACTAGGTATGACACCTAGATCGAATATGAACTCCTTCATCCAGACTCCTTCATTTGCAGCTTTCGAAGCAGCTATGTACTCCGCTTCACACGTAGATCCTGCCACGACGCTTTGTTTAGAACTGCTCCAACTGACAGCTCCACCGTTCAATATAAACACATATCCGGTTTGCGATTTAGAATCGTCCGGATCAGTGTCAAAGCTTGCAACGACGTAACTATTTACGACGAGCTCTTTGTCACCTCCATAAACAGGAAACATATCCTTAGTCCTTTTCAGGTATTTCAAGATGTTCTTGACCGCTGTCCAGTGATCCACTCATGTATTACTTTGGTACCTCCCTGCTAAACTAATAGCAAGGCACACATCAGGTCTGGTACACAGCATTGCATACATGATAGATCCTATGGCTGAAGCATAGGGAACACTTTTCATTTTCTCTCTATCTTCTGCAGTGGTCGGGCATTGAGTCTTACTCAACTTCACACCTTGTAACACAGGCAAGAACCCTTTCTTTGCTTGATCCATTTTGAACATTTTCAAAACTTTATCAAGGTATGTGCTTTGTGAGAGTCCAATTAAGCGTCTTGATCTATCTCTATAGATCTTGATGCCTAATATATAAGCAGTTTCACTGAGGTCTTCCATTGAAAAACTCTTATTCAAGTATCCTTTTATGCTATCCAGAAATTCTATATCATTTCCAATCAACAATATGTCATCCACATATAATATTAGAAATGCTACAAAGCTCCCACTCACTTTCTTGTAAATACAGGCTTCTCCAAAAGTCTGTATAAAACCATATGCTTTGATCACACTATCAAAACGTTTATTCCAACTCCGAGAGGCTTGCACCAGTCCATAAATGGATCACTAGAGCTTGCACACTTTGTTAACACCTTTTGGTCGACAAAACCTTCTGGTTGCATCATATACAACACTTCTTCTAGAAATCCATTCAGGAATGCAGTTTTGACATCCATTTGCCAAATTTCATAACCATAAAATGCGGCAATTGCTAACATGATTCGGACAGACTTAAGCATCGCTACGGGTGAGAAAGTCTCATCGTAGTCAACCCCTTGAACTTGTCGAAAACCTTTCGCAACAAGTCGAGCTTTGTAGACAGTAACATTACCGCCAGCGCCAGTCTTCTTCTTGAAGATCCATTTATTCTCGATGGCTTGCCTATCATCGGGCAAGTCAACCAAAGTTCACACTTTGTTCTCATACATGGATCCCATCTCAAATTTCATGGCCTCAAGCCATTTTGCGGAATCTGGGCTCATCATCGCTTCCTCATAGTTCGTAGGTTCGTCATGGTCAAGTAACATGACCTCCGGAACAGGATTACCGTACCACTCTGGTGCGGATCTTACTCTAGTTGACCTACGAGGTTCGGTAGTAACTTGATCTGAAGTTTCATGATCATCATCATTAGTTTCCTCACTAATTGGTGTAGGCGTCACAGGAACCGGTTTCTGTGATGAAGTACTCTCCAATAAGGGAGCAGGTACAGTTACCTTATCAAGTTCTACTTTCCTCCCACTCACTTCTTTCGAGAGAAACTCCTTCTCTAGAAAGGATCCATTCTTAGCAACAAATATTTTGCCTTCGGATCTGTGATAGAAGGTGTACCCAACAGTCTCCTTTGGGTATCCTATGAAGACACATTTCTCCGATTTGGGTTCGAGCTTATCAGGTTGAAGCTTTTTCACATAAGCATCGCAGCCCCAAACTTTCAGAAACAACAACTTTGGTTTCTTGCCAAACCACAGTTCATAAGGTGTCGTCTCAACGAATTTAGATGGTGCCCTATTTAACGTGAATGCAGTTGTCTCTAAAGCATAACCCCAAAATGATAGCGGTAAATCGGTAAGAGACATCATAGATCGCACCATATCTAGTAAAGTACGATTACGATGTTTGGACACACCATTACGTTGTGGTGTTCCGGGTGGCGTGAGTTGCGAAACTATTCCGCATTGTTTCAAATGAAGACCAAACTCGTAACTCAAATATTCTCCTCCATGATCAGATCGTAGAAACTTTATTTTCTTGTTACGATGATTTTCCACTTCACTCTGAAATTCTTTGAACTTTTGAAATGTTTCAGACTTATGCTTCATTAAGTAGATATACCCATATCTGCTCAAATCATCTGTGAAGGTGAGAAAATAACGATACCCGCCGCGAGCCTCAATATTCATCGGACCACATACATCAGTATGTATGATTTCCAATAAATCTGTTGCTCGCTCCATTGTTCCGGAGAACGGTGTTTTAGTCATCTTGCCCATGAGGCATGGTTCGCAAGTACCAAGTGATTCATAATCAAGTGATTCCAGAAGTCCATCAGTACGGAGTTTCTTCATGCGCTTTACACCAATATGACCCAAACGGCAGTGCCACAAATAAGTTGCACTATCATTATCAACTATGCATCTTTGCTTTACACCAATATGACCCAAACGGTAGTGCCACAAATAAGTTGCACTATCATTATCAACTATGCATCTTTTGGCTTCAACATTATGAATATGTGTATCACTACTATCGAGATTCAATAAAAATAGACCACTCTTTAAGGGTGCATGACCATAAAAGATTCTATACTACTATTAAAAGAGCAAACATGAATTCCCCTAAAGCCACACCACAAAGTGCACACGGGATAACCCCCCACGTCCGATCAGACCCACTTAATACCATCCAACTGTCCACATTACATCAACCATATTACAATCAGATCAACGGTTGAAAACAAATGTTCTGCCGGCAGACTCCCCGTTCAGGATGCTACCCAGCCCAACGATGGCACCTCCAGGAAACAATACCTCCGCAATCAACTCCACAACCCAACGATGGCACCTCCAGGCTCCAGGAAACTAAACAATACCTCCGCAATCAATGCCGCCACCACGCCATGAACCTGGCCTCGCCCCTGGTGTCCACGACATCCTCATCCTGGTGGTCGTTCCATCTAAACAGAACCTTGGCCTCGCCTCCACGACATCACCTCGGCCTCGCCTTGCCGTCCTCGCCCCAGGTCTCCATGTCGTCGTCGACCCGGTGGCCGTGCCGTCTGAACAAAACCTCGACCTCGCCCCTGATCTCCACGACATCGTCGACCCGGTGGCCATGCCGTCTGAACGAAACCTCTGTCTCGCCCCGCCGTTCTCGCCCCTAATCTTCACGCCGTCGTCGACCCGGTGGCCATCCTCGACACGGCGCACTGCCCTACCTTCGGTGTCATCACCCCGGAGGCCCGCGCCATAGTAGTACTTCTGCCCCTGGCACTGCACAGGTTAGATCATTTGAATTTGTAATCAGACATCATACAGAAGGCAAAGGAAATTGCTTGTTTAATCTGACAAATCTGTAATTTGTAGTGTGACATTTGATACTTACATGACATCATGATCTGCATGACAAACTGAGTTCTTCATGTAGAATTGTTCATTGTTTGACTCACAAATTGACAACAAGGTTGAAGAAGTGTTTCACAAATAGATTCAGTGAGAAGACAAATATGGCATCCTCTCAGTGTAGTGGGGTAGGTACTCCCTTTCAGGACCTGACAAATAGTGGCAATTCAGGTAAATACATATATCACCAACTCTTACCTGCTTCGACCTTGTAAATCCTGAATATTTCATTCCCTCGCAGGTCAAAAAACAGATCCGAAAGAATAGAAGAGACAAAGGAAAAGGGAGAGGTATGCATTATACAGGGATGCAATATTAAAAAGAAGACAGGAGGCAAGGGATCGTAAGAATGCTACGTTGGCTATTCTCAATAGAAACAACATTCCATCTAAGCCACCCGAGTCCATGTCGCCTGGTTTCTCTATTTTCTCTGTTCTTTATGATACATTCATGAATAAAAAGTCAAGTCATATTAATGATCAATTTTTTTGGGCAGATTTTGACATTGTGGAGAAGCCCAGTGCGCAGTCTGTTGTCACCCAGCGTGGATACACATCGGCTGAGGAAAGGTTATGTTTTTCTGGACAAACGTAATAGCTTGCTTTCTGTGTCAACAAAACTGACACATTACATACAATTGTGATGTACGCATACCTGTTCATGTCGTAATGACTGATCAGAGTCCACTTCATAGTCCAAATTCATCAAGAACACCGGAAAGTGTCGTTTCTAACAAGGAAAATGTCAATAATATCAAGTCTGCCAATGAGTCCTCCCAACTTACTGGGTTACGACCACCACTTCAAGTCTACAAATGCAGTATGTCATATATATACATATATATATATATATATATATATATATATATATATATATATATATATATATATATATATATATATATATATATAACAGGGAGAGGGAAAATGCCCGGTATGAGCAACATAAAGAAGGGATATTACAAAGCCTACGAGAAACAGTGTCGAGCCAAATCTACACTTGTCCCAACAACTAGAGAACAAACTCAATCCGATACAGGTGATGCCAGCTACATCAAACACATGATATCCAATCTTTGGTTTCCCAACTGATAGTCACTCAATATTTCTGTAACTGATGAAGATTGTGGTTGGCTACACAAAAAGGATGCGTACCAGATGCAAAACATTGGAGGGAGGATGAGGCCAGTCAACATACTCAGTGTGCCATCGTGTGGACACAATCCCGTGGAAAAATATAATGGTGCTTTAATTCACTACTGCTTGGTTCATACTTTTAATTGCAGGTCACAAATACGTACATAAATTGCATGACTGCTACGGAGCATCTATAGGTAAGGTCGAGTGGAAGTGTGTTCTTAGAGAATGCACGCATCTCTAAGATGATAAAGATTGGTGGCTATCTACCCTCAGATGACATGGATGCTGCACCAGCATGAGTATTAAACAGAGCCAAAGAATATTTTAAAAATGATATGGTTAGTCTCAGGTTTCTACATATTTCTATGAATTACAGCGAGTACGACCGATTCGTCCATATAGGAGTGCAACTAATAATCATTTTCTTCAAATATTCATTCCAATAAACATGGACGACGTTTACTGCTACCTATGTGTTATAAATGCCAGAAAACTATGTGTTCAAGTGCTCGACTCGCTTGCCCATCAATGAATCACGAGGACCTCACTTATACGGTTAGTAGTTAGTCCTACTACCCCATCTTTGCATAAGAAGCTTTTTCTTCTTACTTGCTTGTCATGCTTATACTTTTTTGCTTTGTTGGTACAATAGCTAGAAGGGCCGGAGGTTTTATTCAAATATGCATCCGAGCACATGGAATTAAAATCCAATAAGTGGACTGATCTAAATGTTACAACATGGAAAATAGAAGAATATATTAAGAGCATTCTTTAGACGGATGGGTACGCCTCCTAATATAACTCAGAGCATTTATGCTTAACAGGGTACATTTGGTATTCTATTATGTTTATTTTTTCACTGCATAGCATTCCTGAAGCACATTTGATCAACAGATTTGGTATGCCAATGCAATTCTTTACCTTATAGTATGCCGATGCAATTGACACAACACCTCTCGTGAGATTTGGCCTAAATAATAGAGCTCAAGGTGATGCATTTCATTGGGCTGCATATAGTATAGAAAATGTGTTAAAATTTCTGGATTTGAACAACGATTATGTTACTACACACATGGAAAGAAGCAGATACATGGCATACCTGTATGTGTTTCACTAACAATCTTCCACTACTCTATATCATCCATGCCAACATAGAGAAAGATAAGCATCTCTCACAAATGAATGACAATCTGGCGAAGGCGCCTGTTGTGCATATAATGGCATAAGCATCAGCAAAGGAAAGATGTAAAATGATGGAGTCACATGTATTTCTGATACAAACAGTGCAGATACCAACTTGGTTGTGATCCTACAACTCTTTGTTACTTAGTGCCAGTAATGATGTGACATTTACAACATGAGAATACCACACGAATCAAGCAATTGCCACAAAAAGCAACGACTGAACATCAATTATAGATAGCTGATAGTGACAAATTAAGCCACCCAGAATTCAAATCCACAAATCAATCAGCTTTGTCACAACATGGTTGCCTCAAAAACGTCACCTGACTAAATCCCCACTGATAACCGTAGGTGCATCTAATTGAACAGCATATCTTCAGCAACCGAGCACGTATGCGAGCTGCGAACCCCTTCCCGAAGCGACTATGTGAGCCAAGCACGGGGGCGATGATTGCGGCGGGCACGTCAACGCACTGAATCTCGGTCCAATTCGAGATGCCTCCTCCCACATCGTGTCCAGCAGCTCGCATCTCGATCTGCTCTGGGGCAGTAGGATGGCGGCGGCAGAACTGATCTAGGGAAGATCCGCGGGGTTGGCGGCGAGGCAAGGCCGCGGTGGTGACAGGAGGCGGCGGGGAGAGGCCATCGTGGTGATAAGGGCCGGCGGGGCGAGGCCATCGTGGGGATAAGAGCCGGCAGGGCGAGGCCGTGGTGGGGATAGGACGAGACGGGGAGAGCCCGTGGTGGTGTGGGTGGGGTGTGGGAGGGGCGCTGGGCGACGGCGTGGCGGCAGAGGAGCCGACCTGCTGCAAAGGAGGCGGCTGGGTAGATGGCTGGCGGAGAAAGCAAAGTGACGAGTGGAGAAAGAAAAATGAAGTGATGACTTCCTGTGTCTCACGGTCTCACAGTGGAGAAAGCGAAGTGCAACCGGTGCTCTTTTTTTTTATTTTACTTCTCAGCCGCTGCTTGTGTTTCTCTGGTTACTTGTCAACGCACGAGTGAAATCTGAATTAAATTTTATATGAACCCATTCGGTGAAGTAATAATTATATTGGTCTTCTAAAAAAATGATGCGTCTATAAATTCATTTTTATTGATAGCCCTTTTGTTCATTCGATTTATATTAAAAATTATGGGTTCACAAATTCAATTCTTTTGTTCATAGCCCTTTTGCTCATTTCATTTATATTAGTGGCAAATGTTGTTAAATTCTTTTTTATCGACCATATCCAGTATGACTGTGTGGTTCAATCATCATCATTTTGTAATACTAATATTTTTTATTAATATCTTTGTTATTAATCATATCAATATTCCTATCATCCAGGTCATCTTGTGGTCTCTGGATGTTAAATTATATGGAGTACTTCACGGGAGATAGTTTGTCCGACACTCTCGAACAGGTATATCTTGCATCGTATCATGAAACTAATTATTTCATGTTGTGTCATTATTTGAAAACTAAGTCTTATTATTACTACTTCACTTTAGGTTTATATGACATATTTTAGAACAAAATTAGCTGCCATTTTAGTCAACTCAGAATTCTATGATGACGATATAAGAAACCGAGACATGGATGATGATGAAACCAACACGGATCCCAATGATTGTATGATTGTCGAAAGACCTCCTAACAAACCGAGAGCATCCAACTCATCGTCACAAGTTGAGCTCATGTCGCAATCATTTATTCTTTCGCCGTTTGTCACTCCAACAAACGACAACGTCTTGGACCAACATAAAAGGGTTGTTTCTATTCTGGACCCGCTTTCAATACCTACTTTCGGAAAGCATATATTTGAAACTATGGCCAATGATCTAAACCTTGCACTCCAAGCTGCAAACCCTGCCTTCAAGGACGACATTTTAATATGGGGATGCAAAGTTCCTAATGTTCCCACAAACTCATACGGGTAAGAATCTTGTCAATACATCACAATCTTAATTGATTCATTCAACTTGCATGTAACATTTCATACATGCAGTCCCTTGTCTGGTTATTTGGTTTGCAATTTAATGCACTCATGGCACGATGAGACGCTACATTTTCCGATACCCAAGGTAAGTATTGCCACCATCCTCATTTCTACACATATTACTCATGTTTTTATAATAACATTGTTATATAATGCATATGTAGGATGATTTTGAACTGAGGAAGCAATTTTTGGTTCATATTTTGAAGTATGAAGAGAATGAAGTTCTAAACAATATCCCAGTCTTAGAACGAACCATTATAGATCGTATCAAAAGATGGACCTTCCAGAGAGGATCATCATCAAATAATGATTACTAGATAATGTTGCTAAGTTGTTATTTTTAAGTATTTTTGTAATAAGTAACAGTTACAATATATTTATGTGATCATTCTTTTCTATGTGAAGACATGTGTTTTGGTCGTGTGTTACATGCGCGGTTTTTTGCATTTTGTTTTTGGAATTTTGGGATCACAACATTTCAATAATGGAAGTCTTTCACCCGTCAAACAGGACCAATGACTTGATCTAAAATAAATTACTACTTTCGAATCATTGGCCATGACACGCATTTAGATGTCCAGGTAAAAACATAAGACGGAGTTCATGTTTATATTGTAGTAAGATTAGGATACGTGCGTTGCACGTGCACGCTTACTAGTTACTCATATAAATAGAACAACCAGTATTCTCTGATTTAAATGAATAATCATATCACATCAAACAAGATCCAGATATAATGTTCATGCTCAACGCTGGCACCAAATAACAATTATTCAGGTCTAAAACTAATCCCGAAGGTAGATGTAGAGGTAGCGCGCCGACGGCGATCACATCGACTTTGGAACCATTTCCCACGTGCATCGTCACCTCGTCCTTAGCCAATCTTCGCTTAATCCGTAGTCCCTGTTTCGAGTTGCAGATATTAGCAACAGAACCAGTATCAAATACCCAGGTGCTACTGTGAGCTTTAGTAAGGTACACATCAATAACATGTATATCACATATACCTTTGTTCACCTTCCCATCCTTCTTATCCGCCAAATACTTGGGGCAGTTCCGCTTCCAGTGACCAGTCTATTTGCAGTAGAAGCACTCAGTCTCAGGCTTAGGTCCAGACTTGGGTTTCTTCTCTTGAGAAGCAACTTGCTTGTTGTTCTTCTTGAAGTTCCCCTTCTTCTTCCCTTTACCCTTCTTCTTAAAACTGGTGGTCTTGTTGACCATCAACACTTGATGCTCCTTTTTGATTAGTACCTCCGGAGCTTTTAGCATCGCAAAGAGCTCGGGAATTGTCTTATCCATCCCTTGCATGTTATAGTTCATCACAAAGTTCTTATAGCTTGGTGGCAGTGATTGAAGAATTCTGTCAATGACACTATCATCCGAAAGATTAACTCCCAGTTGAATCAAGTGATTGTTATACCCAGACATTTTGAGTATATGTTCATTGACAGAACTATTCTCCTCCATCTTACAGCTGTAGAACTTATTGGAGACTTCATATATCTCAATCCGGGCATTTGCTTGAAATATTAACTTCAACTCCTAGAACATCTCATATGCTCCATGACGTTCAAAACGTCGTTGAAGTCCCGGTTCTAAGCCATAAAGCATGGCACACTGAACTATCGAGTAGTCATCAGCTTTGCTTTGCCAGACGTTCATAACATCTGGTTCAGCTCCTGCAGCAAGTTTGGCACCTAGCGATGCTTCCAGGACGTAATTCTTCTGTGCAGCAATGAGGATAATCCTCAAGTTACGGACCCAGTCCGTGTAATTACTACCATCATCTTTCAACTTTGCTTTCTCAAGGAACACATTAAAATTCAACGGAACAACAACATGGGCCATCTATCTACAACAACATAGATAAGCAAAATACTATCAGGTACTAAGTTCATGATAAATTAAAGTTCAATTAATCATATTTAAGAACTCCCACTTAGATAGACATCCCTCTAATCATCTAAGTGATCACGTGATCCAAATCAACTAAACCATAACCGATCATCACGTGAAATGGAGTAGTTTTCAATGGTGAACATCATTATGTTGATCATATCTACTATATGATTCACGCTCGACCTTTCGGTCTCAGTGTTCTGAGGCCATATCTGCATATGCTAGGCTCGTCAAGTTTAACCCGAGTATTTCTGCGTGTGCAAAACTGGCTTACACCCGTTGTATGTGAACGTAGAGCTTATCACACCCGATCATCACGTGGTGTCTCGGCACGACGAACTTTGGCAACGGTGCATACTCAGGGAGAACACTTGTACCTTGAAATTTAGTGAGAGATCATCTTATAATGCTACCGTCAATCAAGCAGAATAAGATGAATAAAGGATAAACATCACATGCAATCAATATAAGTGATATGATATGGCCATCATCATCTCGTGCCTTTGCTCTCCATCTCCAAAGCACCATCATGATCACCATCATCACCGGCGCGACACCTTGATCTCCATCGTAGCATCGTTGTCTTCTCGCCAACTATTGCTTCTACGACTAGCTACTGCTTAGTGATAAAGTAAAGCAATTACAGGGAGATTGCATTGCATACAATAAAGCGACAACCATATGGCTCCTGCCAGTTGCCGATAACTCCGTTACAAAACATGATCATCTCATACAATAAAATATAGCATCATGCCTTGACCATATCACATCACAACATGCCCTGCAAAAACAAGTTAGACATCCTCTACTTTGTTGTTGCAAGTTTTACGTGGTTGCTACGGGCTGAGCAAGAACCGTTCTTACCTATGCATCAAAACCACAATGATATTTCGTCAAGTTAGTGCTGTTTTAACCTTCAACAAGGACCGGGCATAATCACACTTGGTTCAACTAAAGTTGGAGAAACTGACACCCGCCAGCCACCTGTGTGCAAAGCACGTTGGTAGAACCAGTCTCGCGTAAGCGTACGCGTAATATCGGTTCGGGCCGCTTCATCCAACAATACCACCGAACCAAAGTATGACATTTTGGTAAGCAGTATGACTTGTATCGCCCACAACTCACTTGTGTTCTACTCGTGCATATAACATCTACGCATAAACATGGCTCGGATGCCACTGTTGGGGAACGTAGTAATTTCAAAAAAAATCCTACGCACACGCAAGATCATGGTGATGCATAGCAATGAGAGGGGAGAGTGTGTCCACGTACCCTCGTAGACCGAAAGTGGAAGTGTTATGACAACGCGGTTGATGTAGTCGTACGTCTTCACGATCGACCCGATCCTCAGTACTGAACATACGGCACTTCTGTGCTCAGCACACGTTCAGCTCAGTGACGACCCGCAAACTCACGATCCAGTAGACGGCGTGATGACAATGCTGATGAAGCTACCGACGCAGGGCTTCTCCTAAGCACCGCTACGATATGACCGAGGTGGATTATGGTGGAGGGGGGCACCTCACACGGCTAAGAGAGATCAATGATCAACTTGTGTGCTATGGGTGCCCCATGCCCCCGTATATAAAGGAGCAAGGGGGGAGGCCGGCTGGCCCTGTAGGGCATGCCAGGAGGAGGAGTCCTCCTCCTAGTAGGAGTAGGACTCCCCCTTTCCTACTCCTACTAGGAGGGGGAAAGGAAGGAGGAGAGGGAGAAGGAAAGGGCCCCCCCTTTCCTAGTCCAAATTGAACCAGAGGGGGAGGGGGCGCGCGGCCTTCCCTGGCCGGCCCCTCTCTCTCTCTACTAGGGCCCAACAAGGCCCATTAACCCCCGGGGGGTTCCGGTAACCCCTCCCCCCCCCCCCAGCACTCCGGTAAAATCCCGATTTCACCCGGAACCTTTCCGATGTCCAAATATAGGCTTACAATATATCAATCTTTATGTCTCGACCATTTCAAGACTCCTCTTCATGTACGTGATCACATCCGGGACTCCGAACTACCTTCGGTACATCAAAACATATAAACTCATAACATCGATCGTCACAGAACTTTAAGCGTGCGGACCCTACGGGTTCAAGAACTATGTAGACATGACCGAGACACGTCTCCGGTCAATAACCAATAGCGGAACCTGGATGCTCATATTGGTTCCTACATATTCTACGAAGATCTTTATCGGTCAAACCGCATAACAACATATGTTGCTCCTTTTGTCATCGGTATGTTACTTGCCCGAGATTCGATCGTCGGTATCTCAATACCTAGCTCAATCTCGTTACCGGCAAGTCTCTTTACTTGTTCTGTAATGATTTATCCCGCAACTAACTCATTAGTCACATTGCTTGCAAGGCTTATAGTGATGTGCAGTACCGAGAGGGCCCAAAGATACCTCTCCGACAATCGGAGTGACAAATCCTAATCTTGATCTATGCCAACTCAACAAGTATCATCGGAGACACTTGTAGAGCACCTTTATAATCACCCAGTTATGTTGTGATGTTTGGTAGCACACAAAGTGTTCCTTCGGTAATCGGGAGTTGCATAATCTCATAGTCATAGGAACATGTATAAGTCATGAAGAAAGCAATAGCGGTAAACTAAAACGATCAAGTGCTAAGCTAACGGAATGGGTCAAGTCAATCACATCATTCTCCCAATGATGTGATCCCGTTTATCAAATGACAACTCATGTCTATGGTTAGGAAACATAACCATCTTTGATCAACGAGCTAGTCAAGTAGAGGCATACTAGTGACACTTTGTTTGTCTATGTATTCACACATGTATTATGTTTCCGGTTAAAACAATTCTAGCATGAATAATAAACATTTATCATTTAATAAGGAAATAAACAATAACTTTATTATTGTCTCTAGGACATATTTCCTTCATCCAGTTCCACCTCCAGAGGCCCGGGAAGTGAAGTTGTCTGCCTCCACATCGTCGGCAAGAGACTAATCGTCCGAAGATGTTGATCCCACCAAGCTTGCCGTCGACGGGAGGGGAGGATCCGTGGCCTTCCTATGACACAAGCGACGGCGGCCGATCGTGCACTACTCTTCCTTGCTGTCGGCGACGCCCGAGAACGTGTTAGCTTCGTGGTCGTCGCGGCAGGGTGTAGACTCAACGATGTCCTCCTCCTCATTGTCGGTTTTGCCGAACACCGCCTCACTCGCGACGTCACTCTCCTTATAGGCGGCCGCCACCTCGGCCATCCGCTGGCGGTACTGCCACCGGGTCAGGCGGGTCTTGCGGGCGGACGGTTGGACTCGAGCAGCGCCTCCTGCTCCGCCAGGTCCGCGTCCGGCGTGACAACCCTGCTGGCGGCGAGCTGCTCCTCCGCCTGCACGTGCTCCTGCAGGAGGTGGTGGTTGTAGGCGGCGTCGACACCTCCCGGAATTGCTCCTCCTGCACCATGTCCATGTAATGGGCACGGGCCTCGCCGATGATCATATTGCAATGCACCAGCGAGGGTGGTGCGGAGTAGGAGGGTGTCTCGGGTTCGTTGTCAGCAGCGTTCTCCATTGGGACGTCGTCGTCCTGCGGCTGCCTGCCAATAGCAATGTCGGCCATGTCCTTCCTCTGGTCCTACGTCAGCCCATCCCAGAGAAATTTGGCGGGGAAGGAATCCATGTTGGGAGTGGTGCCAAGAGGGATTGGAGGTGGATGACTGCGGCTATGTCCGGGGCACCGGTTTTTATAGCAATGGTGGGCGGCAGGTGGACGGACGGGTAGCACCAGAGGAGACGCGTCGGCAACCGCGTGCCATCAATGTGGGCGGCAGACGAACGGACAAGCGGCCATCGTGTCGTTTGAACGCGTGTCAGTCGCCTGGACCAGGAAAGCGGTGCGGACGGTGCTCTCTTGGTCGGCGCCGCTTCAATGCCGGCGCCAGTGAGCGATCGCGTCCGCTCTAGCCAGGCATGAATGCAGGTCTGACGCTCTGGAGCGGCGCTGACCAAAAATGCACGGGAGAGGGAGGGGTTTTTGGTTAGCCAGGGCGGTAGAAGCGGGTTATCGCTTCGGACTCCCACAGAGCCCCCCCCCCCCCCGCCTCCACGTTTGTCTCTGGTTTGCGAGAGAAATCGTGTCCAGACCTCCCCGCGGACCTATACATGCCTGTGTTAGATGGCTTCGTTGTCCGGACAGCGCGGTCCGGATGCATGCGGACGCTCAAACCGTCGTTCGGACTGAATTTGGATGCATTTTTTCATGCAACATAGTCCCGCATTGGTCCGTCGACGTGTCCGGCTATCCATCTTCCCATAAACTGGAAGCAAACTGAGAGTGGGAGGCTTTGCGTGAGTCTAGACCGTCATCACATAGGACTTTAACAACCTGGCCCACTGAAATCCCCCTCGCGATTCATTTTTATTTCACTCCGCCCTTGCTCCCCCCCTTGCTTCCATCCGCACCCTCCTCATCTGTAGTTGTCGTCATACATCTTCGGTCATCGCTCAGGCATCCTCGGACGCCTGTAGACCCACCAACGTGCCTGACCGCCTTGGACTATGTCGTCGTTCACCCATGATCCATCTGTAGCCAAGTACCCTTCGCCCCCTGACGACACCACCCATAGCTGACACCACTCCCGACAGGTGTTCGGTCAAATGTCATTGAGCTTTTTTGTTGAAGTTTTTGTTGTTTCCTAGAGTAATTCGACGGCAGGGTACTTGATGGTCCAGGATGAGTTGTTGTGTGATGTATAGTTGTTCATATCTATAGACTTTGTAGGCAGGAAGTTAAGGGCCTCGATCTTTTGGCAGCGCGTGCATGCTTCGTTTCATGAGCAAAAGAACTTTGCACCCTACGACTTGCACGTCATCCATGAACGCAATGTGAAGCCGATATCGCATCGTTGGTACACCATTTGCAACTCTGCCATGAATTATTGTGGCGCGATTCATTGAGTGGAGACACTATGGCCATTGGGCTCATCAATCATGGATGTCGTAAGTTTTGCTTCTTGCTCCTCTACATGTTGGTTGATTTATTCATTCACTCAATATTGCTCTATACATTGTATAGCCTACACGCGTTGTTGTGTTGTGCTACAGGGCCGAGGGTAGGGCATTCGTGCACATACATTGTTAGATAAAACTCAAGGGGCGGTATGTGTGGGACTACATGTGTCGATTCTAACTCGAGTATCGTTGAATTTGGAATTGAGGAATTCGGAAAACTTGTTGTGGGACTACATGTGTCGATTCTAACTCGAGTATCGTTGAATTTGGAATTGAGGAATTCGAAAAACTTGTTGAACATCCGGTTATTTCGGATGTAATATTTACATTTGAACTATTATTGTACTAGGGATATTTGCAAGTTATTTATGGGTGAATTGTGTTATTTTCTATAATTATTTTGAGTGTTGTGGTCTTTGAAAAGAAATAGGGGCAAACATTTAGGGGACAGGGTTAGATGACCGGCTAGCTCATCAATGTCCGCGGACTGGTCCGTATAAGTCCGGAGAAAAATAGTGTGTCCATTTTAGAGTCAATGTTGGAGTTGCCCTTATATTTGTCCTTTCCAAAAACACCAATAAACATACACGTCGTTACCATCATACACACACTCACACAATGTTTACTAAAGACTAATTATGGAGTTTATAAGGTTGATAAAGTCATGACATGCGTTGTGTCCTGTTATCAGCAATTTTTTTGACTCCTACCAAAAACATAATAACGTGACATCATAGTTGAGGTTAATTCCTAGTGGGTTGTGGTTACACAACCATTAGCCACCCAACCAGCCATCCAACCCATATTTGTGGGTTTTCTGTTGCTTCCTTTTTTTGGTGATCAATCTTGGTTCAAAATTAATATGGTGTCCGACACATATACAACTTTGATTACTTATTATTGATTTCCTTGAGTCGATCTTGTATATCAAATTGATAGACGGATTAAAGTTTCAGCTCTCTCATAACTTCTACTGTTAATTTCAAATACCAAAATTGTACAAAAAAATAGACATATAGTAGTTTTTTAGAAACCACAAAAGATTCACTTGCTTGCTTGCCCTCATTTTGGAATCTATATGAGACCAGCGGATATTGCGGCCTACAATGAGGTGTTCATCTCCAAGACTACCCTGCTCGACTTGGAGGCTAAAAACTTCCTAAAAAGCTAGCCCAAAGACATCTGCCTTGGTGTGACTTTTCCATGGAGGGCTTTGGTGACTAGTCTTGAAAGCTCCATCTTTAAAGATAAAATTTTAAAAATCTCTTATTAAATCCCCTCCTCTCTGGTCGCTAGGTCATGATCCTTCAACTGCCTCAAAAAAACCGTAGTCGATCATGATCATTTTGGTTTATTCAAACGGAAAACGCGCAGGTACACATTTTTTAAACTGTGTGCAACTTACAGTCTAGAAATACATAAGCAATTTAACATGTGCTAGACGGATAGTTTGGGCATAATGTTTTCATGGGATTTTCTATTTCTAATTGGAAAGAGAATAATAATTACCGAGTAGCATATTATCAAGCCTAGAACTGCATAAAAGGGCATATCCAAGGGACGAGGATTTGTAGCTCTCAGGTGCTCCGCACCCCTATATGAACAATTCGTTAAAAAAAATACCGAGAAATTGGGAAAAAAATCTGGGATTTGGGGATATCAAACGTGGGTTTCCGATGTACTCCCGTCTGAAATTTTGTGAAAAAATACTAGGAAACGTATTCGTGGCAAAAAAGACAAAAACTTCTTATGTATAGCAAAACACTATTTGTGTAGACTAGTAAGTATGCACGTGCAACGCACGTATTCTAATGTATGATAAAAACATCAACGATGTATTTTAAATCTTATTTCTCTCCCAAACACTAAATACAAATCAAATGTTAAATCTGAATGGCTTAAGAGCATCTACAATCAGACCCTCATATCCGCTCTAAACACCCGGATGGGCTCTTCAATAATTGTTCGGACAAAGAAAATACAACCCAACCGAACACCCCATATCTGGTCCAAGCGCCCGAACTGATCGGCAAGCCCCATAGCCAACCCATATGTGGGAAGGAAATGGAGATTTGGCCGACCGCGGGCAACCTTGTTTTTTTCTTTCTTTTCTCTTTTCTCTCTTCACCAATCATATGCATATGAAAGAACAATATGAGAAGGGTGGTTGTTTTACAAGGGAAATGAGGGTCCAAAACCGACGTGTCTGGGCACGTTCGAGTCAAATTAAGCAATTGCATTTGTAGAAGTTCTAATCAGGCCACAAAAAGCAAGCAGAGGAACCCCTATATTTAGAGCATTTACAGCCGGACTCCTCAAATTGATCGGGCGGACGCAAGAACCACTGACCAGACAGGAGAGAAAAACAAAAGGTAGCAAAAAGTTGACCCAACCGAAGCCCTCAAAGCCTCCTTAAACGACCAGGCTATCCGGCAGCCCTCATATTCATCTCATATATGTGATGAGTATGAGGAGTGCTCGGGCGTGCCCGGACAGTGGTCCTGCGTCCGCCACATAGGATTGGGTCCTCCCATAATTTTTTTTCTCTCTCCTTCTCCACCAATCACATACATGTGTCATACATGTAAGAAAAAAGTGAGGGACATGGCTCTGTAAACACAAAAACAGGGAGTCAATTTTGCTCAATCCGGTTGTAGATGCTCTTATTTGCCCGTATAAACAGACGTTACTTACAAAAAGAATTTGCTATTAAAAAGAAAACAACTAAAAAAAGCAGCCACTGAGAGGCTATCCAGTCTCTTACCGCACAGACAGACACTTCGCTTTCCCCGCCGCCTGCTCTCCCCGCCGCATCCTCTCCTTCGCGCGCCGCCTCCACTCCAGCCTGCCGGCGCACTCCGTCTCCTGCCCCGCCGCCTCCTCTCCCCGCCATGGCCTCGCCGCCAACCCCGCCGGTGTTCCGTAGATCGTCTCTGCCGCCTCCGTGCCCCGGCGCAGATCAAGCTGCGAGCTGCTGGATGTGATGCGGGAAGGGGCATCTCGGAGCGGACCGAGATCCACTGCGTCAACGTGGGGAGGACGCTTCGACCTGGAGCTCCATGGCGTCCCACAACCGCGAGCACCTCAGGCTCAGTCGGCGCCAGATGGAGCGAAGTCGCGCCGTCGTCAAGGGCCATGGAGCTCGGCACGCCGCTGCCCCTGCGCCCGCTGCGACGCCATCAAGCATCACCAAATCAGCTCGATGTAGGGGGAGGATGCTTCTTCTTCTTGGGACGCCGTGCCGTCATGGAAGGTCTCCCTTTTCCTCCCTCTCCTAGTTTCAATTTGGTACGGTGCTAGATTTGGTTCCCTTCCCTCCCTGATGCGGTTCCACACGCCTCTCTCTAACATCACATTGCTAGCATAGATTACTCAACATCCACTGCCATTTAAAAAAACAAAAAAAACTTTACATGAAAGAAAATGGAAGGGGTTCAAAGTCTGCAGAGCAATTTGGCATTCGAGGACATCTTCAAGTCAGAACAGAAGTAATGTACTGAAGTTTAGTCAATCTAAGGATAGCAATTAACTGTAAGTCAACCTCAGGATAGCATTCGCCTGCAAATATGCGTACACATACTCCTGCTTGAACAGCAACAGCACCACAGTGGCCTGTTTCAAAATTTCACTAATGGATAGGCTTTTTTTTACTGCAAAAGAAGCACAAGCTTACCAGATCTCTATAGGAACGGATCTGCTCAGGGATCAACATGAGGTCAACATCTTCCCCTTTGCTAGCATATTGCTCACCATATCTCTTAGTGTCTAGTTGACCATCTTCATAAACAAGAGCACCAGTAAGAAAAGCAATTACCCTGCTGTTTTTATTTAAGAATAAACAGTTGGTAGTTAGACATAAAAACAGAAAGTACAAAAGTTTTTGCAAAATACACTTTCATTACAAACATAATTGCCTTGCTTGCAAGAAGCATTTAAAAATTGTAGAAAGAGACGGGTTAACTTACCCTAAGCAAAAGTATAACCATACTCTGAACTCAAGTACTCAATTAGAGAAGACATGGCTGTTCCAAAACCATGCCCACCAAGAAAAACTGTATCTGCTTCCTGCCCAGAAGCAGCACTTCTCTCCCATGAAGATGTAGGCCATAGTGTGTCCAGGGCAGCGATAATTATGTCCTTGCATGTATCAACCTGCTCTTATAGATTAACATACAGTTAATTGCTATCCTGAGATTTAATAAACCAACCTGCTTCACACTCTGTCCCTAACAATAAGCAAGAAGTTTAACTTCAGTTAGAATGGAAGTAACTTTACATGCTTGTAGTTTTCATTACAAATATTTCACATTGGTAGAGAATGTCACAGCTTTGTGAAAAGCATTGTGGTCGCATGGCTGATATTCTGATCGTCTACAAGCTATATCTCCATTGCAGCACACAGTAGTGGTGAACTATTGAAGACTTGCAATGTAAAAAAGATCCATGACATGAGCAAATTATCGATGTCAAAGGTGTTGCATTCGATGTCAGAACAAGTTGCTATAACAGATCTAGTTATCAAGAACAATTGTACTGAAATTCATAAATCCCTCTCCCTCTGAAGTGCTTGCTTTTCTTCTGTAAATATAAGTGTGAATTAGCTACAATATGTGCAACAGTTGTTTTTCTTCTATAAGAATAGAGCAACTATTGTTTTTCTTCTTTATTTTGCTCATGCCACGCGAGCAACAGTTTACCATTTGACAAGTTGCATCTCCAGGCTTGAAGTGGCGCTCATAACCCGGTACGATGGGAAGACTCAATGCCAGAGTCGACATTATTGACATTTTCCTTGTTAGAAATGGCACTGTGGGGTGTTTTTAATGAATTTGGACCATGAAATGGAGTCTCATCGGACATCATCACATCAACAGGTATGCCAGAATCACAAATGTCTGTACAATGTCAGTTGTTCACACATAAATGAAGCTATTATGTTTGGTTAGAAAAACATCACCTTCCGCCGCTGATGTGTATCATAGCTGGGTGACAGCAGAGTGCGCCGTGGGCTTCTCTGCAGTGATTCATCATATGTATCATAAAGAACAGAGACAATGGACAAACCAGGCGGTGTGCCCACGGGTGTTATGGAGTGCGCTTTCCATTTAGAATAGCATATGTAGTTTTCTTATGATCCCTTGCCTCACGTCTCCTTTTTAATATCGTGCATACCTCTCCCTCTCCCTTTGCCTCCTCAATTCTTTTGGATCTGCTTTTTGACCTGTGAGAAATGAGATCTTCAGGATTTACAAGGTCTAAGTAGGTAAGAGTTGGTGGTGTATATATTTACCTGAATTGCCGTTGTTCGTTTGTGGTCCTGAAATGGAGTCCGTACACCACTACCCCATTATAGATCATGGTGTCCTGTAGGGTATCAATTTTGTACACACATGATGGTAACAGATTATAGATCAGCAGTGTAATGGTGAAATTTCCTGTATTTTCTTTCTCATCATAAGATGTGGAAATTGAAATGATCTAACCTTGCAGTGGCAGGCTGGAGGTACTCCAATGTCGACCAATGTCCTTGAGTGGTGCGGCCACCAGGGCGAGGACGGTGTGGACACCGAAGCTAGGGCGGCGCATCGGGATTGCCAGAGGAAATACAGGAAATTTCACCATTACAGGACGTTATGGACACCAGATCTAGGGCAGGTCGTCGGGACGGCGCCAGGTTTCCTCGAGACGGCACCTGCTAGGGCAGGTTCATGGCCTGGTGCCGGTGTTTTTTTTTCCTTTTAGCTGTTGGTGGCGGTGTTGAGCACGGACGTGCTATTTAATTTCGTGGGCTCCCATCGTTGGGTTGTCTAGCATCCCGAGCGGGGAGTCTGCCGGCAGAACATTTGTTTTGAGCCGTAGATCTGATTCTAGTATGGTGGATTTAACGTGGACAGTTGGATGGAACTTAATGGGTTTGAACGGACGTAGGGGGTTATCCTGTGTACACTTTTTGGGGTGCACGTAGGGGAAGTCATGTTTGGTCTTTTAATAGTAGTATAGATTTTTGTTCGGGCAGTAATTCCTTCGCCACGATACGTTTTTTGGTATTTTTTCACAAAATTTCACACGAAAGTAGATTGGGAAACCAGGTTTGATATCCCGAAATTTTAGATTTTATCGATTTTTTGGGTATTTCTTATGATTATTTTTTGTATAGGGGTGTGGAGCACCCATGTGCTCCTGTGTATTTTCCATATCCAAGTGCCTAGTTTTACATCTCTATACCTAAAATTGCACAAACTCTCTTGAAGATGTTGTCACTCAGTTACGTATTAGATGAATAATCAACCCCTAAAATCTTTGACTCTACAGTAGTTCTGTTTTCAATCTCACAAAAGACAAAAATGTTTCCAGTGACACTCACCTCTACTATTAAAGGGGGGTTGATAGTCAAAAGTCAATCAGTGAAGGCTTCCCTCACCATGTTATGCATTAACGCAATCAAATCAAATCAAATATTTTGCACCGCCCTTGTTGGTGGGTGTATGGTAATTGCAATAATTCAATCAAATCATTATATCTATATATCGGACACAGGCAATCAAATTTTTGCATTAACTCAGTCAAATCAAATCACTTCCTGCATTAGAATATGGTAGGTGTAAGGTATATGTCGGACATAAGGGGGGGTTAAATTACTAGAATATATATGCCACATTGCCACGCACGGGAAATTTTCTAGGTTTTTTATAACTTTAGTCTTGGACAGTCTTTTGGGGCTGACTCAGATATAAAAAAATTATCGAATAACTTAGTAGTAATAGCAAACTCCCCGATTTACTTTACCCCTCTTACAATCATTCGCATCTTTGCACCTGCCTGGAGGCTGCCTCCCTCGGTCCCTCTCATATAATGCTGTCCCTCCCCTCGCCTCCCGGGCTTTCTCTCCCTCCC
Source organism: Aegilops umbellulata (assembly GCA_032464435.1). Taxonomy (NCBI): domain Eukaryota; kingdom Viridiplantae; phylum Streptophyta; class Magnoliopsida; order Poales; family Poaceae; genus Aegilops; species Aegilops umbellulata. Next base: position 386,934,411 of record CP136057.1, on the reverse strand, counting down.
CCGGTGCTCCGATCGATCATCCCATTCGCCCGCCGTCATCACTGCGATCCTCCACGCCTTGCCCCCTTCCGGCCCTCTCCTTTTACAATTAGGCCACCACAAGTCCACAACGCCGCTACTTAAGCGCACCTCGCACAACCCTACCTTGCTTCTTCTTGCTTTCCTCCACGCGCGCCACCCCACTCTCTGCTAACTTCTATATCCACCACGCGTAGATCGAGTTGCTACTTCATGGGCCTCGAGCTCGATCAGCTTGAGCTTTTGTCTCACCAGCTCCCTCCGGTCCGGACTTCCTCAACCGACGACGGCGCGACCGCCGCGGACGATGAAGACCGGTGTGCCACGCCGACGTCGGAGGCGCACATGCTGCGCGCGCCGTCGCTGTGCCCCCCGGCGCCGAGGAAGCCGAGGCCGGCGCGGGCCAAGAGGAGGCAGCAGCACTGCTACTACCGCGGGCGGCGGCGCCGGTGCAGCAGCGGGCCGGCGCACGCGCGGTACTGGATCGTCGCCGTGCCACACGACCTCGCCGCCGTGTTCGTCGCGCGGCGGCCGCCCTCGCCTTCGAGCTCGCCGTGCCGGCCGCCGGAAGGCAAGAAGATCCGAATGCACGTCGTAGGCTGACACCGGCACATGCATGCATGCATGCACCCGCGGGTCCATACGAGCCGGCAAACCGCTGTGTCTGCAGCCGAGCCGGCGTCCATGCATGCAGCTCTTGCATCGTTGCTAGAAGAGATAAAATGTGAGCCTGTGAATGCCCACAGGCCACAGCATTGTCTAACGATAGCTAGTTGCCTAGCTAGTTTAGTACTTTAGGCTTAATTAGCTCATCTAAGTGTAGTCAGTTCCTTGCGCTCAAATAACCAAGTGTACATGTAGTTGATGGCCCGCGTGATCTTGGTAATTGTTAGCAAAATGATGATGTCATTAGAGTTGCATAGATCGACAATATTGCTGCAAGTTAACTAGTTGAGGAATTGTTCATGTCTGTTGTGACTTGTGAACTTGTGATAACCGTTCTTGTTACACTGTGAGCAGTAAGAAATGTCTGAGTTTTTTTGTTGCAAAAAGGCCTAAAGCCATATGTTATATTACGGGTCCTTACAAACATACCCTTGCAGAAAAATAAAAATTGCATTCAAAACCGTGGGAGTGGCATTGTCTTCTTCCTCCTGCATCCTCCGGTAGAGCGACGTGAGCATAGCTCGATGGCGCCTTCATGTCTCCCTCCCCCTCGGTAGAGCAAACATTTTTAGACTCATGAGCTTGTAGAAGCAGCCAGCGCCCGGGAAGACATTGGTGCATACCAGGAGACGCCGGTGGCCGCGATCTGCAAGGCAAATCGCCGCCCCGTAGAAGAAAATGCCAAGATGGCCCCACAGAAACTCCAAAGACCACAAAAAGTCGGCCGAATCCAGACAAATTCATCAAAAATTTAAATCGACTGCGCTGGAGACATAGCTCGACACGCCCTTCGTCTGTGGTAAGAGATGTGGATTGTATTCTCGCTCCATGTTTTTGTTGAATTCCCAAACCACCTCCTGAATCCTTCTAGGATTTAACTGTTGCCTTTACTTATAGTTACGAGTCAATTGAATTCCACCTGTGAAGCTTCCTTTTTTCTGTGTGGATTATTCGATCTTATCATTTTTTTCTAGGTTAGATGGATACACTAATCCATGCATGGCAGATTAAGTTACAATTATTTGCTAATTGGGGACAGAGAGGGCATTAAAAGTGAGAGAGCTTGCATGTAATGGCTAGAGGGGAAAGGGCACTGACCAGAGCTTCCAAAGGGTGTCCTCTTACCTAAGTCCTTTTTGATACCTAAAAAGGGATGCGTGCATGAGAGGCAAGAGCAGAATAGATCTGGAGGTGAAAAAAGGCGCTTAATACCACTCAGATCTGAATTTTATGGGGGCCATTGCAGGAGCGAATCAATGATTCTGTCCACGGTGAAGTACTATTGCCCCTGCATTTTCCTGGACAAGCTTGCGGCAGAACTATCAGTGCAAGTCCATCATATGTGTCCATGCTTTTATGCAGTAAGTTATCACTCAGAGATGTCATCATGGGCAAGGCCCAAAGGTTGAATAATTTCATAGCTCATGAAGATTTTGGGAATTAGAGAACACCATATACTGTTATCAGTCTGAGTATATACACCCTCCCAAGACTCCCCACAAAGGAGTACTCATGGTAAGCAATTAGTGGTGGTACATCAAGCTTTTTTTTTACGGGAAGAAGCGCATCAAGCTTTCTACCATGAACTCTGAAGTCGCCTTAGCTTTGTAATTAACTCAGAGTTTGGGATCGAAATTAAGGCAGACTTTTTATCCCTTACTGTTTTCCTGGATATAGAATGTATTACTGCTGGAAAGCTCTCACTGATGATTAGCAGTACTTCCATACGTGTAAGTGACATGACACATTCCATTTGAAGATTTGTTAGTACTGGTGCGTCGCTGTGGTGGTTCTTTGCATGCATGTATGCATGCACGGAGCTGACATGCGTTATGGCCGCCGTGGATTCGTGATAAATGGTGTCTGCTTTCATTTGTGGTTGGTGCGTTGTTGATCGTATAAATGCCGGGTGTGGTACAGGACACGTATGGTGGGGCGGCGGCCACTTGTGTATGTAGTAGTACGCATGCACGTATGTCCCCTGCCCAACGCCATTGTGTATTCCTGCAGGCCAGGGACACCGGTTTATTACCTTGGCTAATAAGTAAAGTAAAGCCATTTCTCTTTGTCGAGTAGTGCCTACTTTACCGCGACTCTTTTTTCACTGACTTTTGTTGTACACTAACCCTTGTTATTTGAGGGGGAGCTTTAATTTATTGGCACTTGATAAAGCCTGGCTTTGAGTTCTCCGTCACATGGAACGAACCGTTGATGTTGGCTCAATTTGTTCTCTGGTGAAATGGGTTTAGTGAGTGCTCAGGATTAGGGATGAGAAATTGTTGTGTGGGGAGTTGGCGAAATTGGCTATAGGAATGTCACAACACTCTAGACTCTAGAGTGGCGGCTTTATCTGCCACCGGACGTACGTAATATCTCAACACGCAAATCGTAAATTCATGTTGGGCAAGGGCCACACCGCAGCCTATATAGCAGTGTGTTCCAACCCAACAGGAAACACCTTTTGTGTTCTACAGTACATAAGAGACACTCTTCATCACTCGACTAGCAGTATAAATTTGGTAGATGTTTTGGAAGCAGGCTGCAGCGTGTGCCTCCTTGAACACTGCTCCAAAGTAGAGTTAGACACAGTAACCGAGCTTGTCAGCATTGTTCAAGAAGGCAAGCACGATAGAACTGTCGTCGTTGCGTTATTCCTATCATTTACGTGCCCTGTCCAACAGAAGGAAGCGTTCCTGACAAATTAAAACCCTCTCCATTCGCCATGATACGCACGCCTTCCAGAATTGCCAGCAGCAGAGAACGAACAGCAGGTGCAGTTCGTAGTTCACGATGCCGATGAAAATTACCAGTACGGCATCAGCAGTGCGCAGATAGCTAAACTGATGTTTGGCATTGGCAAGATCTGCCATTGCGGGACGCAATACAGATTGCAAATAGAAGAAATGACAAGATATACAATGGAATCCGGTAACTGTATGTAATTAAAGGCTTTGCAGATTCTACCATGACTGAACTGGGCACTGAAATGCTAATGATATCTCTGGTTGAACGATGCCTGAAGAACCACAAACACCAGCATTTCCAGGTTTACGCCTCACAGCATGATAATACAAATGGTCGGCGGCCAGTGCCATGACTAATTCAGAAAAGATGAAGGTGATACTTTCAAGGCAAACTGGCGCCACATTTATCTATAGTATACATGAGACAGTGACTCTTCACTAAGAAACTAACCTTGTTTTTTGGGGGAAGATGGTCTGGAGAAGTTATAGAAGGAAATATCCGTCTCACGTATGAAGAGAGCTTCAGGTTTGGGCTGTCCGTGATGAAGCTTCATACTCAGATAAAAGGATATCATTGTGTGATAGATAGTGGCCATGCGAGTTATTTTCCTCTGCCATGTTGACATTCACATGGAAACTACGGTTTTTGAAATGTTAAATATATCTAAAGGGACTGGTTCTGGACATGCAACGCCAGATTATGATCCAAGCATGCACAAATATGGAAATCCAATCTATAGTCTCGTTCAAAACTTACCAGGATACCAACATGGTGACTGATGGCATAATGACTCGTGCTTCGCAGATGCCATGGTCTTGCGGCCACATCAAGGCATCAAGGTTCCACCCAGTAGTCCACAAAGGTTCCAGAGCCTAAGTCCCAGGCAAGCTCAAAGAGTAAACGCTCAATGCTGGAGATGCAACTCCACGACGATTAGATTGCATTCAGCATATATATACAGTAAGTCTACAGTATCATGCATTCATAGTGTGCCATAAGATTCAGTAATCCATCCGCAAACAGCATTTATTTGAAAAGTAATATATGACAAATATTCACCACTAAACGAAAAACACGAGCAAGCTTGAGCAGAGTTGCAAACCATAAGAGCAACTTGTCTCGATCAGGTCCTCTAGGTTCCAGAACCAAGGCTTCAGAAATGTTTGCAACAAAGGCTTGCAGAGTTCCGAGGTGTTGACTAAACTACAAAGAGTAAAACCACGGCAGAGTTGTAGCTGCAGTCCAGCACGCAAATCTACACAAGATAATCATCGTCTGAGATGCCACCTACATCATCCTCATGATCATCATCTGAGATGCCACCTACATCATCTTCATGATCATCGTCTGAGATGCCACCTACATCATGCATGTAATGTACAGGCTCCAGAAGTGCACTCACTACTATTGCTCTGTGATTCATCTGCCTGTATCTATCAACAAGATAGTGCCACTCCGGCGAGTCTTTGGTATCATCTTGCAAAAAGTCATCGATGGATAGGTCTTTGGCACCCGGTAAGTACTTGAGGATTGAATAACCTTCAGGATCCGAGATTTCAACCATGAAAAGTGGGGAGAGTGAACGCCCCATCACTTCAGCATGGCAAACACTGTTACATGCAAAAGGGAGAAAAGATACCGATGTTTCAGCATTTCTAATTTACATCATTTCGGGTTTACAAGGCTCATACGCATTTTGAGGCCAACTTTGTCCAGCAATTTCACTACCAAAATATTAATCATATGCCGTAAAAAATGTATCATCGAATTTGCATTCCAAAAAAGATTTATCGATATAATTTTTATGGCACACAACTCATATACTATTGGTCTAATTGACGGTCAAAATAAATCTCAAAATGCATGCAGGCCTTGTAAACCTAAAAGGAGCGAGTATGCGAGGAGAAGGACCTAAATTGAGCAAACTTTACTACAGGATTCAGATTAACACTTTATAATATTATGCAAGAAACTGACAAGTGCATCTTCTAAATGCTACAGTACAAGCACCACAAAAACAATATATGCACCATGATGAAGTGTGAGGGCAAAGTTGCTGACAATCATTATTTAACAGAAACAAGTTCCTGACGTGCACAATTTCATTCTTCGTGGTGCAGTGAACGAGTATTAAGTTTTGCATTTCCACTAGCAGCCTGAGACTGGAGTTACATCAAGCCTCTGGATTTGGATCATCATGCCATTTTTTGCAAAAGCTAATCATGCCATATTCAACTTACCATATGTAGTACATATCATCTGCTTCTTGTTTCTGTACTCTGCCCAAGAGTTCAATCATCACCACACCACCAATGCAAAGGACAGGGCGTGGGAGCTTGAAGGATTGTAGTTCGTTTTTCTATCACACCACAAATAGATGGTGTCATAAGGTCATCGCTATATCCAATATCAACCAACATGCTAATTTGCTAGACCATGGCAAGTAGAACTAAAAAGATTACATCATTAGTGGATCTCGTAATCACAAATTACTGACTCGTTATTTGTCCTAAACATGAGAAATTCTGGCTAAGTGGGATATAAGAGTTCTTTGACTGAAAAAAGTAACTATGTGGAGTCTCATCCTAGAATTTTCCCATCGATCTGTAGATATATATCAACAATAAAAGGATGCACCAACTCACCTGTAACATAGGGAACTCTGGCGAAGTGTAAGTCCACGTGTATTTTTCATCAGCATTTACCATCTTATTCTCATAATCATCCATTACAAACGTCTCTGATCCTCGCGGAAGCTTGTAATGGCCCATCCGAAATCGCACCATCTTTGAAGAGTATATAGGGTCACCATCCTGAAAAAAGGCTGGCAATTCGAAGCAAAGGGGCATATAAATACTATTGATCAATCACCTTACAGGATAAATCTAACCAAGACAGAAATTTGCAGTGCCTTGGGATCCTCAACTGATTTGGGACTATATTTAGCCTAATCAATCGAGCAATCAATTAACGGTGTGCACTATGAAAGAGCTCGAGCAATTGCAATACCACACAGGCTAAGTGAATCAATAATAACGCACCTTGGTACGGTCGCACCCGAATCTCATCGACAATGCAGATGTCAGAGTTGAGCCTGTAGGTAAGGCTCTCCGGCGCCTCGGGGTCGTCCGCCCCGCCGCTCGACCAATAGGACGGGCGGAAATTGATAATCTCCTCCTCGTCGAGGGTGTTCTCCATGGTCTCTGCTGGGAAGTCGTCGGTGCTGGAGGCGCCGATACAGTCCAAGATGCATTCCGCGGAGGGCTCGGCGGAGTCGGAGACGTAGGCGCCGGCGAGGTTGGAGTATATCCTGTAGTCCCTCTCGTGGCCTGATTCAGGGGCGGCGGTTGAAGGCGGCGATCTGGCCACCTCTGCCGCCGCGGCGACGGTGGCGACCTCGGGGCACAGGCGCAGGCAGAGGCTCTTGCTCAAGCCGCTCTCGACCACTGCGCGGAGGAGGGGAAATCAGGGCGCGGCGATGGTATATATTAGAATCGGCAGCCATCGGAGAGGAGGGCGAGAATTGCTCACCGCATCTGCGCCAAGTTCTGGAGACGGCGGCGGCGCGGACAAGGTCGGCGGGGTGGTCAAGGCGGCCGAAGACGCATGCTGAGACGTCAGGGCCGATCCACTCCAGCAGGTCCGCGCTGCAGCACTCCTCCGCCATGGCGGTTCCTTCCTTCCCGGGGGAAGAAGCGATGGGGAAGTACAACAAGTTTTCGAGAAAGAGAAGAAGGTGGGGACGATAGGGGGGTCTTTTTTTTTCTATTTATTAGATTCCTTTTTACTATTACTAGTAAAAACGATTTGGTAGATGTCTTATCCGTTTACTTCACCTTCATCTTTGAAACCGCCATTACACAAAGAGTAGCAAGCAAAAGAGGTAATATCACCAACAGTCATAGAACTTGCACTCGATGTTTAGTTTGGTGCTAGAACTTTGAAAATACGGATTTTCAGTCACTTAACTTGACTTAAGCATGCATATATAGTTATAAAATACATATGTAGACGTATTAATGTATATGACCCCACCTGTTAGTGAGTAATCGTGTCAGGCCAATGTTATTTTGCCAAAAACACTTTGTACTTTTTATTAACAGCTGAAATTAATAGCAAAAAAGTAGTACACCTGCACTCGAACCCGTGACCGAAGCTTACAAGATTATATAAACGACCCGCTTCACCAATCACATTTGTCCTCTGTGAACAATAAACCTCCTTGTGTGTATTGAATGCGAAGGCATATGGAGCTAAATGGACTGCAGATACTGTTGTCCATTTTGAACGCGCTATTTCTTTACTATATATGCAGAAAGTAAGTAAAAAATTGTTTTGTTAAATATTTCTATGTTCAAAAATTATACATAAAGAAGATGATTAGTAAATAAAAATATGTAAATATAAACATGTGTATTCTATAAAAAGTATTTAGTAAAACACAAATAATAAAAACTTTTAAGATATTGCAAAACATAAGTAGTAAAATTATGTTCAAATATTTGTGCGTTAAAACTATTATACATACAAACAATCATTCGTAAATAAAAAAATCAATATAAAACTGTGCATTATATAAGTAATATTTAGTTTATACGGGCATTCAAATTCTTTATTAAATAAACATGTATAATGAATCCACAAAAAATTATACACTCACGGCTTATATTCAAATTATATAAAATGATGAATACAAACTTTAAATGATTACTGTTTTAATTATAAAAACTATATTATAATTCATAAACAATTTAAAGTAGGTTATTTCCTTTGTAATTTGTATGTACAAAATTTATAAAACACGAATATCTAAATATTATTTTTATTACTAAAATTATAATTTACATATTATCTACAAATTTCTAAAAAACGAACTGGTACAAAATTGGCTGCGCTGTCCATAGACCATTTCAGCTCCAGGAGCGCCTTTATTCTAGTACATTAAGACCGCTTATTCAGATTAAATCTGTACATTGGTATGTTATTGTGGCTAGCGCGTCTTCTTTACACGCGTGTGGTGGTTGGTTCGACAACGGGAGCCCAGTTTTTGTATGTGTTGATTTTCATTCTGTAATAACAGATGGCACATCATTTGTCCGTATCAGGCATCTGAAAGTGAATGGCTCAGTGGCTATACTCTGTTCTTTTGGTAACCTTGGTCGCTGGTTCAATACATGGCACCCCTATTTTTTGTGTTATTTTTCACGCTACAGTTGTTGGCTTTTCTACAAATAAAAATATTACGAGGGGGTTGTCGGATGTGGGGTTCCGGCAAACCCTTAAGGTTCGAACACTGGGATGCGCGTGAAGTCTTTCCTTCCTACCGATCTACGCCCTAGCTCACTAAGGTCTCGCGAACGAACTCGACGAACTCGCGCGCGTGAAGTCTTTCCTTCCTACCGATCTACGCCCTAGCTCACTAAGGTCTCGCGAACGAACTCGACGAACTCGCAACATGGAAAGGCGCGAGGTTTATACTAGTTCGGGCCACCGTTGTGGTGTAATACCCTATTCCAGTGTGGTGGTGGTGGATTGCCTCTTGGGCGGATGATGAGCAGTACAAGGGAAGAACAGCCTCCTGAGGTTGAGGTGTTCTTGTGAATAGGCTCTCGATCGGGTTCGATCAAGCTAAGATGAGATGCCTCTGCTATGGTGGCTAGCTCTACTTATATAGACCCTGGTCCTCTTCCCAAATATCGAGCGGGAAGGGAGCCAACAATGGCGGGCAAATTTGAAGGGGGCAGCTAGTACAAACTATCCTGACAAAAGTGGTCTTCGTCTGCGAAAAGCTCTGGTGGTGACGCCGTCTTGGGCTCCACGATGACCTCCGGCTTGTTGTCCTCCCGGTCTTGGTCTCATTGCACCAATATAGCAACCTTTGCCAGATGCCTCGGTACTCTTCGCCTGCGCTGGCCTCCTTAGCACCAAAGAGGAAATAAGGACGTTGCGCGCATTGGCGCCCGCCTGGTGCCGTTCGTCATGGCTCACGTCACGAGAGCCTTGTGAGGTTTGCCCCGCCTTGATATCTCCGCTCCTCGTAAGCCTGTCTGGCTAGGCTACTCCTGAGGAGGTCTTGTGTCGTCTGCCTCGCGAGGCTTGGACCCTCGCGAGGGTATTGGATGCCTTGTTGATGAAGATGGGCTGTACGGCCTGCTGCCTCAGCCACGTCGTGGGTCGCACGCAGGCAAGTCTGGAGACCCCCGTTCCAAGAACGCCTACATGGGTTTTGTGTAAAGATGCATTGTGGTGGTTGTCCTTTCCCATGAGTAAAAAAATACAAGGGTGTTTTTAAAAAATAACATCGGCCGGGCACCATTCTCACTGACAAGATCATACACATGAATACGTCCACATACGCACTCTGTGACCGTATGTGCACACTTGAGACAAATTAAGTGATTGGAAATCCGTATTTTCAAAGTTCTAGCACCAAACTGAACATCAAGCGCAAGTTCTATGACCTTCGGTGATATTATCTCCAAGCAAAACTGTTTTCAAATCTCCATCACCCCTGCAGGCTGCAATCCAATCTCATCCAATCCTGCTACTCCCTATTTGTCAATCTTTGTCGAGTTGGGTTTATTTTTCATTCAAGAAAGTTACACATACTCACGTAGACGCATCATTCATATGCATGCACACCCTATCCATAGCATCTTCATGGGTAGAGTTGGCGAGTTATTGAGATTGATGAAGTCACCACAGTCGATTCTTTATTGACGGAAATGAGCGCCTACCACTAAAAGAAATTATGGGTTAAATTTTCTAACCCGGCAATCCTCATTATTCAAATCTTGCAATGTTGGATGATCCATTGTGTTCGCTATATGTTTAAATCCTCCGCCTCTAGACACGATGCTCAATCCCTATCGCCGCGCACACTCACAATCGCCGCACCTAGAAAACTGCAAAAGAGGAACGCAGCAGCATTGCTTGTTTCATTTTGAGAGAATTGCACGACGTCCTCAGCACGATGGCCTCACATTGAGCTCACTTTCTCTAGTGAGGACTACTCCCTCCGTTCAGAATTACTTGTCGCAAAAATGAATGTATCTAGACGTATTTTAGTTCTAAATACATCCATTTTCGAGACAAGTAATTCCGAACGGAGGGAGTACAAGCATCCTCGTGACAAAGGCAGTTGCTCACCGTGCTCTGCCTCGTCTCTTTTTCAAAAAAAACTTCCGATCTATTCATTCATGTACATAGACCACCTAGCGACGACTACAAGCACTAAAGCGAGCTGAAGGCCCGCCGTCGCCATCGCCCTCCCTCATCGGAGTCGGGAAAAACTTGTTTAAGTAAATAGTAAAAAATTCGTCGTACTAAGACCCCCAAAGGACCAGCTGTGACGCCCGCGATTCGATCGTACACTAATCATGCACGCAAATGTGTACGATCAAGATCAGGGACTCACGCGAAGATATCACAACACAACTCTAAAACATAAATAAGTCATACAAGCATCATAATACAAGCCAGGGGCCTCGAGGGCTCGAATACAAGTGCTTGATCATAGACGAGTCAGCAGAAGCAATAATATCTGAGTACAGACATAAGTTAAACAAGTTTGTCATAAGATGGCTAGCACAAAACTGGGATACAGATCGAAAGAGGCGCAGGCCTCCTGCCTGGGAAACTCCTAAACTACTCCTGGTCGTCGTCAGCGGCCTGCACGTAGTAGTAGGCACCTCCAGTGTAGTAGGAGTCGTCGTCGACGGTGGCGTCTGGGTCCTGGGCTCCATCGTCTGGTTGCAGCAATCGGGTAGAGGAATGGGGGAAAGGGGGAAACAAAGCAACCGTGAGTACTCATCCAAAGTACTCGCAAGCAAGGAGCTACACTACATATGCATGGATATATGTGTAAAGGGGCCATATCAGTGGACTGAACTGCAGAATGCCAGAGTGAGAGGGGGATATCTAATCCTGTCGAAGACTACGCTTTTGGCAGCCTCCGTCTTGCAGCATATAGAAGAGAGTAGAATGAAGTCCTCCAAGTAGCATCGCATAGCATAATCCTACCCGGCGATCCCCTCCTCGATGCCCTGTTAGAGAGCGATCACCGGGTTGTATCTGGCACTTGGAAGGGTGTGTTTTATTAAGTATCAGGTTCTAGTTGTCATAAGGTCAAGGTACAACTCCGGGTCGTCCTTTTACCGAGGGACACGGCTATTCGAATAGATAAACTTCCCTGCAGGGGTGCACCACATAACCCAACACGCTTGATCCCATTTGGCCGGACACACCTTGCGGGGTCATGCCCGACCGCGGAAGATCAACACGTCGCAGCCCTACCTAGGCACAACAGAGAGGTCAGCACGCCGGTCTAAACCTAAGCGCGCAGGGGTCTGGGCCCATCGCCCTGAGCACACCTGCACGTTGCAAGGGCGGCCGGAAGCAGAACTAGCCCCCTTAATACAAGAGCAGGCTTACGTTCCAATCCGGCGCGCGCCGCTCAGTCGCTGACGTCACGAAGGCTTCGGCTGATACCACGACGCCGGGATACCCATAACTACTCCCGCGTAGATGGTTAGTGCGTATAGACCAAATGGCCAGACTCAGATCAAATACCCAGATCTCGTTAAGCGTGTTAAGTATCCACGAACGCCGACCAGGGCCAGGCCACCTCTCTCCTAGGCGGTCTCAACCTGCCCTGTCGCTCCGCCACAAAGTAACAGTCGGGGGCCATCGGGAACCCATGCCCACCGCTACCTGGGTGGAACCACCTGCCCCTTCAGCCCCCATCTCCGAACAGTATCACAAGTAATGTAACGGTATAAAGTGTATAGTATATGCCCATGATCACCTCCCAAAGTGATCACGGCCCAGTAGTATAGCATGGCAGACGGACAAGAGTGTAGGTCCACTGATGGAACACTAGCATCCTATACTAAGCATGTAGGATTGCAGGTAAAGGTAACAACAGTAGTAGCAAGGACAGGCTATGCATCAGGATAGGAGTAACGGAAAGCAGTAACATGCTACACTACTCTAATGCAAGCAGTATAGAGAAGAATAGGCGATATCTGGTGATCAAGGGGGGGCTTGCCTGGTTGCTCTGGCAAGAGAGAGGGGTCGTCAACTCCGTAGTCGAACGGGGCAGCAGCAGCGTCGGTCTCGGTGTCTAGCGAGAGAAAAGGGGGAAGAAACAATAAATATTTAAGCAAACAGATGCATAGCGATGCATGGCATGACAAGTATCGGTGCTAGGGGGTGCCCTAACACGGTATGAGGTGATACCGGTGAAGGGGGGAAACATCCGGGAAAGTATCCCCGGTGTTTCGCGTTTTTGGGCAGAGGAGCCGGAGGGGGAAAGTTGCGAGTTTGATATGTTAGGGGGGTGTGACGGACGAACGGGCTGCGTATCCGGATTCGTCTCGTCGTTCTGAGCAACTTTCATGTACAAAGTTTTTTTTCACCTAAGCTACGGTTTATTTTATATTAATTTTAAAAGATTTAAATTAATTTTAGCATTTATTTAATTAATTTAATTCAACATTATCCAGAACAGTGCATGCTGACGTCAGCATGACGTCAGCAGTCAACAGAGGTGTTGACTAATCAACTGACGTGTGGGTCCCGTTCGCCATTGACTGTTTAGTCTAATTAGGGTTTAACTAATCTAATTATTGTTTAATTAAACTAACTAGTTAATTAGGTTAATTAAACAAGATTAATTAACTTAATTAATTCACTTATTAATTAATTCATTATTGAATTTATTAATATTTTTATTTATTTATTATCATCTCTTTTTTAATTCTCTTTTTTTGTAAAAATGTTCTGGGGCTGGGGGCCCCCAGGTCATTGGCCCTAGGGGCCATAAAGGGTTCGGGCTAACGGGCGAGGCCGTGGGCGAGTGCACCCGAGGCCTCGATGGCCGGCAACGGCGGAAGCAGCGCAGGTCGCGGGGAGCTGTGAGGCACCGGCGGCCACAGCAGGGCAGCTGCAGGGAGGCAGGACGGCGCGCAGGCGCCCTACTGCGGGGCAGAGGAAGGGCGGTGGCTCGCACAACAGTTGGAGGCGCGGGCGAGCGAAACGGGGCGAGGCCGGGCGGTGACCAAGCGCGGCAGAGGGGGCGTGCGCGGGCGCGAGCGTGCGGCCAGTGGGGCGAGCGCGCGGGACGGCGACGCACTGCGGGACGCGAGGCAGGCGAGGCACGGACGGGCGCGGTCGCCGCGGGGCGAGCGTGAGCGCGCGTGCAGAGGGGGAGCGGGGTGAGCACGACGGGAGCTGGGCCGTGGCGACGCACGGGTTCCAGGGGGCACGGGCTCGCGTGCCCGGGCGTGTGCAAGCCGATGGATAGAGGGGGTTAGGGAGGGGCAGCTCACGGTGTGGTGTAGGGTCAGGAGCAACGGGGGGCGAGGAGGAGGACGGAGACGACCAGTCGACGGGGAGGCAGACCGGCGGGGAGGGGCTCCGGCGACGGCGTCGGGGTCGGGGTCGCCGCGGTTGTTGGGGGCGAGCGCCCCCGATCCGGATCCACGCGAGGAAGGGGAGAGAGATCGGGGGAGTGGGGAAAGGGTGGGGGCTTACGGGCTAGGGTTCGGTTCGGTGGGAGGGATAAGGAGGCCCGGCTGGGCCTGGTGGGCCGGCCGGTGGGGAGGCCAGCTGGGCCGTTCGGCCCAGCGTGGGGAGGGTTTTTCTTCTTCTTTTTTTTGGTTAGTTTTGTTTTCTGTTTTTTTTTCTTTTCTTTAATTTATTTTCTTTTACTGTTTTAATTCAACTAAAAATATTTTAGAATTTTCTAAACATGTGTTTTCTTCACAACAATTACCTACGTAAAATTTGGCACTAACGAACATTTTTGTTTTAATGTTTGAAAACTTTTATCGTTTGACTCTAATTTAATTTTGAATTTTGAATCGATGTCAAACTAACGCGAGATGAGCGACAGTAACGAAGGTGACGTGGTGTCATTAGCAGAGGTTACTGTAGCTTGAGTATCCGGGCGTCACAATTCTCCTCCACTACAAGAAATCTCGTCCCGAGATTTAAGAGGGGAGTAATGGGGAAAGTCCTGGTTACGATATTCTAACGGATCTTCTCCAAGAAGTTAATCCCTTTCGTTGATGTCTTCAATCCTTTATTCCAATGCATCATGGTAAACTTGTCATCATTTCTTCGGGAACTCCATCGTACTTACGGAGGATAAGGGGCAGCTCAGCTACAACAGCATGCTTTTGAGGGAAACAATCTGGGGTTAACCCATGAATGAGTATAAGATTATCTCTCGAGTTGAACATATGAAATACATCGAGAGTAAGGTACGAAGGTACAATAAGAGGTTCCAAGCGGATAGATAGTTGCTCGAAGTCTGAACCAGAGTGAGAAAGGGGTTCAGAGTAGCGAGAGTAAGTATTGCGTCTGATACCAGAATAGAGCACTAGGAAGGTGGCCCATGGATTAAATACGAAGCCAAGCATGGAGAATAACCATTAGAAACAAGGTTGTACAGGAGAGTCAGGTTTCGATCCTGTGGAACTGTGGGTTATGGGCTCACCATATGGGTTAAAGTAGGGAGGACGGTGACATCTTGCACGGTCACGATAGCAAGGCATGTCAGAGGGTAGCCTGTTAGTTATGTCGGCAACAACATCGATACCAATGGCGAGGGACGAAGAGAACCATTTTCCTGCTCGTTGAACGAGGCGGACCAATAGGCAAAGTTCTCGTCCATCGATGGTCACCGGAATGTCATCAACAATAGTAACAGGGTCTTACTGACAGAAGTGTACATCGAGGTGTTTACATAAGCAGTGAGTTATTACTGCTTAGATCATATAGATCACAAGAAAGGTTAAACAAAAACAATGGAGAGGAAAAAGGTGATCATCCGATTAAATAGTACAATGGAAAGGGAAAATGTGTTTAAACACATATTTCAAAGGTATATCCTTCCCAAGGACAAGTAGAGCATGATATCCATGACAGGATATAATGTAGAAAACTCTTTAGGTACGGGAGAGAATTTTCATGACATTACCCACACAACGGTGTTTGGATAATTGGTAAGGAAAATTTAGCATTGTGCTTTAAACATTTTTATTAAAAATCAAAGTACCATAGACATGTGTCGAGATAGCATTGACATGGTCATCAAGCAAAGGTCGGACTTTGGATACACAAAGGATCCATCGGGATAAACTTATTAAACAAGGCATTCAATTTCCTCATGAAAAAATGGTTAACCTTGTTAAAAAGGAAGCTATAACACTTGGTCCTCCGGTCAGGTGTGCATGACATCACCTTACCGGGTCATATGAGGATCAATGGTATAACTCTTGAAAATATGTTCCAACCATCATATCTGACCGAGATTCAGATCTGATTAGTGTCAAGATAACTCAGACACGGGATTCCTGAAAAAGAAAAGGTGCAACACAATTTGACGAGATGACATTGTAAGATTCTCGGGAAAGGTACTATGGAAGCGAGTTCCAAAACAAGAGTTCATCATTAAAACCAAGGAGAGGATGAAGAGGTGGCTGATGAACTCAGCGACAATTCATTGAGATTTTCAAAAGATGGATTTCCACACTTATGTGAACAAGGAGATAACATTTGTCGGAACAAATGATATAAGGATGTATGCTCGAGGAAAACATACACAATTAAGCATTGGTTGAAAAGTGCACCCAAATTATGGTCTTAGGTAGCATGAACAATGTTAGAAAGGTGATTCAACAACTAATAGTCTAAGGATGAAATATCGACCATTAACTTGAAAGCAATATGGTTGCTAGAGACACGAACAAGTTTGTGTTGAACGGAAGGCAATATAGTGGTCGATGATAACACAACTCATCGAGGGCAAGGAGGGTACTTCTCATCATGAATTCAATTGATATCTTGGAAGGGGTCAAAATGTTGATGATGATCACGACACATTTGTCGAGAGGATTCAAGAAGATGTAACCGAATGGCGATGACATCAAGTCAGTGGAATGATGAAGCGAGAAGTTATTAAAACCATAGGTACGACACAAACTTGAAATCAAGCTTGTCATTTAAGGACAATTGTTATGACGAGGAAGATCGACGTAAGATTAGCTCACCTCGAAATTTTCGCTCTAGAAAGAAGGACCAGGTAGCACAGTTTAAAATCGGCATGACAAGGATATAGCCACGCAGGCTAGGAATGACGTGATCGAATTCAAATTCGCAAGTAATGAAGGTTACCAAGAGTTGTTTAATCGCGGTGCGATCTCGATTCAGTTATCGGTGTCTTTGAGTGTCTACTAACTCAGGGCCCGTGGAAAAAAATGGAATTAGTGAGAATGTAGCTCGAGATACCAGGGGGTAATACTCGACGACAGATCAAAGTAGAGGTTGGTCCGAGGTATTGCTCTACAGAAGACAAGTGCTTAAACTTGCACGAGAAATGGAATTTAAAGGAGAACATGGTCGGAACCACGATTGCAAAAGGCCAGATCCCAGATATAAGATGAACTTATACCAAAGGAATAATTAATTTAAGAGAAGCTTTAATGATAAGATCTACATCGTGTCCATGGGCATGAACACAAGTTCAAGGTCGACTCCCACTTCTCCAATGCATAACCTTTCATTCACTTCTCACTTTTCGGAGAAGTTGTAATGTTTAAATTTTATCTAGCAAAACACCAGAAGAGTATGACTCGTGAAAACTTTCGGGTTCTCACGGATTAGGGGAAGGCATAGGTTCAACCCATCGGGCATCTTAGTAACATATACCACAAGTTTCAAAAGTAATTAACACAAGCCCGAAAGCAGAGCATGGTTGGCCAAGTAGAGGATACAACTTAACAAAGGCATTATGTATCAGGGGAAGAACTCACAAAGTGATCAAATGTGAATGACACTGTCAGATAACAATCCAACAAGGGGTCTTGTGGTCTACAACGGAGCTGATGCGAGTATCGGTACTCTATCAACGGAAGAATGATCGAAAGAGCATCGGATCATAGAAACACCTGACTAATTCAAAGCTCAAATGCAAAGGAATTATGATCTTCAAATCAAGGGATCAGAAGCAAACACTCTGATCAAGGATGGATAAGTCGAATAGGCTTAGGGTACCATCGATGGCAAATTTGATTGGTCAAGAACCAGCTCAGGTTTGAAATGACGTCTGAGCTGGAAAGATGAATTCTAGGATATGAATGAGGATTGAGAGCATTCACATCATATTGGATCAACAGACTTAAAATGATAATGACAGAGGATGCCAATAAGGTTACTAGGCTTATAGGATTTAATCCCAGTGCAAGCAACCAAGAATTTCAAGAGCAATAGGTTGTTGAGGATCTTCGAAAGATCGAATGGTATTTCAAAAGCTTTTGTGAAATACCAGAATCAACTGGGGATGAGCGGATACTCGGTAAGTGCGAGAATTATCCTTAGGGGTATTCAGGTGACAAAGTACAGCAAGGCACTAAGCTCAAAGGATTGTCGGAACAACAGAGAGTATTTCGGGACATCTTGTAATAACAAGATCAACGGGGAATGATGTATGAATGGCAAGTGTATGCAGTTTTCATAGGGGTTGAGGGTGGAAGGAAATCGCAAATGCGATGTCACAAAGACTCGAAAGAACATCGTAGAGTAACTTCGGAATCTTCTAGTGCATCAGGCGATCATCTGAAGTGAGGGGCTCTCCGGGACAAAGTATTATCGAGAACCTAAAGTTAGTTTTGTTTTTAGCAAAATCATTTAACCCGAATAGAAGAGAGCTCAGAGTCCCAGAGTATAGATCGAGGAGTAAAAGATCCTAATACCACCCAATGGCGACGTGGGCCCGTAAGGCACACAGCCATGTTAGTAAAAGTTTTGTAATGTCTAGACTCGACTTCGGCCAAGGAGTATGGAAGGGGGATTCCTACAGGCAGTTGGCTCTGATACCAACTTGTGACGCCCCCGATTCAATCGTACACTAATCATGCACGCAAATGTGTACGATCAAGATCAGGGACTCACGCGAAGATATCACAACACAACTCTAAAACATAAATAAGTCATACAAGCATCATAATACAAGCCAGGGGCCTCGAGGGCTCGAATACAAGTGCTTGATCATAGACGAGTCAGCAGAAGCAATAATATCTGAGTACAGACATAAGTTAAACAAGTTTGTCATAAGATGGCTAGCACAAAACTGGGATACAGATCGAAAGAGGCGCAGGCCTCCTGCCTGGGAAACTCCTAAACTACTCCTGGTCGTCGTCAGCGGCCTGCACGTAGTAGTAGGCACCTCCAGTGTAGTAGGAGTCGTCGTCGACGGTGGCGTCTGGGTCCTGGGCTCCATCGTCTGGTTGCAGCAATCGGGTAGAGGAATGGGGAAAAGGGGGAAACAAAGCAACCGTGAGTACTCATCCAAAGTACTCGCAAGCAAGGAGCTACACTACATATGCATGGATATATGTGTAAAGGGGCCATATCAGTGGACTGAACTGCAGAATGCCAGAGTGAGAGGGGGATATCTAATCCTGTCGAAGACTACGCTTTTGGCAGCCTCCGTCTTGCAGCATATAGAAGAGAGTAGAATGAAGTCCTCCAAGTAGCATCGCATAGCATAATCCTACCCGGCGATCCCCTCCTCGATGCCCTGTTAGAGAGCGATCACCGGGTTGTATCTGGCACTTGGAAGGGTGTGTTTTATTAAGTATCCGGTTCTAGTTGTCATAAGGTCAAGGTACAACTCCGGGTCGTGCTTTTACCGAGGGACACGGCTATTCGAATAGATAAACTTCCCTGCAGGGGTGCACCACATAACCCAACACGCTTGATCCCATTTGGCCGGACACACCTTTCGGGGTCATGCCCGACCGCGGAAGATCAACACGTCGCAGCCCTACCTAGGCACAACAGAGAGGTCAGCACGCCGGTCTAAACCTAAGCGCGCAGGGGTCTGGGCCCATCGCCCTGAGCACACCTGCACGTTGCGAGGGCGGCCGGAAGCAGAACTAGCCCCCTTAATACAAGAGCAGGCTTACGTTCCAATCCGGCGCGCGCCGCTCAGTCGCTGACATCACGAAGGCTTCGGCTGATACCACGACGCCGGGATACCCATAACTACTCCCGCGTAGATGGTTAGTGCGTATAGACCAAATGGCCAGACTCAGATCAAATACCCAGATCTCGTTAAGCGTGTTAAGTATCCACGAACGCCGACCAGGGCCAGGCCACCTCTCTCCTAGGCGGTCTCAACCTGCCCTGTCGCTCCGCCACAAAGTAACAGTCGGGGGCCATCGGGAACCCATGCCCACCGCTACCTGGGTGGAACCACCTGCCCCTTCAGCCCCCATCTCCGAACAGTATCACAAGTAATGTAACGGTATAAAGTGTATAGTATATGCCCATGATCACCTCCCAAAGTGATCACGGCCCAGTAGTATAGCATGGCAGACGGACAAGAGTGTAGGTCCACTGATGGAACACTAGCATCCTATACTAAGCATGTAGGATTGCAGGTAAAGGTAACAACAGTAGTAGCAAGGACAGGCTATGCATCAGGATAGGAGTAACGGAAAGCAGTAACATGCTACACTACTCTAATGCAAGCAGTATAGAGAAGAATAGGCGATATCTGGTGATCAAGGGGGGGCTTGCCTGGTTGCTCTGGCAAGAGAGAGGGGTCGTCAACTCCGTAGTCGAACGGGGCAGCAGCAGCGTCGGTCTCGGTGTCTAGCGAGAGAAAAGGGGGAAGAAACAATAAATATTTAAGCAAACAGATGCATAGCGATGCATGGCATGACAAGTATCGGTGCTAGGGGGTGCCCTAACACGGTATGAGGTGATACCGGTGAAGGGGGGAAACATCCGGGAAAGTATCCCCGGTGTTTCGCGTTTTTGGGCAGAGGAGCCGGAGGGGGAAAGTTACGAGTTTGATATGTTAGGGGGGTGTGGCGGACGAACGGGCTGCGTATCCGGATTCGTCTCGTCGTTCTGAGCAACTTTCATGTACAAAGTTTTTTTTCACCTAAGCTACGGTTTATTTTATATTAATTTTAAAAGATTTAAATTAATTTTAGCATTTATTTAATTAATTTAATTCAACATTATCCAGAACAGTGCATGCTGATGTCAGCATGACGTCAGCAGTCAACAGAGGTGTTGACTAATCAACTGACGTGTGGGTCCCGTTCGCCATTGATTGTTTAGTCTAATTAGGGTTTAACTAATCTAATTACTGTTTAATTAAACTAACTAGTTAATTAGGTTAATTAAACAAGATTAATTAACTTAATTAATTCATTATTGAATTTATTAATATTTTTATTTATTTATTATCATCTCTTTTTTAATTCTCTTTTTTTGTAAAAATGTTCTGGGGCTGGGGGCCCCCAGGTCATTGGCCCTAGGGGCCATAAAGGGTTCGGGCTAACGGGCGAGGCCGTGGGCGAGCGCACCCGAGGCCTCGATGGCCGGCAACGGCGGAAGCAGCGCCGGGCGCGGGGAGCTGCGAGGCACCGGCGGCCACGGCAGGGCAGCTGCAGGGAGGCAGGACGGTGCGCAGGCGCCCTACTGCGGGGCATAGGAAGGGCGGTGGCTCGCACAACAGTTGGCAGCGCGGGCGAGCGGAACGGGGCGAGGCCGGGCGGTGACCAAGCGCGGCAGAGGGGGCGCGCGGGCGCCAGCGTGCGGCCAGTGGGGCGAGCGCGCGGGACGGCGACGCACTGCGGGACGCGAGGCAGGCGAGGCGCGGACGGGCGCGGTCGCCGCGCGGCGAGCGCGAGCGCGCGTGCAGAGGGGGAGCGGGGTGAGCATGACGGGAGCAGGGCCGTGGCGACGCACGGGTTCAAGGGGCACGGGCCCGCGCGCCCGGGCGCGTGCAAGCCGGTGGATAGAGGGGATTAGGGAGGGGCAGCTCACGGTGTGGTGTAGGGTCAGGGGCAACGGGGGGGGCGAGGAGGAGGACGGAGACGACCAGTCGACGGGGAGGCAGACCGGCGGGGAGGGGCTCCAGCGACGGCGTCGGTGTCGGGGTCGCCGCGGTTGTCGGGGGCGAGCGCCCCCGATCCAGATCCACGCGGGGAAGGGGAGATAGATCGGGGGAGTGGGGAAAGGGTGGGGGGTTACGGGCTAGGGTTCGGTTCGGTGGGAGGGATAAGGAGGCCCGGCTGGGCCTGGTGGGCCGGCCGGTGGGGAGGCCAGCTGGGCCGTTCGGCCCAGCGTGGGGGGGTGTTTCTTCTTTTTTTTGTTAGTTTTGTTTTCTGTTTTTATTTCTTTTCTTTAATTTATTTTCTTTTACTGTTTTAATTCAACTTAAAATATTTTAGAATTTTCTAAACATGTGTTTTCTTCACAACAATTACCTACGTAAATTTTGGCACTAACCGAACATTTTTGTTTTAATGTTTGAAAACTTTTATCGTTTGACTCTAATTTAATTTTGAATTTTGATTCGGTGTCAAACTAACGCGAGATGAGCGACAGTAACGGAGGTGACGTGGTGTCATTAGCAGAGGTTATTGTAGCTTGAGTATCCGGGCGTCACACCAGTACACCAGAAAAGAAACCATCACTGATGAAAAAAACGTAGATTAAAAGGATTCAACATGTAGACACATATACGTAGACGAACGAAGATCGAATCCACGCAGATCCATCGAAAACAAACAACGATCGAATCCCATGAGATATGTCGAAGACACACTTTCACGTGCACTCCGACGGAGACACACCGCCGGAACGAGGGCTAGGCGGGGAGAACCTTATTTCGTCTTCAGGTAGCCGCCGGCGCCCCGCCTTCTTGAGCTGGACACAAACCTCATATGGTTTGACACTTATTGGCCTTCTTACCCCCTTCACGTGATTCTCAAATAAAGTCTGTAGATCCAGTACTTGCAATGAAATGTATATAGGATACCACAATTATGGAAATGAAAATAGTAGATTTCCTCTTTCATGTTGTTTGAATTCATATCCTTGAAGGGTGTCTTTTTTTTCTACTACGACATGCGAGTATTGCACTTCCCAATCGTGCCAAATAGAAATATATTTTTATTTAGGGTTGACTTAAAGTAATTGGTAATTTTTTTATATGTCTTATGTGCTCTGAAAAAACATGATTCATAATTTGGAGTTTTAAATGTGGTTGTGTACTTAGGGTCTCTTTGATTCAAAGGATTTTTCATAGGATCTTTGAAGGATTAGAATCCTTAGGAATTTTCCCTACGTTGGGGGCCTCTTTGGATTGAAGGTTTTTCATAGGAATATTGGAGGATTCCAATTCATTGCAATTTTTCCTAAGGAAGCCCTTTGGATCAAAGGAATGACACCTCCAAAATTCATATGGATTGCATTTCTACACCTCAATCCTACAGGAATTTCAACATCCACTCTAGGCTCTTTTTTACACTGATTCGCGTAGGATTGAAGCACTTCTCCTATGTTTTTCCTGTGTTCCATCTAAATGATCATTCCTGCAGTTTCCCTCTGTTTTGTAATCATCTCTTTTGCACCTACAATCCCGTCAAATCCCTGTGTTTTTCAAATTCCTGTGTTTTCTAATCCTATGATCCAAAGAAGCCCTGTTGTTTGATTTGTAGGATCGAATCCTGTAGGATTTTTTCTTAAGGGTTCATTTGTACTACATTTCACAGGAATTCTAACATGCACTCCAACCTCTTGGAAGAAATCCTTTGTTTTTTCCATGACACAATCAGACAAACTCAAATCCTATAGGATCCAATGGACATGCCATTCCAATCCTACGTTTTTCCTATTCCTGTGTTTTTGCAATCCTATGAATCAAAGGGGCCCTTAATCTTCATGGACTGCTACTTGACGTGTTGTAATAAGGTGGTCCTGTTTTTGTGCAATTCTGCATTAGAATCAATGTTCCAATCAAGTTAACAATGGTAATTCTTTTGATCAACACATCACCATAGGGGAAAATGCTTCGTTGAACCCCCCCCCCCCCCGCGCCACCAACTAGGCGACACAGGTTGTTCCGAGGCCAAATGCCGCCACCTCCTCTTTCCCCACTCCTCCCTTGTCGTCGCGGTGCAAGACGTCTGTCGAATCTTGGTGGTCGTGGCAGCGGCGGGGCTTCCTCGAGAGCGCAAGGCGCGATTTGGATAGCAAATAAACGGCGTCTGCAAGTCCCATTTAGTTAGATTTACATATCTCGATAGTTCAATTTCCCCGAAAATATAATAATAACTTAACTTCAAGATTATAAGTGGGTTTAAACCGGACCAGTTTATATCCCTAATCATGAAACTGTCCTGGTGGACACGTACGGTGTGGAGGACGCTTGGAGACGATGTGAGGGGGCTTTGCAAGGTTCTATTGGACCGGATCAGGACTTGGGCAGACCTGCATCTTGGCGGGGAGATCTTGTCGTGCTGCAACGACGACCAACGGTGGCATGCGCCAATAGTGTGTGTCTCAGTTGCATTGCCGTCAAGGATCTATAGGTGGCCGACGCGTGGATCGACCTCTTCGTGCGTCCTTTTCCATGACGAGGACTGCGATCGGTGGTCTTGGTTGTTCAGCATGCTATGAGTCGTCCTTGCGTGTGGCGGGGCGGTAGCGCCAAGTTTTGGGGTGGCATCGGGCAACGCCCTGCCACCGGATCGTCCTCGCTAGGCCTGTCAGCGGAACGAGATGCACGCGCAGGAGGTTTCCACACACACATTTTCCTCTCCCACTGTGGTCTCAGCTGCATTCACGCTCAATCCACGTAGAATAAACAAGTGTTTTTTGTTTTTGGAGTGTCATCCTTACGCAGGACCATTCTAATCTTCTCTCTATTATTGCAACTTTATCAAATGGGACATAAGCAAGCATCTAGAAGGCCACTTAAATTTTCATGCATCCTTGTTGATAATGAGAGGTGAATGAGATTTTCTTTATGTTGCACACGGTATTCTAACGTGTTGCCATGATTTTTGTATGTATGCTTCAATGGGAGTTTTCTCGTGTTGCACATGTGTCTCTTTGCTGTTGCATGTGTTGTTCAGAATTTCAGATATGTTAGTCTTCATATCATGTGAATTGTGATGCATATTCAACGATTTGCTGTAATGAACGGGGTATTGTTGCATACATATAACTATTTGTTATGTGGTCACATTTGAGACATTGCAATATTTGTCTGATTGTTTACGCGAGTGGGGATACATTTTATGTGTGAGAAAAAATGCATGCAAAATTCTATGTTGGGATGGTCGAAAGGCCCAAATTTGGAACTTAGAATAGATCTGACACTTGAGTGGCTTAATGTTTTCCGTTCCAGCCGACTAATATTTGTCGTTGCTTTTCCCCTTTTTTCCTGAACCGATTAACCCTAGTTTTGTTTGCAGAACTTGAGCCTACGTTAGAGATTGATAGATCATACTCTCATGCTTAAAAAGAATCATGTTTAATTTTACTCCTTCCTTCGTCCGACCTTCCCTAGGTACATTGTTCGTAGCCCCTTTCCCCCTCCCAATTTTTTTTCTCCTCCCATCTCTATATGACTATTATTGTATTTTTTAAAAATGCCTCAATTATCCCAAGTGTTAATTTAGTCGACAATTGAAGTCATTTTTTCTGTGTCATTACAATACCAATAAAATGTCATGTAAATCAAGGTGTTTTGTAGGAAAAGACACTAAAATGTAGTGTTATCTCTACTACTTAAAAAGAGTACGTTCCTTTCATTGCCACCAGAACACTTTGTCAACCGGATCTCCCTCCCACCATGTTTCTTCATCGGGGTATTTTTCGTTCAACCAGGTTTTTAGTCCCACCGCACCTTATTTCGCACCTTCCCCGTACGCTAATCAATCACCATAATTTACTAACCTTCTGCACCAATTTCATTTTAGTTTACTTACAAACATTTATTTACACAATCACGGACAATATTCGATATACATTTATTTACACAATCACGGACACGATTTGATAAACATTTATTTATACGATCACATTAATATGAACGGGTTTTTAAATCACATGCTGGCGTACTATGTATAGTCTGTTGGAATGCACGAGCATTGTTCTATTAAATGTATAAATGAGAGACCCGTAAAAAAGCCTATCCTATTGGAATATATTGACGCATATGTTGCAACAGGCAATTACCTACGAAAAACCTTCACATCGCAAACAGCGGGCTCCAAAACAAGTTTACCTATTCCGCCTGTAGGTCGCCAGGAAACGCGGAAACGCGTACCCCCCTCACGCGCTATTTTTTGTATGGGTCGGCCCATTTTCCAATTTCATCTCCACTTGTTTTGGGAAGGTGAAACTTCCCTGAATAGGTTTTTCTTTTCCTTTCTTTTTTAATTTATTTTTTCTTTTTCTTTTTATTTTTCTATTTCCTTTTTCCTTTCCCATGTTTTACCTTTTTCTTTCTACATTTCTTCATTTTACCTTTTTATTTATTTTTTACTATTCCTTTTTGTTTTTCAACTTGCGAACATCTTTCAAACGAGTGAACATTTTTTTCAAATTCATGTACGTTTTTTGAAATCATGCATTTTTTTAATTCGTGAACATTTTTCACAAATTCTTGAACATATTTCTAAATCCTGAAAATTTTCGAATTCATGAACTTTTTTTGAAATTGCATAAATTGTTTTGCACTCGTGAACACATTTTTGAACCGGGATTTTTTTTTCGAAATTTGGGAACAGTTTTTGGAATTCCTAAGCTTTTTTTTACGTAAATTTTTTGTGTTCATGATTTTTTAAATCTGCAGAAATTTTTTGAATTTGGGAAGAATTATTGAAATTCTCAACCATTTTTTGAATATTTGAACATTTCTAGAAATTCATGAACACTTTCTGAAAATTTATGATTTTTCTAAAATTGGAATATTTTTCTAAAAATCATGAATATTTGTTGAATATGTGAGGATTTATCATTTTCCAAACATTTTTCGAATCATGAAAACATTTTTTGAATTCACGAAAAAACCAACAACAAAGGGGCTTCCTGCCCGGCACATGGCCGCCCCGTAGTTCACCTCCAAAAACCAGCTTACTCCTATTTAACTGGGCTTTGCCAGGCCCGGTTCCAAAAGACTCGCCTCGGAATTGTAGCCCATCGCGGTCGCGTCGTATACTACAACGGGTTGACCCGGCGCTCCCGTCCAATCCGATCCAAATCTGCTTCCGCAAGCGACCCACCAAGCCGATCTCTCCCCCTTCTCTCCCCTGCGCTGCATCTTCCGCCCCCAACCAGACCACCACCAACCTGCGACGACGATCCGCACGCGAATCCACCTCGAGAAACCCTAGCTAGTCCCGGCCCGGCATGGCCTACGTGGACCACGCCTTCTCCATCACCGACGAAGACGACCTCGTCGGCGGGGCCGTAGGGGGCCCGCGCGGCGCCCCCGTCAAGGAGATCGCCTTCGCCGCCGCCCTCCTCGCCTTCGGGGCCCTCGGCGTCGTCGCCGGCCTCTTCATGGCCGCCAACCAAGTCGGCGGTGACACCGCGCACGGTGAGATCGAATCTCCTTCCACCCCTCTCCGCTTCCATTTTCTTCTTTCCCTGTATGCCTATAAGAAGAATTGTTGCTGCATCTAGGACCCCGAAATTGCTGCAGTTTCCTAATTACTGCTGTATGATTATCTTAAGAGCTACTGGTAATTCATGGCTAGAGGTAGTATTTCTAAGGCTGTGACTTGTGAGAGAGGAATTGATTGAGGTTTATTTGGCTGAGACATAGTATTTACTCCGTAGCAGTTGTTTGGGAGCTGGGTAGGTGACTTATTTTTCTGGTATATATGAGTATGACCAAGTGATTGCTGAGAAATATGTAGGCATATGTAAGGCCTTAGGAAATTTTCGGTGTGCATGAGATGCTTGCGCTTTTGAGGTTTCTAGTACTTTGGGCTCAAATTAAGGGTGCTTGTATTCAAACTGCACAATGTTCATAGTGAAGTGCTCCAGGAAACCCAGCAGTGATAACTACGGAGATTGGGTACCAAGAGCTTCTCATCACCACTACGAAGTGTAGATTGTAGTTAGGTTATTACAAAAACAATCCTAATATTCCTCTCGTCTCTAATATATGTGATCATGGTGTGGCTTTATGGTAGGATGTCAGCAGTACATGTAAAACTGAAAAATAAGATGTTTTAATTTGCTAAACAAAAGCTTGGAAATTTTGCTTGCACTTTGACTCTCATTCTAAGTATTGATGCAATATGGATGTTTCAGTAGCACTCCTGAAGATATCTGCTTGAATAAACTTTGTCTATAATTGCCGCTGGAGTTTTTCCCCTTACTCAAACATCTGCAACTATTTTGTTGGAACAGGAATCTTCTTCATGGTTTTGGGTATTGTAATGTTCATCCCTGGATTCTACTACACAAGAATTGCCTACTACGCATACAAAGGATACAAGGGCTTCTCTTTTTCAAACATCCCACCAATCTAAAGAGCAGGTGTTTGCAAACTCGTCTGGGTCCTTCCGTTCAATGGCTCTACTGATAAAGCAAGCAGCCTTGTTGTTCTCGTTGATCGTATGTATACATTCCTTCTGCTTTGTAGAATGAACCACTGGTAGATTTGTGCATATAAATGCTACCATAATCATGTATTATGGTGTAGTGGGCAGAAAGGTTGTCAACTGTGTGATTATGTTGAGTTGCTGGAGTGTGCTGCCTCCCATGTCTGAGAGGAAGAACATTATGTGGAATATGTTACTGTGTAGTAAGATCTTTCGCTGCCTGCATTCTCTGAACTGTTTTTTTTTGCGTTCTCTTTAGCAATCTATGTGCCTCAACTGCACAGTAAATGTTTCTTATTGTGGTGGTCATCTCATCCGAGTAGCAATGTTGGCTTATGTGGATGTTGTGTATTCGAAGAGACTGGCAGGGTCACCTGTCCGCCTGGTTTTCCGTAAATTAACTGGGCAAAACTTTTGATGAGGATGTTGTGTATTCTTCTTAATTAATTGATGAGGCAAAACTTTTGCCTTCGTTTTGAAAAAAAATTTATCAATTCCAACTGAAGTCAGAGGCAAAGTTGTTTCTAGTTACTGTGATTTGCTCAGCTCAACACCGCAAGTGTTTTTTGTGTTGTTCTATTCATTTTTGTCCCTGAACAGTCGTTTAGTGCACAATTAGGGCACCAATGACAATGTATCACAGCTTCTTCAGCCTTTGATGCTTCAAGAATTTATCATATCAATAGGAGCTACAACTTCCGAGCATATCACCACTCAAAACTCTTCTTCCAGCTTCAAATGTTTAGGTTCTTGCCTTAATGCAGCAATAGCTTGACTTTCTTAGGTTCTGCAATGTAAGGTTGTACACGTTGTTGCTAATCTAGGAAATTCTGTGGGTTCAAAAAGAGAGTTTATATCTAACAATTTAAATACATTTCGAGGAGATGGAAATTGACCAGTCATCGTTGCTAGCTTTATTAACGAGGATCATCAACCAAGTTAAAGGCTTATTTACTGGTACTAAAACAATAGTAATATCAAGCTATTGAACCACAACATTATCCTTAAGATAACAATATTTACACAGGACCTTCCTGACCATACTCCATATCAATGCGTTCCTAAAAAATGGATGCGGCATGTGATTTGTTGAACTCCATAATAACGAGACCAGCTTGCAGCTGCTTGGGTTCTGCTCATCTCTGCTCAAAAAGAATTCTGCCCAGGTGCTTTCGGTGTTCCATGGTTGACAATGTAGTATGAACACGTTTGCATTGAAATGCATCCTCTGGTTCGGATGACTGCAACCAGAATCATACTCGTATGGCTATCTGGCCACAAGAAATTGTTCCACTACTCCATATCATATCCTCCGTCACATAATATAAGAACATAGTTTGAAAAACGTTCTTATATTATGGGACATAAGGAGTATATTCCACTTTTTGTTTCATTTTATAGTTTAAATATCATCAAATGGTGCAATGGTTTGAACATTGTTAATTGCTACTGAAGGGCTAAACACAGCCCAGCATTGTCCGTTGCTAGGTCTGGGAAGTGCTGGCCCAGCCTTCTCGGTTGCTAGGCCTGGGAAGTGCTGCTAGTCCATTTAGTTGCTCCTACGTTGCAGAAAATGCCACCAGATTTTTTAATAAAAACAGAAAAGTTCAAGATGCAGATCTGACGAATTACGGGCGCTACGTGATGGTCAGCCTGTTTGAAGAAAAAAAGATGAACGAAAAAGCAAACAAAATGAAGAAATACTTGCAAAATCGGAGATCGATTTGGGTAAGTATGGCCGCTTTAAATTTGGATGGGGCAAGAGCACACGACGCGCCCATCCAATCGTGAAGCGGCCGTCCGTCTCTCTCGGCACTTGTGCAAAGGGCAACTCGTCCATGGATACAACCGAGCACCCGTTCGTCTGAGCCGTCTCAAAACAAATCTAAGAAAGTCGCAACCTTTCAATCAACGATGGAACAAGATGCAAACGAATGAAGCGATGTATCGCCAGATATTGTGGCTTGGAATTAAAAGAAGATGGATCTCCAAACAATCTTCTCCTGGCTATCAATCTAGGCTCCATGCGGCAGACAGGACGCCATTGAACGGCGCCTGCTGTTGACTCATGTTATAGAGCCCAAATACATCCCGATCTTCTATAACTAATATCAGAATCAAAAGAGATAAATATCCATCAAGTTGATAGATGGATCAACAAAACAAACAGGATCGATCTGAATTCCACAACAAATAAGGAGCAAAAATAAAAAACAAAGCAAGAAAAATGCGATGAGAAAGAGGAATTGTTGCGGCGGCGGGATGAAGAGGGAGGGTGCGATGGATGGGATGGCTTTAGGGTTGGTGAAGCCCCTTGCATTTTATAGCTGCGGTCCTGCACACGCGACCTATCAGCGGTTGACACGTGAGCCGGGTTACAAGACTCTGACTGGGCCTTTTACCAGCACATGGCGCCACAGCCCAACATACATTATTCCAGGCCGATATTGCTTTTTTTTTACTACAGCGCTCTGATTTTATCGTGCCTCCCGCGTTTGCAGGCACCTTGTTTAGCCCAACATGAACTTTTTTTTATCATTGATTGTAAATTTTATAGGTAGCTTACCAAGCTGACCGTGCTGATCAAGGAGATTAAAATGCGGCAGCATGCTTTCTGCCTTCCAAGTTTTATTTGTACATTCAAAAAAAATTGTGAATTCAAAAAAAAAATTTGTAGCCATTTTTCTAAATGAAAACCTTCTGGCGCACTTTATTGGAGTAGTAAACTTATGTCGTTCAACAGCTCATCCAAAATAAAACTCGAAGGATTACCATCCTAGGAGATTACATAATTTCAAACAAAAGAATAATTAGCTAACTTGTGCGCAACATGATTAGCTCCCACAGACAACTCGATCCAATCCTCCTGCAACAAGGAAGATTTCTGCTAGGACGGCATTATATGGACTCCAAATTTTGATGATTCTTGTACATGATTGAATGGCAGTCAGATTCGACTGTCATTGGTGAACATCCCAATCTCTCTAGAAAATCCAAGCCTCCCGACATTGTTATAGCTTCAGGCATAGTGGCATCCATCACACGATCAATGCACCAGGTTGAGCCCGCCAAAGCTCACCACGATCGCTTTAGAGAACCACCGTCACTGCACCTGAGCTAGTCTCGAAGAAACAGGCGGCACTTCGTCGTCAAGGAAGAAGATTTCCGAGGAAACTAGAGAGAGAGAGAGAGATTAGCCTAGCGGCAACCCCGTCTAATTCTCTTAGGCAAATTAGACGAGAGAGATAGATTAGGAGGTGCTATACGAGGAGCCCTCCCACACACACATATCACTGGTGGAGAAATGACTAGGCACAACTTTTATTGGTGGCGCGTCATTTCCCACCAATGCCAGTGTTGTTTTTCAAATAGTTGTGGCGTAGGTATATTTGGTGGGACATTGATATGACCTTAGTGCTGGCGTAGTATTTTTTTTGTCAAGCCACAGATATTTGCTGATTTTTTTTCCTGTTTGGTAGAATTTGTTATGGCGTGGCCCATTAGGCCCACGCCAACACTAGTCCATCTTCTAACTACCCTATCGAGTCAAAAAAAAAAACTAAGTTGATTCACACCCCATCTTTTTCACTTCGTCCCCCTCTCGACCAGCGCCGCCGCCGCTACCTCCCGACCATCTCGCTCGTCATCGGACCAGCGCGGTCGCCGCCAAATCCAGGTCAGCAGGTGAGATCCCACTCCCCTCGCACATCTTCTTCCCCTCCCCTAGCATCTACCTCGTCCGCGGACGCCATGGAATCCGTGGATTAGGTTTATTTATGTATAAAAATAGTATTGTACAATTAGATTTAGTAGTGTAGTACCTGATTATACTTAGTAGAGATTGATTTATTAGTGTAGAAACCCATTTTCTACTTAGGGTAGAAATTTATTAGTGTTCATTGTTCAATATGTTTTAGTGTAGAATTGGATGCTACTCTTTTGTGTTGATTTAGTAGTGTAGTATCCGATCATACTTATTAGAAACTGATTTATTTGTGTAGAAACTGTTTTTGTGCTTAGGGTCGGTTTTTTTAGTGTTCAATATGTTTTAGTGCATAATCAGATGCTACTCTTTTGTGTTGATTTAATAGTGTGGTATCCAATTATACTTAGTAGAAATTAATTTATTTGTGTAGAAACACTTAGGGTACAATTATTTTAGTGTACCTTATGTTT
Organism: Aegilops umbellulata; assembly: GCA_032464435.1. Classification (NCBI taxonomy): domain Eukaryota; kingdom Viridiplantae; phylum Streptophyta; class Magnoliopsida; order Poales; family Poaceae; genus Aegilops; species Aegilops umbellulata. Next base: position 386,902,366 of record CP136057.1, on the reverse strand, counting down.
GGGTGTAGAACCGGATTCTACTCTTTCTATTGATTTATATATTTGTGTAGAATGGTGCAACCACTACCACCATGTCGACCGGTGGTGTTCTATTATGACCAACCCCTAAATCCGCCAATGCATACTAGTGTGAACAAGCTTTCTTTTGTTCGCCAAAGCTATGCATATTGTTGTCATATATAGCTCAATTGTCAAATTCATGGTATAATGACATGAATAGGTACTAAACTTCATATATTTCAATTGTCGTATATGTTTTGTAGTTGGCGCTGAGACTTGTCATTATTTTGTAGTTGGCGTTGACTTGGCATGGCCAATGCTGGAGGCAACTATGAGGAGATATATGATGTGGAGATGCTCGATCGCGAGCTCTTAGAGTCTCATCAATATACCATCAAAGGCCCTGCAGGAGGAAAATGCCTCGCTGAAGGCGGAGACGGGTCAACTGTTGAACGAGAAGGCTAATCTCTTCAGCAAGATTGTTAGGATGAGGGACGAGAGAGATCAACTAATCGAGGAGAAGGATAAGTTGAACAATGAGAGAGAAATCCTCAGAGTCGAGAGGATGAGCTCAAGATGGAGATAACTCATTTCAGAAAAGATAGAGAAAACAATAGACACAAGATTCGTTAGTTGAAGTTAATCTTTGATCAAGAAATATGATCTGCCACCTAGCAGGCTCGCTATGGAACGATGATGTAGTTTGTGAAGTTGAACTAGTTAAGTTGATGAGTACCTATGTAGTTTTGTGGAGTTGAACTAGTTGATGCAACATTACATCTTTAAATTAATTGATCGTTTAAATGCATATATATATTTTATGAGCGAAAAATTATTTTGTTGGTGTTGGCCAACAAGGGACGATAGTGGTAACATACACTTACCGTTGGCATTGGCCACGTGACACGCCATCAATATGTAGAATAATGCTGACGTGGCCTCCAACGTCACCACTATCTTTTAGCAATGCGTCATATTGGTGGCATTTGGTGTCCAGACCAGTGTTTAGTACCAACGTTATCAAAAAAGCTATGGTGAGATGTTTTCTATTCTTTCTTCTTTTTTGTCCATAACCAAGTACGGTGAGATGTCTAACATTGCGTGCTCTCTATTTGATCTTAATGATGGGGAAGTTATAAGTTATCTATGAAGATGTTTTCCTGAGTGGACATCCCCATTGTCGGCACCGCTGGAGTACGCCATGGACCAACAGGGTGTGTGCTATTTGTGAGCTGCGTTGGAATTTCCTCGAAGAGAAGAGGAGTGCAGTACAGTAGAGGTAAGTATTTCCCTCAGTTAAGAAACAAGGTTATCAATTCAGTAGGAGAATCACACACTTGGTAGGAGAATCAAACAGAACCTTGTTAGAAGTATACGCACACACAAAAGCAAATACTTGCTCCCAACGCAAACAAGAGGGTTGTCAATCCTCTTGGCGGTTACTTGCAAGGATTAAATCATGTAGTGATAAATAGATAAATTGCAAAGATAAAATAAAATAAAATAGAAAAATTACAGCAAGGTACTTTTGTGGTGTATATATGATAAAAGTAGACCTAGGGCGATAGTTTTCACTAGAGGCTTCTCTCGTGAACACATAACATACGGTGGGTAAACAACTGGTAGAAACGCGCATAGTTATGACGAGATTCAAGGCAATGATCATATATATAGGCATCACGTTTGAGACAACCAGACCGACTCCTGCCTGCATCTACTACTATTACTCCACCCATTGACCGCTATCCAGCATGCATCTAGGGTATTAAGTTAATAAAAACATAGTAACGCCTTAAACAAGATGACATGATGTAGACAAAGTAAACTCAGGTATGAATAAACCCCATCATTTAATCCTTAATGGCAATAATACAAATACGTGTCTTGTCCCTTTCTGTCACTAGAATAGAGCACCGCAAGCTTGAACCCATCACAAAGCACCTCTCCCACTGAAGATAAATCAATCTAGTTGGCCAAACCAAACGGATATATCGGAGAGAAATAACTATAACTATCATGCATAAATTGATGGAAATATGCCCTAGAGGCAATAATAAAGTTGTTATTATTATATTTCTTTATTCATGATAAAGGTTTATTATTCATGCTAGAATTGTATTGACCGGAAACTTAATTACATGTGTGGATACATAAACAAATACTATGTCCGTAGTGAGCCTCTCTAGACTAACTCGTTGATCAAAGATGGTTAAGGTCTCCTTACCATGCACATGTGTTGTCACTTGATAACGGGATCACATCATTAGAAGAATGTTGTGATGGACAAGACCCATCCATTAGCTTAGCATATGATCATTCAGTTTATTGCTACTGCTTTCTTAATGTCAAATACATATTCCTTCGACCACGAGATCATGCAACTCCCGGATACCGGAGGAATACCTTGTGTGCTATCAAACGTCACAACATACCTGGGTGATCATAAAGATGCTCTACAGGTATTTCCGAAGGTGTTTGTCGAGTTGGCATGGATCGAGATTAGGATTTGTCACTCCGTGTATCGGAGAGGTATCTCTGGGCTCTCTCGGTAATACATGATACGTCTCCAACGTATCTACTTTTTCTAATGCTTTTCCTCTTGTTCTGGACTCTAATTTGCATGATTTGAATGAAACTAACCCGGACTGACATTGTTTTCAACAAAACTACCATGGTGTTGTTTTTGTGCAGAAATAAAGTTCTCGAAATGGAACGAAACTTTGCGAGGATTTTTTATATCAGTAAAGAGAATTTCTGGAGCCGAGAGCCACCGAAGGGGGGGCACCTAGGTGGGCACAACCCACCAGGGCGCGCCTGCCCTCCCAGGCATGCCCATGTGGGTTGTCCCCACCTGGTGGCCCCGCAGACCCTGAAACCAACGCTATAAAATCCTAATTTTCCAGAAAAAATCAAGGGGAAAGAATTATCACGATCCACGAGACGGAGCCGCCGTCACCTCATGTTCTTCATCGGGAGGCCAGATCTGGAGTCCGTTTGGGGCTCCGGAGAGGGGGATCTTCGTTCTTCGTCATCACCAACCCTTCTCCATCGCCAATTCCATGATGCTCCCCACCGGGAGTGAGTAATTCCTTCGTAGGCTCGCTAGTCGGAGTTGGATGAGATTCATCATGTAATCTAGTTAGTTTTGTTAGGTCTTGATCCCTAGTATCCACTATGTTCTGAGATTGATGTTGCTATGACTTTGCCATGCTTAATGCTTGTCACTTTGGGCCCAGGTGCCGTGATTTCAAATCTGAACCGTTTATGTTATCACCATTATATCAATGTTCTAGATCCGATCTTGCAAGTTATAGTCACCTACTACATGTTATGATCCGGCAACCTCGGAGTGACAATAGTCGGGACCACTCCCGGTGATGATCGTAGTTTGAGGAGTTCATGTATTCATCGTGTGTTAATGCTTTGTTCCGGTTCTCTATTAAAAGGATGCCTTAATATCCCTTAGTTTCCAATTGGACCCCGCTGCCTCGGGAGGGTAGGACAAAACATGTCATGCAAGTTCTTTCCATAAGCACGTATGACTATTTATGGAATACATGCCTACATTATATTTATGAACTGGAGCTAGTGTTGTATCGCCCTAGGTTATGACTGTCACATGATGAATATCATCCAACAAATTACCGATCCAATGCCTACGAATTTATCCTATATTGTTCTTGCTAAGTCACTACTGTTACCGTTACTATTGCTGTTGTCACTACTATCAAAACTATCATACTATTTTGCTACTCATCACTTTGCTGCAAATAATTAATCTCCAGGTGTGGTTGAATTGACAACTCAGTTGTTGTCGGCATTCTGGGAACGGGGGTCCCCAGACTTGCCGGCCTGCGGCCCACAGCGTGGCTGAGCAGCAGGCCGTATGACCCATCTTCATCAATAAGGCATCCAAGACCTTCGCGAGGAGCCGAGCCTTGTGAGGCGGACGACGCAAGGCCTCCTCTGGAGTGGACTAGCCAGGCAGGCTCACGAGGAGTGGAGATATCAAGGCAAGGCAAACCTCACGAGGGTCTCGTGACGTGAGCCATGACGAACGGCGCTAGGCGGGTGCCAGGCGGGCGCCGGTGCGCACATCGTCCTTGTTTCCTCTTTGGTGCTAAGGAGGAAAGCGCAGATGAAGAGTACCGAGGCATCAGGCAAAGGTTGCCATATTGGTGCAACAAGACCAAGACCAGGAGGACGGAAAGGCGGAGGTCATCATGGATCCCAAGACGGCGTCATCCCAGGGCTTTTCGCAGGCGAAGACCGCTTTTGTCAGGATAGCTTGTACTAGCTGTCCCCCTTCAAATTTGCCCGCCGTTGTTGGCTCCCTTCCCGCTCAACATTTGGGAAGAGGACCAGGGCCTATATAAGTAGAGCTATCCACCACAGTAGAGGAGAGAACGGAGCTTGATCCAAGCCGATCGAGAACCTAGCCACAAGAACACCTCAACCTCAGGAGGCTGTTCTTCCCTTGTACTGTTCATCATCAGCCCCAGAGGCAATCCACCACCACCACACTGGAGTAGGGTATTACACCACAACGGTGGCCGGAACCAGTATAAACCCTTTGTCTCTTTTTGTGTTGTGAGTTCAACGAGTTCATCCGCAAGATCTTAGCGAGCTAGGGCGTAGATCGGTAGGAGGGAAAGACTTTGCGCGCACCCCAGTGTTCGAACCTTAAGGGTTTGCTGGAACCCCACATCCGAGAGCTGCCAATACTTGCAAATATTCTTTGGCTCCCCTTGTGTTGAATCTATAAATTTGGGTTGAATACTCTACCCTCGAAAACTGTTGCGATCCCCTATACTTGTGGGTTATCAAGACCTTTTTCTGGCATCGTTGCCGGGGAGCATAGCTATATTTGTTGAGTCACTTGGGATTATTATCAATTTATCACTATGAATAATCTGAAGGATGCTAAGACTAAGATTTATCCCTCTAAGACGAGGGGAGGTAAGGAACTGCCATCCAATTCTGCTTTAGATTCACCTTCTGTTATAAGTAAACTTGCAACACCACCACATGCTATTAATCCCGATATGTCGCAAGTTATTGATGATGTTAATTCTACTATGAATGATGCTTGATGCTAGTACCTTGCTTGATGATGATGATGTGCCACTTGGTGATTTTCTTGATGAACAAATTGCTAGAGTAATACAACATGATGTTGTTGAATCCGATGATGAGCTTGAAACTAAAACTCCTGAAACACCTTCTAGAACTAGCCTTCCTAGATATGAATTGCCTAAGGTAACGGAAAGTTATGTTATGAATGAGGAGACAACTAGAGATATTCTTGCTTGTAAGGATAGAGATTATCTAGAGAAATTGTTATGCAGGTATAAAGAAAAATCTCTGAATGCTAGAATGCAATATGATCCTAAGTTTGCTACCTCACCTATTTTTATTGATGATAAGGATTATGAATTCTCTGTCGACCCAGAGTTAATTACTTTGGTTGAATCTGATCCTTTCCATGGTTATGAAACTGAAACTATTGTGGCACATCTTACTAAGTTGAATGACATAGCCACCCTTTTTACTCATGATGAGACGACTCGTTATTATTTTATTCTCAAATTATTTCCGTTCTCCTTAAAGGGTGATGCTAACGATTGGTACAATACTCTTGCTCCTGGTTGTGCGCGTAGTCCCCAGGATATGATTGATTACTTCTCTGAAAAATATTTTCCAGCTCATAAGAAACAAGCTGCTTTACAGGAGATATTTAACTTTGTTAAAATTAAAGAAGAGAGTCTCCCACAATCTTGGGGGATGCTTTGCCAGTTACTTAATGCTTCGCCTGATCATCCTCTTAAGAAAAATGAAATACTTGATATCTTCTATAATGGACTAACCGATGCTTCTAGGGATTTCCTAGATAGTTGTGCTGGTTGTGTTTTCAGGGAACGAACTGTTGGACAAGCTGAAGAATTATTGAATAACATATTAAAAAATTATGATGATTGGACTCTTCCTGAACCACCGCCTGAGCCCACTCCGAAGAAGAGGGGTATATTATATCTCAGTCCTGAAGATATGCAAGAGGCAAGAAAACCTATGAAGGAAAAAGGTATTAAAGCTGAGGATGTTAAAAATTTCCTTGTATTGAAGAAATACATGACTTAATACACCACCACCACCCAAGGTGGTAGAGGTAAATTCTCTAATTAAGTCCAATGATAATTACAATCCTCACAATATGCACCCTAGCCAATGCCTTTATGAGTTTGAAAACTATATTAGAAAGCAAGATCACTTCAATGCAAATGTTATGAAACAATTGAAATACAATTCTGATATGATTGCTCGCTTGAGTGACTTGTTATTTAGAATCTCAAATGATGTTAGAGGTGTGGGAAAGCATGCTTCTATGGTACCAACTCAGTTAGAACAAGTTGCTAAATCTCAAAGAGAATTGTTTGATGAAATGAATAACAATATACATGACTTTGCTGTTATAATTGCAACTAGAGGAGGTAAAATGACTAAGTAACCACTTTATCCTGAGGGACACTCAAAAAGAATTGAACAGGATTCACAAAGGAACAACACCACTGCACCTAGTCCTTCTAAAAATAAGAAGAAAAAGAGAAATGGTAGGACTTTGCATGCCTCTAGTGAACCTGAAATAGAAAAACATCCTGATAATGATAATAAAATTTCTATCTCTGATGCTGAAACTCAGTCTCGTAATGAACATTCACCTTATGATAATGAAAAAGATAATGTTGATGTTCATGAAGATACTCAACCAAACAATGACAAAGAACCAGATAATGACGTTGAGATAGAACCTGCAGTTGATCTTGATAACCCACAACCCAAGAATACACGATATGATAAAAGAGACTTTATTGCTAGAAAACACGGTAAAGAAAGAGAACCGTGGGTTAAAAAACCTATGCCTTTTCCACCCAAGTCAACTAAAAAGAAAGATGATGAAGAATTTGAACGCTTTGCTGAAATGCTGAGGCCAGTGTTTTTGCGTACTCACTTGACTGATATCTTGAAAATGCCTCCTTATGCAAAGTACATGAAAGACATCATCACCAATAAGAGAAAAATACTAGAAGCTGAAATCTCCACCATGCTTGCTAATTATACTTTTAAAGATGGAGTACCTAAAAAACTTGGAGATCCTGGAATACCAACTATACCTTGCTCCATCAAAAGAAATTATGTGAAAACTGCTTTATGTGATTTAGGAGTTGGTGTTAGTGTTATTCCTTTCTCTTTATATAAAAGACTTGACTTGAATAAACTCACACCTACTGAAATATCTTTGCAAATGGCTGACAAATCAACTGCCATACCTATCGGTATCTGTGAGGATGTGCCCGTTGTTGTTGCTAATGTTACTATTTTGACTGACTTTGTTATACTTGAGATGCCCTAGGACGACAACATGTCAATTATCCTTGGTAGACCCTTCTTGAATACTGTAGGGGTTGTTATTGATTGCAATAAAAACAAGGTCACTTTTCATATCAATGGTAATGAGCATAAGGTGCACTTTTCGAAGAAACAATTCCAAGTGAATAGTATTAATGTTATTGAAAAATCTCCGACAATCACTATTGGAAGTTTTCAACCACCTCTACCTAATGTTAAAAAGAAATATGAAATGCTTATTGTTGGGGACATTCATATCCCCGTTGTGGTAACTTAGTGATTTACGAAAGTTCTTCGGTTTCATGCTAATCGAAAGTAATTGTTAATAAGACTTGATCAACCTTATTAATGGATCATTTTTGAGAGGTATGAAGTTGATGAATATAGTAAGCACTACCTTCTGTCCCTATCTTTTGTTTTCTATTTTTACTATTTAAATAAAATAGAATGCCATGTTTTGTCTGTTTTCTGAATCCCGTGCAATAAAAAAGGACCCAAAAATAAAAGTTCTTAGAATGCTCTGAAATTTAATACGTTTTTTCTAAATATTTAAGAATTTCTGGTACAAATAATATCAGAGGGAGGTGCACCAGGTGGGCACAACCCACCTGGGCGCGCCCTGGTGGGTTGTGGTCCCCATGTGGGTCCCCTCACTTATCTCTTCATCCCACATCATCACCTACCTCCAGAAAAAATCTCCATTGCTCTCTATCTCTTGCGTTCTTGCTCTCAAGACCGCTGATTTCGATCTCTTTGCTCGAAGCTCCGTTTCCGAAATTGTTTCGGGGGATTGTTGCTTGGTATGTGACTCCACCGTTTGTCCAATTAGTTTTTGTTTTAGTGGTTTATATTTTGAATAATGAGCTACTCTTGGTGCTGCTGTAGATGAGCTTGCATGTTGAATTCTTAGAGTTCTAAGTAGTTTGAATGCTTGCTATGGCCTCTATGTATCCCTATGAGTAGTTCTATCAATTTGGTGAAGTTTCGTTGAGAAAAATTTGTGGACTAAAAATTTCAGATTTTTTGTTCATAGGAAAAGGATGAATATCTTTAGGAAGTTTGCTTCTAAGAAGAACTCCAGGGGAGTTATTGGGGAGTTGTCTGATGATACGTCTCCAACATATCTATATTTTTTGATTGCTCCATGCTATATTATCTACTGTTTTGGACAATATTGGGCTTTATTATCCACTTTTATATTATTTCTGGGACTAACCTATTAACGGGAGGCCCAGCCCAGAATTGCTGTTTTTTGCCTATTTTAGAGTTTCGAAGAAACAGAATATCAAACGGAGTCCAAACAGAATGAAACCTTCGGGAACGTGATTTTCTCACTGAATATGATCCAGGAGACTTGGACCCTACGTCAAGAAAGAAAGGAGGGAGGCACAAGGTAGGGGGGCGCGCCCACCCCCCCAGAGCGCACCCTCCACCCTCGTGGGCCCCCTGTTGCTCCACTGACATACTCCTTCCTTCTATATATACCTACGTACCCCAAACGGTCAGATACGGAGCCAAAAACCTAATTCCACTGCCGCAACCTTCTGTACCCACGAGATCCCATCTTGGGGCCTGTTCCGGAGCTCCGCCGGAGGGGGCATCCACCATGGAGGGCTTCTACGTCATCATAGCCCCTCCAATGAAGTGTGAGTAGTTTACCTCAGACCTTCGGGTCCATAGTTAGTAGCTAGATGGCTTCTTCTCTCTTTTTGGATCTCAATACAATGTTCTCCCCCTCTCTCGTGGAGATCTATTCGATGTAATCTTCTTTTTGCGGTGTGTTTGTTGAGACCGATGAATTGTGGGTTTATGATCAAGATTATCTATGAACAATATTTGAATCTTCTCTGAGTTCTTTTGTGTATGATTGGTTATCTTTGCAAGTCTCTTCGAATTATCAGTTTGGTTTGGCCTACTAGATTGATCTTTCTTGCAATGGGAGAAGTGCTTAGCTTTGGGTTCAATCTTGCGGTGTCCTTTCCCAGTGACAGTAGGGGCAGCAAGACACGTATTGTATTGTTGCCATCGAGGATAACAAGATGGGTTTTTATCATATTGCATGAATTTATCTCTCTACATCATGTCATCTTTCTTAAGGCATTACTCTGTTTTCTTGAACTTAATACTCTAGATGCATGCTGGATAGTGGTCGATGAGTGGAGTAATAGTAGTAGATGCGGGCAGGAGTCGGTCTACTTGTCTCGGACGTGATGCCTATATACATGATCATACCTAGTATTCTCATAACTATGCTCAATTCTGTCAATTGCTCAATAGTAATTCGTTCACCCACCGTAAAATACTTATGCTCTTGAGAGAAGCCACTAGTGAAATCTATGGCCCCCGGGTCTATCTTCATCATATTAATCTTCTATCACTTTATTATTGCCTTTGCTTTTTTACTTTGCTTTTTATTTTACCTTGCATCTTTATCACAAAAATACCAAAAATATTATCTATCACCTCTATCAGATCTCACTCTCGTAAGTAACCGTGAAGGGATTGACAACCCCTTATCGCGTTGGTTGCGAGGAGTTATTTGCTTTGTGCAGGTACAAGGGACTCACGCGTAGCCTCCTACTGGATTGATACCTTGGTTCTCAAAAACTGAGGGAAATACTTATGCTACTTTGCTGCATCATCCTTTCCTCTTCAAGGAAATCCAACGCAGTGCTCAAGAGGTAGCATCTGACAGTGATCTCCATCCCCGGAGGTTGGCGGAAGTACGGCCGTGCGAATGGTAGCATACCCCGTTCATGGAAGAGGTTGGAATCCTTCAGGAGTTTACACAATATGCTGCAAATGTCGGCCTCACCAACTTCATCACAGCTAAATGTGAACAGTATCATCTCCTCACAAACATCTTTGTTCAAAGTTTTAATTTCCTTCCTAGGAATAGTCCTCCTGAGGTGTAGTTTAATTTATACGCTGATTTCCATCAGATACCGCTTACTGAGTTTTGTGAAATACACTTGCTTCCTGCTGATGGTGGTTTGGTAGAGCCTAGGCCGGCAGAGTTTGAGGCCTTTTATCATACCTTGACAGCGGGAGATGAGAGAGGGGTGTCAGGTATCACTGCCGCTGGCTTGCATTTTCCTGCTGTTCATTATTTTGCTCTTTTCATTGCAAAATGCTTGCTTGCTAGAGAAGGTGGGTGCACTCAGTTCACCAGACCTTGCTGTTTTACGTCGTGCACTAGAGGGCGACAACACTTATAGCTTGGGAGCTAATGTGGCACATCACCTCCACATTAATAATTCCAAGGGTAAAATACATGGTGGTATTTTCACTACTCGCTCGGCGGCTCGCTTTAATGTTGAGATACGCCTTCATGATTACCCTCTGACCAAGGTTTACCTAGATCGTGCAACCATGGAACACCACCATTTTAATGCACAAGATTACCCTAACATTCCTATTCCATATAACCTGGTTTTTAGCTTGGACACTCGTGATATTATTCCATTGCCTGCTCCTGCTTTGTTTGATCCTGTTGCCAGGGGCGGATATAGGATTATGCCTGCGGATATCATCGCCTACAGCAGAGGAGGAGCCTAAACAGTGGGATGCGTGGATGCCCGCTCCTCAGCACCCCGACTACTATCCAGACTACTGACTGTTTACCAAGTTAGGCCAAAAGCATAAGCTTAGGGGAGTACGTGTTTCTCACCGACATTACATTCATGTTCACACATTCAATTCCAGTTGTCGGTGTCCACACTTTTTCATTGTATTTTCCATGTTAAATTTATTTTTCTTGCTTTCTTCTTGTGTGTTTGAAAAACTTTAGAAAATAGAAAAATATTTCCTGCTTCTTTTTTATTTTCTTTCTAGAGTAGTTAGCCGTAGCACTAAAAAGAAAACCCAAAAAGATTTCTTTGTTCTTCTTTTGCTTGTTGGGAGCTTTCCCATGTAAATAGTTTTACTCATTTTTTGCTTTTCCCTTTTTTTATTTGCTTGTTCCAGAAAATTAAAAACTCCAAAAATATTTCAGTGTGTTTCTCTGAATTTCTTTTCTTTTTATCGAGTCGTACCGAGGAGAAGACCATGATGAAAATGTTGAGTTTCTCTCATATGCATAATTGTTTACCTAACAAAGAGCCCATATTTCAAGACCCCGATTCCAAGTCACATCGATCTAGCTGGTAACACCTCATATCAATTTGCGGCCTCACGCATGGTATTCCCACGGGTTTCGCCTTACCATGGCCCGGGACCGTTTGCGCCTTTTGGGTCACGTATATGATAGTGTCACTAGCATCCATATGCCAGAGAACCCCGGGCCGACATAACTAGTCGTGAACCCAAAGTGGCACTAACTTACGGGGACAGGCATACATGAATCAACATCGAACATGTCGGTCAGCAGCGTGCGAATCCGGGCTGTAGCACTGGGCTAACAGGACTCCGGTGAACCGGGCTGTAGTAGGCTAGGCAGGACTCCGGATGTCACCGCGTGACATTTCCCCTAAGGGACAGACACATGAACGAAGTGAATCAAATGCCGGCCAGTCTAGGTGTTCCGGAGCAATAGTGCTGGGCTAGCAAGACTCTAGTAAACCGGGCTATAGCGGACTACCAAGGCTCAGTAGAAGCACCAGACTACATTTTCCCATAAGAGAGGCTACCAAGGATAAACAAATAGATTGTCGGATCCCACACATACCAAGCATTTCAATCATACACACAATATGCTCGATATGTGCAAATACAACATGGCATCACAACAAGACTCTACGACTCAGAGTATTATTCATTAGGCTCGAGGAGCCAAGTATTACAAACATGGGTCTCATGACCCAACATACAGAGCATACAAGCAATAAGCACATGCGGAAGCTTAACTTGTCTGAGTACACACAACTACAAATGAAAAGGGCTGAGAAGCCCGACTATCTAGAAGATCCTGCTGTGGGCACAAGATCGTAGCTGAGGTAACAAGCTAAACGTCAAAGTCCACATGGAACTAATAGCGAGACTAAAGTCTCTCTGCAAAACATAAATTAAGCAAACGTGAGTACAAATGTACCCAGCAAGACTTACATCAGAACTAGCTACATATGCATCAGTATCAACAAGGGGGTGGTGGAGTTTGACTGTAGCAAGCCAGCTTTGACTCAGTGGCTATCCTAAACTATGACTGCAAGTAACTCCTTTGAGGTGGCGCACATGAGTCCACATATTCACCATTCAATACACCACTATGGATCCGCTCCCGTCTCCCTACGAGAACGCCATCCATAGCACTCACGCTTATCTTGCGCATTTTAGAGTATCCACTTTCACTTGTCTATGAACTGTTATAGGCAACCCAGAAGTCCTTTACCGCGGACACGGCTATTCGAATAGATGATCTTAACCCTACAGGGGTGTACTTCTTCACACACGCTCTCGCAACTTACCGCCATGTACACATCATGTATCTCGGCAACCTTCAAACGGAAGCCTGGCGAGGGTGTCGGCCACGGCCTACCTAAACACTCAAGTCTCTAGTCCAGGTTTATTGCCTATTCAGGTTCCATCCACAGGGAGTCCGGCCGAAGTTTCCACATATGGCCCCGAACGATGTGAGCAGGGTTCCCGAGACACCAAACGGGCGCCCGGTACACCGTGCCACGTGCCTACCGCATCACAGCCCACCCCGCGGGTCAGCGCTGCGCACGGCCTCCAGCATACTGCAAACACCAGAAACTACTTGCAACTCCTGGACAGAGGACAAGGGTGGTTAAGAAGCCGAGAGAGTCAATTAAGGATCCCAATGTGTGGTAGTAGCTGTTCATGGATCACAAACACAGAACTCTGTTCCTGAGGACGGTTTCAATGAGACAACCCACCATGTACTCCTACATGGCCTCTCACCGCTACCTTTACCAAATCGTGTTCACACACTTAGCTCACACACGGTAGGACATGTTTATCACCATTCCAATTCATTCTCGATGAATCAGACCCGACTCAACTCTAAGCAGTAGCAGGCATAACAACCAAGCATGAATGAGTAGGCACATCAGGGCTCAAACAACTCCTACTCATGCTAGTGGGTTTCATCTATTTACTATGGCAATGACAGGTCATGCAGAGGAAAGGGGTTCAACTACCGCAACATGTAACAGTTGAGTCATTGTTGTCCTAATGCGGTAAAAGAGAGCAGGAGCGAGAGACTGGGATTATATCGGAATGAACAAGGGGGTTTTGCTTGCCTGGCACTTCTAAAGACAGTATAGTTCTTCATCGGTGTCATTGATCTCATCTTCGAAACCACGTCTATCGAGAGGGGACAAATACCGGCAACAGAGAAACAAACACAATCAATGCAATGCACAATATGATGCATGATCATGACATGGTAAAATGAGTGTGTTCGGCTAATGCAACTACAACCAGATGGGTTTGAGCTATTTTGAACCAAAGATTCAAAAGTTCAAACTCATTTGTGATCTTAAATAGTGCTTTATCATGTTTTGCACTAAACAGCAAGTTAGCTTGTTTAAACATGCATGAAACCAGCACAAATGGATAGATTGGATTTTTGTGATAATTTTTCATATATAACTTATTTCATTCTGAGCTATGGTGGGATTTCTATGATTTTTAGAAGTTAGCACTATTTTCTGGAATTTCCTGAATAAACTTAAATCTAGAAAATGCTTTACTGCGTCAGCATGACATCGGGGTGACGTCAGCAGGTCAAAGGCGCCATCCCAGGTCAAGCCTGACGGCTGGGACCCACATGTCAGTGTAACAACTAACTAACATAGTTAGTTAGTGTTAGGTTAGCACTAACCTAGGTTAGTTAGGGCCTGGGCCCACTTGTTAATGACCCTTGGGGGTCAAACTGGGTCAAACCAGTCAACTCGCCAGAGTTGACCCGCGGCTCGTGATACGTCTCCAACGTATCTATAATTTTTGATTGCTCCATGCTATATTATCTACTGTTTTGAACTATATTGGGCTTTATTTTCCACTTTTATATTATTTTTGGGACTAACCTATTAACCGAAGGCCCAACCCAGAATTGCTATTTTTTGCCTATTTCGGTGTTCTGAAGAAACCGAATATCAAACGGAGTCCAAACGGAATAAAACCTTCGGGACCCTACTCCAAGAAGTAACAGAGGCGGTCACGAGGGTGGGGGCGCGCCCCCTGCCTCGTGGGATCCCTGTTGCTCCACCGACGTACTCCTTCCTCCTATATATACCTACGTACCCCCAAACGATCAGAATAGGAGCCAAAAACCTAATTCCACCGCCGTAACTTTCTGTATCCACGAGATCCCATCTTGGGGCCTGTTCCGGAGCTCCGCCGGAGAGGGCCGTCATCACGGAGGGCTTCTACATCATCATAGCCCCTCCGATGAAGTGTGAGTAGTTTACCTCAGACCTTCGGGTCCATAGCTAGTAGCTAGATGGCTTCTTCTCTCTTTTTGGATCTCAATACAATGTTCTCCCCCTCTCTCATGGAGATCTATTCGATGTAATCTTCTTTTTGCGGTGTGTTTGTTGAGAATAATGAATTGTGGGTTTATGATCAGGTCTATCTATGAATAATATTTGAATCTTCTCTGAATTCTTTTATGTATAATTGGTTATCTTTGCAAGTCTCTTCAAATTATCAGTTTGGTTTGGCCTACTAGATTGGTTTTTCTTGCCATGGTAGAAGTGCTTAGCTTTGGGTTCGATCTTGCGGTGTCCTTTCCCAGTGACAGAAGGGGCAGCAAGGCACGTATTGCATCGTTGCCATCGAGGATAACAAGATGGGGTTTATTTCATATTGCATGAATTTATCTCTCTACATCATGTCGTCTTGCTTAAAGCGTTACTCTGTTTTTAACTTAATTAATACTCTAGATGCATGCTAGATAGCGGTCGATGAGTGGAGTAATAGTAGTAGATGCGGGCAGGAGTCGGTCTACTTGTCTCGGACGTGATGCCTAAATACATGATCATACCTAGATATTCTCATAACTATGCTCAGTTCTGTCAATTGCTCAATAGTAATTTGTTCACCCACCGTAGAATACTTATGCTCTTGAGAGAAGCCACTAGTGAAACCTATGGCCCCCGGGTCTATTCTCATCATATCAATCTCCATCACTTTATTATTGCTTTGCTTTTTTACTTTGCCTTTTACTTTTCCCTTTGCATCTGCTTGGTAGTAAATGGACAATATTCTCATTCTTAGCGTGTTGGTTATTAAATCATCATCCTAAGATTGATCGTGCTACCTAGTCCTTATTTCCGGTGCACTCTTCGATCAATGAGTTAGGATTGTGTCAATCCCTCACTCTTTTGATCCTATCATCTTGCCCCGAAAAGCAAGATTGTTCTCGAGCTTAGTAACATATTGGTGGTTCGTGACTTTCCGATTATCTTCCTGGAAGTATCACCAGGTTGTCCCCTGACCGTTGTGTTGAGCTCGTGGTCAAGTTGGTTTCTTGTAAACCACCCTTCTCCAAGAATCAATGCAGAATACCCCTGAGCTAGTTGGTCGAGCTAAACAATAACTTGGAGAGTTGGAAGATAAAAGCTTGTCCGACTTAGTTCATTTTAATGGATATCCTTTTGAGTGTGTGTTGAAGAAACATGATATCTTCATTGATTGGTCCTCGGGATCAATTTTTGGATCTATTGTCTTGTCCAGACTTTGATTTGAGTATGGGCTATCATCAAATCAAATTAGAACCAACGATATTCGTAATGTTGTCTTACTCGTGGTTGTTTCTTCGAGCATACACCATTATATCTTTTGGGTCTGACCAATGCTATCACCTTGTTCACATGATGGTGGAAGTCAAGTGATATGGAAATTCCGATGAGTTGCTATTGAGCCCATCAGCAGCATCTTGTCTCCTCCATGATTCATGTTGAAAATCAAGCTAGTATTGGAAACTTTTGTAAGCATTATCTTCATGTCCCGTTCATGAAATACATGTTTGGTGTAAGAAGTGACTTTCTCCAAGTTCACGTGCATTAGGTGCTAGTTGCCGCCGTGAATTGAGAAAGATTGTTTTTGCTTTCTCCGGAATCATCCCAAGTCAGTCATGCATGTGCGAAGTATTCCATGGTTTGATAGGCTCGCTACATCCACTCCATGTGTAATCCCTAGCACACCAAGCCATGGATTGATTTGTTCAAGGAAAAGAAGTTCTTAAGTGCTAATCCTTAAGGACCCAAAGGTATTTGCACAGGACTTCGCTCTACGCAATGATGGTTCCCAATTGGAACTCGGTAGTGTTGCGTTGTAAGACTACTATGTGGTCATGCTTGTCTTGGACAACGTGTTCACATGTATGTAGCAGAACCAGCTCATGTTTTGGAGCTTGCTATCGTAGTTCATCTCCCAAGAATCTCGCAACGCCATCTCGTCGATTTGTGTTGCAATCTTTCATTTTTCTCTCTAGACTGTATGAGTCTGGAATATCCTAACACCAACCAGATCCAGATCTCAGGCAGATATGATGGTTGGAACATTCCCAACATCTGCATTTTGTTCCCAGCTTGCACCGCCATTGTGCCAATTCCCATGGGCTGCCCTCTCAGTAATTGTTGTTTAGGATCATCTTCAAAAGTGGTCCTACCATGGGTCCCATCCATTCCCGATGATAAGCAAAATCATCCATCGCGTTGTCTTCAACAAGGTAGTCCACATCATCCATTCAAATCCGGATATGCCATTCCTTTGAACTCCGCCAAACGATTGATTGTGATTGCATTAGGCTGGTATAAAGAGTTTCAATGATCTAGATATCAAAAGTAATTCTTTTTGACATTTAAGGGAATAACTCTACGAGTCACCTCCCCCAAGGTGCCCCGTTATGGGATCATGGCAATTATTTACCACGGACCTCGAGGACTATCGCAAAGGTTACTAATATCCTAAAGGAACTAGCAAACACTATCAACAGGAGGTGAGTGGAGTGAAATCTCGGGTTTAAAACCCAGGAATAGAATAGCTACTACTAAATGGTATCACGGGATGCTTTTGAGAATGACGGCCAGAATCATCACACTGGTAATATAATGCATTGCTAGATTAGTGGGTGGTTCTCTAGGATGCCTAGGGTCATAATAATGGCGTCAACATATATGCTGAGGCAACAGGGTACCTCAACTCGGCGATTAGTGTGGTTAATCTGGCCCAAAGAAACATTGGGAACGGAAAGAAAGGAGTTGCAAATGCATCAGACTATTTCGAAACTTGGGATGACTCGGACAACATAACAGCTGTAAATGCTCAAAAATATTGGAGACATCCTGCAAAATGGTGGCATAACCACTCAACATCACAGTATCAAGGTTCCGAGACAAACTATGAACATACAAAAGTAGTAGAAATAGAACTGGTCTTAAATCCATCAATCTTATAAGTCTCTATCATAGTAACTCGTCATCCTGATAGATAGATGAGAAGGCCTAGTTCTTAATCCCCGTAGAAGAGAACATGATGACTCAGATCAAAAGGGCATAAGGTAAAGGAGTAAAAAGAGCCTTACGTTCCCTTCCACAATCAATTCCCTTACATAACTAAAGAATTTCTAGACTCAACTTCGACCAGTTTGGCCTGGTAATCCTACAAGCAGTCAGGCTCTGATGCCAAAGCTGTCAGGACCCCGATTCCAAGTCACATCGATCTAGACGGTAACACCTCATATCACTTTGCGGCCTCACGCACGGTATTCCCACGGGTGTCGCCTTACCATGGCCCGGGACCGTTTGCGCCTTTGGCTCACGTATATGATAGTGTCGCTAGCATCCATATGACAGAGAACCCGGGCCGACATGACTAGTCGTGAACCCAAAGTGGCACTAACTTACTGGGACATACATACATGAATCAACATCGAACATGTCGGTCAGTAGCGTGCGAATCCGGGCTGTAGCACTGGGCTAACAGGACTCCGGTGAACCGGGCTGTAGGAGGCTAGGCAGGACTCCGGATGTCACCATGTGACATTTCCCCGAAGGGACAGACACAAGAATGAAGTGAATCAGATGCGGCCAGTCTAGCTGTTCCGGAGCAGTAGTGCGGGCTAGCAGGACTCCAGTAAACCGGGCTATAGCGGACTACCAAGGCTCAGTGGAAGCACCAGACTACATTTCCCCATAAGAGAGGCTACCAAGGATAAACAACTAGATTGTCGGATCCCACACATACCAAGCATTTCAATCATACACACAATATGCTCGATATGTGCAAATACAACATGGCATCACAACAAGACTCTACGACTCCGAGTATTATTCATTAGGCTCGAGGAGCCAAGTATTACAAACATGGGTCTCATGACCCAACATACAGAGCATACAAGCAACAAGCACATGCGGAAGCTTAACTTGTCTGAGTACAGACAACTGCAAATGAAAAGGGTTGAGAAGCCTAACTATCTACAAGATCCTGCCGAGGGCACAAGATTGTAGCTGAGGTAACAAGCTAAACGTCAAAGTCCACACGGAACTAATAGCGAGATTGAAGTCTCTCTGCAAAACATAAATTAAGCAAACGTGAGTACAAATGTACCCAGCAAGACTTACATCAGAACTAGCTACATATGCATCAGTATCAACAAGGGGGTGTGGAGTTTGACTGGAGCAAACCAGCTTTGACTCAGTGGCTATCCTAAACTATGACTGCAACTAACTCCTTTGAGGTGGCGCACACGAGTCCACATATTCACCATTCAATACACCACTATGGATCCACTCCCGTCTCCCTACGAGAACGCCATCCATAGCACTCACGCTTATCTTGCGCATTTCAGAGTATCCAGTTTCACTTGTCTACGAACTGTTATAGTGAAAGCACAAGTGTTCCCAGGTGGTTTTGGTAATTGATGTCAACATATCTCTCGTTGGACTAACACTTTTATCTAGTATGTTTCAGATAAGTTCAACAATGGAGTGGCATGGACTAAAGGATGTGGGAACTCCTTCAAGATGCTAAGGACAAAGGATTGGATAAAAGCTTCAAGCTCAAGACTCTTCATTTTCTATTTTAGTGATCCAAGATCACATTGAGTCCATAGGAAAAGCCAATACTATTAAGGAGGGATGAGGTGTTGCTTAATGAGCCTTTTGCTTCATGTGCTTGGTGATATGCTCCAAAACCCTCAGCTACTTTCCCACTTCCACATAAGACCTAAACCAAAAGTCAAACTCGGCCCCACTGATTCTTTCTATCCGGAGCCACCGAGTTTCACATGTCATAGCCACTGCCACAAACCCTAGCAAATCGGTTTCACCGATAGGGATCTCGGTCTCACCTAGATGGGATTGTAATCTCTCTGTGTATGTCCATTACCAAAATCGGTCTCACCGAGTTTGAGCAACTGGTACTACCGAGATTACAATGCAAATCCTCTGGTTAGCTTATTACCAAATCGGTCCCACCGAGTTTGTGTAATCGGTCTCACCGAGTTTGCCTGACCAACTCTCTGGTTAGCTTATTACCAAAATCGGTCCCACCGAGTTTGTGTAATCGGTCACACCGAGATTACGTTATGCCCTAACCCTAACCATATCGTTCCTACCGAGTTGCATCTCAGTCCCACCGAAATTCCTAACGGTCACTAGGTTTACTAAATCGGTCCGACCGAGTTTGTTGATTCGGTCCCACCGAGATTGGTAAATTGTGTGTAACGGTTAGATTTTGTGTGGAGGCTATATATACCCCTCCACCTCCTATTCACTCGTGGAGAGAGCCATCAGAACACATCTACACTTCCAACTCACATGTTCTGAGAGAGAACCACCTACCCTTGTGTTGAGCTCAAGATATTCCATTCCTACCATATGAATCTTGATCTCTAGCCTTCCCCAAGTTGCTTTCCACTCAAATCTTCTTTCCACCAGATCCAAATCCTATGAGAGAGAGTTGAGTGTTGGGGAGACTATCATTTGAAGCACAAGAGCAAGGAGTTCATCATCAACACACCATTTGTTACTTCTTGGAGAGTGGTGTCTCCTAGATTGGCTAGGTGTCACTTGGGAGCCTCCGACAAGATTGTGGAGTTGAACCAAGGAGTTTGTAAGGGCAAGGAGATCGCCTACTTCGTGAAGATCTACCGCTAGTGAGGCAAGTCCTTCGTGGGCGACGACCATGATGGAGTAGACAAGGTTGCTTCTTCGTGGACCCTTCGTGGGTGGAGCCCTCCATGGACTCGCGCAACCATTACCCTTCGTGGGTTGAAGTCTCCATCGACGTGGATGTAGGATAGCACCACCTATCTGAACCACGCCAAAAACATCCGTGTCTCCAATTGCGTTTGAATTTTCCAAACCCTTCCCTTTACATTCTTGCAAGATGCATGCTTTGCTTTCCGCTGCTCATATACTCTTTGCATGTTGCTTGATATGTATTATGAATGTTGAAATTGTGCCTAAACTCCACTTAAACCGAAATAGTTTAAAAACTACAACTTTAGCACTAAGTGTCTAATCACCCCCCCTCTAGACACCTCTTCTCGATCCTCTCAATTGGTATCAGAGCTTTGGTCTCCATTGCCTTGGTTTAAACACCTTTGGAGGAAGATGGATGTGTCTACTTTAGGGAGTCTTAAACATAGAGTGCCCATTCTTGATGGAGAGTATTTTCATGAGTGGAAAAATGAAATGCTTGAGATTTTCAATGAATATCATTTGAACAAGTACATTGCTAGTCCTTGTGCACCTTATATTGATCCTTTGCACCCTACCCTAGATGAAGATTTTGACATGATTCGCAATCTTAGAACTGTTGAGCTCATCATTAGAGGATTGCCCAAAAATTTGATTGCTAGTTTTCCTACTCTTAATTGTGCCTATGCTATATGGAAATTTCTTGAGGAACGATTTCCCGATTATTCCTTGAAAAATTTAGATGAAATTCTCCATAAATCTATTGCCTTGAGTAAGATGAACTCTAGTGATCCTAGTTTTGGTGATTGTCTATTTGAGCTTACCAATCTCATGCATGCTAAAGGAAATGTTGGAATCATTAGTGATATCATATCCGAAGCTATAAGAATTCATGAAGGTAACCACTTTGATGATCATGTACCTAATGAATTACCCTCTCTAGGATTTGATCAATCACAAGATGATGTTGAACATGGATATTATGATGAAGATGATGATAGTGACTATGATCTTGATGATGCAATGAGACATTTTGGTCTTATGGCAAATCTTCGCGGCTACATGGCTGGAGGAAAGGAGTGGGTCCTTGATAGTGGATGTACTGATCATATGACCGGAGACGAAGATATGTTCAATGAGCTTGCTGAAAACGACGGCCCTCGAAAATATGTCACCTTTGGTGATAATTCAAAGGGTAAGGTGGTTGGCCTTGGTAAGGTGGCCATCTCACACGATAGCTCCATACAAAATGTCATGCTCGTTGAATCCCTTGGATACAATTTACTTTCATTTTCTAGACTTGCGGATTTCGGTTTCAATGTCTTATTCACTGAAGTAGATTGCCAAGTGTTTCGTAGAGACAATCATAAAATGGTCTTTACCGGTATACGTAGAGGAGATCTTTACATTGTTGATTTCACTAAAAAGGCTCAACCTAAAACTTGCTTAATCGCTAAATCTTCTAAAGGCTGGCTGTGGCATAGAAGACTAGGCCATGTTGGAATGCGAAATCTTGATAATCTTATTAAAGGTGATCATATCCTTGGAATAAAAGATGTCGTATTTGATAAGGATAGACTTTGTAGTGCTTGTCAAGCAGGTAAACAGGTTGGAGGAAGGCATCCCGTGAAGAACATCATTACCACAAGGAGGCCACTCGAGCTACTTCACATGGATTTCTTTGGTCCAAATGCATACAAGAGTCTCGGTGGTAACTCATTTGGTCTAGTCATAGTTGATGATTTTTCAAGATTCACGTGGGTGTTCTTTCTTGATGACAAATCGCAGGTCCAAAAGATCTTCAAAAACTTCGCTAGGAAGGCCCAAAATCAGTTTGATGTGAAGATCAAGAAGGTTCGGAGCGACAACGGAACGGAGTTCAAGAACGCAAATGTGGACACCTTTCTTGACGAAGAAAATATTTCACACGAGTTCTCGGCTACATACACACCTCAACAAAATGGAGTTGTTGAGCAGAAGAACCGGACTCTTATCGAGATGGCAAGAACGATGCTTGATGAGTACAAGACGCCAAAGCACTTTTGGGCGGAAGCGGTTGAGACAGCTTGTCATGCAACAAATCGCTTGTATCTTCACAAGCTACTCGGCAAGACGGCATACGAGCTCCTCACCGGTAACAAACCCCAAGTTGGATACTTTCGAGTATTCGGCTCAAAGTGCTACATTCTTGATAAGCATCGTTGTTCTAAATTTGCTCCTAAGTCTCATGAAGGTTTTCTACTTGGTTATGGCTCAAACTCTCACACTTACCGTGTCTACAACAATTTCACCCGAAAGGTTGAAGAGACGGTAGATGTGAAGTTTGATGAATCTAATGGCTCGCAAGTAGAGCAATTGCCAATTGATGTAGGAGACAAAGACCCTTCAGAAGCAATTCAAGACTTGTCCATTGGCAAGATTCGTCCAACGGAAATGAAGGAGAGTACCTCGTCCGTTCAAGTGGAAGCTTCCACATCACATCAAGGTGAACCAAGAGTTTATACGAAAGCATCCACAAGTGGGACACGTCAAGATGAAGAAAACGAGGAAGTACACCAAGATGAACATCAACAACCTCCTTCTCCACCACGACAAGAGAACAACAACGTCAACAATGAAGAAGGCCAAGAAGAAGAAAGCCAAGAAGAAGAAGAACAAGATGAAGAGGATGTTCCACCCCGACCCAAGCAAAAGCTTACACGAGTTCGAGCAAGAATTGCCAAAGATCATCCCGTCGAGCAAATCTACAATGATATCCAAACCGGGAGAATCACTCGCTCTAAAACTCGTTTAGCTAACTTCTGTGAACATTACTCATTCATTTCCAAAATTGAACCTATGAAGGTTGAAGAGGCATTGAAGGATCCGGATTGGATAAACGCTATGCATGAAGAGCTACACAACTTCGAGAGAAATCAAGTGTGGACATTGGTCGAGAAGCTCGACAACAACCACAACATCATTGGTACCAAATGGGTGTTTCGCAACAAGCAAGATGAAGATGGACAAGTGGTTCGCAACAAAGCACGTCTCGTCGCCCAAGGCTATACACAAGTTGAAGGTATGGACTATGGTGAGACATATGCTCCCGTTGCTAGACTTGAGTCCATTCGCATCTTACTTGCCTATGCTAATCACCATGATATCACCTTATACCAAATGGACATTAAAAGTGCTTTTCTAAATGGCAAAATTGAGGAGGAAGTTTATGTTAAGCAACCTCCCGGCTTTGTTAATCCTAAGAAACCTAATCATGTTTACAAACTTCACAAAGCCCTTTATGATCTTAAACAAGCTCCTAGAGCATGGTATAAATGCTTGACCAAGTTCCTTACTGAAAAAGGCTTTGAAATTGGTAAAATTGATTCTACTCTTTTTACTAAAAGGGTTGATGGAGAACTATTTGTGTGCCAAATTTATGTTGATGATATCATATTTGGTTCTACTAACCCTCATTTTAGTGAAAAATTTGGAAAGCTAATGTCGGAGAAGTTTGAGATGTCTATGATGAGTGAACTCAAATTCTTTCTCGGTTTGCAAATCAAGCAAACTAAGGAAGGTACATTTGTCTCTCAAACAAAGTACACCAAAGACTTATTCAAGAAGTTCAATATGCAAGAATGCAAAGGTATGCCTACACCCATGCCTACTAGTGGACATCTTGATTTGACCAAAGATGGTGAACCGGTTGATCAAAAGGTTTATCGCTCTATGATCGGTTCATTGTTATATCTATGTGCCTCACGTCCCGATATTATGCTAAGTGTGTGCATGTGTGCACGATATCAAGCTTCTCCTAAAGAATGTCATCTTAAGGCTGTGAAAAGGATAGTGAGATACTTAATTCATACACCAAATTTTGGCATTTGGTATCCTAAGAGGTCCTCTTTTGATCTTGTTGGCTATTACGACTCGGATTATGCCGGAGACAAGGTTGATAGAAAGTCCACTTCGGGTACTTGTCAATTTCTTGGTAGATCTCTTGTGTCTTGGTCTTCCAAGAAACAAAACTCGGTATCCTTATCCACCACCGAAGCGGAATACATTGCCGCTGGTTCATGTTGTGCTCAATTACTTTGGATGACCCAAACCCTTAAAGATTATGGGATCTATGTGAAACATGTTCCATTGCTATGTGACAATGAAAGTGCTATTAAGATTGCTCACAATCCCGTGCAACACTCTCGAACTAAGCATATTGAAGTTCGTCATCATTTCATTCGAGATCATGTTGCCAAAGGGGACATTAACCTTAAGCATGTTCGCACCGATAAGCAATTAGCAGATATATTCACTAAACCACTTGATGAGAAAGTGTTTTGCAGGTTAAGAGGTGAATTGAACATCATTGATGCTTCAAACTTGGAGTAGGAACTCCATTGGATACATGCAAGGCATGAGCCTATGACTAATCCTTGATTTCTCTTATGAAGCTATTCATATGTCTTGGATATATTTGCACCTTGCATGTTATCTAACTCGTGTAGGTACTTGGTTGAATCCAACTCTATGATATTGCAACTCACTCACATCTTGAGCAATCTCTACATCACCAAGTCTTTACACAATGGTGGTTGAAAACAAGGAAGCACGAAGCTATTCAAATATATCCTTTAACAAATTCTATGTTAAATCCTATAATTGTCATTTTGGATACACAAGTGCTCTTCCTTGCAAGACTAACCCATGTAGGTAGATGAAGTCAAACTCCAAGTGGTGCTCCCAATTCTTGATGAGCTACATCAACCTTGAGCACCCACACAAGTTCAACTACATGAGCAAGATCCACACCACCACCCAAGGTATGTTATTCCATCTTAGAGAAGCTTTACTCCAAGTCATGAGTCAAAGCAACTCAACAAGATGTGAATACATCAAGATGCTTAAACGAAAAATGGTAACCCCATTTTGAGCTTAAACGATGAGTATGACCTATGATCAAGTGCTCTCACTTGACTCCTAAGTCAATATACTCTAACATAGGTGACTTTGTCACCGCCCAACTCTAGATGAAGTTCTCTTGTGTCCTTTTCTGTGTTATTGCATTTGTCCCTTGCACATTTGTTCTCCCTTTTTTCAAACAATAAAAAACTTCATCTAGAACTTTTATTTTCTTCTCTTTCTTTTTATTCTGCATTTTCTGCATCTAATTCATTGCAAATCTTTCAGATTATTCATTGCAAATCTTTGTGAGATCTTACTTGTTTAGTGAGCTGAGGTGACAAGTGTTTTTCTCTGTGATGAACTCAGTTTCACCAACTTGTAGTTTTCGGTCCAACCAAATCCTTTTCAGTACCACCGAAACATGCCACTCGGTGCCACCGATTTCACAACAGGAAAAACAGTTTGCCACTTGTTCTATATTTCTTCTGATCCAGCTCCACTCAATGAATCTTGTCCTCTACAAGCATCACAATTTTATCCATTGCTTTGTGTTGAATCTCAAGGACCAAACCCATTCAACAGATTCCAGAAAGCCCTTCTTGGAAATTGATGTCAAAGGGGGAGAGAGAGATCACATCAAAGCTTATCACCTACAAGGGAGAGAGTATTAAGGGGGAGAGAATACTCAAGGATCCCAGATAGAATACTCAAGGATCCCAGATGCTTGATGTTCAAGAGGAGAGATGCCACATGTCTTTTTAGGGGAAATACATGTTCATATGTGCTTATTTGCATTAAGCTCTATCCATTTGTATCTTTCAGATCTGATTTTCTGTTCCCTATCTTCTCCCAATATCCCATACCAGATTCAGGGGGAGCAAGACATCTAAGGGAAAGAAATCATTAAAATTCATTGCATATCTTTACTCTTGGGGACATGTCTAATCTAATGTGGTACCCTGTACTCACTCTCTACATGTCATCCCAGTCTTGGTATTCTTGTGGTTTCTTTTGTTTGCTCTGGCTAGTGGATGTACCTGTGTTATCTAACCTTGTTTGCGCAGGTTCATTCCATCCTAAGCCAACTCAAGACTACAAGGTAAGTATATGCATCAGAATCATGAGTATGAGGAATTCTTGCTTATGTACATACTGTTTGCAAGAAGGACTCATGAGCATGAAGGTATTTTCCTTAATAATCCTTTGCTCTGATGCATATGGCCAAGATACATGTAACACATTGCCTACTCTGTCATGGTTATGCTCTCACATGCTTCTATATTTCATATTCACATGATTGCATACATGTAGGGGGAGCCTATTTTTGTTACATGTCCTTCCAAAGCTTTACTTGCTATTCTTTATATCTTTATCTAAAGCTTTGATGTATGTTGCCATCAATTACCAAAAAGGGGGAGACTGAAAGCACAAGTGCTCCCCAGGTGGTTTTGGTAATTGATGTCAACATATCTCTTGTTGGACTAACACTTTTATCTAGTATGTTTCAGATAAGTTCAACAATGGAGTGGCATGGACTAAAGGATGTGGGAACTCCTTCAAGATGCTAAGGACAAAGGATTGGCTAAAAGCTTCAAGCTCAAGACTCTTCATTTTCTATTTTAGTGATCCAAGATCACATTGAGTCCATAGGAAAAGCAAATACTATTAAGGAGGGATGAGGTCTTGCTTAATGAGCCTTTTGCTTCATGTGCTTGGTGATATGCTCCAAAACCCTCAGCTACTTTCCCACTTCCACATAAGACCTAAACCAAAAGTCAAACTCGGCCCCACCGATTCTTTCTATCCGGAGCCACCGAGTTTCACATGTCATAGCCACTGCCACAAACCCTAGCAAATCGGTTTCACCGATAGGGATCTCGGTCTCACCTAGATGGGATTGTAATCTCTCTGTGTATGTCCATTACCAAAATCGGTCTCACCGAGTTTGAGCAACCGGTACTACCGAGATTATAATGCAAATCCTCTGGTTAGCTTATTACCAAATCGGTCCCACCGAGTTTGTGTAATCGGTCTCACCGAGTTTGCCTGACCAACTCTCTGGTTAGCTTATTACCAGAATCGGTCCCGCCGAGTTTGTGTAATCGGTCACACCGAGATTACGTTATGCCCTAACCCTAACCATATCGGTCCTACCGAGTTGCATCTCAGTCCCACCGAAATTCCTAACGGTCACTAGGTTTACTAAATCGGTCCGACCGAGTTTGTTGATTCGGTCCCACCGAGATTGGTAAATTGTGTGTAACGGTTAGATTTTGTGTGGAGGCTATATATACCCCTCCACCTCCTGTTCACTCGTGGAGAGAGCCATCAGAACACATCTACACTTCCAACTCACATGTTCTGAGAGAGAACCACCTACCCTTGTGTTGAGCTCAAGATATTCCATTCCTACCATATGAATCTTGATCTCTAGCCTTCCCCAAGTTGTTTCCACTCAAATCTTCTTTCCACCAGATCCAAATCCTATGAGAGAGAGTTGAGTGTTGGGGAGACTATCATTTGAAGCACAAGAGCAAGGAGTTCATCATCAACACACCATTTGTTATTTCTTGGAGAGTGGTGTCTCCTAGATTGGCTAGGTGTCACTTGGGAGCCTTCGACAAGATTGTGGAGTTGAACCAAGGAGTTTGGAAGGGCAAGGAGATCGCCTACTTCGTGAAGATCTACCGCTAGTGAGACAAGTCCTTCATGGGCGACGGCCATGATGGAATAGACAAGGTTGCTTCTTCGCGGACCCTTCGTGGGTGGAGCCCTCCGTGAACTCGCGCAACCGTTACCCTTCGTGGGTCTAAGTCTCCATCAACGTGGATGTAGGATAGCACCACCTATCCGAACCATGCCAAAAACATCTGTGTCTCCAATTGCGTTTGAATTTTCCAAACCCTTCCCTTTACATTCTTGCAAGATGCATGCTTTACTTTCCGCTGCTCATATACTCTTTGCATACTTGCTTGATATGTATTATGAATGTTGAAATTGTGCCTAAACTCCACTTAAACCGAAATAGTTTAAAAACTGCAACTTTAGCACTAAGTGTCTAATCACCCCCCCTCTAGACACCTCTTCTCGATCCTCTCATATAGGCAACCCAGAAGTCCTTTATCGCGGACACGGCTATTCGAATAGATGACGTTAACCCTGCAGGGGTGTACTTCTTCACACATGCTCTCGCCACTTACCGCCGTGTACACGTCATGTATCTCGGCAACCTTCAAGCGGAAGCCTGGCGAGGGTGTTGTCCACGGCCTACCTAAACACTCAAGTCTCTAGTCCAGGTTTATCGCCTATTCAGGTTCCATCCGCAGGGAGTCCGGCCGAAGTTTCCGCATACGACCCCGAACGATGTGAGCACGAGTTCCCGAGACACCAAACGGGCGCCCGGTACACCGTGCCACGTGCCTACTGTTGGAAATATGCCCTAGAGGCAATAATAAATAAGTTATTATTATATTTCCTTGTTCATGATAATCGTTTATTGTCCATGCTATAATTGTATTGATAGGAAACTCAGATACATGTGTGGATACATAGACAACACCATGTCCCTAGTAAGCCTCTAGTTGACTAGCTCGTTGATCAATAGATGGTTACGGTTTCCTGACCATGGACATTGGATGTCGTTGATAACGGGATCACATCATTAGGAGAATCATGTGATGGACAAGACCCAATCCTAAGCCTAGCACAAAGATCGTGTAGTTTGTATGCTAAAGCTTTTCTAATGTCAAGTATCATTTCCTTAGACCATGAGATTGTGCAACTCCCGGATACCGTAGGAATACTTTGGGTGTGCCAAACGTCACAACGTAACTGGGTGGCTATAAAGGTACACTACAGGTATCTCCGAAAGTGTCTGTTGGGTTGGCACGAATCGAGACTGGGATTTGTCACTCCGTGTGACGGAGAGGTATCTCTGGGCCCACTCGGTAGGACATCATCATAATGTGCACAATGTGATCAAGGATTTGATCACGGGATGATGTGTTACGGAACGAGTAAAGAGACTTGCCGGTAACGAGATTGAACAAGGTATCGGGATACCGACGATCGAATCTCGGGCAAGTACAATACCGCTAGACAAAGGGAATTGTATACGGGATTGATCAAATCCTCGACATCGTGGTTCATCCGATGAGATCATCATGGAACATGTGGGAACCAACATGGGTATCCAGATCCCGCTGTTGGTTATTGACTGGAGAACGTCTCGGTCATGTCTGCATGCTTCCCGAACCCGTAGGGTCTACACACTTAAGGTTCGGTGACGCTAGGGTTATAAAGGAAGTTTGTATGTGGTTACTGAATGTTGTTCGGAGTCCCGGATGAGATCCCGGACGTCACGAGGAGATCCGGAATGGTCCGGAGGTAAAGATTGATATATTGGACGAAGGGTTTTGGAGTCCGGGAGTGTTCTGGAGGTACCGGGTGATGACCAGCATGACCGAAAGGTGTTTCGGGAGCCCCGACAAGTGTTGGGGGGCTTCATGGGCCAAGGGAAGGGGGCAAACCAGCCCACTAAGGGGCTGTGCGCCCCCCTCACCTATTCCCATGTGACCAGGGGGTTTGGGGCGCCCCTTCTAGGGTTCCCACCTCCTGGCTTGGGGGCCAAGTCACCCAAGGGGGAGATCCCATCTGCCCTGGCCGCCGCCCCCCCCCTAGGGGAAACCCTAGGGCGCCCCCCTCCCCCTTGCCCCTATATATATTGGAGGTTTTGGGGCTGCCCAAGACACGAGATGAACTCTCCCAAGGTGCAACCCTACCTCTCTCCCTCCTCGTCTCTCGCGGTGCTTGGCGAAGCCCTGCAGGATTGCCACGCTCCTCCACCACCACCACGCTGTTGTGCTGCTGCTGGATGGAGTCTTCCTCAACCTCTCCCTCTCTCCTTGCTGGATCAATGCATGGGAGACGTCCCCGGGCTGTACGTGTGTTGAACGCGGAGGTGTCGTCCATTCGGCACTAGGTTCATCGGTGATTTGGATCACGGCGAGTACGACTCCGTCAACCCCGTTCACTTGAACGCTTCCGCTTAGCGATCTACAAGGGTATGTAGATGCACTCTCCTTCCCCTCGTTGCTGGTTTCTCCATAGATAGATCTTGGTGATACGTAGGAAAATTTTGAATTTCTGCTACGTTCCCCAACAGTGGCATCATGAGCTAGGTCTATTGCGTAGATTCTATGCACGAGTAGAACACAAAGTACTTGTGGGCGTTGATTTTGTTCAATATGCTTACCGTTACTAGTCCAATCTTGTTTCTACGGTATTGTGGGATGAAGCGGCCCGGACCAACCTTACACGTACGCTTACGTGAGACCGGTTCCACCGACTGACATGCACTAGTTGCATAAGGTGGCTGGCGGGTGTCTGTCTCTCCCACTTTAGTCGGAACGGATTCGATGAAAAGGGTCCTTATGAAGGGTAAATAGCAATTGGCATATCACGTTGTGGTTTTGCGTAGGTAAGAAACGTTCTTGCTAGAAACCCATAGCAGCCACGTAAAACATTGTCGGTGTACTAAAGTAGGGGTACCTTAGTACCCCGAACTTGTGCACGGGCAGTAGTAGCCTCCCGCGGCAAGGCCTGCCAGGGGAGCGACAAGAGTCTCCACGGCCCTTTCCGGTCCGGACGAAGGCCAAGTGATCGAGCCTAGAAGACCAGGCCCCGGCAAGAGGAGCTTGCCGGGTCGAGAAGGCAAGGTCCGGCAAGAGGAGCTTGCCGGGACAAGGCGACAAGGCCCCGGAAAGAGGAGCTTGCCGGGACGACTAAGCCGAAGCACCAAGGCCCCGGCGGGAGGAGCTCGCCGGGACGGCCAAGCCAAGGCACCCCAAGAGAAGCTCGCCGCGGCGCGCCGCGCGCCCCGGCAAGGCCTGGCGAGCGGCAAGCTCCCAGGTGCGGCAAGGCAACTACCGCGGCAAGCCACTTGCCGCGGCAAACCACCACATCAGGCCCGCGCTCCAGCTCACCTGCCCACGCGTCGCTCTGGGGCTTCCCCGGAGACATGTGGCGGGGCGCCGCGCAACCTGAGACGCGCGGTGGCATGCGACGTTGGCAGAGTCGCCCCCGTGGCGAGCGGAGGCGCTCCTAACGGTCCGCCTCGGCACTGTTTGGGCGATCCAGACGGGCATTTAATGCCTTTGTCCCCCGCCGTCAGAGTTAGGTGCGATAGCACTGTGCGGCCACTATTCACACAATCCCTTGCCATTTTTACCCTCACCTGCGTCGCTCCCTGTGGGAAACCCCTTGGCATATAAAAGAAGGCCCATGCGCACGTAGAAGGGGGATCGGACCCAATAGGCCCTCACCTACGTCCAGCTCCAACTTACTGAAGCTTCTTGCGCTCCAGAGCAAGAACCCGAATCAACCAGACATGCAGCAGTAGGGTTTTACGCATCCATGCGGCCCGAAGCTGGGTAAAATCGTTGTGTGTGTGTGTGTGTCGCCTCGATCTGCTCTTTGTGCATCCTCCGCCCCCGCCGAACCGACAAGGGGCTCCATCCCCATAGGTGCTCGTGGAGGCCGATATCCCCCGACAAACATGCAAACAACAATTAGAGGACGTCTAACTTGTTTTTGCAGGGTATGCTATGTGATGTGATATGTCCAAGAAGAATGTGATGAATGATATGTAATGTATGAGATTGATCATGTTCTTGTAATAGGAATCACGACTTGCATGTCGATGAGTATGACAACCGGCAGGAGCCATAGGAGTTGTCTTTAATTTATTTATGACCTGCGTGTCAACATAAATGTCATGTAATTACTTTACTTTATTGCTAACCGTTAGCCATAGTAGTAGAAGTAATAGTTGGCGAGACAACTTCATGAAGACACGATGATGGAGATCATGATGATGGAGATCATGGTGTCATGCCGGTGACGATGATGATCATGGAGCCCCGAAGATGGAGATCGAAAGGAGCAAAGTGATGATGGCCATATCATGTCACTATTTGATTGCATGTGATGTTTATCATGTTATTACATCTTATTTGCTTAGAACAACGGTAGTAAATAAGATGATCCCTCATTAAAATTTCAAGAAAGTGTTCCCCCTAACTATGCACCGTTGCGAAAGTTCGTCGTTTTGAAGCACCACGTGATGATCGGGTGTGATAGATTCTTACGTTCACATACAACGGGTGTAAGCCAGATTTACACACGCGGAACACTTGGGTTGACTTGACGAGCCTAGCATGTACAAACATGGCCTCAGAACACAAGAGACCGAAAGGTCGAGCATGAGTCGTATGGTAGATACGATCAACATGAAGATGTTCACCGATGATGACTAGTCCGTCTCATGTGATGATCGGACACGGGCTAGTTGACTCGGATCATGTAATCACTTAGATGACTAGAGGGATGTCTATCTGAGTGGGAGTTCATAAGATGAACTTAATTATCCTGAACATAGTCAAAAGATCTTTGCAAATTATGTCGTAGCTCGCGCTTCAGTTCTACTGTTTAGATGTGTTCCTAGAGAAAATTTAGTTGAAAGTTGATAGTAGCAATTATGCGGACTAGGTCCGTAAACTGAGGATTGTCCTCATTGCTTCATAGAAAGCTTATGTCCTTAATGCACCGCTCAATGTGCTGAACCCCAAACGTCGTTTGTGGATGTTGTGAACATCGGACATACACGTTTAGATAACTACGTGATAGTTCAGTTAAACGGTTTAGAGTTGAGGCACCAAAGACGTTTTTGAAATGTCGCGGAACATATGAGATGTTTCGAGGGCTGAAATTGGGATTTCAGGCTCGTGCCCACGTTAAGAGGTATAAGACCTACGATGATTTTCTTAGCCTGCAAACTAAGGGAGAAAAGCTCAATCGTTGAGCTTGTGCTCAGATTGTCCGAGTACAACAATCACTTGAATCGAGTGGGAGTCGATCTTCCAGATAAGATAGTGATGTTTTTCCAAAGTCATTGCCACCAAGCTGCTAGAGCTTCGTGATGAACTATATCAGGGATAGATATGATGATCCTTGAAATATTCGCGATGTTTGACACCGCGAAAGTAGAAATCAAGAAGGAGCATCAATTGTTGATGGTTAGTGAAACCACTAGTTTCAAGAAGGGCAAGGGCAAGAAGGGATACTTCATGAAACGGCAAATCAGCTGCTGCTCTAGTGGAGAAACCCAAGGTTGAACCCAGACCCGAGACTGAGTGCTTCTGTAATAAGGGGAACAGCCACTGGAGCGGAATTACCCTAGATACTTGGTAGATGAGAAGGCTGTCGATAGAAGTATATTGGATATACTTTATGTGAATGTGTACTTTACTAGTACTCCTAGTAGCATCAGGGTATTAGATACCGGTTCGGTTGCTAAGTGTTAGTAACTCGAAATAAAAGCTACAGAATAAACGGAGACTAGCTAAAGGTGAGCTGACGAGATGTGTTGGAAGTGTTTCCGAGGTTGATATGATCAAGCATCACACGCTCCCTCTACCATCGAGATTGGTGTTAAACCTAAATAATTGTTATTTGGTGTTTGCGTTGAGCACAGACATGATTGGATTATGTCCATCGCAATGCAGTTATTCATTTAAGGAGAGTAATGGTTACTCTAATTATTTGGATAATACCTTTAATGGTCTTGCACCTAAAGGAATGGTTTATTAAATCTCGATCATAGTGATACACATGTTCATGCCAAAAGATATAAGATAGTAATGATAGTACCACCTACTTGTGGCACTACCGTGTAAGTCATATTGGTATAAAACGCATGAAGAAGCTCCATGTTGATGGATCTTTGGACTCACTCATTTTTGAAAAGGATTGAGTAATGTGAACCATGTCTATTGGTATATACGCATGAAGAAACTCCATGCAAATGGGCCGTTTGGACTCACTTGATTTTGAATCGCTTGAGACATGCAAATCATACCACATGGGCAAGATGACTGAAAGCTTCGGTTTTAGTAAAATGGAACAAGAAAGCAACTTGTTGGCAGTAACACATTTTGATGTGTGCAGTCCAATGAGTGCCGAGGCATGCAGTGAATATCGTTATGTTCTTACTTCACAGATAATTCGAGTAGATGTTGAGTATATTTACTTGATAAAACTCAAGTCTGAATTGTTGAATGGTTCAAGTAATTTCAGAGTGAAGTTGAAGGTCATTGTGACAAGAGGATAAAATGTCTATGATATGATCATAGAGATGAGTATCTGAGTTACGAATTTGGCATACAATTAAGACATTGTGGAGATTGTTTCACAACCAATACCGCCTGGAACACCATAGTGTGATGGTGTGTCTGAACATCATAACTGCACCCTATTGGATATGGTGCATACCATGATGTCTCTTATCGAATTACCACTATCGTTTATGGGTTAGGCATTAGAGACAACCACACTCACTTCAATAGGGCACCATGTAATTCTGTTGAGACGACACCGTTTGAACTATGGTTTGGAGAAACCTAAGTTGTCGTTTCTTAAAAGTTTGGGACTACGACGCTTATGTGAAAAAGTTTCAGGCTGATAAGCTCGAACCCAAAACGGATAAATACATCTTCATAGGACACCCAAAATAGTTGGGTATACCTCCTGTCTCAGATCCGGAAGCAATAGGGATTGTTTCTCGAATCGGGTCCTTTCTCGAGGAAAAGTTTCTCTTGAAAGAATTGAGTGGGAGGATGGTGGAGACTTGATGAGGTTACTGAACCGTCACTTCAACTAGTGTATAGCAGGGCACAAAGAGTTGTTCCTGTGGCACCTACACCAATTGAAGTGGAAGCTTATGATAGTGATCATGAGACTTCGGATCAAGTCACTACAGTACCTCGTAGGACGACAAGGATGCGTACTACTTCAGAGTGGTATGTAATCCTGTCTTGGAGGTCATGTTGCTAGACAACAATGAACCTACGAGCTATGGAGAAGCGATGGTGGGCCCGGATTCCGATGAATGGCTCGAGTCCATAAAACCCGAGAGAGGATCCATGTATGAAAACAAAGTGTAGACTTTGGCAGAAAGGCTCGATGGTCGTGAGACTGTTGAGTACAGATGGATTTTAAGAAGAAGACAGACGTGGACGGTAATGTCACCGTCTATGAAGCTCGACTTGTGGCAAAGAGTTTTTCACAAGTTCAAGTAGTTGACTACGATGAGATTTTCTCACCCGTAGCGATGCTTAAGTCCGTCAGAATCATGTTAGCATAAGTTGCATTTATGAAATATGGCAGATGGATGTCAAAACAAGTTTCCTTACCAGTTTTCGTAAGGAAAGGTTGCATGTGATACAATCAGAAAGGTTTTGTCGATCCTAAGGATGCTAAAAGGTATGCTAGCTCCAGCGATCCTTCCATGGACTAGAGCAAGCATCTCGGAGTTGGAATGTACACTTTGATGGAGTAATCAAAGTTTATGGGTTTATACAAAGTTTGTTAGAAACTTGTATTTACAATAAAGTGAGTGGGAGCACTACGACATTTCTGATAAGTATATGTGGATGACATATTGTTGATCCGAAATGATGTAGAATTTCTGGAAAGCATATAGGGTTATTTGAAAGGTGTTTTTCAATGGAGAACGTGGATTAAGCTATTTGAACATTGAGCATCAAGATCTATAAGGATAGATCAAAAACATTTAATAGTACTTTCAAATGAGCACATACCGTGACATGATCTTGAAGGTGTTCAAGATGATCAGTCAAAGAAGGAGTTCTTGCCTGAGTTGTAAGGTATGAAGTTAAGAGTTAAAGCTCGACCACGGCTGGAGAAAGAGGAAGCACGAAGGTCGTCCCCTATGCTTTTGTCATAGGCTCTATGCCATGCTGAGCACCGCACCTGATGTGTGCCTTGCCACGTGTCTGGCAAGAGGGTACAAAGGTGATCTAGGAGTAGATCACCAGATAGCGGTCAAAATTATCCTTAGAGGAATAAGGATATGTTTCTCGGTTATGAAGGTGATAAAGAGTTCGACATAAAGAGTTATGTCGATGCAAGCTTAACACCTATCCGGATAGCTCTGAGTAGAGATACCTGATACGTATAATGGAGCAACAATTTAGAATAGCTCCAAGTAGAACAGTTATTTGAAATGGCTCCAAATATAGCGTAGAGATTTGCGAAGTACATACGGATCTGAATGTTGCAGACCCATTGACTAAAACCTCTCTCACAAGCAACATGATCAAACCCATAACTCATTGAGTGTTAATCACATAGTGATGTGAACTAGATTATTGACTCTAGTAAACTCTTTGGATGTTGGTCACATGGCGATGTGACCTGTGAATGTTAATCACATGGCGATGTGAACTAGATTATTGACTCTAGTGCAAGTGGGAGACTGTTGGAAATATGCCCTAGAGGCAATAATAAATAAGTTATTATTATATTTCCTTGTTCATGATAATCGTTTATTGTCCATGCTATAATTGTATTGATAGGAAACTCAGATACATGTGTGGATACATAGACAACACCATGTCCCTAGTAAGCCTCTAGTTGACTAGCTCGTTGATCAATAGATGGTTACGGTTTCCTGACCATGGACATTGGATGTCGTTGATAACGGGATCACATCATTAGGAGAATCATGTGATGGACAAGACCCAATCCTAAGCCTAGCACAAAGATCGTGTAGTTCGTATGCTAAAGCTTTTCTAATGTCAAGTATCATTTCCTTAGACCATGAGATTGTGCAACTCCCGGATACCGTAGGAATACTTTGGGTGTGCCAAACGTCACAACGTAACTGGGTGGCTATAAAGGTACACTACAGGTATCTCCGAAAGTGTCTGTTGGGTTGGCACGAATCGAGACTGGGATTTGTCACTCCGTGTGATGGAGAGGTATCTCTGGGCCCACTCGGTAGGACATCATCAGAATGTGCACAATGTGATCAAGGAGTTGATCACGGGATGATGTGTTATGGAACGAGTAAAGAGACTTGCCAGTAACGAGATTGAACAAGGTAACGGGATACCGACGATCGAATCTCGGGCAAGTACAATACCGCTAGACAAAGGGAATTGTATACGGGATTGATCGAATCCTCGACATCGTGGTTCATCCGATGAGATCATCGTGGAACATGTGGGAACCAACATGGGTATCCAGATCCTGCTGTTGGTTATTGACCGGAGAACGTCTCGGTCATGTCTGCATGCTTCCCGAACCCGTAGGGTCTACACACTTAAAGTTCGGTGACGCTAGGGTTATAAAGGAAGTTTGTATGTGGTTACTGAATGTTGTTCGGAGTCCCGGATGAGATCCCGGACGTCACGAGGAGTTCCGGAATGGTCCGGAGGTAAAGATTGATATATTGGACGAAGGGTTTTGGAGTCCGGGAGTGTTCTGGAGGTACCGAGTGATGACCAGCATGACCGAAAGGTGTTTCGGGAGCCCCGACAAGTGTTGGGGGGCTTCATGGGCCAAGGGAAGGGGGCAAACTAGCCCACTAAGGGGCTGTGCGCCCCCCTCACCTATTCCCACGTGACCAGGGGGTTTGGGGCGCCCCTTCTAGGGTTCCCACCTCCTGGCTTGGGGGCCAAGTCACCCAAGGGGGAGATCCCATTTGCCCTGGCCGCCGCCCCCCTAGGGGAAACCCTAGGGCGCCTCCCCTCCCCCTTGCCCCTATATATATTGGAGGTTTTTGGGCTGCCCAAGACACGAGATGAACTCTCCCAAGGTGCAGCCCTACCTCTCTCCCTCCTCGTCTCTCGCGGTGCTTGGCGAAGCCCTGCAGGATTTCCACGCTCCTCCACCACCACCACGCCGTTGTGCTGCTGCTGATGGAGTCTTCCTCAACCTCTCCCTCTCTCCTTGCTGGATCAATGCATGGGAGACGTCCCCGGGTTGTACGTGTGTTGAACGCGGAGGTGTCGTCCGTTCGGCACTAGGTTCGTCAGTGATTTGGATCATGACGAGTACGACTCCGTCAACCCCGTTCACTTGAACGCTTCCGCTTAGCGATCTACAAGGGTATGTAGATGCACTCTCCTTCCCCTCGTTGCTGGTTTCTCCATAGATAGATCTTGGTGATACGTAGGAAAATTTTGAATTTCTGCTACGTTCCCCAACACCTACCGCATCACAGCCCACCCCGCGGGTCAGCGCTGCGCACGACCTCTAGCATACTACAAACACTAGAAACTACTTGCAACTCCTGGATAGAGGACAAGGGTGGTTAAGAAGCGGAGAGAGTCAATTAAGGATCCCAATGTGTGATAGTAGCTGTTCATGGATCACAAACACAGAACTCTGTTCCTAAGGACGGTTTCAATGAGACAACCCACCATGTACTCCTATATGGCCTTTCACCACTACCTTTACCAAACCGTGTTCACACACTTAGCTCACACACAGTAGGACATGTTTATCACCATTCCAATTCATTCTTGATGAATCAAACCCGACTCAACTCTAAGCAGTAGCAGGCATAACAACCAAGCATGAATGAGTAGGCACATCGGGGCTCAAACAACTCCTACTCATGCTAGTGGGTTTCATCTATTTACTATGGCAATGACAGGTCATGCAGAGGAAAGGGGTTCAACTACTGCAGCATGTAACAGTTGATTCGTTGTTGCCCTAATGCAGTAAAAGAGAGCAGGAGTGAGAGAGTGGGATTGTATCCGAATGAACAAGGGGGTTTTGCTTGCCTGGCACTTCTGAAGGTAGTATAGTTCTTCATCGGTGTCATCGATCTCATCTGTGATCTTAAATAGTGCTTTATCATGTTTTGCACCAAACAGCAAGTTAACTTGTTTAAACATGCATGAAACCAGTACAGATGGATAGATTGGATTTTTCTGATAATTTTTCATATATAACTTATTTCATTCTGAGCTACGGTTGAATTTCTATGATTTTTAGAAGTTAGCACTATTTTTCTGGAATTTCCTGAATAAACTTAAATCTAGAAAATGCTTTACTGCGCCAGCATGACATCGGGGTGACGTCAGCAGGTCAAAGGCACCAGCCCAGGTCAAGCCTGATGGCTGGGACCCACATGTCAGTGTAACAACTAACTAACAGAGTTAGTTAGTGTTAGGTTAGCACTAACCTAGGTTAGTTAGGGCCTGGGCCCACTTGTTAATGACTCTTGGGGGTCAAACTGGGTCAAACCGGTCAACTCGCCGCAGTTGACCCGCGGCTCGTCGCCGGCAGAGCCAGAGACGGCGGAGGGGCTCGGGATTCCTCCTCCAGCGACCAAATGGTCGACGGAGGGCATCTACGGGACGCGGGCACTCGTCCGCGTCGAGTGGTGGCAACGGTTGGGCCTGGGATGGCCGGAGTCATCACCGGCGTCGACCTTGGCGGTCGCCGGAGCTCGGGTGAGCTTGGGGTCGACACTACGGTGGGTGGGGTGGCTCGTGCGGGGCACCTACGTGCTCTACACGGCGCGGAGAGGGAGCTGAGCACGATGGCCGGACCATTAGGTGGCCGGAGATACGTCGGCGGCGAGTACAAGCGGCGGCGGGTGCGGGTGAGCAAGGTGCGGTGGATACGGTGCACGAGAGCGAGAACGGTGAGGGGGGAGAGGATCAGTGGCTCACGGCGAGTGCAGGGGAGTGAACGGTGAGCTCGGGGGAGAACCGGAGCGGTCGGGGCGACGGAGGTGATCTCGTCGTCGGGGGGGGGGGGGGTAGATGAGCTCGGTGAGGACGTTCGGGGGCTTCCGGTGGGGTGTGGCCCGTAGAGGGGATGGAGGACGAAGTGGCGGAGCTTCTGGGCGCGTCGGCGAGGCGTGGGGTGGCCGGTGGCCATCGCTACGGCGAGCGGCGGCTGCGGCTGCGCTCGGGTGGATGCGCGCGAGAGGGACAGAGGGAAGGGGATGAGCACGGGGGGGGGGGAGGAGTGAGAGGGCCTGGGGGTGCGTGGCGTCTCCAGCCAGCTACAGGCGGTCGGCGGCAAGCAGGAGGAGGCGTGGCGAGCTCGGCGGTGTCCCTCCTCTGCCTACTGGCAAAGGTAGGCGATGACTGGCACCAGGCCAGTGGGCTGGGCTGGCCAGGTAAGAGACCCAGGTAACTCTCTCCCTCTCTCTGGTTTTTCTATTTATTAATGTTTTCTATTTTGTGCAATTGGTTTTAATTTGATTTAAAACATCAAATCATTTTTTGAACTTTCTGTAAATTGTTATGTGAGCTCAGGAACTAGTCCAAGGTCACGGGCAACTTACAAAAATATTTGAACTTTATTTCTTATACAACAGAAATAAATTCAACTCAAATATGTCATTGATTTAAGTCAAAGGCCCAAAATAAATATTTCTGTGATTCCAAAAATATTGGTTTGAATTTTACCTCTTACCAATATTTTCACAGAGTAACAGGAACATTTCTTTGGACTCATTTGATGAGAATTAAATGATGATTATTTTTAAAAGGTTTCTGAGGCTTTGAAAATTCCCTCAATTCTAATTTCAGAATTTAGACATGATGATCATGCAAGGACAAGCAAAGGCTAAACTAGGGTTGTGACACCATATTACCTTGTCTTCTCCTGTTGAATAAAATGTTTGCACATTCCAGCATAGTCCATAGCACTCTTGCACTATTATTATTTTCATATCGTTCAGTCGTGCAAGTGAAAGGCAATAATGACGATATATGATGAACTGGCCGTGGCAGAGAGAAACGGGTATGAACTTGACTTGTTCTATTTTGTAAATATGTTTAACCTAGTATCCATGATTCAACCCTTTATGATTAAAAAGTTTGCAGTGACAATTAGAGATTATAGTTTCTCATGCCATGCGTAAGTAGCTAGGAGTGGATAATGATTTATCTTGGACATCAACATTGTGTTAAAATGATTGTGATATAGTATGATGATACGGTATCCTCCTTTGAATGTTTGAGTGGCTTGACTTGGCACATGTTCATGTATGTAGTTGAATCAAAACCAACATAGCCTCTATGATATTTATGTTCATGGTGTTCATGTCCTACTCATGCTAGTGTCCAATGTTACTTATGCATAATGCATGTTCATGACCGTTGTTGCTCTCTAGCTGGCCGCTTCTCAACCTATTTGCTAGCCTTTGCCTATACTAAGTGGGAATTCTGCTTGTACATCAAAAACCTTGAACCCAAGTTATTCCGGATGAGTCCACCATACATTCCTATATGCGGTATTACCCTGCCGTCCTAAGTAAATTTGCATGTGCCACCACTAAAAACTTCTAATAATTATCCTGTTTGTGTGCCTGGATCGTTCATGGAACAACAGGAGGTGGTAGGTATCTTCCATGCTAAGCAGGTTATTCTTAGGTCAAGTGTTTATTCACTCGCCATCGCATGATAAAAGGGCGGTAATAGGGATGCCCAGTCCCAAACTGCAAACAGAAAAAGCTTACAAATAATCAAACAAAAACTCCCAATGGAGTCAAAACCTTTACTTTTATCGCTTGGGAACCACCACTGCGTGCTTAGCATGGAAGATATTGATAACTGATGGTCGTGAAGTAAACAAGAAGGGTGCATTTCTCAAAATTATCATTTACCTCTGTTTTAAAAACTTGAGCTCTGGCACCTCTGCAAATCACCGCTTCCCTCTGCGAAGGGACTTGCTATTTACTTTTTATGTTGTGTCATCACCCTCTAAAATAAGCGCCAGAACCTGAGAGCACTACTGTCATGCTGATGCATTGTGTGTAGCTAATGTTGGGTGCATCATGACTAGATCTTCTCTACCATGAATTGGTTTAGTCACTGCTTGAACTTTGGAGGTGCTCTGCATTTATGTTTAGCGGTCTCAGAAAGGGCTAGCAAGATACCACTATTGTCATATTATATCATGGTTTTTTTGATAACGTGTTACCGTTTGCCATATCTTATTATTGCTCACTAGCTGATTATGTCATTGATATGAGTTAATATAATTTTTAAGAGTTATTGTCGGCATGGTTAGTTATAATGTTGGCTGAAAACCTGGGTGATGTTTAAGCTTATTTATGCAAACAAGAGCAAAAGAGTTCGTAAAAGTTTTTCTTTTTCACTTTCAGTTTATCAACTGAATTGCTTGAGGACAAGCAAAGGTTTAAGCTTGGAGGAGTTGATACGTCTCCAACGTATCTACTTTTCCTAACGCTTTTCCTCTTGTTTTGGACTCTAATTTTGTAAGTGCATCTAGTGCCACCCCTAGTTGGTTTTGGAGTATTGACGACAAACCTGGTTGAGGGACTAATGTGTTTGTGAGAACTGCAGGATAACACAGGTAGTAGTCCCTCATTGATTCGGTTTACCTACTAGAGATGACCCCTAAAATGTGTGAAGACATTGAAGACAATGGTGGTATGAGAAGACATTCACAACAAAGATTGTGACTCGAGAAGACATTCACGTGAAGACTATGGAGTGCGAAGACATAGTTGTTTCGTAGTTTCCTTTTCTTCTTTGTTGAGTCATAGGAACCACCGTACTATTAAGTGGGGTCCAAGTGAACAAAGTCAGAGTGACTGAAGTAATGCTCAACCAAATCCTATGTCTTCGAGCGAAGACAATGAGAGCAAATCTTATCCAGAGCTAGATGAGTCAGCTTTACTTGTAGCCCAAGTCAAGCTGCCGCGTGTGTTTGAAATCTGACCGTTGGATACGTGTCAGTTACTTAGTGACCCAGGGTCATTTCGGACAAATCAGGCCAGGTTGCCTCCTGGCTATAAATAGCCCACCCCCTACACCATAAATTGATGGCTGCTCAGAGTTAGTGCACAACTTCTGTCGTTTGAGAGCAACCCACCTCCAAAGCATTTGAGAGAAAGATCCTTTCAAGGACAAATCCCAAAAGACCCAGAGCCAAAGAGTGTTAGACATCACTGTTCGCGTGATCTGAAGACTTGTTACACTTGAGGACTGTGAATCCTCCAGCCGGTTAGGCGTCGCGTTCTG
Source organism: Aegilops umbellulata (assembly GCA_032464435.1). NCBI lineage: Eukaryota > Viridiplantae > Streptophyta > Magnoliopsida > Poales > Poaceae > Aegilops > Aegilops umbellulata. The sequence goes on along the minus strand of CP136057.1, from coordinate 386,859,084 downwards.
AGCATCCAAGAGTCATTGTGGATTGCCGGTGAACGAAGTCTGTGAAGGTTCGGAAGTCTACCTTGAAGACTTACCAGAGTGATTGAGCGAGGACTAAGTGTCCTTGGCTCAAGGGTAATAAGGTGAAGACGCGGTCTTCTAAGTTGAATCTCAGCCTCCCTAACCAGACGTACAGTTGTCACAACAACCGGAACTGGTCCAACAAATCCCTGTCCTCACCAAGCAACTGGTTCTATCTCCTCCCTCTCTTTATTTACAGTTTGTCTTCGTGAAGTCATTTTCCTGCTTGCCTGATCTAATTGACTTCACTGTGTGATGACTATTGTTGTTTGGCTTCATACTATCTTCCATCCTGATCCATTCTACCTAGCTGCCAATAACCTTCGTGCTTTCACTCCATTGCTTACTTGACTATGGCTTGTCTAGTGTAGTCTACCTTCCGCTGCATGTTAATAGGTTCATTTCTATTGTTTGTCTTTGAAACCCCCGTGTTTTGAAGACTCTCATAAAAATTGCCTATTCACCCCCCTCTAGTCGATAACTAGCACTTTCAATTGGTATCAGAGCAAGGTGCTCCCTTGTTCTGTATGATTCGATTTAACCACTTGGAGTTTTAGCTTTGTCGACTGTAGGAATAATCAAAATCTCCGCTGCGTGCCCTGTCTTCGATGGCACTGATTACCCCTACTGGAAGAATAAGATGTGCATGCATCTTGAAGCCATTGATGTCGACCTCCGGTATGTCGTCAAGAATGACGTTCCCAAGACTGGTGACGGTGTCACCCCTGCTGATGTCAAGAAGTTCATTCAACTGGATTCTACTGCCAAGAACATCATCTGTGGTCATCTAACCAATGGACAGTATGGCCGTGTGAGTGCTCTGGAAACTTCGAAGCTAGTCTGGGACTGGCTCTCCAAGGTCAACGAAGGCGTCTCTGTCGGTGTTCTGGGAACGGGGGTCCCCAGACTTGCCTGCCTGCGGCCTACGGCGTGGCTCAAAGGAGGCCTGGCACGACCCATCTTCATCAACACCAGACCCAAGACCCTCGCGAGGGGCCAAGCCTCGCGGGGCGGATGACGCAGAGCTTCCTCAGGCGCAGCCTCATCAGGCTGGCTCACGAGGAGGCGGAGAGATCAAGGCGGGGTACCTCACGAGGTGCCCATGACGCAAGCCATGACGACCAAGGGCGCCAGTCAGGCGCCAGCCCGCGCAGTGTCCTCCTTTCCTCTTTGGTGCAAAGGGGGCAAGCGCAGGCGAGAGGATCAAGCAAAGGCATCCATTTCGGTGCAACAAGACCAAGACCAGTCCAACGGTGGGGAGGAGGTCATCGTGGAGCCTAGGACGGCGTCACCACAGAGCCTTTGGCAGGCGAGGACCAACTTTAGTCAGGATAAGTGTACCAGATGTTCCCCTTCAAAATGGCCAATTGTTGGCGCCCTTCCCGCTCAATATTTGGGAAGAGGCCCAGGGCCTTTGCCTATAAATAGGACTAGCCACCCCCAAGGTAGAGGCATTCAACATCCAGAGATCGAGAAATCAGACATAGAGAGAGAGAAGGGCGGTTGAACTCCTCCTAGCAGTTCATCCTCCCAGCCAAGAACAGGCCCTCGCGAGGCTGTTCTTCCTTGTACTGTTCATCATCATCAGCCCAAGAGGCAATCCACCCACCACAAACTAGAGTAGGGTAATACACCACAATGGTGGCCCGAACTAGTATAAACCCTGTGTCTCTTGTGCTGTTCTTTCAGTAGTTTAGATCTTTGCGAGACGGAGAGGTAGAGGGCGTAGTCTCCGCGCGCACCCCAGAGTTCGAACCTCAAGGGTCTGCCGGAACCCAAAATTCGACATTTGGCGCACCAGGTAGGGGTGCGCCGGAACTCGTCTTCCACCGCTCCGTTCTCCTCCGACCGTCGTGTCCATGTCCGACGCTTGTCGGGCCCGCGTCGCCCAGACGGCTCCTGTCGGCGGGCGTCCTCGTCGTTCCCCGTCACCCGCCGTCAACACCGCCACCGGCCCGGCGGGGAACGAGCAGCAAGCATCGTCTCAGCACCCGTCCGTGCGGCAAGACGGCCGTACCGCTACTCCATCGCTTACACCAGCTGGTTCTTCGTCCCGCGCACTCCGCACACCCTTGGAGGCTCGAGCTGCGCTCATCGCGGCAAACGAGCTCCTGCGCTACCGTCCCGTCGACGACGTCTACGAAGAGTGGCTTGACCGCGTCGCCGAGCTCGTCCGCGCCGCAATGGGCTCTCCCACGCCGTCAGTTCCGCTGCGCCGCACCCCGTCCCACGCGGGCAATGAAGCTCCGGGGGCGTACCAGCCGCCCCCTCTTCAAGAAGACGCCATGGCCCCAAGGCGCGTGGCCCTTGGGCGGAACCCGCTCCATCAGGTGCCAGCGCAGCAAGAGCGGAGCTGCCAAGAGGTCCCTCGCCCGCAAGAAGCTGCCCGGGCGCTCCCCGCTCCGGCACGTCGCGACCCTGCTCCTGCACATGGGGACCCGCAAGACCAAGCTCTCCCTCACCCAAAGCCCCCCGTGGCCACCGCAGGCTGCCGTGCCTACACCACCGAGCTGCGTAGCGTCGCGTGGCCCGACAAGTTCAAGCCAGACCTGCCTCCTCGTTACGACGGCACGACCGACCCTGCAGAGTTCCTCCAGCTTTATGAGCTGGGCATCGAAGCCGCCAGTGGAGACGAGAAGGTCATGGCGAACTGGTTCCCCATGGCGCTGAAGGAAGGAGCTCGCACCTGGCTCATGAATCTGGCCCCAGGCACGATCTCTTCCTGGGACCAGATGCGCACCCGCTTCATCGCCAACTTCCAAGGTACTCGGGACTGGCCGCCCGCCGTGAGCGACATGCGCCGCATCAAGCAACAACCCGGAGAGACCCTGCAAAAGTACATCCAGCGCTTCAACAGTGCGCGTCTCAAGATCCCCAAGGTGTCTGAGGAGGCCATCATCTCAGCCTTCTCCGATGGTGTGCGCGATGTCAAGATGAAGGAGGAGCTGGCGATGCATGAAGACCTGTGCACCTCCCTGGAGCTGTTCAACTTGGCGACCAAGTGCGCCAGGGCTGAGGAAGGACGTCTCTCCCTCCTCGAGCTGCCTGCCGCAGACCCAGAAGAGAAGAAGCCCAAGGCCAAGGACGTGAAGCGTAAGGGGGCTGCCGTGCTCGCGGCAGAACTAGACACCAAGAGGGGCAAAGATCTGCCTGAATCCTCCAGGGGCAGCCGGTACTGTGTGTACCAGGACCTCCACACCCACAACACCAACGAATGCCAAGAACTCCGCGCCGTGCGAGAAGGAAGGATCGGCCGTCGTCCCGACCGTGCTGACCGGGGCTATAGCCGAGGAGGAGGAAGAAACGCAGGACACTGGGAAGACCGCGGCCCGCGCCAAGGATGGCGCGATCAACCTCGCGAGGATCGCTGGCGAGACCTACCTCGCGAGGGGGACTGGAGGGATCAGCCTCGTGAGGATCGCCCACAAGGCAACGCAGGCCTCCCTCCACTGCCGCTGCAGCCAAGAAGGAACGAGGACCACCATCAAGACGAGGGGGCTGGGGGCTCCAGGAGCCACGCGCGATCGCCTGCATCCTGGGCGGAGCTCAAGCCCCAGACTCCCAACACATCTTCAAGCAGTTTGCCCGCGAAGTGAATGCAGTCCTCCCCAAGCTCGAAGCAACGCGCCCTCTCAGGTGGTCGGCGTGCGCCATCACGTTCAACTCAGCAGATCAGCTCAAGTGTGCGGCCACAGCCGGAGTCCTCCCGATGCTTTGCTCCCCAGTCATCAGCAACGTATTGGTCACCAGGACCCTCATCAACGGTGGGGCAGGGATCAACGTCCTGTCCGTGGAAACATTCAACAACCTTCAAGTGCCCTACGACCAGCTTCAGCCAACCAAGCCTTTCTCCGGAGTCACCGACGGCTCCACGGTCCCGATTGGGCAGGTCCGCCTCCCTGTCACCTTTGGGGCACGCAACAACTACCGCACCGAGCTCATCGACTTCGACCTCGCCCACATCCGCCTGCCGTACAACGCCATCCTCGGGTACCCGGCACTGGCCAAGTTCATGGCCGTAACTCACCATGGCTACAACGTCCTCAAGATGCCAGGAAGTGGCGGAGTCATCACGGTGCCCTGTGAAGAGAAGGATGCAGTGTGTTCCCTGGAGCGAGCCTTTCAGGCCACGTCACTGGAAGACCCGGATCACGGAAGCAGGAGGCTTCCCGAGACCACCCCCAAGAAGAAGAAGGCATCGTCCGGACCAGCCCCTCAGGAGGCGGGCCCCTCAGGGCCCGCGTCTGCCCAAGGGGAACCTCCTTCCATCGCATACGGAAGCGCGCCCGGCGCCCTCCTCAAGCAGGGTTCGGGGGCTCTCCCCTGGAGGGACACCGACCTGGCCAAGGTTACGAGGGAGGCGCTAGGGCACCACGTGGAGGCGTGCTTCGAAGCACGTTTCCCTCAAGAAGGAGCAAGACAAGGAGGGTAAGACCAGCAGGAGTTCGTCAACAAGGCCGTTCAAGAACTACAGGAATCAAGAATCATGAGAGGTTGCCGCTGTCTACCGGCTGTGGCTCCCCATCCAGGCGAGGATGGTGGGCTGCGCGTCTGCATTGACGTACCAGGGCTCAACCAAGTCGCCACGATGGAGTGCCTCTGGCCCTCACAAGTGGGGCGCTGCGGAGGTCCGCCTCACAACTACGTTCGCATGCCTTACGGCTTGCCGAGCACGGCTGCTACGTACCAGTGCCTCATGAGGGGCATCATGGAGGCTCAAGAAGACAGGCGTTCCGCAGCCTTGGCGGAGATGGAGATGATTCGCGAGGAGCCACCAGCGCCTCTGGAGCCTCCCGAGGCCCCTGGGCCCGGGGGCTCATGAGGATTGGCTTCCGCAGCCCACCGAGTCTGCTGCACCAACACTCCTTCGTCCTCAACATTACCAGGTGACATCTTCCAAGTTTCATTTCCAGCTGGGAGCGCCCCCCCTAGGGCTGCATCATTCCCAGGCCGTGTGGGTCCGTCCCTGCGGCATGTATCCCTTTTTATTTTCAGTCATTAGCTTGCTTTGTTGGGGGCGCCCCTCGGGCTGCATCATCCCCAAGTCGCTCGGGCCAGGCCCAGCGGCATGTATATCCCTTGCGTTTATTTCCGGCTATGCATTCGCCTATCATGCTTAATTACTTGATGCTTGTCCACGGCACCTCTTCTTCTCCATGTCGACCACTTGCACGCTAAAGGGGGGGGGGGTACCTGAGCATCGCGACTCAGGGCTCTTACCAGCACTCCAGCCCTCACCCTCTGGCCTTGTCCACGACATCGCGACCTGGCATACCAGCGACGGCTGAGACCAGCTTGGGGGCCGCGACCCGAGGACGTAGAGTGCCGGCATCTAACCAAACTTGCAGGAACACATCACAAGATAAGGCCCAGTGCCAGGCGCAACCCGCCTAGAGGTAGGGCCTCGTGAGTCCCGCGCTGGCTCACGGGTGCCCAGATACATCTCACCTAGCCCTACCGTGCCGGCCACGTGTCATGGCGGGGTTGTACACGCCCCGGGGGCTCCTCCCGGAGGGGAGCCCCCTCCCACGCACCAGTGGAAGCACCATGCTCAGCGCTGGCTGACGACACTGTCGAGGAGCGGCTATGCCCGTACACATACGGAAGCGCCATGCTCCGCGCTGGTGATAAACAACTAAGGGTGGCCCCCGGGCCGCATCAACCTCAGTGAGCCCAGAGCTTAGTGTCTAGCCTCATCGCAACGCCTCCCCCCGGTAGTGCCGCGCGAGGGGGCTGGGCACGGGGGCTGCGCCTGGGTCATGCCGAGACGCACGCCACCCAGCCAGGCCCCCCGGGCCTGGTTCGTCGCGCGTCTCTCCCCGAGCGGAGCCAAGGTACGAAGGCCGTTTGAGCGTCAAGGGGGACTCCTGAGCATCGCGACTCAGGAGCCTAACTTGTCCCGTAGCCCCTCACTCCCTAGTTCCGAAAGGCTAGCGCTGGGTGAGGTACGCGCGGGGCCAGGCTCTGCAGACGTAGAAAGGCACAACCACTTACAATTTGTTGTTCGCGCGTCAAGGGGGACTCCTGAGCATCGCGACTCAGGAGCCTAACTTGTCCCGTAGCCCCTCACTCCCTAGTTCCGAAAGGCTAGTGCTGGGTGAGGTACGCGCGGGGCCGGGCTCTGCAGACGAAGAACGGAAGATCCACCTACATCACACCTCCCTACTTGTTGTTCGTGCGCCAAGGGGGACTCCTGAGCATCGCGACTCAGGAGCCTAACTTGCCACGTAGCCCCTCACTCCTTTGGTCCCGTCCTGGTTTTCGGTCGGGGCTAATGCTGGGTGAGGTACGCGCGGGGCCGGGCTCTGCCGGCGTAGAAGACAAGCAAGTAGGGAGGAAAAGAATAAAATTCAAGGAACTTAAAAGCAAATATTACAGTCCATACTGTCGTCTCAATGCCAAACGCAAGTTTAAACGCCTCCCGAGGCATGATACATGTGCAGGAATTAAAAGCAGGACATGAGCAGTAGCGGAGTCACTTGTCGGCGGTGGAGCAGTGCGGAGTGGCTTCGCCTCGTGGAGCAGCAGGGCCGATAGCGCCTTGCTTTGGCTTGGTGCTGAAGGCCCGGAACTTCCCCAGCAGAGCCTCCGCGCGACCCTTCACGGCCTCGACAGCGGCAACAGCACCTCGCCGCTTACTGGCTCCAACAGGCTGTCGAGGTCCACGCTGGGGTCGTGAAGGTAGATGTGGGTGAAGACCCGCGTCAGCGCGGCAGAAGACATGACCCGCGCCTCGGCCTCAGCCGTGGGGCCAAGGCCAAGGGTGACATCCTCAAGAGCACGCACCAGGAAGGGAAGCAGCTTGGCAGGGCCGTCCTCGGAGCCAGCCAGCGGGCTCTCCAGGCCGCTCTCGTAAAGTGTCTTCAGCGAGGAACGAGCTTTCTTCTCCATGTCCGCGAAGGCCACACGATCCTCGGCAAGAACCTAGGCCTTGCCGTCCAGCCAGACCTTCGTCGCCTCCAGCCCCTTCTTCAGCGCGCCTAGGCGGTCGCGGCGCTCCTTGAGCTTGGCCTCCCGGCCCTCGACGGCCGCCTCGCGAGCCTTCATGCCTTCTTCTTGCTCCTGGCGAAGACGACCCTCCTTCGCGAGCTGGTCCCGCAGGCCTTGCAGCTCGTCCTCCAGCGCCTTGCAGCGACCGCGGACTTCGACCACCTCCCCCAGGTGCAGCCTTCGCCTCGAGGACGGCCTCCCTTTCCTCATCGTAGGCCGTCGAGGCCTGAACCAGCGCCGCCTGAATCGAGGCGTCGGAGCGGATCCATCTTGAAGCCAGCTCCAAGCGCCCGGCCACCAGGCGAGGGTCAGCGCCAAGAAGATCCTGCCGCAGCCGATCCAGTCCAGCAACAACACGCTCCAGGACGACAGGGGGAGTTGGAGAGACAGCAGTCGGTGGAACAGGAGGAGAAGGTAGCGGCGGCGAAACCACAACATCTTGGGGCGGAGTCTGCTGCGCCCCAACGACCATGGCGGCGGCAGCAGGCAAAGGCACCCCAGGAGTCACTTGGGCCATGGGGGCTGTGTTGGAAATATGCCCTAGAGGCAATAATAAAAGCATTATTATTATATTTCCTTGTTCATGATAATTGTCTTTATTCATGCTATAATTGTGTTATCCGGAAATCGTAATACATGTGTGAATAATAGACACCAACATGTCCCTAGTAAGCCTCTAGTTGACTAGCTCGTTGATCAACAGATAGTCATGGTTTCCTGACTATGGACATTGGATGTCATTGATAACGATATCACATCATTAGGAGAATGATGTGATGGACAAGACCCAATCCTAAACATAGCACAAGATCGTATAGTTCGTTTGCTAGAGTTTTCCAATGTCAAGTATCCTTTCCTTAGACCATGAGATCGTGTAACTCCCGGATACCGTAGGAGTGCTTTGGGTATACCAAACGTCACAACGTAACTGGGTGACTATAAAGGTATACTACTGGTATCTCCGAAAGTGTCTGTTGGGTTGACACGGATCAAGACTGGGATTTGTCACACCGTATGACGAAGAGGTATCACTGGGCCCACTCGGTAATGCATCATCATAATGAGCTCAAAGTGACCAAGTGTTTGGTCACGGGATCATGCATTACGGTACGAGTAAAGTGACTTGCCAGTAACGAGATTGAATGAGGTATTGGGATACCGACGATCGAATCTCGGGCAAGTAAAATACCGATTGACAAAGGGAATTGTATACGGGATTAATTGAATCCTCGACATCATGGTTCATCCGATGAGATCATCGTGGATCATGTGGGAGCCAACATGGGTATCCAAATCCCGTTGTTGGTTATTGCCCGAGAGCCATCTCGGTCATGTCTTCCTGTCTCCCGAACCCGTAGGGTCTACACACTTAAGGTTCGGTGATGCTAGGGTTGTGAAGATATGTATATGCAGTAACCCGAATGTTGTTCGGAGTCCGGGATGAGATCCCGGACGTCACGAGGAGTTTCGGAATAGTCCGGAGGTAAAGAATTATATATAGGAAGTGCTGTTTCGGCCATCGGGACAAGTTTCAGGGTCATCCGTATTGTACCGGGACCACCAGAAGGGTCCCGGGGGTCCACCGGGTGGGGCCACCCATCCCGGAGGGCCCCATGGGCCAAAGTGGGGAGGGGAACCAGCCCATAGTGGGCTGGTGCGCCCCCTAGGCCCACCCCATGCGCCTAGGGTTGAAACCCTAGGGGTGGGGGGGCGCCCCACCTTGGCTTGGGGGCCACTCCAGCCCTTGGCCGCCGCTCCCCCTAGGAGATCCAATCTCCTAGGGCCGGCGCCCCCCTAGGGGGCTATATATATGAGGGGGGGGGGAGGGGGCAAGAACACCTGAGTCTTGGCGCCTCCCTCTCTGCCTGCTACACCTCTTCCTCTCGTAGTACACGGTGAAGCCCTGCTGCTGTGACGCCCTGCATCCACCATCACGCCGTCGTGCTGCTGGATCTTCATCAACCTCTCCTTCCCCCTTGCTGGATCAAGAAGGAGGAGACGTCACGCTGACCGTACGTGTGTTGAACGCGGAGGTGCCGTCCGTTCGGTGCTAGGATCTCCGGTGATTTGGATCACGTCGTGTACGACTACCTCATCCCCGTTCTCTGAACGCTTCCGCTCGCGATCTACAAAGGTATGTAGATGCATCGGATCACTCGTTGCTAGATGAACTCATAGATGGATCTTGGTGAAACCATAGGAAAATTTTTGTTTTCTGCAACGTTCCCCAACAGTGGTATCAGAGCTAGGTCTATGCGTAGTTCTTCTTGCGCGAGTAGAACACAATTTGTTGTGGGCGTAGATTTGTCAACTTTCTTGCCGCTACTAGTCTTATCTTGCTTCAGCGGTATTGTGGGATGAAGCGGCCCGGACCAACCTTACACGTACGCTTACGTGAGACCGGTTCCACCGACTAACATGCACTAGTTGCATAAGGTGGCTGGCGGGTGTCTGTCTCTCCCACTTTAGTTGGAGCGGATTCGATGAAAAGGGTCCTTATGAAGGGTAAATAGAAGTTGACAAATCACGTTGTGGCTTTCACGTAGGTAAGAAAACGTTCTTGCTAGAACCCTAATTCAGCCACGTAAAACTTGCAACAACAATTAGAGGACGTCTAACTTGTTTTTGCAGCAAGTGCTTTGTGATATGATATGGCCAAAGTTGTGATGAATGATGAATGATCTATATGTGATGTATGATATGTTCATGCTATTGTAATAGGAATCACGACTTGCATGTCGATGAGTATGACAACCGGCAGGAGCCATAGGAGTTGTCTTTATTTATTTATGACCTGCGTGTCATTGAGAAACGCCATGTAAATTACTTTACTTTATTGCTAAACGCGTTAGCCATAGTAGTAGAAGTAATAGTTGGTGAGCAACTTCATGGAGACACGATGATGGAGATCATGATGATGGAGATCATGGTGTCAAGCCGGTGACAAAGATGAGCATGGAGCCCCAAGATGGAGATCAAAGGAGCTATGTGATATTGGCCATATCATGTCACGTTCATTATTTGATTGCATGTGATGTTTATCATGTTTTTGCATCTTGTTTACTTAGAACGACGGTAGTAAATAAGATGATCCCTCATAATAATTTCAAGAAGTGTTCCCCCTAACTGTGCACCGTTGCGACAGTTCGTTGTTTCGAAGCACCACGTGATGATCGGGTGTGATAGATTCTAACGTTCACATACAACGGGTGTAAGACAGATTTAGACATGCAAACACTTAGGTTGACTTGACGAGCCTAGCATGTACAGACATGGCCTCGGAACACAGAAGACCAAAAGGTCGAGCATGAGTCGTATAAAAGATACGATCAACATGAAGATGTTCACCGATGTTGACTAGTCCGTCTCACGTGATGATCGGACACGGCCTAGTTGACTCGGATCATGTTATACTTAGATGACTAGAAGAGGGATGTCTATATAAGTGGGAGTTCATTAAATAATTTGATTAGATGAACTTTATTATCATGAACTTAGTCTAAAATATTTACAATATGTCTTGTAGATCAAATGGCCAACGTAGTCCTCAACTTCAACGCGTTCCTAGAGAAAACCAAGCTGAAAGACGATGGCAGCAACTATACGGATTGGGTCCAGAACCTGAGGATCATCCTCATAGCTGCCAAGAAAGATTATGTCCTACAAGCACCGCTGGGTGACGCACCTGTTCTCCCTGCAGAACAAGACGTTATGAACGCTTGGCAGGCACGTACCGATGACTACTCCCTCGTTCAGTGCGGCATGCTTTACAGCTTAGAGCTGGGGCTCCAAAAGCGTTTTGAGAGACACGGAGCATATGAGATGTTCGAAGAGCTGAAAATGGTTTTCCAAGCTCATGCCCGGGTCGAGAGATATGAAGTCTCTGACAAATTCTTCAGCTGTAAGATGGAGGAAAATAGTTCTGTCAGTGAACACATACTCACTATGTCTGGGTTACATAACCGCTTGACTCAGCTGGGAGTTAATCTCCCGGACGACGCGGTCATTGACAGAATCCTCCAGTCGCTTCCACCAAGCTACAAGAGCTTTGTGATGAACTTCAGTATGCAGGGGATGGAAAAGACCATTCCTGAAGTATTTGCTATGCTGAAATCAGCAGAGGTAGAAGTCAAGAAGGAACATCAAGTGTTGATGGTGAATAAAACCACTAAGTTCAAGAAGGGCAAGGGTAAAAAGAACTTCAAGAAGGACGGCAAGGAAGTTGCCGCGCCCGGCAAGCAAGCTGCCGGGAAGAAGCAAAAGAATGGACCCAAGCCCGAGACTGAGTGCTTTTATTGCAAGGGAAGTGGTCACTGGAAGCGGAACTGCCCCAAATACTTAGCGGACAAGAAGGCCGGCAAAACAAAAGGTATATGTGATATACATGTAATTGATGTGTACCTTACCAGTACTCGTAGTAGCTCTTGGGTATTTGATACCGGTGCAGTTGCTCACATTTGTAACTCAAAGCAGGAGCTGCGGAATAAGTGGAGACTGGCGAAAGACGAGGTGACAATGCGCGTCGAGAATGGTTCCAAGGTCGATGTGATCGCCGTCGGCACGCTACCTCTACATTTACCTACGGGATTAGTTTTAAACCTCAATAATTGTTATTTAGTGCCAAGTTTGAGCATGAACATTGTATCTGGATCTCGTTTAATTCGAGATGGCTACTCATTTAAATCCGAGAATAATGGTTGTTCTATTTATATGAGTGATATGTTTTATGGTCATGCTCCGATGGTTAATGGTTTATTCTTAATGAATCTCGTACGTGATGATACACATATTCATAGTGTGAATACCAAAAGAGTTAAAGTTGATAACAATAGTCCCACATACTTGTGGCATTGCCGCCTTGGTCACATAGGTGTCAAACGCATGAAGAAGCTCCATGCAGATGGACTTTTAGAGTCTCTTGATTATGAATCATTTGACACGTGCGAACCATGCCTCATGGGTAAAATGACCAAGACTCCGTTCTCAGGAACAATGGAGCGAGCAACCAACTTATTGGAAATCATACATACTGATGTGTGCGGTCCAATGAGTGTTGAGGCTCGCGGTGGCTATCGTTATGTTCTCACCCTCACTGATGACTTGAGTAGATATGGGTATATCTACTTAATGAAACACAAGTCTGAGACCTTTGAAAAGTTCAAGGAATTTCAGAGTGAGGTTGAAAATCAACGTGACAGAAAGATCACGTTTCTACGATCAGATCGTGGAGGATAATACTTGAGTCACGAATTTGGCACACACTTAAGAAAATGTGGAATAGTTTCACAGCTCACGCCGCCTGGAACACCTCAGCGTAATGGTGTGTCCGAACGTCGTAATCGCACTCTATTAGATATGGTGCGATCTATGATGTCTCTTACCGATTTACCGCTATCTTTTTGGGGCTATGCTTTAGAGACTACCGCATTCACTTTAAATAGGGCTCCGTCGAAATCCGTTGAGATGACACTGTATGAATTATGGTTTGGGAAGAAACCTAAGCTGTCGTTTCTAAAAGTTTGGGGATGCGATGCTTATGTCAAGAAACTTCAACCTGAAAAGCTCGAACCCAAGTCGGAAAAATGCGTCTTCATAGGATACCCTAAAGAAACTATTGGGTATACCTTCTACCTCAGATCCGAAGGCAAGATCTTTGTTGCCAAGAATGGATCCTTTCTAGAGAAGGAGTTTCTCTCGAAAGAAGTAAGTGGGAGGAAAGTAGAACTTGATGAAGTCTTACCTCTTGAACCGGAAAATGGCGCAACTCAAGAAAACGTTCCTGAGGTGCGTGCACCGACTAGAGAGGAAATTAATGATGATGATCAAGACACTTCTGATCAAGCTCCTACTGAAATTCGAAGGTCCACAAGGACACGTTCCGCACCAGAATGGTACGGTAACCCTGTCTTGGAAATCATGTTGTTAGACAACGGTGAACCTTCGAACTATGAAGAAGCAATGGCGGGCCCGGATTCCGACAAATGGCTGGAAGCCATGAAATCCGAGATAGGATCCATGTATGAAAACGAAGTATGGACTTTGACTGACTTGCCCGTTGAGCGGCGAGTCATAGAAAATAAATGGATCTTTAAGAAGAAGACAGACGCGGATGGTAATGTGACCATCTATAAAGCTCGGCTTGTCGCTAAGGGTTATCGACAAGTTCAAGGGGTTGACTACGATGAGACTTTCTCACCGGTAGCGAAGCTAAAGTCCGTCCGAATCATGTTAGCAATTGCCGCATTCTATGATTATGAGATATGGCAAATGGACGTCAAAACGGCATTCCTTAATGGTTTCCTTAGGGAAGAATTGTATATGATGCAGCCGGAAGGTTTTGTCGATCCTAAGAATGCTGACAAGGTGTGCAAGCTCCAACGCTCGATTTATGGGCTGGTGCAAGCATCTCGGAGTTGGAACATTCGCTTTGATGAGATGATCAAAGCGTTTGGGTTTACACAGACTTATGGAGAAGCCTGCGTTTACAAGAAAGTGAGTGGGAGCTCTATAGCATTTCTCATATTATATGTAGATGACATACTTTTGATGGGAAATGATATAGAACTCTTGGTCAGCATTAAGGCCTACTTGAATAAGAGTTTTTCAATGAAGGACCTTGGAGAAGCTGCTTATATATTAGGCATCAAGATCTATAGAGATAGATCAAGATGCCTCATAGGTCTTTCACAAAGCACATACCTTGATAAGATATTGAAGAAGTTCAATATGGATCAATCTAAGAAGGGGTTCTTACCTGTGTTACAAGGTGTGAAATTGAGCTCAGCTCAATGTCCGACCATGGCAGAAGATATAGAAGAGATGAGTGTCATCCCCTATGCCTCAGCCATAGGTTCTATTATTTATGCTATGCTGTGTACCAGACCTGATGTAAACCTTGCCGTAAGTTTGGTAGGAAGGTACCAAAGTAATCCCGGCAAGGAACACTGGACAGCGGTCAAGAATATCCTGAAGTACCTAAAAAGGACTAAGGAAATGTTTCTCGTTTATGGAGGTGACGAAGAGCTCGTCGTAAAGGGTTACGTCGACGCTAGCTTCGACACAGATCTGGATGACTCTAAGTCACAAACCGGATACGTGTATATTTTGAATGGTGGGGCAGTAAGCTGGTGCAGTTGCAAGAAGAGCGTCGTGGCGGGATCTACATGTGAAGCGGAGTACATGGCAGCCTCAGAGGCAGCACATGAAGCAATTTGGGTGAAGGAGTTCATCACCGACCTCGGAGTCATACCCAATGCGTCGGGGCCAATCAAACTCTTCTGTGACAACACTGGAGCTATTGCACTTGCCAAGGAGCCCAGGTTTCACAAGAAGACCAGGCACATCAAGCGTCGCTTCAACTCCATTCGTGAAAATGTTCAAGATGGAGACATAGATATTTGTAAAGTACATACGGACCTGAATGTAGCAGATCTGTTGACTAAACCTCTCCCTAGAGCAAAACATGATCAACACCAGAATTCCATGGGTGTTCGATTCATCACAATGTAACTAGATTATTGACTCTAGTGCAAGTGGGAGACTGTTGGAAATATGCCCTAGAGGCAATAATAAAAGCATTATTATTATATTTCCTTGCTCATGATAATTGTCTTTATTCATGCTATAATTGTGTTATCCGGAAATCGTAATACATGTGTGAATAATAGACACCAACATGTCCCTAGTAAGCCTCTAGTTGACTAGCTCGTTGATCAACAGATAGTCATGGTTTCCTGACTATGGACATTGGATGTCATTGATAACGATATCACATCATTAGGAGAATGATGTGATGGACAAGACCCAATCCTAAACATAGCACAAGATCGTATAGTTCGTTTGCTAGAGTTTTCCAATGTCAAGTATCCTTTCCTTAGACCATGAGATCGTGTAACTCCCGGATACCATAGGAGTGCTTTGGGTATACCAAACGTCACAACGTAACTGGGTGACTATAAAGGTATACTACTGGTATCTCCGAAAGTGTCTGTTGGGTTGACACGGATCAAGACTGGGATTTGTCACTCCATATGACGAAGAGGTATCACTGGGCCCACTCGGTAATGCATCATCATAATGAGCTCAAAGTGACCAAGTGTCTGGTCACGAGATCATGCATTACGGTACGAGTAAAGTGACTTGCCAGTAACGAGATTGAACGAGGTATTGGGATACCGACGATCGAATCTCGGGCAAGTAAAATACCGATTGACAAAGGGAATTGTATACGAGATTAATTGAATCCTCGACATCGTGGTTCATCCGATGAGATCATCGTGGAGCATGTGGGAGCCAACATGGGTATCCAGATCCCGCTGTTGGTTATTGCCCGAGAGCCGTCTCGGTCATGTCTGCCTATCTCCCGAACCCGTAGTGTCACAGCCCTAGAATTGCTAGTAGTTAGTTGCATCAGTGAGCATGCCATCATGTTTTAATTCCAAAGAAACTTGAAATGGGGATTGTTGAAACCCTAGCACCAAATGAAATTCAACTAGGTTCACCTAAAATATTTTCAGTATTCCAAATGGCTTTTAAAAATGTTCATCATTTCTGGAAAATGCTAAAACCATAACCACAAGTGTTGCACATTTTTCCATGACATATTTGGTCACTAGATTAAATCATATAGTATTTGCATTTGGGCATTTAAATGCTATAAAATATTTTGAATGCTCAAATAATCATAAACTAAAATGTTTACTGTTGGTTATGTTCTAAACAGTATCCATAATTAGTTTCATGATTTTTGGAATGCCCTGACATTTTTATTAAAGCCCAAAACAGTATCACAAAATAGAAAACAAAAACAATAAAAAGAGAGAGAGAGAAGGACTAACCTGGCACTTACCTCGGCCCACCTACCTGTTGCCGGCCCAGCCCACCAGGGCGAAGCGGTCGTCCTCAACCTCTGCCAGTAGGCAGAGGAGGGACACCGCGACGCCGCCGATCTCGCCACGCCACCACCCTGCCTGCTTGCCGCCTCCCCCTCGCCCTCTCTTCGAGCCCATAAGCTCCGCCACGTCGTCCTCCACCTCTCCGTCAAGCCACGCGCCTCGGGAGGCCCTGGAGAGCCGCCTCGCCGCCGTCTTCATCTCCGGTCGTCGGAGATCGTCTTCGCCGCCCCGTCACCATCAACGCGTCCCCGGCCATGCCGTCTGCTCCACTGGAATCCTTGTGAGCTCCTGCGTCGAACCCCTCTTCTCCCTCTCTCGTTCCCGCTCTCTAGCCTCGCTCCCAACCATGGCCGTGAGCTCATCGCCGGCGTCCATGCCGTCGCCGTCGTTGCAGAGGACAAACCTCGCGTTCGAGCCCGTCAACGCGCTAAGAATGCTCCCAGTAAACGAGCGCAACCACCCGTTTGCCCTGCCCTGCCCCGTAGCCCCATCCCCGAGGTCGACCGAACTCCGGCCACCGCAGTCGTCGTCGCCACCGCCGCTACAGTCCACTTCGCTCCCTCCCGTGGCCACCACTGGATGCGCGCGTGTGCCAGCAACCCATAGCCGCAAACCTCGCCCGAAACCGTCGCCCGTAGCTCAATCCCGAGCGGACTCCGCCGCGGCTTGAGGTCATCGCCGGCGACAATCCGGCGTGCTGACGTGGCGCCGTCATTAGTGGCTAATGACGCCACTAACTAACCCCCTCTCTCACTGACACCTGAGCCCCACACCCTAATTAACCCCAGTTTTATTTCTGCTTAGGATTAACTAAACCAGAGCGGCCCCACGCGTCAGCGTTGACCATGCTGACGTGGCCATTGACTGGGTCCACATGTGAGTGACCCTAACTGGCCCTGAGACACTGACCAGTGGACCCCACTGGTCAGGTTTGACCTGGACCGCGCCCCGTTGACCTGCTGACGTCATGATGATGTCAGGCTGACGCAGTAATCCTTTTCTGGAATTTAAATAAATCCTAAATGATTTGTTTAATTCAGAAAATATCCAAAACTTTGAAAAATCATAGAAATTAATCTATAGCTCCAAATGAAAAGATTTCTATATGAAAAATTATCAGAAAAATTCAAGGAGTCCATCTGTACCATTTTCATGCATGTTTGAACAATGTTTGTCCTCTGTTTTGGACAAAACAAATAAAGGACATTTAAATAATCATATATGGAGTTGGATTTTGAATCATGTATTCAAACCAACTTCATTTAAATCATAGCTAGATGCATTAGCTCAAATCACAGCATATTGCCATGTCATGATCATGCATCATATTGTGGCATTGCATTGATTGTGTTCTTTCTCAGTTGCCGGTGTTTGTCCCCTCTCGATAGACGTGGTTCCGACGATGTGATCGTTGACACTGATGAAGACTCAATGTTATCTTCAGAAGTGCCAGGCAAGCAAAACCCCCTTGTTCATTTCGATACAATCCCACTCTCTCGCTCCTGCTCTCTTTTACTGCATTAGGACAACATCGATTCAACTGGTACATGCTGCGGTAGTTGAACCCCTTATCCTCTGCATGACCTGTCATTGCCACAGTAAATAGATGAAACCCACTAGCATGAGTAGGAGTTGTTTGAGCCTTGATGTGCCTACTCATTCATGCTTGTTGTCATGCCTGCTACTGCTTAGAGTTGAGTCGGGTCTGATTCATCGGGAATGAATTGGAATGTGGTGAAACATGTCCTACTGTTGAGAGCTAAGTGTGTGAAAACGATTTGGTAAAGGTAGCGGTGAGAGGCCATGTAGGAGTACATGGTGGGTTGTCTCATTGCAGCCGTCCTCAGGAACTGAGTTCTGTGTTTGTGATCCATGAACAGTTACTACCACGCATTGGAATGCTTAAGTGCCCCTCTCGACTTATTAATCAACTTGATCTCTGTCCAGGAGTTGCAACTAGTTTCTGGTGTTTGTAGGTAGTGTTAGTAGTCTACCAAGTGGTACCCGGTACAGGTGGGCTTGGGACAGACTAGGCACAGTGGCACGGTGTACCAAGCGTAGATCTACCCGTCGAGGTGGGCTTGGGAACCCTGCACACATCGTTTGGGGCCGTGAGCGACACCCCGGCCGGATCTCCTTGCGGATGGAACCCGAATAGGCGATAAACCTGGACTAGAGACTTGTGTGGTTAGTCAGGTCGTGGCCGACTCCCTCGCCCGGCTTCCGCTTGAAGGTTGCCGAGGTACATGACGTGTACAGGGCGATAAGTGGCGAGAGCGTGTGTGAAGAAGTACACCCCTGCAGGGTTATCATTATCTATTCGAATAGCCGGATTCCTCGGATATGGAAACTTGGACCCCTTGCATAGTTCATAGACAAGTGAAAGTGGATACTCTAAAATGCGCAAGATAAGCGTGAGTGCTATGGATGGCCTTCTCGTAGGGAGACGAGAGCGGATCCATAGTGGTGTATTGATATGGTGAATATGTGGACTCATGTGCGCTATCTCAAAAGAGTTACTTGCAGTCATAGTTTAGGTTAGCCACTGAGTCAAAGCTGGCTTGCTGCAGTTAAACTCCACCACCCCCTTTATTGATACCGATGCATATGTAGATAGTTCTGATGTAAGTCTTGCTGGGTACATTTGTACTCACGTTTGCCTATTTTATGTTTTTGCAGAGAGACCTCAGTCTCGCTAGTAGTACCGCTTGGACTTCGACGTTTAGCTTGTTACCTCAGCTACGATCTTGTGCCCTCGGCAGGATCTAGTGGATAGTCAGGCTTCTCAGCCTTTTTCATTTGTAGATGTCTGTACTCAGACATGTTTAGCTTCCGCATGTGTTTTGCCTTGTATGCTCTGAGTGTTGGGTCATGAGACCCATGTTTGTAATATCTCGCTCCTCGGAGCCTAATGAATAAATACTTGAGTCGTAGAGTCTTGTTGTGATGCCATGTTGTATCTACACATATCAAGCATATTGTGTGTATGATTGAAATGCTTGCTATGTGTGGGATCCGACTATCTAGTTGTTTATCCTTGGCAGCCTATCATATGGGGAAATGTAGTCTAGTGCTTCTGAGCGATAGTAGTCCGCTACAGCCCGGATCACCGGAGTCCTGCTAGCCCAACACTACTACTCGGAACACTTGACTGGCCGGCATGTGAATCACTTCGTTCCTGTGTCTGTCCCTTCGGGGAAATGTCACGCGGTGACTTCTGGAGTCCTGCCTAGCCTGCTACAGCCCGGGTTACCGGAGCCCTGTTAGCCCAGTGCTACAGCCCGGATTCACATGTTGATGACCGACATGCTCGATGTGTTTCATGTATGCCTGTCCTCATAGGTTAGCGCCGCTTTGGGTTCACGACTAGCCATGTCGGCCCGGGTTCTCTGTCATATGGATGCTAGCGACACTATCATATACGTGAGCCAAAAGACGCAAACGGTCCCGGGCCAGGTAAGGTGGCACCCGTGGGAGAACCGTGCGTGAGGCCGCAAGGTGATATGATGTGTTACACGCTGGATCGATGTGGCGTAGGATCGGGGTCCTGACACGTAGGGTCTACACACTTAAGGTTTGGTGACGCTAGGGTTGTGAAGATATGTATATGCAGTAACCCGAATGTTGTTCGGAGTCCCGGATGAGATCCCGGACGTCACGAGGAGTTTTGAAATAGTCCGGAGGTAAAGAATTATATATAGGAAGTGCTGTTTCGGCCATCGGGACAAGTTTCGGGGTCATCCGTATTGTACCGGGACCACCAGAAGGGTCCCGGGGGTCCACCGGGTGGGGCCACCCATCCCGGAGGGCCCCATGGGCCAAAGTGGGGAGGGGAACCAGCCCATAGTGGGCTGGTGCGCCCCCCTAGGCCCACCCCATGCGCCTAGGGTTGAAACCCTAGGGGTGGGGGGGCGCCCCACCTTGGTTGGGGGCCACTCCAGCCCTTGGCCGCCGCCCCCCTAGGAGATCCAATCTCCTAGGGTCGGCGCCCCCCCTAGGGGGCTATATATATGAGGGGGGGGGGGAGGGGGCAAGAACACATGAGTCCTGGCGCCTCCCTCTCTCCCTGCTACACCTCTTCCTCTCGCAGTACACGGCGAAGCCCTGCTGCTGTGACGCCCTGCATCCACCACCACGCCGTCGTGCTGCTGGATCTTCATCAACCTCTCCTTGCCCCTTGCTGGATCAAGAAGGAGGATACGTCACGCTGACCGTACGTGTGTTGAACGCGGAGGTGACGTCCGTTCGGTGCTAGGATCTCCGGTGATTTGGATCACATCGTGTACGACTACCTCATCCCCGTTCTCTGAACGCTTCCGCTCGCGATCTACAAAGGTATGTAGATGCATCCGATCACTCGTTGCTAGATGAACTCATAGATGGATCTTGGTGAAACCGTAGGAAAATTTTTGTTTTCTGCAACGTTCCCCAATAGGCTGAGCTCGCCCCAGCCAGCTCAGCCAGACGACGCGAGGATGACTGGGCAGGAGAAGCCCGTGCGTCGCGGTCACCTCCTTCCGCAGGCGGAGGCGCTGCCGCAGATGGAGCCTCAGGAGCCCCCTTCGGCTTCTTCGCCGCGGGCGCCAGCCTATTCAAGAGATGTGAACATCAAGCCTCAGCTGCAGGACAAGGAATAAAGACAAGGATCAAGCACTTACGGGTCGTCGCCGGTGAGCTCGAGCAGCCTCCTGCCAAACTTGAAGCCCGACAGCCGGCTGGAAGGGTCAACCTCGGAAGCAGAAGGCGCATCTGCAGACTGCCTCGGGGCGGGGGCAGACCCGCGGGATATCAGCCCGGTCCTGTCCTTCTTCGGGATCAGGGGCAAGCTCCTGCCGACCTGCTCGTCTCCATCCTCGTCATCATCACTCGAAGAAAGGCGGAGATTGTGGGACCTGCGCCGGGGGAGGGGAGCCCTCGACTCTCCGTCGGTCGCCTCGGAGTCAAGCCCCTTCTCCCGCTCCTCTTCGTCCTCCTCTTCGCCGGAGTCACCGGAGGACACGTCCACCAGTCCCTCGGGAGCCGGCACGGGCACGGGCCCATCCCCGTTGAAGACAGGCATGGACTCCACCAACTGCTCCCAGTCGTCGCGGAGGAACAAGGGCGTAGGAGCGCCCTCCAACCTTGCCACATCGCCCCCAACCAGAGATTGGAGCACCGCGGCCAGATCTTCGTCGCCCAAGGCCGCGGGGCTCGGATGAGGCCTCCACATCGGAGGTGAGTACTGCCGAAGCGGGGCCAGCTGGTGCTCCAAGAATTCCCTTAGCAGCGACGCGCCGGTCAGCTTCGCCGCCGCCATGCTGGCCGGCTTCAGGTCTGCGTCCATCCTCTCCAGTACCGGCTTCGCACGGGGGTCCGTGAGTTCTGCACGGGCCCAATCACTGGAGCTTGCAGGCTGTTCCGCACGCAAGATCAGCCGAGGGTGGATGCGCTCGGCATCTGCCAAGACCCACTTGCTCCTGAAGCCCTCAATCCTCTTCCCGGGCTTCGAAATGGCAATGGTGCCACCGTACGCGACGAAGCTCGCGCACGCGGAAGGAGAACCGCGAGAGACCCGGAGGGAGAAGTAGTGGCGCAGCAAAGCCACTGAGGGCTGCACCCCTATGTGAGCCTTGCAGTAATAGGTGAAGATCGCCAGGAGAAGGACGGAGTTGGCGTGGAGATGCAGAGCCTGCAAGTTGTAATGGCGGAGGACAGAGAAGAAGAACTCGGAGAAGGGAGGCACCAAGCCAGCAGTAATGGAGCTTACAAAGAGTGGATAGAAGGTGCTTCCTCGGCCCTCAGGGATGGCGGAGCCGACCTTGAACACCCTCGCCCCGTCGATGCCCTGCGCCGCCGCCATCCGGCGCAACCGGGCGAAGCTTGACTCAAACACGTTTGGCGAGTCCAGGGAAGACGAGTACCAAGCTTCGACCGAGGACTGACGAGGCGCCATGGCTTCTAGGTCACGCGGTCGAAGTAGATCTGGAGATTCGAGGGAAGGAAGGAGAGGCGCAAGAAAGGGGATCTGAGCAGCAACCGGAGAAAGCAGGAGGCAAAGCCTGGGCAGATGCCGCTCCTTTATCAACCTGCGTGGTTGCTGAAGCACTCGCGTCCAATCAACCGCCACGCGGCGACCAAGGCCGCAGGCTGTTAGGGCCCGTGGCGCTTCGCCCTTGCCCTTTCGCCTCTCAGCACGGCCAAGCCCGTGCGCGCCTTGGCCCCGGGGGCTACTGTCGGCGTTCTGGGAACGGGGGTTCCCAGACTTGTTGGGGATCGTAGCAGAAATTAAAATTTTCCTACGCATCACCAAGATCTATCTATGGAGTATTCTAGCAACGAGGGAATAGGAGAGCATCTACATACCACTTGTAGATCACAACGGAAGCGTTCAAGAAGATCGTGGATGATGGAGTCGTACAGGTCGTGATCCAAATCACCGATGACCAGCGCCGAACGGACGGCACCTCCGCGTTCAACACATTTACGGTCGGGATGACGTCTCCTCCTTCTTGATCCAGCAAGGGGGAAGGAGAGGTTGATAAAGATCCAGCAGCACGACGGCGTGGTGGTGGATGCAGCAGAATTCCAGCAGGGCTTCGCCAAGCGTCTACGGAGAGAGGGAGAGGTGTAACAGGGGAGAGGAAGGCGCCAAGGCTGCAGGGTACGACTGCCCTCCCTCCCCCTTTATATAGGCCCCCTAGGGGGCGCCGGCCCTGGAGATGCATCTCCAAAAGGGGGGGCGGTGGCCAAGGGGGGAGCCTTGCCCCCCAAGGCAAGTGGGGCGCCCCCTGCCCTAGGGTTTCCAACCCTAGGCGCAGGGGGGAGGCCCATGGGGCGCACCAGCCCACTATGGGCTGGTTCCCTTCCCACTTCAGCCCACGGGGCCCTCCAGGATGGGTGGCCCCACCCAGTGGACCCCCGGGACCCATCCGGTGGTCAAAACGACACTTCCTATATATAATTCTTTACCTCCGGACCATTCCGGAACCTCTTGTGACGTCCGGGATCTCATCCGGGACTCCGAACAACCTTCGGTTTGCTGCATACTAATATCTTTACAACCCTAGCGTCACCGAACCTTAAGTGTGTAGACCCTACGGGTTCGGGAGACATGCAGACATGACCGAGACGATCTCCGGTCAATAACCAACAGCGGGATCTGGATACCCATGTTTGCTGCCACATGCTCCTCGATGATCTCATCGGATGAACCACGATGTCGAGGACTTAATCAATCCCGTACTCAATTCCCTTCGTCTATCGGTACGATACTTGCCCGAGATTCGATCGTCGGTATACCGATACCTTGTTCAATCTCGTTGCCGGCAAGTCTCTTTACTCGTTCCCGTAACACATCATCCCGTGAACAACACCTTGATCACATTGAGCTCATTATGATGATGTCTTACCGAGTGGGCCCAGAGATACCTCTCTGTCATGCGGAGTGACAAATCCCAGTCTCGATTCATGCCAACCCAACAAACACTTTCGGAGATACCTGTAGTGCACCTTTATAGTCACCCAGTTACGTTGTGACGTTTGATACACCCAAAGCACTCCTACGTCATCCGGGAGTTGCATAATCTCATGGTCTAACGAATGATACTTGACATTCAGAAAAGCTCTAGCAAACGAACTACACGATCTTTGTGCTATGCTTAGGTTTGGGTCTTGTCCATCACATCATTCTCCTAATGATGTGATCCCGTTATCAATGACATCCCCATGTCCATAGTCAGGAAACCATGACTATCTATTGATCAACGAGCTAGTCAACTAGAGGCTTACTAGGGACATATTGTGGTCTATGTATTCACACATGTATTATGATTTCCGGACAATACAATTATAGCATGAATAATAGACAATTATCATGAATAAGGAAATATAATAATCCTTTTATTATTGCCTCTAGGGCATATTTCCAACAGTCTCCCACTTGCACTAGAGACAATAGTCTAGTTACATTGTGATGAATCGCACACCCATGGAGTTTTGGTGTTGATCATGTTTTGCTCTAGGGAGAGGTTTAGTCAATGGATCTGCCACATTCAGGTCCGTATGTACTTTACAAATCTCCATGTCTCCATTTTGAACACTTTCAAGAATGGAGTTGAAGCGACGCTTGATATGCCTGGTCTTGCTATGAAACCTGGGCTCCTTCGCAAGGGCAATTGCTCCAGTGTTGTCACAGAAGAGAGTCATCGGGTCCGACGCATTGGGTATGACTCCTAGGTCGGTAATGAATTCCTTCACCCAGACTGCTTCTTGTGCTGCCTCCGAGGCTGCCATATACTCTGCTTCACATGTAGATCCCGCCACGACGCTTTGCTTGCAACTGCACCAGCTTACTGCCCCTCCATTCAAAATATACACGTATCCGGTTTGTGACTTGGAGTCATCCAGATCAGTGTCGAAGCTGGCGTCGACGTAACCCTTTACCACAATCTCTTCGGCACCTCCATAAACGAGAAACATATCCTTAGTCCTTTTCAGGTACTTCAGGATGTTTTTGACCGCTGTCCAGTGTTCCTTGCCGGGATTACTTTGGTACCTACCTACCAAACTTACGGCAAGGTTTACATCGGGTCTGGTACACAGCATGGCTTACATAATAGACCCTATGGCTGAGTCATAGGGGATGACACTCATCTCTTCTATATCTTTTGCCGTGGTCGGGCATTGAGCCGTGCTCAATCGCACACCTTGCAATATAGGCAAGAACCCCTTCTTGGACTGATCCATTTTGAACTTCTTCAAAATCTTGTCAAGGTACGTACTTTGTGAAAGACCGATGAGGCGTCTCGATCTATCTCTATAGATCTTGATGCCTAATATATAAGCAGCTTCTCCAAGGTCCTTCATTGAAAAACACTTGTTCAAATAGGCCTTTACGCTTTCCAAGAATTCTATATCATTTCCCATCAATAGTATGTCATCCACATATAATATGAGAAATGCTACGGAGCTCCCACTCACTTTCTTGTAAACGCAGGCTTCTCCATAAGTCTGCATAAACCCAAACGCTTTGATCATCTCATCAAAGCGAATGTTCCAACTCCGAGATGCTTGCACCAGCCCATAGATAGAGCGCTGGAGCTTGCATACTTTGTTAGCATTCTTAGGATCGACAAAACCTTCCGGCTGCATCATATACAATTCTTCCTTAAGAAAGCCGTTAAGGAATGCCGTTTTGACGTCCATTTGCCATATCTCATAATCATAGAATGCGGCAATTGCTAACATGATTCGGACGGACTTTAGCTTCGCTACGGGTGAGAAAGTCTCATCGTAGTCAACCCCTTGAACTTGTCGATAACCCTTAGCGACAAGTCGAGCCTTATAGATGGTCAAATTACCATCCGCGTCTGTCTTCTTCTTAAAGATCCATTTATTTTCTATGGCTCGCCGATCATCGGTCAAGTCATTCAAAGTCCATACTTTGTTTTCATACATGGATTCTATCTCGGTTTTCATGGCTTCTAGCCATTTGTCGGAATCTGGGCCCGCCATCGCTTCTTCATAGTTCGAAGGTTCACCGTTGTCCAACAACATGATTTCCAGGACAGGGTTGCCGTACCACTCTGGTGCGAAACGTGTCCTTGTGGACCTACGAAGTTCAGTAGGAGCTTGATCAGAAGTATCTTGATCATCATCATTAACCTCCTCTTGAATCGGTGCAGGCACCACAGGAACATTTTCCTAAGCTGTGCTACTCTGATTTTCAAGAGGTAGTACTTCATCAAGCTCTACTTTCCTCCCACTTACTTCTTTCGCGAGAAACTCTTTCTCTAGAAAGGACCCGTTCTTGGCAACAAAGATCTTGCCTTCGGATCTGAGGTAGAAGGTATACCCAACTGTTTCTTTGGGATATCCTATGAAGACGCATTTTTCCGATTTGGGTTCGAGCTTTTCAGGTTGGAGTTTCTTGACATAAGCATCGCAACCCCAAACTTTCAGAAACGACAGCTTAGGTTTCTTTCCAAACCATAATTCATATGGTGTCATCTCAACGGATTTTGACGGAGCCCTATTTAAAGTGAATACGGCAGTCTCTAATGCATAGCCCCAAAATGAGAGCGGTAGATCGGTAAGAGACATCATAGATCGCACCATATCCAATAGAGTGCGATTACGATGTTCGGACACACCGTTACGCTGAGGTGTTCCAGGCGGCGTGAGTTGTGAAATGATTCCACATTTTCTTAAGTGTGTGCCAAATTCATGACTTAAATATTCTCCCCCACGATCTGATCGTAAGAACTTTATTTTTCTGTCACGTTGATTCTCAACCTCACTCTGAAACTCCTTGAACTTTTCAAAGGTCTCAGACTTGTGTTTCATTAAGTAGACATACCCATATCTACTCAAATCATCAGTGAGAGTGAGAACATAATGATAGCCTCCGCGAGCCTCAACGCTCATTGGACCACACACATCTGTATGTATGATTTCCAACAAGTTGGTTGCTCGCTCCATTGTCCCTGAGAATGGAGTCTTGGTCATTTTGCCCATGAGGCATGGTTCGCATGTGTCAAATGATTCATAATCGAGAGACTCCAAAAGTCCATCAGCATGGAGCTTCTTCATGCGCTTGACACCAATGTGACCAAGGCGGCAGTGCCACAAGTATGTGGGACTATCGTTATTAACTTTACATCTTTTGGTATTCACACTATGAATATGTGTATCATCGCGTACGAGATTCATTAAGAATAAACCATTAACCATCGGAGCATGACCATAAAACATATCACTCATATAAATAGAACAACCATTATTCTCAGATTTAAATGAGTAGCCATCTCGAATTAATCGAGATCCAGATACAATGTTCATGCTCAAACTTGGCACTAAATAACAATTATTGAGGTTCAAAACTAATCCCGTAGGTAAATGTAGAGGTAGCGTGCCGACGGCGATCACATCGACCCTGGAACCATTCCCGACGCGCATCGTCACCTCGTCCTTCGCCAGTCTCCGTTTATTCCGCAGCTCCTGCTTTGAGTTACAAATATGAGCAACCGCACCGGTATCAAATACCCAGGAGCTACTACGAGTGCTGGTAAGGTACACATCAATAACATGTATATCACATATACCTTTGGTGTTGCCGGCCTTCTTATCCGCTAAGTACTTGGGGCAATTCCGCTTCCAGTGACCATTTCCCTTGCAATAAAAGCACTCAGTTTCAGGTTTGGGTCCATTCTTTGACTTCTTCCTAGCAACTGATTTACCAGGCGCGGCAACCTCCTTGCCGTCCTTCTTGAAGTTCTTCTTACCCTTGCCTTTCTTGAACTTAGTGGTTTTATTCACCATCAACACTTGATGTTCCTTTTTGATCTCCACCTCCGCAGATTTCAGCATTGAATACAACTCGGGAATGGTCTTTTCCATCCCCTGCATATTGTAGTTCATCACAAAGCTCTTGTAGCTAGGTGGGAGCGACTGAAGGATTCTGTCAATGACCACCTCATCCGGGAGATTAACTTCCAGCTGAGTCAAGCGGTTGTGCAACCCAGACATCTTGAGTATGTGTTCACTGACAGAGCTATTTTCCTCCATCTTGCAGCTAAAGAACTTGTCGGAGACATCATATCTCTCGACCCGGGCATGAGCTTGGAAAATCAATTTCAGCTCCTCGAACATCTCATATGCTCCATGTTGCTCAAAACGCTTTTGAAGCCCCGGTTCTAAGCTGTAAAGCTTGCCGCACTGAACGAGGGAGTAATCATCAGCACGTGACTGATGGGCGTTCATAACGTCCTGGTTTGCTGGGAATGGTGCATCACCTAGCGGTGCTTCTAGGACATAATCTTTCTTGGCTGCTATGAGGATGATCCTCAGGTTCCGGACCCAGTCCGCATAGTTGCTGCCATCATCTTTCAGCTTGGTTTTCTCTAGGAATGCGTTGAAGTTGAGGGTGACATTAGCGTGGGCCATTTGATCTACAAGACATATTGTAAAGATTTAGACTAAGTTCATGATAGTTAAGTTCATCTAATCAAATTAATGAATGAACTCCCACTCAGATTTGACATCCCTCTAGTCATCTAAGTGATACATGATCCGAGTCAACTAGGCCGTGTCCGATCATCACGTGAGACGGACTAGTTATCATCGGTGAACATCTCCATGTTGATCGTATCTTCTATACGACTCATGTTCGACCTTTCGGTCCTCCGTGTTCCGAGGCCATGTCTGTACATGCTAGGCTCGTCAATCCAACCTAAGTGTATTGCGTGTGTAAATCTGGCTTACACCCGTTGTATGCGAACGTAAGGACCTATCACACCCGATCATCACGTGGTGCTTCGGAACGACGAACCTTAGAAACGGTGCACAGTTAGGGAGAACACATTTTTGATATTTTAATGAGGGATCATCTTATTTATGCTACCGTCATTCTAAGCAAATAAGATGTAAAAACATGATAAACATCACATGCAATCAAATAGTGACATGATATGGCCAACATCATTTCGCTCCTTTGATCTCCATCTTCGGGGCGCCATGTTCATCGTCGTCACCGGCATGACACCATGATATCCATCATCGTGTCTTCATGAAGTTATCACGTCAACTATTACTTCTACTACTATGGCTAACGCTTTAGCAATAAAGTAAAGTAATTACATGACGATTTAAGTTGACACGCAGGTCATAAATAAATAAAGACAACTCCTATGGCTCCTGCCGGTTGTCGTACTCATCGACATGCAAGTCGTGATTCCTATTACAATAACAAGATCATCTCATACATCACATACATGATTCATCACAACTTCTGGCCATATCACATCACAAAGCACTTGCTGCAAAAACAAGTTAGACATCCTCTAATTGTTGTTGCAAGTTTTTACGTGGCTGTTATAGGTTGCTAGCAAGAACGCTTCTTACCTACGTTAAAACCACAACGTGAATTGTCAATCTCTATTTACCCTTCATAAGGACCCTGTTCATCGAATCCGATCCAACTAAAGTGGGAGAGACAGACACCCGCAAGCCACCTTATGCAACTAGTGCATGTCAGTCGGTGGAACCGGTCTCACGTAAGCGTACGTGTAAGGTTGGTCCGGGCCGCTTCATCCCACAATACCGCTGAACCAAGATAGGACTAGTAACGGCAAGAAGAATTGCCAAGTCGACGCCCACAACTACTTTGTGTTCTACTCGTGCATAGAAACTACGCATAGACCTAGCTCATGATGCCACTGTTGGGGATCGTAGCAGAAATTAAAATTTTCCTACGCATCACCAAGATCTATCTATGGAGTATTCTAGCAACGAGGGAATAGGAGAGCATCTACATACCACTTGTAGATCGCAATGGAAGCGTTCAAGAAGAACGTGGATGATGGAGTCATACTCGTCGTGATCCAAATCACCGATGACCAGCGCCGAACGGACGGCACCTCCGCGTTCAACACACGTACGGTCAGGATGACGTCTCCTCCTTCTTGATCTAGCAAGGGGGAAGGAGAGGTTGATGAAGATCCAGCAGCACGACGGCGTGGTGGTGGATGCAGCATAATTCCAGCAGGGCTTCGCCAAGCGTCTACGGAGAGAGGGAGAGGTGTAACAGGGGAGAGGGAGGCGCCAAGGCTGCAGGGTACGGCTGCCCTCCCTCCCCCCTTTATATAGGCCCCCTAGGGGGGGCGCCGGCCCTGGAGATGCATCTCTAAAAGGAGGGCGGCGGCCAAGGGGGGAGCCTTGCCCCCCAAGGCAAGTGGGGTGCCCCCTGCCCTAGGGTTTCCAACCCTAGGCGCAGGGGGAGGCCCATGGGGCGCACCAGCCAACTATGGGCTGGTTCCCTCCCCACTTCAGCCCACGGGGCCCTCCGGGATGGGTGGCCCCACCCGGTGGACCCCCGGGACCCATCCGGTGGTCGAAACGACACTTCCTATATATAATTCTTTACCTCTGAACCATTTCGGAACCTCTTCTGACGTCCGGGATCTCATCCAGGACTCCGAACAACCTTCAGTTTTCTGCATACTAATATCTTTACAACCCTAGTGTCACCGAACCTTAAGTGTGTAGACCCTACGGGTTCGGGAGACATGCAGACATGACCGAGACGATCTCCGGTCAATAACCAACAGCGGGATCTGGATACCCATGTTGGCTCCCACATGATCCTCGATGATCTCATCGGATGAACCACGATGTCGAGGACTTAATCAATCCCGTACTCAATTCCCTTCGTCTATCGGTACGATACTTGCCCGAGATTCGATCGTCGGTATACCGATACCTTGTTCAATCTCGTTACCGGCAAGTCTCTTTACTTGTTCTCGTAACACATCATCCCGTGAACAACACCTTGATCACATTGAGCTCATTATGATGATGTCTTACCGAGTGGGCCCAGAAATACCTCTCCGTCATGCAGAGTGACAAATCCCAGTCTCGATTCATGCCAACCCAACAAACACTTTCGGAGATACCTGTAGTGCACCTTTATAGTCACCCAGTTACGTTGTGACGTTTGATACACCCAAAGCACTCCTACGGCATCCGGGAGTTGCATAATCTCATGGTCTAAGGAATGATACTTGACATTCAGAAAAGCTCTAGCAAACGAACTACACGATCTTTGTGCTATGCTTAGGTTTGGGTCTTGTCCATCACATCATTCTCCTAATGATGTGATCCCATTATCAATGACATCCCCATGTCCATAGTCAGGAAACCATGACTATCTATTGATCAACAAGCTAGTCAACTAGAGGCTTACTAGGGACATATTGTGGTCTATGTATTCACACATGTATTATGATTTCCGCACAATACAATTATAGCATGAACAATAGACAATTATCATGAATAAGGAAATATAATAATCCTTTTATTATTGCCTCTAGGGCATATTTCCAACAAGACTTGCCTGCCTGCGGCCTGCGGCGTGACTCAAAGGAGGCCTAGCACGGCCCATCTTCATCAACACCAGACCCAAGACCCTCGCGAGGGGCCAAGCCTCTCGGGGCGGACGACGCAGAGCTTCCTCAGGCGCAGCCTCATCAGGCTGGCTCACGAGGAGGCGGAGAGATCAAGGCGGGGTACCTCACAAGGTGCCCATGACGCAAGCCATGACGACCAAGGGCGCCAGTCAGGCGCCAGCCCGCGCAGTGTCCTCCTTTCCTCTTTGGTGCAAAGGGGGCAAGCGCAGGTGAGAGGATCAAGCAAAGGCATCCATTTCGGTGCAACAAGACCAAGACCAGTCCAACGGTGGGGAGGAGGTCATCGTGGAGCCCAGGACGGCGTCACCACAGAGCCTTTGGCAGGAGAGGACCAACTTTAGTCAGGATAAGTGTACCAGATGTCCCCCTTCAAAATGGCCAATTGTTGGCGCCCTTCCCGCTCAATATTTGGGAAGAGGCCCAGGGCCTTTGCCTATAAATAGGACTAGCCACCCCCAAGGTAGAGGCATTCAGCATCTAGAGATCGAGAAATTAGACAGAGAGAGAGAGAGAAGGGCGGCTGAACTCCTCCTAGCAGTTCATCGTCCCAGCCAAGAATAGGCCCTCGCGAGGCTGTTCTTCCTTGTACTATTCATCATCATCAGCCCAAGAGGCAATCCACCCACCACAAACTAGAGTAGGGTATTACACCACAATGGTGGCCCGAACTAGTATAAACCCTGTGTCTCTTGTGCTGTTCACAATACCCTTGGTGAAGCCTATCCCCCTAACTGTACTGTAGGGAATGACACCACATGCTTCATAATGGATTATGGACAGTGGATGCACTAATCATATGACTGGTGATCGAAGTCTCATGGACTCAACCTTACGTCCATCTGACAAGAGTCACATCACATTTGCTGACACTGGTAAAAGCAAGGTATTGGGTCTAGGTAGAGTTGCAATCTCAAAGGATCAACACATGGATAAAGTGATGCTTGTTGAATCCCTTGGTTTCAACTTAATGTCTGTCTCAATGCTTTGTGATTTGAACATGATTGTGATATTTGGAAAATATCGTTGCCTTGTTCTAATGGAATCTGACAAGTCTCTAGTCTTTGAAGGTGTCGGTGGGAAATCTGCCTCCACGGACACCTATGGGGACCGAGCCCCTTTCTTGGTTCGGCGGGGGGCGGAGGTCGCGCGAAGAGCGGATCGAGGCGGTGCACACAAGGGGTTTACCCAGCTTCGGGCCGCACGGATGCGTAAAACCCTATTGCTGCTTTGTGGTTTTGTATTGTGTTCTTGCTCAGGAGCGTGTGGTGCTACAGTACACGCGAGCCGCTGGCGAGACCGAGCGTGAATGGCCTCCTTCCCCTCCCGTTGCGCATGGGGCCTCCTTTTATATGTGCAAGGGGTTACCCACAGGTGGCAACGTAGGCGGGGGTAAAACTGGAAAACGCTGTGTTGGGTACAGCTGTTTGCACAATGCTATCATACCTAACTCTGACGGCAGGGGACAAGGGCATTAAATGCCCGTCTGGGTCGCCCAAACAGTGCAGAAAAGGGACCGTCAGGAGCGCCACCGTTTGCCATGATGGCTACTCTGTCAGTGTTGCTTCTCCACCGCATGCCCCTTGCTACGCAGCCTCTCGCCACGTACGCCTGGAATGGCCCCAGAGCGACGCGTGGGTGGATGAGCTGGAGCGCAGGCGTGGGGTGGTGACTTGCCGCGGCAAGCGCCTTGCCGCGGTCGATGCCTTGTCGCGCCCGGGAGCTTGTTGCTCACCGGTCCTTGCCGGGACGCGTGGCGCATCGCAGCAAGTCTCTTGTTGTGCCTTGGTCGGCCTTCCCAGCAAGCTCCTCTTGCCGGGGCCTTGTGCTTCGAGCGGCCGTCCCAGCAAGCTCCTCTTGTCGGGGCCTTGCTCTCTTCGGGTGGCCTTCCCGGCAAGCTCCTCCTGCCGGGGCCTTGGCTCAAATACTTTTTTCTTGGATGGCCCAAAAAAGGGACCATGGAGAGTTTTGGCGATCGCCTGGCAAGCCTTGCCGCGGGGTGCTACGACTGCCCTTGCACAAGTTCGGGGTACTAAGGTACCCCTACTTTAGTACACCGACAGGAGCCCCCGGGCCTGGGCCATACACGGTGCCGAGCGCTGTTGGGCCAGGCCCAAAATAGTGCACGGGCACGCGTGGCCTGGGTCACGCTGCATCTTCTTCTGCATCCACCACGTCCTCCCCGAACGGCACGCGTCGAACACGGCATCATGGGGAGAGGCGTGCGTGGCGTGGGCGGCGTGCGCGGGGCTGAGCCCCGCGGGCATGCGTCACGTTGCAGGTGATTTGTTTATTCGGAAAGGCGAAACGCCCCCTCCCTTCCCCCTTATAAGCAGGGGAAACAGGGGCAGTCCGCCCACCCGCCAGTTGCGACTCCTCGAAAATCTCCGCCACTTCCCAAGAGAAGCAGCGTTCCGCCCCTTCCGTCGCCACCAGTGCTACCGACGCCGCCTCCCTCCCTCCCTGCTTCCGCCATGGCCCCGAAGGGCGACAAGGGGAAAGGGAAGGCCGTGAAGTCGGCCGAGGCGCAGCGGCTTGAGGCGCTGCGAAAGGAGCAGGCGACCTTCCCCCCTGAGCTCGACGCGTTGGTCCTGAGGAAGGAATTCTACCTCTTCTGGTCGATGGGGACGCGAGCGCATCCGCGCACGAGGGTTCTTCCCGCCGCCGCTCAGAAGGAGTATCCGACTGGGTATCCCTTCTTTGCTCTGTTCTTCTATTGCGGGCTCTGCCCGCCCTTCTCTGAATTTTTCTGCGATATCATGAACACCTACGGGTTCCATCTCCTTGATTTCACCCCCAATGCTGTCCTGACCATGGCAATTTTCGCACATCTTTGCGAAAACTTTGTCGGAGTCTATCCAAACGTATCCCTCTTCCGCCACTTCTTCACGCCTCGAGTAGAGAGAGGAGAGCCCCTCTCCGGCGGAATCGCCTGGATCTCGAAGCTCGGCAAGAAGGATGCTTATCTGGAGGGAGAGCTCCGCAGCAAATGGGAGGAATGGAGAGCAGACTGGTGCCTGATCGTCGAGGAGAACCCGCAGCCATTCACTGCCGTGCGCCGAACTCCTGTGGTGCACGGCAGGGATTGGAGCGACGTGGCTCCGGACGACGACAAGCTGCAGATTGCCGTCACCCGGATCCTGCGGCTTAGGCGCGCCGGGCTCACAGTTGGCGCCGTTGGTGCAGATTTCCTCCGCTGCCGCATCGCTCCCTTGCAGGAGAAAGGGAGACCCGCCTGGGAGTTCCAGAACGCGGCGGACATCATGAGGCTGCGCCCTGGCCTCAACTTCAATTTCACCGTCTTGGAGCTTGACGGGACGCTCAGGGAGCTGTTCAAGCACGACCCCGACCACCCCGAATGGTTCAAGCTGCCGCGAGGCGTCGTCCCGTTGTGCAACAATTCGTCGCTCAGCCGCATCCTTGCAATGATGCCGCTGTGCGACTCGCACGGGATCGACTCCACTTGGCAGGAGCCCGCCGGCGATGTCGTGCGGGCGTTCTTCGACGACTTGGTGGAGGTGCCAGTCGACCCTGACGAGCAGAAGGGCCTCACCCGGGACACCACCGACGCGGAGTTGGCGCGCATCGCCTCCAGGATGGAAGAGGCAGCGGCAGCCACGGCCGCGGGCGAATTTGGCTTCACATTGGCGGAGGCGGACGCAGCGGAGGCGGAAAGCCTTGCCGAACGAGCGGAGTTTGTCGGCGAGGAAGAGCCTGCCGGGCATGGCGTCGGGGCGGACGAGTCCACCGAGGGCACGAGCGGCTTGCCGGAGACGGACGCCTCTTCCTCCCAACCTTTGGGCAGCTCGTCGCGAGCGGAGCCCCCGGCTCAACCACGGAGGCGTCTCCGCAAGGCCGGAGAAGTGGTGGGGCGGCAGACGAGCCAACAGCCGCAGCGCCGCGTGACGCGCTCCGCTGTGTCAGCAGGAGCGGGGTCTTCGCAGGCCGCCGCTTCTGCTCCTGTCGCCCCTCGCGCCACGGCGGCGGCCGGGGCAAGGCCGTCTCGGGCTAGCGCCACCACTGCCTCCGCCAAGCGGCCGAGGGAGCCTACTCCTCCGCCTCCTCGCGCCAGAAGCGGGCCAGTCTTCGACTTCTCCGCGCTTAGCTCCGACGAGGAAGAGGGAGAGGAGTAAGATCCCCGTTGTACTTGTATTTCTTCAATTCTTGTAGTTGTGTCTCGCACCTCATTTGCTTTCCTCTGATTTTACTCCTTTTCAGGACTCTGGCTCAGAGGGCGGCAAAGAGGGCCAAGGTCCCGGTGGTCATTCTTGACGACGAGCCCACCGTGACGGCAGGGGGTGCGCCTGAGATGACCTTGTCGGACCCGCCAACTAATCCTCAGAGCAGCCCCCAGCGCAGCCCCCAGCGTAAGCACATGATTTGCTTCCCGCCGTTGGGCGCGCCCGGGTACCCTTCGTTTTTCTTGACATCTGGCTGACGATTTGCGTAGGAGCAGAGCAGCCCCACCAGGAGCGTCCGGAGACCGCCCCTGATGCGCCACCCGCTACAACCACACCGCCAAGGGGAGTTCCCCGGCAAGGGAGGAATCCCCGGCTAGGGAGCAGTCTCCAGCGAGGGACGGCACCGGCGACCCCTTGGCGACGGAGACCGTGACTGCAGACCCTGGCCCAGGTAACCTTCTTGCCTCGAAACTCCCCTGGGGTTCTTCTTCTTTGGATAGTTGCTTGACTTCTCCCCCTCTTTCGGCCTTCAGACCCGCCCGCCACGGACCCGATGGAGACCGAGGTCGTCGTCGAGGTGGATGCGCGCGGCCATACCGACGACGTGGCCGCCACCGGAGGGGCGGGCGGTGCTGAATATCCGGCCGACGAAGAGGCCGCCAAGGCTGCCGCAGCAGCCGCGGGCGAGGGGGTCGGTGATCGTACTGATGGCCCTGGGGCCGCAGGAGCGCCAAGCGCTGCGCCGACCGCCGATCCCGGCTCCGCAGTAGCGTCGGGCCCCGAGGAGCCCCAGCCAGGCATCTACCTAAAGGCCGGCGATGATATCTTCATCAAGCTCCCCTGGGAGTCGACTTCCAGGGCGCCGGTCGAGGGGGAGACCTTGGATGGAGAGGTGCTCGCCTCCGCCGGGCTGACGCTGGTTGTTGCACCAAGCAGCAGTGGCGGCGAGCCTGAGGAGGAGCGGCTGCTCCGGAAGCTGGTGTCACTCTATCGCGCCCGACAAGCCCAGGTGGAACGCCGGGAAGCGCTTGTCGCGAAGGCGGGAGTAGACATGGAGAAGCGCGCCGGGGAGCTCCGGGAGCTCAACCAGGAGGCCCTCCGATCCTTGGCGGAGGAGCGAAGGCATCTCGACGAGGCGCGGACGGCCTTCATCCTCGAGAAGGCAGAAGCCGAAGAGCAGCAAAGGCTTGCCGCCGCGGGGCTGGCCGCGCCGGAGGGCGAGCTGGTGCAGCAGAAAGCCAGCCTCGCCAGCCACGAGGAGGAGGTCGCCGCGCGCGAGCAAGCGCTCGGCGGAGCCCTCAAGGAAGCGCAAGATGCTGCCGCGGCCGCCGAGGCCGCCAAGAAGGCGCTGGAGGCGAAGGTGGCGCAGCTCGACACTGATCTCAAGGCGAGCGGTGAGGAGCTCGCCGCGCTCAAATAGGAGCGCGAGAAGGGTGCCCACACCCTCGGCGAGCTGCAGGGCCGCTTCGCCGAGAGGATCAAGGAGCTTGATGCCGCCAAGGGCTCCAACGCTGATCTCGAGCTGAAGCTGGACACCTTGACCAAGGCGCTGGACAGGGCCAAGGAGCAAGAGGCGATCTTGCGGAAGGAGGTCGCGGACAACGAGGCGCTGTTGGAGAGCGCCGCAGTCACCCAGAACGAATTCAGGGCAGTGGTGGAGCAGTGGACGGAGGGTCTGGTGGACATCGCCGCCTCCATCGACAAGGAGCTGTCGCTGCTGGGGATGGAGGGTCACGAGTATCCCTCCGACGCGAACCTCCCACCCAGCGCCAAGCTTACTTTGTTCTTCAAAGGTGTGGCGGCGGCCCTTCAGCATCTCCGGAACGCGATCCCAGAGCAGCTGGCCGGCGAGACGCGCGAGGCCATCGCTGGAGCCCTCGAGAAGGTGCTGGTGAAGATCGCCTTCCGCAACCCAGGCCTCAAGCTCACCAACGTCCTCAGGTCCCTGCTGGCAGACGCTGACCTCGAGGAGATCAGGGCCCTCGTCGCGCCCATCGTGGAAAGGGTGGCCGGGATCAAGAGGATCAAGGGCGAACGCGTGGATTAGGCCGCCTGCCCTTTTCTTTTCTTGTCGCCGCTGGCCGAGTTATGAAAACGATTCATTAGGGCCGCAACAAGTCATCTTGTAATATAACTTTATCTTAGGTAGTGATTGCACTGTTATCTCCTCTACTTGATTCCGTGCTTTGTATGTTTTTGCCCTACGCTTTTGGGGACTCGCCGGCATAGGCCTCCGCCTTGCCGCGGGCTCTGAGTGCGGGACATCAGCAGCCCGCCAGCGGCGCCATTACCGGCAAGAAACCTTGTCGCGGCTAGCTGCAGCTCACTTAAATTGTTGAGCAGGCTCAAAACAAAGTAAGTGTTGCGACTGCAGTCGCAGCACACTTAAGCTGCCGAGCGAGCTCGAAACAAAGTAAGGATGCCACTCTGGTTGTAGCACACTTAAGTCGTTGAGCGGACTCGAAACGAAGTAAGGGCGCAACTAGCCACGAGCCGGTCCCTCCGCGCACAGGTTTTTCATACAAAGCACGGTCGTTCAAGGGGGATAACTCAAAAAATTAAAAACTCGAATGCTCAAACTTTGGCAACTTAGCTTTTCCGTGGCTCGCTGCCCGGCAAGGTCGCTTTATGGCGAGGCGAAACATGGGGCTCGCCATCGCTTACCGGGGGTTAGTGCTGCACAGAGTGTCAGATAATGCATGCAAAGAATAAAGAGCATGATATCGACGAGATGCGCGGAACACATGAGCTCAATCTGCGCACATGGTCTGCACCTGGCTCTGTACAAAGGATCACATGCAACAGCGGCAAGACTTTGTACAGAGGGGTGGTTGCCGGACGGGGTCCGACAACCGCGCCTTACGGGCGAAACTTACGAAGATGCCCAACGTTCCGGGAGTTGCTCACCGGAGTGGTATCTTCGGTCTCAAGGCGCACAGCGCCAGGCCTAGCGACTTGTTTCACCCGGTAAGGGCTTTCCCACTTCCTCGGAACTTCTGGCACTAACTTTGCGGCTATAAAAGCAGCGCAAAGCTTGCTGGTAGCGAGCAGCTCGCACAGCGGCCTGAAGACGGTCCTCCTCGAGGAGCAGCGCGTCATCTCGTCGCAGCTGCTCTCGCTCGAGCTCAGCGTGAGCGAGCACTCGAGGTGGCCCGTATGCGAGATCCGTGGGGCTAACTGTCCCTGCTCCATGGGATAGAGCGAGAGGTTGCCTGGTCATACTAGGGCTTACCTGCGCCGAGAGGTGTCGGCGTATGTTCGGACGCCGCGACACCATGAGCTCGGTGCGTGTTCGGACGCCGTGGCACCATGAGCTGGTTCAGCGACGCCCGTTTCGCCGCCGGTGCCGTCCCCACCACCCGTTTGCTCCAGGGGCGGCGGGTTCGACGCGGACGGACCAGCCACCTCCGGAGCCTTCTTCTTCGGTGGCATGTCGATGAAGATGATGGAGATCTAGCCTGTGCAGACGCCGAATCAGGTTCGCACAACTTCGACGCCCCCTACCTGGCGTGCCAAAGATGTCGGTGGAAAATCTGCCTCCACGGACACCTATGGGGACCGAGCCCCTTTCTTGGTTCGGCGGGGGGCGGAGGTCGCGCGAAGAGCGGATCGAGGCGGTGCACACAAGGGGTTTACCCAGCTTCGGGCCGCACGGATGCGTAAAACCCTACTGCTACTTTGTGGTTTTGTATTGTGTTCTTGCTCGGGAGCGTGTGGTGCTACAGTACACGCGAGCCGCTGGCGAGACCGAGCGTGAATGGCCTCCTTCCCCTCCCGTTGTGCATGGGGCCTCCTTTTATATGTGCAAGGGGTTACCCACAGGTGGCAACGTAGGCGGGGGTAAAACTGGAAAACGCTGTGTTGGGTACAGCTGTTTGCACAGTGCTATCATACCTAACTCTGACGGCAGGGGACAAGGGCATTAAATGCCCGTCTGGGTCACCCAAACAGTGCAGAAAAGGGACCGTCAGGAGCGCCACCGTTTGCCACGATGGCTACTCTGTCAGCGTTGCTTCGCCACCGCATGCCCCTGGCTGCGCAGCCTCTTGCTACATACGCCTGGAATGGCCCCAAAGCGACGCGTGGGTGGATGAGCTGGAGCGCAGGCGCGGGGTGGTGACTTGTCGCGGCAAGCGCCTTGCCGCGGTTGATGCCTTGTCGCGCCCGGGAGCTTGTTGCTCACCGGTCCTTGCCGGGACGCGTGGCGCGTCGCAGCAAGTCTCTTGTCGTTCCTTGGTCGGCCTTCCCAGCAAGCTCCTCTTGCCGGGGCCTTGTGCTTCGAGCGGCCGTCCCGGCAAGCTCCTCTTGCCGGGGCCTTGCTCTCTTCGGGTGGCCTTCCCGGCAAGCTCCTCCTGCCGGGGCCTTGGCTCAAATACTTTGTTCTTGGATGGCCCAAAAAAGGGACCACGGAGAGTTTTGGCGATCGCCTGGCAAGCCTTGCCGCGGGGTGCTACGACTGCCCGTGCACAAGTTTGGGGTACTAAGGTACCCCTACTTTAGTACACCGACAGAAGGGTATCGGAAAGATGATCTGTATATGGTAGATTTCTCAGTAGGACCACAGTTGGTTGTATGTCTTCTAGCAAAAGCTTCAGAGTGCTGGCTCTGGCATCAGAGGCTAGGGCATGCTGGCATGAGGAACCTGTACACTCTCGCGAAGAAGAAACATGTCATAGGCATCGAGGGCGTCAAGTTCAAAAACGATCATCTGTGTGGTGCCTGTGAAACTGGGAAGATGACTAGGGCCAAGCATCCCTCGAAGACAATCATGATGACATCACAACCCTTCGAGCTACTTCACATGGACTTATTTGGCCCTACTCACTACTCTACTCTTACTACCACTGCTTGCCTCTATGGCTTTGTCATTGTTGATGATTATTCAAGATATACATGGGTGCATATAATCCTCTACAAGAATGAAGTGCAAGATGTCTTCAGACGCTTCGCCAATCTTGCCATGACAAACTATGGCATCAAGATCAAGCCCATCAGAAGTGACAATGGCACAAAGTTCAAGAACACAAGCCTCGACAATTATCTTGATACATTGGGAATAACTCATGAGTTCTCTACTCCATATACACCTCAACAGAATGGCATCATGGAGCGCAAGAACAGGACGCTCATTGAGATGGCTCGGACGATGTTTGATGAATACAAGACTCCAAGGAAGTTCTGGCCTGAAGCCATTGATACAACATGTCACGTCATCACCGTGTTTATCTTCACAAGCTTCTAAAGAAGACATCCTATGAGCTCCTGACTGGTAAAAAGCCAAACGTCAGTTCTTCAGAGTATTTGGTGCTGGCTCAAGGATACACATCACACTTCAAAATTTGCAACAAAAGCACATGAAGGTTTTATGCTTAGTTACGGAAAGGATTCACACTCCTATAGAGTCTTCAACCTCTTTCACTATAAAGTGGTTGAAATTGTGGATGTGCGGTTCAATGAGACTAACGGCTCACAAAGAGAGCACCTGCCAAATGTGCGAGATGAAGTTCCACCTAGTGAATCCATCAAGATTATGGGAACTGTAAGTGCATCTAGTGCCACCCCTAGTGGGTTTTGGAGTATTGACGACAAACCTGGTTGAGGGACTAATGTGTTTGTGAGAATTGCAGGATAACACAGGTAGTAGTCCCTCATTTATTCGGTTTACCTACCGGAGCTGTTTCATAGTTTCCTTTTCTTCTTTGTTGAGTCATAGGAACCAATGTACTCTTAAGTGGGGTCCAAGTGAACAAAGTCAGAGTGACTGAAGTGATGCTCAACCAAATCCTATGTCTTCGAGCGAAGACAATGAGAGCAAATTTTATCCAGAGCTGGATGAGTCAGCTTTACTTGTAGCCCAAGTCAAGCTGCCGCGTGTGTTTGAAATCTGACCGTTGGAACACATGTCAGTTCCTTAGTGACCTAGGATCATTTTGGACAAATCAGGTCGGGTTTCCCAGTGGCTATAAATAGCCCACCCCCTACACCATAAATTGGTGGCTGCTCAGAGTTAGTGCACGGCTTTTGTCGTTTGAGAGCAACCCACCTCGAAGCCTTTGAGAGAGAGAAATCCTTGCGAGGACAAAGCCCAAAACACCCAGAGCCAAAGAGTGTTAGCCATCGCTGAAGTCTTTTCATCCATGTGATCTGAAGACTTGTTACACTTGAGGATTGTGAATCCTCCAGCTGGTTAGGCGTCGCGTTCTGAGCATCCAAGAGTCATTGTGGATTGCCGGTGAACGAAGTCTGTGAAGGTTTGGAAGTCTACCTTGAAGACTTACCAGAGTGATTGGGCGAGGACTAGGTGTCCATAGCTCAAGGGGAATAAGGAGAAGAAGAGGTCTTGTGAGTTGAATCTCAGCCTCCCTAACCAGACGTACAGTTGTCACAGCAACTGGAACTGGTCCAACAAATCCTTGTCCTCACTAAGCAACTGGTTCTATCTCTTCCCTCACTTATTTATAGTTTGTCTTCGTGAAGTCATTTGCATGCTTGCCCGATCTGTTTGACTTCACTGTGTGACGACTATTGTGTTTGGCTTCATACTATCTTCCATCTTGACCCATACTACCTAGCTGCTAATAGTCTTCGTGCTTTAGCTTCATTACTTGCCTGACTATGGATTGTCTAGTGTAGTCTACCTTCCACTGCACATCAATAGGTTCTTTTCAATTGTTTGTCTTCGAAACTCTCATGTTTTGAAGACTTACATAAAAATCGCCTATTCACCCCCCTCTAGTCGATAACTAGCACTTTCAATTGGTATCAGAGCAAGGTACTCCCTTGTTCTGTGTGATTCGGTTTAACCACCTGGAGTTTTAGCTATGTCGACTGCAGGGATAATCAAAGTCTCCTCTGCGTGCCCTGTCTTCGATGGCACTGATTACCCCTACTGGAAGAATAAGATGCGCATACATCTTGAAGCCATTGATGTCGACCTTTGGTATGTCGTCAAGAACGACGTTCCCAAGGGCGGTGAAGGTGTCACCCCTGCTGATGTCAAGACGTTCATTCAACTAGATTCTACTGCGAAGAACATCATCTGCGGTCATCTGACCAAAGGATAGTATGGCCGTGTGAGTGCTCTAGAAACTTCGAAGCTAGTCTGGGACTGGCTCTCCAAGGTCAACGAAGGCGTCTCAACCCAGAGAGATCAAAGGATCAGTGTCCTTCGCAACCTCTTCAACCGCTTCAAGAGAAATGACAATTAGAATGTCCAGCTCACGTTTGATCGCCTCACTGATATCACCAATGAGCTTCATGCACTCGGCGCTACTTAGATCACCAAGCATGAAATAGTCAAGACACTCCTGAGATCCTTGATAGCTCATTTGATACACTAGCATTGATGATACAAGAACGCCCTGACTTCAAGGCTCTCGATCTGTCTGACATACTTGAGAGGCTCAACACACATGAGTTCCAACTATCTGAGAAAAGAGACATCTATGGTCCCAACTATGGACGTACTCGCGCTTTGAAGGCAAAAGCTGCTTCCTCATCTGAAGAAGAATCTGACTGCGGTTTTGGGGATCCTGAAGACATTGGAAAGGAGCTTACTATGCTTGTGAAGAAGTTTCAGAAATTCACCAAGAAGAAAGGCTTCAGAAAGTCTTCAAGATCCAGCTCAAGAAATGATGAAGCTTCCACTCATGACCACAAGAAGAGAACATGCAACAAGTGCAAGAAACCTGGTCACTACATCTCTGAGTGTCCTCAATGGGACAATGCGAACAAGAAGAAGAAAAGGAGCAAGGAATATGATTCTGATGACAATAAGAAGAAGAAAACCTCAAAGTCTTCTTCCAAGTCCTCGTCCAAGTCTTGATCACATAAGAAGAGCTCATGTGTCAAGGCTCATGCTTTTGTTGGCAAGGAGATGGATTCAGAGGAGGCAGAGGTGGAGTCTGAGGAGGAGTCCAACTCTGGCGTTGCAAGTCTGGCTCTAGCCATAGCCTACGTTGCCAAGTCCATCTTCAACACTGAAGAAAATTGGAATGAAGAGCTTTTGTTGCAATTCTATGCCACCGTCCACATTCGCGGCTACAACAGGGATCCGAATACTTGGGTCCTTGAGTGGATGACAGGCAATGTACACCACGAAGCCAAAGCTCTTGATATCATTGAGCTCACTGCCCTGCCCACTCCAGGTGAACTCTATGAACCTGATTGTCAGCTTCACCGCAATGCTTTGGAGAGCATATTTCAGAAGCCTGAGCCAAACATGAGCCAAATGCTGAGCATGATGAAGCCACTGCCCCAAAACGCTGAATATCCAAAGGAATTCTTTGTTGAAGACCTAGAGTATCTGGCCCGCACTATTTATCATATCATCAGGCGAACTCTATGGCCCGTCAAAGGACATTCTCCTGCAGCAAAGCTTGAAGGAGCAATGAAGACATTGGTTTTCTATATCTTCAATGGCATCAGTTTCAATGCTCAAGACTTCTTCATCAGGAAACTGGCTGCATCTGGCTCTGATCTTTTTGGACTGAAGTTTTATGCTCCATGGGTAATACGCCTCATCAAGCTTCATTCTGCTGTCAACTATCAGCCTTCTGTGTGCAATCATCTCATATTCTTGCCAGAGGTTGATCTATCTATCGAAGCCATATACCCAGAGCCTGCCAAGGACCCAATTTATCTTCACAACGCTGATCACCAAATCTTCACTCAACCCATTGAAGGAGTTCTTGCTGCTACTCGTGTTTATCCTTTGGCTGGCAATACACGTGCACCTCATCGTGCCCATACTGAAG
This sequence comes from Aegilops umbellulata, assembly GCA_032464435.1. Classification (NCBI taxonomy): domain Eukaryota; kingdom Viridiplantae; phylum Streptophyta; class Magnoliopsida; order Poales; family Poaceae; genus Aegilops; species Aegilops umbellulata. Next base: position 386,815,264 of record CP136057.1, on the reverse strand, counting down.
CCACTGAAAGCACAATTGCTCAAAGGCCTCAGAAGCGTCCTCGTGTTCTCAATGACCGAGAGCTTCTCGTTGCCCTACATCAAAAACATGATAAGCATCATGACTGGCTGAAGCATCAGATGCAAAGCCTCTTGGTGGATGTTAATCGCATTCGCAACCTTGCCACCAAGAATGCCTTTGTCACTCCTGAAACCTGTCGGCGGTCGTGGAAGAGTCTGACACTGCTGAGCTCTGAAGATGATCTTCAACAAGATGGCTTCACAGAGAGATTCAAGTTTGATTCCACTCCTCCCGGGAACGTTGTCTTGCGTCAGACTCCCTCACTAGAAAACTCTGACTACTCATCCTCGGCAGCAATTGTTAATGCCGGAGTCATTGATGATGAAGATGATGCTACTTCACCAACTACAACTTCGCCTCGCGTCGACACTGCACCAAGTTCTTCTGCACCACCGGACCTCAACGACGACCCTGCTGCTTCACCTACTCCTCATTGGAACGAGTAGAAGCTCATTGTCTTCAAACCTTTTTGGTCCTTGCTGACAAAAGGGGGAGAAGCATATGAGTTGATAGTCTTCAAGCGGGTCCATATGGGTGGTTGCTATACTTTTTGCTAAGTGCTTACAACTCTCGCTTTTGATACATTTGGTTCTTTGAGTTGTAACACTTAAACTTGATGGTCGTCTGCTACCTTTTCTGTCAATTATGTGATGCGATGGTAAATTCCGCATGTGCGATGATAAATTCTGCACGAAGTCATTCCGCAGATGTCCATTTTTCATTACGCATGTCATTATCTTCATTATATCTTTTCATGCATGATGGATTGTCTTCATAAGTTGAAGAGGATCTCCACAAGTACAACCTGCCATGTGCATTTACATTCAACAACAAAATACTTATATGCACATGTTCACGGGGAGACTTTTCTGCTACTTATGAAGACAATACTTTAAATCCTTGCAATTTCACATACTTTCATGCCCGTTGAAAACTTCAACCAGTTTGTCATCAATCACCAAAAAGGGGGAGATTGTAGGTGCACCTAGTGCCACCCCTAGTTGGTTTTGGAGTATTGACGACAAACCTGGTTGAGGGACTAATGTGTTTGTGAGAATTGCAGGATAACATAGGTAGTAGTCCCTCATTGATTCGGTTTACCTACCGGAGATGACCCCTAAAAATGTGTGAAGACATTGAAGACAATGGTGGTCTGTGAAGATATTCACAACGAAGATTATTACTCAAAAATACATTCTTGTGAAGACTATGGAGTGCGAAGACATAGCTGTTTCGTAGTTTCCTTTTCTTCTTTGTTGAGTCATAGGAACCACCGTACTGTTAAGTGGGGTCCAAGTGAACAAAGTCAGAGTGACTGAAGTGATGCTCAACCAAATCCTATGTCTTCGAGAAAAGACAATGAGAGCAAATCTTATCCAGAGCTGAATGAGTCAGCTTTACTTGTAGCCCAAGTCAAGCTGCCGCAGGGTCATTTCGGACAAATCAGGTCGGGTTGCCTAGTGGCTATAAATAGCCCACCCCCTACACCATAAATTGGTGGCTGCTCAGAGTTAGTGCACGGCTTTTATCGTTTGAGAGCAACACACGTCAAAGCCTTTGAGAGAGAGAGAGAAATCCTTGCGAGGACAAAGCCCAAAACACCCAAAGCCAAAGAGTGTTAGGCATCGCTGAAGTCTTTCTGTCCGTCTGAAGACTTGTTACACTTGAGGACTGTGAATCCTCCAGCCGGTTAGGCGTCGCGTTCTGAGCATCCAAGAGTCATTGTGGATTGCCGGTGAATGAAGTCTGTGAAGGTTTGGAAGTCTACCTTGAAGACTTACCAGAGTGATTGGGCGAGGACTAGGTGTCCTTAGCTCAAGGGGAATAAGGCGAAGACGCGGTTTTCCGAGTTGAATCTCAGCCTCCCTAACCAGACGTACAGTTGTCACAACAACTGGAACTGGTCCAACAAATCCTTGTCCTCACCAAGCAACTGGTTCTATCTCTTCCCTCACTTATTTACAGTTTGTCTTCGTGAAGTCATTTGCATGCTTGCCTGATCTGTTTGACTTCACTGTGTGACGACTATTGTGTTTGGCTTCATACTATCTTCCATCTTGATCCATACTACCTAGCTGCTAATAGTTTTCGTGCTTTAGCTTCAATACTTGCTTGACTATAGCTTGTCTAGTGTAGTCTACCTTCCGCTGCACATCAATAAGTTCTTTTCAATTGTTTGTCTTCGAAACTCTCTGTTTTGTAGACTTTCATAAAAATTGCCTATTCACCCCCCTCTAGTCGATAACTAGCACTTTCAGGAACTGGAGAAACCATACCTTCTGAGGCACAAGCTTGAAGACACTGCTCAGCTTGAAGCCAATGCTGAAAATGAAGACAATGGTCAGCAAGGGCAAAATCTTCGTCTAGTTCGTCCTCGTGTTGCAAATGAAGTCCAGATTGACAAGATAATTGATAGCATCAATGCACCTGGTCCACTCACTCGTTCAAGAGCAACACATCTAGCAAATTTCTTTGAGCACTTTGCATTTGTCTCTATATCTGAACCCAAGAAAGTTGTTGAAGCCTTCATAGAACCTGAATGGATTCAAGCAATGCAAGAAGAGCTTCAACAATTCGAGTTGGACAATGTGCAAGAATTAGTCAAGCGTGTTGACCCTCGCAAGCACAACATCATAGGCACCAAATGGATCTATCGCAACAAACAAGATGAGCATGGTCAAGTTGTCAGAAACAAGGCTCATCTCGTTGCTCAAGGATACACTCAAGTTGAAGGGATTGACTTCGATGAAACATTTGCTCCAGTGGCTAGGCTTGAAGCCATTCGCATACTGCTAGCCTATGCCAACCATCACAACATCCTCCTGTACCAAATGGACGTGAAGAGTGCTTTTCTCAATGGCAAGATTGAAGAAGAAGTGTATGTTGCACAACCACCTAGCTTTGAAGATCCAAAACATCCTGACATGGTATACAAGCTCAAAAAGGCACCGTATGGCCTCCAACAAGCCCCTCGTGCTTGGTATGACACACTCAAAGAATTCCTGAAGAGCAAAGGCTTCAAACCTGGTTCTCTAGATCCTACACTCTTCACGAAGACATATGATGGAGAACTGTTTGTGTGTCAAATCTATGTGGATGACATTATCTTTGGCTGCACTAACAAGAGATACAGTGAAGAGTTTGGACACATGATGGAAGAGCAATATCAGATGTCCACGATAGGTGAGCTGAAGTTCTTTCTTGGTCTTCAAATTCATCAGCAAATCAATGGCATCTTCATATCTCAAGAAAAATACCTCAAAGATTGCCTGAAGAAGTTTGGTATGCAAGATTGCAAAGGATACACAACGCCAATGCCAACCAAAAGTCATCTAAGTCCTGACGCCAATGGTAAAGAGTTCGATTAAAAGGTATACCGCTCCATGTTTGGCTATTTACCCTATTTGTGTGCATCTAGGCTAGATATTATGCTTAGTGTTTGCATGTGTGCCCGATTCTAAGCGGCACCAAAGGAATTGCATCACTTAGCTGTGAAGCGAATTCTTCGATATTTGGCTTACACCCCAACACTAGGATTATGGTATCCAAAGGGCTCAGAATTTGATCTAGTTGGATTCTCAGATGCTGATTATGCTGGTGACAAGGTTGATCGCAAGTCCACATCAGGCACATGTCACTTTCTGGTACGATCACTTGTCTGTTGGTCTTCAAAGAAGCAGAACTGTGTATCTCTCTCCACTGCATAATCTGAATACATTGCTACTGGATCTTGCTGTACTCAGCTTCTATGGATGAAGCAAACTCTCAAGGACTATGGCATCCATCTGAAGCAAGTACCACTCTACTGTGACAATGAAAGCACCATCAAGATTGTGAACAACCTAGTTCAACACTCGAAGACAAAGCACATTGAAATTCGTCATCACTTTCTCAGAGATCATGTCAAGAAGGAAGATATTGATATCATTCACGTCAACACTGAAGAGCAATTGGCAGATATCTTCAGAAATCCCTTGGATGAGAAAAGGTTTTAGAAGTTGCGGTGTGAGCTAAATATCTTAGAATCCTCAAATGTCCTGTGATTGGACACACATCCTAACACTTATGCATGTTGATGACTTAGATGTGCAACACGCAAAGTAACGTATATGTTCAATCAATGAAGACATACACTCTAAGTATGAATACATTAACGCGGAATTTGACTTCGGAGCGCCACGATAATTGTGCGCCATGTCTGGGTCTAATACTTCCTATACGGTGGGTAACGCCACCACCAAACCTTTGTTTGAAGTGTTTCATTTGGCGTCACATTTGCAAAGTCTTCACATTTGGGTTGTCTTCAACCTTGATTTAACTACTTGTTTATCTTCAGTCCTCTACAACATTCACTTATAGCTATGTCTTCTTGTTGAATCTTTTGATCTAAGTGAATGTGATCGGACCCTAACCCCTTCTATGCTTCTACCTCAAATTCTATCTATCCAAATCATATGCATTTTGTTGAAACTGTCAAATGTCTTCTCTGCGTCCTTGTCAGTAGAAGATACAGAGACAAAAGTTGAATCTATTTTAATGGTATATCCTTATTGCCTGAAACCCGGTGAAGCCGGAACGACCACCCGACAGTCCAAGCGTGCGTGGGAACATGGAACAACTTCCAATGCGTTGCATGCTTGCCACGTGTCCCTCATATGTGAACCGCCAGGGGCACCTGCGTAATTGCGTTGTGCTGTCCCTTTCCTTATAAATACACAACTCACCGCGGTCACGATCTCCTCTTCCACCTCGCCACCTCACACAAACCCTAGCGCCTCCGCTAGCTCGCGTCGACGCTGGAGAAGAAGCGCTTTGATGCTGCGACCTCTTCGTCGCCGTCCTCATGCTGGCCGTGGACCTCGTCCTCTCCGCCGCCGTCGTAGGTGTCTTCCGTCGCCAAGTTTGGGCACGAGAGATTGAACTGCTCGGCCTCCTTCTCATCCTCGTCTAGTAGTTCTTCGTGTGGTAATTATATCTTACTTTTACTGCCTTTTTGATCCATCAGATCCATCCACTTTCACCAAAAGTGGTTTCTTGACTTCCATATCTGGATCTATCTTGTTCTGAATCTCATATCATGCCTAGTATATTCACTTATGCTTCGCAACTAGTTAGATTCCTCACTTGTACTTATTCTTGGATTCATACAAATCTGGAACCAACCTCACCAAATAAGTGAATGTCTTCGCACTATGAGGTCAATGTCCTCCAACTGTTTTGTCTTCAAAATCTTCTGAGAATGCATATGACCTCTTCCTCTTCCCTCGCATATCTAATGCTGTCATAGGTACATGTCCGTGGGAGAATCCCTTAGTTCTCATAGTCTGCATTCATTTGCAGAATTCTTACAGCGACACATCAATTCTCCTGAAGCCAGTTCCTGTCTGACCAGCAAACAGAAGCCTTTGACAGCTCTGAAGCTATTCCGTTTGAATTTCACGGCCACTGAAAAATCAGCAAGGAAATGTGGCAGACAACGTCGTGGGGATACATCTAAGGATTTGCCACCGGATCTCTATGAACTGTACAAGACATATCCTGAAGAAAGCTATGGCCAGCGCAAGACTCGAATCCAATGGATTCGTAGATATTGGGCGGAACAATGGTTTCTGTACAAATATGTGACTGCTGAGTATTCGGAAAAGAACGCCATCAAGCGACCATGGGGAGATATTCTCTATAGAAATCTTCAGCCCAAGTCCAAGACCAAAGCTATTGCTCAAGGCTTCTATCCTTGCATGGTTCGAGGACATCAGCCAGAGAATGCCGACCCATCTTCTTTGCTATGGTGTCGCGACAAAAATCTGTTCAAGCGCAACTATAAGTTTACCAAGGACTCTGCGGTGAAGAACAAGAAAGCATTTGGACTTGACTTCAACCCTGGTCCATCTGCTCCAAGGGCTGATGGCACTCGTGATGCTGAACCAAATGTCATCGGGCCCTTCTACAACCTCGAAGGTCTCCTCACTCACATTGTTGTTCAGGGGGCAGCCGTGGAGCACTCTGCTGATGACGCAGATTCTGATGAAGCACCAACTCCACTGAAGCCACAAAAGCTGAAGAAAACAAAGGCTTCAAAGCCCTCTGATGCACCAAGAGCTTCGCGTGCGAAGCCATTAGCAACTGCACCGCCTGAAGCAAGTGTGCAATCTGAAAATCTTTCTCGTGTCTCCAAGAAGAAAGAGAAATCCAAGAAGAAGAAGAAGCCCATGAAGAGTTCCAGGCAAGAACTGACCCCAGCTATCGTTCTGAGAAACGAAGATGAAACCATTGATCTGTCAAGCAATGAAGATCTTGGTGATGATGCTCTTGAGCTGCTGATAAAGAGCAAACAAGAGACGGAGATCTTCAACGATTTGCCCCTCTTTGATGTGGACATTTTGAATAACTTCATTGATGAATGGTTTGACAACCCAATCCTCAGCATCGATGATCTTCAGCTTCCAATTGGCATCAGTGTCACATTCCACGGAGTCATTGCTAATGAGCTGGCCCTAGCTCAGAAGGTCGTCGAACTGAAGAACAAGATTGACCATGAGAAAGCTCAATTCAAGAGGAACATGGCCAAGCTCAGCGTGGCTGATGTTCAAAGCTTCAAGCAGATGCTGCATGACCTCAAGGAGGAGTTCCACAAGAAATGTGAAGAAGCAAAATGTTCAAGAGAGCGGATGAAACTCTCCGCAAGTAAATGTGTTCAAGTTCACAATGAGGTCGAAAAGCGCAAGGCACTTGGGCGTCCTGGCATCGACCCCAAGATGGCTGCCAAACAGAAGAAGCCTGTTGTGGCCCAAGCAGAAGCATCCGGGCGGGAAGCACCTCTCATTGTCTTCCCTGCCAGCATGACAGGCTCGAAGCCTAAGGTCCCCAAAACGGCTTTCAAACTTAAGAAGGCAAGGGCAGCTGAGGCCAAAGCCAAAAAGCGCAAGCACAAGAATGCCACTGATGATGCTCCGTCAACCAAGAAGCTGAAGACAAAGTCTTCACAAAAAGCGTGCTGCTTCCACAGAGCCACTTGTTGTCGAGCCCATCTCAGTTGCTTGTCCTGCCTAGAGGTCATGCAGCATCTGCTAGTAGTTCATGAGCCTACTTCCACAGAGGCTCCTGAAGCTGAAGACATTCCAGCTGTCGACCCCATCACAACTGAAGACATTGGTCATCACGACAATGTAGAAGATGATGAAGTCCTTCCTCAGATTGAGCACCAACTGGTATCATCGCCTATTCTCATGAGCAACAAACTCATCAGCATTGGTCGTCCCTTGACGCCAATTGCTCAGGATGCATCGTGGGCTGATCACCCCCAACAAGACACACCAAGCCACGACACACCCAGTACTCCCCCTCCTCAAGTCACCACTCCGGTGCTTGACGATGACAATTACATGGTGCAGACCACCCCATCACCAAAGGCGCCACCCGCATTCCGCAGGCTTCGCAAAGGCCCTAGGCCACATGTCGCCATGCCAAGCGTTCCAGAAGGAGAAGTGCAACACAACTCAATAGCACGTCAAGTGTTTCCTGAAGCCACTCCAACTGCGAATGTCCCTGGGTCTAAAGAAAAAGTTACTGAAGACATTCCGGCTGCATCAGCCGATGACAACCAAGAACCATGTCATGAAGAAGAGAGAGTTGCCACACCCCCCATCACTCAAGAAAATGTTCTCGAGGAGAACGTGTCTGTGCCCGACCCTCCTACTACTCAAGTGGAGGTTGAAAACACTGAGGCGGCCACAAACAACACTGCTGAAGCCAATGGCGTTGTCATGGCTGAAGACGTTGTGGCGCCTGAAGCCAATGTGCAGCTTGAAGCCCATGTCAATGCCAATGCTCCTGTACCGCCTCCAAGGCCTTACACTATTGAGCAGGCATTTGATCGCGGTCAGCTTGCCACTGTCCGATGGCCTATTCTGGTTCCTCCGCCTGCTCCCGGACCACAATTTGACTACCATGTGGAGCACTGGTCTCAGGTCTAGAAGCCAAAGCCTAGACTGCCAAGATTTCTCGGTGCTGCAACTTCGCCAGGATCATTCAATGTCAACAGCTTCAGGGCATACAATACCTTCTTTTATAGTGCAAAGAACCCTTACTCAAGGCCAATAATCTCATCTGATCGCTTCTAGAGCTATCAGCAGCGCAACTATTACTCATGCATCTTATACAATCAAGGGCGAATCTTTCCTCACATGCGTCTGGATTATGAAGCCATTGCTGGTCTGCCCTGCTTGGAAGAAGCCCTAGACTGCTTCAGAGATGCTGGACTTTTGCAGTTTGTCACTGACAAAGCGCATTGGAATGAGGAGCTTCTGCTATAATTCTATGCCACTCTTCACATTCATGGCTACAACAGGGATCCGAAGACTTGGGTCTTTGAGTGGATGACAGGAGATGTACACCATGAAGCCAAAGCCCAAGATGTCATTGAGCTTACATCCCTGCCCACTCCAGGTGAACTCTATGAACCTGGTTGTCAGCTACACTGCAATGCATTGGAGAGCATACTTCAGAAGCTTGAGCCAAACATGAGTCAAATGCCCAGCATGATGAAGCCACTGCCATGCGATGCCGAATATTCCAAGGAATTCTTTGTCGAAGACCTAGAGTATCTGCCCCGCACCATTTATCATATTATAAGGCGAACTCTATGGCCTGTCAAAGGACATTCTCCTACAGCCAAGCTTGAAGGCCCAATGAAGACATTGGTTTTCTATATCCTCAATGGCATCAACTTCAATGCTCAAGATTTCTTCATCAGGCAACTTGCAGCTTCTGGAGTTGATCTCTTTGGCCTGAAGTTTTATGCTCCATGGGTGATGCGCTTAATCAAGCTTCACTCCTCTGTCAACTATCATCCCTCTGCGGGAAACCATCTTATCTTCTTGCAAGAGGTTGATATGTCTGTCGAAGCCATTTACCCTGAACCAGCAAAGGAGCCAATTTATCTTCATAACATTGATCACCAAAGCTTTTTGCAACCAATTGAGGGAGTTCTTGCTGCAACTCGTGTTTATCCTCTAGCTGGTAACACACGTGCACCTCATCGTGCAACTACTGAAGCCACTGAAAGCACTATTGCTCAAAGGCCTCGGAAGCGATCTCGCGTTCTCAATGACTGAGAGCTTCTCGTGGCCTTGCATCAGAAACATGATAAGCACCATGACTGGCTGAAGCGTCAGATGCAGAGCCCCTTGGTGGATGTTAATCGCATTCGAAATCTTGCCACCAAGAATGCCTTCGTATCACATGAAGCCTGTTGGAGGTCATGGAAGAGTCTGACTTTGCTAAGCTCCGAAGATGATCTTCGCGAAGATGGCTTCACTGAGTGCTACAAGTTTGATTCCACACCTCCCCGCAATGCCGTCTTGCATCATACTCCTTCCTTAGAAGACTCAGAGTATTCATCCTCGGCTGCAACGGTTAATGCTAGAACCGTCGATGACGAAGATGATGCCACTTCTCCAACCACTACTTCACCGCGTCTCGACACTGCACCAGGCCCCTCTGCACCACCGGACTCCACCATCGACCGTGCACCTTCTTCTACTCCCGATGGGAACGAGTAGACGATCTATGTCTTCAAACCTTTTTGGTCCTTACTGACAAAAAGGGGAGAAGCATATGAGTTTATAGTCTTCAAGCGAGTCCATATGGGTGGTTGATTTATATTTTTCCAAGTGGTTACAACTCTCGTTTATGATACATTTGGTTCTTTGGGTTGTAACACTTAAACTTGATGGTCGTCTGCTACTTTGTCTGCTATAGTGTGATGCGATGATAAATTCCTTATGAGGTCATTCCGCAGACGTCCATTTCTCATTATGCATGTCATTATCTTCATTACATCCTTATTTGCATAATGAATTGTCTTCATAAGTTGAAGAGGATCTCCACAAGTAAAACCTGCCATGTGCATTTGCATTCAAGAGCAAACTACTTATATGCACATCTTCAGGGGGAGCCTTCTGCTATTTATGAATACAATACCTTAATCCCCACAATTTCACATACTTTTATCCCCGTTGAAAACTTCAACCAGTTTGTCATCAATCACCAAAAAGGGGGAGATTGTAAGTGCATCTAGTGCCACCCCTAGTTGGTTTTGGAGTATTGACGACAAACCGGGTTGAGGGACTAAGTGTTTGTGAGAATTGTAGGATAACACAGGTAGTAGTCCCTCATTGATTTGGTTTACCTACCAAAGATGACCCCTAAAAATGTGTGAAGACAATGGTGGTATGAGAAGACATTCACAACGAAGATTGTGACTCAAGAAGACATTCACGTGAAGACTATGGAGTGCGAAGACATAGTCATTTCGTAGTTTCCTTTTCTTCTTTGTTGAGTCATAGGAACCACGGTACTGTTAAGTGGGGTCCAAGTGAACAAAGTCAGAGTGACTGAAGTGATGCTCAACCAAATCCTATGTCTTCGAGTGAAGACAATGAGAGCAAATATTATCCAGAGTTGGATGAGTCAGCTTTACTTGTAGCCCAAGTCAAGCTGCCGCGTGTGTTTGAAATCTGATCGTTGGACACGTGTCAGTTCCTTAGTGACCCAGGGTCATTTCGGACAAATCAGGTCGGGTTGCCTCCTGGCTATAAATAGCCCACCCCCTACACCATAAACTTGTGGCTGCTCAGAGTTAGTGCACAACTTCTATCGTTTGAGAGCAACCCACCTCCGAAGCATTTGAGAGAAAGATCCTTGCGAGGACAAACCCCAAAACACCTAGATCCAAAGAGTGTTAGACATCACTGAAGTCTTTCTATCCGCGTGACCTGAAGACTTGTTACACTTGAGGACTGTGAATCCCCCAGCTGGTTAGGCGTTGCGTTCTGAGCATCCAAGAGTCATTGTGGATTGCCAGTGAACAAAGTCTGTGAAGGTTCGGAAGTCTACCTTGAGGACTTACCAAAGTGATTGGGCGAGGACTAAGTGTCCTTGGCTCAAGGGGAATAAGGTGAAGACACGGTCTTCTGAGTTGAGTCTCAGCCTCCCTAACCAGACATACAATTTTCACAGCAACTGGAACTTGTCCAACAAATCCCTGTCCTCACCAAGCAACTGGTTCTATCTCCTCCCTCTCTTTATTTACAGTTTGTCTTTGTGAAGTCATTTGCCTGCTTGCCTAATCTAATTGACTTCACTGTGTGATGACTATTGCTGTTTGGCTTCATACTATCTTCCATCCTGATCCATTCTACCTAGCTGCCAATAGTCTTCATGCTTTCACTTCATTGCTTACTTGACTATGGCTTGTCTAGTGTAGTCTACCTTCCGCTGCATGTTAATAGGTTCATTTCTATTGTTTGTCTTCGAAACCCCCGTGTTTTGAAGACTCTGATAAAAATCGCCTATTCACCCCCCTTAGTCGATAACTAGCACTTTCAAATTTGCATGATTTGAATAAAACTAACCCCGGACTAACGCTGTTTTCAGTAGAACTACCATGGTGTTGTTTTTGTGCACAAATAAAAGTTCTCAGAATGGAATGAAACTTTGCGAGGATTTTTTATATCAATAAAGAGAATTTCTGGAGCCAAGAGCCACCGGAGGGGGCACCTAGGTGGGTAGGCAGGCGCGCCCAGGTGGGTTGTCCCCACCTGGTGGCCCCGCAGACCCTGTAACCAATGCTATAAAATCCGATTTTTCCAGGAAAAAATCAAGGAGAAAGAATTATCGCGATTCACGAGGCTGAGCCGCCGTCACCTCCCGTTCTTCATCGGGAGGCCAGATCCGGAGCCCGTTTGGGGCCGCGGAGAGGGGGGTCTTCGTTCTTTGTCATCACCAACCCTTCTCCATTGCCAATTCCGTGATGCTCCCCATTGGGAGTGAGCAATTCTTTCGTAGGCTCACTGGTCGGTGAGGAGTTGGATGAGATTCATCATGTAATCTAGTTAGTTTTGTTAGGGCTTGATCCCTAGTATCCACTATGTTCTGAGATTGATGTTGCTATGACTTTGCCATGCTTAATGCTTGTCACTTTGGGCCCAGGTGCCGTGATTTCAGATCTGAACCGTTTATGTTATCACCATTATATCCATGTTCTAGATCCGATCTTGCAAGTTATAGTCACCTACTATGTGTTATGATCCGGCAGCCCCGGAGTGACAATAGTCGGGACCACTCCCGGTGATGGCCGTAGTTTGAGGAGTTCATGTATTCATCGTGTGTTAATGCTTTGTTCTGGTTCTCTATTAAAAGGAGGCCTTAATATCCCTCAGTTTCCAATTGGACCCCGCTTCCACGGGAGGGTAGGACAAAAGATGTCAAGCAAGTTCTTTCCATAAGCATGTATGACTATTTATGGAATACATGCCTACATTATATTTATGAACTGGAGCTAGTGCTGTATCGCCCTATGTTATGACTGTCACATGATGAATATCATCCAACAAAATACCGATCCAATGCCTATGAATTTATCCTATATTGTTCTTGCTAAGTCACTACTGTTACCGTTACTATTGCTGCTGTCACTACTATCAAAACTATCATACTACTTTGGTACTGATCACTTTGCTGCAGATAATTAATCTCCGGGTGTGGTTAAATTGACAACTCAGCTGCTAATACTTGCAAATATTCTTTGGCTCCCCTTGTGTCAAATCTATAAATTTGGGTTGAATACTCTGCCCTCGAAAACTGTTGCGATCCCCTATACTTGTGGGTTATCAATACAAATCACAAGAAGCTTGAAAGCAAAATGACTAAGGAGTTAGTTACGAGATGATGTATTACGGAACGAGTAAAGAGACTTGCCGGTAATGAGATTGAACTAGGTATGAAGATACTGACGATCGAATCTCGGGGAAGTAACATACCGACAAACAAAGGGGATTACGTATATTGTCATAATGTTCGACCGATAAAGGTCTTCGTAGAATATGTAGGAACCAACATGGGCATCCAGGTTCTGCTATTTGTTATTGACCGGAGAGGCGTCTCGGTCATGTCTACACACTACTGCAGGATGCTGCTAATGCGACACTATGATCAGAGACCCTTCGACGAAACTGTGTGCGATGCATTAATCGCAATTGCTGGTGTAAAAAACCGTCTAAAAATGTGCAAAACGTTTGCGATGGCAGATTCATCAAAGACGGTTCCGATTTTAGTTGCATGTGCAATGCAGGGCATACAGTTCAGTTCCATTAACTGTTTGCGATGAGGAAGAAGAACAAAAACAGGCAACCATATGAAGGCGTGTGCGATATACGACATAAGTTCACTCGGATTAACTGTTTGTGATGAGGAGGAACAACATAAACGAGCAGCTAGATAAAGGTGTGTGCGATTGAGGGCATATGCTTTAGAAGGATTAACTATTTGCGATTAGGCAACAGAACAGAAACGGTCAGCCAGATCAAAGTGTCTACGATTGATGGCATACACTTCACACAGATGAACTATTTGCGATTATCCACAACAAACAGAAATAGTTAGATAGATCAACGTGTGTGCGCTAGACGGGCACACATTCTAATTAAAAGAAGCGTGCGCCATGGTAATAACGAGCATGCATGGTTGATGGAACAAGATGTGTGCTGACATTGCCTATTGTGGTTCACCCTATGGTGCAAACGCCATGTACGCGGCCGAGAAATCATGCCCACGTTTTGCCTCCGGGAATAGTGCCGCACTTAGAACCGTCAATAAATTCTGAGCATGCGTCCTGTCACATTCTAAATTTATGCTATATTTAATTGCGAACTGTCGGTGTTCTAGGAACGGGGTCCCCAGACTTGCCTGCCTGCGGCCCACGGCGTGGCTAAGCTAGCGGGTCGTATGGCCCATCTTCATCAACAAGGCATCCAAGACCCTCGCAAGGGGCCAAGCCTCGCAAGGCGGATGACGCAAGACCTCCTCGGGAGTGGCCTAGCCAGGCAAGCTCATGAGGAGCAAAGATATCAAGGTAGAGCAAACCTCATGAGGCTCTCGTGACGTGAGCCATGACGATCGGAACCAGGCGGGCGCCAGGCGGGCGCCAGCGCGCGCAACGTCCTTGTTTCCTCTTTGGTGCTAAGGAGGCAGGCGCAGGCGAGGAGTACCGAGGCATCAGGCAAAGGTTGCCATATCGGTGCAACAAGACCAAGACCAGAAGGACGGCAAGACAGAGGTCAACGTGGAGCCCAAGACAGCGTCACCAGCAGAGCCTTTTGCAGGCGAAGACCGCTTTTGTCAGGATAGCTTGTACTAGCTGTCCCCTTCAAATTTGCCCGCCGTTGTTGGCTCCCTTCCCGCTCAATATTTGGGAAGAGGACCAGGGCCTATATAAGTAGAGCTAGCCACCACAGTAGGGGCATCTCATCTTAGCTTGATCCAATCTGATCGAGAGCCTAGCCACAAGAACACCTCAACCTCAGGAGGCTGTTCTTCCCTTTGTACCGTTCATCATCAGCCCAAGAGGCAATCTATCACCACCACACTGGAGTAGGGTATTACACCACAACGGTGGCCGGAACCAGTATAAATCTCGTGTCTTTCTGTGTTGTGAGTTCGTCGAGTTCGACTGCGAGATCTTAGCGAGCTAGGGCGTAGATCGGTAGGAGGGAAAGACTTCGCGCGCACCCTAGTGTTCGAACCTTAAGGGTTTGCCGGAACCCCACATCCGACATTTGGTGCGCTAGGTAGGGGTGTGCCGGAGCTTCTTCTCCGCCGATCGACTTGCCGACGCTCCGCGGCCATGATGTCCGACGACCCAAGAGCTGACTCTGACTGCTGGGCAGCCTGGCCAGCTCGGGCGGCGCCGCCTGCCAATGAAGACTGCGACCCCGCGCTCCAGGCGGCACGAGCGGCGTCCAATCCTATGGGGTGCGGGCGACGCGGCCAGGCGTCGTCCACCCCCACTCCACGACAGGTACGAGCCGCTGCAAGGGCAGCAAGCCACGCCGCGGCAACGACGCCGCACTCACGGCGAGAGCAGGCAAACATGCTGGCAACACTCACCATGGCAAGGGAGATGTTGCGGTGCCGGTTGATGGAGAGCGGTCGAGACGCGCTGCTGGAATGCGTTGCTGAGCTGCTGGATGCTGCGGCCTCGGGAGCACCGCCTTTCTGCTATCGACTCCCTTCTCAAGCCGTTACGGGGACTCATGGTGGGCCTCGCCGCATGCACGCGCCGACGGGCGTGCATGGGGGCTTCGTCAACACCAGCGCGGCCGGCAGCGCCAGAGGCTCCGCCGCCCCCATACCACCCGCAACAAGCACAGGCACAAGCGTCGCCCCCCATGGTCCCAGCAAGATGCCATGCTACTATCCTCAGGATGCCACGCTAGGCCGGGCAACCTGGAGTGTGGGGCACTACGGCGAGGTGTTCGGGGTAACAGCCTCGGAAGCCTACGTGCCCCGCATGACGGACCAGGAGTACACACCGGAGGACGACCCTGGCTCTTTCGTTGCAGAAGATTGGGAAGAAGGGGCGCTAGGAGCCGAAGCCTTGCAGGAGCAGCCGGGGAACCACCACGACCGCGTGTGCAACGACCACTACAGGGTACCCCTAATCCCTCAGGAGCAAGCTTACGCTAACCATGAGTCGCAGGAGGAACATATCACCACAACGGCCGGCGACCCTAGCTCGGCGGCCTCCGTGCCGATAGGGGGATCGCGTTGGGGGCTGCAGGAGAGGGGTCGGGAGCCAGGCCCATCCCCACGGTGCGCGAAGCCAGGGGACATCCGGGGTAGGCCCTCTGCCGGGGAGGCTTCGACGACCCTTCCTCCTGTAGAGGACCTGTGGTCGCCGAGGGCACCGCTGGCGTCCCCTTTCCCTCTTTTGTGTCGTCCTGGTAGCCGGTCGGCTCAAAGGAGGTCAAGGGTGGCGCAAGGCGGGCCCTCGTCTGGCGATATGAAGCAAGGCCGTAACCTGTGAAGAAGGCCCAGTGCCTGTGAAGCTCGCTGCTCGTGACACTCTCACGTAATAATGAGTTGGGGCTGTACACGCCCCGGAGTCTCAGGAGCGTCGGCCTCAGGCCCTGGGGCTCCCTCCCACGCCTAGTGGCAGCACTTAGCTCCGCGCTGGTGAGAAGACTTGAAGACTGGAAGACTAGACTAGGTGCCGGACATGGCCTTTTGCTTTGGATCTCTTTTTCTGTAGCTTTGCTTTCTGGATCTGGATTTAAGTTGAAGCCGAGTTTTTATCGATGCGCGCGGGGGGTGCCTTTTCTCGTTCGAGCAATTTCTTGCTTTTTGGATCTCATTTTGTCTGGGACTCATGTTCGTCGCCTTCCCCTCACGAGCTCCTCGCGAGCGGGACTGCACGAAGTGCACGCTTGCCAAGCGTGCGCCAGCGCTGCGGCTGGTGCTCACCTCTTGTGGGGCCCCTTCTGACGGGGCGACAAGCTCCGCAGGATTCTCAGAAACTTGACTCCTCGTGACCCAGCTCAAAGCCGGCGCTGACTAAGGGAGAAACGACAGGAGAACATGGAATCAACCAGAAATGTCACTCGCTACATCACCCTCGGACGCGTCACTCGCGTCGTCGTCACCTTCGTTGGCACCGTCGCCGCTGTCGGCGACGCCCCCATCGCCGTCGTCGACCACGTCACCCTCATCTGAGACGACCATCACCGTGTCATCCTCCGAAGTGAAGGCCCTGACCAACGCGTCCACATTGTCCTTAACCCAACGCGCCAGGTCGCCCCGGACGGCCGTGGGTACGGGGGCGATGGCGGCGTCGAAATCAAAGTTGGGGTCAGCATTCAGAAGGTGGCTGAAGACACGGGAGAAAGCGCGCTCAAGCAGGCCATGACCCCTTTCCTCCACAAGCTGGCGAGCTTTGTCAGATCGGGCCTCCAGGCGCGTTACCACCTCGGTGAAGAAGGTCAGGTGGCTGGCATAGTCATTTGAGTGAGGTGCCGGTGCATCCTCGTCGCAAATATGGCCCAGAGCGGTATTGGCCCTGTTCCGGAGATACTGAAGCATGGGGGCATGCTCGCGCTCCAGGGTTCGTTGTTGGAGCACTTCCTCCCTGTTTTGCCGTGCGACAGCCTCAGCGTCATCGACCTGCCTCCGAAGGGAAAGCAGCTCGGCATGGGCGGAGGCCAAGTCCGTCTGTGCCGTAACTAGGGCGGCGGCTGTGGCCTCTGCACGCCTCTCAGCCTCATCCCACCTGGGCCTGAGGGCAGCGGCCCTGCCCGCATCCTCCGTACCCACGAGCTTCAGCTTCAAGTCGTACCTACCCTCCAGGTCTGCGTGAACATCGGCCACCCGGTGATCGACCTCCTCCTCGACTCTGGCCTCGCAAGCCCCAACGGCATCTTCTTCTTGAGCAACTTGACGCTCCCTCATCTCCAGTTACTCAATCTCGAGGCTGCGCTCCATGCTTCTAGGGCCAATGCCTCCTCGCGCTTCCGGACCTCCTCTTCCTCCGTGGGCGTCATCCTCAGCGATGCAAGAGCGGCCCTGCGCGCCTCCACCTGCTGCTCAAGGGACGTGCTCCAGGCATGGAGCTCCCACGTGCGCTTCTCCGCAGCCTCGCGACGGCTGTCAGCCTCGCGAGCCTCTTCCAAGGCTCGCGAGCAGGCTTCATGGGAAACCTTGAGGGACGCCTCGGCCTTCGCATTCTCAAGGTCACGTTGATAGCGGCCGAGGTTGATGGCCACCCTCTGCTTGCCCCGCTCCTTCACCAGCCGGAGACCTTCAGCCTCAAGGCGCGAGTCGACACCCGCGAGCTCTTCACCAAGTCGACTCATTGCGCCCATCGCCTCCTGGAAGAGCTCATGACGAACTACGCTCCACCCGCGCTCGAGCTCGAACGCCCGACCCACCTTGTTCTCCACCTCGGGGGCTGCGGGCGGGGCACCAAGCGACGCACCACCTCCCGGCAGGGGGCTGGGGGCTGGCACCGCACCTGACGTTAGCCAGCCCTCGCGAGGAGCCCAAGCCAATCGGGGCTCGCTGCTCGAAGAGGAGCCAAAGATCGAAGCCAACCAGCTACTGTCCATGAGCGAAGGAGGGATCTTGGGCACGCCCGCAAAGCTCCACGCCAGACCGTGGGGGAGGGGTGACCAAGCCGTGGGCTCAGCGCGCCACGAAGGCAGAAATGCTCCCTCAACCGACCTTGCTCCAGGGGCGGCAGGAGGACTAGGAGTGCTCAAGGCCAATGGGGGATTTGATGAAGGAGGAGGTCGCTTCTCAGAAGACACAAGAGCTTCAATGGAAGGAGCCCTGAAGGACTGACGTCAGGATAAGAAGACTACACGCAAGAAGCCATGACAATAAGATACTTACGCGTCAATGGCGATGTACTTTCATCGCTTCAATGGCCCAAAGATATTGCTGCCGCTAGGGGATCCTTTCCTCTTACGGAGCTCCTCGAAGACCATGTAAAGAGGACCGAAGCGCTGGACGTGACAGCCGGTGCACAACGGGGCCGAAGAAGAGCTAGGAAGGATGGCTTCAGGGGTGCCCGGTTGCGGCGAATAGCCGAGCGCCGTCTCACCACAACCTCCTAAGGCCCCTGGAGCCTTGGCCTCGGGAGCCGCGTGCCGCGTCTCCTCGGTGACCGACGCCTCAGGAGGGCGGTCGCAGGCCCCCGAGGATGACGCCCCAGGATCACCACACGGCATGTGCTCCTCAGCACTCGAGCCACCGGCCCCCGTCGGAGCTCGCCCTCCCGCACCTTCACCTGGGGCGAGCTTGGCACCGGCGGCGAGGAAGGAAACCACGACGACGGGGTTCTCGCGAGACCCCACCAGGCCGATTGGGCGCAGCCCCCACTCATCAAAGGAAGGCATGCTCGCGGCAAATGCGGTTTTGTTCTCGCAACGGTATAGCAGGCAGCTATTCCTGGGCATGTCATCCGGCAGAGGGACACCCAATAGGATCGTGAGCACCGTTTGCCGCGTCGCAAGAGGAAGCCCCTTCTCCTAAAACCTCATATGGTCCTGGCTGCTGAGCAAGTCCCACATCAGGCGGGAGTGGCGCTGAAGTGGAGCAACTCGACGCTTGACGAACTCCTTCTCCACCATAGGCGCAGTCACGCCGCGGTCCTTCAACCACCTCAGCCTGGCCCAAACGGGGGCAAGGCGGGGGCTCGTGAGCTTCAGCAGGCCCCGCCGGAACTTGGAGCAGAGGGCTGAGCACGCCGGCATCAACAAACACCCATTGTGTACGGAACTCGCTCGTGGATGAAGGAAGCTCGAAGTCAATCCCTGCGCCCACTGTCGCGACCACGACTTGGAAGCCCACGCACCCCGAGCTCTACCCGGGACCGGTCAGATGCAACGAGAAGAAATGGCGGAGGAGGGCCACGGAAGGAGCGATGCCCACCATGGCCTCGCACAAGAAGGCGAAGACGGCAAGAAGGGTCACAGATTGAGGGTCGAGATGAAGCATGTGGATCTGATAATGCTCGGGCACCGCGTTGAGGAAGGCGGAGAAGGGAGGAATCAGGCCAGCCCAGAGGGCATCTATGAACATCGGGACCTCAGTGGCTGCCCGTGCCATGCGAGTGCGAGACGCAGGCCAAGCCACCGTCTCTCCCCACTCACTGAAACTAGAGGCAAGCATGGGGCGCACCTTGTCCATGGCCTCGTCGTTCCCAAGGCCGGCCGAGCGCAGGCTCAAAGGACGGAGGCACAGTTGGCAAAGACAGAGGTTTCTTCCCCTTTTCAGCCTATTTCAATGCCATGGCGATGAAGCAGGCGGAGCGCAAGTCAGATTGGAAGGGCAAAGCAGGGCCTCGAGGAAGCAGGGAGATTGGAGGAGCCAGGCATGGGCAAAGGAGGAATAACTGTGCAGACTGCGGGGGCCGCAGAGCCAGGCGGATTCAAGGGCAGCGTTGGGAATCAAAGGTGCCCACGTCCAATCAACCGCCACGCGTCAATCGAGGACGCATGCTTTGGGGGGCCGCGGCGCTCCGTACTTGACCCTTGGCTTCACCGCGAAGCCAAGCCCGAGCGCACCTTGGGCCCGGGGGCTACTGTCGGCGTTCTGGGAACGGGGGTCCCCAGACTTGCCTACCTGCGGCCCACGGCGTGGCTAAGCCAGCGGGCCGTACGGCCCATCTTCATCAACAAGGCATCCAAGACCCTCACGAGGGGCCAAACCTCGTGAAGCGGATGACGCAAGACCTCATCGGGAGTGGTCCAGCCAGGCAGGCTCACGAGTAGCAGAGATATCAAGATAGAGCAAACCTCACGAGGCTCTTGTGACGTGAGCTATGACGATCGGCACCAGGCGAGCGCCAGCGCGCGCAGCGTCCTTGTTTCCTCTTTGGTGCTAAGGAGGCAGGCGCAGGCGAGGAGTACCGAGGCATCAGGCAAAGGTTGCCATATCGGTGCAACGAGACCAAGACCAGAAGGACGGCAAGACGGAGGTCACCGTGGAGCCCAATACGGTGTCACCACCAGAGCCTTTTGCAGGCGAAGACCCCTTTTGTTAGGATAGCTTGTACTAACTCTCCCCCTTCAAATTTGCCTGCCGTTGTTGGCTCCCTTCACGCTCAATATTTGGGAAGAGGACCAGGGCCTATATAAGTAGAGCTAGCCACCACAGTAGGGGCATCTCATCTTAGCTTGATCCAATCTGATCGAGAGCCTAGCCACAAGAACACCTCAACCTCAGGAGGCTGTTCTTCCATTTGTACTGTTCATCATCAGCCCAAGAGGCAATCCACCACTGTCAGATGTGAGTTTCCGGCAAACCCTTAAGGTTAGAACACTGGGGTGCGCGCGAAGTCTTTCCCTCCTACCGATCGACGCCTTAGCTCGCTAAGATCTCGCAGACGAACTCGAGGAACTCACTACACAGAAAGACCCGAGATTTATACTGGTTCGGTCCACCGTTGTGGTGCAATACCCTACTCCACTGTGGTGGTGGTGGATTGCCTCTTGGGCTGATGATGAACAGTACAAAGGGAAGAACAACCTCCTGAGGTTGAGGTGTTCTTGTGGCTAGGGTAGGCTCTCAATCCGATTGGATCAAGCTAAGATGAGATGGCCCTACTATGGTGGCTAGCTCTCCTTATATAGGCCCTGGCCCTCTTCCCAAATATTGAGCGGGAAGGGAGCCAGCAATGGCGGGAAAATTTGAAGGGGGACAGCTAGTACAAGCTATCCTAACAAAAGCGGTCTTCGCCTGCAAAAGGCTCTGGTGGTGACGCCGTCTTGGGCTCCACGATGACCCCTGTCTTGCCGTCCTTCTGGTCTTGGTCTCGTTGCACCGATATAGCAACCTTTTTCTAATGCCTCGGTACTCCTCGCCTGCGCCTGCCTCCTTAGCACCAAAGAGGAAACAAGGATGCTGCGTGCGCTGGCGCCTGCCTGGTGCCGATTGTCATGGCTCACGTCACCAGAGCCTCGTGAGGTTTGCTCTATCTTGATATCTCTGCTACTCGTGAGCCTGCCTGGCTGGGCCACTCCAGAGGAGGTCTTGTGTCGTCCGCCTCGCGAGGCTTGGCCCCTCGCGAGGGTCTTGGATGCCTTGTCGATGAAGATGGGATGTACGGCCCGCTGGCTTAGCCACGCCATGGGCCACAGGCAGGCATGTCTGGGGACCCCCATTCCTAGAACGCCGACAGTAGCCCCCGGGCCCAAGGTGCGCTCGGGCTTGGCTTCGCGGTGAAGCCAGGGGTCAAGTACGGAGTGCCGCAGGCCCCAAAAGCCTGTGGCCTCGGTTGACGCGTGGCAGTTGATTGGACGTGGGCGTCTCCGCTTCCCCATGCTGCCTCGACAACTGCTCGACTTGACAAGTCCCTGCGACATGCAAGGAAAACCACCATTACCTGCGATCATGGGAGACGCCGGTTGGCCTTCTCTTGCTATAAATGGGGAGGGGGTGGAGCCCCCATGGCGAATCCCTTCCTTGCTCGCTTGCTTCTTTCTCCTCACTCCATTGCTAGCAGTGCCACCAATGGCACCTATTAGAAGGTTCTCTGCTGAAGAGAAGGGAAAGGCCTTGTGCGATGATCCGGGGCCGCTTCCGTCGAAGAAGAGGTCGGTCCATGGCCATGATGAAGTGGCGATGCAGGTGGTGACGAGGCCTTGGTGCGAGCGACCTCCTCCAGGGTATTCGCTACCCCTTTATCCCCGAGCTGAGGGCTCAGGAGGACGGAGTGACAAGCGGCATCGCCCGCGCCGTTCCCGTGATCGCCGCGCCTCGGCGACACGCGCTGTCGCCCCTGGAATCCACGCCACGGACTCCTCGCACGAGCTTGTGATGTGGGCGCCGATGCCTCCAAGCTCTTGGATCCGCTTCCCGCGGTTCTTCTCCGACGTGATGCCGCCGAGGGGGCCTCTCGAGCTCTAGTTGCAGCACGTCGACTGCAGTGCTCCGGTGACCGGAGCAGAGATCGAAGCGGTCCCTACCAGCAAGATCTTCATGACTCCCGGCTGGGGCGAGATCGCGCGGGTCTGCCATCCTAGGGGTGCCCTCGCAATCCACTTTTAAGTATGACGGCGCCTCCACGCTCTTCCTCAAGGTCTTCGATGCGGAGGGCCACCGCCTGGAATGCTGCTCCGGAGAGGAGCGTCAGGCTGACGCACGTTCCGCTCGCGGCCACTCCAGCAGCAGCAGCCCTTGGGAGTCCAGTAGCTCTCCCAGCTCTACGAGACCCTGGAGATGAGCGATGACAACTACGTGCCCCGAGATCTCGTCGCGCTCGGAGCAGAGCTGCGGCGTCTGGCTGTCGCCACCGCTGATCTGGATGGGGTTGGCGCCATCCTCCCGTGGCCCACTGTTGATGATGGCGTCCGCCATGGGAGGGTGTAGATAGGATCCCCCTTAGTTTTAGTTTTTGTTCCCTGCGAAGGATCATGAAGTGCCCCGTGGGGGCATGTAAGGGTCTGTAATGTCTTTTGTGCTTATCTTCCCTGTTATGAAAACTTGGTTAACGCATGTCCCATTAAGGCTCGGTCCCCCCTTTCTTTCCCCGCGATAGCTTGTTGCTCTACGCTGACAGGTCCCGGTCCCCAGGCGGGCTACAGCCGTCGCTGGTATGCCAGGTCACGTGCCGTGGTCAATGCCAGGAGGTGTGCGGCCCGAGGTCCAGTAAGAGCCCCTAAGGCGAGATGCTCAGGAGGTCCCCCTTAGCGCTCAAGCAGCCATGGTAAGGCAAGAAAGGGAGTTGACGTGGCCGCAACGGGGTTGCGGCAAGGCGAGGGTGACTATTAGGCCCCAACATTTAGCCGATCCGAGAGCGAGACTTATCTTGTTGACTTCGCGGCGATTCCTGATGGTGTGCTAGGCCTGCGTGCCAACTTGTGCGGCATAGCTAGGCCGGCCCATACGAGTTTACCTCCCCCCATGCTCTCCTTAGTGCTCTACATCCTCAGGTCCCGACCCTCGAGCGAGCTCAGCTGCCGCTGGTATGCCAGGTCGCGATGCCGTGGTCAAGGCCAGGGGGTGAGGGCTGGAGAGCCAATAAGAGCTCCTGAGTCGCGATGCTCAGGAGCCCCCTTTTAACACGCAAGCGAATTGCACGGGGTGAATGGAGACTCGCGGTGCCGCCTGCTATCCTCCCCATGGGATCCCTGTGAACAGGCACAAGAAGAAACACGGGTTGCCGTTATAGCTGCCATCCTGCCGCTGGTTGCTCTGGATGAAGTGAAGGCACTGAGGGCCTGGTGAGGTGACGTGCGCGGGGCGTGCCGCGAGCCACAGCTCGACCGCTCAGATTTGTCGACGTGGCAGGGACGGACCCATGCACCAGCGCCGTGCCTGTGACGAGGCCCCGTGGGAGGCGATGATCGAGCAGGTGTTAACCGTAGGCAGGTTAAGCAGGGAAGGCAAATCAGCTTGGGTAAATGCAGGAAGATACATGCCACTGGGTCCGGCCCGAGCGGCTTGGGGATGATGCAGCCCGAGGGGCGCCCCCAGCAAGGTAAGCTAAAAACATGAGCAAAAGGGATACATGCCACAGGGACGGACCCATGTGGCATGGGAATAATGCAGCCCGAGGGGCGCTCCCAGCTAAACGAGCTTGGAAAATGTCACCTGGTTCTGTAGACGAACTAGAGTTGGTGCAGCTGAAGGCGTGCGTCGAAGGAGCGGCTCCTCACGAACCACCAGGGCCCTGAGCCTCGAGAGGCTCTGGGGGCTCGGGAGGTTCCCTGAAGACCGTCTCCATCTCTTCCAGGACGGCATGGTACCTGGCCTCCTGAGCCGCCAAGACACGCCGTATGTTGCGCTGATAGGATGACGCCACGCTCGGCAAGCCGAAGGGCATGCGAACGTAGCTGTGTGGCGGACCCTCGCAATGGCCCACACGCGAAGGCCAGAAACGCTCCTGAGATGCGGCCCTATTGAGCCCTGGGACGTCGATGCAAACTCTCAGCCCGGCATCCTCACCTGGATGGGGAGTCGCCCCTTGTGAGCGGCTGTCGCCGCGCATGGCTCTTGCGTCTTGCAGTTCCTAAGTGGTCTTGGCGATGAACTCCTGAGTGGTGGGCACTCCTTGCCCTGTGTTCTCCTGAGGGAAACGTGCCGCGAAACACGCCTCCAAGTGGTGCCCAAGCGCCTCCCTCGTGAGGTTGGCAAGGTCTGAGGCCCTCCAGAAGAGAACCTCCGAGCCCTTCCCGAGGAGGGCATCGGGCGCGCCTTCCTATGCAACAGAGGGAGGCGCCCCTGGAGCGGGCGCTGATCCTGATGAGGCTCCTGCCGCGATGCCATCCTCCTGAGGTCCTGCATGGCGCAGCTTCTTCTTCTTGGGGATGGCCTCCGGAGGGCCCTCACTTCTGCTGTCGGGGTCGTTGTTTGCTGCAGCTTGGAAGGCGCACTAAAGGGAGCACACCGCATCTCTTTCTTCACACGGGACCGTGATGATTCCGCCGCCCCGGCATCTTGAGGACTTTGTAGCCGTCATGGGAGACTGCCATGAACTTGGCCAGGGCCGGGTACCCGAGGATGTCGTTGTACGGTAGGCAGATGTGCGCGACGTCGAAGTCGATGAGCTCGTTGCGGTAGTTCTTGGCGCTCTCCGAAGGTGACAGGCAGGCGGACCTGCCCTATCGGTGTGGTGGAACCATCGGTCACTCCTGAGAAAGGCTTGGTAGGCTGGAGCTGCTCATATGGCACTTGGAGGTTGTCAAACGTGTCGACGGACAGGACGTTGAGCCCTGCGCCGCCGTCGATGAGGGTCTTGGTAACCTGCACATTGCTGATGACTGGGGAGCACATCATCGGGAGGGCGCCAGCGGTGGCCGCACACTTGACCTGATCTGCCGAGTTGAAAGTGATGGCGCATTGGGACCACTTGAGCGGGCACGTGGCCTCGAGTTTGGGGAGCACCGCGTTCACCTCGCAAGCGAACTGTTTGAATATGCGCAGAGAGGCTGGGGCCTGGGCGCCGCCCAAGATGCAGGCGATTGCACGCGGCTCCTGTAAGCCTCTAGCCCCCTCGTCCTGGTGGTGATCGTCGTTCCTTCTTGGTGGTGGCGGCAGTGGGGGAAGACCGGCGTTGCCCTGAGGGCGACCCTCACGAGGCTGGTCCCTCGCGAGGATGGTCCTGCCAGCGGTCCTCACGAGGCCTGTCGCGCCATTCCTGGCGCAGGCCACGGTCGTCCCAGCGTCCGCCTCCACGTCCTCCTCCACGGCCGTAGCCCCGGTCGCTGCGCTCGGGGCGTCGACCGAAGCGTCCTTCTCGTATGGCTCTGAGCTCTTGACATTCACTGGTGTTGTGGGTGTTCAGGTTGTGGAAGGCGCATAACGGTCGGCTGTTCTTGGATGACTCGGGCTGATCTCTACCCCGCTTGGTGTCGGGCTCCGCTGCGAGCACTGCCGCTTCCTTGCGCTTCACGTCCTTGGCCTTGGCTTTCTTCTCCTCTGCTCCCGCAGCTGGCAGCTCGAGGAGGAGAGGCGCCCCACATCAGCTCTTGCGCACTTGGTCGCCAGGTTGAACAGCTCCTGAGATGTGCACAACTCCTCATGGATAGCGAGCTCTTCATTCATCTTGATATCACGGACGCCGTCTAAGAACGCGGAGATGATGGCCTAGTTCGTTACCATAGGGATCTTGAGGCGAGTGTTGTTGAAGAGCTGGATGAACTTCTGGAGGGTCTCTCCTGGTTGTTTCTTGATGCGGCGCAAGTCACCCGCGGTCGGCGGGTGGTCGCGAGTGCCCTGGAAGTTGGCGACGAAGCGGTCGCGCATCTCCTCCGAGGAGAAGATCGAGCCGTGCTGCAGGTTCAGGAGCCAGGAGCGGGCTCCATCCTTGAGAGCCATGGGAAACCAGTTTGCCATGACTTTCTCATTGCCGTTGGCTGCTTCGATGCTCAGCTCGTAGAGCTACAGGAACTCCGCAGGGTCGGCGGTGCCGTCGTAGCGAGGAGTTAGATCCGGCTTGAACTTGCCTGGCCAGGCGACGCTACGCAGCTCGGGGGTGAAGGCGCGGCAACCGGCCATGGTTGCTGGGGCCCGCTTCGAAGGTGGAGCTTGGTCTTGATGAGGTCCGCGCGACGCCGCTGCGTGGTCTTGACGAGGCGGCGCAGGAAGTGCGGGTGCAGCTTCTCGCGGCCGTGGGATTTCTTGACAGCTTCTCTCTTCACGCGCGGGCACCGGACATGGCCGATCACGCCGTGGGGCCGCGCGCCTTGGTTCCAAGGCACCGTCTTGGGGCAGAGGTGGTGGAGGCGCGCCATGAGCCTCGTCGCCCGTGGCTGGCTGAGGGTGAGGCAGAGAGAGGGACGGCGCAGGGGAGCCCCCTGCGGCGCGGACGAGCTCGGCGACGCGATCGAGCCACTCGTCGTAGAGGTCGTCGACTGGGCGGTAGCGCAGGAGCTCGTTCGCCGCGAGGAGCGCGGCCCGCGCCTCCATGGGAGCGCGACGCGCATGAGACGAAGAACCGGCCGGGGTCAGCGACGGAGTGGCGGTGCGCTCGTCCTGTCGCACCGATGGATGCAGCAAGGATGCCTGCTACTCGTTCCCCGCCGGGCCGGTGGCAGCGTTGGCGGTGGGAGACGGAGAGCGACGAGGTGGCCCGCCGACGGGAGCCGTCTGAGCAACGCGGGCGGTGAGGGCAGCCTGGTGCTCATCTCGAGCACGGCGAGCATCCTCCATGGAGACGACGGAGCGACGGATCGACTGATCGACGATAGGGAAGCTACGACGCACCCCTACCTGGGGCGCCAAATGTCGGATGTGGGGTTCCGGAAACCCTTAAGGTTCGAACACTGGGTGCGCGCGAAGTCTTTCCCTCCTACCGATCTACACCTTAGCTCGCTAAGATCTCGCGGACGAACTCGACGAACTCACAACACAGAAAGACCTGAGATTTATACTGGTTCGGGCCACCATTGTGGTGTAATACCCTACTCTAGTGTGGTGGTGGTGGATTGCCTCTTGGGCTGATGATGAACAGTATAAAGGGAAGAACAACCACCTGAGGTTGAGGTGTTCTTGTGGCTAGGGTAGGCTCTCGGTCCGATTGGATCAAGCTAAAATGAGATGCCCCTACTGTGGTGGCTATCGCTCCTTATATAGGCCCTGGTCCTCTTCCCAAATATTGAGCGGGAAGGGAGCCAACAACGACGGGCAAATTTGAAGGGGGAGAACTAGTACAAGCTATCCTGACAAAAGCGTTCTTTGTCTGCAAAAGGCTGTGGTGGTGACGCCGTCTTGGGCTCCACGATGACCTCCGTCTTGCCATCCTTCTGGTCTTGGTCTTGTTGCACGGATATGGCAACCTTTGCCTAATGCCTCAGTACTCCTCGCCTGCGCCTGCCTCCTTAGCACCAAAGAAGAAACAAGGACGCTGCGCACGCTGGCGCCCGCCTGGTACCGATCGTCATGGCTCACGTCACGAGAGCCTCGTGAGGTTTGCTCTGCATTGATATCTCCGCTCCTCGTGAGCCTGCCTGGCTGGGCCACTCCTGCGGAGGTCTTGCGTTGTCCGCCTCGCGAGGCTTGGCCCCTCGCGAGGGTATTGGATGCGTTGTCGATGAAGATGGGCCATACGGCCCGCTGGCTTAGCCACGCCGTGGGCCGCATGCAGGCAAGTCTGGGGACCCCCATTCCCAGAACGCCGACAACCACCACCACACTGAAGTAGGGTATTACACCACAATAGTGGCCCGAACCAGTATAAATCTCGTGTCTTTCTGTGTTGTGAGTTCGTCGAGTTCGACCGCGAGATCTTAGCGAGCTAGGGCGTAGATCGGTAGGAGGGAATGACTTTGTGCGCACCCCAGTGTTCGAACCTTAAGGGTTTGCCGGAACCCCACATCTGACACAAACCTGTTCACACCGATCAAAACCTAAATGGTTTCCCACTTAGGAGCGTATTAGTACTCGGTTATAAATACTAGTGACTGCACATTCCTCCTCAACTCCTCATCCACAAAAAGAAACAAGTCATTCATCATTGTTCCCTTGCGTCTGCCATGGCCAGCGTGAGTTCTGGGTCGAGAGATTGCCACCAGGGAGAGGCGAGCATGGAAGCGAAAGCACGATAGATGTCCTACCTCGCCGCGAAAGTAGCCGACATGTCCCACCGTGCAGCCGTACCAACAGAGAGGTCCTGCCGCGCCGCCGAAGCAGCACGGAGGTCCCGCCACGCCGTCGATGCAGCAGAATGGTCTAGCCGCGTCGCGGAAGCAGAAGTGATGTCCTGCCGTGCCGCGAATGTAGCAGAGATGTCCTCCCGCCCCGCCGCGGCCTGGGAAAGTGTCTCGCGGGAAGGTGAGGACTCTTACAGGCGCATGCATGCGATCGTCCATAGCCAGATGGATCAGATCTCCCGCTGGGCAAGGGTGCAGGATTACATGAAAGCATCATTTTACCGGCCTCATCTAGCAACTAAATGAGAGCAATGCGAAGCTCCTGGCCGAGCGCGACCTGCTGAGGGCAAAGATCGTCAAAAGTGCGGAGCAGCAGGAGGAGACCACTGCCTTGTTGAAGAGGACCGGCGTCATTGTCAAGAAACTTATGGACGAGAATGCCATGCTGCGCATCAAGCGTAGAAGACTGGTGGAGGAATCCGTGGATGCTCTGAAGCGGCATCTTGAGGACAAGAAAGAGCGCCGATCGCCACGGAGGCTAGTTCCCGTGGCGTGCAACAACGCGTCAAGAAAGTAGAGATCAGCGAGCCATATCGTTTTCTTCATTCTAGTTTTGTCCTTGTGTATTTCGGGCGTTGTCGCTTGTGGCTTTTTTTAATTATGTTCCTAAATATGTAAGTAATTATTATGCACTATCATCGTCCTTATATTCATCAGTCTTGCTATAAGTCGCATTCGATGCTTTATAGGTCCGTCGGATCTTACATCTGTGTCCTTGGGTGAATTTATAGGTCCCATGCAAGAAATGGGAATGAAATTCAAACATCTGGGCATCGTGGCTCGGCTGGAAATATTGAGAAACTTGGTTTTTTAATTCATGTAAATCCAAAACACGCCTGAAAATCATGAAACTTGGCATGGTGTCATGACATGGCACCAAGATGCCGTGGTAAATTTTTTTGTCCGAATTGGGACAAGCTTTGGTATAAGCTTCTTGCAAACCGGAGCTTCTCTCAAGAAGGCTCGTGGTTCCGAGAGGGAACGTGTCACCTCCATGTGCGAAAACGACATAAACTGCCTTCTCACGCCTTAATATTTTTACACATGTAGATTAGACCAAATAGAAGTGTCGTGCTAAATTTTGGAATTATTCCAGGTTCGTTTGGTCTTTTTTATACATTAATTGAATTTTTGGGCATTTAATGTACATAATTCAAATTTGAACTACAAGAACATGCTCCAGTGCACCAAAGTCGGTTGAAAAATCACATGTGTG
The DNA here is from genome assembly GCA_032464435.1 of Aegilops umbellulata. Lineage (NCBI taxonomy): Eukaryota > Viridiplantae > Streptophyta > Magnoliopsida > Poales > Poaceae > Aegilops > Aegilops umbellulata. The sequence goes on along the minus strand of CP136057.1, from coordinate 386,785,498 downwards.
TCCTTGGGTGAGTTTCTAGGTCCCATGCAAGAAATGGGAATGAATCAAACATCTGGGCATCGTGGCTCGGCTGGAAATATTGAGAAACTTGGTTTTTTAATTCCTATAAATCCAAAACACGCCTGAAAATCATGAAACTTGGCATGGTGTCATGACATGGCACCAACATGTTGTGGTATTTTTTTTGGCCGAATTGGGACAAGCTTTGGTATAAGCTTCTTGCAAACTGAAGCTTCTCTCAAGAAGGCTCGTGGTTCCGAGAGGGAACGTGTCACCTCCGTGTGCCAAAACGAAATAAACTGCCTTCTCCCGCCTTAATTTTTAGATAGGTATATTAGACCAAATAGAAGAGTCGTGCTAAATTTTGGAATTATTTCGGGTTTGTTTGGCCTTTTTTATACATTAATTGAATTTCTAGGCATTTAATGTGCATAATTCAAATTTGAACTACAAGCACATGCTCCAGTGCACCAAAGTTGGTTGAAAAATCACATGTGTGTCCTTGGATGAATTTCTAGGTCCCATGCAAGAAATGGGAATGAAATTCAAACATCTGGGTGTCGTGGCTCAGCTGGAAATATTGAGAAACTTGGTTTTTCAATTCCTGTAAATCCAAAACACGCCTGAAAATCATGAAACTTGGCATGGTGTCATGACATGGCACCAACATGTTGTGGTAATTTTTCTGTCCGGTTTGCGAAGGCGCACACATTAACAATCAACAAAGTCATTTTGGAACAAGTGTTGTCACGTTACAAATCGGAAACACAAGTATTATTGAAACCATGGGCGTTCTACGTACCAATTACGTGCCACCACGCGTCCCCTTTTTTTATTGGCTAGGAGGTGTCGTGCGGGGTAGCTATTTGTGTATGGGAGGCGTGCGATCAGACCCTTGCGCGTGCTCATCAGGAGGAGAGCCCTTTGACCTCTATCTGCTGCGCACCTCCCTCCCAAGGTCTCCATTAATGGCGCCCGAGCCCCTGTTTCACGGCATGGCTATGTCTCATTGGACTGATATTTAAGAGAGAAAAAAGAAAATCTGAAAAGAAAGTTTTGCACGGACATGTGATTTTCAACCAACTTTGGTGCACTGGAGCATGTGCTTGTAGTTAAAATTTGAATTATGCTCATTAAATGCCCATAAATTCAATTAATGTATAAAAAAGACCAAACAAACCTGGAATAATTCCAAAATTTAGCACGATACTCATATAGTTCTATGTTGCCTCTGTAAAAAATCAAGGGGGGGGGGGAGGCAGCGTATATCATTTCGCACACAAAGGTGACACGTCCCCCCTCGGGAACCACGAATCTTCTCGAGAGAAGCTCCGGTTTGCAAGAAGCTTATACCCAAAAACTTGTCCAAATGTGGCCAATTTTTTTTACCACAACATGTTCGTGCCATGAAATGACAGCATGCAAAGTTTCATGATTTTCAGGCTAGTTTTGAATTTCTAGGAATTTAAGAACCAAGTTTCTCAATGTTCCCGGCCGAGCCACGACGCCCAGATGTTTGAATTTCATTCCCTTTTCTTGCATGGGACCTATAAATTCACCCAAAGACACACATGCGATTTTTCGACAAACTTTGGTGCACTGGAGCATGTGCTTGTAGTTCAAATTTGAATTATGCACATTAAATGCCTAGAAACTCAATTAATGCATAAAAGTGCCAAACGAACCCGGAATAATTCCAAATTTAAACACGACACTCATGTAGTTGCATGTTCACTATACATAAATGTTCTAGCATACACTTCACCATTTTGTCTTTCAAAACATAATGGAAAAATCAGGTATACCACAAACAGTTTACTAGAAAGAATCGTGTGGGATGCGATATAAAGTATCTTGGCGCACCGTCTTGTCTGGCTTATGCAGGAAGCTTCGTTGTCTATAGTCCACCGCCCCCGCTTAAACCACACTTGCATGCCAGTTTCTTGTGGCATTGAGCGTAATTTTTCTGCCACCACAAAAATATCTATCTCCTCGCCCCCTCCCTCCCACCAAAAGCCACATTTTCACTGTTCCTCCTTGCTTTCCAAGTTCAAACCTTCACTGCTGCTTACTGGCAGCTCAACCTCCTCACCGGCGACCCTTCTTCTTGCAGCGCTGCTTCCTCACTGGCTACCCTTCTTCTTGCAGCGCCGCCTCCTCACTGGCGACCCTTCTTCTTGCAGCGCCGCCTCCTCGCCGACGACCCTTCTTCTTGCTGCGCGGCCTCCTCGCCGCCGACCCTTCTTCTTGCTGCGCGGCCTCGTCGATATGGACAGGTAATCCACACCGCACCCACACCATCCTCCTCCTTCCCTGTCCCACATGCCTCGATCGATGGCACGACACCTTCCGCCGAAATCATTGTCCCCCTCCTCCAATTAAGCGCCACTCACAACCATTTTGCATGTAGTATAATGTGGAGCTCAGTAGCATCTGGCAGTGGAGAAGCAAATTGCAGCCGCACGCGCGCACGAGGTCGCTATGGCTGGCATGCGTGCCGACCTCCAGATCTTGGAGGAGCACCTCGTCTTTGAGGTCAACGTCGACGCCGCCACATGGTTGTCTACATTAAAATAGAGTTTTGCTGTTTTCTCGAGGCCACCGCCAGTGCCTTCTAGTGATTTGTCCTCTGTAATTAGGACTGGGCTATCGGTTCCCCCGAACCGAACGGTGCGTTTCTTCGGTCTCTATATGAGTTTGATTTTGAGAAATTAATGACCGACCAGTTAATAAAATAATGCCAACCGAGGCTCCGATGCACCGAGAAATCGGTTCGGTCGCTGAACGTGCTGACAGTACAGTACTCAGTGCCTGTAGTACTACATGCCTGCATGTTAAAAGCTAGACTCCACGCCAACATAAGAAAATGATAGATTGTGACTAGGGAGAGAGATACCTTTTGGCATGTCTTGGAGTACTTACCAATTCTCTCATAGGAAGTAATAACAAACAAGTGAAAAGGCTAATAACAGGCTGCAGTTCTGAATAGACATAAGCATACCAAATTTGACTCAAAATATAGCATCCAAACAATAATTTAGCAGACGAACCAACTCAAGTCTCAAGACACGACAATAACAGTAAAGTTCGACGATAACTTAGCCCCCAGGACTTAATTTGGAAATAGGAAATAGATAGTAGCAGGCAGCATATAAGAGCACTATCACTGCTCGGAATTTGCTAACATCTAAACTTGGAGGCTTCACTTTTGCTCCATCCTTCATCATCAAGATATCCAAAACTTCTACTCTGGCCTTCATCAACAAGTTATCCAGAACTACAACCAACAATACAACATGAGTGGTTCATACGAAAAGATACAGTCATAAATAAAATTATGCTTTTTCCATTTTGAAATCTCACCAATTCTTAAGTAGGCTTTGCGGTGGTGGTGGACTTGGCATTGCTTTGCAGCTTTGCTTTCTCCTTGTGCTCCGCAATTAGTTCTGAAAAAATGGTGGAATCAAGCATTGTATAACTGCAAATGAACACATACTAGATGATGCAAGGTTAATGTATTTGAGTTACCTTGTTCAAGCTTGTTGAGCTCTTTGATGTTCTCTGCTATGCTGGGAGGAGTGCCATGTCGAAGCCAATCTTGAGTGCATACAAGAACTTGTACCATAAAAGGAGTAAGAGAAGTTCTGAAGTCATCAAGAATGCGCTCACTAGTGGAGAATGCAGACTCTGATGAAACTGTTGAAATGGGGATTGCGAAAGCATCACGAGCCAAGCATGCCAGTATAGGAAACCTGGATGAATTGATCTTCCACCAAAGTAACATGTCAAAGTTTGGGCCATCATCTTCAGTTTCCTCAGTAAGGAACTTGTCCAGCTCAGACTTGCTACTACTGCTACCTCCATTATTCAACCTCATTTTTTGGCAATCAAAGACTTCATCATGCTTGCGTGCCCTCCACTTGCAGATTCAGCTTCCCGGATGATTTGAGTCGACGCACTTTCTGGAGCATACATCACCCTATACTCTTCGAACAAATCTCAGAGACAAGTATTGATTGCAGCCCACACCTTAGGCCCTTTGTCATCCCCATACATTTCCAAAATGCCAAGATGTGTGTATTCTGCAAGCTTGTATATGCGATTCAACAATTGATAAATTTCATATGTGCTGTTAGAGAAGAAGAAGAAAGCTCACCTAATAAAAAAACAAATTACAATACTTGAATTGTTTTACCTTGGATCAAGTGTTGTTGCAATGAAAATGAGCAATTTCATGTTATCATTTTCCTTCCCCTTCTTGTTGGGATCGGGCTCATGCCAATTACCCCAGTATTTGTCATACTTATCCTTCATCCTCTCTGCCATTGCAATTTTCAAACCATCCCCACTGTCCATCCATTTTTTCACTAATATGTTCACGTCACCAGTCTCATGGAAAAAACTGTGACTACTCACATGTAGTGAGGCAGAAACACGAGTTGTTAGATCAGCAAAATGTGCAAGAAATTCTGCCAACTTGTTGACATTCTCCCAATCCTGATCATCTGGAACTCCATGGACCTTGTCCTTAGCTTTGTCACTAAGTAGATCAATTGCATAGTATGGATCCTCATCAGCATACCTTGTAAAGACTTTCTCATAGCTAGCAGCAGCCTTCAACATATAATATGTTGAATTCCACCTAGTGCTCACATCAAGGATAAAGAAAACTTTAGTGTTAACCTTCTCTAGGTCAGCACATTCTTTGAACTTAGTCAACCTACTTGGGCTCTTCCTCACATATCTAACAGTTGCACGCACACGCTTGACTGAAGTATCAACTTCTGTTAGACCATCAGTAACTATTAAGTTGACAATGTGGGGAACACACCTCATGTGGACATATTTGCCTTTAGATATGCAAGTCTTAGCTTTATTCAATTCCTTTTTCATATAACCAATTCCACCATCATTGTTACTAGCATTATCAACAGTAATGGTCATGACCTTCTCTATCCCCCAATCGGTCAAGGCCTTTTGCAAGTATTTCCCAATATCATCTCCCTTATGACTCTTAACATTGTAAAGACTAATCACTTTCTTGTGAAGTTTCCAGTCTTTCCAAATGAAGTGGGCAGTAACAGTCATGTAGCTATCCTTTTGTTGAGAACTCCAACAATCGGTGGTGAGACACACTCTTTCACAATGTTCTTTAAAGAGAAGTTTCAGTTTAGCCTTCTCTTCAAAATATTTGCCAACAATGTCCCTAGTGCATGTTCTCCTAGATGGAACTAAGAAACATGGGCATGCTACAGCCATAAACTTCTTGAACCCAGCTTTTACACAAAATGCAAACGGGAGTTCATCCTCTATCATCATTTCAACAAAAGCAGCCCTAATAGCATCAGGATCATATTTCAAAGTATTAACACTATCACCCTGATTATATTGCAGCACAACTTGTTTATCATCACCAATATTTCTATGAGGATTACGCTTGCAAATATTAAAATGTTTGCGCAAAGCATATGTACCATTAACAGTAGTATGGGCGTTGATATCACTCTTATAGTAGTTAGATTTTACTTTCTGCAAAACACCATTGATCATGACCTTTTCAAAGTGGTTCCATATCTCTGATCTTGATGCCATCTGCTTTCGGGTGTCTTTCTTGTCATTGTCATCCCCCTTCACAACTTTTGCCTTTCCAGTCCCTTGTTTGTCATCCTCCTTCCTTGCTTCCGCTGCTTGCATAATCTCAACATCATGATCACTTCAAGCGGCCTTCTCGACGTCCATAGGTACTACACCAACTGTTGTTAGAGCTGAAGAAGGGACAACCGTGTCTGTCCCCATGATTTCTTGAACCTCGGACGACATCTATAGTCAAACCAAGTTTCACTGTCAACAAGTATTCCACATAAACAAATCAAATCAGATAGCTGGCAATGAAGAACAGTAGTACAATACTATAGTTCTGCAATTATTTTAGGCCACATATTCATCAACAGTTCAACACAAGAATGATTTCTCTAACTAGACTCACGTCAGATGCAATAATACAAGCACTATAGTCTATAATACAGAATGATTTTCCAACTTGACCGCATTTTAGATTTTTTAGATGGGGAAAAATGAACACATGATCGAAACAGAGGACTTACCTTGCAGCCTTGCAGAATCGTAGATCCGCAGTTCCGTAGGAGGGTGGCATGAGCAGCGTTGCCGACGAAGCTGCTATGGATCCGTCTCCAGCGAGCCGGCTAGGATTCGGAGCTCTTCGTCCCCGCCTCCGCGGTGAGCCGGTGATTGACTCCTAGTCCCAGCGGGCGTTGCAGAATACACTACAAAAAAAGACACATCCATGACATTTTGGGCCGAACGAATTTTTTTCCTGTCATACTTATGACACTTCTATGACGATAATTGTGACAAAACCCGGTATCATCATAGATGTGGTGGGCTCCTACTTCTATGACGAAAAATCATGACGGAAAATGGGCTTTTCGTCCTGGGCGGGCCGGAAACGTAGCTGCATGACATTCTTTGGGCTGTCCATGACGGAAAAAACTATGGTAGAAGCAAGGGCGAGGAAAATTTCGGGGAGTTCCCGGTTACTGTGGGTGGTCGGGGGCCGAGTGATGCGCGTTTCTCTCGTACACGTACGCGAGTGTGTGCGAGGCGTTGGGCTCTAACTGAACCCGAGCGAGGCCTTGGGCTCTAACTGAACCCGAGCGATTGCACTAGCTACGTTACTGAACCCGAGTGATTCCTTCTCTACTGCTGCTAACTGAAGCCGATCGATGCTGCCTCTGGATGAACAGTGAGCGTTGCTGGGGGGGGGGTTGGATGAATAGTTCTCGGTGGGGGTGGATGAACAGGACCCCGTGGTGTTGCCTCCGGATGAACATGACCCCGATCGATCGAGTCGGTTGGGGCTGGATGAATAGGACCCCGTGGAGGGCTGGATGAACAGGACGATCCCGTGGAGGGCTGGATGAACAGTAGACGGTGGAGGGCTGGATGAACAGTAGCCCGTGGAGGGGTGGTTGAATAGGAGCCCGTGGATAGAGTTGGTTGAATAGTAGCCGGTGGAGTAGCGCGCGGTGGAGGCTGGATGAATAGGAGCCCGTGGATGAACAATCACAAGTGGAGGCTGGAGGAGGTCGACGGTGGATGAACAGTAGCCCGTGGAGGCTGGAGGGGGTCAACGATGGAGATGAACAGTATCCCACGGAGTCCCGTTTTGCGGTACGCCACACCCCTCCCGATGAACAGGACCCCTGTTTCGACTGTAGCGCTCCAACACAAGTCAGTTTCCTCCGTTTTGCAGTACACCACACCCCTCCCGATCAAGAGGACCCCGTTTCGATTGTAGGAGGTCCAACACAAGTCTGTTTCCTCCGTTTTGCGGTAAGCCAGACCCCTCCCGATGAACAGGATCCCGTTTTGAATGTGGCCGGTCGAACAGAAGGCCGTTTCCTCCGTTCTGCGGTACACCAGGCCTCGTTTCCATCGACTATTTCGTCCAAGCCCTCCCGATGAATATGACGATGCATTCTGTTCTGACCCAGCTGGTTGGCTCCCGATGAACATGACGATGATGCTGTTTCTCCGTTCCGACCTAGCCATGTACACGAGCCCTGGCCGTACGTATGCGCGAGTAGGCGTTCGAGACCCCGCCCGTATGTACGTACATGGCCGTATTTTCTTTATTGCACACTGGCCGCTGTACGTACGTGTACATGCTACATGCGCGCCTCTACATCGACCAGTATGTACATACACATTCGCGACCAGAATGACAACGCTACGTACGCTTCGACCAGGTGGGTCCCGACTGTCAGGCACTTCCTTGCGTGCGAAGATGTAGCTGGTGGGTCCCAGCATTCAGGGGGGGCGAATCATTTTTTTTGCCCGGACGACCGTGCGAAGATGTAGCTGGTAGGTCCTAGCAGTCAGGGAGGAAACATTTTTTTCGCGAAATACGGTTGCCCGTCTAGTGGGTCCCTGCTGTCAGGTGGAGGAATCATTATTTTCCGCGTAATAAGGAGGCACTTCCTTACTGCGGCCGTGGACCCAACTGTCAGCCTCTCCACGTATAGTCCACGTCCGATGGAAGCCGTTCCTTGACCACGTTGACCACGCCGCGCCGAGAGCACCAGGGTAGTGGACGACGGCGAGGCCTAGGAAGGGGACGACGCGGAGCCGGGGAAGACGCGGCAGTGGATGCCCACGTGTAGAGGAGTATGAGGGTTCACTGGTTCGCTACGGTGTGAGGCTGCCATCGCCGCAGAATAACAGGGGGTGTGGGTGAGTAGAGGGATGGCCTGGCCAGCGGTGGGAGTAGTAGGGGGCGGTGAGTCCTCCGCGGCATCGCAACCGGCCACGGGAGGCGGGAGCACGAGGCACGACTGGCGCTGGTTTGGGCGGCTGGAACAAGAAGACCAGAGGTTGAAGAAGCACTACGGCCGTTGGATGGACATCGTACGATCACTGGAGCTAGAATCGTGCACATTGACTAAGTTGACAAAGCCCTCCGTCCCCGTCAACTTAGTAGGCCCACAAGTCAGCCTCCCACTATACTGGGTCCCAGCTAGTAGGGGGAGTATTCATTTTTTGTGCGTAATAAGGAGGCACTTCCTTGCATGCGAAGATATAGCTGGTGGGTCCGAGCTATCAGCGGCGGTAATGTTTTTTTCGTGAAATACAGAGGCCCTTGCGTTGGGTCCCAGATGTCAGGTGGAGGAATCATTATTTTGCACGTAATAAGGAGGCATTTCCTTGTGTGCGGCCGTCGACCCAGCTGTCAGCCTCTCCACGTACAGTCCACTTCAGATGCATGTCGGTCGTTGACCATGTTGACCAGGCCACGCCGAGAGCACCAGGGTGGTGGACGACAGCGAGGCCTAGGAAGGGAACGACACGGAGCCAGGGAAGACTCGACAGTTGTTTCCCACGTAGAGGGGAGTACGACTGTACGAGGGTTTACTGGTTCGTCTGCCGTCGCCAGAGAATAACAGCAGGTGTGGGTGAGTAGACGGATGGCTAGGCCAACGATGGGAGTACGGTGGGGCGGTGAGGCCTGCACGGTAGCACAGCCGGCCACGGAGAGGAGGGAGCAGGCAGTCCCGCCGGTGCTTGTTTGAGCAGCTGGAGCAGGAAGAGCAGAGATTGAAGAAGCACGACGGCCGTTGGATGGACATCCAACAGTCACTGCTTGTGCGTCAACCTTTTTTTAGGACAGCGGCAAATCTGTGGAAAATAGCATACAACCCATCTGTCGTTATTTCTAGTTATTTACAGCCCAGTTGCTAATTCTTGAGTTTTCTTTGGAGCCCATATTCTTTTTGTCAGCATTACAGCCCATATTGTGGCCACGGTTAAAAAATTATACGAAATTTTGCATATTTCAGTGCGGTCCGAACTGTTTTTAATCCCGAAATTTTGAGTCACATTCAAACTGATTTAAAAAATAAATGTATATCAATATAAAATCCAACAAATTGTCCATGCATAAAAATCAATGCAATTGAAAATCTCAAAATCAAAGAAAATTGAAACTAATTGCCGGTTTGATGTGTTTTAAAAGTGTACAACCCATTTCTCATTACTGATAGGCCATTTTCTCGGCCAGCCGAATGAAGCTCTCCTCGTCTTGAAAGATTTGTAGCCCAACACGCCTGACAAAGCGACTTACTTGGCAAATCACAAAAAAACTGGGCTAGCCATTTTCAGAAAGAAAAAAAAACTACTAGGCTGGTCTAGGGTAAACATAAAAGAGAAGGCTGTCTAGACAGGCCAGAGTGCCCCGCACAGCCTAGTTGACACCCTGCTTCCGTCTCAAAAACAAATTAGATAAATGCCACCCCAATTATGGCGATTCATAAAAATGCCACTACAATTTCCAAACCTTGAAAAATGCCACTGCAATTTTTGCAAACTTTTGAAAACGCCACTTCAATTTGCAAACTTTGAAAAACGCCACTCCAGACTTCGAAAAATGCCATTGGAAATGGCATGAAATGGCATTTTTTATAGTTTGGAAATTGCAGTGGCATTTATCAAATTAACCCAAAACAAAAATAACTGGGCGAGATGCTGGGTCCCTGGTGTCAGCCGCTCGTTGTGCAATTCTCTCGTTTATTGACTACGTTGACAATGGCATGGGACCCAGATGTCAGAAATCCATTAGGAGGAGCCATTTTTTCATTGGCTTGAAATAAGGAGGCACTTGCTTGCATACTGCCATGACCTTGGTGGGTCCTTGCTGTCTTCCTCTCCACGTACAATCATCTCCTGATTGTGTACGCGTCAACTCGGTAGACCCACAAGTCAGCCTCTAAACCCGTGGAGGACAAATACAACCCATTTAAAAAAAATAACAGCCCATTCCATACGTTCAAACGGAAAGTTCAACATTCAGAGCAAAGTAACAGATCTGATCCACATATAGAGTACTAAACTTCCACGTTGACAACCATCATAGCCAAGTTAACTATCTACTCCCACTAATACTCTAGTAGCGTACAAGTACTAACTTACTCTTAGCTAACTAGACGATGCCGGCCGCCATCTGCGGTACATGCTAAACACCGGCATCGGCGTCCTCCGCCTTGCCTCAGACTTGCCAGAGGTGCGAGGGCGCGTTGCTCGCGCGCGTTGGCCCTTTCCATTCCGGCGTGGTCCACCGAAGCTTCGTCTTCTAAGCGGGAAACCCACTTGACGAGCTGGTAGTAAAAATCAGCGTCGCGAACGCGTGTGTGCCCGACAGCCTCCAGGGCTATTTGCGGGGCGCCGACCTCCATGTAGTCGGCCCATTTGTGGGCGCTCTGCTCGCGACTCAGAGCATCGGTGCGCTGCTGCTCTATGTCCCGCTGGCGGCGCAAATCGGCGATACGTTGCTCCTCCGCGAAGCGGTCGCGCCCCAACAACTCCTGCTCCTCCGCCAGGCGATCGCGCTCCATCAAGTCCTCAATCTCTGCATTGCCATCTAAAGACCGATAGAATGCCTCCTCCCTCCGTCTGCCTTCTGGTGAAAAACCGAACACTAGTTCCGGCAGTAACCACCTCCGGCCTCGCCTATCGCGGACGGGTGGGGGCATGGCGTACGTGGCGAGCGACGTCGGGACGGTGGGGGCTTATGAGGATAGGGTGAGTTGGGTCACGGTGCCACCAGAGAAGGCCGAGAAACAATACTTATAGGCGGAAGGTAGCGCGACGGTCATCAGAATTCAATGCATAAGCAGTCATGGCTTAGCGCGCCAGCTTGCCGTGGAAAACTAGAGAAACTGAAATTATGACTGTGCCGTCCCGCCCCGTCCGTGCTGGGTCGCACGCCGGCATGACAGTCAAACGAGTGCACTCGAATCATCTTCCTCCTTCTCAATAATGATTCTACGGATTTAAAAGGCGCACAAAAATTAAAGCGCATCTTTTTTGGCATCAGTTAGCTGCCTTAATTACGGCCGGCTGCATGCAGGCACTCAGAATCGCTCACATCCAGTAGCGGAGTAGCATGCAACAACCCGCAGCCGAGGGCACGCATGCAGCCACTTGAATCGCTGGAATTAATTAGGCTTAAACTTCTGCATGCAGTTAATTATTGCCGTGCCTTGGTCTTGCTGCTTTGGCTCACGGGACTAATAAACCAGGACGGAGGGAGTACCTTGGTTGGTGAGATTTTTGAATTAAGCCCTGCATACTGGAAAGGAGGTACTAGTACGTGCGTGATCCGCTATTTATTCGTGTAGGATCGAGTAGGTCTTTTCTTGAATTGAGCCCTGCAAACCGGAAAGGAGGTAGTACGTGCATGATCCACTATTTATCCGTGTGGGATCGAGTAGGTCGGATAGTGTACGTGTAGGATCGAGTAGGTCGGATGGTGTACGTGTACGATCGCATTGGTTGATGAACTTTAGCTGGGAGATAAGGCATTTGTGAACGTTTTTGCTGGCAGTTTCTTCATATTCGCATGGCATTTTCTTCAGAGCAGCTTGTCAGTTTCTTCAAAGGTAGGCATTTTTATTCAAAAAACTGATACTTCGGATCTTGCATCGCAACTAAAATTGCCAGGAGCACATTAGTAGGCTAGCTAGTGATCGATCAGTAACTTGTAAACATTGAGCGAACATAAATAAGGAACTGTTAATGCATCTCAATGATTCACAGATCATATACAAATATGTAGCTCCAAAAGCAAAGATCATCCACTTCAGATCTTGCATCGCAACTAAAACCAACTAGTACGATTCCCATACATAAGATCAACATGTTAATGCATCTCAATGATTCACAGATCATATACAAATATGTAGCTCCAAAAGCAAAGATCTAGAAAAAAATCTATTCTTCTTACTAACATGGATGCTTCTCTTGGCCAACATTCAGTACAGACTGAAAGACAAATTTGTTTGTGAAGTCTACAATTCCTCTTGCAAACGTAAGTGGTTTCACCAACAGCTGGAACCATGAGAATGAACCACACATGATGGAGGAACATCCACTGCAATATGATTTGGTCTTCTCTCGATCACACGACGAGACTATTTTCGGAATACAAACTTTAACTTAGGCAAAATGATGCCCATTGTATAATCAGACCAAAGCAATGAAGCACCTAGTGTTGGCCAGTAAATAGCACAGTCTTACTTTTCTGCAGTCCATGAAGTGACTATCCAATCTTTCTGTGTCTATTTTCAAATGGAACTGCATGCAGTGACTATACTATTCTCTTGTGCAGTTCAACCAAAATTGTGGTCACTTTGTGTGTTTGCCAAATAGCAACGGGCAGACATCTCTATCTGCACAAATATCAAGCAGCTAGTAAACATATACCCCACCTTGTATTTTCGGTTTAAACATGTCTCTTCCGCTTAGCATCTGTCATGTTTTGCACTGGACAATTTGATCCAGTCATGTTTTGCCCTGGACAATTTCATGCTGAATTGATTTGCTGGTTCAGAGCAGAAATATAGCGCCTATTCTTCATCAGACCAAGGATATCCATGTTCGTAGTGATGGAAGAGGTGAAATCGATACAACTGAAATTGAGCATCCAATTATTGAATCCTGTACTGCACCTCCAATGTAGGTCCACCTTGCCAATAAATTCACATACAAACCACTAGTATTACTATCTAATGACAGTACAAAAAGAGTAGCAAGATAGTAGCAAACCATGTACCTTCGTAATGAACAGCTCATAGTGCCACCAATTGGATATAAAGGTTTGGAAGAAAACATGCTCCTAATGTTGAACCAGTTGGACTTTTTGTGCAGTTCCACTAAAATCGAGCATCTCTGTTTGCGTAGATATTTGAAGTGCGATTACTATAAAAGTGGCACTAGTTGAAGCATAGAATCAAAAATATAAGCATTCCAATTTCTTAATGGGAAAAGGTAGCAAGACTGTTTCTAACCACCTGTTTGAAGGAATAAATAAGGCAACATCGGCTAATGTCAGAAAGGCATATATAGTTCTTTCTGAAAGAATGACCGATTCCTGACCTTTCATCTTCTTTTAATCATATTTTGTGCAGTTCAACTAAAATAAAATGCCATCACCGCCTTGACAATTCAGTGACACTGTACAAAAGGAAATGACTTAACATTACATCATGATGTCAGGTATGTAGTCGTCAGGCATTAGAGACAAACATACAGACCTCCTCCGATAACATAATGAACATTAATTTTAACAAAGGTGTGACTAGCTTTACCGGGATAATTTGAGTGAACTCTACACCCTCTGTTCCTTAATATAAGACGTTTTCGTGGTTCAATTTAAAGTACCCAAACGTCTAGTATTTAGAAAAATAGGTAGTAGTTTTCTTGAGCACATATCTGGGAAAGCTTGCCACACTTTATTTATGTCTATACGCTAATGCAACACCATTCGAATACTACAAATATACACTAATCCAGTGGCTAGTGCAACAGTGGAGTAGTTATTTTATTACATGGTACAGTACAATGGTTTTACTAAACAGATTTCAATAAACTCTAGCACTGGAAGATTTCTATAAGAATTAACAATACAAAATGTAAATGTAACAAGTTTCAGCATTGGTATACTAGTTGTGCATGAGCATTAAACCAAATACAAAAGTCTGAAGGTAACTAGCATTATTAACTAATGACAGTATACAAAAATTGCAAACCATGTACCTCCAAGGTAAATATCATTTCGAACTCAGGGGGACCTTAAAAATTGCTATCCCAATCTTGATAATCGATCAAACATAAAAACTTGATCGAACGAATCAAGAGAACAGCCGGAGGAGGAGGTGCCCACTCTTGACCTTTCCTCTTGTCTTCATAATTTTTTGTGCAGTTTAACCAAAATAAAATGACATCAGCGCCTTGGCATTTTGGTGACAATGTACAAAAAAATTAACTTATCTCATGAAAGCGAGGTATGTAATATGTAAGCATTAACAGTGCAAAAATCTGAAGGTAGTAACAAGTTTCATCGTTGGTATACTGGCTGCGCAACAGCATTAGAATGCCTTAGCTGAAAAATCTTTAATACATCCACAATCAACAGCTAACCCTGAAATAATCCAGTGACATTAAATGGCATTGCTTAAATTTATCGGTGGCATTAGACTGAGTGCGGCATTAGTTAAATGCGGCATCACTTTAGCAGTAGCATTGCTTGACTTGACTGCTGGCGTTATACTAACAGCAAAAAAGTGACAATAAGAGCATGGGAGGCCCATTCGGACAGTGGGTGCACCAGTACGATGTACCTCCACGGATGCATAGAGTGGTGAGGGAGGTATGGTTGCCCAGAGCAACAAATATCCAGGCAGCATATGTGGATTACGTCCCATTTTTGTTCTCTTTAGCCACCTTTTTCCTATGTGAGGACAACAAACCGATCGAACTAGTCATTCTCTATTGCGTTGTCATGCCTTTCTACCCTTCTTCAACCAAGAGACGCGAGACTCGTTCCTTAGCTACTGATTTTCCCCTTTTCAACCTAGATGCGGGTTCGATGCCTACTCTCTTGGACAGTACAGTCTCCCTTCCTTTCCTTATTCAACCCAGACATGGATTAGTCTGCATGAAGTAGGGTTTCCTTTAATAGTGGAAATTAAGGTTTTTGTCTGCGTGACCAACAGAGCAGAGGATAGCAAATTGGGAAGATGGTGGAGTGGAGAAAGATCCACATGCAGCGACGTGGCAGATGGGGCAATAGAACAAGGGTATGGTTCGAAGAGAGGTAGCATACCTGAGGGTCGGCGGGAAGTGGCTTCGCTCGTGGTCATCATCCTCCGCACACATTATGACAGCGAGCTTGGGGACGGAGGCCATCCCACGCGGGCGCTAGGTCTGAGAGGATGGCCTTGTCGTCAGTGGGTGACCTCGCTCGCCGACGACGAGTGCGTCAATGCTGCACATCCTTTTCTTCACCGACGGATCTGTAACCACCGGTGAGGGAGAGAGAGGCCGTCTTTTTTAGATCTGGAGAGAGGGTGATAGTGTGAGAAGCAAGTGGGCAGCCCTTAGCAAGAAAGCTCTGAAGCTCCAGCCTATATATCTTTTTTATACTACTAGTACTAGAGCTGGAGTAGTGGTAGAGTAGTTTATATTTTCTCTGCAAATAGTACTAGTTAGTCGTGCTTCAAAACTGAACGGCACGCCATTCAAAAAATAAAGTTGAGAAATAATGCGGCACTTCGGGCCAACGCGACCAGATCGCATTTTGCACGAGAAATTACACACCATGTTTCGTTGACATGTGGTCCCGTTCCAACATGTCAGTGAGATGATGGCGAGTCCTTTTGTACAATTTCCGAAAGGCCGTGTAGGCCGGGGCACCTCTTCGTGTACCATGGCAAACTGGCAACCGTCCACCGACTTTTCGCCTTTCCCTCTCGATTTGGAACTGTTGTCGCACGCTCTTCCTCCCTCCTCCATTTTCCTTCACCCTTCCTTCTGCCATTGTTCGATCGTCTTCTCCATGGAGGGAACAAGCCGGAAACGACCCCGTTATTCTTGCGCTGATCTGAAAGATGATGTGGTGGGGGAACTCATTGATCGGTGCGATGTCATCACCTCGGCTAGCATGGCAGGTTCGTTCAAGTCCATTATCGACTCAACTAATAACATCATCACAAGGAACCAAAGGGTCCAGGAGCGATTTGATCTCCTTATCTTCTTCGCTATCAGCCTGTTCGCATGGGCGCGGACGACGGAGGCCTCACCTTGTGCAAGTTGATGCCTATTGATAATGATACGTGTGATGTCAAGATGCCATCGCTTAAGGGTAAGGCCTGGGCTGGCGCAAATGGAGATTGGGTTGTTTATATTGGGTACAATTGCGAGTGGGAACTTGTGAATGTGTACACTCATAAGCGGATTCCACTTCCAAAAATCTCAGAGTGCCCTGAGGTTGAGCACACAGATGATCTACGTACGTTCAAATACGATCATGGTGGCTGTCGTCTATGGAAGATAGCAATTTGTCGAGTTCCCAAACGATCTTGGAATTACAAGAACTATGAAGTTGTTGCTATCCTCGACAAGCTTGTTGCTGTCGTTACTGATTCCACGGTTCATCCATGGATATTGCTCAAAAATCAATTTCTGTACACGTATGATGAGTACTATGATGCAATTGAATACGAGAATCTTGTGTTTGCTTCCACCACTCGTGGCACTGTTTTTGCATGGGATCCTCGTAGTTTTGGTACGTTTGTGTTCCACCCTAATTATAATTGTTTCATGCACATGCATGCGGGTTAGCAAGTTTCCCTTTACTAATTAACCTTCTTCCTGTGTTTCCAAGGTCCTGTGAACATTCCACCACCTATACTTGAAATTTTTTATAACCAAGGGGGAGATGACGATGGTGATGATCACGATCATGAGGACGAGCAGGACTTATATACTTAGTGGCGGCTGACAACTAATTCCGATGGATCACCTCTTCTTGTCTGTATACAGTGCAATGAAATTGTTACTACTGAGGGAGCATGTAACATCCCAAATTTTCAATTTGGAATGTTATACATTATATCATCATTGCATATCATATTTTACTTGCTTTTGGTTTGATCCTAGAAATTCTACGCAACTCAAGGACCCACGGAGAGAGTTGGGGATTTCGTTATTTTCATATTTGTGTTTTCTCAAATTTTGAGAATAGGATCAGTTGATTTTAATTATTTTATCATCAATAATTTCTATTACAAAAGTATGAGAGAGGGAATAAAATGACTTTCCCGAAATAAAGAAATATTGAGGATTTAATAATAAAATCAAACGAGATTTTATTTCGGAGTTTTTCGATATTTTATTTGAATTTAGGAAAAATATGCGTTTCTCAAAATTGCATTTAGACCCCAAATGAATGTTCACTTTGTCCGGCTTGATTTTGGAAGTCGGGGAAAATTTATTTCGGGACTTTTGGAGTCCGTTTAGTATTTATTTTTATTTTTCTTCTGCACGTAATTATAAAAAAACGAACCGACCTACGGGCCATGTCCGACCGGGACTCCAGCCCGCTTAGGCTTTATAAGCCGGGGCGCCCGAGGCCGAAGCCAGCCCAGCCCGCTGCCGCCCCCAAACCCTAGCCGCGCCCCGCCGCCGCCGCCGCCAGCGCCGCCGCCGCCAGCACCGCCACCCGCCGCCGCCGACTCGCCGGAGCCGCCACCCGCCGCCGTCGCCGACCGCCGCCCGAGGTTGCCTTGAATCCCGTGTCACCGGGTTTTTTTAACAACCGTTCGGTTTTCCGTCAGTTTTCGCCGGTTTTTTTAGTTTTCGTTTTTTTATTTTAGATCTGTTTTTTTCGGTTTAGGTTAAATAGCGAGCGTTCGTTCGTTTTAACAAACGTATTAGTAGATTAGATCTGGATAACGAACGTTCGTTCATTAATCCGTTCGTCGTTTTTCTTTTTCTCGGATTTTCCGCGGTTATTTTCTGATCGCGATTTCTGATCCGATTTTCGTTTTAGTATAACTTTTCGCCCGTTTATCGGAATCAGGCAATTCAAGCGCATGGAGTTTCGTCTCGAAACCCTCTTTCCATTTAACCAACTTAAACAAGTTTTTGCTTCTGTAAAATTTGACTTAGATCCATATTAGTAGAACGAAGTTGTTTTCTTTCGCCGTTTGACTTTCGTTGCTTTGTTCGATTTGATTCTTTTTGCAAACCGGAGTTCTTAAGTTGAACTTTCTGGTTAGATCTCTTATTTGAGTTTTATCTGTGCATTAGATGAGTACTTATTGTATGCTTGTTTGTTTGTCTGCGATAGAATACCCAGAGTGCGCCGCCTATTACTTCGAATCTCTAGGTTTCGCGGATCATTAGCAAGGCAAGTAACACTTTGATCATACCTTTTTCTACTACCCAGTTTTTATTGCATTAGATCAATCCTCAAACATTGCATGATTAGGATCTAATTAAATTGTGGGATGGGAAGTAGTTGAGGTAGTACCTATTACCTGTTTTATTATCAACCTTTGGGAGTTACTTCTACGTTTGCTCATTATGCCATGCTATGCTAGTAGACGTGGATTGGGTGAGTGATATCCATGACAGATGTGAGATTGTTAGTTAATGGTTTATCTAAGGTGGCAACTTAAACACACATCTAGGTGGATTGAGGTACCTGGGTATTCTAGGATTGCCTGTTGTTTTTCTTTATGGACCGCCACCCAGGCTCAAAGGGATCATGAGATTATTCAAACTAGAAACTTCCGTGTGCAGCCACAAGCCATTATGGGCTCTGGCATAGTTGATTATGTCGTTCGAACTCTTACAGGGTAGACTAGCAGATGTAGGGGAAAGTAGGTGTACCGGTCTATCCATCGTAAGGTGCTAGCGCTTCTGAAAGACTATGTCTCGGTCATCCATTTCTCAAACACCATGTAGTGCGAGAAATCCAACAGAGGCGATCGAGTCTTGTGGGGAAAAGTGCGCAAACCTCTGCAGAGTGTACAAACTAATCATGGTTAGCCGTGTCCCCGGTTATGGACATTTTGAGTATCTAGTACTTGGATATCATGTGAATCTCATCATGTTACTTTAAATTAATGTTGTTGGGTTTTAATGTTGATTACTTTAATGGGATTGAGGATGCTGTCAACCATTCTCAATGTTTAACAACCACCATGATAGTTAAATAAATTTATTCCTTTGCTGTAGGAAAAAATTGGCTTTACGCAAAACTGTAACCATAGATCTTTGCACCAGCCATATATGCATGTAGTATAGGCTTATCTTTCATTACTCTCTAGGTGTTACATTGCCAGCATATTCCATGTGCTGACCCGTTTTCGGGATGCAACATTTCATGTTGCAGACTTTTCAGACAACGAGTAAGGTGCCTTTAGGTCGTGGTTCTAAACTCAGTGATGCCGTTGGAGTTGATGGACTCGCTTATCTTCCAAGCCTTCCGCTGTTATCATTATTAGATGGCCTTAAGCCATATTTATTGTAATAAGTTCTCTTTGAGACTTTCGATGTAATAAGTGTGTGATTGCTACTTTGTTATAAATCCTTCAAAGTACTGTGTGGTGTCAGCATTACTGATCCAGGGATGACACCTGAGCACAGAGGTCAGATTGTTTGAGGTCTGGTCGCTACAGAGATGGTATCAGAGTACACGCTGACTGTAGGACACGACTACTAAGCTAAAGCCCTAGATCACTACTCTCATCTCATTTCTGACTCCTCATCTTTTCTACTCTTTTAGGATGACGGAAGCGAGGATCATGTTCACCCAGCCGGATGAAGATACACCTTTTGGACGACATCTAAAGGAAGTCACTAAGTACCTGAACATCGGAATACCAAGCTTCACCGGGACCTACAACGCCACTTTAACCGAAGAGGAGCGTTGGAAGATTCAAGCTCAAGTTCCAGGAAGGACGTTCGCGCCAGTCACGGAGCCCATAGAGTGTGTTTTTAATGCACCAACCTAGAGTCTGGGAAAGAGCATGGCAGCTCACATCACCCTGGGATGCATTGGAGAAGTTTACCAAGAAGACCTCAAGGATACTATTTACCAGATTTGCGGACACCGAGATGAACAATGGGAGATAGTTAGCACCAGGTAGGATAGATCCATTGCAGCTTTCATCCAGGAGTTAAACCAGCACATTCGACGCTAGGAGAATCAGATGTGCGCAGACATGATGGAGTTGAGGAAAGCAAAAACCAAGATTATTGAGCTAGAAGGAGAACTGAAGGCCACTCGTAAGGACTACATGGATGAGATAGTAGCTCCAGTGAGACAAAACGGCGATCTTAAGGAGAAGATTGAAGAATTCATGGGGAACTCAGCACCCAGAGGAGAAGATGAAGATTGCACCTGTCCAGATAACTACATCATCATCGACGACACCGACTCTGATCCTAGTGATGATGATTTCAAAGACGAAGCTGGAGCAGATATCATGGAGTCTTCATCGAAGCAGTTTTTCTAGCAGACTACCATAAAAGTAGTAGTGTTCCACCATGTACATAATATAGTCCACGCACTTTTTGCGATAGTTCTAGACCGATTGCATGCCCTTGTTTGATTGAATGAAATGATTTTGTGTGCATTTTGCCTCATGCGCATTTGGGTAGTGTTTTCTCTTTAGACCTCATTCTACTCTTAATTCTCATCTTTTCTAAACCCTCAGATGCCTCCGAGACGTGACAATGGATTTGCTTTCCCACCGGAGCTCACTCAGTTGATGCAGCAGCAGAATGCCTTGATGCAGTTGTTAGTCCAGAACCAGAACAACAACAATAACAACAACCACAACCCACCGCCGCCACCACCAGTTGATCACTTAACCCGTTTTCTTAGGCTGAATCCGCCGGTGTTTTCCAGTAGCACCGAGCCGATAGTAGCAGATGATTGGCTCCGCAAGACAGGGAGGGAGTTGACCACTGCCGGATGTACAGATGGGGAAAAGGTGAAATTTTCCGCACATAAGCTTGAAGGACCCGCAACAGCATGGTGGGAGAATTTCACAGGCACTTACCCTGTAGACACTGTCACATGGGATCAGTTTCAGCAAGCTTTCCGTACTGCCTATGTTTCAGCAGGAGCTATGGCCATGAAGAAGCGTGAGTTCCGCAACTCGCACCAAGGAGGACGGATAGTTGGCCAGTATGTGGATGACTTTAGTAAGCTAGCACGTTATGCCCCAGATGACGTTGCTACGGATGCAGCTAAGCAGGGTAAGTTTTTGGAAGGACTGAATGACGAGTTGAGTATGCAGTTGATGGTAGCAAGCTTCAACAACTACCAGGAGTTGGTAGATCGTGCTCTTATGATTGAGGGGAAGCAGCAGCAGATTGAAAACCGCAAGAGGAAGTATGGACAGGGGAAGTATAATTCAGGAGCTCAGCAGAAGCCCCATCTTACCCCTAAACCGGGAGTTCATTTTCAGCATACACATGGAGGAGGTAGTTCGCACAATCATAATGGCTCCAAGAATGGTAATGGGAATGGAGGAAGCAACGGCTAGAACCGTAACACCCCATCAACCCCAGCCAAGAGAGACCTGAGCCAAGTCACCTGTTTCAAGTGTTCAAAGTCCGGACATTATGCCAATGAATGTCCTGAAGGCCAGAATGGGAATGGAAGCTCTGGAAAGAAGCCGAACCCTTTCAACAGGGGACAGGTGAACCACATTAATGTGGAGGAGGTTGAAGCCCAGCCTGATGCAGTAATAGGTAAGTTTTTGGTTAAGTCATTTACTGCACTCATTCTTTTTGATACCGGTGCATCGCATTCATACATATCAAGGGGATTTGTGGATAAGTATAACCTGCCAACCCAAGCCCTTAGGTCACCCATGTTAGTAACCTCGCCTGGAGCAGAGTATATGACTAGTCGATGGTGTGATCGGTTACCATTAAGGATTGGTAACTATGTGTTTCCCTTAGACCTAATAGTATTGGAATTCCAAGGACTGGATATGATATTAGGAATGGATTGGTTGTCAAAGTATGAAGGGAACATTGAATTCGCAAGTAAGACAATTTTGCTCACAACGCCAGAAGGAAGAAGGATCAAGTATGTATCCCGGCATGCGCCAAACAGGACACAAGTAAATTCCTTATCAGGAGTTGTGCAGGAGGAAGTACCAGTGGTAAAGGATTTCCCTGACGTATTTCCGGAGGAGTTGCCAGGCATGCCACCGGATAGAGATATTGTGTTTTTGATGGAGCTTTTGCCAGGCACCGGGCCAATATCGAAGAGACCATACAGGATGCCCGCAAAAGATTTGGTGGAGATTAAGAAGCAGATTAAGGAGTTACTGGATGAGGGTTACATTCGCCCAAGTTCTTCGCCTTGGGGATCACCAGTACTTCTAGTGGAGAAGAAGGATGGATCGTTAAGGATGGTCGTTGATTACCGCGGATTGAACAAGCTAACGACCAAGAACAAGTACCCGCTACCGATGATTAATGATCTGTTTGATCGTTTGCAAGGAGCCAAAGTGTTTTCCAAGATCGATTTGCGAACAGGGTACCATCAATTGAAGATTCGGGAGCAAGACATACCTAACACAGCTTTCACCACAAGATATGGACTGTATGAGTATACGTAATGTCATTTGGTCTGACTAACGCACCTGCCTATTTTATGAACATGATGAACAAAGTGTTTATGGAGTTTCTGGATAAGTTTCTCGTGGTGTTCATTGATGATATTCTGGTTTATTCGAAGAATGAAGAAGAGCATAAGGAACATTTGCGATTAGTACTTGAGAAGCTCAGAGAACATCAGTTGTATGCCAAGTTCAGCAAATGCGAGTTTTGGTTGAAGGAAGTAGGATTCCTCGGACACGTTATATCCGGAGAAGGAATAGCAGTTGACCCCACAAAGGTTATCACTGTGACCAATTGGGAGGCACCAACAACAGTTGGGGAGATCCAGAGTTTTCTTGGACTCGCAGGATACTACCGGAGATTTATTGAGAGAGTTGTTGAAGAAGGATACCAAGTTCATATGGACTGAGGAGTGTGAGGCTAGTTTCCAGGAGTTGAAGAAACGTTTGGTTACCTCACCAGTGTTGATTCTGCCAGATCAGACCAAGGATTATGAGGTGTATTGCGACGCTTCACGTCGAGGACTTGGAGCAGTGCTTATGCAAGAAGGAAGAGTTGTTTCGTATGCTTCATGACAACTAAAGCCTCACGAATTGAATTATGCCACGCATGATTTGGAGTTAGCAGCTGTAGTGCATGCATTGAAAACTTGGAGACATTTCCTCATTGGAAACCATTGGGAGATGTACACGGATCACAAGAGTTTGAAGTACATTTTCACGCAGAAGGAGTTAAACCTCAGACAAAGGAGATGGTTGGAGCTCATCAAGGATTATGATATGAGATTGCATTACCATCCCGGAAAGGCTAATGTAGTAGCTGACGCATTGAGTCGTAAGAGCCATGTCAATACACTAATGACAGGAGAAATACCAAAGGAGTTAGCCGAGGATCTTCATGAGCTATGTTTGGAAATAGTTCCAAGAGGCTATGTAGCAGCATTGGAGATTCAATCAACCTTGATGGATAGAATCAGGGAAGCTCAGAAGACTGACAAGGAGATTGCTTCTATAAAGGAGAAAATGAGCGAAGGAAAAGCTAAAGGATTTCATGAGGATGAGCACGACACCCTGTGGTTTGAAGATCGTGTTTATGTGCCCAATGACCCGGAGATCAGGAATTTAATTCTGCAAGAGGCACATGATTCACCCTATTCGATTCACCCCGGAAATACCAAGATGTATTTGGATTTGAAGGATACTTTCTGGTGGACCGGAATGAAGAAAGATATTGCAGAGTATGTAGCAGTTTGTGATGTATGTCAGAGAGTAAAGGTAGAGCATCAAAAGCCAGCAGGATTGTTGCAGCCATTGCCGATACCCGAATGGAAGTGGGATAAGTTAGGCATGGATTTTATCACTGGATTACCAAGGACTCGTTCCGGCTATGACTCGATTTGGGTTGTAGTTGATCGGTTGAAGAAGGTAGCTCATTTCATCCCAGTAAAGACCACTTACACCAATGCTAAGTTGGCAAAGATATACATGACCAGGATCGTATGTCTGCATGGAGTTCCGAGGAGTATCGTATCAGACAGAGGAACCCAGTTTACCTCAAAGTTCTGGAAGCAGTTGCATGAAACTTTGGGTACCAGGCTAGAGTTCAGTACCACTTTTCATCCCCAGACAGATGGATAGACTGAGAGAGTCAATCAGATTTTGGAGGATATGCTGAGAGCTTGTGCGCTAGATTACGGATCTAGTTGGGACGACAACTTGCCATATGCAGAGTTCTCTTACAACAACAGTTACCAGACCAGTTTGAAGATGGCCCCTTTAGAAGCTTTGTACGGAAGGAGGTGCAGGACACCGTTATCGTGGGACGAAGTTGGAGACCGCCAGTTGTTTGGACCTGATTTGATTAAGGAGTCTGAACAGAAGGTGAAGTTGATTCGCGATAGGCTCAAGGTAGCCCAGTCCAGGCAAAAGAGCTACGCGAATTCTAAATGCAAGGAGACAGTTTACAAAGTCAGAGACAGAGTCTATCTTCGAGTATCTCCACTATGAGGAATTAAGCGTTTTGGAGTTAAGGGAAAGTTAGCGCCACGATTTGTAGGACCATACCGAGTTTTGGAGCGTATGGGAGAAGTGGCCTACAAGTTGGAATTGCCCGAAGGATTGTCAGGAGTTCATGATGTGTTCCACGTTTCTCAGTTGAAGAAGTGCCACGCGGAGATGGCTGACATACCTTTGAGAGACACAGTGCTGTTGGAAGCAATTCAGTTGGATAACAATTTGACCTACGAGGAGAAACCAGTCAAGATTCTCGAGTTTGCCAGCCGAGTCACTCGCAGCAAGGTTATCAAGTTTTGCAAAGTTCAGTGGAGCCACCACACGGAGGACGAAGCCACTTGGGAACGAGAGGAAGATTTGCTCAAGGACCACCCTCACCTATTTTCTAGCCAACCCGAATCTCGAGGGCGGGATTCATCTTAAGGGGGGTAGGTTTGTAACATCCCAAATTTTCAATTTGGAATGTTATACATTAGATCATCATTGCGTATCATATTTTACTTGCTTTTGGTTTTGATCCTAGAAATTCTACGCAACTCAAGGACCTACGAAGAGAGTTGGGGATTTCGTTATTTTCATATTTGTGTTTTCTCAAATTTTGAGAATAGGATCAGTTGATTTTAATTATTTTATCATCAATAATTTCTATTACAAAAGTATGAGAGAGGGAATAAAATGACTTTCCCAAAATAAAGAAATATTGAGGATTTAATAATAAAATCAAACGAGATTTTATTTCAGAGTCTTTCAATATTTTATTTGAATTTAGGAAAAATATGCGTTTTCCAAAATTTAATTTAGGCCACAAATAAATGTTCACTTTGTCCGGCTCGATTTTAGAAGTCGGGGAAAATTTATTTCGGGATTTTTCGAGTCCGTTTAGTATTTCTTTCTATTTTTCTTCTGCCCGTAATTATAAAAAAAATCTAATCGACCTACGGGCCGTGTCCGACCGGGACTCCGGCCCGCGTAGGCTTTATAAGCCGGGGCGCCCGAGGCCGAAGCCATCCCAGCCTGCCGCCGCCGCCCCCAAACCCTAGCCGCGCCTCGCCGCCGCCGCCAGCGCCGCCGCCCGCCGCCGCTGACTCGCCGGAGCCGCCGACCGCCGCCCGAGGTTGCCTCGAATCGCGTGCCGCCGGTTTTGTTTTAAAAATCCGTTCGGTTTTCCGTTGGTTTTGTCGGTTTTTTTAGTTTTCATTTTTTTTATTTTAGATCTGCTTTTCGGTTTAGGTTAAATAGCGAGTGTTTGCTCGTTCGTTCGTTTTAACGGACGTATTCGTAGATTAGATCTGAATAACGAACGT
Organism: Aegilops umbellulata; assembly: GCA_032464435.1. Classification (NCBI taxonomy): domain Eukaryota; kingdom Viridiplantae; phylum Streptophyta; class Magnoliopsida; order Poales; family Poaceae; genus Aegilops; species Aegilops umbellulata. Next base: position 386,759,673 of record CP136057.1, on the reverse strand, counting down.
TCGTTCGTTAATCCATTCGTCGTTTTTCTTTTTCTTGGATTTTCCGCGGTTATTTTCTGATCGCGATTTCTGATCCGATTTTCGTTTTAGTATAACTTTTCGCTCGTTTATCGGAATCAGGCGATTCAAGCGCCTGGAGTTTCGTCTCGAAACCCTCTTTCTGTTTAACAAACTTAAACAAGTTTTTGCTTCTGTAAAATTTGACTTAGATCCAGATTAGTAGAATGAAGTTGTTTTCTTTCGCCGTTTGACTTTCGTTCCTTCGTTCGATTTGATTCTTTTTGCAAACCGGAGTTCTTAACTTAAACTTTCTGGTTAGATCTCTTATTTGAGTTTTACCTGTGCATTAGATGAGTACTTATTGTATGCTTGTTTGTTTGTCTGTGATAGAATACCCGTAATGCGCCGCCTGTTACTTCGAATCTCTAGGTTTGGCGGATCATCAACAAGGCAAGTAACACTTTGATCATACCTTTTTCTACTACCCAGTTTTATTGCATTAGATCAATCCTCAAACATTGCATGATTAGGATCTAATTAAATTGTGGGATGGGAAGTAGTTGAGGTGGTACCTATTACCTGTTTTATTATCAACCTTTGAGAGTTACTTCTACGTTTGCTCATTATGCCATGCTATGCTAGTAGACGTGGATTGGGTGAGTGATATCCATGACAGATGTGAGATTGTTAATTAATGGTTTATCTAAGGTGGCAACTTAAACACACATCTGGGTGGATTGAGGTACCTGGGTATTCCAGGATTGCCTGTTGTTTTTCTTTGTGGACCGCCACCCAGGCTCAAAGGGATCATGAGATTATTCAAGCTAGAAACTTCCGTGTGCAGCCACAAGCCATTGTGGGCTCTGGCTTAGTTGATTATGTCGTGCGAACTCTTACAGGGTAGACTAGCAGATGTAGGGGAAAGTAGGTGTACCGGTCTATCCATCGTAAGGTGCTAGCGCTTCTGAAAGACTATGTCTCGGTCATCCGTTTCTCAAACAACATGTAGTGCGAGAAATCCAACGGAGGCGATCGAGTCTTGTGGGGAATAGTGCGCAAACCTCTCTAGAGTGTACAAACTAATCATGGTTAGCCGTGTCCCCGGTTATGGACGTTTTGAGTATCTAGTACTTGGATATCATGTGAATCTCATCATGTTACTTTAAATTAATGTTGTTGGGTTTTAATGTTGATTACTTTAATGCGATTGAGGATGCTGTCAACCATTCTCAATGTTTAACAACCACCATGATAGTTAAATAAATTTATTCCTTTGCTGTAGGAAAAAATTGGCTTTACGCAAAACTGTAACCATAGAGCTTTCCACCAGCCATATATGCATGTAGTTTAGGCTTATCTTTCATTACTCTCTATGTGTTACATTGCCAGCATATTCCATGTGCTAACCCGTTTTCGGGCTGCAATGTTTCATGTTGCAGACTTTTCAGACGACTAGTAAGGTGCCTTTAGGTCGTGGTTCTAAACTCAGTGATGCCGTTGGAGTTGATGGACTCGCTTATCTTCCAAGCCTTCCGTTGTTATCGTTATTAGATGGCCTTAAGCCATATTTATTGTAATAAGTTCTCTTTGAGACTTTCGATGTAATAAGTGTGTGATTGCTACTATGTTATAAATCCTTCAAAGTATTGTGTGGTGTCAGCATTACTGATCCAGGGATGACACCTGAGCACAGAGGTAAGACTGTTTGAGGTCTGGTCGCTACAGAGCACATGCTGTCTCCCATGGTCGCCCTCTCTGGACCTATTCCACCACCCATTGCAGGGTATTCGGGATGGATACTAGTTTGCTAGCGCCAACAACTTCTCCCTGGTACAGTATTGATAGTCTTGGAGAAAACTCGCTCTTCCCTTGACCAAACTATCCAATGATGGTTAAAGGCGATCCAGCTGCTATTGACACGACGTTACTACCATTTCTGAGAAGCAACTGTATCTATACCTCAGACATTGCGGTGGTTCCCTACCCTGCTCCTGATATATGCCGCTTCAGCCTGGATGATCAGTCCTGCGTTGCTCTCAATATTGACAATAGCTGGCCCTTCCCAGAGCACCTACGGTTCAAAGCAAGCGTTTCCAACGCCAAGGATTGGTTGAGTTGAAGTTCATTTCATTGCTTGTTATTTGTTGTGTGATGAAAACTTCAGTATTTACTAGAATGTTTTGTTGGAAATAATCTATAATCCAACATGTATCATCGTTGTCGTTGTGTGTTGATGACTTGTTGTATGTAATGAATGGCACATTTGCAAATGCGTGTCATAGACTCAATTTATGAATGGTTTTCAAGTCACTTCTTGGAGTGTGAGTACCGTAGTAGTATAGCCAGCATCCGGTTAGTATATAAAGTTGCCACATCACATAGAGCCAACCTAATATTGGAGTATGCTAGTTCTCCACCGGCGCGCCGCTTCAAATGGCGGAGGAAGTGAGAGGTCACGTCACCTTGTGTCCAGATTTGAGATGCCACGTGCACCAGATGAATGACTCCAAGTTCGACCACCGTGATGCTAGGTGCGAGCCGAGGAACACTGTTGGAGATACCCCCTCATAGTTTTCCTACGTTGGTCGTTTGATTCATAGGATAGAATGCTATAGGATTTTTTCCTATGTAATCATGTCTTAATTGGCAATCTAGCATCCACTCCAACTTTTCTTTCACTTCCTTTGATCCTACGAAGAGAGTACTTGCTCTAAATGATGTGCCGCTGCAAGAGCCGCCTATATTAATTAACCCTGCTCTAAAAAGGTGGACCGGCTTTGGCTAAAGTAGTATTGTACTAGGTTAGTAGGTGACCTTGCGCTTGGCTCTTCTCCTCTTTCGGAAGTCAAACAATAATGATGGTACTACAGTAGTACTTCTGGCAATCTGACACCAAATAAATTGCTGCACATCCACCGCTTGTAAGCAAAAGTTTCTCCTCGTGCTGCGAGAAACCACGCACGCGTTGGCGAGGGAGAAGGCATAGTAAGCAAGCTTCTCGTCGTTCTGCGAGTTGACGGGACACATCAAAGTTACGTATTTATTAGTACTCTCTTCAAAAAGGGCCGACAATGTCCATGGCTACCATCCCATGCTCTGTCATTGAGTACATGCACTATTCACGTGCCATCGAGGAGAAAAAATATTGCGTAGTACTAGGTGCCATCAAAGTGCACGACTCACTTACGCGATGCATATCTCCATTTTCTTGCATGACAAGCCACCTTGATGCTAGATGTCCCGCGTGTCATGGAGGCATATAGTATGATTTTGTAAAATGGAGGCATATAGCGAGCCTCACGGTGACCCTCACGCCACCTCGAAGGCGACATGCATTTCGCGGCGACCCTCACGGTGACCCCATCCAGCGAGCCTGCCGAGGTGCCTGTTGACGGGCAGACCAACGGGGTTCTTGATGCCTAGATAATTCGTGCAGTAGGAGATGCACTCTTCGGTCAGAAAGCCCCTGGCTATACTTCCCTCTGGACGTGACATGTTGGGAACGTATCCTTTGATGACACCATTCATCCTTTCGAACGACATCATGCTGTGCAGGAACGTCGGCCCGAGTTGGATGATATCCTCCATGATATGGACCAGCAGATGCACCATAACATCGAAGAATGCAGGCGGGAAGTACATCTCAAGCTCGCATAGTATCACCACGATCTCTTCCTGTAGCCTTCTGAGTTGCCTCACGCCAATCTACTTCCGAGAGATGACGTCGAAAAAGTTGCATAGGCCAAATAGCGTTTCACGGACGTGCGCGTCCATGATCCCACAGATTGCAACTGGAAGTATCTGCGTCATCAGCACGTGACAGTCGTGAGACTTCATCCCGCTGAACTTCTACTTCGCTGGGTCTAGGTATCTGCTTATGTTCCCCGCGTAACCGTAAGGAAGTTTTACTCCTAGGAGGCAGGTGAAAAACTGCTCGATCTCCTCCTGACTTAGAGTGAAGCACGCGGGAGGGTAGTCATTTCCGGTCTTCTTGGCCTTTTTGCCTTTGCGACGACTTTCTGTGTCCTGCTTCGCCTCATCATCCTCATCCTCATCATCATCATCATCATCATCATCATCATCATCATCATCATCATCATCATCATTAGCGTGAAGCTCATGCCTGATGCCCATTGATTTCAAGTCTGCCCTTGCTTTTGGCCCATCTTTGTTCCTCTCTGGCATGTTGAGCAGGGTACCAAGCAGACTCTCGCACACGTTCTTCGTGATATGCATGACATCAAGGCTGTGAGGCACACGGTGGATCTTCCAGTACGGCAAGTCCCAGAAAACAGACCTCGTTTTCCATACCTTCAGCAGCGGCTCTGGCGCCTTTCGCTTCTTTCCCGGCTCCGGCGCCTTTTGCTTCTTTCCCGGCAGTGGGCAGTCTTTCCAATTTTTCAACAGCTTGTCTATTTCCTCGCCGCTCCTCGTACACGGGCGTTTTCGGGGTTTGGTTTCACCATCGAACAGATCCGTGCGTTTCCTCCACGGGTCATCGTCGTGAAGCCACCTTCGATGTCCCATGAACACGGTTTTTGAAGACCCGGGATCTCTATCTAGCTGGCGATACGTTGTGTCATCCATGCACCTTACGCATCCAGAAAATTCGTGGACTACCTGCCCCGCGAGATATCCGTAACCGAGATAGTCGTGCACCGTCGTGAGTAGTGCGGCTCTCATAGGGAAATATTCTTTCTCTGCGGCATCCCACGTATTGGCTGGCGTTTTCCACAGCGTGTCTAGCTCCTCCTTCAGCAGCCCCAGATACAGATTGATGTCGTTCCCTGGTTGTTTCGGCCCTTCAATTAGCATACTCATGTGAATGTACTTCCTCTTCATGCACAACCAGGGGGGAAGGTTGTACATCCACACAAACACAGGCCAGGTGCTATGTGTGCTTCTCTGGCTGTCAAACGGATTGACTCCATCGGTGCTCGCGCCCAGCATGATGTTCCTTGGATCCTTCCCAAATTCTGGGTATTCGAAGTTCAACGCTTGCCACTGGCTCGCATCCTTAGGGTGACTCAGCATCTTGTCTTTTTTATTTATCTCCGGATCATTTCCGTCATCTTCCCGCTTCTTCTCCTCCCTATCCGCGTGCCAACGCAGGAGCTTTGCTACCTTAGGGTCCGTGAAATACCGCTGCAGACGAGGAGTGATCGGAAAGTACCACACCGATTTTCGAGGAGCTTTCTTCCTCTTCTTGTATCGAGTGACGCCGCACACCGGACATATGGTAGACTCCGCGTGCTCGTCCCGATAAATGATACAATTGTTCATGCACACATGGTATTTCACGTGCGGTAAATCCAGAGGACACACGATTTTCTTCGCCTCCTCGAAACTGGTCGGGCACTTGTTCCCCTTGGGAAGACGTTCGTGCCAGAATGACATGTTCTCGTCGAAGCATGCGTCGGTCATTTTGTGTTTTACCTTCATCTCCAGAGCCATGAGCGTTACTTTCAGGCGGGTATCCTCGGGCCTGCATCCTTCATACAATGGATTAACCGCGTCTATTTCCAGTTGATCCAGCTTGGCTTTCTCTCGGGCGGCAGCTTTTGCGTTATCCGTCTGCTTGAGAAGCAGCTCTTGAATATGAGGGTCCTGCACCCAGCCTCCATCGTCGTCTGCTCCGGCATCTTCATCTTCATGATCATGCCCTTCGTCTTGATCTTCCTCATCATCATGTACGACATCTTCTACATGATGACTGTGTATAGCATCACCGTCGTGATCATGTCCTGGAGGTTCTTCGTCTTCTCGCCCGCCCTCGCCGTGGTGGTACTTGTCTTGTTGCCCTTCCTCATTTCTTGCCCGGCGCCGGCCATGGACGACTTCATAGTCATCTTCATCACCTTGCCACCGATAGCCATCCATGAAACCACGCAAGAGTAGGTGGTCCCGCACCTGCCCGGAATCCGGGTCCGCAATAAGGCTCTTCAGCTTGCATCTTCGACACGGACATCTTATCTCCGTCTCGTTCTTTTGAAGCATCTCGGCCTTTGCGGAGCTCAAAAACCTATTCACGATGCCTTCAGTCATTGTGCGGACCATGGTCGCCTGCGGGGTAGAGCAAAACGATATTTTAGAAAAAATTTGGCATGACCTTCCCTAAAAATAGGACCAAAAAGAATGCATAGTGCCAAAATTCTTACCGAAACGGAAATGAATCAAAACATTCCGGCAAAATATTGGCAACTATCGCATTTCAAATACCGGTACCTTCAAACACAAACATATATGCAACACCACAAACACATGCAACACCACAAACATACATAGATCTAGCTAGGCCACAAAAAGTCCATGTGCACGTTGTTGGAGCGAGCTAGGGAGAAAAAAAGTAGATCTACATAATCAAGATAGCTTTCCCTTACTTACCTATCAAAAAAAGGTAATTTCACCACTTAATTTTGATGAATCTATGGTGGAAATGAGGTGAGGAGGAGGAGATGGACGAAAGCTTGGAGAAGGAGGTGGAGGGAATGAAGTGGGGAAAGTGAGTGGGTAGGTGTGGGGCTGTCCAATCGCTCTTGGCATTACAGGAACTACGGAGTGTTGCTATCTTCGAAAAGCTTGTTGTCGTCCTTCATGGTTCGACTGGATGGATATTGCTCAAAAATTAGTTTCCACGGATGTGCACTGTGATGCAATTCAATACGAGGGTCTTGTGTTGGCTGCCACCACTCGTGGCACTGTTTTTGCATGGGATCCTCGTAGTTTCGGTACGTTTGTCTTCCACCGTAATTATAATTGTTTCATCCACATGCATGCAAGTTAGCAAGTTTCCCTTCTCTACTAATTAACCTTCTTCTTGTGTTTCCAAGGTCCTGTGAACATTCCACCACCTATACTTGAAAATTTTTATAACCAAGGGGGGATGACGATGGTGATGATCACGAGCATGAGGACGAGGAGGGCCCGTATACTCAATGGCGCATGGCAACTTCCGATGGATCACCCCTTCTTGTCTGTATACAGCCCACTGCTGATGTTACAACTAAGGAAGCATGTGTTGTCTCCCATGATCGCACTCTCCAGACCTATTCCAACACCCGTTGCATGGTATTCGAGATGGATACTACTGTGCTAGCGCCAACACCTTCTCCCTGGTATAGTATCGATAGTCTTGGAGAAAATTCGCTCTTCCTTGGACAAAACTACCAATGATGGTGAAAGGCGATCCAACTGCTGTTGACACAACGTTATTACCATTTATGAGAAGCATCTGTATCTATACATCAGACATTGCGGTGGTTCCCTACCCTGGTCATGATATAGTAGGCCGCTTCAGCCTGGATGATCAGTCATGTGTTGGTCTCAAGATTGACAGTAGCTGGCCCTTCCCAGAGAATCACTTGTGGTTCAAAGCAAGCATTTCCAACACCGAGGATTGGTTGAGTTGAAGTTCATTTCATTGCTTGTTATTTGTTGTGTGATGAAAACTTTAGTGTTTATAATGTATCCTCGTTGTCGTTGTGGGTTGATGACCTGCTGTATGTAATAAAATGATATTCTTGTGATAAACTTACTAAATTTATGAATGGCTTTCGAGTCGCTTCTTTGAGTGGGTGCTGCGACGAGGCAAAAAAACATTTTTCAAATACATAATTGTACGTGCATTGCAATAGGTTATCGGATGAGGCCAATCAACAATAGTACACTATTTGTACTAGCTTCACATGCTGCACTATCTCTACGTCTACGTACGTAATTCAACAAGTTTTAAACTTGAGACCAACCACCCATCCTCACAAAGAACACTTTTTAACCTAGCACAGACTCCAGGAAATTTGGCCACAGTGTGAGGTGGGCCATATGTTAATGTGTTCGTTGTACATAACCAGCACCTCGAATCCTCGATACTAGTACTAGTACTATAAGAAGTAGGAGTAGTAGGGTGGCATGGGCCAGAACAAGCATTCACGTCCAGGAGTACGACACATGCCACCAGCACGACTTCCATCTGACACCATATTTCTTGGAGTCCGTGCTACAGCAATCTCTTCAACCTCATCGTTTCTCTAACTCAGCCATCGCGCGGCGGGCGAGGTGGGGGTTTGCCGATAGTCGGTTTCCTCAACTGCGGTCCCACTTGTAAGGCCAACTCCAACGCACGACTCCAAATGGACATCCGTTTTGCCCAGATTCTGTCCGTTTGGTTAGGGCAACGGGGTCGTGTCCTGGCCATTTCTCGGATGCGGTGGCCGTGCACTGAACGTGCGGACGCATCCCGACCACGTACATTTTTCTTTGCGAACACATATCTTTTTTTCATGATTGATTTTTTGGTACATGGAAATACATCACCAAAATTTTGACTAGAAAAGCAAGACCAAAGAAAAAAAGAGCCACAAGAATTTTTAGAAGATATCCAACTTCCATAACTGCTCCTGTAAGTTGGATTAGTGCCTTCTCGATGCATTCATTGTTGATCTGCGGAGGCTCGATCTTGCGTGCTTCTTTCTTCTTCGAGTGTAAAGAAGTAGACGTGTCTAGTCTCTATTCTATCAACAAGTGCACTAGTCTCATCTCTAGCCTCTATGCTAGCTAAAAGTGCTAGAACATCTACTAAATTGCGCTCTATCAATATATCGTTGTACTCTTCTTCCCAATACCAAAACTTGCATCCATTCTACACAATAAAATTTTAAGTTAGCACAGCTAGTCTAATCCGAGAGCACAACCGAAGATTTGGTCGAGTTCTTCCTCCTTTTGCCAACACGTGGGACATCATGTTGGGATCTACGGTAGGGTGCGTCGACTGCAAATTAAAATATTCCTATGCGCAGAATAACCAAGAACATGCTACGGGATATGGATCACAGTTCATTACCACTTGACGCGCAGTGCCGTGCAGCGGAAGAGGAGTTGGGGCAGCGCGTCTGCGTGGATCGTCTCCTCCTCGTCCGATCTCCCTTGAGCAGCTGGTTGTCGGTTCCCACGTACATGTTTGCCTGAGCGGCGCAAGTGCACCGCCTCTAACGGTATCCACGCGTGCAGGAGGAACGTCGTGCGACGGACTGCTAGGTCCGATCATACAACCGACGGCGACCGGAGGTGTCTATTCGCAACACGTGCAAACCCTAGTGACAGCGCCGAAGCGATCAATCTCATGAGTGTGCGGCACCTCCACTTTATATAGGCGTCTGTCGCAGGCTCAACACTTGGTCCTCGCACGGACCCTAAAGCCCATAAGTCTACTCGGCCACAATCCGGATACAACTCGGATCAAATCCGCCCAGTGTCCCCGAATCGGACCTCGTAGATTCACTCCCTTAAGCGCGTGACCCCTTAGGTTCAAGCTGGCTTGGTCGCAGTTCGGATCACCTCCGAACCGCATAGTTGGTAGCGGCCTCTAGCAAGGCATGCCGAACACCAAGCAGACTATGAAGCTGGTTAGGCGAACCTGTACATCACACATCCATTCCTTTTACCACACGATATATGTTGTTGAGCTCAAGGCGAGTCTGTCATCCTTGTGCTAGCCCGACGTCTTTCTCTTTCCAGTGATGCCGACCACTATCTGGATTATCTCATAATCCTTGTCGCATGGCCATGCTTATCCTATTCGGATCACACGAGGGGCCCAGAGTATATCTCTCCTGGTCTGAGGGGCAAAACCCATCTTTCTCGACCATGTCTCGCAGCATGGGTCTGGACAAGCCTGAAACCTACCTTTGTAACTACCCAGTCATGGAGTAGCGTTTGGTCGGCCCAAAGCAAGTCTGTCACTATCCCGAGTACATGCGCCAGCTCAGGTCTTAGGACATAGAATGTATGTTGTACTAGAGACTCACAAATGACATATCGCCGCGTCTCATAGTTGGGTCTGTCCGACTCGGACCTTATCTCGACTCGGATCCGACTACGTTGAATCCGACCAGATCCTTCCAAGTCCATATTATCCGGTTAGCATCCAATGCTCCATGGCTAGTGAGACCAAGCCATCGACCGTGTCATATGCTAGTCAAGTCAACTGCGCGTCCACACAGCCCTTTCGACTAGGGACCTTTTAGGACAGTCATCATACAATGCATAGTCCCGCAAACAAGTCACGTACTTGCTGATACACATCATTCATAATGTTCAAGGACTATATTTATTCATAAACACATAGGAAATATCATCATACATGATTGCCTCTCGGGCATATCTCCAACAGTCTCCCACTTGCACTAGAGTCAATCAAATAGACATCGAATGCCCATAGCTCTAACGTGCCCCTCATGCTTGGGTTGTGGAAGCGGCTTAGTTAACGGATCTGCAACATTTGCATCTGTGTGAATCTTGCATAACTCTACATCACCATTCTTTACGATCTTTCGTATCAGGTGACATTTCCGATCTATGTGTGTGACCTTGTGGTGATACCTCGGCTCCTTGGCTTGTGCGATGGCACCAGAATTATCACAATAAAGGTCCAACGGTTTTACCGAGGCTGGGAAAATACCAAGATAATCCAAAAAGTTCCGGATCCAAACACCTTCCTTCGCAGGTTCATAAGCCGCAATGTATTTGGCTTCTGTGGTAGAATCGGCCACCGTATCTTGCTTGGAACTCATCCAGCTCACTGCTCCTCCGTTCATGACATACACGAATCCGGACTGTGATCGACAATCATCTCTGTCGGTTTGGAAACTAGCATCGGCGTAACCCCTTACGACGAGCTCTTCCTCACCTCCATAAACCAGGAACATCTCTTTAGTCCTTTTCAGGTACTTCAAAATAGTCTTTACCGCTGCCCAGTGACTCTCACCTGGGTTGGCTTGGTATCTGCTTGTTAGGATTATTGCAAAAGCAACATTTGGCCTTGTACATATCATGGCATACATGATGGATCCGATTGCCGAGGCATATGGAATCCTACTCATCCTACTTCGCTCATCAGATGTCGAAGGACTCTTTGTCTCGCTTAGCCTTATACCATGTGAGAGTGGCAAGAACCCTTTCTTCGCCTCACTCGTGTTGAATCACTTCAACACTTTATCTATGTATGTGCTCTGGCTTAAGCCGAGCAGCCTCCTCGATCTATCTCTATAGATCTTAATGCCTAAAATGTACATTGCCTCACCAAGGTCCTTCATCGAAAACATGCCATTCAATGACTCCTTGACCGAGTTCAGCATCGAAACATCATTTCTGATCAGTATGTCCTCCACATACAAGATCAAAAACACTATCGAGCTCCCACTTAACTTCTTGTATAAACAAGCATCCTCTTCGCTTTTGATGAAACCGAGACTAGTGACGACCTCATCAAAACAAATATTCCAGCTCCGAGATGCTTGCCTCAACCCATAAATGGATCTCTTGAGCTTGCATACCTTACTAGTGCTAGTCGGATCGATAAAACCCTCGGGCTGTATCATATACACATCCTCGGTTAAATTTCCGTGAAGGAAAGCCGTTTTGACATCCATCTGCCATATCTCATAATCGACATATGCAGCTATAGCTAGTACGATCCTCACCGACTTCAGCATCGCTACCGGCGAGTAGGTCTCGTCGTAGTCAATTCCTTGAACTTGTCCATAACCCTTAGCGACAAGCCGAGCTTTGTGGATCTGAACATTTCCATCCACATCGGTTTTCTTCTTAAAGACCCATTTGCAACCAATGGCTGTTACGCCAGGTGGCGGATCAACCAAGTCCCAGACTTGATTCTCATCCATGGACTTTAACTCGGATCTCATGGCCTCCAGCCATGCCTCGGAATCTGGGCTCACCATCGCTTCCGCATATGTGGCCGGCTCGTTGCTCTCTAGCAACAATACATCACGCACTCTGCGCAATCTCTCTGACCTTCGTGGTTCCGGTGCCACTTCCACTACGGGTTCCCTCACTGACTCCGGTATGATCTCATCACCAGCCGAGCCGTCCCCAAGTGGTCCTCGAATTTCTTCGAGTCAGACCGTCCTCCCACTGGCCTCCCGACTGAGAAACTCTTTCTCAAGGAAAACCCCGTTCTGAGCAACAGACACTTTGTTCTCTTCCCGGTTGTAGAAGTTATATCCCAAGGTTTCCCTCGGATATCCCACGAATATGCATTAGTCCTACTTAGGTGTAAGCTTGTCTGACATAAGTCGCTTGACAAATGCTTCACAGCCCCAAATCTTTAGAAAAGACAAACTGGGACTCTTCCCGATCCACATCTCCTGTAGTGTCTTGTCTACGGATTTTGATGGTACCCTGTTATGTGTGAAAGCTGCAGTTTCTAGAGCGTATCCCCAGAATGACAAGGATAAATCTGATTTGCTCATCATAGACCGAACCATGTCCAACAAGGTACGATTCCTCCGTTCTGACACGCCGTTTCTCCGTGGCGTACCCGAAGGTGTGAGCTGAGGTACTATACCTTGGCTTTTCAGATGATCATCAAGCTCCTGGCTCATGTACTCATCTCCACGATCAGATTGTAGAAGCTTTATAGTCTTGTCGAGCTGATTCTCAACTTCGTTCTGAAACTCGTTGAACTTTTCAAAAGTTTCCGACTTGTGCCTCATCAAATAGATATATCCAAATCTACTCAAGTCGTCGGTAAAAGTCATGAAGTACTGATAGCCACCTCTGGCAGTTGTGCTCATTGGACCACACACATTGCTGTGTATAAGCTCCAACAGCTCGGACGCCCTCCCGCAACTCTTTGCGAAAGGAGACTTAGTCATCTTGCCGAGCAAGCATGATTCACATGTCTCGAACGACCCGAGTCGGACGAAGTTAGGAGCCCATCATCATGGAGCTTCTTCATGCGTTTCAGACTAATGTGTCCAAGCCGGCAATGCCAAAAGTATGTCGGATTTACCTCATTAGGCTTATGCCTCTTGACATTCACGTTATAGACCGGTTCCTGTTCCAAATTCAGTATAAATAGCCCATCAACAATGGGTGCATAGCTGTGGAACACACCATTCAAATAAAATGAACAACCATTGTCCTTTAAATTGAATTCATAACCCTGACTCATCAAACATGAGGTAGAAATAATGTTCCGACTAAGTGCAGGAATGTAATAACAATTATTAAATTCCAAAATAAATCCAGAAGGAAGCTGGAGCTGCATCGTGCCGACCTCCAACACAGCAACTCTTGCTTGTTGCCCACCCTGATGTCAATCTCCCCTTGTGCCACATGCCTAGTTCTTACCAGCCCCTGCATCGAGTTGCAAATATGAACAACGATCCGGTATCAAATACCCAAGATCTACTAGGTATGTCAGCAAGGTAAATGTCTATAACATATGCAACAAGTGTACCTTTGGCTGAAGAAGCATTTCTGGCCTTCTTGCCATGCTCTGCAAGCCACTTGCTAAAGTTCCTCTTCCAGTGACCGGTCTCCTTGCAATGATAGCAAATGGTCTTTGAGTCCGGTCCAGACTTTGGCGCAGCGGCGGAGGTTACTGTCTCCATGCCCTTTGCCTTAGCCTTTTTCTTAGACCAACTCTTCTTGAACTTAGCCGATTTCTGCACCATCAACACTTGATGCGTGCCTTTCTTAATATCCTGCTCTGCCACTTTGAGCATCCCATGTAATTCAATGAGCTTCTTATCCATGCCATGCATATGATAGTTCGAGATGAACGTCCCATAGCTGGGCGGAAGAGAACCCAGAACTGCATCAGTAGCCAGCTCATCCAAGAGCGCGAAGCCCAGCCTATCCAAAGCTTGCACATATCCGATCATCTTGATCACATGTGGGCTCAGTGGATCACCTTCCTTCAGCTTGCAATCCATCAAGGATCGCAGACGTTGAACCTTTTCGGTCCTAGCCTGTGTCTGAAACATGCTCTTGAGACTCTCGATCATATCGTAAGCCTCAACATTAGTGTGCCATTAGTATGTAACAGCATGCGCCATTAGTCTGCCTCCCGGGGGGCCATACGTAAGCATGGCTTTGTCATACTAATGGCGCATTCTCCTCTGATGCACCATTAGTATCCTTTGGCATACTAATGGCGCACCTGGTGGTGAATATTTGGTTTTTTTTCCTTTTCTGATTTTTGCGCAGATTACAAAATATATTATTAGACAGAATATAAAATATATTATTAGATAGAATATAGATAGCAGCACACAACAACATCAGATTCATCGAATACAATAGAAGATTAGTCTCCGAATACAATTCATCATATTAGTCTCCGAATTCAAAAGACCGAACAAAGATAAAACATTACAAGTCTCAAGACCGCGAGTATCGAGTTTGTCTTCACATTACAAGTCGATATCGATCATCTAAACTACCATCACATAGAAGAGAGATGTGGTCATCACGATGAGCATCATCGCGATCAAACTGGTCTTCATCCGGTTCCTCCAACGCTCCCTCCTCTCTCCCACTAGATAGCGTGCGTATCTAGATTCGGCCTCCGCCCTAGTGGTGTACCCTTTGTAACTGTTACCGCTGAAACGGTGAACCTGTCTCTGACACTCCTCCCAGTCATCGTAGACTCCGGGAACCTTACCCTTGTACACGACATACGACAGCATCTCTATGCACAAGCCAAACAATAGACAATACATAAGCAATATGTAAGTATGCAACAAAAGGATCGGAAGAGAAAATCAAGACATTAATAGCATGATTCATAGTCCTACTAATAAATATCATCGATTACATCTAAGTTGAGCAACTGTCCAAACCAAACAGACATACGAATTCATTAAAGTTTAATTACAACATGAGCCAATCAATGTTTCAGAACTACACATCACTACTTTCGACTCGACTCATCGAACAGGAGCGTGGGTGAAGCTGCCGTCTGTCGTGATGGTCATGAAATCACGGTCGTTGTCACCCTGCATTTGTAGCGTTTCATCCATCTCACTATTGGACGGTTGATATATGAGGAAGAACTGCCCCGCGGTATGAAGGACATCTTGATGGATGATGTCCGCAAACTCCGACTGGATGCGAAAGAATTCTTGTCTGAGGTCCACGTCCTGGACTGCCGACAAGCTCGCGGCCCAATCTTTGAGATTATCTGGTAGTAGAAGGTGATGATGGTCCCTTACGATCGCCCGCATGTGATGGAGGGCGTAGTAGGCATCCTTCTGACCGCCAGGCGGCTGCTTGACGCAGTAGAACTTCGTATTGTGTGAGAACATGTGCTTGCGTACTTACGAACTGGCCTGGTGAAGGTGCCTCCAGATTTGGCGTAGCCAGGGAGAACATCATCAAGAACTTTCTTGACATTTGTGTAGTCTATCTTGGAGTTACGGTTCGGGTCGAAATACGTGGCCATGGAATATTTCGGGCTTAAGAGGATGAGTGTGCAATGTGTGTCACTGCACAGAACACGGAATGTTAGAAAAAAAAGAACAATCGAAATCTAAGAAATCATATGTTACGGGGCGGTTAAGGGATGACTTACTCGGGAAAGTAAGCCACAAGGAAGTTATCCTTATTTGCGTTTGCCAGAATGACGCCTTCGAGGTGTGAACTCGCAACTTGGCGGTCCCCGGCGCTGCTCAAGTGCTTGGCACGCATGTAGAAGGGGTCGACTATCACGATGTCCGGGGTCTTGTCTCTAATGATCCGCATCTGCATGCTCAGCGAAAACAGCCGAACGAAGGTGTAGTGCAGCGGATGAAGGTTAAACATAGCAAAGATGTCATCAAACCGCAGGACGATCGTACCCCCGATGTCGCCATCCACAAAGCCCTTGCTCTCTGGCACCTTGGCCACGAAAACCGGGTATGCCACATCCTTCTCTCTGAGACGCCGCTTCTCCAAAGAAAGAACACTGTCGTGCAGACTCCGCATAGCACCGGTTGCAGCATTCAACATATTTGGCGGTAGCATCGCCCTACCCGCCACATGCACCCTCCTCGAGATATCCTTAGGTGAAGGTGGCCCGTCCTGAGCACGGATCGAACTTGGTGCCGGCTGGCTCGCACCGGCGCCCTTGTTAGTCTTTTGTTTCCGTCCCTTCTTCTTGATCTCCTGTAATGGGACCGAGTTCTGCTCACAGACCGCCTTCTTGAGCGTGTTGGGGCTGATAATATTTCGCACCTCAGCTATCTGAGGCTCGGTGAAGGCGGGAGCTGGAGGCGTGTCCTGAGAACTGAACGCCAGACGACGCCTGTTGCAATTGGATTTCTCCGCCGTACCAGCTAGATCGCGGTCGTCTTGGTTGGGTTCTTGAGAAAGAGGCCCGCAGAACTCGTCAGCGTACCCATGTTCGGCAAAGTACTTATCAACTTTGGTAAATGTACCGTCATCGTTGTCGTCGCCGTCCGGATCCTGTGCCATAGGGCTGTCCGGATCCTGTGCCATAGGGATGTCCGGCAGGTCCGGTAGCGTTGCGGTGTTCTTGCCATGGCTTGGCGCCGGCACGACTGGCGGTCTTGTCTGTGGGGTGGTGTCCCTGCCCCCAAACGAATCTGGCTCTTCGGCCAAAGCAGGGGCCAGTTTACGCAGGTGCTGAGGGTCATCTCATCTTCTTCGTTGGCCCCAGTGGGTCGAATCGGAGGTAACAGCTCGTCGCAGCCTGGCAGCACCCGAACCACTTCAACCCTATACATTGTGGGTGGCATCGGATTACCGTGGAACATGGGGTTGCCCGGTTGAACGATTCTGCCCTTGGCGACATCGACCAACTCGGCGCCCACGAAGTGCAGAAGAGTGCAAGGAACGTCGGCGGTGCCCTGCGAAAACATGTACAAGGCATCAGGGATGCCCAATCAAAGGCAAGGAGATGAAGTCATCGGCCGAGAGGCTTAGTTACCGTGATGCCGTCGAGCTCGGCTAATGTCGAGGCACCGCCAACGGCGGGCGTGCAACTGACAGAGGGGGCGCTTGCTGGCGAGGTGCCGGACGACGTACACCCGGGTGCATTAAGCTCCAATGCCCGTGCTGGCGCGGGAGACACGAATACCGCCTCCGCCGGAGACACCAATGGCGCCGCCTGCGCGTTGTGCGAGTTGCTGGCCGTGAAGCTGGGAACCGGGGGAGGCCCCTGTTGGCCGCCCGCAATCCACGTCGTCAGCCCATGAATCAACGTAGGCACCATGGCGTTGAGCGTCGTTCCAAGTTGTTGTTGCACTTGCTCTTGGACAAGCTCCTGAATCCATGCCACTTGTGCCTTGAGTTCTTCAACCTCGCGCGTCTGGCTTTCCGAGCTGGTCTTTTTCTCCTTCCGCACACCAGCGGTATAGTATGACCCCCATTTTGTGGACAAGCCTTTGCCGGCCACACGACCAGCTGACGTCGGCTTAGTGAGCTTATCCTTGTTTTTCATTACGTTCAACGCCCTATTTAAAGGGGTGTCGAAAGGGGAGCTCTGAGACGACCCCACGCTACTGCTTTCATTGTCCTGCGAAAGGAACGTGAACCATTTAGAAATATTGGGGATTAATTAGAGTGCCACCATATGGAGCTAATTACGCGGGGGTGTATTCCTTACTAGAAGAAGCTCAAGCGCCCTGGTCTTCGGATCCGTGGTAAGCTCCTTTGTTATCGGGTCCTCCTTGTACCAGGCCCTGACATAGTTCCTGGTCTGCTCGTGACCGCTGTATTTCTCGAAGCGGGGCGGTAGGCCTTGCTCGGCACGCTCCGCGTCCTCCTTGTCCCATATAGGCTCCGCCACTCTGTAACCGCCGGGACCGAGTTTGTGTTCCCCTAAGTTCAACTCCCGCATTTCTTTCCCCCACTGACTTGATTCGGAGGTTGCGGCGCTCTCGCACTTGATCTTGAACTCATTGTAGTCATCTTTGCTCATCAAAGGATATTTCGCCTTGATCTTGTCATAACTATCACCTTTATCAATCATTCTCTTCACCGCGCTTCTCCAAGTAGACAGGGTCGTGCTCATCTTCGTGAGGGCGGCACTGTTCACTTTATTCCCTGAGAGGCGTGTGTTTTCAAATTCGGCGGGGAACTTGTATCATTCATGCAGCTTCTTGAAGAGGAGGTTGCGCAAATTCCCTCGGTCCTTATGCCTAAGGTTCTCGGTGTTGATCGATACGGTGCTCCGGAGAATGCACCCGAGCTGAAGCGAGTACCCCTTGACTATATGTTTGGGCTCCGTTGGATTCCCGTCGGAGTCCACTTGAGTGAATTCCCCCTTGAGGGCGCGGAGCGCATTCGGGCGCCGGTCCTTCCTTTGCTTCTTCGGTTGGCTGCCATCTGTGTGTGCGCCGCCATCATCAGTGGTGGCACCCTTGGCGGCGCCATCAGTGGTGTCATCCCTGACGCCACTAGGGGTTGTGTAACCAGGATCGGTGTCTTCCGCGGCGTCCTCATAGCGGTGAGGTTGTTCCTCCATCTCCTGGGACAACTCCCAGAATGGCTTGCCGCCCGAACCACCGGCCTCATTGTTGTGGGCCATGTTTCGCTCTAAATAGGAAAAAAGTTTGGTCAAAAAGTTGGTTATTGTCAAGGAACAAGATCATGGTCTCATCATTTAGGGTTTGTCGACACCGAGGCACCCTAAAAGCCTAAGCTTTCATCATTTAGGGTTTGTCGACGCCGAGGCACCCTAAAAGCCTAAGAGTACATCATTTAGGTTCTCATCGACACCGAGGCATCCGGGGCAGCCAAGTTAAGTTTTCATCATTTAGGGTTTATCGATGCCGAGGCACCCTAAATGCTAAGTTAAGTTTTCATCGTTTAGGGTTTATCGATGCCAAGGCACCCTAGGTTGGGCCTAATCACTTGGCACTAATCATTTGGCTCTATTGCCACCTATGGTTTAATACAGCAAGAATAAAGGGGCAGTTGATCCTACTTAATTAAGTACTAAGATACCCCGGCCCATGCATTAGTAGCAAGTACCTCATATGTCCGATTTTTAGCAAAGTCATGCTAAAATTCACGGAAAATTTCAGCATGACCTTTGCTGAAAATAGGACATATGGAGTACCCAAATTTGCCAGAACGGAAGTTAATCGACATTCCGGCAAACTCAAGGGCCTCTTAGGGTACCTGCAAAATCATCACGACACGACGGTCGGAGACAAAAGCCAGCAAACTAGCACCACAATGTGCCTCTACTTTCATATGGATGAAAAGGCCACAGACCATATGGTCCTTTGCTTTCATATGGACAAAAATCAGCTCAACTTATGTGAGCTTCCATTCCAGATCTAATAGGTCACCCAACAAAAAATCATCAATAGTTTTAGCTGAAAAAATCATGGATTGTTGTTAACTGAAAATTAGTGAAAGAAACTGTTGCTGATCATGGATTACTGTTAATTAAAAATAGAGCATCTGGCTTGCCTTATCATGTTCACTAAGTCCACAAAAATGAATAGGTTCAGTAAACTTGAAGTACTCAACACTGAACATGGTTCAGAGCTCACTACACTACACTACAATGTGCAATGGTTCAGACCTCACTACACTAGAACAAGCTCACTACACTACACTACACTAAACTACACATGCTTAAACTCTAAACATAAAGAAACACTAGCAATGCCAGACCAAGACTTTGCTGGAAAATTCTAAGAAGTATTTATGAGTTTTAGCTGACCTGAGGAACTCTGCAAGAATGGTTAGGTACCCCTGATAAAGGCAGTAAAACAGAAGGCAATGCAATATGTAAACTACCTCTGTTTCTAGGCAACAAGAGTTATCATCAGTTTAGTTTGGTTACACCTCAAAATTCAGTTTAAAATTTGTTCTTCTACTCAAATACAGAGCACTTTTCTGAATATGATGTTCCCATTCATCTAGCAATACAAAAAAACACAGAAATTGCAAGGTCCGGACTGAATGCTTTTGAGCTTATTAAGTACCTTCAGTTCTGAGCTTTAAATGTCAAAAGAGCTTCACAGAATCTTGAATCCTCCAAATCACTCTTAACAGTTCTGCATTGCACAAAGGCAGCAATGAGCCAATGATATCACTCCAAATCAGTGCATTGCCAAAACAGTGCTAAAATGTGTAGTATGCTAAAATGTGTAGTGTGCCAGATAGAGAATCTTTGCTATAATGTGTAGTGTGCCAAACTGAGAAACAATGCTAAAATTATACTAAATGTGTAGATGATTGACCATGTGTGCCAAACTAGTGTACCATACATTGGCAAAATTTTACCAAATGTGTACAATGCCCATGTAGATGAATGCAAACTAGTGTGCCAAAATGTAAGCAGTGTCAAATCAGTTCCAAATTTGTGGGCATGTTTGGTTGCCATCCACACTTTTTCACACAAGTGTGGCATGCCATAGTTTTTTGGTGGACAGATTGGTCGTCACACTTGTGGCAAAAGTTGGATAGCAGCCGAGTCTGTCACAAGTGGTATTTGATTAAAAAAGTGTGGCATTAATTATAGTTATTTCTGTCAATGGAGTTTGAATAGATGGCAACTGCCATGTCTTAGATAATTAGGGGTTTGAATAGATGGAAATTGCTGTGTGTTTGCTCTAATGTAGATTTGTAAAATGTCATGTGTAGCATATGTTGAACTACTTTGTCCAACAAAATATTTATCTTTCTAACAAATTAAAGTGCACTGGGTCATGGCCAATTTTGGAGGCGACAAGGAGGAGGAAGGGTGGAGAGGGAGGAAGGAGGAAGGAGGAGAGGTACCTGGGCGGGCGTGGCCGGTTGCCGGAGGGGTCGGGGTTGGGGTCGGGGTCGGCGGCGGCGGCGGCGTCGAAGGGATGCCTCGGTTGGTCGTGGGGAGGCCGGCGGCCACGGCGAGGTCGCGGAGGCGTCGGCGATGGAGGAGCTGCAGTGGTGGGGGCCGTGGGGGCGCGGGGGTGCCCGGCAGCGGTGGCGGCGGCTAGGAACCCTAGCTGTCGCGCTCGGGAGGGAGGTTGACGCAGGCGGGGCTGCGGGGGGAGGGGGGACGGCGAGGGCGCGGGCGCGGGCGGAGGGGGACGGTGAGGGAGGTGGTCGGGTGCGGCGGGGGAAGCGAGCACGACCGGGGACGGCGAGCATGGGAGAAGTGGGACGGCGGTGGTACGTGGTCAGGCGCGGGTAAGACGAGGCAGGGGAGGGATTAGAGAGAAATGGATATTGGGGAATTTAGTGAGGGGGGAGGCTTAGCAATGGCGCACCACCTAGGGATGCGCCATAAGTACATCCATAGCAATGGCGCACCAGCGAGGGGTGCGCCATAAGTAATTTAATCTAGCCCCACTTATAAGGTTATATACAACCTAACCCTATCTACAACAAACCCCGCCCACTAGCCCGACTGGTCAATACGCAGCACACACACCAGGAGGTCCTGGGTTCGATTCCCAGGCTTCCCAATAATTTTTTATGCATTTTAAATCCTGTTTGATATTTATTTGTGTTTAAATATGTTCAAACTTGTTTAAATCATAACAGTAATATGTTTTTATAAAAACAGTAATAACCCCCCCCCCCCAGGGGTGCGGGGGGCCGGGTGCTCGTCGGCGGCGGTGGAGCGGGGGAGGGTTGCGGTTGGTCGTCGGCGGTGGTGGAGCTAGCTAGCGGGGGAGGGTGCTGATGGGATCGAGATCGAGATGGAGGGGGAATCGAGATCGAGATGGAGCGGGATCGAGATCAAGTGTCCTCATGAATTCAAAAAGTGCCCATGAAATTTAAAAATATTCATGATATCAAAAAGTGCCCATGAAATACAATCGAGAAATGAAGACTATGATTTAAATACAATCGATCTTAGCTAGCTATCTATTCACAATCTTCTTGCCCTTATTTTTCGCTAATGGAGTTCTTCTGTGGAATGGACGTCCTTTAGGTAGGGTGGTCCTGCTTTTTCTTGTGGTGTGTGCTGCTACTTCATCGTCGTCGTCATGTTCGATCTTCGGGTCGCCGTACTTGTCGAAGTCTTGCTCATTGGCTACTCCATCCATTCCGATGATCTTCCTTTTGCCTCTCCTCATGACAACATGACTGGACTTTGACGGGTCGGTAATGAAGAAGCATTGGTCCACTTGGGAAGCCAGTACCCATGGCTCATTTTTCGCGGTGACGTTTGCGCCCGCGGTCTTGGATTTGGCTTCGGGTATAACCATGGTGGTGAAATACCGGTCTTCTTTTAAGACGCTCTTGGCCCATCTGACACGAAACATCGGGACCTTCTCTCCAGCGTAGCTCAGCTCCCAAATCTCCTCGATCCTTCCGTAGTATCTGTCCTTGTCGTTGCCGGTGTAGGATTCCATCGTTACCCCGGAGTTCTGGTAACCATCGCTCTTCATGTCCTTGTCCTCGGTGTAGAATGTGTAGCCGTTGATATCGTACGCCTCATAGGTCATCAGGTTGTGCTCGGCGCCCTGTGACAAGGCGAATATGAGTTGTTCTTCCGCGGAAGAATCCTCATGTAAAGGGTACGTCAGAAGCTTCTGCTTGAACCAACGCGTGAAACATGAGTTGTGCTCTTTCAGTATATCTCCGTCTGTCCTCTGTTGGCCTCGGTCATTGTACGTCTTCTCAATAAAGGTTTTGTGCTCTACCACCCAAGGATCGACCACGTCTATGTGTTGTAGCGCGACTAGGTTTGCTCTTGCAAAGTCGGCGAGTCGACCCTCGAAGTCGACATGCATTTCGCGGCGACCCTCACGGTGACCCCATCCAGCGAGCCTGCCGAGGTGCCTGTTGACGGGCAGACCAACGGGGTTCTTGATGCCTAGATAATTCGTGCAGTAGGAGATGCACTCTTCGGTCAGAAAGCCCCTGGCTATACTTCCCTCTAGACGTGACATGTTGCGAACGTATCCTTTGATGACACCATTCATCCTTTCGAACGGCATCATGCTATGCAGGAACGTCGGCCCGAGTTGGATGATATCCTCCATGATATGGACCAGCAGATGCACCATAACGTCGAAGAATGCAGGCGGGAAGTACATCTCAAGCTCGCATAGTATCACCACAATCTCTTCCTGTAGCCTTCTGAGTTGCCTCACGCCAATCGACTTCCGAGAGATGACGTCGAAAAAGTTGCATAGGCCAAATAGCGTTTCACGGATGTGCGCGTCCATGATCCCGCGGATTGCAACTGGAAGTATCTGCGTCATCAGCACGTGACAGTCGTGAGACTTCATCCCGCTGAACTTCTGCTTCGCTGGGTCTAGGTATCTGCTTATGTTCCCCGCGTAACCGTAAGGAAGTTTTACTCCTAGGAGGCAGGTGAAAAACTGCTCGATCTCCTCCTGACTTAGAGTGAAGCACGCGGGAGGGTAGTCATTTCCGGTCTTCTTGGCCTTTTTGCCTTTGCGACGACTTTCTGTGTCCTGCTTCGCCTCATCATCATCATCATCATCATCATCATCATCATCATCATCATCATCATCATTAGCGTGAAGCTCCTGCCTGATGCCCATTGATTTCAAGTCTGCCCTTGCTTTCGGCCCATCTTTGGTCCTCTCTGGCATGTTGAGCAGGGTACCAAGAAGACTCTCGCACACGTTCTTCGTGATATGCATGACATCAAGGCTGTGAGGCACACGGTGGATCTTCCAGTACGGCAAGTTCCAGAAAACAGACCTCGTTTTCCATACCTTCAGCAGCGACACTGGCGCCTTTCGCTTCTTTCCCGGATCTGGCGCCTTTTGCTTCTTTCCCGGTAGTGGGCAGTCTTTCCAATTTTTCAACAGCTTGTCTATTTCCTCACCGCTCCTCGTACACGGGCGTTTTCGGGGTTCGGTTTCACCATCGGACAGATCCTTGTGTTTCCTCCACGGGTCATCGTCGTGAAGCCACCTTCGATGTCCCATGAACATGGTTTTCGAAGACCCGGGATCTCTATCTAGCTGGCGATACGTTGTGTCATCCATGCACCTTACGCATCCAGAAAATCTGTGGACTACCTGCCCCGCGAGATATCCGTAACCGAGATAGTCGTGCACCGTCGTGAGCAGTGCGGCTCTCATAGGGAAATATTCTTTCTCTGCGGCGTCCCACGTATTGGCTCGCGTTTTCCAC
The DNA here is from genome assembly GCA_032464435.1 of Aegilops umbellulata. Lineage (NCBI taxonomy): Eukaryota > Viridiplantae > Streptophyta > Magnoliopsida > Poales > Poaceae > Aegilops > Aegilops umbellulata. The sequence continues at coordinate 386,735,799 of CP136057.1, read as the reverse complement.
AGCGTGTCTAGCTCCTCCTTCAGCATCCCCAGATACAGATTGATGTCGTTCCCTGGTTGTTTCGGCCCTTCAGTTAGCATACTCATGTGAATGTACTTCCTCTTCATGCACAACCAGGGGGGAAGGTTGTACATCCACACAAACACAGGCCAGGTGCTATGTGTGCTTCTCTGGCTGCCAAACGGATTGACTCCATCGGTGCTCGTGCCCAGCACGATGTTCCTTGGATCCTTCCCAAATTCTGGGTATTCGAAGTTCAACGCTTGCCACTGGCTCGCATCCTTAGGGTGACTCAGCATCTTGTCTTTTTTATTTATCTCCGGATCATTTCCGTCATCTTCCCACTTCTTCTCCTCCCTATCCGCGTGCCAACGCAGGAGCTTTGCTACCTTAGGGTCCGCGAAATACCGCTGCAGACGAGGAGTGATCGGAAAGTACCACACCGATTTTCGAGGAGCTTTCTTCCTCTTCTTGTATCGAGTGACGCTGCACACCGAACATATGGTAGACTCCGCGTGCTTGTCCCGATAAATGATACAATTGTTCATGCACACATGGTATTTCACGTGTGGTAAATCCAGAGGACACACGATTTTCTTCGCCTCCTCGAAACTGGTCGGGCACTTGTTCCCCTTGGGAAGACGTTCGTGCCAGAATGAAATGTTCTCGTCGAAGCATGCGTCGGTCATTTTGTGTTTTACCTTCATCTCCGGAGCGATGAGCGTTACTTTCAGGCGGGTATCCTCGGGCCTGCATCCTTCATACAATGGAGTAACCGCGTCTATCTCCAGTTGATCCAACTTGGCTTTCTCTCGGGCGGCAGCTCTTGCGTTATCCGTCTGCTTGAGAAGCAGCTCTTGAATATGAGGGTCCTGCACCCAGCCTCCATCGTCGCCTGCTCCGGCATCTTCATCTTCATGATCATGCCCTTCGTCTTGATCTTCCTCATCATCATGTACGACATCTTCTACATGATGACTGTGTACAGCATCATCGTCGTGATCATGTCCTGGAGGTTCTTCGTCTTCTCGCCCGCCCTCGCCGCGGTGGTACTTGTCTTGTTGCCCTTCCTCATTTCTTGCCCGGCGCCGGCCATGGACGACTTCATAGTCATCTTCATCACCTTGCCACCGATAGCCATCCATGAAACCACGCAAGAGCAGGTGGTCCCGCACCTACCCGGAATCCGGGTCCGCAATAAGGCTCTTCAGCTTGCATCTTCGACACGGACATCTTATCTCTGTCTCATTCTTTTGAAGCATCTCGGCCTTCGTGGAGCTCAAAAACCTATTCACGATGCCTTCAGTCATCGTGCGGACCATGGTCGCCTGCGGGGTAGAGCAAAATGATATTTTCGAACCAAGAAAAAATTTGGCATGACCTTCCCTAAAAATAGGACCAAAAAGAATGCATAGTGCCAAAATTCTCGCCGAAACGGAAATGAATCAAAACATTCCGGCAAAATATTGGCAACTATCGCTTTTCAAATACCGGTAACTTCAAACACAAACATATATGCAACACCACAAACACATGCAACACCACAAACATACATAGATCTAGCTAGGCCACAAAAAGTGCATGTGCACGTTGTTGGAGCGAGCTAGGGAGAAAAAAAGTAGATCTACATCATCAAGATAGCTTTCCCTTACTTACCTATCAAAAAAAGGTAATTTCACCACTTAATGTTGATGAATCTATGGTGGAAATGAGGTGAGGAGGAGGAGATGGCCGAAAGCTTGGAGAAGGAGGTGGAGGGAATGAAGTGGGGAAAGTGAGTGGGTAGGTGTGGGGCTGTCCAAAATATCTTGTTGGGGTCCCAGGTTACTAATGGCGCACCACCAGCAAATGCGCCATTAGTAACCCTGGTTACTAATGGCGCACCAGCAGGTGGTGCGCCATTAGTAGTTTTGCAAAAAAGTAAAAAAATACATATATATATATATATATATATATATATATACTAATGGCGCATCTTCTCAAAGTGCGCCATTACTAGTTTAAACTAGTAATGGCGCACTGTGAGAAGATGCGCCATTAGTAGTTTTGCAAAAAAAGAATAAATTTTTTTTGTAGTAATGGCGCACTGTTTGCTTGGTGCGCCATTAGTAGTTAGAACTAGTAATGGCGCATTGTAGACCTGATGCGCCATTAGTATGTATGGAGAAATTGAAAAAAAATTCATACTAGTGGCCCACCCTGTTTTTGGTGCGCCATTAGTGTCTTCCACACTAATGGCGCATCACAAATAGGTGCGCCATTAGTATATAGTAGTGGCGCACTACTTTCCTGGTGCGCGATTAGTATCAATCCTATCTATAGCCCTTTTCCTAGTAGTGGATAACTAATGCGGCACCTCGGGCCAACGCGGCCAGATCACATTTTTCATGAGAAATTACACACCATGTTTCGTTGACATGTGGTCCCGTTCCAACATGTCAGTGAGACGACGGCGAGTCCTTTTGTACAATTTCCGAAAGGACGTGTAGGCCGGGGCGCCTCTTCGTGTACCGTGGCAAACTGACAACCATCCACCGACTCTTCGCCTTTCCCTCTCGATTTGGAACTGTTGTCGCACGCTCTTCCCCCCTCCTCCATTTGCCTTCACCCTTCCTTCTGCCATTGTTCGATCTTTTTCTCCATGGAGGGAACAAGCCAGAAACGATCCCATTATTCTTGCCCCGATCTGAAAGATGACGTGGTGGGGGAACTCATTGATCGGTGCGACGTCATCTCCTCGGCTAGCATGGCATGTTCGTTCAAGACCATTCTCGACTCAACTAATAACATCATTACAAGGAACCCAAGGGTCCAGGAGCGGTTTGATCTCCCCTATCTTCTTCGCTGTGACCCTGCTGACTGGCGCGGGGACGAGGGAAGCCTTGCCTTGTGCAAGTTGATGCCGCTTGATAATGATACGTATGATGTTAACATGCCATCGCTTGAGGGCAAGGCTTGGGCAAGCGCAAATGGAGATTGGGTTGTTTATATTAGGTACAACTGCGAGTGGGAACTTGTGAATGTGTACACTCGTCACCGGGTTCCACTTCCAAAAATCTCAGACTGCCCAGAGGCTGAGCACACCGGTATTCTACACACGTTCAAATATGATCATGGTGACTGTCTTCTATGGAAGATAGCAATTTGTCGAGTTCCCAACCACTCTTGGCATTACAGGAACTACGGAGTGTTGCTATCTTCGACAAGCTTGTTGCTGTCCTTCATGGTTCGACTGGATGGATATTGCTCAAAAATTAGTTTCTATACACGGATGTGCACTGTGATGCAATTCAATACGAGGGTCTTGTGTTGGCTGCCACCACTCGTGGCACTGTTTTTGCATGGGATCCCCGTAGTTTCGGTACGTTTGTCTTCCACCGTAATTATAATTGTTTCATCCACATGCATGCAAGTTAGCAAGTTTCCCTTCTCTACTAATTAACCTTCTTCTTGTGTTTCCAAGGTCCTGTGAACATTCCACCACCTATACTTGAAAATTTTTATAACCAAGGGGGGATGACGATGGTGATGATCACGAGCATGAGGACGAGGAGGGCCCGTATACTCAATGGCGCCTGGCAACTTCCGATGGATCACCCCTTCTTGTCTGTATACAACCCACTGCTGATGTTACAACTAAGGACGCATGTGTTGTCTCCCATGATCGCACTCTCCAGACCTATTCCAACACCCATTGCATGGTATTCGAGATGGATACTACTGTGCTAGCGCCAACACCTTCTCCCTGGTACAGTATCGATAGTCTTGGAGAAAATTCGCTCTTCCTTGGACAAAACTACCAATGATGGTGAAAGGCGATCCAACTGCTGTTGACACAACGTTATTACCATTTATGAGAAGCAACTGTATCTATACATCAGACATTGCGGTGGTTCCCTACCCTGGTCATGATATAGTAGGCCGCTTCAGCCTGGATGATCAGTCATGTGTTGGTCTCAAGATTGACAGTAGCTGGCCCTTCCCAGAGAATCACTTGTGGTTCAAAGCAAGCATTTCCAACGCCGAGGATTGGTTGAGTTGAAGTTCATTTCATTGCTTGTTATTTGTTGTGTGATGAAAACTTTAGTGTTTATAATGTATCCTCGTTGTCGTTGTGGGTTGATGACCCGCTGTATGTAATAAAATGATATTCTTGTGATAAACTTACTAAATTTATGAATGGCTTTCGAGTCGCTTCTTTGAGTGGGTGCTGCGACGAGGCAAAAAAACATTTTCCGAATACATAATTGTACGTGCATTGCAACAGGTTATCGGATGAGGCCAATCAACAATAGTACACTATTTGTACTAGCTTCACATGCTGCACTATCTCTACGTCTACGTACGTAATTCAACAAGTTTTAAACTTGAGACCAACCACCCATCCTCACAAAGAACACTTTTTAACCTAGCACGGACTCCAGGAAATTTGGCCACAGTGTGAGGTGGGCCATATGTTAATGTGTTCGTTGTACATAACCAGCACCTCGAATCCTCGATACTAGTACTAGTACTATAAGTAGTAGGAGTAGTAGGGTGGCATGGGCCAGAACAAGCATTCACGTCCAGGAGTACGACACATGCCACCAGCACGACTTCCATCTGACACCATATTTCTTGGAGTCCGTGCTACAGCAATCTCTTCAACCTCATCGTTTCTCTAACTCAGCCATCGCGCGGCGGGCGAGGTGGGGGTTTGCCGATAGTCGGTTTCCTCAACTGCGGTCCCACTTGTAAGGCCAACTCCAACGCACGACCCCAAATGGACATCCGTTTTGCCCAGATTCTGTCCGTTTGGTTAGGGCAACGGGGTCGTGTCCGGGCCATTTCTCGGATGCGGTGGCCGTGCACTGAACGTGCGGACGCATCCCGACCACGTACATTTTTCTTTGCGAACACATATCTTTTTTTCATGATTGATTTTTTGGTACATGGAAATACATCACCAAAATTTTGACTAGAAAAGCAAGACCAAAGAAAAAAAGAGCCACAAGAATTTTTAGAAGATATCCAACTTCCATAACTGCTCCTGTAAGTTGGATTAGTGCCTTCTTGATGCATTCATTGTTGATCTGCGGAGGCTCGATCTCGCGTGCTTCTTTCTTCTTCGAGTGTAAAGAAGTAGACGTGTCTAGTCTCTATTCTATCAACAAGTGCACTAGTCTCATCTCTAGCCTCTATGCTAGCTAAAAGTGCTAGAACATCTACTAAATTGCGCTCTATCAATATATCATTGTACTCTTCTTCCCAATACCAAAACTTGCATCCATTCTACACAATAAAATTTTAAGTTAGCACAGCTAGTCTAATCCGAGAGCACAACCGAAGATTTGGTCGAGTTCTTCCTCCTTTTGCCAACACATGGGACATCATGTTGGGATCTACGGTAGGGTGCGTCGACTGCAAATTAAAATATTCCTACGCGCAGAATAACCAAGAACATGCTACGGGATATGGATCACAGTTCGTTACCACATGACGCGCAGTGCCGTGCAGCGGAAGAGGAGTTGGGGCAGCGCGTCTGCGTGGATCGTCTCCTCCTCGTCCGATCTCCCTCGAGCACCTGGCTATCCGTTCCCACGTACAGGTTCGCCGGAGCGGCGCAAGTGCACCGCCTCTAACGGTATCCGCGCGTGCAGGAGTAACATCGTGCGGCGGACTGCTAGGTCCGATCATACAATCGACGGCGACCGGAGGTGTCTATTCGCAACACGTGCAAACCCTAGTGACAGCGCCGAAGCGATCAATCTCATGAGTGTGCGGCACCTCCACTTTATATAGGCGTCCGTCGCAGGCTCAACACTTAGGCCTCGCACGGACCCTAAAGCCCATAAGTCTACTCGGCCACAATCCGGATACAACTCGGATCAAATCCGCCTAGTGTCCCCGAATCGGACCTCGTAGATTCACTCCCTTAAGCGCGTGACCCCTTAGGTTCAAGCCGGCTTGGTCGCAGTTCGGATCACCTCCGAACCGCATAGTTGGTAGCGGCCTCTAGCAAGGCATGCCGAACACCAAGCAGACTATGAAGCTGGTTAGGCGAACCTGTACATCACACGTCCATTCCTTTTACCACACGATATATGTTGTTGAGCTCAAGGCGAGTCTGTCATCCTTGTGCTAGCCCGACCTCTTTCTCTTTCCAGTGATGCCGACCACTATCTGGATTATCTCATAATCCTTGTCGCATGGCCATGCTTATCCTATTCGGATCACACGAGGGGCCCAGAGTATATCTCTCCTGGTATGAGGGGCAAATCCCATCTTTCTCGACCATGTCTCGCAACATGGGTCTGGACAAGCCTGAAACCTACCTTTGTAACTACCCAGTCACGGAGTAGCGTTTGGTCGGCCCAAAGCAAGTCTGTCACTATCCCGAGTACATGCGCCAGCTCAGGTCTTAGGACATAGAACGTATGCTGTACTAGAGACTCACAGATGACATATCGCCGCGTCTCATAGTTGGGTCTGTCCAACTCGGACCTTATCTCGACTCGGATCCGACTACGTCGAATCCGACCAGATCCTTCCAAGTCCATATTATCCGGTTAGCATCCAATGCTCCATGGCTAGTGAGACCAAGCCATCGACCGTGTCATATGCTAGTCAAGTCAACTGCGCGTCCACACAGCCCTTTCGACTAGGGACCTTTTAGGACAGTCATCATACAATGCATAGTCCCGCAAACAAGTCACGTACTTGCTGATACACATCATTCATAATGTTCAAGGACTATATTTATTCATAAACACATAGGAAATATCATCATACATGATTGCCTCTCGGGCATATCTCCAACAGTCTCCCACTTGCACTAGAGTCAATCAAATAGACATCGAATGCCCATAGCTCTAACATGCCCCTCATGCTTGGGTTGTGGCCGGCTTAGTTAACGGATCTGCAACATTTGCATCCGTGTGAATCTTGCATAACTCTACATCACCATTCTTTACGGTCTTTCGTATCAGGTGACATTTCCGATCTATGTGTGTGACCTTGTGGTGATTCCTCGGCTCCTTGGCTTGTGCAATGGCACCAGAATTATCACAATAAAGGTCCAACGGTTTTACCGAGGCTGGGAAAATACCAAGATAATCCATAAAGTTCCAGATCCGAACACCTTCCTTCGCAGCTTCATAAGCCGCAATGTATTCGGCTTCTGTGGTAGAATCGGCCACCGTATCTTTCTTGGAACTCATCCAGCTCACTGCTCCTCCGTTCATGACGTACACGAATCCGGACTGTGATCGACAATCATCTCTGTCGGTTTGGAAACTAGCATCGGCGTAACCCCTTACGACGAGCTCTTCCTCACCTCCATAAACCAGGAACATCTCTTTAGTCCTTTTCAGGTACTTCAAAATAGTCTTTACCGCTGCCAGTGACTCTCACCTGGGTTGGCTTGGTATCTGCTTGTTAGGCTTATTGCAAAAGCAACATCTGGCCTTGTACATATCATGGCATACATGATGGATCCGATTGCCGATGCATATGGAATCCTAATCATCCTACTTCGCTCATCAGATGTCGAAGGACTCTGAGTCTCTCTTAGCCTTATACCATGTGAGAGTGGCAAGAACCCTTTCTTCGCCTCACTCATGTTGAATCACTTCAACACTTTATCTATGTACGTGCTCTGGCTTAAGCCGAGCAGCCTCCTCGATCTATCTCTATAGATCTTAATGCCTAAAATGTACATTGCCTCACCAAGGTCCTTCATCGAAAACTTGCCATTCAATGACTCCTTGACCGAGTTCAGCATCGAAACATCATTTCCGATCAGTATGTCCTCCACATACAAGATCAAAAACACTATCGAGCTCCCACTTAACTTCTTGTATAAACAAGCATCCTCTTCACTTTTGATGAAACCGAGACCAGTGACGACCTCATCAAAACGAATATTCCAGCTCCGAGATGCTTGCCTCAACCCATAAATGGATCTCTTGAGCTTGCATACCTTACTAGTGCTAGTCGGATCGACAAAACCCTCGGGCTGTATCATATACACATCCTCGGTTAAATTTCAGTGAAGGAAAGCCGTTTTGACATCCATCTGCCATATCTCGTAATCGAAATATGCAGCTATAGCTAGTACGATCCTCACCGACTTCAGCATCGCTACCGGCGAGTAGGTCTCGTCGTAGTCAATTCCTTGAACTTGTCCATAACCCTTAGCGACAAGCCGAGCTTTGTGGATCTGAACATTTCCATCCACATCGGTTTTCTTCTTAAAGACCCATTTGCAACCAATGACTGTTACGCCAGGCGGCGGATCAACCAAGTCCCAGACTTGATTCTCATCCATGGACTTTAACTCGGATCTCATGGCCTCCAGCCATGCCTCGGAATCTAGGCTCACCATCGCTTCCGCATACGTGGCCGGCTCGTCGCTTTCTAGCAACAATACATCACGCACTCTGCGCAATCTCTCCGACCTTCGTGGTTCCGGTGCCGCTTCCACTACGGGTTCCCTCACTGACTCCGGTATGATCTCATCACCAGCCGAGCCGTGCCCAAGTGGTCCTTGAATTTCTTTGAGTCAGACCGTCCTCCCACTGGCCTCCCGACTGAGAAACTCTTTCTCAAGGAAAACCCCGTTCTGAGCAACAAACACTTTGTTCTCTTCCCGGTTGTAGAAGCTATATCCCAAGGTTTCCCTCGGATATCCCACAAATATGCATTTATCTGACTTAGCTGTAAGCTTGTCTGACATAAGTCGCTTGACAAATGCTTCACAACCCCAAATCTTTAGAAAACACAAACTGGGACTCTTCCCGGTCCACATCTCATGTGGTGTCTTGTCTACGGATTTTGATGGTACCCTGTTAAGTGTGAAAGCTGCAGTTTCTAGAGCGTATCCCCAGAATGACAAGGATAAATCCGATTTGCTCATCATAGACCGGAGCATGTCCAACAAGGTACGATTCCTCCATTCTGACACGCCGTTTCTCCGTGGCGTACCCGAAGGTGTGAGCTGAGGTACTATACCTTGGCTTTTCAGATGATCATCAAACACCTAGCTCATGTACTCACCTCCACGATCAGATTGTAGAAGCTTTATAGTCTTGTCGAGCTGATTCTCAACTTCGTTCTGCAACTCGTTGAACTTTTCAAAAGTTTCCGACTTGTGCCTCATCAAATAGATATATCCAAATCTACTCAAGTCGTCGGTAAAAGTCACGAAGTACTGATAGCCACCTCTGGCAGTTGTGCTCATTGGACCACACACATCGCTGTGTATAAGCTCCAACAGCTCGGACGCCCTCCTGCAACTCTTTGCGAAAGGAGACTTAGTCATCTTGCCGAGCAAGCATGATTCACATGTCTCGAACGACCCGAAGTCGGACGAAGTTAGGAGCCCATAATCATGGAGCTTCTTCATGCGTTTCAGACTAATGTGTCCAAGCCGGCAATGCCAGAAGTATGTCGGATTTACCTCATTAGGCTTATGCCTCTTGACATTCACGTTATAGACCGGTTCCTGTTCCAAATTCAGTATAAATAGCCCATCAACAATGGGTGCATAGCCGTGGAACATACCATTCAAATAAAATGAACAACCATTGTCCTTTAAATTGAATTCATAGCCTGACTCATCAAACATGAGGTAGAAATAATGTTCCGAGTAAGTGCAGGAATGTAATAACAATTATTCAATTCCAAAATAAATCCAGAAGGAAGCTGGAGCTGCATCGTGCCAACCTCCAACGTAGCAACTCTTGCTTGTTGCCGACCCTGATGTCAATCTCCCCTTGTGCCACACGCCTAGTTCTTACCAGCCCCTGCATCGAGTTGCAAATATGAACAACCGATCCGGTATCAAATACCCAAGAGCTACTAGGTATGTCAGCAAGGTAAATGTCTATAACATATGCAACAAGTGTACCTTTGCCTGAAGAAGCATTTCCGGCCTTCTTGCCATGCTCTGCAAGCCACTTGCTACAGTTCCTCTTCCAGTGACCGGTCTCCTTGCAATGATAGCAAATGGTCTTTGAGTCCGGTCCAGACTTTGGGGCAGCGGCGGAGGTTACTGTCTCCATGCCCTTTGCCTTAGCCTTTTTCTTAGACCAACTCTTCTTGAACTTAGCTGATTTCTGCACCATCAACACTTGATGCGTGCCTTTCTTAATATCCTGCTCTGCCACTTTGAGCATCCCATGTAATTCAATGAGCTTCTTATCCATGCCATGCATATGATAGTTCGAGATGAACGTCCCATAGCTGGGCGGAAGAGAACCCAGAACTGCATCAGTAGCCAGCTCATCCAAGAGCGCGAAGCCCAGCCTATCCAAAGCTTGCACATATCCGATCATCTTGATCACATGTGGGCTCAGTGGATCACCTTCCTTCAGCTTGCAATCCATCAAGGATCGCCAGACGTTGAACCTTTCGGTCCTAGCCTGTGTCTGAAACATGCTCTTGAGACTCTCGATCATATCGTAAGCCTCAACATTTTTGAAATGCTGTTGCAAATCGGCTCCATACAAGCCAGCATCAGACAGTTGATCTCCGTTGATTCATCAACGAGTTTTTGGTAGGCATGCTTAGCTGTGGCACTAGCATTATCAGCAGGTTCCTCTGGAAGTGGATCCTCTAGAACATGTTCCTTTTTATCATGCTTGAGAACAATTCTCAGATTTCTATACCAAGTGGTAAAGTTTGTTCCATTCAGTTTATCCTTTTCCAGAATTGATTTCAATGCAAAGTTGGGTTGAGCAGGAGGTGCCATTGATCTACAACAGAAAATATGCAATCACTAAGCAATGTGTTTATGTAGAATAATTCGAGCCTTAAACGAAAATACTCCCACTGAAGTTGGCATCCCTCCACAAACTTTCAGTGATTCAGGATCCGACTAGCACATGCGACTAGTGAGCTTTAGCATCACTAATAGACAACATGCCTATCCGGTAAGCAACTCCTTGCTAATCGTATCTCTATATGACTCCTGTCGGTCGGGAAGGTATCTCATACCCCGGCCCCCAACCTTCTTTGCCACAAGGCCCAAAACCATTTTGATAGCCTTGTCAAGTTAACCTGATGCAGTGTATGTTCGTGTCCGACACGAACCCTTCAGTTCAAGGACATCCAGCAGCACCTCAATCTTATGAGCCCACTACTAGATGTACTTGACGTGCGAAGGTGCAATATCGGGGATGGCAATTCGCTTGATATTCATGAGGGATCTTTCTACCATTCTGACATGCATAGAAAACAAGAAGCATATCAATCACAAATAAACATATATTGTGAAATAGTATGGCTCCTTCATGGACGTTCTTCCAGGTCGGCTCCGACTCCGATGACCATCTAGGAACTCCATCTTGTTTGTCACGCCCGGACGCCAAGCCACCAACCTGATCTCTATTACCCAACTACTACAACTAGTAATGAATTTTACATAGAGTCACAAGTCGACACGCAGGTCGTTATACAATATAATGACAACACTTTGGCTCCTGCCGGCTAACAAACATGATGCGCAGGCCATGTATAAATTACACACATGCATCACATACACATGAGCCATACTATTCACATCAAACCCTGCAAAACAAAGTTATGCATAGAATCGCATTCTACCGGTTTGTGTGATCGTGTACGAAATAGAAGGCACTACGCACAAGGCACTATGTTTTCGGAAATCACAGATCACATCTGAACTCCGATCACGCCGAATTCTCTGATCTGACCGATCTCATCGATCATCGTGAATCCGATTCGGATTTACGTTTCACTGTTAACCACGATGGCGGATAACCGACCGGTAGGGGTGGATCATGTCACGACATCATCGATCCCGATTATCAGAAAACATAGCCACATCGATCCCCATGTGCAGTTGATCTCATCAACCGTGCACATAGCCAATCTCATAAATGATGACAAATCTCATTTGCCACCTCCACATATCTAATATGCATACGATCTGAATCCAAATCCTATAGCAGAGGCTCTGACACCACTGTTGGGATCTACAGTAGGGTGTGTCGACTGCAAATTAAAATTTTCCTACGCACAGAATAACCAAGAACATGCTACGGGATATGGATCACAGTTCGTTACCACTAGACGCGTAGTGCCGTGCAGCGGAAGAAGAGTTGGGGCAGCGCGTCTGCGTGGATCGTCTCCTCCTCGTCCGATATCCCTCGAGCAGCTGGCTGTCCGTTCCCACGTACAGGTTCGCCGGAGCGGCGCAAGTGCACCGCCTCTAACGGTATCCACGCGTGCAGGAGGAACGTCGTGCAGCGGACTGCTAGGTCCGATCACACAACCGGCGGCGAGTGGGGGTGTCTATTCGCATCACATGCAAACCCTACTGACAACGCCGAAGCGATCAATCTCATGAGTGTGCGGCACCTCCACTTTATATAGGCGTCCGTCGCAGGCTCAACACTTAGGCCTCGCACGGACCCTAAAGCCCATAAGTCTACTCGGCCATAATCCGGATACAACTCGGATCACATCCGACCAGTGTCCCCGGATCGCACCTCGTAGGTTCCTTCCCTTAAGCGCGCGACCCCTTAGGTTCAAGCCAGCTTGGTCGCAGTTCGGTTCACCTCCGAACCGCATAGTTGGTAGTGGCCTCTAGCAAGGCTTGCCGAACACCAAGTAGACTATGAAGCTGGTTAGGAGAACCAGTACGTCACACGTCCATTCCTTTTACCACACGATATATGTTGTCGAGCTCAAGGCGAGTCTGTCATCCTTTTGCTAGCCCGACCTCTTTCTCATTCCAGTGATGCCGACCACTATCTGGATTATCTCATAATCCTTGTCGCATGGCCATGCTTATCCCGGTAGGATCACACGAGGGGTCCCAGAGTATATCTCTCCTGGTCGGAGGGGCAAATCCCATCTTGCTCGACCATGTCTCGCAGCATGGGTCTGGACAAGACTGAAACCTACCTTTGTAACTACCCAGTCACGGAGTAGCGTTTGGTCGGCCCAAAGCAAGTCTGTCACCATCCCGAGTACATGCGCCAGCTCAGGTCTTAGGACATAGAATGTATGTTCTACTAGAGACTCACAAATGACATATCGCTGCGTCTCATAGTTGGGTCTGTCCGACTCGGACCTTATCTCGACTCGGATCCGACTAGGTCGGATCCGACCAGATCCTTGCAAGTCCATATTATCCGGTTAGCATCCAATGCTCCATGGCTAGTGAGACCAAGCCATCGACCGTGTCATATGCTAGTCAAGTCAGATGCGTGTCCACACAACCCTTTCGACTAGGGACCTTTTAGGACAGTCATCATACAATGCATAGTCCCACAAAACAAGTCACATACTTGCTGATACACATCATTGATAATGTCCAAGGACTATCTTTATTCATAAACACATAGGAAATATCATCATACATGATTGCCTCTAGGGCATATCTCCAACACATCAAGCATCCAGGTCGTGTCATGCAAGAAAATAGAGTGGTAGTTGAAGCCGCGTGATGTGCATCTTGGGTTAAACTGTAAATAGAATCTTACTAATCTTGAGTAAATCCAAAATCGGCCACCGAAGATCTATATTGGATTTGTTTTTCATTACGAGCATGTCGAGGTGAAAGATGTGCAGGTTCAGGGGGTCCTGTTGCGTTTTCACTGACATTTGGGACCGCATATGAGCAAACAGACGATGGGTTGTGCGCGTCTGCTGGCTGGCTGAGCAGAGAGATAGAGGAGGGCTGAGCACGGACTTCAGGAAATTTGTTCTACGTAACCAGCACCTTGATATAGTGGGGTGGCATGGGCCATAACTAGCATTCATGTCTAGCAGTACGGCACACGCCACCCACACGAGTCCCATCCGACACCAATTTTCTTGGAGTCCATGCTACAACCATCTCTTCTCCCTCCTGTTTTCTCAGCAATCGCGCGGTGGGCGGGGTGGGGGTTTGCCGATAGTCGGTTTGCTCAATTGCGGTTCCACTTGTAAGTGAAAATGCAACACGGCACACATTCCCCCTTGTACTGCGTGCCGGACCAACCATGTGGGGGTGTGACGCGAACACGGCAGGCTTTTCCTTTTGAACTTGTAACTTGTAAAATTTGGTTCTGCTCCATGGCGCGACCGATAGATAGAAATAACGATTTTCCCTAGAGTAATGAGAAGTTTGGTTCTGGCGCGGTTCATGCATGGAGTACGTACAAAAATTATTAAGTTGATGTGAAAGGTAAGATAATTACTAGTAGTACCATATACTACTACATGGATTTGATGGAAAGATAAAGATACATACGGATCCATCAATGATATCCTCACGCCCTAGTGCACTGGGTCACCAACCAACGTGTGAGGAGCAGCGGCGTTGGTGGCAAGCTCAACGTGCTTCTGAACAATGCCGTCCAAGGTTGCCCTGCGGTCCAAGAAGGCTAGCGTCCTATCGTCCCCCTCTTGCATGTAGTAGTCCTTGTGGACGATTTGCGCGTAGACGTGGGTGATTATGTCGATGGCGTCTTGTTGCGCCAGGCGCTGCGCGGGCGCGGCCTCGAGGTGGATATTCTTCGGCGCGACGGCGGGCAGTCATAGGGCCACTAGTGCATCGAAGAGGTTGTCACCATAGAGGCCGTTTAGGGTGGCAGGCATCACAGAGCCTGGGCGCATGGGCTGGAGGCGTACGTCAAGGTCGTCCGCGAGCTTCTTGACGATGGTGAACTTATCGAGGAAGCTAACGAGGACCTCGTCGAAAAAGGAGACGATGCCGTCGTCCAAGCGGCCCCTCGCCCTGGTGGCCTCAAGCACTACCTGGAGATTTTCCTTGGTGTCGGGCTGCAGGCCGGCGTCGTGGACCATCTGGCACAGCCGGCTGATGCTCGCGCTCATCGCCTCCATGGGTCTAGCTTCTAGTCAACTGATCTTGCGATTGGAGTGATCACTCTTGTCCTTGGGTGCGTAGGTGCGTAGGATTTCATAGATTGGACTGGCGGGAGCGTTTATATGAGAAGTGCAGACTGCGTTGAATTCACGTGTGTGTTGGCCATCTACTCCTCGCCCCTCTACTACACCTGCCTTTGGCTGTATGACAGGTTGGCCAGCCACCCGTTGGGCCCATGTGTCATACACCCAAAGGCAGGTGCAGTAAGTCAATGAAGCTGCATACCCCTCCGTGCCGGTGCGGTATAGTCATCTCACTGGACCTCTAGTTGGGGCCAAACGAGAGAACTTTGATGTTTACTGGTTTATTGGTCCCTTTGCATTTTGCGCCAAGTTTTGACCTTTGATTTAACTTATAAAATGTTAATGCATGTAACCAAAAATGTTGTGTAAGTCACCTTACGAAAACCAAATAATCCCAAAACACATAGGCACAATACATTAACTCCCTCTTCATTTCTTATTTCGTGACATATCAACCAATGAGAGATGTGGGCCGTGCATGCTTTCAATGACATGAGACTACCAAACATCACATGCAGTGGTTAGTTCATTGCATGTAATCCTATTAAGTAGCAAAAAGACATTAAGTTATCTCACCGATAGGAATAAAACAATACACCATGTATTTATTTACAGAGGGAGTAGTACATTTTTTGTGACATGCATTACTAGATATTGCTACTCAAATACTAAATCCAGATGGAAGTGGTAGTACTACTAAATCCAGACGGTGGTGCTAGTACTAGTAGTAGTACTACCAATGTAGTAGAATTGTACTACCCCTTGGTCAAATTATTACGTGCTGCTCCTCACAGTGAAGTGACAAGACCCTACGCCGGAGATGACACCTGAGTATAGGCCCCATGTTCGGCATACTGTCGGCGTTCTGGGAACGGGGGTCCCCAGACTTGCCTGCCTGCGGCCTGCGGCGTGGCTCAAGTGGGGGCCCAGTGCGGCCCATCTTCATCAACACAAGCTCAAGACCCTCGCGGGGCGGACGACAGGAAGTTTCCTCAGGAGCGGCCTCATCAGGCAGGCTCGCGAGGAGGCGGAGAGATCAATGCAAGGATACCTCGCGAGGATCCAGTGACGCAAGCCATGACGATCAAGACCGGGGGGTGCCAGGCGGGCGCCGGCCTGTGCAGAGTCCTTGTTTCCCCTTTGGTGCAAAGGAGGCAAGCACAGGCCAAGGCATCAGGCAAAGGCTACCATTCCAGTGCAACGAGACCAAGACCAGTCGGACGGCCGGACGGAGGTCACCGTGGAGCCCAAGACGGCGTCACCACCAGAGCTTTTGGCAGCCGAAGACCACCTTTGGTCAGGATAACTTGTACTAGATGTTCCCCTTCAAAATGGCCAGTTGTTGGCGCCCTTCCCGCTCAATTATTTCGGGGAGAGGCCCAGGGCCTCTATAAATAGAGCTAGCCACCACAGAGTAGAGATATCTAGAGACCAAGTAGAACTCACCGCACTAGCTCAAGAACACCTCTCGCAAGGCTGTTCTTCCTCTGTACTGTTCATCATCAGCCCCCGAGGCAATCCACCACACCACACACTGGAGTAGGGTATTACACCACAACGGTGGCTCGAACCAGTATAAATCTCGTGTCCCTTGTGTTGTTCATCGTTTCCATCTTAGTTCGCACGAGGGGATCAGACGTAGAACGGTAGGGGAGAGATCTCCGCTGCACCCCAGTGTTCGAACCTCAAGGGTCTGCCGGAACCCGAAATCCGACATTTGGCGCGCCAGCTAGGGGTGCGCCGGAATCCCTTCTTCTGTTGTTCGCGTGTGATCTTCCGTCGCGTCCATGGCTGACGCTCGTCGGGCTCGCGCCGAGCGCCGGGCTGCTCTCGCCACCCGCGTCGCCCAGATGGCACCTGTCGGCGGTCCCCCTCATCGTTCCCCATCGCCCGCCGCCAACGCCGCCACCGGCCCAGCGGGGAACGAGCAGCAGGCTTCGTCCCAGTATCCTTCGGTGCGGCGGGATGGCCGCACCGCCACCCCGTCGCTGACCCCAGCTGGCTCGTCGTCCTACGCCCGTCGCGCCCCCATGGATGCGTGCGCCTCGCTGCTCTTGGCGAAGGATCCTCTCTGTTACCGCCCCGTCGACGAACTCTATGAGGACTAGCTCGCCCGCATCACCGAGCTCGTCAGCGCCGCAGGGGGCTTCCCCTTGCGGTCCCCCTCGCTACCACGCCCTCTGTTCCATGCAGGAGGCGATGACCAGGAGGTGCCTCCGCCACCTCCTCCCCAAGAAGGCGCCTTGGCTGCAAGGCGCGCAGCCCCAGGGCGAGACCCACTACGTCCAGCACCTGCGCAGCAAGAAAGGAGCTGCCAAGACATCCCGCATCCCCGAGAAGGTGCTCGCGCGCTCCCGACGCCGGCGCGCCGAGATCGCGTCCCAGCGCTTCCACAACAAGACCCCGCGCTGCTCCCAGTGGCGGCGCGTGGTGACCTACAAGAGCAAGATCGGCACCAGCCGAGGGCGCCGGTGGCCACAGCGGGCTGCCTCGCCTTCACCCCCGAGCTGCGCGACGTCACATGGCCGGGCAAGTTCAAGCCCGACCTCCCTCCTCGCTATGATGGCACGACGGACCCGCGGAGTTCCTGCAGCTCTACGAGCTAGGCATCGTAGCCGCCAACGAGGACGAAAAAGTCATGGTGAATTGGTTCCCCATGGCGCTCAAGGATGGAGCCTGCACCTGGCCCCCGGCACGATCTCCTCCTGGAGCGAGATGCGCACCCGCTTCATCGCCAACTTCCAGGGCACTCGCGACCAGCCCCCGGCCGTGAGCGACCTGCGCCGCATCAAGCAGCAGCCAGGGGAAACCCTACAGAAGTACATCCAATGCTTCAACTATGCTCGCCTCAAGATCCCCAAGGTGACCGAGGAAGCCATCATCTCAGCTTTCTCTGACGGTGTGCGCGACATCAAGATGAAGGAGGAGATAGCCATCCATGAAGACCTGTGCACATCCCTGGAGCTTTTCAACTTGGCGACCAAGTGCGCCAGGCTGAGGAAGGGCGCCTTTCCCTTCTCGAGCTCCCGACAACCGACCCAGAAGAGAAGAAGCTCAAGGCCAAAGACGTGAAGCGCAAGGGGGCTGCTGTGCTAGTAGCAGAGCCGGACACCAAGCGAGGCAGGGATCAACCTGAGTCATCCAAGGGCAGATGCTACTGCATGTACCATGACCTCCACACCCACAACACCAACGAATGCTAGGAGCTCAGAGCCGTGCGTGACGGGCGGATCGGCCGACGCCCCGAGCGCAATGACAGGGGCTATGACCGAGGAGGAGGAAGAGGTGGCGATGGGAAGACCGTGGCCCACGCCAGGGATGGCGTGACCGCCCTCGCGAGGACTGCTGGCAGGACCAGCCTCGCGAGGGAGGCTGGAGGGACCAGCCTCGCGAAGACCGCCCGCACGAGAACGCAGGCCTCCCACCTCTGCCGCCACCGCCAAGGAGGAATGAAGACCAACATCAAGACGATGGGATTGGGGGCTTCCAGGAGCCGCGCGTAATTGCCTGCATCTTGGGTGGCGCTCAGGCTCCGGCCTCATAGCACATCTTCAAGCAGTTTGCTCGCGAGGTGAACGCAGTTCTTCCCAAGCCCAAGGCCACGCGCTCTCTCAGGTGGTCTGCGTGCGCTATCACGTTCAGCTCAGCGGATCAGCTCAAGTGCGTGGCAACGGCTGGAGTCCTCCCGATGCTCTGCTCCCCAGTCATCAGCAATGTGCAGGTCACCAGGACCCTCATCGATGGCGGTGCTGGACTCAACGTCCTGTCTGTCGAGACATTCGACAACCTCCAAGTGCCGTACGATCAACTTCAGCCAACCAAGCCTTTCTCAGGAGTCATCGATGGTTCTACTGTTCCGATTGGACAGATGCCTGGAAGTGGTGGAGTCATCACCGTGCCCTGTGAAGAAAGAGACGCGGTGTGTTCACTAGAGCGCACGTTCCAAGCCGCAGTAGTCGAAGACCCAGATCACAGGGGCGGGAGACCTTTCGAAGTGACCCTCAAGAAGAAGAAGACCTTGCCAGGCTCAAGCCACAAGGGGGCTGGCGCCTCCAGAGGTGTTGCGTCGAGCTCCGCGCTCTATCGGGGAGCGCCGCACCCTCACGCATAGGAAAGCACGCCCAGCGCCCTCCTCGAGCAAGACTCGGGGGCTCCTCCTTGGAGAGCCGCCGACCTTACCAAGGTCACGAGGGAGGCGCTCGGGCGTCACTTGGAGGGGCGCTTTCAGGCGCTTTTCCCTCAGGAAGGTACAAGGCAAGGAAGACCAAACCCTCAGGAGTTCATCGCAAGAAACACTCAAGAGCTACAAGAGTCAAGAGTCACGCGAGGCAGCTGCCGCTTGCCTGCCGTGGCCCCACATCCAGGCGAGGATGGTGGACTGCGCGTCTGCGTCGACGTCCCGGGGCTCAACCAAGCCGTGTCTCAGGAGCGCCTCTGGCCTTCGCACGTGGGGCGCTGTGAGGGGCCACCTCACAGCTACGTTCGCATGCCCTTCGGCCTGCCGAACGCGGCCGCCGCTCACCAGCGCCTGCTGAGGAGCATTCTGGAGGCTCAAGAGGTCAGGCACCACGCGGTCCTGGCAGAGATGGAGATGGCTCTCGAGGACCCGCTTGAGCCTGCAGAGCCTCCCGAGGCCCCAGGACCTGGGGCTCATGAGGGCTGACGTCTTCACTGCGCATCGCTCGCTTCCTTAGCATCACTTCATCTTCAACAATGTCAGGTGACATCTTTCAGAGTTTTACTTTCAGCTGGGAGCGCCCGCAGGGCCGCACCATTCCCAGGCCGCGTGGGTCCGTCCCCGCGGCATGTATCCATTTTGTTCATGTTCTTTACTTACCTTGTTGGGGGCGCCCCTCGGGCTGCATCACCCCCACGCCACTCGGGCCTAACCCGGCGGGAGTTTCTTTCACCTACGTTTGCCTGAAGTTGAATCCCTTCCTTTGTGCCTAACATATCCGACCTAATCACCTGCTCGATTGACACCCACCTATGGAGCCGCCCGCTCTGGCACGGCGCTTGCGCACGGGTTCGTCCCTGCAACGTCGATAAATCTGAGTGGTCGAGCTCTGGCCGCGGCAGCCTCGCAAGGCGCCACCTCACCAGGCCCTCAAGTGCCCCAATGACTTCCTCAGGGTAACCAAGGGTTGGCTGGCGGCCGTAACGACATGCCTTGTTTCTCCTTGTTGTTGGTGTGCAGGATTTACTCCAGGAGCAATGCTGGGGCGTCGCGAGCACTCTCTCCCCTCTCCGGCACGGACCGCTTGCACATTAAAGGGGGGGGCGCCTAAGCATCGCGACTCATGGGCTCTTACTGGCTCTCCAGCCCTCACCCCCTGGCCTTGACCCACGGCATCGCGACCTGTCATACCAACGGCGGCTGAGCTCGCTCGAGGGCCGGGACGTGAGGACGTAGAGTGTTAAGGGAAGTGCGGGAGAATGGGAAGAAGCTCGCGAGGGCCCAGCCCGGCAGTGCCTCGTTCACCGACTCGCGGGCCTAGCGCTTCTTTGAGGGACTGCGTCAGGCGCACAAGATAAGTCACGCCCTCACAAGAGCTAGACCAACGCAACGCTGACTCCTCGCCCAGTGTAATTCTGTCACGGCAACGCTACCTTCCTTTCTCGCCCAGCAAGGATTGCTTGAGCGCTAAAGGGGACCTCCCGAGCATCGCGACTCAGGGGCTCTCACCGGACCTCGGGCCGCTCACCTCCTGGCCTTGACCACGGCATCGCGACTTGGCATACCAGCGACGACTGAAGCTTGCCTAGGGACTGGGACCTGTCAACGTAGAGCACCGAATCCTCGTGAGGATAGAAAGGGGGAGCTCGGCCGGGACAGGACGGACACCACACGCCGATTCATATTAAGGATATAATGTTTACAAAAGGCACGGCAGACGCCTTACATACCCCCGTGGGGTGTTACTATAATTCCTCGCAAGGAACAAATGGAGCTAGATCTAAGGAGCACTAACTACTAGCACCTCCGCTGGCGACGCCATCATCAATAGTGGGCTGCCCGGCACCGGCACCAACCCCATCCAGATCATCGGCATCGGCGACCCGATGCAGCTGCCCCACTCCGAGCACGGCGCGAGCTCAAAGGCTCGTAGCTGTCATCGCTCGTCTCCGGGGACGTGAGGAGTTCGGGGGAGCCGCTGAAGCCCTCTTTCCCTCCGCTGCTGCATGAGGAGCTGCTGGAGGACCAACCGGCGGGCCGGGCCCTCGCCAGTTCGTCGTCCCCGCTGCTTCCCTCGGGGCAGCACTCCAGCCGGCATCCTTCAGCATCGAAGACCTTGAAGAACATCAGGGAGGCGCCGCCATATTCAAGATGAATCACGAGGACACCTACCGATCGGTAGACCCGGGCGATCTCACCCCAGCCCTGGGTCATGAAGACCTTGCCCGGAGCGGTGACCCCGACCTCCACTCCGGTCGCAGGAGTGCTGCAGTCAGAGCTCCAGAGACCTGCCCCGCATCTCGAAGGCAAAGGAGGGAGGAAGGCGGATCCACGACATTGGAGGCATGGCAGCGTGGAGTACTAGCCCGCGAGAGGAGCGCTCCACGTGGACTCCAGGAGGGACGACACGCACCACCGTGACTCGACGACGTCGTGTCGCGACCGGTTTTCCAATAAAAATATTTATTGAGAAACTGATCTTTTGAGTCCAATACGAGGAGAAATCCTCCTTACTGGTAGACAAATCTCTTGATACAATAAGCCAGTAGCATAAAATATATTACAGGGTCGAGCTGAGGTTGCTCAACCAATTATTACAAGCACGCCAATAATTATACATAATGGCGGATATGACACAGTGGAGTGGTGGTTTACTACTGACTCGAGAATAAGGTGATGGAGGAATAACACTGTGGGGGAGTGGATAACATGACTCTTAAACTAGCATCTCATCGAGTGTCGAGGTGAGGCTCGATGAATTTATTCGGGTAGCGGAAGCGGATATAATACAGTGACCAAATCCAGGGTCGCACGAGACTGACTGGGACTCCTCTAGGCGTCGGACTCGCTATCAAACTCTTCATCCATGAGATCGCCTTCGTCAGCATCTGGCCAAATCGACAAGCCAGGTGAGTACTTTGAAAGTACTCGCAAGACAGTTCGGACATAAGATATAACAAATGCATGCATGAATGCGTCATGATTAAATTTACCAATGCACATTGAATTTAGTAAACAAGGTAAATAAGAAGGGAATCGGCGGTAGTCCGCCTGAAAACCCAACAAAAATAATAGGAAACTGATCGGGTGTCTGAAGCGACGCCTCGAAAGGTAAACAAATAAATAAAGATCATGCCACAGTCGGGCGTCTAAGCGACACCACGTAAATGGCTTAAACTGAACATAAAAGGTATCCGTCTGAGCGACATCACAGAAAGGGCTTATATTGAAAGTAAATAACAGTACTGCCGCAGTCGAACGTCTGAGCGACATCGCAGAAAGGGCTTATATTGAAAGTAAATAACAATGCCACAGTCGGACGTCGGAGCGACATCACAGAAAGGGCTTATATTGAAAGTAAATAACAATGCCACAGTCGGACGTCGGAGCGACATCACAGAAAGGGCTTATACTAAAAGTAAATAACAATGCCACAGTCGGACGTCAGAGCGACATCACAGAAAGGGCTTATACTGAAAGTAAATAACAATGCCACAGTCGGATGTCGGAGCGACATCACAGAAAGGGCTTATACTGAAAGTAAATAACAATGCCACAGTCGGACGTCGGAGCGACATCACAGAAAGGGCTTATATTCACGAGGAAAATAATACTCATAATAAATAATCAACTCATGATAATAAACGGGTTAATCCATCCATAGAAATAATCATTTAACCGGACTTAGCACTCATGTGATTCACCGGAGTATCTGTCACCAAGACTGACACTTGTCAGGATAAGATAATATCGGACTTGGACATAGAATAGATGATTCAAGGAATATATGACTCTGCAGAGTTTGTACGAAAATTTCCCACAGCCAACGGATTTCCGTAGTCACGAAGGACTAGTTCCGTTCATGGTATTTCGGAAGAAAACACAGCTAACCAGTACACACCCATCCAACCTCTCGATGCCAGGAATCACCCTAGACATCGTCCAAGAAAAACTTTTGAGACGGGGAGATCACAATCTCGATTAGCATGGGATCAAATTTATATACGCGCGCTCTAAGGGGTGCCCCCCTCTCGGTCCCAACTGGAAACACCCATGCCCCCTGACCGGATGACTGGCTTTAATCCAGGGCCATGGAACCATCATCACGACCTCTCCTTTTTGGTGTGTACCAGGAAAGCGGTTTGCAACTTACTGCGCCATATTCCTTGCGGAAGGCATGTGGTAGTACAGGGAAGGAAAACGGATGAAACTGGATCGATACGGGTTGACACTGAAGTCAAGCAGTCTGGCATAAGACTGGCATGCTACAACACTGCCATCTTACGCATTCTCATGCTAACACATGGCCATGCCAACTCACATCCATCCACTTATGGATTTTCAAAACTTCACTTGTCTCAACTTTGCAGGTAACATGACATTTATCGGTATGCTCATAAACATGCCATGAAACTACTTAATGCAAACATGCCAAAACACTCATCATATCAAAATTTCAAACATGCTTGCCTGGTTCAGAGTAGTCGGAGCCTAGCTCGGTGAAGTTCGCGGCTCCGTCACCTCCCTCGGTATCTACGGTATAAAGAAAACATACGCGCTAACGTAAATACCGTGAGGTGCACAAAAATTACTCCAAATATTTTTCAAATAAATCTGATAAAAACTAGAAAAAATTTCAAAGAGGACAGAAAAAGAATCAATCAAAAATACTCTTCTGTTTAAAAGTTATAAAGGTTTTAGTCTAGGGACTCATCTGTAATGAAACAGAAAGTTTCCAGGGGCTAACTTATAAAAACAAAAAACGATTCGATAGGGAATACGCCGGCCTAGAGGGAAAACGTATTTTGGCAGAAGACGTTTTCAGAAAACGGTTCGTTTAGAAAAGGACAAAGTGGCTAACAGGCGGGTCCCGCCCATCAGGTTTGAAATTTCAAAAGAGGCGGCAGAGCTCGACGGTGTCCGAGAGCCGCGGTGGTCGCCGGCGGCGATCCACGGTGAGGCAGGGGGATCGGAGGGTACCTACGTGTTCAGGGCGTTATTCCGCGTCGGTTGGTGGTGGTGGTGGTCGCCGGCGAGCACCACGTCGACGGCGGCCCTTGCTCCAGCGGACGGCGGTTCGGGTGGTCGTAGGCCTCGTCGGAGAGTGCTGCGGAGGGCAAATTGAGGAGGGGGTTAGACCTCTGGTAGCTAGAGGAGGTTACTGAAGAAGTTTGGGCGCCGGGGACGGCCTCACCGGAGTGAATCGAGGTGGAGGCCGAGGCGGAACGGGGCGGCCGGAGTCGGGGGAGGAGACCTCCTCGAGGTCCCCCTAGTGGCCTGGCAGGGTGTTGGTGAGATGCAGTGGTGGTGCGTGCTCGAGGGTGAGCTCGGGATCCCCTTTTATAGGCAATCCGAGGCGGTGGCCGTGAACGGAGTTCTCCGGCGATGGATTACGGCGGTGCAGTGTTTGGTCGGGGCGTTTAGGAGGTTGGGCATCAACGTGGAGGTCCACTGGCTCCATTCAGATGTTAAACGGGCTTGGATTAGGAGTTTGGGGTGGGTTTCGATGGAACGGGGCGGCGTGGGCCCGTCGGCGGCAGAGAGCGCGCCCTGTGCTTGCCGGGCCATGGCGACGGTGCAGCGAGGTGAGCTGGCGTGCATGAGGCCACGCGGAGAGCCAGGGAGCGTTGGGCGGCGCCGAACGGCGTTGCGAGCAGGCGCTGTCCCCCGTTGGCCGCCATGGGTGGCGTTGCCGCCGTAGAAGACGCCGGCGCAGGCGGGCCAGGGTGCCACTGACGCCGGGAACTAGCCAAGCGCGCGTGCGGCGCTCTGGACAGAGAGGAGGGGCTGCGCGCATCGCGCCAAGGCGCACTGTTGACAAGTGACTGTTCTCTGACGAAGAAACGACACTGAACTTCTCTGAACTTTCTGAATTTCATTGAAAATGCAAAGTAACAGTGCTGGCCAGGTGTTCGACAGAATGTTTCTGGCATGTAGGAGGTTCTCCTTGAGCTGAAACTTGGTGGGGTGGCCTCTCATTGCACCAGGAGACTGCCTGAATTTTGGTAGAATTTTTGGAGAAGAGGAGATATGAATTTCACCAAATTTGGCAAATCTGGTCCAAATTTGCAGAGGTTGAAATTTGAAAATTTTGAAAAGAGGAGGAGTGGATCAAGATGGTTCTAGGTTGTGGATGCTAAGGACAATCCAGAGGAGTTGGTTTGAGATCAAAACTCAAAGGCAATAAGGTACTTGCTTTGAAAATTGCCTTGGCTCATAATAAAAGACAGAATTGTTTTGGGAGATAAAATAAATGAAATAAAATTCAAAAATGGCTTGGATTTGTTGGAACAGAGAACTTAGGTTGCTCCAAGGAGGAAGAAGAGGTATTGAGAGGTTTTATCATGTGAGGCAAGATAAGAAACATGGGTGGTTTAAAAATGAAAGAAGTCCCAAAAACTTCTAGGGTTTTCTTTTTTAAAGAAAATAATAAAAATCAAAAATACATTTGAGAGGGAAAGAATCAGAAGAAAAGTTTTCATAATTCAAACACCAGAGTTGAAGAAAAAATAAAATCCTTGCCAAGGGTGAAAGTTTTTAAGAGAGAGGTTTCCTGGAAAAAATTTAAATGGCCTCTTTTCAAAAACAAACAAAGTTTTTGTTGAAAACCAAAGGAAATTTTTTTGGAGTGTCACACGTCGGCAGCGGCGCTATTGGGGCTGCTCGGCGTCCTCCTCCCTAGGGCCCATGACGCGGGGATACAAGGGCAGCGGAAACCCAGGCGGCGGCCGCTCATACCACGGCCTCGACGCTTCCTGCCAGGCACCTTTGTCCCGGCGGCAGAGGACTGGCCGCTTCTTTGGTGGGAGGGGGTCAGGACCCTCTCGGGGGGCCTTTCCCTTCTCCTCCGCAGAGAATTGATGGATTGGTGCCATCGGCGCAAGAGAAAGCAAGGACAAGGAAGGAGAAGGAGGAAGAAGCAGAAAGGGACGAACTGGCGGAGCTCACGGAGCCCCGTACTTATAGACGGAGAAGACCAACCGCCGAGCACCACGATCACAAGTAATCATGACCCATATCTCTGCATGCAGGGACTCGTAAAGCCACGCGGTTGCCGAGGCGCCGTGGGAAGCGCAGGCGCCCACGTCCAATCAACCGCCACGCGGCGCCCAAGGCCGCAGGCTGTTAGGGCCCGCGGCGCTTCGCGCTTGCCCCTTCGCTTCTTCGCTAAGCCAAGCCCGCGCGCGCCTTGGGCCCGGGGGCTACTGTCGGTGTTCTATGAACGGGGGTCCCCAGACTTGCCTGCCTGCGGCCCGTGGCGTGGCTCAAGTGGCGGCCCAGCGCGGCCCATCTTCATCAACACAAGCTCAAGACCCTCACGAGGGGCCAAGCCTCGCAGGGCGGACGACAGGAAGCTTCCTCAGGAGCGGCCTCATCAGGCAGGCTCGCGAGGAGGCGGAGAGATCAATGCAAGGGTACCTCGCGAGGATCCAGTGACACAAGCCATGACGATCAAGACCAGGCAGGCGCCAGGCGGGCGCCGGCCTGTGCAGAGTCCTTGTTTCCCCTTTGGTGCAAAGGAGGCAAGCACAAGCCAAGGCATCAGGCAAAGGTTACCATTCCAGTGCAACGAGACCAAGACCAGCCGGACGGCCGGACGGAGGTCACCATGGAGCCCAAGACGGCGTCATCACCAGAGCTTTTGGCAGCCGAAGACCACCTTTGGTCAGGATAACTTGTACTAGATGTTCCCCTTCAAAATGGCCAGTTGTTGGCGCCCTTCCCGCTCAATTATTTCGGGGAGAGGCCCAGGGCCTCTATACATAGAGCTAGACACCACAGAGTAGAGATATCTGGAGACCAAGTAGAACTCATCGCACTAGCTCAAGAACACCTGTCGCGAGGCTGTTCTTCCTCTGTACTGTTCATCATCAGCCCCCGAGGCAATCCACCACACCACACACTGGAGTAGGGTATTACACCACAACAGTGGCCCGAACCAGTATAAATCTCGTGTCCCTTGTGTTGTTCCTCGTTTCCATCTTAGTTCGCACGAGGGGATCGGACATAGAACGGTAGGGGAGAGATCTCCGCGCGCACCCCAGTGTTCGAACCTCAAGGGTCTGCTGGAACCCGAAATCCGACACATACCATAGTCAGCCTCACCGTTTGCAGTCACTATCATCATGGATGTAGACCTAGCCTGCTTACAACTAGCCATGTTCAACATAATTTCCCATGCGTAGATGCACGTGCATTGCACGGAACACCAAGATTGGGGGGTGGACGGCGCCGGCAGCGGCCATCGCGCCAGATTTTTCCATGGCCTTCTAGATGTGGTGGGGAGGAGATAAGGCTGATTGTGAGAGACAAGGAGTTGTTTGTAAATAGGGAACAAGTGCGGGCATCTTTTTGCAAAACTGGAGAAGTTTGGTTTGTATGCGTCAGATCTAGATCCAACGGCTATTGGTGAAAGATGGCAGGCACAACATCATCACCAACTCAGGACCTGTTTGATTCGCAGGATTTTGAAAACGCAGGAATAGGACACGACAATATTACAAGTTTCAAACTGATATTACAAATGTTAGGAGTAATGCTGCACCTACGAAGAGGGAATTACTAGGAAGTTTACGTAAGAACTTTCGTTACTTTAGGTGGATGCAGCATTATCGTACAAACTAAAATCCACCGCCCTCACAAGTCACTAATGGGCAAATAAGTTTTCGAGTCTTTGGCAACTTGATGTTTCAAAAACAAATTCAGCTTCTGCGGAGACTTTGTCATTTAGGCTTAGACGCTTGCGGTGATCAGCACGCCATTCATTGTTGCACCAGAGAATGCCAAACCTCATTACCTTGAGCACACTTGCCTCCAGAACAAAGAACTTGTCCAATTTAATCTCAGATGTGCTGCCTCGGTAGTCGATCAAATCAATTTTTGTAAGACGGAGATCAAGGCATTCGATGAGATTGTTATAGTGCAGCACATTTTTCACTTCGAGTCTTTTTTATCTGCAAAAGAAGAGAACATATTAGAGTAGATGGCTGTATAAGATTGTCGTGCCATTGAGAGGTACCAATATCATTCGCTCATACGATAGGGTTGGCTGGCTAGTGATATTCTCTCTCTCTCTCTCTCTCTCTCTCTCTCTCCTCTCATTTACCTAGGAGTATTCGAAGAGCTTGGGCATTTGTTGCCTTCCACTATGTGGCCGATGCCATATTTCGCAAAAGTATTCCACATAATACACATCGATGTCAAATCAAAAGATTTTGGCACCGCTCTCGCGATCTGAGAGAGTTGGCACCGTTGTGCACACAGAGCCACATGTATAAACAAATCAATCAAACCAACTACACCAACCTCTCACTCTCCCAAACAAGTGTTTTTTGTTGCCTCAATCCTCTCTCTCTCCCAGGCAAGTGTTCTTTCATTTGAGTGGGTTAATTTGGCACCGGAGCAAAGTAGGTGATCCAGATTGGGGCACTAGGTGAGCAATGGAGGGGCACCGATGCCAAATGCATCACAAGTGAATTTGGCACGTGTTTTGGCCTACATATTGGAGGGCCGTTATAGCCCACTTTTGTACTACCTCTTATTTAGTATAAAATTTTGACCATAGATTTACGTAAGAAAATGCCAATGCATGTCACTAAAAATGTGAATTTCAAGAAGACGCAGAAGAAGATGAGTGTTGTACCTGAACGATTACGGATCCAATAAAGAGTTCGGAGAATTTGGCAGACGAGTGCACCAACGCCGCCAATTTCGGCGTATCAATGACCCTGATTTTTGTTGGACCTTCTAGATCCGATACAAGCAATCTCTCAAGGAAAGGCGCATTCTCAAAGACCATAGCGTGGAACAGCTGGAGTGATCTCTTCCCAATGAAGGAAATATGCCCTAGAGGCAATAATAAAGTTATTATTTATTTCCTTATTTCATGATAAATGTTTATTATTCATGCTAGAATTGTATTAACCGGAAACATAATACATGTGTGAATACATAGACAAACAGAGTGTCACTAGTATGCCCCTACTTGACTAGCTCGTTAATCAAAGATGGTTGGGTTTCCTAGCCATGGACATGAGTTGTCATTTGATTAACGGGGTCACATCATTAGGAGAATGATGTGATTGACTTGACCCATTCTGTTAGCTTAGCACATGATCGTTTAGTATTCTGCTATTGCTTTCTTCATGACTTATACATGTTCCTATGACTATGAGATTATGCAACTCCCGTTTACCGGAGGAACACTTTGTGTGCTACCAAACGTCACAACGTAACTGGGTGATTATAAAGGTGCTCTACAGGTGTCTCCAAAGGTACTTGTTGGGTTGGCGTATTTCGAGATTAGGATTTGTCACTCCGATTGTCGGAGAGGTATCTCTGGGCCCACTCGGTAATGCACATCACTATAAGCCTTGCAAGCATTGCAACTAATGAGTTTAGTTGCATGATGACGTATTAAGGAACGAGTAAAGAGACTTGCTGGTAACGAGATTGAACTAGGTATTGAGATACCGACGATCGAATCTCGGGCAAGTAACATACCGATGACAAAGGGAACAACATATGTTGTTATGCGGTTTGGCCGATAAAGATCTTCGTAGAATATGTGGGAGAGAGCCAAGTGGTGGAAGAGAGGAGGCAGGGCGCGCGGACCCCCTAGCCCAAACCGAATTGGACTAGGGGGCCGGCCCCCCTTTCCTTCTTTTCCTCCCTCTCCTTCCTTCTCCTTCTCCTTCCCTTCCTTCCCCTCTCCTACTTGGACAAGGAAAGAGGGGGGAATCCTACTTGGAGTAGGATTGCCCCCCTTGGCCGGCCCTCTCCTCCTCCCCCCTTTATATACGGAGGAGGGGGCACCCCATAGACACAACAATTAATCTCTTAATCTCTTAGCCTTGTGCGGTGCCCCCCTCCACCATAATCCACCTCGATAATATCGTAGCGGTGCTTAGGTAAAGCCCTGCATCGATAGAACATCATATCATCACCAAGCCGTCGTGCTGACGGAACTCTCTCTCAAAGCTCGGCTGGATTGGAGTTCGAGGGACGTCATCAAGTTGAACGTGTGCAGAACTCGAAGGTGTCATGCATTCGGTACTTGATCGGTCGGATCGTGAAGATGTACGACTATCTCATCCGCATTGTGCTAACGCTTCCGCTTTCGGTCTACGAGGGTACATGGACAACACTCTCCCCTCTCGTTGCTATGCATCACCATGATCCTATGTGTGTGTAGGAATTTTTTTGAAATTACTACGTTCCCCAACAGTGGCATCCGAGCCTGGTTTTATGCGTAGATGTAATATGCACGAGTAGAACACAAGTGAGTTGTGGGCGATACAAGTCATACTGCTTACCAGCATGTCATACTTTGGTTCGGCGGTATTGTTGGATGAAGTGGCCCGAACCGACATTATGCATACACTTACGCAAGACTGGTTCTACCGACGTGCTTTGCACAGAGGTGGCTGGCGGGTGTCAGTTTCTCCAACTTTAGTTGAACCGAGTGTGGCTACGCCCGGTCCTTGAGAAGGTTAAAACATCACTAACTTGACGAACTATCGTTGTGGTTTTGATGCGTAGGTAAGAACGGTTCTTGCTCAGCCCATAGCAGCCACGTAAAACTTGCAACAACAAAGTAGAGGATGTCTAACTTGTTTTTGCAGGGCATGTTGTGATGTGATATGGTCAAGGCATGATGCTAAATTTATTGTATGAGATGATCATGTTTTGTAACCGAGTTATCGGCAACTGGCAGGAGCCATATGGTTGTCACTTTATTGTATGCAATGCAATCGCCCTGTAATGCTTTACTTTATCGCTAAGCGGTAGCGATAGTCATAGAAGCATAAGTTGGCGAGACGACAACGATGCTATGATGGAGATCAAGGTGTCATGCCGGTGACGATGGTGATCATGACGGTGCTTCGGAGATGGAGATCACAAGCACAAGATGATGATGGCCATATCATATCACTTATATTGATTGCATGTGATGTTTATCTTTTATGCATCTTATCTTGCTTTTATTGACGGTAGCATTATAAATGATCTCTCACTAAATTATTAAGGTATAAGTGTTCTCCCTGAGTATGCACCGTTGCGAAAGTTCTTCGTGCTGAGACACCACATGATGATTGGGTGTGATAGGCTCTACGTTCAAATACAACAGGTGCAAAACAGTTGCACACGCGGAATACTCAGGTTAAACTTGATGAGCCTAGCATATAACAGATTTGGCCTGGAACACTAAAACCGAAAGGTCGAGCGTGAATCATATAGTATATATGATCAACATAGCGATGTTCACCATTCAAACTACTCCATCTCACGTGATGATCGGACATGGTTTAGTTGATATGGATCACGTGATCACTTAGAAGATTAGAGGGATGTCTATCTAAGTGGGAGTTCTTAAGTAATATTATTAATTGAACTTTAATTTATCATGAACTTAGTCCTGGTAGTATTAGCATATCTATGTTGTAGATCAACAACTCGCGTTTAGCTCCCCTGTTTTATTTTTTTATATGTTCCAAGAGAAAACTAAGTTGAAAGATGTTAGTAGCAATGATGCGGACATGATCCGTGATCTGAGGATTATCCTCATTGTTGCACAGAAGAATTATGTCCTTGATGCACAGCTAGGTGACGGACCTATTGCAGGAGCATATGCAGACATTATGAATGTTTGGCAAAGCTCGGTATGATGACTACTTGATAGTTTAGTGCACCATGCTATACGGCTATGAATCGGGGCTTCAAAAATGTTTTGAACGTCACGGAGCATATGAGATGTTCCAAGAGTTGAAATTGGTATTTCAAACTCATGCCCATGTCTAGAGGTATGAGATCTCTGACAGTAATTTGCCTACAAGATGGAGGAGAATAGCTCAGCTAGTGAGCATGTGCTCAGAATGTCTCAGTACTACAATCACTTGAATCAAGTGGGAGTTAATCTTCCAGATAAGATAGTGATTGACAAAATTCTCTAGTCACTATCACCAAGTTACTAGAACTTCATGATGAACTATAATATGCAAGGGATAACGGAAACGATTCCCAAGCTCTTCGTGATGTTGAAATCGACGAAGGTAGAAATCAAGAAAGAGCATCAAGTGTTGATGGTTAACAAAGACCACTAGTTTCAAGAAAAGGGCAAAGGGATAGAAGGGAAACTTCAAGAAGAACAACAAGAAAGTTGTTGCTCAAGTGAAGAAGCCCAAGTCTGGACCTAAGCCTGCGACTAAGTGCTTCTACTGCAAAGGGAGTGGTCACTGGAAGCGGAACTGCCCCAAGTATTTGGAGATAAGAAGGATAGCAAAGTGACCAAAAGTATATTTGATATACATGTTATTGATGTGTACTTTACTAGTGTTTATGGAAAACCCCTCGGTATTGGATACTAGTTCAATTGCTAAGAGTAGTAACTCGAAACGGGAGTTGCAGAATGAACAGAAACTAGCTAAGGGTGAAGTGACGATGCGTGTTGGAAGCAGTTACAAGATTCATATGATCATCATCGCACACTCCCTATACTTTAGGGATTAGTGTTGAACCTAAATAAGTGTATTTGGTGTTTGGGTTGAGCATGAATATGATTTGATCATGTTTATTGCAATACGGTTATTCATTTAAGTTAGAGAATAATTGTTGTTCTGTTTACATGAATAAAACCTTCTATGGTCATACACCCAATGAAAATGGTTTGTTGGATCTCGATCGTAGTGATACACATATTCATAATATCGAAGCCAAAAGACGCAAAGTTAATAATGATAGTGCAACTTATTTGTGGCACTGACTCCATGCTAATGGGCTTTTGGAATCACTTGATTATGAATCACTTGATGCTTGCGAACCATGCCTCATTGGCAAGATGACTAAGACTCCGTTCTCCGGAACAATGGAGCGAGCCACTGACTTGTTGGAAATAATACATACAGATGTAAGCGGTCCAATGAGTGTTGAGGCTCACGACGGGTATCATTGTTTTCTGAACTTCACAGATGATTTGAGCAGATATGGGTATATCTACTTGATGAAACATAAGTCTGAAATATTTGAAAAGTTCAAAGAATTTCAGAGTGAAGTAGAGAATCTTCGTAGCAAGAAAATAAAGTTTATATGATCTGATTATAGAGACAAGTATTTGAGTTACGAGTTTGCCCTGCAATTAAAACAATGTGGAATAGTTTCACAAACTCATGCCACCTGGAACACCACAGCATAATGGTGTGTCCAAACGTCATAACCGTAGTTTATTGGATATAGTGCAATCTATGATGCTTCTTACCGATTTACCACTATCGTTTTGGGGTTATGCATTAGAGACAGCTGCATTCACGTTAAAAAGGGCACCATTTAAATCTGTTGAGATGACACCGTATGAACTGTGGTTTAGCAAGAAACCAAAGTTGTCGTTTCTTAAAGTTTGGGGTTGCGATGCTTATAAGAAAAAGTTCCATCCTGATAATCTCAAACCCAAATCAGAGAAATGTGTCTTCATAGGATACCCAAAGGAGAAAGTTGGGTACATCTTCTATCACATATCCGAAGGCAAGATATTCGTTGCTAAGCATGGATCCTTTCTAGAGGAGTTTCTCTCGAAAGAAGTGAGTGGGAGGAAAGTAGAACTTGATGAGGTAACTGTACATGCTCCCTTATTGGACTGTAGTCTATCACAGAAAATTGTTCCTGTGACTCCTACACCAATTAGTGAGGAAGCTAATGATGATGATCATGTAACTTCAGATCAAGTTACTACCGAACCTCATAGGTCAACAAGAATAAGATCCGCACCAGAGTGGTATGGTAATCCTGTTCTGGAGGTCATGTTACTTGACCATGACGAACCTACGAACTATGAGAAAGCGATGATGAGCCCAGATTCCGCAAAATGGCTTGAGGCCATGAAATCTGAGATGGGATTCATGTATAAGAACAAAGTGTGGACTTTGGTTGACTTGCCTGATGATCGGCAAGCCATAGAAAATAAATGGATCTTCAAGAGGAAGACGGACGCTGATAGTAGTGCTACTATCTACAAAGCTAGAATTGTCGCAAAAGGTTTTCGAAAAGTTCAAGGTGTTGACTACGATGAGAGTTTCTCACTCGTATCTATGCTTAAGTCTGTCCGAATCATGTTAGCAATTGCCGCATTTTATGAAATCTGGAAAATGGATAAACAAAACTGCATTCTGTAATGGATTTATTAAAGAAGAGTTGTATATGATGCAACCAGAAGGTCTTGTCGATCCTAAAAGTGCTAACTAAATGTGCAAGCTCCAGCGATCCATCTATGGACTGGTGCAAGCATCTCGGAGTTGGAATATACACTTTGATGAGTTGATCAAAGCATATAGTTTTATACAGACTTGCGGTGAAGCCTGTATTTACAAGAAAGTGAGTGGGAGCACTACAACATTTCTGATAAATATATGTGAATGACATATTGTTGATCGGAAATAATGTAGAATTTTCTGGAAAGCATAAAGGAGTATTTGAAAGGAGTTTTTCGAATAAAGACCTCGGTGAAGCTTCTTACATATTGAGCATCAAGATCTATAGAGATAGATCAAGATGCTTGATAAGTTTTTCGATGAGTACATACCTTGACAAGATTTTGAAGTAGTTCAAAATGGAACAGTCAAAGAAAGAGTTCTTGCCTGTGTTACAAGGTGTGAAGTTGAGTAAGACTCAAAGCCCGACCACGACAGAAGATAGAAAGAGAATGAAAGTCATTCCCTATGCCTCAGCCATAGGTTCTATAAAGTATGCCATGCTGTATACCAGATCTATTGTATACCCTACACTGAGTTTAGCAAGGAGTACAATAGTGATCTAGGAGTAGATCACTGGACAGCGATCAAAATTATCCTTAGTGGAATAAGGATATGTTTCTCGATTATGGAGGTGACAAAAGGTTCGTCGTAAAGGGTTACGTCGATGCAAGTTTTGACACTGGTCCGGATAACTCTAAGTCTCAATCTGGATACATATTGAAAGTGGGAGCTATTATCTAGAGTAGCTCCATGTAGAGCATTGTAGACATAGAAATTTGCAAAATACTTACGGATCTGAATGTGACAGACCTGTTGACTAAAATTATCTCACAAGCAAAACATGATCACACCTTAGTACTCTTTGGGTGTTAATCACATAGTGCTGTGAACTAGATTATTGACTCTAGTAAACCCTTTGGGTGTTGATCACATGACGATGTGAACTATGGGTGTTAATCACATGGTGATGCGAACTATTGATGTGGGCGATGTGATCTAGATTATTGACTCTAGTGCAAGTGGAAGACTGAAGGAAATATGCCCTAGAGGGAATAATAAAGTTATTATTTATTTCCTTATTTCATGATAAATGTTTATTATTCATGCTAGAATTGTATTAACCGGAAACATAATACATGTGTGAATACATAGACAAACAGAGTGTCACTAGTATGCCTCTACTTGACTAGCTCGTTAATCAAAGATGGTTGAGTTTCTTATCCATGGACATGAGTTGTCATTTGATTAACGGGATCACAACATTAGGAGAATGATGTGATTGACTTGACCCATTTCGTTAGCTTAGCACACGATCGTTTAGTATTCTGCTATTGCTTTCTTCATGACTTATACATGTTCCTATGACTATGAGATTATGCAACTCCCGTTTACCGGAGGAACACTTTGTGTGCTACCAAACGTCACAACGTAATTGGGTGATTATAAAGGTGCTCTACAGGTGTCTCCAAAGGTACTTGTTGGGTTGGCGTATTTCGAGATTAGGATTTGTCACTCCGATTGTCGGAGAGGTATCTCTGGGCCCACTCGGTAATGCACATCACTATAAGCCTTGCAAGCATTGCAACTAATGAGTTAGTTGCAGCATGATGTACTAAGGAAAGAGTAAACAGACTTGCCGGTAACGAGATTGAACTAGGTATTGAGATACCGACGATCGAATCTCGGGCAAGTAACATACCGATGATAAAGGGAACAACGTATGTTGTTATGCGGTTTGACCGATAAAGATCTTCGTAGAATATGTGCGAGCCAATATGAGCATCCAGGTTCCGCTATTGGTTATTGACCGGAGACGTGTATCGGTCATGTCTACATAGTTCTCGAACCCGTAGGGTCCGCACGCTTAAAGTTCGATGACGATTGTATTATGAGTTTATGTGATTTGATGTACCGAAGGTAGTTCGGAGTCCCGGATGAGATCGGGACATGACGAGGAGTCTCGAAATGGTCGAGACGTAAAGATCGATATATTGGACGACTATATTCGGACATCGGAAAGGTTCTGAGTGATTCGGGTATTTTCGGGGGTACCGCAGAGTTACGGGAATACGAGGAAGAAGTAATGGGCCTCATGGGCCAAGTGGTGGAGGAGAGGAGGCAGAGCGCCCCCCCTAGCCCAAACATAAATTGGACTAGGGGGCCGGCCCCCCTTTCCTCCTTTTCCTCCCTGTCCTTCCTTCTCCTTCTCCTTCCCTTCCTTCCCCTCTCCTACTTGGACTTGGAAAGAGGGGGGAATCCTACTTGGAGTAGGATTGCCCCCCTTGGGCACGCCTCCTCCCCTTGGACGGCCCTCTCCTCCTCCCCCCTTTATATATGGAGGGGGCACCCCATAGACACAACAATTGATCTCTTGATCTCTTAGCCGTGTGCGGTGCCCCCCTCCACCATAATCCACCTCGATAATATCGTAACGGTGCTTAGGTGAAGCCCTACGTCGGTAGAACATCATCATCATCACCACGCCGTCGTGCTGACGGAACTCTCCCTCAAAGCTCGGCTAGATCGGAGTTCGAGGGACATCATCGAGTTGAACGTGTGCAGAACTCGGAGGTGTCGTGCGTTCGGTACTTGATCGGTCGGATCGTGAAGACGTACGACTACATCAACAGCGTTGTGCTAACGCTTCCGCTTTCGGTCTACGAGGGTACGTGGACAACACTCTCCCCTCTCGTTGCTATGCATCACCATGATCCTGTGTGTGCGTAGGAATTTTTTTGAAATTACTACGTTCCCCAATACCCAATTGATGTCTTGTTGCGGGGCCAGCAAGACACATAAATCCATCGGAGATTCATCGAGGCGATGTGTAGGCTAATGAACCCGTGGGTCTGCTCAAGACGAAGGTACTCGAGCGTAGTACAGCTGTGGAGCAGGTGCTCCGTAGCCTTCTTCAAGATGACAATGTCGAAGAGGTCGAGCTGCTTGAGTTGAGGGAGAAGAAGGGCGGGCGCGACATTAATCTGGGGAAGATAGCAGGAGCTGAAGCTGGTGTGGCACAACGTTGGCGTGAGGCGGAGCGCGGACGGTGGCAGAGAGCGACATCGTCCAGCTTCAAAGCTGAGCTCCTCGAGCTGATCTAGGGCGGGGGATAAGAACCACTCGTCGAACTTGGGTTGGACCTTGCAGTTGGTACTGAACATGCGAATGTCAAGGCGTCTGGCTGGCCCAGGGTGCAATGAAAGGATCTTGGACACTGTGGCCATGCATTTGCAATCCCCGTCGCAGAGGCAGCTTTCGACAATGAGGTTGAGGGGGACGCGACGCCAGAGGGAGCGCCATCGCCGGGAGAGCAGGGCGGTCCGCACGACAGATTTGGTGGGGAGGAGGCCGATGATGACGAGCAGCATGTCGTCGGGGAGGCTGCTGATGAAGTCCAGGCTCGCCGGTTGCGGTTTTGGCTCGAGCCGCCTTCGCTTGTTGGCTGCCTCGCCATCCATCTCAACCGGCGGCGACGCCGTAGTACACGTGTGCCGGTGTGTGTTGTGTGCTGGGTGTGCGCGAGTGCGTCCTTCTGTGCATGCCGCCGTGCAGTGGTGAATTGTGCGCGAGTGCGTCCTTCACGCGGAAGAAGTGTGTCCTCAATGCACCCTCAATTTACTAGCATGCAGGGTGCTACCCCGAGTGGTTTCAACTTTGTTTACTTCACCGCGTGTCAGATGGGCCTCTAGTTTACTTATTTTCACCCACTGCCACATGGGCCAACACTCAAAGATACAGAACACGAGCTGACAAGGCAGCATGTGGACTGGTTGACCGGTCAACTAAACAATATATGGAGCTATACGCTGACACAGTGAGCGTATAATCCGTCTATATAGAGTGTTCGAGTGAGAGGGGAGGCCCGTGAGAGATAGCAAAGAGAGAAAGAGCTACTCCCTCCGTTTGATAATGTAGTTCCAACATTTTTTTAAAGTCAAACTTTTGAAACTTTGACTAAGTTTATAAAGAAATTACTTATATCTACAATACCAAAGATAAATGATAGTATGAAGTACATGTTGTGATGAATCTAATGATCGTACGAGATGTAAATGTTTTTCTCCACATATATCTGAGGTTTGACTTTTCAAAACATCCATATGCTTATGAACATGAGAGAGTCCCTAACTAGAGAGAGAGAGAGAGAGAGAGAGAAATAGAAATAATGAGTGAAAAAAGTGTGTGCGTGTGTGAAAGAGACATGGACAACACTTGATAAAAGTCAAGAAAAAAAGTGTGTTGGTTTATGCAAACATATCACACATGCATCTTCGACAACGGAAGCAAGGTGAGGAGATAGTGTGTGGTTTTTTGCAACCGAGAGAGCAAGACCCCAAGCACGTGGCCAAGAGGGGTCTGACAAACAAGGGAGATAGGTCGAGAGAGACGTACGGAGAAAATGCAGACATGGGAGGAGAGAGTGTATGTTTGTCATAGAGAGATCCCCTGGAGATCGTGATGGTACTACATGGGTGGGAGATCGAGTGACAAGGTGTGTGTGCGATAGAAGATACCCCAAGAGATATCAAGATAGACGTATGGATGGAAGGAGACAATACGTGTGTTCCTGATGGCTAGTGAGAGATAATCATACTTAGAGGGGGAGTGCTTGCGCCTATGATGGAGTGAGGGATTATGGTACTTATTAGGGGGGTGCGTGTCACATAGAGAGAGAACCAGGGCGGAGAGTGTTGGATGGGTCTATATGTATAGCGCGAGCGAGACATGTGTATGTGTGAACCAGGGAGATATAAAGTTTGAGAGAGATTGAGGAGCCCCGATAAGGCTGAGCGGTGCGTCAGATAGCTGAAAGGGGGAAAGAGATATTCCATCCGCTCGATAATGCAGTGCATGTAAATTTCTTAGAAGTCAAACTTTGGAAACTTTGATCAGGTTTAAGCAAATGTTATTTATATCTACAATACCAAAGATACATCATACGAAACTACATCTCATGGTGAATCTAATGGTATATGTTTGGCATTCTAGATGTAATTGTTTTTCTCCACGTACATGGTCAAACTTTGTGATGTTTGACTTTTCAATAAATCAATATGCTATGGATCGAGGAGAGTGCCTAAGTCAAGAGAGATCAAGTGCGTGTGAAGGAGAATGAGTAAGTGTGCAAAAAGAGTATGTGTGTGAAAGAGAAAGTGACAACAAACGATAAATTAGAGATAGTGTGTGTTTTTTCGTTTCTTAGGCGAACATATCACACATGCATCTCCGAGATAGAAACGCGAGGCGAGGAGATACACGAAGATAGCTAGTGTGTGATTGTTTGCAACGGAGAGAGACACCCCTATAGAACATGTCCAATAGAGGTCTGGCCAACAAGGAACAAAGGTCGAGAGGGACACATGGAGAACATGGATGCATGGGGAGTGATACGTCTCCAACGTATCTATAATTGTTTATTCCTCCATGCTATATTGTCTACTGTTTTGGACAATATTGGGCTTTATTATCCACTTTTATATTATTTTGGGACTAACCTATTGACCGGAGGCCCAGCCCAGAATTGTTTTTTTTTTGCCTATTTCAGTGTTTTGAAGAAAAGGAATATCAAACGGAGTCCAATTGACTTGAAACTCCACGGAACTTATTTTTGGACCAGAAGAAGCCCACGGAGTACCAGAGTTGCACCAGGGGAGTCCCGGGCTGCCCACGAGGGTGGGGGGCACGCCCACCCCCCTAGGGCGTGCCCCCCTGCCTCGTGGACAGCCCGGAGGTCCACCAACGTACTTCTTCCGCCTATATATATCCATATACCCTAAAAACTTCGGGGAACAGAATAGATCGGGAGTTCCACCGTCGCAAGCCTCTGTAGCCACCAAAAGTCAACCGGGACCCTGTTCCGGCACCCTGCCGAAGGGGGGAACCCTCACCGGTGGCCATCTTCATCATCCCGGTGCTCTCCATGACAAGGAGGGAGTAGTCCACCCTCGGGGCTAAGGGTATGTACCAGTAGCTATGTGTTTGATCTCTCTCTCTCTCTCTCTCTCTCTCTCTCTCTCTCGTGTTCTTGATTTGGCACGATCTTGATGTATCGCGAGCTTTGCTATTATAGTTGGATCTTATGTTTCTCCTCCCCCTCTACTCTCTTGTAATGGATTGAGTTTTCCCTTTGAAGTAATCTTATCAGATTGAGTCTTTAATGATTTGAGAACACTTGATATATGTCTTGCCGTGCGTATCTGTGGTGACAATGGGATATCACGTGATTCACTTGATGTATGTTTTGGTGATCAACTTGCGGGTTCCGCCCATGAACCTATGCATAGGGGTTGGCACACGTTTTCGTCTTGATTCTCCGGTAGAAACTTTGGGGCACTCTTTGAGGTTCTATGTGTTGGTTGAATAGAT
The DNA here is from genome assembly GCA_032464435.1 of Aegilops umbellulata. Lineage (NCBI taxonomy): Eukaryota > Viridiplantae > Streptophyta > Magnoliopsida > Poales > Poaceae > Aegilops > Aegilops umbellulata. The sequence continues at coordinate 386,695,110 of CP136057.1, read as the reverse complement.
GAATCTGAGATTGTGTGATGCATATCGTATAATCATGCCCACGGATACTGGAGGTGACATTGGAGTATCTAGGTGACATTGGGGTTTTGGTTGATTTGTGGCCTAAGGTGTTATTCTAGTACGAACTCTAGGGATGTTTGTGACACTTATAGGAATAGCCCAATGGATTGATTGGAAAGAATAACTTTGAGGTGGTTTCGTACCCTACCATAATCTCTTCGTTTGTTCTCCGCTATTAGTAACTTTCGAGTGACTCTTTGTTGCATGTTGAGGGATAGTTATATGATCCAATTATGTTATTATTGTTGAGAGAACTTGCACTAGTGAAAGTATGAACCCTAGGCCTTGTTTCCTAGCATTGCAATACTGACGGAGTCCTGGATTAGGGGGTATCCGGATAGCCGGACTATAACCTTTGGCCGGACTGTTGGACTATGAAGATACAAGATTGAAGACTTCGTCCCATGTCCGGATGGGACTTTCCTTGGCGTGGAAGGCAAGCTTGGCAATACGGATATGTAGATCTCCTTCCTTGTAACCGACTCTGTGTAACCCTAGCCCCCTCCGGTGTCTATATAAACCGGTGGGTTTAGTCCGTAGAACAACAACAATCATACCATAGGCTAGCTTGTAGGGTTTAGCCTCTCTGATCTCGTGGTAGATCTACTCTTGTACTACCCATATCATCAATATTAATCAAGCAGGAGTAGGTTTTTACCTCCATCGAGAGGGCCCGAACCTGAGTAAAAACATCGTGTCCGTTGTCTCCTGTTACCATCCGCCTAGACGCACAGTTCGGGACCCCCTACCCGAGATCCGCCGGTTTTGACACCAACAAATACCGTTTGTGCTCACTTTTATCGTTAGTTACCTTGCTATTTTTATATTTTCAGTTTACAAAAACCTATATCTACCATCCATATTGCACTTGTATCACCATCTCTTCGCCGAACTAGTGCACCTATACAAATTACCATTGTATTGGGTGTGTTGGGGACACAAGAGACTCTTTGCTATTTGGTTGCAGCATTGTTTGAGAGAGACCATCTTCATCCTACACCTCCCACATATTGATAAACCTTAGGTCATCCACTTGAGGGAAATTTGCTACTGTCCTACAAACCTGTGCACTTGGAGGCCCAACAACGTCTACAAGAAGGTTGCGTAGTAGACATCAAGCTTTTTCTGGCGCCGTTGCCGGGGAGGTGAGTTCTTGAAGGTATATCTTTAGATCTTGCAATCGAATCTTTTATTTTCTTGTTTTATCACTAGTTTAGTTTATTAAAGAAAACTAAAAAAAATGGAACTGAGTTTACCTCATACGCTTCATCTTTTTAGTATCTTTCATGAGTATGATGGTAAGGAAAAAATTGTGCCAAACTGTTAGAAGAAGAATGCATTAAAATGTTTGGCACTAAATCTTTGAATGGTGAGCATGATTGCAATGTTGTTAGTATGAACTCCTTGAATATCCATAGTACTAATGATGATTGCACTAGTTATGATGAAAATGTCTCCTATAAACATGTCAATTTTTGTGGAGTGCATTGGGTTTGCAAATACACACCAAATAGGGAAGATAGATATTGCAAGAGGCATAAGTATTTATAAATTAAATGGTTGCAAGAAAGGCTAAATGTGAGTGCTGAAAATTTAAAATATCTTTACCGTACTTGTGAACTTTGCAATGAACATGGTCATTTAAATATCAATTGCAAATTATTTCATGATCGAATCGTGTCCAAAATTGTGATGACTTGATTTCCCTTGCACATCATAATGAACTTAGTTTGCTTTTGGGTTATGAAGAAATGAAACGTCAAACTAAGCATATTCCAGAATATAACCTTAAGAAATTCCTCGATATTGATCTAGAAGAAATTTATATGTATTGTGCGGTGAATTGCATTGAAAATCCTTATATTGCCGACTACATAAAGAAAAGAAAGCAAATAGAGGATGAAGAGAACACTAACGAAAGGGAAGAGACTTCCCAATATCCTCCTATTGTTTCTTATGATGAGTCAGGTAACGAGGAGGAGCCTTCTATTCAACAAATCTCATTAATAAGGAGCTCCAAAAAGGGATTGAACCCACACATGATGTGGTGAAGAAGAAGAAAAGAAAAATTAAGAGAGGTAAAAAGATATCTCTCCCAAATAATGTTGCTCCTATTATTGTTGTGCCTCATAAAGATGAATCAAAAATAATTGTGGAATATGATGCACTTGATGATGATCTCATTATGCCTATTGCTTGTTCTGATGATTATGATTGGGAAGATAATGATACTTCTTATGATCTTGAAAATCTTTTTGGCACTTGCTTGGAAGAATATGATGATAATGTTTGCTATACTATTGGTGCTATCCATACCATTAATGATGAGAGTGATTATGCTTATGATATGAAAAGGCCCAAGCTTGGGGATGCTATTCATGAAGATGATGTTTTTGAGAATATATTTGCTGCAATTAATGTTTGTCCCAAGCTTGGGGATGCTATGTTTAATGAATATGATATTTTTAGTATCCCAAGTTTTGATATGCAAATTTTTTATGATGATAGCATTCCTCCTACTTATGATGATTATATTTATGAAAGTGGGTTTGGAAGAGTGTCAACTTTAGGAAGTAATGATCTCACTATTTTGGAGGATGTTGGATCTTATAATATTTATGAAAGTGGATTTGGAGAGGTCATGACTTTATTTAGTGATGTATCCACTATTTCGGAAGAGGTTTCAATCGATTATGATGAGAACAAAGTTGCTACTTATGATGATTATTGTGATAAAACTTATGCTATAAAGAGTAGTGATGATTATATTTATAAAACTTGTCATGATTATGAGTACCCTTTCTTTGAACATTACTCTTTTAATGTGGAAACAATTTGTATTATTCAAGTCTCTTATGATGCTCCCATTATTATTCATGAGAAGAAATTTGCTTATGTGGAGAGTAATAAAATTTCTATGCAAGTAGATCATGAAAAGAATGCTTTAGGTGCTGGTTATATTGTTGAATTCATTCATGATGCTACTGAAAATTATTATGAGGGAGGAATATATGCTTGTAGGAATTGCAATAATATCAAGTTTCCTCTCTATGTGCTTAAAATTTTGAAGTTATGCTTGTTTTGCCTTCCTATGCTAGTTGATTATTGTTCCCATAAGTTGTTTGCTCACAAAATCCCTATGCATAGGAATTGGGTTAGACTTAAATGTGCAAGTCATATTCTTCATGTTGCTCTATTTATGTTTCAATTCTTATCTTCTATGTGAGCATCGTTGAAATCATCATGCCTAGCTAGGGGCGTTAAACGATAGCGCTTGTTGGGAGGCAACCAAATTTTACTTTAGTTTTTCTTGCTTTTTGGTTATGTTTAGGAATAAATAATCTATCTAGCTTCTGTTTAGATGTGGTTTTGTGTTTTAATTAGTGTTTGTGCCAAGTAAGACCTATAGGAATTTCTTGGATGATAGTTATTTGATCTTGCTGAAAATTCCAGAAACTTTCTGTTCATGAAAAAAATTGTTAAAAATCACCAGAACTTGATAAAATACTGATTCCAATTGCAGAAGATCATTAAACAAATTTTCTAGGTCGTCCTATTTTTATAGAAGTTTTGGAGTTCCAGAAGTTTGCGTTAGTTACAAATTACTACAGACTGTTCTGTTTTTGACAGATTCTGTTTTTTGTGTGTTGTTTGCTTATTTTAATGAATCTATGGCTAGTAAAAGAGTTTATAAACCATATATAAGTTGGAATACAGTAGGTTTAACACCAATATAAATAAAGAATGAGTTCAATACAGTACCTTGAAGTGGTGTTTTGTTTTCTTTCGCTAACAGAGCTTGCGAGTTTTCTGTTGAGTTTTGTGTTGTGAAGTTTTCAAGTTTTGGGTAAAGATTTGATGGACTATGGAATAAGGAGTGGCAAGAGACTAATCTTGGGTATGCCCAAGGCACCCCAAGGTAATATTCAAGGACAACCAAGAGCCTAAGCTTGGGGATGCCCCGGATGGCATCCCCTCTTTCGTCTTCATTCATCGGCAACTTTACTTGGAGCTATATTTTTATTCACCACATGATATGTGTTTTGCTTGGAGCGTCGTTTTATTTTCTTTTGTTTTGCTTGCTGCTTTAATAAAATACCAAGATCTGAAATTCGTAAATGTTAGAGAGTCTTCACATAGTTACATAATTATTCGACTACTCATTGATCTTCACTTATATCTTTCGGAGTAGTTTGATGTTTGCTCTAGTGCTACACTTATATCTTTTAGAGCACGGTGGTGGATTTGTTTTATAGAAACTATTGATCTCTCATGCTTCACTTAGATTATTTTGAGAGTCTTAAATAGCATGGTAATTTGCTTAAAAAAATCTTAATATGCTTGATATTCAAGATTTGTAAGACTTTCTTTTGAGTGCGTTGAATACTAAGAAAAGTTTGATGCTTGATAATTGTTTTGAGATATGAAGATGGTGATATTAGAGTCATGCTAGTTGAGTAGTTGTGAATTTTAGAAATACTTGTTCTAAAGTTTGTGATTCCCGTAGCATGCACGTATGGTGAACCGTTATGTGATGAAGTCGAAGCATGATTTATTTATTAATTGTCCTCCTTATGAGTGGCGGTCGGGGACGAGCGATGGTCTTTTCCTACCAATCTATCCCCCTAGGAGCATGCGCGTAATACTTTGCTTTGATAACTTGTAGAATTTTGCAATAAGTATATGAGTTCTTCATGACTAATGTTGAGTCCATGGATTATACGCACTTTCTTCCTTCCACCATTGCTAGCCTCTCTAATACCGCGCACTTTTCGCCTGTATCATACACCCACCATATACCTTACTCAAAACAGCCACCATACCTACCTATCATGGCATTTCCATAGCCATTCCGAGATATATTGCCATGCAACATTCCACCATTCCGTTTATTATGACACGCTCCATCATTGTCATATTGCTAGCATGATCATGTAGTTGACATCGTATTTGTGGCAAAGCCACAGTTCATAATTATTCCATACATGTCACTCTTGATTCATTGCATATCCCGGTACATCGCCGGAGGCATTCATATAGAGTCATATTTTGTTCTAAGTATCGAGTTGTAATTGTTGAGTTGTAAGAAAATAAAAGTGCGATGATCATCATTTTTAGAGCATTGTCCCAAGTGAGGAAAAGGATGATGGAGGCTATGATTCCCACACAAGTCGGGATGAGACTCCGGACGAAAAATATAAAAAAAGAGGCCATAAAAAAGGAGAAAAGGCCCAAATAAAAAAATGAGAGAAAAAGATAGAAGGGACAATGTTACTATCCTTTTACCACACTTGTGCTTCAAAGTAGCACCATGATCTTAATGATAGAGAGTCTCTCATTTTGTCACTTTCATATACTAGTGGGAATTTTTTATTATAGAACTTGGCTTGTATATTCCAATGATGGGCTTCCTCAAAATGCCCTAGGTCTTTGTGAGCAAGCGAGTTGGATGCACATCCACTTAGTTTTTTTTTGTTGAGCTTTCATATACTTATAGCTCTAGTGCATCTGTTGCACAGCAATCCCTACTCACTCACATTGATATCTATTGATGGGCATCTCCATAGCCCGTTGATACACCTAGTTGATGTGAGACTATCTTCACCCTTTTTGTCTTCTCCACAACCACCATTCTATTCCACCTATAGTGCTATATCCATGGCTCACGCTCATGTATTGCGTGAAGATTGAAAAAGTTTGAGAACATCAAAAGTATGAAACAATTGCTTGGCTTGTCATCGGGTTTGTGCATGATTTAAATATTTTGTGTGATGAAGATAGAGCATAGCCAGACTATATGATTTTGTAGGGATAGCTTGCTTTGGCCATGTTATTTTGAGAGGACATAACTGCTTAGTTAGTATGCTTGAAGTATTATTACTTTTATGTCAATATGAACTTTTATCTTGAATCTTTCGAATCTGAATATTCATACCACAATTAAGAAGAATTACATTGAAATTATGCCTAGTAGCACTCTGCATCAAAAATTCTATTTTTATCATTTACCTACTCGAGGATGAGCAGGAATTAAGCTTGGGGATGCCTGATACGTCTCCAACGTATCTATAATTTTTTATTTATCCATGCTATATTATCTACTGTTTTGGACAATATTGGGTTTCATTATCCAATTTTATATTATTTTTGGGACTAACCTATTGACCGGAGGCCCATCCCAGAGTTGTTGTTTTTTGCCTATTTCAGTGTTTTGAAGAAATGGAATATCAAACGGAGTCCAATTGACCTGAAACTCCACGGAACTTATTTTTGGACCAGAAGAAGCCCACGGAGTACCGGAGTTGCACCAGGGGAGTCCCGGGCTGCCCACGAGGGTGGGGGGCGCACCCACCCCCTAGGGCGCGCCCCGTGCCTCGTGGACAGCTCGGAGGTCCACCGACGTACTTCTTCCGCCTATATATCCATATACCCTAAAAACTTCGGGGAATAGAATAGATAGGGAGTTCCGCCGCCGCAAGCCTCTGTAGCCACCGAAAGTAAATCGGGATCCTGTTCCGGCACCCTGCCGGAGGGGGGAACCCTCACCGGTGGCCATCTTCATCATCCCGGCACTCTCCATGACGAGGAGGGAGTAGTCCACCCTCGGGGCTGAGGGTATGTACCAGTAGCTATGTCTTTGATCTTTCTCTCTCTCTCGTGTTTTTGATTTGGCACGATCTTGATGTATCGCGAGCTTTGCTACTATAGTTGGATCTTATGTTTCTTCCCCCCCTCTACTATCTTGTAATGGATTGAGTTTTCCCTTTGAAGTAATCTTATCGGATTGAGTCTTTAATGATTTGAGAACACTTGATGTATGTCTTGTCGTGCGTATCTGTGGTGACAATGGGATATCACGTGATTCACCTTATGTATGTTTTGGTGATCAACTTGCGGGTTCCGCCCATGAACCTATGCATAGGGGTTGGCACACATTTTCGTCTTGATTCTCTGGTAGAAACTTTGGGGCACTCTTTGAGGTTCTATGTGTTGGTTGAATATATGAATCTGAGATTGTGTGATGCATATCGTATAATCATACCCACGGATACTTGAGGTGACATTGGAGTATCTAGGTGACATTAGGGTTTTGGTTGATTTGTGTCTTAAGGTGTTATTCTACTACGAACTCTAGGGTTGTTTGTGACACTTATAGGAATAGCCCAATGGATTGATTGGAAAGAATAAATTTGAGGTGGTTTCGTACCCTACCATAATCTTTTCGTTTGTTCTCTGCTATTAGTGACTTTGGAGTGACTCTTTGTTGCATGTTGAGGGATAGTTATATGATCCAATTATGTTATTATTGTTGAGAGAACTTGCACTAGTGAAAATATGAACCCTAGGCCTTGTTTCCTAGCATTGAAATACTGTTTGTGCTCACTTTTATTGTTAGTTACCTTGCTGTTTTTATATTCTCAGTTTACAAAAACCTATATCTACCATCCATATTGCACTTGTATCACCATCTCTTCGCCGAACTAGTGCACCTATATAATTTATCATTGTATTGGGTGTGTTGGGGACACAAGAGACTCTTTGCTATTTGGTTGCAGGGTTGTTTGAGAGAGACCATCTTCATCCTATGCCTCCCACGGATTGATAAACCTTAGGACATCCACTTGAGGGAAATTTGCTACTGTCCTACAAACCTCTGCACTTGGAGGCCCAACAACGTCTACAAGAACAAGGTTGCGTAGTAGACATCGGGGAGGGCGAGAGGGTGTCTTTGTGATAGAGAGATCCCCTCAAGATTGTGAGGGGACTATATGGGTGGGAGATCGAGGGAGGTGCGTGCGTGATAGAAAGATGCCCCGAGAGAAATCGAGATAGACCATGCACATGTTTGTGATGGAGACTAAGAATAGCTAGTCATATACATATAGGGGGGACTGCGTGTGCCTACAATTGAGTGAGAGACCATCATACTTGGCTAGCTGGGCATGAGATTGTGTGTGTGTGTGCGTGTGAGATGGAGAGAGAACGAGGGAGAGAGATAGAGTTTTAGATGGGCCTATCGAGTGTGAGTGAGATATGCATGTGTATGTGTGACCCAGGTAGATGGAGAATTTGAGAGAGGGGGGAAGAGCTTCGAGACGACAGAGTGGTGCGTGAGAGAGTTACGGGCAATGAGCCAAGAAATTTGTGTGCGTACGATGAGTGCACCCAAGATATCTAGCTTGGACTAGAGAATCATACATAGTGTGCGAGAGAGAACTATAGATGGAGTATATAAGCATGCGAACTAGAAAGACCCCCCCCACACACACACACAAAGAGAGGGAGAGAGATGGAGAGAAAGCGGGAGGGACCAACAAGGTTTGTGTGTTGGATGCATGCGACAGAATTGAAGATTGTCGGCGAGGGAAAGAGAGAGAGAGAGAGAGAGAGAGAGAGAGAGAGAGAGAGAGAGAGAGAGAGAGAGAGAGAGAGAGAGAGAGAGAGAGAGAGAGAGAGAGAACAGGAGTTCGGGAGAGGGGAAGGTCGTGTTTTATGCATCAAAGACTGATATAAACCATGTTTCAATATAAACTTGCATTCAAATATTTAAATTGGAGAACATGTTGTCTGCATTCCACACATGAACGGATATATGCGTATATCAAACAAGTTCATTAGTTTGAATTTCAACATGTTCATGGAGTACTATAATGTTGTACAACATGCTACTCGGTTGAGGTGTTCAATTTTGGATTTAGTTCACTATTTTGACCTGGTGAACGAGCTATTTCATTGAATCGAGATATTTCATTTTGAGTTTGATTCCCGTTTTTTAGTGGGTCAACTATTTGTCTTATAGTAAATGGCTAGCAACGAGCATGTAAAAACACATTACTCCCGAGCATCATCTCTCCATCTAAAAAAGAAGTGGCAAGCTAATATTTCAAAATTTGATTCAAATCGACTTGGTAAGGTAGACGTGGATGCTCGTTCTCCCAAATTTTGAACGAACCGTTAAACATCCTCTGCTCGGTGGAATTCGCCCGAGCAATAAATGGGAGACACGCATCAATTGGCCCATTGTACATTGAGGGTAGATTCGTAACTTCATCCAAGCGTGCCTTCTCCTCGGCCGAAATGACATGTGCCGAATAATTCATAAACCATGATCGGCAAAACACGCTCTCCTCGCCCGAAATAGCTCGCGCTCACTATTTCAAAACATGCTCTCCTCCCCCGAAATCGCTCGCGCCCACTATATTTCAAAACACGCCCTCCTCACCCGAAATCGCTCCCGCCCACTATTTGGGGAGAAGCAAAGTTACTCTACTATCCCCGACCCTCAGTACACAGACCCAAGCCGAGAAGCCTAAAGGCAGGGGTAGAACTGTAACTCCCCCTCACATTTCAGACGAATGCGTCCGTAAAACATGGTTCCACTCCCCTCCCAATCCCCCCCATTCATACCTCGTGGACGCCAAATCACCTTCTCCCTGGAAGCTCCCTTCTCCCGAGCCGCGAAACCTCGGCCCCTCCTCCATGGTGCCCCCACTGCACCAATTTCACAGTCGCCCTCCTCCCTAATGCCGGAGACGTTGTCCATTTGCCGTCATGCACTGGGCCGTGTGCCTCTTACTCTGTGCTGCTGGAGCTTCCTCGACGACGGCCGCGTGAACCGTACCGGAGCCGATTTGCCCCCGCCGTTGTTCACGGTGCCGGAGCGAATCCAACTTCGGATCCGTCCAGAGTCCCGGCGTTGCTTCCCTGTAGCCGTCGACCATCGCGACATCGCTGTTTCCCTACCGCCGGTCGCCACCGCAACCGCGCCGGCCTCACCGACTCGGCAGCTGGACCTGCCTACTTCAGCATGCCACCAGATAGGTCGCACCCTCATCTCAAATCACTTTATCTAGGCGTCAGTTGTCTGAATTTTTATTCTGGGCTAATCGGTTCCCAATGGGAAGCAGCACCCCTCGAGGCGGCGGAGCTCCTAGGCTGCCGGTTGGCTGGTGTCTAACGTAAGGGTGCGGGGCCGCAAGTTCGCCGTGGAAGCAGCGCTTAGATGGCTATCTTAGAGTTGCGTGGGTTGAAGGTACTGCCGCCGCCGGATCTGGATGACGGGGAGTCTTTGTGGATTGGCCCGGGGGCGGCGCAACCACGGCAGCGCGGTGGGCGGGGAGCGGGGTTTTGGCCAGGGCCACGGACGGCGGAGGCAGGCTGCTCTGCCGTTGGTCGCTGGTTCTTGGGGAAGATTCCTAACAGTGTTAGCCGGGAGGCACAAGACGGCCATCAAGCCATATGGCGTACATCGAACAGTACCAAAATAAAATAAAACCGTGTGACCCCAATTTAGTCTTCAGTCAACAGACGTGTGACCACTCTCGTACCTTGCTATTGATCTCTTAGTGTATTTCTTCAGATCAAAGAGATATGTCATTCTTAACATTATGCATTATCTGCATCTTTAGCCACATTGTCTTCCGACTCACCGCAGCGGCTCCAACAAGGGAAGCATACACTAGAATGGAGCTATAGTCCCCACACAACAGTTCCCTGCATCGAATGTGCGTGCCCAACATGGATAGCCACAACAACTGCAGGGCCATTGACAAGTCAGCACATGATGCTCACTCCTATGGATGGCGGCCAGATAGGTTTTACCCTCATCATACTTGTGTGCAACATTCATGGCTTTGTTATTCATCTAAGCATGGAAAATAGATTATCACATTTAACTGTATATTCATGCTGATCTCTTACGGGTGTTGTTCAGGAGTTAGCGATGTTCCATAGTTCATCTAAGATACTTGTTCTTTAGGTAACGTTGTTCCATAGTTATCATCCATCACCCAATGCTATCCCACAGGCTGGTGATTATAGTATTATACCACTTCAAGTATTTTAGTACTTTCGTGTGCCATCTAATTAATCTCGAGTACAAACGATACATATTCTGTAGCTTTCATCTGTGTTCTCCCTTTAGTTTTTTAGACCTGTTGCTGCTAGTTAACCCCAGTCCTACCTTTTTTAGGTCGTCTCCTACAGGCACTCATTACATAAATCTAACTACTAGTTGTCTTCCATGCATGTCAGATATAATTGCACACACTGATATATCCACAAGAACCTCACAGAGCAATGTAAAGGCCAATAAACTTGATGTCAATGATACCCAATATGATGGAACATGTAAAGGTAGTTCTTCAGAAGACTTGCAGAAAGATATTGAATCGTCTTCACCCCATAAGGTCCTTTCTCTAACTTGGCCTGTGATATGGGTACAACATGCATATAATGTCGTGGAGTGTATCTACTCTATTGCAATGCCATGTGCTTAGCATGTTGGTCATGCATGTAAATATGTCATGCCTTCCTGTTTTTCAGTACCTATTCCATTCATGATAACATGTTTTCAAATTCAAGTATTGTCATTCTACTCTATCGCAATGCCATCTGCTTAATTTGGACATCATGCTTCTGAATATGTTATGCATTGTTATTCATTAGTATGTACTTCATCTGTCTACCATACCATGTTTTTTCTACATTGAAGTGTTGTTCTAGTGCTCTGTTGCAATGCCATCTTAGTTTCCAATCATACACGTGTATGTTGCCTTAGTTTTTTCTGTACATATTCCGCTAGCATACAGTTTTACATTCAACTAGTGTTTTTTTACTGTGTTGTCCTGTCGTATCCCTAGCTCTTACACCATACTCCCCCCGTCCGGATTACATGTTGCCGAAATGGATAAAAAAGGATGTATCTAGAACTGAAATACGCCTAGACACATCCATTTTTTCGGATGGAGGGAATACATGTCAATACGTCATGACTTTGTATTCTTCAGTACCTATTCCATCTCTCTGTTGTAGCATGTTTTATAGTTGAAGCACAATTCTTCTATACAAGGCATGCAAGGGGAAGACGACTATGTTGAATCTGAAGGGTTACAAACCAGGTCTTTGCAAAAGATCCAAACGCCATGAGATAATAAACCAACTCCAGTTTTTATAGATACTGCTCCAGCACAGAGAAACCCAACTCCTACTGATAATAAGCAGATTCCAGTGGCCAAAGAACTAGTCCGCTCCAGTCCAGCAAAAATATGTCAACTCCATTCTAAGAAGCGTGTGCGTATCCTTGGATCATGAAATTTTATAGCATGCTGATCATATTTTCTACATGTTTCTTAACCATCTCTCTTTTAGAAAATAAGCTTAACATATAGAAGAATTTCTGCACTGGTATCGTCTGTGAGGAAAGATTCTTACAGGAATTCACTGTGCTCCAATGCAGATGTAAGTACCTGTTGTATATCACTATATTTTTACATCAACATGTATTTTGTTAATCGTCGTGAATCCAAACTTTATCTGATCTAAATTTAGTTGTAGAAAAATGTATGATTAAAGGCCACAATGTTGATTTTTGTAAGGAAAACTGCCTGGTAGTATTGCATCCTGAGCTGCATGAGTGTACTATCTCATACCAGTGGGTTTGAATACTTTGGTTCTGCAGCGGGTTTTCAGTGTTTCTTTTACTGTGTTGTCCTGTCGTATCCCTAGCTCTTACACCATACTCCCTCCGTCCTGATTACATGTCATAGAAATGGATAAAACTAGATGTATCTAGAATTGAAATACGCCTAGACCCATCCATTTATTTCCGGATGGAGGGAATATATGTTAATATGTCATGCCTTTCTATTCTTCAATACCTATTCCATCTCTATAGTAGCATGTTTTATAATTGAAGCACCATTCTTCTATATAAGGCATGCAAGGGGAAGACGGCTATGTTAGAATCTGAAGGGTTACAAACCAGGTCTTTGCAAAAGATCCAAACGCCAGGAGATAATAAACCAACTCCATTTTTCATAGATACTTCTCCAGCACAGAGAAACCGAACTCCCACTGATAATAAGCAAATTCCAGTGGCCAAAGAACTAGTCCGCACCAGTCCAGCAAAAGAATGTCAACTCCATTCTAAGAAGCGTGTGCGTATCCTCGCATCATGAAATTTTATAGCATTCTGATCATATTTTCTACATATTTCTTACCCATCTCTCTTTTAGAAAATAAGGTTAAATGATAGAAGACTTCCTTCATTGGGATTGTATTCGAGGAAAACATCTTGCGGGAATTCTCTGTGCTCCAATGCTGATGTAAGTACATGTTGTATATCACTATATTTTTACATCGGCGTGTATTTTGTTAATCGGCGTGAATCCAACCTTTATCTGATCTAAAATTAGTTGTAGCAAAATGTTAAAGGCGTCAATGTTGATTTTTGTAAAGAAAACTGCCTGGTAGTTTTGCATACTGAGCTGCATGAGTGTACTATCTCATATCATGAACATTACTGAATTGTAGTGCTGCTCTGGTTGCCCATTCATTCATTGTGTCGATGTTGCTTTCATATTACCTTACCTGGCTAATGATATCTGTGCCATGTTGTGTTAATTTGGTGTTGGCTAGTTGCCCAAACGTTCGTTGTGCCAATGTTGCTTTCCTATTATCTGACTTGGCCAATGATAGCAATGCTAGTGTGTTGATTTGGTGCAGGCTGCTTAAGATAAGAAGACAAACTCTAAAAACAGCAAGGCAACCCCATTGTTTCTTTCCAGTAAATCTAGGCCAGGTAATATGGCAATAACTCATAATTAATCTGTTTGGTTCCCCTCCTAATTTATGTTATGATGCAGTGATCGAGACACTCTCCACTATCAATAATACAAGCCTGCCAAAATCGCCATCTGAATCTGTTCAGTATCCTCTGTCTCGAATGCAATGGAAAACATATATGTTTGTGAACCAATTAATGGCTGAAGCAATGATGGAAATGGTGGAGGAATCAAAGGTGCAGAGTCATGCGACACAACAACTGATCAATGTTTTCAAAGACATTGTAGCAAAGCAGCAAGAACTTGCCCACATGCTTATGGGCATCATCCGTGCTGAGGTTGCAGATTGTGACGTTGTAGATCGTTAGGTTCTATTCATTTAGTTGCACTAGCATCAATCTTTGATTGCCCAGTGGATGTAATTTCCTGTAATATATGCTAGATCCGCAATGTTTTTCCCTGTATGTCGTACCTTTTCTTGATCGGTTTTGGTCCTGTGCATAATTGCTCGTCGTAATGGGCTCAAATTATCTAATTTGGCCTAAAGATATGTACGAACTTTAGTGGGTCCATTAAGTTAATGGGCTGTTACCAGGCCGAAAGTTAATGGTCGACCCTCTTAACTCCCGGGTCGTTAACAGGCCGACATCAAAGCGGGCAGCAGGTGGGCCCAATTGATTTCACAGGCCGTTAACAGGCCATTACTATGTTCGGGCTACATATGGCCCAACTATACTGTGGGCCTTTAGCAGGCCGAAAGAGACAACGGGCTTGTACTGGACCATGAAGAGCATGGGCCGCTAAGAGGCTAAAAGTCAGGTCATATTGTAAATGGCCCAACTATGTTGTGGGCCTTTAGCAGGCCGAAAGACAAACCGGGATGGTATTGGACCATGAAGGGCATGGGCCGTTAAAAGGCCAAAACTCAAGTCCGACTACAAATGGCCCAACTCATTTATGGTCCGTTAACAGGCTAAAGGCACACAGGGCCGGGAATTGGCCCAACACTTAAATGGGTTGCTAAAAAGCCAAAACTCTGGCCCGACTACAAATGGCCCAACTAATATATGGGCCGTCAACAGTCTGAAAGACACACCGGGCTGGAAATTGGCCCAACACTTAAATGGGTCGCTAAAAGGCCGAAACTCAGGTCTGACTACAAATGGCCCAACTGATTTATGGGTCGTCAACAGGCTGAAAGACACACCGGGCCGGAAATTAGCCCAACATTTAAATGGGTCGCTAAAAGGCCAAAAGATGTACATCGTGAAAATTGGCCCATCCATTTAATGGGCCGTTAACAGAACGAAATCTCATCGGGCCGATATTGAGCCCAAATATATAGCAGGCTGTTAACGGGCTCGAACTGACGATGGGCTGCAATGGTGTCAAATCTTTAACGGGCCATTGACGGGCCGAATTGGCACATCTCGTATGGGCCGTGGGCTTAAATGGACCTGACACAAGTAGGCCTTATATGGGCCGGCCTGCTAATTTTTACTGGGCCGGCCTTTTCACCGGAATGGGCCACTGTTGGGTCATGCCACGTGTCGACCTATCATAGGCGCCTCCTGTCCAATGAGTGGATGACATCTGTCCCAATGGTGAGGCAACACATGTTTCCTCCGGCCAATGATGATTTTACACGTGCAAAATCCCCATTGGTCTAGGATGTTAACGGGTTATCGAATCGAAAATCGAACCCGATAGCTTAACGGCGTTCTGTTACGGTGGATGCCACATGTCGGTCACCCTTGACGAAAGCACTTTTGTGACGCATGATTTATCGTCATGGAAGTGGACACTTTCGTGATGATAATTTTGGTAATGTCATGGAACACTTCTATGACAGCATAGGTATGACTATCGTGATTCTGTCATAAAATCTTCATGGATGTACATGCATGACAAAAAACACGACCTACTGTGATAAACACGTATCATCACGGAAGTGTATTTTTTTTGTAGTGATACAAGGACGAGGCTCCATCGGGAACTCCAGCAAGGGATGGAAGCCGAAGCATAGACAAATAAACAACACCATGTGGGAAGCGAGGAGGCGGCGAATGGAATTGCAGAGGTCAGACGGGAAACGGCGGCAGCTCCCTCGAATCCCCACGCGTGCGGATGCAAGGGATTAGGGTAAGGCGCTTTAGCGATAGGCCGATAGCATATGGGTCGGCTGACTGGGCCGTTATTTTAATCGGTGTCCGGTCAGTTCAATTGACCGAGGGCCAAACCTGAATTCACTGAACTAAATTCGGTTTTCCAGATATACTAATCGATCGTAGTACCGATGCTCTCGGTTTCGGTCAGTTCGGCTTCGGTGCCGGTTATTTCGGTTCAGTACATCGGTTTTTGGGTTATATGCCCAGCCCTATCTGTAATGTTAATATGCAATCTGATGTTCAGTTAACAGTTTGGTCCTCTGAAATGTAATGTTCAGTTAACAGTTTGGTCCTCTGAAATGTAATGTTCAGTTAATAGTTTGTTCCAACAATTGTTACATTTTGTAGTACTGTTCTCAAGCATTCTTTGTTTTGTTAATTGTCATCTTCTAGTACATGTTTCTATTCTGCAATGTCGTTCTCAGTTAACTGTTTTGGTTCATTTGGTCTACTGTCCATTTAACTCTTTGGTTCAATTCTGCAATTTGATTTTCATTTGTTGTGGGTACAATTTTGTATTGTTATGCATGTGAAATAAATCAAATTTGGTTGTACTCAATGCATATTCTACTGATAGTATGGCAACTCTCAGTTAACCTGATCAAGATCTTGCTTATGTGTGTTGTAGGGAAACAGTGGGAGACATTGCGGTTTACCATTGAGGTATGCTCATGCATGGTCCGTTCGCTAATAGCACATTATTGTGCAGTAGCAAGAATCATTCTAATATTTAGGTTTCTTACAATTTGGTCTTGCACATGTAGGTCCTGTTGTCAGAGGCTTGGACCCACTGTTCGACCCATTTTGCATATGGGGAAATGAGATGTCCATGAATATTAGTCAAGTCAAGAAACTCAGAAAGATGGTTAGGATGAAGAAACTTGCGATGAATAACAACAAGATCTTTGTTTGCACAATGAACAATACATTAGTCAACTATAGGATGGTACTAACTCTTTACCTTATTTTTACCACTTGTGCCATTTCAAAATTTATAACAGCGATTTATGCATATCTTTGTTTTCAGTACTTTTCAAAGCAATTCACCGATGGTTACCTCTCAAACCACCTGCATGGTCAAGAGGCGAGGAGGGTATTCATTCAACACCCACGGTAAAATATTGAAGTCTTCCTGAGGAGGACGAAGGTTGCACGGGCAATTATCCATAGCCACTGGTCTAAAGTTGCAAGGATACTCACCATCACTGAAGGCTCAGTATTTGCCTTCTGCTTTTGCTGTTTCCCAGATGAGATTCATCAGTCTATTTACCGTGTATGATGCTACTTTCCAAAGTTTTTCGGTGTTGCATGTGAAACTTGGCACTGTTGTGTAATGGCGTAACTGAGTGCCGAAGCTATCTGATGTAATTCGATTATGAAACCCTGGTTGCTGTTATACGGATATGAAATATCTGGTGTGTTTTATAAGAAACATCAATTTGATTACTACACGGATTATCAATAATAGTCAAATTACCCTGCTTATTGGGGTTTTCTATTGCAGACGGTTAGTCAGAAAACAACGTGGGCGATGAACTCAAACAACCCACACGGTTCCTACAAAGTAGGCGTGTTCGATCAACTAACAATCACACATGGCTTACGACAGAGAATTGTTTGTGTTAGGCCACCTTGCACAAACATTTCTAGACAAAAAATTGTGTGTGATATACATACGAACGGAAATGTTTTTCTGTGATTCGCCGTGTGGGATGTACATCGAACGGAAACGATTGGGTTTCGATGCCTCACTAGATCGCACACGAGCTCATTTTGTGTGACAGGAGGGCCTATCCCCGACGGTTTCTGGTCGTGTGGGAAGGACCCCCTATCGCCCACAGTCACTTGGCGACGGTTCCAAGCGCCATCGTGGAAAGGGGTTAAAAACCGTTTGTATAGCAGGTCTCTGCACTAGTGACATCATTCTTGGACCCGTAGGGTCCGCACACTTAACGTTCATTGACGATATGGTATTATACGAGTCATGTGATTTGTGACCGAATGTTGTTCGGAGTCCCGGATGAGAACACAAACATGATGAGGAGCTCCGGAATAGTCTGAAGGTAAAGATTGATATATAGGACGATGCTATTTGGTCACCGGAAAGGTTTTGGAGTGTATCAGGTAGACATCGGATCGCCAGAAGGAGTCCCGGACACCCCCTGGGAGTATGATGGGCCAAGAGGGGGGAACACACCAGCCCACAAGGAGCTGGCACGCCCCTTCCCTTGGCCTCTGTTCCTATGGATGGAAAGGGGGGAGGGCTAGCCCCTCTTTCAGGAAAGGGTCCGGGGGGCGCCACCTCCTCCTGCCTTCCCCCCGTAGGCAAACAAGGAAGGGGGTGCCATATGGCAGGAGCCCAGGGGGGCGGACGGCCACCTTGGGGCGCCCCTTGGCTGCCTCTGTCGGTGTCAAAACCGGCGGATCTCGGGTAGGGGGTCCCGAACTATGCGTCTAAGGCGGATGGTAACAGGATACGAGGGACACAATGTTTACCCAGGTTCGGGCCCTCTCGATGGAGGTAATACCCTACTTCCTGCTTGATTGATCTTGATGATATGAGTATTACAAGAGTTGATCTACCACGAGATCATAGAGGCTAAACCCTAGAAGCTAGCCTATGATTATGATTGTTCTTGTCCTGCTGACTAAACCCTCCGGTTTATATAGACACCGGAGGGGGCTAGGGTTACACAGAGTCGGTTACAAGGGAGGAGATCTACAGATCCGAATTCCCAAGCTTGCCTTCCACGCCAAGGAGAGTCCCATCCGGACACGGGACGAAGTCTTCAATATTGTATCTTCGTAGTCCAACAGTCCGGCCAAAGGATATAGTCCGGTTGTCGGAGGACCCCCTAATCCAGGACTCCCTCAGTAGCCCCTGAACCAGGCTTCATTGACGATGAGTCCGACGCATAGATTGTCTTCGGCATTGCAAGGCGGGTTCCTCCTCCGAATATTCCATAGAAGATTTTGAACATAAGGATCGTGTCCGGCTCTGCAAAATAAATTCCACACACCACCGTAGAGAGTATAATATTTCCACAAATCTAATCTGCTGACAACTTCATGTAACGTGACATCCTGCCATGGTCCGGTCATTACGAACCGTTTTTCCTAGCCTACCACTGCACGTGTTGCGAGGCGGCTTTATTGGCACGTCTTGTTGAAGCAGAGATCGTGTTCCCCTTATCATGGGATTCTCATCAATACGGGTATGGGTAACCCAATCGTGCCTGTTGGTATGACTCCTCGATGTTTAGGAAAGTTCCAAATGGCCACGCGGAGGACGCTTGATACTCACCCTCTTTTTAAAGGGGCCAATGCATGTCCTTTTCTTCTCGCGCTCGATCCTTCCCTTCCCCCACCTCAAATTCCAACACCCAAGGCTCGGGCTAAGGGCTTCGGACCTTCAATCATGTTCGGATCCAACCTTCAAGGTCGGTGGATGGCCTGCTCTGTCACAGAGGAGGACATCAAGAAGCTAAGAGAAGCTAGGTATCTGACCGCCGAAATCTCGCACAAGCTGCCTGCTCAAGGGCAGGTCATCCCCACTCCTGAACCTAACGAGAGTGTCGTATTCGTTTCCCACTTCCTACGGGGGCTAGGCTTTAGCCTTGATCCCTTTGTTAGAGGGCTTATGTTCTATTACGGGCTCGATTTCCATGATCTGGCTCCGGATTCCATCCTTCACATCTCGTCGTTCATCGTCGTGTGTGAGGCCTTCCTCCGCATCACCCCACACTTCGGCTTATGGCTCAAGACCTTCAATGTGAAGCCTAAGATGATAGATGGGCGACACGCAGAATGCGGAGGTGCCATAATAAGCAAAGGCGCCGATGCTCCATGGCCAAAGGGTTCCTTCCCGGAGATGTCCGACTTATGGCAGCAGGAGTGGTTTTACATCACAGCTCCCCGAAGTACCAAGTGGGTAGCTACCCCCGCCTTCCATTCGCCCCCCCCCCCACAACTGGCGTCATGGGTCAACAAGGGGCTGGACTGGGGGCCAGTTAATGACGTGCCGATGTTGCAGAGTCGCACCCGAGATCTCCTCAAGAGAGATGTCAGCCTTGTCAAGGTAATGCAAGTCATGCTAGTTCGTCGGGTCCTGCCATGTCAACGTCGACCTCACCGTATGTAGGAGTTCTATCCGGAAGGACCGCGAGCTATTCAGCAATTCTTCAGCGTGACGCTCGAAGGGATGTATGGATTGTTCTTCGGATCATGAATAAAGTGTCCGGACACCACCGAGGATGCGGGTCTAAACGGCAATGGTCCATATACCCATGTAAGTATTTCTGCGGCAGAACACGCTGTCTTTTCATTTGTCCTAACATCATTCTGAAAAAATTGCTCTTGGCCAGGACTGGATAAGAAAGGCGAAGATGATCAGGTGTTCGGCCCCCCTTCCTGAAGGCTCACCGGATCCCGTACTAGCCAGGATGCTTGACCTCACACCTTATCAAGCACCATCAGGGGAAGATAAAGGGAGTGGTAAAGAAGCCGAAAGCGGGCCTCACGCATTACTCATTCAAAACGGGGGAATTAGTGTCTCCGCGAAGGAGGACAATCAGGGAGAAGAATCTGAAATTCCCTCTCCCCAAGGAAGGAAAGGACCACCTCTGAAGACTTGGAAACAAGGGTTTCCAAATGAGGGAAGAAACCTTCGCCAGGGGGCCCTGCCCCGGAGGGCATCCTTACTGCACCGTCCCCGCAAGGGGATCAGCCCTCCACCGAGCTGTAAGTGAACAAGAGTACTTGTGGTAAATATATCCTGCTTCATCTCCGAGGACAATAACTGAGACGTATGTCTTGCAGTTCGAATCGTAGCCCTTCTCGACAGAGTTCGTCTTCGGGGGATCTTCTTCCGGAGATGATGGAGAGCGAAACGCCTCCCCCTGTCTCCCCGCCTCATGAGGCGGACGACCCTGAGGTGTCATCACGGAGGATTTCTCCTGATCCGCCAAGGCCGGAAGGTAACCCTTCGGCTATCTGAAGTCCGGAGTATTCGGCTCCTAAGGAGAGCAACAGAAAGAGTCTGGGACTGTCCGATGCATGACCGAACGCACTGATGGGTCTTCTGGAGCAAGCGGCTATCTCAGAGGTGCATCGTACTTTAATGGGTACGGTGGTTGAGAGGATTTCATCCGCCAAAAGTGGGTTGCATGAAGCTTTTATGAGCCTGCTAAGAGGCTTTGAGGTACGCAAAGTAATATATATATATATATATATATATATATATATATATATATATATATATTTTGACGGTACCACACACGCTAGGTGTGCCCTATGCAGATAGTAGCCCCTGAGACTCTGGTTGCTGCCAAAAGGCGGCAAACAGAGGATCATAGTCCCAGCTAATGATCATGCTGCTTTCATGTGCAGGCGGCTGAGGGTCCGGTGGCTGGCCGGACTGGTGAGTTGGCTGAACTGAGGCGGCAACTTGATGCGGCAGATGCCGACATCATTCTTATAAACAAGCGGCTTGACGAGGCATAGGGTATGTATTCGCCGGTGGTCAACAGATATTAAGAGGAGCATGATGCTAGTATTTGTAATATGATGTGACTGCAGATGGAGCTGCCACCGTGGAGACCCTTCGGGCGGAGCTTGCCCGAGCCAAGGAACAAGCCAGGAGAAGCGATGCGGCCGCCCTAAAGGCGACCAAAGAGTTATGAGCCGAACAAGCTGCACATCGCCAGAGCGAAGATAAAATAGCCAAGATGGTTGTTGAGCTGAAGGATGCCGCCGACCGGTATGAGCTTCTTTAAAAGGAAAGCCAAGCGAAAGCGGCGGACCTGGAGAAATCCATGGTAGCAGCCAAGGAAACCCGCTCTAAAATCAGAGCGGCGAAGGAGGAGCTTCGTCAAGCCGGAGATATCATGGTTGGGAAGACCTTTTTGTTGCGGACGAAGTTTGGAGATCCGAAGTATGCCCCTTTGGATCAATTATGGAGTGCTGCAGACGTGTACTTGGACTTGGCAACGAGTGCTGCTGATGCGGCTGAGTTTTTCAAAGATAAAAAAGATCACGAAGTGGAAAAGTTGTTCTGGTCGCAGTTCAGTGCTCCTACGCTTCCGCTGTTGTTAAATGAACAAATGGTCGAGTGGGCGGAACTCCATAGATTGTCCGGACTTGACATGAGGTCTGTCGTGGATCATCTTTGGCTGGAGGGACCAAGGCCGAATAGTTATTTTGGTTTAGTGCAACGATTCCTTGGTGTTGTGCCGCATATCGACGCTGTAAAGAGGTTGGCGTGCATAGAGGGTGCGCGGATGGCTCTTGCCCATGTTAAGGCATACTAGGCAGAGATGGAGGCCACCGCTATTGCAACCCAGGACCCGTCCATAGGCCAGGTCTCGGCCGAGCACTATTTTGAAGAATTCCTAGAAGGTGCTCGTTTAATAGAGGCTCAGTGCTCGAAGATTATCATGTTTGAGTGATATGTATCCCGATTGTTAAAACAAAGCTATTTGGATTATAAAGGTTGTGTTTATACTTTTGCCTGAAAGTATTATGATGCCTCCTGTGCGGCCGTTTATGTATGTATATAACCTGAAAGTTTGCAGTCGTCGGCTTCAGCCCCCACGCATATAATGCGGGGGTGTTCGGAAAAGCGCGTATTCACACTTGATCCAACGTCTTGGTCCATTAAGGAGGTGATGGCGCGACGAACAAGGCAATCGGACTATATAGCTTTAACACTTTCACTTAGCCATAGGAGTTTGACGGTGGGGCTACTATATAGCCCCTGGTACTTCCGCGCTCGTCCGAATACGGGGCGCGTACATACATGGCGGGAAACCGGCCCTTCGTTAATGCAGAGGAATCGCGAAGATTCTGCTGAGTCATCGAGTGGTTGACCAGTCTCGTGCTTTATCATGACAGTCAGTTTTTGGCTTTCTCTACTGAGGTGCTCGTCCAGATGAACTAGGGCACAATCGCAGTAGTTCTCCCGGTGCCACCTTAGCCGATAGAGCGGAACGTAAGGTAGCAAAACACGGGAGCCGGGCAAACCCAACTATTGATCGAAGACATGATTCGGAGCTGATGCATAGAAGGCCAAAGTCGCGACGCCGAACACTCCCTAAGGTGTTTGGACTTTACAACATATACCGGGCTGAGTAACGCCCTTGACAATGAACCCTGAATTTCCAGGTACGTGCATTAGTCTGACGTGGTGAAATGCCAATAAGGCCAGCATCCCTCTCGGTTGTGTTGAGTATCCGGAGGGTATGAAGCAACAAGATACAGTAAGAAAGGTTTACACAGGGTCTTAATCTAAAAAGAAACCTTTGAGCGGGGCCCTGCTGCACGTCTGCGCCTGTGTCTCCATTGTGCCATATCCTGGAAGGTTGTAGCACGATTATCATCTATAAAAGAGAAAAACTCAGGTGAAGGTCTTCATGCGAAAAATTGGTTATTCTTAATAAACCATTAAAATTCAATCTAAATAAGGTCAAGCTGAACTGTAGTCCTTTTTACATGCGGGAAGCCCCTAGCGCCACCTATGGGGGTATATCCATCGACCCACTCTCAGGTTTGTCTGAGCTATTACAGCTAGTGGTGCGCCGGACTCGTCTAGCCGTGTCCGCGGTCTTGACGACCGATCATTTATTCTGGTTGGAGAGGTCGTTCAGTGTTCGGCTATTAAAGCCGCCACACATTCTTCCGCACGTAAGGAACGCTCTGTATTTCCGCTAACTATGATGATGCCACACGGACCGGGCATCTTAAGCTTGAGATAAGCGTAATGCAGTACTGCATTAAAATGAGCGAAGGTTGTTCTTCCGAGTAGTGCCTGATAGCCGCTTCGGAAAGGAGCGATGTCGAAGGTTAACTTTTCACTTCGGAAGTTGTCGGGAGAACCGAATACAACCTCTAGTACTAGAGAGCCCGTGCAGCGGGCCTCTGGGCCTGGTATTACTCCTTTAAAAGTAGTATTGCTTTGACTGATTCTTGTCGGGTCTATCCCCATTTTGCAAACTGTGTCCTGATATATCAGATTAAGACTACTGTCGCCATCCATAAGGACTCGTGTTAGATGGTATCCGTCAATTATTGGGTCTAGTACCAAGGCAGCCGATCCTCCGTGCCGGAACTAGTCGGGTGATCCCTGCGATCAGAAGTGATTGGGCACGCCGACCAAGGGTTGAACTTGGGGGTGACGGACTCCACGGCGCATATGTCTCGGAGTGAGCGTTTGCTCCTCCTCTTGGTTATGTGAATCATGTTCACTATTTTGACCTCTGGTGGGAATTTTTTCTGTCCCCCAGTGTTTTGCTGGCGAGGCTCATCCTCGTCCTCACTTGGTGTCTCCCTCCCTTTGTGTTCGGCGTTTAGCTTGCCGGCCTGCTTGAAGACCCAGCATTATATGTTGGTTTGATTTGCAGGTTTGTCAGAGGTGCCGTGAATCTGACATAATATGTCTAGAATCTTGTTTAGGCTGGACAGTCCATCTCTGCTGCCTTTGAATGCCTTTTTCCGTTGACCGGGTCGAGAGCCCCTGAATCCGGCGTTTACCGTCGTGTTGTCTGGGCTGTCTTCATTGTTTTGACGCTTGCTTTTGTTGCGTCGTGGTTTTCCATTGCCATCCCTGACTTCGGATGTGCCTGGGTCGCTGGTGCCGCTACGGGCCAGCCAACTATCTTCGCCCGCGCAAAAGCGGGTCATAAGGATTGTTAGGGCTGCCATTGTCCTCGGTTTTTCTTGGCCGAGGTGTCTCGCGAGCCATTCATCCCGGACGCTGTGTTTGAAAGCCGCTAAGGCTTCGGCGTTCGGGCAGTCGACAATTTGATTCTTCTTAGTGAGGAATCTGTTCCAAAGCTTTCGGGCAGACTCTCTGGGCTGTTGAATTATATGACTTAAATCGTCTACATCCGAAGGTCGGACATAGGTCCCTTGAAAATTAGCCCTAAAAGCATCCTCACGCTCCTCCCAACTACCAATTGAGTTTTCGGGGAGGCTCTTCAGCCAGTGCCGAGCTGGTCCTTTCAACTTGAGGGGCAAGTATTTGATGGAGTGGAGATCATCTCCGCGAGCCATATGGATATGAAGGATAAAGTCCTCAATCCAGACCCCAGGGTCCGTCGTTCCGTCATATGCCTCTATGTTCACGGGCTTGAATCCCTCTGGAAATTCGTGATCCAGAACCTCATCGGTGAAGCATAGGGGGTGCACGGCACCCCTGTATTTGGATGTGTCATGGCATGCTGACGGTTGCAGTGTTCGGTTTTGCTTATGTGCTGGAGCGCGCTTCCTAGATCCGTAGATGGACGTGGTCATACCGACTTTTTGGTGCAAGTCCTCACGTAAATCATGTGCTGACTTATGTGCGACATCGTTAGCCGCCCTATAGCGGCCACGGGGTGGTCGATCCGGCTTATCGGACGTTTTATTTTTCGGCTGTATAGGCTCTAAAGCCTCATCATCGAATTCAGGCAGCATCTTGCGCTTTGGATAGCTCTTTGTGTGGCGACTGCCACCGTACTTTTCTTCAGTGTTGAGCACTTTGTTCCATCTACTATTGAGTGTGTTTTGCACGGCCTTGAGCCTTTGCTTCTGCTTCTTTAGACTACTAGCGGTGGCAATAAGCCTTCTATGGAGGTTCTCTTGCTCCAAGTGCCTTTCCGGGATGATGTGTGCATCGTCGTCCGGACTGTTCTCCTCTCCGAAGACAGGTTGATTAGCTTTACCCTCGGTGTTGCGGTGATCGGACAGCGGCTCCATACTATGTTCACCGTCCGCTGGCTCATCCTGCTCTGTCGCTGGGTCCATGTGGTCATCGTTTCGTCTGGAGTCGACCAGGGTATTATTCTTTCTTGCGCTGTTATCGTTGTTTTTGCCGAGGCGGGATTTGGAGCGGCGCCTACGTTGTCGCTTTGGTTGCTTCTCGAGGGGGTTATCCTTCGCTCCATCCTTCTGTTCCTCGTCATTGTTTTCTTTGGGTGTATCCACCATATATATATCGTGTGATGAAGTGGTTGTCCAGTGCCCTGTGGGCGATGGTTCCTGTTCCTCTCCTGCATCGTCGTCCATACCGTCGATGTCTTCGGAGTCGAAATCAAGCATGTCGCTTAAATCATCGAGAGTGGCTATTAAGTGGGTGGTGGGTGGGGAACGAATTTCTTCGTCTTCCGCTTCCCACTCAAGCCGGACACAGTTCGGCCAAGGGCCTCCTGACAAGGAGAGAGACCTTAATGAATTTAGCACATCGCCCAGGGGCGAGTGCTGAAAGATATCCACGGAGGAAAACTCCATGATCAGTGCCCAATCAGATTCGATAGGAACTGACCCAGGTGGTTCGGGGACCGTGGCCGGGGACGAATCCAAGGGTTCGGCAACACCGGTCTCGTAGGAGGTGAAGTCAGTATTCGGCTCTATCGCCACTGAGTGTGCGGCCTGCGTGGCGGGGTCAATCCACCCATCCTCGGACGGTGCAATCTGCTCCAGATTGAGGGCCAGAGTAGCCGTAGGTGTGATCCCCCGAACACATCCGACGGTAGAGCTAGGTCATGCTCATCGTGACTGTGCGGCGCACCTGACATGGGCTCGAATCCGTCAAAGATCAAGTCTCCGCGGATGTTGGAAGTATAGTTTAAGCTTCCAAAACTGACTTGATGGCCAGGGGCGTAGCTTTCGATCTGCTCCAGATGGTCAAGCGAGTTGGCCCGCAGTGCGAAGCCACCAAATACGAAGATCTGTCCGGGGAGAAAAACCTCACCCTGGATCGCATCATTGTCGATGATCAAAGGAGCCATCAAGCCTTATGGTGATAGGACAGTGGAACTCTCAGTGAAAGCACCAATGTCGGTGTCAAAGCCGGCGGATCTCGGGTAGGGGGTCCCGAACTGTGCGTCTAAGGCGGATGGTAATAGGAGGCGGGGGACACAATGTTTACCCAGGTTCGGACCCTCACGATGGAGGTAATACCCTACTTCCTGCTTGATTGATCTTGATGATATGAGTATTACAAGAGTTGATCTACCACGAGATCGTAGAGGCCAAACCCTAGAAGCTAGCCTATGATTATGATTGTTCTTGTCCTACGGACTAAACCCTCTGGTTTATATAGACACCGGAGGGGGCTAGGGTTACACAGAGTCGGTTACAAGGGAGGAGATCTACATATCCGAATTGCCAAGCTTGCCTTCCACGCCAAGGAGAGTCCCATCCGGACACGGGACGAAGTCTTCAATCTTGTATCATCATAGTCTAACAGTCCGGCCAAAGGATATAGTCCGGCTGTCCGAGGACCCCCTAATCCAGGACTCCCTCAGCCTCCCCTCGTCCGAGGGAGGGGGTGCCACACAAACCCACGATCATCTCTTAGCCGTGTGCGGCGTTCCTCTCCGCAGTTTAGTCCTCCGTCTAGTTTTCCACACTGCACGGCGAAGCCCTGCGGGAACAAGTTCACCACCACCGTCACCACGACGTCGTGTGCTACCTCTTGAGCATGCGCTGGTTTTCCCTTGAAGAGGAAAGGGTGATAGAGCAAAGTAGCATAAGTATTTCCCTCAGTTTTTGAGAACCATGGTATCAATCCAGTAGGAGACTACACGCAAATCGCCTAGTACGTGCACAAACAATCAAGAACCTTGCAACCAACGCGATAAAGGGGTTGTCAATCCCTTCATGGCCACTTGCGAAAGTGAGATCTGATAAAGATAATAAGATAAATATTTTTGGTATTTTTTATATAGATTGGAAATTAAAGATTGCAAAATAAACGGCGACAGAAATAGCAAGTTGATAGGAAAATAATATGATGTAAAATAGAGCCCGGGGCCATAGGTTTCACTAGTGGCTTCTCTCAAGATAGCATATATTACGGTGGGTGAACAAATTACTGCCGAGAAATTGATAGAAAAGCGCATAGCTATGAGAATATCTAGGCATGATCATGAACATAGGCATCACGTCCGTGACAAGTAGACCGAAACGATTCTGCATCTACTACTATTACTCCACACATCGACCGCTATCCAACATGCATCTAGAGTATTAAGTTCATAAGAACAGAGTAACGCATTAGGCAAGATGACATGATGTAGAGGGATAAACTCAAGCAATATGATATAAACCCCATCTTTTTATCCTCGATGGCAACAATACAATACGTGCCTTTCTTCTCACACAATACGTACCCACAATTCATCAGATCTCGACAAACACACCGGAAAAAGAATTACATCGAATAGATCTCCAAGAAGATCGAGGAGAACTTTGTATTGAGATCCAAAGAGAGAGAATAAGCCATCTAGCTAATAACTATGGACCCGAAGGTCTGTGGTAAACTACTCACACATTACCGGAGAGGCTATGGTGTTGATGTAGAAGCCCTTCGTGATCGAATCCCCCTCCGGCGGAGCACCGGAAAAGGCCCCAAGATGGGATCTCACGGGTACAGAAGGTTGCGGTGGTGGAAAAGGTGTGTCGTGGCTCTCCCAGATGGTTTTAGGGTATAAGAGTATATATAGGTGAAAGAAGTAGGTCGGTGGAGCTGCGAGGGGCTCACGAGGGTGGGGGCGTGCCTACCCCCCTGGGCGCGCCCTCCTACCTCGTGGCCACCTCGTGGCTTCCTTGACCTCCAGTCCAAGTCTCCTGGATTGCGTTTGTTCCAAAAAAGATCCTCGCGAAGGTTACATCCGTTTGGATTCCGTTTGATATTCCTTTTCTGCGAAACACCGAAATAGGCAAAAAAAACAGCAATTTGCACTGGGCCTTCGGTTAATAGGTTAGTCCCAAAAATATATAAAAAGGTATATTAAAGCCCATTAAACATCCAAAACAGATAATATAATAGCATGGAACAATCAAAAATTATAGATACGTTGGAGACGTATCAAGCATCCCCAAGCTTAATTCCTGCTCGTCCTTGTTAAAAACAGAATTTTTGATGTGGAATGCTACCTAGCATAATTTTCAATGTAATTATCTTTATTGTGGCATGAATGTTCAGATCCAAAAGATTCAAGACAAAAGTTTAATATTGACATAAAAATAATAATACTTCAATGTCGGTGGGAATGACACCTATGGGATCGCAAGAATCCCTACTACGGTTGCGGGGCGCGGGGTCGTGAGAAGAGCGGATCAAACAGATAGCACACGGTTTCTTTACCCAGGTTCGGGCCGCGAGGATGCGTAAAACCCTACTGCTGCTTTGGTGGTTTGTTTATGTGTATTCTTGAACTAGCAATGGGGCGTGAGGAGTTCCAAAAAGCCGAATCCTCCTCCTGGTCGCCTTGGGCCTCCTTTTATAGGGAAAGGGGTTGCCACAGTGGCACACAGGAGGTGGAAAGGGTACAGTGATGCGAGGTTATCCCTCGCATTACATGACAAGGCGCATTTAATGCGTGTTGCTTAGGTGTTCTTGCTTTATCGGGGACGGGGGAGAGCCCTGTCGCGTCCGTCGCCGCTCCCTCTTGCGTCGACACGCGCCCTGGCCAGCGGTGCCCGCGGTGCCATGTAGGCAGGCAGGTAGCTGAGGTGGCGCAGTGGTGGGTCTCCATGAAGATCCGCATGCCGCCATGCAGGTGCCTGCCCAGCTGGTTGGGTCGGCAGCTGCATGCGAACGGTGGTGGAGGTCTGATTGGCGTGGGCCTGATGGTGGCCCTACGGATGTTCATGGCAAGGGTCTTGCTGGGGCCCCGGCAAGGGTCTTGCCGTGGCGCCTGCTATCATCCCCGGCAAGGCTCTTGCCGGGGGCCTTGTGGTCCCACTACTAGGAAAAGGCCTACTAATGGCGCACCGGTTTTGCCTACTAATGGTGCACCACCGGTGCGCCATTAGTATCACGCCACTAGAATTTTTTACTAATGGCGCACCACTGGTGCGCCATTAGTATCGGCCATGGTGCGCCATTAGTATAGGCCACTGGTGCGCCATTAGTATTTTTGAATTTCGAAGGCGGGAAAATAGTAGTGGCGCACCGTCTAACCCCCACCGTGCGCCAGTGCTATTTTTGAATTTTGAATTTGGATCTGGATCGTGATTTTTTTGCCCATTTTTTGCTCGTTTTTTTTTGCTTATTTTTTGGCACAATATTATTTGAAATTTTGTTCCTATTTTTGGATCTTGTACGTTCTTTTGCCGTGTTCTTTTGCTGGAGAGGAGTTCGCCGGAGAGAAGGAGGAGGAGGTCACCGGAGAGGCGCTTGCCTACATTGCCGGAGAGGAGGATGAGGAGTTCGCCGGAGAGGAGGAGGAGGAGGTCGCCGGAGAGGAGTTCACCGGAGCATCGGAGAGGAGGAAAGAGAAACCATGAGGGGATGGGAGGAGAGGAGGGAGGAGGAGCTCACCGGGGAGGAGGGAGGAGGAGCTCACCAGAGAGGAGGGAGGAGGAGCTCACCGGAGAGGAGGGAGGAGGAGCTCACCGGAGAGGAGGGAGGAGGAGCTCACCGGAGAGGAGGGAGAAGAAACCATGAGGTGAGGGGAGGGGAGGAGAGGAGGGAGGAGGAGGTCGCCGGAGAGGAGGAGAAGGTCGCCGGAGAGGAGGAGGAGGAGGTCGCCGGAGAGGAGGAGGAGGAGGTCGCCGGAGAGGAGGAGGGTAGTATGGTGGAGGAGAGAAGGGAAGATGGAGTGGAGGAGAGGAGGAGATGGAGTGGAGGAGAGGTGGAGTGGAGGAGAAGAATGAAGAGGTAAGGAGGAGATGACCACGCCCAGCCATATATACGGCATAGTAATGGCGCACCGCGGGCAGGTGCGCCATTACTAACTTTTTTTTATTTTATTTTATTTATTTTGAATTTTGCAGGCGGGAAGATACTAATGGCGCACCATGGGCAGGTGCGCCATTAGTAACTTTTTTTTATTTTTTTGACTTATTTTGAATTTTGAAGGCGGGAAGATAGTAATGGCGTACCATGGGTAGGTGCGCCATTAGTAAGTTTGAATTTTTTTTGAATTTTTTGCCTCTCCAGATCTTAAAAGCCTCGTATCTTTTTTTCTATTAGGTTTTTGAGGATTTTGAAAATGTTTAACGGGGTTCCCCCAGTTAAATTCGGGCATAACTTTTCGAGTAGATGATTTTTCATATAAAAACTTTTTCATCCGAGTTCGTACGCAAAAGTTTTGCCCATTTTACAAATTCTCGAGAGATTTCGCAAATAAAGTCGAAATTCATATTTGTAAATTTTCACAACAACTAGACCACATATCACATGGGAAACTTATTTTCTTTTATTTTTTTGACATTTCCATCATTTTTTATTTTTTGTAAAACTGAAAAGGCGGTCCACCGGGGGGGTGCATTTGGTGGAAGTGGTGGCCAAGTTACTAATGGCGCACCGTGGCATGGTGCGCCATTACTAGTTCAACTAGTAATGGCGCACCACTCCCACGGTGCGCCATTAGTAGTTTTGGAAAAAAAATTAATTTTTTTTTACTAATGGCGCACCGTGGATGTGGTGCGCCATTACTAGTTGAACTAGTAATGGCGCACCACTCGCACGGTGCGCCATTAGTAGTTTTGAAAAAAAGAATTTTTTTTTACTAATGGCGCACCGTGGATGTGGTGCGCCATTAGTATTTGGACACTAATGGCATACCAACATATGGTGCGCCATTAGTATATAGTAATGGCGCACCACATGTCTGGTGCGCCATTAGTGTCAATTCCATCTATAGCCCTTTTCCTAGTAGTGTCCTCCTTGGCTGGGATCCCGCCAAGGATCATCATCTTCTAAAGTGTGTGTCTGATCTTGAATGTCTTCACAAAGATCTACATGCCACCACGGGGATGTCTCCCGAATCCTTGCCCCATGGGGGCAGTGGACTCAAGGGAGACTCGCTCCGTAGGTGTGGGGCGAGCTGCCACGGCAAGGGTCTTGCCGGGTTTGCTAAAACCGCCTCCCGGCAAGGATCTTGCCGGGGGAGTCCGCTTCGTCCCCTTTGCTCTTTATGGTCTTGGTCTTGGCGTCGTTCTACTTCTCCCGAGCTTCGGCCTTACCTTGGCTCACCTCCCTTGCCTTGCTCAGTGTGGTGGTGCCCGTGGCTCAGACTGCCCGTGCACAGTTATAGGGGTACAAAAGGTGTACCCCTCTTTTTGTACACCGACAGGAGCCCCCGGGCCTGGGCCACACATAAGCGCAACGCGTTGTTGGGCCAGGCCCAAAAACGGTGCGCGGGCAGGTGGGGCGGTTTTCACCGCGGTAAGTCTCTTCGCGCGCGGCGCTTTCCATGCTTCCCGCGCGTGGCGCGGCGTGGGGAGGCGTGTGTGACGTGGGCGGCATGCGTGGGGCTGAGCTCTGCATGCATGCGTCACGTCATAGTAAAGGGGGCGGTTCGTGCCTTCCCCATAAACGGAGGGAGGCATGGAGGCGCGGCCCATTTACTGGACGGGGCCGAGGCATGGTCTTCAAGGCGTCCACTCCCCACGATCACGGGGTGGGGAGAGGTTGCCTCACCCGTCGCCTCAGTCCTGCACGCCTGCCACATGGCTCTCATGCGCTTGGGGTGGCGAACGGTGGAGGCGAGAAACCGGGCCGCCGCGGGCTGGGGCAGCGGGTCGGCCCCAGTTCCCTGCGCCTTCCGCATCTTGATTGGCGGAGCGGGGCAGCCGAGCCCCCACCCCGTTCCTTTATAAAGAGCGGGAGGGGGGGATGGCGTCCCGCATTCTTTCATCTCCTCCTTCCTTCAGCTTCTGCTCCCCCCTTCCATCCGCCATGGAGAGAGGGAATCCTGGTCCTTCAACGGTGGCAGCGAGGGTCGCCGCTCGACAACGTGTCCCTCCTTCTCCTACACCTGCGGTGGCAGAGCCAGCCGCGAGGGGAAGGGGGAGGGGGCGAGGCCGTGGGCGAGGCCGAGGCGCTCGGGGAAGAGGACGACGGGGCGGCGCGCTGGCCTCGCCTCCGCCAGCAGTTCCTCCCCCCTTCGAGGGCCATGTTGGGGATGACCCTTGCGAGTTCTTCGTCAGGCTGCGCCGGCCGCCTCGCTGTCACCCTCGTCTCCAGACTCCATTCGCGTGGGAGATGGAGCTGGATCCGCCGGAGTCATTGCGGCTGCACATGAGGGGCTGTGGGATCAGCGGCACACGGGTTCGCGTCGACTTCCCAGCCCCTCACGTGATGTATCTTCGTCGGGGATGGAAGACGTTCGCTCATATCCAGCGCTTGATGGAGGGGCTCACTCTCCATTTCAAGCTGATGGAGGGCGGCCTCCTCTCCGTCAAGGTCTTCGGGCTCTTCGGGACTCATGCTAGGTGCTGCGTGGAGAGCTCTTCTGATAGCGAAGACTGCTCCTCGGGTGGGAGTGACGAGGAGGACAGTGGCAGCGACGACGAGGGTAGCAGGCGGCAGGATGACGGGTCCGACTAGGTGTCGGGCGCCTCTCCATACAGCACCGGCGACCCCATCATCCGTGTCGCCGGCTCCCTGAACTTCTCGGGGTCGTCTTCTTAGGCGGCTGGCGTTGGGAGGCTGCGGAAGAGGAAGAGGGCGGGCGGCAAGGCCGTCAAATCGGAGTACGCGGGCACTGACGCCTTCGACGCGTGCTGACGTCCTGCCGTCTCGTCTTCGAGCTCTGCTTCCGGCGTCGCCATCACCATACAGCCTTCGGACGACCACCGAGATGTTCTCTTGGTGTCTTCTGCCACCCGTAGCTCGCCTAGGCGCCCCTTTTGCCCTTTTCGCCTCCTTGACCTGCCTCCTGAGGAGAGGGACAAGAAAGGGATTACGGGCACCTTATCTCTTTTTAGTTTGTAAGCCTTCGGGCCTTGGCTGAATTTAAAACTTGTAATCCCATCATTCATGTTTTTCATTCCCTATGGGCCGTACCTGAGTGGAATGTTTTTAATGAAAAAGGGATGCTTGCCGGGTCATTTGTTTGCGGGTAGAACCCACGACAAGGAGTAAATCCTTGATATCTCTAAGATAAACATTTCCTTGCTAGGCAGCAGGCCTTGCCGTCTTCCCAGGTCGCTCGACCTTTCTCACGCTTTTGGCGGAGGCAGGGATGAGGTGGGTTCAGGCTCCTTGTTTCATCCTTTCGCTGCCGCGACTATGACCAAACCTGGCCCCAGGAACGAGCCCTAGGGCCTAGAGTTTAGGGGAGCACGGTAGCTTTAGGAAGGAACGAGGTTTCACATACCTCAGTCCATAAGGGAATGCATGATAAGGGATGAAGAACTTATCTAAAGCTGTAGCCCCCGGCAACTCTGGTTTGCTGTGGGTGAATCTTTGCACTTGCAGCCCCCGGCAATACTGGCTTGCCAGGGTCTAGATGCTGGTCTACCCCTCTTCTCTTTTTCGTCCTCAAGTGATCCGGCAAGGATATCTGTGAGTCCTGGGAACCAAAGAAGACAAAAGAACGGCAAAGAGACGCACACTCGACCTCTAAGCTAGGGGTTAGTCGCCGCTAAGCACTATCAACCCTAACCAAGGACGAGACTCGACCTAGCATGCATGCTATAACTTAGGGCGCCAGCGCTTCATTTATTTATGCTCAGGGTCTGCACGTGGCTTTGTACAAAGGGTTACATGCATCATCGGCAATGCTTGTACAAAAGGTGGCTTGCCGGGGGGCCCGACAAGCCGCGCCTTACGGTTAAAACTTGCGAAGATGCTCAATGTTCCAGGAGTTACTCACCGGAACGGCATCATCGGTCTCCAGGCGGACTGCGCCGGGCCTGGTGACTCGTATTACTCGATAAGGGCCTTCCCACTTTGGCGTCAACTTATTTGAATTCTTGGCGTCGGGCATGAACCTTGTGGCTATGATAGCGGCGCAAGGCTTGCTGGTAGCATGCTGCTCTCACAGCCGCCCGAAGATGATCTTCCTCAAGGAGCATTGCGTCATCTTGCCGCAGTCGCTCTTGCTCAAGCTCATCATAAGCGAGCACTCGAGGTGACCCGTATATGAGTTTAGTTGGGAGAACTGCTTCTGCCTCATATACTAGGGCAAAGGGTGTTTGGCCGGTGGCTCGATTTGGTGTCGTCCTGATCGACCAAAGAACCGTCGGCAACTCATCAATTCAGTGCCTTCCACTCTTGTGCAGCCTGTCAAAGGTCTTGGTCCTTAAGCCTCACAGCACTTCAGCATTTGCCCTCTCAGCTTGACCATCGCTCCGTGGGTGAGCAACGGAAGCGAAATAGACTTTGCTGCCGAGGTCTTGAGTATATTGCATAAAGGTGCGGCTTGTGAACCATGTGCCGTTGTCGGTGATGACCCTATTGGGCACACCAAAATGGCACACTAGTCCCTTGAAGAACTTGACGGCTGACTGAGTTGTAACCTTCCTCACTGCCTCCACCTCCGGCCACTTTGTGAACTTGTCAATTGCAACGTACAAGTACTCAAAGCCCCCGACGGCGCGGGGGAAAGGGCACAATATGTCGAGCCCCCAGACCAAGAAGGGCCAGGAGAGAGGAATGGTTTGAAGGGCTTGAGCTGGCTAATGAAGCTTCTTTGAATGGAACTGACACGCTTCACACCTGGTGACTAGTGTCATCGCATCCTGGAGGGCGGTGGGACAGAAGAAGCCTTGCCGAAATGCCTTGCCGGCAAGGGCCCTTGACCCGATGTGGGATCCACATATGCCTTCGTGTATCTCCGCCAACAGCTCCATTCCTTCCTCTCGAGGGATACACTTCAATTTCACACCGTTCGGCCTCTTTCTGTACAGGACGTCACCGATGAACTGGTACATGGTAGAGCGACGGGCTACTTTTTCCGCTTCTTCCTGCTCCTCATGAAGTTCCCCTGTGTGGAGGAAAAGGATGGTATGTTGTGCCCACGCTGGAGCCTGGGGCTCGACGACGAGGACTAAAGGCATTTCCTCCGCCATAGGAGCGGCTGTCTCGACGGCAAGAGCTTGACGCTCCGCCGGAGCTAGCCGTCCCGTGGCGGGCTTAGTGTCTCCGGCAACATCCTTGTCGGCGGCCCCGGGGAGCTCGGCGGGAAGGTACTTGCCGGGCCTTGATTTCCTCCTCTTGTTCTGCTCTGTTGATGGATCAATGGATGGCTGAGTTAGCTCAAGCACAAAGGTACCTGGTTCCACAGGTAGCTTGAGGGCAACGCGTTTTGACAGGTAGTCGGCGATATCGTTCTCCACTCGGGGAACGTATTCAGCCTGTATACCATCGAAACGCTCTTCCAGCTTTCTCACTTCATCGACATAGGCCTTCATCAACGGGCTCTGGTAATCCTTGTTGACCTGCTTGACGACAAGCGGCGAGTCACCCCTGACGATGAGTTTCTTGATTCCGAGGTCCGCCGCGATCCTAAGACCGGCAAGCAGCCCTTCGTACTCTGCCGTATTGTTTGTTGACACCTCCCTGGCTAAGTGCATCTGGATCACGTACTTGAGGTGCTCTCCGGTGGGCACGACAAGCAGTACGCCAACCCCGGCGCCTTGTAAGGAGAAAGCTCCATCAAAGTACATGATCCAATCACAACTTGCCTCCTTGCCGGGGAGAGCAGTCTCTTGGGCTTCTTTGTCAGGCGTTGCGGTCCATTCTGCAATGAACTCCGCCAGGACTCGGCTCTGAATCGTCGAAGTACTTTCAAACTTGAGGCCAAAGCTGGACAGCTCCAGTGCCCATTCCACAATTCTTCCCGTTGCATCTGGATTGTGCAATATCCGTTGCAGAGGGAGGCGAATGACGACAGTGATCTCGTGCGCCTAGAAGTAGTGACGCAGCTTCCTCGAGGCCATAAGAAGGCCGAAGAGCAGTTTGTGCACACCGGAGTACCTTGATCTAGCCCCTGCAGGAGGGAACTAACAAAGTAGACCGGGTGCTGCATCATTTTCTTCTTCGGCGGCACTTCAACTAGCTGCGTCGTCTCTGCATTGGTGGTGTCGGGCTCTGCCGCTGCCATTACCTCGTCGTCAACCTCTCTCTGCACCACTAGTGCGGCGCTGACCACCTGGTTCGTTGCCGCCAGGTATAGCAGCAACGGCTCCTGTGGCCTAGGCGCAACTAGTGTTGGCGCGGAGGATATGTACTTCTTCAAATCTTGCAATGCTGTTTCGGCTTCTGGCGTCCACTCCATCGGGCCCGCCTTTTTCAGGATCTTGAAAAAGGGAAGGGCACGCTCGACAGACTTGGAAATGAACCTGCCCATGGCGGCGACGCAACCAGCAAGCCGACGCACATCCTTGATTCGCTTGGGTGCTTCAATCTGCTCTATAGCTTTGATCTTGTCCGGATTGGCCTCTATCCCACGCTATGACACTAAGAACCCGAGAAGCTTGCCGGATGGGATGCCAAATACGCACTTCTCAGGGTTCAGCTTGAGATTGATCTTGCGCAGGTTTGCAAATGTTTCTTGCAAATCTGGTATAAGGCTTGCCCTGTCCTTGGTTTTGACCACTATGTCATCCATATAAGCTTCCATATTTCTATGGAGCTGGGGTTCAAAACCAATCTGGACGGCCCTTGCAAACGTCGAACCAGCACTCTTCAACCCGAAAGGCATCCGCATGAAACAATACATACCACATGGGGTGATGAATGTTGTTTTCTCTTTGTCTTCTCTTGTCATGAAGATCTGGTGGTAGCCGGAGTAGGCGTTGAGGAATGACAACAGATCACATCCAGCCGTGGAGTCAACAATCTGGTCGATGCGTGGCAACGGGAAGGGGTCTTTAGGACAAGCCTTATAGATATTTGTGTAATCAATACACAGTCTCCACTTCCCGTTTGCCTTGCGCACTATGACCGGATTGGCCAACCACGTTGGATGGAGCACTCCTCTTACCAAACCCGCTGCTTCCAGTTTCCGGATCTCTTCTGATGAACTCTTGTCGTTCCAAAGCTTGCTTTCTGACCTTCTGATTGACGGTCCGCGCATGAGGACAGACAGCAAGGTGGTGCTCAATCACCTCCCTGGGAACGCCGGGGATGTCGGAAGCTTGCCATGCAAACACATCGACATTCGCCCGCAGGAATGTGACGAGCGCGTCTTCCTATTTGTCGTCAAGGGTGGAGCTTATGGTGAAAGCCCCTCCCATGCCGTCCTCATTGACAGAAACCTTCTTGGTCCCCGGCGGTATGGCCCTGGGCTTCTTGTTTCCGCCGGTGGAGCTCTCGGGCACGTCCTCGACGGGAGCGCTACACTCCGAACAGGTGCGCTTGCCGGAGTGGGTGTCCGAGGTCTCACCGGTCTTCTTCTTCTTCCCTCCCGGGGTCCCAGTGGCAGGAGCAAGTGCCCTAGTGGCGGCAGCTGCTGCAACTGCTTGCTGGTATAGTTGGTCAGCGCAAATCAACGCATCTTTCTTATCGGAGGGGATGGTGATGATCGTCACAGGTCCTGGCATCTTCAGAGTGTTGTAGGCGTAGTGTGACGCCGCCATGAACTTGGCCAGCGCTGGGCGGCCAAGGATACCGTTGTAGGGCAAGGGGATCTTGGCAACATCAAACACGATCCTCTCCGTCCTGTAGTTCAGATCGCTTCCAAAAGTCACGGGCAGCCTGACCTTTCCCTTGGGTTGGCTTCTTCCCGGGTTGACCCCTTGAAACGTGCCCATCTCTTCGAGGTCTCCATCAGGAATCTGCAGTTTCTCGATCACGGCAGGCGAGATCAAGTTCAGACCGGCCCCGCCATCGACTAGCATCTTTGTCACCTTGAGGTTGCATATTGTTGGTGAGACCAACAATGGCAAGCACCCGACCACAGTAGTGCGATCAGGGTGATCCTCAGTGTCAAAAATGATAGGTGTGCTGGACCACTTCAGCGGCCTTTGGGCATCAAACGACGGCTCTGCCGCTGTAATCTCTCGCGCCCACTGTTTAAGCTGGCGGTGAGAAGTATGCAGCGAGGCGCCTCCGTCGACGCACATGGCCTCTGTAGCTTTCTAGAACTCTTGGTCGCCGGATTCGTCGTCCTCTTCGTGATCGTTGTCTTCTGGCTTTCTGTCACGGCCCCAGGCGGGCCTCTCCTGTTGTTTATCCTTGCCGCGACGGCCCGCCTGGCCGTCACGCTTCTTGTCGGACCCCTCAGCACCGTCTGGGCCCTTCTCCTTGTCCCGCCTCTCATACTCAGCCCTCTGCTTCTCAGCGAGGAGCTCAACCTGTCGGCAGTCTTGGAGAGCATGGCCTTTGGTGTAATGGATCTTGCAGCATCGCTTGTCGGAGTTTCCTGGCTTCTCGGCAGCCGCCAAGGCCCGGCAGGCGGCACATCCGGCAACTTCCTTGCCGGGGTCATCTGCCTTGGTTTTCTTGGTGGAGCCGGTGTCATCAGATCCCTCGACGGCAAGCACGGCTTTACCTTTGTGCTTCCTGTTGCGGCGCCGGCCCTTCTTCGCCGGGGCGGCAGTATCCTCATCTGAGGAGTCGGTTTCCACGCGGGCATCTTCACCGGGGTACTTCCTTCGCTCTTCAGCTCGGGCACATCTGTCAGCAAGAACATAGAGTTCTGCTACATCTTTCACCTTGTTCATTGCCAGCTCTTCGCGCATCTTGCGGTTACGCACGTTCTGATGGAACGCGCTGATGATGGCGGCAGGGTGAACATCAGGGATATTGTACTGTATCCGGATGAACCTCTATATATACTTGCGGAGACTCTCGCCTCCCTTCTGGGAATGACGTGAAGGTTGCTCGCTTGGCCATGGGCTTGGTGGCCTCCAGTAAAGGCGCCCACGAACTCATGGCACAAATCCGACCAGGAGGAAATAGAGCCTACCGGCAAGTGCATCAACCATGACATGGCGTTTGGTTTAAGAGCCAACGGAAAGTAATTTGCAAGCACCTTATCATCACGGGCTCCGGCAGCTTGCATCGCGATGGTGTAGATGCTGAGGAACTCGGACGGGTGGGTCTTGCCGCTGTACTTTTCACCCACGTCAGGTTTGAAGGTACGGTGAGTGGGCCACTGGAACTGCCGCAGCTCACGGGTAAAAGCCGGGCAGCCTACCTCATAAGGTAGGCCTCCAGGGCTCTCCGGTGCCGGGTGGTTCACAGCAGGCCCTGCTCGCCTGTCTGATTGGTGGCGCGCTCCGCGCCGGCGCTCGATAGTGGTTCGAGCGTCTTCATGTTCTCGCTCCCGAAGAACTTGGCGCTGGTCACAGTGGGTCCGCGGGTCGAAGGACGCTATGGAGATTTCGTCGCCCGTAACGTCGCGACGGGCTGGCGTCCGCGGTACCGGGCGAGGAGGAGGCGAGTGCACCGTGGTCGCGGCGCCGCCGGCTTTCCTGCCACTGGTGCGTGGGACTCCGTCGGAGCGTCGACCTGGGGGCTCCACCGGACTCGGTTCGTCTTTGTTGGCCACCGCAACAAGGCTTCGGATAGTGGCTCTCCATTCGTCGAGTTTCCCCGTAGTGCGAGGAAAATCAAGGAGCAACTGCGCGCGCGCCAGGGCTTCTGCTGGCGTTGGTGGTAGCGAAACCTGCACGGATCGCGACGCGCTTCGACTTTTGACCATGTCAGAAGGAGCTCTATCACGACCCTGCGGTCGCATGCCATCTTCACCAACGCCTCGGCGAGCGGGCAGGTCTTCTACGTCCCAAGAGTGGCGCTTGGGACTCTTCCAGCGGCGATGCCCGGGGTCTTCGGCGTGATTACGCCGTTCGTCGCGCGGCGCCTGAGAGGAGCACGCCGTCGGCACCGGCGTGGGAGTCTTGGAAGCCCTCGCGTCGCCTTCGGGCGTGGTGGCAGCAATCTTGGAAGGCCCCGCGCCACCCGCGGAGGGCCTGGCTCCGTCTTTGGATTTGGCGGCGTGCGGCCCATTACAAGGCGCATGAACATCGCCGCCTCCCAAACTCCGGCTGCTGGGACGGTGTTGGTGTTCGCGAACGGCGCCCCAGGTCCTTTCTGCGACCGGTCCGCTGCTCGCCCGCATCAGGACGGGATGTCCGGCTTCCGACGGGCCAACCGCCACCGTCATCTTCTTCTTGGGGCCATGACAATGAAGAAGCATCGAACTAACTGCTAGATCCAATTCTCGCAACTGCGCCCCCTACCTGGCGCGCCAAAGATGTCGGTGGGAACGACACCTATGGGATCACAAGAACCCCTACTACGGTTGTGGGGCGCGGGGTCGTGAGAAGAGCGGATCAAACAGATAGCACACGGTTTCTTTACCCAGGTTCGGGCCGCAAGGATGCGTAAAACCCTACTCCTGCTTTGGTGGTTTGTTTATCTGTGTTCTTGAACTAGCAATGGGGCGTGAGGAGCTCCAAAAATCCGAATCCTCCTCCTGGTCGCCTTGGGCCTCCTTTTATAGGGAAAGGGGTTGCCACAGTGGCACACAGGAGGTGGAAAGGGTACAGTGATGCGAGGTTATCCCTCGCATTACATGACAAGGCGCATTTAATGCGTCTTTCTTAGGTGTTCTTGTTTTATCGGGGAAGGGGGAGAGCCCTGTCTCGTCCGTCGCCGCTCCCTCTTGCGTCGACACGCGCCCTAGCCAGCGGTGCCCGCGGTGCCATGTAGGCAGGCAGGTAGCTGAGGTGGCGCAGTGGTGGGTCTCCACGAAGATCCGCATGCCGCCACGCAGGTGCCTGCCCAGCTGGTTGGGTCGGCAGCTGTATGCGAACGGCGGTGGAGGTCTGATTGGCGTGGACCTGTTGGTGGCCCTTCGGATGTTCATGGCAAGGGTCTTGCCGGGGCCCCGACAAGGGTCTTGCCGTGGCGCCTGCTGTCATTCCCGGCAAGGCTCTTGCCGGGGGCCTTGTGGTCCTCCTTGGGTGGGATCCCGCCAAGGATCATCATCTTCTAAAGTGTGTGTCTGATCTTGAATGTCTTCACAAAGATCTGCATGGCACCACGGGGATGTCTCCCGAATCCTTGCCCCATGGGGGCAGTGGACTCAAGGGAGACTCGCTCCGTAGGTGTGGGGCGAGCTGCCATGGCAAGGGTCTTGCCGGGTTTGCTAAAACCGCCTCCCGGCAAGGATCTTGCCGGGGGAGTCTGCTTCGTCCCCTTTGCTCTCTGTGGTCTTGGTCTTGGCGTCGTTCTGCTTCTCCCAAGCTTCGGCCTTACCTTGGCTCACCTCCCTTGACTTGCTCAATGTGGTGGTGCCCGTGGCTCAGACTGCCCGTGCACAGTTATAGGGGTACAAAAAGTGTACCCCTCTTTTTGTACACCGACATTCAAGCATACTAACTAAGCAATTATGTCTTCTCAAAATAACATGGCCACAGAAAGCTTATCCCTACAAAATCATATAGTTTGGCTGTGCTTCATTTTTGTCACACAAAAATGCTCTCATCATGCACAACCCCGGTGACAAGCCAAGTAATTGTTTCATACTTTAGTAATCTCATACTTTTATCAACTTTCACGCAATACATGAGCGTGAGGCATGGACATATCACTTTGGGTGGAATAGAATATAATGATGGGGGTTGTGTGGAGAAGACAAAAAAGGAGAACGTCTCACATTGACGCGGCTAATCAACGGGCTATAGAGATGCCCATCAATTGATGTCAATGCGAGGAGTAGGGAGTGCCATGCAACAGATGCACTAGAGCTATAAATGTATGAAAGCTCAACAAAAGAAACTAAGTGGGTGTGCATCCAACTTGCGTGCTCACGAAGACCTAGTGCATTTGAGGAAGCCCATTGTTGGAATATACAAGCCAAGTTCTATAATAAAAAATTCCCACTAATATATGAAAGTGACAATATAAGAGACTCTCTATCATGAAGATCACGGTGCTACTTTGAAGCACAAGTGTGAAAAAAGGATAGTAGCATTGTCCCTTTTATTTTCTTCTTTTTTTATTTGGCCTTTTTTTCGGGACAATGCTCTATTAATGATGATCATCACACTTCTATTTATTTACAACTCAAAGATTACAACTCGATACTAGTACAAAGTATGAATCTATATGAATGCCTCCGGCAGTGTACCGGGATGGGCAATGAATCAAGAGTGACATGTATGAAATTATGCATGGTGGCTTTGCCACATATACGATGTCAACTACATGATCATGCA
This sequence comes from Aegilops umbellulata, assembly GCA_032464435.1. Lineage (NCBI taxonomy): Eukaryota > Viridiplantae > Streptophyta > Magnoliopsida > Poales > Poaceae > Aegilops > Aegilops umbellulata. The sequence continues at coordinate 386,652,428 of CP136057.1, read as the reverse complement.
AGGCAATATGACAATGATGAAGCGTGTCATAATAAACGGAATGGTGGAAAGTTGCATGGCAATATATCTCGGAATGGCTATGGAAATGACATAATAGGTAGGTATGGTGGCTGTTTTGAGGAAGATATATGGAGGTTTATGTGTGATAGAGCGTATCGTTTCTCGGGGGGTTGGATGCACCGGCGAAGTTTGCACCAACTCTCAAGGTGAGAAAGGGCAATGCACGGTACCCAAGAGGCTAGCAATCATGGAAAGGTGAGAGTGCGTGTAATCCATGGACTCAACATTAGTCATAAAGAACTCAGATACTTATTGCAAAAATCTACAAGTCATCAAAAACCAAGCACTACGTGCATGCTCCTAGGGGGATAGATTGGTAGGAAAAGACCATCGCTCATCCCCGACCGCCACTCATTAGGAGGACAATCAAAGAAACACCTCATGCTTCAAATTTGTCACACAACGTTTACCATACGTGCATGCTACGGGACTTTCAAACTCTAACACAACTATTTCTCAAATTCACAACTACTCAACTAGCATGACTCTAATATTACCATCTTCATATCTCAAAACAATCATCAAGTATCAAACTTCTCATAGTATTCAATGCACTCTATATGAAAGTTTTTATTAGACCCATCTTGGATGCCTATCATACTAAGACTAATTTTATAGCCAAAGCAAATTACCATGCTGTTCTAAAGGGCTCTCAAAATAATATAAGTGAAGCATGAGAGATCAATAATTTCTATAAAATGAAACCACCACTGTTCTAAAAGATATAATTGAAGCACTAGAGCAAAATTATTTGGCTCAAAAGATATAAGTGAAGCACATAGAATATTCTAATAAATTCCGATTCATGTGTGTCTCTCCAAAAGGTGTGTACAGAAACAATGATTGTGATAAACTAACAAGCAAAGACTCAAATCATACAAGACGCTCCAAGCAAAACACATATCATGTTGTGAATAAAAATATAGCCTCACGTAAAGTTACCGATGGACGAAGACGAAAGAGGGGATGACTTCCGGGGAATCCCCAAGCTTAGGCTTTTGGTTGTCCTTGAATTTTACCTTGGGGTGCCTGGGGCATCCCCAAGCTTAGTCTCTTGCCACTCCTTATTCCAAAATCCATCATATGTTTACCCAAAAACTTGAAAACTTCACAACACAAAACTCAACAGAAAATCTCATGAGCACCGCTAGTATAAGAAAACAAATCACCACTTTAAGGTACTGTAATGAACTCATTCTTTATTTATATAGGTGTTAAACCTACTGTATTCCAACTTCTCTATGGTTCATACCCCCCTATATTAGCCATAGATTCATTAAAATAAGCAAACAACACACGAAGAACAGAATCTGTCAAAAACATAACAGTGTGTAGTAATCTGATTTGTTCGAATACTTCTGGAACTCCAGAACTTCAGAAAATACTAGGAAAACCTGGACAATCTGTATATTGATCTACTTAAAATATAATTAGTATTTTATCATGTTCTGGTGAATTCAAACAATTATTTTCGCGAGCGCAAAATTTCTGTCTTTTTCAGCAAGATCAAACAACTATCACCCAAGAAGTCCTATTGGTTCTACTTGGCAAAAACACTAATTAAAACATAAAAACACATCTAAAAATAGGCTAGATGAATTATTTATTACTAAACAGGAACAAAAAGCAAGAAACAAAAATAAAATTGGGCTGCCTCCCAACAAGCGCTATCGTTTAACGCCCCTAGCTAGGCATAAAGAGAAAAATAGATCTAGGTATTGTCATCTTTGGTATGCAATCCATAAGTGGCTCTCATAATAGATTCATAAGGTAATTTAATTTTCTTATTAGGAAAGTTTTCCATGCATTTCCTTAATGTAAATTGGAATCTAATATTTCCTTCTTTCATATAATTAATTGCACCAATCGTTCTAAGGAAAGGTCTACCAAGAATAATAGGACATGTAGGATTGCAATCTATATCAAGAGCAATGAAATATACAGGCACATAATTCCTATTTGCAACAATAAGAACATCACTAATCCTTCCCATAGGTTTCTTAATGGTGGAATCCGCAAGATGCAAATTTAAAGAATAATCATCAAATTCACGAAAACCTAACACATCACACAAAGTTTTTGGAATCGTGGAAACACTCGCACCCAAATCACATAAAGCATAGCATTCATGATCTTTAATTTTAATTTTAATAGTAGGTTCCCACTCATCATAAATTTTTCTAGGGATACAAACTTCTAATTCAAGTTTTTCTTCATAAGATTGCATTAAAGCATCAACGATGTGTTTGGTAAAAGCTTTATTTTGATCATAAGCATGGGGAGAGTTTAACACGGATTGCAACAAGGAAATACAATCTATCAAAGAACAATTACTATAATTAAATTCCTTGAAATCCAAAATAGTGGGTTCATTGCTATGTAAAGTTTTGACCTCTTCAATCCCACTTTTACCAATTTTTGCCAAACGAGTTAGGACTACCCCGCAGAGCGACAGTCCAGCTCGTCAAGAGCTCGATTAGCAATTTGGCCTCCGTCTCAGTCCCAACCGCATTGCGGCGTATGTACCACGCGTACATAACTATGCGCTAAAAATACCATGGGCAAAGATGGAGGCATAGTAAAGAAAAAGTCCACAATATAGCTCGACCCTATCTAGACACGCATATCCTTTTTTCTTCTTTCTTATTTTTATTTTTTCAGGTTCCTTAGAACCCACATCACCTTTCGACGGTACCAAGGGCCCTTTTTCTAGGCCCCTCATGAAAACCCGATCGTTGATCCTTTTGAAGGATAATACACCAAGGAGAAAAGTGGCGTGGACGTGTGGTGGAGTATCTAAAGGATCTTTAAAGATCACCTCTTCCTTTTATAGGACCCGTACGCAGCTTTCCCTTGTGCTGGGCATGTAAAACAGCGCCGATGCTTATCGCATTATTTTTACAAGTATGTTTTGACGTATCTATTAGACTCTAATGGAAACAGTTCTTTCGCCCAACTTGTTCGGTACTGGTTATTTCCTAATTCGTCTTCCCTATTTTTCTCCAAATTCAATGTACACCCTGATACGACCTAAATCCCTAGGGGATCCAAGCAGCCACGAACATAAAATAAGTCTGAACACTTTTACAATACAATTCGGCGTCACGAATATCGCACTATATGCATCGGCTCCGAATCATGTCTTTGGTCAATAGTTGGGTTGCCAGGCTCCTGTGGTTACTGCCTTACGTTCTCGTTCGGCTAAGGTAGTAAAGGGAGAACTACTATGATTGTGTTTCTGGTTCATCTGGATAAACACCTCAGTAGAGAAAGCCGAAAAATGACTGTCACGATGAGGCGAGAGCTGGTAAGCTATTCGGTGACTAATTATAAATCTCTTGCAAATTTTTCCGGATTACACGAAGGCCCGGTTTTCACCCGGACAGGCGTCTACAGCACCCAAATTTGTATACTCCAATAATACCAGGCGCTACACCTACAATCTCATTGTCAAACTCCTATGGCTAAGTGAGAGTGATAAAGCCACATAGTCCGATTGCCTGGTTTGCTGCACTAACACCTCCTTCAAGGACCAAATCATTGGGTCAAGTGTCTTCAGGTGCTATTCTGAACACCCCCGTACTACCTACATGGGGGCTGAAGCCGACGACTGGCCGACTCTCAAATACCGTAAACGGACGCAAAGGAGGAAAGGAATTTGAAGTAAAACAAGCAACATACTATACATAAGCCTTGTTTCATAATACAAAGTTCGGATAGCACCGATACATTCATTCAAAAATAATGTCCTTCGAACACTGGCCCTCTACAAGGCGGGATCCTTCCAAAACATCATCAAAAAACCCCTCTGGCGTGCGATGCTCCTTGCCTACGGGAGGTCCCTTGGTTGCAAGCTTGACGGCATTCATCTTCGCCCACTGTACCTTGACACGGGCGAAGGCCATCCAGACGCCTTCCATACAGAACGACCGCTTTATGGCTCCAAATGGGGGCAGGCACTGACTAGCCGCTTCACGAGCCCTAAGTAGCTGTTGGGTATGGGCGCGGCGGGCCAGAGACGGGTTATAATATCCCTCTTAGCTAATCCGGCCACCCTATGAAGTTCGGTCAACTGTTTCAGCTGATCGCCGAGGGGCACTGGTGCTCTGGCGCAAGGTACTATGACCAGAACAGCTTCTCCGTCGAGCTCCCCTCTTCGGCTCGGAAGAACTCCGCAACATCAGCAATACTCCGGGGCGGATCTGCAAACGCTCCTAGAGAACTCCAAACCCGGGTTAGTAAGAGGTACCTTCTCCTCACAAATTTGCTCTGCATATTAAAGGCCTTACCCACTGCGATTTGTTTGGCCTCTTGGATCTCCCGGCAGGCGCCTTGGGCTTCAATCCGTGCCTCCTGCGCGCTTTGGAGGGCCTTAGCAAGTTCGGACTCTTGATCTGCAATCTTGCGCTCCAAGGAATCACACTTGCTTATGGCATCCTTGAGCTCTTCCTGGACTTCCTCCACCCGTGATTCATGCTTTTGGCGGGAGGCTCGTTCCCCCTCCGCCTCCTTCTTGGCCTCGGCCAATGCGTTCTTGAGGGTCTCGACCTCATACGTGTCAACTGTGAGCATAATTGCAAAACTCAGCAAGATAACACAACAACAACCCATATCATTTCAGATGTGAATAGGTATCGCATACCTTGCTTCTCCTCCAAACGCTTGTTGGTGTGGATAAGCTCTTCATCAGCCCGCTCCAACCATCGCTTTAGCTCGGACACTTCATCGGCATGGGCGGATGCCGCTAACTTCAACGCATGTTTGTTAAAATACACGTGTATGTCAATCTCATGCGAGAACTATTCGATCCTCTATTCGGCCTTTCTTAAACGAACGCCGAACAAAGTCTCAGGGGCTACTGACTATACACAGGCATTATTTTTATAGTTAAAAAATATTACATCACATACCTCAAAGCCTGTCAGAAGGCTAGTGTAGGCATCGTTCAATCTGCTTTTAGCGGACCAAACCTTTTCAACCACCGTACCCATAAGGGTACGATGTTCCTCAACAATGGAGGCGCTCTGAAGCGCTTCCACCAGAGTGTCCGGCACCTCCAAATTGGCAGAGGTAGCCGGTGGAATCGACGCACCCCCTTCTTTCAAAGGAGGCTGCTCGCCTGATTCTGGAGCCATGTCGGTCTCCGGAAGGATATTTGGTTGGGGGCCAAATTGGGCCTGGCCCCTGTCGCTAGTCTCTATGGGGGCTAGTCCCCCCATGCTTTCGACAGCAGAGGTATTACCCTCTGGCATCACCTTGACGGGTTCTCGCACCTCTCCGTGGCCTAGAAGGGTCCCTCTGGACAACACTTCGGTGTTGTCCGTAGCAGTGGGTGGCGAGGCCGACGGAGGCGACTCGCTCTGCATCATGTTTGAGCCCAGCGAATTCCCAGAAGACGATGATCACTGGGGGAGATTGCGGGTCGGACTACAACGCGAGATTTTGTGTGTTAGGACCACAAGGCATAAAGCCGAATATATACATTATCATTAAATACTTACGATTCGGCCGATGGCTTCAGACTGGGGTTCCATTAGGGGACGACTTCGACGTCCGATTCCAACTCGTCTGAAAGGGAGAGTTTCCCCTTCTTGGACGCCTCCGCCTCTAGATCTGTGGAAGCCACCTTTTCTTCTTTCCCCCCTTAGGGGGAGAATTGTTCTCCTCCTCTTCCTCCTCGTCTTCATCATGGGAGGAGAGAGCTTTGGTATCTTAGGATGTTATGTCCGAAGTACCTTTGCAGCGAAGGCCACTTCCGACCTCCTTGCCCTTCTTCTTGGCCTTCTTTTCCGGCGCCTGGTACGGCGCCGGAACCAGCATCTTCATCAGGAGAGGAATGGCTGAGTCTTCGGGTAGGAGAGGCGGACACCTGATCCGTTCTGCCTTCTTCATCCAGCCCTAGGGGGCAAGGGGAAGGTTTAAACTTACTCCTTGGATCTTTAAATCAAGGATATGATTAGAAATCTGAAAATCTTACCGGAGTGGCTGGATGAGCGCAGTCGTGGCCAAGGTCTTCGGTCGTTGGCGGCCACGTCTTTTGGGTCTTAAAAAGCAGCTTCCATATATCTTCGTGCCTCATGCCGAATAACCTCTGCACGGTCCAGGGACTTGGCGGATCAAACTCCCACATATGGAGAGTCCGGCGTTGGCAGGGGAGAATCCGGTGTAACAGCATCACCTGGATCACACTAGCAAGGTTGGTGTTCTTCTCCACCATGCTCTTGATGCGCTTCTGTAGCGGCATCACCTCGTCGGATGACGCCCAATCCAGACCTTTATTGATCCATGATGTGAGCCGCATTGGTGGACCAGTTTTGAACTCGGGGGTGGCGGCCCATGTGGCGTAACGAGGTTCCGTAAAATAGAACCACTCCTATTGCCACCCCTTCACAAACTCTACAAAAGTCCCCTTGGGCCAGGTGACGTTGGGGAGCTTGCTCACCATGGCGTCGCCACACTCCGCGTGTAGACCCTCAACCACTTTCGGCTTCACATTGAAGACCTTGAGCCATAGGCCGAAGTGGGGGGATGCGGAGGAACGCCTCTCACACAACGATGAACGCTGAGATATTGAGGAATGAATTTGGGGCTAGATCGTGGAAATCTAGCCCGTGATAGAACATGACCGCGGACGAAAGGGTGGAGAGGAAACCCTAGCCCACGAAGAAAGTCGGGGATGAATACTACCCTCTTGTTGGGCTCTGGTGTCAGAATGATTTGCTTTTTTGTAGGGAGCCGATGGGCGATTTCTTTGGCTAAATACCCCGCTTCCCGGAGTTCCTTGATGTTCTCCTCTGTGACGGAGGAGGCCATCCACTTGCCCTGCGCTCAAGATCCGGACATGGCTGGAGTGTTTGCTAGAGACGGAAAGGATTGAAGCTTGGGCGTTGGAGCTCGAAGGCGGATGGGCTGAGGAGGAAGAAGGCGTGGGGTAAAAGGGGGGGTCCTTATCTCCTTATAAAGGAAGTGAATATCAAGCGTCCCCCCACGAGCCTTAAAACTCGCCTATTCCCTAGGAGTTGTGCGAGCGGCCCGGTTAGATTACCTAAATCCGTATTAACGAGAATCCCGCAATAAGGGGACACGATCTCTGCTTTGACAAGACCTGTCAATGAATACCGCATCTCAAAACGCGAAGCGGGAGGCTCGAAAATGGTTCGAAATAATTATAAGGCCGAAACTCGATACCTCGCCGAAAAAATTGTCAGAAGACATAACAGATTTTTGCTTAAATATTTTGCCCTTGTGGTTCAGGGTTGTGACTATCGTACAAAGCCAGATATAGTGTTGTTGGTCGAACTGCTTTGGAGTATTCAGAGGAGGAGCGCACCTTGCAATTCCAAAGAGAATCTACGCGCCAGACACATCGTCATTGAAGTCTGGTTCAGGGGCTACTGAGGGGGTCCTGGTGTAGGATCGAAAGTATGTCTAGAGGGGGGTGATTGGAATACTTGACAAAATAAAAATCTATCCTTTTCCCAATTTTAGTTCTTGGTAGATTTTAGCAACTTTGGACAAGTCAAGCAATCTTAACACAATTCAAGCAAGCATGCAAAGAGTATATGAGCAGCGGAAAGTAAAGCATGCAACTTGCAAGAATGTAAAGGGAAGGGTTTGGAGGACTCAAACGCAATAGGAGACACGGATGTTTTTGTCGTGGTTCCGATAGGTGGTGCTATCGTACATCCACGTTGATGGAGACTTCAACCCACGAAGGGTAACGGTTGCGCGAGTCCACGGAGGGCTCCACCCATGAAGGGTCCACGAAGAAGCAACTTGTCTATCCCACCATGCCTGTCGCCCACGAAGGACTTGCCTCACTAGGGGTAGATCTTCACGAAGTAGGAGATCTCCTTGCCCTTACAAACTCCTTGGTTCAACTCCACAATCTTGTCGGAGGCTCCCAAGTGACACCTAGCCAATCTAGGAGACACCACTCTCCAAGAAGTAACAAATGGTGTGTTGATGATGGACTCCTTGCTCTTGTGCTTCAAATGATAGTCTCCCCAACACTCAACTCTCTCTCATAGGATATGGATTTGGTGGAAAGAAGATTTGAGTGGAAAGCAACTTGGGGAAGGCTAGAGATCAAGATTCATATGGTAGGAATGGAATATCTTGGCCTCAACACAAGTGTAGGTGTTTCTCTCTTAGAAAATGCAAGTTGGAAGTGTAGGTTCGTTCTGATGGCTCTCTTCACGAATGAAGAGGAGGTGGAGGGGTATATATAGCCTCCACACAAAATCTAACCATTACACACAACTTGCCAATCTCGGTGGGACCGAATTGATAAAATCAGTCAGACCGATTCAGCAAATCTAGTGACCGTTAGGATTTTTGGTGGGACCGACATACAACTCCGTAGGACCGATATGGTTAGGGTTAGGGCATAACATAATCTCGGTGAGACCGATTACACAAACTTGGTGAGACCGATTTTGGTAATAAGCTAAGCAGAGAGTTGGTCAGGTAAACTCGGTGGGACCGATTTGCTCATCTCGGTGAGACCGAAATGTTACGAAGGGGAAACAGAGAGTTTACATTGCAATCGCGGTGGGACCGATCGCTCATCTCGGTGAGACCGAAATGTTTCAAAGGGAAACAGGGAGATTACAATCCCATCTCGGTGAGACCGATATCCCTATCGGTGAGACTGATTTGCCTAGGGTTTGTGGCAGTGGCTATGACATCTGAACTCGGTGGAGCCGGATAGAAAGAATCGGTGGGGCCGATTTTGACTTTTGGTTTAGGTCATATGTGGATGTGAGAAAGTAGTTGAGGACTTTGGAGCATATCACTAAGCACTTTGAGCAAGAGCCTCATTAAGCAACACCTCATCCCTCCTTGATAGTATTGGCTTTTCCTATAGACTCAATGTGATCTTGGATCACTAAAATAGAAAATGTAGAGTCTTGAGCTTTGAGCTTGAGCCAATCCTTTTGTCCTTAGCATTTTGAGGGGTCCACTTTTCTCATCCATGTCATGCCAATCATTGAGCTTTCCTGAAATATTAATCTTGAAATAGCATTAGCTCAATGAGCTATATGTTGTTAGGAATTACCAAAACCACCTAGGGATAGTTGCACTTTCAATCTCCCCCTTTTTGGTAATTGATGAAAACATATAGATCAAAGCTTCGACAAATGATAATAAGAGTGAAAAAACATTGTCGCTTTGAGAAGTATGTGAAAAGCAAGAGCTCCCCCTGAATTTGTGCATAGTTTAAGATTTGCTTTGGACTACAAATGCACAACGAGTTAGGATCATGGGTTACTCTTCCATGTCACATACATCTTGGTGGAGCGCTCAAAATGATAATAATTAAATACATGCACTCATCACCAAGCAAAGTGAATGATCATATGGGGATATAAAAGGATAATGTCATCCAACAAGCATTAAGGTAGCATATGATCAAACACATGATCATCCAAGTATCACACAAAAGCATAAAGTATCTCAAACAAGCAAATAACAAAGTTCAACCACCAAAAATAAGAGAGAACAAAGAGCAACACTCTCTCTCGAAGCCTATGATCCATACATTTTCTCCCCCTTTGGCAACAAGTTACCAAAAAGTTCATAAAAAATGCATAGTGCTAGATCAACTCTCAGGCTTGGTCTTCAGGTGGTGGTGTAGATAAGACTCCAAGGACGAAGGCATCAGTTGATGTAGATGGAGTTGGTGGAGTGGGTGCTGCAGCTGGTGGCACTGAAGCTATAGCTGGTGCAGATGAAGTTGCTCTGGTGTCTGTAACTGGCATAGCAGCAGATCTCTGTCCTCTGGGCACTCTAGCAAAAGCATTAATGGTAGACTTGCCCTTCTTCTCCTGCACTTCATCCTGAAGTTGCTCAACAACTGACTGTATCTCAGTGACCTTCACATCTAATTCATAGAACTTCTGCTCCATGATCCTCTCCAAGCTCTCCTAGTTTTGAGTCAGGGTGGCCAATCCCTTCTGAATCCTTAGAGTGGAGGCAATCAAGTAGCCAAGCTGATCTTGCTTGCTCTTCAGAAGATACTGAGATGCCTCATCAATGGTTGGCATCTTTGCAGCCTTTTCAGTCCTTGCCTTCTCCCTCTTTGCTTGTGCTTGCACAGAAGATGGTTCATTCTCATCCATCACCACAGTGTTGTCCTCAAAGTCTGGGTAGATGGGCAGGTGCTCCTTATCCAAAAGATATGTGCCAGTGCCCATCTTGGAGTTGATTAGCTCCTGGATCTGTGGGGCATACCCACAACTTCTTTTCTGATCTGCAACTATTCTCTTTATAGTTTCCACAATCAGACTCATGACTTCGAACTTTTGAGGAACATCAAATATATGCAGCAAGTTGATGGAATGTCCTCTGATCATTCTGTGATCTCCTGATTTTGGTAGCAATGTGTGCCTTAAAATCCAATTGATTGTAGGCAGGCCTGACAGCAAGTGTTTCACAGAACCAAATTGGTGAGTCTCAAGATCTGCATCAGGAATCTCCTTGTACAAGCTAGCCATTGAGTTGTGATCCTTCTTCTTCTTGGCATAGACATCCAAGTCATCTTCATTCTCCTCAGGAGCATTGATCAATTTTGCCCATTCTTCAACTATTGACTGGTACCTAGTACCTTCAGACATCCAGACAATCCTTCCATCTGGGTAGAAATGAGTTGTGGAGTAGAACTGCATAATAAGCCCATCATTCCACTTTGTGAGCTTCTGCCCAAAAAGTCCTCTATTCCACAAGACTTGAAACTATCATAGACTCTAGGATAGTGTTCTTCATTTTCCTTGATGTACTTCCAGTCCACCTGAGGGAGTCCTGGATTAGGGGGTGTCCGGATGGCCGGACTATACCATCAACCGGACTCCTGGACTATGAAGATACAAGATTGGAGACTTCGTCCCGTGTCCGGAAGGGACTTTCCTTGGCGTGGAAGGCAAGCTTGGCATGCGGATATTCAAGATCTCCTACCATTACAACCGACTCTATGTAACCCTAACCGTCTCCGGTGTCTATATAAACCGGAGGGTTTTAGTCCGAAGGACAACTTCATCATACAACAATCATACCATAGGCTAGCTTCTAGGGTTTAGCCTCTCTGATCTCGTGGTAGATCTACTCTTGTACTAACCATATCATCAATATTAATCAAGCAGGACGTAGGGTTTTACCTCCATCAAGAGGGCCCGAACCTGGGTAAAACTTCGTGTCCCTTGTCTCCTGTTACCATCCGGCCTAGACGCACAGTTCGGGACCCCCTACCCGAGATCCGCCGGTTTTGACACCGACATTGGTGCTTTCATTGAGAGTTCCTCTGTGTCGTCACTTTTGGGCCCGATGGCTCCTTCGATCATCTATAACGATGAAGTCCAGGGCGAGACTTTTCGCCCCGGACAGATCTTCGTCTTCGGCGGCTTCGCACTGCGGGCCAATTCGCTTGGCCACCTGGAGCAGATCGAAAGCTACGCCCCTGGCCATCAGGTCAGGTTTGGAAGCTTAAACTACATGGCGGACATCCGCGGGGATTTGATCTTCGACGGATTCGAGCCATAGCCGAGCGCGCCGCACTATCTCGAGGGGCATGATCTAGCTCTACCGCCGAACAGTGCCCTGGAGGCCGCACACGCACCGGTTCCGACCCTCAAATCGGAGCCCACTGCGCCAATCGAGGATCAGTGGTTGGACGCCACCTCGGGGGCTGTGATCTGAAAGGCGATCGAGCCGAACGCCACCCCCGCGTTCCGCATGGCCCGTGACTCCGAGGAGCCGGATTCCTCTCCGAACTCGGAGCACCCCGCGCCCCTACCGATCGAATCCGATTGGGCGCCGATAATGGACTCGCCCTTCGGCAACATCCTGAATTCTCTAAAGTCTCTCTCTTTATCAGGAGAGCCCTGGCCGGACTACGGTCAGCAAGGATGGGATACGGACGATGAAGAAATTCAAAGCCCACCCACCACCCACTTGGTAGCCACTGTCGACAATTTAAACGACGTGCTCAACTTCGACTCCGCAGACATCGACAGCATGGACGACGATGCAGGAGACGCAGATGAACCAACGCCCATAGGGCATTGGACAGCCACCTCATCTCACGATGTGTACATGGTGGATACCCCTAAAGGAAGCGACAATGAGGAAAAAGGGGATGGAACGAGGGACCGGTCCCTCGAAAAACAATCAAAGCGTCGGCGTAAACGCCGACCCAAGCCCCGCCTCGATAAAGACCCAGCCATAGAGCAGGATGAGCCGGTAGACGACGAGCAGGCCTTAGAGCAACCGTCCGAACAGGGCAACACGGATAGAGAAACCGAACATCCCTCCCCCGGCGAAAATGGCACTTCGGACGACCTTACGCCAGATAAACCCACGGAGCAGAAGAACCTCCACAAGAGGCTCGTTGCAACAGCATGCAGCCTGAAAAAGCAGAAGCGGAAGCTAAAAACTGCAGAAGATGCACTCAGGATCAGATGAAGCAAAGTAATCAATACCGCAGATAAATACGGTGACAGTCGCCGCACTAAAAGCTATCCGAAGAGAAAGCTACTGCCTGAATTCGACGAAGAGGCCTTAGAGCCCTCGCATTCAAAAAATAAGAAAGCCACACGGTCGGATAGACGACCCCATGGCCAGCATAAAACGGCAAGAGGCGCCGCACTTAAGCCGGCATGCGACCCACTTAAGGATTAGCATCATGGCCCAGCCAGGTCCATTTACGGGGCAAGAAAGCAAGCTCTCATAAGCAATGCAATAAAGTCATTATCAGAATCTGGCACACCCAAATACAGGGGCGCCGCACACCTCCTATGTTTCACCGATGAGGTCCTGGATTATGAATTTCCAGAGGGATTCAAACCCGTAAACATAGAGGCATATGATGGAACAACATACCCTGGAGTCTGGATCGAGGATTATATCCTCCATATACATATGGCTAGAGGAGATGACCTCCACGCATAAAATACTTACCCCTCAAGCTTAAAGGGCCAGCCCGGCATTGGCTTAATGGCCTTCCTGAAAACACAATCGGAAGTTGGGAAGAGCTCGAGGACGCTTTCCGAGCAAATTTTCAAGGGACCTATGTCCGCCCTGCGGATGCAGACGATCTTAGTCACATAACTCAAGAGCCCGGAGAATCAGCTCGGCAACTCTGGAATAGATTTCTCACTAAAAAGAATCAGATAGTCGACTGTTCGGATGCCGAAGCCTTAGCAGCTTTCAGGCATAATGTCCGAGACGAATGGCTCGCCAGACACCTCGGCCAAGAAAAGCCAAGAACAATGGCTGCACTAACAAGCCTCATGACCCGCTTTTGTGCAGGAGAGGACAGCTGGTTGGCAAGATGTAGCACCAGCGACCCAAGTACATCCGAAACTAGGGATGGAAACGGAAAACCGCGACGCAATAAGGACCGTCGCCAGACTAAGGAAAAAAGTCCGAAGAGCACGGCAGTCAACGCCGGATTCAAAAGCTCACGACAGAATCAGACAAAGCCGCCCCTCCAGGATAACAGGGACGATCCATCGAATTTAAACAAAATCCTGGACAAGATATGTCAAATACACAGTACTCCCGGGATGGCTGCCAACCATACCCACAGAGATTGTTGGGTCTTCAAACAATCCGGCAGACTCAATGCCGAACACAAGGGGCTCGACAGACCTAGCGAAGACGATGACGAAGCCCAAAAGCAGAACACAAGGAAACAAACGAACTTCCCACAAGAAGTAAAAATAGTAAACTTACTTCACATAACAAAATGCGCGGCGCCCATAAAGGTACGCGCCACACGGCCTATCCCAAAGGAGTCTCGCCACTGGTTGTCAAAACCAATCATCTTCGACCATCTGGATTACTCCAGAAGTACCAGGAACGCAGGCTGGACCGCCCTGGTACTCAATCCAATAATCGGTGGATTCCAATTTACAAATGTCCTAATGGACGGCGGCAGCGGTCTAAACCTGATATATCAGGACACAATCCGCCACATGGGGATAGACCCAACAAGAATTCGTCACAGCAAAACCTCCTTTCAAGGGGTAACGCCAGGTCCGGACAACCGGTGCATCGGTTTTCTCCGGCTTGAAGTTATATTCGGCTACCCCAATAATTTCCGCCGCGAAAAGCTAACTTTCCACATCGTCCCATTCTCAAGTCGCTATCAATCACTACTGGGACGCGAAGCTTTCGCCCGCTTTAACGCAATACCGCATTATGCATCTCTTACGCTTAAGATGCCCGGTCCACGAGGCATCATCTCTTTGAAGGGGAAGCATTGAAGTACGCCTCCCCCAAGCGGAGGACTGTGCGGCCGCTTTGACAGCCCCACAATAAAATGGCTTCACCAGCCAAAAACATCTGAACAGGTCATTAAAGACCACGGACGCGGATAGACGAGTTCGGTACAAAATTATCATTGATGCAGGCTTAACGGCCACACACCCCTGTTCTAGGGGCTCCGCACCTGTAAACTAAGAGACAATCAAGCTCGGTTTCACACATTTTACTTTACACTTTGTTTATTCAATATAAATTCTGTTCGGCACGCCTCCTTTTTCAACTTAGTTACTCTCTTTTTACATATGACCATCATGCTGCGCCCGTCCAGGATACGGCACAATGGAGACACAGGCGCAGACGTGCAGTAGGGACCCGTTCTAAGGATTCTTTTTAGATTAAGACCCTGCATAAACCTTTTTTACTGTCTCTTGTTGCTATATATACCCTGGTTTTCTCTGATATAACCAAGGAGGAGGCTGGCGTCTTGGCATGTGGCCACGTCAGAATTTTTGCGCGTACCTGGACACTAGGGGCTTTTTAACAAAGGGTGTTGTTTCGCCCGCACTCATAAAGACCGAACACCTTAGGGAGTGTTCGGCGTCGCGAGTTTTGGCATTATATGCATCAGCTCCGAATCATGTCTTTGGTCAAATGTTGGGTTGCCCGGCTCCTGAGTTCGGCTACCTTACATTCCGCTCTATCGGCTAAGGTAGCACCAGGAGAACTACTGCGATTGTTCCCCGGTCAGGCCGGGCGAGCACCTCAGTAGAGAAAGCCGAAAACTGACTGTCATGATGTAGCGTGAGACTGGTCAGCCACTCGATGACCTACCGGAATCTATAGGATTCCTCCGCTTTAACGAAGGGCCGCTTCCCGGCCAGGCACATGCGCGCCCCAAACTCGGGCGAGCGCAGTCGCCACCAAGGGCTACCTAAATAGTCCCATGTCAAGCTCCTATGGCTAAGTGAAAGTGTTAAAGCATTATAGTCCGGTTGCCTAGCCCGCTGCGCTATCACCTCCTTTGTAGGACCAAGACGTTGGATTAAGTGTGAAAATGTGTCTTCTGCGAGCACCCCCGCACTATGTGCGTGGGGGCTGAAGCCAACGACTGCCATCTTTCAGATTTTGTATATATATATCTTAAAACGGCCGCACAGGAGGTGTTCCCAATACTTGAAGGCACAAGTATAAAAGGCTACTACAATTTATCAAAATATTGCTTTATAATTACATATGCTATCATAACATAGCATCCTTCGAGCACTGCGTCTCTATTACACGAGCGCCTTCAAGGACTTCCTGAAAATAGTGCTTGGAGGGTACTCGGCTTTTGTCTGAATCTCGGGATGCAACAACGGTGGTCTCCATCTCTGCCCAGTATGTCTTGACACGGGCAAGAGCCATCCGTGCGCCCTCTATGCATGCTGACCTCTTCATCGCATTGATACGCGGCACCGCGTCAAGGAATTGCTGCACCAAGCTGAAATAACTCTTCGGCTCGATCTCCCCGGCCACAGATGACCCATGACGTACTTCATGGCGAGTCGAGACAACCTATTCAGTTCGGCCAATTGAGCCAGGCGATCGTCCACTGCCAGTGGACGCTCTGGATTGTGGAACTGCGACCAGAAAAGCTTTTCCACTTCGCGATCTTTTTGATCTCGAAAGTGTTCGGTCGCATCAGCAGCACTCACTGCCAAATCCAGATAGGTGTCCTCCACACTCCACATCCGGTCCAACGGTGCAAACTTCGGATCGCAAAACTTCCTCCGCAGCATAAAGGGCTTTCCAGCCGCAATCTGTCCAGCCTGACGCAGCTCCTCCTTCGCAGCTCTCATCGCAGAGCGAGCGTCCTTGGCATCAGCAACGGCCTTCTCTAAGTCCGTCTGTCTCGCCCAGTCTTCTTTCTCAAGAAGCTTGCAACGGTCAGCAGTGCCCTTTAACTTCACGGCCATCTCGGCCATCTCCTTCTTGCTTCGGCAGTGAGCAACCTGTTCAGCTCTCAGCTCTTCGAGGGCTTTCTCGGCAGCCGCATCACTTTTCCTAGCTCGTTCCTTAGCTTGGGCAAGTTCCGCCCGAAGACTCTCCACGGCAGCCGCACCATCTGCGTCAAGCACACACATTGTAAGATACTGGCATAAAGCTCCTCTTACCAGATGCCGCCCGATGAATTACATACCTTGAGCCTCATCAAGCCGCTTGTTGACAAGCGTGATGTCGGCATCTACCACGTCAAGTTGCCACTTTAGTTCGGCAAAATCATCAATCCGGCTCGATTCCAGACAATTCTCCACCTATATACAAAGGCGACATTTAAGACCTGGGATTATGATCCTCTGCACGCCGTCAATTTTGACAATGCACAGAGTCTCAGGGGCTACTATCTACACAGGGCGCATATTACTTATGCGCAACTGACAAAAGTGTACATTATCTAACATACCTCAAAACCCGTCAGTAAACTTCTGACGGCCTCATGCAATCCGCTTTCTGCGGATGAAATCCTTTTAATCACCATGCCCATCAATGCACGATGCTCCTCTGAGATAGAAGATCGCCCCAGCAGAATCTTTAGCTCCTCCGGCCGAGCACCAGACGGTGTCGGGCTTGTCCTATGGCCTCTTTCGAAGGCCGGACACGGAGAACCTTGGGGGGCCACATAGCTATCTTCCGCCCCTGTCGGATTCGGAGAAACCCTTCGCGACGACACCTCAGGGTCGCCCGCCTCGCTAGGCGGTACGGCAGGGGGAGGCGTCCCGCTCTCCATCATCTCCGAAAGAAGATCCCCCGAGGATGAGCTCTGCTGAGAAGGGCTGAGGTCCGAGCTACAAAGTGAAAATTCGGTTAATCTTCTCAGATATAAAGCAAGGATTTCTCTCATCCCTCTAAAGGAAAATATTTCTCCACTTACGGCTCGCTGGAGGGCTGGTCCTCTCGAGGGCATAGTTCGGCCGAGGAATCCCCCGGCATAGGACCCTCTGACGAGGATTCCCCCCCCCCCCCGCTTGGAGTCTATAGCCTCCTGGTTTTCAGAGGCAGTCCTCTTCTTCCCCTTAGGAGAGGAATTGTCGGTTCCTCCCTTCGGAACAGCCTCCTTCGAGGAGGCCATAGTTTCCTTGTCCTCCCCCTCACTTCCCTCCAAAGGAATTATCTTCAACATCTTGACAAGCACGGGATCCGGCCTGGTTTCGGGAAGGGGAGCCGGACACCTGATCAGCTTTGCCTTCGCTATCCACTCCTGTTTAAAAGGACAGCTCTTTTAGGGGCAAGTTTATGACAATTATACGGATAGCAGGTCCGGGCGCAAGGTTACTTACTTGAGTATCCGGGCGGTTGCAGCTTAGACCTACGTCCTCGGTCAAATCCGGACACATTGCTTGTGATCCGAAGAACAGTTTATACATCTCCGCGGGCGTTGCGCCCATGAAATGCTGAAGAGCTCGCGGTCCCTCTGGATTAAACTCCCACAGGCGAAGGGAGCGACGTTTGCCGGGCAATATTTGGCGAATTAGAATGACCTGCGTCACCTTGACCAGGCCGAGGTCTCTTTCTAAGAGATCCCTAATGCGGCCCTGCAACAAGGGCACGTCTTTGGATAACCCCCAATCTAATCCTTTGTTGACCCATGACGCTAGTCGTGGTGGAGGACCCGAGCGAAGGCAGGAGGTGTCATCCACTTGGTGCCCCTGAGAGCGGTGATATAGAACCACTCTCGTTGCCACAAGCCGAGCTCCTCTTGAAAAGAGCCCTCGGGCCATGAAGCATCAGCATTCTTACTTATAACAGCGCCTCCGCACTCTGCGTGCCGTCCCTCGACCATCTTCGGCTCCACTTTAAAGGTCTTGAGCCATAATCCGAAGTGAGGGGTAACACGGAGGAACGCTTCACACACGACGATGAATGACGAAATATGGAGGATGGACTCTGGAGCTAAATCGTGGAATTCCAGCCCGTAATAAAACAGCAGCCCCCTCACGAAGGGATCCATTGGGAAGCCTAACCCCCGAAGAAAGTGAGACATGAACACCACGCTCTCACCGGGCTGGGGACTGGGAATGGCCTGCCCTTGAGCAGGCAACCTATGCGAAATTTCGTCGGTCAAGAACTTAGCCTCTCTCAACTTTAGCACGTCCTCCTCCGTGACGGAGGAGGGCATCCATCGGCCTTGAAGGTCGGAGCCGGACATTGTCGAAGGTCCGAAGCGCCTGGAATCTGGAGCCTAGGGTGTTGGAACTCGAGGCGACGGGCGAACTCGTTTGAGATTGGAAAAAAGGAGTAAGGCCTTGGTCTCTTTATATGAGGTTGAATACCAAGAGCCCTCCCTGTAACCGTTTGGGACTCGCCTTTAATCGAGAAAACATGCTAACGGGCACGATTGGGTTACCCACGTCCATATTGATGAGAATCCCGTAAATAAAGGGGACACGATCTCTGCTTTGACAAGACGTGCCAAGGAAACTACCTTGCAAAACGTGCTGAGGTGTAAAAGTAAAAACGATTCGAGTAAAAGACTTGGCCGTAGTGTGATATCACTCTACGGAATACGTCAGCAGATTAGATTTGTGTTAATATTATTCTCTCTATGGCAATATGTGGAAGCTTTTTTGCAGAGCCGGACACTATCCTTGGTGTTTAAAATCTTCTTCAGAAATTTGGAGGAGGAACCCGCCTTGCAATGCCGAAGACAATCTGCGCGCCGGACTCGTCGTCATTGAAGCCTGGTTCAGGGGCTACTGAGGGAGTCCTGGATTAGGGGGTGTCCGGATGGCCGGACTATACCATCAACCGGACTCCTGGACTATGAAGATATAAGATTGGAGACTTCGTCCCATGTCCGGAAGGGACTTTCCTTGGCGTGGAAGGCAAGCTTGGCGATGCGGATATTCAAGATCTCCTACCATTACAACCGACTCTATGTAACCCTAACCCTCTCCGGTGTCTATATAAACTGGAGGGTTTTAGTCCGAAGGACAACTTCATCATACAACAATCATACCATAGGCTAGCTTCTAGGGTTTAGCCTCTCTGATCTCGTGGTAGATCTACTCTTGTACTACCCATATCATCAATATTAATCAAGTAGGACGTAGGGTTTTACCTCCATCAAGAGGGCCCGAACCTGGGTAAAACTTCGTGTCCCTTGTCTCATGTTACCATCCGGCCTAGACGCACAGTTCGGGACCCCCTACCCGAGATCCGCCGGTTTTGACACCGACACCACCCATCTCATATCACAGACTATAGGCTTCTTGTCAAGCAACACTGTCTCATAGAAGTCCTGATGTTACTTTGTATGGAACCTGTAGTCCATAGCAGTCCTCCTCCTGGTGGCATATGGATCAGACTCTATCCATAGCCTCAATCCTGAATCCTTCCTGATTTTCATGTTCTCTGCAACTGGATGAGCATCATTGTGATCTGGAATTTTGGGCTTCAACTTCCTCAAGACATGTGACTCATCATCTTCTTCTTCTAAAGCAGCTTCAAGCACTGGGGCCTTGTTCTTTTCTGCAGCTGGAATGTTCCATGTACTCCTCTTGGGTGCAGTTTTGGGTTTTGGAGCAGCTGCCTTGGGAGCTTCTTTGGGCTTAGATGGACCACCCCTGATCTTATAGCATCTCCCATAAGATTTTGAGCTTTAGGAGCTGGTGCAGCAACCTCTTCCTCTTCCTCTTCCTCTTCAGAATCCTTCCTCATTGAGGGCTTCCCAAGAACTCTGGCAGTAGTGGTTCTTGCCCTCTTCTTCTTATTATTCTCTCCAGCTGCTTCTTCTTCAGATTTAATGGTGAACTTCATAGTTTCACCTGTGGCAACTTTTCTTGGCTTAGACATGGGTTGTCTTCTTGCTGGAGCCTTTGTTTTCATTCCTGGCTTAGTGGCAGCAGATGTGCTATACTCTTTCTTCAGCACTTTCTTCTTCGAAGTGGCCTCTTCCTCAACAGCCACATAGTCCTCATCCTCAGAATCTGAGGTTCTCTTCTTTCTGGCCCTGGTGGCTGCCTTCGGCAAGTTGTTGGGTGTGCTCCTGCTTCCATCATCAGAGCTGCCAGAGGGACTAGTGCCCTCACTCATGTGAACTTGCTCCTCAGACTTGTTCTGACTGTCACTCTGATCGGACATGATGCAAACACTGACAGTAGACCCTGTGAATAGATTATAGATGAGGTAGAGTGGATGAGCATCACAAAGTGCAGAGGTTTTTGCAAAAGAATGAGTCAAAAACTTAGTTTTAGTTTTCCACAGAAAGCATTTCAGATCTACCGATTTGACAACTCGGTGATACCGAAGCAGCTTTTGGAACCTAAACTACTGAACCCGGTCAGACCGAGTCACGGTTCGGTGGCATCGAGACTGCTAGGGTTTCACAAAGAATTGAACTCGGTCACACCGATTTGCAATTCTCGGTCAGACCGAGAATCACATGTGCAATGGCCTTAGCCAAATCGGTGGAACCGATTTCAACAACTCGGTTGGTCCGAGATGATTTCGGCGGAAACCTAACCCTAAATTTTCAATCCACAACTAAACTACGGAGTGATTTCGCTGGATAGAGTGATATCAATCGTGGCAAGATACATGGCAAAACAATGTGCTAGGAATCGGAGTGAGATTAGCACAAGGATCAAGTCCATACCCTAAGTGCGGCGATGGACCTGCTACGGCGGTAATGGCGGAGACAATTTCCGTTGACAGCGGCGGAGACCAGCGGTGGGAGGCAGCTGGAGATGAGGGGGGCGATCTGGAGACCCAGGGAGGCAGAGCAGGCTGAGCGCGGGCGAAGGGGTTCAGAAAAATTTCCAAATTTTGGCCCGGGGATATATATAGCCTGACCTTGTCGGTGTGACCGAGTGGAACAACTCGGTGGCACCGAGATGCGTAACTACAAGCAGTTACTGCAACTCGGTGTGACCGAAAAGTTCAAATCGGTTGCACCGAGATTGAAAACCTAGATCGACTTACTGATCTCGGTATGACCGAAAGGGATGAATCGGTCAGACCAAAATGCACAAAGAAGTTTTGGAAGTTTAAGTCTATGACAAATCGGGGACTCCGAGTGCTCCTCACACAGAGTGGTTCGAATCTGACTTGATCAAACTTTGTGATGTAGCATGAATAGAGTTTGAGACAAGAAAAACATAGATAGCTAGAGAAGGTTCTTAGGCATTCTTGTCCATCCACTTGGCAAAAGAAAAAAGGAACCAAGCAATCAAAATAACAAATGGATGTCCTCGAATGAGTAAATTATGCAACCAACATGCTCACACAATAAAATGGCAAATGAAATATGTGGCAAAGCATGCACAACCAATTCTAGCATCTATCAAGCAATTGGCGATGACTAGGTCATCTATATATGAGTATATTGACTTAGGAGTCAAATGAGAACATTTGATCATAGGTCATACTCATCGTTTAAGCACAAGTGGGGTTACCACTTTTACATAAAGCGTTGTTGTGTTCACACCATTAGAGTTGCTTTAGCTCAATTCTTAGATTAAAGCTCCCCCTAGATGTGAGATTCCCCCAAAGAGGGATGAACTAACCTTGGGTTTTGTCGATGATGACTTCATGTAGGTGTTGAAGATGTGGATGCTCAATGTTGATGTAGATAATTTAGAGCAATCCTTTGGAGTGAGTTGCACTTTCAATACCTACACGGGTTAGTCCCACAAGGAACAAACAAGGATATCCATAGACATAGAGTGATGCACGCACAAGATGATGTCTATGAAAGCATTAGGTTACCTTGTCCCTTGTCTTACCAACAAGAGGGTTTGTGACTCCTTGAACTAGTGCAAGATGTGGAAGTTGATTGCACTTGTTCTTGCCAAAATGATAAGAGTGAAGTATGTTGGCGGGATCACCCTCAAGAACTCTCTAGTTCTTCTTCTTCTGGATCCATAGCATCTTGATGGGAATCCTCGGAGTTGTAGTTGTACTTGATGAAGTAGAACTTGATGTAGTCTTGGGAACCCACTTGACCAAGGCCTTGGGTGCTTCTTCAAATGCATCAATTTCCTCTTGAAGCTTATCCTTGCCTTTTTTCTTGTGGTCTTGTGGTGGAAGATCATCTTGAGCTTGTGTCCCTCTGAAAGAAGTAGGATCATACTTCTCTTGTTGAGGAACAAACTTCGTCTTGGGATATTGATCTTCTTCCCAGTCAACTCCATTGGCATTGAACTTCCGTTCAAAACCAACACCTTGGTTCTTCCGGTGCCTTCCTTGCTTGCGTACAATTTCCTCAAATTGCTTACTCCCGGCAAGGCTCTTGTAAACACCTTTATTTATAATTCCCTTCAATAAGCTATTTTCTTGCTCGAGTGTAACTTGGCTAAGAGAATCATTATTGGAATCAAGAGAACTACTAGAAGCAACAACATTGGATTTAGTATGATTATTGTTACTACTAGAGGAAGAATCTTTCTTGTTCTTGTTACTAGACTTGACTTGAGGCATGTATGTGGATAAGAGTAAATGCTTGGCAATGTAAGAAGAACTTTTCCTGCGAAGAACATCATTGATTGCCTTTAAGAACTCATGCTCTTGCTCAAAGTTGAGCTTTTCAAAATGTAATTTCTCATGAGTCCTTAAAAGTTCTCGATGATCTCCTAAGATAGTTTCATGAGCTAACTTAAGAGTGTTTAGTTCTTTAGTTAGAGACTCAATCATCTCCTTATCATTGTCATTCGTTTTATCTTGATTAGCATGATTACTTAACATTTCATCATAGTATTCATCACTAGAGTTATCAACAAGTAAATCATCATCACCTAACAAGTCATCTTGATCACTATTGAAATCAACATACTCGGGGTGTGATACCTTTGGGCCTTTAGCCATGAAGCATCTTCCAAGTCCTTCATTTGGTGAATCAAATATGTCGTAGGAGTTGGTTGACACAAGTGCTAGACCGGCAACACCTTCATCTTGAGTATATTCGGAGTCGGAGTGATAGCTTCTCTCAGAGTGATTGTTGGAGTCGGAGCCGGATACCCATTCACCAACATGAGCTTGATGTATTTGTTTTGTGTAGCTCCTTGATGACTTGTCCTTCCTTTCTGAATCTTTGCTTCTCCGAGATGTTCTTCGTTCATAACGATCATCTCTACTCCTTCTCTCTCTTGATGGTGATTCTTCTCTTCTACTTCTTCTTTTTGTAGAATCTTCTCTTCTCTTGTGGGGTGTCGTACACTCATTGGAATAGTGTTCGGGTCTTCCACAATTGTAGCAGTTTCGCTCTCGACTAGAACATCTTTTGTCATTGTAGGACCTTGACTTGGAACTTCTCTCTTTGCTTCTACTCTTGTAGAACTTGTTGAAGTTCTTCACCATTAGGATCAATTCTTCATTGAAGGTTTGTTTCTCACTTGATGATGTGGGAGCTTCACATGAGGCTTTGTAAGCACCACTTGACTTGTTATGGAGCTCCTCCTTATCCTTGAGTGACATCTCATGAGTAACAATTCTTCCAATGACTTCCGTTGGCTTGAGATCTTTGTAATTAGGCATCATTTGCATCAATGTGCATATGGTATCATATTTTCCGTCCAAAGCTCTTAGGATCTTCTTGATGATGAATTTGTCGGTCATCTCTTCACTTCCTAAGCCGACGATCTCATTTGTGATAAGAGCAAGCCTAGAGTACATTTTAGTGACACTTTCACCATCCTTCATTTTAAACTTGTCAAGCTGACTTTGAAGCACATCCAATTTGGATTCCTTGACGGAGTCGGTACCTTCATGCTATCAATCAAGGTATCCCAAATTTCCTTTGCATTCTCAAGACGGCTGATTTTGTTGAATTCTTCGGGGCACAATCCGTTGAAGAGGATATCACAAGCTTGAGCATTGTATTGCAGCATCTTCAACTCTTCCGCGGTAGCTTCACGTTCGGTTCTCTCCCATCAAAGAATTCACCTTGCAGGCCAATACACACAATAGCCCATACGGCGGGGTTATGTCCAAGAATATGCATTTTCATCTTATGCTTCCAACTAGCAAAATTGGTACCATCAAAGTAAGGACCTCTACGTTGGTAATTTCCTTCGCTAGACGCCATACTCTCCTAGGTTGTGAAACCAAGGCTATGACTACCAAAAGCTATGGAAATCAAAGCAAATGGAGACCAAAGCTCTGATACCACTTGTAGGATCGAAAGTATGTCTAGAGGGGGGGTGATTGGACTACTTGACAAAATAAAAATCTATCCTTTTCCCAATTTTAGTTCTTGGCAGATTTTAGCAACTTTGGACAAGTCAAGCAATCTTAACACAATTCAAGCAAGCATTCAAAGAGTATATGAGCAGCGGAAAGTAAAGCATGCAACTTGCAAGAATGTAAAGGGAAGGGTTTGGAGGATTCAAACACAATAGGAGACACAGATGTTTTTGTCGTGGTTCCGATAGGTGGTGCTATCGTACATCCACGTTGATGGAGACTTCAACCCACGAAGGGTAACGGTTGCGCGAGTCCATGGAGGGCTCCACCCATGAAGGGTCCACGGAAAAGCAACCTTGTCTATCCCACCATGGCCGTCGCCCATGAAGGACTTGCCTCACTAGCGGTAGATCTTCACGAAGTAGGCGATCTCCTTGCCCTTACAAACTCCTTGGTTCAACTCCACAATCTTGTCGGAGGCTCCCAAGTGACACCTAGCCAATCTAGGAGACACCACTCTCCAAGAAGTAACAAATGGTGTGTTGATGATGAACTCCTTGCTCTTGTGCTCCAAATGATAGTCTCCCCAACACTCAACTCTCTCTCACAGGATATGGATTTGGTGGAAAGAAGATTTGAGTGGAAAGCAACTTGGTTAAGGCTAGAGATCAAGATTCGTATGGTAGGAATGGAATATCTTGGCCTCAACACAAGTGTAGGTGGTTCTCTCTTAGAAAATGCAAGTTGGAAGTGTAGGTTCGTTCTGATGGCTCTCTTCACGAATGAAGAGGAGGTGGAGGGGTATATATAGCCTCCACACAAAATCTAACCGTTACACACAACTTGCCAATCTCAGTGGGACCGAATTGATAAACTCGGTCAGACCGATTTAGCAAATCTAGTGACCATTAGGATTTCAGTGCGACTGACATGCAACTCGGTAGGACCGACATGGTTAGGGTTAGGGCATAACGTAATCACGGTGAGACCGATTTTGGTAATAAGCTAACCAGAGAGTTGGCCAGGTAAACTCGGTGGGACCGATTCAGTCATCTCGGTGAGACAAAATGTTACGAAGGGGAAACAGAGAGTTTACGTTGCAATCTCGGTGGGACCGATCGCTCATCTCAGTGAGAGCGAAATGTTACGAAGGGAAACAAAGAGGTTACAATCCCATCTCGGTGAGACCGAGATCCCTATCGGTGAGACCGATTTGCCTAGGGTTTGTGGCAGTGGCTATGACATCTGAACTCGGTGGCACCGGATAGAAAGAATCGGTGGGGCCGAGTTTGACTTTTTTGTTTAGGTCATATGTGGATGTGAGAAAGTAGTTGAGGGCTTTGGAGCATATCACTAAGCACTTTGAGCAAGAGCCTCATTAAGTAACACCTCATCCCTCCTTGATAGTATTGGCTTTTCCTATAGACCCAATGTGATCTTGGATCACTAAAATAGAAAATGTAGAGTCTTGAGCTTTGAGCTTGAGCCAATCCTTTTGTCCTTAGCATTTTGAGAGGTCCACTTTTCTCATCCATGCCATGCCAATCATTGAGCTATCTTGAAATATTAATCTTGAAATAGCATTAGTTCAATGAGCTATATGTTGTTAGGAATTACCAAAACCACCTAGGGATAGTTGCACTTTCACCTGGATTAGGGGGTCACCGGGCGTCCAGGCTATGTAACGTGGGCTGGACTGGTGGGCCGTGAAGATACAAGATAGAAGGCTTCCCCCCGTGTCCGGGTAGGACTCTCCTTGGTGTGGAAGGCAAGCTTGGCATTCAGATATGAAGATTCCTTTCCCTGTAAACCGACTCTTACAATCCTGGCCCCCTCTGGTGTCCATATAAACCGGAGGGTTCAGTCCATAGAGGCAATCATAATCATACATGCTAGACATCTAGGGTTTAGCCATTACGATCTCAAGGTAGATCAACTCTTGTAACCCCTATACTCATCAAAGTCAATCAAGCAGGAAGTAGGGTATTACCTCCATTAAGAGGGCCCGAACCTGGGTAAACATTGTGTCCCCTGCCTCCTGTTACCTTTGATCCTTAGACGCACAGTTCGGGACCCCCTACCCGAGATCTGCCGGTTTTGACATCGAGAGATGGGGCGCCACACAAACCCACGACAATCAATTAGCCATGTGCGGTGCCCCTCTTCACAGTTTAATCCTCCTTCTAGTTTTCCACAGTGCACGACGAAGCCCTGCGGGAACAAGTTCACCATCATCGTCACCACGCCGTCCAGCTGCCGGTACTCATCTACTACTTTGCCCGTCTTGTTGGATCAAGAAGGCGAGGACGTCATCGAGTTGAATGTGTGCTGAAGGCGGAGGTGTCGTACGTTCAGTACTTGATCGATTGGATCGCGAAGGTGTTCGACTACATCAACGCGTTGTTAAACGCTTCCGCTTTACGGTCTACGAGGGTACGTAGAGGTACTCTCCCCCCTCTTTGCTATGCATCTCCATAGATATCGTGTGCATAGAAATCTTTTTGTTTTCCATGCAACGTTACCCAACATAAATAAGTTCAGAGAAGACTCAAATATTTCTCATAAATATTCAGACCATAAACCCACAATTCGTCGGATCCCAACAAACACAACTCCAAGAAGATCGAGAAGAAGGTGGTATTGAAGATCAAAGAGAGAGAATAAGCCATATAGCTACTAGCTATGAACCCGTAGGTCTGTGGTAAACTACTCACGCATCATCGGTAGGGCATCAAGGATGATGTAGAAGCCCTCCGTGATCGATTCCCCCTTCAGCAGCGTACCAGAAAAAGGCCTCCAGATGGCACCGCAGAAGAATAGAGACTTACAACAACGGGAAAAATGTTTTGACTGGCTCTCTGGTATATTGGGAATATTTGAGAATTTATAGAGGCGGAATTAGGTCAAGAGGTGTCACGAGGTTCCCACAAGCCTGCAGGGCGCCCCCTGGGGCGCGCCTAGCGAGCTTGTCGCTCCCTCGTGGATTTTCTGGTCTTCTCCCGAACCTTCGAGGGTTTCTTCAGGTCCAGAAAAATTAATCCAAAGATTTTTTTTCTCCGTTTGGACTTAGTTTGATATCGATTTTCTGAGAAGGCAAAACAAGTAAAAAATAACAATTGCACTAGGCACTAGGTTAATAGGTTAGTCCCAGAAATGATAAAAAATTGCATATAAAACATCCAAGATTGATACTATAATAACATGGAACAATAAAAAAATATAGATACTTTGGAGACGTACCAAGCATCCCCAAGCTTAATTCATGCTTGTCCTCGAGTAGGTAAATGATAGAAACAGAATTTTTGATGTGAAATGGTACCGAACATATTCATCATGTAATCTTTCTTTTAGGGTATGAATATTATAAGATCTGAATGATTCAAATGAATAGTTTATAATTTTATATAAAGATATCAATACTCAGGCATACCAACAAACAATCATGCCTTTCAAAATAAATGCTAAATAATGCTATCTCTATGAAATCATATAGTCTTGTCATGCTCCATCTTCTTAACACAAAGTATTTATCATGCACAACCTCGATGACAGGCCAAGCAATTGGTTCATATTTTTTAACGCGCTTCAGCTTTTCCAACCCCCATGCAATACATGAGCATAAGCCATGGACATAGCACTATGGGTGGAATAGAATGCGGTGATAGCTAGAGATTAATAAGGGGAATCAAAAAAATAAGAAGAAAAGTCATTGACGTGGCTAATCAATGGGCTATGTGAGGGAGTCCTGGACTAAGGGGTCCTCGGGCGTCTGGCCTATATCAATGGGCCGGACTGGTGGGCTGTGAAGACATGAAGGCCGAAGACGGTACCCGTGTCCGGATTGGACTCTCCTTGGCATGGAAGACAAGCTTGGTGACCAACTATGAAGATTCCTTCTTATGTAACCGACTCTATGTAACCCTAGATCCCCCCGGTGTCTATATAAACCGGAGGGTTTAGTCCGGAAGTGTCGTGGGTTTGTCACGGCAGATGTCCTAGCCAAAGGACTTAGTCGTGGAGCCATCGCAACGGGTTAACTCGAAGGGGTTAAAGTGGACACAGGGACGCAGAGAGTTTATACTAGTTCGGCCCCTTCGATGAAGGTAAAAGCCTACGTCTAGTTTGTGGTGGAATTGATGAAGTCTCGATGACTAGGGAGCAAACAAGCTTCGCCTAGGCCTCGAGTTGTGGTTGTCTCCTCTGAACCGCTGTCGGGTCGTCCCCTTATATACACGGGTGACGCCCGTCGGTTCACAGAGTCCCAATCTCCGGTTTATACTCGTACCCGGGTTGGTCTCTTTCTTTCCCTATCTTATAGTACAAGTTTATACAAGCCGGTTTATGGCTACAGATACTAAACCGACTACGGCCTTGGGCCTTTACAAGTTTATCGGGCTTTAACATCCTTGAATTACTGTTGATGTTAACCCGGTCCAAGCAGGCCAGTTTACGCCCAGTAGTGATATCTCCAACATTAGGCCCCAGATTGATTTGAATGAGTTCATGTCAATCCTTAGCAGAAATCTTCAGATTCAGTATCTTCCCTTAATCGCTAAACCGCCATGTCGTCATCTTCTTTGGTTGCTGTAAACCGGCATGACGTCATCATGAAACTGGCTTTTATGATGCTTTCTTTGTTTAACAGATCCGCAATAATCGAGGCGACAACTCCACTTCCGAAATCTGTGGCTCCTGGATTCGCGCGCCTGACACATGTTTTTTACCTCATAAATAGGGCCGAAGGGTCATTTCCTTTTTCCCCTTCACCCCTTTCCTCTTCGTCTTCTCCGCGTCGCCAACTCCGGAGCTCCAACGCCGTTGCTAACCTCCGCATCATCTTGGGCCGCTGCATCAACCTGACCGTACCAGAGAACTGCGGCATCCTTCCGCATCTCTCCGAGCTCCGGTAAGATCTTCGTCCTCTCAATCTAGATCTGCTTTTAGGGTTCACTGTGTTCCTCGCATTCTTCGTGTTCTTCGTCCGCCTCAAACTTCGGCTGAGATGCCTCTTCGGATGATCCCATATCCTTTGCTCCGTACAACGGTAGTTTCCCGCATCCGTTTTTACTGCAGTATACCTGGACCGTAGTTCTGATCCATAACTTTCCCTTGCTGCTCTTGCATAACTTCTTTTAAACCATGAATATTTATCCTTTTTATAAAATCACCCTAGATCCAATGCTATAATGAGATTGTGTGAAACCTGTTTCTGCACACTTGTTTATTTGTAATTCCCCATGTTTCGCGATTTTAGATCTAGCGGTTTAACCTTGAAGAAGAGGATTTACCAAATTAGTACATACCATTAGT
Organism: Aegilops umbellulata; assembly: GCA_032464435.1. NCBI lineage: Eukaryota > Viridiplantae > Streptophyta > Magnoliopsida > Poales > Poaceae > Aegilops > Aegilops umbellulata. Next base: position 386,622,635 of record CP136057.1, on the reverse strand, counting down.
CCCCTTGTTAAACCGCCAGTAATTCCTTGATGAACCGCACCGCTTTACCAATGTTGGTTTATGATTGACTTCCTCCGGTTTAACATTGATAATATCAACATGTAACCTGTGCACAACACAATCTTGAACTGGAATCATTTTCCTTCTGTAGACTTCCTCATGGCTAAACAAGTGTACGAGTGCAACTGGGCTCCTTCTTGGGTCACGGAAACGCAACTGAACAATCTGGTCCTGACCGGCGCTTTAAGCAGCAGAAAAACCATTCACTGGAGGGTCCCAGGCAAAGAGTGTCCCCCTACACCTCGAGATGGAGAAGTTGTAGTCTTTGCAGATCACTTAGCCCGCGGTTTTAACCCGCCCGGTTCAAAATTTTACCGTGATGTTTTGGCCAACTTCCAACTCCATCCGCAAGATATCGGCCCTAATTCTGTCACCAACATATGCCACTTCCAAGTGCTCTGCGAGGTATTCTTGCAAGAGGAACCCACAGTGGAGCTGTTCCGAGACTTCTTTCACTTAAACCGCCGCACAGAATTCCCTGACGGTTCCAACATGGAGCTGGGTGGCGTGGCAATCCAAAAGAGAAAAGAGGTCACTTACCCTCATGCGAAACTGCATAGTCATCCCCAAGAGTGGAATAACTCCTGGTTTTATTGTAAAGACACCTCCCCGGATAATGAGAATATCTTGCCCGGTTTTCGCCCAGAACAGCTCAGCAACACACATCCTTTTCCTCAGCGGCTGACTGGCAAAGAGAGGATGAAATACGCTCCTCAATTGTCCAAACTCCGAGCTTTTATGGCTAACGGTTTAACAGGAGTCGATCTTGCTCGTTGCTGGATATCCTGGAGTATACTGCCGCTCAGTCAACGCTCCGGTTTAATGTGCGAGTATACAGGCAGCGTTGATGATCCGTTGCGTCACGTAAACATCCAGCTTACTGATGAAGAGGTCACCGAAGCTGTAAAGAAAATTCTGAATGAACCGGAACACGTCTGTGCCCGAACCGGCCTTCTTCCCTTCTGTGCCACCAATAAACCGCCAACGGTAAACCGAACTTCCTTCTCACCGAGTCTGATACTATTGTACGTGCTTATGACTGATACCGATATCTGTTGGTGCAGGGTGATGATCCGTTTTGGAGCAAAAAGATCCTGCAAGAAAAGGCGGATAAACCGGAGAAACCAATCCGGCCTAAGACAAGGGTCGTCAAAAAGTCTGCTCATAAAAGGAAAACTACAGCCTCCTCTGATCCACCTGCTGATGATGATGTGGGTAATCCGGATTTTGAAGCTGAACTTGATTCTCTCGGTTTACTGTTTATGCAATTTATTGATGATACAATTTGTCAGGATGATGCTGAAGCTAGCCACGCTGATGATGTTGAGGTAATTACTCTTTCTTCTGATTCAAGCCTTCCGCCTTCGCACAAAATCCGTCAGGCAAACCGCAAAGTTAAATTTTCCCATCCTCTTGCTTACTTGGATCCCAACTTTCTTATGAAGACCCATCAGCATGAGGTGCGTCGTACAACTCGACACAGCGGCCAGGTAGTCACCTCCGCCGGTTTACCGAACAGTCCGGTTCGGAGACGTCGTTCAGAGGTCTCTAATTTGCTTGTCAATATTTGTCCTAAAGCGGGCTGTTTTCGTCAACCGCTTAATCCGTCTGACTCTGATTATCAGGTCACCTCGCACTCATCTTCCGGTGAGTCAACTGGTACTCAGCTGCCTCCACTCAAAACCGTGCTTGGGTAAGCTTTTGCCTTTATCATCAAGTTGTTGATTTTTGTAGCCTTCAATATATACTGTCTTTAATTTTGCTGCTTCTTTCAGGGCCAAACCGAGGCCAAGTAAGAAAGCTCGCCAGGATAAGGCAGCTGAAGAAGATGCTGCTCCTGAACCGGATGCTACCCCAAATGTTGAAGCGATCATCCATGAAGATGTAGTTGATGACCCACCAGTAAGGGATGAAGTTGTTCTTCCTGAAGAAAGTTCTGTGAATCCCTCCGGTCCTGCTGACCAACCAGCCAGTCCAATCTGGATTGAGAAAACTATCAGTCCCTCCAAACCTGCTGATAAACCGACTATGCCACTTCAGACCGGCGAGCTTAAGGATGACGAAGTCGTAATTACTGGCATAGGTCGTACTGAACCGGGAAATCCCATCGCTTTAGCCAAGCATACTGCTAAAGAAGAATTTTCCGCCCTGAGCAAAGGAAAATGGGATGTTGATCTGGCAACATACTCTGCTCTCAGTGCTCAAGACATTCACTTTGGTTACTTAAACCGGCTATATACTAGCCGTGATTATGAAGCCAATCTGGTAAAGATGATGAAGGAAAAACTTGAGGTAATTTCCATGCATTTGTTCCCGCTTCTTGCCGCTGTAGCCCCCAAGGGTCGGTTCAACTTGTAGTATAATTGAATCGAGACTTTTAATAACATCCGTAATACCACCAGATCAAATGGCCATTAGCCCCCAAGTGCCAAGTTGGAATACTTGTATTCAGCTTGGGACTTTGATAACTAACTAGTAGCTGTAGATCAATTAGGCATTAGCCCCCAAGTACAAAGCGCTTAACTTGTTATGTGGTTGGTACTTCCTTTGTTAACCGTATAAATGTCGGTCTGCAGGCTGAACTGAAAGCTAAAGAGAACCAAGTCGCCGACCTTCAAGAGAATTTAAAATCCCAACAAGCAGAAACTTCCAAAGCCAAGGAGGAATTAACCAGCGCTTTAGGCAGTATGGAGCAACTGAAGGAAGGTTATAAGAAGGAACGGGCTGGCTGGGCCACAGAAAAGGCCGCTTTAACCAAAAAGATTGAAGATGCAGAAGCTGCCCTCAAACCGGTAACTGATGAATTAACCAACGTGAAACGACAAGTGCACGCAATGACTGCCGCCATCTTTGGTAAGCTTCCTGTGACTTTTGTAATAATGTTGATTCTCCTATAAACAGCTCGGTTTGTAAACTGTTGATTGTGTTATAGGTACCCGCATTAATCACTTGGGGTCGGATGTACGGATGAAACTGAAAGCCGTCTATACTTTAGTCGAGCAGCTGTATACTGGTGCGCAGCAGATTATCACCACTGCGTCCCATAACAATCCAGCACCCACGTTGATCCAGGATACACTGAGGAGATTGTCCATGCTCCCTGCTCGGATTGAGGAGTTAAAAAAGTCTGCTGCTCGAACCGGAGCCATTAATGCCTTAATCCGGGCCAAAGCATGGGTGCCCGATTTTGATCCTAGCTTGAAGGAGGATGGCTCCGAATTCAACGAAGAAGAGTTAAGAAAGATAAACCGGGCAGTGCGCCCTCTGGCCTGCCAGTTGGTAGAAGAAGCAAACTTGTCACATTATCAATCCCAGTATGATGACCAGAACAAACGAGTGGCTGCACCAATCCCTGAAGCGGAAAACTTAATTCCTCCAATCCGTAAGCACACTTACGCCCCTGATCTTGAACCGTCTTCACTGATACATGAAGAGGCTGTCTTTCAAGCATTAATGGGGATCGACTGGACCACTGTTGACTTCTAGCCGCTGGGTAGGGAGGAGGAAGCTGACGCGGCACGGGATGATCCAGAACTATCAAACCGGGATGGCACGCAGGCGTGAACCGAGGGCAGCCTTAATTAGCTTCCGTGCTATATCTTGTCAGGAAAAACAATTGTCTTATTGAGGCACCATGTTGCCTTGTAATAGGATAGACCGTACTTGTGCTTTGTGAGATGCCTTCGTGCATCAGTACTGAAACCTTCATTTGGAAAATCTTCCTTGCCAACTTATATCTCCTGCAATCACAAAATTTTAAACTGCCATGTAATGGGCATGAAGTAGGCATTTTTAGCCAATCTTGAGACGGGGGCTTGATAGCCCTAAACCGTCGGAGGAGAAAACAGCTCCTTTTTTATCATGATATCCTTGTTGCTCCAAAAAGGATGTTTCATAAGAAAAATCAAACCGAGCAAACAAACTCCGGCTTAAAAAAGAGACCGTGTTCTGCCAAATTGGCTGTATGAACCGGCACAAAATACCGTCGGTTTAAAAAAACGCAACAAAGATAACATAGCAATTCCTTAAGAAAGGCTTATTAAAGCAAAAGCAATGGCGACAACTCTTTATAAAAGAAAGGTTCTAATGAGCTGGTCAGATGGTATTACCATGGTCAGACGCAACCAGGCTCCCCGAAGGCGTAGCAATGGTGCCAGTCAGCCAGGTCCCCAAAAGACTCGTGGCATTACGCCGGCCAAGTGGCATGACATTGGTTCGGGTTCGACCAAGCCCCCAAGTGACTCTAAGGCCTGTAGGCCGACCAAGAGGCGTGACCGGTTCAGACTTGACCGTGTCCCCAAGTGATCTGGTGGCTTTCGCCGATCAAGAGGCATTGCATCGGTTCGGACACGACCGAGCCCCCAAATGATCTGGTGGCTTTCGCCTATCAAAAGGCATTGCATCGGTTCAAATATGACCGAGCCCCCAAGTGATATTGATAAACTTTGCAAGGGGTAAAACGGAGGTCATTTTACAACAAACAACTCCATGTAACCATACATGATATAAAAGAACAGATACCCCGCTTTAGCTGAGGATCCGGTTTATTACAATATATACATTGTCATAATATGTACATAAGCAGAGCCCATGGCTCAAGTATAGTAAGGCCGAAGATGAGCTATATTCCACGGCCTGTAGGTCTCCTGCTCTGATTTACGTGAGTCTTTGTGCTCTCGAACATCGATTAGGTAGTATGACCCGTTGTGCAGATTCTTGCTGACCACGAAAGGCCCTTCCCAAGGCGGAGACAACTTATGCATCTCAGTTTGATCTTGAATAAGTCGAAGCACCAAATCTCCTTCTTGAAAGGTTCTGGTCCTGACCCGACGACTGTGATAGCGACGAAGATCCTGTTGGTAGATCGCCGAGCGGGCAGCTGCTATGTCTCGCTCTTCATCCAGCCGGTCCAAAGCGTCCTGTCGAGCCGTCTCGTTATCCGCTTCAACGTAAGCCGCAACACGAGGTGAATCGTGACGGATGTCACTAGGGAGAACTGCCTCCGCCCCATAAACCATGAAGAACGGCGTGTACCCAGTGGACCTGTTAGGCATGGTGTTGATGCTCCATAACACAGAGGGCAATTCTTCGACCCAACAACCCGGCGTCCTCTACAAAGGAACCATAAGCCGGGGTTTGATGCCTCTCAAGATCTCCTGATTAGCTCTTTCTGCTTAACCATTGGACTGTGGGTGTGCCACCAATGAAACATCAAGGCGGATGTGCTCTCGTTCGCAGAACTCCTTCATGGCACCTTTAGATAAATTGCTACCATTATCTGTGATGATACTGTGTGGAAAACCAAACCAGAAAATCACCCTTTTGATGAACTGAACCGCGGTGGCCGCATCACACTTGCTAACGGGCTCTGCCTCTATCCACTTTGTAAATTTGTCAACCGCCACCAGAAGGTGGGTCTTCTTGTCCTTGGATCTTTTGAAAGGCCCGACCATATCCAGCCCCCAGGTTGCAAACGGCCAAGTAATTGGAATCATCCTCAATTCTTGAGCCGGAACATGAGCGCGTCTTGAGAATTTTTGGCAACCATCACATCATCTGACCAGATCCTCCGCATCAGCATGGGCAGTCAACCAATAGAAACCGTGACGAAATGCTTTCGCCACTAAAGATTTTGAACCGGCGTGGTGACCATAATCTCCTTCGTGGATCTCACGCAAAATTTCACGGCCCTCCTCAGGAGATACACACCGTTGAAACGCCCCTGTCACACTGCGATGATGTAGCTCGCCATTTTCAATTACCATGGATTTGGACCGCCGTACTATTTGTCTGGCCAGAGTCTCGTCCTCTGGCAACTCACCTCGGTTCATGTACGCCAGGTAAGGAAGCGTCCAATCCGGGATGACGTGTAGTGCTGCCACCAACTGAGCCTCCGGGTCAGGAATCGCCAAATCCGCTTCCCCAGGTAGTTGAACCGATGGGTTGTAAAGCACATCAAGGAACACATTAGGTGGTACCGGTTTACGCTGTGAACCCAGCCGGCTTAAAGCGTTTGCCGCCTCGTTCTTTCGTCGGTCCACGTGGTCCACCTGATACCCCTTGAAGTGACATGCGACCACATCAACCTCACGACGATATGCAGCCATGAGTGGATCTTGAGAATCCCATGTACCAGACACCTGTTGGCCACCAGATCCGAGTCTCCGAAGCACTTAACTCGGCTTAAATTCATCTCCTTAGCCATCCGGAGACCGTGGAGCAAGGCTTCATACTCTGCTGCATTGTTAGTACAAGGGAACATTAAACGGAGAACATAACAAAACTTGTCACCTCATGGGGAAGTTAATATGACTCCAACCCCCGAGCCCTCCAATTGACGTGATCCATCAAAATGAATGGTCCAATATGTGTGATTCGGCTTCTCTTCAGGGACTTGCAACTCCGTCCAATCATTGATGAAGTCAACAAGTGCCTGAGACTTTATCGCAGTGCGAGGCACGTATTTTAAACCGTGCGGTCCAAGCTCGATAGCCCATTTGGCAATCCGACCAGTTGCTTCTCGGTTTTGGATGATATCACCCAAAGGAGCAGAGCTGACCACTGTGATGGGATGCCCTTGGAAATATTGCTTCAACTTCCGGCTCGCCATAAAAACCCCATATACCAGCTTCTGCCAATGCGGATATCTTTGTTTGGATTCAATAAGCACCTCGCTGATATAGTAAACCGGGCGCTGAACCGGGTACTCTTTGCCTGCCTCCTTTCGCTCCACCACAATAGCCACACTAACTGCACGAGCATTAGCAGCTACATATAACAGCAATGGTTCACTATCAATGGGAGCGGCGAGCACGGGCGGATTGGCCAACTGCCGCTTTAAGTCCTCCAATGCCTGGTCAGCAGCAGAATTCCAGACGAACCGGTCTGTCTTCTTCAACATTTGATACAAAGGAATCGCTTTTTCCCTGAGGCGGCTGATAAACCGACTTAGTGCAGCGATCCGACCCGCCAGGCGTTGAACATCGTTAATACACTTCGGTTTAGCCAGACAAGTGATAGTCGTGATCTTCTCCGGATTAGCCTCAATTCCCCTATGGGACACCAGAAAACCCAATAACTTGCCAGCTGGCACACCAAAGACACATTTGGCCGGATTGAGCATCATCTTGTACGTCCTGAGGTTATCAAAGGTCTCCTTCAAATCATCGACCAAAGTCTCCTTCTTCCTTGACTTAACCACAATATCATCCACATAAGCATGCACATTACGGCCAATCTGTTTGTGGAGACAATTCTGCACACACCGTTGATAAGTTGCCTGGGCACTTTTGAGCCCAAAAGGCATAGACACATAGCAGAAGGCTCCAAATGGAGTTATGAACGCCGTCTTCTCCTGGTCCTTAACTGCCATTTTAATCTGATGATAGCCGGAGTATGCATCCAAGAAACATAAGCGCTCGCAACCCGCCGTAGCATCAATGATTTGATCAATACGGGGGAGGGCAAAAGGATCCGCAGGGCAGGCCTTATTAAGATCTATATAATCCACACACATGCGCCAGGTACCGTTTTTCTTAAGGACCAGCACCGGATTAGCAAGCCACTCAGGGTGAAAAACTTCAATGATGAAGCCAGCTGCCAATAGCCTGGCCACCTCTTCTCCAATAGCTTTTCTCCGCTCCTCATTGAACCGGCGGAGGAACTGTTTCACCAGTCTGTATTTAGGATCCACATTAAGGGTGTGCTCAGCGAGTTGCCTCGGTACACCTGGCATGTCATAAGGCTTCCATGCAAAGATGTCCCGATTCTCACGGATGAACTCGATGAGCGCGTCTTCCTATTTCGGATCCAGATTGGCACTGATGCTGAACTGCTTGGACGAATCGCCAGGTACGAAGTCAACAAGCTTGGTCTCAGCCGCCGATGTGAATTTCAGGGTCGGATCATGCTCTGTAGTAGGCTTCTTTAAAGGAGTCATATCCGTCGGATCAACGTTGTCTTTATAGTACTTGAGCTCCTCGGTAGCACAAACCGACTCCGCATACGCGGCGTCTCCTTCCTCGCACTCCAAAGCGATCTTACGGCTTCCGTGAACCGTGATGGTCCCCTTATGACCCGGCATCTTGAGCTGTAGATACACATAGCAGGGCCGTGCCATGAACTTGGCATAGGCTGGCCGGCCAAACAGGGCATGGTACGGGCTTTGGATTTTCACCACCTCAAACGTCAGTGTCTCTGATCGGGAATCATGATCATCTCCGAAGGCTACTTCCAAGGCTATCTTGCCCACGGGGTATGCTGACTTGCCGGGCACCACACCATGGAAAACCGTGTTTGAAGGATGGAGGTCTTTATCCTTTAGCCCCATGCGTCGAAAGGTCTCATAGTATAGGATATTAATACTGCTACCCCCGTCCATGAGTACTTTGGTGAACTTATAGCCTCCCACCTGAGGCGCCACCACCAAAGCCAACTGACCCGGATTGTCAACCCGGGGGGGTGATCCTCTCTACTCCATACAATTGGCTGCTCTGACCAGCGCAGATACCGTGCCACAGCCGGTTCAACAGAGCTAACCGCCCGCTTCTGGGCCTTTCGGTCCCGCTTGTCCAAGCTGGTGGCAAACACATGATATTGTCCACTGTTTAACTGCTTTGGATTACTCTGGTAACCCGACTGCTGTTGTTGCTGACTGTTTTGATTATGCTGATTGCCATGTCCGCTCGGATTATCGTTAAACCCTGAACCGGGATTTCCTCCACCATGACTCGGCCCGGATCCTGAACCGCCACCGGAGCCGGTGTCATACCGAAAAGCATTGGAGCTCTTAAACTCTTGCATGATATAACAATCCTTCCAAAGGTGGTTTGCTGGCTCCTCTCTGGTCCCATGCTTTGGACAAGGCTGATTCAACAGATAATTTAAGCGCTCCGGATTGGGTCCAGGTCCGCCACTGCGGTTTTTGCCCCTACGTCATCGGCCCCTGTCCTGCACATTAGTGTTAGCCACATAATCCGTGTTGCCATCCACTTTACGCTTGCCACCACCTACGTTTCCTGCCGAGTTATGCTGCTGACCTCTGGGGTTGCCATTCTTCCTTCCCTTCCCTGTCTTTTCATCATCAGACTCGGGATCCTTGGTACTATCAGAATCAGCATACTTCACCAGAGCAGTCATGAGCGTTCCCATGTCAGTACAATGGCGCTTCATCCATCCTAATTTTAACTTTAAAGGCCCAAATCGGCAATTGCCTTCCAGGGTTACAACCGCGATATCCGCATTGATACGGTCTGATGAATGCAGGATCTTTGAAACCCGGCGCACCCAATGAGTTGTTGACTCTCCTTCCTCCTGGACACAAGCCGCTAAATCCACCACCACATGGGCTGCTTGCACGTGTCTTTAAAATTGCTTATGAACCGGGCTCGCAACTGTGCCCATGAATCGATAGAATTGGGCGGCAGGCTTTTTAACCAAGTACGGGTTGTCCCTTCAAGCATCATGGTGAAATATTTTGCGCACGCCGCATCATCCACGTCCAGCATCTCCATGGCCATCTCATAACTCTCACCCACGACTCTGGGGGTTGATCCGCCGTATAGTTCGGCACCTTGCGCAGGCCTTTGAAATCCTTGGGCAGGCGCACATTGCGGAGGGCTGGGACGAGGCAAGGCACTCCCAAAGCGCTAGAAGTGAGTCCCGGTTCAACTGAAGTGGTGGGACGAACCGGTGTAATCTGATGAGCCTGATGCGGTACTGCTAACTCAGCTTCCCTACGCGCCCGGGCCCGGTCTACCACCTCCTGGGCGTCGGGGGCCAGATTGTTGCCGTGGGGAGCCCTACGCCGTGCATTACTTGACTTGGCTGGTTCTTCCATATCTCTACTGTAACTCCGGCCTGGACGCAGGGTGGAGTGAATCCGTTCGCGGCTATATGAATACGCTTCCTGCTGAACCAACGCTGTTCTGAGGAGCTCCTTAACCCGGCGTGTCTCTATCGCTTGCAGTGAATCTCCCTCGACCGGAATAGCTTCCAAACGTGCCGCCGCTGCAACAAGGTTGTCCAGCGGATTAGAATAGTGATCCGGAGGGGCATGCCCGACCCGTGGTTCTCCCGGGTTGTGTCGGGGCATATCTATTACACGGGGCTGAACCGGCGCGCCCGTCCCGGGCGCCTCCGCCCGGTTTACCACCGGTCGGTTACTGGTCCCTGCCCCAGGGGTATTGAAAAGATCCCTTCCTTCAAAGACCAAGGGCAAGCGAGATCGGAACTTTCTCCTCATGACTTCCTGCGAAGCGTTCTGATCCAGCATAAGTTTATAAGCTTGCGCGTCCAAAGCGGCCCGCTCCGCGGTCATCCTGACCTCCTTAGCTGCCAGATCCGCTTTGGCCTGGTTAATCTGCTCTCTCACCTTTGCCATCTCTGCATTATGAGCATCCCGATCCGTCGGATTAGCCTCTGCCATGAGCGCAGCCAATGCATCGAACAGGTCAGATAACAATTGAGCCGGTGGGCGCACAGAGCCTCCTACTCCGGCAGCCGCCGCTGAACCGGAAACCATTGCCGCGGCCGTCGATGAGTGAAGCGCCACTTGCGTACCGGCCATGAATATACTGACCCGGCTAGGTAGATCAGAGGGGTCCGGAATACTGTCGCCATCGGAAGAGCCCCCAATCCGACCATCTTGCACTTGATACAAGGACTCAGTTTCCCCGGTTGACGACTCGTCGCCGGAATAAACGACGGTTTCGCCACCAGATCCTGATCCATCCTCATAGTTCCCTCCATGGATGACTCCCACAAAGGCACGCTTCACGGCTGGCTTAACCCGGGCAGGTCGCGCATGCTGAGCTGTTTCGATGAGGTCGGTGCAGGTGTCCAGCTCAGGGCCCGGTTCACCGATTTTGCCGATGAAGATGTGTATAACGCCAAAGGGGACCCGGTACCCGTACTCAATCGAGCCGGCCTCGGGGCCCCAGCCTGCATCGTCGATGTAGATCTTGCCGCGACGACTCTTGGTCATCCGGCCCATGGCGTATCCCTCGAGTCCTTCAAAGCGGCCCTCCAAGAACTTGAAACCATCGTGCGATAGCCCCACGGTGGGCGCCAGCTGTCGTGGGTTTGTCACGGCAGATGTCCTAGCCAAAGGACTTAGTCGTGGAGCCATCGCAACGGGTTAACTCGAAGGGGTTAAAGCGGACACAGGGACGCAGAGAGTTTATACTAGTTCGGCCCCTTGGATGAAGGTAAAAGCCTACGTCTAGTTTGTGGTGGAATTGATGAAGTCTCGATGACTAGGGAGCAAACAAGCTTCGCCTAGGCCTCGAGTTGTGGTTGTCTCCTCTGAACCGCTGTCGGGTCGTCCCCTTATATACACGGGTGACGCCCGTCGGTTCACAGAGTCCCAATCTCCGGTTTATACTTGTACCCGGGTTGGTCTCTTTCTTTCCCTATCTTATAGTACAAGTTTATACAAGCCGGTTTATGGCTACAGATACTAAACCGACTACGGCCTTGGGCCTTTACAAGTTTATCGGGCTTTAACATCCTTGAATTACTGTTGAAGTTAACCCGGCCCAAGCAGGCCGGTTTACGCCCAGTAGTGACATCTCCAACAGGAAGGGAGATACACATTACCGTAGTCATACATGCTAGACTTCTAGGGTTTAGCCATTACAATCTCGTGGTAGATCAACTCTTGTAATACTCATATTCATCAAGATCAATCAAGCAGGAAGTAGGGTATTACCTCCATAGAGAGGGCCCGAACCTGGGTAAACATCGTGTCCCCTGTCTCCTGTAACCATCGATCCTAGACGCACAGTTCGGGACCCCTACCCGAGAACCGCCGGTTTTGACACCGACATTGGTGCTTTCATTGAGAGTTCCACTGTGTCATTGACAAAAGGTTTGATGGCCCCTTCAATCGTCTGTAGTGACGCTGCCCAAGGAGAAACCTTCCTCCCCAGATAGATTTTCGTGTTCGGCGGCTTCGTACTGCGGGCCAACTCGCTTGGCCATCTAGAGCAGATCGATAGCTACGCCCCTGGCCATCAGGTCAGATTTGGAAGCTTGATCTATGTGGCGGATATCCGTGGAGACCTGATCTTCAACGGATTTGAGACCACAATGATCGCTCCCCCTCACTCCGATGAACACGACTTAAATCTGTCATCGGACCATATTCAGGAGACGGTTCCTACAGCTGCTATGGCCTTAGATCCGGAGCAGATTGCGCCATCCGAAACCGCAGAATCCACGGCGTTGGAGCCGCATACGAACTCAGCACCTTGCAATGTCTGCGTCAACGGAATTCCGGACTCGTCTCCGACTATAAGTTCCGAACCACGCACGCCTGCGGGCGCAGAGCTGGATCGGTTATCGATCTTCGAGTTCAGTGCCGCAGATATCTTCCTACACTCGCCCGGTGATGTTCTAAATTCATTAAAAAACTTGTCCTTGGCGGGGGACTCACAGCCGAACTATGTCCGGTTCGAGCTAGAGGCTGATAATGGAGAATTCCGCTTCCCACCCGCCACCCACTTCATAGCCATTGTCGAGGACATAACCGACATGCTTGATTATGGCTCCGAAGACATCGACGGTATAGACGACGATGCCAATAAGGAGCAAGGCCAAGACCGGCAACTCATGGGACGTGGAACGGCCACCTCTTCGTATGACGTGTACATGGTTGATACACCTAAAAAAGATAGCGATGACCACAAAGAAGATCCAGTTGAGAATAAACCTCTTGAGTCACAGTCTAAGTACTGGCGCCCTAGACGCCGCTCTAAGTCACATCGCAGCAACGCGGGCACCAGAGAAAATAGTACTCTGGACGACACCGAAAACAATGAAGACCCTGTTGGAGTAAGATCTGAACAGGAGGAACAGGAAAACGGGCAAGCTAGACCCAATGAACAGGCCCTGCCCAGCGACAATTCGGAGGACGAGAACTACCTTCCGCTCTCCGAAGATGAGGTAAGCCTCGGCGATGAAGACTTCATCATACCCGAAGAGCCCCTCGAGCAGGAGCGCTTCAAGCGCAAGCTAATAGCTAATGCAAGGATCCTGAAAAAGAAGTAGCGGAAGCTTCAAGCTGACCAAGACCTACTCAATGATAGATGGACCAAAGTCCTGGCCACCGAAGAATATGGCCTTAGTGGCCTAGCCAAAAACTACCCGAAGCATAGATTGCTACATCAGTTGGATGATGAGGTGTTGGAGCCCGTACCATCATCACACAATGCGGCAGGTCGTCGACAACTCTGTCCGGATAAAGAGGCAACTCAAGCCGAATACCAGACTGCCCCACCTCGCCGTAAAGGCAAGAATAACTCAGCTCACGATTGTCCAGACGACCTTCAGTGGGACTTGGACAGTAGAGCAGGACACGCAAGATCGATCAATGGATCGCGAGGGCATGCCTCGACACGCAATGATGGCTACCTATTCGGACGTAACAAACCTAACCACGCCTGAGCCGAAAACCGCAAATAGACTCCTTCAGAGTTACGTCGCAGTGTGGCCCAACATAGAGGCGCCGCACACCCGCTTTACTTCACTGATGAAGTAATGGATCATGAATTCCCCGAAGGATTCAAACCCGTCAATATTGAATCATACGACGGAACAACCAATCCCTCGGTATGGATAGAAGATTTTATCCTCCACATCCATATGGCCCGTGGAGACAACCTCCACGCCATTAAATATCTCCCACTAAAGCTAAAAGGGCCAGTTCGGCACTGGTTAAACAACCTGCCTGAAAACTCCATAGGCAGCTGGGAAGACTTGGAAGAAGCCTTCCTTGACAACTTCCAAGGAACATATGTCCGGCCACCGGATGCCGATGACCTAAGTCATACCAGCAGCCCGGAGAGTCAGCCAGGAAGCTCTGGAATCGGTTCTTAGTCAAAAAGAACCAAATCATCGACTGTCCGGACGCGGAAGCCCTTGCGGCCTTCAGACACAGCATCCGGGATGAATGGCTTGCACGCCACCTCGGTCAAGAAGGACCTAAATCCATGATAGCCCTTACTGCTCTAATAACCCGCTTTTGTGTGGGAGAAGACAGCTCGCTCGCTCGTAGAAGCAACAGCGCCAGCGACCCGGGCACTTCCAAAATCTAAGGCGACAACGGCAAGCCACGGCGAAGCAAACACAACAGTCGCAATGATAACGAAAGATCACATGACACAGTGGTCAACACCGGATTCAGCAATCCCAAGCCCGGTCAACGGAAGAAGCCATTCAAGGTGAACCGAGATGAACCATCCAACCTAGACAGGATATTGGACCGACCCTTCCAGATTCATGGCAACCCCGATAAACCAGCTAATCATACCAACAGAAACTGCTTGGTCTTTAAGCAAGCCGGCAAGCTCAACGCCAAACACAAGGGGAGGAGGCCGCCAGGCGACAGGGATGACGGAGAGGTTCACAACGAAATACCGGGGGTCAGAAACAATTTCCACCCGAGGATCGACTACTCCCGGAGCGGAAATAGCAGTCCGGCTTCCGCCGCTCACCTTGTACGCCTGCAAAACTTCTACCGCGCATACATCACTACACACTCAAGATACCATGGGCATTGGCGGAAGCACACTACGGATGAGCCTGCAAGCATTCCCGTAACATTTTTATCTATTTTATTTTTATTTCTTCCTTCACTATCTCTTAAAAACAGGAGACGAACAAGACAAACATCTAAAACTGACTCTATCAGAGTTTGGACCTGTACACTCACCTAAGGGGCTACTTCCATCAAGGATTCCCCTCACCGAGGACAGGCGGCGCAGACGTGCGACAGGAGGTCCAAAATAACTTTTTGTATACCGCACTCTTTATTTCGAGCCTGTACTATGGCTATTCCTCCGCCGTCGACCCCGAGCATGTCAAATAGCCGGGGTTCTGGTCTTTATATATATAAAGTGATCTTTGGCATATCACTCAGGTCCCAGTAAAAAGTATCCGAACTAATCATCCATGTTGTCTCGCCAGTGAATATGGCCCCCATGGTTGTTTCACAGATATACCTTGGCATAACCCGCCAGGGGCTCAGTATAGGAACAAATGAGTTGCCAACAAAAGTCCGAACAGCTCTATAACATACTTCAGCGTCGCAAGTTTGGCCTTATATGCATCAGCTCCGAATCATTGTCTTGGGTCAATATTTGGGTTGCCCGGCTCCTGTGCTTGCTACCCTACGTTCCGCTCCATCGGCTAGGGTAGTAAAGGGAGAACTACTGCGACTGTACTTCCGGTTCATCCGGTCAAGTACCTCAGTAGAGAAAGCCGAAAATTGACTGTCATGATGGGGCGAGAGCTGGTCAACCACTTGACGACTTATTGGAATCTTTAGCGATTCTCCGTGTCACACGAGGGATCTTTTTCAGATCAAATATGTAAGGCACCATATTATAATACGCCGCATACATACTAGGGGCTATGTCGTAGTCCCACCATAAAACTCCTATGGCTAAGTGAAAGTGTTAACGCCCTATAGTCTGATTGCCTAGTTTGCCGCATTATCACCTCCTTCATGGACCAAGACGTTGGATAAAGAGTGATTAAATGCTTTTCCGAACACCCCCGTACTTCCTACAAGGGGGCTGAAGCCGACGATTGGAAAACTTTCAGATTATAATAAAACGGTCGCACAGGAGGAATACAAGCTTTCGAGCAAAACATAAAAATAGATTAACTATAAAATTGTCTTTTACAATTCTCATAAACCTCACTCGAACATTATGTCTTTCGAGCATTGACCCTCTATTAAGCGGGCGGCCTCTAGGACGTCTTTAAAATAATGCTCCGGTTCAGGACGGTCCTTGCCCTTGGGTGGACTCTTCGCCGCGACATCGATGGCCTTCATCTTCCCCCAGAATGTCTTGACTCGGGCAAAAGCCATCTGTGTACCTTCAATGCACGCCGACCGCTTCACAGCGTCAATACGCGGCACCGCGTCAACAAGTATTTGCACCAAACCGAAGTAGCTATCCGGAATGGGCTCAATTGGCCACAACCGGATTATGACGTTCTTCATGGCTACACCGGATATCCTATGAAGTTTGGTCAATTGGGACATCTGTTCATTCAGCAACAGAGGGCGCTTCGATGCGCCAAACTGTGACCAGAAAAGCTTCTCCGTTGCGTACCCCTCTCGCGCTTGGTAATACTGCGCCGCACTGAAAGAACTCTTCGGCAAGTCCAAAAACTCGTCCGAAGAACTCCACACTCAGTCAAGCTGAGCATAGTTCGGATCTCGGAACTTAGTCTGTAGCAGAAAGGGCTTACCAGCCGCAATCTCCTTAGCTTGCCAGATCTCCTCACGAGCCGCTCTGGATTCCGACCGTGCTTCCCTCGCCTCTTGTAAGGCCTTGTCCAGTTCAGCCGTTTTGGCCTTATTCTCCTTCTCTCGAAGTTCACAGTGGCCAGTAGCATTTTTCAGTTCGAGCGCCATCGTGGATATCTTCTCCTCATCCTAGCGCCGTGCAGCCTATTCGGCTTTTAACTCAGTTGATGCCTTTTCGGCAGCCGCACTGCTACACCGGGCCTACTCCTTGGCCCGGGCCAGCTCCGCTCGAAGAACTTCAACGGCGGCAGCACCATCTGCAGCCAGGCATATTCCAGCATATAAACCCTTAGCATCATGCTTATGCCACAAAAATGTATGGGGATTGCCCCGAATACATACCTTGCGACTCGTCAAGACGCATATTGATTAACGCATGGTCATCCCCTACTACATCAAGCTTCCGCTGTAGCTCGGCAATATCCATAGTCTGGGAAGTAGCTAAGGGGGAAACAGCCTGCGTTCAAATTCATCAGATCAGTCCTTGAGTAATTCTTTTCGAGCCTCCGTTCGCTTCCCAGTGGAAGCCGACCCGAGTCTCAGGGGCTACTACCTATACACAGGTGCATCTTTGCAAATAAATCATAGCTGAAAACATTATATCACAAAACTCGAAGCCTTTTAGCAGGCTCATGAAGGCTTCATTCAATCCGCTCTTCGCAGACAAAATCTTCTCAACTACTGTACCCATCAAGGTACGTTGTTCCCCCGAGACAGATGCTTTTCACAACATGTCACGCAATATATCCGGGGCCGCCGGGTCTTCGGAAGCCGCTCTGGGAGCACAGCCATCCTTTGAAGGAATCCGTTCACCCGTCTCCAGAATCACCGTTGGCTGCAAGCCAGGCGGACCAGGGCCTTTATTATCAGCCCCAGAGTCCCGGACGGTCGGAGATCCACCTTCGGGTATTGCCTCTTTTATCCCCTGCGTAGCTTGCTGATCAAGAAGAACCCTCCGCGATGACACTTCAGAGTCGTCCGCCTTATTTGGCGAGGAGGTTGGAGGAGGCATCTCGCTCACCATCATCTCTGGAAGGAGACCTCCCGAAGAACAGGATTGCCCAGAAAAACTCTGTGCCGACCTGTAAAAATGCACGGACACATTACATATATTTTCGGTAACGGCAAGGGAGCGAGACGCTATCAATGTGCTCCGGATTCACTTACGGTTTGGCCGAGGGCTTGTCCCCTTGTTGGAGCTGTTCAACGGCATTGCTTTCCAAACCCAAGCCACTCAATGGTGGCATCTTTCCCCTCTTGGGAGACCGCCCCTCCCAACCTTCGGAGGCGGCCCTTTTCCTCCTTCTTGGAGAAGGGATACTGGGTCCTCTTTCGCCTCTGTCTTTAGGCGAGGAAAGGTCGATTTCTCCGGACTCAGTATCCGACTTACCTCCGGAACGAAGGTCATCTTGGGTCTTCTCACTCTCCTCTTTACCCTCCCTTGTCGGCGCCTGGTATGGTGCCGAGGCCAGCATCCTTGTTAACACAGGATTAGCAAAGTCTTCTGGAAGGGGAGCCGGACACCTAATCTGTTCCACTTTCTTTATCCAGCCCTGAAAAAGGATGATTCGGTCAGTGTCTTACCACTAGGTATCTGACTATGAGGTGTTCTTCGAACGGGTACTTACCGGGTGTCTGGATGGTTACAATCTAGGCCGATATCTTTGGTGGTGTCCGGCCGTTGCTTTCGTTTCCCGAAAAATAATCTCCACATTCCTTCGTGCGTAGTGCCGAAGAAGTGATGAAGAGTTCGCGACCCTTCTGAGTTGAACTCCCACATGCGGAGAGGCCGTCGCTGGCACGGCAGGGTCCGATGGACTAGCATTACTTGAACAACGTTGACGATATTGATGTCCCTCTCAATGAGGCTTCGGATGCAACTTTGTAAGGCCCGCACCTCGTCCGTTGAACCCCAGTCCAACCCCTTGTTAATCCATGATGCAAGCTGAATTGGGGGCTGGATCGAAATGCGGGCGCAACTGCCCACTTGGAGCCACGAGGCTCGGTGATATAGAACCACCCCTGCTGCCATAAATCGGAAGACTTGGCAAAGGATCCTTTCAGCCAAACTAGCAAGCTTGCTCACTATGGCACCACCGCACTCTACCTGCTCCCCCTCTGTCACTTGCGGCTTCACATTGAAGGTCTTGAGCCACAAGCCGAAGTGCGGAGGAGTTCGGAGGAAGGCTTTGCACGTGACGATAAACGCCGAGATAAGAAGAATAGAGTCCAGGGCCAGATCGTGAAAATCTAGCCCATAATAGAACATGAGCCCTCGGACGAAGGGATTAAGCGCAAACCCTAACCCGCGGAGGAAGTGGGACACGAACACGACCCTCTCGCCGGATCTGGGGGTGGGAATAACCTGCCCCTCAGCAAGAAGCCGATGAAGGATTTCCGCGGTCAGGTACCTCGCCGCCCGAAGCTTTGCAATATCTCCCTCCGTGACAGAAGAAGCCACCCACCGGCCTTGATGGCTGGATCCGGACATGATTGGAGCTTGTGGCGACTGAAACCCAGGCGTTGGAACTCGGGGTAGCAAGGGTTGAGGAAGAAGCAAGCGTGAAAGAAAAATACGGGTCTATACCCGTGTATAAAGGCCACGAATATCGAACGTCTCCTCCTGGGTCTCAAAACTTGCCTATTCCCAAGGAGTTGTACCCAAGCGACGGTTGGGTTACCCACGTCTGGGTTGATAAGAATCCCTTAAAAAAGGGGGATACACGATCTCCGCTTGGATAATACATGCCAATAAAGCCACATCTAGAGACATGGGGCGAATAGCTAGCTAACGGTTCAAAAATAATGGCCGAGCAGGCGTGATGTCAAATTACCAAAAGTTGTTAGCGGATTGGACTCGTGAAATATTATATCCTCTGCAGTTGTGTATACAGATCCGGATACAATCATTACATCTGAAGACTATCTTGGAGTTCGGAAAGGGGAACCCGCCTTGCAATGCCGAAGACAATCTGCGCGCCGGACTCCTCGTCATTGAAGCCAGGTTCAGGGGCTACTGAGGGAGTCCTGGACTAAGGGGTCCTCGGGCGTCCGGCCTATTATCAATGGGCCGGACTGGTGGGCTGTGGAGACATGAAGGTCGAAGACGGTACCTGTGTCCGAATTGGACTCTCCTTGGCGTGGAAGGCAAGCTTGGTGACCAACTATGAAGATTCCTTCTTATGTAACCGACTCTATGTAACCCTAGATCCCCCCGGTGTCTATATAAACCGGAGGGTTTAGTCCGGAAGGGAGATACGCATTACCATAGTCATATAGGCTAGACTTCTAGGGTTTAGCCATTACGATCTCGTGGTAGATCAAATCTTGTAATACTCATATTCATCAAGATCAATCAAGCAGGAAGTAGGGTATTACCTCCATAGAGAGGGCCCGAACCTGGGTAAACATCGTGTCCCCTGTCTCCTGTAACCATCGATCCTAGACGCACAGTTCGGGACCCCCTACCCGAGATCCGCCGGTTTTGACACCGACACTATGGAGATACCCATCAATTGATGTCAATGCGAGTAGTAAGGATTGCCATGTAACGGATGCAAGTGTCGGGAAACGTTGCAAGGAAAAAAAGAATCTATGCACACACAAGATATATCCATGGAGATGCATAGCAACGAGAGGGAAGAGTGTGTCTACGTACCCTCGTAGACCGTAAGCGGAAGCGTTTAGTAACGCGGTTGATGTAGTCGAACTTCTTCACGATCCAACTAATCGAGTACCGAACGTACGACACCTCAGCGTTTAGCACACTTTTAGCTTGGTGACGTCCTCGCCTTATTGATCCAGCAAGATGGCAAAGTAGTGGATGAGTTCCGGCAGCACAACGGTGTGGTGATAGTGGTGGCGATGTTATCTCTGCAGGGCTTCACCTAAGCACTACAAAAATATGACCGAGGTATGAAACTGTGGAGGGGGCGCCGCACATGGCTAAGAGATTGTCGTGGTTATGTGTGGTGCCCCCCTAGCACATACATATAGGTCGGGGGGAGGGGAGCAGCCAGGAGGCGCCCCAAGTAGGGTCGCATCCTACTTGGGCTCTTGCCCTGGCCGCCCCCCCTTACCATATATGCCGGAGGGGGAAAGGAAAGGAGGGAGAGGGAAGGAAGGGGAGGCCGAATCCCCTTCCTTCCTATCTCCCATAGGCCAGCCGTCATAGGGGGGTGCGCCAGCCCCTTGTGGGCTGGTGTGCTCCCCTCTAATGGTCCAATAGGCCCATCATACTCCCGAGGGTGTCCGGAACCCCTTCCGATGATCCGATGACTACCCGGTGCACTCCAAAACTCTTTTGTTGTCCGAATAGTATCGTCCTATATATCAATCTTTACCTCTGGAGCACTCATGAGCTCCTCGTCATGTATGTGATCTCATCCGGGACTCCGAACAACATTCAGTCACCAAATCATATAACTCATATAACACTATATCATCAACGAACGTTAAGCTTGCGGATCCTACAGGTTCAAGAACTATGTAGACATGAACGAAACACCTCTCCGGTCAATAACCAATAGCGGAACCTAGATGCGCATATTGGTTCCTACATATTCTACGAAGATCTTTATCGGTCGAACCAATATGACAACATACGTAATTCCCTTTGTCTGTCGGTATGTTACTTGCCCGAGATTCGATCGTTGGTATCTTCATACCTAGTTCGGTCTTTTTACCGGCAAGTCTCTTTACTTGTTCCGTAATACATCATCATCTTGTGACTAACTCCTTAGTCATTTGCTTGCAAGATTATTATGATGTGTATTACCGAGAGGGCCCAGAGGTACCTCTTCGATACACGGAGTGACAAATCCTAATCTCGATCTATGCCAACTCAACAAACACCTTCGGAGAAACCTGTAGAGCATCTTTATGATCACCCAGTTATGTTGTGACATTTGATAGCACACAAGGTATTCCTCCGGTATCTGGGAGTTGCATAATCTCATAGTCGAAGGAATATGTATTTGACATTAAGAAAGCTATAGCAATAAACTTGAATGATCAAATGCTAAGCCAACAGATGGGTCTTGTCCATCACATCATTCTCCTAATGATGTGATCATGTTATCAAGTGACAATACATGTCTATGGCTAGGAAACCTTAATCATCATTGATCAACGAACTAGTCAAGTAGAGGCTCACTAGGTATTTGTTTATGTATCCACACATGTATTTCAGTTTCCAATCAATACAATTCTAGCGCAAATAATAAACCTTTATCATGAATATGAAAATATAAAATAACCACTTTATTATTGCCTCTAGGGCATATTTCCTTCAGTCTCCCACTTGCACTAGAGTCAATAATCTAGATTACATTGTAATGAATCTAACACCCATGGAGTCTTGGTGTTGATCATGTTTTGCTCATGGAAGAGGCTTAGTCAACGGGTCTACTACATTCAGATATGTATGTATTTTGCAAATATCAATGTCTCCATCCTTGACCTTTTCACGAGTGGAGTTTAAGCATCTCTTGATGTGTTTGGTTCTCTTGTGAAACTTGGATTCCTTCGCTAAGGCAATTACTCCAGTGTTGTCACAAAAGATTTTCATTGGACCCGATGCATTGGGTATTACACCCAGATCGGATATGAACTCCATCATCCAGACTCCTTCATGTGCTGCTTCCGAAGCAGCTATGTACTCCGCTTCACACGTAGATCCCGCCACGACGCCTTGCTTGGAGCTGCACCAACTGACAGCTCCACCATTCAGTATAAATACGTATCCGGTTTGTGACTCAGATTCATCCAAATCAGTGTTGAAACTAGCATCGACGTAACCATTTACGACGAGCTCTTCGTCACCTCCAGAAACGAGAAACATATCCTTGGTCCTTTTCAGGTACTTCAGGATGTTCTTGACCGCTATCTAGTGATCCACTCCTGGATTACTTTGGTACCTCCCTGCCAAACTTATGGTAAGGCACACATCAGGTCTGGTACACAGCAAAGCATACATGATAGAACCTATGGCTGAGGCATAGGGAATGACTTCCATTTTCTCTCTATCTTCTGCAATGGTTGGGCTTTGAGTCTGACTCAATTTCACACCTTGTAACACAGGAAAGAACCCTTTCTTTGACTGATCCATTTTGAACTTCTTCAAAACTTTTTCAAGGTATGTGCTTTGTGAAAGTCCTATTAAGGGTCTCGATCTATCCCTATACATTTTGATGCCCAATATATAAGCAGCTTCACTTAGGTCTTTCATTAATAAATTCCTATTCAAGTATCCTTTTATGCTATGCAGAAATTCTATATCATTTCCAATCAACAATATGTCATCCACATATAATATCAAAAATGCTACAAAGCTCCCACTCACTTTCTTGTAAATACAGGCTTCACCATAAGTGTGTATAAAACCAAATGCTTTGATCACCTCATCAAAGCATATATTCCAACTCCGAGATTCTTGCACCAGTCCATAGATGAATCGCTAGAGCTTGCACACTTGGTTAGCACCTTTAGGATCGACAAAACCTTCTGGTTGCATCATATACAACTCTTCTTTAAGAAATCCATTAAGGAATGCAGTTTTGATGTCCATTTGCCAGATTTCATAATTATAAGATGCGGCAATTGCTAACATGATTAGGACTGACTTAAGCATCCCTACGGGTGAGAAAGTCTCATCGTAGTCAACCCCTTGAACTTGTCTAAAACCTTCCGCGATAAGTCGAGCTTTGTAAATAGTGACATTACCATCAACGTATGTCTTCTTCTTGAAGATCCATTTATTCTCAATGGCTTGCCGACCATCGGGCAAGTCCACCAAAGTTCGTACTTTGTTCTCGTACATGGATCCTATCTCAGATTTCATGGCCTGAAGCCATTTATCGGAATCTGGGCTCATCATAGCTTCTTCATAGTTCATAGGTTCGCCATGATCTAATAACATGACTTCCAGGACAGGATTACCGTACCACTCTGGTGCGAAACATGCTCTGTTCGACCTACTAGGTCCAGTAGTTACTTGATCCTAAGTTTCATGATCATCATCATTAGCTTCCTTCCTAGTTGGTGTAGGCATCACGGGAACAGATTTATGTATTGTGCTACTTTCCAATCCGAGAGAAGGTACAATTACCTCATCAAGTTCTATTTTCCTCCCACTCACTTCTTTCGAGAGAAACTCCTTCTCTAGAATGGAACCATCCTTGCCTTCGGATCTGTGGTAGAACGTGTACCCAATTATTTCCTTAGGGTATCCTATGAAGACGCACTTCTTTGATTTGGGTTCAAGCTTATTAGGCTGAAGCCTTTTGACATAAGTGTCGCAACCCCAAACTTTAAGAAATGATAGCTTAGGTTTGTTGCCAAACCATAGTTCATATGATGTCGTCTCAACTGATTTAGACGGTGCCCTATTTAATGTGTGTAAGTGCATCTAGTGCCACCCCTAGTTGGTTTTGGAGTATTGACGACAAACCTGGTTGAGGGACTAATGTGTTTGTGAGAATTGCAGGATAACACAGGTAGTAGTCCCTCATTGATTCGGTTTACCTACCGGAGACGACCCCTAAAAATGTATGAAGACCTTGACGACAATGGTGGTATATGAAGATATTCACATTGAAGACTATGACGTGAGAAGACATTGAGTGAAGACTATGGAGCGCGAAGACTTAGTTGTTTCGTTGTTTCCGTTTCTTCTTTGTTGAGTCATAGGAAGCACCGTACTGTTAAGTGGGGTCCAAGTGAACAAAGTCAGAGTGACTGAAGTGATGCTCAACCAAAATCCTATGTCTTCGAGCGAAGACAATGAGAGCAAATCTTATCCAGAGCTAGATGAGTCAGCTTTACTTGCAACCCAAGTAAAGTTGTCGTGTGTGTTTGAAATCTGACCCTTGGAACATGTGTCAGTTCCTTAGTGACCCAGGGTCACTTCGGACAAATCAGGTCAGGTTGCCTAGTGGCTATAAATAGCCCACCCCCTACACCATAAATTGGTGGCTGCTCAGAGTTAGTGCACGGCTTTTGTCCTTGAGAGCAACCCACCTCCGAAGCTTTTGAGAGAGAGAAAAATCCTTGCGAGGACAAAGCCCAAACACCCAGAGCCAAAGAGTGTTAGGCATCACTGAAGTCTTTCTGTCCGCGTGACCTGAAGACTTGTTACACTTGAGGAGTGTGAATCCTCCAGCCGGTTAGGCGTCGCGTTCTGAGCATCCAAGAGTCATTGTGGATCGCCGGTGAACGAAGTCTGTGAAGGTTTGGAAGTCTACCTTGAAGACTTACCAGAGTGATTGGGCGAGGACTAGGTGTCCATAGCTCAAGGGGAATAAGGTGAAGATGCGGTCTTCTGAGTTGAATCTCAGTCTCCCTAACCAGACGTACAGTTGTCACAGCAACTGGAACTGGTCCAACAAATCTTGTGTCCTCAACAAGTGACTGGTTCTATCCTCTCCCTCTCTTTACTTAGAGTTTGTCTTTGTGAAGTCATTGCCTGTTCACTTTACCTATTTGTCTTCACTGCTTGACTACTATCGTTCTTTGGTTTCATACCATCTTCCATCCTGATCCTTACTACCTAGCTGTTATTAGTCTTCGTGCCTTCTTCATTGCATACTTGACTATGGCTTGCTTAGTGTAGTTTACCTTCCGCTGCATATCAAAAGGGTCATTTCTATTGTTTGTCTTTGAAACTTCCATGTTTTGAAGACTTTCATAAAAATTGCCTATTCACCCCCTCTAGTCGATAACTAGCACTTTCAATTGGTATCAGAGCAAGGTACTCCCTTGTTCTGTGTGATTCGGTTTAACCACCTGGAGTTTTAGCTATGTCGACTGCAGGGATAATCAAGGTCTCCGCTGCTTGCCCCGTCTTCGATGGAACTGAATATCCCTACTGGAAGAATAAGATGCGCATACATCTTGAAGCCATTGATGTCGACCTCTGGTATGTCGTCAACAATGGCGTTCCCAAAACTGGTGAAGGTGTCACCCCTGCTGATGTTAAGAAGTTCATTCAATTGGATTCAACTGCCAAGAACATCATCTATGGTCATCTGACCAAAGGACAATATGGCCGCGTGAGTGCTCTGGAAATGTCGAAGCTAGTCTGGGACTGGCTCTCCAAGGTCAACAAAGGCGTCTCAACTCAGAGAGATCAAAGGATCAGTGTTCTTCGCAACCTCTTCAACCGCTTCAAGAGAAACGACAATGAAAATGTCCAGCTCACATTTGATCGCCTCACTGACATCACAAATGAGCTTCGTGCGCTCGGCGCTACTGAGATTACCAAGCATGAAATCTTCAAGACACTACTGAGATCACTTGACAGCTCCTTTGACACCCTTGCCCTCGTGGTACAAGAACGCCCTGACTTCAAGACACTCGATCCGTCTGATATACTTGAGAGGCTCAACACACATGAGTTCTAGCTATCTGAGAAAAGAGATATCTATGGTCCCAACTATGGTAGAACTCGCGCTTTGAAGGAAAAAGCTGCTTCCTCATCTGAAGAAGAATCTGACTGCAGTTCTGATGATCCTGAAGACATTGGAAAGGAACTTGCTACGCTTGTGAAAAAGTTCCAGAAGTTCACTAAGAAGAAGGGCTTCAGAAAGTCTTCATGATCCAGCTCAAGAAATGATGAAGCTTCCACTCATGACTACAAGAAGAGAACATGTCACAAGTGCAAGAAACCTGGACACTACATCTCTGAGTGTCCACAGTGGGACAATGAGAAGAAGAAGAAGAAGAGCAAGGAATATGATTCTGATGACAAGAAGAAGAAGAAGAAGAAGAAGAAGAAGAAGAAGAAGAAGAAGAAGAAGAAGAAGAAGAAGAAGAAGAAGAAGAAGAAGAAGAAGAAGAAGAAGAAGAAGAAGAAGAAGAAGAAGAAGAAGAAGAAGAAGAAGAAGAAGAAGAAGAAGAAGAAGAAGAAGAAGAAGAAGAAGAAGAAGAAGAAGAAGAAGAAGAAGAAGAAGAAGAAGAAGAAGAAGAAGAAGAAGAAGAAGAAGAAGAAGAAGAAGAAGAAGAAGAAGAAGAAGAAGAAGAAGAAGAAGAAGAAGAAGAAGAAGAAGAAGAAGAAGAAGAAGAAGAAGAAGAAGAAGAAGAAGAAGAAATCATCAAAGTCTTCTTCCAAGTCCTCATCCAAGTCTTCGTCTCATAAGAAGAGCTCATCTGGCAAGGCTTGTGCTTTTGTTGGCAAGGAGATGGATTCAGAGGAGGAGTCTGCTTCTGAGGAGGCGGAGGTGGTGTCTGAGGAGGAGTCTGACCCTGGCGTTGCAAGTCTGGCTCTAGCCACAGCCTATGTTGCCAAGTCCATATTCAACATTGAAGACAATGGCTCCGTCACCAACACTGAAGCTAATGAGAAGGACGACTCTACTCCCACCTACTGCTTCATGGCACGTGGTGCCAAGGTAAAATCACGTGATGCTTACTTTCAAACATCAAGTGAAGATGACTCTGAATGTGAATCCAAACCTAGCTACAAAACACTTGCTAAAATTGCAACTGAACAACAGAAAGCTATGGAACATACTAAAAAACTGTTAGACAAAAGCGATGACCTGTTGGACGCGGAAATGACACGTTCTCAGTCCATAGTTGAAGACATAAAAATATTCATACTAAGTACCAGGAACTTGAAAGTCGTCATGAAACGCTCTCAACTACTCATGAAAAGCTCTCCTATGACTATCTTCAAAGGAAGCAAGAGCTTGAGAAATTGAGAGCATCTCACGAAGATCTTCAAAAAGAGACTGAGTCACTTCGCGCTCAACAGATCAGTTCTGCTCAGGAAGGATTTGAACCACCATGTCTAAAATGCCTTGAGCGTGACAACGCTACCTCTGTTGCTGAATGTTCTACTGCTGCTACTGTTGCATTGTCTTCAACTGCTGATGTGGTAACTAACCCCTCTGCTGAGGATACCACTACTATTGCTGATGAAAATGCTAGGTTGAAGACATTGCTTGAAACAAGGATGTACAAAAGTCTGAAATGGCATCAGACAATGTGTGATGTCCTCAAAAAGCAGATTCTGAACCGGAACCCTAGGAAAGAGGATGTTGGGTTCGAGAGGAAAATGAATGTTGATGGTTCCTACTGGAAGCCTGAGCAGTACCCCAAAACCACAGGGTTGCTGCAAAGGGACCTTCAGTGGACCCATCCACCTTATCTGGCTTTACTTGTGCTAATCCTATTATCATTGATGAATCCTTTGATGCAAACTATAAACTGTTTAAGAATCATAATGGTGAAGTGTTTGCCAGGTATATTGGTACTAACTGCAGGAATGGGCCACCTATGAAGAAGATCTGGGTTCCCAAAAGTTGTATTGAGAATCTTCCAGTGAATGTCATCATGACAACACCTGGGAAGAAGA
The DNA here is from genome assembly GCA_032464435.1 of Aegilops umbellulata. Taxonomy (NCBI): domain Eukaryota; kingdom Viridiplantae; phylum Streptophyta; class Magnoliopsida; order Poales; family Poaceae; genus Aegilops; species Aegilops umbellulata. The sequence goes on along the minus strand of CP136057.1, from coordinate 386,594,898 downwards.
CAAACCACAGACCTAAGGCTTCATACAGACAGAGGACTCACCTGAGTCACCCTAACGCCAATGTTTTGCAGGGAAACCATACTCAGACTTATGAATATGAGTGTGTGTCTTCAAACCGCTATGTTCATAGAACTAAGAACTTTTCTGCTTATTCATATGAGTATCATTCATCTCCTGCAAGGCTATTTTCTAGGGCTCCAAAGCCGAAGTTCTCAGATGCTGCACTTAGACTCATTGCTTCTAAGCCACCCCTAAAGATGTGGGTGGTTAAGAAGAATTAACTTTCTTTTGCAGGGAAAGGTCTCCAGCCGGAAATCAAAGGCGTCTGATGCTATTGCTGGGGACCTAAAACATCTTGTAGGGCACAAGATCAAATGCCTAAATGGTCTCACTGTGTATGTTGTTCCTGAATCGTTTGCCATTCATCCTATCAGTTCTAATCTTGATCTGAGCTTCAATAATCCTCTTGCCCGTCAAATGTTTATGCTTCACAATACTCTTGGTGAAGCCTACCCCTAACTGTACTGTAGGGTATGACACCTCATGCTTCAGAATGGATTATGGATAGCGGATGCACTAATCATATGACTGGTGATTGAAGTCTTCTCATGGACTCAACTTTACGCCCATCTGACAAGAGTCACATCACATTTGCTGACACTGGTAAAAGCAAGGTATTGGGTCTAGGTAGAGTTGCAATCTCAAAGGATCAACACATGGATAAAGTGATGCTTGTTGAATCCCTTGGCTTGAACTTAATGTCTGTCTCAATGCTTTGTGACTTGAACATGATTGTGATATTTGGAAAATATCGTTGCCTTGTGCTTATGGAATCTGACAAGTCTCTAGTATTTGAAGGGTACCGGAAAGATGATCTATACATGGTAGATTTCTCAGCAGGGCCACAGCTTGCCGTATGTCTTCTTGCAAAAGCTTCAGAGTGTTGGCTCTGGCATCGGAGGCTAGGGCATGCTGGCATGAGGAACTTGCACACTCTCGCAAAGAAGAAGCATGTCATAGGCATCGAGGGCGTCAAGTTCAATAAGGATCACTTGTGTGGTGCCTGCGAAGCTGGAAATATGACTAGGGCTAAGCATCCCTCGAAGACAATCATGACGACATCTCAACCCTTCGAGCTGCTACACATGGACTTATTTGGCCCTACTCACTACTCTACTCTCACTACAACTGCTTGTCTCTATGGCTTTGTCATTGTTGATGATTATTCAAGATATACATGGGTTCACATAATTCTCTACAAGACTGAAGTGCAGGATGTCTTCAGACGCTTCGCCAACCGTGCCATGAACAACTATGGCGTCAAGATCAAGCATATCCGGAGTGACAACGGCACTGAGTTCAAGAACACTGGCCTCGATCTTTACTTGGATACAATGGGAATCACTCATGAGTTCTCTGCTCCGTACACACATCAGCAGAATGGCATCATGGAGCGCAAGAACAAAACTCTCATTGAGATGGCTCGAACGATGCTTGATGAATATAAGACACCAAGAAAGTTCTGGCCTGAAGCTATTGACACAGCTTGCCATGTCATCAACCGTGTTTACTTTCACAAGCTTCTGAAGAAAACATCCTATGAACTCCTCAATTGTAAGAAGCCAAATGTCAGCTACTTCAGAGTATTTGGTGCTAGGTGTTGGATCAAGGATCCACATCACACTTCAAAATTTGCACCGAAAGCACATGAATGTTTTATGCTCGGTTATGGAAAGAACTCGCACTCCTACAGAGTCTTCAACCTCTTTCTCTATAAAGTGGTTGAAACTGTGGATGTGCGGTTCGATGAGACTAACGGCTCGCAAAGAGAGCACCTGCCAAATGTGCTAGATGAAATCCACCCAGTGAATCTATCAAGCTAATGGGAACTGATGAAATCATGCCTTCTGAAGCACAGCCTGAAGAGGAACTTATCATTTCTGCACCTAATCAACCTGAAGACAATGCTCAGCCTGAAGAGGAACTTATCATTTCTGCACCTAATCAACCTAAAGACAATGCTTAGCCTAAAGACAATCCTCACAACGATGACAATGATCAGCAAGAGCAAAATCTTCGCCCAGTCCATCCGCGTGTTGCAAATGAAGTACAGATTGAGAAGATAATTGATAGCATAAATGCGCCTGGTCCACTCACTCGTTCAAGAGCAACACAGCTAGCAAATTTTTGTGGGCACTTTGCTTTTGTATCAATATCTAAACCCAAGAAAGTTGCTAAAGCCTTTATGGAACCTGAATGGATTCAAGCTATGCAAGAAGAGCTTCAACAGTTCAAGCTGAACAATGTCTGGGAACTGGTCAAGCATCCTGACCCTCGCAAGCACAACATAATTGGCACAAAATTGATATATCGCAACAAGCAAGATGAGCATGGTCAAGTTGTCAGAAACAAGGCTCGCCTTGTTGCTCAAGTATATACTCAAGTTGAAGGGATTGACTTCGATGAAATATTTGCTCCTGTGGCTAGGCTTGAAGCTATTCGCATACTGCTAGCCTATGCTAACCATCACAACATCTTGCTATATCAAATGGATGTGAAGAGTGCATTTATCAACGGCAAGATTGAAGAAGAAGTGTATGTTGCACAACCTCCTGGCTTTGAAGATCCAAAACATCCTGATATGGTGTACAAGCTAAACAAAGCACTGTATGGCCTCAAACAAGCTCCTCGCGCTTGGTATGACACACTCAAAGACTTCCTGGAGAGCAAAGGCTTCAAACCTGGTTCCCTGGATCCCACACTCTTCACGAAGACAAATGATGGTGAACTGTTTGTGTGCCAAATATATGTGGATGACATTATCTTCGGCTGCACCAACCAGAAATATAGTGATGAGTTTGGACACATGATGCAAGAGTAATATCAGATGTCCATGATGGGTGAGCTGAAGTTCTTCCTTGGTCTTCAAATTCGTCAGCAAAGAAACGACATCTTCATATCTCAAGAGAAATACCTCAAAGATTGCTTGAAGAAGTTTGGAATGCAAGACTGCAAGGGTTACACGACGGCAATGCCAACAAAAAGTCATTTGGGTCCTGACGCCAATGGTAAAGAGTTTGATCAAAAGGTATACCGCTCCATGATTGGTTCTTTACTTTATCTATGTGCATCTAGGCCAAATATTATGCTTAGTGTTTGCATGTGTGCTCGATTCCAAGCGGCACCAAAGGAATCGCATCACTTAGCTATGAAGCGAATTCTTCGATATTTGGCTTACACCCCAACATTAGGATTATGGTATCCAAAGGGCTCAGAGTTTGATCTGGTTGGATTCTCGGATGCTTATTATGCTGGTGACAAGGTGGATCACAAGTCTACATCAGGCACATGTCACTTTCCGGGTCGATCACTTGTCTGTTGGTCTTCAAAGAAGCAGAACTGTGTATCACTCTCCATTGCTGAATCTGAATACATTGTTGCTGGATATTGCTGTGCTCAGCTTCTATGGATGAAGCAAACTCTCAAGGACTATGGCATCCATCTGAAACAAGTACCACTCTATTGCGACAACGAAAGCGCCATCAAGATTGCCAACAACCCAGTTCAGCACTCGAAGACAAAGCATATTGAAATTCGTCATCACTTTCTCAGAGATCATGTCATGAAGGAAGATATTGATATTATACATGTCAACACTGAAGAGCAACTGACAGATATCTTCACAAAGCCCTTGGATGATAAAAGGTTTTGCAAGTTACGGTGTGAGCTAAATATCTTAGAATCCTCAAATGTCCTGTGATCAGGCATACATCCTAACACTTATGCATGTTGATGACTTAGATGTTCAACACACGAAGTAAAGTATATCTTCAATCAATGAAGACATACACTCTGAGTGTGAATACATTAATGCGGAATTTGACTTCGGAGCGCCATGATAATTGTGCGCCGTGTCTGGGTCTAATACTTCCTATACGGTGGGTAACGCCACCACCAAATTCTTCTGTGTGAAGTGTTTTTCTAATGGCGTTACATTTGCTATGTCTTCACATTTGGTTTGTCTTCAATATCATCGTGTCTTCTTGATTATCTTCACTATGTTGACTTGGTTGCATTCTGATATATATAAGAATTATGTCCTCTACAGCATCCACTTATAGCTATGTCTTCTCTTTTGAATCTTTTGAACTAAGTGAATGTGATCGGACCCTAATCTCTCTATGATTTCTACCTCAAACTCTATCTATCCAAATCATATGCATTCTGTTGAAACTGTCGAATGTCTTCTCTGCGTCCTTGTCAGCAGAAGACAAAGAGACAAACATTAAATCTATTTTAAATGCTCTATTCTTATTGCCTGGAACCCGGAGAAGCCGGAATGACCATCCTACAGTCCAGGCGGGCGTGGGAACGTGGGACAACTCCAAGTATGTTGCATGTTCACCATGTGTCCCTTAGATGTGAACCGCCAGGGCACCTGCATAATTACGTTGTGTCGTCCCTTTCTCTATAAATGCAAGTCCAATCGCGGTCAAAATCTCTCTTCCACCTCTCCACCTCGCCAAACCCTAGCGCCATCGCTAGCTCTCGACGATGCCGGCGACGAAGCGCTTAGCTGCCACGACTTCTCCGACGTCGTCTTCACACCGGCCGAGAACATCGACCTCTTCGCCGCCGCCGTAGCTGTCCTCCGTCGCCAAGTTAGGGCACGGAAGATCGAACTGCTCGGCCTCCACTTCTTCTCCATCTAGCAGTTCATCGTGTGGTAAATAAAACCCCTCTTTTTACCGTCTTTTTGATCCTATAGATTCATCCCTTTTTGCCAAAAGTGGTTTCTGCCTCCACAAAATAGGATCTATCCTGTCTGCATCTCATAAAATACCTAGTATATTCACTTATGCTTCACACATAGTTAGATTCCTCACTTGTACTTATTCTTGGATTCGTACAAATCTGGAACCGACTCTCAACATATAAGTGAATGTCTTCGCACTATGAGGTCAATGTCTTCTAAACTGATTTATCTTCAAAATCTTCTGAGAATGCATATGTCGGATTTCGGGTTCCGGCAGACCCTTGAGGTTCGAACTCTGGGGTGCACACGGAGATCACGCCCCCTACCTACCTGCACCCATCCACCTCGCAAAGATCTAAGCTATCGAAAGAACAGCACAAGACACACAAGGTTTATACTAGTTCGGGCCACCGTTGTGGTGTAATACCCTACTCTAGTTTGTGGCGGAGTGGATTGCCTCTTGGGCTGATGATGATGAGCAATACAAGGAAGAACAGCCTCGCAAGGGTCTGTTCTTAGCTGGGGCGATGAACTGCTCGGGGGAGTTCAGTCGCCCTTCTCTCTCTCTCTGTGATGCTCAACTACCAGGTTTTTCGATGCCCCTTCCTGTGAGTGGCTAGTCCTATTTATAGGCAAAGGCCCTGGGCCTCTTCCCAAATATTGAGCGGGAAGGGTGCCAACAATTGGCCATTTTTAAGGGGAACATCTGGTACACTTATCCTGACTAAAGTTGGTCCTCGCCTGCCAAAGGCTTTGGTGGTGACGCCGGCCTGGGCTCCACAATGACTTCGTCCCCATCGTTGGACTGGTCTTGGTCTCGTTGCACCGAAATGGGTGCCTTTGCTTGATGCTCTCGCCTGCGCTTGCCCCCTTTGCACCAAAGAGGAAAGGAGGACACTACGCGGGCCGGCGCCCGCCTGGCGCCCTCGGTCGTCATGGCTTGCATCATCGGTGCCTCATGAGGTACCCCGCCTTGATCTCTCCGCCTCCTCGTGAGCCAACCTGATGAGGCCGCGCTTGAGGAAGCTCCGCGTCATCCGCCCCGCGAGGCTTGGCCCCTCGCAAGGGTCTCGGGTCTTGTGTTGATGAAGACGGGCCGCGCTGGGCCCCTTTTGAGCCACACCGCGGGCTGCAGGCAGGCAAGTCTGGGGACCCCCGTTCCCAGAACGCCGACAGTAGCCCCCGGGCCCAAGGCGCGCCCGAACTTGGCCGTGCAGGGAGGCGGAAGGGCAAGGGCGAAGCGCCGCGGGCCCTGTCGTGGTTCTAAGTCTGATAGTAGAATGGGGGGTAGGAATGGAGAGGCAAGATCCTAGCTTTGAAGTAGTTGTGCACGCAAGAGTTTTACGAGTTCAGGCCCTTCTCAGGAGAAGTAATAGCCCTACGTCTCGGAGCCCAGAGGCGGTCGACTGGATTATATGCATGTGTGTTACAAGGATGCGAACCCTTCTTCCTGTGGAGGGGGGTGGCTTATATAGAGTTCGCCAGGACCCCTGCCAGCCCACGCAATGAAGGATCTTAAGGTACATTAAGGCAGGGCGTTACTGGAAACGCCCTGTATAAAGTGCTATTAAGGCCATAAAGGCCATTTAACCACAGACCGTTTGGATGCGGAGTGGCTTCTGTGCTTCCTATGGTCGAGTGAATCTTCATGGTCGAGTGTCTTTGCGCTCGTCGAGTGTTGTTGTATTAGTCGAGTGGACGCTTATCAGGTCGACTGGTAAGCGGCCTCTTTTAGTAAGTGACCTTGGGGAGGGTACCTTTGGGCAGGCCTATGACCCTACCCTAGGTACATGACTTCATCATTAGCCCCCGAATGGATCGAGGTTTGAGTGAGGAAGGAGTTGATAGTCTTCCGACCTGTTTCTTGCGTTGCAAGTGTGTCTTGCTCTAGATGAACGGTTTTTCGGCGATGGCTTCAAATTCTCTTTCAGTCGCCTTGATCCATTCTTTGCGTTTGTCGAGTGAACTTCGTGGTCTTGAGGATCTCCGAGTGACGGATCGGTGGAGACTCACTGCCTGGATGATCGTTCTGCAGTTGGCGGATTTCACGGGATCCGAATTTTGGGAAGCGCGCGAAGCAGAGAAAACCGTGGCACTCGGATGGGACGAGACGATGACGCCTCAATCTTTGCGCTGCCTTTTTCGCCATGTACAGCTCGCGCGCCTGTTGCGGGATTTGACAGATTGCCTGGGCCTACCGGTCAGCCACTCGGAAGTGGCCTTATTTAAGGCGCCGGGCGGGGGTATTTTGAACAGTGCCACCACAATCTTCGTCTTCCTCTGCCCCCAAATTTCTCTGTAGCGCCCGTAGCTCTCTCAGCGCCGCTGCTTCGCACCAGTCTCGCCGGCGACAATGGGGAAGGAGAAGACCGCGGCTCTGGAGCGAGCGAAGAAGGCGACGGCGACGGCAACAGCGAAGGGAAGGGCGTCAAGCCGGGGAGGATCCTCGTCTCGGTCCCAGCTGCCGTGGGGTTGGGTCCAAGGAGATTGGATCCGCTCGACCATCACCGAGAAGGACCTCGCCGATCTGGCTGACAAGGGATTGATCCCCCACGGGTCGGCGAGGCTCCCGGGAACGGAGTCGCAGCCGCAGCCGAAGGAGGGTGAGTGTGTTCTTCTGGCCACCCATGTAGATCGCGGGTTTTCTCTGCCGCCGAGTCCTTTCTTCCGGGGGTTTCTGAACTTCTTTGGGACGCAACTCCATCATTTCACTCCCAATTCCATCATCTACCTCGCTGCCTTTGTTTCTCTGTGTGAAAATTTCTTGGGCTGTCGGCCGCACTGGGGGCTTTTCAAGCACATATTCACCTGTCGCTCTCAGTCGGTGAACAAAACAAACCCAGACGATGAGAGAACTCAAGTGATCCAGATGTGCGGGGGACTCGAAGTCCAGATGAGGGGCAAGAGCGCCTTTCCGGCGATGACTCTGCCTGACTCGGTTAGAGGGTGGCAGTCGACCTGGTTCTACTACCAAGACCAGTCGACGCCGGGGCAGTCGACTGGGCTCCCCCCTTTCTCCATGAGTCGAGTAGACAAGCCATCTTCTCTGAAGGTGGTACCGGAGGAGAAGGCCCAAGTGAAGTTGTTGATGGGGCGCGTAGTCCAGCTTATTCGAGACGGGGTGACTGGCATGGATCTTCTGGAAGTTTTCCTCCGACGGCGGATTCAGCCACTGCAATACCGAGGACATCCGATGTGGATGTACTCTGGTACCGAAGACGCTACTCGAGTTCATCCAGAGGAGTCGACGATTCCACGTTGGAGAGGTGGATGACTGCCATCACTGGGAACAAGGACAATCCTCGAGGTGCCAGGAGAGTTCTCCCATTCGACCAGTCTCGTCAACCAGATAAGGTACGAACACTTTTCTCCGACTGATCTATAATATTCAATCTGCCTGTTTCCTCTTCCGAGATAGTCGATTGACCTTTACCTTGCTTGTTGTTCTCCAGGAAATTACTGAAATGTATTCGACGCCCAATGGAGCGCAGGAGCAGGCTGTGGAAGGAGAGGCGAGCAGAGGCGAGAGCGGAGACGAGCCAAAGGAGTGGGAGTCCGATGGCGAAGGGGGGGGAAGCGGTGACGCCTACTCCAGTGAGGAGGAGGAGGAGGAAGTTGAACCTCCTCGGACAGAGAGGTGGTCCAAGCTTACACACGACCCTGCGCGGGAGCTCGGTAAGGCGACTGCTCCTGTGGGGCAGACGTCGAAGCGTCCCAGGACTTCTTCGCCCGCGCCGACTGAAAAAGCTCCCAAGCATCCGCGTGCGACGCCGTCCAAGCCCCCCAAGGCCTTGCCCAGGATGAAAATGACTATCCCCACCATTTCTGGGTAAAGAGTTGAACTTGTCTTCTCTTGCTGAATGTGACAGATTTTGGTCGACTCATTGACCGAGTCGACTGACTCTTGAAATTTGCAGTGCTGCTACCTCGGAGATTTCCGCCAAGGGTGATGATCAGGAGATGGAAGACGCTGTTACCTCCAACCCGGGTATGATTACTGATGCTTTATTCTGGGTCGACTGCTAATTTCTTATCATTCCGGTCGGTTGAACTTTTCTTGCAGCTCCTCCTCATGTCATTGACCTCCCTGATGACGAAGACGAAGAGCCGCTGAGGGCGGGGAGGAACAGGAAGGCTCTGGCCGGCAAGACTCCACAAGCTACCCCGACGCCTGAGGTCGTGGCTCGGGATGGAGGTGATGCTACTCAGACTTTGGTGACTTTTGTTGTACCGCTGACGAGTGCTCGGCCCACTTCGTCGACTGTTGCTCCACCATCTCTTTTTGCTACCCACCATGTCCCGAAAGACCCAGTGAGCGCTGCTAAGGAAGCCATTCGCCAAGCAGGGATTATGATGGAACAAGTGAAGGTGGTCCGAGAGGCCAGTCATGTGGCTTATGATGCCAGTTCAGCTCTTCAGAATAATGTTCAGGTAAGTCAACTTGTCTGTTTCGTTATGGAACACAACGCCACCTGAAAACTGCTTCTTTCTGAAGATTTTTGCTGTTTGTACACCCACTGGGGTGTGTGTGTCGATTGAATTTCTGTGGGGGCACGCTGAGTGCACCCACTGGGTGTAGTCCCCGAGGCTATGGTCGACTGCTGGCAGTCGGCTATAGTCTAAAGAACTTTATGCTTCTCTTTTTTTTTGCGGCTGACCTCTGACTATTAGTCATGGCTCTAGAATCATATTTGGTCGACTGATCGATCAGAATTTTGAAAGATTACCAGTGGGGGCACGCTGAGTGCACCCACTGGGTGTAGTCCCCGAGGCTACTGTCGAATGTTTTGATTCGGCTGTAGTCTTAGAAGTGCTACAACTTTTCCTTTAGTCACTCGGAAGTAACTTGTCTTTGATATCTTTTGTCAATTGACTCTTTGCGGAAGTCTTGCGAGCTTGTTGCTCATCTTGCTGAATTGAAGGAGAAACAGATCCAGCTTAACCTTGACTTGAAGTTTGCCCAGGAGAACTTGCAGAAGGCGAAGGACGAAGCAAAAGGTATGGCTGGTGAGGATTCGACGGCTGTCTTTGTTTTTCTGCCTATTCTCAACTCCGTTCTCATTATTGTTTTGCAGACCAACTGGAGGAGGCTCTGAGGAAGAAAGATCTTGACCTTGTGGAAGCACAGAAGGCGGCTTCGGAGAAGACGAAGCTCGCTGAAGAAAAGCTTGCTTCAGCTGGTCAGCTTGAGGATGAGAATGCCAAGCTGAAGTCTGCTCTTGACGCGGCCAACAAGGAAGCAAGTAGATTGAAAAATGACAAGATTGCTCTGACTGACAAGGTCGGCGACATGGCGGGGAAGCGAAAGGATCTGGAGGCTTATCTCGGAGGGCTCGCCAAGAAACTATTCCTCATGCTTGAAGGTAATCCCCCTTACCCGATTGACTTGTCGTTGTCGAGTCATCATCAATTATAATTTTGGATTGTACCTTTCAGAATTCTGTCAAAACTTCGAGGAAGAAACTGGTCGAGTGGAAACCAGTCTGGACCCCATCAACTCTCCTGTGAAGGACGAAGCTGCCATGAATGTCCTCCGGCTGGAATCTCGCGTCGCCAGTGTGGTGGACTACCTTGCTCGACTGAAGGCTGCAGTGTCGCGGATCGACTCTGCACTCTGGCCAAATCAGACACTTCAGAATGACCTTGAATCCTTGGTCACTCGACTGAAGGAAGTCCCAAGTCGAGTGCATGAATGGAAAAAGTCTTCTGCCAGGTGTGGTGCCGATGTTGCTCTGTCGCTGGTTCGTGTCCACTGCAAGGAGGCGCGAGAAGAGAAGCTGGCCGCCCTCCAAGTTGCCAATACTAAGAAGCATAATTTCCAGGACTTCATGGAGACCTTCATTGCTGCTGCCACTCGTATCTCAGACGGGATTGATTTGGACGAGTTTGTTGCCCCATCCAGTCCTCCGCCGAAGGAGTAAAAAACTGTCGTGTCTCACTTTAAATTTGCCTCGGAATGCCGAGTGGTTTGTGTAACCGATAAACTCTGTCGAGCTGGAGGCTCGAGTACTTTTATTTGCGGTCCAGGACCTTTTGATCTTTATCCGAACTTGATTTATCATTGAATATCTTCGTGATTTATCCGTCGAGTGAGACTTGACTTTCACTCAAACATGACTTAGGCGAGCACGGAGCTGCAGCTAAGCCCCCGAGTGGGAGGTATGCTCTCCACTCGGTAGGATTTTAATCACTTAGGCGAGCACTGGGCTGCAGCTAAGCCTCCGAGTGGGAGGTTTGCTCTCCACTCGGTAGGATTTTAATTACTTAGGCGAGCACTGGGTTGCAGCTAAGCCCCCGAGTGGGAGGTATGCTCTCCACTCGGTAGGATTTTAATCACTTAGGCGAGCACTGGGCTGCAGCTAAGCCTCTGAGTGGGAGGTCTGCTCTCCACTCGGTAGGATTTTAATCACTTAGGCGAGCACTGGGCTGCAGCTAAGCCTCCGAGTGGGAGGTCTGCTCTCCACTCGGAAGGATTTTAATCACTTAGGCGAGCACTGGGCTGCAGCTAAGCCTCCGAGTGGGAGGTTTGCTCTCCACTCGGTAGGATTTTTGAATATAGCTTCTGAAGGAGAAGGAGGCAGTCGACCTGCGCCTTGTCGTCCTTGCGAAGCGTTCATTAAATTGAGAGTTTGACTAAATCCTTGGACTGTTATTAAGCCCTCGAGCGGGAAGTTGGTTTTCCACTCGATAGGAATTTTAAATACTTAGGCGAGTACTTGGACTGCAGCTAAGCCCCCGAGTGGGAGGCTGGCTCTCCACTCGGTAGGATTTTAAATACTTAGGCGAGTACTTGGACTGCGGCTAAGCCCCCGAGTGGGAGGCTGGCTCTCCACTCGGTGGGATTTTAAATACTTAGGCGAGTACTTGGACTGCAGCTAAGCCCCCGAGTGGGAGGCTGGCTCTCCACTCGGTAGGATTTTAAATACTTAGGCGAGTACTTGGACTGCAGCTAAGCCCCCGAGTGGGAGGCTGGCTCTCCACTCGGTGGGATTTTAAATACTTAGGCGAGTACTTGGACTGCAGCTAAGCCCCCGAGTGGGAGGCTGGCTCTCCACTCCGTAGGATTTTAAATACTTAGGCGAGTACTTGGACTGCAGCTAAGCCCCCGAGTGGGAGGCTGGCTCTCCACTCGGTAGGATTTTAAATACTTAGGCGAAACGGATTCGCAGCTAAGCCTCCGAGTGGGAGGCTAGCTCTTCACTCGGCAGGACTTTTACAAACTTAGGCGAAACGGATTCGCAGCTAAGCCACCCACTGGGGGAAATTTCAACAAAAAGAAATAGCAATCTTCTGTGAAAATTATAACATTCTTGCTTTAGATAAAAGAACTACAGAGGTACTTTTATTACATCTCAATCGAGTGAGTTTCTTTTTTCAAGTGTAAAAAGGACGGAGCAACTCCGCATTCCAAGCTCGAGGCTCGTCGATCTGGCGATCAACGTTGTAGAGGTGATATGCTCCGTTGTGGAGGACTTTGGTGACGATGAAGGGGCCTTCCCAGGTTGGAGCGAGCTTGTGAGGTTTTTGCTGATCCACTCGGAGGACCAAGTCTCCTTCCTGAAAGGCTCGACTCTTCACGTTTCTCGCGTGGAACCGACGTAAGTCCTGCTGGTAGATAGTCGAGCGGATTAGGGCCATCTCCCTCTCTTCTTCCAAGAGGTCGACTGCATCTTGCCGAGCTTGTTCCGCTTCTGCTTTAGAGTATAGTTCGACTCGAGGTGCATTGTGGAGCAGATCACTCGGCAGCACTGCTTCAGCCCCGTAGACCAGAAAGAATTGCGTTCTTCCAGTCGACCGGTTAGGAGTGGTCCTTAATCCCCAAAGAACTGACGGAAGTTCGTCGACCCAAGCTCCTGTCGCGTGTTTGAGATCACGCATCAGTCGGGGTTTTAGTCCTTTGAGGATGAGACCATTTGCACGCTCTGCCTGCCCATTCGTCTGAGGATGGGCAACTGAGGCATAGTCGACCCGCGTGCCTTGGGAGGCGCAGAAGGCTTTGAATCTATCGTTATCAAAGTTTGATCCATTGTCCGTGATGATGCTATGTGGAACTCCATATCTGAATATCAGCTCTCTGATGAAACTGATAACAGTGCTTGCATCGAGGTTTTTGATGGGTTTGGCTTCTATCCACTTGGTGAACTTGTCGACTGCAACCAATAAGTGAGTGAAGCCGCTTTTACCAGTTCTCAGCGGTCCAATCATGTCTAGCCCCCAAACAACGAAGGGCCAGACGAGTGGAATGGTCTTCAGAGCAGAGGCGGGCTTGTGCGACATGTTGGAATAAAACTGACACCCTTCGCACTTGTCGACTATGTCTTTTGCCATTTCATTCGCCCTCGGCCAGTAAAATCCCGCTCGGTATGCTTTAGCCACAATGGTCCGAGAGGACGCATGATGACCACAGACCCCCGAGTGGATATCCTCAAGAATTACCTGGCCTTCTTCTGGCGTGATGCACTTATGGCCAACTCCAGTCGCGCTTTCTCTGTACAACTGCCCTTTGATTACTGTAAAGGACTTGGATCGACGGACGATCTGTCGAGCCTCTTCTTCATCTTCTGGGAGCTCTTTCCTCATAATATACGCGATGTAAGGCGTTGTCCAGTTGGGTGTGATGACTACAACTTCCATAATCAGGTCGACCACGGCTGGAATCTCCACTTCAGTCGGATCGTTGGCGCTCCTTAGCTGCGGAGGTTCTTCCGTGAAAGGATCTTCCTGTATTGATGGCGCACGAATGTGCTCCAAGCACACATCAATGGGGATGGCTTCTCTCTTGGACCCTATTTTCGCCAAATCATCCGCAGCTTGGTTTTTCAGTCGGGGTATATGATGGAGCTCTAACCCCTCGAATCTCTTCTCCAACTTTCTTACTGCATTGCAATAACCCGTCATGGCTAGGCTTCGAACATCCCACTCCTTCATCACTTGATTAACAACCAGATCTGAGTCGTCGTAGACCATAAGGCGACGGACGCCGAGTGAAATGGCCATATGCAGTCCATATAGGAGTGCTTCATATTCTGCCTCGTTGTTGGAGGAATCAAAGTGAATCTGGAGGACGTATTTGAGCTTATCTCCTCGGGGGGAAACCAATACAACCCCCGCACCGGACCCATTCAGCATCTTGGAGCCATCGAAAAACATAGTCCAGTGCTCCGAGTGGACTTGAGCCGGAAGTTGTTGTTCAGTCCACTCGGCGAGGAAATCGGCTATTGCTTGGGACTTGATAGCTTTCTTTGCCTCGAACTTGATATCAAGGGGAAGAAGTTCAATCGCCCATTTTGCCACTCGACCGGTTGCATCTCTGTTATGAAGGATCTCTGATAACGGGGCATCGCTGACGACTGTAATGGAGTGATCAGAGAAATAATGAGCAACCTTCTTCGTGGTCATGTAAATCCCATAGACAAGCTTCTGATAGTGAGGGTATCTTTGCTTTGATGGGGTCAAAACTTTAGAAAGGTAATAAACTAGGTGCTGAACTTTGAATGTTTTTCCTTCCTCTTCCCGCTCGACCGTAAGTACGGTACTAACGACTTGTCCAGTGGCTGCAATGTAAAGCAATAATGGCTTTTTGCTGAAAGGGGAAGCAAGCACCGGCTGGGTGGAGAGCAGAGCTTTTAGCTCTGCAAATGCTGCATCGGCTTCCGGAGTCCACTCGAACTTGTCTGACTTCTTCATCAGTCGGTAAAGAGGCAATGCCTTTTCACCGAGTCTGGAGATGAATCGACTTAAAGCGGCCAAGCATCCAGTAAGTTTCTGGACATCGTGCACACGCACAGGGCGTTTCATTCGGAGTATGGTGCCAACTTTTCTAGGGTTAGCGTCGATTCCTCGTTCGGAAACAAGAAAACCGAGTAACTTTCCTTCAGGAACTCCGAATGTGCATTTTGATGGATTAAGCTTGATATCATACCTCCTGAGATTGGCAAATGTTTCAGCAAGGTAAGTCAGCAGGTCGGAACCTTTTCGCGACTTCACCACTATATCATCCATGTATGCTTCTACATTCCGACTGATTTGAGTGATCAGGCACTTCTGAATCATTCTCATGAATGTAGCTCCGGCATTCTTGAGACCGAAAGGCATGGTGACATAGCAGAAGCACCCGAACGGGGCGATGAAAGCTGTTTTTATTTCATCTGGTCCATACAGACGGATCTGATGGTATCTGGAGTAAGCATCTAAAAAAGACAACCTCTCGCATCCTGCAGTCGAGTCGACTATTTGGTCGATGCGAGGAAGAGGGAAATGATCTTTCGGGCAGGCCTGATTGATATGTTTGAAATCGATGCACATGCGCAACAACTTGTCCTTCTTGGGGACCATTACAACATTGGCGAGCCACTCGGAGTGGTAGATCTCGCGAATGAACTCTGCCGCTAAGAGTCGAGCCACCTCTTCGCCAATGGCCTTTCTCTTCTGGACGGCGAACCGTCGAAGATGTTCCTTAACTGGTTTGACTTTTGAGTCGACTCGAAGGCGGTGCTCAGCCAGTCCCCTGGGAACACCTGGCATGTCAGCAGGCTTCCATGCAAAGATGTCCCAGTTCTCACGGAGGAACTGGATGAGCGCTTCTTCCTATTTAGAGTCGAGTGTAGTGGAGATGTTGGTCGGAGCCGCATTGGGGTCAGTCGGGTGGAAATGAACCTGTTTTGTCTCGCCGAACGACTGAAATGCTGACTCTGTGGCAGGCTTCTTGGCTCGCAACAAATCACTCGGGTCTGCGGTCTTCTGGTACTCTTGTAACTCCATTTCTGCCATCTGAGCGTCAGCAATCTTGGAGCCCTTCTGGAAGCACTCTTCTGCCTTCTTCCGATTGCCCGTGATAGTGATCACACCTCTGGGACCGGGCATCTTCAATTTAAGGTATACGTAGCATGGTCGGGCCATGAAACGAGCGTACGCTGGCCTTCCAAGTATGGCGTGGTACGCACTCTGAAAATCCACGACCTCAAAGGTCAACTTTTCCTTCCGGAAATTCTTCGAGTCACCAAAAACTACATCGAGAGCGATTTGGCCGAGTGACTCAACTTTGTTTCCAGGAATAACTCCGTGGAAGCTCATGTTGCTGGTGCTGAGTCTGGACATCGGAATGCCCATCCCTTTCAGCGTCTCTGCATACAGCAAATTCAAACCACTGCCACCATCCATCAACACTTTGGTAAGTCGAGTACCTTCAATGACTGGGTCGACCACCAACGCTTGCCTCCCTGGGGTAGCAATATGAGTCGGGTGATCGGACTGGTCGAAGGTGATGGCAGTCTGAGACCATTTCAGATAATTGGGTGTCATCGGAGCGACCATGTTCACTTCCCGATTGATAACCTTCAATCGACTCTTGCTTTCGACATCAGCGAAAATCATCAGGGTGGAGTTGACTTGGGGGTACTCCTCACCGCTTTCTTCTTTGTCCTCAACTTTGTCAGACTCTTTCTCTTTGTCTTTGGCTTGTTTCCCTTGAAACTGCTGAATCAGGAGTCGACATTGTCGAGTGGTATGCTTTGGGTAAATGAGTTTACCCTCCTCGTCTTTCTTCGTGTGAATGTGACACTGTAAGTCCATCACATCGTTCCCATCCTGATCTTTCACCTTCTTGGGGTTCCAGGGACCCTTGGGTTTCCCCTTAAACTTTCCTGGGGTCACAGCCAAGGCCTCTCCAGGAGCAGCTGGCTCGGCTTTGCGCTTCTGCTTCCGACTGGAGTTTCCTCCGCCGGCCTCATTAGCAGCTGCTTTGTACTTGCCACTCTGGAGCCTATCTTCTTCTTCATCATTTGCGTACTTGGTGGCAATTTCCATCATCCGACTCAATGTCATGTCTCCGGTTCGACCGAATTTCAAACTCAGTTCTCTGTTCTTGACGCCTTCCTTGAAGGCACAAACTGCCTGGTGATCAGATACATTCTCGACTGTGTGATGTAAAGTGATCCACCTCTGGATATAATCCCTCAGAGTTTCACTCAACTTCTGAACACACGACTGCAATTCTGTCAACCCTGCTGGTCGCTTGCAAGTCCCTTCAAATGTCCTGACAAACACTCGGGCAAGATCTTCCCAAGTGTAAATACTGCTGGGCGCCAACTGGTTCAACCATGCTCTGGATGATCCCTCCAGCATAAGAGGCAAATGCTTCATGGCTACCTCGTCGTTACCGCCGCCAATCTGAACAGCCACTCGGTAATCTTCAAGCCATGTGTCAGGCTTGGACTCGCCAGTGAACTTACTAACTCCAGTCGCCAACCTGAAGTTGGGAGGAATTACAGCGGCCCTGATCGCTCTGCTGAAACATTCTGGTCCTGATACATGAACCCTGCTGCTGGAGGGAACGTCTCTATCATGGCCTTCTCTGTGAGCTCTATTCCTGTCGACCAGACCTTGAACGATAATGGATCTCGCATCAAAGCCTGGCTCCCTGGGGTTGACTGGAAACCTACACCCAGCACTGTGTTGGCGTCTGTCATCTTGCTGCCGAGGGACGTACGATCCACCTCTTGGGGAAGGAGTGGGCACTCGACGTCGATCATTGCGATCGAACCGGTGCTCATACCGCTCACGGCCTTGATATTGATCATCATGCCGGCTTCTACGTTCCTCACGCCTCAGGGGCGATCCTGGACTGTGAGCCGACTGTATAGAATTCGCAGCGATGGATCGGCTGTGAATCCTGTTACGCGACTGTGATATAGCTGAGTTCTGATCCCCTGCTGCCCGGAGCAAATCTCTGATCTGTAGCAGACCTCTCCCTGCCTCTGACTGAGAAGGCTGGATCGACTCTGCTATGCGGGCTGCAGCTGCTAAATTCTGAATCGGAGTTCGGTATACCTGGGTTGGTGGCTGAAAGAGACGACGTCGACTGGATTCTGGAACTGGCAGTCGAGTGCGCTCATCGAGTACTCTCTGGAGATTCTCCAGTCGAGTGCGTTCAGCCAGGTTGGCCAAGCGCGCCTCCTCCAAGGCGCGCGCCTCGGGGGTTTCTCCAACGATAGGAATGTGAAGCGCGTCCATGTTCCGGCGACGAAGTTCCTCCCTCTGCAGCGAGGTGAGAGGCTCGGGTCTGTACTCTTCGTGGCCCCGCTCCAGAACTCCTCCCCCGGCAGCCTCTTCGATGTGGGGGAATCCGGGGGGACTGCGCGGTCCATCGACCATCAGTACCTCCGCCGCTGGATCACTGTTGTCGCACTCGGACGCAGTCTCTGCGGAGCCAGTCGACAGATCGAACAGGCCGTAGAGTGATTCGTCGGGCTCGATCGCCGAGACTTGGGGGATGGCCGACTGGCGGGTCAATGGATGCCTCACCCACCGCTGGAGCCTCGACCGACAGGAGCGCTTGCGCCGGCGGGAAACTGGGAGCGAGGACGAAACGGGTGTCGACCCGTACTGGGCCGACGGTTGCCGCAGGAGGACGCCACGAATGCACGCGCGAAAGTGCGTCGCCCCGCGGGCGGGGAGCGCGTCCACGTTGAGTGGAGCCTCCTGGAGCCAAGCAGAGTCATCGACGACGAACGTGAGGGCGCCGAGGCGGATCTCGCGCCCCTCGACCAGGACTCTGCTTGACGACATTATGGGAGATGTCAAAAGAATCCCAACTCCTCCAACAAATCGCTAGAACACCTGCCCCACGGTGGGCGCCAACTGTCGTGGTTCTAAGTCTGACAGTAGAATGGGGGGTAGGAATGGAGAGGCAAGATCCTAGCTTTGGAGTAGTTGTGCACGCAAGAGTTTTACGAGTTCAGGCCCTTCTCAGGAGAAGTAATAGCCCTACGTCTCGGAGCCCAGAGGCGGTCGACTGGATTATATGCGTGTGTGTTACAAGGATGCGAACCCTTCTTCCTGTGGAGGGGGGTGGCTTATATAGAGTTTGCCAGGACCCCTGCCAGCCCACGCAATGAAGGATCTTAAGGTACATTAAGGTAGGGCGTTACTGGAAACGCCCTGTATAAAGTGCTATTAAGGCCATAAAGGCCATTTAACCACAGACCGTTTGGATGCGGAGTGGCTCCTGTGCTTCCTATGGTCGAGTGAATCTTCATGGTCGAGTGTCTTTGCGCTCGTCGAGTGTTGTTGTATTAGTCGAGTGGACGCTTATCAGGTCGACTGGTAAGCGGCCTCTTTTAGTAAGTGACCTTGGGGAGGGTACCTTTGGGCAGGCCTATGACCCTACCCTAGGTACATGACTTCAGCAGGCCCTAATAGCCTGCGGCCTCGGGCGCAGCGTGGCGGTTGATTGGACGTGGGCGGCACTGTTCCCCCACGCCCCCTTATTTTGCGCCCTGCTAGGCGAACTCGTAGTCGTACATAGCCGCTCCCCCTTCTGTTGCTTGAGCGTCCTCTATCCTTCCTCCTCTCGAACTCTAGCTCCTGCTTCCAATCGAGTCTCGAATCTTCCGCCCTCCTTCCCATCGCCATGGCTCCGACGAAGAAGGAAAGAGGGAAGAAACCCATGCCCCCGCCTTGTTCGCCACCGTTGGCGGCTCCCGCCGAGAGCTTGGGGAAGGTCAGCTCGGCTCTGGCCACCATCTTTAACGAATGCGGGAGGACGACGGCTTGGCCCGCGTCCCACTTCTCCATCGGCAGGATAGCCACCAAGGTCTAGTACTTTGTCGATGCCCTGTGGGCGGGTCTGGTTCCCCCCTTCTCTGATTTCTTCAACGCCGTGCTTTCCCACTATCAGATCCACATGATGCATCTGAGTCCTGAATCCATCACCCTTCTTTCTATCTTGGCCTTTGTTTGCGAGGCAATGACGGGCATCCGTCCTTCGGTTGCCTTGCTGCGCCACTTCTTCTCTCTGCGCCTTGTCGATCCTACCCAATGCTCGGCGTGCGTGAGCTTTGTTGCCGCGTCTGAGACTACGGCCTCTGGGATTGACTTCAAGCTCCCTCCGTCCGCGGCTCGGTTCCACGAGTGGTTGCTGTATGTGGATGTAGGGGTACCCAGCCCCCTGCTATCGGAGCCAATTTCGCCTGTTGTCCCCAATTCGGGTTGGGGCCAGGAGACGCTTGAGAGCCCCCGGCTCGCCTTTGTCTGGCGCTGCTTCACGCTCTTGAGGTCGCTCGGCGTGACAGCGCCCAAGGTGGTGAAGGAGTTCCTGCTACGCCGCGTCGCTCCGCTCCAACGCCACTCCCGCCGGATGTGGGCCCTCGGCGGGCGTGACGATCGTATGAGGCTCCAAGAAGAGGACCTGACGCCTGAAGTGCTGAGGACAGCGCTCTTGATCCTGACTGGGGACCCCAACCCTGGCAGCATCCAGCAGGGAGGGGCCTTGCTGTACCTCTACCCGAACAGGGGCGATTTTGTAAACCAGATGCCTATCTTTGACGAGTGGGGGCTGCGCCCTGCCGGCCTTCAGGGGCCTCGCGAAAACCCAGTGGTGGTGGCTGCCCTTCCCGTCGGCCAGGGCGACTCTTCCTCAAGTGGCGGAGCAGGGAGGCATGAGGCGCCAGAGGCCGAGGGGGCTCCCGGCGAGGTGACGACGCGGGGTGATGCTCACGAGGGAGCGGCTCCTGGGGCCCGTGCCGCTGAGGCTGAGGAGGGCGAGCAGCTGCCCTCAGCGCCTGCGGCTAAGGCCCCTGAGGCTCCTGCTGCTTCTCTGAGCGAGGCGGTCGGCAGCGCACATCAGGCAGGCGCCCCTGACATGGATCGCCTTGACGCTCCGTCTTCGTCGCAGGTTGACCCCTGCGCTCAACTCTTGGGCCGCTTCCGCGTGGACTTCGAAGCCATCCGGAAGAAAAGGGAGGCCATGGGCGACGATTACCTTTGTCGCCTACTGAAGCGTAGGAAGTATTTCGCCACTGATGAGTAAGCCTTCTCCTTTTCAAGTTTCCGATCCTATTGCTGCTTTTACTGATCCTTGCTCCGCAGGCCCCTTCCGGCCGAGCTCGTGGAGGAGGCTGAGGTGCCATCCCCCTTGGCTTCGCCCCTTCCATCGTCCTTGGGTGCTCCGTGCAGCACAGCCCTTGTGGTGAGGGCGATCGGCGGGGCGAATTGTCCCGAGGTGCATCGAGGTCCTGCGTCCCCCACGACCTTCCTTCGCGGGCCTTCTCGTGGCATGGCCAGCCTGCCGTGGGCTTCTCGTCTGGTCGTGAACTGCGACTGGCTAAGGCATTCCCTGCGCCCTTCATCCGGAGACGGGCTGGCTCCAGGCCGGGCTTCTGGAGTGGCGCGCCCGGCCGTCGCGAGGGCGCCAGCCCCCGGTCCGGAGGGGGACCGCTGATCTGTGGTCCCCGGCGCTTGCTTGGGGCAGATGATGGTGTGGAAGACGTGCTCGAGCGTGCCCGGGAGCTTCGCGCTCGCCGCCAAGGATTCCTTCGAAGGGCGGCTGACGCGGTAAACCTGCTTGGGGAGGAGCTTGCTGATGAAGACGCGTGCCTCGAGGCTGAGGGCCTGCGCTTGGTCGCAGAGAGGCGCGAGCTGGAGGCTGCCATCGCCCTCGCGCGCCATCAGCGTGATCTTGACGATGAAGAGCCGAAGGCATCGCTGGAGGCCTCTCAGGAGGCCCAATCACTGGCTGCTGAGGAGGCCCGGGAAGCTGACCGACGGCGAGAGGCGGCAGAGGAGTGGGCTCCGGAGCTCCTGGCCTGGTGCCACTCACTGGAGGAGGAAGTGGAACTGCATGAGGCGGCCCTCGCGTCGATGAAGGTGGCCTCTGGCGACCCAGCAGAGCTCCAGAAGCGTGAGGAGGCGTTGACGCTGGAAGCCGCCGAACGCACCCGTGAGTACGAGAGGCTGGAGACGAGGGAGCGCTTGGTGACGCAGGTGCAGGACGATGTCGCCGCACGGGAAGCCCGTGTCCTGGAGGAGGTTGGACGTCAGGTGGCGATGGCGCGCTTGGACCTCGAGCGCGGGTTCTAGGGGAAGCTGGGGTTGATCCGGGCCGAGGCTGAAGGTAGAACTGGTGCCCTGAGGGCCAAGCTAGAGGAAGCTACGCGGCGGGCCGATGCTTCTCGGGCCGCCCTTGAGTTAGCGCAAGGGGAGTTAACTACCTCCCAGGCCGAGGTGCTCCGTCTTCGCCAGCGGGTGGAGGAGGCCGAGGCCGTCGCGTGCCAGAATGCGGATGAGATACGTCAGCGGCAGGTCCTGGAGCACGTGCACGGCCCCATGCTCACCACGCTCCGGGAGATAGCCAACACAGCCTTGGGCAACATCTGCGAGGCGACTGTTGGCGAGCCGCACACAATCAACTATGCCGGCAACCTTCAGTTCTTTACCGCCGTGGTGACGCAGCTGGAGGTGCGGTCGGTCAGGGCCGACAGGTTGGTGGAGGAGAGGAGCCATGCCCTGCTCGGGCGCGCCTTTTCCCATGTCTTCAGCCATCTCCGGAATATGGACCCCCACTTCGATTTCGACGCCGCCATCGCCCCAGTCCCCCAGGCCGTCAGAGATGACCTGACGCACTAGGTGGAAGACAAGGTGGATGCTCTCGTCAGGGCCTTCGCTTCGGACAACGACGACGTGATCGTGGCCGCTGACGAGGGCGGTGTGGTAAACGGCCCTGACGCCGCTGGTGGCGACGCGGACAGCGATGGCGAGTTTAGCGATGCCAGCGACAGTTCGGGAGGTGCTCCTGAGGATGCATTGGGGGATCTATCCGACTGATTCCGCGTCATTCCTGTTTCCTTACCCTGCATGAATAGAACTCAGGTTTTGGCCTAATGGTTGTGAGAGCATTTTGGGAGGGGGAGCCCCTCATGTAAAACTCGTGTTCATCGTATTAGTAGATGTCACATTGCGCATGCGCCCGCGCCTCGTGGTTGGCCGGTTTACCTTTGTTTCGTGCAGGCCCTGAGGTAGCCTGTGGGAGGTTGTGGTGTCTCTGGGTGTTCTCTAATCGAACCCTAGGACATGAGAGTGTCGCGGGTGACGAGCTTCACAGGCATTGGCCTTCTTCACAGGCTCCGGGCCTTTCTTGGGGGAAACAAGTTTCACGGGCATTTGCCCTCTTCACAGGCTCTGGGCCTTTTCCCAATGCGACAGCTTCAAAGGCATTTGCCTTCTTCACGGGCTCTGGGCCTTTTCCTAACGCGACAGCTTCACAGGCATTCGCCTTCTTCACAGGCTCTGGGCCTTTTCCTAACGCGACAGCTTCACAGGCATTCGCCTTCTTCACAGGCTCTGGGCCTTTCTTGGGGGAAACAAGTTTCACGGGCATTTGCCCTCTTCACAGGCTCTGGGCCTTTTCCCAATGCGACAGCTTCATAGGCATTCGCCTCCTTCATAGGCTCTGGGCCTTTTCCTAACGCGATAGCTTCACAGGCATTCGCCTTCTTCACAGACTCTGGGCCTTTTCCTAACGCGACAGCTTCACAGGCATTCGCCTTCTTCACAGGCTCTGGGCCTTTTCCTAACGCGACAGCTTCACAGGCATTCGCCTTCTTCACAGGCTCTGGGCCTTTTCCTAACGTGACAGCTTCACAGGCATTCGCCTTCTTCATAGGCTCTGGGCCTTTTCCTAACGCGACAGCTTCACAGGCATTCGCCTTCTTCACAGGCTCTGGGCCTTTTCCTAACGCGACAGCTTCACAGGCATTCGAAACCCTCCCGAGAGGACGCGGCGGCGGCAGTCTGGGCTGCGCGCGAGCTAGGCCTGACCCGACTCGCGAGGGGCTCGCGAGGGGAGGTAGCTGCGGTGAAGCGGTAATCAAAACGCGAGAAATGGCTCGAACGATATTAAGCACCCCTTCCCCAAACACACGCAAATTTCAAATTCGAATCCAACTTAAATCCAGCAGGAAAGTTACAACCAAAGGGAAAAGCAATGAAAGCAGACAAAAGGCCGTGTCCGGCACCTAATCTAGTCTTGGACGTCTTCTCACCAGCGCGGAGCTAAGTGCTGCCACTGGGCGTGGGAGGGAGCCCCAGGGCCTGAGGCCAGCACCCCTGAGACTCCGGGGCGTGTACAGCCCCACTCATTATTACGTGAGAGTGTCACGGGGCGGCGAGCTTCACAGGCACTGGGCCTTCTTCACAGGTACCGGCCTTGCTTCATATCGCCAGACGAGGGCCCCGCCTTGCGCTACACTCTAGTGCCATCAACGACGACCAGAAACCAGGACGCCGCCGATGGGGTAGAGCGATCGCTAGCAGTTCCCCCGACGACCACGGGTCCTCTGCCAGGGGCAGGCCCTGAGGCACCTCCCCAGCAGAGGGCCTACCTCCTGAGAATGCCTTGCTCCGAACGCCGCGGTGGTGATGTCGAATCTCTGCCCCTCTCTTGCAGCCCCCTGCGCCCTCCTCCCGAGGGGTAGGAGACTGTGGGAGCGGGGCAGCCGCTTGCTGTGGCGACCTGCACCTCCTGCGATCCATGATTAGCGTATTCCTACTCCTGAGGAAGTAGCGGTACCCGATAATCGTTGCCTCCAGCGTGGCCGGTGGGGCCGTCCCTCGGTTCCTGGAAGAGTTCAGATTCTGGTGCCTCGTCCCCCCAGCTTGGGCTGAGGAGCGAGCCTTGTTCGCCCTCGTGAGGGTGCCCTTGGTCCCTCATGTGGGGCACGTATTCTTCCGGCGTCGTCATCCTGAAGGCCACACCGTAGTGCTCCGCGTCCCACGCAGCTCTGCTTGACGCGCCCACCGTGGGTGGTAGCGCGGCTGTCCACCGGGACCGTGAGCCGCGTCGAGTCCCTCTTCTTCGCGGACCGGGGGCGGGGGCAGCGCCGCCGCCGGTTCGGTGCCAACAGCTTCATTGGCGTTGGAGTAGCTTTGGAGCCCACGGGCGCACGCGGAGCCCCCGCGCGTGCCGCCATGAGCTTGCGACGGGAGCGGGGTGCAGAAGGGGTGAGCCCCCGAGGCGGCAAAGCCCAGGAGCTCGGCGACCCGCTCCAGCAGCACGTCGCGGCCGCCTTCCAGCAGCCTGCACTGCAGCAGCTCTCGGGCCACCGTGAGCACGGCCCTCGAGTTCGCCTGCTCCCGGCGGGTGTACGGTGTCGTGGTCGTGGCGTGATTGGAGGCCCTTGCTGCCGACCGCGCTTGCCGCGGTGTGAGGGTTGTCGAAGCTTGTTCGCGTCGCCCGCGGCCCGAAGCACCCTACGGACCACGAGCTGCCTGGGGCGCGGGGTCGCCCGAGGCGAGCGGCTCCGCGCGGGCGGGCCACACCGCCCATGGACCTGGGTTGCCCGCCTGGTCGCCGGACATGGTGATGACGACGCGGCGGGACACAAAGCGGTAAAAGGGTGGATTCCGGCGCACCCCTACCTGGCGCGCCAAATGTCGGATTTCGGGTTCCGGCAGACCCTTGAGGTTCGAACTCTGGGGTGCGCACGAAGATCACGCCCCCTACCTACCTGCGCCCATTCGCCTCGCAAAGATCTAAGCTATCGAAAGAACAGCACAAGGCGCAAGGTTTATACTAGTTCGGGCCACCGTTGTGGTGTAATACCCTACTCTAGTTTGTGTCAGAGTGGATTGCCTCTTGGGCTGATGATGATGAGCAATACAAGGAAAAACAGCCTCGCGAGGGTTTGTTCTCAGTTGGGGCGATGAACTGCTCGGGGGAGTTCAGTCGCCCTTCTCTCTCTCTCTATGATGCTCAACTACCAGGTTTTTCGATGCCCCTTCCTGTGAGTGGCTAGTCCTATTTATAGGCAAAGGCCCTGGGCCTCTTCCCAAATATTGAGCGGGAAGGGCGCCACCAATTGGCCATTTTGAAGGGGAACATCTGGTACACTTATCCTGACTAAAGTTGGTCCTCGCCTGCCAAAGGCTCTGGTGGTGACGCCGGCCTGGGCTCCACAATGACTTCCTCCCCACCGTTGGACTGGTCTTGGTCTCATTGCACCGAAACGGGTGCGTTTGCTTGATGCTCTCGCCTGCGCTTACCCCCTTTGCACCAAAGAGGAAAGGAGGACACTGCGTGGGCCGGCGCCTGCCTGGCGCCCTCGGTCGTCATGGCTTGCGTCATGGGCGCCTCGTGAGGTACCCTGCCTTGATCTCTCCGCCTCCTCGTGAGCCAGCTTGATGAGGCCGCGCCTGAGGAAGCTCCACGTCGTCCGCCCCGCGAGGGTCTCGGGTCTTGTGTTGATGAAGACGGGCCACGCTGGGCCCCTTTTGAGCCACGCCGCGGGCCGCAGGCAGGCAAGTCTGGGGACCCCCGTTCCTAGAACGCCGACAGCATATGACCTCTTCCCCTTCCCTCGCATCTCTAATGCTATCACAGGTACATGTCCGTGGGAGAATCCCTTGGTTCTCATAGTCTGCATTCATTTGCAGAATTCTTACAGCATCACATCAACTCTCCCGAAGCCAGTTCCTGTCTGACCAGCAGACGGAAGCCTTTGACAGTCTTGAAGCCTTTCAGTTTAAACTTCATGGCAACAGAGAAATCAGCAAGGAAGGGTGGCAGACAGCGCCATGGGGGTACATCAATGGATCTGCCCGAAGATCTCTATGAACTATACAAAACTGATCCCGAAGAAAGCTATGGTCAGCGCAAGACACGAATCCAATGGATTCGAAGATATTGGGTAGAGCAATGGTTCAAGTACAGATTTATCACCAAGGAGTATGCTGAGAAGAATGCTATCAAGCGTCCTTGGGGAGATATTCTCTATAAAAATCTTCAATCCAAGAACAGAGCTGAAGCCATTGCTCAGGGATTCTATCCTTGCATGGTTCAAGGCCCACAGCCTGCTGATGCCGACCCATCGTCATTGCTATGGTGTCGAGATGACAATCTATTCAAGCACAACTTTCAGTTTGCCAAGAACTCGGCCAAGGAAAACAAAAAGTCTTGGGGATTAGACTTCAACCCAGGCCCCTCTACGCCTCGTGCCGATGGCACACGCGAAGCTGAACCAAATCTTGTTGGGCCCTTCTACAACTTAGAAGGTCTCATCACTCATATAAGGTGAGGGAGTCCTGGATTAGGGGGTGTTCGGATAGCCGAACTATATCTTCAGCCGGACTCCAGGACTATGAAGATACAAGATTGAAGACTTCGTCCCATGTCCGGAAGGTTCTTTCCTTGGCGTGGAAGGCAAGCTAGGCGTGCGGATATTCAAGATCTCCTACCAATGTAACCGACTCTGTGTAACCCTAACCCTATCCGGTGCCTATATAAACCGGAGGGTTGTAGTCCGTAGGACGAACACATCATAACCATCATCATACCCATAGGCTAGCTTCTAGGGTTTAGCCTCCTTGATCTCGTGGTAGATCTACTCTTGTACTACCCATATCATCAATATTAATCTAGCAGGAGTAGGGTTTTACCTCCATCGAGAGGGCCCGAACCTGGGTAAAATAAAGTGTCCCTTGTCTCCTGTTACCATCCGACCTTGACGCACAGATCGGGACCCCCTACCCGAGATCCACCGGTTTTGACACCGACATTGGTGCTTTCATTGAGAGTTCCTCTGTGTCGTCGCCTTTAGGCCCGATGGCTCCTTTGATCATCAACAACGATGAGGTCCAGGGTGAGACTTTTCTCCCCGGACAGATCTTCGTCTTCGGCGGCTTCGCTCTACGGGCCAACTCGCTTGGTCATCTGGAGCAGATCGAGAGCTATGCCCCTGGCCATCAAGTCAGGTTTGGAAGCCTAAACTACATGGCAGATATCCGCGGAGACTTGATCTTCGACGGATTCGAGCCACAGCCAAGCGCGCCGCACTATCTCGAGGGGCATGATATAGCTCTGCCTCCGAACAGTGTCCTGGAGGCCGCATACGCTCCGACCCCGATCCTCGATCCGGTGCCCGCTGCATTCTTTGTGGATGAACGGTTGGACGTCACCTCAGGGGCTGCGATCTTAAAAGCCATTGAGCCAAACGCAAGCCCCGCACTGCGCATGGCACATGACTCCAAGGAACCGGACTCTCCTCCGAACTCCGAACCTCCCGCGCCCCTGCCAATCGAATCAGATTGGGCGCCGGTAATGGAGTTCACCGCCGCGGACATCTTTCAGTATTCGCCTTTCGGTGATATTCTGAAATCTCTCAAGTCTCTCTTTCTCAGGAGAGCCCAGGCCGAACTATGGCCTGTGAGGTTGGGATTCGGACGACGAAGAAATTCAAAGCCCACCCACCACCCACTTAATAGCCACTGTCGACGATTTAACTGACATGCTCGACTTCGGCTCCGAAGACTTCGACGGTATGGACGACGAAGAAGGAGACGAACGGGAACCAGCGCCCATAGGGCACTGGACCTCCACCCCACTTAATGACGTATTCATGGTGGATACACCTGAAAAAACTCACAATGAGGAAGAAGGGGGCGAAAAGAAGGGTAAACCCTCCGAAAAGCAATCAAAGCGGCGACGTAAACGCCGAGCGAAGCCCCGCCTCGATCAAGACCCAGCCATAGAGCAGGACGAGCCGGCAGATGACGAGCGCATCCCAGAATAGCCGTCCGAACAGGGTAACACGGGCAGAGAGGACGAACAGTCCTCCCCCGGTCATAACAGAACTCCGGACGATACCACGCCGGATAAAATCATGGAGCAGAAGAATCTCCAAGAAAGGCTCGTCGCCACAGCACGAAGCCTGAAGAAGCAGAAGCAAAAGCTAAAGACGGCGGAAGATGCACTCAAAACAAGATGGAGCAAAGTAATCAAGACCGCAGACAAATACGGCGGCAGCCGCCGCACCAAAAGCTATCCGAAGTGAAAGCTACTGCCCGAATTCGACCAGGAGGCCCTAGAGCCCCCAAACTCGAAAAACAAAAAGGCTACATGGTCGAATAAACGACCTCTCGGCCACTACAATACGGCAAACGGCGCCGCACTCAATGCGACATGCGACAGAATAAAAGACTCGCGTCATGGCCCAGCCAGGTCCATTTATGGGCCAAGAAAGCAAGCTCTCGTAAGCAATGCAAAAAATCCACCATCAGAATCCGGCACACCCAAATATAGGGGCGCCGCACACCCTCTATGTTTCACCGATGAGGTCCTGGAATATGAATTCCCAGAGGGATTTAAACCCGTTAACATAGAGGCGTACGATGGAACAACAGACCCGGGAGTCTGGATCAAGGATTATATCCTCCACATACATATGGCTAGAGGAGATGATCTCCACGCCATAAAATATTTACCCCTTAAGCTTAAAGGGCCAGCCCGGCACTGGCTTAAAAGCCTTCCCGAAAACACAATTGGAAGTTGGGAAGAGCTCGAGGACGCTTTCCGAGCAAATTTTCAAGGGACCTACGTCCGTCCCCCGGACGCAGACGACCTCAGTCACATAACTCAGCAATCCGGAGGATCAGCTCGGCAGTTCTGGAACAGATTCCTCACTAAAAAGAATCAAATAGTGGATTGTCCGGACGCCGAAGCCCTAGCGGCTTTCAGGCACAATGTCCGAGACGAATGGCTCGCCAGACACCTCGGCCAGGAAAAGCCAAGAACAATGGCCGCACTCACAAGCCTCATGACCCGCTTTTGCACAGGAGAGGACAGCTGGTTGGCACGATGCAGCCCCAGCGACCCAAGTACATCAGAAATCAGGGATAGAAACAGGAAACCACGGCAAAACAAGGACCTTCGCCGAATCAAAAGAAAAAGTCCGAAGAGCACGACAGTCAATGCCGGATTCAAAGGCTCACGGCAAAATCAGACAAAATCACCCCCTCGGGATAATAGGGAAGATCCGTCCAGTCTAAAGAGAATCATGGACAGGATATGTCAGATACACAGTACTCCTGGAAAGCCTGCTAATCATACCCACAGAGACTGTTGGGTTTTCAAACAATCCGGAAGGCTTAACGCCGAACACAAGGGGCTCGACGCACCAAGTGAGGAAGAGGACGAACCCCAAAAGCAGAACACCAGGAAGCAAAAGAACTTCCCGCAAGAAGTCAAAACAGTGAACTCACTTCACATAACAAGGCATGAGGCACCCATAAAGGTCCGCACATTCAAGCCTATCCCTCAGGAGTCTGGCCACTGGTCACTAAAGCCAATCATTTTTGATCAGCTAGATTATTCTCGCAATATCAAACACGCAAGCCGGACTGCCCTGATACTTAATCCAATAATAGACGGATTCCAGTTTACCAACGTCCTTATGGACGGTGGCAGTGGACTAAATCTGATATATCAGGATACAATTCACCGCATGGGCATAAACCCAGCACGAATCCGTCACAGTAAAACCTCCTTTCAAGGAGTAGCACCAGGCCCGGACACCCACTGTATGGGTTTTCTCCGGCTTGTGGTCATATTTGGCTCTGCCAATAACTTTCGTCGCGAAGAGCTTATCTTCCACATAGTCCCGTTTTCAAGTTGCTATCAAGCACTAATGGGACGCGGAGCTTTCGCTCGCTTTAACGCAATACCGCATTATGCATCCCTCACGCTAAAGATGCCTGGTCCTCGAGGCATCATCTCTTTAAAGGGAGCATACTAAACTACATCTCTTCCAAACGGAGGATTGTGCGGCCGCTTAAACGGCCGCCCAACAAAATGGCCTCGCCAGCCAAAAGACTTTTTTGATGTAAGTCACAAAAGGCCGCGGACCCGGACTCAATGAGTTCGGCACAAGCCCATTTTTGTTATAGGCTTGGTACGCCTCACCAGGGGCTGTACGCAGAGACAATAAAACTCGACCGTATCTATTTCTCACTTCACATTTTATTTATTATTCTTTTTGATCCGCACGACCCATTTTTCAAATTTAGTTCTTCCCTTTTACAGATGAACGTCGTACGGTGCCCGTCCAGGACACGGCACAGCGGAGACACAGGCGCAGACGTGCAGTAGGGACCCGCCCCAAAGGATTCTTCTTAGATTAAGACCCTGCGTAAACCTTTTTTTACTGTCTCTTGCTGCTATACATCCCCTGGTTTACCTCACTATAACCATGGAGGAGACTGGCGTTTTGGCATGTGGCCACGCCAGAATTCTTGCTCGTACCTGGACACAAGGGGCTTTTTTCTTTTTCAAGGGTGTTGTTTTACACGCACCCACAAAGACCGAACACCTTAGGGAGTGTTCGGCGTCGCGAGTTTTGGCACTATATGCATCAGCTCCGAGTCATGATTTTGGTCACATGTTGGGTTGCCCGGCTCCTGAGTTCGGCCACCTTACGTTCCGTTCTGTCGGCTAAGGTTGCACCAGGAGAACTACTGCGATTGTGCCCCGGTTCGGCCGGGTGAGCACCTCAGTAGAGAAAGCCGAAAACCGACTGTCATGATGTAGCGTGAGACTGGTCGCCACTCGATGACTTATAGGAATTTATCGAATTCCTCCGTTTTGACGAAGGGCCGCTTCCCGGTCAGGCACATATGCGTCCCGAATTTGGGTAAACGCAGTCGCCATTAAAGGGCTACCTAAAGAGTCCCACTGTCAAGCTCCTATGGCTAAGTGAAAGTGTTAAAGCATTATAGTCCGGTTGCCTAGCCCGCGGTGCTATCACCTCCTTTGTAGGACCAAGACGTTGGGTTAAGTGTGAAAATGCGTTCTCCGCGCGCACCCCCGCACTATGTGCGTGGGGGCTGAAGCCAACGACTGCAATCTTTCAGAATTTATATATTAAAACGGCCGCACAGGAGGTGTTATTAATACTTGAAGGCACAAGTCTAAATTACGCCATTACAATTTATAAAAATATTGATCTATGATTACATATGCTGTCATAAAATAGCATCTTTCAAACACTGCGTCTCTATTATACGAGCGCCCGCGAGGACTTCCTCAAAATAGTGCTCGGAAGGAATTCGGCTTTTATCCGAATCACGGGACGCAACAACGGTGGGCTCCATATCTTCCCAGTATGTCTTGACACGGGCAAGGGCCAGCCGCGCGCCCTCTGTGCAAGCGGACCTCTTTAGAGCTTCAATCTGAGGCACCACGTCAAGAAATTGCTGCACCAAACTGAAATAGCTTCTCGGCTTCGATCTCCCCGGACACAGGCGGTCCATGGCATACTTCATGGCGAGTCCGGACAACCTATTCAGCTCGGCCCATTGGGCCAGGCGATCATCCACTGATAGTGGACGCTCTGGATTAGTGAACTGCGACCAGAAGAGCTTTTCCACTTCATGATCTTCCTTATCTTGAAAGAACTTGGTCGCATCAGCGGCGCTAGCCGACAAATCCAGATAGGTGTCCTCCACGCTCCACGCTCGGTCCAACGGGGCAAACTTCGGATCAAACAATTTTCTCCGCAGCAGGAAGGGCTTTCCATCCACAATTAGTCCGGCTTGACGCAGCTCTTCCCTTGACGCTCTCATACCAGAGCGGGTGTCCTTGGCGTCGGCGACGACCTTCTCTAAATCCGTCTGCCGGGCCCGACCTTCCTCTTCAAGAAGTTTGCAACGGCCAGTAGCACTTTTCAACTTTACGGCTAAATCAGCCATCTCCGCCTTGCTGCGGCAATGGGAAGCCTGTTCGGCTTTTAGCTCTTCACGGGCTCTTCCGGCAGCCGCATCGCTTTTTCTGGCTTGTTCCTTTGCTTTGGCGAGCTCGACACTGCACCAAGTTTGTCTGCACCGCCAAACCCCGACGCCGACCCTGCATCTTCTCCTACTCCATCTGGGAACGCGTAGAGGCTCTATGTCTTCAAACCTTTTTGGTCCTTACTGACAAAAGGGGGAGAAGCATATGAGTTGATAGTCTTCAAGCGGGTCCATATGGGCGGTTGCTTTATATTTTTGCCTAGTGTTTACAACTCTCGCTTTTGATACATTTAGTTCTTTGAGTTGTAACACTTATACTTGATGGTCGTCTTCTACGTTTTCTTCTATTTTGTGATGCGATGATAAATTCTGCATGTGCGATGATAACTTCCGCACTTAGGTCATTTTCCAGACGTCCATTTTTCATTATGCATATCATTATCTTTGTTATATCAAATAACGCATGTTGAATTGTCGTCATAAGTTGAAGAGGATCTCCACAAGTACAACCTGCCATGTGCATTTGCATTCCAAAAGCAAATTGCTTATATGCACATCTTCAGGGGGAGCCTTTTGCTACTTATGAAGACAATACCTTTATCCTTTACAATTTCACGTACTTTATCCCCGTTGAAAACTTCAACCAGTTTGTCATCAATCACCAAAAAGGGGGAGATTGTAAGTGCATCTAGTGCCACCCCTAGTTGGTTTTGGAGTATTGACGACAAACCTGGTCGAGGGACTAATGTGTTTGTGAGAATTGTAGGATAACACAGGTAGTAGTCCCTCATTGATTCGGTTTACCTACCGGAGACGACCCCTAAAAATGTATGAAGATATTGACGACAATGGTGGTATATGAAGATATTCACATTGAAGACTATGACGTGAGTAGACATTGAGTGAAGACTATGGAGCGCGAAGACTTAGTTGTTTCGTTGTTTACGTTTCTTCTTTGTTGAGTCATAGGAACCACCGTACTATTAAGTGGGGTCCAAGTGAACAAAGTCAGAGTGACTGAAGTGATGCTCAACCAAAATCCTATGTCTTCAAGCGAAGACAATGAGAGCAAATCTTATCCAGAGCTAGATGAGTCAGCTTTACTTGCAGCCCAAGTAAAGTTGCCGTGTGTGTTTGAAATCTGACCGTTGGAACATGTGTCAGTTCCTTAGTGACCCAGGGTCATTTCGGACAAATCATGCCGGGTTGCCTAGTGGCTATAAATAGCCCACCCCCTACACCATAAATTGGTGGCTGCTCAGAGTTAGTGCACGGCTTTTGTCGTTTGAGAGCAACCCACCTCCGAAGCTTTTGAGAGAGAGAAAAATCCTTGCGAGGACAAAGCCCAAACACCCAGAGCCAAAGAGTGTTAGGCATCACTGAAGTATTTCTGTCCGCGTGACCTGAAGACTTGTTACACTTGAGGACTATGGATCCTCCAGCTGGTTAGGCGTCGCGTTCTGAGCATCCAAGAGTCATTGTGGATCGCCGGTGAACGAAGTATGTGAAGGTTTGGAAGTCTACCTTGAAGACTTACCAGAGTGATTGGGCGATGACTGGGTGTCCTTAGCTCAAGGGGAATAAGGTGAAGATGTAGTCTTCTGAGTTGAATCTCAGCCTCCCTAACCAGACGTACAGTTTTCACAGCAACTGGAACTGGTCCAACAAATCTTGTGTCCTCAACAAGTGACTGGTTCTATCCTCTCCCTCTCTTTACTTAGAGTTTGTCTTTGTGAAGTCATTGCCTGTTCGCTTTACCTATTTGTCTTCACTACTTGACTACTATCGTTGTTTGGCTTCATACCATCTTCCATCCCGATCCTTACTACCTAGCTGCTATTAGTCTTTGTGCCTTCTTCATTGCATACTTGACTATGGCTTGCTTAGTGCAGTTTACCTTCTGCTGCATATCAATAGGGTCATTTCTATTGTTTGTCTTCAAAACTTCCATGATTTGAAGACTTTCATAAAAATCTCCTATTCACCCCCCTCTAGTCGATAACTAGCACTTTCAATGTGAATGCAGCAGTCTCTAATGCATAACCCCAAAACGATAGTGGTAAATCGGTAAGAGACATCATAGAATGCACCATATCCAATAAAGTACTGTTACGACGTTCGGACACACCATTAAGCTGTGGTGTTCCGGGTGGCGTGAGTTGTGAAACAATTCCACACTGTTTTAAATGAAGGCCAAACTCGTAACTCAAATATTCGCCTTCGCAATCAGATTGTAGAAACTGTGTTTTCTTGTTACGGTGATTCTCCACTTCACTCTGAAATTCTTTGAACTTTTCAAATGTTTCAGATTAGTGTTTCATCAAGTAGATATACCCATACCCTACTCAAATCATCTGTGAAGGACAGAAAATAACGATACCCGCCGCGTGCCTCAACACTCATTGGACCGCATACATCAGTATGTATTATTTCCAATAAGTCATTAGCTCGCTCCATTGTTCCGGAGAACGGAGTTTTAGTCATCTTGCCCATGAGGCATGGTTCGCAAGTATCAAATGATTCATAATCAAGTGATTCCAAAAGTACATCCGCATGGAGTTTCTTCATGCGCTTTACACCAATATGACCTAAACGGCAGTGCCACAAATATGTTGCACTATCATTATCAACTATGCATCTTTTGGCATCAATATTATGAATATGTGTATCACTACGATCGAGATTCAACAAAAATAGACCATTCATCATGGGGGCATGACCATAAAAGATATTACTCATATAAATAGAACAACCATTATTCTCCGATTTAAATGAATAACCGTCTTGCAATAAACAAGATCCAGATATAATGTTCATACTCAACACTGACACCAAATAACAATTATTGAGGTCTAAAACTAATCCCGAAGGTAGATGTAGAGGTAGCGTGCCAACGGCGATCACATCGACCTTGGAACCATTCCGGACGCGCATCGTCACCTTGTCCATAGCCAATCTTTGTTTATTCTGCATCTCCTGTTTTGAGTTACAAATATGAGCAACCGAACCAGTATCAAATACCCAGGCGCAACTACGAGCAATATTAAGGTACACATCAATAACA
Source organism: Aegilops umbellulata (assembly GCA_032464435.1). NCBI lineage: Eukaryota > Viridiplantae > Streptophyta > Magnoliopsida > Poales > Poaceae > Aegilops > Aegilops umbellulata. The sequence goes on along the minus strand of CP136057.1, from coordinate 386,559,745 downwards.
TGTATATCAAATATACCTTTGTTCACTTTGCCATCCTTCTTATCCGCCAAGTTTTTGGGGTAGTTTCGCTTCCAGTGACCATTCCCTTTGTAGTAGAAGAAGCACCCAATTTCAGTCTTGGGTCCAGCTTTGGGCTTCTTCCTCGGAGTGGAAACTAGCTTGCCATTCTTCTTGAAGTTCCCTTTCTTTCCCTTCCCCCTTTTTCTTGAAACTAGTGGTCTTGTTAACCATCAACACTTTGATGTTCCTTCTTGATTTCTACCTCCGCGGCCTTAAGCATAGCGAAGAGCTCAGGAATCGTTTTATTCATCCCTTGCATATTATAGTTCATCACGAAGCCTTGTAGCATGGTGGCAATGACTGAAGAACTATGTCAATAACACTATCAACTGGGAGTTCAACTCCCAGCTGAGTCAAGTGGTTATGATACCAAGACATTTTGAGTATGTGTTCACCGACATAATTGTTCTCCTCCATCTTGCAGCTATAGAACTTGTTGGAGACTTCATATCTCTCAACCCAGGCATTTGATTGAAATATTAACTTCAACTCTTGGAACATCTCATATGCTCCATGACATTCAAAACAATGATGTTCAAAACGTCTTTGAAGTCCCGGTTCTAAGCCGTAAAGTATGGCACACTGAACTATCTAGTAGTCATCAGATCGCGCCTGCCAGACGTTCATAGTCTTGCAGCAGGTCTGTCACCTAGCGGCGCATCAAGGACATAATTCTTCTATGCTGCAATGAGGATAATCCTCAGGTTACGGACCCAGTCCATGTAGTTGCTACCATCATCTTTCAACTTAACTTTCTCTAGGAACACATTAAAATTCAGGGGAACGGTAGCTCAGGCCATTGATCTACAACATAGATATGCAAAACTATTAAGACTAAGTTCATGATAAATTAAGTTTAATTAATCAAATTACTAATGAACTCCCACTTAAATAAACACCCCTCAAGTTATCTAAGTGATACATGATCCAAATCAACTAACCCGTGTCCGGTCATCACGTGAGATGGGTAGTCGTCAATGGTGAACATCTCTATGTTGATCATATCTACTATATGACTCACGTTTGACCTTTCGGTCTCTAGTGTTCCGAGACCATGTTTGTACATGCTAGGCTCGTCAAGTTTAACCCAAGTATTCTACATGTGCAAAACTGTCTTACACCCGTTGTATGTGAACGTAGAGTCTATCACACCCGATCATCACGAGGTGCTTCGAAACGACGAACTTTGGCAATGGTGCATACTCGGGGAGAACACTTTTATCTTGAAATTTAGTGAAGGGATCATCTTATAATGCTACCGCCGTACTAGGAAAAATAAGATGCATAAAGGATAAACATCACATGGAATCAAAATATGTGACATGATATGGCCATCATCATCTTGTGCTTTTGATCTCCATCTCCAAAGCATCGTCATGATCTCCTTCGTCACCGACTCGCACCTTGGTCTCCATCGTTGCGTCGGGGTCGTCTCGCCAACTATTTCTAACGCATAGTGATAAAGTAAAGCAATTACATGGTGCTTGCATTTCATACAATAATTAAGAGACAACCCTAAGGCTCCTGTCGGTTGTCGATATTACAAAACATGATCATATCACATCATATCTTGACCATATCACATCACAACATGCCCTACAAAAACAAGTTAGACGTCCTATACTTTGTTGTTGCAAGTTTTACGTGGCTCCTGCGGGCTTCTAGTAAGAACCGTTCTTAACTACGCAAAAACCACAACGGTGATTTATCAAGTTTGCTGTTTTAACCTTCTTCAAGGACCGGTCGTAGTCAAATTCGATTCAACTAAAGTAGTAGAAACAGACACCCGCCAGCCACCTTTATGCAAAACAAGTTGCATATCAGTCGGTGGAACCGGTCTCATGTGCGTGGACATGTAAGGTTGGTCCGGTACGCTTCATCCCACAATACCGCCGAATCAAAATAAGACGTTGGTGGTAAGAAGTATGACTATCACCGCCACAACTCTTTGTGTTCTACTCGTGCATATCATCTACGCATAGACCTGGCTTGGATGCCACTGTTGGGAAACGTTGCATGGAAAACAAAAAAATTCTACGCACACGCAAGATGTATCCATGGATATGCATAGCAACGAGAGGGGAGAGTGTGTCTATGTACCCTCATAGACCATAAGCGGAAGCGTTTAGTAACACAGTTGATGTAGTCAAACTTCTTCACGATCCAACCGATCGAGTACCGAATATATGGCACCTCCGTGTTCAGCACACGTTCAGCTCGGTGACGTCCTCACCTTCTTGATCTAGCAAGACAGCAAAGTAGTGGATGAGTTTCGGCAGCATGACAACGTGGTGACGGTGGTGGTGATGCTATCTCAGCAGGGCTTCACCTAAGCACTATGAAAAGTATGACCGAGGGGACGAAACTGTGGAGGGGGGCGCCGCACACGGCTAAGAGATTTGTCATGGTTATGTGTGGCGCCCCCTCCTACATATATATAGGTGTGGGGGAGCGGAGCAGCCAGGAGGCGCCCCAAGTAGGGCCAAATCCTACTTGGTCTCCTGCCCTGGTCGCGCCCCCCTTACCATATATGCTGGAGGGGGAAAGGAAAGGGGGGAGAGGGAAGGAAGGGGGAGTCGAATCCCCTTCCTTACTTTCTCCCATAGGCCGACTATCATAAGGGGGTGCACTAGCCCCTTATGGGCTGGTGTGCTCCCCTCTAATGGCCCAATAGGCCCATCATACTCCTGGGGGTCTCCGGAACCCCTTCCGGCAATTTGATGACTACCTGGTGCACTCCGAAACTCTTCCGGTGTCTGAATAGTATCGTCCTATATATCAATCTTTACCTCCAGACCATTCCGGAGCTCCTCGCCATGTCCGTGATCTCATCTGGGACTTCGAACAACATTCGGTCACCAAATCATATAACTCATATAACACTATATCGCCAACGAACGTTAAGCGTGCGGACCCTACGGGTTTGAGAACTATGTAGACATGACCGAGACACCTCTCCGGTCAATAACCAATAGCGGAACCTGGATGCCCATATTGGTTCCTACATATTCTACGAAGATCTTTATAGGTCGAACCATTTTGACAACATACGTAATTCCCTTTGTCTGTCGGTATGTTACTTGCCCGAGATTCGATAGTCGGTATCTTCATACCAAGTTCAATCTCATTACCGGCAAGTCTCTTTACTCGTTCCGTACTACATCATCTCGTGACTAACTCCTCGGTCATTTTCTTGCAAGCTTATTATGATGTGTATTATCGAGAGGGCCCAGAGATACCTCTCCGATACACAGAGTGACAAATCCTAATATCGATCTATGCCAACTCAACAAACACCTTCGGAGATACCTGTAGAGCATCTTTATGATCACCCAGTTACGTTGTGACGTTTGATAGCACATAAGGTATTCCTCCATTATCCGGGATTTGCACAATATCATAGTGGAAGGAATATGTATTTGACATTAAGAAAGCAATAGCAATAAACTTGAACGATCAAATGCTAGGCTAACGGATGGGTCTTGTCCATCACATCATTCTCCTAATGATGTAATCCCGTTATCAAGTGACAACACATGTCTATGGCTAGGAAACCTTAACCATCATTGATCAACGAACTAGTCAAGTAGAGGCTCACTAGGGACAAGGCATTTGTTTATGTATCCACACATGTATTTTAGTTTCCAATCAATACAATTCTAGTAACATTGCACATTCTCTCTTTTTATCTCATTTTTTTGCAGGGCTCTTTTTGAACTTTTTCTGTATTTCCTCACTGGAACAATGCTCTAATAATGATGATCATCACACTTCTATTTACTTACAAACGATATTACAACTCGATAAAACTGAAACATATGACTCTATATGAATGCCTCTGGCAGTGTACCAGGATGTGCAATGATCTAGCGTAACATGTATGAAAAATGATGAACGATGGCTGAGCCACAAATACTATGTCAGCTATATGATCATGCAAAGCAATATGACAATGATGATGTCTGTCATATAAACGGAACGGTGGAAGTTGCGTGAAATATATCTCTGAATGACTACGGAAATGCCATAATTAATAGGTAGGTATAATGACTATTTTGAGGAAGATATAAGGAGGCTTATGTGTGATAGACCGTATCATATCACGGGGTTTGGATGCACCGGCGAAGTTTGCACCTTCTCTCTAAGTGAGAAATGGCAATACATGGTACCAAAAAGGCTAGCAAATTGCGAAAATGTGAGAGTGTGTATAATCCATAGACTCACATTAGTCATAAAGTACTCACATACTTATTGCGAAAGCTTATTAGCCCTCGATGCAAAGTACTACTACGCATACCCCTAGGGGGATAGATTGGTAGAAAAATACCATCGATCGTCCCCGACCGCCACTCATAAGGAAGACAGTCAATAATAAATCATGCTCCACTTTCTTAGCATAACGAGAGACTATCTGTGCATGCTTCGAGAATCACAAACCTTAACACCAATATTCTTACTAAACCACAATCATTCACTAGTACCTCCCCCATATTACCATCTTAATATCTCAAAAACTATTGCAAGAAATCAAACTTATCATATTCAGTGATCTACATGAAAGTTTTTATTATATCCCTCTTGAATACCTATCATATTAGGACCAATTGCATAACCCGTGCATACTGCCATTACTATTTATTAGACTCTCAACAAGATAAGTGAAGCATGAGAGAAACAACAATTTCTTCAGGGGCATCTCCCCTGCTGTTGCATCCTGGAAACGAAGATTCAAGTCTGATTTTGGCAACTTGAGCTTTAGAGCTGGTGAGCATAAGAAGCATTTTACCACTGCCTTTGTAAATTCCATAAGATAGTTTTATACTTAGGTTTTCATACCTTTTTATATGACCCCCCTACACCAAAGGTGTGGGCTTAGTTCTTCCAATGTAAATATGTAACATTTTTGGTGCCTTAATATATATGTAGTAGGAGCCTTTCCTACTGTTTAACTGGTCAAAATAATAATAATACGATGAGCTTGGCAACTATGTTCACACTTAATGCATGGCAAGGAAGTACCTCCCCCCTGAAGCGTTGGTTAAATTTCTTGATAGCTACATGAAGTCGATCAACCAAGCTAGGAGGTACACCACAAATGAAGTTGTTAAGGGGAAGATGTCTATCGATGTTACTCACGTCTTACCGGAGGTGAAGAGTTTTGTATCGCCTTGAGCACCTCCTTCGACGGACCGAGTGGCCCTGTCTGTGAACGGTGCCTTCCTGTTCATCGATTGCATGACATCCACGATTATGGTCCTTAGGAGACGTGATTGGAGTGTGATCTTTGCCGCCTATAGGTTTTTATGCAACTGTAATGATGGCTCTAGGCGGAGATTCACACACTGATGTAGGGCATGGCTTTGGCCATACATCACTCAGATGTCCCAATCATTGTCCAATCAGACTCCTCCGATGCTTGGCAAGCTTATCTGGTGATGATCTAGTTTGCTCAACATATGTACATTTTGTTGCTCAGATCTAGTCATTGATGGGAGATAGGGAGTTCATTCCGGAGATAGAGTAGCGGAGTAGCAGACCAACATGCAAGGTATAGTTGCAGTGAGTGTAAAACCGAGATATGGCTACACAGAGGACCCCCATGTATCGAGAAACTTTTCCCTCTCTAAAAACCCTTTTTGCGGGGAGTAAAGTTTTTTTCCTCTCGCAAAAAATAATAATCCTAATTTGGTATCTTAACTGTTGTTAGTTTTTCTGTAAATTTGGTCTACTTTGCACTATTTGACTTTTTTTAGAACACAATGCAGACGCGGGTGCTCATATATACGCGTGTACACTCGCCCCTATAAAACAGACACACACAACCTATCCATATGAGCATCTCCGACAGACTGAGCAGACACATCATATTAAGATTGACGAAGTCATCATAGGCGTCTCGTAGTCAACAGGAACATCTCCTCCCACTAAGCGTGCATCACCGAAAATCCTGAAATAAATTCAGAAAAATATGAGTACAAAGATTTACGTTATGAGCTCAGGATACCACTGTTCCCCTAACTATCAAATCACATGTTGGTTTACTTGCACTATTTGGCTTGAAACAAAATTTACAGGCCTACTACTTTACTACTGTCAGGAGTAAGAACGTTTACATCACTGACTGTCCACGGATCATAAACGGCCCATGACCACCCGGCAATCCACGTCGAGATGCAAATTCAATTCAGAATCTGCCAACAACTCCCCGCCCCTCTCATCATCTCATCAATCAATCAACCCCGTTCGTCGTCTTACCACCGTTTCCTTCCACAATCTGATCGGTGGTCCACCGCCGATCAGCGATCCCGATGACTCATCGCGCATCGGCATCTCCGTCCCCGCTGGCTGCAGCTGCCATAATTTCAAAAGGCCGCGCCTAGCTGGCGGCGCCGTGGCACGGCTCCAACGGCTATGCCGCCGACCGTTCGCGGTCTCACGCTCCCGGGCCCCACCCCGCGCGCGCCTCCGCGGACGCGGTGATCCGGTGGCGACCCCCTACAAGTACACCTGCTCCGTGGCCTGGTTGAAAGCCACGTCACCCCCCTCCGCCCCCAAATTCCACGGGCTCGCGCTCCAATCATTGCGACGCGCGCCGCTCCCCTCCCCTCCCCGCGAGCCCGACCCAGATTGGCCGCTCCTCCCCCTCCTCCTCCGGTAAGCGGCGACCCGCCGATCCCTCCCACGATTCGTCTCTCGCTGCGGTTCGAGCCGATCTGTTCCTGGCCATATCGTGGTTCTCGCGGCGCGTGCTCGTGATCTGCTGGTTTAGTTCGATCCGCGGTAGGGTTGGCGGATGTCGGGGTCGATTTTTTGGGGGGGTTTGGGGTCTGGGCGAGTGGTGATTTTGGATTGTCTCGGCGGATTCTGCAGAGAAAGCAGTCCGGTGGCGGGGTTCGCCGATTCTGTCGAGCGAGGCGACGAGTGGTTCGAGATTTCTAGTGGGGAGTTCGCGGTATTGTTCTCGATTGGTGTCCATGTGTGCAAATAGACGCGTACTTTTTGTAGAATCACATGGTAGGGGGCGGCGATCTGTAAGAAGTCGAGCTACTTGGTATGGCACAGGTGTCTCGGGGAGAGAGCTTGAGTCTGGACAGACTTGCTTTGCGGTTCATGCGGGTCTGATATGTTAGCTGCAGCCTGCAGACACAATGCTCACAAACCGAGATGCCGGGGGAATTGATGGTTTTAGTGGGGAATTCTCTTTCTGATCTTTAGATGTCCATGGAAAGAAGAACGAGGCTAACGTTTGTGCAAGCAACTTAATTCTGGGTGCAAGTAGTCTTCACCTGCAAGCATAGGACCTTGTGTTTAGTTCAATCGAAATGCCACAGTCAGCTGCACTGATTACCTACCAATTTTATGATTTAATCGCTTCCTAAACAATGCAAAGATGGCTAATATGATCTGTGCGCTCTTGCCATTATGCTTGTTACTGCATTGGAGCCCGGAGCTAATTGCTATGTTGGTTCCCCTTTCCTCAATCACCTGATCGTGATGGCGGTGTAAAGAGAAATAACCCTTTAGGGTTTGGGTCCTGTGTATGTGTGATTAGACAGCTAAACTGCTAGTGGCATGAATTACACAGCTAAACTGCTAATGGCATGATGTGCATCACCAGTCAGGCACTATTTATTTAGGAAGTCATTTAAATCAAAGAAGGCACATGTGAATGTGATGCTATGATCAATGTATAGCCATTCGTGCATACGATCCAAGTCCTACAGAATTATTTTGGCAGTGTGATTTGTTCTTTAGATTGTCGTCAAGCCGCAACAGTAGATACTTGATTTTCAAAGGTCATCTGGAGAAAAAAAACTGTATTAAGAATCTAATCAAGTGAAAACAGAATGTTTTATTAAGATAGGAACATGCCTGGTTAAAAACAATGCTCTTTTAGGAATGGATAATACAGTATGGATGCTTAACTCAAACTAGCCATGTTTTGTGGAAAGTGGAAAACAACGTCTGTGTGGTCAAACCCAATACTTGTAGGTTGAAAATATTAACTTTGCTAGTCATCACATCTAACAAAAGTAACAGACAAGAGATGAACATACAAAGAGAGCTATTGAAAAATTTCTCCCAAAAACCTTAGAAAAAACAGTGCCCCTCTCTTTTGAATGTAGACCCCACCCACTTGTACCTTTCAGCCTTTCAGCATTTATTTGTATGCCTTAGAATTTGAGAAATGTTTTGCAAAAGCCATGTGTGAAATTAAGCATAAGAATTGTTGCTCATAATATCTTCCATATGAAATTTGAAAATTGTAAGTATAGTCTCTTGGGCTTCAGACATGTTATAAAGTAACTCATTCTAATACACTTGCTTTTGATCTCTTGGCATCGTGTGCCAACCATGACATTAACTGCTGTTTCCTGTAGGCTGTATCTGTTATCAGAAATTTATCACTATTCTGGAAGGACATCTGCTCACCAAAGTTGCTTGCGAAGCCAGAACAAAGCTATTTGCCATCTTGCTTCCATGGTGATTGTTAGAGTTCATTTTTCATGGCAAATGTTTTGATGTTCATGACAACATTCTGCTAGGAAGATGTGCTGTTAACATGATTCTAATGTGGAGTGTTCATGTTTATGAAGGCAACCAACGAAAACCTCCCACCAAATGTCATTAGGCAATTGGCTAAAGAATTGAAGAATCTTGACCAGTCACCTCCAGAAGGGATTAGAGTGATTGTGAATGACGATGACTTCACAAGTATTTGTGCAGATATAGATGGCCCTGGTAAGGTTACAACTAATAGGCTTTGATGGCTTATAAACACTAAAAAAATTGAGATGTTTCCCTCTAATAGCATCTGTTATAATTTTTCCATGTGTTTTTCATATGCTGCTAGTGTTCATAACTGAATACTGAAAAATATGTTAATTTTCTAAAGAATTATGTCATAATCTGAATTTGTAATTTTTTTTACTTCTTTGTTATACTGTTTAATGGGAAATGGATATTGGAAATGATGCAGGTGGGACTCCGTACGAGAATGGGGTTTTCCGGATGAAGCTAGTCTTGTCCCGTGACTTCCCTCAATCCCCACCGAAAGGTCTGGCTCTCTTTTGTGCGCCATTTATTTTTTCTGCTCAAGTGTTCATGAAATGAAAGCCTGAGCAGTTGCATCATGTTCTTTACTTGACAATTTCTTGACAAATATTTAACTTGTCCTTCACTTTTTAGGATATTTTGTAACCAAAATATTCCATCCAAACATATCGAGCAGTGGCGAGATCTGCGTTAACACGTTGAAAAAGGATTGGAATCCTACTCATGGATTAAGGCATGTTCTTCTGGTAAGTACATACTACAACAATGTTTGGCCCTAGTTTTGCTAGGGGTAATACATCAACTGTAATTATCGAGTAATAACTGTCGGTTTCTTTTTAACATTCCAAAAGGTGGTGAGATGCCTACTGATTGAACCATTCCCAGAATCTGCGCTCAATGAGCAGGCTGGAAAGATGCTACTTGAGAACTATGCGGACTATGCACGGCATGCAAGGTTACCTTTTGTCTTTTTATTGAGCATCAGTGTATCACTTTGTCAATATAGACTAGGGACACCTAGCAGACATCTCGCCTTCACTTTATATAGGGAGTCCCTTTTTGAGTTTTTTGTTTCTGCTTGGTCAAAATTTAGTATTGTGCCCGTCTAGGTGACTATGGATGTGATGTTTTTTTCTTCTTATGCCATTGCTATAGCTTTTTAAAAATCAGAACACTTCTTAACCGTCTACACTCACTATATGCAGGTTATACACCAGCATTCATGCCCTCAAACCTAAGACTAAGCCCAAGAGTGGCACTATCTCCGAGTCGACTTCTGTAAACGTGGATCAGTCAAGCACAACAAATCTATGCGAAATTGCACCATCGGCGCCCATGGCTTTATGTGCTACTGCTGCTACCAAAGTGCCAGGCTCAAACTCGCTGGATCAGAATGCTCCTGCTGAGCCCACTGTTGGACCATCTACAGCATTGCCCAAGAAGGAAGGACCTGTTGCTACAAAAGCCCCAGCCGATAAGAAGAAGATGGACGCAAGGAAGAAGAGCTTGAAGAGATTGTAAGCAAAAATGTTGGGCATCGGAGTTGCCAGATGAATGAATATTGGGCTCCAGGTGACATGAGAGGCAGGTGCCAGATGTAGCAGATGAGTGAATTTGGGCTCCAGGTGACATGAGAGGCATCTGGTAAACTGTTATGACCTGCGGAAATTCTGTCGAAAGAATGTGAATTGTTGTATATCTTGCATCAACACTTGTGTAATGACAAGTCTCCCAAAGAAGGCTTGCCTTCTCTATTCAATTAATTCATTATCTTGAGAAAACTTCTACTGGTTTTTCCTGCATTTGAGCTCATTTGCAACTTTTTTTTGAGGGAATCATTTGCAACTAACTATCAGATGATAATCTGTATTTACAGATGAGAAGTTCTTTCTTGGGGGTAAGTTTACAGATGAGAAGTTGATGTCGTATTGTGTTTCTGGGAGAACAGAGCGGCGTTTCTCCACCCGAGCTCCTTTGCTCCCTGTGTATGAACAATGAATTCAAAACAAATGGTAAAAATAAAAATAAAGTCTGAATTTGTTTTGCACTAAAAATATGATGGAAATTTCTAGGAGCTTGTAAATTTTCGTGCCGAGATGACTTGATCTTGCTTTTTAGTGTCTTCTCGGCATGATTTTTTTTGCAAACTTCATAAATTTCATCATCTTTAGTGTAAAAGATCCATTGAATTTACTGTCCATCTGGGAGCAGATGGGCTCGAGCTCAGCTCCTAGATACTCCCTCCGTTTCGATGTCGGTGTCAAAAATGCTCTTATATTATGAGACGGAGGGAGTACTTAGCTTTGTGACTCATCATTGCTACTGGACAAAGCATGGTAGGGTCAATGTCCATCTGATGGAATCTGTCAGGGAAGTTTTTTGTTGAATTCTTGGCCCACTTGTGCTCGTCAGTTCTTCAGGATAATAATATGACCTCATCAGATAACTATCATCAGCCGGCATATTATTCTGCATTGCTCTTGTCTAGACTCTAAGACTGCATCATAGCAAAGATATTCAGGTCCCACCTGGGTCTGTAGCTGCTACACTGCTCAAATTGAAAACTCAAAGCTGTCTGTTTTTAATAGAGTGTGGCACCGTAGTATACTAGTATAGCACCATGATAAAAATCTCTAGCACTACAATTTCTGGTTCGCTTCATGCATCAAAGAATTTCGCCTTGTTTTTATGTTTTTTTAAAAGGTCCTTGGTGGTATCAAAGTTTTCCTCCTGCATCCATTAAGACGCGCTATGAGCATATCTCAATGCCGTCTTGGGGCTTCTGCCTCGATGGAACAATTTTTTTTTTAAATCCAGAAGTTTGCAAACCAGGAAACGCCAACAATCATGATCTGTGAAGCAAATCGTGGCCCCGAAAAAGAATGGTAACTTCTCATCTGGCTCATGATTCCATATAGTCTTTACTATTAGAGGCCCCTCTTCAGGCTCGTATAACATCTAGAGCAAGTAAATCTCAATAAAAAAAACAATTCATTTTCCCGCAAAACATCGCCTTTCTAGAGGGGTGCTACAAAGTAGCAGTTCACTTTGACTTGAAACACGTCTCTTGGTAAGACGCAGTGACAATTGCATATGCCGCGATGCTTCAAGTCGCATGTCGTGCAGATTTCTACAAAGCCAGGCTTCCTACCGACCAAACTGGTTCTTTAAGCGAAGGAAGAAAGAAAAGTAAGGAAACAGAGGAAAAGATAGGAAATAAAGGGGAAAAGGAGACATAAGATACATGGACAGCTTTGATGTGGTAGTGCTGTGTGGTATTCGAGTTAGAAAGACCCAACCGGGATGGAGATCATCCTGTATTTTTTTTCCTGTGGAAAGATTAAGCAAAGGTGGTCTTGATCCCGGTTGTTCGCGGTTATGGCTTTATATATAAAACGGGGTGAAGGTCCTTTTCTTTTCAATAAGCTGTGTGTAATTGTTGCAACAACGATAGGGACTCTGCCGAGGGCTCCCCGGTAGGTTCTAGTCTCTCTTTATACTGCGACTGGAGCAAGGCGTAATGGGATCTGACTGAAAAAACATTTCCGACTCCAAGCTCTTTTCTCTCTTTTTTTGCGAATACCAAGTTCTCTCTCACACACATACACTCTGGATCGATCTAGCGCTGAAGTAAATAAACATTAATCACAGCTCCTTTCGCCGCCCATGCATGTGCACCAATCAACACAAAGTTCTCGGGCAATATTAGCCTGAAGATGTGAAGCGCATGTGAGATACCGATGTTACCAATCAATCACAGTATATAGCCTTTCCCATCTTGACCTAATCAACGCGTTTCCAGCTCGTGTGATCATTTGATTGGCGGGGCCGTTCGTACTAGGATAAGGATCGCCTACTTGTCTCACTTCAAGTGCACATTGTTTATACATGACATCAGGTTATTTTTATATGATCCGAATATCTTTCTCTGGGCAAAGACGGCGACATGACACGGAAGTCTCTCGAAACATTGTTTTGTTAGGTTCTTGACGCCGGGAAAGATGAAAGCAACCGCTGCTTGACAGCCAAGGCACAGTTCATGAGTGCTACTGGCACTATCGACCATGTTGCTTTACCAAGTTCTCATGTAGCCTGATAAGGCCTTGCAGGATGTTCAAAGAGGTTTCAGTAAAATAAGTCAAGTTTTTTTCTTAAGCACTCATGGTGTCTAATTAAGTGTTCATCCTCTGTAAATAAGCACCAGTGTTTAAAAAAAATAATATTTCTTTAACCTAAAATTTAAAAAGTGGTTGCGCACCAACTAGACAAACCGAGCGGCCGGCTCGCGACCGCACGATCGCTTGCGATCGACCTCGGGTGAGCGCCAGGTGTCGCCTGGTCGGTTTCGTCCACCGCGCGGTCGTGGGCGGTTTGTCCTCATCCGGACGAGCATGGACCCACATGTAAGCGGGCGTGGCGTAGATCGTGGGCGGCCGTTTTCGAAACGCGAGCCGTTCTCGCTCTTTCTCCCCCTTTCTCTCCTGTTTCTCCTCCATTCTCCGCTCCTCTCCTCCGCCCTCGCTCTCGCTCCGCGGTGAAATCGCGCCGCGGCTCTCCAAATCTCCGGTGGACCGCGCGAGGATTCGCTGCTGGCCCTCGTCGGCGTTGCAGGTACCCAGTGCATCTCTCCTTTCTCTGTCTCGTCGCCGAGGGTCTAGGTCGTCTCGAGGTCGTCGGCGGCGGAAATGGCGGGCTGGGATTCCTAGGGTTTCTGCGGTTTCTGTGGCATCAACTTACTCGCACGGTCATTTTGGTGTAGACGTTTTTCGAGAGGGATGGGTGTGCTTCCGTTCGACTAGTCACAGTGTCATTGGATTTGTAATGGTGGGGATTCGTGGGGGGAATGCGTTTTTTGTTGGTGCAGGTGGTTGTTGGATTTGCGCTCGAGGCAGACGTTCGCGACTGCCTTCTGCTATCCTCCCTCTCTGTCTCTGTCTCGTCGCCGGTGGCGAGGTGGTGTCTAGGTCGACGGGTGGTGGATGTGGCGGGCTGCATAGGGGGGAGCCCTTGCTGTGTTTCCGTTGTGTTTTGCTTCGTTTTTGTATGGTAGTGGTGGTGGTTTTTGTCGCGCGATTCGTCCTTGATTCGTTGTTCATGGCCGCTGCGGGAAGTTTATGAACTGGTTGGCTATGCATTTGCGGTTCTGTGAACTTGCTGTCTCTTAGTTGCACAAAACACCATATCAGTTGGCATGATCCATTTTATGATTATATAGTTTTTGCAATACTAATCCACACGATCATTGCTAGTTTTTTCACAGTTCAGTTTTCTGTCCTGTGTTTAATTTTTTTATTTTTCATCACCAGGCCAGCGTTGAAGGAGTTGAGGTGGCCGCCCGGGAAGATGTGGAGCGACCATCACAAGCTGGCAGGTTAAGGGCATCACCAGGGCGGTTTGCGAAGTTCAACATCTTGTTATCCCCGCTACAGAAGTCAGAGCTAGTTTCAAGGTTGTTTGGGGGCCTCTTGAATTTATCAGATACACTTCCAGGGGACTTCAGTAAATTGCTGGTGCAGTCTTACCAACCAGAGACATCTGAAATGGTGTTCCCAGGCAGGGGAAGTATCCGTGTCGATGCTGACAGTGTTTAAAGGGTATTTGATCTTCCTAACAGGGGTCTAAAAGTCAGTTATAAAGTTGACAAGGATACAACTAGGAGATTCAGAGAGACTTTCAACATAACTGGAAATTCTCATCCCCAGATCAGTACATGGACCAAGATGATTAAGGATATGGGGGGAAGAACGGATGACACATTCTTTATGGCTTGGCTTGCAGTTGCATTCAACACTTCTCTAGCACCAACCACGGCCTTGAGGCTGAGCCCAAAGTGCTACGGACTCGTGTTAGATCATGAAAACCTCAAGAACTTCAACATCTGCCTTTTTGTAGCAGAACACATCAATGAAGCTTTCCAGAATATGGACCAGGCGAAGCAAACTGTTTGCTGCTGCTTGTACACTTGATGGTGAGTGGAAACTAGCACTTCAATGTCTTTTTCTTCTTTTTGTGCAGTCATAGTTTCTGAAAAATCCCCCTCATAATAACTGAATTTTGGTTTTTCTTTTTTGGTTCTGTGGCAGATCCTGTACCTTGACGCGCTCGTTCATGACATCCAAGTAAGCAACTGTGCTATACGATCGAATGCATGGGACAGTAACCTAATTGCCAAGGTGATCAAGAAGGACACGATCTCTCCTGGTGTGTTTGGCAAATTACAAGTGAGTTCCCTTTTTGTTTTTTTTTTCAATAGTGGCTATTTTTATGTTCTATTCATTTCTGCCCAATTTTAATTCCTTGGTAGGTGCATATACGATTTGGAGGCCAGCTTTTTGACACTTCTTGGTAGTTGCGCAAAAACTATAATCAGTCGGCACAATAATGCATGTAGTTGCACAACTTGTAGCTCTAGTTTGGCATGTGGTCACATGTTTCAAGTTGCATGTCGTAATAAGTAAAACTGTAATCAGTTTTACTTATCTTTGTTTGCACAGATGTGTGACAACAGTTGGCAGAAAATTCAATTGCTGATTGAACTAATTTTTGGTTTAGTTGCACAAAATTCTACCCAGTTGGTTGCATCCCTTTTTTTAGTTGGCTGTTCACATGTTCTGCACTTTGCATTAGTTGTCTTCCAGTTTGTACTAGGTTGGTTGTCTATTAGTCTGGTTAGTTGGGGGTTGCCTGTCCTTTATGCTCTGCAGTTGTTTTGCATATGTTGTTCAGTTGCACAAGTTGGTAGAAATTTAGGTAGACACTTTTTTGGTAGTTGCGCAAAAACTGTAATTAGATGGCACAATAATGCCTGTAGTTGCACATCTTATAGCTCTAGTTTTTGGCATGTGGTCACATGTTCATTTTTGTATGAGACATCATATGTTTCAGGTTGCACAATTTTACTTATCTTGTTGCACAGATGTGTGAGAACAGTTGGCAGAAACATTTTTTTTCAGGTGACCTCTTTGGGGTGCACTTTCTTTTTGGTTTTGTGGAGTTTCATTCATGTAGAATCCTGTCTGCCCAGCATTTTGTTGTAGTTGCACAAGTTATAACATTCTGTTTTTCCTTCAACACAATATCTGCTTTGATAACCTTATCCTTTTTCTTTTTCTCCTTTTCACATCAGCTTAAAGAGGAGTATAGGGGCACGGAGCAGACACCGCTATTTGGTGGTCTTTTGCAAGCTCAAGCATTCGTTGCATCCAAATTACCACTAACGTACAATCCCCAGGTAAGTCTTTTGCATAAATCAGATTCGATCATTTACCAACATTTCTTTTCTTTAAATTGTTTATAATTGAATGAGTACTCAATTTTTGATGCAGAAAAAGGCAAAGATTGCCAAAGTGGTCAATGACTTGTGCAAGGCAGTAACTGAACATGTTGGCACCTTCATTGAAGCAGTTGGCAAGATCGATGATGAGGAACCAGATGTTGATCCATATGTACAGCAGACATCAACGGGAACCGCTCCATCATGCCGCGCTCCAAAAAGGAAGAGACGGGTTTCACCTATAGCAGCAGAAGAAGAGTTCGATGAGGAGGAGTCAGACGAAGAAGATAAAATGTAAGTACCACAAGATGTTGAAGACGACGGGGAGTCAGATGAGGATGAATCAGAGGAGGAGTACAAAGAGGAGGAGGACAAAGAGGAGGAGGACAAAGAAGAAGAGGATGATGATGATGAGGAGGAGGATGATGGCGATGAGGAGGAGGAGAAGGAAGAGGAGAAGGAGGAGGAGGAAGAGGAGGAGGAGGAGGACAAAGGAAAAGAGGACAAAGGAGAGGAGGAGGGCAAGGAAGAAGATAGTGAGGCAGAGGAGGAGGAACAAGAAAATGAAGCCAAAGAAGGAGATAGAAACAAAGCTGCAGCAATCGATGGTAGTGAGGGGGAAGGAGAGGACGGGGAAGAAGACAAGGATGCCGATCCTGATGATCAAGAGGGATTCAATGGAGGCAGTGACAGTTCAGATGATGATGATGACAACGCCACTGGTTCTGGTGGTATAGGCGGCAACACAACCAGATCTGCCAACCCTGCCAGTAGCAGCAACTCAATGAGCAGCAGGAGCACACTACAAATGCTGATTGACAAAACTTGCTGGAAAGACAAGAATCTGCCGAAGTCAAAGAAAAATGATGGATCATACCAACTGATATGGTGTTTTGTGCAACTGATATACTTGCCCGAGATTCGATCGTCGGTATCTCAATACCCAGTTCAATCTCGTTACCAGCAAGTCTCTTTACTCGTTCCGTAATACATCATCTCGCAAGTAAATCATTAGTTGCATTGCTTGCAAGGCTTAAGTGATGTGCATTACCGAGAGGGCCCAGAGATACCTCTCCGACAATCGGAGTGACAAATCCTAATCTCGAAATACGCCAACCCAACATGTACCTTCGGAGACACCTGTAGAGCTCCTTTATAATCACCCAGTTACGTTGTGCCGTTTGGTAGCACACAAAGTGTTCCTCCGGCAAACGGGAGTTGCATAATCTCATAGTCATAGGAACATGTATAAGTCATGAAGAAAGCAATAGCAACATACTAAACGATCGGGTGCTAAGCTAATGGAATGGGTCATGTCAATCACATCATTCTCCTAATGATGTGATCCCGTTTAATCAAATGACAACACATGTATATGATTAGGAAACATAACCATCTTTGATTAACGAGCTAGTCAAGTAGAGGCATACTATTGACAATATGTTTGTCTATGTATTCACACAAGTATTATGTTTCTAGTTAATACAATTCTAGCATGAATAATAAACATTTATCATGATATAAGGAAATAAATAATAACTTTATTATTGCCTCTAGGGCATATTTCCTTCACCAACTGAAGTGGTCATAGTCAAAACTAGCAGAGTTTTTCAGGAAGACTCAACTGCAACCGCAAGCCCCAAGGTGACAATGCCAAACACTGAAGGAGGTTGTCAATTTGTCAAACTGCCGTGTCCAAGAGCTACCACAGAGCATCCAAGCAAGCCTGCATCACCAAGAGCTGATTTTCAGAACAGATTAACACAAGAGGAGGTGTTCAACATAATAAGCAGGTGCAAGCCTCCCAGGCTGCCAACTACAACATTACTGCGAACCAAGTCAGCGAACGACGCACCTATGAATGTGCTGCAAGAAGATGCCCTTGGCCTTCAACCCATACGCAGATCAAATTCTTGCAGCTATCATGGTGACGAGTACTGCGATGCACCAACTTTCGACCTGGGAATAGATGATGATGCTGGGCATGCTGCAGCTAGCACTTGCTCCAGCAGCACAAACAGGGGAAGCAAATGTGGTTGTCATAGACGAGGATGAGTTGGACCCAGCAACAACAAAAGAAGGATGTGTTGCTGCTGATGCTGGCAAGGGATTAGCTCACCAGCCAGATGTTGGATCACCAGACAGCTGCCACACCCCGATATGCGGAGGACCAGCAGTTGGCATGAGCAGTTCTTCAGGACCACCTGTTGCAAGAAGACAGAGGAGGGTAATAAGGCCCGGAGCATCTCAAAGGTCTCCTTTCATTGATTACAACAAAAAGAACACCTTCAACTCAAACGAGGGAGTCAACAAGCTTTACGCTGCCATGTTGTATTGGGTCAGGCCTATCCCAGGAGCAGATGATGAGAATACCAGGCAAGCCAACTCCCCACAACCTATGTACATATCTTTTTTCAGTTGCACAGTACAACCCACTTAGTTGCACAACAAGCAGAGCATGTTGCACAGAATAGTGCTTTAAATTGCACACTTTTGTTTTTTGAATTGCAAAGCAGAGTGGTTTAGTTGAGTAGGGCACGGGCACTTGTATTGCTATGGTGTTCGAAAGCTAGCAGGGGATGCACGTCCAGGGTGCCCGTTGTGGCATTTAAGGGTGATGGAGAGCGGTTGTTCGTTGTCCAGGGATGTTGCTGTCAAGGGCAGGGGGTTTGAGATCTGTTCATGATTTCTCCTAGTTCTTCTTCATGTACTAGTTGTTGTTTTGTGCTAGGTTGGCTGTTGTTGTTTTGTGCTAGGTTGGCTGTCTACGCGTCGTTCAGTTTGCACAAGTTGCCTGATTACTTGGCTGCATCCATGTACTAGTTGGTTGTGCATATGTTTTGCTTTTTTGCACTAGTTGGTTTGTCTATTAGTACTAGGTTGGTTTCCTGTTTTGTCTAGTTGGCTTCTTGTTTGTACTAGGTTGGTTTGTCTATTATTCTGCTTAGTTGGGGGCTGGTTGTGTATTTAGTCTACTAGATGATGAGAACAGCAGGCAAGCCAACTCCCCACAGCCTGTATTCATATCTTTTTTCAGTTGCACAACACCACCCACTTAGTTGCACATCAAGCAGAGCATGTTGCATAGGACAGTGCTTTAAATTGCAGACTATTGTTTTTTTAATTGCACATTGTTTCTTTCTTTATGTGACCCTTCAAGCTAACTTTGTCTTTCTTTATGCAGCCCTGAGATAATCAGGTATGGTAATTTCTTCATTTCTTTGAAGGAGTTAGTTGATTCAATGAAGCCAAAGCAGTGGCTTTCAAAAATTCTTATTGAGACTGGAATCATACACATCATGAATAACTTACCAGAAGGGTCAAAGATAGTTGTCATGCCACTCAGGTTTTCTATAAGTTTTTCAAAAACTTTATACCCTCTTCCTTTTTTTGTACCACTTTTGTTGACCAACCAGGGAGTCTTTTTCATAACCTAGTGCTTGAGCCATGTTTATAATTTTTCTGCAGATCAATTTACAGCAGGGTATCTACAATACGAATGAGATAAACAAGAAGTTTGAACACAAGAACCGTCTCGACAAGAAAGATTTGGTGAGTGTTGTGCCCACATGATCCATCTCATATTTGGCACTCACAGCATGTTCATTTGCACATGACACATCTATTAGTTGGCAAATACCTTCTGCCAACCTGTTTCAACTTTCACATCTCATTTTTGTAGTGTTTTTTCTTACCTACAGTGTGTATCTGTATCTGAATTGTTCACGCGTGCAGGTCATGCTGCCAGTGCTTGAGTGCGCTAATATAAACGGCCGCGAAGGAGGCAGGCATTATTGGGTCTTCAACATCAACCTGAGGGACGGACGTTTCGAAGTCCTTGATTCAAACAGAAAGCTAAAAGACATTGAGTGGATGGACACCACCTCTATGATTGCGGGGGCAGTACGCCAGCTATGGAAGAAGCATTACCCACAGGAGAGCATCGAGCACTTCCAGATTATTGACATCGACGTACCGAAGCAGATTAGCAAGTAAGACAAGAAGCATTACATTGTTCTTTATTTTTTCAATCAATCTGTAGTCTTTTAAAATTTCCTACTTGTACAATATTTAGTTTTTTAAGACACAAAACTAGTTTGCGATCTGTTTTTCATTTTTATGACTTTCTCAGTTGAGCATTAGTAGTTGCACAGTGCCACATAATTAATTGCACAGTGCCACATAAGTAGTTGCACAGGAACACATAATTAGTTGTACAGTGCCACTGAGTATATTGTCTTATTGGTTTTAAAAGCCTCCAACATTTTTTTTCCTTTTCCCCCACTACAGCAATGAGTGTGGTCTGTTCACACTGTTAAACGCCACTAAGTGGAACGGGAGCCTATTGCCCAACTATGAGCCCAAGGAAGATCTCAACCTCAGGAAGAAGCTGGCATATGATTGGGTCACCAGCCCACACAACTCTGCCCCATGGAGGAAGGTGCTGAGATTCGAAAAGGACTAGGTCAGTTCACTTTTTAATTATTTTGCCATTTTTGATGCCTTGCAGGTTTGCACAATTTTATAAACATTTTTGTAGTTGCATACTAGTAGTATTTCTTTTGCAACTAAATGCCATCACTTTTGTTCACACATTACGAGAACTGGGCATACAATTGTTCGACAAGTAAATATTAAATGATTTGCCAACAAAGGCACAAATAGCAACCATTTTTACACAGTGCATTAACTAATTCAAGGAAAACAACTTAGAGAGGAGAAAGCATAGTTGCTGTATGTGTCCACTTTTTGCCCCCTAAATTGCTCAAAAACCATCATTCTTTTCCTTTTTCCCACTAGTAAGCATGCACGTGCAACACACGTCTGAAGCAAAGCAACCTATAAAATTCATGTGGGTATTGAATTCTTAATTCATATTGAAATTAACTAACTTCCATGTTACAGGACTAAATGAAGCTTACTGTATACTACTCCCTTCATTTAAAATATAAGATGTTTTGTATATTTCAATATAGACTATACAAACTAAAATGAGTGAACAAACACACTAAAACGTGTCCATATACATTCAATCCGTACAAAAGTTAGAATATCTTGTATTTGTGAATGGAGGGAGTGCTAAGCATGTACATATGTTGTCTTGATCAACGCATTCTGAATTCATATTCCAAAAATTTGGTGAGGGGTGGCGGTGGGGGTAGAATATATGTAGTGTCTGACGATCCCCATGTCTCATGAGGTTTAATACAAACCCCATGACTTATCTATTGATGATGTCATGTAAAGTTCTAGTAGACAAGGAAATCCCAAACCAAGAAATCATAGTCATATAGCAGCATATCTAATTTCTTGTGTGAACTTGAAAGGACGTATAATAGGTAAAGTCATTGTCCAAGTGAACATGATAGAGATGCAAACTTTGATTAAAGATACTAAAAGAGGTGCATGTAATTTGTTCTCTCTTGGGTTTAGCCTACATGTTATCTTCATAAGTTGAATTGCTGGACTCGAATACAAAGGGAGTCGGTAAGATAGAAGAGTTCGCCAGTGGTCAAGACCATTTTGCCCCCATCCCGAGTTTCTCGCATCACCTGTAGTGCGACATTTGTGACCAAAAATGAAGGGAATTTAACATTTCTATATGACATACATGGTATGCAAAATTAGTTCTGTGAAGATTAAACACAAATTAAACTTGTCATATCAACATCTCAACTGTAGAGAACTGATGATGGGCATATCTTTCCCCGATTGACAGGTTCAAATTGTTGTTAGTGATAGGACCAAATGCACTGGCAAATTCATGTAAAAATGTAAATAAAATGAGATAAAAACAGACTCACCTGATTGAGCAATGCGCGACCAAGAATACAATTGCAAACGCGGTGCCGGGACTGTGGGGGCAAGAGTACATTACTCTATTCAGTATGAAAATACATTAGACATGCATACAATAAACAAGGCTCCGTCATAGTTCTTCACAACATATTGCATACATAAGTTGAAGGGGTTTCTTAAAGAAAAGCAGCATGTTGTACTTTGTCACTCCTGAGTGGCAAGCACGTTGTTGAACTAGGATAATCACAATCAGCATCCTTGAACGAGCTATCACTGGCTTCAAGTACAACTTGTACAAAGTTTGTTAATTTGTCTAGCTTTTTGCCTGAATCATGGGTCCTCTCAATACACGCACCTCTGAAAAATAGAGAGCACCCATATAAGCTTAAATTGCTTGGCCGTGGGAGGATATTAAAAAACAGACTTGTTCCTTGTTGTTATAGAAATACATGGCATGAGCTGCAGGTATTTTATATCTTCTATTTTGGATTGCCGGAGTTCATGTTCCCCTCCAACAGCATTAGCAAAATATGTAGGCCTCATCGGTATAGTGGACAACTCTAGAGCTAATGGAAGTGCATAGCCTCCATATATCTGCATCAGGCTTGCTTATCAACTACCCGGTATAAGTTGAAACCGAGCTCAACATAATGGAAAAAAAGTTGAGGAAATACATCGTGCCCTTGTCGACAGTATGCAAGAATCATACCTGAACACTACATGCAGACATGTAGACCACAAAACAGCAAGTCATTACCATTGTATAGATTTCTAAGTCTTAGGATGTGGTAAAATTATAGGTAAGCAGGTAAGCCATGTCATTTGGATCAAGATGGTTGTTATACATGTCTGACCTCCGCCTCAGTCCATCAGTTAAAGAGCAAATCATGCAAGGCTTTATTCATAAGCAAGGCACATACCTGCTTCACACCAGCATGTCAACTGTTCACGTACATGCTAAAAATGAGCTCATAAGCTTTACTGCCATTGCACCTACTGAAGAGGCTAGGATGTACTATCCCCGCAAACACTAGTACTGGGCATCAGGCAACAGAACAGAACATGCATATAATTAATTTCTCTGCATGTAAAAAAGAGAAATCAGCCTGGGCAGCGTGGTGCCAGTATTGGTAGGGCGTCAGAATCATGCCTGAAGGATAGCCACATAGTGGAGGGCAGTAGCGTTGGCTGAGGGGTGTGGCGAATACGTCCGTGGGACAGCAGCCGAGCATCGAAGCTGCGGATGGCTATGGCGACCTACGCTCCAGGAGTGGCCAGCGAGTAGTAGTTGTTGATGCCAACTGCATTGCCTCATTTGTGTACAAAAAGAAAAGGAAAAACTATATTCTTCATCATCCCCTGCGAGTAACAGCAAGAGGCGGCGGCCTTGACAGGGACCTTCTTGTTTACTGGCTGCAGGGCTGCCCGCGCTGCTGGAGGAACAGCTACGCCGTTCTGAAAACCACCAGAGCAATTTAGAATGCATCATCAAGAAATTGCTTTAGAAGGCATGCAAGAAGAAACGGGATGGTATCCGTGCCTTGGATGGATCGGTCTAGGCCTTCTTCAAGAGTTGAGCACCAAACCTTGATGATTGGACAATTGATCCCTGTCGGTAGCTGGATCTTGTTGTTGGAGCAAACAAGACGGGATCTAGTTCAGCACGAAGAATGGACAAAGAGGGGAAGAAAGTAAAACAGGATGGGCCTTTGATCCTTGTGTTGATTTTCTTACCTATCGAGGACCTGGGCGTGGACGATGCTGCCAATGTCCTTGATGCCCGAGTACGTGCATGTTTCCTCCTGCACCCGGGCGACCGACGTCGGTGGCGATGGCCTTGAGCTTCCCTGCTGGTACTGTGACACCTGAACATCACCAAGAGAAACATGAGCAAAGATCAAGGAGTTGCTTGTTTGATGGACGAATCCGGCAAGAAACTCGCTCGCATCAGTCTGCCCTGGTTGGATACGTAGATAAAATCCGATCTTGGCAAATTATTAGAGTCGTATGAACAAAAGACTGAGAGAGAAACCCAATGGCGCAGGCATGACCAAACCGAGAGCCACTACAACGGTGTTCTCAACGTGGCATGGTGAGAAAGATAGAGTCGACGGCTAGGCGGATGTGTGGCCCACCTGTGTTGGCCGCCGGCTGCGGAGCGGCCATTGGTGCCTGTTTGTTCCGGCTCCTGAACGGAACATGGCGGCGACCTCGGATTCCTCCGATCCAGGCGGCATCGCGTGGGCATGGGGAGCGAGAGGAGCGGAGGAGGTTGGTGATGACTCCGTGCGGTAGGCGTGCATGCCTCCTGTGGGATTGGAAGAGATTTTTGGTAGGGGGGAATTAACGGATGGATTAGTGTGATTGGTGGGATTAGTGGGAGACGGCACCTGGAATACTCCTGTGCGGGTGGAGTACGGTTAGTCATTCTAAATTGCTAACTACACACATGACTCGGGATTAAGTTAATCATAACCATTAGATTTTATTCAGTGGGTTTAATCTAGCGGTGCTAATCAACCCGGGTACAATTGTAGTGTGGCGTTAAGAAAGAAATAGTTTGATTGTTTAATAGTAGTATAGATTCTTGATACAAACGATACAAGAAAATCACAGCAGCCTAAGTGGACACACACCAGCAGTGTGCTCTGTAGATTGGCATTGGCTGCATTTGTTTTTCTTCTTTGGGTGTAGCTCCAGCGCCGATTTGTACCGTCGACTCTTCGCCCTATCCTTTGTAGTAGACCTTGGAGGATCCCTAGGCACAAAATCATCATAGGCTTTTGCTGGGGATGGAGCCTCCAAATGGCCAGGACCATCACGAGCTTGTGTTTGATCACCTGTGGAATAATCATATAAAAAGTTTAGTTTTTTTTCGCGCAACCATGACTGATGTTCTCTGCAACCACACAACTTATGTTGTGCAACTAATTGGTTGTTGTGTGCAAATTAAGTTTAAAAGAAAACCTGTAGTAGCACGGCCCGTCATGCCACTTGGTTGGTAATCACCTGTAGCCAGAACATGAAAAAGCAAGTTAGTTTGTTTGTTTGTCTTGATGCTTGAACTAACAGAGTGCGCGCAACTGGGTAGCCTGTTCTGAGCAACTAGGGACCATGATGTGCGCAACTGAAATCACACACCTAGTTAGATGGGGTGTTGGGCAGGTAATTACCTGGATGACGAGCCCTCTGAGTACTCCCTGTAGGGCCATTAGGAGGAGCACGCGGTGCACTGCTTGTTGGGCCAGGCGGGGGAGGAGGTGGAGGACCATGCTGTGTAGGGCCTGTAGGTGGAGGATGTCCTCGAGGGTTGCCATCAACTATAGCCAGAACAGGAAAAAACCAGTTAGTTGTTTTATCTTGATGCTCATAGCATGCGCAACTGAGTAGCATGTTCTATGCAACTGGGCACCATGATGTGTGCAACTGGGGACCATGATGTGTGCAACTGAAATCACACACCTAGTTAGATGGGGGTGTTGGGCAGGTAATTACCTGGATGATGAGGCCCGTGAGTACTCCCTGTAGGGCCATTGGGAGGAGCACGCGGGGCACTGCTTGTTGGGCCAGGCGGGGGAGGAGGTTGAGGACCATGCCATGTAGGGCCTGGAGGTGGAGGAGGTCCTCGAGGGTTGCCATCCTCTGATGGCCCCGTGGCAGCAGTCGGTTTTTCTTTTTCTTGGACTTGTTCAGGTGGCCGGTCTCGGTACGTGCTGCGCGCATATGCTTGTATACAATAGCTTGTGCTGGATCAGAACCACTCGCAAACTTTGCTAGTTTCCGAAAATCGTATATCATGTTCCTCTCCCTTACCCGCTTCTTTGATTGAGGAGGCATTTCATCCGATTGCTCATAACCAGTCCCTGGTGCACTAGGTACAACAGTAGGTGTCCACCGTCTTAGCAGGTACCTTTCCGGTATGACATCAACTCCAATATGGGTGAACACCTTGAGGATGTGGCATCAGAGGATGTCTTCCGTGTCCATTTTACAGCACTAACACAAATAGGAACTCTCCTCCACCCCTGCCTGCACCAAGTAGTTTCGAGAACCATATTTGGCAAAAAAAATCCTGGTTCGGTCTGAGCTCAAATATATCAGCACCAACTTGGAATGCATTATAACGTCCAATCAGATCAAACTCTTCTCTTAACTTGCGGTAAAGGTCCCTAGTGTAGGTTTTGTAAGCTTGCTTCTCTATTGGGAAGTTGGACCACAGCTCAATCTCAAGGTGTTCTGTCCTGTAATCATTGCAGCCTTCCTTGGCAAGGATGTGGTTCTGAATTTTTTCATATTGCTTGAAGAAGTTCAACGGTGAGTTGTGTGGGTTCACATATCTTTTTAAGACGGCGTTGAATCCCTCACTACATTGTGTAGACTGCAGGAAGGGGAAGAAACTGTGTTTGAAGTAGCACGGCACCCAAGTTGACTTGTATTCGTACAACTTCTCAAAGTGTGTGTGTGTGTCATACCCTCGTACTTCACCATTAACCCAGCCCAATTCTGTTCAAACTCGTCTGGAGTGAAGCTGAAGTCAACACAGTAGTTGAAATCATCAGAGAGCCCTGGATTCCGGCACAACAACCAACCAACTTTTTCCTGGGCCTTCTTCATGATGTGCCATCGACAAGATCGATGCACAGTGGTTGGAAAGATGCTCTGTATTGACTGCCTCATTGCACCATCTTGATCGGTTATGAAGTTGTCAGGAGGTTTGCCACCCATAGCCTCTAGGAATGCTTGGAAGATCCAATCAAAGCTTGATGCCAACTCCTGCCTCACAAACGCGCAACCGAGCATGAAAGATTGGCGATGTCGGTTTATTCCAATGAAGGGTGCGAACGGCATATTATACATGTTGGTCATGTAGGTAGTGTCAAACGATATGCAATCGTGGTACGCCTCAGCATAAGCTTTTTGAGCTAAGCCATCCACCCAAAATATGTTGATAACTCTGTCCTCTTCATCATATTTTACCTTATAGAAGAAGTCTAGATCGGTTTTCTGTATATCCTTGAAGTGCGCAATTGTCTCAATCATGTCACCCTCCTTTGTGTCATCTCTACGGAAACTTGTACACACATTTGTTATTGCCTTTGGTCCGAACGGCACCATCATCTTAGATCCATAGAACTCTGCCATTACATGCATCATGCGTCCTGCATAGTACAAGAAAGAAACAGTATATCCTTTTTTAGTTGCGCAAATGCGCACATCCAGCTGCACAGTAATAGGACATGTGTTGGCACAGAAGATAATTACAGGAAATGGACGCCTAGCTGCACCTTTTTAAAAACACTTTGCACTTTTTTGCATACATGACATTGTGTAGTTGCACAGTGAAGACAATCTAGTTGCACAACATGCACGAAAAGTGATATACAAACAATATGGGAAGTTGGACACCAGTTGCACAGTTAAGTCATTTCAGTTGCATAGTAGTACCATGATAGTTGCACACTAGACTGCCTAGAGGGAAACTTAATTCTTTAAGGGATATAGAAACACCACACCTGTAGTCAAGTTGCAGTTATACAAGATGCACAGAAACTCCTTTTCATCAGGTGAGATGCCTTGGTGGGATCTCAAGTATTTGGACAATGAAGGTTTGTTCACTAGCGGATGATTGTGGTCACGAACAAAGTGCGTCACCTCCCATCGCCCATCTATCAGCTTCACCAACATTTTCGCCTTGCATCCAGTCTGCTTTATTGTCTCGCATTTCCGTTTCTTCTTCTTCTTCTTACTAGGACCAGCCTCCTCTTCAGCAAAGATTGGAGGTTCATCTTCCATTTCCTCATCACTGTCAACAGTTTTTGGATCTGGAATAGGGTCCAGGACAGGAGGAGCCTCAGCTCCTCCATCATCAGCTTTGGGCTTCTTGAACTTGTTGCAGCAAAACTGTTGTTTTATCAATACATTGGTGCGGGGTGTCCGCCTAGAGGTGTTCATCTTGATAGAGAAACCCATCCGTAGTGTGTAGCTGTTGTAGTGATCCTTAGCAATTTGAAGGCTGTCAAACCTCATGCCAACATAGGGTTCCATAGGTCGAGAACCAGCCTCATCCTCTCCTTCTTCTCCTTGCACAGCTTCGTCAACAGCCCCAGCTCCTAGCTCAGTCCTGGTTGGACCAGGAACATTTGCCGCGGTTCCCGTGTCATCAAGAGTATGGCTCTCTGACTGCAAAGACACCACTACAGGGGCACCACAGGTTGATGATTGGTCTGCCACATTGGCATGGCCCATAGGGTTACCACCACGACTTGCTTGCGTGTAGTAAACAGATCGCCCATTTTCTGTCCAATTTCCTTGTTGTATGCTGGGTTGCTGCTGATCCATATCATGAGGAAGCTCATTGAGATCAGGAGGCAACTCATTGAGATCAAGCATTTTTTTTCTTTTTTTGGATGCTGCCACACACTCCCTGCACATATAAAAAAGAAGAAAGTGATGTCATCAGTTGGTAACCATAGAAAAGAGTGTTTCAAACAACCTAAAAACTTAGTAAATAGGCAATTGCACACCATTTTGTGATAATCTTAGTTCCAAAAGCAACATGATTGTAGCATAATATTTATTATAACAGTTATGCATTTTTTGTTTGCACATAGTTGTTATGTTAGTTGCACAGTTTGCAGTAAATAGCTGGCAAGAGCATGACTTATTTTTACTATAGAGTTTTCTGACTTTTTCCCTCTGTTTGGTTGCAATGATCTGCAGGTTTTCTGTTTGGCAAGGAGCTATTTCAGATTTTTCTGCACATAATTTGATGTTACATTTGAGACGGAAAATCCAGGTGAAAGAAGAAAGAAGAATTGGATGACAGATTATAGTTATATGTTTTCATCGCCGTTTATGTTTTTTAGTTCTGGTATATTGAACATATTTTTACACTATAGCTTTGCAATAGGTGTGGGACCAGAATATATGTGTGGGACAAGATTATATGCGTGAATATGCTAATATGGTTTGTGGCTTCATTAGCCATGGACAAAAGTTCTTGTGTTTTTGCTGTCGCACTACAGATTTTTGGTTTTCGCTAGAATAGATGTCTCAATTGCCAGGATGCATTTTTTCAGTTGGCTAGCATACATATTCAGTTGTACAGTAAATGTATTTAGTTGGCTAGAATAGATGTCTCAGTTGGCCAGGTTGCATTTATTTCAGTTTTGGCCAACATGCATGTTCAGTTGGACAGTTAATGTATTCAGTTGGCTATAATAGATGTTTCAGTTGGCCAGGATACATTTTCTCAGTTTTGGCCAACATGCATGTTTAGTTGGGCAGAAAACATGTTTTTATTGCACATATACTACAGGTTTTCTAAAGTGTTCACTCACAAATATCCAGTACACGTGGGGTACAATGCATGTTTTAGTTTTGGCTAGCATACATGATGAGTTGCCAGAATATAGGTTCAGTTGGCTGGGATGCATGTTCAGTTGCACATTTATGAATTTTTTGTTGCACATATCTTTTGGACAGTCAATTTGTTCATTTGCAAACAATAACTACAAGTTGGTAGAATGCATGTTTAGTTTTTGGCTACAATGCTTGTTGAGCTCGCTTTAATCATGTTTTAATTGGCCAGAGAACTTGTTTTAGTTGGCTTGTTTAACACATCCAGGCGGTAGAAACTTGTTTGGCATGCACCAAGTAGTTTTTGGCTTATTTAACACATCCAGCAGTAACATCAAGTAGGCTGGTGTGATGTGCTAGATTCACCTCTTTTATGAAGCAGCTTCTCCATGGATTTGTGCTAGATCCATGGAGAAGGGGGTTTACATATGCCTACATATATGCAGTAGAAGAAAGGGGAAGTGAAGAGGGGTAGAGGGGGCTTACCTACTTGATGTTACTGCCTGGTATTGCTCTGACCACCCTGCCCTTAGATCTTCTTTTTTGAAGCAGCTCCTTCTTGTACTTTGGGGATCCCATGGCGGCTGTGTAGGAGGAGGAAGAAGGGCTGGGGGGCGATTCTGTTGGATCTCCTTCGGTGTGCAGAAGAAGAAGAAGGCAATGTGGGACGGGCTGGGGCGTGGGGGTGAGCTGGGGACAGCTGGCCATGTGGGGGGGTGGGCGATTCTGTTGGTGGTCGCTCGATCGGTCTGTTTGGTGGCCGCTCGATGGGTCGGGTTGGTGGCCCCTTCCTTTTCTGTTTCACGGGGGACAGGGGGTTACCCTTTTCAGCCGGCCGCTCAGTTGCACTAGTGGCCAGCCGGCCACCCACTAGACGCGTCCTTTCTTTAAACACCTTGCATTTTATAAGGTCTAATGATCTGATTCGGACTTACAATCGGATCAATCAATCATTGGTCGGTTTTATACTTCTATACAATCATAATATTTTGAATTACCGTCAACCATGTTTTGTTGTGGTAATCTTCACGTGTAGCACCCCTTTGTAGAAAAATGTACTTCCCTTGAAGCACACTCCCGTCATGTGAAAATCCTAGATGACAATGAGATGATAGGAGGTGATTTGGTCGTAATTATGAGAGCATGGCGATTGCATGCCCCCCTCATGGTCTATGAAGATGTGCGAGGTAGACTATGGCAGCGCCTTTGTGTAGGTTTATTTTGTGTCAACAAGGATGACAAGATGATGATGGCTTTTTTGTGACGAAAATAAGTCCCCCTCTTTAGTTCCGGCTTCGATATTGTTCGTTCCGATACCAACAATAGCGCATGGAGGTCTAGCCTCCCGATCATTTGCCACATCCGGTTGATTTCTAGGTGTCGATAGTCGTTGCTTTTTGACTTCATGCAATTGATGTGTTTGTTCATGTTATAACTTAGGAGGGACTTGTTGTCTATTGGTGTGGCGCGAGCATATTTGGAAGTTTTCCTTGGCAACATTTGGCGAGCTAGGGTCTCAAAGTGGGGCTAGAGAGCATTCCCTGGCCATATTCTTTTAGCTAGCTTTGATCTCTTACAGAGAAGTGATTACCATGGCTCGTCAATCTATCTAGTGATGGTGCTTTTCCAGTTCTTCGGAAGATGGTCCGTATGCCTCGTCCTTCTCCGATGGTTGGTGAAAGGGCCTATGTTGCCCAACAGGGAGGTGAACGGACGTTCTAAAATAATTATAGAGTAGGATTAGTCCTGATGCGTAATGGTCAAAACAATTGTTCCTAACAAGAAGGTTCATTTGTCTCTCCTCCAAGGAAAGGCGGCTAGGGTTTCTGCCTCCCGTCGGCGGCACCGCTGATCTGCCACATCTCATGTGGCATTAGGGCCATGGGTGCGCGGTGGATCCTGGCCCTTGCCGGCGGGAGAGCTTCGTTTTTAGGTGCTTCTTCAAGTTTTGTTATGGTTTGTGTCCTGCTCAGGAAGACGAGACAACGACGGCTTCTTGAAGATGGAATAAGGTTCTTCCCGCTTAGCCCCCGTCCCGATGGTGCGTCTAGCATCGTCGGAGGGCATGTGGAGGTTTATCTCCGAAGGATCTTGCGGAACTCGGTTGATGGTTGTCTTTGGTGGATCCGCTCGAATCCGGTCTTTGTTCGTCTTTGTTTATGTGTCTTCAAGTTGGATCCTTTCGATCTAAGCTTCTCTTCATCGGCGGCGGTTGCTGTCCTAGTGTGTTGGTCCTATGAGGCCTTAGCACGATGACTTCCCGACTGTCTACTACAACAAGTTGTGCCCGGCTCCGGCGAGGGAGGGGCGATGAAGGCGGCGCGCCTTCAGCTCACTTCGATGCTTGTAGTTGTCGCTAGATGGTCTATGAATCTGGGTGTAAATTTTATTATTTCTTGTGTTCATTGTACTGCCATGATTGGAGATAAATAGATTGAAAGTTTCCAAAAAAACAATCTTTCCACGCACACATCCTATATATGCTAGGCTCACTGAGGCGCCGACACAATGGTAAACAAGAATTGCAATTCAAGGAAATTGGCAAGCAATTCAAAACCTGAACACGATATATCAATAATAGAAAGTACGAACTACATAATGTAAAAGGAGACAGGAGATGACAAATGTATTCCATGGAGTTTAAACATACCAATATTCTAATCACCATTGAGGTGCCCTCAGATAGACTCTCTCTCGAGGCATTGTCTTCTCGAGAGAATGCCACTCTGTTCACCATGGATAGCTTATTTCTCCACTCCGAAGATGGCAAACTCCGGAACCAATTCTGAAAGAACTCGAGACTTTTCACAAGCTTCACGAAGAAATTACTAAGCCAACGATAACTAAGCTTGTAGAAGGCGATGGCCTACAAGAGTAACAAGCTCCTGGACTCTCACTCAAACCAATTTACATGTAGATCTCAGATCAGAGCAACTAATGCAGATCAAAGCAAGTTATGCTCAAATCCGCTCTACGCAACTCATCCAAAATGGATTGGATAGGGGACAAACTTCGAGGTCCATGGTTTATTTTCCGTTGCTTAAATTGGAGACTGGGATTTAGGGAGGATCTTAGAGGCCGAATAATGGGTAAATCTCATATTCGGGAACCAGCTTCCCACCGGGAAACAAGGTAGCTATATATAGGCCCCACTCTCTTAATCTCGTGGAGGATCTCATGTGACATTCACAAAGTGTATAGGCAATCAAGAATACTAGGGGTCTGGACTCCAGGATTTTTCAGATTGGTATGGGAGCTACTGATCGACCAAGAGTATTTCTCGGAGTAGCCCCGAAACCTCCGGAGCTACTAGAAAATGCAACACAAGAACAATGTAAGTCCCTCATATGAACACCATTTTGATGGCTTTCGGCTCTTTTGAAGGTAAAAACAAGCTCTATGTACTCACATAGAGAACCAACCAAATATAAACAAAAATGAAGGTGAAGGAAATATGCCCTAGAGGCAATAACAAAGTTGTTATTATATTTCCTTATATCATGATAAATGTTTATTATTCATGCTAGAATTGTATTAACCGGAAACTTAGTACATGCACTACAAAAAAAATACACTTCGTGATGATACGTGTTTGTCACAGTAGGTCACGTTTTCTGTCATGCATGTACATCCATGACGATTTTATGACAGAATCAAGATAGTCATATCTGTGCCGTGTAGAAGTGTTCCATGACATTACCAAAATTTTCATCACGGAAGTTTCCACTTCCATGCTGATAAATGGCGCGTCATGGAAGTGCTTTCGTCAAGGGTGACCGACACGTGGCATCCACCGTAACGGGTCGCCGTTAAGCTACCAGGTCCGGTTTTGGATCCGATAACCCGCTAACAACCTGGACCAATGAGGATTTTCCACATGTAAAATTCTCATTGGCCGGAGGAAACACGTGTTGGCTCACCGTTGGGACAGATGTCATCCATTCATTGGATAGGAGGCGCTATGATACGTCGACACGTGGCACGGCCCAACAGAGGCCCATTCCGGTGAAAAGGACGGCCCGTTTGACTTGGTCAAAAGGTAACGGGCCAGCACACGGAAAGCCTGTTAACGGCCTGTTTGTATATAACACATTTACGACCTGCTAACTCGTGGGCCGTTATGGCCTATCGGAATTAAGCCCAGTAGCTTCATCTGGGCCGTCCAATATGATTCCAGCCCGTTGTAACTTCCGGTCCATGTATAGCCCATGATGTCTTTCAGCCCATACGAGGCCATTTGTAACTCTTGGCCCATTAACGACCCGTGGTGAATCTGGCCCGCAATAAACAATGTACCGCTTTATGCATCAACGACCCATTATTCCATTGGGCTGTTTCCAACCCGTGTTATCTTTCGGCCTTCTCAGGATCCATTTATTCTTGGGCTCATTTCCAGCATTCGGTAACTTACGGCCCATTACTGGCCTTTTCTACTTGTGGGCCAAATTCAGCCCGTGGTTACAATCGGCCCGTTTGCGGCCCGTTAATCCGTTGGGCCATTTTCATAGTGTCATAAAAAACGGCCGATTAACGACGGCCCATTATTGTCGGCCCATGAACGGATGATTCCAAATCTAGCCCGTTTACGGCCCATAATGCAGTCTGTTATTGGCCCATGTTTGGCCTATCGATCATACGCCCCGTAGAAGGCCCATTGATGCTATGACCCGTAGAAGGCCCATTGTTTCTACAGCCCTTAGAAGGCCCATTGTGTCTATGGCCCATAGGAGGCCCATAGTAACTACAGTAAATATGTAGCCCATGGTTATTGTGGCCTAGTTTTAAAAAATAGGTTATTGCGGCCACTAGCAAACCGTGGAAAAAGAACTGCATTGACTACAAGCAAACAAATAAACAAGACAACAAGGAAATAAATAAGCAAGCAACTTACACTAGGCTATCATGGCTATTACACATATTACATCCACTGGGCATCAAAGTTCGCCACCAGTGCAAATATAGGGAACAAAGCAGCATATCATATACACTAGTTGTCAAAGTTGGTGACCAGTGCAAATAAACGCCGCAGCAAAACAAGTCCAGAATTGAAACCACTTCAGAAGAGCTCAAGAAACAATATCCCTGGTACCCATAATCCTGGCAAGATGCTTAGCAAGCTTATTAACTTTCTCTTGTTTGGCGCTTAAATCCTCCAACGCTTGCTGTTGCACCAGAAAGTATGCATCTGAATTTTGCAGGGACTTCCTTAGTCCTTCAGCTTCTTGTCGCGGCACATCTGATCGATGTCTTTCAACTTGAAGTTGAGACTCAAGAAGACGAACTGATTCAGGCAGCGAGTTTGAAGAGCTTGTGCCAGCAGTAGTGGCCAGTAACTCGAACACTACATCAAGACATGACTTTTGCGTTCTCTCACTGTTGTCAAGATAGTTTTTATCAGCTTTCTTGGAGACCGACAGGGATGTCTCACTATCTTGAACCTTATCTACATTACTTCCTTTACCATTGCATAACAGTGTACTGTTCTCCAATATTTTGTCCGCATTCTAAAAGAGAAACAAGCAGACACATCATAGGTTTACCATGTTGTATATGAAACTCATTTTGGTAAATCAGTTTAGTAGTGAAGTGGGCAGGATAACAGCATGAAACAAACATATATCTATGTACCATGGTCACTTTATGGTCTATATAATTCTAGTTTTTGTTGCCAAATCAAGATAGAGACACAGTTCAAATAATATTTGTTCAAGACAAAGCAGAATAGACAGAATATAAGTGTGGGAAACTATAGAGCAATAACAACACTTGTAATGTGCATAACATGAGAACATAACTGTTTATTCAATTGAAACTGAAATCAACATAGAGCAAGTTACAACAGCAAACTAGTTAAAGAAGCAGGTTTAACATACATGTTGCGCCATTGGAGTTTCAATTCCATCCTTCAAATTTGAAAATATTTGGTATGAGTAGATACAGTGATGCAAGAGCAAAGGAGTATTAACCATAGCTACAGAACCTGACCCGAGAACAGTTCTTCTTCTCCTTTAAGCGTTGAGTTGGGATTCAGAGTGGTGGTCCTCGTGCTTTGGGCACTGTAGTTCCCTTACTAACTACTCGTGTTTGGGTGCTCTGTGGTGGAGACGGTGTTGTGTCAACTGGAACTGGGTTACTATTTGCTGGGGTTGGTGTTAGAAGGGGTGTAGCTGGTTCTCTGTCCAACTGGGCAGGGGTACAATCTGCGAGTGTCTGGGTTATGTGTGGTGGGGCTAGTTCTTGGGCAAGTACAACCGTGGTTCTATCTACATCAACTGGTAGCACTATCTTTTTTGAAGACCGTGTTGTTACTCCCTTAGATACTGCAATCACCCTCTCCAATTCAAATGGCTGATAAACAAGAAAAGTAATTGAACGTATAGACATTGTATGATAGACAGGTGCAATGGATAGTGGGGAATAAAAGAGGGCATGAAATAATTCACATTTATGTTGTCTAACCAAACAGGATAGCATGACACAATTTCACATATATGATGGCTAACTAAACAGGATAGCATGGCACAATTTCACATTATGAGGGCTAACTAAAAAAGATGGAAAGACATAGTTCAAAATATGATGACTATGTAAACAGGATGACATGATATAACTATATAATGTGTTTATTAAATAGGTTGGCATACCATAATTCACATACATTCCGCCTATGGAAACATGATAGCATGATATAATTCACGGATAGAATGACACAAAAATATGATGACTGTAAACACTAAACAGGATGAGATGATATAACTATATGATGTCTTTATTAAATGGGTTGCCATGCCATAATTCAGATAGATGCTGTGTATGTAAACATGATGGCATGATATAATTCAAATATATGATTTATATAGTAATCAAGTAAGCAGATGTCAATCCATATATGATGTAAAAACTAAGCAATGCAAGACAACATGCATGACATGGGTAATATAACCCTGTCAAGTTTGAGCATAAACCTCAGGGGGGAAATAGGACTAATAATCAGTCTCTGAATCCTCCTCTGAGGAGCTCTCTGTAACCAGCAAGATGTCTGCTTCAGCAGGTAGCATTGTCTGCTATGAATACCTTGTTTTCACTCCAGATACTTCCATCACCGCTTCAAGTGGCTGATGCATAGGAAGAGTAGTTGAATATACAAACGTTGTTGACAAATGGAACACGTAATACAAAAAAATGATAGCATGATATAATTCACATACATGATGATTGGTTAAACAGCATCGCATTGCATAATTCACATATATAATGCCTTTGCAACAAGATATCATTGCATAATTCACATATATAATGTCTTGAAACAAGATGGCAATGCATAATTCACATATATGGTAATTAGACACTAAACAGGTGGCATTCACACAAAGCATGTCTAAACTAATCAAATGACATAGCAATGCAAGACACCGTACGCACGATATGAGCAACATAACCCTGCCAAGTTAGAGCATACACCTCGGGGGGGGGGGGGAATAGGACTGGTCATCTGTCTCTGAATCCTCCTCCGAGGAGCTATCCGTAACCAGCGAGATATGCGCTTCATCATACAGCATAGTCTGCTCTAAAGACCTTGTTTTCACTCCAGAATTTTCCATCACCGTGTCAAATGGCTGATGCACACGAAGAGTAGTTGAATGTACTAACATTGCTGACAAATGTAATACGTAACGGGAAAAAGGATGGCCTAATATAATTCACATATAAGATGACTGGCTAAGCAGGATGGCATTGCAAAATTCACATATATGATGCCTGGCTAAACAAGATGGCCTTGCATAATTCACATAAGCGATGAATAAACTAAATAGATGGCATTCATACAAAGCATGTATAAACTAAGTAGATGACATATTTGATGTATAAAGTAATCAATGCCAGGCACCATATGCATGATATAACCAACATCAGCATGCCAAGTTAGAGCGAAGACCTCAGGGGGTAAATAGGAGTGGTCTTCTCCTTCTAAATCCCCCTCAGAACAGATATCTTCCTCTCGATTACAATCTAAAATGGGTGGAGGAGGGCTGCCTTTGCACCTACCATGGAGCGACGTCTGCATGAAATTTTATTGCCACGCAAGGATCATCTCTTTTGCTCTACATGTTCAGCTCCATTGTGTACAATAACTGACATGCATAGGAATAAAACATAGTGATATTATGTAAGGTGTGCATGCAGAAATCCAGAGTGATGGTAGCAACCTATGGATAGACCCAAAACCAATGATAGTAGGCAGATAATGTCTTCAGTTAAAAAATACAGATAATGGCTCCTTTACTGTTTGTTTCCCACCCAACATGAAACTCATAGTAGACACCAGAGATCAGTGGCGGAGCCACCTCCCGGCAACCCTGGGCAGCTGCCCGGGCTCTGCCCAGGAACTCCCGTGAGACTATAGAAGGAGATGGAGATTTAACCACCAGTTTTAGTGGGGCAAATGCCCATGAGTCACATCCCTTCGTATTTTGCCCCGGCTCCATGGAGTAGCTAGCTCCGCCACTGCCAGAGATTAACCAGATAGTAGATAGATACTATTGATTGCGGCCCCGATATGTACCCCACAACCATTTAAAAACTCAAGTTTGACCTTTAGTTTGCAGCTGACTTAGAGTCTAATCGGTGAACAGGACGATAAAGTAGCATGTAATATTAAGCGATGCATAACGTAAGCAGACACGAAAGAGTGCGACCTCTCTTGCGGACCCGTGTAGTCCTCGAGGTCATCTGCTCGGTTGATAATGGTAATGCAGCTGTCATGGCTGCCCG
The DNA here is from genome assembly GCA_032464435.1 of Aegilops umbellulata. Taxonomy (NCBI): domain Eukaryota; kingdom Viridiplantae; phylum Streptophyta; class Magnoliopsida; order Poales; family Poaceae; genus Aegilops; species Aegilops umbellulata. The sequence goes on along the minus strand of CP136057.1, from coordinate 386,521,926 downwards.
CGGCGGGGAAGAAGATCTGAGGCGGTGAAAGACAGTCTAGAGGCCGGATCCCTGCTGTGGTGGACCCTTCTGTCGTGGGAGCAGCTGAGTTGGGGTGGACGACGGCGCAACAGGAGCGACACAAACCACACAAGGTTTTCTTTGACAACTATCTACAAGAGAAGTAATTCTATAAGGGCTCGTTTGAATTGGAGGATTCTAACAACGCAGGGATAGCAAATACACAGTAATAGGATAGGAATGCACGTGCAAAACAGAGAATTTAAAAACACATGATTTCTGCCAATCTGGGTGTTTGGTTTGCAAGAATTGGAAGATCACAGGATCCAAAGAAGCATGGTGAGATTAAGTCAAACCACAAGAAAATGTACAATTATAATGCTATTATGCTACTATCTCTTAGTCTTGTGCTTCATGAATAGGAATTTGAAAAGGAGGACAAGTGGATATTAAAATTCCTACGGTTTTTCTTTCAAAGAGACACTAAAGCAACAAATCCTACAGTTTTCCTTTTCTCCATTCCTTTGAACCAAATGCATGAATAGTAGTACCATAGGAAACTTTCCCATTCCTATGTTTTTGCCTTCACTTTTCCTTTCAAGCACTGGCGATTCTAGTAGGCAGGCTTGAGCAAGGAAAAGCCTACACTCAAAAAATGTTTTTGTGCTATTTCTCCTACTTTGGACCCAGGCCACTGCCCTACTAGCTCAACTCCCAGACCCATCGACAAATGCACAGCTCAAACGCGCAGAGATAAATAATGATGGCGTTCAAGAGAGTCCATCACGGATAGCTAAGTTGCCTGGTACTCACTGTTTGTCATATAGTAGGAGAAACTAATCGTACTTCACGTTACTACGTGTGCTCAGTGGACAATATATATAACATGTAGAGTAGAAAGAGATGGCAGCAAGTGTACAACCTCTTTGGCAAAGCCATGTCGATCTCAGCGTGATTGGGTTGGTCGATGTGGATGATCTGGCTGACTTGGCTATCGGAGGTGGGGAAGAACATCTTAGGCATCTTGATATGGAGCCCGGGGTACTCCTTCGCTGTGATGGAGGGTTTCATCGTTGGAGCAGCTCCGGTGAGTTGTACGAGGCCGAGGCTGAAGCAGGACAAGAGAGACAAAGTTAACCTGAGTGGAATTGTAATACCATCTCCAATAGATGACATAAAATACATAACCACAAAGTGCTAGATGTAAAATACATCAGGCGCTCATCTCTAAACTTAACTGTTGAAACTGAATTTAACTGTCGAAACTAAACTTAACTATCGAAACTGAATTTTGCTATCGAAACTGATTTTTACTGTTGAAACTGAACACACTAGTAGCAGAAAAGCAGTAGCAGGAGCGCGTGCGAGAGCCGGGACCGCCGCCCCCCACCGCCCACGGCCGGCGGTGCACCGCCCCGCCCACCCCGAAATCACTCCCCACCACCGATACGCCGCCGCCCTGGCCATCCCTCTAGGCTCCCCCGTGCCGAGCTTTTTCTCCGGCAATCCCCACGCCACCGCCCCACCACCATCGGCGACCACCGCTTCCACCCTGAACCCTAAGATAGATAGGTGGTACCTCTTCGGTGAGCCCCCCTCCCCGTTGCGGCCGGTTCTTCCTTAACTCCGGCAAGCCCCCCCACCCCTTGAAAATTGACTGACCCGAAAGTCAATTCAGACGACTGGAGTGTAGCCAAATCGGATCAGCATAGCAAGAAAGAGCAAGAGCGAGAGCAGCAGCGCGAGCAAGAGCAAGAGCAAGAGCAATAGCAAGAGCATACCAGGCAGGGGACCGAGAGCAAGAGCAGAGCAGCAGCGCGAGCGAGAGCTAAAGTAGCAGCAGCTCCTATTGATGTGGACGTCGCCACCGAGGGAGCGACACCATGGAGGAAGTGGCCGGCGATGCCGCTGTGGATGGAGCCGCGCCATGTCGGCTCGGGACCGAGCGCCGGCAGCACCGTGAGATCGAATCAAGAAGAAAATGTGGCGATTAGTGTACAACCTCTTTGGTGGCGCCGATTAGGCCTCAGCTTCATCCTGAGGTAATGGTGATGATGGTGCTCTTCTGGTGGTGCAGGTGAAGACGGTGGTGTGGGAATGGAGGTGGCGCGAAAGACGAGGGGAACGTCGGGGCAGCTCCTTGGAGGTGGAGGACGGGGTTGCTGAACTGGTGGGACACGAGATCAACGATGGATCCTCATCCGGTATGGTGGATGAGTGACGTCGAGGTGTTGTTGTGGACGATGTCGTTGGGGAAGAGGCTCCGGCTGAGTGGCGGATGGAGGAGGGTGTGGGGTTTCGCGGGTTTTCACGGCCTCGGTGTACGAATGGGTGGGCTGATGGGATGGGAGTGGGGAACCATGGCTTAGGGACGTCCTTGTCTGAAATGTGGGCTAAGTTACGGAAGTACCCCCACCGATTTGTGCTAGGCGGTTCTTTCAGTTCAGGGGTATCACGGGCATTTCGCGTGTCGGGATTTCACAGGAGGTGGGAGTTTTCGCGCGCGTTGTAATTTTGGGATAGCAAGGCGCAGGTTGAGATGGAGGGAGTTTTCGGAGCACAACGAGACAAAGAAGTATCTTAAATATTTCAGGGTAACAAGGTGCGGGTTGAAATTTTCGGACAAGCCTAACGTGTACTGTACCAAATCAATTCGCACTTCCATCGACGAAAAAACAAAAATAAATCAATTCGCACCACACAAGAGAGTCTAGTCCCGTGTACTGTACCAAAATCAATTCGCACTACAAATGCCATTCAAAACTTTGAATTCATGTTATGTTCAATTAAAATATTTCGCTACATGTATAATGCATGCAACCTGCTACTCAAATGAATGTTTTAGTGCATTCCAAACGTATATACTACCGCTTCAATATGAACTAAATTTGAATTCGTTTATCTATTTGAATAAGATCTACAATAATGATTTTTGTGAAGTCAAACCATTTGAATTCGTTTCTCTATTTTAATAAGATTTACAATCATCATTATTGTCAAGTTAAACCATCGTTTGTGTATTATCTTCACAGCACACCACATGATTATTGTCGAGTTAGATATTGATGTCTACTACGCAACCTTCTTCTTGTGGACATTGTTGGGCCTCCAAGTGCAGAGGTTTGTAGGATAGTAGCAAATTTCCCTCAAGTGGATGACCTAAGGTTTATCAATCCGCGGGAGGCGTAGGTTGAAGATGGTCTCTCTCAAGCAACCCTGCAACCAAATAACAAAGAGTCTCTTGTGTCCCCAACACACCCAATACAATGGTAAATTGTATAGGTGCACTAGTTCGGCGAAGAGATGGTGATACAAGTGCAATATGGATGGTAGATGTAGGTTTTTGTAAACTGAAAATACTAGTAGAGTGCCCGTGCGTTGCCACGGGCTCTTGAAATAGTTGCAAGAGTTACATGTAAATTTCAGGTGTACAAACAATATAGTGACACTTGTGGAATCCACACAGTAAACATGTTAAATAATCTTATCCATTTGGCCATCTCGTAGATTATAGATGACTCACACATGTCGATTATGCCAATATTGTGACAAATATGGAATCCACGCAGTAAACATGTGATGGTGACTGGACTTGTTAGTGGTTGCAACATGCCTACGATAAAGAAATATTTACTCAAAACAAATATATCCAGGGATAATTTATTTGAAGGAAAACAAGATATTTGGGTTCATATCAAATTACCGCATATATCTTAGGTAACAAATTTCATCAACTCGACATCTAAAACAGGACTTCTTATTAGAGTTATTCCTTTTAAAGGTAAGTAACATAACACCTAGAAATATATATTTTTCCTTCCTCTTGGACACACAATAAGATGTGTCATTGTATATAGAGGAAATAAACTAATATAACTACAAACAATAGCGTTCTATTTTGCACAACAATCAGTATAAATATATTATTATGAAATTGTGCTAACAGGGTCTTGGGGGTGGCTGCCGCCCATGCGTCGCCCCAATGGAATCTTGTGGGAGGCACCGCTCGCGCCTCCCTAGTGCAGCCTTGGACATGCAGCACAACTACCCCATTGCCGCCACCACCTCGCGCCACCGCATATCTTATTAGGTTAGCAACAATCGTGTCAAACATGTACCATTAGGATCCTCATGCACACCAGACTATATTGTTGATTTTATACCTTATTCCTCCCCAACTATCTTCTCATCTTCGCCGTACCAATCCAAACTCACCTCCTCGTCGATGACGCATTCGGCTCGCAACCTTCCACAAAGTTAAATTAAGAACGACACAAATAAACAAGCATCTAGTCCATGATCTCGTCTCACGATCCAAGTGGCCAGGCCCATGTACAATGCACATCAACAACAATTCAAACGCTCGCTTGCTGACGGACAGTATAGAACAATATAGAGATATTTATATATAGTTAAAAGCAGGTGTGTTGCTATTACTCTTAAATCAATATAAAGTTACTATGTATTACTATCTTTTTCTCTCAAGCTTCTACAACAAAATTAATCAAGCAGTGAATTTTGGAAAAAAATATGAGCACAAATTACAATCTTAATCCCGTCATACGTTTTCTGTTCTTTGAAGATGATCAACACTAATAGTGAATTTGGAACATAAGAAAAGTTGAGGAACATTAGGCACTCTCCAGATTCTTTGCTCATGGCCTACAGACAAAATAATAACAATGATTCAAATGGAGAGACAAAGTTCAGAACTTCAGAACCCCAATGGATGGCATTTCCTCCAATTCTGATTGAATGTTTCTTAAAGGATGGTATAGTTTGGAACTATGGCCTCGATGAGAAATCTTTCAAGGTAATCACTCATGGCCTACAGTACATGGCTTTTGTGAGTGCACTCTTTCAGACCTTTCTTTCTGTTTGTCCGTCACACCAAGAATGATATTCCCTCCATTCCAGAAAATAAGGTGTATTGATATCCTCCAAGTCAACCATTCGAATGTTTGACCAAGATTATAGAATAAAATATCAACATCTGAAAAACCTAGTAGATAAAATATATAACTACTTTTCATGACGGATCAAATGATATAAATTTGGTATAGTGGATATCGATATATTTTCTAAAAACTTTGTCAAACATGCACTTGTTTGACTTTTGAAAAAAACAATTAGACTTTATATACAGTAACGGGGGGAGTATGATTTTTTCAGTTGTTCCAACTAACAAAAATGAGCTTCTTGAATAGATGAAGAATTTATGACAGAAAAGGAGATAAGGACAAGACAAACTGGGCTAAGCCTTGATTAGGTAGAAGTAAACCCCAAACAGAGTTGGCACGATCTGAAAAGGCTCTAGGTTGGCGCAATCCTATTAACATACCGGGACCAACTTGCGATAATTCACCTATCTGAATATATATGGCATAAAACAATAACTACATGGTTATCTTTCCAGGAAGTTCTGTACACAGCTTATAATAAAATAACTCGGTTCATCTACACTGATTTTGCTCAGATCAATGGTGGCACATGACAGAATGGTACACATAGCCTAAGCAAGAAGATTTAGAATAATCCAAAGTGGAAGGCAATACACCAACCATTAATCAACCAAGAATAGTCAAAAAATCCAGAGCGTGTGTCATACTCATACCAAATGGAGAAAGATTGAAATGAGAAAATGTTTTTCTGTGAAGGAACAAAATTAAGAAATGGATAAAGTAAGAGGCTTGGTCCTTTGTGAAAAAGAACCGGGCAAGAAGCACAAATCTAACCTTGGAATGAGGATTGATTATTCATGTCTATCATCCCAACAAAGCATTCTCTCAACGCTTTCTCTCCAATGTAGCGTGCTAGCACTCTACAATGCAAAAAAAAATCATGAATATATTAGTATGTGAATACAATAAATAATATAACTCATGTATATGCATTAGATACTTGCCACATGAAGATACTGTTTTCTATGAGTATAATGACATGCATGGAAACATGAAACTGGCACGGATACAATCATTTAGACCCCTCTCCCTCTCCCTCTCCATAGCTCCCTCCCTCCCTCTCTCTCTGGCACGCACCATTGGTGATACAACATAAAGATAAAAGAGAGACTAAAACGCATGAGAGCTAGAGGATGTACATTTTATCTACATTTTTCATATATACAGAGAAGCAACCATGGATGCCAATGTTAATGCAGTAAGGAATCTCTTAGTATCTTAGTATGATCTAGGATATATGAAAACAAAAAACAATATTGAAATGGAAATTACCAAAATCTGGTACATGTTGCTAACAACAAATTGCATGATTGATAAACTACATCAATTATGTCACAAGCTATCAGGCACTTCCAAATCATAATGAGTTTCACATTTAGTGTACATGAAAGGTCCAAGCAATTAAGATACAATCTAGAAAAATAAACATGTGCATTAACTTAAGTACTCTCAATCAAATTAAGCAATTGACTTCACAATTATGGGATTATAGAGAACCCTCCAATGATAAAGAACTTTTCGGGTTTAAAAATAAGCACGATCAGGACTAACCTGCCAAAACACATTTTAGAACCTCTCTTAGTATCTGAATATATTCATCATTCGACATCTCCTTGACAGTTTCCATATTTTCGTTTGAGTAGAGGAAATTAATTAACTCAACAGTATCTTGCAACATGTACCTTGACAGTCTTTAAAAACAGAAAAAAAAATCATGAAAAGCCCATGATTAATGATATGCAGAAACAAATGAAGTTGAAGCATGCTCAGGAAACTGTACCATCAAAGCATCAGAACCTTTCTACTTTAGTGAGCTCTGAATAATATATCTAACAATGGTAATGTAATTTCTTAAAAGAATTACTCCCTCTGTTCACTTTTATAAGGCCTTTATGACATTTCAGACAATGTGCAAAGTAGTTTATTTTGAGTTGTCTGAAATGACTTATAAAAGTGAACAGAGGGAGTAGCTTTGTTAAAGCACCTAATATCCAACTTTAGCTTTCTTATGGAAGAACTGACCAAGTATTTTCTAGACAACACATATAACAGGAAGCTTTGCCTACTTTTACAGATATTGAATTAGGAAAGGGTGAAGATGATGCACAAGTAATGTCTAATATTCACACAATAAGCAGTTATGTATGCATGAGAGATTGAGGGTTTGAGCAGAGATCTGAATTGTACTGGAGCTTCCTCTTCCAGTTCCAACTATTACGAAACAAATATGTTAGACTCAGCTTGCTTGTTTCTTTGATTCTTCGATGGAGAGAAATCAGAGAATCGGTCAGCGCAAATGCTAGCCAAGGAGCAGACATTAATCCCAGAGTGTGGCGCACGTGAGGGGGGGGGGAGGTTACTAGGGATGAGCAGTCATCCATGGAGGCAATAACAGGAAGGATGGCCGTCGCCCGTGCATCGCCTAGACAGAGCTTGGGGAGGCTCTCTTCCTCTCGCCTGCATCTCTTTCCTGATGAAATCACTTGCATAGCTTCCTTTTGGAACCTTCCAAAGCACAGAGTCATACCTTTAGCATAAATATGACCATATGTAAGAATATTTTACTCGCAAGAACATAATTAACTTTCCGATATTAACACCACCATGATACATTAGTATCAGGAATGTTTGAGGGAAAAAGGAGTGTGAAATGAATACCCCCAATTAAAAGGGTCCTCTTCCCGAATAGCTACTACTGCTGCTTGTTGCATATCTGATCCTGGAGGGAATGTTGCTAGTTCACACTCATCTGCCAGAGTAAATGAAGTTTCGTATAACCAAATAAGTCAATCTGAAGTAAATGAGACGAAAATGAAGAGGTGCAGTTTAAAACAAGTACTTATAAGTAGTTGTCACTCATTGCTATCCAACAGAAAAGTGATAGACATCTAGCAAAAGCTCAAAAGTGCCTTACCACCTTTTATAAACAGAAAAATTTCCTTACCGAAAAATTTCCAGTTGCTCTTAATGTCATCAACGCCAGCAAAATGAAAGCTTGGCAACAAATGCACATGAGTCAAACATTCCTACTGAGGCATGTACCACAGGTTCCAAAATGCAATCAGCATGAGATACTGTTGAAAAAAGGCAATGCAATACATCTAGTAAATCAACTCTGAAGACCTAGTATGCAAATGCACGAAATCCTCCACGAGAGTCAATGTCCACTGTGCTATCATGGGCACTGTAATTGAAAAGCACAGGAAACAGATAGGTAAGTTCCAAAGATGAATATGCATAAACCCCGCTAGATTTTTAGTTGTGTAAATCAAGCAGCACAATTTACCTAAAATCACGAATGTGCAATTCGTAGATGGTTATGTCAGAGCAGGAATCAAGTTTTGGCTTCTCATCGGCCAATTCATCCCAGGAAGCTGGCTTCAATGTTTCATTGTTAATGTCAACCAACCAGGTCCATGCTCCATTTGCAGAAAGGCTGATCAAATAAACAACAAGCTAGTTTCTTCCTCTCCCTGAACTTTTTTCTTCTGCGGAAAGTTCCTCTCCCTGAACTACATAACTGAAATACGCACAGCCACATACCCTCTAGCATAAAGGTCACCAGCTAAACATTTCAGAATTTGTGCCTTAGTTGGATGATACACGTCAACTTCATATAAATAGTATCGGTTTTCCCACTCTTTTGGTCAAGTAACACTCCAAACACCATTTGACTCCTTGAGCTGCACCTTCTCTAGAGCAGGGCCGGCGGACCATCTAAGAACCACACACTCACATCCTGCAAGATATATTGGGGACATTTTACATATAAGCGGGAATAGTACAGAAACCGGAGGCGACACTTGAGATGGTAAAATGCGTCGTCTTTAGAAGCTAAACCTGTGTTGTAGGAGCCCAAAGGTGCAGGCTCACAGAGTCCGAGCGGTCCTGTGTATGCAAACATGTCATCCAGCACGCCGGGTAATTGCAGTCCAGTAACATCTACGTGTTTCCCGTCAGCTGCATACAAGCAGTATGTAAGGATCTTGCTCTGTCTCAGAACTTGTCTAAAGAATTTGACACTCATCTCTGAATCTGCATGTAAGGGTGCAAAGAATCGAGAATTACCACCGAAAGAAGCGACGACCAGTTGGCATTTCACAAGGCTGGCGACGTCGACAGAGCTCGGAACTCTGAACACTCTATAACTGTTGATGAAAGGGAACTTCTGGGTCACCTGAAACATGTTGCGAGTGGCATTCTAGGTTCAACAAATCGAACTTCAACAAACTGAAAAAAATACACCACTAAAGTGGGGAGCCAACCACGGCCAACAAGAACTCAAACTCATATCCGATTTCGACTTCGTGCTCTTGGCTTTCCACACCGCAACCTTGAGAAACCATCAACATCCATCCCCGCATCCACCCCTACCTCCTGCTACCGCCTACATTGTTCTTGCTCGTCGGGGAAAGGCCGCAATCTCCTCTACGATAGCCACAGACAGATCCACGGGGAGGACACAATCTTCCAGGGGCACTCAACCAAGCACGTCACCCTCCACATTCATCCTATCCCAACCCTAACAGCGTCAAGACCCTCCATTCGTCCATGAATCAGGCTCGTAGCGTCCAGCTTCGTTGCAACGAGTCCGTAGTCGACGTCTTGACTTTGGCTATCCCCACGGCAGCACCATCGGATCTTGCTTTCTTTTACCTTCACTTTGTCTCTCCCCAAGGCAACACTTCCACCCAGCCAATCACCACCACCGCTTGTCCAGATAGAATCATGAACAATCCCCATGGCAGTGCTGTAGGATCACCTTGGCGACCTCGACAGCAACCGCCTAGTCTAAAATCTAAGCGAGCCAATCTCTCTAGAAACTAGTAGAAGCAAAGGCGCATTGCTCAGATATGTTCATTTTTCGACGCACGCACCTCTCTGGAGACAGAGAGGAGAAGCGGCGTGCTTGCCCTGCCGCCCATTAGCTCCTGGTCAATAGCTCACCTAGCTAAATACTCTGCTTTGCCACCGGGCCAGATTTTTTTGCACAATTATAATACAGTTGAGTGGGTTAAAACTATTGCAAAACAACACACACTTTTATAATATCTAAATACATATTTAGTTCAGTCCATATGTATATCTGAAGTAACTTATCAACGTCTCCTCGTGCATGGGACCCAAATACTATACGTCCGAAATCACGAACAAATTGACATGCTCGCTAGAATTCCACGACGGCATGCAAAATCACAAATAAGTATTGTCTTGTTGTATAAAGAGAAATTTCTTTGCGAAAAAACTGATATAGCTTGACATGTGGAACATGGACTTACCCTCGTTGACACCACTAATATGTTAAATAGCTTCAAAATAATCAAACACATACTTGTCTTCGTATTTCCAGCCTCTCCACACAAGCGACATTTCCCAACAAGTTCCTAAAGGAGCTCATGGTCTGTCCATTTTAGTGAAACTGAACCTCAACAAATGGGGCAAGTATAAAGACACCAAGTTTCAAGTAATTCATTGCAGTTTCAGTTCTCAGTTTAGGTGCAGCTCATACAACAACCTGCAATTATATACCTATTACAGAATTATTTTGAAGGCATGTTAATACTTAGAATAAAAAATAACCCCACATGAGGCTAACTAATTTATACCAATGAACATGCTAGCTCTCTCATGACCATAATGCTGCCATAACCCCACTGCAGCACGCCTTGCCCGCCATGGGCTGCCGCACACCCTTCAGTCTTCTTATTCGTAGTGTAGATTTCATTACATGTTTGTAAACTAAATAAAGATTATTTGTACCAATAATAATTGGATGATTCTTCTGAACTTTTGATTTCCAATTCCATCAATCTCTGAACTCTTAGTCTATTCTAATTCAAGAAAGGGGATATGAATCGACAACAGAAAATTTGTTTCAAGATTCAATGCACAATCTTTCTTGCGGTGTAACCAAGTTCGCATGGTTCTTGTGATGAACTGAATGAGCGGGCTCTACTACACGTCTGAGCACGACCTACCAATCAACCAAAAGAATGAAAGAAAGAGGCGCGGAGCGGCGGCGAGGGTACCTACGGATCGGCGCCGGGGAAGACGGACTGGAGCGCCTCAATGGGGTCGAACTCCTTGTTGATGCCGAGGTCGGCGACCGAGGCCGCGGTGGCGGACGGTGAGCACCGGCCCCGCTTCGCCTGCAGCACCTCGAAGGGGTCGTCCAAGAAGGTCGCTGCCCCGCGCTTCTGGGTGCTGTCGACCTCCACCGCCATGGCCCAGCGACGGCGGCGATCCGGGGCGACGAGACGTTGGCAGCGATTCTGTCGGCGAAGCTGGCGATCCACAGCGGTGACGGCGGCGATCCGGAGAGGGGCGGCGGCGATCCGGAGGATGTTGGGCTGGTCGACAAGCTCCCGTGTGGCGGCGGCGCAGGAACCCTAGCGCGTGCGAGGGTACGAGGAGAGGATGCTTGCGCGAGGAGAGGGAGGGGAATGGTTCGTGCGTGGGGGTGGTTTTCGGGAGGTGGGAGGATGATGAAAAAAACCCGGAGGTGGGAGGATGACGAAAAAAACCCAGCGAAATTAAACCGCGCAGACTATTCACCAAGTCGTCCATTAGGAGTAGAGATAAAAAGAGCAAGGTAGCGAGCGGTAAAAGTGAGCGTAAACGGTATCGCAATGCTAGGAAACAAGGCCTAGGGTTCATACTTTCACTAGTGCAAGTTCTCTCAACAATAATAACATAATTGGACCATATAACTATCCCTCAACATGCAACAAAGAGTCACTCCAAAGTCACTAATAGCAGAGAACAAACGAAGAGATTATGGTAGGGTACGAAACCACCTCAATGTTATTCTTTCCAATCAATCCGTTGGGTTATTCCTATAAGTGTCACAAATAGTCCTAGAGTTCGTACTAGAATAACACCTTAAGACACAAATCAACCGAAACCCTAATGTCACCTAGATACTCCAATGTCACCTCATGTATCCGTGGGTATGATTATACGATATGCATCACACAATCTCAGATTCATCTATTCAACCAACACATAGAACCTCAAAGAGTGCGCCAAAGTTTCTACCGGAGAATCAAGACGAAAATGTGTGCCAACCCCTACGCATAGGTTCATGGGCGGAACCCGCAAGTTGATCACCAAAACATACATCAAGTGAATCACGTGATATCCCATCGTCACCACAGATACGCACGGCAAGACATACATCAAGTGTTCTCAAATCATTAAAGACGCAATCCGATAAGATAACTTCAAAGGGAAAACTCAATCCATTACAAGAGAGTAGAGGGGGAGAAGAAACATAAGATCCAACTATAATAGCAAAGCTCGCGATACATCAAGATCGTGCCAAATCAAGAACACGAGAGAGAGAGAGAGAGAGAGAGAGAGAGATCAAACACATAGCTACTGGTACGTACCCTAAGCCCCCAAGGGTGAACTACTCCCTCCTCATCATGGAGAGCGTCGGGATGATGAAGATGGCCACAGGTGTGGGTTCCCCCCTTCGGCAGGGTGCCAGAACAGGGTCCCAATTGGTTTTTGGTGGCTACAGAGGCTTGCGGCGGCGGAACTCCCGATCTATTCTGTTCTCTGGAAGTTTTAGGGTATATGGGTATATATAGGAGGAAGAAATACGCCAGGGGAGCCACGAGGGGCCCACGAGGGTGGAGGGCACACCCTAGGGGGGTGGGCGCGCCCCCTAGCTCGTGGCTCCCTCGTTTGTTTCCTGACGTGCACTCCAAGTCCATCGGGTAGCTTTCCTTCCAAAAATAACTTCTCCAGAAGGTTTCATTCCGTTTTGACTCCGTTTGATATTCCTTTTCTTCGAAACACTGAAATAAGGGAAAAACAGGAACTGACACTGGGCTCTGGGTCAATAGGTTAGTCCCAAAAATAATATAAAAGTGCTTAGTAAAGCCCATAAACATCCAAAACAGATAATATAATAGCATGGAACAATCAAAAATTATAGATACGTTGGAGATGTATCAGCATCCCCAAGCTTAATTCCTGCTCGTCCTCGAGTAGGTAAATGATAAAAATAGAATTTTTGATGTGGAATGCTACCTAACATATTTCTTAATGTAATTTTCTTTATTGTGGCATGAATATTCAGATCCATAAGATTCAAAATAAAAGTTTAGTATTCACATGAAAACAATAATACTTCAAGCATACTAACAAAGCAATCATATCTTCTCAAGATAACATGGCCAAAGCAAGCTATCCCTACAAAATCATATAGTCTGGCTATGCTCTATCTTCACCACACAAAGTATTTAAATCATGCACAACCCCGATGACAAGCCAAGCAATTGTTTCATACTTTTGATGTTCTCAAACTTTTTCAATCTTCACACAATACATGAGCGTGAGCCATGGATATAGCACTATAGGTGGAATAGAATGGTGGTTGTGCAGAAGACAAAAAGGAGAAGATAGTCTCACATCAACTAGGCGTATCAACGGGCTATGGAGATGCCCATCAATAGATATCAATGTGAGTGACTAGGGACTGCCATGCAACGGACGCACTAGAGCTATTAGTGTATGAAAGCTCAAAAAGAAACTAAGTGGGTGTGCATCCAACTTGCTTGCTGACGAAGACCTAGGGCATTTTGAGAAAGTGACAACATAGGAGACTCTCTATCATGAAGATCATGGTTCTACTTTGAAGCACAAGTGTGGTAAAACGATAGTAGCATTGTCCCTTCTCTCTTTTTCCCTCTTTTTTTATTTTTTTGTTTGGGCCTTTTTCTCTTTTTTATGGCCTCTTTTTTTCTTTTTTTAATTTTTCGTTCGGAGTCTCATCCCGACTTGTGGGGGAATCCTAGTCTCCATCATCCTTTCCTCACTGGGACAATGCTCTAATAATGATGATCATCACACTTTTATTTACTAACAACTCAAGAATTACAACTCAATACTTAGAACAAGATATGACTCTGTATGAATGCCTCCGGCGGTGTACCGGGATATGCAATGACTCATGAGTGACATGTATGAAAGAATTATGAACGATGGCTTTGCCACAAATACAATTGTGACGCCCGGAAAATAAGGCTACAGTAATCCCCCGTTAATGATGCCACGTCACCGAAGTTATTGTTGATAATCCCACGTTAGTTCAAAAAACCAATTCAAATTCAAAATTTAATAAAAGGTAAACATCAAAATTTTCAAACTTTAAAACTAAAATGTTTGGGTTGTGCCCAATGGTGCAGAAGTAACTACGGTGGAGGAACCACACTGTCATAAAATGTTTAAATACTCTAAGTGGATAAAATAGCAGCAAAAACAACTAATTAAATGCCTTTTGTATTTTATAAAATGTTAAACTAATTTGTTCTGGAGTAAAACTTTTTTTTGTGGCAGTGCCATTCAATGCAATTTGAATTATGTGGCAAGTTACACTTTTTACAAAAATCAATTGATGGCCCTACTTAATGCGAAACAATGTATAAAAAACACTAAAAGAAAAATAGAAAACAAAACAAATAAAAGATAAATGAAACAGGGGGGAAAACCCCCGTGGCCCAACTGGGCCTTGGCCCAGCCGACCGGCCCGTCTACCCCGTGGCCTATTTACCCCACTACCCCAAACCCTAACCCCCACCGACACCCACTTCCCCCCCCACTCGCTCTCTCCCCGATCTGGATCGAGATCGGGGCACGATCCCATCGCGCCGTCTCCCACGCCCGCGACTCCCATGCCGTTGCTCGTCGCCCCTGACGCCGCCGGAGGCCGCCTCGACCACGCCTCCCTCGCCGGCCTGCCACCCCGACGTCGCCCGCTTCCCCGACCTCCTCGCCGCGCCCTCGCCGACCGGAACGCCGCCCGTCGCCGGACCTCCCTCGCTGGACTCCTTCGACTCCGCCCTCTCCGTCGTCGCATCGTCCCCGTCTTCCTCTTCAACGGCTCCAGCGAGCCTCGCCGCCCCAAATCCGCTGCAACGGGGGTGAGCAAAGACCCCCCCTCTTCTTTCCATTCTTGTCCGGTCGCCACGGCCTCGCCGCACCTCTCTGTCGTCCGCGCATTCGCGCAGCCCTGCCTGCTGCTGCTGCCGCCGGTAGTTCACCCACGGCCGTCCCACTCCGCCCATGCCCGAGCCCCGCCTAGCTGCACCTCGCCACTGTCGCTGCCGAGCGAGGCCACCGTCGCCTCGAGCCCCTGCTCGCCGTGCCCGGCCTCCCTCCTCGGCGTCCACAGCGCCGCTCCGGCGTCGTCCTCGCGCTTGCCGCGGCCTCCTTCCCCCGTACGCAGGCGGAGCCCCACGCCCAAGGCCCCACTCCGGCGCCGCGCTGCTGCCCTTCTACCGGCGTCCCCCTCCGGTGACCCCCCGTGCCTCGCTCGTCCTCGTCCGGTGCCGCTCGTCGCGCCGACGGCGCCGCCCGGGTTTGCCCGTTGATGCCGTGCCCGAAACCCGTCGCCGCGCCGCCCTACTCCGGCCAGCCGCCGTGGCCGGCGCCACTCTGGTGGCCTCGGGCGCACATGGGCGCTCATGCCCGCACCCGCACCCGCTGGACCAAACCCGCTAAGGCCTTTGGCCCACTGACAAAGGGGCCCCACCGCCCCAGAAGTTTTCATTAAAAAAAGAGAATTAAAAAAATAAATATTATAAATAAATAATGAAACTAATTAATTAATTAATTAACTAATTAATTAACTTAATTAAATTATGGTTAAATTAACCAATTAAGATTAATTAACCTAATGATTAACTAACCTAATTTACTACTGTTAATTAGATAATTAATTTAGTATGACAGTGGGGCCCACCCACTAATTAATTTTGATTAATTTAATTAATTTGTTTAATTAAAATGTGTCACTGACCAGTGGGACCCACTGGTCAGGTTGACTAGTTAACTCTGTTGACTGCTGATGTCAGCATGACATCATGCTGATGTCATTAATCTGTTTCTTGAATTAATTTAAATAATTAATTAAATTCCAGAAATTAATAAATTCTTTAGAAAATCATATCTTTTAATCCGTAACTCGGATTAAAATATTTTCAACATGAAAGTTGCTCAGAACGACGAGACGAATCCGGATACGCAGCCCGTTCGTCCGCCACACATTCCTAGCATATCAAACTCGCAACTTTTCCCCCTCCGGCTCCTTTGCCCGAAAACGCGAAACATCGGGGATACTTTCCCGGATGTTTCCCCACTTCACCGGTATCACCTCCTACTGCGTTAGGTCACCTCTAGCACCGCGTATTGCCATGTTACGCTTTGTGATGCTTTGATTGCTCTGTTATTTATTGAGTTCCCCTCCGTTACTTCTTTCCGGTAGACAACAAGGCCGACGCCGCGGCTGGTGCCCCGATCGACTACGTTGTTGACGACCCCTCCTTCTTGTCTGAGCAACCAGGCAAGCCCCCCCTTGATCACCAGATATCTCCTACTCTCTTCTATACTGCTTGCATTAGAGTAGTATAGCATGTTACTGCTTTCCGTTATCCTATCCTGATGCATAGCCTGTCCTTGTTACTACTGTTGTTACCTTTACCTGCTCTCCTACATGCTTAGTTTAGGATGCTAGTTTACCATCAGTGGCCCTACATTCTTGTCCGTCATCTGTGCTATACTATCGGGCCGTGATCACTTGGGAGGTGATCACGGGTATATACTATACTTTAAACATGATACATGTGGTGACCAAAGTCGGGTTGGCTCGAGGAGTACCCGCGAGTGATTCATGGATTGGGGGCTGAAAGGACCTTTGTCCCGACGGCCCTCTGTGTGGATCTTTGTGGCGGAGCGGCAGGGCAGTTCGGGGCTACCTGGGTGAGAGGTGAGCCTGGCCCTGTTGGCGTTCGCGGTTACTCAACACGCTTAACGAGATCTGGGTATTTGATCTGAGTCTGGCCATTTGGTCTATACGCACTAACCAACTACGCGAGAAAGATATGGGCACTCGGCGTCGTGGTATCAGCCGAAGCACTTCTTGACGTCAGCAACTGAGTGGCGCGCGCCGGGTTGGACCGCGTAACGTAACTTCCGTTGTACTGGAGGTTGCTAGGTCTGCTCACCGGCCGCGTACGCAACGTGCAGGTGTGCTCAGGGCGATGGGCCCAGACCCCTGCACGCATAGGTTTAGACCGACGTGCTGACCGCTCTGTTGTGCCTAGGTGGGGCTGCGACGTGTTGATCTTCCGAGGCCGGGCATGACCCAGGAAAGTGTGTCCGACCAAATGGGATCAAGCGTGTTGGGTTATGTGGTGCACCCCTGCAGGGAAGTTAATCTATTCGAATAGCCGTGTCCCTCGGTAAAAGGACGACCCGGAGTTGTACCTTGACCTTATGACAACTAGAACCGGATACGTAATAAAACACACCCTTCCAAGTGCCAGATACAACCCGGTGATCGCTCTCTAACAGCGCAACGAGGAGGGGATCGCCGGGTAGGATTATTGCTATGCGATGCTACTTGGAGGACTTCAGTCTACTCTCTTCTTCATGCTGCAAGACGGAGGCTGCCAGAAGCGTAGTCTTCGACAGGATTAGATATCCCCCTCTTATTCTGGCATTCTGCAGTTCAGTCCACTGATATGGCCCCTTACACATATATCCATGCATATGTAGTGTAGCTCCTTGCTTGCGAGTACTTTGGATGAGTACTCACGGTTGCTTTTCTCCCCCTTTTCCCCCTTTCCCTTCTACCCGGTTGCCGCAACCAGATGCTGGAGCCCAGGATCCAGACGCCACCGTCGACGATGACTCCTACTACACTGGAGGTGCCTACTACTACGTGCAGCCCGCTGACGACGACCAGGAGTAGTTAGGAGGATCCCAGGCAGGAGGCATGCGCCTCGTTCGATCTGTATCCCAGTTTGTGCTAGCCATCTTATGGCAAACTTGTTTAACTTATGTCTGTACTCAGATATTGTTGCTTCCGCTGACTCGTCTATGATCGAGCACTTGTATTCGAGCCCTCGAGGCCCCTGGCTTGTATTATGATGCTTGTATGACTTATTTTATTTGTAGAGTTGTGTTGTGATATCTTCCCGTGAGTCCCTGATCTTGATCGTACACATTTGCGTGCATGAGTAGTGTACGATTGAATCGGGGGCGCCACAAGTTGGTATCAGAGCCGACTGCCTGTAGGAATCCCCCTTCCACACTCCTTGGCCGAAGTCGAGTCTAGACGTTGCAAAACTTTTACTAACATGGCTGTGTGTCTTACGGGCACACGTCGCCATCGGGTGGTAGTAGGATCCTTTACTCCTTGACCTATACTCTGGGACTCTGACATCTCTTCTATTCGGGTTAAATGATTTTGCTAAAATCTAACTCTAGGTTCTCGTTACCACTTCCTGCCGGAGAGCCCTTTAATACGGATGATCGACTGCTTCAACAGAAGATTCTGACAATACTCTCGGACGTTCCCTCGATACTTTGTGCCATCCCTCTTGCAATTCCCTTTCCACCGTAAAACCTTATGGATAACTACTTGCAGTTGTTATTCTTACATTCATCCCCAGTTGGTCTTGTTATTACAAGATACCCTGAAAAACTCGTCGTTGTTTCGATAATCCGTTGAGCTTACTGCCTTGCTATTCTTTGTCACCTGAATACCCCTATGGATAATTCTCACATTTATCGAGTATCCGCTCATCCCCTAGTTGTTCATGTGTTACACAAAAGTCTTAGAAATACCACTCGATCTTCCGAAAATCCTCAGCAACCTATTGCTCTGGAATTTCTTGAGTGCTTTCATTATGATTAATCCCATAGGTATAGTAATCTTATTGCCATCCTTTGTCACCATCATTTTTGAGTCCATTGATTCAATACGCTGCGAATGCACGCAATCATCAGTTAATCCTTATAAATTATCTTCCGGCTCAGACGTCTTTCGAACATTGGCTGGTTTTCGGCCAATCAGATTGCCATCAATTTTACCCCTAAGTCTAGTCGACTTATCCATCCTTGATCAGAGCATTTGTTCCTGATCCCTTGAATTAAAAATCATGATTCCTTGCTATTTAGAGGTTGAATTATTCAGATGTTCTATAAATCGACGCATTTGCATTCTTTCTTCCTCTGATTGGGTATCGATACTCACATCAGCTCCATTGTGGATCGCCATATCCACTGTTGGATTAATATCCGACAGTGTCCTGCATAATTAATCACCTTGTGAGTTCTTTCTTCGATACATAATGCCTTTGTAAATTGTATCATCTCCTTTTGCCAACCATGCTCTGCTTTCGAGCTGGTGATATTTACTCTTGAAGCTTGTGGTATATGTTCCTAAGAAGCCCCGATGGGTTGAACCAATGCCTTCCCTAATCTGTGCAAACTCGTAAGATTTCACAGGTCCTACTTATCTGGTAATACACCAGGTAAAACTTTCAACAACTAATGCCATTTCGAAAAGAAACGAGAAGTTAATGAAAGGTTATGCATTGGAGAAGTGGGAGCCAACCTTGAACTTTGTGTTCATGCCCATGGACACGATGTAGAACTTATCATGGAAGCTGCTCGTAAAAATAATTACCCCCTTGATAGAAGTTCATCTTGTACTCGTGGTTTGATCATTTATGATTGTGGTTCCGACCATAATTTCTTTTGATTCCACTTCTCAGACAAGTTAAAGCGCTTGTCTTCTATATATCACTACACCCCACTTCAACATTTCATTTGATATGCCTTCGAGTATTATCCCCCTGGTATCTTGAGGATATCATGCCATTGCACTACATCTTATGAATTTGTGCTGGAGTAATACCTTTCCCTATCAGAGTCACTCCACGAGTTCTGGGTTGTCGTCAACCGAGAACTTCGAGAAGTGAATTTATTCCGCACTCTGATTTAGTAACTCTAAGTAATTCTCGTTGCTTACGAGTTAAATAACCCTTCAAGTCATTTCCAAGCCTTATCGGCTATAACATTATCGTGCAAACTTTTGACTGTGCTACTTGGTCCTTCTTCCTTTAGCACAATTTTCGATGATAAGCTAAGCTTACATCAATTTTCCTCATCATATCATTTCGCCTTGATCAGCAAGCTTGATTTCGAGTTTGTGTCGCACCCATGGTTCCAATAACCTCCTGCTTCACCATTCCTTTGACTTGATGTCATCGCTGATCGATTACACCTTCAGGTAATCTCTCGACAAATGTGTCGCGATCATTATCAACATTCTGAGCTTTTCCAGAATATTAATCAAATTCATGATGAGAATTACCATCCTTGCCCCTCGATGATTTGTGTTGTCATTAACTACTTCCTTGCCTTCTTTCCAACACAAACTTGTTCGTGTTTGGTGATATACCTTGAGTTCCTTGCTATCCAGCAATTGTTCTCCTTTACATTGGAACATTAACATCTCTTATGTCATCAATGTTGTGAGAATTTCGCCACCTCTTAAGAATTCTTGGTATGGTGATACTTCTCACCATCACCATTCTTTCTTAGGTCCTCGTGTTGATACCGGGGTACCAACAAGTGAGCAGTACTTTTTGGATTCTGCCCTTCTAGCAACCCTATTGCTTTGAAGTTAATGGTCGGCCATTCATTCTTGGACTATTGATTATTGAATCACCATTCTGACATTGGTCGTGCAACCCAACCCATATTTCGGGCGCAGCTTTCTACCAATGTTTAACTGTGTATGTTTTTGTCAAACATGCTTCATTATATCATTTGATTTGACAAATGCTATCTCCTTATCCACATAATTGAGGAGATGCATCTTTTTGGATACCTCGTTGAATTATCGTTGAGTCCGTCAGCCACTTCCTCATCCTCTCCTTGGTTTAATGATGAACCAGTGTTTGGAACTCGCTTCCATTGTTCATTTCCCGAGAATCTTACATTGTCATCTCATCAATTGTGTTGCACCTTTCTTCTCAGGCATCCCGAATTCGAGGTATCCTAACACCGATCAGATCTGAATCTCGGTCAGATATGATGGTTGGAACATTTTTCCAAGAGTTATAACACTGGTCTTTTATGACTCGGTAAGGTGATGGCGTGTCCAGCACACCTGGCCGGATGACCTGCTGTTATAGTTTCCTTATTAGCAAGGTTATCCATTCTTCCATGAGGAAATTGTAAGACTTACTCTACAAGTTTTTCCTGATGGATCCTTCCTGTTTCCAAAGTCTGATCTTCACCTGATGACCATGTCAATGCTATTTCGAAGCATGTCTATGGTACTCCAATTTTCAGCAAGAACATTTGAAGCCCAATGCTAATGTTTCCTGCTAAATTATCGAAACATCGCTTTATGGGTAATGTCATGAAATTTCTCTCCCCTACCTAAAGAGTTTTCTACATTATATCCTGACATGGATATCATGCTTTGCTTGTCCTTGGAAAGGATATACCCTTGAAATATGTGTTTAAACACATTATCCTTTCCATTGTTCTGTTTAATTTGATAATCATATTATCCTTTTCATTGTTTGGTTTAACCATTCTTGTGATCTATAAGATCTAAGCAGTAATATTCTCCTGCTTATGGAAACACCTCGGTGTACAACTGTGTCAGTAAGACCTTGTTGCATTTGTCGATAGCATCCCGGTTACCACCGATGGACGAGAACTTTTCCTATTGGTCCGCCTCGTTCAACGAGCGGGAAAATGGTTCTCTTCGTCCCTCGCCCTTGGTACCGATGTTGTTTTCGACATAACTGACGGGCTACCCTCTGACATGCCTTGCTATCATGACCGTGCAAGATGTCACCACTCCTTCTACCTTTATCCCGTATGGTGGGCCCATAACCCACAGTTCCACAGGATCGAAACCTGACTCTCCCGTACACCTTATTGTCAAAGTTATTCCTCGTCCGTGGCCTCGTATGTAATTCGCGAGCCACCTTCAAGTCTGATATCAGACACAATACTTATTCTCGTTGCTTTGAACCCCTTTCACGCCCTGTAACAGGCATCGAACATTCCTGCCCGCTTGAAACTTTCCATGATACCGCCTTACTTTGCTCTCGATATTTTCTAAGTTACAATTCGAGAGTTACTTTTCGCCACCTTCCCCGATGTTATCGTCTAGATAGTCAGCCTTATAGAGGTCTGTTCCCCTGGAATAACCCCCCTTACTTATTCGTAAGTGCGATGGAGTTCCCGAAGAAAGGATGCCCACTTCATCATGATGACCTGGAGAAGAGAAATGAAGACATCAACCTAATGGATCGACCGCTTCAAGAAGAGCAACCAAGATCGAGAACGATCGTTAGTATTTCCTAACCAAATCGCTTCCCCGTCACTTCCCCTCTTAAATCTCGGGACGAGATTTCTTGTAGTGGAGGAGAATTGTGACGCCCGGATAATAAGGTTACAGTAATCCCCCGTTAATGATGCCACGTCACCGAAGTTATTGTTGATAATCCCACGTTAGTTCAAAAAACCAATTCAAATTCAAAATTTAATAAAAGGCAAACATCAAAATTTTCAAACTTTAAAACTAAAATGTTTGGGTTGTGCCCAATGGTGCAGAAGTAACTACGGTGGAGGAACCACACTGTCATAAAATGTTTAAATACTCTAAGTGGATAAAATAGCAGCAAAAACAACTAATTAAATGCCTTTTGTATTTTATAAAATGTTAAACTAATTTGTTCTGGAGTAAAACTTTTTTTTGTGGCAGTGCCATTCAATGCAATTTGAATTATGTGGCAAGTTACACTTTTTACAAAAATCAATTGATGGCCCTACTTAATGCGAAACAATGTATAAAAAACACTAAAAGAAAAATAGAAAACAAAACAAATAAAAGATAAATGAAACAGGGGGGAAAACCCCCGTGGCCCAACTGGGCCTTGGCCCAGCCGACCGGCCCGTCTACCCCCGTGGCCTATTTACCCCACTACCCCAAACCCTAACCCCCACCGACACCCACTCCCCCCCCCCACTCGCTCTCTCCCCGATCTGGATCGAGATCGGGGCACACTCCCATCGCGCCGTCTCCCCCGCCCGCGACTCCCATGCCGTTGCTCGTCGCCCCTGACGCCGCCGGAGGCCGCCTCGACCACGCCTCCCTCGCCGGCCTACCACCCCGACGTCGCCCGCTTCCCCGACCTCCTCGCCACGCCCTCGCCGACCGGAACACCGCCCGTCGCTGGACCTCCCTCGCTGGACTCCTTCGACTCCGTCCTCTCCGTCGTCGCATCGTCCCCGTCTTCCTCTTCAACGGCTCCAGCGAGCCTCGCCGCCCCAGATCCCCTGCAACGGGGGTGAGCAACGACCCCCCCTCTTCTTTCCATTCTTGTCCGGTCGCCACGGCCTCGCCGCACCTCTCTGTCGTCCGCGCATTCGCGCAGCCCTGCCTGCTGCTGCTGCCGCCGGTAGTTCACCCATGGCCGTCCCACTCCACCCATGCCCGAGCCCCGCCTAGCTGCACCTCGCCAGTGTCGCTGCCGAGCGAGGCCACCGTCGCCTCAAGCCCCTGCTCGCCGTGCCCGGCCTCCCTCCTCGGCGTCCACAGCGCCGCTCCGGCGTCGTCCTCGCGCTTGCCGCGGCCTCCTTCCCCCGCACGCAGGCGGAGCCCCACGCCCACGGCCCCACTCCGGCGCCGCGCTGCTGCCCTTCTGCCGGCGACCCCCCGTGCCTCGCTCGTCCTCGTCCGGTGCCGCTCGTCGCGCCGACGGCGCCGCCCGGGTTCGCCCGTTGACGCCGTGCCCGAAACCCGTCGCCGCGCCGCCCTACTCCGGCTAGCCGCCGTGGCCGGCGCCACTCTGGTGGCCTCGGGCGCACATGGGCGCTCATGCCCGCACCCGCACCCGCTGGACCAAACCCGCTAAGGCCTTTGGCCCACTAACAAAGGGGCCCCACCGCCCCAGAACGTTTTAATTAAAAAAAGAGAGAATTAAAAAATAAATAAATATTATAAATAAATAATGAAACTAATTAATTAATTAATTAATTAACTAATTAATTACTTTATTAAATTATGGGTAAATTAACCAATTAAGATTAATTAACCTAATGATTAACTAACCTAATTAACTATTGTTAATTAGATAATTAATTTAGTATGACAGTGGGGCCCACCCACTAATTAATTTTGATTAATTTAATTAATCTGTTTAATTAAAATGTGTCACTGACCAGTGGGACCCACTGGTCAGGTTGACCAGTCAACTCTGTTGACTGCTGATGTCAGCATGACATCATGCTGATGTCATTACTCTGTTTCTCGAATTAATTTAAATAATTAATTAAATTCCAGAAATTAATAAATTCTTTAGAAAATCATATCTTTTAATCCGTAACTCGGATTAAAATATTTTCAACATGAAAGTTGCTCAGAACGACGATACGAATCCGGATACGCAGCCCGTTCGTCCGCCACACATTCCTAGCATATCAAACTCGCAACTTTTCCCCCTCCGGCTCCTTTGCCCGAAAACGCGAAACATCGGGGATACTTTCCCGGATGTTTCCCCACTTCACCGGTATCACCTCCTACTGCGTTAGGTCACCTCTAGCACCGCGTATTGCCATGTTACGCTTTGTGATGCTTTGATTGCACTGTTATTTATTGAGTTCCCCTCCGTTACTTCTTTCCGGTAGACAACGAGGCCGATGCCGCGGCTGGTGCCCCGATCGACTACGTTGTTGACGACCCCTCCTTCTTGTCTGAGCAACCAGGCAAGCCCCCCCTTGATCACGAGATATCGCCTACTCTCTTCTATACTGCTTGCATTAGAGTAGTATAGCATGTTACTGCTTTCCGTTATCCTATCCTGATGCATAGCCTGTCCTTGTTACTACTGTTGTTACCTTTACCTGCTCTCCTACATGCTTAGTTTAGGATGCTAGTTTACCATCAGTGGCCCTACATTCTTGTCCGTCAGCTGTGCTATACTATCGGGCCATGATCACTTGGGAGGTGATCACGGGTATATACTATACTTTAAACATGATACATGTGGTGACCAAAGTCGGGTTGGCTCGAGGAGTACCCGCGAGTGATTCATGGATTGGGGGCTGAAAGGACCTTTGTCCCGACGGCCCTCTATGTGGATCTTTGTGGCGGAGCGGCAGGGCAATTCGGGGCTACCTGGGTGAGAGGTGAGCCTGGCCCTGTTGGCGTTCGCGGTTACTCAACACGCTTAACGAGATCTGGGTATTTGATCTGAGTCTGGCCATTTGGTCTATACGCACTAACCAACTATGCGGGAAAGATATGGGCACTCGGTGTCGTGGTATCAGCCGAAGCACTTCTTGACGTCAGCGACTGAGTGGCGCGCGCCGGGTTGGACCGCGTAACGTGACTTCTGTTGTACTGGAGGTTGCTAGGTCTGCTCACCGGCCGCGTACGCAACGTGTAGGTGTGCTCAGGGCGATGGGCCCAGACACCTACGCGCATAGGTTTAGACCGGCGTGCTGACCGCTCTGTTGTGCCTAGGTGGGGCTGCGACGTGTTGATCTTTCGAGGCCGGGCATGACCCAGGAAAGTGTGTCCGACCAAATGGGAGCAAGCGTGTTGGGTTATGTGGTGCACCCCTGCAGGGAAGTTAATCTATTCGAATAGCCGTGTCCCTCGGTAAAAGGACGACCCGGAGTTGTACCTTGACCTTATGACAACTAGAACCGGATACGTAATAAAACACACCCTTCCAAGTGCCAGATACAACCCGGTGATCGCTCTCTAACAGGGCAACGAGGAGGGGATCGCCGGGTAGGATTATTGCTATGCGATGCTACTTGGAGGACTTCAATCTACTCTCTTCTTCATGCTGCAAGACGGAGGCTGCCAGAAGCGTAGTCTTCGACAGGATTAGATATCCCCCTCTTATTCTGGCATTCTGCAGTTCAGTCCACTGATATGGCCCCTTACACATATATCCATGCATATGTAGTGTAGCTCCTTGCTTGCGAGTACTTTGGATGAGTACTCACGGTTGCTTTTCTCCCTCTTTTCCCCCTTTCCCTTCTACCCGGTTGCCGCAACCAGATGCTGGAGCCCAGGATCCAGACGCCACCGTCGACGATGACTCCTACTACACTGGAGGTGCCTACTACTACGTGCAGCCCGCTGACGATGACCAGGAGTAGTTAGGAGGATCCCAGGCAGGAGGCATGCGCCTCGTTCGATCTGTATCCCAGTTTGTGCTAGCCATCTTATGGCAAACTTGTTTAACTTATGTCTGTACTCAGATATTGTTGCTTCCGCTGACTCGTCTATGATCGAGCACTTGTATTCGAGCCCTCGAGGCCCCTGGCTTGTATTATGATGCTTGTATGACTTATTTTATTTGTAGAGTTGTGTTGTGATATCTTCCCGTGAGTCCCTGATCTTGATCGTACACATTTGCGTGCATGAGTAGTGTACGATTGAATCGGGGGCGTCACAACAATGTCAACTACATGATCATGCAAAGCAATATGACAATCATGGAGCGTGTCATAATAAACAGAACGGTGGAAAGTTGCATGGCAATATATCTCGGAATGGCTATGGAAATGCCATGATAGGTAGGTATGGTGGCTGTTTTGAGGAAGGTATATGGTGGGTGTATGATACCGATGAAAGGTGCGCGGTATTAGAGAGGCTAGCAATGGTGGAAGGGTGAGAGTGCGTATAATCCATGGACTCAACATTAGCCATAAAGAACTCACATACGTATTGCAAAAATCTATTAGTTATCAAAATGAAGTACTACACACATGCTCCTAGGGGGATAGATTGGTAGGAAAAGACCATCGCTCGTCCCCGACAGCCACTCATAAGGAGGACAATCAATAAATAAATCATGCTCCGACTTCATCACATAACGGTTCACCATACGTGCACGCTACAGGAATCACAAACTTTAGAACAAGTATTTATCAAATTCACAACTACTCAACAGCATGACTCTAATATCACCATCTTCATATCTCAAAACAATCATAAAGAATCAAACTTCTCATAGTATTCAATGCACTTTATATGAAAGTTTATATTATATCCCTCTTGGATGCCCATCATATTAGGACTAAATTCATAACCAAAGCAAATTACCATGCTGTCTAAGACTCTCAAAATGATATAAGTGAAGCATGAGAGTTCATTTATTTCTTCAAAATAAATCCACCACCGTGCTCTAAAAGATATAAGTGAAGCACTAGAGCAAATAACAAACTACTCTGAAAGATATAAGTGAAGATCAATGAGTAGTCGAATAATTATGCAACTATGTGAAGACTCTAACATTTAATAATTTCAGATCTTAGTATTTTATTCAAACAGCAAGCAAAGCTAAAGAAAATAAAATTACGCTCCAAGAAAAACACATATCATGTGGTGAATAAAAAATATAGCTCCAAGTAAAGTTACCGATGAACGAAGACGAAAGAGGGGATGCCCCGGAAGGCATCCCCAAGCTTAGGCTCTTGGTTATTCTTGAATATTACCTTCGGGTGCCTTGGGCATCCCCAAGCTTAGGCCCTTGCCACTCCTTATTCCATAGTCCATCGAATCTTTACCCAAAACTTGAAAACTTCACAACACAAAAATCAACAGAAAACTCGTAAGCTCCGTTAGCGAAAGAAAACAAAACACCAGTTCAAGGTACTGTAATGAACTCATTCTTTATTTATATGGTTGTTAAACCTACTGTATTACAACTTCTCTATGGTTTATAAACTATTTTACTAGCCATAGATTCATCAAAATAAGCAAGCAACACAATGAAAACAGAATCTGTCAGAAACAGAACAGTCTGTAGTAATCTGTAACTAACGCAAACTTCTGGAACTCCAAAAATTCTAAAATAAATTGATGGACCTGAGGAATTTATCTAGCAATCATCTGCAAAAGAATCAACTAAATAGCACTCACCAGTAAAAAGTTGAAGCTAATCTCGTGAGCGCTAAAGTTTCTGTTTTTTACAGCATGATCATAAAGACTTCACCCAAGTCTTCCCAAAGGTTCTACTTGGCACAAACACTAATTAAAACACAAAACCACATCTAAACATAAGCTAGATGGATTATTTATTACTAAAAAGAACCAAAAAGAAAGAAACTAAAATAAAATTGGGTTGCCTCCCAACAAGCGCTATCGTTTAACGCCCCTAGCTAGGCATGATGATTTCAATGATGCTCGCATAAAAGATAAGAATTCAAACATAAAGAGAGCATCATGAAGAATATGACTAGCACATTTAAGCCTAACCCACTTCCTATGCATAGGGATTTTGTGAACAAACAACTTATGGGAACAATAATCAACTAGCATAGGAAGGCAAAACAAGCATAACTTTAAAACTTTAAGCACATAGAGAGGAAACTTGATATTATTGCAATTCCTACAAGCATATATTCCTCCCTCATAATAATTTTCAGTAGCATCAATAATGAATTCAACAATATAACCAGCACCTAAAGCATTTTTTTCATGATCTACTTGCATAGAAAATTTACTACTCTCCACATAAGCAAAATTCTTCTCATTCGGGATAGTGGGAGTATCATAAGAGACTTGAATACTATAAATTGTTTCCACATTAAAAGAGTAATGTTCAGAAAAAGGGGAATCATAATCATGACAAGTTTTATAAATATAATCATCACTACTTTTTATAGCATAAGTTTCATTATAATAATCATCATAAGTAGCAACTTTGTTCTCATCATAATCGATTGAAACCTCTTCCGAAATAGTGGATACATCACTAAATAAAGTCATGACCTCTCCAAATCCACTTTCATAAATATTATAAGATTCAACATCCTCCAAAATAGTGGGATCATTACTTCCTAAAGTTGACACTCTTCCAAACCCACTTTCATAAATATAGTCATCATAGGTAGAAGGCATGATATCATCATAACAACTTTGTCACTTAATTTAATACATACAGTAGGAGCCTCTCCTACTGTTTAAAGTGTCAAAAAAACTTTGCATATACAACTTGGGAGGCTAAAAATATCATCTTCATTAAACGTAACATCCCCAAGCTTGGGCCTTTTCATATCATAAGCATAATCACTCTCATCGTTAATAGTATGGATAGCACCAATAGTATAGCAATTATCATATTCTTCCAAGCAAGTGCCAAAAAGATTTTCAAGATCATAAGAAGTATCATTATCTTCCCAATCATAATCATCACAACAAGCAATAGGCATAACGAGATCATCATCAAGTGCATCATCTTCCATAATTATTTTTGATTCATTTTCATGAGGCACAACAATAATAGGAGCAATATTATTTGGGAAAGATACCTTTTTACCTCTCTTCCTTTTTCTTTTCTTCTTATTTACCACATCATGTGTGGGTTCAATCTTCTTTTTGGAGTTCCTTATTAATGATATTGGTCGAATAGAAGGCTCCTCCTCGTTACCTGATTCATCATAAGAAATAATAGGAGAATATTGGGAAGTCTCTCCCCTTTCATTAGTGTTCTCTTCATCTTCTATTTGCTTTATTTTCTTTATGTAATTGGCAATATAAGGATTTTCAACGCAATTCACCGCACAATACATATAAATTTCCTCTAGATCAAAACCAAGAAGTTTATAACGGGCAAATTCTGGGAGATAGTTAGTTATACGTTTAATTTCTACATACCCCATAAGCAAACTAAATTCATTATAATGTGCAAGGGAAATCAAGTCATCACAATTTTTGGAAATGATTAGATCATGAACAATTTGCATCGGATAGTTAAATGACCATGTTCATTGCAAAGTTCACAAGTATGGCCAAGAAAATTTAAATTTTCAGCACAAACATCTAGCCTTTCTTGCAAGAATTTAGTTTCTAAATGCTTATGCCTCTTGCAATATCTATCTTCCCTATTTGGTGTGTACTTGCAAACCCAATGCACTCCACAAAAATTGACATGTTTATAGGAGACATTTTCATCATAACTAGAGCAATCATCATTAGTACTATGGATATTCAAGGAGTTCATACTAACAACATTGCAATCATGCTCATCATTCAAAGATTTAGTGCCAAACATTTTAATGCATTCTTCTTCTAACACTTTGGCACAATTTTCCTTTCCATCATACTCACGAAAGATATTAAAAAGATAAAGCGTATGAGACAAACTCAATTCCATTTTTTGTAGTTTTCTTTTATAAACTAAACTAGTGCTAAAACAAGAAACAAAAAAGATTCGATTGCAAGATCTAAAGATATACCTTCAAGCACTCACCTCCCCGGCAACGGCGCCAGAAAAGAGCTTGATGTCTACTATGCAACCTTCTTCTTGTAGACGTTGTTGAGCCTCGAAGTGCAGAGGTTTGTAGGACAGTAGCAAATTTCCCTCAAGTGGATGACCTAAGGTTTATCAATCCATGGGAGGCGTAGGTTGAAGATGGTCTCTCTCAAGCAACCCTACAACCAAATAACAAAGAGTCTCTTGTGTCCCCAACACACCCAATACAATGGTAAATTGTATAGGTGCACTAGTTCGGTGAAGAGATGGTGATACAAGTGCAATATGGATGGTAGATATAGGTTTTTGTAATCTGAAAATATAAAAACAGCAAGGTGCGAGCGGTAAAAGTGAGCGTAAACGGCATTGCAATGCTAGGAAACAAGGCCTAGGGTTCATACTTTCACTAGTTCAAGTTCTCTCAACAATAATAACATAATTGGATCATATAACTATCCCTCAACATGCAACAAAGAGTCACTCCAAAGTCATTAATAGCGGAGAACAAACGAAGAGATTATGGTAGGGTACGAAACCACCTCAAAGTTATTTTTTCCAATCAATCCGTTGGGCTATTCCTATAAGTGTCACAAATAGCCCTAGAGTTCGTACTAGAATAACACCTTAAGACACAAATCAACCAAAACCCTAATGTCACTTAGATACTCCAATGTCACCTCAAGTATCTGTGGGTATGATTATACGATATGCATCACACAATCTCAGATTCATATATTCAACCAACACATAGAACCTCAAAGAGTGCTCCAAAGTTTCTACCGGAGAATCAAGACGAAAACGTGTGCCAACCCCTATGCATAGGTTCATGGGCGGAACCCGCAAGTTGATCACCAAAACATACATCAAGTGAATCATGTGATATCCCATTGTCACCACAGATACGCACGGCAAGACATACATCAAGTGTTCTCAAATCATTAAAGACTCAATCCGATGAGATAACTTCAAAGGGAAAACTCAATCCATTACAAGAGAGTACAGGGGCAGAAGAAACATAAGATCCAACTATAATAGCAAAGCTCGCGATACATCAAGATCATGCCAAATCAAGAACACGAGAGAGAGAGAGAGAGAGAGAGAGAGAGAGAGAGAGAGAGAGATCAAACACATAGCTACTGGTACATACCCTCAGCCCCGAGGGTGAACTACTCCCTCCTCGTCATGGAGAGCTTCGGGATGATGAAGATGGCCACAGGTGAGGGTTCCCCCCTCCAGCAGGGTGCCGGAACAGGGTCCCGATTGGTTTTTGGTGGCTACAGAGGCTTGCGGCGGCGGAACTCCCGATCTATTCTGTTCTCTGGAAGTTTTAGGATATATGGGTATATATAGGAGGAAGAAATACGTCAGGGGAGCCACGAGGGGCCCACAAGGGTGGAGGGCGCGCCCCCTACCTCGTGGCTCCCTCGTTTCTTTCCTGACGTGCACTCCAAGTCCATCGGGTAGCTTTCCTTCCAAAAATAACTTCTCCAAAAGGTTTCATTCCATTTTGACTCCGTTTGATATTCCTTTTCTTCGAAACACTGAAACAAGGGGAAAATAGGAACTGGCACTGGGCTCTGGGTCAATAGGTTAGTCCCAAAAATAATATAAAAGTGCTTAGTAAAGCCCATAAACATCCAAAATAGATAATATAATAGCATGGAACAATCAAAAATTATAGATTTGTTGGAGACGTATCAGATATTAACTATGTGTACTATATGAACTCGAACTCGATTTTTTGAATCCACTTTATGTTGATTTCAAATCATAGTACATTTCAAGGTCTAGCTAGATCTTCATAATCTAAACCATGTCTCATATGTATAATGTGTTTATCACATAATGTATGGTGCCCCGCCCCATACTCGTACAAGTATTTAGATGTGAGTTGCAAACACCACACATTACCACAAATCAAATAAAATGTGAGATTGTTTGATATATAGTATTGTTTAGATTGTTCGATATTTAGTTGTAAGCTGCAAACGCCACACATTACCACAAATTCAAATAAAATGTGAGATTGTTCGATGTATAGTATGGTTTAGATTGTTCAACATTTAGCTGTGAGTTGCAAACTCCATGCATTATGACATTACCGTATAACATGTGCAAAACCACAGCACGCGTATCACCGCTATATTCATGCATACATATGTTTATAACACTATCATCTCCTATTCAAATATATGAATCCACTTTCATATCAAATTATCATCTTTGTTAGACTCTAACACCCACACAATCCTCTAACCTTTGTAGCTAGCACTAACTTTCACTCATGCATGCACACACCCTCCTCGCCCTCCCCCTCCCTCAGCATTCTATCCATCACGCACATTCTTTTTTTTAGGTCGTTCTCCCACAGTCTCCACAACTCCTTTCCGACACACATCGATGGATAGACCTCTCCAGCGATGTCTGCCTACAACATACACACGCGCCTTCCATATCCTCCTTTCTGTGTCCATGCCTCGTGTCTCTCATACGGTCCCACACACGTGTAAACTCTCGCCCCTCTTTTCATCGATCTCACAATCGCACACTCCTCCCCCTATCTAGCTAGTAGCTCGGCATCTCGCACCACCTCCTAGCTCCATTCTCTCTGTCTATCCGTCTCGCTGGGCCTTATTTGCCTCTAACAAATGGATGTACACGAACCGATCTCCCGCTATACATATAGCTAGCTAGGTCATTATAACTCGTTTTTTCCCACGTGTCGACTGATCTACCTCATTAGTTATGTCTCTCCCTTCCTCTGACAAACAACAATTGATCTACCGATCTAGTTAGGTTTGCTTACCAAATACATGGTTCCCCTTCATCATCCATGCATGCGTCCCAACACATCTATCACGCACAGGCACACACAGAAACACATCCCCACTCTTATTAATAATATTGCAGTTCTACCCTCAAGAAGCAACTCCATCACCCATCCAGCACTCTACCCCTCTCCCTCCCTCCCTCTCTCCTATCTCTCTCTCCCTCTCTCTCTCTATCCCAACCTATTTCCCGTCCTTTAGTTATGTATGGATGTCGACTGATCTCCCTCAAGACATAGTTGTGTCTCTCCTTCTCAACACATATACGAGTCGTTCTACCTCTCTAGTTAGGCTTCTGCCTCCCCCCTCCATCCCCACACACACTGATACATCGAGCGCTCTAGTCATGTCTCCCTGCCACACACAAACTTGCCCTAAGCCCTCCGACGTTCCAGTAGGTCAGTCACCCTATATCTTTGACTTGCACACACACAATTTCGATGGCTCTCTTCATCGATCTCACACCCACCCACTTGATCCTCTCTTCGACTCTATTGATATTTATGACCCCTCCCTCTCTTCTCCTGGATTGCCCCCTCTATATATGATATCGACAGGCCTCTATTTCACACACATTGCATGTGTACATTTTTTGTTTGATATGTCATCGACACATATTCCCACGAATACATTCACGAAATTACCCCCCCCCCCAAACAAAAAACACTCACGAACGCACACGCCATCTGTCTAGGTTTGTATCTCTCTCACACACACACCCACGTAGGTGGGGAACGTGCACAAAGAGAATAGGTGCATGCACGGCGCACGTTCTTTCCCAACCACACCCGTGCGGGTACATGGTGGAGCTCATTTCTGTAGGAAAAGGCAACCCACGTGGTAATTTGACACGTGTACTGGTTGTCCACTTGATGGAGGATCATCTACCACGGGTGAACAAACAAATTGCGACTTAACGCGCTATGTTAATGTAACGCCCTCGATGCGGCTATATCACCCACGTGTCGAGGCACGACTAAGAGGCATAACCGCATTGAAAGCAATGTCGCAAGTGAGGTAATTTTCACACAATCCATGTAATAAATAAGGGGAAAAAGATACATAGTTGGCTTACAGTCGCCACTTCACACAATACATAAATAAACATACATCAATCAAATTACACTCAAGGTCCGACTACAGTACCAAAATGAAAGAAGACTACCCCAAAAGCTACATAGATCCCCGGATCACCCCAACTGGGCTCCACTACTAATCATCTGGAAAAGAAACATAGTAACGACCACGTTCCTCGTCGAACTCCCAAGTGAGCTCGGTCGCGACGTCTGCACTGGCATCGTTGGTACCTGCAACTGTTGTGGTAGAATCTGTGAGTCACGGGGACTCAGCAATCTCACACCCGCGAGATCAAGACTATTTAAGCTTATAGGTAGGAAAGGGTAGTGAGGTGGAGCTGCAGCAAGCGACTAGCATATATGGTGGCTGCAACGCAAAAGAGAGCGAGAAGAGAAGGCAAAGCACGGTCGTGAAGCTAGAAGTGATCAAGAAGTGATCCTGAAACGACCTACGTCAAACATAACTCCAACACCGTGTTCACTTCCCGGACCCCGCCGAGAAGAGACCATCACGGTTACACACGCAGCTTATAATGGGCTAAATTGGGACACCCCTGCAGGGTATTATCTTTCGAAAGCCGTGCCCGCGGTTATGAGGTAGATGAGAATTTGTTGATGTCCGGTTGTAGAAAACCCGAAGTTGACCTTAATTAAAACACATCAACCGCGTGTGTAACCGTGATGGTCTCTTCTCGACGGGGTCCGGGAAGTGAACACGGTGTTGGAGTTATGTTTGACGTAGGTCGTTTCAGGATCACTTCTTGATCACTTCTAGCTTCACGACCGTGCTTTGCCTTCTCTTCTCGCTCTCTTTTGCGTTGCAGCCACCATATATGCTAGTCGCTTGCTGCAGCTCCACCTCACTACCCTTTCCTACCTATAAGCTTAAATAGTCTTGATCTCGCGGGTGTGAGATTGCTGAGTCCCCATGACTCACAGATTCTACCACAACAGTTGCAGGTACCAACGATGCCAGTGCAGACGTCGCGACCGAGCTCACTTGGGAGTTCGACGAGGATCGTGGTCGTTACTATGTTTCTTTTCCAGATGATCAGTAGTGGAGCCCAGTTGGGGTGATCCGGGGATCTATGTAGCTTTTGGGGTAGTCTTCTTTCATTTTGGTACCGTAGTCGGACCTTGAGTGTAATTTGATTGATGTATGTTTATTTATGTATTGTGTGAAGTGGCGACTGTAAGCCAACTATGTATCTTTTTCCCCTTATTTATTACATGGATTGTGTGAAGATTACCTCACTTGCGACATTGCTTTCAATGCGGTTATGCCTCTAAGTCGTGCCTCGACACGTGGGAGATATAGCCGCATCGAGGGCGTTACAAGTTGGTATCAGAGCCTTTCCCCGACCTTAGGAGCCCCCACTGTTTGATCGTCTTTAGTGGCCGAGTTGTGTCTAGAAAAATGTTTTTGAGTCATTTAGGAATTATATATCGGAGAGTTTAGGAATTCTTTTTACTTCCCAGTCTCCTCATCGCTCTGGTAAGGCATCCTGACGTAGAGTTTTGACTCTTCTCTTCTCAAATTTCACTAAAAAAAAATTTAGGATCACGCGGGTATCTTAGAATCGTTCCGATGGGTTTATGATGACAACATTGTCTTGGTTGCCTCCCGTCAGCAGGGGTTTTAGAGGAGGTGTCCCGGGGAGTTGAGCTCCGAGGTGTTGTCGTCATAATTTTATCGTTGCGGTTTTGGAATACCTGAGTTTAGTACGCCGACATCGAAAATCTCTTTTGTACAGTTGTTGGTGAGTTAACCCTGATAGCCCAGTACTGAGGCGAGTGCGGGAGTATCGCCATGACTTGTATAACGGATGTTTTTCGAAGGTTGGAGGTATATGATTTCCGAGGATTTCTTGGTTATGTGTTGAAGGATGGATACAACTGGATCTAGGTATTGTTAGTTTGGGTGATATATTTTGTGCCCCCTGTATCCCCAACACCTGATTGCATAACCGGAAAGTTTCGGGAGTTTATAAGTGGGAATTCATGTAGCTCTAGTACTTCTTCCGCAGATATTTGGTTCGTGATTGGGTAATCCTTACCAAGTATTTGTTCACATCCGTACCTCGTTGATTTTATTCCTTACCTTGTTCTAAGTGGCTTCTCAGCTTATGGAAGTGTGACGTTTTACTTTGGAATTCATTCATTCATTCTCGTTCGAATGTTTATGGTGAAGACTATATGTTGCAATTTTGTTCCTTTGATTCAGCTTCAATATATATCGGTCAAGATGCTAATGGATGTCACCCTCTTCAGGATGGCTCTGCCAACGCGTCAGAATCCGGAACGCAATGAAGGAAATCAGGCTAACCCTCCGCCACAACCTCCGCCTCCGGAGGCATGGCAAGCCCTGATGACTGCCACAAATGCCAACGCTCAGATTCTGATTCAGCTCTTGCAAGATCGCAACCAAGGGCAAGATAATCAAGAGAATCAAGGCCAAGGCAACAATCAGCCGCATTTCGCTTCACTCAACCAGTTCCTTGCTAATCAGCCAAAGACCTTCAGCTACTGTGTCGAGGCCACAGACGCCGATGATTGGCTCGTGGACATCAACAAGCATTTCGAGTGCAACAATGTCAGACCTGAGGACTTTGTCAAGTTTGCCTCTTTTCAACTCAAAGATCAAGCTGCTGAGTGGTTCCAGCAATACAAAGATTCCAGAGGAGGTCGTGTGATTACCTGGGATGATTTCTGCCATGACTTCAAAGCTCACCACATTCCAGAAAGTGTTATTGAGAGTAAGCGTGTGGAATTCCGCAATCTCAAGCAAGGCAACATGTCTGTCTATCAATACAACACTCAGTTCCAGAAGCTCTCTCGTTTTGCAAGGCAAGACATCCCTGATGAGAAGAGTATGATCTACCAGTTCAGGCGTGGTCTCAGAGAAGATCTGCAACTTGCTCTCGTGCTTTTTGAGCCATTAAAGTATGATGAATTCTACAACATGGCGCTGAAACAAGAAGCTGCTCAGCTCAAGTGTGAGGCATCTAAGAAGAGAGTCAGAGACGCAGTTCAGTCTTCTTCTTCTTCTTCACTTGTGGCAGCTAAGCAACAGAAGTTCTGGTTGCCTCCTCCTCCTCCGTTCCGTCAGCCTTATCAGCAGAAGAACTCAAGTGGTCGTGGATCTTCCCACCCACCCAACCCTGGATATCAGAACAAGTCTCAGAACCAAACTCCAAGGCCAAGTGCTCCTTACCATCGTCCGCTCTCAGAGGTGACTTGTAATAAATGTCAGCAGAAGGGTCACTATGCGAACAAGTGCTTCAACCAAAGGCGCCTTCCGCCTCCTCCTCCTGTGAAATCTTCCAGCAATGCAGTGGTCAAGCATAATCCTAAGTATGCCAAGGTGAACATGTTGAATGCAGCTCAAGCGGAGGATTCTTCTGAAGTGATCATGGGTAATCTTCCTGTTAATGATATTCCTGCAAAAGTCTTATTTGATACTGGTGCATCGAATTCTTTCATCTCAAAACCTTTTGCATCGAAGCACGAATTGTCTTTCCAAGGGTTGCCTAAACCGTTATCAGTTGTCTCTCCGGCTAAATGCTTGAACGCAAGATTTATGGTTCCGGATGTTTCTATCAAGATGGGCGACTATAGATTTCTGGCTAAACCAATTGTTCTTGGTGACTCTGATATTGATCTTATTCTCGGGATGGATTGGCTTTCTAAGCACAAGGCTCAGCTTGATTGTGCTGCCAGGGAAATTCAATTGACTCACTCTTCTAACGATGTGATCATTTATGCCTCTCGTGATGATACCATTCGGTTGTTTTCTCTCAATGAGAATGATGAATTGGAGGCTATCTCTCAGATTCCAGTCATTTGTGAGTACCAAGATGTCTTTCCAGAAGAGCTTCCGGGTATGCCTCCCCGCCGGCCAGTTGAATTCGTTATTGATCTTGAGCCTGGCACGGAACCCGTTTGCAAGCGTCCTTACAAGCTTGGACCAGATGAGTTGAAGGAATTGAAGAAACAACTCGATGAACAAGAGCGTCTGGGTCTGATCAGACCGAGTTCTTCTCCTTGGGGTTGTGGTGTTCTTTTTGTCAAGAAGAAGGATGGCACGGACCGACTTTGCGTCGATTACCGTCCATTGAACAAGAAGACAATCAAGAACAAGTATCCACTTCCCAACATCAATGAGCTATTTGAGCAACTTAAAGGTGCTAAGGTGTTCTCCAAGCTTGACCTTCGTATGGGTTATCATCAAATCCGCATTCGTGAAGAAGATATTCCCAAGACAGCATTCAGAACAAGCTTTGGTTCTTATGAATATACTGTCATGTCTTTCGGCCTTGTCAATGCTCCTCCATATTTCACTCGCTTGATGAATTTCATCTTCAACCCCTACATCAACGAATTTGTCTTGGTCTATCTCGATGATATTTTGGTTTTCTCCAAGAATAAGAAGGATCATGCCAAACATTTGCGATTGGTGCTCGACAAGCTCAGAGAGTATCAACTATATGCGAAGTTCTCCAAATGTGAATTCTGGCTTGATGAAGTTCTTTATCTTGGTCATATCATCTCTGCCAAGGGCATTGCTGTTAATCCAGAGAGGGTGTCTGCAGTTTTGAATTGGCAACCTCCTCAGAATGTCAAGCAGCTTCGCAGTTTTCTTGGACTTGCAAGCTATTGTCGAAGATTTGTTGAGAATTTCTCTAAGATTGCCAAGCCTCTTTCCAACCTCCTCCAGAAGCATGTGAAGTATGTCTGGTCTCCTGAGTGTGACGTTGCTTTCAACACTCTCAAAGAGAAACTCGTCACTGCTCCACTTCTGACTCCTCCTGACGAATCCAAGCCTTATGAGGTATTCTGTGATGCTTCTCTTCAGGGCCTCGGTGCCGTCTTAATGCAAGAGAAGAAGGTTGTGGCCTATACCTCTCGCCAGTTGAAGCCCAACGAAAGGAACTACCCCACTCACGATCTTGAGTTGGCGGCAGTTGTCCACGCACTAATAACATGGAGACATCTCTTGTTGGGAAGGAAAGTGGACATATTCACCGATCACAAGAGTCTCAAGTACATCTTCACTCAGCCCCACCTCAACCTCAGGCAAACTCGATGGGTCGAAATGATTCAAGAGTATAATCTGAGTATTGAATATACTCCAGGCAAGGCTAATGTGATTGCAGACGCTTTGAGCAGGAAGGCTTACTGCAACAGCTTAATCCTCAAGCCCTTTCAACCGGATCTCTGTGAGGCTTTCCGCAAGTTGAATCTCCAAGTTGTCCCTCAAGGTTTTCTTGCCAACCTCATCATCTCTCCTACTTTGGAAGATCAAATTCGTGAGGCACAATTGTTGGATACCATGGTGAAGAAGGTGAAACGTGGTATTGACAAGGGCATTCCCAAATACAAGTGCTATCGAGTTGATGACAGAGATACTCTTTTCTTCAAGGACCGGTTCGTGGTTCCAAAGGGTGATCTTCGTAAAGTCATTATGAACGAAGCGCACAACTCTCTTCTGTCAATTCATCCTGGAAGTACAAAGATGTACCATGACCTCAAGCAGTCGTATTGGTGGACTCGAATGAAGCGAGAGATTGCTCAATTCATGAATGAATGTGATGTCTGCAGAAGGGTGAAAGCAGAACACCAACGACCAGCTGGTCTTCTCCAACCTCTTGCTATTCCAGAATGGAAGTTT
Source organism: Aegilops umbellulata (assembly GCA_032464435.1). NCBI lineage: Eukaryota > Viridiplantae > Streptophyta > Magnoliopsida > Poales > Poaceae > Aegilops > Aegilops umbellulata. The sequence goes on along the minus strand of CP136057.1, from coordinate 386,482,281 downwards.
GATCATATCGAAATGGACTTCGTGACTGGATTTCCCAAGTCCAAGCGTGGAAATGATGCTATCTTTGTCGTCATCGACAAGCTCACCAAAGTGGCTCATTTTCTTCCTATCAAAGAGTCTATCATAGCAGCACAGCTGGCAGAACTCTACACCTCCAGAATTGTCTCCTTGCATGGCATTCCACAATTGATTTCTTCATACCGTGGCAGCATCTTTACCTCCAAGTTCTGGGATTCTTTTCAGAAGGCCATGGGCACCAACATTCGCTTCAGCACAGCTTTCCACCCTCAAACTAGTGGACAAGTCGAGCGTGTCAACCAAATTCTTGAAGATATGCTCAGAGCTTGTGTTATCTCTTTCGGCATGAAGTGGGAGGATTGTCTTCCTTATGCTGAGTTCTCTTACAACAACAGTTTTCAAGCCACCTCGGGCAAAGCTCCATTCGAGTTTCTCTATGGAAGAAAGTGCCGTACTCCTCTCAACTGGTCTGAAACCGGTGAACGCCAATTGCTCGGCAATGATTTGATCTCAGAGGCTGAGGCTATGTGCAAGGTGATTCGTGAGAACCTCAAAGCCGCACAATCGCGCCAGAAGAGCTATTACGATAGCAAACATCGTGATTTGGCATTTGATATCGGAGACCATGTCTACCTCCGTGTCTCTCCAATGAAAGGGACTCGTCGCTTCGATATCAAGGGGAAACTTGCCCCTAGATACGTCGGTCCTTTCAAGATCATCGGCAAACGAGGCGATCTCGCCTATCAACTTGAGCTTCCCTCCAACTTTGCAAATGTGCACGATGTCTTCCACGTGTCACAGCTTCGCAAGTGCTTCAAGACGCCTGAGCGCACCATCAACTTCGAAGAGATTGATCTTCAAGAAGATTTGTCCTATCATGAGCACCCCATTGCTATTCTTGAAACAACTGAGCGCAAGACTCGCAACAAGTCAATCAAATTCCTCAAAGTGAAATGGTCACACCATTCAGACAGAGAAGCCACCTGGGAGCGTGAGGATCACCTACGTTCCGAGTATCCGGAGTTCTTCCAGTCCTAGATCTCGGGACGAGATCCTCTCGTAGTGGTGGAGTGTTGTAACGCCCCGGATGTAACTTGCCATATTTGTAATCCAACTCTTGCCATTTTCGGCATTGTGATATGATATTTCCTCCGTGGTTGGGTTTCCCTTCGTTTTGCATTTTGGTCATGTCATCATGTGCATCGCATTCGCATACGTGTTCGTCTCTTAAATCCGAGCATTTTTCCCGTTGTCCGTTTTGCAATCCGGCGCTCCTATGTTCCCCGGCGTCCCCTTTTACATTTCTTCGTGAGCGGGTATTAAACTTTCTTGGATTGGACCGAGGTTTGTCATGCGGCCTCGGTATAGCACCGGTAGACCGCCTGTCAAGTTTCGGGTCAATCGGAGTTCGTTTGGTACTCCAACGGTTAACCGGGTAACCGTGAAGGCCTTGTGTGTGTTGCAGCCCAACATCCCTTCAAAACAGCCCAATAACCCATCTAAGACATTCCCATGTCCTCCGCCGTTCGATCACGATCGCGTGGCCGAAAACCGCTCTTCATTTGGAGCTTCCTAGCCCCCTCTATGCCTATATATAGACCCCCCATTTCAATCACGGGTCAATTCCACCCTAACCCTAGACGAAATCGCCTCCGCCGCCGCCGGACGTGTCCGGGCGCGCCGGACGAAATCCCGCCGCCGCGCCCAGCCAACCGGCGCGTGCCACGTGTCGCCGCCGCCCCCTCCGCCGCGCAGGCCCGCCGGGGCCCGTGGCCGGCCCCCGCGGCCCGCTCCCCGCCGCCGTTAGCTCCGCCCGAGGCCCGCGACCGCCGCCGCCCAGGCCCGCGCTCCCGCGCCCGATCCGGCCGCCGCCGCCCGCGCGCCTCCGGCCCCGCCGCCCGCGCCGTCTCGCCCGCGCCGCGCCGCCCACCTCGCGCCGGAGCTCGCTGCCCCACCGCGCCGTCACCGTCGCCGGCCCCGCCTCGGCTCCCGCGCCCTCCGGATCCAGATCCGCGCCGCCTAGGGTTGACCTCCCCCCTCTTTTTTCTTTCTAAGTCCTCATGTTTACATATTATCATGCCATGTTCTTCGTGCCGTAACTTTGCATCCGTAGCTCCGTTTCGTGCGTATAATATGTCAAATTGTTCGCCTCGAATAGTACATCATTTGGTCCCATTGCATCGTTTTCATTTGAGGTCATCTTGATGCCCGAAATGCTGTTAGAAGAGGGCTAGTTGATGTTAGTTGCTGGATCTTATCTGAACATGCACTTTTGTTATTTTTGCCATGATTGATGTGTACCTCTTATGAAGTTCAGTCCTACATGAGTTTTGTAATATGTCATATTACCTTTCCAGAGAATTATGCCATGTATTTTTGTGATCTTTGTGGTGACTAGCACAAGCATGCAAACTAAGATACTTGATGTTGCTGATTTCAGAGACTTAGTATTTATATCAAGTCCCTGACTGCTGTTATTTTCATGACATGTATTCATGTTGTTTCCGAGAGGTCTATGCCTCTTTTGAGCATGATCATTAAGAGTGTTTTGAGAATATGGATTGGTTCTATCCATCCATGCCTTTGTTTGTATTTATGGGGTACCATAGCTTGAGTCAATCGAGCTCTACTTTTGCTTCAAAATGTTGCTGGCAGATTGTTTACATGTTATTCGATTTTGCCAAGCTTGGTGTAGTTGATCCTTGCATGCTATGATGTTGTTCTTGCCATGTATAGTTACTATGCCATGTCTTATTGACGGATGTATGCTTAGTTTATCATGAAATGCTCTGCAGTGAGTGCACCGAGCTCGTAAACATGCCTACATGTTATCTGTTTTTGACATGTCCAGTTTTCTGCTAAGTCTGAAACCTGTAACGAAACTTGCTTAATTGACATGGGTGTAATTATGTTTTCTGATCCTTTTTGGCTTATGGTCAGTAAGGGACTTTTATCAAGTGCTTTGAGTAGATTCATGCCATGCCTTATTTTGCTATGTCCTGTTCCTGTAGCATGTTGTTTCATTGCTCTGAACCTGCCATCCTGATGTTAGTTTTCTGCTATGTTGTTATTTCAATAAGTCTGAGAACCTGTTATCTTTTGCACTTTTACCATGCTTGTTTGAACCTGTTATGTTGTGATTTAGCCGTAGCTCACTGTTCATCTTTTGTCAAGCATCTTGAGTAGATTACTGTCATATTCTTTGTTGTTATGTTTGGGTGCAGTAGCTTAATTACTTGTTGCTTGCTAAGTAGCATCATGCTGTTAATGGCAGATTATTGTCATTCTTGTTTTGCTCGTCATTTGCAAACCGTGCATCCGATTCCGGTGATCTTTATATCGATTTCAACCGAAATCACCTCATCTATCCAGTGGCATACTTGGTTTGCCAAGATTATGCCTTGTTCATCTTTTCCTTCCGGAGCATGCATATGCATCGCATATCACATCTCGCATATCATGCCATGTTTTGCATCATGTTGCTTGCGCATTGCATCGTGATTGATATTTGTCCTCTTTGCTTGTGTTCTTGCTTTGGGTAGAGCCGGGAGACGAGTACGCGAACGAGGAACCTATTGAGAACGCTTACGAGGACCAAGCTTTTGACAACTCTGAGAACCTTGCAGGCAAGATGACCATACCCTCGAAATCACTTCTATCTTTGCTTGCTAGATGCTCGCTCTTTTGCTATGCCTATGCTGCGATTCCTACCACTTGCTATATCATGCCACCCATATTGCCATGTCAGCCTCTAACCATCCATGTCCTAGCAAACCGTTGATTGGCTATGTTACCGCTTTGCTCAGCCCCTCTTATAGCGTTGCTAGTTGCAGGTGAAGATGAAGGTTGTTCCTTGTTGGAACATGGACTTGTTGTTCCTTGTTGGAACATGTTTACTTGTTGGGATATCACAATACCTTTTTTTTAATTAATGCATCTATATACTTGGTAAAGGGTGGAAGGCTCGGCCTTATGCCTGGTGTTTTGTTCCACTCTTGCCACCCTAGTTTCCGTCATACCGGTGTTATGTTCCTTGATTTTGCGTTCCTTACACGGTTGGGTGATTTATGGGACCCCCTTGACAGTTCGCGTTGAATAAGACTTATCCAGCAAGGCCCAACTTTGGTTTTACCATTTGCCACCTAAGCCTTTTTCCCCCGGGTTTTCGCGAGCCCGAGGGTCATCTTTATTTTAACCCCCCCCCCCGGGCCAGTGCTCCTTCGAGTGTTGGTCCGAACTGTCAGCCGTCGGTGGTCGCCAGGGGCAACTCTGGACTGGCCTACCGGAAGTTTGGACAATCCGGATGTGCCCTGAGACCGAGATATGTGCAGCTCCTATCAGGATTTGTCGGCACAATCGGGCGGCTTTGCTGGACTTGTTTTATTACTGCCGAGATGTCTTGTAGTCCGGGATTCCGAGACTGATCGGGTCTTCCCGGTAGAAGGAATATCCTTCGTTGACCGTGAGAGCTTATAATGGGCTAAGTTGGGACACCCCTGCAGGGTATTATCTTTCGAAAGCCGTGCCCGCGGTTATGAGGCAGATGGGAATTTGTTGATGTCCGATTGTAGAAAACCCGAAGTTGACCTTAATTAAAACACATCAACCGCGTGTGTAACCGTGATGGTCTCTTCTCGACGGGGTCCGGGAAGTGAACACGGTGTTGGAGTTATGTTTGACGTAGGTCGTTTCAGGATCACTTCTTGATCACTTCTAGCTTCACGACCGTGCTTTGCCTTCTCTTCTCGCTCTCTTTTGCGTTGCAGCCACCATATATGCTAGTCGCTTGCTGCAGCTCCACCTCACTACCCTTTCCTACCTATAAGCTTAAATAGTCTTGATCTCGTGGGTGTGAGATTGCTGTGTCCCCGTGACTCACAGATTCTACCACAACAGTTGCAGGTACCAACGATGCCAGTGCAGACGTCGCGACCGAGCTCACTTGGGAGTTCGACGAGGAACGTGGTCGTTACTATGTTTCTTTTCCAGATGATCAGTAGTGGAGCCCAGTTGGGGTGATCCGGGGATCTATGTAGCTTTTGGGGTAGTCTTCTTTCATTTTGGTACCGTAGTCGGACCTTGAGTGTAATTTGATTGATGTATGTTTATTTATGTATTGTGTGAAGTGGCGACTGTAAGCCAACTATGTATCTTTTTTCCCTTATTTATTACATGGATTGTGTGAAGATTACCTCACTTGCGACATTGCTTTCAATGCGGTTATGCCTCTAAGTCGTGCCTCGACACGTGGGAGATATAGCCGCATCGAGGGCGTTACAGTTAAAAAAGAGGCAAACCATGTGGGGCCTACCTTAGAGGCAATGCTCTATACACTCGGGATGCTCTGTGTCTATTACTTTTGATGTGTCCCGTCAACTCGCGGAACAAGGAGAAGCTTGCTTAGTATGCCGTCTCCCCCGCCCACGGGCGCGGTGGCTCACAGGACAAGGTGAAGCTTTCTTACTACGCCTTACACCCGCTCCCTCGCCCACACGCGCGATGGCTCGCAGGACGAGGAGAAAATTTTACTACTCCCTCCGTTTACTCCTCGTCCCTACCTTGGTTAAGAGATTATCATATTGTTTGGAATATATGTCCTTTAGTAGATTTCAGTATGAACTACTAGTACATACTCCAAACACTGATGTATATAGACGTATTTTAGAGTGTAGATTCACTCATTTTGCTCCGTATGTAGTCAATATTGAAACGGACGTAATAGTACGCACTCTCCCTCGCCCACGTGGTGGATGTGCAGCAAGTCATTCGGTGGACGTGCAGCAATTCATTTGGTCTCATATAGCCAGAACGATATATACTGCAGTACCATTATTCCTCGACTTCCCAAAGAGGCGAAGAGCCAATCGCAAGGTTAATATTTTGGAGATGCCAAGCGCAAGGTTTATAGGAGAACGAGTAGTAGTAGTACTAGTAGTACGTACCATTGGTACGTACTGTACGAGGAAGAAGGCAACATGATGTATGTTTTGCGTGACAGTCTCTTCTTACAGGACATGTTAGACCTAGTGGACCTCATTGTTGCAATGGGACTACTCCCTATCATAGATGTCACGATTCAGAGTGGTGGGCAGCGGGCATAATTCGGATCTGCTTAGGCTAGTCATAGTGGGAGTAACTTATGTAGTAACATGACACATCCCAAGACAAATTTGCTTATGTGGCATAGAGTTAATGAGGGAAGAGATGCTTGTGGTAACATAATATGTTACTGTAACATAACACACCCCGAGGTAAAATGAGTCTATGTCTCAATTAATGAAGGTTTGTATGTTACCATCTATATGTTACTACCCATTATGAAGGTAGTAACATGGACTAGTAACAAAAGCGTGTTACTAGTCTAAGTTACTCCCCACTATGACCAGCCTTAGTCTTAAACCCCATGAAGAAGTCCCATCAAAAGGAATAGTCATCCTCTACACGTGCTCCTATGTAAAATGAGTAAATGAGACAAAAAGAGAAAGAGACAAAGTAAAAAAATCACCAGCCTTAGATGCAGCCCTCTTTGTATCACTGAATGATATTTCTACGTCATGATTGACATGTCTATATTACTAACCATGCTACGGAGGTAGAAGCGGGTTTTTTTATTTATTCGCGGAGGTAGCAGCGGATGGATATTCAACGAGGAGTGAAATGATGGCTGCTTTCTCGGTCAAACATAGAGAAAGGTGGGCCTCGTGATTTCACGGCTTATTAGTCATTATTACTGCCTATACTATTTGCCCATATATAATAACCGCGTGGTTGTACAGTGGTGGGCTATATTTTAATAACCATGCTCGAAGAGAAGAGGTGCACGCACCCATGCACGTAGTGTACTAGTAGCACTCTTTGCGTCTTCCCCAACCTCACACGTGACACGACGGAGCTCATTTCTGTAAGATGATGCAGCCCACGTGATAATTTGATGCGTCTAGTAGTAGTTACTCACTTGTAAATAATGGAGGGTCGGGAACCACACATGAACGGTGCAGCGTCATTTATAAATAAAGTTTTTGTTTCTTCAGTGGCACATACGCAATATAAATAGGTTCATATGGAGAGAAAAGGAAACCGCTCCACTATATACATAGCCCGTACGAGCCTACCTGGTTGCTTGTTGGGGTTGCTCTCTTCACACTCTCTCGCACAAAAAGACTGTGGCCACATCTCTAACATCCCAGCGGATCACGCCCGCCGGGGGAAGGGGTGGATGCTTAGTGTAGATGCAGTCGCCATCGCCGACGGTGAAAACCCACTATCGGCACGTCCCGATCAGGGGTCCCACCGTTCTCTCTCACAAAGCTGGTGAGGTTTCCGTCGTCCCTTGCTCACTGCCGCGACGTGGGCAGTTGCCGCCTCCCACCGCCCACCTCTAGGTTGAGCTACGTCCCGACATCCCTCAGGTACAACTTCCTTTACAGCCGGCTTGCACCACTACTCCAGCTACCCACATCACTCCATGTGGATATTTCTCTACTTCTTTGCCCCGCACATACCTCTACTGGCTTCTACGTACTGTATTTGTGATGAATTTATGTCTCATCAACTGGTCCCAGTAATCTTATTCTAATCACGCCTTCTTCAATTTCTTTGCCACAAGGATGCGCATCTCGATTTTGGTGAAACTGCACAAAATGATCTGATGGTCAAAGGGTTGCAAACTTCATTTCTTCGGAAGCTCCAACGTTGCTAGAAAATTAAAGCCTAGTTAGGGTTTACGGTTCAAGGGCTAGGGACTGCATGGATCATTTTATCTTTAGTTGTCTCTGTTCCAAAATAAGTGTCAACTTTAGTAGTAGTACAACTTTGTACTAAAGTTTGCATAAAGTTGAGACACTTATTTTGGAACGGAGGAAGTACATATTGGCTATGATCTGTCAATCATTGAGATGCAATAGCATGCATGTTAGTCTCTTTTGTATTTGCTGAAATGTTGCAACGGGCAACCTTGGACGCAAGATACATGAAACAGAAGCTGGAAGCTTCATAGCATTGTAAAATTTATCTCGCTGAGAAATTACAGTACGTACTATACTAGTACAGTACGATGTAAAGAGTTAGGTGTCGCACGGTGTCCAGAAAATATGGTGATAGTGTGAGATGGGCTATGTAATCACTGAGCCTGTGTGTTTTCACTGCTTTCGCACTTCTCCGCTGTAAGAATGGAGAAAATTGTAATCTAGTAGTACCTCCTTTCGCCGAAAGCGTGGGACATCCAGTGGTCGTACCACCTCAGTAATAATGACCAATGAGCCATCAAATCACATAGACCTAGCAGTAAGTTGGACGGACGAAGCAACCATCACTCTTGAATCCGCTTCTCCCTTCAACGCAGGCGCCAGTGAGAGGTCGCGTCCGCTCTGCCCGGTCATGAATGCAGCACCCATTCTTTGGAGCGGCGCTAACTGCTTCAGGCAGGAAGCGCGCGCGAGTGATGGAGGGGCTTTGGGTGGGCCAGGCTGGTCAGGAGCGGGCGTGGTAGCTGTCCGCCTATCCCGACCGGACGCCCGGAAACGAGAGGATGCACCGACTCTCGCGGCTAAATCGTACACTACACACCATCTCTCTTTAGGAGTAGGTCGATGTGTCGCTCTCTCTAACACACACATGCTGTTAAACACACACACACACACGCCGAGGTAAAATGAGTCTATATCTCAATTAATTGAGACTTGCATGTTACCATCCATATGCATGTTACTAGTCCAAGTTACTCACCACTATGACCAGCCTAGCAATGTAACCAAATGCTCCTTACCCTGCCTTGTTATCTCCCCCGGAAACCCAATGCATGAAGTGCAACTACGCGTTGATCAGTCAAGAAATCAAAGTCGGCTTGCATGCGAGTTAATACGTTCCCTGCATGGTAGCTAAAACAACATCTCTTAGTTGTTGTGATTAACTGTTGTGTTTAGAGACAGAAATCATGGCTTTGATTGGAGGGAGGACCGGTCAAGTTTCTCCTTCTCCTCCAATCTGCTTGCACCTTGGTCCCGCTGCACCTTCTAACGTGACTTATTACACCTAGATGGAGGGAGTAGTACAAGATACGGTGGCACACTGACTTAGGTCGAATACAAGTGCCCAAAATTGTGTGCATGTTATAATAAGGATTCACTTAAAATAGTACGTGAGCGAATAGAGGGATCAATTGGACAATGTTCACGAGCAGTAGCGAGATGTGTGAGGTAAGATACACTGCTGGCGCTTTTGCTTTTTCTTATTAATTTGTTTGTTTCATCCTTTGACTGGTGAGACCCAACGTACTACGTGGAGAGAGGTAAGGTGACTAAGGCTGCATTATTTTTGTACTACCAACACTGCTTTAAATCCCAAAAGACCTTACCACCAAAGCCACATGACACGATTATGATTCAAATCCCAATGACTCCCACACAAAAAAAACACGGCATGCTTGTCACACGAATGCAGGAATGTATAAAAGGTTATTTTCCTCTCGTTAAACATAACGTGAGGGTGGTGTAGCTGGTTAGCCTGTTCGCTCATCAAACTTGAGGTCTCGGGTTTGATAACCACACTTGAGCATAATTTCGTTTTTGTTCGACTTCTTTCTTCCACCAATGACAAGTAGGCCCCGCATGACAGAGAGAGAAAGTGATCTGGGGCGGTGCCAGGAGGATTCTTTGACTGGTCAAAATGGATGGATACGGAGCTATACGATCTCGGCCTCGGCGCTTATTTTCTAGGGTTTGCACTCTTCACACTCTCTCTCTCCACTATATATACACGCTGGAGCCTCAGCGCTTGTAGTTGCTCTCTTCACACTCTCTCACCCTCTCCAGATCTAAACAAGACATCATTGGCCTCTCTCTCCCCTCACTGCTGGTCAAAGACCCGGCAGGATCCGTCTGTCGGGAAGGGAAGGAGGCTTAACGCTGTCGCCGTCAGCGAGGGAGGTAATCCACTACCGATGTAGTTGTTCTCTTTCACCCAGCAGCGGCGCTGGAGGGCCTCCGACCCCATCTTCCTCGCCGTCGTACATAGTGTGGGCAGAACAGCCTCCGATTGCCCACCAAACCACACCCCAAGAACCTTAAGGTATAATTTACTTATTCCACATGCATTGCTCTAGCTGCATGTGGGTCTTTTTCGCTTCTGCACTCGAATCTTGGTGTTGGATCAAACAGGAAAGTAGTGGGGAAAGTTGTATAGCATGCATCTAGGACGTGGTTCAAAAAGGAAAAGAATGGGGGAAGTAGTGGGGAAAGTTGTATAGCATGAATCTAGGACATGGTTCAAAAAGGAAAGGAAGGGGGGAAAGTTGTATAGCATGAATCTAGGACGTGGTTCAAAGAGGAAAGGAAGGGGGCAAAGTACTAGTATAGACTGGCTATCCAGCACCTATGTTGGTAGAAAAGGGAAAACAATGACAAACACAGTATGCACATGTGTAACGAACTGGTCTTTTTGTTTTGGGGGACAAGGCTGTAGAGTTCCAGTAGGACTAGATTTGCTACGCTCACATAGGGAAAGGTGTCTAAAGATAACAAAACTAGGACCAACACAAATATGCTCCTTGGTTGTTTGTTCTTTGTTGCAACAGACTATGCATCACCCCTTCATACATCGGTAGATGCACATGGTGATGGTGAGTCCATTCTCCCGTGCAACTCTTTAGTTGTTGTTAATCTAAGGCCCTGTTTGGTTAAAAGTCCTAGGACTTTTTTTAGTCCCAACTAAAAAGTCCCTAGTCCCTACCTGCTTGGTTCAAAGGACTATACATGGACTAGAGGTTATTAAATGACATGCTAAAAGACCATGTTACCCCTAGTAATGAACTAATAGAGATAAGGTCTGATACGGGGCTGGGGCAACTGTTGGAAGAAGTCCCAAAAATACTCTCCCTCGGCGTCTTATTTCTTTAGTCCCAAATGCCCACTTTTAGTCCTTAAACCTCCTATTTGGTTTAGATGAGACTGAAAGGGACTTTTTTTAGTCCCTACACCCAAAAGTCTCTATAAACAAACACCCTCTAATAATGTCGCTAGAAAATTGATGCAATGTCACAGTTAAAAGCAAATTACATGTTTAACAAATTTTATTGTTAATATAATCTCTTTGTTAATATGAATCAATGCCACTGTTTGAGAAATGCTACTATCTTGCTTTATTTACCAATTAGATAAGTTAGATGCTTCTTTTTGTTGGCTTCTGTGTCATCCACCGTTATTGACCACTTGTTGTTTCCTTTGCACCTCTGTGTAAACAGGGTTATCTAGTTCACCTCGTTGCTATTGTGACCTTTTGTTGCACTGCACAAAACACTTTTTTTAAGAGTGTTTTGTGCAGTTCAACCAAAACGTCACACCGACAACGTTGCTTGATTGCTTGATCTTAGTGGAACTGCATAAGAGGAGATCTTACTTCCTATCCGTGTTGGCAAATTTGGTTCAGATCTTCTTCTTGTGAGTTGTTTGAATTCTGCGTCATGAGAGGTCAGTACTAGCCTTCTTTCACATGATTGTGCAGTGTCCTTTCATATGTTGTGCTACTTGTACGATAATGTTGCTTGATTTTAGTGAACTGCACAAATGGAGACAAGACTTGCAATCTGTATGTGCACCATAATATCCCATTGAGCTAAGATAGGATACTGCACAACTTTTGGCCTGTATTTTGCCACTTTCATCAAAAAATTAATGTCGTGGTTTAGTGCTATAGTGCTCCCTAATTGACATGCCAAATCTTACGTTGAAGGCGAAGCTTGTCTGTTATTGAACCAAGTGATGAAGGGGAAGAACAAGCAGAAGAAAAACAAAAATCAACTCCCGATGCTGTAATGAAGCACTGGAACTGTGATGACACAAGTAGTGATATAGTTTTGTATCTTAATTTATTGCTATGGCTGGAACGAGCAATTGTTTTGCCACTGATTTGATGCCACTCTTAATGTAATATGTAATTGTCCCTACTTGTGCAAACAGGGATATTCTTTGAAGATACCATATATTTTAGTGGAACTGCACAAGAAGATGTTGGAAACATTAAACTAATCGAGGAGTATATAGTAAGCATGGCAACCACAGTAGATAACAATAGATGGTTTCCGGAGAAGTGCTTGATCTGTATGCTCTACACAATAAGCCTCCTGACAAAGGTTGTTACTCGCCCACGGATTTCATCCATATGATTGAGCTTTGTCATCTCTATTGGTGTTGTGCTACTGTTTAGATAATGTCATGAGAAAGTGGTATTGTCCTTGAGAAGTGCTTCATCTGTGCTATTTTAAATATTTTATTTCCTTTTTTTGAGCAAACAGGGATGCTAGCATTTAGTTGTCCTCTTGTCTTTGCACAGCAGGATCCTCCTCCTTTGAAGAGGAATATGGAGTACGTGAAGTGACTAGTTCCAATTATGCCAGGATGAAGAAGCCCTATCTATCTTCTCAACAGAAGGAGCAGTTGAAGGATGGTTACATTACTCCCCATAAGACCAAACTAACTTCAGCTCAGAAGGACTGACAGATCTCCATATTTTTTGTTGTGATGCGCAAGTACAATGTTGTTCTACAATACTTTCCAGTGAGTTCCATTCTTCAAATTGTGCTCTACATGGACCATGTAGGAGCATGTTTAAACTGTCAATTCATAGTACAGTTTGCTTTATGCTAATCACTTATTTTGTATTTGTGCAAACATGGGTGCTCAGCTTGATTTCAATGGGAACTGCACAAAATGTTCATGAATACATCGAATCATTCATTTACACTACAAGAAAGGAGGTGTTGATATGTTCAAGGCGTTGCAACATATAAAGGCGAAACCATACAAGCTACGCGCGAATTTGGTTGATTTTGGTGGAACTGCACAAAAAGAACAGCTGGTTTATTTAGCACGAGGTGCCATGTCAATGTCCGAACTGATGGCAAACCCTGCCCATTCCACAATTGTAGGCATTTGATATTTTGGAATGGGAAAACCTTGTCAAAGTTTGCTCATTGATGTACGCAAAACAACATGCATTTGACATTTTGGAATGGGACAACCTTGTCAAATTTTGCTCATTGATATTAGCAAAAAGACATGTGTTTGATATTTTCGAATTGGACGCCCTTTGCTGTCAGCAGCATCGATCAATTTTTCTTTATTGTTTAGTTGTGAAGTAAATATTGGCTCTGACATGTGAATCGCTGAGATGCATAATCATCGATTGTTTTGAATGTTCTCTATGAATTTTCAGGCCTGTGTGTTTGATTGCAATGTACAAGGACGCTAAAAAGCAGCCAAACTCTTTGTACTCCCTCTGTTCCTTTCTACTTCGCATATTAGATTTCTTTCAAGTCAGTTGATTTTACATTGTGAATGTTCACTCTTTTTTCTAAAAGATTGGTAAAAGTAGAGATACTTTGACTGCAGACAAAACTTGTATGCAGACTAAAAAGGACTGGAGGGAGTACATGTGAAACTGCTGCAAACGAGGTGATCACCCTGGGAATAATCCTAGTACGTATTGTTTTGCATGTCATCCAATGCCGGTGATACAAGAATTCAAACTAATCGAACTAAATTCAATCATACGCGGTCGGATTTCATATAAACATGCCAGATTTCATTACATTTCATACATTCTTCAACTAAAAAGGGGTGCGCTGGAGGTATAGTTAATTAACCGAATCTACCCACCTGTGTCCGGCTGAGCCGAACAGAAGCTTATTCTCCAGCGGTCTGAGCTTCAGTGACTTAACTGCAGGTGCAATTGCATAACTGACATGTGGCCCAGATGCCTGTTGGGCCCACGTGTCAGTGACCCAACTGCACCAGCAGTTAAGTAACTAAAGCAGCATCCTTCTCAAACATAGCTCTCCGACTCCACGTCGCCGCCAAGAAGCTAATCGGCCGTCAATGGTCAACCCGCCTAGCTTGGCTTCAATCGGAGGGTAGCAGCGGTGGCCTTACTTGGATCCGAGCAGCGGCGACCTACCGTGTTCTACTCTTCCTCATTTTTTGTGTGGCGCAGCCTCGTTGGCAGCGGGGCGGGGCCTCGACGGAGCCGACGATGTCCTTTGTCTCGTTGCCGGTGGGGCAATGCCTCAACGGAGTAGGGGAAATCCCCCCTCCTCGTTGCCGGTAGGGTGGGGCCTCGGCTGAGCCGGCGATGTCCTCTGCCTCGTTGTTGGTGGGGAGGGCCCTCGGTGGAGTAGGGCCTCGCCGAAGCCGGCGAGGTCCTCTGCCTCGGTGCCGGCGGGGCGGGGCCTCGGCGGAGCCGGCAGTGTCCTCTACCTCATTGTTGGTGTCGCAGGGCCTCGGCGGAGCAGGGCCTCGTCGACGCAAGCGGAGCGGGGACTCATCGGAGCCGGCATTGTCCTCTGCCTCATCCTCGATCTCGCCAAACGGCGCCTCACCCGCTTCATCGCCCTCTTTGTAGGCGGCCGCAGCCTCCGCCACCCGCATGCGGTACCGCCAGCGCTCGAGGCGGCCCTCGCGGGCGGTGCGGTATGAGTCGAGCAGCGCCTCCTGCTCCTCCCGCTCCACGGCGATCTTCTCCTCCACCTGCAGGTGCTCCTGGAAGAGATGGTGGTTGTAGGCGGTGGCGTCCTGCGCCTCCTGGAACTGTTCCTGATGCTTCTGCCTCACCGTGTCCATGTATCGGGTACGGGCCTCGCCGATGGTCATGGTGCAATGCACCAGCGAGGATGGCGCGGAGGAGGCGGTTGGCACTAGATCATCGACTACCACTACAAGAAATATGTCAACTTATGACCTTCTGTCAGTGACCCTCGAAGAATTGGTCATAAATTTATGACCATTTTAGACCAATTGGTCAAAAGCTGTTCGGGGGGTTCCAAACCCTAAACCATTGCGACCATTTTGGTCAGAAAGGTCGTAATTTCCTCACACGAAAAGGTCATAAAGCAAACAGCGCTAGTCTGCTGCCTTATTTCTAGTTGTTAACGACCAATATAGATGGTCATAGCCTTGTAAATTGTGGTGGGTTGCTATGACTAGGCGCCATCTCATCAGTTTTGCCTATGTGGCATGTCCATGTGGCAGTTTTTGCCCTAGGTTGTGAAGCAACCTATATTTCTGTCATTCCCAAAATTCCCAAAAAAATCTCATAAATTCTTTGGGTCATATCTTCGTCAAATATGTAAAAACCTTCCTTGCCTAGTTCAAACATAATTCAAAAATATTCATTTTCCTATTCTGTTCAGAGTAACAGTTTGTGAAGGAAGTACCACTTTGGCATGTCCAAATAGTATCCATTTTCTACAGTGCTTTCCTATGCCCAAATAATCATCCTTCACCAAATGCCAGCTCAATCCATTCATTATTTTGAGCCGAGCTTCAACATTCGTATTTATGTCCAGTGTGGTGGTTTGCAAAGCAAGTACCATCTAGGCTCCTCCTTTTGAGATGAAAATTTGTGAAGACGGTCTTCTTAGTAACTGATCATCCTCAGCCAAAACTCACGCCCATTAGCCATGTACATTTCCTGTACCGCTAATCAAACACTTGGCTGTTAATTCATGTTTGAGCACCGATCGGTCTCCTCGTGAGAATCTTATGTTGTAATTTTCTTCCTAGAACCTACATAGGGAGTGCCCAACCCACTAGACATGTCTAGGCCACCCAGAACACATGGCAACGCCACGGTCACGCGGTGACCACGCGGCGGGCATGCGAGCTTACGCGCTCTAGAGTTGGGGCCCTCGGCCACCGCCCAAACCTCGACGTATCGCCACCAAACCATGTATTTATGATTAAATAGGTACTTATGTAACTAGAAATTATTTTTGGAAAAAATAAATAGCAAACTATGAGGCAGCTGCAGTTCAAATTTGACCCGCTTCCAACTGAATCGGCGGGAATTTGTCTTTTTCACCAGAGGTGGATCAAAAATTTTTACACCCAACCATTTTGTCAATTGTGCATTAAATATGGCCTAGTATTTTATAAAAATGATTTGGTCCAATTTTGCAACAATTATTTGGTAGTTCCTTCACAAAAAAAACCTCCTTTCGGGCACTCGAAAAATGGAAAATGGTTTTTTCGTCCAACGAAAATGAAAACTTCCTTAGGCAACATTGTTTGCTATTCCAATATGCACCCTTGTGCACAATATGAGATCATTTGAACAAACTATGCCATGAATGTGGCCATAAGATTGATCATTTGGCTTGAAAGCCATGAATCTTCACACTTGATAGCTCATTTCTGAGAACACTTTTTTAAAATAATTACCGTATTACAAGTTTATTATTTTTCCTGGAAACTTGGTCACATATAATGACACAATGCGAAGGTTTTCCAATTTTTTGATTTTTTTTGAATTTTTTATGCCCGTTTCAAAATGCGGTCAAAACGGCGGGCTTGACCGTTCCTAGCTAGTGGTTTAATCTTGGAATTTTTTTGGTGTTTCTATGATTAAATAGATACTTATGTACCTATAAATGATTTTTTGAAAAAATAAAGAGCAAACTATGAGGCAGCTATAGTTCAAATTTGATCCGTTTCCAGCTGAATCGACGACAATGTGTCTTTTTCACCAGAGGTGGATCAAAACTTTTTTCACCCAACCATTTTGTCAATTGTGCATTATATATGGCCTAGTATTTTATAAAAATGATTTGGTCCAATTTTGTAACAATTTATTTGGTAGTTCCTTCACAAAAAAACCTCCTTTTGGGCACTCGGAAAATGAAAAATGAATTTTCCATGCAAAGAAAATGAAAACTTCCTTAGGCAACATTGTTTGGAATTCCAAGATGCACCCTTGTGCACAATATGAGATCATTTGAACAAACTATGCCATGAATGTGGCCATAGGATTGAGCATTTGGGTTGAAAGCCATGCATCTTCACGCTTGATAGCTCATTTCTGAGAATACTTTTTTAAAATAATTATCGTATTACAAGTTTATTATTTTCCCTGGAAACTTGGTCACATATAATGAAAAAATGCAAAGGTTTTCCAATTTTTTGATTTTTTTGAATTTTTTATGCTCGTTTCAAAATGCGGTCAAAACGGCTGGCTTGACCCTTCCTAGCTAGTGGTTGAATCTTGGATTTTTTTGATGTTTCTCTGATTAAATAGATACTTATTTACCTAGAAATGATTTTTGGAAAAAATAAATAGCAAACTATGAGGCAGCTGCAGTTCAAATTTGACCCGCTTCCAACTGAATCGGCGGAAATTTGTCTTTTTTACCAGAGGTGGATCAAAACTTTTGACACCCAACCATTTGGTCAATTCTATATTAAATATGAAGTAGTATTTTAGAAAAGTGATGGAGTACAATTTTGCAACATATATTTGGTAGGTTCTTCACAAAAAAACCCATTTTTGCCACTCGGAAAATGATTAAAAATATCTACAAAGATCAGAAATGCGTACAAATGGGTCCTTATCCATAAAGTGTGGTCTAACTCTAGTGAAAATTTGTGTGGTGCCATTTTGAAAAATATTTTTGATAGCTACTTCACAAAATCCCTCTATTTTTAATAGTTCAAAAGTATTTTAAACCATTGATTTTTCGAACCAATCAGAACACTTCCCACGGATTGATGATGTGGCCTCCATCCATCCATCCATCCATCTCTGCATCCCACATCCATCCATCCATCTTTCTATAGAAAAAAAAAGAAAACAAAAAGAGATACCCCCACCCGTAGCCCAAACCCTAGCTCAGATCGATCCCTTCCTCCCATCTCCGCGCCGCCGCCCCCCTCCCGATCCAGTCCTCTCCCGCGCGGCAACCCTTCTTCCTCACCGACCGCCCCGACCTCACCGCCCCCACATCATCGGATCCGCACCTCCTCATCCAGATCGACGATGACGCCCCCCCCCCCCCCCCGTCGCCGCTACCTCCTTCCCCACAATGCTCCGTCGAACCCTAGCGCTCCAGATCCACCTCACGCGCTCCCCCTCGTCTCCCACATCGCCGCCGCCACCCAGTTCCCCTCACTTCTTCGTCCAGGCGCCGTCTCTATCAATCGATCTCCCGAGCAAGCGACCTCCCTCCCCCGCCGTCAAGGGGCCTCCATGAACCTGCACGAACCAAGGCCGGCGACGTCTACCACGCGCCGGATCCGACACGAGGACGACGAGTAGGGAGCGGGCTTCCTCACTCTACTCCTTCTCCGGCGACGACCTTCCCCTCCGTGCGCGCATTCCAGCAGCGGGCTTCTCCTTCCGCTTGCTTCGTGTCACGGAGCCGCGGAGGAAGACCCACGGGCGCGACGCCACTCCTGCCGCCAGTGACCATCGGCGGTGGCTGCTGCATCGTAGGTCAGTCCCGCCTCGCTCGTGCCCTTCCCCCGCTTCCTCCTCCCCGCCGCCGTCCTGGCCGGGCTCGCCTCCGCATCGCCCTCCCCGTCTGTGTTTGGTGCGTGCTCCGGTTCTCCCAGTCCCAACTATTGCGTTGTACTAGTATTTTGCTTCTTGAAGCGGATTCTGATGGGTTCTTTCTCTTCTCTTGGTGCTTGAGCAGATAGCGTATTCCAGGCCAGCACCGGATCGACATCGACGGGGAGGAGGAGCTTGCTGCGGACCAAGAGGGGTACGTGGTTTCACTTTCTTCTTCTTATTGCTAAGTTTAATCCTTCAGTCTCCATGGCGTGCGAGCATGGATGGAGGGACTTGGTCTGATTTTTGTGATGCTAGAGATAATTTGGTTGTTAACTAAAACCTGATACTTGTACTACTGATTTCACATGCTTGTTAACTGAATATAGCCTCTTGTTCTGCAACCTGCTTGACGAACTCACACTGTTAGGATTGACAGGGCTGGTGTGGAGTTCCTGGGCTTAATAAAATAGAGTTCAACGGTGAACTACCAAAGGAAATTACATAGTATCGTTCAGTAGTACATCAGTAGGAAACTTGGACATCAGATAGCTATTAGTAGGAAACTTGGATTCTGTTGCTACTGGTAGAACTACTATTGTACATTGTGGAGTTTGCTTATAATTTTTTTTGCTTGCTCTTTTAAAGTGCCAGAGGCTGATGCCTTTTGTGATTGCAGCCAGAAGACTGGGATGACAAGGAGTACATTCCTGAGCCTGAGGACATCAAGCCAGAGGTAGTTTTCTTTCTTTCTACCATGTCGATACTAGCATGAATTGATCAATAATAATGATAGGCTATTAGTGTGAGGGGAAGCATCAGTTTTGGCTTGGCTCTGATCTGGTAGCCTCAGGATTCCTGGATTAAAATACGAATAGTGGCTGTTATCCACTTGCTAAGTTTGTGGAGATCAACTTTTTTAGTAGATGATTTTTATCACTTACCTAACTTCAGTCCTCTCCATCTAAAAATGCAGCTGCTTCAAGCTAAAAGCGGGCCACAACAAAGAATATTTTATGGCAAAGAATGCTCCAGTAGTTTGTGAAATTTGGTTTGTATGGAGAGGAAGACACATCTGGACCAGAGAAGCAACTGCAGCCATTGACATCTGGACCAGAGACCAAAGTAAGATGGTGCATAGCCGCATACGGCGTCCTATTTTGTTGTAGTGGTGCTATATATGGTCTAATCCAGCACTGAATATCCATATGTTGTTTTAATCCTAATGATGATGATGCCTTTTCTTAAACAATTTTACTTTGTTTGTGTTCTTCCTGTATGTCCATTTTCACATTACTGGTTTTTCATGCCATATTCATCAATCCTACTCACATGCCTTATGATTGAGTAACCTGATTAGTATTAACGCCACTGTCCTATTACATGTATCATTTGACACACACATTAGTAAATCTGAATTAATTTTGACATAGTTTCTTATTGATTGAATATGAGTATTGTTCCTTATACTCAAATGGAACTTTGATCTGCTGTAACTTTGTATGATCGTTTTTAAACCTTGTCGTGTATGTGAAACATTCAATGCTTATTTCTTGCTAATTTTGTCATATGTGCCAATTCAATTCCCTGTTTTGCATGTTTAGGAGGTTCAAT
Organism: Aegilops umbellulata; assembly: GCA_032464435.1. NCBI lineage: Eukaryota > Viridiplantae > Streptophyta > Magnoliopsida > Poales > Poaceae > Aegilops > Aegilops umbellulata. Next base: position 386,462,337 of record CP136057.1, on the reverse strand, counting down.
TTCTACAGGTGTTGCCTAATGAATGTGTCAACGTGTCTCTCCTTAGGGGTTGATTAAACCGCATATGATCTACTGTATCAATTTCTTGCTGTTCAAACATTGAAATCCTGGTTCACTTTTCAGACATTGAAATGCTGTTGACCCTGTCTTTCTATGCTTAAATGATAAAAATTTCGCATTTTGCTTGTTCTAACCATTTTGCTTAATAACTTGCAGATGCTGGTCTTCATTCATGTTTTGTCGTGAGGTCCAGGATGAACAAGTTGGGAGAAGCATTGGAGCTAGTTATACTGTTATAGCTGGGTTACCTGATGTGAACATTTTTTTATTGTAAAACTAATGTGAGCCATGTTTGGTTGTAATAATGTGCCAAGTTTGGCTCTGTTTAATAGTATTCATGATGTGAACCATATTTTTCCTGATTAGTCGTGCTCTGTTTGAAGCATTTTGTTGTGTTTCTGTTCGGATTTAAATATTGTTATTTATTTATTAGAAAATTGAGATCTGGAGAATATAATAGTGACAACTGGGTCCCATCTCACTAGTGGGCTCATCTCTTGGAAAAAATAAAATAAAAAAGGCCATGGCCTAGAAAATAAAAAGGCTGAATTGCTGGGCTAGGGCCATGTAGCTAGCAGAAAATAACAGGAAAAAAATACAGTAAAAAGGCCGAATTGTTGGGCTCGGCCCATGTAGAAAATCGAATTGGACCGGGCTGAATCTTGTGCCACATCAGCTTGCCACGCTGGATGCCTACGTGGCCTGGGGGAGGTTGCTAGTGACCAAAACGCCACAGTAGGAATATTTTGGTCGTAAACGTCTTTGACCATTGCAGAAGAAAGGTCGCTATAGTCAGTTTATGATGGCCAGCTTTTGACCTTCCGTTTTTGGTCACAAAAAGGTTGTAAATGGAAATTTGTGACCTTTCAGTGACCAATAGTGGTGGTCACAAGTTGACATATTTCTTGTAGTGTACCATGTTATCCATTGGGACGTCGTCGTCCTCTGGCTGCTTGCCGGCCAGCCAGTCGGTAGCAATGGCTGCCATCTCCTTGTGGTCCGTCGTCCGCCCGTCTTGAAGAGCGCTGGAGCACGAGGAATCCTTGGTGGGCAGTAGTGGTGTGGACAGTTGAAAGGGAACGGAGGTGGATGACTACGGCTATGGCTGGCGCAGCAGTTTATATAGCAATGGTGGGCGGCGGAGGGATGGACGTGTCACGTCGGAGTAGCCACCTCGGCAAGCGCGTATCACTAATATGGGTGGCAGACGGACGGACGGACAACACTTTTGTCATTTGAAGGCGGAGCAATCGCCTGCACCAGGAAGCGGGGTGGGCAGCGCTGACCGTTTTGGGCGGAAAGCACGCTCGGGCGAGGGAGGCTGTCTAGGTCGGCCATGATAGTCAGACTCATGCCTGGCAGCGGGTTGGTCCAGCAGCCGGACATGCTGGCTCGCCAGCAAGCTCGCCGAGCTGAGCATTGACAATCAGACGATGGACGTAGCGTTCGACCATGAGTCGGCGCCACTGTCCAAGCCGGTTCATGCCGTGTTCACCATAGAGCAGGTGCGACCACACTTCGACGCCCTAATGGCGGAAGAGCTACTAGCGCAGGAGGACCTGTGCTGCAACCTCGTCTCCCCAACGAGCACCGATGAACAAGAGAACGACAATGTTGTCGCGGACATGTGGCCCTATGATCCTGGCTTCCCGAATGATCAGCGGGCGCTGTATCAGACCATCCGTAGGGCCCGCGAGGCCCTCTCCGTCGTCCTTTGAGTTGTTGCGCTCGCCGTGGCGCCGCCGTCTCGCGTTGTCAACATGGTCAATGGACATGAGGAATGAAGAGATGACTTTACTTGGAGAGGATGACAGTGGGGACCCACCAGGGCCATAGCCGCACATACGCAAGTGCCTCCTTATTATATACAACTATAATTTTTTTGCTTCCTCCTGGTTTCCTAACATCACGGTCCCACACCATTGTCAACCTATGTAGTCAATAAACGAGAGAATTGCATAAGGACTGGCCGACAGCTGGGACCAAGCAGCTCAAGCAGTATTTGTGTTTTTGAGGTGTGAGCACTGCAGAGTTTTTCTTGAGGGATGTTTTCGTTGTTGTTCAGAGGAGAGCAGGGTATTAACTGGGCGGGCTATGGCCCGTCTAGCCCAGGCCAGATATCCAGCCCAAATATTAAAAATTTTCAAGGTGAAAATGGCTAGCCCAGCTATACTTTTGTTTGAGGAATACCCAGGCAAGGTCAACTTGTTATTCTCCGCCCCGCTGGGCTACAAATCTTTCCAAGGAGGGATGCATTAGGCTTAACAAGAAAATGGGCTTTAAGAAATAATAAATGGGATGTAATTATAAAAACTGGGGAGTAACTATAAAAAAATGCACCAAACACGTAATTAGTTTATAATATTTTTTTGCAATATGAAAATTTTAATTTCATTAATTGTTGCGCGCGCAATGTTTCGTTGGATTTTTACGTAATACAAATTTATATTTAAATTGTATTTAATCTAACTAGAAATTTTGGGATAAAAATATTTCGAATCCCATCAAAATGTGGGAAATTTTATTGAATTCTGTTTTGAACGGTTGGTTGAAATTATTAATCATTGTCCTAGCTAGAAAATGGGTTGTACTTGTCGGTGGGAAACAACACCAATGGGATCACAAGAATCCCTACTGCGGTTGCGGGGCGCGGGGTTGAGAGAAGAGCGGGTCTAACAGAGAAGCACGCGGTTCGTTTATCCAGGTTCGGGCCGCGAGGATGCGTAAAACCCTACTCCTGCTTTGGTGTATGTATTCTATGTTCTTGAGCTAGCTATGGGGTGTAACGAGCTCCAAAAAGCCGAATCCTTCTCCTGGTCGCCTCAGGCCTCCTTTTATAGGTGAAAGGGGCTGCCACAGTGGCACACAGGAGGTGGAAAAGTCTACAGGGGCACGAGGTTATCCCTCGTATTACAAGACCAGGTGCATTTAATGCATCGTTTAGGTGTCCTCTTACTTTATCGGGGACAGGGGTTGCGGCCCGTCCCATCCGTCGCCGCTCCTCCAGGCTTCGACACACGCCCTGGCCAGCGGTGCATGCGGTGCCATGTAGGCAGGCATGCAGCTGAGGTGGCGCGGTGGTGGAGCCTCCACGAAGGGTTGCATGTAGCCACGCAGGTGCCTGCCCAGCTGATTGGGTCGGTAGCTGCATGCGAACGGCGGTGGAGACTTGGCTGGTGCGTGCCTGATGGTGGCCCTGCCGGTGCGCTTGGCGAGGGTCTTGCCGGGTGGCCCGGCAAGGGTCTTGCCATGGCGCGCAGGTGTCCCCAGCAAGGATCTTGCCGGGGGTCTTGTGGGTTCCTTCGGCGAGGATGGCTGCCTTCCCATCCTCACTTGATCTTGACTATTCTTTGTCTTCACAAAGATCTCCATGCCACCACAGAGGTGCCTCCCGAGCCTTGTCCCAACACATGTGTTGAGTGTTGGTGGGATCGAGGATGGCTCGCTTGGCTAGCGTGGGCGAGCTGCCCCGGCAAGGGTCTTGCCGGGGCCACTGGGGCCGCCCCAGCAAGGATCCTTGCCGGGGAAACCTGCTTCGCCCATCTGATCTTTGTGGCCTTGGTCCTTGTCGTTGCTTTGCTTCGTCTTGGGCTTCGGTCTTACCTTGGCTCACCTCCTCCGCTCTGCTTGGTGTGGCCGTGGGCGTGGCTCCGACTTCCCGTGCATAGGTAAAGGGGTACAAAAATGTGCCCCTAGTATTGTACACCGACAGGAGCCCCCGGGCCTGGGCCACACATAAGTGCGACACGTTTTTGGGTCAGGCCCAAAACGGTGCGCGGGCAGGCGGGGCGGTTTTTACCGCGGTAAGATTTTTCGCGCTTGTGCTTCCCACGACCCCCGCGCGTGCCGTGGCGTGGAGGGGCGTGCGTGACGTGGGCGGCATGCGTGGGGTGGTTTCCGCAGGCATGCGTCACATCGCAGTAAAAAGGCGGCTCGCGCCTTCCCCGTAAAGGGAGGGAGGCGTGGAGGCGTGGCTCATTTACTGAATGGAGCCGAGGCGCGGTCTTCAAGGCGTCCACTCCCCATGATCATGGGGTGGGGAGAGGTCGCCTCACTTGTCCCCTCGGTTCTGCACGTCTGCCACGTGTCTTCCATGCGCTTGGGGGTGGCAAACGGTGGAGGCGGGAAACCGGGACGTCGCTGGTTGGGGCAGCGGGTCGGTCCTGGTTCCCTGCGCCTCCCGTATCTTGATTGGCCAAGCGGGGCGGCCGAGCCCTAACCCCGTTCCTTCATAAAGAACGGGAAGGGGGGATGGCACCCCGCATTCTTCCATCTTCTTCCTCCTTCTGCTTCTGCCCCTTCCTTCCATTCGCCATGGAGAAAGGGAATCCTGGTCCTTCGACGGTGGCGGCAAGGGTCGCCGCTCGACAACGCGTCCCTCCTCCTCCTCCTCCTCCTGCACCCGCGGTGGCTGAGCCAGCCGCGAGGGGAAGGGGGAGGGGGTGAGGCCATGGGCGAGGCTGGGGCAGAGGTCGTAGTGCTCGGGGAAGAGGAGGACGGGGTGGCGCGCCGGCCTCGCCCCCGCCAGTAGCTCCTCCTCCGATGGGGGGCCATGCTGGGGACAACCCCTGCGAATTCTTCGTCAGGCTGCGCCGGCGGCCGCACCGTCGCCTTCGACTTCCGACTCCATTTGCGCGGGAGATGGAGCTGGATCCGCCGCAATCGTTGTGGCTACACATGAAGGGCTGCGGGATCAGCGGCACATGGGCCGACGTCGAGTTCCCCGCCCCTCACGTCATGTATCTCCACCGAGGGTGGAAAACCTTCGCTCGCCTCCACAGCTTGACGGACGGGCTCACTCTTCATTTCAAACTAATGGAGGGTGGCCTCCTATCCGTCAAGATCTTCGGGCACTTCGGGACTCACGTAAGGTGCTGCGTGGAGAGCTCTTCTGATGACGAAGATCCTTCCTCGAGCGAGAGTGGCAAGGAGGACAGTGGCAGCGATGACGAGGCCAGCGGGCGGCAGGATGACGGGACCGACTAGGCGTCGGGCGCCGCTCCGAGCGGCACCGGCGACCCCATCATCCGTGTTGCCGACTCCTTGAACTTCTCGGGGTCGTCTCCTTGGGTGGCTGGCGTTGGGAGGCTGCGGAAGAGGAAGAGGGCGGGCGTCAAGGCCGTCAAGTTGGAGTACGCGGGCACCGACGCCTTCGACGCGTACTGACGTCATGCCGCCTCGTCTTCGAGCTGTGCCTCCAGCGCCGCCATCACCATCCAGCCCTGGGACGGCCACCAAGATGTTCTCTTGGTGTCTTCTGCCACTCGTAGCTCGCCTAGGCGCCCCTTTTGCCCTTTTCGCCTCCTCGACCTGCCTCCTGAGGAGAGGGACAAGAAAGCGATTACGGGCATCTTATCTCTTTTTAGTCTTGTAGGCCTTCGGGCCTTTGTCAACTTTAGAACTTGTAATCCCTTTGTTCATGTTTTTCATTTCGTATGAACTGTACCTGTACAAAATGTTTTTAATGAAAAAGGGATGTTTGCCGGGCTTTTCGTTCATAGGTAAAATCCAGGACAAGGAGTAAATCCTTGTTATCTTTAAGATAAACATTTTCTCGCCCGGCAACAGGCCTTGTCGTCCCCCCACTTTGCTCGACCTGTCTCACGCGCTTGGCGGAGGCAGGGATGAGGTGGGCTTAGGCTCCTCGTTTCATTTCCTTGCTGCAGCAATTACGACCAAACTCGGTCCCAGGAAACGAGTCTTGGGGTCCGGAGTGAGGGGAGCACGGTAGCCTAAGGATAAAACAAGGTTTCACATACCTCAGTCCATAACGAAACGCATGATAAGGGATAAAGAACTTATCTGAATCTGCAGCCCCCGGCAACATTGGCTTGCCGCGGGTGGATCTTTGCTCTTGTAGCCCCCGGAAATACTGGCTTGCCAGGGCCCGGGCGCCGGTTCGTCCCCTTTCTTCCAAAGCAGTTCGGCAAGGATATTTATGTGTCCCACGAACCAAAGAAGACAGAGAAGAACAGAAAGACGTGCACTCGACCTTTAAGCTAGGGGTTAGCCGCCGCTAAGCACTATCAACCCTAACCAAGGACGAGACTCGACCTAGCATGCATGCTATAACTTAGGGCGCCAGCGCTTCATTTATTGTCGCTCAGGGTCTGCGTCTGGCTTTGTACAAAGGGTCACATGCCTTGCGGCAAAGCTCGTACAAAAGGTGGCTTGCCGGGAGGACCGGCAAGCCGCACCTTATGGGTAAAACTTGCGAAGATGCTCGATGTTCCAGGAGTTGCTCACTGGTACGGCATCCTCGGTCTCCAAGCAGACTGCGCCAAGGCCTGGTGACTCGTATTACCCGATAAGGGCCTTCCCACTTCGGCATCAACTTGTTGGATTTCTTGGCCGACTGAACGCGCCGAAGAACAAGGTCGCCTTCCTCAAAGCTTCAGGCATGAACCTTGCGGCTATGGTAGCGGCACAAGGCTTGCTGGTAACGTGCCGCTCTCACAGCCGCCCAAAGATGATCTTCCTCAAGGAGCGTCGCGTCATCTTGGCGCAACGACTCTTGCTCAAGCTCATCATAAGCGAGCACTCGAGGTGACCCGTATATGAGTTCCGTGGGGAGAACTGCTTATGCCCCGTATACCAGGGCAAAAGGTGTCTGGCCGGTAGCTCGATTTGGCGTCGTCCTGATCGACCAAAGAACCGCCGACAGTTCATCAATCCAGCGCCTTCCGCTCTTGTGCAGCTTGTCAAAAGTCTTTGTCCTCAGGCCTCGCAAAACTTCAGCATTTGCCCTCTCCGCTTGGCCGTTGCTCCGTGGGTGTGCCACGGAAGCAAAACAGACCTTGCTGCCGAGGTCTTGAATGTATTGCATGAAAGTGTGGCTTGTGAACCGCATGCCGTTGTCGGTGATGACTTTGTTTGGCACACTAAAACGGGTGACCAGTCCTTTGAAAAACTTGACAACCGACTGAGCAGTCACCTTTCTCACTGCTTCCACATCTGGCCACTTTGTGAACTTTTCGATTGCAACATACAAGTACTCAAAGCCCCCGACGGCGCAGGGGAAGGGGCCTAGTATATCGAGCCCCCAGACCGAGAATGGCCAGGAGAGAGGGATTGTTTGAAGGGCTTGAGCTGGTTGATGAAGCTTCTTTGAATGGAACTGGCACGCTTCACATTTGGTGACTAGCGCCGTCGCATCCTGGAGGGTGGTGGGCCAAAAGAAACCTTGTCGGAACGCCTTCCCGGCAAGGGCCCTTGACCCTAGGTGGGAGCCACATATGCCTCCATGTATCTCTGCCAGCAGCTCCAGTCCTTCCTCCCGGGGGATGCACTTGAGTTTCACACCGTTCGGCCTCCTCCGATACAGGACATCATCGATGAACTGGTACAGGGCGGACCGACGGGCTACTTTCTCCGCTTCTTCCTGTTCCTCAGGAAGCTCCCCTGTCTGGAGGAATTGGACGGTATGCTGCGCCCATGCCAGAGCGTGAGGCTCGATGGCAAGGACTAAAGGCATCTCTTCCGCCTGGGAGCGACTGTCTCTACAGCCAGGGCCTGACGCCCCGCTGGAGTCAATTGCTCTTGGGCAGGCTCATCGTCCGCGGCAGTACCCTTGCCGGCGGCCCTGGGGGGGCTTGGTAGGAAAGTACTTGCCGAGACCTGATTTTCTTTGCTTGCTCTGCCCTGCTGATGGATCGACAGATGGTTGAGTTAACCAGAGAAAAAAGGTACCTGGTTCCACAGGTAGCTTGAATGTGGCACGCTTCGATAGGTAATCGGCAACGTCGTTCTCCGCTCGGGGGACGTGCTCCGCCTGGATACCGTCAAAGCGTTCCTCCAGTTTCCTCACCTCATCTACGTATGCTTCCATCAGTGGCCTCTGATAATCTTTGTTCACTTGCCTGACAACGAGCTGCGAGTCACCCCTGACGATGAGCTTCTTGACCCCAAGGTCTGTCGCGATCCTGAGACCGGCAAGCAATCCCTCGTACTCAGCGGTGTTGTTGGTGGACATCTCCCTGGGGAAGTGCATCTGGATCACGTATTTGAGGTGCTCTCCGGTGGGTGTGATGAGCAGCGCACCGGCACCGACGCCTTGCAGCGAGAAGGCTCCATCAAAGTACATGACCCAGTTGTAGTCTGCCTCCTTGCCGGGGAGAGTCGTCTCCTGGATTTCTTCGTCAGGTGTCGAGGTCCATTCCGCGACTAACTCCGCCAGGACTCTGCTTTGAATTGTCGAGGTACTCTCAAACTTTAAGCCGAAGCTTGACAGCTCCAAGGCCCATTCCACAATCCTTCCGGTTGCGTCGGGGTTGTGCAGTATCCGTTGCAACGGGAGGCGGGTGACGATAGTGATCTCGTGGGCCTGGAAGTAGTGATGCAGCTTCCTCGAGGCCATAAGGAGGCCCAAGAGCAATTTCTGCACACCGGAATACCTTGACCTAGCCCCCTGCAAGAGGGAGCTGACAAAGTAAACCGAGTGCTGCATCATCTTCTTCTTGGGCACCACTTCACTCGACTGCGCGGGCATCGCCTTGGTGGAACCAGACTCTGCCGGGGGCCACGCCTCGTCGGCACCGGGCCCTGCCAGGGGAATCTTCGGCTCACCCTCCGCTGGTCCTGCCGCCATTGCTGCCTCCTCGTCGACCTCCCTCTGTGCCACTAATGCGGCGCTGACCACTTGATTCGTCGCCGCTAGATACAGTAGCAATGGCTCTTGTGGTTTAGGTGCAACCAGTATTGGCGTGGAGGAAAGGTATTTCTTCAGGTCCTGCAGCGTGGCCTCGGCTTCTGGGGTCCACTCCATTAGGCCCACCTTTTTCAAGATCTTGAAAAGGGAAGGGCGCGCTCGGCGGACTTGGAGATGAACCTGCTCATGGCGGCAACACAGCCAATGAGCCTATGCACATACATGATCCGCTTGGGCGCCTCAATCTGCTCAATGGCCTTGATCTTGTCTGGGTCGTTGTGACACGAAGAACCCGAGAAGCTTGCCGGACGAGACGCCGAAGACGCACTTCTCAGGGTTCAACTTGAGATTGATCTTGCGCAGGTTGGCAAACGTCTCTTCTAGATCTTGCACAAGAGTCGGCCCGTACTTGGTTTTGACCACTATGTCATCCATGTAGGCTTCCATATTTCTATGGAGCTGAGGTTCAAAACCAATTTGGACCACTCTTGCAAACGTTGAGCCAGCACTCTTCAACCCGAAAGGCATCCGTAAAAAGCAATACGTACCACATGGGGTGATGAATGTTGTCTTCTCTTCATCTTCTCTTGTCATGAAGATTTGGTGGTAGCCTGAGTAGGCATCAAGGAATGATAACAGATCACACCCGGTCGTGGAGTCAACAATCTGGTCGATGCACGGCAATGGGAAGGGGTCCTTAGGACAAACCTTATTGATATCTGTGTAATCAATACACAGCCTCCACTTCCCATTCGCCTTGCGCACCACTACCGGATTGGCCAACCACGTCGGATGGAGCACCCCTCTCACCAAACCTGCCGCTTCTAGCTTCCTGATCTCCTCTGTGATGAACTCCTGCCTCTCCAGATCCTGCTTTCTGACCTTCTGCTTGACGGGCCGCGCGTGGGGGCAGACATCTAGGTGGTGCTCAATCACCTCCCTGGGAACACCGGGGATGTCGGACGCTTGCCATGCAAACATGTCGATATTTGCCCACAGGAAGGTGATGAGCTCGCCTTCCTATTTGCTGTCGAGGGCGGAGCCTATAGTGAAGGCCCCTCCTTTGCCGTCCTCCGCGACGGGCACCTTCTTGGTCTGCGGCGGCTCGGCTCTGGATCTCTTGCTCTTGTCGGCAGAGCTCTCTGGCACGTATTCAACGGTAGCCCAACACTCCGAGGAGGTGCGCTTGCCGGAGTGGGTGCGAGAGGTCTAGCCGGGCTCCTTCTTTCCTCCCGGGCCCTCGGCGACAGGAGCAGATGCCTTGACGGCAGCTGCTGCAACTGCTTCCCGGTAGAGCTGGTCGGCGCAGATCAGCGCGTCCTTCTTGTCGGAGGGGACGGAGATGATGGTCAATGGCCCGGGCATCTTCAGCATGTTGTAGGCGTAGTGTGACGCCGCCATGAACTTGGCCGGTGCCGGGCGGCCGAGGATCCCGTTGTAGGGTAAGGGGATCTCGGCTACGTCGAAGACGATCTTCTCCGTTTTGTAGTTCAATTCTCCTCCAAAGGTCACAAGCAGTGTGACCTTTCCCTTCGGCTGGCTCCTCCCCGGATTGACCCCTTGGAACGTGCCCATTTCCTCGAGGTCTCCATCAGGGATTTGCAACCTTTTGATCATGACAGATGAGATCAGGTTCAGGCCGGCCCCGCCGTCAACCAACATCTTGTTCACCCTGAGGTTGCGTATTGTTGGCGAAACCAACAACGGCAAAACCCGACCGCGGTAGTGCGATCAGGGTGGTCCTCGGCGTCAAAGATGAGGGGCGTGCTGGACCACTTTAGGGGCTTCTGGGCGTCGAACGACAGCTCCGTTGCCGTGACCTCTCGCGCCCACTGTTTGAGCTGGCGGCGAGAGTTATGCAGCGAGGCGCCGCCATCGACGCACATGGCCTCCGTAGCCTTCTGGAACCCTTGCTCACCGGACTCATCGTCCTCATCGTGATCGTCGTCTTCTTGTTTCTTGTCGCGGCCCCGGGCGGGCCTCTCTTGCTGATTGTCCTTGCCGGGGCGGCCTCCTTGGCCGCCACGCTTCTTGCCAGACCCCTCAGTACCATCTTGGTCCTTCTCCTTGTCCCGCCTTTCATACTCAGCCTTTTACTTCTCAGCAAGCAGCTCAACTTGTCGGCAGTTTTGGAGATCGTGGCCCTTGGTGCGGTGGATCTTGCAGTATTGCTTGCCGGAGCTTCCTGGCTTGTCGGTGGCCGCCAAGGCCCGGCAGGCGGCGCACCCGGCAATCTCCTTGCCGGGGGCGTCTGCCTTGACCTTCTTGCCGGCACCGGTGTCGTCAGATCCCTCAACGGCAAGCACAGCCTTGCCCTTGCATTTCTTATTGCGACGCTGGCCCTTCTTCATCGGGGCGGCGGCGTCCTCATCGGTAGAGTCGGTTTCCGCGCCGGCGTCTTAGCCAGGGTACTTCCTTCCCTCTTCAGCCCGGGCGCACCTGTCAGCCAGAACATAGAGCTCGGCCACATCCTTAACCTTGGTCATCGCCAGCTCCTCGCGCATCTTGCGATTGCACATGTTCTAATGGAACACGCTAATCACAGCGGCTGGATGAACGTCGGGGATGTTGTATTGCACTCGGCTGAATCTCTGGATGTACTTGCGCAGGGTCTCCCCTTCCTTCTGGGGAATGATATGTAGATCACTCGCCTGGCCATGAGCTTGGTTGCCTCCTGTGAAGGCGCCAACGAACTCATGACACAGATCTGACCAGGAAGAGATGGAGTCCGCCGGCAAGTGCATCAACCAAGAAATTACATTGGGTTTGAGCGCCAGCGGGAAGTAGTTGGCAAGTACCTTGTCGTCGCGAGCCCCAGCGGCCTGCATCGCCATGGTGTAGATGCTGAGGAACTCGGACGAATGGGTCTTGCCGGTGTACTTCTCGCCGACGTCGGGCTTGAACGTGCGGTGGGACAGCCACTGGAACTGCCTCAGCTCACGGGTAAAATCCGGGCATCCCACCTCGTAGGTAGACCGTCGGGCTCCCCCGGTGTCGGGCGGTCCGTAGCACGTCCCGCCCGCTTGTCCGACTGGCGACACGTTTCGCGCCGGCGCTCGACAGCGGTTCGAGCGTCTTTGTGAGCTCGCTCCCGAAGAACCTGGCGCTGGTCGCGGAGGGTCCGTGGATCGGACGACGCTATGGAGATGTTATCACCAGCATCGTCGCGATGGGCCGACGTCCGCGGCAGCTGGCGAGGAGGAGGAGAGTGCACCGTGGCCGCAGCTCCCCCGGTCCTCCCAGCGCCAGAATGTGATGGTTCGGTGGAGCGCCGAGCCAAGGGCCTCGCCGGTCGCGTATCGCCTTTGTTCGCGACGGCGACGAGGCTCCAGATAGTGGCCCTCCACTCATCGAGCTTCTCCACAGTAGGAGGGAGGTCGAGGAGCAGCTGCGCACGCGCCAAGGCTTCCGCTGGCGTGGGTGGCGGTGATAGCTAAGTGGATCGCGGCGCGCTTCGACTTCTAACCATGTTAGAAGGAGCTCCATCACGACCCAGCGGCTGCGAGCCATTTTCACCAGCGCTTCGGCGAGCGTGTTGAACTTCTTCGTCTTGCCGATGACGCACAGGGCTCTTCCCATGGCGGTGCCCAGGGTCACCAACGTGGTGACGCTGCTCGGCGCGCACGCCATGGGAAGAACGTGCGGTGGTCGCCGGTGTATGCGTCCTGGAGGTCGCCGTGCCGCCCGGAGTCGGCACAACGACACCCCCGGAGGGCCCTGCGCCGCATGCGGGGGCCCGAGCTCCATCCTTAGGTCTGGCGGCGTGCAGCTGGTCGCCTGGTGCACGAACGACGCCCCTCGCCAGGCTCCGACTGGCTGAGTGGTGCTGGAGCTCGTGGGCTGCGGCCCGGGTCCTGTCCGCGACCGGTCCGCTGCTCGTCCGCACCGGCACGGGCTGTTTGGCCCCCAACAAGCCGATCGCCGTGGCCGTGTTCTTCTTAGGGGCCATGGCGACGAAGACTCGCTAGGCTAACTACCAGACCAGATTCTCACAAACCCGCCCCCTACCTAGCGCGCCAAAGATGTCGGTGGGAAACGACACCTATGGGATCACAAGAATCCCTACCGCGGTTGCGGGGCGCGGGGTTGAGAGAAGAGTGGGTCTAACAGAGAAGCACGCGGTTCGTTTATCCAGGTTCGGACCGCGAGGATGCGTAAAACCCTACTCCTGCTTTGGTGGATGTATTATGTGTTCTTGAGCTAGCTACGGGGTGTAACGAGCTCCAAAAAGCCGAATCCTTCTCCTGGTCGCCTCAGGCCTCCTTTTATAGGTGAAAGGGGATGCCGCAGTGGCACACAGGAGGTGGAAAAGTCTACAGGGGCACGAGATTATCCCTCGTATTACAGGACAAGGTGCATTTAATGCATCGCTTAGGTGTCCTCTTACTTTATCGGGGACCGGGGCGAGGCCCGTCCCGTCCGTCGCCGCTCCTCCAGGCTTCGACACACGCCCTGGCCAGCGGTGCATGCGGTGCCATGTAGGCAGGCATGCAGCTGAGGTGGCGCGGTGGTGGAGCCTCCACGAAGGGTTGCATGTAGCCACGCAGGTGCCTGCCTAGCTGATTGGGTCGGCAGCTGCATGCGAACGGCGGTGGAGACTTGGCTGGTGCGGGCCTGATGGTGGCCCTGCTAGTGCGCGTGGCGAGGGCCTTGCCGGGTGGCCCGGCAAGGGTCTTGCTGGGTGACCCGGCAAGGGTCTTGCCGTGGCGCGCAGGCGTCCCCGGCAAGGATCTTGCCGGGGGTCTTGTGGGTTCCTTCGGCGAGGATGGCTGCCTTCCCATCCTCACTTGATCTTGACTATTCTTTGTCTTCACAAAGATCTGCATGCCACCACAGAGGTGCCTCCCGAGCCTTGTCCCAACACATGTGTTGAGCATTGGTTGGCTCGAGGGTGGCTCACTCGGCTGGCGTGGGTGAGATACCCCGGCAAGGGTCTTACCGGGGCCACTGGGGCCGCCCCGGCAAGGATCCTTGCCAGGGAAACCTGCTTTGCCCATCTGATCTTTGTGGCCTTGGTCCTTGTCGTTGCTTTGCTTCATCTTGGGCTTCGGTCTTACCTTGGCTCACCTCCTCCGCTCTGCTTGGTGTGGCTGTGGGCGTGGCTCCGACTGCCCGTGCACAGGTAAAGGGGTACAAAAATGTGCCCCTAGTTTTGTACATCGACAGTACTTTTAACAAATTGTAAATGGGTTCTAGTAAATTTCATTAGAATTCAAAAATGGGATGTACATTCTTTCAAATCGCAAATGGGCTATAAGTTCTCTGCCACACACTTGTGGGCATACTAAGTTGATTTGTCCCCTAAAAACGTAAGTTGGTGCGTATGCAATGCTTTGTCAACTTATAGTCAACACACGGTTCTAGCAGCAGTGGCCGTTGGATGTCCATCCAACAGATGTCATGCTTCTTCTTCAATCTTGGATATTCTAGCTTCAGCCGCCCAAAAAATAATTCCTCCCCCTGACATCTGGGGTGCACCATTTCGGAGGCTGACCTATGGGCCTACTAAGTGGACACGTACCAAGGGCTTTGTCAATTTAGTCAATATAAACGATTCTAGCTGCAGAGACCGTATGATGTCCATCCAACGGCCATAGTGCTTCTTCAACCTCTAGTCTTCTTGCTCCAGCCGCCCAAACCAGCGCCGATGGGACTGCCTGCTCCCACCTCCCGTGGCCGGCTGTGCTACCGCACAGGCCGCACCGCCCCACCCTACTCCATTGCTGGCCAGGCCATTCCTCTACTCACCCACACGTCATGTTATTTTCCGGTGACAGCAGCCGGACCAGTGAACCCTTGTACTCCTCTTCGCGTGGGCATCCACTGCCAAGTCTTCCCCGGCTCCGCGTCGTTTCCTTCCTAGGCCTCGCTGTCGTCCACCGCCCTGGTGCTATCGGCGCGGCGTGGTCAATGTGGTCAACCACCGACTTCCATCGGAAGAGTACTGTACGTGGAGAGGCTGACAGCTGGGTCCACGGCCGCAGACAAGGAAATGCCTCCTTATTACGCGCAAAATAATGATTCCTCCACCTGAGACCAGGGACCCACCAGAAGGGCCACCGTATTTCATGAAAAAAATGTTTCCCCACTGACTACTGGGACCCACCAGCTACATCTTCACACGCAAGGAAGTGCGTCCATGTTACGGGCAAAAAAAATGATTCGCCCCCCTGACTGCTGGGACCCACCAGCTACATCTTTGCACGCAAGGAAGTGCCTGACAGTCAGGACCCACCTGGTCGAAGCGTACATAGCGTTGTCATTCTGGTCACGAACGTGTACGCACATACGATCGGTCTGTCTGCAGGCTGCAGCGATGAACTGTGGTCGTGTAAGGAAGGGCACGTGTCGTAGTAGAGGCGCGCACGTGTCATAGTAGAGGCACTCACGTAGCATGTACACGTACGTACAACGGCCAGGGTGCAAGAAAGTAAATACGGCCACGTACGTACATACGGGCGGGGTCTCGAACGCCTATTCACGCATATGTATGGCCAGGGCTCGTGTACATGGCTGGGTCGGAACGGAGAAATTGTGTCGTCGTCGTGTTCATGGGGAGGCAACGGAATGCATCGTGTTCATCGGGAGGCAACTGAACGCGTGCTGTTCATCGGGAGCCAACCGGCTTGGACGGAACAACCGATGGAAACGAGGCCTGGCGTACCGCAGAACGGAGGAAACGGCCTTGTGTTCGACCGGCCACGGTTGAAACGGGATCCTGTTCATCGGGAGGGGTCTGGAGTACCGCAAAACGGAGGAAACGGACCTCCTAAGGTCAAGGCGGGGTCCTGTTGATTGGGAGGGGTGTGGCGTACCGCAAAACGAAGGAAAGGGACTTCTGTTGGAGCGCTACAGTGGAAACGGGGGTCCTGTTCATCGGGAGGGGTGTGGCGTACCACAAAACGGGACTCCACGGGATACTATTCATCTCCACTGTCGACCTCCTCCAGCCTCCACGGGCTACTGTTCATCCACCGTCCTCTTCATGACTTACACATATTCCTCTGACTATGAGATTATGCAACTCTCGAATACCGGAGGAACACCTTGTGTGCTATCAAACTTCACAACGTAACTAGGTTATTATAAAGATGCTCTACAGGTGTATCCAAAGGTGTTTGTTGAGTTGGCATAGATCAAGATTAGGATTTGTCACTCCGAGTATCGGAGAGGTATCTCTAGGCCCTCTCGGTAATGCACATCACTATAAGCCTTGCAAGCAATGTGACTAATGAGTTAGTTACGGGATGATGCATCATGGAACGAGTAAAGATACTTGCCGGTAACGACATTGAACTAGGTATGACGATACCGACGATGGAATCTCGGGCAAGTAACATACTGATGACAAAGGGAATAACGTATGTTGTTATACGGTTTGACCGATAAAGATCTTCGTAGAATATGTAGGAACCAATATGAGCATCCAGGTTTCACTATTGGTTATTGACCAGAGATGTGTCTCGGTCATGTCTACATAGTTCTCGAACCCGTAGGGTCCCCACGCTTAACATTCGATGACGAATTGTATTATGAGTTATGTGCTTTGGTGACCGAAGTTTGTTCAGAGTCCCGGATGAGATCACGGACACGACGAGGAGTCTCAAAATGGTTGAGAGGTAAAGGTTCATATATTGGAAGGTTGTATTCGGACATCGAAATGGTTCCGAGTGACTCTAGTATTTTTTCGGAGCATCGAGGGGTTACCGGAACCCCCCGGGGGAAATCATGGGCCTCATAGGCCATGGGAGAGAACAGGGGACAACCCACAAGGGGGAGGCTCCCCCCCTCCAAAGGGAGTCCGAATAGGAAGGCTAGGGGGCGTGACCCCCCTTTGCCTCTTCCTCTCCTCTCCTTCCCCCTTTCCCGGGCGAATCCTACTAGGAACAGAGTCCTAGTAGGAATCCCCCCCCCCATGGCGCACCACCCTTGGCCGGCCTCGTCCTCCTCCCCTCCTTTATCTACGGGGGCGGGGGCACCCCAAAGGCACACCAAGAGTTCTCTTAGCCGTGTGCGGTGCCCCCTCCATAGTTTACTCCTACGGTTATAGTGTCGTAGTGCTTAGGCGAAGCCCTGTGCAGATCACATCACCATCACCGTCGCCACGCCATCGTGCTGATGGAACTCTTCCTCGACCCTCTACTAGATCAAGAGTCCGAGGGACGTCATCGAGCTGAACGTGTGCTGAACAAGGAGGTGCCATACATTTGGTACTTGGATCGGTTGGATCGTGAAGACGTTCGACTACATCAACCGCGTTAACATAACGCTTACGCTTTCGGTCTACGAGGGTACGTGGACACACTCTTCCCGTCTCGTTGCTATGCATCTCCTAGATAGATCTTGCGTGATCATAGGAATTTTTTTGAAATTGCATGCTACGTTCCCCAACAGTGGCATCTGAGCCAGGTCTATGTGTAGATGATATGCACGAGTAGAACACAAAGATTGTGGGCGATAGTAGTCATATTTCTTACCACCGACCACTTACTTGGATTCGGCGGTATTGTTGGATGAAGCGGCCCGGACCGACATTACATGACCGCGTTCATGAGACTGGTTCTACCGACGTGCTTTGCACACAGGTGGCTAGCGGGTGTTTGTTTCTCCAACTTTAGTTGAATCGATTTTGACTACGGGCGGTCCTTGTTGAAGGTTAAAACGTCACACTTGACGAAAAATCATTGTGGTTTTGATGCGTAGGTAAGAACGGTTCTTGCTAGAAGCCCGTAGCAGCCACCTAAAACTTGCAACAACAAAGTAGAGGACGTCTAACTTTGTTTTTGCAGGGCATGTTGTGATGTGATATGGTCAAGACGTGATGAGATATAAATTGTTGTATGAGATGATTATGTTTTGTAAAAGTTATCGGCAACTGGCAGGAGCCTTATGGTTGTCGCTTTATTGTATGAAATGCAATCGCCATGTAATTGCTTTACTCTTATCACTAAGCGATAGAGATAGTCGTAGAAGCAATAGTTGGCGAGACGACAACGACGCTACGATGGAAATCAAGGTGTCAAGCCGATGACGATGGAGATCATGACGATGCTTTGAAGATGGAGATCAAAGGCACAAGATGATGATGGCCATATCATGTCACATATTTTGATTGCATGTGCTGTTCATCCTTTATGCATCTTATTTTGCTTAGTACGGCGGTCGCATTATAAGATGATCCCTCAGTAAATTTCAAGGTATAAGTGTTCTCCCTAAGTATGCACCATTGCTAAAGTTTGTCGTGCCGAGACACCACGTGATGATCGGGTGTGATAAGCTCTACGTTCACATACAACGGGTGCAATCCAGTTTTGCACGTGCAGAATACTCGAGTTAAACTTGACGAGCCTAGCATATGCAGATATGGCCTCAGAACACTGAGACCGAAAGGTCGAACGTGAATCATATAGTAGATATGATCAACATAGTGATATTCACCATTGAAAACTACTCCATCTCACGAAGGATGTCTATCTAAGTGGGAGTTCTTAAGTAATATGATTAATTGAACTTTAATTTATCATGAACTTAGTACCTGATAGTTTTTGCATATCTATGTTGTTGTAGATCAATGGCTCGTGCTACCATTCCCTTGAATTTTAATGTGCTCCTAGATAAAGCTAAGTTGAAAGATGATGGTAGCAACTACACGGATTGGGTCCGTAACTTGAGGATTATCCTCATTATTGCATAGAAGAATTACCTCCTGGAAGCACCACTAGGTGCAAGACCCGCTGCAGGAGCAACTCCGGAAGTTATGAACGTCTGGCACAGCAAAGCTCATGACTACTCGATAGTTCAGTGTGCCATGCTTTACGGCTTAGAATCGAGACTTCAAAGACGTTTTGAACATCATGGAGCATATGAGATGTACCAAGAGTTGAAGTCAATATTTCAAGCAAATGCCCGAGTTGATAGATATGAAGTCTCCAACAAGTTCTATAGCTGCAAGATGGAGGAGAATAGTTCTGTCAGTGAACACATACTCAGAATGTCTGGGTACCATAACCACTTGACTCAGCTGGGAGTTAATCTTCCTGGTGATAGTGTCATTGACAGAATTCTTCAATCACTGCCACCAAGCTATAACTGCTTCGTGATGAACTATAATATGCAAGGGATGGAAAAGACAATTCCCAAGCTCTTCGCAATGCTAAAGGCTGCGGAGGTAGAAATCAAGAAGGAGCATCAAGTGTTGATGGTGAACAAGACCACTGGTTTCAAGAAAAAGGGCAAAGGGAAGAAGGGTAACTTCAAGAAGAACAGCAAGCAAGTTGCTGCTCAAGGGAAGAAGCCCAAGTCTGGGCTTAAGCCTGAGACTGAGTGCTTCTACTTCAAGGGACTGGTCACTGTAAGCGGAACTGCCCCAAGTATTTGGCGGATAAGAAGGATGGCAAAGTGAAAGGTATATTTGATATACATGTTATTGATGTGTACCATACTAATGCTCGTAGTAGCTCCCGGGTATTTGATACTGGTTCTGTTGCTCATATTTGCAACTTGAAACAGGGGCTACGGATTAAACGAAGATTGGCTAAGGACGAGGTGACAATGCGCGTGGGAAATGGTTCCAAGGTTGATGTGATCGCCATCGGCACGCTACCTCTACATCTACCACCGGGATTAGTTTTAGACTTGAATAATTGTTATGTGGTGTCAGCGTTGAGCATGAACATTATATCTGGATCTTGTTTGATGCAAGACGGCTATTCATTTAAATCAGAGAATAATGGTTGTTCTATTTATATGAGTAATATCTTTTATGGTCATGCACCCTTGATGAGTGGTCTATTTTTTCTGAATCTCGATTGTAGTGATACACATATTCATAATATTAAAGCCAAAAGATGCAAAGTTGATAATGATAGTGCAACTTATTTGTGGCACTGCCGTTTAGGTCATATTGGTGTAAAGCGCATGAAGAAACTCCATGCTGATGGGATTTTGGAATCACTTGATTACGAATCACTTGATGCTTGCGAACCATGCCTCATGGGCAAGATGACTAAGACTCCGTTCTCCGAAACAATGGAGCGCGCAAATGACTTATTGGAAATAATACATACCGATGTATGCGGTCCAATGAGTGTTGAGGCTCGCGGTGGGTATCGTTATTTTCTGACCTTCACAGATGATTTGAGCAGATATGGATATATCTACTTAATGAAACATAAGTCTAAAACATTTGAAAAGTTCAAAGAATTTCATAGTGAAGTGGAAAATCATCGTAACAAGAAAATAAAGTTTCTTCGATTCGATCGTGGAGGTGAATATTTGAGTTATGAGTTTGGTCTTCATTTGAAATAATGTGGAATAGTTTCGCAACTCACGCCACCTGGAACACCACAGCGTAATGGTGTGTCCGAACGTCATAACCGTACTTTATTAAATATGGTGCGATCTATGATATTTCTTACCGATTTACCGCTATCATTTTGGGGTTATGCTTTAGAGACGGCTGCATTCACGTTAAATAGGGCACCATTTAAATCCGTTGAGACGACACCATATGAACTGTGGTTTAGCAAGAAACCTAAGTTGTCATTTCTTAAAGTTTGGGGCTGCGATGCTTATGTGAAAAAGCTTCAACCTGATAAGCTCGAACCCAAATCGGAGAAATGTGTCTTCATAGGATACCCAAAGGAGACTGTTGGGTACACCTTCTATCACAGATCCGAAGGCAAGATATTCGTTGCTAAGAATGGATCCTTTCAAGAGAAGGAGTTTCTATCGAAAGAAGTGAGTGGGAGGAAAGTAGAACTTGATGAGGTAATTGTACCTTCTCCTGAATTGGAAAGTAGTTCATCACAGAAATCAGTTCCAGTGATTCCTACACCAATTAGTGAGGAAGCTAATGATGATGATCATGAAACTTCAGATCAAGTTACTGTCGAACCTCGTAGGTCAACTAGAGTACGGTCTGCACCAGAGTGGTATGGTAATCCTATTCTGGAAGTCACGTTACTAGATCATGACGAACCTACAAGCTATGAGGAAGCGACGATGAGCCCAGATTCCACGAAATGGCTTGAGGCCATGAAATCAGAGATGGGATCCATGTATGAGAACAAAGTGTGGACTTTGGTTGACTTGCCTGATGATCGGCAAGCCATAGAAAATAAATGGATCTTCAAGAAGAAGACTGACGCTGACGGTAATGTTATTGTCTACGAAGCTCGACTTGCTGCGAAAGGTTTTCGACAAGTTCAAGGAGTTGACTATGATGAGACCTTCTCACCCGTAGCGATCCTTAAGTCTGCCTGAATCATGTTAGCAATTGCCGCCTTTTATGATTATGAAATTTGGCAAATGGATGTCAAAATTGCATTCCTTAATGCATATCTTGAAGAAGAGTTGTATATGATGTAACCAGAAGGTTTTGTCGATCCTAAAGGTGCTAACAAAGTGTGCAAGGTCCAGCGATCCTTTTATGGACTGGTGCAGGCCTCTCGGAGTTGGAATATACGCTTTGATAGCGTGATCAAAGCATATGGTTTTATACAGACTTTTGGAGAAGCTTGTATTTACAACAAAGTGAGTGGGAGCTCTGTAGCATTTCTAATATTATATGTGGATGACATATTGTTGATTGGAAATAATACAGAATTTTTGGATAACATAAAAGGACGAATAAGAATTTTTCAATGAAAGACCTCGGTGAAGCTGCTTATATATTGGGCATCAAGATCTATAGAGATAGATCAAGACGCTTAATTGGACTTTCACAAAGCACATACCTTGATAAAGTTTGAAGAAGTTCAAAATGGATCAGTCGAATAAAGGGTTCTTGTCTGTGTTACAAGGTCTGAAGTTGAGTCAGACTCAATGCCCAACCACACAGAAGATAGAGAGAAAATGAAGGCCATTCCCTATGCTGTCGCGACCGATTTTCCAGACATTAAATTCCAGAAAATGGCCGTCGAGCTCATCAGCCCCAGGATTACTGTTAGCTGATGAGGCACCAACTTGTTACAGAAATTCCAAGCAAAGGTACAAAATATGTAGTACAAGACCATTGTGGCCTATGAGTACAACAAATGGTTTCTAGTGGTTGAGGGCGGAAGCGGTTTGTGGATCACCAAGGCTATGGGACTCCATCTCCCACGGGAACAGCTGACCAGGCTAACTCCTATCTTCACGAGGCTGCTATCACCGTTGCTCAGGTTCCGAGGCGGTCGTCGCAACGCTCCTCCCCAAGCAATAAATCTGGCCAAGACAATAGCCAGGGACAAGCCAGTGAGTACTTTGAATGTACTCGCAAACATTAAGAACACAGGTATAGTACAACCGTTGATGCTCATGCTTTGCAATATCCTTATACTCACTTAGTTAGTCATAAATAAATATCTTGATGCATGCAAACAGGTTATTCATATGCAACCGGAATTTTTTGCAATGGCCACATAGAGGTAATAAATACTGGGTGCCAAGCGAGGGTCTGAAGGACTCCTCGAGCGAAAAATGCGGAATAATAGATACTGGTGCCAAACAAGTGTCTGAAAGACTCCTCGAGCGGAAAATGCAGAATAATAGATACTGGTGCCAAACGAGTGTCTGAAAGACTCCTCGAGCGGAAAATGCAGAATAATAATGCCACAGTCGGGCGTCTGAGCGACACCACAGAAAGGGCTTTAAAAGAAATGCCACAGTCGGGCGTCTGAGCGACACCACAGAAAGGGCTTTAAAATAAATGCCACAGTCGGGCGTCTGAGCGACACCACAGAAAGGGCTTTAAAAGAAATGCCACAGTCGGGCGTCTGAGCGACACCACAGAAAGGGCTTTAAAAGAAATGCCACAGTCGGGCGTCTGAGCGACACCACAGAAAGGGCTTTAAAAGAAATAATCATAGGGAATATCCCGGAGGTAGAACCATCCCAGAGATATTCGATGATAACAATAGTATCACGGGTTAGTCAACAATAGTAATAATCATAATCATCACAAGTCACAAGTAGTAATTCCCGTTCTGGTTTAACAGTTTCACCTCCGAAGACCGACACTAAGACCGACGCTTGACCCATCCCAGACTGTAGTCCTTAACCATGGACACGGCTATTCGAATAGGTTTAATCTCTGCAGAGGGTGTACTCTTTACCCACGAGTAACGGATTCCTTTAGTCCATCGGGACTAATTCCGCCTACGGCCTTTTAGTTGAAAACACGCCTAACTTGCACACACCAGCTTAACTCATCGGTGTCTGGAATCACCCACGACACTTGTCAAGCAAAACTCTAAGTGGGGAGGCTACAACCTCGCGTAGCATGGGATCAAATTTATATCGCGCGCTCTAAGGGGTGGCCTCCCCTCTCGGTCCCAACCGGAAACACCCATGCCCCTGACCATATGGCATGCCTACCGGCTACAACCGATATCTTCCACCATGGCCTCTCTGTACGGTGTGTGCTGGAAAGGGGTTGACAACTTACTGAACCGTACCCTACCTGCGGCAGGGACGAGTGGTAGTACGAGGCAAGTATGGGGGTTACTGGAACAAGACTCGATCTGCGGTCGACTCAGGAGGTTCATAAGTTCCTACATGACATGTATATCAGATATATTTCAACCAACAAAAATCACCACTCAATATACCTTACCATGCCATATTGGAAATAACCGTCCCGACGGAGACCGGCGACAAGCTCACGCCTACCCAAGGCCGAGGCTTTCCCGGATTCCTTTCCGGTATGCATGCAAGGCACATGAGGATGATTACCATCACAATCATTTTCATTTCCAATAGCAAGGAAATCGTTGATATGCTTCCATGCAAATGATCATGTCACATGAAATATCAATTCCACCGAAATGAGGTGGTGTTATAAATGTGTCAACCAACACATCAAAATATTATGCCAGGGTTCAAGATGCTTGCCTTTAAGTTGTGGAGGGGTGAGGTGCTCTCCAAAACTTTTGAAAGTTTCTTCCCTCTCTCCAAAAATCCTATTTTAAAATATTTGAATTAATACACATTTCAAAACAGTACAAAAAGTTGTTTTGGAAAATTTTCAAATAAATCTTAAAATAAACTAGATCAAATTTGAGGAAGGTAGGAAAAGGAATCAACTCATTTGGAGTTTTATTTTAAAAGTTATAGGCAGTCAAAGTTGTGGTCAAAACTGATTTAAATAAAACAGAAAAGGAAAAACGTTTCAGAGGGGAATACGCTTTCGGAGCGGGGAGACGTACTGGGGGGATTACGCCTTCACTTAAACACATGGGCGGCGCGGTGTGTCACTGACAGTGGGTCCAGGGGGCCCACTAGTCAGGTTTGACTAGTCTTCTCCCTCTCTTTCGTCTGTCCCGAGCGGAGGCGGAGCTCCGGCGATCGTCGCCGGCGACTGGCAGCTCCTCGCGGGGCTCCGAGGGCGGGGATGGATCCGCTACTCCGGGGCGGTCCTCCCGGTGGTCGCCTGGCAGGTGGGGGCGGAGGGAGCTGCCGGCGGCGAGCTCCTCGGCGGAGGTGGCCTCGGGAGCAAAGTGCTATTGGGGCTGCGGTGGCTCCCGATCAAAATCGAGCAGGGGAAAGGTTCACGGGAGGGAGAGGAGGCTTCTAGTGGAGAGAGTGGAGAGAGGGAGGTCCTGGTGGCGCCGGAACGGCAGGGGCAGTGGCGGTGGCCGGAGTTGCCGGAGACGGGGAAGAAAACCTCCCTGGGTCGAATGCGGGCTAGGGAAACGCCATAGGGGTGGCCTGAGGTTGCCTGCGTGCGGGAACGGGCTCGGGGTCTCCTCAAATAGGCGTGGCAAGGCGGTTCCGCGGCGGCCGTGGATAAGCTCTCCGGCGACCGCCATTCTGTAGCTAAGGGCGTCGTGGCGGCGACGAGCGCTAGGCGACACCCTTGTGGATGAGCTTGCGCTATTCCAGGGGCCAGGTGGCGAGCGGGAGGGGCTTGGGCGGCGCTGCCCGGAGCAGAAGCTGTCGGCCGACGCCGGCATGCCGCCGAAATTGCTCTGGTGGTGGCGCTGTAGGGTGCCAGGGCGGGCTGGCGTGTAGTGGTGAGACGGGGAACGTGTGGCAGCTAGCTGCAGGTAGTCACGAGCTGGAACGGTTGCGGGTGAGACGCGGCGGCTCGGGTGCACGCGGCTGCAATTGGCGCGCTCTGGGCGCGTCCAGAGCACGCTCACCAGCTGCTCGGCGAAATGCCAGGGCAAGCTAGAGGTCTCGAGTGAGGCTGGGACTTAGCAGGTCTAGGTTAGGGGAAACATGGAGTCTAGTGGACATGCCTATTTGATCAGAGGTGCAAGATCATAGTGCAATGACAAGAATCATGCCAAAACAGATCATGCCCACAAGGTTTTTGACAAAATGCCAAGGGCACTTAGACAAGTCTTGGAGTGGTCAAAAACTCCAGATCAGTGTCTCCTTGGATGTACAAGAGGGTGGTGAGGTCAGTTGGATAAAATGAGAAACTTGCTAGTGCAAGTTTTGCAGAATTACAATTCTGGACAGGAAATAAATGGCATCATTTCATGAACCAAAATTGCCCCAAAGGGTGCGTGCTCCTGGACTTAGGGGTTTGGTAGGGAGGACTATGAGCATGAGAAAACACAAGGTCACTGGAGCAAGAAATAATAGGGGTGCAGTAGAAAACACCAGACTGGTCCAGAATGAAGATGATGCTGATTCACTCAAAATTTGCAAATAACATCACTGGTTTTTTTGCATAAAGTTGAATCATATGATATTATTGACATCCCATAATTTTGGTGGAGGCTGGAAGAAAATTTTTAAATGGGTTGTAGTGCAAAATTGCCCACTGGAGCAGAGAAGAAAAAAGGGTGTAGAGCTCAAAATATTTCATGAAATAAAGATGTTTTTGCATAAAAGTGATAAATAACATCACATGACATCTCCAAATTTTGGTGGGAAATTTAAGTGAATTTATCAAATGGTTGTAGTTCAAATATGGCCATTTAACCTTGAAAAACCATTTTCAAGAAAGTGAAGATCAAGCAAATTAATTGTGTAATTAGTTGCACTGATAAAAGTAAAGTTTTTATTGAGAGGTTAAACAAGTCCAATAACATATTTGAAAAGTTCACACTTAGGGGAAAACTCCATAATGACAAGGTTAAAGATCAAAAGGGAGCTCAGAAAATAAAGGTTTTAAGTCTTGGCAAAAAATTTAATTAATAAAACAAGGCCAAAAATTTCGGGGTGTCACAGAACTACCCCCCTTAAGAAAAATCTCGTCCTCGAGATTTGTTAAAAGTTGTATCAGAAAAAAAAATTGCATGCAACGAAAATGTGGCTACAGTAAGAGGGCAATAAGAGATAAAAACCACAGTGTGAAAACTGGTGCTGCATGGAAAAAAAATCTACGGTCTGAGACAAAAACGTGAGAGTTCTACGCTGGGTATAAATTTAGAATAAAGTCTAAATTTAAATATATGCTGGTCGTACCCGGGAGCACATTGCTCTCTCTGGCCGACGGGTGGACCCGGGGTCCACAGTCAGCCTCTTCTTCTCCCTCTGGCTCTTCTTCTTCCTCTCTCCTGCGCGCTTTCCCGTGCTTTCTCCACCGGCGACGCCTAGCGCGTAGGGCATCTAGGCCGTACCGCGGTAGTGCGCGGCGTGCTAGCTGTCGGAGCAGCGTGCACTCACCTCGCGGGCCAGCGCGCTGTCGGCACTGCTCGCGGATTCGACTCCGAACACCGGCGATCGGGCGACGAGCGGCGTTGGTGGACTTCGCCCACCGTGCACCGAGCTCGAGCTATAAAACGACCGAGGTGTTTCTCTCTTCTCCTCACCTCTGGCCGTGCTCCTCCCCCTACTTCCTCCTCCATTACTGCTTACAGAAGCTCGAGCGAGGCCCTAATGCCGGAGGCGATGCCGGATTGGTACGCGATCTTGATATGCGGAGGGCTGGCGACACTGCTGGGGCTCTCCGTGCTCCTGTGTGCGATGATCCTCGATGATCGTCGCGATGCTGCTGCTCGGGTGTTGGCTCTCCACGGCGGTGGTGATCACGAGGAGTAGGCGGGCTGCCGGGTGCTAACCGTAGTTAGGAGAGGGGTTAGCCAGCTGCAACACTGTTGCAAAGATTTGTAAACGGTGTACGTGTGTGTGTCCGAGTGTTTGCGGTTGTGGGTCAGCTGTTGTCGTTGAGCTTGTGTGAAATCCACGTCATGAGAAGGTGCCGAAGTATCGACTCAGAAAAAGATGTCTCACTCCAGGATTATTCGCGGAAGAAAACAGTAATGCAACAGAATCACTCATATTAATCGAAATTAACAAAATAACACACTTAAAGCACACACTAAGCTCCACGCACAGGTTACAACACGCAAATAAAGGTTGCAATAAATAACATAGCAGCTACGTCTATAAAGCAAACGGTAACTGGATGGGGTCCTGAGAAAATGTTTCTGGTACTGAGACACATTCTTCCTCTATCGGAGAAAGCGGATTGACTAGTCGATGCACGTGTCTCTCCTGGTCGGGCCTCAGTGATCTGCCGATGGCGATCTGAGGATTTAAATCTGCGAGGCTCTGGAGATAACCCATCACGCGTTGGATCAAACTCTCTTGAGCGATGACATACTGGACAAGGTTGGCCAGGACGGGGTCTCTTTCGATTCGCACACCGGGAAACGATGTTACTCCTCCGGGCGCTGCACGGCTCGGGAAGTAATAATACCCACGCTCGCTGGCATTGGGTACCGTGAATCGAAGGCGAGCAAGAGCTTCGCAAGCCGCAGCTTCCACGGCCATCTGTGGGGTTGGCATAGATTTCCCCACGAAGGAAACCTCTGTTGGGTCTTGGGCTCAGTTTACGGGAGGAATGTGTACTGTTGCCCAGTATCTCGAGGTGGAAGAGGTGATTCTCGATTTGAACAGCTCGTACTGGGGTGGCTGGGTAGCGCCCATGGTACTGCAGGTAAAATCCCACAATATCTTAACAAAACTACCCGGGGTTGCATCTGGGGTTCTCAGATGAATGATGGGGCTCGGCATGGCAAAAAAAATGGTTGTGAGGGTGGTGCACAAGGTGAGAGGTGCTTGGCAAGGTCACGCGGTGGCCCTTTTATAGCACTGGAGCTGGATCATTTTTACCGTGGTGAAGGGTAATGAAATTTCCAGCTCTGATCCGAGATTTGAAGTCAATGCCATAGATACACTTATTCCACCGAGGTGACATGCTACTGTGGGGGCTGTCGGGAAGGTTTTTGGTAGCTGTGCCAGGGGTAGCAATCTCACACTGCGTACTGGATGCTTAGTCAAGGTTATCATTAAAGCAGAGGTATGAAAACAAACAACGTTTAAATACAAGGCCACACGATTACAAGGCGAGGGTACACTGGGACTCGATACAGCTCGGGTTACTTAGTCTACCTCGTTTACATCCATGCGGGCGTGCCTTGTGGATGTCGAGGCTTCTCCATGGGTCTCGCCGTCGGAATTGACTGGAGTGGGTTGAGGGGCTGCAGGCTCGGGGTAGCGATGATGGCCATCTCGGGGATTGCTGGCCACAACTCCGTTGGAGTGTGTTCCCAAAATGCGATGTAGCACTTCTGGGGTTATCGCAACACCTTGGCCGATGGCTGGGGTAGACCTCAGGGGCTCGATCGGTTGTCCAAACAGCACGACTGGGTTGTCGGCATTGGGCTCGTCCTCTTCTCTTGCCGGGGCTCGACGAACCAGCTCTCCACGAGCTGCAATAAGATCAATTGTGACCTGATCGCACAGTTCTTCTAGTGCACTTACATAGCGCACCAGGTGCAACAATGCAGGATCTGTCTTGTGATCTCCGTTGGCAACTTGGGGTGGTCTACCATACCCTTCACGCCTGGGGTAGTAGTGGAACAAGCGACAGTCAACTCTTGGCGACAAGTGCCGGAGATGAACTATAGCTTCTCGAGCAGCTAGTTGGATGGCTTGTGGCTCAAAGGAAGTTGTTCTTCCGGTGAACCTGTAGGGGCGTTCGGGCGCGAGACCCCTACCGTAGATGTGTACAGTGGCCCAGAATTGACGGCTTTCACCGCTTACGGGCCCTTGGTACACAACATATTCTGGGGGCTCTTCTAACTCATAGGCACGACGGCTGAGGTTTGCGAGTATGGTCACAAAACCTCCAAGGTTGGTTGCTGTGGTCTCATGGTGCACAATAGGACCAGGCATTGTGGCTTGGTTTAGGATAGCGGCCGGGCTGTGCTGGGTTGAGACTAGCGTGCCCTTTTTATAGGAAAAAGGGGTCGGAGTCTTCCTTCGCACGCTTGCGAGAAAGGACTATTTAGGGGGGGGCGGTCACTGGCGCGTGATCGACGGCTAGGCTGGTAGGTTGGGCACCGACTGCCAAAAGGTGTCGGGTCACTGTGGGGCTATCTTGCAGGAGAAGCTTGGCTGGGTTTTGGTCATGGCTCGGTGGGTTGGTTTGCCTAAGATTATTGACCTGGCTGGGATAGGATTAGCCAATGGCCAGCCTGGCTCTGATGCCAAGTCTGTCGCGACCAATTTTCCAAACATTAAATTCCAGAAAATGGTGGTCGAGCTCATCAGCCCCAGGATTACTGTTAGCTGATGAGGCACCAACTTGTTACAGAAATTCCAAGCAAAGGTACAAAATATGTAGTACAAGACCATTGTGGCCTATGAGTACAACAAATGGTTTCTAGTGGTTGAGGGCGGAAGCGGTTTGTGGATCACCACGACTATGGGACTCCATCTCCCACGGGAACAGCTGACCAGGCTAACTCCTATCTTCACGAGGCTGCTATCACCGTTGCTCAGGTTCCGAGGCGGTCGTCGCAACGCTCCTCCCCAAGCAATAAATCTGGCCAAGACAATAGCCAGGGACAAGCCAGTGAGTACTTTGAATGTACTCGCAAACATTAAGAACACAGGTATAGTACAACCGTTGATGCTCATGCTTTGCAATATCCTTATACTCACTTAGTTAGTCATAAATAAATATCTTGATGCATGCAAACAGGTTATTCATATGCAACCGGAAATTTTTGCAATGGCCACATAGAGGTAATAAATACTGGGTGCCAAGCGAGGGTCTGAAGGACTCCTCGAGCGAAAAATGCGGAATAATAGTTACTGGTGCCAAATGAGTGTCTGAAAGACCCCTCGAGCGGAAAATGCAGAATAATAGATACTGGTGCCAAACGAGTGTCTGAAAGACTCCTCGAGCAGAAAATGCAGAATAATAATGCCACAGTCGGGCGTCTGAGCGACACCACAGAAAGGGCTTTAAAAGAAATGCCACAGTCGGGCGTCTGAGCGACACCACAGAAAGGGCTTTAAAAGAAATGCCACAGTCGGGCGTCTGAGCAACACCACAGAAAGGGCTTTAAAAGAAATGCCACAGTCGGGCGTCTGAGCGACACCACAGAAAGGGCTTTAAAAGAAATGCCACAGTCGGGCGTCTGAGCGACACCACAGAAAGGGCTTTAAAAGAAATAATCATAGGGAATATCCCAGAGGTAGAACCATCCCAGAGATATTCGATGATAACAATAGTATCACGGGTTAGTCAACAATAGTAATAATCATAATCATCACAAGTCACAAGTAGTAATTCCCGTTCTGGTTTAACAGTTTCACCTCCGAAGACCGACACTAAGACCGACGCTTGACCCATCCCAGACTGTAGTCCTTAACCATGGACACGGCTATTCGAATAGGTTTAATCTCTGCAGAGGGTGTACTCTTTACCCACGAGTAACGGATTCCTTTAGTCCATCGGGACTAATTCCGCCTACGGCCTTTTAGTTGAAAACACGCCTAACTTGCACACACCAGCTTAACTCATCGGTGTCTGGAATCACCCACGACACTTGTCAAGCAAAACTCTAAGTGGGGAGGCTACAACCTCGCGTAGCATGGGATCAAATTTATATCGCGTGCTCTAAGGGGTGGCCTCCCCTCTCTGTCCCAACCGGAAACACCCATGCCCCCTGACCAGATGGCATGCCTACCGGCTACAACCGATATCTTCCACCATGGCCTCTCTGTACGGTGTGTGCTGGAAAGGGGTTGACAACTTACTGAACCGTACCCTACCTGCGGCAGGGACGAGTGGTAGTACGAGGCAAGTATGGGGGTTACTGGAACAAGACTCGATCTGCGGTCGACTCAGGAGGTTCATAAGTTCCTACATGACATGTATATCAGATATATTTCAACCAACAAAAATCACCACTCAATATACCTTACCATGCCATATCGGAAATAACCGTCCCGACGGAGACCGGCGACAAGCTCATGCCTACCCAAGGCCGAGGCTTTCCCGGATTCCTTTCCAGTATGCATGCAAGGCACATGAGGATGATTACCATCACAATCATTTTCATTTCCAATAGCAAGGAAATCGTTGATATGCTTCCATGCAAATGATCATGTCACATGAAATATCAATTCCACCGATATGAGGTGGTGTTATAAATGTGTCAACCAACACATCAAAATATTATGCCAGGGTTCAAGATGCTTGCCTTTAAGTTGTGGAGGGGTGAGGTGCTCTCCAAAACTTTTGAAAGTTTCTTCCCTCTCTCCAAAAATCCTATTTTAAAAATATTTGAATTAACACACATTTCAAAACAGTACAAAAAGTTGCTTTGGAAAATTTTCAAATAAATCTTAAAATAAACTAGATCAAATTTGAGGACTCAGTGGCTTAATTCAAAAGTTGTGGTCAACTCATTTGGAGTTTTATTTTAAAAGTTATAGGCAGTCAAAGTTGTGGTCAAAACTGATTTAAATAAAACAGAAAAGGAAAAACGTTTCAGAGGGGAATACGCTTTCGGAGCGGGGAGACGTACTGGGGGGATTACGCCTTCACTTAAACACATGGGCGGCGCGGTGTGTCACTGACAGTGGGTCCAGGGGGCCCACTAGTCAGGTTTGACTAGTCTTCTCCCTCTCTTTCGTCTGTCCCGAGCGGAGGCGGAGCTCCGGCGATCGTCGCCGGCGACTGGCAGCTCCTCGCGGGGCTCCGAGGGCGGGGATGGATCCGCTACTCCGGGGCGGTCCTCCCGGTGGTCGCCTGGCAGGTGGGGGCGGAGGGAGCTGCCGGCGGCGAGCTCCTCGGCGGAGGAGGCCTCGGGAGCAAAGTGCTATTGGGGCTGCGGTGGCTCCCGATCAAACTCGAGCAGGGGGGAAGGTTCACGGGAGGGAGAGGAGGCTTCTGGTGGAGAGAGTGGAGAGGGGGAGGTCCTGGTGGCGCCGGAACGGCAGGGGCAGTGGCGGTGGCCGGAGTTGCCGGAGACGGGGAAGAAAACCTCCCTGGGTCGAATGCGGGCTAGGGAAACGCCATAGGGGTGGCCTGAGGTTGCCTGCATGCGGGAACGGGCTCGAGGTCTCCTTAAATAGGCGTGGCAAGGCGGTTCCGCGACGGCCGTGGATAAGCTCTCCGGCGACCGCCATTCTGTAGCTAGGGGCGTCGTGGCGGCGACGAGCGCTAGGCGACACCCTTGTGGATGAGCTTGCGCTGTTCCAGGGGCCAGGTGGCGAGTGGGAGGGGCTTGGGCGGCGCTGCCCGGAGCAGAAGCTGTCGGCCGACGCCGGCGTGCCGCCAAAATTGCTCTGGTGGTGGCGCTGTAGGGTGCCAGGGCGGGCTGGCGTGTAGTGGTGAGACGGGGAACGTGTGGCAGCTAGCTGCAGGTAGTCACGAGCTGGAACGGTTGCGGGTGAGACGCGGCGGCTCGGGTGCACGCGGCTGCAATTGGCGCGCTCTGGGCGCGTCCAGAGCACGCTCACCAGCTGCTCGGCGAAATGCCAGGGCAAGCTAGAGGTCTCGAGTGAGGCTGGGACTTAGCAGGTCTAGGTTAGGGGAAACAGGGAGTCTAGTGGACATGCCTGTTTGATCAGAGGTGCAAGATCATAGTGCAATGACAAGAATCATGCCAAAACAGATCATGCCCACAAGGTTTTTGACAAAATGCCAAGGGCACTTAGGCAAGTCTTGGAGTGGTCAAAAACTCCAGATCAGTGTCTCCTTGGATGTACAAGAGGGTGGTGAGGTCAGTTGGATAAAATGAGAAACTTGCTAGTGCAAGTTTTGTAGAATTACAATTCTGGACACGAAATAAATGGCATCATTTCATGAACCAAAATTTCCCCAAAGGGTGCGTGCTCCTGGACTTAGGGGTTTGGTAGGGAGGACTATGAGCATGAGAAAACACAAGGTCACTGGAGCAAGAAATAATAGGGGTGCAGTAGAAAACACCAGACTGGTCCAGAATGAAGATGATGCTGATTCACTCAAAATTTGCAAATAACATCACTGGTTTTTTTGCATAAAGTTGAATCATATGATATTATTGACATCCCATAATTTTGGTGGAGGCTGGAAGAAAATTTTTAAATGGGTTGTAGTGCAAAATTGCCCACTGGAGCAGAGAAGAAAAAAGGGTGTAGAGCTCAAAATATTTCATGAAATAAAGATGTTTTTGCATAAAAGTGATTAAATAACATCACATGACATCTCCAAATTTTGGTGGGAAATTTTAGTGAATTTATCAAATGGTTGTAGTTCAAATATGGCCATTTAACCTTGAAAAACCATTTTCAAGAAAGTGAAGATCAAGCAAATTAATTGTGTAATTAGTTGCACTGATAAAAGTAAAGTTTTTATTGAGAGGTTAAGCCAGTTCAATAACATATTTGAAAAGTTCACACTTAGGGGAAAACTCCATATTGACAAGGTTAAAGATCAAAAGGGAGCTCAGAAAATAAAGGTTTTAAGTCTTGGCAAAAAATTTAATTAATAAAACAAGGCCAAAAATTTCGGGGTGTCACATATGCCTCAGCCATAGGTTCTATCATGTATGCAATGTTGTGTACCAGACCTGATGTGTGCCTTGCTATAAGTTTAGCAGGGAGGTACCAAAGTAATCCAGGAGTGGATCACTGGACAACGGTCAAGAACATCCTAAAATACCTGAAAAGGACTAAGGATATGTTTCTCGTTTATGGAGGTGATAAAGAGCTTGTCGTAAATGGTTACATCGATGCAAGCTTTGACACTGATCCGGATGACTCTAAGTCACAAACCGGATACATATTTATATTGAATGGTGGAGCTGTAAGTTGGTGCAGTTCCAAACATAGCGTCGTGGTGGGATCTACGTGTGGAGTGGAGTACATAGCTGCTTCGGAAGCAATAAATGAAGGAGTCTGGATGAAGGAGTTCATATCCGATCTAGGTGTAATACCTAGTGCATCGGGTCCAATGGAAATCTTTTGTGAGAATACTAGAGCAATTGCCTTGGCGAAGGAATCCAAATTTCACAAGAGAACCAAACACATCAAGAGACGCTTCAATTCCATCCGCGGTCAAGTTAAGGAGGGAGACATAGAGATTTGCAAGATACATACGAATCTGAATGTTGCAGACCCGTTGACTAAGCCTCTTCCACGAGCAAAACATGACCAGCACCAAGACTCCATGGGTGTTAGAATCATTACAATGTAATCTAGATTACTGACTCTAGTGCAAGTGGGAGACTAAAGGAAATATGCCCTAGAGGCAATAATAAAGTTATTATTTATATTTCCTTATATCATGATAAATATTTATTATTCATGCTAGAATTGTATTAACCAGAAACTCAGTACATGTGTGAATACATAGACAAAACAGAGTGCCCCTAGTATGCCTCTACTTGACTAGCTCGTTAATCAAAGATGGTTAAGTTTCCTAACCATATACATGGGTTGTCATTTGATGAATGGGATCACAACATTAGAGAATGATGTGATGGAGAAGACCCATTCGTTAGATTAGCATTATGATCGTTTACTTTTATTGCTATTGCTTTCTTCATGACTTATACATATTCCTCTGACAATGAGATTATGCAACTCCCGAATACCGGAGGAACACCTTGTGTGCTATCAAACGTCACAACGTAACTGGGTGATTAGAAAGATGCTCTACAAGTGTCTCCGAAGGTGTTTGTTGAGTTGGCATAGATCAAGATTAGGATTTGTCACTCCGAGTATCGGAGAGGTATCTCTGGGCCCTCTCGGTAATACACATCACTACAAGCCTTGCAAGCAATGTGACTAATGAGTTAGTTATGGGATGATGCATCATGGAACGAGTAAAGAGACTTGCCGATAACGAGATTGAACTAGGTATGACCATACCGACGATCGAATCTCGGGCAAGTAACATACCAATGACAAAGGGAATGATGTATGTTATTATACAGTTTGACCGATAAAGATCTTCGTAGAATATTGAGGAACCAATATGAGCATCCGGGTTCCGCTATTAGTTATTGACCGGAGATGTGTCTCGGTCATGTCTACATAGTTCTCGAACCCGTAGGGTCCGCACGCTTAACGCTCGATGATGATTTGTATTATGAGTTATATGTTTTGGTGACCGAAGTTTGTTCGGAGTCCCGGATGAGATCACGGACATGACGAGGAGTCTCGAAATGGCCGAGAGGTAAAGATTCATATATTGGAAGGTTGTATTCGGACATCGGAATGGTTCTGAGTGATTCGAGTATTTTTTTTCGGAGCACTAGGGGTTATCGGAACCCCCCAGGGGAAACCATGGGCCTCACGGGCCATGGGAGAGAAGAGGGGACAGCCCACAAGGGGGAGGCGCGGCCCCCTTTACCTCTTCCTCTCCTCTCCTTCCATCTTTCCCCTCCGTTGGAAGGAAGGAGGGGGGCGAATCCTACTAGGAACAGAGTCCTAGTAGGACTCCTCCCATGGCGCGCCACCCGTGGCCGGCTGATATGTCTCCAACGTATCTATAATTTTTTATTGTTCCATGCTATTATATTATCTATTTTGGATGTTTAATGGGCTTTAATATACCTTTTATATTATTTTTGGGACTAACCTATTAACCGAAGGTCCAGTGCAAATTGTTGTTTTTTTTGCCTATTTCAGTGTTTCGCAGAAAAGGAATATCAAACAAAATCCAAACGGAATGAAACCTTCACGAGGATCATTTTTGGAACAAACGCAATCCAGGAGACTTGGAGTGGACGTCAAGAAAGCAGCGAGGAAGCCACGAGGCAGGAGGGCGCGCCCCTTGTCGTGGTTCTAAGCCTGATAGTAGAATGGGGGGTAGGTATGAGGAGGCAAGATCTTAGCTATGGTGAAGTTGTGCATGCAAGATTTATGAGTTCAGGCCCTTCTCGTTGGAAGTAAGAGCCCTACGTCTCGGTGCTCGGGAGCTCGGTCAATTGGATTATGCGTGAAGTTACAGGGGGTGTGAACCCTTGTTCCTGAGGAGGGGGTGGCTTATATAGAGTTCGCCAGACCACTCCGGCCCTCACTTACACAGGGTTCAATGTACATAAAGATAGGAACGTTACTGGTAACACCAGCATTAAAGTTACATAAATGGCCATTAAGACTATGGAGTGAACGCCCGACCGTTGCCATTCAGAGTGACCTTAGGCCTTCTGTTCTCCGAGTGGATTCTGGTATGGTCGAATGGAATTGGGGTATCCGAGTGAACACTCACTCGAGTGGGTTGAGTCTTGTGGTGACTCCAGTCGGCAAAATCTGTTGTCCTTTGGATGTCTTTGACTGTAGGGTAATGACCTTGGGTAAGGCGCTTAGATCAGGTCTATTGCCCTACCCTAGGTACATATCATCGTCATTAGGCCCCGAATGGTTCGGGGTCCGAGTGGAGATGAAGTAGAAGATGGTTCCGACTCGATTTTCATGCTACGGAAGCACTTTATTTGGATTGGAGAACCATGTAAAAAACTTTGACCTCAATCTCAGTCGCCCTGAACCATTCAAAGGTTGTCGAGTGGATTTTTGTTCATAAGCTTCGAGTATTTGATATGGGATAAAATCTCTGGCATGATTGACTACTCTGTCGTTCCCGGATCTCGCGGGATTCGAAATTTGGGGAAGCGCGCGGGGCGGAGAGGGCCGCGGTAATCGGAATGGATTAGGCAGGGGCGCCTCGATCTCCGCAACACCTTTATCTCCACGCGTCACGCGCGCGACTGTTGCGGGATTTGACAGGATTTCCTGGACCCATAGGTCAGTCACTCCAAACAGCCCATATAAGGAGTTTGGGCCGGTGTTTTTATACTGTGCGCCTCATTTCTCCTCCTCCTCCTCCTCTGTTTCTCCTCTGCGCCCGTTTCCTCTCTCGACGCCGCCGCCCCATCCGAGCGCACCTCGCTGAGATGGCGAAAGACAAGACGGCGGCCCTGGAGCGCACGAAGAAGGCGACGGCGAAGGCGAAGGGCAAGAAGTCCAGCCTAGGGGGATCGTCGTCGAGATCTGGCCTACCGCCTGGCTGGATCCAGGGCGACTGGATTCGCTCCATGATCCAGCAGGAGGATCTGGTGGAGGGGGGTCTGATTCCCCACGGCTCCTGGCGGCTCCCGGAGGACGAGACCGAGCCGCGGACGCAAGAGAGTGAGTGTGTGCTCCTAGCCACCCACGTCGATCGTGGTTTGTCTTTTCCACCACATCCTTTTTTCCGGGGTTTTCCGAATTTCTTCGGGGCTCAACTTCATCATTTCTCTCCCAACACCATCACGTACCTTGCTGCGTTCGTGTCCATGTGCGAAAACTTCCTGGGGTGTCGACCGCACTGGGGTCTCTTCAAGCACATTTTCACTTGTCGTCTCAGGCCGTAAAAAATGCCAATTCGAGTGATGAGAGGACGCACGTGATCCAGATATGCGGTGGATTAGGGATCCAGATGAGGGGAAAAAGAACCTTCCCAGCCATGACCCTTCCTGAGTCGGTTAGAGGTTGGCAGTCGACTTGGTTCTATTGTAAGGATGAACCGGCTCCTGGTCAGTCGACCAGCCTTCCTCCGTTTTCCATGGAGAGAGTCGAGAAGCCTTCTCCTCTGCGACTGACATCGGTTGAGAAAGTGGAGGTGACAAGGTTGGTTGAGCGAGTGGTCCAACTTGTCCGCGACAGCGTGACCGGCATGGATTTGCTAGAGGTTTTTCTCAAACGATGCATCCAGCCACTCCAAGCTCGTGATCATCCAATATGGTTGTACTCGGGCGTTGAAGACAGCACTCAGATCCACCCGGAAGAAGTCGATGAGGATACGGTGGCGCAGTGGCTGCAGGGCATCACCGGCAATAAGGACAACCCCAGGGGGTATAGGAGAGTTCCTCCATTCAACAGCGCCAACGAACCAGACAAGGTCTGACTTTTCTCTCCCGAGTGTCTTTTTGTTCTGACATGTGATTTCCTTTGGAACCGACTGACATCCAGTCGACTCTATGTCTTGCAGATTTATACTGAGACGTACTCGATGCCCAATGGAGAGCAGGAGCAGGAGCTGGAAGGGGAGGCGAGCGGAGGCGAAAGCGGCGAGTGGCACTCTAACGGAGGAGAAGACGATGAAAGCGATGACTCAGGTGATGGCGAATAAGTCGACTCGCCACCTCACACCGAAAGGCGATCCAAGCACCTTCATGACCTAGCCAGTATCTGTGGCAAAGTGACTGCGCGGACTGGTCAGACCTCAAAGCGCCCTCGGACGTCCTCTCCTACGCCGACTGAAAAGGCCCCGAAGCAATCCAAAGTCACGTCGTCAAAATCTCGGAAGGCTTTGCCCAAGATCAAAGTGGATGTTCCCATTGCTTCCAGGTAATATTTGAACTCGATTTCTTAGCTTTGGCATGAATTGATCTTTGGTCGACTCACTTCGGAAGATCTGACCAACTGAAATTTGAAATTTGCAGTGTTGCTACCTCTGGGACTTCTGTTTATAAGGATGATGCAGATGAAGAGATGGAGGATGTGGTCACTTCCAGTGCGGGTACAACTCTTCATATTGTCTTTTACTTTATCATGCATTTTGACGGTCGACTGAAACTCTTGTGATTGCATCTTTTGCAGCTCCGCCCAATGTTATTGAACTTCCAGACGACGACGAGGATGTGCCACTGAGGCCCACGGGAAAGAGGGGCAGGACTTCAGGCAAGAAGACATCAACTAGCAAGACGCCCCAGTCGACGCCAGTGACGGAATCGGTGATCCAGGAGACTGGCGATGCCAACCGGGCTTCTGTGACTTTTGTCGTACCATTGTCGAGTGCCCAGCCCTCAGCGTCAACTACGCAGATTCCAGCTGATCCACCGTATTCACTCTTCACTGCACATCACGTCCTAGAGGACCAAGTGGGTGCTGCCAAGGAAGCTATACGCCAGGCAGGCATCATGATGGAGTAGATGGAAGTGGTTCGGGAGGCTAGTCAAGCTGCTTATGACGCCAACTCAGCTCTCCAGACCAACGTCTAGGTTGGTTGATTTCCGACCGATCTTTTAGCTTGTCGCTTGTTCTATTAGGATATGCTACCTGGAAACTTTTCTTGTGCATCTGTCTGTCAGTCTGTTCTTTTGCATCCATACACCCACTGGATGTTTTAATTTATGCTGAGTAGTTTTTCTGATCGAATCGACTAGGCTATGTTGATTGTAGCTTTAGATTAGTGGGGGCACGTAGAGTGCACCCACTGGGTGTAGTCCCCGAGGCCGCCGTCGAATGTGTGATTCGGTGGAGGGCTTGATAAAAAATATCTTGTTCTTCAGTTCTTCCACTCGATCTGGGCGGACCATGTCGAGTGGAACCTGAACCAGTGGGGGCACGCTGAGTGCACCCACTGGGTGTAGTCCCCGAGACTGTGATCCACTACGGGGAGTCGGCTGTGGTCTTAGAACAACTGTTGCATTTTCCTTCTTCTTCTTCTTTTTTTAAACTCAGCCTGGACGGCCCATGTCGAGTGGAAACTGGACCAGTGGGGGCATGCTAAGTGCACCCACTGGGTGTAGTCCCCGAGACTATTGTTGGATGTTTGATTCGACAGTAGTCTTAGAACTTTTTGAATTTGTCACTCTATTGCTCTGAAGTAACCAATCTTCGCATATGTCGACTGACCATCCTCTGACCACGGAAATCTTGTGAACTTGGAGCTCGTTTTGCTGACCTGGAGCAGAAGCAGATTCAGCTCAATCTCGATCTGGAGTTAGCCAAGACAAACTTGAAGAAGGCCAAGGATGAAGCCACTGGCATGAAAAACTTGTCGACTGATTCGTTATTGAATTGAGTGTTATTTGCTTCTTCTGAACCAAGTGTTATTTCTTTCAGAAACAATGAACCAGGCTCTGGCAAAGAAGGATCTGGACCTTGCAGCCGCGCAGAAAGCAGTAGAAGAGAAAACTGCACTCGCCGACCAGAAGTTGGCTTAAGTCGGTAAACTGGAGGAAGAGAACGCCAAGCTGAAGACTACCCTTGATGAAGCCAACAAGGAGGCGACTCGTCTGGAGAAGGACAAGAGGACCCTGACCGATGATACGTCTCCAATCTATCTATAATTTTTGATTGCTCCATGCTATGTTATCTACTGTTTTGGGCAATATTGGGCTTTATTATCCACTTTTATATTATTTTTGGGACTAACCTATTAATCGGAGGCCCAACCCAGATTTGCTGTTTTTTTGCCTATTTCGGTGTTTCGAAGAAAAGGAATATCAAACGGAGTCGAAACGGAATGAAATCAACTGGAGAAGTTATTTTTGGAAGGAAAGCTGCCGGATGGACTTGGACCCCACATCAGGAGCTAAGGGAGGTGCTCACGAGGGTGGGGGCGCGCCTACCCCTAGGGCGCGCCCCTGCCTCGTGGGGCCCCCGAAGCTCCACCGACGTACCTCCTGCACCCATATATACCTACGTAACCTAAAACTTCTAGAACAGAGATTAGATCGGGAGTTCCGCCGCCGCAAGCCTCTGTAGCCACCAAAAACCAATCGGGACCCTGTTCCGGCACCCTGCCGGAGGGGGGATCCCTCACCCATGACCATCTTCATCATCCCGGCGCTCTCCATGACGAGGAGGGAGTAGTTCACCCTCGGGGCTGAGGGTATGTACCAGTAGCTATGTGTTTGATCTCTCTCTCTCTCTCGTGTTCTTGATTTGGCACGATCTTGATGTATCGCGAGCTTTACTATTATAGTTGGATCTTACGTTGCTTCCCCCCTCTACTCTCTTGTAATGGATTGAGTTTTCCCATTGAAGTAATCTTATCGGATTGAGTCTTTAAAGATTTGACAACACTTGATGTATGTCTTGCCGTGCGTATCTGTGGTGACAATGGGATATCACGTGATTCACTTGATGTATGTTTTGGTGATCAACTTGCGGGTTCCGCCCATGAACCCATGCATAGGGGTTGGCACACGTTTTCGTCGTGATTCTCCGGTAGAAACTTTGCGCACTCTTTGAGGTTCTATGTGTTGGTTGAATAGATGAATCTGAGATTGTGTGATGCATATCGTATAATCATGCCCACGGATACTTGAGGTGACATTGGAGTATCTAGGTGACATTAGGGTTTTGGTTGATTTGTATCTTAAGGTGTTATTCT
Organism: Aegilops umbellulata; assembly: GCA_032464435.1. Taxonomy (NCBI): domain Eukaryota; kingdom Viridiplantae; phylum Streptophyta; class Magnoliopsida; order Poales; family Poaceae; genus Aegilops; species Aegilops umbellulata. The sequence goes on along the minus strand of CP136057.1, from coordinate 386,421,292 downwards.
AGTACGAACTCTAGGGATGTTTGTGACACTTATAGGAATAGCCCAACAGATTGATTGGAAAGAATAACTTTGAGGTGGTTTCGTACCCTACCATAATCTCTTCGTTTGTTCTTCGCTATTAGTGACTTTGGAGCGACTCTTTGTTGCATGTTGAGGGATAGTTATATGATCCAACTATGTTATTATTGTTGAGAGAACTTGCACTAGTGAAAGTATGAACCCTAGGCCTTGTTTCCTAGCATTGCAATACCGTTTACACTTACTTTTACCACTTGCTACCTTGCTGTTTTTAAAATTTCAGATTACAAAAACCTATATCTACAATCCATATTGCACTTGTATCACCATCTCTTCGCCGAACTAGTACACCTATACAATTTACCATTGTATTGGGTGTGTTGGGGACACAAGAGACTCTTTGTTATTTGGTTGCAGGGTTGCTTGACAGAGACCATCTTCATCCTACGCCTCCCACGGATTGATAAACCCTAGGCCATCCACTTGAGGGAAATTTGCTACTGTCCTACAAACCTCTACACTTGGAGGCCCAACAACGTCTACAAGAAGAAGGTTGCGTAGTAGACATCAACCGACAAAGTGGAAGACATCACCCGCAAGAGAGATGAGCTGGAGAATTATCTGGGAGGGCTTGCCAAGAAGCAATTCGTCATGCTTGAAGGTACTTCTATTTATCCGACTGTCTTGGTGTTGTCGATTTGTTGTATAACTGTTGACTCATCGTTTTATTGCGTGTGTAGAATTCTGCCAGAACTTTGAGGAAGAGACTGGGCAAATTGAAACGAGCTTGGACCCCATCCTCTCTCATGTTAAGGACGAAGCTGCCATGAACGTTCTCCGACTGGAATCCTGTGTTGTCGGCGTCGTTGACTATCTGGCTCGGTTGAAGGATGCGGTGTCGTGAATCGACACAGCGCTCTGGCCAAGGGTGATGCTCGAAAATGACCTTGAGTCTCTGATGACTCGACTCGATGAGATCCTCGGTCGAGTGCAAGAATGGAAGAAGTCTTCTGCTTGGTGTGGCGCTGATGTTGCTCATCTCTGGTTCGCGTTCACTGCAAGGAAGCCAGAGAAGAGAAGCTAGCAGCGATCAAAGTTGCCAACACCAAGAGGCTTGACTTCCATTCCTTCATGGAGACTATTATCGCTGCCGCCACTCGAATTGTGGATGGAATTGACTTGGATGAGTTCGTCGAGCCTGCCAGTCCTCCTCATGCGGAGTGAACAAACTTTTATGATCCGATTAAATTTGCCTCGGTATGCTGAGTGGTTTTTGTAACCGTTAAACTCCTTCGGGTCTGATGCCCGAGTACTTTAGTCCGTGGTTTAGAACCTCCTGGGATTTGCCTTTAAACTTGGCCTTTCTTTGAATATGCTTGTGTTTGCCTTCGAGTGGAACTTGTTTCTTCACTCGGAATGGTCTTTTATGTTTACTATGCAATTCTTAGGAGAGGGTCACGGGTGACCTGCGCCTCACCGTCCTTGTGGATTGGGATGCAGCTCAGAGGTGAAGGTTGCAGTCGACCTGCACCTCGTCATCCTTGTGGATTAGGATGGGGCGCACATTGTATTTATGGTGCAGCTCTGAGGACAAGGTCGTAGTCGACCTGCACCTCATCATCCTTGCGGTTTAGGATGGAGCGTGTAGCCAAGTCTCCGAGAGAGAAGATTGTTCTTCACTCGGAACATGTTTTGAAATTAGGCGAGTACTGGACTGCAGCTAAGCCCCTGAGTGAGAGTGTTGCTCTTCACTCAGTGGGATTTCTTTTGAACTTAGGCGAGTATTGGACTACAGCTAAGCCCCCGAGTGAGAGGGTTGCTCTTTATTCGGTGGGATTTCTTTTGAACTTAGGCGAGTACTGGACTGCAGCTAAGCCCCCGAGTGAGAGGGTTGCTCTTTATTCGGTGGGATTTATTTTGAACTTAGGCGAGTACTGGACTGCAGCTAAGCCCCCGAGTGAGAGGGTTGCTCTTCACTCGGTGGGATTTCTTTTGAACTTAGGCGAGTATTGGACTGCAGCTAAGCCCCCGAGTGAGAGGGTTGCTCTTTATTCGGTGGGATTTCGTTTGAACTTAGGCGAGTACTGGACTGCAGCTAAGCCCCGAAGTGAGAGGGTTGCTCTTCACTCGGTGGGATTTCTTTCAAACTTAGGCGAAACGGATTCGGAGCTAAGACCTCGAGTGAGAGGGTTGCTCTTCACTCGGTAGGATTTTTTCGACCTGCACCTCATCATCCTTGCAGATTAGGATGGAGCGCATATTGTATTTATGGCGCAGCTCTGAGGAGAAGGTCGTAGTCGATCTGCACCTCGTCATCCTTGGGGTTTAGGATGGAGCGTGTAGCCAAGTCTCCGAGAGAGAAGATTGTTCTTCACTCAGAATGCTTTTTGAACTTAGGCGAGTACTGGACTGCAGCTAAGCCCCCGAGTGAGAGGCTTGCAGGCTTGCTCTTCACTCGGTGGGATTTTTTCAAACTTAGGCGAAACGGATTCGCAGCTAAGCCACCCACTGGGGATTTCAAACACATGTATAAGCGACAACAATCATTTAGAAGACTGAAAAACGGTGTCTTTGATAAACAAACTAAAAAGTTATTTCTTATTACATCTCAATAGTTTGAGTGTTTAAGTATAAAAACAACGGAGCAACTCTACATTCCAAGCGCGCGGCTCGTCTCTATTGTGCTCCACATTATAGAGGTGATACTCTCCATTGTGAAGCACCTTGGTGATGATGAAGGGACCTTCCCACGCGGGAGCAAGCTTGTGCAGTCGTTCCTGATCCACTCGGAGAACTAGGTCTCCCTCTTGAAATGATTGACCTCTCACATTTATAGCATGGAATTGACGAAGGTCCTGCTGATAAATGGTCGACCGGATTAGGGCTATCTCCCTTTCCTCTTCCAGAAGATCAACACCATCTTGTCAAGCTTGTTCTGATTTAGCTTCTGAGAAGAGTTCTACTCGAGGTGCGTTATGAAGTAGGTCACTCGGAAGTACAGCTTCAGCCCCGTAGACTAGGAACAACGGAGTTCGACCAGTCGACCGATTTGTAGTTGTTCTCAATCCCCAAAGTATTGATGGTAGTTCGTCCACCCAAGCACCTGCTGCATGCTTGAGGTCACGCATCAATTGAGGTTTCAGCCCTTTGAGGATCAAACCGTTTGCGCTTTCTACTTGTCTATTCGACTGTGGGTGAGCGACTGAGGCATAGTCGACCCGAGTGCCTTGGTAAGCACATAAAGCTCTGAACTCATCTGAATGAAAGTTTGACCCATTATCTGTGTTGATGCTGTGCGGAACTCCATATCTGAATGTTAACTCCTTGATGAAGCTGACAGCAGTACTTGCTTCGAGGTTTTTGATAGGTTTAGCTTCAATCCATTTAGTGAACTTGTCAACTGCTACAAGCACATGAGTGAAGCCGCTCCTGCCAGTCCTCAGAGGTTCGACCATATCTAATCCACAAACTACAAATGGCCAGACGAGTGGAATTGTCTTCCAGGCTGAAGCAGGTTTATGGGACATGTTGGAGTAGAACTGGCAGCCCTCACACTTGTCGACTATTTCTTTTGCCATTTTGTTAGCATGTGGCCAGTAAAACCCGGCTCGGTATGCTTTATCCACGATGGTCCGAGAGGACGCATGGTGACCACAGGTCCCCGAGTGGATATCATTGAGGATCATTCAGCCTTCTTCTGGCGTGATGCATTTCTGACTGACCCTAGTAACACTCTCTCTGTAAAGCTGACCACCATCACAGTAAAGGCTTTGGATCGATGGACGATCTGCCGAGCCTCCTCTTCATCCTCTAGAAGTTCTTTCCTGAGAATATATGCGATGTACGGCACAGTCCAATCTGGAATGACGACCAAAACTTCCATGATCAAGTCGACCATGGCTGGGATTTCAACTTTAGTCGGATCAGTAGGACTCTTAGGCTGTGGGGGTTCCTTTGTGAAGGAATCTTCTTGTATGGTTGTATGAACATGCTCCAAAAACACATTGCTGGGAATGGGCTCCCTCTTGGACCCAATCTTTGCCAGGTCATCGGCTGCCTAGTTCTTCAGTCAGGGTATATGGTGCAACTCTAACCCTTCAAACTTCTTTTCCAATTTCCTCACTTTATTGCAATAACTAGTCATAGCTGGACTCCTCACGTCCCATTCCTTCATCACTTGATTGACCACCAAATCCGAGTCACTGTAGACCATTAGGCGCCGGACGCCGAGTGAAATGGCCATACGCAACCCGTACAAAAGTGCCTCATATTCAGCCTCATTATTGGAGGAGTCAAAGTGAATCTGGAGAACATAACTGAGCTTGTCGGAAACCAAGCAGGTTGTGCGGCGTGTCGACCATCAAGACTTTTGCCGTGGGATCGTTGCTGTCGCACTTGGATAAGGTCTCGACAGAGCCAGTCGACAGAACGAACAAGCCGTGGAGTGATTCGTCGGGCTCGATTGCCGCGACTTGGGGGTGGCCGACTGGCGTGCCACCGCATGTTTTACCCACCGCTGAAGCCGCGAGCGACCAGATCACTTACGGTGGCGAATAGCGGGGAGTGAAGAAACTGCGGGAGCCGACCGATAGTGGGTCGACGGCTATCGCAGAAGGACACCGCGAACGCACGCGCGAAAGTGCGTCGCCCCGCGAACGGGGAGTGTCTCGACGTCGAGGGGGGCTTCCTGGAGCCAGGCAGAGTCGTTAGCGATGAAGACGAGTGCGCCGAGACGGATCTCGCGGCCCTCGGCCAATCCATCGCCCAAAACCATGATGATGGGAATCGAAAAAAACTGCAACCTCACCAGAAAGTCGCTAAGACACATGCCCCACGGTGGGCGCCAACTGTCATTGTTCTAAGCTTGACAGTAGAATGGAGGGTAGGTATGAGGAGGCAAGATCTTAGCTATGGTGAAGTTGTGCACGCAAGGTTTACGAGTTCAGGCCCTTCTCATTGGAAGTAACAGCCCTACGTCTCAGTGCTCGGGAGCTCGATCAATTGGATTATGCGTGAAGTTACAGGGGGTGCGAACCCTTGTGCCTGAGGAGGGGGTGGCTTATATAGAGTTCGCCAGACCCCTCTGGCCCTCAGTTATACAGGGTTCAATGTACATAAAGATAGGAATGTTATTGGTAACGCCAACATTAAAGTTACATAAATTGCCATTAAGACTACAGAGTGAACGCCCGACCGTTGCCATTCAGAGTGACCTTAGGCATTCTGTTCTCCGAGTGGATTCTGGTATGGTCGAATGGAATTGGGGTATCCGAGTGAACACTCAGTCGAGTAGGTTGAGTCTTGTGGTGATTCAAGTTGGCAAAATCTGTTGCACTTTGGATGTCTTTAACTGTAGGGTAATGACCTTGGGTAAGGCGCTTAGATCAGGTCTATTACCCTACCCTAGGTACATATCATCGTCACCCCGACCCTCGTGGGCCCGGGAATCGATCATGGAGGGCTTCTATATCAACACCATAGCCTCTCCGATGATGTGAGTAGTTTACCACATACCTTCGGGTCCATAGTTATTAGCTAGATGGCTTCTTTTCTCTCTTTGGATCTCAATACAAAGTTCTCCTCAATCTTCTTGGAGATCTATTCGATGTAACTCTTTTTGCAGTGTGTTTGCTGAGATCAGATCTATTGTGGGTTTATGAACTTGATTATCTATGAATATTATTTGATTCTCTCTGAATTTTTATATGCATGATTTGATATCTTTGCAAGTCTCTTCAAATTATCAGTTTGGTTTGGCCTACTAGATTGATCTTTCTTGCAATGGAAGAAGTGCTTAGCTTTGGGTTCAATCTTGCGGTGTCCTTTCCCAGTGACAGCGGGGGCAGCAAGGCACGTATTGTATTGTTGCCATCGAGGATAAAAAGATGGGGTTTATATCATATTGCTTGAGTTTATCCCTCTACATCATGTCATCTTGCCTAATGCGTTACTCCGTTCTTATGAACTTAATACTCTAGATGCATGCTGGATAGCGGTCGATGTGTGGAGTAATAGTAGTAGATGCAGAATCGTTTCGGTCTACTTGACACGGACATGATGCCTATATTCATGATCATTGCCTTAGATATCATCATAACTATGCACTTTTCTATCAATTGCTCGGCATTAATTTATTGACCCACCGTAATACATGCTATCTTGAGAGAAGCCACTAGTGAAACCTATGGCCCCCAGGTCTATTTTCCATCATATTAATTTCCTATCATCTTGCTATTTCTTCCGTCGTTTATTTTGCAATCTTTATTTTCCAATCTATACAACAAAAATACCAAAAATATTTATCTTATTATCTCTATCAGATCTCACTTTTGCAAGTGGCCGTGAAGGGATTGACAACCCCTTTATCACGTTGGTTGCAAGGTTCTTGATTGTTTGTGCAGGTACGAGGGATTCGCGTGTAGTCTCCTACTGGATTGATACCTTGGTTCTCAAAAACTGAGGGAAATACTTACGCTACTTTGCTACATCACCCTTTCCTCTTCAAGGGAAAACCAACGCATGCTCAAGAGGTAGCAAGAAGGATTTCTGGCGCCGTTGCTGGGGAGATCTACGCACAAGTCAAGACATACCAAGTACCCATCACAAACTCTTCTCCCTCGCATTACATTATTTGCCATTTGCCTCTCGTTTTCCTCTCCCCTACTTCACCCTTGCCGTTTTATTCGCCTTTTTTTCGTTCGTCTCTTTTTGCTTGCCCCTTCTGTGTTTGTGTGTTGGATTGATTGTTTGTCACGATGGCTCAAGATAATACTAAGTTGTGTGACTTTTCCAATACCAAAAATATGATTTTATTAGCACTCCGATTGCTCCTATTACCTATGCTGAATCTTGTGAAATTAATGCTGCTTTGTTGAATCTTGTTATGAAAGATCAGTTTTCTGGCCTTCCTAGTGAAGATGCCGCTACCCATCTAAACAACTTCGTTGATTTATGTGATATGCAAAAGAAGAAAGATGTGGATAATGATATTGTTAAATTGAAGCTATTTTCGTTTTCGCTTAGAGATCGTGCTAAAACTGGTTCTCTTCTTTGCCTAAAAATAGTATTGATTCATGAAATAAGTGCAAAGATGCTTTTATCTCTAAGTATTCTCCTCCCGCTAAGATCATCTATCTTAGAAACGATATTATAAATTTTAAGCAACTAGATCATGAGCATGTTGCACAAGCTTGGGAGAGGATGAAATTAATGATACGTAATTGCCCTACACATGGTTTGAATTTATGGATGATTATACAAAAAATATCGGGTTGAATTTTGCTTCTAGAAATCTTTTAGATTCGGTCGCGGGAGGCACTTTTATGGAAATCACTTTAGGAGAAGCTACTAAACTCCTAGATAATATTATGGTTAATTATTCTCAATGGCACACTGAAAGATCCACTAGTAAAAAGGTTCACGCGATTGAAGAGATTAATGTTTTGAGTGGAAAGATGGATGAACTTGTGAAATTGTTTGCTAATAAGAGTGTTTCTTCTGATCCTAATGATATGCCTTTGTCTACTTTGATTGAGAATAATAATGAATCTATGGATGTGAATTTTGTTGGTAGGAACAATTTTGGTAACGACGCGTATAGAGGAAACTTTAATTCTAGGCCGTTCCCTAGTAATTTCTCTAATAATTATGGTAATTCCTACAGCAACTCTTATGCAAATTTTAATAAGATGCCCTATGATTTTGAGACTAGTGTTAAAGAGTTTATGCTTGCGCAAAAGAATTTCAATGCTTTACTTGAAGAAAAATTGCCTAAGATTGATGAGTTGGCCAGGAACGTGGATAGAATTTCTCTTGATGTTGATTCTTTGAAACTTAGATCTATTCCACCTAAGCATGATATCAATGAGTCTCTCACACTACAGGAATCAGCTACTTTGCCGTCTGCCATGGCGGACGGCAAAGGCATGAACAGCGGACGGCAAAGGCCTTTGCCGTCAGCCGCGGACGGCAAAAGGCTCCGGCAACGTAGGCTACGGTAAACAGCTACTTTGCCATCTGCCACTGATGGCAAAGTCTTTGCCGTCAGCCACTGACGGCAAAGAGAGCGCGGCAGACGGCAAAGAGAGCGGACGGCAATAATTGCGCTGTCAGTCCGTTAAGTGGCTAACGGCAGGTCTTTGCCGTCTGCCACCGATGGCAAAGTCTTTGCCGTCAGCCACTGATGGCAAAGTCTTTGCCGTCCGCCACTGATGGCAAAGTCTTTGCCGTCTGCCACTGATGGCAAAGTCTTTGCCGTCTGCCACTGTAGGCAAACTGGCCAAATTGGTCAGCCTCCCAGGAAGCACAGTTGCCTGCCACGTGGCCTCTTTGCCGTCCGCTGCTGACGGCAAAGAGCTCTTTGCCGACGGTGGCAGACGGCAAAGAGCCTGCATATTGGGTTTTTTTTCTGTTTTTTATTAAATCCCACAATTTGCACAGAAAATATATATGACATATAGATATATTTCACAGGCATTCATAAGCAAGTTCATGTATTTCACAGGCATTCATAAGCAAGTCCATAAGCAAGATCCATCCGTACATATTACATAAGCAAGTTCCATCCATCATTTCATACATAAACAAGTTCCATCCATCATTTCATACATAAAGAAGTTCCATCCATACATAAACAAGCACTCCATAGCTAAGGTGACTAGAATGAGAAGACAAGAACAAGAAGAGTAGAACAAGCACTCCATCCAGCACATAATGAAATCTGCAAAATGGCAAAATAAGAAAGTTAGAAATGGATCTTTTTTAGCTCACTTAGGTGAAATGGATCGTTTTTTAGGCAACTAAGGTGAAATGGATCGTTTTTTAGCTCACTTAGGTCAAATGGATTGTTTTTGAGCTAACTTAGTTGAAATGGATCGTTTTTGAGCTAACTTTGTTGAAATGGATCATTTTTGAGCTAATTTAGTTGAAATGGATCGTTTTTGAGCTAACTTAGGTGAAATGGATCATTTATGAGCTAATTTAGTTGAAATGGATCTTTTTGAGCTAACTTGGGTGAAATGGATCATTTAAGAGCTAATTTAGGTGAAATGGATCGTTTTTTAGGTAACCTAGGTGAAATGGATCGTTTATGAGCTAAATTAGTTGAAATGGATCGTTTATGAGATAAACTAGGTAAGATTGGTCATTTTGGAGTTAACCTAGGTGAAATGGGTCATTTTAGAGCTAACTTAGGTAAAATGGATCGTCTATGAGCTAACTAAGCTAATTATGCAATTTTTGACATAAGTAAGCTAAGTACAGATCGTTTTAGAGCTAACTTAGGTAAAATGGATGGTTTTGGAGGTCAGTAAGCTTATTAAGTCATTTTGGAGGAGAACAAGCTAAGTCTAGGTCATTATGGTAAGCATTGGAGGAAATAAAGCTAAGTCTAGGTCTTTATGCATGTGTTAAGCAAAACACTAGATAAACTTACCAAGATCCAGGAGGTGTAGGAGCGTGGTGGCTCGTGTCGGTAGCTGGAGAAGGATCGTGCGATGCTTGTCTGGAGTTACGCTGCACCAAAGATCATTTCCAATGTCTTGTTAGCATGATGACACTCAAATGTTAAGACTAGCAAGTAATGTCCTTTCAAATAAAACTCACCGTGGTCCCAGGAGCAATCACTGGCATCGGCGGAGCGGTCTGACCTGCCTTCTCGCACACAGACTGCACATTTGGTTTTGACGACTCAGTCATACTAGTTAGTAATGAGACAAACACTACATGAATGTTTTGGCTAATCTGCAGAAGAAACTTACCACAAGGAGCTCGTACATGGCCCTTGCCTGCATGTCATTCCGTGCCCTCTCCTCCTCCATCATCTTTGCCGTCCTCTCCTCCAACTCCCGCTGCCTCTCCGCCGCCTCCGCCAGAAGTTTCTCTGTGCTATCTCTCTCACTCTGTATAGCAGCCTGCAACACCACTCACATGACAATTTGTAATCATTGATGGAAGCACACACAATGTAATGGAGAAAGATAACTGAGTAGGTATCACTAACCTTGATGGCGAGTTGCACTGGCCATTCACGAGGCCTTATCTCAGGAGCGGAGCTCGACTGACGCGCCTTGATCTCCGGGAGAGTGCTAGGACAACGGATAAGTCCATCTCCAATGGCTATGGAGCCATGGGACCTCCCGCCGCCAGATATCATCAACAGCTCTGGATCAATGGGACCCTGGCTCGGGTTAAAGTCCTCCCCTTTCCTCGCCTTCCCCTCATCTCTATATCTCACGAGCTTGTTGTGGGAGGAGATGTTGGTGAAGTTGTTTGCATCATCGAGGTCAGACTGAGAGAAAGCCTTGACTTTCTTGAAAGAGGCAGTGTGGGCCATGGCATACAGGTCGTACACCTCTGGCACCTTATCCGCCTTATTGTAGCGTGCCTGAAAGAGAGAAACAATGAAAATTAGTAATTAAAGGGCTCAAGCTAGCATGATGAATGAATTGCATGAATCATGAAGCAAACCACATACCCAGTTGCGCCCGAACTGATATAAGTTGGAGCTGCCTTGATGGTGTGGCACACCTTCCATTTGGGCACGTTTGTCCTTGGCCTCCTTGTGGAGGGCTAGCCATCGTTGTGAGCACCACTCATCGACCAACACCTCCCAACAATCCATCCGATCCGCACACCATCTCGGAGGCGCCTAAGTTAGCAAATAGAAACTTGAGCGCTACCGCTAACAATTACTAAATGAAGGAACTTAAGTAGAGAAGGCCTTAAGAATTACCTTCATGTACTGCTCCTTACTCAGGAACTTATCGCGGCACGTCGGCTTGGTCTTCTTGATACCACGCAAGGCGTAGTAGTCTCGAACAGCCTGCACCCGAGCCTCGTGCCGTAAGTTCTGGAGTAGGCGCTTGCAGACGTTCTCGATAACATGTGCCGCGTCCTCCTCGTATCCCTCCTCACACCTGTAGAATGTCTGTGATCAAATGAGACAATATTGATTAGTACAATTAATAACTAGCTAGTTGAAGATTTTTAAATGTGTAAAGGAGAAATTACCCAGAACTTTCTGATCACCATGTCTGCCCTCGTGTCGCACACGACACCATCGATAATCTCATCCGGCGGGGCCGGGGCAGCCACGTAGTGCTCCCAGCTCAATCCAAGCTCTGGAAGTCGACCCTCACCAGGCAACGTGACAAACCCCGGGAAGTTTTGCCGGCAAAGAACTCCAAGGACGGAGTTGGGCCGGCGGACACTATGATGGTGGTCCCAACCCATGCAGCATGACAACCCCTGCAGCATGACAAGGTACAGGTTTGCAGGCATTACATGGCCTTTGGGTAGAAAGCGTCCAAATACTGTCATAATTGCGTCATAGCATTCTCTGCCCAAGTTGAACTGAGCCTTCAGAGCCATTACTTGTGAGATGGCATCCAACTGACAAAGCTCAGTGTGCTCGTGTAGCGGACGTTTCGAAGACTCCAACATTTCATTGAAGGCCTTTGCAGATTCCTCCATCTCCTCGTCCGAATCCCGAGCATCATCATAGCCTTGCACCATGTTTTCCATCCCGGTACCATGCTCGTCAGTGCGACGACGATCCACCTCAGCTCGGTCACGTTGGGCAGACTCACCATGAAATGTCCACACCGTATAATCGGGCGTAAAACCACTCTTCTGCAGGTGTTTGCCCATTTCAACCTCTGTCTTCTTTTCCCAATTGCCGCACCGGAAACAGGGGCACCAGGTTTTCTTTTGGCCATTTGCAAATGCGGCTTGCACAAACCCCTTAGTTTTTGTGAACCATTCAGCGCTCCATTTGTTCTGACCAGTGTGACCGGTATACATCCAAGCACGGTCACTCATCTTGACTTTCAGAGCTACTGGACACACAACAATTATATATGTAATTCACCATGTATATATTCATCAGTTGATCTACTTTGTCAATTTTATTACGTCCATGCAACCTACACTCTAATAGGTAATGATAGATCCTAATCCCACCCGTGTATGTGTAGATTGGGTTCATTTTCCCATGCTATGCTCCGGATCCGACGCAAAATTTCGGCAGCACCTCCCCGCTGTTCTCCTGATACACGTCTCTGCAATAAACAGAGAGGATGTGTACCCGGAGAACAACAGGGGAGGCACTGACGAAATTTATGCGTCGGATCCGAAGCAAAGCATATGGGAAAACGAACCCAATCTACACATACTCGGGCTGTCCATGGATAGCGTTGGACAATTCGAAAGAATCAAGGTTATAAATATGCAAATGCATGCATATTTATAACTATGACGCTTTCGAACGGGAGACACATATTGGTTACGCATACTGATGATTCAAGACACATATATAGCTAGCTATCAAGTTTCATCGGAATAGATCAAATAATTAATGGGGGAGGAGGACTTGTCATTTGTGCTCACCCACGAACGAAGGGGCAGAGCTCGTCAAACGCACGGCGAGGTCGTCGAACACCAAACCTCGCAGCGATGAAACAACTGCACATTTAAAACTACACGATCAACACAATTATATATGATGTTTTTCATAACAAAATCGAAAAATATATGACATATAACTAATAATTCACAAATATATGAGGTCGGGGTCGGGGTGTCGAGGTCGGGGTCGGGGTCGGGGTCGGGGTCGGGGTGTCGAGGTCGGGGTCTCGGGGTCGGGGTCGGGGTCTCGGGGTCGGGGTGTCGTGTCGGGGTGTCGGGTCGGGGTCTGGGTACCGTGTCGGGTCGGGGTCGGGGTGTCGGGGTCGGGGTCGGGGTGTCGGGTCAGGCTTGGGGGGTGGGGGTGTCGGTGTCGGGGTCGGGGTATCGGGGTCGGGGTGTCGGGATCGGGGTCGGAGTCGGGGTGTCGGGGTCAGGGTCTCGGGGTCGGGGTCGGGGTCTCGGGGTCGGGGTGTCGTGTCGGGGTGTCGGGTCGGGGTCTGGGTACCGTGTCGGGTCGGGGTCGGGGTGTCGGGGTCGGGGTCGGGGTGTCGGGTCAGGCTTGGGGGGTGGGGGTGTCGGTGTCGGGGTCGGGGTATCGGGGTCGGGGTGTCGGGATCGGGGTCGGAGTCGGGGTGTCGGGGTCAGGGTCTCGGGGTCGGGGTCGGGGTCTCGGGGTCGGGGTCGGGGTCTCGGGGTCGGGGTGTCGTGTCGGGGTGCCGGGTCGGGGTCAGGGTACCGTGTCGGGTCAGTTTTTTTTCCTTTTCTTCTTCTTCCTCTTTTTCCTTTTCTTCCTTTTTTCCTTCTTCTCCTTCTTCTTCTTCTTCTTCTTCTTCTTCTTCTTCTTCTTCTTCTTCTTCTTCTTCTTTCTCCTCCTCCTCCTACTCCTCCTCCTCTTCTTCTTCTTCTTCTTCTTCTTCTTCTTCTTCTTCTTCTTCTTCTTCTTCTTCTTCTTCTTCTTCTTCTTCTTCTTCTTCTTCTTCTTCTTCTTCTTCTTCTTTCTCCTCCTCCTCCTCCTCCTCCTCCTCCTCCTCCTCCTCCTCCTCCTCTTCTTCTTCTTCTTCTTCTTCTTCTTCTTCTTCTTCTTCTTCTTCTTCTTCTTCTTCTTCTTCTTCTTCTTCTTCTTCTTCCCCCTTCTACTTAACCTAAACCTAAACTAAAAACCTAAACTAATTAAAACTAAACTATTTAAACTAATTAAACCTAAACTAATTAAACTAAATAACCTAAACAAATTAATTCTAAACTGAAAAAACTTAAACTAAAAAACCTTATCTAAACAGAAAAGAAAAACAAAAAAACAGAAAAAAATGGGAGGGCTCACTGTGGGGGCGGCGACGGGATGGGGAGGGGCCGGCGACGGGGCGCCGGGGCAGGGCGGTGGAGGAGGCGGGGCGGCGGGGGCCGGGGCGGCGGGGGGCCGGGGCGGGGCGCTGGAGGAGAAGGAGCGGCGGAGGGCCGGGGCGGCGGGCCGGGGGGCCGGGCGACGGGGGGCCGGGGCGGGGCGGTGGAGGAGGCGGCCTAGGGCGGCGGGGGGCCGAGGCGGCGGTGGGGCGTGGGGCGGCGGGGGGCCGGGGCGGGGGGCGACGGGGCGGTGGCGGGGTGAGGAGAAGGGCGAGGAGGAAGTGAGTAACGGGCGGGGTACCTGCCGTTAGTCTAGTGCCCTCTTTGCCGTCCGCAGCCTTTGCCGTCCGCCTTTTGCCTCTTTGCCGTCTGCTAGCGGACGGCAAAGAGGTGGGCCGTTAAGATTTCTTCAAACGAGCGGGGGGTGGGGGCCACCACACTCTTTGCCGTCTGCCAGCGGACGGCAAAGAATCTTTGCCGTCCGCCAGTGGACGGCAAAGAGCTGGCAGATGGCAAAGAGCTTCTTTGCCGTCAGCCTTTTCTTTGCCGTCCGCTTATGGGTAGCTGATGGCAAAGAGCTTCTTTGCCGTCAGCTAGCTGACGGCAAAGAGCTGGCAGATGGCAAATTAGCTGATTCCAGTAGTGTCAAAGCCATGAGAATTTCCATTGATGAGTGCCAAGAAAGAACCGCTAGGATGCGTGCTAAAAAAGATTGCTTTGTAAAAGCGTTTTCTTCTAGTTTTCATGATAATGATGATGAAGATCTAAAAGTGATTGATGTGTCCCCTATTAAATCTTTATTTTCCAATATGAATCTTGATAGAGATGAGTCAACTTTAGTTAAAAGGAGTCCCAATGATTCGGAGTTTTTAGATCTTGATGCAAAAATTGGTAAAGGTGGGATTGAAGAGGTCAAAACTTTACATAGCAATGAACCCACTATTTTGGATTTCAAGGAATTTAATATGATAATTGTTCTTTGATAGATTATATTTCCTTGTTGCAATCCGTGTTAAATTCTCATCATGCTTATGATCAAAATAAATCTTTTACTAAACACATCGTTGATGCTTCAATGCAATCTTATGAAGAAAAACTTGAATTAGAAGTTTCTATTCCTACAAAACTTTATGATGAGTGGGAACCTACTATTAAAATTAAAATTAAAGATCATGAATGCTATGCTTTATGTGATTTGGGTGCTAGTGTTTCCACGATTCCAAAAACTTTGTGTGATGTGTTAGGTTTCCGTGAATTTGATGATTGTTCTTTAAATTTGCACCTTGCGGATTCCACCATTAAGAAACCTATGGGAAGGATTAATGATGTTCTTATTGTTGCAAATAGGAATTATGTGTCCGTAGATTTCATTGTTCTTGATATAGATTGCAATCCTACTTGTCCTATTATTCTTGGTAGACCTTTCCTTAGAACGATTGGTGCAATTATTGATATGAAAGAAGGAAACATTAGATTCCAATTTCCATTAAGGAAAAACATGGAACACTTCCCTAGGAAGAAAATTAAATTACCTTATGAATCTATTATGAGAGCCACTTATGGATTGCATACCAAAGATGATAATACCTAGATCTATTCTTGTTTTTATGCCTAGCTAGGGACATTAAATGATAGCGCTTGTTGGGAGGCAGCCCAATTTTATTTTTGTTCCTTGCTTTTTGTTCCTGTTTAGTAATAAATAATTCATCTAGCATCTGTTTATATCTGTTTTTATGTTTTAATTAGTATTTGTGCCAAGTAGAACCTTTGGGAAGACTTGGGTGAAGTCTTTATGATCTTGCTGTAAAAAACAGAAACTTTAGCGCTCACGAGATTAGCCGCCATTTTTTTTACTGGAGAGTGCTTTTAGGTTGATTCTTTTTGCAGATGATTAATAGATAAATTCCTCACGTCCACCAATTTATTTCAGAACTTTTGGAGTTACAGAAGTATACGTTTGATACGGATTACTACAGACTGTTCTGCTTTTGACAGATTCTGTTTTTCGTGTGTTGTTTGCTTATTTTGATGAATCTATGGCTAGTATCAGGGGGGGTATGAATCATAGAGAAGTTGGAATACAGTAGGTTTAACACCAATATAAATAAAGAATGAGTTCATTACAGTACCTTAAAGTGGTGATTTGTTTTCTTATACTAACGGAGCTCATGAGATTTTCTGTTGAGTTTTGTGTTGTGAAGTTTTCATGTTTTGGGTAAAGATTTGATGGATTATGGAACAAGGAGTGGCAAGAGCATAAGCTTGGGGATGCCCGAGGCACCCCAAAGTAAAATTCAAGGACAACCAAAAGCCTAAGCTTGGGGATGCCCCGGAAGGCATCCCCTCTTCCGTCTTCATCTATCGGTAACTTTACTTGAGGCTATATTTTTATTCACCACATGATATGTGTTTTGCTTGGAGCGTCTTGTGTGATTTGAGTCTTTGCTTTTTTGTTTACCACAATAATCCTTGTTGTACACACCTTTTGGGAGAGACACACATGAATCAGAATTTATTAGAATACTCTATGTGCTTCACTTATATCTCTTGAGCTAGATAATTTTGCTCTAGTGCTACACTTAAACCTTTTTAGAGCACGGTGGTGGTTTTATTTTATAGAAATTATTGATCTCTCATGCTTCACTTATATTATTTTGAGAGTCCTTTAGAACAGCATGGTAATTTTCCTTGGCTATAAAATTAGTTCTAATATGATAGGCATCCAAGATGGGTATAATAAAAACATTCATATAGAGTGCATTGAATACTATGAGAAGTTTGATACTTGATGATTGTTTTGAGATATGAAGATTGTAATATTAGAGTCGTGCTAGTTGAGTAATTGTGAATTTGAAAAATACTTGTATTGAAGTTTGCAAGTCCCGTAGCATGCACGTATGGTAACCGTTGTGTAACAAATTTGAAACATGAGGTGTTCTTTGATTGTCATCCTTATGAGTGGCGGTCGGGGACGATCCATGGTATTTTCCTACCAATCTATCCCCCTAGGAGCATGCACGTAGTGCTTGGTTTTTGATGACTTGTAGATTTTTGCAATAAGTATGTGAGTTCTTTATGACTAATGTTGAGTCCATGGATTATACGCACTCTCACCTTTCCATCATTGCTAGCCTCTTCGGTACCATGCATTGCCCTTTCTCACCTCGAGAGTTGGTGCAAACTTCGCCAGTGCATCCAAACCCCGTGATATGATATGCTCTATCACACATAAACCTCCTTATATCTTCCTCAAAACAGCCACCATACCTATCTATTATGGCATTTCCATAGCCATTCCGAGATATATTGCCATGCAACTTTCCACCGTTCCGTTTATTATGACACGCTTCATCATTGTCATATTGCCTTGCATGATCATGTAGTTGACATCGTATTTGTGGCAAGGCCACCATGCATAATTTTTCATACATGTCACTCTTAATTCATTGCCCATCCTGGTACACCGCCGAAGGCATTCATATAGAGTCATATTTTGTTCTAGTACCAAGTTGTAATCATTGAGTTGTAAAAAAATAGAAGTGTGATGATCATCATTAATAGAGCACTTTCCCATGAATAAATGAAAAAAAAAAGAGAACGGCCAAATAAAAAAATAAAAAAAGAGAAAGGCCAAATAAAAAAAGAAAGGCCCAATATATATATATATATATATATATATATATATATATATATATATATATATATATATATATATATATATATATATATATATATACACATCCCAGCTATTCTGCAACCCATTCCTAAATAAGCTATTCAGGAACCGTTCCTAACTGCATGAGAACACACAACTAACTTTGCGAACTATACTAGTTAACTGCCGAGCGGACTTTTTTTGGCATCGTTTTTTCGCACTATTTTTGGGTCATAATTATTTAACCGCTAATTGGATTGATGCAACTGTTATATCATTGGATAGCTATTGAGAAGGAGCAAAAAAACTCATTTCGGTCATTTTCCCAAAATCGATCCGGTTTTTAAACAAAATTCAAAAAACTGAAATCCATCAAACGAGTTTTCAATGTTTTTTTGAAAGGAATTTTCAAAGCTTTTGTCGGAATGATGCGTATGATATACCGTTAGAAAGGTACCGATTAGCCCAAACTTTGCCATATAGAGCACATTTTCGGATTTGCTATGGTTTAAGAGCAGTTTTCAAAAAACCAACATCATTTTCGACATGCCCGAACTGCTACAGTACACGCTAACTGCTCGCGCGGAATAGCTAACTGACATATGCTGACAAGCTAACTACTGAGATTGAAGAAAAATATTTTTTTTTCTTCTATACTTTTATCTTCAGGTCAAGTTAACTTCTGGGAGTGAAATAGCTAACTGCCAGGAATCGCAATAGTTAGCACCAAGTAACTACGGGACTGAAAATGTTTTTTTCTTTTTTGATTGGGTCACACTAACTGCGGGTATGAAATAACTAACTGCACGCGATGAGAAAGCTAACTGCAATGGCTGATAATACTTTTTTGCTTCTTTGTTTTTTAATTCTTTTTTTCTATTTTTTTCCATGGTCAAGTTAACCGCCGGGACTGGAATAGCTAACTGTCAAGACTGCGATAGGTAACTGTCATGATTGAATACTTTTTTTTGCCCGGTTCAAGCTAACGGCCGGGAGTAAAATAGCTAATTGCCATGGATTGCCGCAGTTAACACCGAGTTAACTACCAGGATTAAAAATATTTTTTGTACCTCACGCAAGCAGGGGCTTGGCAAACAAACTGAACCCTCTAATTAGGTTGCTATTTTTTGCACCTCACGCAAGCAGGGGCTTGGCAAAATAATAGTTGCGTACATCACTTAATTTTTTTTGGACACAAGATATCTGCAGCCAGTCCTTGAACTAACTACTCCATGAAACTGAGCATTGGCAAACCGCGCACCGTGGATCATGCCGCTGGCAGCATGGGGGCAAGAGCTAATTGAGCAGTGGTCTCTGTTTCTTTTTTACATAACTATCAGTAAAGCAAACTGCTCCTTGAAACTAAGCTAACTTATCCATGAAATTGAGCTGGTTGTAGAGAGGTCGCTCCACCAGTAAATCCCCATCAGGGGTCCTGCACCTCGTCAATCCCCGGCGCAACGGAGCAGAAGTTAACTGCTAACAGGAAAAATAATATTCACTGGATCCCCAAAATAAAAACCGGACAGGGATGTCTTGACTCTTGACGCAACATTATTTTGCAAGTAAGAACTGAACATGCTAGCTACAGATAACCCCCAAATAATTGCCAACTACAGAGGCTGGGTCGGAGGAGTGGAAGAAACCCAAAAGCTAACCGCCGGAGATCCACACCATGAACTGCTCGAGGAGGAGATCCATCTAGGACATGAAGAGCAAGTTAACCGAAGGAGGCAAAGACTTTTGGTGCTACTGAAGTTAACTGAAAAGCAGGAAGTCACCACCGGAACAAGCTTCTGTGCCTCCACTGGAATGATTGAATGGGGAAGGTGTCACCGGAGCTGGAGCCCGGGATGGGCAGGGCTATGTCACCGGAGTGGGAGTAGGCCACCCACCACGGGCCTAAAGAAGGGTGAGCTCCACCCACCTCCCCACGGCATCTAGTTAACTGCCTTTTTCGTTATTGAGTAAAATTTTAGTTGTTGTGTACTCTAACTTCCATGTGTATTTAAATCTAACTGCTTTATCACATGACTGCATTATTTAAGCTAACTTCCCCATAGTTTCTAACTCCCTTATGCACTCAACCCTAACTGCTTTGTACACATAACTGCATGATGGTGGAACACCTAACTGCTGATGTTAGCAGAACATCATTTTTGTTATCTTTTTTTGGGCGGCAGAACAACGTGCAGTTCTAGCTTTGTTATCTGTACAAGTATCTGCACCTGCCTTATCATCACTCTGACCAAACTTGTCTTCTTGAGCTTATGGATATCACAGACACCGTGTTTTAGGCCTTAGAACAAAGACTTGCTCGAGTTCTCGCTCGCAGTCATCTTGAGGAACAATATTAGTCCAGCATTCAATGTGATCATCACTTTCATCGGCAGCATCCATGTGTTCATCATCATCTTGTGCAGGTCCATCATCCACCTAATTTATTCAGAAACACGATTGCTTTTATGAAATTTTACAAGTAAAAAGATAACTGCAGAAATTTGAAAACTCTCCCCGTACGCAAAACAAGTAAATTGTTACGCAGTTAACTGTCACACTCTACCTCATTGATTGTCTCCAGGACGCTTGATTGGTGTTGACGGTTCTTCAGGCGCGGCAGAGGTTCGCAATTGCACCCAGTAACTCTTTCTTTGATTGGCGCCTGTGGTGAATACCTTGCCGTTTGCACCACCACTGGTTTTAAAACATAAACAGGGTCATTCTGGATTGGGGAGTTTTGCGTGTCGACACGTACAGTCCAACTAGTCAGGCCATCATCATCTTCATTAGGTGCCATTTTTTTTACTACAAGCAGTGAAGAAAAGTTTTCATAGTTAACTGCGCAAATGCAACCAGAAGCCCACAGAGCTAACTGGATGCTTTCTCCAACAGCTAACTTCAGATTTCTATACACATCACCAAACTGACAGGGACGCAACCAGCTAACTGCACGCAAAATTCAAGCACAAGCAAAGCACATTTTCTAGCTCAAACTACACAAGCCCACAGAGCTAACTGAAAGCTGTCTCCAACATCTAACCTCAGATTTTATACACATTACCAACTGACAGGGACGCAAACCAGCTAACTCCATGCAAAACCCAAGCACAATGCTAACTGCACAATGAAACTTGTCGATTTGCCGTCGATGATTCAAACAACAAACATTTGGGGGAATCAAAGAAGAAGAAGCAGTGAGAGATCCAAAGCTTATTAGTGGGTGGAATCCAGAAGTGATGATCTAACCGGGAATCAAGTGATGATCTAACCGGGAATCGCTGGCCTCCATCAGTGACGAAGTGCATCGAATCCAGAGCTCGAGGCGGATTCGAAGCTACAGGTTAGGTGGGGGTCGTCGCAGCCACGCGCTCCCTCGCGCCAGCTATCGCCGCCGCTCCCTCGCGCGAGGTGGATTCGAAGCTGGGGGTCGGCCCCGCCGGCGCCGCTCGCTCGTGCGAGGCGGATTCGAAGCTACAGGTTAGGTGGGGGAATCGATGCTGGGATCGATGGGATCAGGCGCCGGATTTGTAGGGGAGAGGTGGGAGGCCGGAGGGATCAGGATCCGGCTCGGATCCTTTGTCTAGTTTCGAAATGGGGGGGGTCCTAAATAGCTTATTCAGGAACTCTAGAGGGGGTTTCTAAATAGTCCCACCCTATATATATATATATATATATATATATATATATATATAAGAAGGGACAATGCTACTATCCTTTTTTCACACTTGTGCTTCAAAGTAGCACCATGATCTTTATGATAGAGAGTCTCTTATATTGTCACTTTCATATACTAGTGGGAATTTTTCATTATAGAACTTGGCTTGTATATTCCAACGATGGGCTTCCTCAAATGCCCTAGGTCTTCGTGAGCAAGCAAGTTGGATACACACCCACTTAGTTTCTTTTGTTGAGCTTTCATACATTTATAGCTCTAGTGCATCCGTTGCATGGCAATCCCTACTCCTTGCATTGACGTCAATTGATGGGCATCTCCCTAACCCGTTGATTAGCCGCGTCAATGTGAGACTTTCTCCTTTTTTGTATTCTCCACACAACCCCCATCATTATATTCTATTCCACCCATAGTGCTATGTCCATGGCTCACGCTCATGTATTGCGTGAAAGTTGAAAAAAGTTTGAGATTACTAAAGTATGAAACAATTGCTTGGCTTGTCATCGGGGTTGTGCATGATGAGAGCATTTTGTGTGACGAAAATGAAGCATATCCAAACTATATGATTTTGTAGGGATAAGCTTTCTTTAGCCATGTTATTTTGAGAAGACATAATTGCTTAGTTAGTATGTTTGAAGTATTATTATTTTTATGTCAATATTAAACTTTTGTCTTGAATCTTTCGGAGATGAACATTCATGCCACAGTAAAGAGAATTACATTGAAAATTATGTTGGGTAGCATTCCACATCAAAAATTCTGTTTTTATCATTTACGTCCTCGAGGACGAGCATGAATTAAGCTTGGGGATGCTTGATGCGTCTCCAACGTATCTATAATTTTTTATTGTTCCATGCTATTATATTATCTGTTTTGGATGTTTAATGGGCTTTAATATACCTTTTATATTATTTTTGGGACTAAACTATTAACCGAAGGCCCAGTGCAAATTGTTGTTTTTAGCCTATTTCAGTGTTTTGCAGAAAAGGAATATCAAACAGAATCCAAACAGAATGAAACCTTCGCGAGGATCGTTTTTGGAACAAACACAATCCAGGAGACTTGGAGTGGACGTCAAGAAAGCAGCAAGGAAGCCATGAGGCAGGAGGGTGCGCCCCAGGGGGTGGGCGCGCTCCCACCCTCGTGGGCCCCTCGTAGCTCCACCGACCTACTTCTTTCGCCTATATATATTCTTATACCCTGAAACCTTCGGGGAGAGCAATGAAACCTATTTTCCACTGCCGCAACCTTATGTACCCGTGAGATCCCATCTTGGGGCCTTTTCTGGCGATCTGCCGGAGGGGGAATCAATCACTGAGGGCTTCTACATCAACAGCATAGCCTCTCCGGTGATGTGTGAGTAGTTTACCACAGACCTTCGGGTCCATAGTTATTAGCTAGATGGCTTCTTCTCTCTCTTTGGATCTCAATACAAAGTTCTCCTCGATCTTCTTGGAGATCTATTCGATGTAACTCTTTTTGCGGTGTGTTTGCTGAGATCCGATGAATTGTGGGTTTATGAACTTGATTATCTATGAATATTATTTGATTCTCTCTGAATTTTTATATGCATGATTTGATATCTTTGCAAGTCTCTTCAAATTATCAGTTTGGTTTGGCCTACTAGATTGATCTTTCTTGCAATGGAAGAAGTGCTTAGCTTTGGGTTCAATCTTGCGGTGTCCTTTCCCAGTGACAGCGGGGGCAGCAAGGCACGTATTGTGTTGTTGCCATCGAGGATAAAAAGATGGGGTTTATATCATATTGCTTGAGTTTATCCCTCTACATCATGTCATCTTGCCTAATGCGTTACTCCGTTCTTATGAACTTAATACTCTAGATGCATGCTGGATAGCGGTCGATGTGTGGAGTAATAGTAGTAGATGCAGAATCGTTTCGGTCTACTTGACACGGACGTGATGCCTATATTCATGATCATTGCCTTAGATATCATCATAACTATGCACTTTTCTATCAATTGCTCGGCATTAATTTGTTCACCCACTGTAATACATGCTATCTTGAGAGAAGCCACTAGTGAAACCTATGGCCCCCGGGTCTATTTTCCATCATATTAATTTCCTATCATCTCGCTATTTCTTCCGTCGTTTATTTTGCAATCTTTATTTTCCAATGTATACAACAAAAATACCAAAAATATTTATCTTATTATCTCTATCAGATCTCACTTTTGCAAGTGGTCGTGAAGGTTTTGACAACCCCTTTATCGCGTTGGTTGCAAGGTTCTTGATTGTTTGTGCAGGTACGAGGGATTTGCGTGTAGTTCCTACTGGATTGATACCTTGGTTCTCAAAAATTGAGGGAAATACTTACGCTACTTTGCTGCATCACCCTTTCCTCTTCAAGGGAAAACAAATGCATGCTCAAGAGGTAGCACCGGCCTCCTCCTCCTCCCCTCCTTTATATACGGGGGCGGGGGCACCCCAAAGGCACAAGCCGTGTGTGGTGCCCCCTCCACAGTTTACTCCTCGGTTATAGCATCGTAGTGCTTAGGCGAAGCCCTGCGCGGATCACATCACCATCACCGTCGCCACGCCGTCGTGCTGACGGAACTCTCCCTCGACCCTCTGCTGGATCAAGAGTTCAAGGGACGTCATTGAGCTGAACATGTGCTGAACACGGAGGTCTCGTACGTTCGGTACTTGGATCGTGAAGACGTTTGACTACATTAACCACGTTAATATAACGATTTTGCTCTCGGTCTACGAGGGTACGTCGACACACTCTTCCCGTCTCGTTGCTATGCATCTCCTAGATAGATCTTGCGTGATCGTAGGAATTTTTTTGAAATTGCATGCTACGTTCCCCAACAGAAGGATGCATCACACACAAATATTAGAGCACTCTATGTATGACATGATCTAGCTACTTGTCTGATAGCCCTCCTTATAGTGTGACTATCAAACTTATAATCAGCTCCCACCAAGAATTTTGACACCGGCAGAACTAGGAAAATCAGGCAAATGCATACCTTACCTTGGGCATTCCGCTTGGATTCAATGATGATCTTCATGCTTGCCTCAAGCCGAAATCCTTCTCTAGATCACAATTTCTTGGCGAAGCTAATAAATCTACTCCCCAGTTTCTAACACGAGAAGCCTTTCACTAAGCACATTTTCACTAGCACATTATAAAAAAATGGACCAAAAGCTTTGTGCATATATCCTCTTGGGGTGCTTATCTTGAACTTGGTCTTCTCAACCTTGATGTCACCTTCACATGAGCTATTAAGGATCGCCTCTTCGACGCAAGGCCATTCATGACACCTAACCCACATATACAAACTGAGAACATAGTAAACATATTAGTTCACAAAGCACGGTTCATGATTTTTTACTGTACCATGGGAGTAGCTGACCCCACGTACACTGGCGGAGCTACGTTAGAGCCAAACCAAGTCGTAGCCCGCCCATGTTTTCTGTAAAAGTACAATTCTGTAGGTAGGCCCAGCCCATGTACTGCAACACATGTCTGTAGCACTAGCCCAGCTGTAGCCCATGTTCAATCTGGCCCTCCCATAATTCTGCTTGTAGCTCCACCACTGCCCACATAGTGCATCATTTACACTTGCGTGTCGCTCAACTGGAATCCAGTCATCCGAATTCATATTGGCCAGCCTTTATCTTCACTTCATGTTCTATCTTGGTTTCCTGAAAGATAAAATGAACTCCTCACTTCACTTCAGTGCTTGAAGGTATGATCAACGGTGATTCATCATTGGTTCACCATGTGTATCATCTTGGTCATCACTTGGTCTTCTTTATTCTATATCACAAATCTCTTGAACGACACGTTGGATTGATCACTTCAGTTACTTGCCTTGATACTCTATTAACTCTTGAGCTCACCATGGTTTCACCTCAAACTACTCTATTCTACTCATCCTCTCAAGATCTTGGTCCTTCATGGCTCAACTCATAAGCCCGTTCATGACCACTTATGAGTTCCTCCAATGAACTATATCATGAACATTTCTTATTCTTCACACAAATTTTGTCTTGGTCATATTTTGCTTCACTCTCTGAACTCTATCTTCATGCCTCAAAGTTTTTTTCACTTGTTTTTCCCCGATCATAATATATTCATCTCTTTTAACTCAATGATCTCAATACATATCTTGATCTAGATGTCATTCATCTCACATTCGTCTAATATCGTTCATGTATTACATATGAAAGAATTCTTCATATATGACTCGATGAAAACATTAGCCCATTGGAACGATCACTATTATAAAATTTTCAACAAATAACTTGATCTCGATGTCCTCCATCCAATTTTGAATAACCTCGCATGTACATGGCTTTGTTGTGTCTATATTAGCACATAATCAACGTCCTACAAAGGTAGGTTGAAACACCTCCATAATTTACCGTATCGCAATGTAGACTGAAGCCATTTCTTTCGTATTGCTTGGGTCATATCCTATATGCAATTACATATCTTTTGTAGTGATTATTTATGGTCGCAAATAATTAGTGTGTTTTGCCTCACAGTAGATAGTCGGAAAAAGAAGCTAGGGTTTTATTTGTTCAAACTTCAAAGGTTTTATAGGAAATTAGGAGGTTTCAAATTTGTAGACTATTTCCAAATGATTTTTTATTTGCACTATATTTTATGGGATTTTCCTAAAGGAAATATGCCCTAGAGGAAATAATAAAGTTGTTATTTTATATTTCCTTATATCATGACAAATGTTTATTATTCATGCTAGAATTGTATTAACCGGAAACTTGATACATGTGTGGGTACATAGACAAAACACCGTGTCCCTAGTAAGCCTCTACTAGACTAGCTCGTTAATCAAAGATGGTTAAGTTTCCTAACCATAGACATGTGTTGTCATTTGATGAACGGGATTACATCATTAGGAGAATGATGTGATGGACAAGACCCATCCGTTAGCTTAGCATGTTGATCATTCAGTTTTATTGCTTTCTTCATGTCAAATACATATTCCTTCGACTATGAGATTATGCAACTCCCGAATACTGGAGTAATACCTTGTGTGCTATCAAACGTTACAACGTAACTGGGTGATTATAAAGATGCTCTACAGGTGTCTCCGAAGGTGTTTGTTGGGTTGGCATAGATCGAGATTAGGATTTGTCACTCCGAGTATCGGAGAGGTATCTCTGGGCCCTCTCGGTAATGCACATCACTATAAGCCTTGCAAGCAATGTGACTAATGAGTTAGTTGCGGGATGATGCATTATGAAACGAGTAAAGAGACTTGTCGGTAACGAGATTGAACTAGGTATAAGGATACCGACAATCAAATCTCGGGCAAGTAACATACCGATGACAAAGGGAATGACGTATGTTGTCATTGCGGTTTGACCGATAAAGATCTTCGTAGAATATGTAGGAACCAATATGAGCATCCAGGTTCCGCTGTTGGTTATTGATCGGAGATGTGCCTCGGTCATGTCTACATAGTTCTCGAACCCGTAGGGTCTGCACGCTTAACGTTCGATGACGATTTGTATTATGAGTTATGTGTTTGGTGACCGAAGATTGTTCGAAGTCCAGGATGAGATCACGGACATGACGAGGAGTCTCGAAATGGTCGAGAGGTAAATATTGATATATTGGAAGGTAATATTCGGACACAGGAAGGGTTCCGGAGTGTATCGGATACATACCGGAGTACCGGAACCCCCTGGGGAAAGATATGAGCCATAGGAGGGAGGCTAACCAGCCCACAAGGGGCTGGTGCGCCCCCACAAGGGAGGAGGCTGAATTGGACACGAAAGGGGGCGCCACCCCCTTTCCTTCTCCTTCTCCCTCTCCTTTCCCCCTTTCCCCCTCCACGAGAAGGAAAAGAAGGGGGGGGGATCCAGTCCTAGTAGGACTCCCTCCTTATGGCGCGCCCCCTAGTTCCGGCCTCCTCCCTCTCCCTCCTTTATATACGTGGGTAGGGCACCCCTTGGAGACACACTAATTGTTCCAAGCCGTGTGCGGCGTCTCTCTCCACGGTTTACTCTTCTGGTCATATTCACGTAGTGCTTAGGCGAAGCCCTATGCGGATCACGTCACCATCACCGTCACCATGCCGTCGTGCTGACGGAACTCTCCCTCGACCCCCTGCTAGATCAAGAGTTCGAGGGACATCATCGAGCTGAACGTGTGCTGAACTCGGAGGTGCCGTACGTTCGGTACTTGATCGGTTGGATTGCGAAGACGTTCGACTACATCAATCGCGTTAACTTAACGCTTCCGCTTTCGGTATACGAGGGTACGTGGACACAGTCTCCCCCTCTCGTTGCTATGCATCTCCTAGATAGATCTTGCATGATTGTAGGAAATTTTTTGAAATTGCATGCTACGTTCCACAACATTTCCCTCCCACTTAATTTTGTGAATTTTTTCCTTTTTGAAGGAAAAAATATCTTTGTTTTTAATGTTTAACCTGCCATCGAATGAACTTTGGTGCACACAAAATCCTGTAGCATTGAAAGTGTGACATTGTAAGGGTCTCTTTGATTCAAAGGATCTTCATAGGATTTTTGAAGGATTAGAATCCTTAGAAATTTTCCCTACGTTGGTCGTTTGATTCGTAGGATTAAATCTTGTAGGATTTTTTCCTAAGGATTTATTTGTACTACATTTCACAGGAATTCTAACATCCACTCCAACCATTTGAAAGAAATCCTTTGCTTTTCCCATGACACAATCAAACAAACTCAAATCCTATAGGGATCCAATAGAATTGCCATTTCAATCCTACGTTTTTTCTATTCCTGTGTTTTTGCAATCCTACGAATCAAAGAGGCCCTAATTCTGTGCTTTGAGTTTTCTTACCTTTGCGGGAAAATAACCGAAGAATTAAATCCTGGTTTTAAGCCAACAATAACTAACAATAAAATAAGGAAAGGTAGACAAACGGGACAATCTACCCCACAACTAGCACGTGCGAGCAAAATATGACGATGGCATCCATCCAAGGTTCCGCTCCCAATCCTCCAACGGATCTCCGTGTCAGCAGGGCCCCATACCCTTTCCCCTGCACGGCGCCGGTGGCATCAGCCTCGCGAGAATAAAAATCCCATCAATGCCATGCCCAGATGCAAATGCCCTTTTTTTTTCATTTGCCTTTCCCCCTCAAAATCCTCCTAAACCCTTTTCTTTCCCTCTCCTCGCCTTTCCCCATCACCACTCACCCACTCCCCCCTCTCTATCTACCTCCCTCCGCCTTTTTCACGCCCCGCACGCTACTCGTCTCACACTCCATTTATCTCACTTCGCCGCCGCTCCCGAGGCCAGAGACCTCTCTCTCCTCCTCCTCCTCGTTACAGCTACTAGATTCTAGAAGCCAACAAAAACAGACGGGGGCGAACCAGAAAAGCAAAACCCCAAGTCCACCACTGTCAGTTCTCCCTCTCTCTCTAGATCTGCGCGAGCCTCGGTTTCCGCGATCGCTGGCCGCGGCGGTTGCTCCTGCCTGCCGCGCCGCGCCGTATCGTGCTGCTCCTGCGCTCGCGTTTGCTCGACCGGCCGGGCCGATGGTTTGCTAATCCGGGACCGGAGGGAGCGATGCGGACGGGAGGCGGGTGCCTCGGGCGGGCGGGGGGTCGGGTGCTCCTCCCGCTGCTGTTGATCGCCACCGAGGTGGCATTGCTGCCGCGGGCGCTCGCCCTCACCGACGCCGCCGACGGTGAGCGCCCCCCTGGTTGCTGCCTTTGCTCTGGCTGACGAATTGGTTTCCGAGCCGGTTTGAACGGGATGTGCTTGCTTTGCTTCGTTTGGCTCTACTGTTTGTGCAGCGATTGTTCGGGGGGAACGGACGATTTGTCGGCCGAGGGAAGGGGGGGCGTTAATTTCCATGCAGCGCTGCTGCACCAGCGGGTGGTGAGAAATGTGCTGGGTTTTGGTTCCGCCGATTGATTCACCTTGGTGCAGCAGACTGGTGAGGGGCGGGGGTGTGGGCTTGTGCCGTATTTCTGGAGGTCATGTCGTCACTGAATTTGTGTGTGCCTGTCCGTGGAAGCAACCATGTGATGATATCAGACAATTCGGATGCTCTTTTCGATGTG
The DNA here is from genome assembly GCA_032464435.1 of Aegilops umbellulata. Lineage (NCBI taxonomy): Eukaryota > Viridiplantae > Streptophyta > Magnoliopsida > Poales > Poaceae > Aegilops > Aegilops umbellulata. Next base: position 386,392,143 of record CP136057.1, on the reverse strand, counting down.
GAGAGTGGAGGCTGAGAGCGATGTTTTTGGTACTGAAGCAATGTGGTGACATGTTCTGCAGACTACCATCATTGTCGATGGCAATTGGGGAGATACGTGTCTGCTTTCAGTTAGGATTTGGTTGCAGTGGAAAAAATGCAGGATAAAGGCGTGGAAGATTGGATAGGTTGCTTACCGTGGATAGGAGCTTTGATCTAACTTGCTCGCTTGCAGTCCCTCGTTCCTGATGGTTAATGCCAACATGGGTCTCAGTGGTAGAAAGCTGTGATGTAAAATGTGGCTAACTGCGTGAGTATTTTCTAGTGAAATGGTCTTAATAGCTGTTTATAGTACAATGCTGGATTGTGTCTCCACGTACTTGATTTGGCTGTTCCTTTTACACAAGTGGCGCTGTACTTGCAAATGCAGTTGCAATTTATTTAGTATGTGAATGTATATTTTATACCTACCGATGTTACAAAGCATTTTGTTTCTTGCTAATGGCTTGTTTGTCCTTCCATCTTTTGAATGCAGTTTCTGCTATAAATGGATTGTATGTTGCACTTGGGTCACCAGCTCTTCCTGGATGGACTGCAAATGGTGGAGACCCCTGCGGTGAGAAGTGGCAGGGTGTCGTATGTATTGGCTCAAATATAGACGCAATGTACGTCAATTATTCTTTAAATTCCTTTCCAGTAGAACTTTATATTTTGGGCTTTTATCAACTCATTGTCTGTAGAAATTTTATTGCTGCAACGATGGGAGGACAGCTGGGAAGCCTAGGGAACTTCACAGCTATAACCACAATGTAAGGGCCTTCATCATCAATTTTATTCCATCACTCATTTTGATAGTTGTATCATCTAATTATTCTGTCATATATTCCATGGGTGTTTGAGAAAAAAAAACTATGTTCCGTGGGTGAATTAAGAACTTCTAGGGGTACATGTAATTATAAGCAGAAGTTACGTTGTTCTCTTATCCTGATTGAACTTTCTGAGTATTTACTCTCCTTTTTTTTTGTAGAAATCTTAGCAACAACAAAATCACCGGAACTATACCAGATGATCTACCTGTTACACTGCGGAATCTGTAAGTTCTGTTCTTACTTTGTGCAGCAACTTGTTTAAAAAATAAATAAATTGTGCAGTTCCTTCAAGTGTTTCTGATTACATAACAAGATGATATTTTTTTTGTTTCTTGCTGCGCAGTTTTCTCTCAGACAACCAACTCACTGGAAGCATCCCGATGTCGCTATCAAAACTTAACAGTTTAACAGCCATGTAACTTATTATTTTCCCTGTAAGCAAAAGAGCCACATATTACTTTCCTCTGCAAGCTGCCTAACTCAAGATCTGTCATTCCGTCTTTTCTCAGGTCACTCAATGATAACCATCTCGATGGACAACTACCAGATGCTTTTGGCTCCCTTGTTGGACTTATAAACCTGTAGGACTAACATATTTCTCTTTCTTTTCTGGTACTCGCCCTTAATCTTCATCCAGTTTGCTGATTACATTTGAGCTTTTATCGCAATTCACAGGGATATTTCTTCCAATAACTTCAGTGGTCCATTACCAACTTCGTTGGGAAACCTGTCATCACTAGTTACACTGTATGTCTAGCCTACAACTTCTTTCTTGCATTTTTCCTTTTTGGCTACTTTCTTTTTACATTTTCTAATAACATGCTATTTCACAGGCGAATGCAAGATAATCAACTATCTGGGACCCTTGATGTGTTGCAGGGTCTTCCCCTCGGTGATTTGTATATCCACATTCTCTTTGCTGATTTACTTATATTAGCACATCAAAATATATAAACAGAACATTGTCAATTATTTGATCAGTTAATTGTTGATTTTATAAGAACTTGATTGCTAAACAGAAACTTTCTCTCGGACATTGTATAGACATCGAATTTGACTGCAATTTGATATAATTCTGGACTTGCGTGCAAGTATGGCACACAGTTTCTGCTTATTTAGCATAATCAACCTCGAATTTTCCTTAGTCAAGGCTGTACAATTTCACATACTTAAACAATGTATATGTCAGTTACACACTTGGCTCTGTAAGTACATTGTGTAATCAGTTACAAAAAATGAAGCAATATTTTTACTGGTTAGAAGGAACAGCTCACTAGATAAGTAATTTTGCATCTCTTATTTTAGCCCTTTATATATTGTACCTCCAGTTCTCCTCTGTGCTCCAGTTGTTTATCAGGACAATGGTATATCAGTATTTTGTTTCTTTCCTACAAACAGTCTACAAAACAATAACCAGCCAGCACCATCTTTCATAGGTCTTGTGTGAATAATTAATAAAGTGGCTGCATGCATCGTCCAGATGCAGAGGCCGGGGGTCCTCCTCTAAAAAAAAGCACCATCTTTCATTTTGTGATTAATAAAGAGTATTGATGTCAGTCAAACTCTTAACTGTTGATCCAGTTTGCAATCCAGAGCATTGATAGCTTTGATTTTTTAATGCATACAAATATATGCGCTTTGTTCTGATAATTTATTTCTCTTTCAACAGAAATATAGAGAACAATTTGTTTTCTGGACCGATTCCTCCAAAGTTGCTCAACATACCAAATTTGAAGTAAGAAACATTTTCCCCATTTCAGGTTTATTGATGTCTTCTACAATTTCCTGCACTCGATACTTACACAGCTTATCAAGCAACTAATTATTTTTTCTACAGAAAGGATGGGAACCCATTTAATACCAGCATTGCTCCTTCCACGTCACCCTCTTTAACACCGACAGGCCCTACACCGACACAAACACCATCATCTCCTTCATCCCCTTCAGGAACTCCTTCATCGTCTAATACACCCTCGAGCTCTTCTGGTGGATCCACAGCTCGAGACAGCAGATCATCCTCTGGGAAACACAAGTCTTCAACCCTAAGGACCGTTGGATACGTTTTTCTTGGCATTGTGCTGTTCATAATTGTTGTGCTGCTGGTAATCTTTTGCCTGTCCAAGTACCAAGAGAGACAGACGAGACATGATTATACAACAAGTCAGGTGGGAAGGGTGCACCAAAGAGTTGAAGAGCCTAAAGTCAAGCAAGCTTCAGCACAGTCAAGGAACAACGTTAAAAAAGGTATAATTTACCTACCTTTCTATTGTACTATACATCTATTCTACTCTGTTATTTATATTGTGGTACATGATGTTTCATTAACAGGCTCAGCTGGGGTTCCTGACAGGAAGCATGTTCGTGAAATAAATTTGGCCATACCAGGTACAGATACTTGTAAATCTGACCACTAGTTCATACTGTAATATTGTTGACCTGTTTAAGTCCAAATGTATAATGTAATTTATCAACTGCTGGCAGCTGCTCTTGAGAAGCCTCCTGAAAAGAGAGAAGAGCGTGTAATTAACTTGGAGCGAACAGAGTCGGATATTTTTGCTGTGGAACCTCCGCCACCTCCACCACCACCGCCGCCGCCACCACCAGTGTCCCCACCACCACCTCCACCACCTCCACCGCCGCCGCCGCCGCCGCTAGTGTCCCCACCACCACCTCCTCCTGTTGAAAAAGTGATTGTTAATCCTATTGTTATGCCAGAAAAAAGGGCTAGCACCCCACCAAGGGCAGGTCCCTCGACATCTGCAACATCCTTTTCTGTTGCAACACTTCAGCAATATACAAATAGTTTTGGAGAGGAAAATTTAATAAGAGAGAGTAGGTTGGGAAAAGTATATCTGGCAGAACTTCCTGAAGGCAAAGTATGTGATATGTATTCTTCATTTACTCAAGAGGATTTTATGCTTATTGAAATGCCGTCGTCATCTTGTTTTATCCTATGCAGTTACTGGAAGTTATGAAGATAGACAATGCCAATGGAAGAATACCAGTAGATGACTTTCTAGAGCTGGTTGCGTGTATATCAGATATTAGACACCCTTGCATCCTTGAGCTTGTTGGATACTGTGCAGAATATGGACAGCGATTACTTGTTTATAACCACTTCAGTAGAAAAACACTACATGATGTGTTACATGAAAGAGAAGATCTAGATAGTGCACTGTCTTGGGTCGCCCGTCTCCAGGTTGCTCTTGGTTCAGCAAAAGCCTTAGAGTAAGCTGCATTCTACTTCAAAATATTTTTTCATGAATAATTAATTTAGCTTGTTAAGGGGCTGCCTTCATCTTTAAAATTGGTGCTCTTCTTGCAGGTATCTCCATGACACCTGCGAGCCCCCAGTAGTGCATCAGAATTTTGAGCCAGCCAATGTGCTTCTTGATAATAGATTCTCAGTACGTGTTGCTGAATGTGGACTGTCTGTATTGACATTGTCAAGTTCTGTTACACAGGTAACCTCAAGCGTTAGTTGTAAACCTTGTGCTTAGGGTGTTTTAGCCTTTTTTTGTAACCAAAAGATCTGCAACGTTGATTAGAAAAGAAATTTGATCATGTTTACTTACAATTTGGAACTGTATGTTTGTCAAGATCTTAATCCTTTAGTCCTGGTCTTTCTGATAATGAGTTCGTGGAGGGTACCAACTTCTTTTAGGTAGAAAAACATGGCTCCCCCAGTTCCATTACTAGAATGAAACCTGTAAACAAGATTTGTCACAACAATACAGTACAAATTCTGAGTCCTGACACACCCAGGCGTTGACTGGTTGAAATCCTAACAAAGTATCCTAAGTACTGACCAAAACTATAGACTAAAAGGCAGCCAACATGATTTGCTGAAGCATCACTAGTCTTCCTGAAGAATATTTGCTTTTCCAGTGACCTTCAGAAACACCAACAGATTTCCAGCTTCATGGTGCATGAACATGCTCACATATAAGTGTGGAGATAGATAAACCAATATCCATATAGAGCTAGCAAAACTGTGAGCCCATGACATTGACAGCTATTAGGTCTAGTCCAACAATTTCCTTACAACTAGCTAGTTTTCTCTACATCTTAGCCATTTTATGGTACGAAAGACCATTGGAAAAGAAATAGAAATTTTACTTGTTCTGTATTTATGGATTAATTATCTGGTAGTTATTCTTGCTTCTGCACTTATCTTAGGGAATTCTTGCTTCTGTACTTTGGTGACATATGCGAATGAATCTGAAACATATAATATATGGGTACTCACAGTTGTGTTCCTTTTGATTTCAGTTGTCTGGTCGCATGCGGGCACTACTAAATTACGAGGCACCTGAAATCCAGGAATCTGGAACTTTTACTGATCGAAGTGATGTTTACAGTTTCGGTGTGGTGATGCTAGAACTTCTTACCGGTCGTAAACCATATGAAAGGTCAGTGATGCAATGTAATTTGCAGTGCTTAATCAGGATCCTTTTTTAAATGTTTTTACATCATGCACCTCCACAAAAAATGCGGCGTTCTCATGCACCTATTTGTTATTTTCTTAAAATATGCAGTTCTCGTCCGCGACATGAACAACATCTTGTTAGATGGGCCCAGTCTCAGTTTCATGACATCGAATCACTAACAAAGATCGTTGACCCTTCTATTCGTGGAGAGTGTTCTGAGAAAGTGTTGTCTCGTTTTGTCGACATCATCAGTCGTTGTATTCCGGTAATTCAATGCTTCCATTCCTTCTTAGCTAAGCTGTACTTTCGAAGCACAAGACATGATACTATATGTGCTGCTTTGTTATAACTAGCACATCCTTCAGGTTTTTGTTGCTCAGATTTTTCTTTCCAATATGAATACTTGGGGTAAAAGCCATTATTTTCTTGGTGTCCTATAAACTTGTTCACTATGATATTCCGGTTTTATTTAGCTCGTTTCCGGAGGACACCAATATAATGAGATGAATTTATTGAGCATGTGGCTGACCCGAAATTTCTTATGCAGCCGGAACCAGAATACAGGCCGCCAATGTCTGAGATTGTCCAAGACCTAGCGAGTATGTTAAGCGCTTCTGGTGAGGAATCAGAGTAATAAGAAAAATCAAGGATGGGCCATATATATCGAATGTTGGCAGTGCAGCCAGCGAAGTATATTGAGATGAAACATCTACCACATTCTGTGGAAACCCTGTCAATATTTCTGCTGGACAGCACCGTCAACCAGTGTACATGCTGATTTGGAGCCAGAAAGGAGGTAGCGGTACAGCCCCATTTTGGGGAGGAGGGAGGGCATACGGGGATCCTCGTTGTTCCCGGGCAGAAGATCCTTGTATTCTAGGCTTCTAGCCATGATTGTATGAGGTGTATCTCTAGTAACCACCTATAATTTTGGGATAGTTATTTTTAACTTATTACCTTAAAGTTAGTGATGTCCGTACGTTTCTCTGCATGCCTGGGTGACTGGGTCTCGTCTATCCATGAAAACGAAAGAAATGTTTTTCTTACTCTGTGGTTTTAGAACTCTTATTACTGATGTTTGTAGTCTGGTAGAGATGCTGTGCAGAAGCGAATGAAGTCCCGCACTTGACATGCAGGCGTTCTCTTCTAGAGACGCAGATTCTACTCTGGAGGCCGCGGACAAATAGAGTTCATGCAGAGACTGTACAAGAGTTCATGGAGACTGTGGTAAGAGTTCTAAAACCACATATACACGTCTTCTGGCTATGGAAAATGAATAGTGCTTAATGTGACATTTTGTTTGCAACTTTTGATGGCAATGTAGCCCCTCGTATGTTCGGTCGCTCTATTGTGTGTGGTGTAAACCAACTTTATCGAAAGGAACGAACTATATTAATTAAGAGTAAAAAAAGTGTTAAGTTCAAAAGTAAAAAAGTCTTCTGGTTATGGGTAATGAATTGTGCTTGATGTGATATTTTGTTTGCACTTTTTGATGGTAATGTAGCCCTCGTATGTTAGACTTCTGTGGTGTAAACAAAGTTTGTCAAAAGGAACGACTATATTAATTCTCGCAAAAAGAAGACTATATTAATTAAAGTAAAAAATGCATCGCGAAAAAACTGATAAATGTGTTAAGCCCAAAATTAAAAAGCAATGTGCTAGATAAGCCTCTTTTTCTTTTTTCTTTGTTGGGCCATGAGCCTCTTTTCTCATTTTTTTTGTGGCCTTAGGCCTTTTATTTTTAACGGCAATGTGCCTTTTTTCCTCGCTTTTACCTCTTTTTTTTCCCTCTCAGATTGGCAGCCGATTGCACCCATGGAGGCGAACCTACGACAGGCAGCCCGGTAGATAGTGTTAAGATTAATTAAAATAGTAATTAAGGGATTAATCCCTGCTTGTATTAACCTTTGGCGGTTACTTCTCCAAGCGTTGCGTTGGTTCTGTCTGAACCGACACCCCTTTTGTAAATGCCTGTTCCAGTGCTATATATAGCACTTCATCTAATGCAAAGAGATAGTTCGATCATTTGTTCTGTCGATCTCAAACACGTTATCAGCACGCTCCCGAGAGCGATTTGGTCGAGAGAAAAAGGGACGGCGCGACCGCTCCCCGGCCATGGCCTCTCCTGCAGAGTCATGATAGCGGCCACTGGCCGGCGTCGCCTCCCTCCGGCCGTCGTTGCGGGTCCCCTTCCCCCGCGCGGCGCTCGCGCCCGGAATAGCCAGGCTACGCCCGCCCGCGTCGAGGCCTCGCCCTCGCACGCTGCGCCACACCCCGCGCCAGGCCATGGCCACGCGTCGCCTGCGCCGATGCTTCGCCCTCGCCCGCCTGGCCGTGCGCTGCGCCTGCCTGCGCTGCGGCGCGCCTGGGTCGGGGCTGCCCCTGGCCGCGCGCCCATCCACCCGGTCTCTGCGTCGGCCGCGCCAGGCCGTGGCCGCCCCTGGCCGCGCCCACCCGGATCGGGACTGCCCCTGGCCGCGCGCCCGTCCATCCGGCCTCCGCGCCGCGCCGCGCCCCAGGCCACGGCCTCCGTGTCGCCTGACCAGCGCCCTGTGCCCGGCCTCCGCGCCGCGCCGCGCCCCAGGCCACGGCCTCCGTCCGGCCGTGTGCCATGCCGCATCGCGTGCCCGTCCGCCGCCCGCGGCGCACCAGCATCTTCTAGCGCTACGGCAGCATGAATACGTGCGGCAGTGCCCTCCCATCGGCAGCGAACGGTGGTGCGTAGCACGGCGGCGTGAGCCAAAACGAATCATTCGATTCGTAACCGCACATGGAAATTGGAAAGGCCATGGAGCCTTATCCCTTCGCGATTATACACTTTAGCCCATGCGGCTTTACCTATTTTCATAATAGGCTTGCGTGTATAAATCTTGGAGTAATTCCTGTATGTCTCAGGATAACTCAACATGGTCCAACTACTCGTGCTATTCATTAGCACTTGTCATCTTTATTAGACCATGTATGTATAGATATGCATTTCAACCCATTTTCTGTTGAGTTTTACAATTCCAGAAATATATGTATATTTATATTTGACATGTTCAATGTGTTTACCACATTCTCTAGAACATGTTTTTCGCGATTGAGATTAAATTTTCTCGCACAACAATATTGATTTGCAATTGAGAAATATATTTTTCTCGCAAAACAATCTCATAGCGATTGAGATTAATTTTCTCTCGCAAAATATTAATTCACCCAGCTGAATTATCTTGCAACTTGATACAGGATTATCTCATTTAATTTGAGATCTGTACAATTCAAGTTTTTCACTTGAACATCAAGTGTGCAACATCATTACTATTCATTATAATAGTGGTGTATTTCTGTTGAGTACGATGTATTCCGGAATGTATGTATCTCCATGTTCGCTACATGTTGAGATTAATACGTCTATTTGCAATTGAGATTTTTAATTTCTTGTAAATAAGAATGCAAAATTCAAAGTGATTTCTTCAAATTGATATATTGGGATTATAAGGTAGTCATATAGATTTACTGCCTTCGCAGATTATCAATGACTACTATTAAAGCCTATATTTTGTCATTTTGACATTATAATTGCTTTACAAAATGCTCTCCCACACATTTTACTAAGTCATGACATAAGGCATTATGAATGAGTATCTACTGATTTCATCAGATTATACTCCCTAGTGCTGCGAGATCTAATCCATTTTGGAGATTATCTTCAAGATGTCATACTTAGCAATTTGATATTCACATTAATGGTTTCAAGATAACTTCTTGAAATACCCATTGATTTTGCTAAATTCATTAGAACATCAACCATGATGGTCTTTAATTTACTAGTTGTAAATTAATTATCTCTGGTTTACCCATAGAGGTAACATATGGCTATAGAGTTTGAGGCATTCACCCTCAATGGCCACCACTACCCTATCTGGGCCATGGACATCATGATCGCTCTTGTCTCTCATGGGATAATGTGTGCAATCCTGGATTCACCTCTAGTCAGGATCACACCGCTAACAGAAAAATGATGTCTTATATATCATAAGGCATTAGATTCAGATCTCAGTATCTGATTATTCAGTATCAGCAATCCTGGGATACAATGAACCTCAAGGGCAAAGGTTTGAATCTTACTTCACCCTTTAACCCGACATCACCAGCGGTGACGGGACCCTATGGGCACGGAGAACGTGAAGGTTGAATATGCCTCAACTAACATGTTTGAAGACTTCGTCTAGTCTCTCAATCTCCTGAGTGGTCAATATTATTTATGTCCATTTCTTATGTTCTAATAAGAAGATAAGTATTTTTGTCATCATATATTGTATCAGCACTTTGGTACAAATTCATATGTATCTATTCTATATATCCGACAGTGATTTTCTTGAGAATCTTCATGTCTATATATAGATTTCTACGGGAGTTAATCCGATGAAAAATGATATGTGCCTTGTGGACATATGCACCACAAACTCTATACTCAGGGAAGTCCAATGTTTCTACTCTCATTGAGAGAAATGAGATATTTTAAAATCGCTAGACGCGATGAGGTATTTGTTGGCTCAACTCGAGTCATATTTACTATCCCTGTGGGTACTCGAGTAACATTGGGATGCTTCATTGTTTCCCAAGTTAACTCGTACCCTACTAAGCTATAGAGATATTCGTCAAAATGATTTCCATAACGAAACTTATACTGACAAGAAAGAGAAATACATTCTCTTTACCATATGCAAGGGATATGGCAAGCACATTCTCTATGTATCATCTGGATTGTACTACACATACTACAAAACCCGTAGCACATATTACGCCCAAGATAGTTTTCCAAAATGTCTTGTACATGAAAAGCTTGGCATACTCGCCTTGGTCATCGAGACACTGGGTTGAAACCGAAATTATCAACAATTCCAATAGTTTATGATTATTATGATGCTAAATTCTAACACCATTTGGATTTTATGTGCACTATAAGTGACACAGGGAAGCTAATTTTAAGGCTCGCACACCTTAAAGTCTATGCTGAACCACTCAGACTCCTTGAATGAATCAAGTTGAGGTAAGTGGCTCTTCCCATCCATTGACTAGACTATTCAGGTGTTCCATGGTTCTAAAAGACACATCTATATGATGGTCTCAGGTGTGGTTTATCCACACGAAACCATTGACTCATTATCCTGGCATCGATTTCAAGCAAATCGAATGGATAACATTGCAGAATTCTTCTTGAGTGCCTTCCTATGGCCCTCGGATTGAAGTTTAGCAATTTGTCCTAATGTCTAGACTCAAAATGGTTTGGTAGAATACTTTATTCAAAGAGTTAAGCTCATTGCATTATCTTTACTTTGGAATTGCAACTTACCAACTTTACGTTCGAGTCATGCAGTTTTACACGCTCATGACCAAACTGCATAATATTATTCCCCTCTATCTTTGATACGTGGAAATCTACCAAGTATTTCTTATCTGCGGTAATTCGGTTACACACCGATATCATCACCCCGACATACATCATTGGCCCCTCAACATATAGTTGGGATCTATGTGAGGAATAACTGTATTACCGTAAATACCTCAAGCCTCTCACATGGGGAGTTATTCAAGGCCAGTATGTTGATTCAATGAGGAATATTTCCAGGCATTAGGGGGAGAATTCAAGTACCATAAAGAATGCCAGAAAATTAGTGGAATGTTCAACATATTTCTGCCTCATATCCACGTACTCAAAGAGCTGAACCATGCGTTCAGAAGATTTGCAACATATTGCAAATAACCTGCCAAATTCATTTACTGACTATAAAGGTGTCACACAATCCTACAATCCTGTAAAAGTACGCCTGAAAGAGTGGAGGTACCAACAAAATCCACACCACTCCCCGTTCAAAGCAACAGGGGGAGATGTATGGCAGAAGTACATCAGGATTCAGCTTCTCGCAAGTAAGGATATCAAGGCTTGTGAATCAGTAAATGCAAGTCAACTTCACGTTGACAGACACCTAATGGGTAGTATACACCCAGTGGACGGTAAACCTCCACCAACCCAGGTCATAGTGCACACAATGACCGGGACATCGGAATACCCGACTCAATCGCATTGGGAAATCACGAGCAGTCACCGTGGGTAACGATATTTCCATCAACTATATATTGATATATAGATTCTGGAGAAACATATAACTGGAAGTCTACAATTGTCGACATACATTTCTCAACTAGATTGAAAAAAACCTTTCAAGTGATTCAGATCCAAAGACCATGGCCATGGCAAAGTGTGAACAACACTCGGACTGAACTCAAGCAAAGGGTATAATCTAGGTAGAAATAATCTTGCTCAATAATGGGAAGGTATTCATAAGCAATACCTACACCAGTTTTCTTCTGGAAACGGAATTGAGAACAATGAGGTGGTGAAACATAGAGCAAGTATTGTAGCACAAGGGTTCACGCAGATACCCAACTATTCTCCAGAGGTGGAATCTCTTTCCGATAACTTATATCATTGGCAGTTCAAAATCATCTGTCTCTGCAGTTGATAGATGTAGTGATTACATATCCATGAGGATCACTAGATCCAGACATTTATGATTGATTCCCGATGGAATCTCAATTCTGAATCGAAGTACAAAATGCAACATACATCGTGTAAAATCAATAAGTCACCATATGACTTATTATTATCGTCGGTACATTTGGTACAACCGACGTAGTGAGTTCCTTATTCACAAGGATTACTCGTACAATGATGATTATCCATGTTCGTGTGTCTGCAATGACGACACATGTAATTATCTAAATGGCAGAGTTTAAAATGAAGGATTTGGGTAAACCAAAATACCGCTCGTTACTACAAATTGAGCACCTTCATTCATACATTATGGTATACTATGTTGTCTATATCCATAATATATTGGAGAAATTCATTGTGGACAAATCTTATCCATCCATAACTCTCATGGTAGTTCATTCTCTAGACGTGGAGAACGAACTATTTAGACCAAGAGATGATGGAAATGAGATATTGAGACTCAACGTTCCATAATGCCATTGGATCCACCAAACACAATTGGTTGGCACTCAAGAATATCTTTAGATATCTCCAAGGCATCAAACATCTTGTCCTGGTTTTTCAGTTTCACAGAAATGTGAACACCGATATCATTGGATACATCGATCAGATCCCAACTATGTCAGATCGTAGACAAGCTTAGTGTTCCTACTAGGTGTGTTAGCCCTCTCATGAAGAGTCTTCGAAGCAGACCTCATGGCTACATCCACCAACCATTATCTCAACGATAATGTTTCTTGTGTTGCCCGGATGCAAACAGATATATGTTCTTGGGATTGGTATGTGACGGCTTTGAAATTTGCAAGAATCAGGGGGAGTATCTTCCTGAATTGTTCATGTTCAATGCATCATATTATACTCTTTTTTCTTTCGTGAGTTTACTATACATGTTCTCATAAAGGTTTTTAATGAGGTAATATCAACATGAGATCATATGTCATACTTTCTGTTTCCCCCACCGGGATTTTTAGGAAAGTATATACGACATATTTATTGTCCTCTAAATTCTATGAGTTTCTCATATTGAGTTGAAAGAGACAATAACCATTATATGTTGCATCATCTTTCTCCTTCTTTTCCCACAGGGTTTGAAGGAGTTTTTAGCAACATATCAAACACTTTTCTCCTCATATTTTTCCCACAGGATTTTTGGAGGAGTCTCTTTCAAGATGATGATGCTACCTGGACAAGCATGGATTAGGGGGAGTGTTAAGATTAATTAAAATAGTAATTAAGGGATTAATCCCTGCTTGTATTAACCTTTGGCGGTTACTTCTCCAAGCGTTGCGTTGGTTCTGTCTGAACCGACACCCCTTTTGTAAATGCCTGTTCCAGTGCTATATATAGCACTTCATCTAATGCAAAGAGATAATTCGATCATTTGTTCTGTCGATCTCAAACAGATAGTGCATCAATATGGGACAAAAGTTATTCTTTTTTTGAGACAAGGGACAAAAGTTATTCGGCGACATGGGCCAAGTCGGTACGCATGCGATGCGACACACAATCCAGCCTACGTGAAGTCTCAGTAATAAAGGGAAAAAAGACGTTATTTACGCGAGAGTTAAAAATAACCGGGCCACCATTGGCCTTGTATGCGGAATGGAAGCACGAGCAGACTAACTAATTGCTACGTTCTTCTAAAAAAACTAATTGCTACGTATTTCTCAAAAAAAAACACTAATGGCTACATTTGCTAAATAAAAAAACTAATTCCTACGTGCCCTAGAAAAAAAAAACTAATTGCTACGTTATTTTATTCTTAAAAAAACCACGGCACCCCTGATTGTATGTGTTGTAGAGATGCCCTAAGTGCGGTATTTTTGCCTTCAGAGTAGAATCTGTCCGCACCAGTCCACGGACACTGATATAAGATCCATCAAATCATGCCCACATACATTTCAAACAACATTTGAACACATCATACAAATTTCATGCAAACATGTCCAAATTCACTAAAGTTCGTACATAATTTACATAAAATGGATGATATTTCGTACCTTCAAGTACAAACTAAAGAAATGAATATCCAATTAGGCTCTCGAGCTCATTTACACCCTGTGAACAGTAAATTAAAAAATACTAGAAAATTCAAAAATCCATTTTTTTTTGTGTTGAAAGGTGCTTGAGTGTGTGAGATGTCCATGCAAGTTTCAGCTCATTCGTACATCTCAGTAGATGTCAGAAAAAATTAATCAGGTCCGACCGTGCAAAACACTAACTTTTTCATATACCTCAATTTTTTCTTTTTTGCTGAGAGCTCGTCAAATGTTCAAATGCGCTAAAATTTTGCAAGGACATCATGAACTCAAGCATCTTTCACCACAATATTTTTGGATTTTTTTTTACTATTTTTTGATGAATTTATTGTTCACCTCGGGCTCATCTGAACCCGGGAGTCAAAACGTCCTATCCCAAAAAAACTATACTAACCTGCAGCGGAAAGTGACCTTGCCGTCATTGTTGTCCTTCAATGACGGAAGGGCGTGGAGGTGCAACAGCCCTCCAGCAGCCGCCTGGTGCTTGCGGAGGAGTCGCCCTGCTTTCTCCCGCGCCATGTGGAACGCCGCCACGGGCAATGCAGCCCCAGCCGCGGTGCCCTGGCAACGGTCTTGCCCCTCCCGGCATTCACGGAGGTGTTGTTGAGCGACCATTCCACGTTGATCTTGTCGAGCCCCCCTTCGAGGTGGTGGCACCGCACGACCATCTCCACGGTGGTGAGCGGGTAGTCACGGGCCCAGGACTCTGCAAGGTTGGGTTCCTCGCGGACCTAGGCCGATGCCTCGTCGGACTTGGCGAACGCGGAGCGGTGCGTCGCTCTTGCCACGCCGCCTCCCTGGCTGCCCCCTCCTCAGTCGACACGATGGCCTGGACCAACGAGGAATCGTTGTTTTGCGGCCACCGACATAGTGGAGGAGGCAGTCGTGCACCTTGGCGATCGCGGGTGGCACCTCCTCCTTGACGGCCTTATCACGTTATACGTCCATTTTGCATCATGCTTTTCTATTGTTATTTATTATGTTTTGGATTGTTATTTCACTTTATGATGCATTTCAAGCATTTTCTCTCTTATTTTGCAAGTTTCACATTAAGAGGGAGATTGCCGGGAGCTGGAACTCTGGAACGAAAAGGGCTACAGCAGATATAGCTATTCTGCACAACTTCAAATGACCAGAAAATTTAAGGAGAATTATTTTGAAATATATATAAAAATATTGACGAAAGAAATACAAGGGGGTCACCAGGGAGCGGCAAGCTCAGGGGGCGCGCCCCACCCCCCCTGGGCGCACCCTATGAGCTTGTGGGCCCCCTGACAGGCCTTCGGTGCCCATCTTCTGCTATATAAAGCCATTTGCCCTAACAAAATAAAGAGAAGACATTCGGACGAAGCGTCACCGTCTCGAGGCAGAACTTGGGCAGGAGCACTTTTGCTCTCGGGCGGAGCGATACCGCCGGGGAAACTTCCCTCCGGGAGGGGGAAATCGAAGCCATCGACATCACCAACGATCCTCTCATCGTGGGAGGACCAATCTTCATCAAAACCTTCACCAGCACCATCTCATCTCAAACCCCAGTTCATCTCTTGTATTCAATCTTTGTCCCGAAATCTCATATTGGTACCTGTGGGTTTCTAGTAGTGTTGATTACACCTTGTAGTTGATGCTAGTGGGTTTATCCGGTAGAAGATTAAATGTTCAGATTCTCAAGCATATTCAATACACCTCTGATCTTGAACATGAATATGATTTGTGAGTAGTTACTTTTGTTCTTGAGGACATGTGATAATTCTTGTTATAAGTAATCATGTGACGTTGGCATTCGTTCGATATTTGATGATATGCATGTTGTTGCTTCCTTTAGTGGTGTCATGTGAACGTTGACTACATGACACTTCATCATACTTGGTTCTAAGGGAGAACATTTTGGAGTAATAAGTAGATAATGGGTTGCTAGAGTGACAGAAGTTTAAACCCTAGTTTATGCGTTATTCTGTAAGGGCTGATTTGGATCCATATATTTCATGCTATGGTTAGATTTATCTTAATTCTTATTTCGTAGTTGCGAATGCTTGAAAGAGGGGGTAATAATAAGTGGGTGTTGTTCAAGTAAGAACGGCACCCAAGCAACGGTCCACCCACATATCAAATTATCAAAGTAGTGAACGTAATCAGCTAAACATGATGAACGTGACTAGACGGCAATTCCCATGTGTCCTTGAGAGCAGTTTGCTTTATATAAGAGAACTTTCCGGCTTGTCCTTTTCTACAAAAAGGATTGCGCCAATTTGATCCACCTTTGCTACTATTTTTACTACTTGTTATGAATTATCTTGCTACAAAACTATCTATCACTCTTACTTACAACACTTGCAGAGTATACCTTGCTGAAAACCGTTTGTCATTTTCTTCTGCTCCTCGTTGGGTTTGACACTCTTACTTATCGGAAGGAATATGATTGATCGCCTATACTTGTGGGTCGTCAAGACTCTTTTCTGGCACCGTTGCCGGGGACTGAAGTGCCTTCGGTAAGGAAACATTTATATTACGTGCTGAAATTTTCTATCACTTGTCACTATGGAAAATAATCCTTTAAGGGGTTTGTTTGGGGTATCTTCACCTTGATCGGAAGCAATAAGAGTTTCCCCTCAACCTACTGAACCTACTGAAAATATTTATTATGAGATTCCTTCGGTATGTTAGAGAAACTGCTAGCTAATCTTTATGCAGGAGATGGAACATTACATCCCGATGTGCACTTAATCTATGTGGAAGAAATTTGTGAATTGTTTAAGCTTGAACGTTTATCCGGGGATGGAGTTAAGAAGAAGGCATTCCCTTTAGCTTTGAAGGGAAAGGCATTGATATGGTATAGGCTATTGGATGATATTGGAACATGGGATTGGAACCGATTAAAATTAGAATTTCACAAGAAGTTCTGTCCTATGCATTTGGTTCATCGTGATCGGAATTATATATATATATTTTTTTGGCCTCATGACGGAGAAAGTATTTCTCAAGCTTGGAGGAGGCTTTAGTCTATGATGCACACATGCCCCAATCATGATCTCTCAAGAGAAATTATTATTCAAAACTTTTATGCTCGACTTTGTCATAATGATCAATCCATACTCGATACTTCTTCTGCTGGTTACTTTATGAAGAAAACTATTGAATTCAAATGGGATATTCTAGAAAGCATTAAATGCAACTCTGAAGATTGGGAATTTGACAAAGGTCAAGAGTCAGGTATGAAACTTGAGTTTGATTGTGTTAAATCTTTTATGGAAACTGATGCTTTTCATAAGTTTAATACTAAATATGGACTTGACTCTAGATAGTTGCTTCCTTTTGTGAATCATTTGCTACTCATGTTGATCTCCCTAAGGATAAGTGGTTTAAATTTCATCCACCTATTGAAGATATATTAGAGGAACCTGTTATAGCTAAAGATGAAACTATTATTTATAATGTTATTCCAGTTGTGCCTACTGCTTATATTGAGAAACCCCCTTTCCCTGTTAGGATTAAGGAACATGTTAAAGGTACATGTGGTTAATAAAAGTAATACTAGAGAACTTAGACCCTCTGAAAAAATTAGAGTGTAACCTAATATTGCTATGGTTAAAGATCTTTTGGTTGATAATATTGATGGGCATGTTATTTACTTTCGTGATGAAGCCGCTAAAATTGCTAAACATGTTAGAAATGAACAAGATATGTTAGATAAGAATAAGCCAGTAGTTGCCATGCCTGTTGTTTCTATTAACATTGGAGATCATTTCTATCATGGTTTACGTGATATGGGTGCTAGTGTGAGTGCTATTCCATTTACTTTATATCAAGAAATTATGAATGATATTGCACCTGCAGAGATTGAAGATATTGATGTCACTATTAAGCTTGCAAATAGAGATACTATTTCACCACTTGTGATTGTTCGAGATGTTGAAGTCTTGTGTGGTCAGAGCAAACACCCTACTGATTTCTTAGTACTTGGTTCACAACAAGATAATTTTTGTCCTACTAAATTTGGTAGGCCTTTCTTGAATACCGTTAATGCTGAAATTGATTGTGTTAAATAAAAGGTTAGAGTTAAGTTTGGTGAGGTATCTCATGTGTTTAAGTTCTCTAAGTTTCATATTCAACCACATGAGAAAGAATTATCTAGTAAAGATGAAATTATTGGTCTTGCTTCTATTGTTGTACCTCCTACTGATCCGTTAGAACAATATTTGCTAGACCATGAAAATGGTATGCATATGGATGAAACAAATGAAATAGACGAGATATTCTTTAAACAAGCACATGTCCTAACATAATTTACCTGTTGAAACTCTTTGAGATCCTCTTCTACCTAAGAGTGATCCTATGTTTGAGTTAAAGAAATTACCTAATACACTGAAATATGCTTATCTTGATGAAATGAAGATATATCCTCTTTTTATCAACGCTAACCTTTCAGAGCATGAAGACAAGAGATTACTTAAAACTCTCAGGAAGTAGTGATGCTATTGGATATACTCTTGATGATCCTAAGGGCATTAGTCCCACTTTATGTCAGCACAAGATTAATATGGAGCCTAATGCTAAACCCGTCATTGATCACCAACTTCGTCTGAACCCTAAGATGAAGGATGTGGTAAGAACTGAAATATTAAAGCTTTTGGAGGCAGGTATAATTTATCCGATAGCTGATAGTAGATGAGTAAGTTCTGTTCATTGTGTTCCTAAGAAATGAGGTATTACCGTCGTTCCTAATGATAAAAGGAACTTATCCCACAAAGAATTGTAATCGGTTATAGGATGGTGCTACCTCTTGAGCACTGCGTTGGTTTTCCCTTGAAGAGGAAAGGGTGATACAACAAAGTAGCGTAAGTATTTCCCTCAGTTTTTGAGAACCAAGGTATCAATCCAGTAGGAGACCACACGCAAGTCCCTCGTACCTACACAAACAAATAAGAACCTTGCAACCAACGCGATAAAGGGGTTGTCAATCCCTTCACGGCCACTTGCAAAAGTGAGATCTGATAGAGATAATAAGATAAATATTTTTGGTATTTTTGTTGTATAGATTGAAAAGTAAAGATTGCAAAATAAACAGTGACAGAAATAGCTAGTTGACGGGAGATTAATATGACGGAAGATAGACCCGGGGGCCATAGGTTTCACTAGTGGCTTCTCTCAAGATAGCATAAATATTACAGTAGGTGAACAAATTACTGTCGAGCAATTGATAGAAAAGTGCATAGTTATGAGAATATCTAGGCATGATCATGTATATAGGCATCACGTCCGCGACAAGTAGACCGAAACGATTTTGCATCTACTACTATTACTCCACACATCGACCGCTATCCAGCATGCATCTAGAGTATTAAGTTCATAAGAACAGAGTAACAGATTAGGCAAGATGACATGATGTTGAGGGATAGCAATATGGTATAAACCCCATCTTTTTATCCTCGATGGCGACAATACAATACGTGTCGTTTCCCTTTCTGTAACTGGGATTGAGCAACGCAAGATTGAACCCAAAGCTAAGCACTTCTCCCATTGCAAGAAAGATCAATCTAGTAGGCCAAACCAAACTGATAATTTGAAGAGACTTGCAAAGATAACAAATCATACATAAAAGAATTCAGAGGAGATTCAAATATTGTTCATAGATAATCTTGATCGTAAACCCACAATTCATCGGATCTCGACAAACACACCGCAAAAAGAGTTACATCGAATAGATCTCCAAGAAGATCGAGAAGAACTTGTATTGAGATCCAAAGAGAGAGAAGAAGCCATCTAACTAATAAATATGGAACTGAAGGTCTGAGGTAAACTACTCACACATCATCGGAGAGGCTATGGTGTTGATGTAGAAGCCCTCCGTGATCGATTCCCCCTCCGACGGAGCGCCGGAAAAGGCCCCAAGGTGGGATCTCACGGGCATAGAAGGTTGCGGTGGTGGAAATAGGGCTTCGTGGTGCTCTCGGATGTTCTCGGGGTATATGAGTATATATAGGCGAAGGAAGTCGGTTAGGGGAGCCACGAGGGGCCCACGAGAGTGAGAGGCGCCCAGGGGGGCAGGCGCGCCTCCTTGCCTCGTGGCCTCCTCGTTTCTTGCTTGACGTCCACTCCAAGTCCTCTGGATCATGTTCTTTCCAAAAATCACTCTCCCAAAGGTTTCATTCCGTTTGATATTCCTTTTCTGCGAAACACTGAAATAGGAAAAAAAACAGCAACTTGCACTGGGCCCTGGGTTAGTAGGTTAGTCCCAAAAATAATATAAGTGTATAATAAAGCCCATTAAACATCCAAAATAGATAATATAATAGCATGGAACAATCAAAAATTATAGATACGTTGGAGACGTATCAAACATCCCTAAGCTTAATTCCTGCTCGTCCTCGAGTAGGTAAATGATAAAAATAGAATGTGGAATGCTACCTAGCATATTCTTCAATGTAATTTTATTTATTGTGGCATGAATGTTCATATCCGAAAGATTCAAGATAAAAGTTTAATATTGACATAAAAATAGTAATACTTCAAGCATACTAACTAAGCAATCATGTCTTCTCAAAATAACATGGCCAAAGAAAGTTCATCCCTACAAAATCATATAGTTTGGTCATGCTCCATTTTCGTCACACAAGAATGCTCTCATCATGCACAAACCCGATCACAAGCCAAGCAATTGTTTCATACTTTAGATCTCAAACTTTTTTCAACTTTCATGCAATACATGAGCGTGAGCCATGGATATAACACCATGGGTGGAATAGAGTATGATCATGGGGGTTATGTGGAGAAGAAAAAAAAGGAGAAAGTCTCACATTGATGTAGCTAATCAACGGGCTAGGGAGATGCCCATCAATTGATGTCAATGCAAGGAGTAGGGATTGCCATGCAACGGATGTAAATGTATGAAAGCTCAACAAAAGAAACTAAGTGGGTGTGCATCCAACTTTCTTGCTCACGAAGACCTAGGGCATTTGAGGAAGCCCATTGTTGTAATATACAAGCCAAGTTCTATAATTAAAAATTCCCACTAGTATACGAAAGTGAAAAAACAAGAGACTCTCTATCATAAAGATCATGGTGCTACTCTGAAGCACAAGTATGGAAAAAGGATAGTAGCATTGTCCCTTTTTTATTTTTTTGGGCCTTTCTCTTTTTTTATTTGGCCTTTCTTCTCCTTTTTATTAATTTTTTGGGACAATGCTCTATTAATGATGATCATCACACTTCTATTTATTTACAACTCAATGATTACAACTCGATACTAGAACAAAATATGACTCTATATGAATGCCTCCGGCGGTGTACCGGGATGGGCAATGAATCAAGAGTGACATGTATGAAATAACATGCATGGTGGCTTTGCCACAAATACGATGTCAACTACATGATCATGCAAGGCAATATGACAATGATGAAGCGTGTCATAATAAATGAAACGATGGAAAGTTGCATGGCAATATATCTCGGAATGGCTATGGAAATGCCATAATAGGTAGGTATGGTGGCTGTTTTGAGGAAGATATAAGGAGGTTTATGTGTGATAGAGCGTATCATATCACGGGGTTTGGATGCACCGGCGAAGTTTGCACCAACTCTCCAGGTGAGAAAGGGCAATACACGGTACCGAAGAGGCTAGCAATGATGGAAGGGTGAGAGTGTGTATAATCCATGGACTCAACATTAGTCATGAAGAACTCACATACTTATTGCAAAAATCTGCAAGTCATAAAAAACCAAGCATTACGCGCATGCTCCTAGGGGGATAGATTGGTAGGAAAAGACCATCGCTCGTCCCCGACCGCCACTCATAAGGATGACAATCAAAGAACACCTCATGTTTCAGATTTGTTACACAACAATTACCATACGTGCATGCTACGGGACTTGCAAACTTCAACACAAGTATTTCTCAAATTCACAACTACTCAACTAGCACAACTTTAATATCACTATCTCCATATCTCAAAACAATCATCAAGTATCAAACTTCTCTTATTATTCAATGCACTCTATATGAAGGTTTTTATTATATCCAAATTGGATGTCTATTATATTAGGACTAATTTTATAGCCAAAGAAAATTACCATGCTGTTCTAAAGGACTCTCAAAATAATATAAGTGAAGCATGATAGATCAATAATTTCTATAAAACAAAACCACCACCGTGCTCTAAAAGATATAAGTGAAGCACTAGAGCAAAATTATCTAGCTCAAGAGATATAAGTGAAGCACATAGAGTATTCTAACAAATTCCGAATCATGTGTGTCTCCCAAAAGGTGTGTACAGCAAGGATGATTATGTTAAACTAAAAAGAAAAGACTCAAATCATACAAGACGCTCCAAGCAAAACACATATCATGTGGTGAATAAAAATATAGCATCAAGTAAGTTACCGATGGACGAAGACGAAAGAGGGAATGCCTTCCGGGGCATCCCCAAGCTTAGGCTTTTGGTTGTCCTTGAATTTTACCTTGGGGTGCCTTGGGCATCCCCAAGCTTAGGCTATTGCCACTCCTTATTCCATAATCCATCAAATCTTTACCCAAAATCTTTAAAACTCACAACACAAAACTCAACAGAAAATCTCATGAGCTCCGTTAGTGCAAGAAAACAAACCACCACTTTAAGGTACTGTAATGAACTCATTCTTCGTTTATATTGGTGTTAAACCTATTGTATTACAACTTCTCTATGGTTCATAACCTTCGATACTAGCCATAGATTCATTAAATAAGTAAACAACACACGAAAAAACAAAATCTGTCAAAAACAGAACAATCTGTAGTAATCTGTATCTAACGCAAAATTCTATAATTCAGAAAAAACTACCAAAATAGGGTGACCTAGATAATTTGTTTATTGATCTAGTGCAATTGTAATCAGTATTTTATCTCATTCTGGTGATTTTTAACAATTGCTTTCGTGAGCAGAAAGTTTCTGACTTTTTCAGCAAGATCAAATAATTACTATCCAAGAAGATCCTATAGGTTTTACTTGGCACAAACACAAATTAAAACATAAAACCACATCTAACCAGAGGATAGATCAAATATTTATTACTAAACAAGAACAAAAAGCAAGGAACAAAAATATAATTGGGTTGCCTCCCAACAAGCGCTATCGTTTAACGCCCCTAGCTAGGCATAAAAGCAAGGATAGATCTAAGTATTATCATCTTGGGTATGCAATCCATAAGTGGCTCTCATAATAGATTCATAAGGTAATATAATTTTGTTTCTAGGAAAGTGTTCCATGCCTTTCCTTAACAGAAATTGGAATCTAATATTCCCTTCTTTCATATCAATAATTGCACCAAACGTTCTAAGGAAAGGTCCACCATGAATAATAGGACATGAAGGATTGCAATCTATATCAAGAACAATGAAATCTACGGGCACATAATTCCTATTTGCGACAATAGGAACATCACTAATCCTTCCCATAGGTTTCTTTATGGTGGAATCCGCAAGATGCAAGTTTAAGGAACAATCATCAAATTCACGGAAACCTAACACATCACACAAAGTTTTTGGAATCGTGGAAACACTAGCACCCAAATCACACAAAACATAGCATTCATGATCTTTAATTTTAATTTTAATAGTAGGTTCCCACTCATCATAAAGTTTTCTAGGGATAGAAACTTCTAATTCAAGCTTTTCTTCATGAGATTGCATTAAAGCATCAACGATATATTTAGTAAAAGCTTTATTTTGACTATAAGCATGAGGAGAATTTAACACGGATTGCAAAAAGGAAATACAATCTTTTAAAGAACAATTATCATAATTAAATTCCTTGAAATCCGAAATAGTGGGTTCATTGCTATCTAAAGTTTTGACCTCTTTAATCCCACTTTTACCAATTTTTGCATCAAGATCTAAAAACTCTGAATCATTGGGACGCCTTTTGAACTAAAGTTGACTCATCTCCGGTCCAATCATTATCAAGATTCGTATTGCAAAACAAAGATTTAATAGGAGACACATCAATCACTTTTAGTCATCATTATTATCATGAAAACTAGAAGAACACGCTTTTACAAAGCAATCTTTCTTAGCACGCATCCTAGCGGTTCTTTCTTTGCACTCATCAATGGAAATTCTCATAGCTTTGAGAGACTCATTGATATCGTGCTTAGGTGGAATAGATCTAAGTTTTAAAGAATCAACATCAAGAGAAATTCTATCCACGTTCCTAGCCAATTCATCAACCTTAAGCAATTTTTCTTCTAGCAAAGCATTGAAATTCTTTTTAGAAAGCATAAATTCTTTAACACTAGTCTCAAAATAAGAGGGCAACTTATTAAAATTTCCATAAGAGTTGTTGTAGGAATTACCATAATTATTAGAGGAATTACTAGGGAACGGCCTAGGATTAAAGTTTCCTCTATACGCGTTGTTACCAAAATCGTTCCTACCAACAAAATTTACATCCATAGATTCATTATTATTCTCAATCAAAGTAGACAAAGGCATATCATTAGGATCAGAAGAAACACTCTTATTAGCAAACAATTTCATAAGTTCATCCATCTTTCCACTCAAAACATTAATTTCTTCAATCGCATGAACCTTTTTACTAGTAGATCTTTCGGTGTGCCATTGAGAATAATTAACCATAATATTGTCTAGGAGTTTAGTAGCTTCTCCTAAAGTTATTTCCATAAAAGTGCCTCCCGCGGCCGAATCTAAAAGATTTCTAGAAGCAAATTTCAATCCGGCATATTTTTTTGTATAATCATCCATAAATTCAAACCGTGTGTACGGCAATTACGTATCATTAATTTCATTCTCTCCCAAGCTTGTGAAACATGCTCATGATCAAGTTGCTTAAAATTCATAATATCGTTTCTAAGAGAGATGATTTTAGCGGGAGGAAAATACTTAGAGATAAAAGCATCTTTGCACTTATTCCAAGAATCAATACTATTTTTAGGCAAAGACGAAAACCAAGTTTTAGTACGATCTCTAAGTGAAAATGGAAATAGCTTCAATTTAACAATATCATTATCCACATCTTTCTTATTTTGCATATCACACAAATCAACAAAGTTGTTTATATGTGTAGCGGCATCTTCACTAGGAAGGCCAGAGAATTGATCTTTCATAACAAGATTCAGCAAGGCAGCATTAATTTCACAAGATTCAACATCGGTAATAGGAGCAATCAAAGTGCTAAGAAAATCATTGTTATTGGTATTGGAAAAGTCACACAATTTAGTATTGTCTTGAGCCATCATGGCAAACAAGAAATCCAACACACAAGCACACAAGAATCAAGCGAAAAAGAGGCGAACGAAAAGAGAGGGCAAATAAAACGGCAAGGGTGAAGTGGGGTAGAGAAAAACGAGAGGCAAATGGCAAATAATGTAATGCAAGGGATAAGAGTTTGTGATGGGTACTTGGTATGTCTTGACTTGTGCGTAGACTCCCCGGCAACGGCGCCAGAAATCGCACGTTGGCGGGAGATCAAATCTAGACTTGACTTGGTGTAAGTCTCCCTGGCAACGGTGCCAGAAATCCTTCTTGCTACCTCTTGAGCACTGCGTTGGTTTTCCCTTGAAGAGGAAAGCGTGATGCAGCAAAGTAGCGTTAGTATTTCCCTCAGTTTTTGAGAACCAAGGTATTAATCCAGTAGGAGGCCACACGCAAGTCCCTCGTACCTACACAAAAAAATAAGAACCTTGCAACCAACGCGATAAAGGGGTTGTCAATCCCTTCACGACCACTTACAAAAGTGAGATCTAATAGAGATAATAAGATAAATATTTTTGGTATTTTTGTTGTATAGATTGAAGGTGACAGAAATAGCTAGTTGACGGGAGATTAATATGATGGAAGATAGACCCGGGGGCCATAGGTTTCACTAGTGGCTTCTCTCAAGATAGCATAAATATTACGGTAGGTGAAGAAATTACCGTCGAGCAATTGATAGAAAAGTGCATAGTTATGAGAATATCTAGGCATGATCATGTATATAGGCATCACGTCCGCGACAAGTAGACTGAAACGATTCTGCATCTACTACTATTACTCCACACATCAACCGCTATCCAGCACGCATCTAGAGTATTAAGTTCATAAGAACAGAGTAACGCATTAGGCAAGATGACATGCTGTAAAGGATAAACTCAAGAAATATGATATAAACCCCATCTTTTTATCCTCGATGGCAACAATACAATACGTGTCATTTCCCTTTTTGTCACTAGGATTGAGCAACGCAAGATTGAACCCAAAGCTAAGCACTTCTCCCATTGCAAGAAAGATCAACCTAGTAGGCCAAACCAAACTGATAATTCGAAGAGACTTGCAAAGATAACAAATCATACATAAAAGAATTCAGAGGAGATTCAAATATTGTTCATAGATAATCTTGATCATAAACCCACAATTCATCGGATCTCGACAAACACACCGCAAAAAGAGTTACATCGAATAGATCTCCAAGAAGATTGAGGAGAACTTTGTATTGAGATCCAAAGAGAGAGAAGAAGCCATCTAGCTAATAACTATGGACCCGAAGGTCTGTGGTAAACTACTTGACATCATCAGAGAGGCTATGGTGTTGATGTAGAAGCCCTCCGTGATCAATTCCCCCTCCGGCGGAGCGCCGGAAAAGGCCCCAAGATGGGATCTCACGGGTACAGAAGGTCGCGGCGGTGGAAATAGGGTTTTGTGGTGCTCCCGGATGTTCATGGGGTATATGAGTATATATAGGCGAAGGAAGTCGGTCAGGGGAGCCACGAGGGTGGGGGGCGCCCAGGGGGCAGGCGCGCCTCCCTGCCTCGTGGCCTCCTCGTTTCTTTCTTGACGTCCACTCCAAGTCCTCTGGATCACATTCGTTCCAAAAATCACTCTCCCGAAGGTTTCGTTCCGTTTGGATTCCGTTTGATATTCTTTTCTGCGAAACACTGAAATAGGCAAAAAAACAACAATTTACACTGGGCCTTGGGTTAGTAGGTTAGTCCCAACAATAATATAAAAGTGTATAATAAAGCCCATTAAACATCCAAAATAGATAATATAATAGCATGGACCAATCAAAAATTATAGACACATTGGAGACGTATTAGACGGTAATTGATTTTAGAAAACTAAATAAAGCTACTAGAAAAGATCATTACCCCTTGCCTTTTATTGATCAAATGCTAGAAAGATTATCTAAGCATACACACTTTTGTTTCCTTGATGGATATTCTGGTTTTTCTCAAATACCTGTGTCAAAAGAAGATCAAGAGAAAACTACATTTACTTGTCCTTTTGGAACTTATCTTTTAGACGTATGTCTTTTGGTTTATGTAATGCGCGTGCTACCTTTCAAAGATGTATGATTGCTATATTATCTGATTTTTGTGAAAAGATTGTTGAGGTATTCATGGATGATTTTTCCGTTAACGAGACTTCTTTTGATGATTGCTTAAGCAACCTTGATCGAGTTTTGTAGAGATGTGAAGGAACTAATCTTGTCTTGAATTGGGAGAAGTGCCACTTTATGGTGAACGAAGGTATACTACTTGGGCATACAATTTCTGAACGAGGTATTGTGATAGACAAGGCTAAAGTTGATGCAATTGAGAAAATGCCATGTCCTAAAGATATTAAAGGTATAAGAAGTTTCCTTGGTCATGCTGGTTTCTATTGAAAATTCATTAAAGATTTCTCTAAGGTTTCTAGGCCGCTAACTAATCTTCTTCAAAAAGATGTTCCATTCATTTTGATGATGATTGTGTAGAAGCCTTCGAAATACTTAAGAAAGCCTTAATTTCTGCACCTATTATTCAACCACCTGACTGGAACCTACCTTTCGAAAGCATGTGTGATGCTAGTGATTATGCTATTGGTGCCATTCTAGGACAAAAAATTGATAATGAATTAAATGTTATTCATAATGCTAGTAAGACTCTAGACAGTGCTCAAAGAAATTATGCTACTACTGAGAAAGATTTTTAGCAGTTGTGTTTGCATGTGATAAGTTTAGACCTTATATTGTTGATTCTAAAGTTACTATTCACACTGATCATGCTGCTATTAAATATCTTATGGAAAATAATGATGCTAAACCTAGACCGAGTAGGTGGGTTTTATTATTACAAGAGTTGGATTCACATATTATTGATAGAAAGGGAGTTGAGATTCCTGTAGCAGATGGCTTGTATAGGATGGAAAATGTTCTTGATGACCCACTGCCTATTGATGATAGTTTTCCTGATGAGCAATTAGCCGTTATAAATTCTTCTCTTAATAGTCCTTGCCATGCAGACTATGCTAATTACATTGTTGCTAAATATATACCACCTAGTTTCACACACCAACAAAAGAAAGAGTTCTTCTTTTATTTAAGACATTACATTTGGGATGACCCACATTTATATAAAGGAGTAGATGATGTTATTAGATGTCGTGTACCTCAGCATGAGCAGGAACAAATCCTATGGAAGTGTTAGTCTGAGGCATATGGAGGGCACCATGCAGGAGACAGAACGGCACATAAGGTATTACAATCTGGTTTTTATTGGCCTACTCTCTTCAAGGATGCATGTAAGTTTGTCTTGTCTTGTGATGAATGTCAAAGAATTGGTAATATTGGTAGACGCCAAGAAATGCCTATGAATTATTCACTTGTTATTGAACCATTTGATGTATGGGGTTTTGATTATATGGGACCTTTTCCTTCCTCTAATGGGTATACTCATATTATAGTTGCTGTTGATTACGTTACTAAGTGGGTAGAAGCTATTCCAAGTAGTAGTGCTGATCATAACACTTCTATTAAAATTCTTAAAGAAGTTATTTTCCTAAGGTTTGGAGTCCCTAGATATTTAATGACTGATGGTGGTTCACACTTTATTCATGGTGCATTCCATAAACTTCTTGCTAAATATGATGTCAACCATAAAATTGCATCAGCTTACCATCCCCAGTCCAGTGGTCAAGTTGAATTGAGCAATAGGCAAATAAAATTAATTTTGCAAAAGACTGTTAATAGACCCAGATAGAATTGGTCTAAGAAACTTGATGATGCATTATGGGCTTAAAAACTCTATGAGAATGTCTCCATATAAAATGGTCTATGGAAAAGCATGTCATTTACCTCTTGAGTTAGAACATAAGGCTTATGGCAATTAAAGTACCTAATTATGATTTTAAACTTGCCGATGAAAAGAGATTATTTGATATTAGCTCACTAGATGAATGGAGGACACAAGCTTATGAAATTGCCAAGTTGTTTAAAGAAAAAGTTAAAAGATGGCACGACAAAAAGAATCTAAAAACGGGAATTTAAAGTAGGTGATCAAGTTCTATTGTACAATTATCGTTTCATATTCTTGACAGGAAAACTTCTCTCTAAATGGGAAGGACCATATATCGTCGAGGAGTTTATTGCTCCGGAGATATCAAGATCAATAATGCCAAAGGCACTAATCTGAGAGTGGTCAATGGGCAAAGAATTAAAATTATATCTCAGGTATGCCCATTAATGTTGAAACTAATATTATTCAAGTAATGACACCAGAGGAGCACATAGAAGAGACCTTCCCACGCTCTAGAACCCTCAAAAGGAGTAGGTACATGGTACAGTTAGTAAACCGACTCCAAAAGTTCCATAAAAGTACTTTTTGTTCATTTCGGAATATATAAAAAATTAGAAAAATAATAAACAATCAAAAAATTACACAAGGGAAGCGAAAAGACCAGGGGGCGCGCCCTACCTCCCTGGGCGTGCCTCCCGAGTTTGTGGCTCCCTCATGGACTTTCCCGACTCTGTTTTTTGCCAGATTACTTGTCTTGCACGGATAATATTCATTATATATACTCCCCATTGTTTTGACCAATGTATTGCAAGTTTCTCCTCTGTTCTTGTTTCAGACTATTTTTCTTACAAATCTAGATCACTATGGCGCCTCCAAGTTCGTCTAAGGATAAGTTCTACGAGAAGGTCATCAACCCGTACCTTTTGGAGGTGATGAAACACCCTCAAGCCATTGAGATGCGTGAGGGGGTGCTTCACATTTAGTTCAATGGCCTAAGAAGGACGAAAGCGAGAAGGCCAGGCTCAAAGCTGTGGAGGAGGAGATCTTCAAGTGCCAAGGATGGTGGAGCACGAACTTAGTGTCAACCACTCCATGATCACGAAATTCATCCGTGAGCACAAAGTGGATAACAAGGATATTGGTGACATCATCTACAAGCTCAATGTACGGATTGATCATCTTCAGGCTCAAATCCATGACTCGCAGAACCAAAATTTTGAGTATGAAGCCAGGTTAAAGGTACGAGTTTAGCTGCAAGTTTCAGGACTCCGGAGACACGAACATCCTTCTATGATGGAGTACCTATGCCTTGGAAGCTGGAGGACAAGCCTACTATCGGTGTCAAAATCGGCGGATCTCGGGTAGGGGGTCCCAAGTTATGCATCTTGGATCAATGGGGAATAGGAGACACAGGGACAATATTTACCCAGGTTTGGGCCCTCTCGAAGAGGTAAAACCCTATGCCATACTTGATTATATTGATGTGTGGATGATAGTTACAGAGTCGATCTACCACGAGATCAGATGAACTAAACCCTAGATGAGTAGGATGATGGTTCTTCTTCTAGCCTCTACAGACTAAACCCTGTGGTTTATATAGACACCACGGGTACTAGGGTTACACATAGTCGATTACCATTAGGGGATTAACGTGCATACGCCATGTTGACTTGGAGGACACACCAAGGCTTCGGAGGTTTCCTTCCCATACACAAAGTCGCCTTACAACTCGGCTTTCCAGTAATAGTCACAGAGCAGCCCACCTGCCCGGTTCACAAGAGATATGCCAGTAGCCCCCGAACTAGTCTTAGAAGCTGTGGTATGTAAGGGAATCATCGGCTTCGTGGACCAGTTCCTTTCTTCATGGTGCTCATGCCAGACATGCAATTATCCTTAGCTGAACTTTTAAAAGGTTGCCTGATACGTCTCCATCGTATCTACTTCACCAAACTTATTTTCCCTTGTTTTGGACTCTAATTTGCATGATTTGAATGGAACTAACCTCGATTGATGCTATTTTCAGCAGAATTGCCTTGGTGTTATTTTTGTGCAGAAATAAAAGTTCTCAGAATGACCTGGAAATTTACGGAGAATATTTTTGGAATATATAAAAACACCAAGAATCAACCAGAGGGTACCCACCACATGTCCACAAGGGTGGAGGGCGCGCCCCCTGCCTTGTGGGCCCCCTGGACCTCCACCGACCTCAACTCCAACTCTATATATTCATGTTTGGGGAGAAAAAAGATCAGAGAGAAGGATTCATCGCATTTTACGATACGGAGCCGCCGCCACCTCCTGTTCTTCATCGGGAGGGTAGATCTGGAGTCCGTTCAGGGCTCCGGAGAGGGGAAATCATCGCCATCATCATCACCAACCTTCCTCCATCACCAATTTCATGATGCTCACTGCCGTGCGTGAGTAATTCCATCATAGGCTTGCTGGACGGTGACGGGTTGGATGAGATTTATCATGTAATCGAGTTAGTTTTGTTAGGGTTTGATCCTTAGTATCCACTATGTTCTGAGATTGATGTTGCTATGACTTTGCTATGCTTAATGCTTGTCACTAGGGCCCGAGTGCCATGATTTCAGATCTAGACCTATTATGTAATGAATACATTTGTGTTCTTGATCCGATCTTGCAAGTTGTAGACACCTATTACGAGTTATGATCCGCATACCCCAAGGTGACAATAATTGGGATTCTTTCCTGTGATTACCGTAGTTTCAGGAGTTCATGTATTCACTAAGTGCTAATGCTTTGTTCCGGTTCTCTATTAAAAGGAGGCCTTAATATCCCTTAGTTTCCATTAGGACCCCGCTGCCACGGGAGGGTAGGACAAAAGATGTCATGCAAGTTCATTTCCATAAGCACGCATGACTATATACAAAATACATGCCTACATTACATTGATGAATTGGAGCTAGTTCTGTGTCACCCTAGGTTATAACTGTTGCATGATGAATGCCATCCGACATAACTATCCATCATCGATCCATTGCCTACGAGCTTTTCACATATTGATCTTTGCTACATTACTTTGTCATTGCCACTGTTACAATTGCTACAAAACTGCTACAGTCACTTTTATCACCGTTACCGTTACTTCCATACTACTTTGCTACTAAATACTTTGCTACAGATATTAAGTCTTTCAGGTGTGGTTGAATTGACAACTCAGCTTCTAATACTCGAGAATATTCTTTGGCTCCCCTTGTGTCGAATCAATAAATTTGGGTTGAATACTCTACCCTCGAAGACTGTTGCCATCCCCTATACTTGTGGGTTATCATTGCTCGACCAAGTTAGGCCATGCTTTCTCCGGATTATGTGCTGATTTTTGAATTTTGTATATTACTTATCCTCGAAGGCCAACCGCTTGAGTGTGAAAAGTGCCCTCATTTGACAACTTTTAGCGAAAGGTTACAGCAGGCCATAGCCACTGACCAGTCACAAAAAAATCGATTCGTGGTCTGAGGCAGTCTCTCCATTGGCACCCCCCATCAATATGGAGATCATGCCCTGTTCTATAAGGGATGTGATCAATGATTCGGGTTATCCCATGCGCTCATAACGACACGATTATATCAGGAAGTGGCGAGGTCCATGGCGCGGTAAAGGGGGCTCTTGGTATTATGACAGCTTATAAAAGGAAAATAACCACTATGTTCTCCATACGCTTTCCCTTCCTCCGTTGCCATTGCTTTTCCCGTCTCCTGAGCTCCAGTGCCTAGCTTCATTCCTTCTCAGGAAACCTTCACAACCACCTCCTCAATCCGGCCATGGCCAGTTCTGGTTCCAAGGGCAAGTGGGAGGCCTCCAGCGTCATCGACTATGACATTGATGACCCACAAGTATAGGGGATCAATCATAGTCCTTTCGATAAGTAAGAGTGTCGAACCCAATGAGGAGTAGAAGGAAATGACAAGTGGTTTTCAGCAAGGTAATTTCTACAAGCACTGAAATAGTCGGTAATAGGTAGTTTGATAGCAAGATAATTTGTAACGGACAAGTAATGGTAATGGTAAATAAAGTGCAACAAGGTAGCCCAATCCTTTTGCGGCAAAGGACATGCCAAAACGGTCTCTTATAGTAAGCAAAGCGTTCTTGAGGATACACGGGAATTTCACCATGTCACTTTCATCATGTCGGTTTGATTCGTGTTCGCTACTTTGATAATTTGATATGTGGTTGGACCGGTGCTTAGGTGCTTTTATTACTTGAACAAACCTCCTACTTATGATTAACCCCCTCGCAAGCATACGCAACTATGAGAAAAGTATTAAGATAAAATATAACCACAACATTAAACTTTTGGATCCAAATCGATCCCTTACGAAGTAGCGCGTAAACTAGGGTTTAAGCTTCTGTCACTCTAGCTACCCATCATCTAATAACTACTCCACAATGCATTCCCTTAGGCCCAAATATGGTGAAGTGTCATGTATTCGACGTTGACATGACACCACTAAGGGAATCACAACATACATATCATCAAAATATCAAACACATATCAAGTTTACATGATTACTTGCAACATGACTTCTTCCGTGACCTCAAGAACAAAAGTAACTACTCATAAATGATAATCATGCTCAAGATCATAGAGGTATTAAATACCATAATGGATCTAACAATATAATCTTCCACCAAATAAACCATATAGTAATCAACTACAAGATGTAACCAACACTACTTGTCACCCATAGGTACCAATCTTAGGTTCCGGTACAAAGGTTGAACACAAGAGATGAACTAGGGTTTGAGAGGAGATGGTGTTGTTGAAGATGTTGATGGATATTGCCTTCCCAAAGATGAGAGGGGTGTTGGTGATGATGATGGCTTCGATTTCCCCCTCCGGGAGGGAAGTTCCCCCGACGGAATCGCTTCGCTGGAGGGAAAAAGTGCTCCTGCCCAAGTTCCGCCTCGAGACGGCGGTGCTTCGTCCCGAAAGTCCTCCCCTATTTTTCTAGGTCAAAATGACCTATATACCAGAAGATGGGCACCGAAGGTGGGCTGGGCTAAGCACAACCCACGAGGGCACGCTTGGGGGGCCTGGCGCACCCTGGTGTCTTGTGCTCACTAGGTGGCCCCCCTCCGGTAGTTATTTGCTCCAATATTTTTTTATATATTCCAAAATAATTCTCCACAAATTTTCAACTTATTTGGAGATGTGCAGAATATGCAACTCTGATGTAGCTTTTTCAGGTCCAGAATTCCAGCCGTCGGCATTCTCCCTCTTTGTGTAAACCTTGCATATTATGATAGTAAAGGCATTAGAATTACTCCATAAAGCATTATTATGCATAAAAACATTATAAATAATAGTAGGAAATCATGATGCAAAATGGACGTATCAACTCCCCCGAGCTTAGACCTCGCTAGTCCTCAAGTGAAAAACCGATATCAAAAAACATGTCCACATGCTTAGAGAGAGAGAGAGAGAGAGGTGTCGATAAAAACAAAATACGCACATAGTAGCATCATGCTTATTATTATAACAGCAACAAACTTAATCATAAAGCTTTATCATACAACTCTTATCATATAACTTCTCATGAACAAGTAACAATTCATCATAACATTGAAGTATAAAGCATAAACTCTATTGAAAACCAAAAAACTATGTTCTCAGTCAACTTTGCAACTACAATTCATCATATTTTCATGAAGGGTCACGTATCAGAGCCTTTTGGCAAGTCCACATACTCAACCATCATTTAATCTTCTATGATTATTGCTAACACTCACATGATACCCATGAGCAAAAAGTTTCAACCAGACACATAGAAAGATAGGGGCTTATAGTTTCGCCTCCCAACGTATTCACCTCAAGGGTGATGTCAACAATAATAATTCATGCTCACTCATATCCGATATATGGCCTAGATCTTTCCTCACCACATGATGCTTGCAAAAAGAGAAAAATAAAAGGAATAGGTAAGAATACTTTGACTCTTGCATAAAATTTAATACATAAAAGCAAAAGATAGGCCCTTCGCAGAGGGAAGGAGAGGTTTCCATGCACTTTTTGTTTGCATGCCAATTACCTTAATGCAAAAGAAGGTCACGTTATATTGCCCCTTATGATAGCAACCTTTATTATGCAGTGTGTCTATTTTATTACTTTGCCATCTCAAGTTCGTACAACGCTCAATTTTCTATTACACTAAATGATCCAACACATTTAGAAGCAATTTTTATTGCCTTATTGCACCGATGACAACTTACTTGAAGGATCTTACTCAATCCATATGTAGGTATGGTGGACTCTCAAGATAATATTTTGGGTTTAAGGGTTTTTTATGCACATGTAGTATCTCTACTTGGTGCGGAGTTTTTGGCTAGAAAAGATATTGAGCAAGCACCACATGTTGAAGGATCTATGACAATATAACTTCTATGTGAATATGAGCAAACATAAATCATTACGTTGTCTTCCTTGTCCAACGTCAACAATTCTGTCATATAGTGTTTAATGGGGGCTCATAATCATAAAAGATGTCCAAGATAGTATATTTGCATGTGAATCTTCTCTTCCCTTATTAATTCTTTCATGAGTTGCATCATTGACCAAGGCTATGTTTGTCAATCTCCAATAAATTTTATCACTTATACTTTTCCTTATGTGATGTCATTACTTACCATAAGATTAGCATATGATCCTTTTCATTTATTTTCTTTCTTTTTATTGAAACATAAGAGTAAAGAAACAAGACTCAAACTACTCTTTATTATATATCTCACACACGATTACATAGATAGATAGATCACTAAGCAAGCACACGAGAATAGATCAAACTAAACTTTTATTCAACTAAATCATATAGGATAACTAAAGATCGAACTAAAATAGATAAAGGCAAAGATAGTGGTGGTGATACGATACCGGGGCACCTCCCCCAAGCTTGGCACAAGCCAAGGGGAGTGCCCATACCATGTACTCAAGTCTCCTTTGGTGGGGAAGTTGTTGATGGTGGTGGTGATGAAGTAGTAGCGAGCTTATCCTCCAGTTTCCATGGAAGCGGTTCACCATCATAAGAGGAAGCACGAGTCTCACGAGTCCTGCAACTGGCAGCTAAACTCATACTTTTAAATCTCGCCTCATATTCAAAGACTTGATTTTGGAGATCATAGATTTTGCTTGAAAATTGATTTGCTCGTTGGGGGTGAAGACGATGTCCTTCATGGACCGACCATCCACCTTGTGATAACGGGAGAACTCCATAATCATGAGGTGATTGGCACTGAGCCCACATTCACCATCACCTTGCACTTGAAGACCCCCTGCTTCATGGCTTCGAGCCTGGCCTCCACGGTTCATGTCCTCTTGGGCCCCTGGACATCCCGGATGTGGAGCACCCCCTCACGCATCTCAATGGCTTGAGGGTGCTGCATCACCTCCCGCAAATACGGGTTGATGACCTTCTCAAAGAACTTGTCCTTGGAGGAGCTCTAAGCGGCCATGGCGATCTAGATCTGTAAGAAAATAGCAAGAAAGAAGAACATAAGATTTCTCCCCGATAAGATGGTCAACACATTCAAGGGGGTATATAAAGATTGTTTTATCTTGGGGAACAAGCAAACGAGAGGAAAACCGAGTCGGGAAGGTTCCCGAGGTGGACACAACCCACCCGGGTGCGCCAGCAAGGCAGGCGCACCCTGGTGTCTTGTGCCTTCCTCGATTGCCTTCCTGGTTATTTCTTATTTTCCTAATTTTGTAATATTGTAAAACTGACCGAAAATATTTTTGTGGATTTTTCGGAGTCCGTTTACTTATCGTATCACGTACCTCCACCTTTTCAGGATTCTAGAGTGTTCCAAAAGGTTTCTTTTATGTGTTCCTCTGGTGACATGGTTTGAATAATATTGCTTTCAACATTAATAGGCATACCTGAGATATAGTGTTTAATTCTTTGCCCATTGACCACCTTCGGGTTAGTACCTTTGGCATTATTGATCTTGATAGCTCCAGAGCGATAAATCTATTCAAAAATATATGGTACTTCCCGTTTAGAGAGAAGTTCTCCCGTAAAGAATCTGAAACGAGAGTTGTACAAAAGAACATATTCTCCAACTTTGAATTCCCACTTTTGGATTCTTTTGTCATGCCATCTTTTAACTTTTTCTTTAAATAATTTAGCATTTTCATAAGCTTGGGTTCTCCATTCATCTAATGAGCTAATATCAAATAGCCTCTTTTCACTGGCAAGTTTGAAATCATAGTTAAGTTCTTTAATTTCCCAATATGCTTTGTGTTCTAACTCAAGAGGCAAATGACAAGCTTTTTGATACGTCTCCGTCATATCTATAATTTTTGATTGTTCCATGCCAATATTATACAACTTTCATATACTTTTGGCAACTTTTTATACTATTTTTGGGACTAACATATTGATCCAATGCCCAGTGCCAGTTCCTGTTTGTTGCATGTTTTATGTTTCGCAGAAACCCCATGTCAAACGGAGTCCGAACGAGATAAAAATGGACAAAGAATATTTTTTGGAACATTTGGAAAATATGGGAAGAAGAATCAACGCGAGACGGTGCCCGAGGTGGCCACGAGGCAGGGGGCGCGCCCTAACCCTCGTGGGCCCCCCATAAGGTGGTTGCTGCTCTTCTTTGGCCGCAAGAAAGCTAATTTTTGGATAAAAATCTAGGCGAAGGTTTCAATCCAACCGGAGTTACGGATCTCCAGATATATATAAGAAACGGTGAAAGGACAGAATCCCAGAGCGCAGAAACAGAGAGAGACAGAGAGACAGATCTAATCTCGGAGGGGCTCTCGCCCCTCCCATGCCATGGAGACCAAGGACCAGAGGGGAAACCCTTCTCCCATCTAGGGAGGAAGTCAAGGAAGAGAATAAGAAGGGGACCCTCTCCCCCTCTCTTCCGGTGGCGCCGGAACATCGCCGGAGCCATCATCATCACCGCAATCTTCACCAACAACCTCACCGCCGTCATCACCAACTCTTCCCCCCTCTATGCAGCGGTGTGACCCCTCTTTTACCCGCTGTAATCTCTACTTAAACATGATGCTCAACGCTATATATTATTTCCCAATGATGTATGGCTATCCTATGATGTTTGAGTAGATCCATTTTGTCCTATGGGTTAATTGATGATCGTGATTGGTTTGAGTTGCATGTTTTATTATTGGTGTTGTCCTATGGTGCTCTCCATTTTGCGCAAGCGTGAGGGATTCCCGCTG
Organism: Aegilops umbellulata; assembly: GCA_032464435.1. Taxonomy (NCBI): domain Eukaryota; kingdom Viridiplantae; phylum Streptophyta; class Magnoliopsida; order Poales; family Poaceae; genus Aegilops; species Aegilops umbellulata. The sequence continues at coordinate 386,354,054 of CP136057.1, read as the reverse complement.
TAGGGTTTGCAATATGTTCATGATTTGCTTATGGTGGGTGGCGTGAGTCATAGAAGCATATACCCGAGTAAGTAGGTTGTTTGCGTATGGGATAAAGAGGACTTGATACTTTAATGCTATGGTTGGGTTTTACCTTAATGATCTTTAGTAGTTACGGACGCTTTCTAGAGTTCCAATCATAAGTGCATATGATCCAAGTAGAGGAAGTATGTTAGCTTATGCCTCTCCCTCATATAAAATTGCAACAATGATTACCGGTCTAGTTATCGATTGCCTAGGGACAAATAACTTTCTCGTGACAAAAAGCTCTTTACTAAAAGTAATTTAGTTGTATCTTTATCTAAACAGCCCCTACTTTTTATTTACTTTCTCTTTATATTCTCGCAAATCTATCCAAAAACACCTACAAAGTACTTATAGTTTCATACTTGTTCTAGGTAAAGCGAACGTTAAGCGTGCGTGGAGTTGTATCGGTGGTCGATAGAACTTGAGGGAATATTTGTTCTACCTTTGGCTCCTCGTTGGATGAAAAAGATGAGTATTGCAATCTAGTTTTTACTGGCCTACTCTCTTCAAGGATGCCGTAAGTTTGTTTTATCTTGTGATGAATTTCAAAGAATCAGTAATATTGGTAAGCGTCAAGAAAAGCCTATGAATTATTCACTTGTTGTTGAACCATTTGATGTTTCGGGTTTTGATTATATGGGACCATTTCCTTCCTCTAATGGGTATACGCGTATTATGGGCTGTTGATTATGTTACTAAGTGGGTAGAAGCTATTGCAACTAGTAGTGTTGATCATAGCACTGATACGTCTCCGTCGTATCTATAATTTTTGATTTTTCCATGCCAATATTATTCAACTTTCATATACTTTTTGGCAACTTTTTATACTATTTTGGGGACTAACATATTGATCCAGTGCCCAGTGCCAGTTCCTGTTTGTTGCATGTTTTATGTTTCGCAGAATATCCATATCAAACGGAATCCAAACGGGATAAAAACGTATGGAGCTTATTTTTGGAATATTTGGAAAATCTGGGAGAAAAATCAACGCAAAACGGTGTCCGAGGTGCGCATGCCCCTGACCCTCGCAGGCCACCCGTAAGGCGGTTGATGCCCTTATTCGGCCACAACAAAGCTAATTTTTGGTAAAAAATCACGGCAAAGGTTTCAGTCCAATCGGAGTTACGGATCTCCATATATGCCCGAAACGGTGAAAGGGCACCAGACGAGAACACAGAAACAGAGAGAGACAGAGAGACAAATCCAATCTCGGAGGGGCTCTCACCCCTCCCATGCCATGGAGGCCAAGGACCAGAGGGAAAACCCTTCTCCCATCTAGGGAGGAGGTCAAGGAAGAAGAAGACGAAGGGCCCCCCTCTCCCCTTCTCTTCCGGTGGCGCCGGAACGTCGCCGTGGACATCATCATCACCGCAATCTTCACCAACAACTTCACCATCATCATCACCAACTCTTCCCCCTCTATGCAGCGGTGTAACCTCTCTCTTACCCGCTGTAATCTCTACTTAAACATGGTGCTCAACGCTATATATTATTTCCCAATGATGTATGGCTATCCTATGATGTTTGAGTAGATCCGTTTTGTCCTATGGGATATTTGATGATCAAGATTGGTTTGAGTTGCATGTTTTAATATTGGTGTTGTCCTATGGTGCTCTCCGTGTCGCGCAAGCGTGAGGGATTCCCGCTGTAGGGTTTGCAATATGTTCATGATTTGCTTATGGTGGGTGGCATGAGTGACAGAAGCACAGACCCGAGTAAGTAGGTTGTTTGCGTATGGGATAAAGGGGACTTGATACTTTAATGCTATGGTTGGGTTTTACCTTAATGATCTTTAGTAGTTGCGGATGCTTGCTAGAGTTCCAATCATAAGTGCATATGATCCAAGTAGAGAAAGTATGTTAGCTTATGCCTCTCCCTCAAATAAAATTGCAATAATGATTACCGGTCTAGTTATCGATTTCCTAGGGACGAATAACTTTCTTGTGACAAAAATCTCTCTATTAAAACTAATTTAGTCGTGTCTATCTAAACAGCCCCTACTTTTTTTATTTACGCTCTCTTTATATTCTTGCAAACCTATCCAAAAACACCTACAAAGTACTTCTAGTTTCATACTTGTTCTAGGTAAAGTAAACGTCAAGCGTGCGTAGAGTTGTATCGGTGGTCGATAGAACTTGAGGGAATATTTGTTCTACCTTTAGATCCTCGTTGGGTTTGACACTCTTACTTATCAAAAATTTTTGCGATCCCCTATACTTATGGGTTATCAAGACCTTTTTCTGGTGCCGTTGCCGGGGAGCAATAGCGTGGGGTGAATATTCTCGTGTGTGCTTGTTTGCTTTAGCACTAAGTAGATTTTATTTGTTGTTCTAAGTTATTCTCTATCTTTAGTTATGGATATGGAACACGAAATACCAAAAAAATTAGGTGTAGTTGCTGCTCATGGAGATGGGGAACCTCCTAAAACCCTCGATGCTCAATATGTGAAAAATATTATGTACCACTTTGATAATCCTGAGAAAACCTCATTCAATTTGGTAATGGGAGTAACGTTGGATCAACGTGAATACTTTAGGGATTATCGCTTGACACAAAAAGGGAAACTATTATGGGATCAAATTTATATATTGAAGTGGTATGCTCGGCAAGTATGCTTGAGTTATGATTATACTTGTTGCTCTAGGATGAAGGCTCCTCACCTTCCCTTTTTATGCAAATTTAATGATAATAAAACCTTGGCTTCTTATGCTAATGGTATATATGATTACTATGATGTGGAACAAATAGAAGAATTTATTCTTTTATGGGTGCTTATGAAATTGAATCTTTGTTCAAAAAGTGTGAAAATCTTTATGATGCTGTTTATAGACCTGAAAATTTAGCTATCCTTAAATATTGCTATGAGAATTATGAATACAAGCCGATATTGATGCATTTATTGAGAAAGTCTTCGCTGTCCAAGAAGAGACTAATATTTTGCAGGAGTCTATGGAAGAAGAAATTGATGAAATTATGAGCTCATTGGATGAAAAAGATGAGGAGGAGAGCGAAGAACAAGAGGAGGAAGAGCGGATTGATCACCCGTGCCCACCTTCTAATGAGAGTAACTCTTCAACTCATACATTGTTTAATTTTCCTTCATGCTTACCGAAGGATGATTGCTATGATGACTGTTATGATCCCGTTGATTCTCTTGAAATATTCCTTTTTGATGATGCTTGCTATGCTTGTGGCCAAGATGCCAATATGGTTTATGCTTATGGAGATGAACTTGCTATAGTTCCTTATGTTAAACATGAAATTGTTGCTATTGCACCCATGCATGATAGTCCTATTATTCTTTTTGAATTCTCCCGACTACACTATATCGGAGAATTTTGTACTTATTAAGGATTATATTGATGGGTTGCCTTTTACCGCTACACACGATGATTTTGATAGATATAATATGCATTTGCTTCCTGCTCCTACTTGCAATTATTATGAGAGAGGAACTATATCTCCGCCTCTGCATGTTTCCAATATGATAAAATTGCAAGAAACTGTTTATACTATGCATTGGCCTTTACTTTGTGTGCATGAATTGTTTTTTTATGACATGCCGATGCATAGGAAGAGAGTTAGACTTCGTCATTACATGATATCTGTTAATTAGTGCTCACTACTAAATCACAAATCATTTTTAATTAAAATTGGCTTTGATATACCTAGGGATCCGGGTGGATCCATTACTTGAGCACTATATGCCTAGCTTAATGGCTTTAAAGAAAGCGCTGCCAGGGAGACAACCCGGAAGTTTTAGGGAGTCATTTATTTCTGTTGAGTGCTTTCATATAGTTTAGAAAGAAAAATAAATAAATAGGGGAACACAAAACTTTTCAAAAAGGAAAGTGAAAGTGAGAGAGACAAGCATTGTTGAAGTGGGGGAGCTCCTTGAACTTTGTTCATGCTCACAGAAACTTTGTGAATCTTGATTATAGAAACTTTCCAACAAAAATAATTATCCCCTTGTACAATTCCATTGTATTATAAAAATAATGTGTCGAGGTTTGCCTTTAGGATGTTTTAGATTGCTTGTTGGTTTGTGCAGTGCAGGACAAAAACTTTGGCTGTAGTGCGCGATTTTACATTTTTACTGGAACATCAAATGGTTCTGAAACTTTTTGCACTGTATTTATATACAAATTTTTTATTTTTCCTAATTTTGGCAGATTTTTTCAAGTATCATAGGTATGGTGAATGTTCAGTTTATTACAGACTGTTCTGTTTTAGACAGATTCTGTTTTTGATGCATAGTTTGCTTGTTTTGATGAAACTATCAAGTAATATCAGTGGATTAAGCCATGTAAAAGTTATATTACAGTAGATACAATGCCAAAACAAAATATGAATTGGTTTGCAACAGTACATAGAGTAGTGATTTGCTTTATTATACTAACGGATCTTATCGAGTTTGCTGTTGAAGTTTTGTGTGGATGAAGTGTTCGATGATCGAGAGGGTCTCGATGTGAGGAGAAGAAGGAGAGGAAAGAGCTCAAGCTTGGGGATGCCCAAGGCACCCCAAGTAAATATTCAAGGAGACTCAAGCGTCTAAGCTTGGGGATGCCCCGGAAGGCATCCCATCTTTCTTCTACAAATATCGGTATGTTTTTGGATTCGTTTCGTTCATGCGACATGTGCAAATATTGGAGCGTCTTTTGCATTTAGTTCTCACTTTTATTTTATGCACCATGCTGGTATGAGATAGTCCATGGTTGATTTATACAATGCTCTTTGCACTTCACTTATATCTTTTGAGTATGGCTTTATATAATGCTTCATGTGCTTCACTTATATCATTTGAAGTTTGGATTGCCTATTTCTCTTCACATAGAAAACCGCCATTTGTAGAATGCTCTTTTGCTTCACTTATATTTGTTAGAGTGTGGGCATATCTTCTGTAGAAAGAATTAAACTCTCTTGCTTCCCAAGGACGTGCTTTATAACCCACAAGTATAGGGGATCACAACAGTTTTCGACAAGTAAGAGTGTCGAACCCAACAAGGAGCTAAAGGTAGAACAAATATTCCCTCAAGTTCTATCGACCACCGATACAACTCTACGCACGCTTGACGTTTACTTTACCTAGAACAAGTATGAAACTAGAAGTACTTTGTAGGTGTTTTTGGATAGGTTTGCAAGAATATAAAGAGAGCGTAAATAAAAAAAGTAGGGGCTGTTTAGATAGACACAACTAAATTAGTTTTTAATAGAGAGCTTTTTGTCACGAGAAAGTTATTCGTCCCTAGGAAATCGATAACTAGACCGGTAATCATTATTGCAATTTTATTTGAGGGAGAGGCATAAGCTAACATACTTTCTCTACTTGGATCATATGCACTTATGATTGGAACTCTAGCAAGCATCCGCAACTACTAAAGATCATTAAGGTAAAACCCAACCATAGCATTAAAGTATCAAGTCCCCTTTATCCCATACGCAAACAACCTACTTACTCGGGTCTGTGCTTCTGTCACTCACGCCACCCATCATAAGAAAAGCATGAACATATTGCAAACCCTACAGCGGGAATCCCTCACGCTTGCGCGGCACGGAGAGCACCATAGGACAGCACCAATAGTAAAACATGCAACTCAAACCAATCTTGATCGTCAAATAGCCCATAGGACAAAATAGATCTACTCAAAAACCATAGGATAGCCATACATCGTTGGGAAATAATATATAGCATTGAGCACCATGTTTAAGTAGAGATTACAGCGGGTAAGAGAGAGGTTACACCGCTGCATAGAGGGGGGAAGAGTTGGTGATGATGATGGTGAAGTTGTTGGTGAAGATTGCGGTGATGATGATGGCCACGGCGACGTTTCGGCGCCACCGGAAGAGAAGGGGAGAGGGGGCCCCTTCGTCTTCTTCTTCCTTGACCTCCTCCCTAGATGGGAGAAGGGTTTCCCCTCTGGTCCTTGGCCTCCATGGCATGGGAGGGGCGAGAGCCCCTTCGAGATTGGATCTGTCTCTCTGTCTCTCTCTGTTTCTGCGTTCTTGTCTGGTGCCCTTTCACCATTTCGGGTATAAATGGAGATCCGTAACTCCGGTTGGACTGAAACCTTCGCAGTGATTTTTTACCAAAAATTAGCTTTCTTGCGGTCAAAGAAGGGCATCAACCACCTTACGGGTGGCCCACGAGGGTCAGGGGCACGCCCTGGGGGGGGGGGGGGTAGGGCGCGCCCCCTACCTCGTGCCCACGTCGGACACCGGTTCACGTTGATCTTTCTTCCAAATTTTCCAAATATTCCAAAAATAAGCTCCGTCCGTTTTTATCTCGTTTGGATTCCGTTTGATATGGATATTCCGCGAAACATAAAACATGCAACAAACAGGAACTGGCACTGGGCATTGGATCAATATGTTAGTCCCAAAAATAGTATAAAAAGTTGCCAAAAAGTATATGAAAGTTGAATAATATTGGCATGGAACAATCAAAAATTATAGATACAACGGAGACGTATCAGCATCCCCAAGCTTAATTCCTGCTCGTCCTCGAGTAGGTAAATGATAAAAAAGATAATTTTTGATGTGGAATGCTACCTAGCATAATCTAGATCATATGTCTAATCATGGCATGAATATTAAGACACGAGTGATTCATAGCAATAGTCTATCATTTGACATAAAAACAATAATACTTCAAGCCTACTAATAAAGCAATCATGTCTTTTCAAAATAACATGGCCAAAGAAAGTTATCCCTACAAAATCATATAGTCTGGCTATGCTCCATCTTCACCACACAAAATATTCAAATCATGCACAACCCCGATGACAAGCCAAGCAATTGTTTCATACTTTTGACGTTCTCAAACCTTTTCAACTTTCATGCAATACATGAGCGTGAGCCATGGACATAAAACTATAGGTGGAATAGAATATAATGTGGGGATTATGTGGAGAAGACAAAAAGGAGAAAGTCTCACATCAACTAGGCGTATCAACGGGCTATGGAGATACCCATTAATAGATATCAATGTGAGTGAGTAGGGATTGCCATGCAACGGATGCACTAAGAGCTATAAGTGTATGAAAGCTCAAACTAGAAACTAAGTGGGTGTGCATCCAACTTGCTTGCTCATGAATACCTCGGGCGTTTGAGGAAGCCCATCATCGGAATATACAAGCCAAGTTCTATAATGAAAATTCCCACTAGTATATGAAAGTGAAAGCATAGGATACTCTCTGTATTAATAACATGGTGCTACTCTAAAGCACAAGTGTGGTAAAAGGATAGTAACATTACCCCTTCTCTCTTTTTCTCTCATCATTTTTTTATTTTCTCTTTTTTTGGTGGGCTTCTTTGGCCTCATTTTTTATTTGGGCTTCTTTGGCCTCTTTTATTTTTTTGTAAAGTCCGGAGTCTCATCCCGACTTGTGGGGGGAATCATAGTCTCCATCATCCTTTCCTCACTGGGGCAATGCTCTAATAATGATGATCATCACACTTTTATTTACTTACAACTCAATATTACAACTTGATATCTAGAGCAAAGATATGACTCTATATGAATGCCTCCGGCGGTGTACCGGGATGTGCAATGATCTAGCGTAGCAATGGCATCAAAAACGGATAAGCCATGAAAGCATCATGCTAGCTATCTTACGATCATGCAAAGCAATATGACAATAAATTCTCAAGTCATGTATATGATGATGATGGAAGTTGCATGGCAATATATCTCGGAATGGCTATGGAAATGCCATGATAGGTAGGTATGGTGGCTGTTTTGAGGAAGATATAAGGAGGTTTATATGTGATAGAGCGTATCGTATCACGGGATTTTGATGCACCGGCGAAGTTTGCACCAACTCTCGAGGTGAGAAAGGGCAATGCACGATACCGAAGAGGCTAGCAATGATGGAAGGGTGAGAGTGCGTATAATCCATGGACTCAACATTAGTCATAAAGAACTCACATACTTATTGCAAAAGACTATTAGTGTCACATCCTAGCTAGTTCATGCATTAGAGTGTTGCATCATGTTTATTTTTTTCTAGAAACTTGAAATGGGGATGACAGAACCCCCAGCACCCCCCTGAAAACAACTAGGGTTTACTAAAATATTTTTCAATGAACCTGAAATGCCCTTCTAAAAAGTCCACCCTTTTTGTCTTGGGTTAGGACCTCTGACAAAATGGGTTCACAATTTTCTAGGTCATCACAAGGTCATTGAATTAAATCATATGTACTTTGCATTTGGGCATTTAAATGCTAGTAAATATTTTAAATGCTCAAATAATTCTGGAAATAAGTGTGGGCTGTTGGAAATAATCTAAACAGAGCCTATGATTATTTTCAGGATTTTTGAAAGTGCCTAACTATTTTTAATAAAGCCACACAGTTACAATAAAATAGAAAAATAGAAATTAAAAGAGAGGGAGAGGACTTACCTGGCCGCAGCCCACCAGCCGGCCCACCTGGCGGCCCAGCGCTGTGCTGGCCCATGCCAGCTAGCTGCTTCGTCCCCGCCAGGCAGGCAGAGAGCTGGCGCGGTGAGTGCGAGCTCGCCACGATGCCAGCTGCTTGCCGCCTCGCGCGCCCGAACACCTGGGCAGGCTCCACGTCACCGCCCCGACCTAGCAGACACGTCGCTCGCTCCCCTGCCTCTCTTCCTCGCTCTCCCGCGCCATGGCCGATGCTGCCACGCCCACGCCACCGTGAAGCTCGCGTTCTCCGTCGTCCCCGCGCCGCGCCACCGTGTCCAGAAGCTCCGCCGCCCTTCTCTCCTTCGAGCATGCCGAGACCCGAGCACTCGCTTGCCCCGAAGCCTCTTCAACGACCTCGCCCGACTCTGCCACCGCCGGAGATCCCCTTCACCGCCGCTGTCGCATCAGCTCGTCCCCGACCGTGCCGTCTACTCCTACGTGACTGCCGTGAGCTCAGCTGCCTCCCCATCCTCTCCGTTTGCCTTCTTCTGCACTGTAGCGACTGCACGAAGCTCCACCGCATGCGCTGCCACCGAGCTCGTCGCCGACGTGACTCCGGCCAACCACCGGCCACACCACCGTGTCCAACACACTCACCACATCGCGAGGAGTCCGTAGCACTACTCCACGCGCCTCGCCGTGCCCCCTAAGAACGAGCTCGACCTCACCCGAACCCCGGCAGCCGCATAGCTCGTCGTCGGCGACGTTCCCGGCCACCCCGAGCTCCACCACTACCACCAAACGACGCAGCTCGTTCCCAGCTACGCGTAGATGGTCTTCGTCGTCCATTTGGTCGCCAGAGCACGAAACCGCACTCCCACCGCCGCGTCTGGCCTCGCCGGCGGCTAAACGCCGGCGAGTTTGACCCCGTTTGACCCTGGTTGACTCCGTGTGGGCCCATGTTGACTCCCCCCAGAGTCCATGACAGGTGGGGCCCGTCTGCTAACTAAATTAGTTTTAGTGCTAACTAAAAACTAGTTAGGCTAATTACACTCACACGCGGGACCCACAGGTCAGGGTTGACCTGGACCGGCTCCGTTGACCGCTGACGTCACCCTGATGCAATGCTGACGCATTAATTCAATTACTGGAATTATTCTTATACAGGAAATTCCAGAAAATAGTACAAACTTCAAAAATTCATAGAAACTAATATGTAACTCCAAATGCAAAGATTTATATATGAAATTTGATCAGAAAAATTCATTCTTTCCATCTGTACTGGTTTCATGCATGTAAGAACACTTTAACCCTGCTGTTTAGGTGAAACAAGCAAATGCACTAATATGACCTCTTACTTTGGGTTAGCATTTGAATCCTTGATTCAAATGGACTCAAACTATTCTGTCCTAAGTTGCATTAGACAAACACACACCATTTTGCCATGTCATTGCATGCCTCTTATTGTTGCATATTACCATGTGGTGATTGTGTTTCGATGTGTTCTTCGTGGTAGGTTCTGCCTTCGAGGATATTCACGAGTATCCAACTGAAGGGCAGTATCCCACTACCACTCCGTCAGGCAAGCAACCCATTGATCATTTCGATACAAACCCATCTTCTCGCTTCTGCTCTCATTTACTGCATTAAGACAACACGTTTCAAACTGCTGTGTGTTGCGGTAGTTGAACCCTCTTCCTCTGCATGACCTGTCATTGCCACAATAACTAGCTGAAACCCACTAGCATGTGTAGGAGTTGATTGAGCCATGTTTGTGTTTCCTACCATGCTATGCTTGCTATGCTTAGAGTCGTGTCAGGTCTGGCTCATCGGGGTGATGAACTAGAGTGAAAGGTTGTGTCGATAATGAGAGTGAAGTGTTGAACATGATTTGGTAAAGGTATCGATGAGAGGCCATGTAGGAGTACATGGTGGGTTGTTTCATTGAGACCGTCCTTAAGACCTGAGATCTGTATGCCTGATTTAAGATTCAGCTACTACCACACATTGGGATCCTTAATTAACTCTCTCGACTTATTAACCACCCCGCCCTCTGTCCAGGAGTTGGAAGTAGTTTCTGGTGTTTGTCGTTGCTGGAGGCCGTGCACATCGCTGACCTTAGGGGTGGGCTATGATGCGGTAGGCTCATGGCCCGGTGTACTGATTCGCCAGTTTGGTGTCTCGGGAACCCTGCACACATCGTTTGGGGCCGTTGAGGACACCCTGGCCGGATTTCCTTGCGTATGGAACCCGAATAGGCGATAAACCTGGACTAGGGACTCATGTGTTTAGTCAGGTCGTGGCCGACACCCTCGCTGGGATTCCGCTTGAAGGTTGCCAAGTACATGTCGTGTAAACGGCGATAAGTGGTGAAAGCGTGTGTGAAGAAGTACACCCCTGCAGGTTATCAAACAATTCGAATAGCCGCGTCCGCGGTAAAGGACTACTTGGTCACTTATGCAGTTCATAGACAAGTAAATGGTTACTACTAAAAGACTCAAGATAAGTGTGAGTATCGCGGATGGCCCCTTCGTAGGATGACGAGGGAGGATCCACGGTGGAGTATTGTGATGGTGATTAGTGGACTCGTGTGCGAAAACTATTTTACAAGTGGTGGCTCATAGGATAGCTTAGCCAAGAGTCAAAGCTGGCTTGCTGCAATAACTCCACTACCTTCTTGAGAATGTGCATGTATAGTAGGATCTGTTGTAAGACTTGCTGAGTACCTTTGTACTCATGTTGCTTTAATTACTGTTTTCAGACGACAACACCACCCGTTCCGATGTGTTCTATGTAGATCTCGACGTTGACGAGTGACTTGCCACCCAGGTGGTGATCTAAGCTTGTGAAGGGCCCAATGTAGATAGACAGGCTTCGTCAAGCCTTCTTTCTTTCTAGTGTCTGTACTCAGACTAGTTTGCTTCCACATGTGCTTGTATGTTTGTATGACTTGAGTGTCGGGTCATGTGACCCCTATCTGTATGAACATGTTATGTATGGCTCTCTGGAGCCTTTAAATGAAGTACTTTGAGTTGTAGAGTTTTGTTGTGATGGCATGTTGTATTTACACATATTGAGCATATTGTGTGTATGATTGAAATGCTTGGTATGTGTGGGATCCGACAATCTGGTTGTTTATCCTTGGCAGCCTCTCTTATGGGGAAATGTAGTCTAGTGCTTCCATGAGCCATAGTAGTCCGCTACAGCCCGGTTCACCAGAGTCCTGCTAGCCCAGCGCTACTGCTCAGGACACTTAACTGGCCGGCATGTGTTTCACTTCGTTCCTGTGTCTGTCCCTTCGGGGAAATGTCACACGGTGACATCCGGAGTCCTGCCTAGCCTGCTACAGCCCGGGTTACCGGAGTCCTGTTAGCCCAGTGCTACAGCCCGGATTCGCACGCTGCTGACCGACATGCTCGAAGTTGATTCATGTATGACTGTCCCCATCGGTTAGTGCCGCTTTGGGTTCACGACTAGCCATGTCGGCCCGGGTTCTCTTTCATATGGATGCTAGCGACACTATCATATACATGAGCCAAAAGGCGCAAAAGGTCCCGGGCCATGGTAAGGCGACACCCGTGGGAATACCATGCATGAGGACGCAAAGTGATATGAGGTGTTACCGGCTAGATCGATGTGACTTGGAAACGGGGTCTTGACAACGTTGGCATCAGAGCCGGACTGCCTGTAGGTTCGTCAAGCCAAACTGGTCGATGTCGAGTCTAGAAATGCTTTAGTTATATGTAGGGGAATTGATTGTGGGAGGGATGTAATGCTCTTTTTACTCCTTTACCTTATGCCCTGTGATCTGTGTCATTCTCTTCTCATTCTACGTGGGTTAAGGACCAGGCTCTCTTCTCTCTATCAGGTTCACGTGTTAATAATCCGTAGTAACTTATAGGATTGTTGGTTACAACTCAGTTCAGTTTCTACCACTTTTAGTATGTTGCCAGTTGAACCAGAACCTTGATATGATGTTGTTGAGTGGTTTTGCAAACTGTTGTGAATGTCTCAAATCTTTTTCTGAGCATTTACAGCCGTTATGCTGTCCAATTTATCCTAGAAAATTCTAATGCCTTTGCATTATTTCGTGCTTTCAGATGCCACCCGTTCCTAGAACCAAGTGGTTCGTCTGACTCGGTGCCTCGATGTATGTGGTCACTCGGCCATGCTGGTCCGAGTGATGGTCGAGACAGGCTATCGATGGTATCCTGAATATACCGTCGAGGAGCAGTTTAGAGACTTTAACCAGAGCCAATATCTTTGCACGATCAGGATATACCCTTCCTATCCTGGAGCATCTCATTCATTTATTTCTGAGAGCTATGCTCGATTGCACAACACCACATTTAGTGACATGCCCACCTCCATGGAAATTCAAACTCCTGGTTCTAGATGGCAAACCTCTAGAATAAGCCATGGAAATGAAATTCTTGTCGATAGATTGGTCTTCCTTGCATCACTGATAGCTCTCAAGTCCTCGGACATAAACATCATCTTGGGTATGGACTGGATGTCATCCCATTATGCTAAGATTGATTGCTCTACTAGGACTGTTCAACTTACTCACCCATCGGGCAAGACAGTCAATGTTTTGACCCGAGTGTCTAAGCGTCAGCTTTACTCGCTAAATGCCAACCCTCTTCCACACCTTGAAGATATTCCGGTAGTCCCTGACTTCCCGGATGTCTTTCCAGAGGAACTGCCAGGTGTTCCACCTGATAGGGATGTCGAGTTCGTGATAGACCTTGTTTCAGGAACTGTCCCAATCTCTAGAAGACCTTATAAGATGGCACCCCTAGAACTAGCCGAGCTTAAGAAACAACTCGATGAGTCCTTGAAAAAGGGTTTCATCCATCCTAGTTCTTCTCCATGGGCTTGCCCCGCTCTCTTTGTTAAGAAGAAGGATGGAACGGATCGGATGGTTGTAGATTACCGACCTGTCAACTTGGTCACTATCAAGAACAAGTATCCGCTCCCCAGGATCAGTGATCTGTATGATCAGCTCGCTGGATCCTTAGTCTTTTCCAAAATGGATTTGAGGTTGGGCTACCATCAAATCAAAATCAAGAATGGGGACATTCCTAAAACGGCCTTTGTTACTCGTTATGGCCGATACGAGTACACCATCATGTCCTTCGGGTTAACCAATGCCCCAGCCACTTTCTCTTGGTTAATGAACTCGATCTAAGTATTTGGATAAATTCATCGTGGTATACCTTGATGATATAATCATCTACTCCAGGAGTGAGGAAGAACATGCCGAGCATCTAAGGCTAGTATTGATGAAACTTCGAGAGCATCGCCTTTATGCCAAGTTCTCCAAGTGTGAATTTTGGTTGCCAGAAGTGACCTATCTAGGCCATGTAATCTCTGGTAAGGGTATTGCTGTCAATCCCGAGCCGGTTCTAGCCGTCCCTGATTGGACTCCACCTGAAACTGTCAAGCAAGTTCGGAGTTGCCTTGGCTTAGCGAGCTATTGTCGCCGCTTAGTCGAGAATTTCTCCAAGGTTGCTAAACCTCTAACTGAACTTCTCAAGAAAGATAAAAAGTTCGAGTGGACCCCATAGTGCGAGTTCAGCTTTCAGGAACTGAAAAGACGCCTGACATCTGCTCCCGTACTCATGCCACCAGATTTTTCTAAGGACTTTGTTATCTATTGCGACGCCTCGCGACAAGGACTAGGTTGCATACTCATGCAAGATCGTCATGTGATTGCATACGCTTCTCGACAGTTGCGTCCACATGAGGATGACTATCCCACACATGATCTAGAGCTTGCAGTTGTAGTCCATGCACTCAAAACCTGGCGACATTACCTTCTTGGTAATCGTTGCGAAATCTACACCGATCACCAAAGTTTGAAATACATCTTCACCCAACCGGATTTGAATCTCAGGAAAAGACGTTGGGTCGAGTTGATCACAGATTACGACTTTGGAATAACTTACACCCCGGGCAAAGCCAATGTCATGGCTGATGCGCTAAGTCGTAAATCCTATTGTAACAACTTGATGTTACAACAAAGTCAACCACTTCTCCACGAGGAATTTCGTAAGCTTAACCTTCACATAGTTCCTCGAGGATTTCTATCCACCCTGGTGGCGAAACCTAACCCTACGGATCAAATCATAACCGCTCAGCGGTATGATAGAGGAATATCTCGGATCAAGGAGAAAATTGCTAGCGGAGCTGCTAAGTGTTTCTCCATGGACGAGTGAGGTGTTGTCTTCTTCGAGAACCGCTTGGTGGTTCCCAAGAAACAACATCTACGGCAATTGATCCTTAAGGAAGCTCATGAATCCCCTCTCACCATTCATCCCAGTAGTACTAAAATGTATCAAGACCTATGCCAGAGGTTTTGCTGGACTAGGATGAAGAGAGAAATCGCTCAATACATTGCTAATTGCGATGTCTGTCGTCGTGTTAAAGTAGAGCAGCAATGGCCTGCTGGCACCCTTCAACCTTTGGCTATTCCTGAATGGAAATGGGATAAAATCAGTATGGATTTCATTACCGGGTTTCCCAGGACCAAGAGAGGGAATAATGCTATCTTCGTCGTTGTCGATCGTGTTTCCAAAGTAGCCCACTTCCTACCTATTCGTGAGAGTATAACCGCTAGCCAGCTAGCTGACCTGTACATCTCCCGAATAGTGTCTCTTCATGGTGTTCCATTGGAGATTAACTCAGATCGTGGAAGTCTCTTCACCTCTCGATTTTGCGAAAGTTTCCAAAATGCTATGGGAACTCGTCTCTCCTTTAGCACCGCCTTCCACCCCCAATCAAGTGGTCAAGTAGAACGAGTCAATCAAATTCTGGAGGATATGCTCCGAGCTTCTGTCATCTCTTTCGGTATGGATTGGGAGAAATGCCTTCCATTCGCCGAGTTCGCTTATAACAATAGTTATCAAGCTAGCTTGGACAAAGCTCCTTTCGAAGTTCTCTATGGACGAAAATGCCGAACGCCTCTTAACTGGTCAGAAACCAGGGAAAGACAACTCTTTGGCCCGGATATGATTCAGGAAGCAGAAGAGCAGGTTCGCATTATTCGTGAGAAGTTGAAAACAGCCCAATCTCGTCAAAAGAGCCAATATGACCGCAAACATAAGCTCATGACTTATGAAGTTGGCGAGAAGGCTTACCTTCGGGTTACTCCTTTGAAGGGAACCCATCGATTCGGTATCAAAGGCAAATTGGCTCCTCGTTACATTGGACCCTTTTACATTCTTGCCAAACGAGAAGAAGTTGCCTACCAATTGGAACTACCTCCGCATCTCTCCAGAGTTCATGATGGCTTCCATGTTTCTCAACTCAGGCGTTGCTTTTCGGATCCTATCCGTGGAGTGGACCACGAAACGCTTGATCTCCAAGATAATCTCACATATCGGGAATATCCCATTCGCATCCTTGATCAAGCCGAGCATACCACTCGACGCCAAAATATCAAGTTTCTCAAGGTTCAATGGTCACACCATTCTGAGAAAGAAGCTACTTGGGAAAGGGAGGATCGTCTTCGACTTGAGTACCCCACCTTCTTCCCGGAGGACCCTAAATCTCGGGATGAGATTCTTTTGAGTGGGGGGCGAGTTGTCACATCCTAGCTAGTTCATGCATTAGAGTGTTGCATCATGTTTATTTTTTCCAGAAACTTGAAATGGGGATGACAGAACCCCCAGCACCCCCCTGAAAACAACTAGGGTTTACTAAAATATTTTTCAATGAACCAGAAATGCCCTTCTAAAAATTCGACCCTTTTTGTCTTGGGTTAGGACCTCTGACAAAATGGGTTCACAATTTTCTAGGTCATCACAAGTTCATTGAATTAAACCATATGTACTTTGCATTTGGGCATTTAAATGCTAGTAAATATTTTAAATGCTCAAATAATTCTGGAAATAAGTGTTGGATGTTGGAAATAATTTAAACAGAGCCTATGATTATTTTCAGGATTTCTGAAAGTGCCTAACTATTTTTAATAAAGCCACACAGTTACAGAAAAATAGAAAAACAGAAATTAAAAGAGAGGGAGAGGACTTACCTGGCCGCAGCCCACCAGCCGGCCCACCTAGCGGCCCAGTGCTGTGCTGGCCCATGCCAGCCAGCTGCTTCGTCCCCGCCAGGCAGACAGAGAGCTGACGCCGGTGAGTGCGAGCTCGCCACGACGCCAGCTGCTTGCCGCCTCACGCGCCCGAACACCTGGGCAGGCTCCACGTCGCCGCCCCAACCCAGCAGACACGTCGCTCGCTCCCTGGCCTCTCTCCCTCGCTCTCCCGCGCCATGGCCGATGCTGCCGCGCCCGCGCCACCGTGAAGCTCGCGTTCTCCGTCGTCCCTGCGCCGCGCCACCGTGTCCACAAGCTCCGCCGCCCTTCTCTCCTTCGAGCAAGCCAAGACCCGAGCACTCGCTTGCCCCGAAGCCTCTTCAACGACCTCGCCCGACTCTGCCACCGCCGGAGATCCCCTTCGCCGTCGCTGTCGCATCAGCTCGTCCCCGACCGTGCCGTCTGCTCCTATGTGACTGCTGTGAGCTCAACTGCCTCACCATCCTCTCCGTTTGCCTTCTTGTGCACCGTAGTGACTACACGAAGCTCCACCGCACGCGCCGCCGCCGAGCTCGTTGCCGACGTGACTCTGGCCAACCACCGGCCACACCACCGTGTCCAACACACTCACCACATCGCGAGGAGTCCATAGCACTACTCCACGCGCCTCGCCTTGCCCCCTAAGAACGAGCTCAACCTCACCCGAACCCCGGCAGCCGCATAGCTCATTGTCGGCGACGTTCCCGGCCACCCCGAGCTCCACCACTGCCACCAAACGACGCGACTCGTTCCCAGCTACGCGTATATGGTCTTCGCCGTCCATTTGGTCGCCGGAGCACGAAACCGCACTCCCACTGCCGCGTCTGGCCACGCCGACGGCTAAACGCCGGCGAGTTTGACCCCGTTTGACCCTGGTTGACTCCGTGTGGGCCCATGTTGACTCCCCCTGTGTCCATGACAGGTGGGGCCCGTCTGCTAACTAAATTAGTTTTAGTGCTAACTAAAAACGAGTTAGGCTAATTACACTGACACGCGGGACCCACAGGTCAGGGTTGACCTGGACCAGCTCTGTTGACCGCTGACGTCACCCTGATGCAATGCTGACGCATTAATTCAATTACTGGAATTATTCTTATACAGGAAATTCCAGAAAATAGTACAAACTTCAAAAATTCATAGAAACTAATATGTAACTCCAAATGCAAAGATTTATATATGAAATTTGATCAGAAATATTCAATCTTTCCATCTGTACTGGTTTCATGCATGTAAGAACACTTTAACCCTGCTGTTTAGGTGAAACAAGAAAATGCACTAATATGACCTCTTACTTTGGGTTAGCATTTGAATCCTTGATTCAAATGGACTCAAACTATTCTGTCCTAAGTTGCATTAGACAAACACACACCATTTTGACATGTCATTGCATGCATTATATTGTTGCATATTGCCATGTGGTGATTGTGTTTCGATGTGTTCTTCGTGGTAGGTTCTGCCTCCGAGGATATTCACGAGTATCCAACTGAAGGGCAGTATCCCACTACCACTCCGTCAGGCAAGCAACCCATTGATCATTTCGATACAAACCCATCTTCTCGCTTCTGCTCTCGTTTACTGCATTAAGACAACGCGTTTTAAACTGTTGTGTGTTGCGGTAGTTGAACCCACTTCTGCTGCATGACCTGTCATTGCCACAGTAACTAGATGAAACGCACTAGCATGTGTAGGAGTTGATTGAGCCATGTTTGTGTTTCCTACCATGCTATGCTTGCTATGCTTAGAGTCGTGTCAGGTCTGGCTCATCGGGGTGATGAACTAGAGTGAAAGGTTGTGTCGATAATGAGAGTGAAGTGTTGAACATGATTTGGTAAAGGTATCGATGAGAGGCCATGTAGGAGTACATGGTGGGTTGTTTCATTGAGACCTTCCGCACGAATGAAATAGATTGCTCGAATAGAGGCTCAGACTTCGAGAATAAAAAGGGTGGGAGGGCGGGGGAAAACACAGGTAACTTGGAACGACGAATCGACAAATACCTTGAAGAGAAAAGCACCGGTTGAAATAATTTAGGGAATAGTGCAAAGACTTTGCACGAGTAGGATGGATACTCGATTACGGACTCCGGTTCCGAGAAGAAAAGGGGTGGGCGGGTGGGAAAAACAAGGACAACTTCGGACAGGGAAACAACGTCGATTGAAAAGAACTGAGGATTGATCTCCAAAAGACAAAGAGGTTTGAGTCGACTTGACGAGAGATGCACCGGATAAAAGAGGATGGACAACGAACGAAAGAGCTAACCGCGTGATCCTAAAGTAAAATTTGAAGGGGAGGAGGAGTAGTTCAAAACACCTACGTCAAGATTTCTCACCAGAGCGACGAAGGGGCTGAGGAGTAAAAAGAATTCCTACTCTCCGACATAACTAGACTCCGAAAAAAAATTGTTCTAGACTCAACAACGACCAAACTACACGATCAATCAAGGGGGCTCCTAGGGTCGGTCAAGGCTCTGATACCAACTTGTCACGCCCAAGATGCGACCCTATCCTAAAGGAACTCGAAGGTCCCACCAAGGATAGAAGCGCATCTTGAAGACGCTTTTGCAAGGTGGATATCATTACATCAACATTACATAAATAGAGGGGATACATCCAATACATACAAAGTCACATGAATACAACAATACAACATACAAGATCAACATCCGACTACGGATGAAACATAAACAGAAACTCAAACAATATCCACCCTGCTAGCCCAGGCTGCCGACCAGGAACCTATCCCTAAATCGAAGAAGAAGCAAAAGAAGAACTCCAACACAAATAAACATCGCTCTCGCGTCATGATCATCGCATAACCTGTACCGGCAACTGGTGGTGTAGTAATCTGTGAGCCACGAGGACTCAGCAATCCCATTACCATGGGTATCAAAACTAGCAAAGCTTAAAGGGTAAGGAAGGGGGTAAAGTAGTGAGGTTGCAGCAGCGGCTAAGCATGTATGGTGGCTAACTTACGCAAATAAGAGCGAGAAGAGAAGCAAACCAAGCGGTCATCAACTAGTAATGATCAAGAAGTGATCCTGAACTCCTACTTACGTCAAACATAACCTAGAAACCATGTTCTCCTCTCGATCAACCCCGAGAAGAGACACTCACGGTTACGCACACAGTTGGTGTATTTTAGAAGAGTTTGCTTCAAGTTAACTACAACCGGATATCAACAAATTCCCATCTGCCACATAACCACAGGCACGGCTTTCGAAAGTTCAAACCCTGCAGGGGTGTCCCAACTTAGCCCATGATAAGCTCTCGCGATCAACGAAGGATATTCCTTCTCCCCGGGAAGACCCGATCAGTCTCGGAATCCCGGCTACAAGACATTTCGACAGTAATAAAACAAGACCAGCAAAGCCGCCCGATGCGCCGACATCCCGATAGGAGCTGCACATATCTCGTTCTCAGGGCAACATCGGATAAGCGAAGCGTACAGGTACCAACATAACCCAAGTGGCCAAGGGACGGTCCCGCACGATGCTCTAGTTTGGACCAACACTTAGACAAGCATTGGCCCAGGGGGCTAAATAAAGATGACCCTCGAGAGAGCGACTCCCAAGGGAAAAGTAGGTGGTGGTGAGGCAAATGGTAAAACCAAGGTTGGGCCTTGCTGGAGGAGTCTTATTCAAAGCGAACTGTCAAGGGGGTCCCATAAATCACCCAACCGCGTTAGGGACACAAAATCCGGGAACATAACAACGGTATGACGGAAACTAGGGCAGCAAGAGTGGAACAAAATACCAGGCATAAGGCCGAGCCTTCCACCCTTTACCAAGTATATAGATGCCTTAATAATATAAGAGATATTGTAATATCCCAACTCAAACATAAACATAATAAAAAATGGAGCAATCTTCATCTTCACCTGCAACTAGCAACGCTATAAGAGGGGCTGAGCAAAAGCGGTAACATGGCCAAACAACGGTTTGCTAGGAAGGGTGACAAAGGTTAGAGGTTCATGGCAATTTGGGAGGCTTGAGCAGCAAGTGGTAGGTAACGCAGCATAGCGATAGAACGAAGCATCTAGCATAGCAATGATAGTAATGAGATCCAAGGTGACGGTCATCTTGCCTGAAATCCCGCTAGGAAGAAGAAAGAGTCCATGAAGAAGATGAAGCCACGAAGACGAACCGAGCTTAGATGAACGAATCCTCACGATCGCAATAAAACGGGAACTAGCGAGAAGAAGCACACAACACGGTAAACACACCACACATGAACAAGGCATGATGCTCAATCAAGTATGATGCATGACAAGGCTACATGAAGCTACTCATGGCAAGAGATGATGCATACAAGAGCAACACATCAAAGCAAGTTTAAATGAGGCCGGAAACAACATATAACAATTTTGGTAAGTCCTCATATGCAAATTTCGAAATTGGTCCAGATCTGAATAACCTTATGTTCAAGTTTGTTAAACAGCAAGTTAAGATGCACCAACATGATCTACACGAAATTCTAGTCAAGTTACATATAAAGTTCATTAGATTCGGAGCTACGGCCTAGAAGATAATGAGCAAAACAAGTTGAGCATGGCATTGATACAAAATGCATTCAAACATCAAGCAAACACATCAAAACAAGGATGCAACATGATAATATGAAGCTACATGCAATTCTAAGCAAGTTTCATATAGAGCACACTCAAAACGGAGCAACGGTTCAACACATACACACTATATAAGATATAACAACAATCTGACCAAAACAGCAAGTAGGCATCTAGCAAGCATCAAAACAACATGCTACAGGATCTCAACATAAAAAAAAGGCCTGGACATGATGTACAGGTAAAGCATGACAAAACATGAACACTGAGCTATCTCTAGAAACTACTAGAACATGCTCAAAAGGACATGGCAAGATTGCAAATAATAACAGGTTCACAGACTTTGCAGAATTTCAGGACATGGCAGAAATAACATCAGGTTGCAACGTTTAGAGTTATCAAACCACCTGTTACAGCAAGTTATCATGTCAAACTAGAGCATGACATGAATCTACTCACAGTATATAACAAGAGTCCCTTACTGACCATAAGCCAAAAGGGATCAGAGAATACAATTGCAAGCATGTGAACATAGCAAAAACATAAACAGATTCAGACTTGGTGAAAAACTGGAGCATGGCAAAACAGATAACAAGTAGGCATGTTTACGAGCTCGATGCACTCACTACGAGGCATTTCATGACAAACTAAGCATACACCCAGAAAATAGACATGGCATAGAAGCTAGATATGGCAAGAACAATAACATAGCATGCAAGGACCAATTACAACAACCTTGGCAATGTTGAATAACATGTAAACAATCTGCCAGGAACATTTTATAGCAAAAGTAGAGCAAGATTAAGACATGCTAGATCACCCTATAAATACAACCAGGAGCATGGATGGATATAGCATAACCATATGTTCAAAACACCCTTACTGATCATGCTCAAAATGGGCATAGATCTCTCTGTAACAACATGAACACATGGCATAAAAATAACAGCAGGACATGACTTAGTGAAATTCTAAGACCCTGAAATCAGCAACATTGAGTAAACTACTTTGCAAGCTTGAAACAAACAATACATGGCATATCCTGACAAATGGGTTGCACCACAGCAAAGATGCCATGTTGTAGCTCATAACACATGTAGACTTCATGCTCAAAAGAAAATCACACATAAAGATGCAAAAATGACAAATGAGCAAGTTCTGTTAAGCTACAGCAGACAACATCACGTAGCAGTTTTGCAACGACGATTAGGGCATCAAGATCACCTCAAACAAACATGGCACAATGTGACAAAATGTAGAGCACACCCATATGAATATGCATGAATCGGAGCAATATACAAGGAGTTATGGCATGTCAAACATAGCATCAGAATATAGGAAATCAGGGACTTAGAAGAATTTACCCTCGCGAAAAACTGGATCTCGGGGTTCCGGGACGGGACGGGCGCCGTTTGGTTGGCGGCGCGGTGGATCTGATCCAGGCGGGGGTTGGATCCGGCCGGGGAGCTCCGGCGATCTCTCCGGCGAGGGGCGGCGCGGAGGAGGCCGGAGAGGTGCGGGACGGGCGGTGGCGCGCGGGAGGCGGGGAGGCGCGGGGCGGCGCACGCGGGCGGTTGCGGCTGCCGAAGTTGAGGCGGCGCGGGAGCTAGCCGGGCGGCGGCGGAGATCTGCGGGCGGCGGCGCGGGCAACCAAGGCGGCGGGGCAACGCGCGGTGGCGCGCACAGGCAGCGGCGGCGGCCGGGGGCGAGCGGGGTGGCGGGGTGGAGGTCTCCGGCGAGGAGCGGCGCCGGCACCGGTGGCAGACGGCGGCAGGGCTGGAGCGGGCTCCGGCGGCGGCGTGGACCTGTGCGGAGGAGAGAGAGAGGGTGAGGTGGCGACGCGTGAGTGGAGGAGGGAGGTGGCGGCGCGTGAGTGGAGGAGGGAGGCGGCGGCGCTGACGTGGCACGTTCTCATTGGACGGAGCGACGTGGAGGCTGGACATGTCCGGTCCGATCCGGACGTGTCCGGCGGCAGAGAGGGCTAGGTTAGGGTTTGATCTGCGCGAAAAATCGGGGAGAGCACCTATTTATAGGTAGGAGGAGGTAGGAGTCTCCAAATAGAGTGCGGTTTTCGGCCACGCGATCGTGATCGAACGGCCTAGACGATAGAAGGGGTTATGATGGGTTATTGGGCCACTTAGGAGGGGTGTTGGGCTGCACACAAAAGAGGGCTTTGCGGATACCCGGTTAACCGTTGGAGTATCAAACGACCTCCGAATGACCCGAAACTTGACAGGCGGTCTACCGGTGCTATACCAAGGCTGCTTGGCAAACCTCGGTCCATTCCGAGAAAGTTTAACACCCACACACGAAAAGAGACAAGAGGGGGCGCCGGGTGACATAGGAGTGCCGGATTGGAAAATGGACAACGGGGAAAAAGCTCGGATGCATGAGACAAACACGTATGCAAATGCGATGCACATGATGACATGATACGAAATGCAGATGATGACATGGCAAGGAGAGATACGCAAGCAAATGACATGGCAAGGACGGCGAATAACTGGCGGACACCTGGCGCATCGAATCCGGGGCGTTACACCGGTGTACCGATTCACCCGTTTGGTCTCTCGGGAACCCTGCACACATCGTTTGGGGCCGTGGAGGACACCCCGGCCGGATTTCCTTGCGGATGGAACCCAAATAGGTGATAAACCTGGACTAGGGATTCGTGTGTTTAGTCAGGTCGTGGCCGACACCCTCGCTGGGCTTCCGCTTGAAGGTTGCCAAGTACATGTCGTGTAAACGTCGATAAGTGGTGAAAGCGTGTGTGAAGAAGTACACCCCTGCGGGGTATAAAACTATTCGAATAGCCGCGTCCGCGGTAAAGGACTACTTGGTCGCTTATGCAGTTCATAGACAAGTAAATGGTTACTACTAAAAGGCTCAAGATAAGTGTGAGTACCGCGGATGGCCCCTTCGTAGGATGACGAGGGAGGATCCACGGTGGAGTATTGTGATGGTGATTAGTGGACTCGTGTGCGAAAACTATTTTACAAGTGGTGTCTCGTGGGATAGCTTAGCCAAGAGTCAAAGCTGGCTTGCTGCAATAACTCCGCTACCTTCTTGAGAATGTGCATGTATAGTAGGATCTGTTGTAAGACTTGCTGAGTACCTTTGTACTCATGTTGCTTTAATTACTGTTTTCAGACAACAACACCGCCCCTTCCGATGGGTTCTATGTAGATCTCGACGTTGACGAGTGACTTGCCACCCAGGTGGTGATCTAAGCTTGTGAAGGGCCCTATGTAGATAGACAGGCTTCGTCAAGCCTTCTTTCTTTCTAGTGTCTGTACTCAGACTAGTTTGCTTCCGCATGTGCTTGTATGTTTGTATGACTTGAGTGTCGGGTCATGTGACCCCTATCTGTATGAACATGTTATGCATGGCTCTCCAGAGCCTTTAAATAAAGTACTTTGAGTTGTAGAGTTTTGTTGTGATGCCATGTTGTATTTACACATATCGAGCATATTGTGTGTATGATTGAAATGCTTGGTATGTGTGGGATCCGACAATCTGGTTGTTTATCCTTGACAGCCTCTCTTATGGGGAAATCTAGTCTAGTGCTTCCATGAGCCATAGTAGTCCGCTACAGCCCGGTTCACCAGAGTCCTGCTAGCCCAGCACTACTGCTCAGGACACTTGACTGGCCGGCATGTGTTTCACTTCGTTCCTGTGTCTGTCCCTTCGGGGAAATGTCACGCGGTAACATCCGGAGTCCTGCCTAGCCTGCTATAGCTCGGGTTACCGGAGTCCTGTTAGCCCAGTGCTACAGCCCGGATTCGCACGCTGCTGACCGACATGCTCAAAGTTGATTCATGTATGCCTGTCCCCATGGGTTAGTGCCGCTTTGGGTTCACGAATAGCCATGTTGGCCCGGGTTCTTTGTCATATGGATGCTAGTGACACTATCATATACGTGAGCCAAAAGGCACAAACGGTCCCGGGCCATAGTAAGGCGACACCTGTGGGAATACCGTGCGTGAGGCCGCAAAGTGATATGAGGTTTTACCGGCTAGATCGATGTGACTTGGAATCGGGGTCCTGACAATTAGTCATCGAAACAAAGTACTACACGCATGTGCCTAGGGGGATAGATTGGTAGGAAAAGACCATCGCTCGTCCCCAACCGCCACTCAAAAGGAAGACTATCAATAAATAAATCATGCTCCGACTTCATCACATAACGGTTCACCATACGTGCATGCTACGGGAATCACAAACTTCAACACAAGTATTTCTACAATCCACAACTACCCACTAGCATGACTCTAATATCACCATCTTTATATCGCAAAACTATTGCAAGGAATCAAATATATCATATTCAGTAATCTACAAGTTTTATGTAGGATTTTATGGCTAACCATGTGAATGACCAGTTCCTGTCATCTCTCTAAATAAATATAAGTGAAGCAAGAGAGTTTAATTCTTTCTACAAAAGATATGCCCATGCTCTAACAATTATAAGTGAAGCAAAAGAGCATTCTACAAATGGCGGTTGTCTATGTAAAGATAAACAAACAATGCAAGCTTCAAATGATATAAGTGAAGCACATGAAGCATTCTATAAAGCCATACTCAAAAGATATAAGTGAACTGCAAAGAGCATTCTATAAATCAACCAAGGACCATATCATACCAGCATGGTGCATAAAATAAAAATGAAAACTAAATGCAAAAGACGCTCCAAGATTTGCACATATCACATGAATGAAACGAATCCGAAAACATACCGATATTTGATGAAGAAAGAGGGGATGCCTTCCAGGGCATCCCCAATCTTAGACGCTTGAGTCTCCTTGAATATTTACTTGGGGTGCCTTGGGCATCCCCAAGCTTAAGCTCTTGCCTCTCTTCCTTCTTCTCACATCGAGACCTCCTCGATCATCGAACACTTCATCCACACAAAACTTCAACAGAAAGCTCGGTAAGATCCGTTTGTATAATAAAGCAAATCACTACTCTAAGGACTGTTGCAAACCAACTCATATTTTATTTTTGCATTGTGTCTACTGTAATATAACTTTTTCATGGCTTAATCCACTGATATAAATTGATAGTTTCGGCAAAACAAGCAAACTATGCATCAAAAACAAAATCTATCTAAAACAGAACAATCTGTAATAATCTAAACATTCACCATACTTCTGATACTTTAAAAACTCTGCCAAAATTAGGAAATGTAAAAAAATTGTATAGAAAGACAGTGCAAAAAGAATCAGAACCATTTGAGTTCCAGTAAAAAATTAAAAATCGCGCACTACAGTCAAAGTTTCTGTCCTGCACCGCACAAACCAACAAGCATTGTAAACATCCTAAAGGCAAACCTTGGCACATTATTTTTATAATACAATGGAATTGTACAAGGGGATAATTATTTTTGTTGAAAAGTTTCTGTAATCAAGATTCACAAAGTTGTCGTGAGCATGAACAAAGTTCAAGGAGCTCTCCCACTTCAACAATGCTTGTCTTTCTCACTTTCACTTTCCTTTTTGAAAAAGTTTTGGGTTCCCCTCTTTATTTTTTTGTTTTTAAACTATATGAATGCACTCAACAGAAATAAATGACCCTCTAAAACTTTCGGGTTGTCTCCCTGACAACGCTTTCTTTAAAGCCATTAAACTAGGCATATAGTGCTCAAGTAGCAAATCCAACCGGATCCCAAGGTATATCAAAGCCAATTTTAATTATCAATGATTTAGAATTTAGTAGTGAGCACAAAGCAACATATATCAAGCAATGACGAAGTCTAACTCTCTTCCTATGCATCGACATGTCATAAAAGAACAATTCATGCACACCTAGTAAAGGCCAATGCATAGTATAGACAGTTTCTTGCAATTTTATCGTGTTGGAAACATAGAGAGGTGGAGATATAGTTCCTCTCTCATAATAATTGCAAGTAGGAGCAGCAAGCACATGCATATTATATTCATCAAAATCATCATGTGCAACGGTAAAAGGCAACCCATCAATGTAATCTTTAATAAGAGCAAACTTTTCCGATATAGTATAATCGGGAGAATTCAAAAAGATAATAGGACTATCATGCGTGGGTGCAATAGCAACAATTTCATGTTTAACATAAGGAACTATAGCAAGTTCATCTCCATAAGCATAATTCATATTGGCATCTTGGCCACAAGTATAGCAGGCATCATCAAAAAGGGATATTTCAAGAGAATCAACGGGATCATAATAGTCATTATAGCAATCATCCTTCGGTAAGCACGAAGGGGAATTAAACAATGTATGAGTTGAAGAGTTACTCTCATTAGAAGGTGGGCACGGGTGATCAATCCGCTCTTCCTCCTTTTGTTCTTCGCTCTCCTCCTCATCTTTTTCATCCAATGGGCTCACAATTTCATCAATTTCTTCTTCCATAGATTCCTGCAAAATATTAGTCTCTTCTTGGACAGCGGAGACTTTCTCAATAAGCACATTAATATAGGAATTATATTCATAATTATCATAGCAATGTTTTAGGATAGCTAAATTTTCAGGCCTATAAACATCATCATCAAAAGCTTCATACTTTTCAAACAAAGATTCAATTTTATAAGCACCCTTAAAAGCAACAAATTCTTCTATTTGTTCCACATCATAGTAATCATATATACCATTAGCATAAGAAGCTAAGGTTTTATTATCATTAAATTTGCATGAAAAGGGAAGGAGTGGAGCCTTCATCCTAGAGCAACAAGTATAATCATAACTCAAGCATACTTGCCGAGCATACCGCTTCAATATATAAATCTGATCCCATAATAGTTTCCCTTTTGTGTCAAGCGATAATCCCTAAAGTATTCACGTTTATCCAACGTTACTCCCATTACCAAATTGAATGAGGTTTTCTCAGGATTATCAAAGTGGTACATAATTTCTTTCACATATTGAGCATCGAGGGTTTTAGGAGGTTCCCCATCTCTATGAGCAGCAAGTACACCTAATTTTTTTGGTATTTCGTGTTCCATATCCATAACTAAAGATAGAGAATAACTTAGAACAACAAATAAAATATACTTAGTGATAAAGCAAACAAGCACACACGAGAATATTCACCCCACCCTATTGCTCCCCGGCAACGGCACCAGGAAAAGGTCTTGATAACCCATAAGTATAGGGGATCGCAAAATTTTTCGATAAGTAAGAGTGTCAAACCCAACGAGGAGCTAAAGGTAGAACAAATATTCCCTCAAGTTCTATCGACCACCGATACAACTCTACGCACGCTTGACGTTTACTTTACCTAGAACAAGTATGAAACTAGAAGTACTTTGTAGGTGTTTTTGGATAGGTTTGCAAGAATATAAAGAGAGCGTGAATAAAAAAGTAGGGGCTGTTTAGATAGACACAACTAAATTAGTTTTAATAGAGAGCTTTTTGTCACGAGAAAGTTATTCGTCCCTAGGAAATCGATAACTAGACCGGTAATCAGTATTGCAATTTTATTTGAGGGAGAGGCATAAGCTAACATACTTTCTCTACTTGGATCATATGCACTTATGATTGGAACTCTAGCAAGCATCCGCAACTACTAAAGATCATTAAGGTAAAACCCAACCATAGCATTAAAGTATCAAGTCCCCTTTATCCCATACGCAAACAACCTACTTACTCGGGTCTGTGCTTCTGTCACTCGCGCCACCCACCATAAGCAAATCATGAACATATTGCAAACCCTACAGCGGGAATCCCTCACGCTTGCGCGACACGGAGAGCACCATAGGACAACACCAATAATAAAACATGCAACTCAAACCAATCTTGATCATCAAATAGCCCATAGGACAAAACGGATCTACTCAAACATCATAGGATAGCCATACATCATTGGGAAATAATATATAGCGTCGAGCGCCATGTTTAAGTAGAGATTACAGCGGGTAAGAGAGAGGTTACACCGCTGCATAGTGGGGGGAAGAGTTGGTGATGATGATGGTGAAGTTGTTGGTGAAGATTGCGGTGATGATGATGTCCACGGCGATGTTCCGGCGCCACCGGAAGAGAAGGGGAGAGGGGGCCCCTTCGTCTTCTTCTTCCTTGACCTCCTCCCTAGATGGGAGAAGGGTTTCCCCTCTGGTCCTTGGCCTCCATGGCGTGGGAGGGGCGAGAGCCCCTCCGAGATTGGATCTGTCTCTCTGTCTCTCTCCGTTTCTGCGTTCTCGTCTAGTGCCCTTTCATCGTTTCGGGTATATATGGAGATCCGTAACTCCGATTGGACTGAAACCTTCGCCGTGATTTTTTTTACCAAAAATTAGCTTTCTTGCGGCCGAAGAAGGGCATCAACTACCTTACGGGTGGCCCATGAGGGTCAGGGGCATGCGCACCTCGAACACCGTTTCACGTTGATCTTTCTCCCAGATTTTCCAAATATTCCAAAAATAAGCTCCATCCGTTTTTATCCCATTTGGATTCCGTTTGATATGGATATTCTGCGAAACATAAAACATGCAACAAACATGAACTAGCACGGGGCACTGGATCAATATGTTAGTCCCCAAAATAGTATAAAAAGTTGCCAAAAAGTATATGAAAGTTGAATAATATTGTCATGGAACAATAAAAAATTATAGATACGACGGAGACGTATCAGTGCTATGATCAACACTACTAGTTGCAATAGCTTCTACCCACTTAGTAACATAATCAATAGCAACCATAATATGTGTATACCCATTAGAGGAAGGAAATGGTCCCATATAATCAAAACCCGAAACATCAAATGGTTTAACAACAAGTGAATAATTCATAGGCTTTTCTTGACGCTTACCAATATTACTGATTCTTTGAAATTCATCACAAGATAAAACAAACTTACGGCATCCTTGAAGAGAGTAGGCCAGTAAAAACTAGATTGCAATACCTTGTGAGCAGTTCTATCTCCCGCATGATGCCCTCCATAAGCTTCGGAGTGACATTTCCGTAGGATTTGTTCCTATTCATGCTCAGGTACACAACGTCTAATAATACCATCTACTCCTTCTTTATAAAGATGTGGGTCATCCCAAAAGTAATGTCTTAACTCGTAAAAGAATTTTTTTCTTTTGTTGGGATGTAAAACTAGGTGGTATATATTTAGCAATAATGTAATTAGCATAGTTAGCATACCAGGAGTATTATGAGAGACACTTATTGCAGCTAGTTGGCATCAGGAAAACTATCATCAATAGGTAGTGGGTTATCAAGAATGTTCTCTAGCCTAGACAAGTTATCAGCTACGGGGTTCTCAGCTCCTTTCCTATCAGTAATATGTAAATCAAATTCTTGTAGCAAAAGAACCCACCTAATGAGTCTAGGTTTATCATCTTTATTTTCCATAAGATATTTCATAGCAGCATGATGAGTGTGAACAATTACTTTGGAATCAACAATGTAAGATCTGAATTTGTCACAAGCAAACACAACTCCTAAAAATTCTTTTTCAGTAGTAACATAATTTCTTTGGGCACTATTTAGAGTTTTTCTAGCGTAATGAATAACATTTAATTTCTTATCAACTCTCTGTCCTAGAACAACACCAACAGCATAATCACTAGCATCACACATAATTTGAAAAGGCAAATTCCAATCAGTTGGTTGAACAATAGGTGCAGAAGTTAAGGCTTTCTTAAGTGTTTCAAAAGCGTCTACACAATCATCATCATCAAAAACAACTGGAGCATCCTTTTGTAAAAGATTTGTAAGAGGCCTAGAATTTTAGAGAAGTCTTTAATAAATCTCCTATAGAAACCAGCATGACCAAGGAAACTACGAATACCTTTAATATCTTTACGGCATGGCATTTTCTCAATTGCATCAACTTTAGCTTTATCCACCTCAATACCTCGTTCAGAACTCGACACCTTCGTTAACCATAAAGTGAAACTTCTCCCAATTCAAGACAAGATTAGTTTTCTCACATCTCTACAAAACTCGATCAAGGTTGCTTAAGCAATCATCAAAAGAAGTTCTGTAAGCAGAAAAAATCATCCATGAAAACCTCAACAATCTTTTCACAAAAATTAGAGAATATAGTAGTCATACATATTTGAAAGGTAGTAATTGCATTGCATAATGCAAAAGGCATATTTCTATAAGCATAAGTTCCAAGAGGGCAAGTAAAGGTGGTTTTCTCTCGATCAGGTTGTGAAACAGGTATTTGAGAAAAACCAGAATATCCATCAAGAAAACAAAAGTGTGTATGCTTAGATAATCTTTCTAACATTTGATCAATAAAAGGCAGAGGCTAATGATCTTTTCTGGTGTCTTTATTTAATTTTCTAAAATCGATTACCATTCTATAACCAGTAACAATTCTTTGTGGAATAAGTTCATTTTTATCATTAGGAACAACAGTAATACCTCCCTTCTTAGGGACACAATGAACAGGACTTACCCATCTACTATCAACTATGAGATAGATTATACCTGTTTCCAGAAGCTTTAATATTTCAGCTCTTACCACTTCTTTCATCTTAGGATTCAAACGTCATTGATGGTCACAACGGGTTTAGCATCAGGTTCCATATTAATCTTGTGCTGACAGAGAGTGGGACTAATGCCCTTAAGATCATGAAGAGTATATCCAATAGCAGCACGGTGCTTCTTCAGAATTTTCAATAATCTTTCTTCTTCATGTTCTGAAAGGTTAGCACTAATAATAATAGGATATAGTCCCTCCGTCCGTAAATACTTGTCATCAAAATGGATAAAATGGGATGTATCTAGATGTATTTTAGTTCTAGATACATCTCTTTTTATACATTTTGATGACAAGTATTTTCGGACGGAGGGAGTATCTTTTTATCATCGAGATAAGCATATTTCAAAGTGTTGGGTAATTGTTTCAATTCAAACAAAGGATCACCTTTAGGTGGAGGAGGACCTCCTAGAGTTTCAATAGGAAAATTGTGTTTGAGCAGAGGTCGTTGTTCAAAGAAAATTTTATTTATTTCATTTCTTTCATGCATATGCATATCATTTTTATGGTCTAGCAACTATTGTTCTAGTGGATCAGTAGGAGTCACGACAATAGAAGCAAGAACAATTATTTCATCCTTACTAGGTAATTATTTCTTATGAGGTTGTCCATTAAACTAGGAGAAAGTAAACTCATGAGACTCATCACCAAAGCTAACACCGACAGTTTGTTTTTCACAGTCTATTTTAGCATTAACGGTGGTCAAGAAAGGTCTACCAAAGATAATGGGACAAAAATCATGTTGTGGGGAACCAAGTACTAGAAAATCAGTAGGGTGTTTTATTTTCCCACACAAGACTTCAACATCTCTAACAATCCCAAGTGGTGTGATGGTGTCTCCATTAGCAAGTTTAATAGTAACATCTATGTCTTCTATTTTAGCGGCTGCTATTTCATTCATAATTTTTGGTATAAGGTAAAAGGAATAGCAATCACACTAGCACATAAACCATGATAACAATGATCTCCTTTTTGAACTGAGACAACGGGCATGCCAACAACAGGTCTATGTTTGTCTTTTTCATCAGGTTTGGCAATTCTAGCAGCTTCACCACAGAAGTAAATAACATGTCCATCAATATTTTTTCTACCAGGAGATCTTTAACCATAGCAACACTAGGTTCTACTTTAATTTTCTCATAAGGTTTTGGTGCTTTAATATTACTTTTGCGAACCATAGTTGAAACCTAGCATGTTCCTTTATCCTAACAGTGAAAGGTGGTTTCTCAATATAAGCAGTAGGCACAACTAGATCAACATTGTAAATAATACCTTCATGTTTAACTACGACCGATTCTTGAATTTCTTCTTTAATAGGGGGATGACATTTGAACCACTTCTCCTTAAGGCGATCAACATGAGTAACAAAAGATTCACAAAAACAGGCTGATGTCTCAGAGTCAAGTACATATTTAGTGCTAAACTTGTGAAAAGCATCGGTATTCATAAAAGATTTAACACAATCAAACTTCAGCTTAATACCTGACTCTTTACCTTCGTCGAGTTCCCAATATTTAGAGTTGCATTTAATTCTTTCTAAAATATCCCACCCGAATTCAATAGTCTTCTTCATAAAAGAACCAGTACAAGAAGTATCGAGCATGGATCAATCATCATGAGAAAGTCGAGCATAAAAATTCTGAATAATTATTTCTCTAGAGATCTCATGATTGGAGCATGAATATAACATTGACTTAAGCCTCCCCCAAGCTAGAGCGATACTTTCTCCTTCACGAGACCAAAAATTATATATATAAATCCGATCACGCTGAACTAGATGCATAGGATATTTTTTTGGTGAAATCCCAATTCCAAGATCCAATATCATCGCATAGCCTATACCATGTCAATGCTCTTCCCTTCAAAGATAAAGGGAAAACCTTCTTCTTATCTTCATCTCCGGATAAACCTGCAAGCTTAAACAATCCATAAATTTCATCCACATATATCAAATGCATATCAGGATGTCCGGTTCCATCTCCTGCATAAGGATTAGCGAGCAGTTGTTCTATCATACCCGAAGGAATTTCATAACCAATATTTTTAGTAGGTGCAGTAGGTTGAGGGGCAACTAATTGTGCTTCTGCTCGAGGTGAACATACCCCGAACAAACCCTCAAAGGATGGTTTTCCATAGTAACAAGTGACAATAGATTTCAGCACGTAGTAATAATTTTTCCTTACCAATTTCCACTTACCAAGAGCACTTCACTCCCCGGCAACGGCGCCAGAAAAGAGTCTTGATGACCCACAAGTATAGGGGATCAATCGTAGTCCTTTTGATAAGTAAGAGTGTCGAACCCAACAAGGAGCAGAAGGAAATGACAAGTGGTTTTCAGCAAGGTAATTTCTGCAAGCACTGAAATAGTCGGTAACAGGTAGGTTGATAGCAAGATAATTTGTAACGGACAAGTAATGGTAATGGTAAATAAAGTGCAACAAGGTATCCCAATCCTCTTGTGGCAAAGGACTGGCCAAAACGGTCTCTTATAGTAAGCAAAGAATTCTTGAGGATACACGGGAATTTCACCATGTCACTTTCATCATGTCAGGTTGATTCGTGTTCGCTACTTTGATAATTTGATATGTGGTTGGACCGGTGCTTAGGTGCTCTTATTACTTGAACTAACCTCCTACTTATGATTAACCCCCTTGAAAGCATCCGCAACTACGAGAAAAGTATTAAGATAAAATATAACCACAAGATTAAACTTTTGGATCCAAATCGGTCCCTTACGAAGTAGCGCATAAACTAGGGCTAAGCTTCCGTCAGTCTAGCAACCCATCATCTAATAACTACTCCACAATACATTCCCTTAGGCCCAAATATGGTGAAGTGTCATGTATTACACGTTGACATGACACCACTAAGGGAATCACAACATACATATCATCAAAATATCGAACACATATCAAGTTCACATGATTACTTGCAACATGACTTCTTCCGTGACCTCAAGAACAAAAGTAACTACTCACAAATGATAATCATGGTCAAGATCAGAGAGGTATTAAATAGCATAATGGATCTGAACATATAATCTTCCACCAAATAAACCATATAGTAATCAACTACAAGATGTAATCAACACTACTAGTCACCCACAGGTACCAATCTGAGGTTCCGGTACAAAGATTGAACAAAAGTGGTGAACTAGGGTTTGAGAGGAGATGGTGTTGTTGAAGATGTTGATAGAGATTGCCCTCCCAAAGATGAGAGGGGTGTTGGTGATGATGATGGAATTGATTTCCCCCTTTGGGAGGGAAGTTCCCCCAACGGAATCGCTCCGCCGAAGGGCAAAAGTGCTCCTGCCCAAGTCCCGCCTCGAGATGGAGGTGCTTTGTCCCAAAAGTCCTCACCTATTTTTTGTAGGTCAAAATGACATATATACCAGAAGATGGGCACCGAATGTGGGCTGGGCTGAGCACAACCCACCAGGGCGCGCCTGGGGGGGCCTGGCGTGCCCTAGTGTTTTGTGCTCACTAGGTAGCCCCCCTCCGGTAGTTATTTGCTCCAGTATTTTTAATATATTCGAAAATAATTTTCCATAAATTTTCAGCTCGTATGGAGATGTGTAGAATAGGTAACTCCGACGTAGCTTTTTCAGGTCTAGAATTCTAGTTGCCGGCATTCTCCCTCTTTGTGTAAACCTTGCATATTAAGAGAGAGAAGGCATTAGAATTACTCCATAAAGCATTATTATGCATAAAAACATTATAAATAACAGTATGAAATCATGATGCACAATGGACGTATCAGAATCATGTTAGCAATAGCTGCATTTTTCGATTATAAAATAGCTACTTTTTTATTATGTTGGCAATAGCTACATTTTTTGATTATGAAATCTGGCAGATGGATGTCAAAACAGCGTTCCTTAACGGTGTCCTTAAGGAAGAGTTGTATAGGATGCAACCGGAAGGTTTTGTCGATCCAGGGAATGCTGACAAAGTGTGCAAACTCCAATGATCCTGTTATGGACTGGTGCAAGCATCTCGGAGTTGGAATCTTTGCTTTGATGAGGTGATCAAAGCGTTTGGGTATACAAGTTTTCGGAGAATCTTGTATTTACAAGAAAATGAGTGGGAGCTCTATAGTGTTTCTAATATTATACGTGGATGACATATTGCTAATTGGAAACAATATAGAACTTTTGGAAAACGTGAAGGAATATTTGAACAAGAGTTTTTCAATGAAGGACCTAGGAGAAGCTGCTTTCATATTGGGCATCAAGATCTATAGAGATAGATCGAGACGCTTAATAGGACTTTCACAAAGCACATACCTTGATAAGATTTTGAAGAAGTTCAAAATGGATCAGTCCAAGAAGGGGTTCTTGCCTATTTTGCAAGGTGTGAAGTTGAGTCTGACTCAATGCCCAGTGACTACAAAGGATAGAGAAAAGATGAGTCTCATCCCCTATGCTTCTGCCATAGGCTCTATCATGTATGCGATGTTGTGCACAAGACCGGATGTCAGCCTTGCCATAGTATGGTTGGAAGATTTCAAAGTAATCCAGGAATGGATCACTGGACAATAGTGAAGAATATCCTTAAGTACCTGAAAAGGACTTAGGAAATGTTTCTCGTTTATGGAGGTGATCAAGAGCTCATCATAAAGGGTGATGTCGATTCAAGATTTGACACTGCTCCGGATGACTCTAAGTCTCAAACCAGATACATATATATTCTAAATGGGGGAGCAGTAAGCTGGTGCAGTTCCAAGTAAAGCATGGTAGCTGATTCTACATGCAAAGCAGAGTACATAGCTGCCTCAAAAGCAACGAAGGAAGGTGTCTGGATGAAGTAGTTTATGACAGATCTTGGAGTTGTGCCCAGTGCACTGGACCCAATGATTCTGTTCTATGACCACACTAGAGCCATTGCTCTGGCCAAGGACCAAGGTTTCACAAGAGGACCAGACATATAAAGTGATGCTTCAGTTCCATCCGTGATGCAATCAAGGAGGAGGACATAAACATTTGCAAAGTGCATATGGATCTGAATGTTGCAGATCCATTGACTAAACCTCTTCCACGGGCAAAACATGATCAACACCAGAACTCTATGGGCGTTACATTCATTACCATGTAATGCTAGATTATTGACTCTAGTGCAAGTGGGAGACTATTGGAAATATGTCCTAGAGGCAATAATAAAGTGGTTATTATTATATTTCCTTGTTCATGATAATCGTTTATTATCCATGCTATAATTATATTGATTGGAAAGTCAAATACATGTGTGGATGCATAGACAAGAACATGTCCCTACTGAGCCTCTAACGGACTAGCTTGTTGATCAAAGATGGCTATGGTTTCCTGGCCATAGACATGAGTTGTCATTTGATAACGGGATCACATTATTAGGAGAATGATGTGATGGACAAGACCCAAACTATAAGCATAGCATATGATTGTATCAAGTTTATTGCTATCGTTTTCTGCATGTCAAGTGTCTGTTCCTAAGATTATGAGATCATGCAAGTACCTTGTGTGTATCAAATGTCGCAACGTAACTGGGTGACTATAAAGAAGCTCTATAGGTATCTCCGAGGGTGTCTGTTGAGTTGGCATGGATCAAGAGTGGGATTTGTCACTCCGTATAACCAAGAGGTATCTCGGGGCCTACTTGGTAATACAACATCACAATGAGCTTGTAAACAATGTGACTAAGGAGTTAGTCACGGGATCTTGTATTACGGAACGAGTAAAGGAGACTTGTCGGTAACGATATTGAACTAGGTATGGGGATACCAGCGATCGAATCTCGGGCAAGTAACATACTGATGGACAGAGGGAACTGCATACGGGATTAGCTGAATCCTTGGCATCGAGGTTCGACTGATAAAGATCTTTGTAGAATATGTAGTAACCAATATGGACATCCAGG
The DNA here is from genome assembly GCA_032464435.1 of Aegilops umbellulata. NCBI lineage: Eukaryota > Viridiplantae > Streptophyta > Magnoliopsida > Poales > Poaceae > Aegilops > Aegilops umbellulata. The sequence goes on along the minus strand of CP136057.1, from coordinate 386,316,611 downwards.
TCCCGCTATTGGTTATTGACCGTAGAGGTGTCTCGGTCATATCTGCATAGTTCTCGAACCCACAGGGTCTACACACTTAACGTTTGGTGACGATCTAAGTATAGTTGAGTTATAGTGTTGGTGATCAAAGGTTGTTCGGAGTCCCGGATGAGATCCCAGACATGACGAGGAACTCCGGAATGGTCCGGAGGTGAAGATTGATATATAGGATGAAGGGATTCGGATTCCGAAAGTGTTCCGGGAGGTACCGGATTTCGTCAGAGGACCGAAAAGGGTTTCGGGGGGGTCCGGCAAGTGTTGGGGGCCTCATGGGCCAAGGGAAGGGGGCGCACCAGCCCACAAGGGGTTGGGCACCACCCCAAACCCCAACCCACTCGTCCACAAGGGAGAGGGGCGCCCCCTAGGTAGTTGCCCCCTTGACTTGGGAGGCAAGGCACCTAGGGGAGGCCGACGGCCCTAGATGGGCAGCGCCTAGGGCGCCCTCTCTTCCCCCTACCCCCCATATATAGAGAGATACAGAGGAGGGCGGCCACACCCATCTGCCACGATGCTACCCTTCCTCTCCCTCATAGATCCTCTTCTTCTCCCCTAGGCTTGGCGAAGCCCTGCTGAGATTTCTCCACCACCACCGCCATCACGTCATCATGCTGCTGGAGAACTCGCGCTACTCTTCACCATCGCTCGCTGGATCGAGGAGGTGAAGGCGTCATCAAGCCATACGTGTGTTGAACACGGAGGTGCCGTCCGTTCGGCACTTGATCGGGAGTTCGTGTACGGATCGTGATTGGATCGCAAAGACGTTCAACTACATCAACCGCGTTTCTTAATGCTTTCACTTAGCGATCTATAAGGGTATGTAGATCCAATATCTCCTCTCGTAGATGTCCATCTCCTAGATTGATCTTGGTGAGCGTAGGAAATTTTTTATTTCCCATGCAACGTTCCCCAACATCTGCTACTCTGTGGTGTGGGAGGTGGGCAAGGTCTCGGACATGGATGTCGGGGCCAGGGGCTCCGGATGGCGGTTCACATGGATGGCTCTCTAGTGGGAACCATGAAGGCGGTGGTGGCTCCCATCTTGGTCGTGCGGACAACAAGAGGGGTGGCGATTGATGGCTCGGGCGTGTCCTCTTTTGGACGTCGCCCATATATGAGGTTTGCGCATGTCGCGTTTGCCCTAGGGCCCCATGGTGACCTGGGTGGGGTGCCGAGCGAAAGGTCCATGCTTTTGTGTCGGCGCCGGCGACGCTTGTGTTATCTCTTTGAATATGTCGTCGTGAATCTCCTCTCCGCCTCAGAGTTCAGGGTGAAGACCCCTTGGCTGGTTGGGCTAGGCAACGACGACGCTTTGTACCATTATCCCTCTTGGGGCGTTGTCTAGGAGCTTAGAGCATCTACAACCGGACCTCTCAAACCTTCCTCATACGCCTAGGCGGGCCGCCCGGTCACGATTTTTGACCCAAACGGGTCCCTCAAATGGCCCTCAAACGCCCGGGCTGACTGGCACCCCCCATATCCAGCCCAAATATGGGGCGGATACGGGGGTGCCTGGGCGCGCCCGGGCACGCCCACCACGTCAGCCTGATGGCGTGGCCCCGCACGGAAACGCCCGGAAACCTGGCGGTCCGACGGACGCCGCGTCCATTGCTATGGTGTGAACGCCGCTCCGGCTCGCCGCCCAAGGTCATAGTCGGCTTTTTAATCCGGCCGGCGCCACCATCCCTAGCACATCCATATCTTCCCTCCCTCCACCGCCACTCGAGCCTAGCCATGCCCCACACCGCCGCTACTACATGATCCAACACCGTCTCTTCCTCCTTGAGCAGGTCCAGATCCGTAGGGAAGCGATGCTACCTCAGGAACTGGAGGAGGATTTCGAGGAGGTTGAGGAGGAGGTGCCGAGGGAGGAGGAAAAGGAGGAGGAGCAGGAGCTGGTGGAGGAGGAGGAGCAGGAGTCGGTGGAGGAGGAGCAGGAGCAGGAGCCGGCTGAGGAAGAGGAGGAGCGCCGCCGCTGGATGTGGGGGGGGGAGGAAGCGCCGGTGATGGAGGAGGACATGGGCGTGTGCTCGGAGCAGCACGCCATCTTGAACTCCATCCTCTCGCAGTCGACCATGGAGGCCAGGATTTGTCGGCGGCAACAGATAGAGGCGGCGCAAGCGGCCCAGGCTCCGGCACTGGCGGCTTCGGCCATCACCGACAATGACGAAATTTGAGTAGTATAGAATGTAGTACGTAGCTATATATTTTGCATGCTTTTGTATGGATTTAGGGGATGAGTATGAGAGACTTTTATGTGGAGAAGGAAATATGAGGAGTTCCCGTTCAATGCTCCCGAACGCGCCGGGCGCGTCCGCGGGCGTTTGAGGGGCCAGATTTGCCAAGTCCAGCTATAGATGCTCTTAGCTGTCATAGGGTGTTGCGTGGGGTTGTTCTCAGTTTCTCCTGTGTTTTCCAGCAGTAGCGTCACGGGTGTGTTAGGTTGCCCCACCAAAGCATTGGCTAGCCAAAATTTTGGTTGAGGTTTTGGTTGCCCATGATTTGGCCAACATTGACAAGAAAAATGAACTAGAGTTGGCTAGAGTTCATTGGCATGCCAAAAAATTGGCAATCATCCAAACAAACACCAATCTTTGGGTCATGACCACTGGTAAGGTGCACTTTGGCCACAATCCAAACATACCCGTAGTTGCTTGTTTTCTTCGTGGTCCGGATAGCCTAGGATCTACTTTGTAAGACGGTTACCTCACCATCATGTATCGTCCGGCCGTGTACTTTGTTCGATTTGTGCCTTTATTAATAAAGAGTGGATAAAGCAATAAATCACGAGTGGACATGGTGCCATGCGAGGATGTAATCTGCACCCTCCATTTCTCTGGGATTCGTGTTGTATATATAGTACACCTCACGTATATAGAATTCACAGGAATGATATGCAACATATTTGTTGGTCAATAAGTGTGCTTGCCCCACAAGCCATAAGAGTTTGAAGTTAATTTTGCATTGATGTGCATCTAACCACTTAGTTCACAAACTGCGTATATTTTTTACTAAATGACCCCTAGGCCGCCTTATTTTGCAGACCGACCCCCTAAAAAGTTATTTTGTTGCCTGACCCCCCCCCCATTCACGCCGGATCGCAAGGCGCCACACCTGCATGTCGCCGCGCCGCACGCCGAGGCACCTTAGGCTGGTCACAGTCCACGGTCATCGGCCATGTCGCCAGCGTGGCGCCGGCCTGACGCGCCACATTGTAAGGCGCGACACACGTTAGAATATCTCGATTGCTTGTAAAGCCCAGAATTGTCGTGTCAGTACATGCACATCCGAGCTCGGACATTCTAATGTAAGGATGAAATGCCAAAGTGGTGGGCGTCTGCACATGAATGTGAACACGTCAACCAATATGGCGTATCTGGTCCATGACACGCCTATGTTTTTGGCGTCTGGACATCGTGAGTACGCCCTTGCGTATGGCGTGGCATAACACAGCCAACCTCGCCTTTTAAGTTGGCGTTATAGTTCCATGAACCGCCTGCGTACTTGGCCTCTCAGGCATTGTATGGTGCCGCCTTGCAGTTAGGTGTGTCATGTCAGATAGGCTGGTCATGTCATTTGTCATGCCATCGGGTGACATGTCCTTTTTAGGGCTCCTTGGAATTTTTCCATTTGAGCTTCGCTCGGCCCACCCACCTTCGCCTCCCCCCCCCCGAAACAAGTTGTCCCCACCACAGAGCCACACTTGCGGTTCACCCTACCTCGTCGGCTCCTCCGGGTGATCCCACGGAAGCGGCGGCCCATTGGAGTAAGGCTTGCTACCGGCGGCAGGCCCCTCTTCCCTATGGCCCCTGTTACCAACCTCGACGCAACCCCAAATCCAAAGTGGTCGGATAGTCCGAGGGTGGAGACAACGAAGAAGCTTCTAGATCTAGGCAAACCAGCAGGTAATCTTGTTAGGAATCAACCTTAGAGGATGTATATCAGTTGTTCATCAGGTAATAGCAGGGTGGTAGCAAGTGGGAATCGTTTCTTGTATACCGAACCTGTTAATGGGTTAATGTTGGCTATATTGCCTTTTTATGTAGGATGGCGTATCGTAACATAGTCCATTTACATCATGGCGGGGTTCTTAACATCCAATCTGGCAGCACCGGTGTGGTGTGAACACCCAAAGCTGCGAGTTACGTTTTCCAAAGGATCCAACTCTTGTTGAACTTGCTGATAAGGTGAGGCAAGTGATGGATGTTAATGGAAGTTTTGTAGTAAGGCATGTGACACGGGCACAGGCCCTCAGTCGTTCTGCACCATGATCCCCTTGGCCGAGGATTGTGCTTGGGGTAACTACAAGGCAATGGTCAGTGAATCTTGCATGAAGATCCTTTATTATATATGCAGTGGTCGAGGCAGGTCAGAACCTGTCAGACATAGACCTCAATCGCATGCCTCAAGGCTGTGATTGTCGTGGCCATAGGTCAGGTGTAGGCAGCCATAGTGTACCTAGTCATTGTGTCCTTAGTCCAGTGATCTAGGATACCATGACCGGTAGTCAGCCAACGACAGAAGTTAGCACCCCTATAACACAAGAGTTGGTTGAAGCTGAGGAAAATGTGGTTGGTGGTTTTGATCTGAACAACGAAGTAGCGACCGAGGACAAGAGTGATGCAATTTAGCTAGAAAGGACTGAGTTGGAGGTGGATGCAGAGGAGGTGGATGGAGCGGAGGAGGATGCAGAGGAGGTCACTACAAAAAAATACACTTCTGTAATGATACGTGTTTGTCACAATAGGTCACATTTTCTGTCATGCATGTACATCCATGACAATTTTATGACAGAATCAAGATAGTCACACCTGTGCTGACGTAGAAGTGTTCCATGACATTACCAAAATTGTCATGACGGAAGTGTCCACTTCCATGATGATAAATCGCGCGTCATAGAAGTACTTTCATCAAGCGTAACCGACACGTGACATCCACCATAACGGGTCGCCGTTAAGCTATCGTGTAAAATTCTCAATGGTCGGAGAAACCACGTGTAAAATTCTCAATGGTCGGATATTCCACATGTAAAATTCTCAATGGTCGGAGAAACCATGTGTCGGCTCACCGTAGGGACATATGTCATCCACACATTTGACCGAAGGTGCCTATGATACACGACATGTGGCACGACCCAACAGAGGCCCATTCGGGTGAAAAGGCCGGCCTGTTTGACTTGGTCAAAAGGTAGTGGGTCGGCCCAGGAAAGCCTGTTAATGGCATGTTCGCATATAGCCCATTTACAGCTCGCTAACTCACAACCCGTTACGGTCTACCCGAATTAGGCCCAGTAGCGTCATCTGGGCCGTCCAATTTCATTCCAGCATGTTGTAACTTCCGGCCCATTTATGGCCCATGACGTCTTTTGTCCCATAGGAAACTGCCCATAATGAACAGTGTATCGCTTTATACCCATTAACGGCCCATTATTCCGTCGGCCGTTTCCAGCCCATGTTAACTTTTGGCCTTCTAAGGGCCCATTTATTCTTGAGCTCATTTTCAGAATTCGGTTACTTACGGTCCGTTACTGGCCTGTTCGTGGCCCGTTAACCCGTTGGGCTATTTCCATAGCGTTATCAAATACGACCTATTAATGGCCCGTTATAGTCGGGCCATAAAATACACTATTTCCACTCTAGCCCATTTACGGCCCATTTTGCGGCCCGTTATTGGTCCATGAATAGTACGACCCATGTTTGGCGAAACGGTTATACGGCCCGTAGAAGGCCCATAGATTAGATGGCCCGTAGAAGGCCCATGGATCCTATGGCCCGTAGGAGGGCCATGGTCACTACAACAGGTAGCAGGACCATGGTTACAACAGTCCGTTTGTTGCCATGGTTATTGTGGCCTAGTTATAAAAATAGGTTATTGTGGCCACTAGAAAAACGCGGAAAAAAATTACTGTGACTACAAGCAAACAACTAAACAAGACAATAAGGAAATAAATAAGCAAGCAACTAATGCTAGGCTATTACGGCTATTACACATATTACATCCACTGGGCATCAAAGTTCACCACTAGTGCAAATATAGGGAACAAAGCAGCATATTAAATACATTGGTCGTCTAAACTGGCCACCAATGCAAATAAACGCCACAACAAAACAAGTCCATAACTGAAACAACTTCAGAAGAGCTCAAGAAATGTTATCCTGGGTATCCACCATGCTGGCAATAAGCTTAGCAAGCTTATTAGCTTTCTCCTGTCTGGTGCTAAAATCCTCCAACACTTGTTGTTGCACCAGAAAGTATGCATCTGAATGCTCGAGGGACTTCCGCAGTCCTTCGGCCTCTTGTCACAGCACCGCTGATCAATGTCTTTCAGCTTGTAGTTGAGACGCAAGGAACCGAACAGATTCAAAAAGTGAGTTTGAATAGCTTGTGTTAGCGGTAGTGGCCAGTAACTCGAACACTACACCAAGACAGGACTTTGGGGTTGTCTCACTGTCTTCAAGATAGTTTTCCTTAGCTGTTTTATCAGCTTTGTTGGAGACTAACAAGGATGGCTCACTATCCTGAACCTTATCTGCATTACTTCCTTTACCATTGCTTAATAAGGCACTCTTCCCCAATATTCCGCCAACATTCTAAAAGAAGAAACAAGAAGACACATAACATGTTTAGTATGTACTAGTATATGAAACTCATTTCGGTGAACCAGTTTATTAGTAAGGTGGACAGGATTATACTACCAAGTCTTCTATTGCAAAGTAGTACATGATAAAAGCATCAAACAAACATATATCTATGTCCTATGGTCACTACATTGTCTTGCCAAATCAAAATAGGGACACGGTTCAAATCATATCAGTTCAAGACAAAGCAACACTGAAAGAATACGAAGTGTGGGAAACTACACGACACAACAAGATTTCAGATCGGTATCACGGGTCTACATGTACAACAACACTATTGAACTCTGTTGTGATGCTAGTAATGTGCATGATATGAGAAGTCAACTGCATACACAATTGAAATTTAAATTAATAGAGCTATTTACAAGAGCAAACCTGTTAAAGAAACATGCGTAAACATGCCCTGTTGTGCCATTGTAGTTTCGATTGGATCCTTCAATTTAAAAATAACATTGTATGAGTAAATATAGTGATACAAGAGCAAAGCAGTATGCATGATAGCAATGGAATCTTAAATGAGAACAGTTGTTCTTCAGGTTTAAGCACTTGTTTTACGTGAACATAGTACAGTAAGACACAACATATAGTACTTAAAAATAAAAAATGAGCTCATAGACCTTACCACATTCTTGGTTCGGGACCAGTACAGAACAAGGCGTTCCCAGTCATCGTCTAGTAAATGGGGTCTTAGGAGAACGTAAGGGAATTGATGAGTTTCTTTGCCAGTAAGGTACGTTTTCTTTAGGTAATTCCGATACTGCCACCAAGCATTCTTGAAGATTGTAGAGGTATTAGCACAGGTTACCTCATCCTGAGTTTCCAAATTGGTCCTTCTCTATAGAGAAAAATGGGAAAATTTGCTGTATTATAAGCATCATGGAGGTAGAATGTATGGGACAAAGCAAAGTAATTGCCATGAATAACATTACTTACACATAACTCCTGGACAAACACCTGCAGTTGTCATTTTCCTTCATCTTCAGTATAATATTTCCATGATGGGAGGATACACACATAGGATTTAACAACATCAAATGCGATAGGTGCTAAACTATGAATGGCTGGTTGTGCTTCCTCCACAGGAATAGCTGTACTAACTGGTGGAGTTGGGGTTCGCCGTGGTAGTACTGGCGCTTTGGGCACTGGAGCTACCTTACTAACTGCTCTTGTTTGGGAGCTCTGTGTTGGAGATGGTGCTGTGTCAACATGAACTGGGTTACTATATGCTGGGGTTGGGGTTAGATTGGGTGAAGCTGGTTCTCTGTCCATCGCAGTAGGGGTACAATCCGCGAGAGTCTGGGGTATGTGTGGTAGCGCTGGTTCTCGTCCATGTACAACCGGGGTGCTATCTCTGCCAAGAGGTAGAATTGTTTTATTTGAAGACCGTGTTTTTACTCCGCTAGATACTGCCATCACCCGCTCCAATTCAAATCGCTGATAAACATCAAATATAGTTGAATGTACACACATTGTATGAGACACAGATGCAATAGATAGTGTCGAAAAAAGAGGGCATGAATAGGTTACATGTATATTGTTTAACTAAAACGGATAGTATGACATAATTTAACATATATGATGTCTATCTAAACTGGACAGCATAGTATGACATAATTCAAAGATATGATGACTAACTAAACAGGATGGCATGAGATAATTAGATGATGTCTTTAGTAAACAGGTTTGCATGACATAATTCACATGCATGTTATCTAAGTAATCAGGATCGCATGATTTAATTCACATATGTGATTTATATGCTAAGCAGAGGGCATTCACATATATGATGTCTGAACTAAGAACATGGTGTTGAATATTGTGTATATGATGTCTAAACTATGCAATGCAAGACACCATATGCATGATATGAGCAGTATAACTGTGCCAAGTTAGAGCATACACCTCGGTGGGGGGAATAGGACTGGTCATCTGTCTCTAAATCCATCTCTGAGGAGCTATCGGGACCCAGCAAGAGATCTGCTCTGACAGGTAGCACTGTCTGCTCAGAAGACCTTGTTTTCACTCCAGATTTTTCCATTACCCACTCAAATGGTTGATTCACAGGAAGAATAGTTTAATGTATAAACATTGTCGATAAGTGGAAATGTAATGAAGAAAAGGATGGGCAAGATATCATTCAAATATATGATGCCTGGTTAAACAGGATGGCATTGCATATTTCACATATATTATGGCTAGCTAAAAGGGATGAGACTGCATAATTCCCATATATGATATAGAAACTAAACATGTGGCATTATAGAACATGTCTAAACTAAGCAGATGACATATATGATGTCGAAAGTAGGCACTGCAAGGCAACATATGCATGATATGACCAACATCATCATGCCAAGTTAGAGCAAACACCTTGGGGGTAAATAGGAGTGGTCAGCTGCGTCTGAATCCACCCGAGAACGGATATCTTCCTCTAGATTACAATATGGAGAGGGGGGAGGGTTTGCCATTGAACCCACCATGGAGCGGTGTCTGCATGACATTGTATTGCCGTACAAAAATCTTCTCTTTTTCTCTACATGTTCAGCATGACTGTGTACAATATCTGACATGCATACGAAAAAAATATACTGAGATTATGTAAGGAGAGCATGCAGAAATCTAGAGTGATGGTAAAAACCAGTGGATGGATCCAAAAATAATGATAGCTTTAGTTTAATAAAAAGACAGATGATGATTGCTTTACTATTTGTTTCCCACCCAAGATGAAGAACATAGGCATACCCTCGGTGAACCAGATAATAGACAGATATACTATTCATAACTGCCTCGATATGTGCCTCACAAGTAATTTAAAACTCAAGTTTGAACATTAATTTGGACCTAGCTTGGAGTCTAAGAGGTGAACATGACGATAAAGTAGCAGGTAATATTAAGAAATGCATAACATAAGCAGAAACAAAAGAGTGTGACCTCTCTTGTGGACCCGTGTACTCCTCGGGTTCATCTGTTGAGTCGATGATGGTGATGCAGTAGCGGTGGGTGCCGGCGGCAGGGAAGGAGATCTGAGGCGGCGAAAGACGGTCAGGAGTTGTGATGTCTGGTTTGGTGGATGCTTCTGTCGATGGGGCAGCTCAGGTGAGGTGGACGACGTCACGACAGGAGCAGGATAAACCACACAAAGTTTTCTTCGACACCTACCTGTAACTGAAGTAATTCTGTAAGGGATCCTTTGGCTTGCAGGATTCTAAGAATGCAGGGATAGGAAAAACACCGGAATAGGATAGGAATGCATGTGGGAAACAGAGCACTTGTAAACACATGATTTCTATCAACTTGGGTGTTTGGTTCACATGAATTGGAAGAGCAGAGGAATGGAAAGAAACATGGACAAATTAAGGTGAAACAATATGAAAGTGTGTTGATGTCTACTACGCAACTTTATTCTTGTAGACACGTGTTGGGCCTCCAAGCGCAGAGTTTTGTAGGACAGTAGCAATTTTCCCTCAAGTGGTTGACCTAAGGTTTATCAATCCGTGGGAGGTGTAGGATGAAGATAGTCTCTCTCAAATGACCCTGCAACCAAATACAAGAAATCTCTTGTGTCCCCAACACACCCAATACAATGGCAAATTGTATAGGTGCACTAGTTCGGCGAAGAGATGGTGATAAAAGTGTAATATTGATGGTAGAAATATGTTTTTATAATCTGAATAAATAAAAACAGCAAGGTAGCAAATAGTAAACAAGCACAAAAACGGCATTGCAATGCTTGAAAATGAGGCCTAGGGTCTGTACTTTCACTAGTGAAATCTCTCAACAATGCTAATATAATTGGATCATATAACCACCCCTCAAAGTGCGATGAAGAATCACTCCAAAGTTCCTATCTAGCGGAGAACATAAGAATAGATTGTTTGTAGGGTACGAAACCACCTCAAAGCTATTCTTTCCGTTCGATCTATTCAAGAGTTCGTACTAAAATAACACAAAGCTATTCTTTCCGTTCGATCTATCCTAGAGTTTGTACTAAAATAACACCAAAGCAAATTCATATTCATAATACTCAATCCAACACCAAAGAACCTCAAAGAGTGCCGCAAGATTTCTACCGGAGAAATGAAGACAAGAACATGCATCAACCCCTATGCATGGATTACCCCAATGTCACCTCGGGAATCCGCGAGTTGAGTGCCAAAACATACACTACAAAAAAATACACTTCCGTGATGATACGTGTTTGTCACAGTAGATCGCATTTTTTGTCATGCATGTACATCCATGACGATTTTATGACAGAATCAAGATAGTCATACCTGTGCTATCGTAGAAGTGTTCCATGACATTACCAAAATTATCATCACGGAAGTGTCCACTTCCATGACGATAAATCGCGCGTCATAGAAGTGCTTTCATCAAGGGTGACCGACACATGGCATCCACCATAACGAAACGCCGTTAAGCTATCGGGTCGGGTTTTGGATCCGATAACCCTTTAACAGCCCCGACCAATGGGGATTTTCCACGTGTAAAATCATCATCGTCTGGAGGAGACACGTGTCAGGTCCGCATTGGCACAGGTGTCACTCATCCAATGGGCGAGACGCGCCTATGATATGTTGACACGTGGACCGGCCCATCAAGTTTAAATGGGCCGGCCCAACTGAAGGCCCACAAGATTTTGCGGACCATAATGGGTCGGCCCAGCTAAAGGCCCATGAGATTTTGCGGACCATAATGGGCTGGCCCAGCTAAAGGCCCACAAGATTTTGCGAGCCATAATGGGCCGGCCCAGGTAAAAGCCCACAAGATTTTTGTGTGCCATAATGGGCCGGCCCAGGTAAAGGCCCACAAGATTCTTGCGGATCATAATGGGCCGGCCCAGCTAAAGGCCTAGAGATTTCACCGACATTAATGGGCCAGCCCAGCTGTAGGCCCACAAGATTTCGAGGACCCTAGTAGCCCGGCCCGTTAACTGGCTGCCATGTTTTGGGCCAAATGCCGGCCCATATTTGATTCGGTCCATTAATGGCCTGCCACGCTCCGGGCCTAATAGTGTCCCATATGAGATCCGGCCCGTTAAAAGCCTACCACGTTCTGGGCCAAATTACGGCCCATATCAGGTCTGACCCTTTAAGAGGCTTTGGGCTCAATTATGGCCCATATCAGATTCGGCCCGTCAACTGGACACTATTCTTTTGGGCCCACTTAGTAATTCGGCCTGATATTACTTTTGGCCTGTTAAGGGCCCGTTTAACATTTCGGCCCTATATTAATTTCGGCCTGTTAAAAGCCCGTCATATAGTTGGGCCTAACTACGGCCCGGTTTGCATCCGGCCTGCTCGCAGCCGATATCTGATTGGGCGAAACAAGGACTGAGACAATTTTGGCCTGTTAAAAGCCCGTGATTTGATTCGCACAATCATGGGTCAGGGTTCATTTTGGGCTGTTGCCGGCTCATGAGCTGTTCGGCATGTTTTAGGCCCAACCTACATCGTGATTGCATGATGGCCCGATTATGTACCGTAATTTTACGGTTTGGCCGGTTTACTGCGAAGACAGGATATATATACAGTAAAATAACTGCAGCATCGTGAATAGGAAAAAACCTAGACTATAAAATAAAGAAATTACGGCATATTACATCCACTGGGCATCAAAGTTCACCACTATGATAATAAAGCACAAGCAGACAGCAGATTACATACACTGGGCATCAAAGATCACCACCAGTGCAAATAAACACGCCGACAAAATAATATACAAAACCGACAACACTTCAATAGAGTTCAAGAAAGGTTAGCCCTGCTGGGGAGCTGCAGCGCAAGCAGCTGAGCAAGATGATGAGACTGCACTTGTTCAACACTTATATCTTCCTCACTCTGAAAGATAAACAAGCAGACAGATGACAGGTTTTGCACACAAAAGTATCAGTGCTGACAATTCATCACATTTCTTACTGACAAATAAAGAGACACAGTTTAAAATTGCATTAACACAATATGGTATTGTTCAGGTCAAGACATGGCAGGAAATGACATTGTGAAGGAGTTGGCAGCTTCAGGACACCACTGGATTACAGATCAAGAACTCATAAGTATCAATGGTTAATGTGTTGTCAATTTATACCATTTCAGATTGGCAAATAAAGAGAAGGTTTAAATAATAGTAGAATGATACGACATTGTTCATAGTTAAGACATTGCAGAATATGACATTGTGCTGTAGTGGGTAGGTTCACCACACCACTGGATTACTGATGAAGAACAGAAGCATGCATGCAGTGCAAAAGAAGATCACTTGCTCTATATAGTTTAATTTACATGGTATGAAGAAGGAACTTGGTTGTACAACTGAAAACTTAAATTGAGAAAGGACAAACTTTTGTTTATGAACTACATAATAAACTTTAAACAAGCAATTTGATGCAAACACCAAAAATAAACAGCTGTTGCAGTCATGCCTAACCAAATATATACAACAAAGTTTGAAGGCTTGAGATGGACAAATTTACATTATTGGTGAAGACAGGCTCTATAAAGGCCTTGTCCATGTTGATGGGGGGGGCAATTCAAGAAGTTTACCACAGAATCTTCTTCAAAAGCATTGCCTTTATTCTACATTTTGTTAAGAGTAAATATAGATGTGATAATATACGAAAAAATGGAGAATATTTAAGATAAGATGAAGAGTGATGCTACATAACCAAGTAGCTATAAATGTAAGTGCGGTGATACAGGCAAAAGGTACAGCCAAGAGCAATGCACAACTAAACTTCTTCAGTACCAACCTTATGGTAAGAGTAAATATAGATCTGATGTGTAGAAAATGGAGGGCAAAGGAAAATAAGCTGCAGAGTGATGGTACATGAACAACTACCTGTCATTATAAGTACACTGATAAAGGGCAGCATGTACTTACAAGAACAATGCAGAGCTAAAAAAACATTGGCATTGGATATATTCTACACTAATGTAACCATTCATACAGATCAGATAATTTGGAGCGAACAATTGATAAGCAAGCTATCATGCATACTGCTGTCACATAATGAACCAGGTATGTATGCAAGTACAGTGATACAGGACAATAGGTACTAATAAGTGCAAAGCAGCGGGCAGCATATTTGTGATATCTTGTCGTTCTTGTCAAACCGGAATTCTTCTTCGAGCAGATTTCCTGCAAAAAAGATCTATAAGGCACATGCAAAAAAGTAGAAGTTCAAATTGTCATGTGATTTCATAGACAGTACCTCATCCTGGGAACGAGACCAGTGCATAACAAGGTTTTTCCATTCAATGTCTTCTAAATTTAGCACAGGAGACTTCACCGGAAATTCGTTTATAGACTTGCCATCAAAGTGTGATTTCCTCAGGTAACACCGATACTGCTGCAATGCTTCCTTGAAAAGCACAAGCAAGCTTTGCTCGTCATGACTATCGAGATTGACCCTCGCCTAGTTACAACAATGTAATATAAATCATTGATGTGTTCAATCAGCAAAAAACAGGAAAATAATAACCATGAATAATAGCACTTACACGTAAGTTGGACAGGAAGATGTGAAAATGGTGTTTGTCTTCACAATAATCTTCCCATGATGGGAATATATGCACGTAGTCCCTAACAACATTGAAAGCATTGTCTTTTAAACTGGGAATAAATGGAATGGGGTTCCAATCTGCAGGAATTGGCCGTCTCTGCAGTTGGGATAGGTCTTCGGCCGGTGGACTTGCTGTACTTTTTGCTGGAGTGGGATTTTTCTGTGGTACAGCTGGTGCTATGGCAAATGAAGTCAGTATACCTTTTGCTGGAGTGTAGGTCCTGTGTGGTGGGGCTAGTGGTGTGGCCAGTGAAGTATGGGTACAGTCTGCTGGAGTCGGTCCTACGTTTTGTGTGACTGGTTGTACAGCCAATATAAGTGGGGTGATGTCTGATTTCTCCGGCACCACCACGTTTTTCAAGGACTTTGCTGGTGCTCCTTCAAGTTCGGCAATCACCCTCTTCCTTTTTGATGTTTGATGCACAAGAACATCATTTGAGTGGAAAAACATGGTATGATGACAGATGGAATATGTATTGATAATGGATGGGCATGGCATCTCGACATATATGATGAGTAAACTAAGCAGATGGCGGTGCAACAAAGTAGAAGAAATGCAAGACAACATATGCAATATACCCGCAAACAATAAAACATTGCCAAATTAGAACAGGCACCTTGATGGGTGAACAGGACAGGCCATCTGCCTTTGACTCCTCGAGGTTAGAATAGTCATTAGGATCATATTCTGAACAAGAATCAACAGGTGGGGAGCGTATGAGTTTCATTGCATCCAGAATGGCACTCAATGACTTGGTGCCAATTTTGTAAGTCATTGCAGTGTTTAGCTTCAAGAGTGGACTGCTGCTAGTGCGACACAAAGCAGCTACACATATCATAGTGTAGATATAACGGGAAAACCTTAAGCATCAGAGTAAAATCCGCAAAGTGGAACTTGCTGGAATATATGTGTTAGTATTGTCGGTATGGCTAGAAAGGCTTCGGATACCAGCTCTCTTCAAGTGAAGGTGCAGTACTGTTAATATCAGTGTAACTCTCAAAGGCGACACAGCACCCCGCATTTCCTTGCTATTCTTATAGGATTCAAGTGGGCAGGCCACTACAAATCCTATTCCTATGTTTACAAGATCCTACGAATCAAAGAGGCTCAAAGTGTCCATCACAACCGACCGTATAGACCTCTACACTGCAAATGTCCCTGCTCATCTTCAGTACAAGGAACATATTGTACTACTATCATACTCCCTCCGTTCCAAAATATAAGTCTTGGTAGAGATTTCCACTATGGATCACATACAGATGTATCCAGATACATTTTAGAGTGTAGATTCACTATTTTGTTCCATATGTAGTCCATGGTGGAATCTATACAAAGACTTGTATTTAGGAACGGAGAGAGTACATATTAAAGAAGAATGGAAGAGGAACATGGTAAAGAACAGCAAGCAGATTTTGGATAATAAAATGTTGGTTGCGCAGTGCCCACACATGATGAACCAGAGCGCATTAAGAATGCAACTCCCAACTGTCTCTCGACCATTTCTAGCGGTTGGATGAAGATCCTACGTCTCCTAACCCTTCTTCTTCCTCGTCTCTGATTCTTCCCATACAGAACACCGCACGGGCCGCCGGCCGGACCACCGGCCCCCACCGTCTGTGTTCCTCCGCCACCCCCACCCCCACCCCCACCCCAACCCCCACCCACGTTGAGTTTTCTTCGTTCGGCGAGGCCCCACAACCACCCGAGCCCCTTCGATCACACCAGCGAACTCCAGCTAGCTCTGAAAAATCGACTGACCCAATTTTGAAATTTAGTCTACTGTGATTTAACAATTGTGGAATATAAAAGGGGAAAACCATAAGCATTGGGAGTATAGTGTTGAGCGTGCCATGGCGGATCTGAAGATGCAAACCGGACAAAGGCAACTTCGCAACCAAGACAAGAAATCAGAGTAAAGTAGTGGCGATCTATTTTCTTGCTGCGATAAATAAGTTGAGCAGATACGAAAGATTACCGCCTCTGGTGCGGCACCGTGTACGCATCTGCTGAGAATTTGACGGTGATGCGGTGGCGATGGCTATCGACGGCGTGGAAGCAGATCTAGGAGGGTAGACGGTGGTGGCGGGGCGCGATGGATGAGACGGTCGTAGGAGCAGCGCCGGCAAGGTGGACGACGGCGGGGATGAAGCGAGAGGATGAGATGCAAGGATCCCGGTCCGAAGCCGTGGATGAGAGAGGTTGATCTCTTGTAATGGACGGCAGCATCGGGGTATCAGCTCGGGCATGGTGGAGGAGGACGGCGGTGGATGGGGTGGCGGACGGAGGAGGGTGGGGTGGAGAGGGTGTTTTGGCGCCCACGGAGTACGAATGGGGAAAAGGAAGGTAGAGAGGAAGGGGGAACCATGTATTCAGGGCGCGCTTGTCTCAATGCGAGGAAATTTACAAACTTAGCCCCCGTTTCAAATTTCTACTACATCACAACAACATTAGTCGGTTGGGGATAGGACGGTAATCTCGCATACACCAAATATTTGCCGAGGAGAGTTTGTTTTTGGCGCCCACCGTGTATGAATATGAATCGGGGAGGGAGTCGATTTCGGCCGAGGACACACTGTGTTTTGGTGCCCACCGTGTATGAATCCGGGTGAGAGGCGGTTACGTCACGTTTGGGTGAAATTACAAACCTACCTCTATCAAAACCTATAGAAATCTAGCAGATAGGCTTTGCGTGGCAGGGATAGGCTGTAGTGATTTCCATCTTGCAGATTTTGGTTTCGGGCAGTTACTGCGACTTTCCCCGCTTTGTTCAAATTTTGCAGAGTGCACGTTTACCGTGCCAACTCAATTAGAATCCTGTTTGTATTCTATTTTTTTCCAGGCGGGATCCATTTTCAATTGGAATTACATTCTATATACATCATTTTATATATATATACTTTCAAAAGCACAACAAAGAATTCTACTCCTTTGTATGTATAATATGATTTACAAATACAACGATCTCAAAATCTTAAGGTTGAATTCGAAAAAAATAACCAAATTATGTTCTACTAAAATGTATGGATCAGTAATATCTACATATTAAATAACATAGATGTGCGTGAATTCATATGACTATGCATGTTTGATAGATCAATTTTGGTTCGAGTATGGATTACATGTATCATCATCTCGAATTCAAATATTTGAATCCCTTTTTTGTTCACTCCTTTCACACCCATCTCTCTCGCATGCATGCTCCTTCAGGTAGCTATCACTCTCTTTTCTCCAGCTCACCCGCACGCTCACTTCATGTTTCTCCTATCCTCGCAAACATGGTCTCTCGACGTCTCCCTTGAGAAGTGTCACACTCTTCCTATCATTATACATTACACGGTTTTCATTATCTCTCACGTCTCTACTATTCTCTGGTATCACTCGGTACCTAAGGTTTCTTTTTCACCGCCACACACACAGTCTCCACTCGTCCTTCACTTTGTCTTTCTCTCTATGAGATTCTCTCACACACCCTATATGTCTCTAAATATGACCCATACCACTAAAATTACTCTCTCTCTCTCTCTCTCTCTCCTGTGTAGACATAACATTTGTTGCGGACTCCTTTTCGTCTCCATCCCAGACTGACATTATTCATTTGTTTACCGATCAGACAACGCCGACTACCGTCTCCTCTCTCTCTCTCTCACACACACACACACACAACTCCTGCTTCCACTCCCCTTCCCGACTACCGTCTCTCTCTCACACACACAAAACTCCACTTTCGCACCCCGACTCATATTTCTCTCACAAACATTTATCAACTAGCTAGCCTCTAGATAGGTTTATACACCCGCACACTCGTGCTTCCACCATCGCATACATGTCTCTCTCTCGCTCCTTGTATCTATGTAGATTTTTCTTCCCTTCTTGAGACACGCCCTCTCGATCGTGCACACTCACACTATCGCCTCATTTTAAGCTGATACCTATCGCACACACACTCCTTGTTTCTTTGTCACACATGCACTCTGTCCTCCTCCACTCTCCCTCTCTCTCACACACACATGGGATTTTTGCAACAACTAGCAAGATGCCCATGCGTTGCACGGAACATCAAGATGCATTTGTATGAGTAGTTTATCTTGTGGGGGGAAAGGATGAACGAGGGAAGGCGTTATTTGCAAATGTGGAGAGGGGTGTGGGTATCTTTTTGCAAAATTGCCATAGTTCCCTTCCTATCCGTCAGTTATAGATCGGACGGCCTATATTGCAGGATGGCAGGCACACGATCATCACCGACAATGCTTTTTATAAGAGTAGGGATAAAAATAGAGTTGGTGATGATGGTGGGCCTGCCATCCTGCAATGTAGGTCGTCCGATTTATATCTGACGGATAGGAAGGAAAATATGGCAATTTACCCGCACTCTTCACTACATTTGCAGATAAGACCTTCCCTCGTTCATCCTTTTCTCCCACAAGATCTTGATGTTCCGTGCAATGCACGGGCATCTTGCTAGTAAGAGTAGAAATTAGACATATACCACTTCTCGAATCTTGAAACCAACAACATTCCTCCCTTATCTCATCAAAACCGCCAAAGGAATATATTTTGAGTGAAACATAACATATTTTTAGTGATATACGTATTTCAAAACTAGACTTTTTTCTATCAGATCGGTGAATATGTATTAATCTACTTTGATCGTGTGGCAATGCATTGGCACATTGCTAGTAGTTATTATAATTTTTTGGACACCAGACAAACGGTGGAGTACATATACGAAGAGAAGAGGCGCACGCACGCAGTCGGCCTCTCACTGTCTCGCACACATGAGTGTTACGTAAAGGCGACGTTAACAAATAAATCCTAAAACCCTAGGTGCACAATTGCTGCATTCGCGGGTACCGGGTACGTGGTGGAGCACCTTTGTAGGAATAGTCAGCTCGCGTGATAATTTGATCCGTAGGAGTTGATGGTCGGGATCACAGGTGAACGACTTGGAGCGCGGTGGCTCGCCAGTTGCCACAGATCGAGTAGCCACGTTTAAAATATCGTTTTTAGCGGGGTTAAGAGTTCCGATTTTCAATGGCGCGTTATAAGTAGTAAGTAGTTTTTAGAACGATTCGTATGGAGCGAAAATGGAATTCATAGTACTACGTACCTCCTTGGCGCATGGTTGTATGGTTTTTTTTTGCGATGGAGGTTGTATGGGTTTATGTTGCGAGATGTTCAACTTGGTAGTTCTAGGGCAAATACTATGGTTTAGATTTAGATGCTGGTTTTCAGTAATGAAAATCGGAAGGGGAAACCCTTCTTTGATTAAAAAAACTACTACCTCCATTCTGGTTTACTAGTCCCCATCGTACTTTCGGTCAAAGTTTGTCCATGAATTTTACTTGTAAAATGTGAATGGAAAACGAGATTTTGTTATACCCAAACAAAAAAGGACTGGAGGGAGTGATTGCTCTGACAAGGACACGACCTCGCATAGCACAGGCATTGAACCGTCGCGCCGGCCAAGAGGGCCGCACTTGTTGCAGGCCCGGCTGAGCACGCCTCCTCACCGCGTGCAACCAGCTTAAGACTGCCCCGCCTGCCTTCATTGAATCCGCGCGTGTGCCGGCAACACGTCCTTCCGCGAGCCGGCAGGCATTTTAGAACACAAAAAATGACTAAAATATAATTAATTTACGCATGGTCTTGACTTGTTGTGCTCGCACTGGTAGCAGGAACTAGTAGAAGATTTTCTTTACTTATAACTCTCCTCACATTTTTTTGGCTTTGAAGTGAATCATGGTTGTGGACATTATGTACGAATGTGCAGATATCTGTGAACATGAGTTTGATGTGGAAGTTGAACTTGGAATGTCGGGCTTGCGCGTGAACTATACCATGTCCAATGCTTCGTTTGTTATTGTTTGGAAAGTAATTGCTGTTATTACATGACCCGAAAAAACATTTTGTGCCACACCAGTAGATGCACAGACATCACAACAGGCATGCTAACTGGATAAACGTTTGAACCTAGCTATTATGAAGGAAATTTTGTATTGACAGCAGTTTTAGATAGCAGGAGACGCCTAGCCTGCTCTGCCTCTGCTAGCTTATTTCTGGCTTCTTCCATCTCTTCTTTTGCTTGGGTGAAGAGAGCATCTGATTGCTCTTTTCACTTCTTCAGGAACTCAGCTACATTCTCAAGGGCTGTTGCACGCTTTCTTTCAGCCTTTACTAATGCCACGAGGACACGAACAGCTGACGACTCCACCTGGCTTGTGTGTAATCAAGCATCATCTGGGAATTTGCACCTTGTGTCTAATCCAGCATCATTAGGGAACTGGCACCTTGTGTGTAATCCAGCCTCATTTTGGAAACATGATCTCGAGGTTGATTATACTTCCCTCCTCGCAGGAACTGCATCCTGACATGAAGTTACTTCTTTTTTAGATCAATACTCAGAGCAACCTATATCCATTTAGTAGAAGCCAAATAAACAGAACTCGGAGAAGTGAATTCAAAATAAAAAAAATAAAAACAGACTACAAGGTGAGAACACCCACTTCCTACATCAAGCTAAAAACGAAAGCATTAGGACGATTAAGACTCTTCTTATTACACATCGAAGAACACCACACTTAAGAGAAATAGAAACTACAACATATACACATCGAAGAACATGAGGCTACACGAAAGTAATTGAAAGGGTATTACTTAGCAAAGCTCGTTTTACAGGTTTGGTGCAGCTCCTCTTTAACTTGCCACGCTCCTTGAAGATGTCCCGAATATCCCGTGTTTGGTCTTCATTGCTCCTCTGCATGTTCGCACTCGTGGTTTTAAAATCTCAACATGGCAAGAAAAATATACTACTAGTAATACTCGCGCATCTTGTGGGCAACATTAAAGCACTCGTCTGCCATGTTAGAGCATCTCCAACAGAATCGCAACGCGCGGCGCTTTAAAAAGCGTTTACAGTGCTGAGATCGAGAAGTAGATACTAGAGAGTAGAGGATAGTTCTCAGCATAGATAGATAAAAAAAAGATAATTCAACTACTCCTCGTCGTCCGACTCCTCCTCGGTTGGACAATGGAGGCTATAACCAATTACTTTTACGGGAACAATAGCACCCAGGAAATTTGAAGGGTAGGTATGAACAAAATTGGAACTGCACATGTACTGCTAAGTGATTCAATACACACATTACCAATCGAGGAGGAGAACGATGGTCGCGGCAGCCTCTGTGAGTCATGGTCGGCAACAGGAGTCAGTTCATTGTCCACGACGATGGTACTTATCCGCTTGGCGTTGGCTTCCGGGAAGCAGATCCGAGACCGTGGAAGACGATGCCGGAGAAGAGGCTTCGTGTACAACGACGACGGTGGACCGGCTCCAGTGCGGCATACGAGGTCGTCGATGAGGCAGATGCGCTGCGATGGACGAGTGCGCCGATGTAAAGGGGAGGAGCACGAAGGTTGCGGTGCCGTGGAGAAGTCTATTTTGCGGTGGGGATAGAAAATGGGGAGTATTCAGGTGTACTACTCTTGGTGCCGGGGTGGGGTTGGCTGGGTAGGGTGAACCTGAAGTTCCCAAAACAGCCCCCTACCAAGCGTCATCCATAGGCCTGTTTCGAAGGCTATGATGGTAACTTCCCACTGCTCGAATCAGGGTCGCGGGAGATTTTCCCGCCGACCTCAAAATTTTGTGACACTGGAGTCCCCGTGTGGCGTGTTGAGTGATTCGGCTAAGCAACTAACGAGTAGTAGTAGTAAACTCTGCATATTAGGTTTGACCGAAGTCAAACTTCCTAAAGTTTGACCAAGTTTATAGAAAAATATAAACATTTACCATAACAAATATGTATGATGTGAAAGTACATTCAATAATGAATCTAATGGTATTTATTTGTTATTGTATATGTCAATATTTTTTGTTATAAGCTTTCTGAGAGTTTACAAAACTTGACTTTGACCAATGCTAATAGGCAGACTTCAATAAAAACGGAGGGAGTACACATTTGTTTTCTTAGTTTGTAGTGAACTAATCATTTGTTGAAATTGTGAAATAAATATATTAGGCTATTGACATTGAATGTAATGGTCTATACAATTCAATAGTTACAATCATTGTTGAATCCCAAGATGTATACAAGGTCTATAGTACTTCACAACATGCTCAAACTCACATAATCCCAGTCAAATGAGAATCTAAATGCATTTCATAGTTATTACTTTGTAGGATGCAACAAAAACAACCATAACTCTACATCAGCCATTATAGAAGCAACATTTTGACATATCCCAATGTGTGAATGAAACATGCAGAGAGAGCTTTTGAAGATGGAGCAGATAGGGCGGGAAAGATTGTATGTATGTGGACGAGAGAGTAGGAGACAAACCTAATGAGACAGAGAGAGAGATAGAGAGAGAAAGAAAGAGGAAGAAGTTAGGTCTGTGAGAAAGATGGATACATGTAATATACATGAGATTCGTGTGCATCTGGATTCTGTATACGTGGAAGGAGAAGAGACAACATGTTTGATGAGAGAGCTGGAAAAACATGGACGAGAGGGGAAGGATCTTGTGGGTTGAGGGATTGACCATTTTGTGCGGGGGAGAGAGGGATTGGTAATTTTGTGCAAGAGAGAGAGAGAGAGGGTGGGGGAGGAGTCAGTCAGCCGTCATCACATCACCCTGCTTCCAAATGACCCCGCATTCTCTAGCGCGGTGTGGTCGCCGTCTTCGATCTGCTCGATGCCCTCTTTGAAGATTGAGGTGTTGTGCATGTTGGGGTGCAAAGAAGCACAAGCGAGAGTGGTCGCCGTATAACCTTGGATGGGGATGAATTGTGTGCTCGGGGGAGTGTGTGTGTGTGTGTGTGTTGTGCTGCGTGTGTCTGTGTGTGTGTGTGTGTGTCAGATATTGAGAGAAAACAAACCTAAGGAGAGAAATGGGTATTCATGAAGAGATTGTGCGGGCATTGAGGTGGGCAGGGGCCGAGTGAGTGTGTCAAAATGTGCGCGTTGATGCATGTGTTGCATGCGACCGTGCGAGGGACGGACGAATCGAGAGAGATGGTTGTTGTGTTACGGATGCTCCTCTCTCTGTCTCTCTCTCTCCCTCCCTCTCTCTCTCTCTCACACACACACACACAAGTAAACTAGAAGACCGTTCTCTCATGTATACACAACGTTTCGGCATCTGTCTATGTCTCACTCATGCATGATCATTTGCACATTCGCACCTCTCTATGTCTGTATCACACGCACACCGTCTCCACATTGCCCTTCCTCCACAACACACATATGGACACATACACACGTTCTCTCTCAGTCACACACACACAAAATCAGTATTAAAAAAAACTAGGGCGCACCTAAAACGTCCAAATCCAAATAAACACTAACTGGAGCTAAATTCAAATATATGGAAATATTGCAGCGTCAAGAACTTTCACAGGAAAAAAAGTTGAGTAATATTCGAGGATTGTTTTCACACACACAAAAAGGTTCAGTGGATGACGTTCGAGCGCAACACGGTGACGCACCGTTCGATCGACCGCGCGGCCGCGGTTCACGTGCTTGCACAGGATTTCGTATCGTGGTTGTGGTACTAACTAACAAAAACACTGCCTAAGTCTAATGTTTACGTGTACTAGTACGGTTTTATTTTAAGTTTGACCAACCTTATATATAAAACTAAAGTAAGCTCCCACACGCGCACTCATCAATATGCCGCCGCCGTTGCGCATGCCGGCGCCCGCCTGCTCCGGCCAACAATTTCTCTGCCATCACCGCCGTGTCGCCGCCATCTCTACGCCATGAAGCCGAAGGCTCGCCCGCTCACGTTGTCTGCATTCCGTCCTCGCGATGCCGCTGCGCTGCCAAGCACGTGAGCAGCTGGTGGAGCCGCGTCTATGCACGCAGCGTACAAAGAGGAGGACGAGCGCGTGCTCCAGCACGCCAGCGAGAAGGAACTAGCATGTCATTGTCGTCTCCGCCTGCACGGAGGAGGCGCGCATGGTGGCTATCGCGGCGGAAGCCAGTCGCGCGCGCGTCGAGCCCGCAAACCGGGTGCGGACACGGAATCTACCTTCGAGACCTTGAATGCCACGTGGATCCTGCAATCTGAAGGAGCAATATGGGTCAGTCGACTCATGTGAGCCATTTGATGTAACATGGATGGCTAGAAGGGCTTCTTCCACCTCTTCTGCCATCTTCTTCCTTCGCTCCGTCGAACTTCTTTCACAAATTGACTGACCCAAATTATACTACTAGTACGAACGTATTAAGTACAGTAGGAACACAAAGATACGAGCAGTAGTACCAACTGCAAGAAGAACAGTAGTAAGACATAGTACTAGTACTACTGTACGTACTAAAGAGTTCAAATAACGAGAAAAAACATAAACATAGTTCTGCTGGGGCCTCAGCACAACACACCCTTGAAAATAAACTAAGCAACTAGTCTGCTTGACACTGCAATAGAACCATCATGAGCGACGGCACTGCCACCTACTCGGAGTCCGAGTCCACGTCCTCGACTTCGTCCTCGTCCCTCTTCCTCTTCCTCTTCGCCGACGCTTCTTTGCTTGAACCGGACACTTGGCTCTGCTTCTTCATCCGACCCTTGTAGATATTTAAACAAAGGTAAGCATCCATTGCTGCGTACAGGATGTGATCTTCATCTAATGTCTTTGACTCCCATGCATGATGAAACTCGTGGTGAGGTTTCTTCAGTTTAGCGTACGAACGATCAATCATGGCTGCTGCCAGGGTCAGCATTGAAGGTTGAGAGGAGGACACCAGGTTTTCCTTCTGGAGATCGAAGGGCTGGCCTACAACGAGGCCTATCTGACCCAGGATTTCCTTGTCGTTCCTAAAGTCTACAGTAACGAATTTGGCTCGGCCGCCCTTGAGGAACTTCTTAAATTCCTCGCACTCAACATCGGCATGGCATATGTGGTAGACCAAGCATAAGTCATGCACGCAAACCTGGATCACGGCGGGCTTCTTCTTCTCTGCCTCCTTTAGTTTCTTCTCGCTTCCCAGGACAGTGGTGTGCTCAACATCTAGCCCAGCGACCCACTCAACATTTGAGTTTTCGAACATGCGTTTGAAGCGAGCAAGGCATTCTTTCACCGTTGCGGAAGAACGGGTGTAGATGATGTCGAACTCTTCGCCGGTGATGGTTCTAACATTGTACTCACCGCCGATCATGGAGATTTGGGACGCCATGGATTTGGGAGGAGGGTTAGGATTAGTGGAACTGCCGTAATGTGAAAGGACGGGACGACTGGGAGCGAACTGTTGTAAGGTACTGTACTACTAGTAGAAGACGGGGATGAGTAGGGCTTGCGAACGGCGTGGGGTTGCTGGCTTGCCCGGTGGATAAACGGCTGCAAGCCCCAAAAGAGTTCTCGAGAACTATGCGGGACCCACTAGATGTCATGTCTACTAGACCCATATCGTAGGCCTGACGGTATAGCTTCTACCTGTTCGCACGCCATGCCGGCGCGTGGATGTAACTTCACTTAATTCAGTCAAACGCCGCGCCTCCCACGACCTTCGCCTCCCTCGCGCGGTCGCGCCCTTTGAGACTTCGACCGGCTATAAATGAGCATTTTTTTTGCCTTTTTTAGACAAGCAATTTTTTTGCCTACTCCGCATGCATGATACGCCCTCTGGTCCATTTTACTTCCGTCAACCATTTGAAAAGTGTTTGACCAAATTTATACTTTTTTAACACCACCTTATATTAATTAACCAGCCACACCAGTACACTCATTTGATACAATATTCACCACAGAGGGCGGTACTTTATTTACAAGAATACCATCTAATCTATTGTCAAAGCTATACTTAGCGATTAAGTGTGCCACCTTATTGGCCGAACGGCTAATCTTTGACAATTGAAGATTGTTGATCAACTTCGATATGCTCAACGCTTTCATCTTCAGGTCACGCATAGCAGACCTGTCATAGTCCCCCGATGCAAGAGACGCTACCACAAAAGCGCAATCAGTCTCTAAAATTACGGGATTATGAAGAGAAATACCTATGTAGACACCGGAAATGCAAACCCTAAGCTTCGCTTCCTCCATGCTTTGACAGGCATCAATGAAATCCCACGACCAAATTTATACTAAAAATATCAATATCTACAATACTGATTATAATGAGTATAAGAACTACGTTTTATAATGAGTGTAAAAATATTGATTTCACATTGTGAATGTTGACACATTTTTCTATAAGTCTGGTGAAAGTAGAGGTACATTGACTTCAGACAAAACTTAAATGCACAATGCAGACTAGTTCCTCCGTCCAGGTGTGTGCCATGTCCTATCTTGTCATCACAACAAGGTTAGCTATTAGAGTACCACTACCTCCCTTCTAGTTTAAAGGGCTCGATTCAAAATTTTCACCTACACTTAGCAAGATAGTAGAGGCGGTGGAATAGTTTTTGAAGTCTGCAAAAGTACTCAACTAATGCTGTCGTTCTTCACAAAAAAATGTGTTTACCAATGCATGCATGAACACTAGTTACTCTAACCCCCCTCTCTTCTTTAATTCTTTGCCACATCAGCATGTTTGCTATTCCCGTGTGCATGATACCAGCTAAGATACCACCATTATGGCCAACCTTCATCATCGCATGCAATAATTTAGTGCACCTTGAAATATGAACATGTGTGGGGCGTGTATGTTTTTAATGACTTGAGACTATACCTAGCCCGGCATGCAAGATGACTTATTATGCACCGTTCCCCATACCCGCAGGAAGCCCGTTCGTCTCCAAATATTTTCCTCTCCATGTGTGGAAACAATATGCCTGCCAAACTCTCCTTCTCCCTCCGGTGGTCCCACCGCTCCACCCCGTGTGAAAAAATCTGCATGCATGACTATCCTCCCCCCACGCTCGTCCAATCCGTTGTGACCAGCAATATTTCCACCCCTTCGCTCCCCCGTAATTTACTCCAACAAATATGCCCACATAGCTGTTACTTAACTGCAGGTGCATTGGGTCACTGGCATATGGGCCCAACAGGGGTCTGGCCCACATGTCAGTGATGCAACTGGACCTGCAGTTAAGTCAGTGCAGCTCAGTCCATATCTTACATAGGTGTGCCATTGCTCGCTATAAATACCGCGCCTCCCACAACATCGCTATCTCCTCCCCCTCACGTTCATGTTCATTACTATCTCCTCCCCCTCCCTCTCACGTCGACCACCATGGCATCGCCCCTCCCAAGCCCTAGGTGCCCCTCGCTGCACCGCGCGGACGGTCACACATCGCCGTTCCATTCCTCGCAGCCACTAGTCGAGGAGGACGCTTCGGTGTTCCGCTCCTCGCCGCTACGCGACGTGTTGCCGTTCCATTCCTCGCTGCCACTAGTCGAGGAGGACGCGTCGGCGTTTCGCTCCTCGCCGCGACGCAACGCGTTGCCGTTCCGTTCCTCGCCGCCACTAGTCGAGGAGGACGCGTCGGCGTTCCGCTCCTCGCCGCGATGCGTCGAGGTGGACGTGTCGGCGTTCCCAATCTCGCCAGCACGCGCGCCAGAGGACGCGTCGGCTCCCCGCTACGAGGAGAACGCCGCGCTGCCCGCCGAGCCCCCCCCCCCCCCCCCGCCTTGAGGAGCTTTGGGAAGAAATGGATATTGCCTTGTGGGAGGCTTTGCCTCCAGCAGAGCGCGCCAAAATAGAGGCAGAGAAGAAGGTCGAGGAAGAGAAGCGCACCGCGGAACAAGCTGCCTCAGAGACCTATGTCGTGTCCGAGAGAGTCAGGCAATTGGCTCTTTGGCAGAAGGCTCGTGCGAGGGCCGTGAGGGTGGTGGAGGACGCCCGTGCCGACGCCCTAAGTGCAGTCGGGCCCAAGCGCCTCATCTACGCTTGGCAGTACGTGGACCGGGTGCATGCTTCCAGCGAGGAGGAGTACCTGTTGGCACCGGGTCACCACACCAGTGAGATCGCGCTCGCCTGCCGGCAAGCCGCCAATCAGCACCTCACGAGTTGCGAGGCTGAGAAAGAGGCGTTGTGTTGGCACGCTGGGAAACGGTCGTGCACCAGGTCACTCGTGGCACGCCGCAAGCGCTCCTGCGAGTGTCGTGGCTTTTAGGAGGAGTATGATTTTTGTTTCGTAAGGCGATCTCATTAGTTTTGGGACGCAAATGATAAATCCCGAATGTTCAGGAATTTTTAGCGTCCTTAATTAAGTATGTAAAAGGGAAAGTTTGGAAACCTTGTGTATTCGTACACATTTTGCAAGTACGTGCATATAGCACAAACTTTACTATATACTATTGCACTACACGTCTCTCTCGATATATGCTTGCAGACTGTGCTACTCCCTCCGTCTAGGTCAATAAGTCATCTTTGGTTGTGCACCATGACCAAGAAGGAGGGAAGACTTATACACCTAGACGGAGGGAGTACTACTATTACTTATGTACGTGCAAATGCACGTTTTAACATTACAATGCAGTTTTTGTAAAAGTAGAAAAACAACACTAGTCAAGCTTGTGAAACGATTCAATGCAAAACAAATGCAAAAATGCTCATTTGATTGTTTACTTTTAGCTTCCTTCTTTGTGGTTATTTCTCTGTCGTACTTTGTACGGAGTATCTCACTGGTTGGAAAGGCATGCAAATTCCCAAACCACTTCCTACACCCTGTATCGAATTTTTTGCCTAACAAGTTATGCCGTGCAATTGGAATTCCAACTTGAGTACTACTACTAGTAGGAGTACCAGGGTCCAGTTCTTTTAGGCTTCTAGATTAGTAATCACATAACTACTACCTCCGTCCTGGTTTATTGGTCCCCATTGTAATCTGTGTCAAATTTTGATCATAAACTTAACAAATGAAATGTTAGTGCATGTCACATGCACTACTCCATCCATCTAGGTGAGTAAGTCATCTTAGGTTGTGCACTGTGACCAAGGAGGAGGACAAAACGAGAAATGTTAATGTTTATTTGCTAATTAATAGTATTGCATGCAATGAACTAACCACTGCATGTCGTGTTTGATATCTCAAGTCATTAAAAGCATGCACACTCTTTATCTCTTATTGGTTGATATGTCAAGAAACAAGAAACAAGGTAGAAGTTAATGCATCGCGCCTAAGTGTTTTGGGATTATTTGGTTTTCCTAAGATGACTTACACACCTAGACGGAGGGATTAGAATGGTGAGGAATAAACCAGTTAAGTCTTTAGTCAAAATTTAGCACAAATTACAATGGTGAGGAATAAACCAGGAAGGAGTAGTAGTTTAGAAACCCAAATAAATGAGTGAGGACCTTATTGTTACGCTCCACTGTGACTAGTCTTGTGGGAAAAGCTGGGGAAACCGCCAAAAGAACTGGCCCTAGGAGTAATAGCTAGGGATCGAGTGTGGAAGATGAACCGGAGAAAGTAAATGCAGAGAGATGAAATGCAAAAAAGGCGGAGGGATGTGATGGTTGCTTGTCTGTTTATTTTACCAGGCCACTTATTACTAGGAGTGGTTGGGTTTTGTGATATGACGGCTTTACTGCCGCGCCACGAGCGGGGTGAGAGGTGTGAATCCCGTGCAGCGCCGCCCTCTACGCTTGTAGGAGGACTACATCGGTCGTGGTTTATTAGTCCCCCATTGAATTTGAGTGAAGATTAAACTGACAAAATGTTAGTGCATGTCAAGAAAAACTATATCGTTGGATTCGTATTTGAACGTAGTTTTGAATGATATAATTTTAGGTGACATGCATCAGCATTTATCGTACTATATATAATGTCAGTTCAATTTTTGGTCGTACTAATCTATAGTAGTAAGGTGCCCGTGCGTTGCACCCAAGAGTGAAATGCATTGATCGGGGAGTTGTTTATTTTGACAAAGGATGTGGGGGTCATCTCATGTGTAACGGGTATCGATAGGTTTCTTCAGATATTATTTCATCTCTACAGCTCACAAACATCCGGGTGAAATAGATAAAAAAGGTATATTTTGCAAACAAAAGCGTTCAACTGTTCAACCTGCATCCAAAACTTGTGAAGAAATAACACTTATTGTGCTTTGCAAGAAATGATTTTTAAGAATTAGTTTTTGAGTATCGATTGTTATACATGTTGGCTACTGATGACATGGCACTTTCTTATAGTCAACAATTGGCTATACTATTAAGTAATATTAACCATGCCCTTATACACCTAGACGGAGGGATTAAATCAGGATGACTTGCAAGCGGGCAGAGGAGATGTAAGAAATGGTTCATCGTAAGTCTTTCACCACTGTAGTAAAAATTCATACATGGAAGATTCTAGACAAAACCATAAATGGATACACTTTTATTCTTGCGCGATACTCCAATAGAGCAAGATCCTGCATGGAAGTCTCCACATGCTTAGACAGCGGATTACATTGAGCGAAGACTAATGATCAACATTTAACTTGATAATGCGTATGTCCAGGTGAACCTCCTTGGAGTCCCCGTGCACCGCGTCGGCGGGTAAAGGATGCCATGGGTTTTCCAAGTCCACATTCGCGGGATAGTCCCAGCTCCCCAGAGTCCAAGTCCGTTCGATGAGGCCGGTGTCTCCGCCCACGTGACGCGGAGGGGTAGTAACACTGACCATGCACCTGTACATCGGCCTCGTGTCAGTTTCAGCGTCAGCGGCGTCGCCCCTGACTCACATTACAGAGACGGGGTGGCAGCCTGCGCAGGCCTCCCCGGTGCCCATGATCAAGAGGAAGACGCTGCCGTCCTCCTCCGATACTAGCAGGCGGCGGTGATCCTCCAGCGACTCCGGCATGGTGAACGGGTAGCACGTCTCGTACTTGATGTTCTTTGCCAAGGGCCAGCAGTGACCGCTGCACACATCTATGAGGTGATGCACCATGTCCGCCGGCGAGCCACAAAGCGGCATCGGGCACTCATAGCAGTGGACGAAGGGCCTATTATCAGGTTTTTGGATTGTTGGAAATATGAGAAAATTACTATGATATTTAATCCGAATAAATAGGAAATAGATCATGACAGCATTGACAGAGATTAAACTAATCATGCGAACTAGCATAGCAGATGAACAGATCACATAGTAGAAACATGAATTCTACCACGAACTCGAACAGGAAGGATAGAATCACATACGGTGCAGCGGGAGCGGCACCGCCGGTGTAATCGTTGTCGCCATGTCGTTGAGGATGAGGTTGCCGAGGTCGGGGAAGAAGTCGTCGTTTGCGAAGTCGTCGCTGCCAGCAGTCGCGCGAGTGCGCTCCCCAAAAACCTGATCGCCCCTCTCCCATATAGGATCACGAGAGGCAGGGTTCCGGAGGCCTGCTGTCCCTTCTCCCGGTGCACGTCGAAAGGAGGGATGGAGAAGACTTGCTTGGCGGCGCAATGATCTGGAACGGTGGAGAGAAACTATATAGTGTGGGCCGGGTAGGTCGTGGGAGTATAGCTCTGTCCTCGGCTCGGCTCAATCCCGCAACCCGCGGTGCATCATGACGAGGCGTGGCATGGCGAGGCGAGCGAGGAGGAGGAGCGCGCGTGTAGGTCTCCTCTTCTCATGCTCATACAAGTGGTAGAAGAGCTCACCTTATAAAGGCCTACTAGCAAAATTCCAACATCGACCAGGCCGTCCATGAAACGGGAGTGGCTGTAGGCGACGTTGCGCCAGTTGAATATATGAGAAAGTTACTACGAGATTTAATCTGAATAAGCACAAAATAAATCATGACGGCTATAACAAAGATGAAACTAATCATGTGGACTAGCATAGTAGTAGGATACAGAGTAGAAACATGAATTCTACCACGATTTCGAACAGGAAGGACAGAAACACACACGGTGCAACGGGAGCAGCACCGTTGGCGTTGAGGTTGTCGCCCATGTCCAAACACCACGTAGACACGGTCTTTGAGCACGGTTCGTAGTCATTCCACGCTCGGGCATTGAAGTTTGTGACTTTTTTAGATTAGAATATACTACTCCTTCGGTGCTAGTAGTAGAGCAGAGTCCTACTCTACTACTCTACTCAAGCAAGTTAGGGCATAGCACTGTAGGAAGTACCAGTACTGTGATCACTCAAGCAAGTTGTCTAGCATCGACATGACCCTACGCCGCTGGTATATATCTCGTAAGTCAAGCGTCATGTTGTAGTCATCATCACCTGTCCACTTCGCGCAGCACATATTCGCTTCTCCATCTTTGTCCGCACATAATCTCGTCCAATCTTCCATCCCCGCTAAGGCACCTTCCCCCCCCCCCCCTCGTCCGAAACCCAAGCACTAACAATGGCAGAACCGAGCAACGTCCGCCGAAAGAGTGGCTGGAATTCGCTCCCCATAGAGGTAATCAAGCTCATTGTTTCACGTGTGGACAATCTCGGTACCATGCCGCTCGCCGCGTCCTCGTCGAGGCTGTACCTTTTACTCAAAGCCCTCAGGCCAGAGCTTTTTAAGACATCTCCTTGCTTGTTAATGCCGCCTGATCTTCAGAAACGGCATGTCACGCAGCATAACGATCATAGGGTGGCGAGCATCAACCCCCTTGACTGCGATCCGATCCCCGTCAGCCTCAACTACATTAACGGTATGTACTGGGTCGGCATGAACACGTCTTCGATGGTGCTCGTTGACGGTCGCGGCAGTTGGATGCTCGTGGAGGTCTACACCCGGCGATTGATCCCCCTTCCTTCGATTAACACTGCACTGCTTTGCCACAGCGACCCAGAATACTCGGAATCTTACAGTAGCCAACATGATACCAAGTTTGATTTGCTCAAGGTTGTAATCTGCCAAGTGCCCACAAGATCTGTGAATTATAAAGACTTCAGGCTAATTGCATTCTTCAACCGCGGTCTCACCTATCTAACAGGTCACTGCGGTAAGTGTATAAATCTGCACGTCCATCGCAGGATCATACATATTCCTTGGTTCTCTGATGCCATTGAACACAAGTGCTTCATTTACGCCGTCGACTCCTTCTATGGCTGGACGTATTACTAGCCTACTCTAGTCATCGCTACAAATGGTTGTTACAGCAGTATGTTACTTTCCTATGATATCGTTATGGCTTGCTTATATTACTGTCAACATTTGCTGAAAAAATATTCATGCTCATAACATGTTGTTCTTAAGATTAACTAAATCAAGAGCCCTTTTTTATTTGACTCCAACTTGATATGATGTTGTAGGCCGCCTGGTGTCCCTACCCTTCCTAATCCCAGAACCTTTCAAAGAAAAGCGGCATGGCAGTTGCAGGTGGTTCCTGGCTCGATCATACGACGGCGAAAGATTGATGATCGTTCGCACGTACCGGACGTGTTGTTTCGCGGAATACAACCACAGTCACTTCAAGGTCTTTGAGCAGGATCCCAGCTTCACTGGGCCTTCAAGAATTTTTGACTGGAGGCTGGTAAGTAGCCTTGGTACACGCTCTCTGTTTGTCAGACTGAATTATCCGATTAACCAGGAGATAACCGACGACAAGGATCATGATGGCAGCGCGGTTTCGTTCATCAGGCAAAACTGTGTGTACACAACGTACCATGCCTCTCTGCATGCACCATACCCTGATATGTGCCGCCATGCTCTACAGCCCAAAGTAGAAGAGAGGGTCGCAAGTATCAGACTTCGACCTGCTGGCTGGAGTTTCCCCCGTCAGGCACCCATCTGGTTCAAGCCATCAGCCAATCTCCACGCCTTAATAAATAGTAACGTCTAACTGAGCCAGTTAGTTAGATGCGTACACTTGGTGTAGTAGGATCTTTATTTAGTGTGATGCATACACTTTTTTTGGTAGCCCTTCTGTAATGATGGATGATGTTTGGTTTGGAAGAGAGAGCTGCGTCTTCACTCTTCTGGCCTGCTAAATGCTTCTGTTGCACCCCCAGCCCTGGTTGCTGCTGCTGCTGCTGTTTTCAATGTACAATCAGTAGTATATTTCGTCTGTTGGTTGAATAAATGTGTTGTTGGAACGACAAACACAATGTTTTGGAAGTCGTTGCACGGTTCGATCCTTTAGTGCCCCGTACCGTACGTAGCGCATACTATTTTTCGTACGGAACACATTTTCCACTTGTTGATAACATGCAGCCCACTGACGAAGGCCCAATAGAGAAGCCCATAATTAATTGGAAGGGAGCCTTTCACATGAATCCGGCCCAGGTACATGCTCATGGTCCCCTAAACATAAATAAATAAATAAAGCTAAATGCTCATGCACCAGTTCTTTTGGAAAATAAATAGCCCGGTATTTCTTTTTGAAGAATACCCAAGCTAGGCCTATTTGTTTTCTCTGAATTACTCGGTTGTAAATCTTTTAAGACAAGGAGGAATGCATTCCGGCCTGGCTTTAGAGTATGGTCAATGTCTGTTAAAAGTAATATCAAAAGGGGTTGAAAATTCCAAAAAAGTATAGCAAATGGGATATAAGTTTCTTTTTTTGTTTTTGTTCTTCACTAATATCTTATACGTATTTCATTGGATTTAACATGACATAGTACTAATTTATTTTTAAATTTGTTTTAGTATGGCTATTAATTTTTGGATTAAGAATATTTCTTTCCCCAGCAAAAATTTGCGAATTTTCAAAATTTCCCACATATTTAGTTAATTTTTTGACCCTTGTACTGACCAGAAAATGGCCAACAATTCTAAAAATGGAAAACGGGCTGCAATAAATTCCATATGAATTAGAAAATGAGTTAAAATTATAAAAATAGTAGCAAATGGGTTGTACACGAAATAGATTTCGAGGCTGACTTGTTTACGCAAGGCTTTGTCAGTGAACACACGATTCTAGCAGCAGTGACTGTTGGATGTCCATCCAACGACCGACATGCTTCTTCAATCTCTGATCTTCCTGCTCCAGCCAACTAAACTAGCGTCGGCGGGACTGCCTGCTCCCTCCTCTTGTGGCCCGCTGTGAAGCCGCGCAGGCTTCCCCGGCCCACCCTACTCCCTCCGCTAGCCTGGCCGCGCGCAATCAACTGCCTCCTTATTACGCGAAAAAATGATTCCTCCCACCGACATCTGGGGCGCACCGTTTGGGGGGGCTGACCTGTGGGCCTACTAAGTTGATGCGTACGCAGGGCTTGTCAACTTAGTCAACAAACGATTCTAGCAGCAGTAACCGTTGGATTTGAATCAAACGGTCATGCTGCTTCTTCAATCGCTGCTCTTCTTGCACCAGCCGCCCAAACCAGTGCCAGGGAGACCGCCTGCTCCCGCCTCCATAGGCCGGCTGTGCTGCCGTTGAGGCCTCATCGCCCCCTACTACTCCCACCGCTAGCCAGGCCCTGCGGTGACGGCAGCCTCACATCGCAGCCGAACCAGTGAACCCTCGTACTCCTCTCCGCGTGGGCATCCACTGCCGCGTCTTCCCCGGCTCCGCGTCGTCCCCTTCCTAGGCCTCGCCGTCGTCCACCACCTTGGTGATCTTGGCGCGGCGTGGTCAACGTGGTCAACGACATTCCATCGGAAGAGTACTGTACGTGGAGAGACTGACAGCTGGGTCCATGGCCACAACCCAGTTTTTTTTATTTGCCAAGTAAGTCGCTTTGTCAGGCCCGTTGGGCTGCAAATCTTTCAAGACGAGGAGAGCTTTCATTCGGCTGACCGAGAAAATGGCCCATCAGTAATGAGAAATGGGCTGTACATTTTTAAAACACATCAAACCGGCACTTAGTTTCAAATATCTTTTTTCTCGTTTCGAGATTTTAAATTACATTAATTTTTATGCGTGGAGAATTTATTGGATTTTATATTGATATACATTTATTTTTGAAATCAGTTTGAATGTGAGTCGAAATTTTGGGATTAAAAACAGTTCGGACCGCACCGAAATATGCAAAATTTCGTATAATTTTTTAACCGTGGCCACAATATGGGTTGTAATGCTAAAAAAAGAATATGGGCTCCAAAAAACCTTAATAATTAGCAAATGGGCTGTAAATTATTAGAAATAATGGCAGATGGGTTGTATGCTGTTTCCACATATTTTAGGCTTTCCTAAAAAAAGGTTGACGCACAAGAAGTGACTGTTGGATGGCCATCCAACGGCCGTCGGGCTTCCTCAATCTCTGCTATTCCTGCTCCAGCCGCTCAAACAGGCACCGGCGGGACTGCCCGCTCCCTCCTCCCCCCGGCTGGCTCTGCTGCCGCGCAGGCCTCACCGCCCCACCGTACTCCCATCGCTGGCCTAGCCATCCCTCTACTCACCCACACCTGCTGTTATTCTCCGGCGACGGCAGATGAACCAGTAAACCCACGTACAGTCGTACTCCCCTCCGCGCGGGAAACAACTGCCGAGTCTTCCCTGCCTCCGTGTCATTCCCTTCCTAGGCCTCGCCGTCGTCCACCGCCCTGGTGCTCTCTGCGCGGCCTGGTCAACATGGTCAACGACCGACATGCATCTGAAGTGGACTATACGTGGAGAGGCCGACAACTGGGTCCACGGCCGCACGCAAGGAAATGCCTCCTTATTAAGCGCAAAATAATGATTCCTCCACCTGACATCAGGGACCCATCGAAAGGGCCTCTGTATTTCGCGAAAAAAATGTTACCGCCGCTGACAGCTCGGACCCACCAGCTATATCTTCGCACGCAAGGAAGTGCCTCCTTATTACGCACAAAAAATGAATACTCCCCCTGTTAGCTGGGACCCAGTATAGTGGCAGGCTGACTTGTGGGCCTACTAAGTTGACGGGGACGGAGGGCTTTGTCAACTTAGTCAATATGCGCGATTCTAGCTCCAGTGACCGTACGATGTCCATCCAACGGCCGTAGTGCTTCTTCAACCTCTGGTCTTCTTGCTCTAGCCGCCCAAACCAGCGCCGGTCATGCCTCGTGTTCCTGCCTCCCGTGGCCGGCTGCGATGCGGCTGAGGCGTCACCGCCCCCTACTACTCCCACCGCTAGCCAGGCCATCCCTCTACTCACCCACACCCCCTGTTATTCTGCGGCGACGGCAGCCTCACACCTAAGCGAACCAGTGAACCCTCGTACTCCTCTACGCGTGGGCATCCACTGTCGCGTCTTCCCCGGCTCCGCGTCGTCCCCTTCCTAGGCCTCGCCATCGTTCACCGCCCTGGTGCTCTCGGTGCGGCGTGGTCAACATGGTCAAGGAACGGCTTCCATCTGACGTGGACTGTACGTGGAGAGGCTGACAGCTGGGTCCACGGCCGCAGCAAGGAAGTGCCTCCTTATTACGTGCAAAATAATTATTCCTCCACCTGACAGCGGGGACCCACCGGACGGGCCACCGTATTTCGTGAAAAAAACATTTCCCTTGACTGCTGGGACCCACCAGCTACATCTTCGCACGCAAGGAAGTGCGTCCGGGCCAAAAAACCGATTCTCCCTCCTGACTGATGGGACCCACCAGCTACATCTTCGCAGGCAAGGAAGTACCTCATAGTCGGGACCCACCTAGTCGAAGCGTACGTAGCGTTGTCATTCTAGTCGCAAACGTGTACGTACATATATACTGGTGGATGTAGAGGCGCGCAAGTGTCGTAGTAGAGGCGCGTACATGTCGTAGTAGAGGCGCGCACGTAGCATGTACACGTAGGTACATCGGCCAGGGTGCAAGAAAGAAAATACGGCCACGTATGTGTACATATGGGCGGGGTCTCGAACGCCTACTCGCGCATACGTACGGCCAGGGCTCGTGTACATGGCTGGGTCGGAACGGAGAAACAACGTCGTCGTCGTGTCCATGGGGAGGCAACGGAATGCGTCGTGTTCATGGGGAGGAAACGAAATGTGTCGTGTTCACGGGGAGGCAACGGAATGCGTCGTGTTCATGGGGAGGCAACGGAATGCGTCGTGTTCATCGGGAGGCAACGGAACGCGTGGCAGCCAACCGGCTGGGTCGGAACGAAATGCGTGGTCGTGTTCATCGGGAGGGCTTGGACGGAACAGGCGATGGAAACGAGGCCTGGCGTACCGAACAACGGAGGAAACAGCCTTGTGTTCGACTGGCCACGTTCGAAACGGGATCCTGTTCATCGGGAGGGGTCTGGCGTACCGCAAAACGGAGGAAACGGACCTCCTACGGTCGAAACGGGGGTCCTGTTGATCGGGAGGGGTGTGGCGTACTGCAAAACGGAGGAAACGGACCTCCTACGGTCGAAACAGGGGTCCTGTTGATCGGGAGGGGTGTGGCTTACAGCAAAACGGACAAAACGGACCTCCTATGGTCGAAACGGGGGTCTTGTTCATCGGGAGGGGTGTGGCGTACCGCAAAACGGGACTCCACGGGATACTGTTCATCTCCACCGTCGACCTCCTCCAGCCTCCACGGGCTACCGTCGACCTCCTCCAGCCTCAACGGGCTCCTGTTCATCCAGCTTCCACTGCGCGCTACTCCATCGGCTACTGTTCAACCACCCCTCCATCGTCTACTGTTCATCCAACCCTCCACACCACGGGGTCCTGTTCAACCACCCCTCCACGGGCACCCCTCCACCGTCTACTGTTCATCCAGCCCTCCACACCACGGGGTCCTGTTCAACCACCCCTCCACGGGCACCCCTCCACCGTCTACTGTTCATCTAGCCCTCCACCACACCACGGGGTCCTGTTCATCCAGAGGCAACGCCACCGCTCACTGTTCATCCAACCCCCCCCCCCCCCCCCCCGCAACGCTCACTGTTCATCCCATCGATCGGGCTTCAGTTAGCAACAGTAGCGAAGGAATTGCTCGATCGGGTTCAGTTAACAGCCATCGATCGATCGCTCGGGTTCAGTAACACGTAGCGTGCAGTGCAATCGCTCAGGTTTAGTTAGATCCCAACACCTCGCTCGGGTTCAGTTAGAGCCAACGCCTCGCACACATGCGCGTACGTGTACGAGAGAAACGCGCAACGCTCGGCCCTCGACCTCCCACCGTAACCGGGAACTCCCCAAAATTTTCCTCGCCCTCGCTTCTACCACGGTTTTTTCCGTCATGGATGGCCCAAAGAATGTCATGTAGCTGCGTCTCCGGCCTGCCCACGACGAAAAGCCCATTTTCTGTCATGATTTTTTGTCATAGAAGTAGGATCCCACCACATCTATGATGATACCGGATTTTGTCACAATTATCGTCATAGAAGTGTCATATGTATGACAAAAAAAAATTCATTCGGCCCAAAATGTCACGGATGTGTCTTTTTTTGTAGTGATATATCAAGTGAATCAATACGATACCCCATTGTCACCATGAGTATTCAATTGCAAGACATATATCAAGTGTTCTCAAATCCATAAAAGTATTCAATCCGATAACAACGAAATCTCAAAGGGAAAACTCAATTCATCACAACAAGATAGAGAGGGGAAAACACCATATGATCTGACTATATTAACAAAGCCCGTGATACATCAAGATCGTGCCATTTCAAGAACATGAGAGAGAGAGAGAGAGAGATTAAACACATAGCTACTGGTACAAACCCTCAGCCCTGAGGGTGGACCACTCCCTCCTCATCATGGTGGCCGCCAGGATGATGAAGATGGCCACCGGTGATGATTCCCCCCTCCGGCAGGGTGCCGGAAAGGGATCTAGATTGGTTTTTGGTGGCTACAGAGCCTTGCAGCTGCGGAACTTCTGATCTAGGTTCACCCCTACGATTTTTGGAATATTTGGGATTTTATAGGGCAAAGAGGGGGTGCGGGAGGCCGCAAGGTGGGCACAACCCACCTGGGCGCACCTGGGCCCCCCAGGCGCGCCCTAGTGGGTTGTGCCCCCCTCGGGGCACCCCCGAGGTGTTGCTCTAGCCCATTGGTGGTTTTTTGGTCCATAAAATATCAACAAAAAGTTTTCGCGGTGTTTGGACTCCGTTTGATATTGATTTCCTGTGATGTAAAAAACATGCAAAAAACAACAACTGGCAATTGGCACTATGTCAATAGGTTAGTACCAAAAATGATATAGAATGACAATAAAATGATTATAAAACATCAAGAATGATAATATAACAGCATGGAAAAATAAAAAATTATAGATACATTGGAGACGTATAAGCATCCCCAAGCTTAATTCCTGCTCGTCCTCGAGTAGGTAAATAATAAAAACAGAATTTTGGATGTGGAATGCTGCCTAACATGTCATCTCATATTCTTTTCTTTATAGCATGGACATTTGGACTTTTATATGGTTCAATGCAATAGTCTAGTTTTGACATGATAACTTAAATACTCAAGCATATCAACAAGCAACCATGTCTTTCAAAATATCAATGCTAAAATAAGTTATCCCTATCCCATCATGCTCAATCATTGATCCATTCATGAAACACACTCGCGTATTAACTACACCCAATGCTCAAGTACGATAATAGTGCCCCCTAGTTGGTGCTTTATAAGAGAAGATGGAGACTCAAAAAAATATAAATTGCATAAAGTAAAAGAAAGGCCCTTCACGGAGGGAAGTAGGGATTTGTATATGTGCCAGAGCTTAAAGCGAGAAAATTACAGAGAAAAACATTTTGGGAGGCATACTTTTCCCACCAACGAAAATGACTTAGGGCTCCCAACACTTTCCATGCTAGATACATCATAGGTGGTTCCCAAACAGAATATAAAGTTTATTCCTTTTTCAACCATACTTTCACTTTCCATGGCTAACTGTATCCACGGTTGCCCTCCATACCAACACTTTCCAAGGAATTTATTAATTGACAACATAAAGTAAATTCATTTTTCATTTCGGGACTAGGCATCCCTAATACCTTTGCCTTACTCTCGTGCAATGACAAGTAAATAAACACTCATCATGAGAATAACACATCTAGCATGGAAAATATTAGCCACCCCTCACCGCCTCGCGAGCGGTACGAGCACACAAAAGAGAAATTTATTTTGAAAATTAGAGATGGCACATACAAATTTGCTTAGAACAGCAAAAGAATACCACGTATAGGTAGGTATGGTGGAGTCATGTGGCAAAACTGGTTTGAAGGATTTTGGATGCATAAGTAGTGGCCATGCTTAGTGCAAAATGAAGGCTAGCAAAAGATTGAGAAGCAACCAACCAAGGAACGAATAATCTCATAAGCGAGCATTAAGCATAATTAACACCGAATAATGCACCACAAGTAGAATATAATTTGATGGCATAACTATTGACTTTCGTGCTTGCATAGGGAATCACAAACCTTAACACCAATATTCTTACTAAAGCATAATTACTCATCAACATGACTCACATATCACATCATCATATCTCAAAACTATTACAAGGAATCAAGTTTATTTTGTCCAATGATCTTCATGAAAGATTTATTATATCCTTCTTAGATATCTATCACTTTGGGACTAATTTTCACGTATTGCTTTTGATAAGCTCAAACAAATATAAGTGAAGATCATGAGCATACTATTTCTTTCTCTCAAATTAATTTAAGTGAATCAAGAGGGAATTTCTTCAAAAATACTAAAGCACACCGTGCTCAAAAAGATATAAGTGAAGCACTAGAGCAATTCCAAAGAAAAGAGCTTCGTTGACGGGATGTTAGTGCCGCTTACTTAGCCTCCCTGGCAACTATTTGAGGACTCTATTTTGTTTAAAAAAATTCAGATCTAAGTTTTTTTTAAACAGCAAGCAAAAACAACACAAAATGCAATTCCAAGAATAGCACACATCATGTGAAGAAGCAAAAATTTAGGCTCAATCGATACTAATCGATAATCGTTGAAGAAGAAAGGTGGGATGCCTACCGGGGCATACCCAAGCTTAGATGCTTGAGACTCCTCGAAATATTATCTTGGGGTGCCTTGGGAACCCCAAGCTTGAGCTTTTGTGTCTCCTTAATTCCTCTCATATCACGGTTTCCCTAAATCTTAAAAACTTCGTCCACACGAAACTCATCAAGAACTCGTGAGTTACATTAGTATAAATCAATGCAAAACATTATCATTCTATACTGTAGAAAATCACTATAATTATTTTTTCAACATTGCATACTAAATGCCTCTGCATATTTAATACTCCCATCCTCAAATAGAATCATTAAACAAGCAAACATATGCAAATAATGCAAACATAACAGCAATCTGCCAAAACAATACAGTTTGTAAAGAATGCAAGAGTATCAATACTTCCCCAACTCCAAAAGTTATGAAAATTTACCACACTGTAGAAAATTTATCAGAGCTTATTTTGCAAAACGTTTCAACATTTTATCACATTCTGACTTTTCTTGGGAATTTTTGCAACATCGATAAACTTTCTGTTTTGAAACAGCAACATGTATACTTGTAAAATAAGCATAGTAAAGGCTATCAATGCCACTTTTGTTGAAATAAAAGATGAAAAACATTATTATAAATAACATCAAGAAAATCCAAACAAAATAAATTGACGCTCCAAGCAAAACACATATCATGTGACGAATGAAAACATAGCTCCAAGTGAGGTTATCGATAATGTTGGAGACGAAAGAGGGGATGCCTTCCAGGGCATCCCCAAGCTTAGTTGCTTGGATCGTCCTTGAATATTACCTTGGGGTGCCTTGGGCATCACCAAGCTTAGGGTCTTGTCACTCCTTATTCTCCTCATATCGATGTCTCACCCAAAACTTGAAAACTTCAATCACACAAAACTTAACGGAACTTCGTGAGATAGGTTAGTATGATAAAGAGCAAACCATTTCACTTTGGTACTGTCAAAGACAAAATTCATAATTGTTTCCACACAATGCCTACTGTAGCATATCATTTCCACAATTTATGTTGAGCAATATAAGCCATAGAAACTAGGAAACAAGCAAACTATGCATTGAAAACAGAATCTGTCAAAAACAGAACAATCTGTAGTAATCTGTACTCCAACCATACTTCTGCTACTCCAAAAATTATGATCAAATTAGTACCAAGTGAGAAATTTGCATATTAATCTTCTGCAAACATATTCAACTCAAAATCACTCTTATGTTAGAAATGAGAATTATTTTCGTGAGCGCAAAAGTTTCTGGTTTTCAGCAAGATCAAATCAACTATCACCCAACATGATCCCAAAGGCTTTACTTGGCACTTTATTGAAACAGAAGCAATAAAAAATGATCAATACAGTAGCATAATCATGTGAACACACAAAAACAGTACGTAAAAGTGTTGGGTTGTCTCCCAACAAGCGTTTTTCATTAACGCCTTTTAGCTAGGCATGATGATTTCAATGATGCTCGCATAAAAGATAAAAATTGAAACACAAAGAGAGCATCATAAAGCATATGACTAGCACATTTAAGCCTAACCCACTTCCTATGCATAGGGATTTTGTGAGCGAATAATTCATGGGAACAAGAATCATCTAGCATAGGAAGGCATAACAAACATAACTTCAAGATTTTCAACACATAGAGAGGAAACTTGATATTATTGCAATTCCTACAAGCATATGTTCCTCCCTCATAATAATTTTCAGTAGCATCATGAATGAATTCAACAATATAGCTATCACATAAAGCATTCTTTTCATGATCCACAAGCATATATATTTTATTACTCTCCACATAAGCAAATTTCTTCTCATCAATAGTAGTGGGAGCAAACTCAACAAAATAACTATCATGAGAGTGAAAATTAAAATCATGATGACAAGTTTTATGGTTATCATTGTTCTTTATAGCATACGTGTCATCACCATAATCATCATCGATAGCAACCTTGTTCTCATAATAATCAATTGAAACCTCTTCCGAAATAGTGGATTCATCACTAAATAAAGTCATGACCTTTCCAAATCCACTTTCATAATTATTACAATAAGATTCAACGCCCTCCAAAATAGTGGGATCATTAGTACCTAGAGTTGACACTCTTCCAAACCCACTTTCATCAATATAAGCATCATAAGGAGGAGGCATGCTTTCATCATAATAAATTTTCTCATCAAAACTTGGGGGAGTAAAAATATCATCTTCATCGAACATAGCATCCCCAAGCTTATGGCTTTGCATATCATTAGCATCATTGATATTCAACAAATTCATACTAGCAACATTGTAACCTTGCTCATAATTCAAATATTTTATGCCAAACATTTTATAGA
The DNA here is from genome assembly GCA_032464435.1 of Aegilops umbellulata. Classification (NCBI taxonomy): domain Eukaryota; kingdom Viridiplantae; phylum Streptophyta; class Magnoliopsida; order Poales; family Poaceae; genus Aegilops; species Aegilops umbellulata. Next base: position 386,272,419 of record CP136057.1, on the reverse strand, counting down.
ATTCTTCTTCTATCCATTGAGCACAATTTTCCTTTCCATCATTTTCACGAAAGACATTATAAAGATGAACAATATGATGCAACCTCAATTCCATTTTTTGTAGTTTTCTTTTACAAACCAAACTAGTGATAAAACAAGAAACTAAAAGATTGTATTGCAAGATCTAAAGATATACCTTCAAGCACTCACCTCCCCGGCAACGGCGCCAGAAAAGAGCTTGATGTCTACTACACAACTTTATTCTTGTAGACACGTGTTGGGCCTCCAAGCGCAGAGTTCTGTAGGATAGTAGCAATTTTCCCTCAAGTGGATGACCTAAGGTTTATCAATCTGTGGGAGGTGTAGGATGAAGATAGTCTCTCTCAAACGACCCTGCAACCAAATACAAGAAATCTCTTGTGTCCCCAACACACCCAATACAATGGCAAATTGTATAGGTACACTAGTTCGGTGAAGAGATAGTGATAAAAGTGTAATATTGATGGTAGAAATATTATTTTTTGATCTGAATAAATAAAAACAGCAAGGTAGCAAATAGTAAACGAGCACAACAACTGTATTGCAATGCTTAAAAATGAGGCCTAGGATACGTACTTTCACTAGTGCAATCTCTCAACAATGCTAATATAATTGGATCATATAACCACCCCTCAAAGTGCGATGAAGAATCACTCTGAAGTTCCTATCTAGTGGAGAACATAAGAATAAATTGTTTGTAGGGTACGAAACCACCTCAAAGCTATTCTTTCTGTTCGATCTATTCAAGAGTTTGTACTAAAATAACACAAAGCTATTCTTTCCATTCGATCTATCCTAGAGTTCGTACTAAGATAACACCAAAGCAAATTCATATTCATAATAGTCAATCTAACACAAAGAACCTCAAAGAGTGCCCCAAGATTTCTATCGGAGAAACAAAGACACGAACGTGCATCAACCCCTATGCATAGATTACCCCAATTTCACCTTGGGAATCCGCGAGTTGAGTGCCAAAACATATATCAAGTGAATCAATACGATACCCCATTGTCACCACTAGTATTCAACTGCATGACATATATCAAGTGTTCTCAAATCCATAGAAGTATTCAATCCGATAGCAACGAAATCTCAAAGGGAAAACTCAATTCATCACAACAAGATAGAGAGGGGAAAACACCATATGATCCGACTATATTAACAAAGCCCGCGATACATCAACATCGTGCCATCTCAAGAACAAGAGAGAGAGAGAGAGAGAGAGAGAGATTAAACACATAGCTACTGGTACAAACCCTCAGCCCCGAGGGTGGACTACTCCCTCCTCATAGTGGTGGCCGCCGGGATGATGAAGATGGCCACCGATGATGATTCCCCCCTCCAGCAGGGTGTCGGAACGGGGTCTAGATTGGTTTTTGGTGGCTACAGAGCCTTGTGGCGGCGGAACTTCTGATCTACGTTCACCCCGAGGGTTTTTGGAATATTTGGGATTTTATAGGGCAAAGAGGGGTGCAGGAGGCCACCGAGGTGGGTTGTGGGCGTGCCCTTGTGGGTTGTGCCCCCCTCGGGGCACCCACGCGTGCTGCTCTGGCCCTTTGGTGGTCTTCTGGTCCATAAAAAATCCACAAAAAATTTCGCGATGTTTGGACTCTGTTTGATATTCATTTCCTGCGATGTAAAAAACATGGAAAAAAACAGCAACTGGCACTTGGCACTATGTCAATAGGCTAGTATCAAAAAATGATATAAATTGACTATAAAATGATTATAAAACATCCAAGAATGATAATATAACAGCATGCAACAATCAAAAATTATAGATACGTTGGAGATGTATCACGTGTACAGTTAGAATGTTATTCTGCCACTAATGCACTTGGTCTTGTTTTCATGCATAGGATTTTGAATAGTAGGTTCAGGTGGATGTTTTGCCCCATTCCTTTCAACAAAATGCATGAATAATCAAATAGTAGAGTGCCATAGGAAAATTTCCTATTGTTATGTATTTCCTTAAGTTTTTCCTTTGAACCAAAATAGCCATAATGGATCGACAAGAATGTAGAGTAATAAGTGATGCGACAAGTGTACAACCTCTTCTTCAGCGACCAACGCAATGATGCTGAGGTAGACATGGCTACGGCAAAGAGGTTGTACACTTGTCGCATCACTTATTACTCTACATTCATGTCGATCCATTAGGGCTATTTTGGTTCAAAGGAAAAACTCAAGGAAATACATAGCAATAGGAAATTTTATTGTTCTGCGACCTGGTGGGTTGTGCCCACCTCGGGTGCCCCCGGGACCGCCTCTTTGCTCTATAAATACCCCAATATTCCAGAAACCCTTAGGCATCGACAAAATATTCATCCAGCCGCCGCAGAGTCCAGAACCACCTGATCTCGGATGGGGTTCACCACCTCCATTGGTGCCTCTTCGATGATGCGTGAGTAGTTCTTTGTAGACCTTTGGGTCCGTAGTTACTAGCTAGATGGCTTCCTCTCTCTCGCTGAATTCTCAATACAAAGGTCTCTTGGAGATCCATATGATGTAACTCTTTTGCGGTGTGTTTGTTGGGGTCGATGAACTTGGAGTGCATGATCAGATCTTTTTTTATATCCATGAAAGTTATTTGAGTTTCTTTGATCTCTTATATGCATGATTGCTTATAGCCTCGTATTTATTCTCCAATATTTGGGTTTTGTTTGGCCAACTTGATCTATTTATCTTGCAATGAGAAGAGGTGCTTTGTAGTGGGTTCGATCTTACGGTGCTTCATCCCAGTGATAGAAAGGGAAACGACACGTATGTATCGTTGCTACTAAAGATAAAACGATGGGGTCTATCTCAACATAGATAGATCTTGTCTACATCATTTCATCGTTCTTATTGCATTACTCCATTTTTCCATGAACTTAATACACTAGATGTATGCTGATAGCGGTCGATGTGTGGAGTAATAGTAGTAGATGCAGGCAGGAGTCGGTCTACTAATCTTGGATTTGATGCCTATATAATGATCATTGTCTGGATATTGTCATGATTATTCGAAGTTCTGTCAATTGGCCAACAGTATTTTTTTCACCCACCGTTTGCTATTTTTCTGGAGAGAAGCCACTAGTGAAACCTACGGCCCCTGGGTCTTCTTTCTCATATATTTACCTTTGCGATATACTTTTCCTTTGCATTTATTTTCAGATCTATTAAACCAAAAATACAAAAATACTTTGCTGCGTTTTATTTCTATTCATTTTATTCGCGTTCTATCTTTCAATCTACTACAAATTTATCTCACGTATGTTTGCCTATCTTGAGGCGCCGTACCTCGGAAGGGATTGACAACCCCTTTAACACGTCGGGTTGCGAGGATTTGTTATCTGTGTGCAGGGGTTGTTTACGTTGTGTTGCTTAGTTCTCCTACTAGTTTGATAACCTTGGTTTCATATCTGAGGGAAATACCTACCGCCATTCTGCTGCATCATCCCTCCTCTCTGGGGAAATACTGATGTAGCTTCAAGCGACATCAGGGGTGCTAGGTACGGCCACATGTCGAGCAACATGGCTGAGATTCTCAATGCCGTTCTGAAAGGAATAAGGCGGCTTCCATTGGCCGCTGTGCTTACATTCACTTTCGACAAGTGCAATGAGAACTGGATCACGGTGATCCGATGTTAAGCGAGCAATCACCGCCGACCATACGGATGGCGATGGAAACCATAAAGACAGGCGGTGGCCGCGAAAGGTGAGTGAGCATCTAGAGAGACAATAGATCAAGTCTGTGGATCAGTTGGTGAGGAAGTACGATCCGGAGAAACAACATTAGTCGGTACAAGAGAAGGGCGGTCAGAACATCGCCTGGCAGCCATGGGGCGGTCGGATTCATGAGGTCAACCTTCAAGAATACACCTGCAGCTGCCATAGGAAGAGTGCTTATCATGGGTTGTGCTCGCATCTGATGGTGGCTTGCAGGAAACATTCGTTGCATTGGTATGATATGGTTTTACCATATTACAACATAGAGGCCATGGAGCATACCTAGTCCACAAGGTTTAAGCCATACCTAGACCCCGGTAGGGGCCCCAAATACAACGGGTACAAGTTCCGTCCCGACCCTGCCCTTGTTCTCACCACGCGTGGGCGTCGGCAGTCTAAGAGGTTCAAGATGGCGATGGACAAGATGAAGCACAAGACGAATAAGTTTGACGCATTCTCCTATGAGACGGCCACGAAGAACCGCTGCACCTTCTGTCATCATACCGGACACATAAACAACAAGTGGTTCGGCTGCGAGATGAGGGCGAAAGCTGCGAGGCAATCCGCTACAGGACCAGGGGCCATGTGATGACCCACAAGTATAGGGGATCTATCATGGTCCTTTAGATAAGTAAGAGTGTCGAACCCAATGAGGAGCAGAAGGAAATGACAAGCGGTTTTCAGCAAGGTATTCTCTGCAAGCACTAAAATTATCGGTAACACATAGTCGTGTGATACGATAATTCATAACGGGTAACATGTAACAAAAGTAACTAAGGTGCAGCAAGGTGGCCCAATACTTTTTGTAGGAAAGGACAAGCCTGGGCGAACTCTTATATAAAGCAAAGCGCTCCCGAGGACACATGGGAATTATTGTCAAGTTAGTTTTCATCATGCTCATATGATTCGCGTTCGTTACTTTGATAATTCGATATGTGGGTCGACCGGTGCTTGGGTGCTACCCTTCCTTGGACAAGCCTCCCACTTATGATTAACCCTTCTCGCAAGCATCTGCAACTACGAAAGAAGAATTAAGATAAATCTAACCATAGCATGAAACATATGGATCCAAATCAGCCCCTTACGAAGTACCGCATAAACTAGGGTTTAAGCTTCCGTCACTCTAGAGGAGAGACAGCATACATCTCATCAAAATATCGAACGAATACGAAATTCAGATGATTACTTATAACAAGACTTCTCTCATGTCCTAAGGAACAAACGTAACTACTCACGAAGCATATTCATGTTCATAATCACAGGAGCATTAATTATCATTAAGGATCTGAACATATGATCTTCCACCAAATAAACCAACTAGCATCAACCTACATGGAGTAATCAACACTACTAGCAACCCACACGTACCAATATGAGGTTTTGAGACAAAGATCGGATACAAGAGATGAACTAGGGTTTGAGAGGAGATGGTGCTGGTTAAGATGTTGATGGAGACTGACCCTCTCTCAATGAGAGGATCATTGGTGATGATGATGGCTTTGGTTTCCCCCTCTCAGAGGGAAATTTCCACGGCAGAACAGCTCCACCGGAGCCCTAGATTGGTTCTGCCCAGGTTCCGCCTCGAGACGGCGACGCTTCATCCCGAAAGCTTCCTTCTGATTTTTCCAGGTCAAAACACACGATATATCAGAAGATGGCTATCGGGGGCCCGCCAGGTGGCCAACAAGGCAGGGGCGCGCCCAGGGGGTAGGGCGTGCCCTGCACCCTTGTGGATGGCAGGTGGCCCCGCTCTGGTGCTTTCTTCGCCCAATATTTTTTATATATTTCAAAACAATTCTCCGTGAAGTTTCAGGACTTTTAGGGTTGTGCAGAATTGGTCTCTAATATTTGCTCCTTTTCAAGTCCAGAACTCCAGCTGTCGGCATCCTCCCTCTTCATGTAAACATTATAAAATAAGAGAGAAAAGGCATAAGTATTGTGATATGATGTGTAATAACAGCCCATAATGCAATAAATATCAATATAAAAGCATGATGCAAAATGGACATATCACCATGGCGGAAGGTGTGCCCGCCCAAGCATCGGGCAACATGTGCACAACCACCTTAGCTAGAGCGGTGCGCCGAGGGACTCGCCGTATGGGTGCTTCCCATAGAGGCTAGGCCCAACCACGTGCAGAGTGGGCAGCGTGAAAATATGAGGTCGTTTCATTGTGCCGTTACTAATTTCTGGCATATGACATCTGTTTAGCTGCGCTAACATTTTGTTATTTGTTCAATGCAGAATGGTGGCCCAAGATGATGGTCCGCCGGAGCTGCCACCTCCAAACCCTTCACGTGGACAGGGTGTTAGAGACCTTTTACGATTATTCACACCGCGGTCGTAGAATGTTGGAAGGGCAGGTACTCGTCTCTTTGTGTCTCATTACGTGCAAGTCGTGCGTGCAAGGTTATATTGTTCCCTAACATCTTTCATTGCTACCATGAAGACAACATCTGAAACCACTTTCTATCTGGTCTCACGACATTGACAACATGACCTACGACAACCGTTACACTGAGTATTTTTGACAAGCAAGGTTGTTGCCCTTCATCACAATGTTGCACAAGGGTGTGCCTGTATTCAACGGCACTCTGCTATCATGCATGGTGGACCGTTGGAGGCTTGAAACCCACACTTTCCACTTGCCGTGCGGTGAGATGACAATCACACTGCAGGATTTGAACTTCATAACTGGACTACCAGTCAAGGGAAACCGGTGACCGGAATCACCGATCCAGCCCTGTGGAAGGCACGAGTTGAGCGGAACCTTGGTGTGAAGCATGACTCCTTTCCCCCAGGTTAGAAGAAGAAGTTGGCGAGGACAAAAGTAACAGTATCCGGTGACCTAGAGTCCGTTGAAGAAGGGGTGTTGAAGGAGTTGAATAATAAAAGGAAGCGGTTCAAGACCGGCATCTCCTTCCTATAGCTGGAAGCAAACTTCGGGAAAGGCTCACCTGCAGATGCTTCTCACGAGGTCGTCCAAAGGTTCGCAAGGGCGTACGCGCTATACGTCCTCGGGGGCATGGTATTCACAGACGGTTCTAGAGACCACGTCTCCTGGATCTGGCTGCATCTTCTGAGTGATTGGGAGCAAGCTGGGCAGTTCAGCTGGGAATCCGCCGCCCTTGCCTGGTTGTATCGTCATCTATGTGAGGCATGCCGCCATTCAAAGTACAAGTCGAACATGGGAGGATGTATTATCCTGTTGCAAGTGTGGACGTGGGCTCATCTTCCCGTCTGCAGACATGTGCCCACAAAAGAACATGATCTGTCTTTGTACGCGCAGTACCATGTCGGACCGACATACTCAGAAGTATTTCTACATGCAAAGAATCTCATCGGCAACGCGCAGCTATCTTACCAGGTGAACAGCAGGCATCTGGACGTGCTAACTCACACACACGTAAGTGATGCTAATTTCGACGCTCGTCTGGCAACTATTGTTAGCAGGCCCTTGACGCCCTCCCTGTTAATTTGCAGGTGGACTTGACACCGTATGACCGTATTGAACAGGAGAATCTGACACTGGACCTAATGCGCTATGAAGGGCATTAGCTATGGTGTTCGAAGTGTCCTTTGATATGCTTCTTCATCATGGAACATTATATGCCTGAAAGGGTCTGCCGCCAGTTCAGACGGTTACAGGATGTCCCCACCAAAATCTCGTGTACTAGCTGAGAGCTGCATGCGTACGCAATGCATCCCTCAATCTATGGACATTCGTTTTTCATTTCGTTTCATACCTCATTACACTTATTGGCTTGGTTCTGGCGCCGGACTAACCGAATGAAGAGGAAGGGTCAGCAAAACTAGGCCACGGTGGACATGTCTTACATAAACGACTGGATGCAGGCCAATGAGAGTCTACCAGATGCAGCGCACGACCCAGAATCATTCAGACCTACCAAATGTGGCTTTCCAGGCACAACCGTTTGAAGCTTCATGTTGAGAAGGAATGCATCGATCTAGCAGATGGTACTGAGACTGAGGTAGAGGACTACGAATGTCTTCATCGCCGCGTCCTGGAGGGATCTCAGGTGGACATTCACGGCATCATGGCCAACTGGTAAGCGACCAGAAACCCAAATTGTTTCACGAAATAGCCATCTTTGCCTAACTAAGTCCATCTTATTCCTTAGGAGGAGGCATGCTTTCGTTTGCTCCTATTGCTCCGTGAAGTTAAGAGACAGTCACCGGAAACTCGTATCGACATGTTGAAGAAAGCCCTGCAGGTGTCACAAAATAGTCAATATGTTAATCCTCATGCCCTTTCCCAGCTTGTTGTTATTCTAACGTTGGAGGATTGTGAATTTGGAACGCAGAGAGAAAGGAGAATGATTAAAAGGGCTCTCCATGCAACCGAAAGGTATGAAATTATGGACTCTGGTGTAGAGACGGATGAGGAGGAGGATGACGATCAGGAGGGTCTAGAGGAGCAGGACGAGGATGATGACAATGAGGAGGAGGAGGAGCAACTATTGATTAACGACAAGGAACGTATAACAGCTCAGGAGCACGAGGTGGAGCACGCCAGTCGGAACGATGCAGATGGACGCGAAAAGGAAAATGGCGCAGTAGAAGGTGATGAAGAGGAAACAGATGAGGAGGACGAAGAACCAAACACTGAAGGAAACCATGGGCATGGTAGCGATGCGGAAAGATGTCCTCCATCCCAACATAGTCAAGTCATCGATAATGACCCGTATAAGACTCCTACACAACTAGTGAAGCGTTCGAAGAAAGACAAGATGGATGGAGCATTAACGTACCCCAGACAGCATGTTGCTGCTCAGAGGATGAAGGGGAAGAACAAGAGAAAGAAAAACTAGAAGATGCAGCTCGAGAAACTCAAGGGGTTTGAATGATCTTGTGTAAACATAATATCCATGGATTCGACAACATTACGCAATGAATGTTTAAGAATTGCGTGTTCTTGGTTGTAATGCTATTTTGCAAACATAATACTCATGGTTTGGCAACTTATGCATTTCATTGCTTGGTTTCAACTGATCTAGCGTTAACAAAATATGCATTGAGTGATAACTTACGCGATGCGTGATTCTCATTGTTTTCATGTTATAAGCGTCAAATGCAATTCATCACAATTCATTACAACTCAGGACCCAAATTCCCCCCAGTACATGCAGTCGCCATACATAATCTCAATGCCGTCCCTTTCAAAGAATCTGGCCTTGATGTATGCTGGGTGGACGACCTCGAATTGGCCAACACAACCTGGCCTGAATCCATGCTTGTGTGCGAACACTGGCCAGCCTTCATCCAGCACCAGTGATCTCTCTCCATCATCATAATGTTGCACCAGGTGGACGTGCCACGTACATCCAGTGCCTGTGTCAAGCTCCACGAGTCTCGGCGATTCTCCACGCAGGAGAGATGTCGTGCCAGCAGGGATGGCCAGTGGCACATGCTCACTCCCCGGAAGCATGACCTTCACAAAACTCTTTGCTTCCTTCTTCAAATGGGAGTGTCCTATCCTACACCCATTCAGAGTTAGTGTCGGCATCTGTGCCATAAGCAAATGTCAGAGTAGTACATGATATCGTACGATGTATTGTGTTATAACACAACAGCATACCTGATGATATTGAGGGCACTTGATAATCTTCTCCATCGAATCCATTGTGCAGTACATCGTGAGCTGCATCTCTGACTGCGCTTGGACCGAGAAGTTAATAATATCCGCTACACCTATCATGTTCGCGAGGACCACTTCCCGCCGGCCATCTCCCAAGATGAATTGCTGATTCCAGATCTCCATCCGTACGTTCCAATGACAAGCACAAGTTTTTCTTGTTATTGGTTTAGCCAGACGCCCAATGAAGCCCTTGAAGTGCTTTGTCAGTCCGACTGGCACAGGCAGGACATGGAGGTTGGATTCCTATTTCTGAGTGCTGAAGCTGCGAGGGGTGCGCACGCCCACAAAATGTCCGATCTTTTTAGGACGACTTTTGGAAGCACTCAAGCCAGTAGCCGTGGGTGTTATCACCGGCGGCTGAATCCTATCAGCAAGAAAGTTAGTCCTAACATGGTGAATAAACCCAGGTGGTTCGACGTATTTCAGTGCTCCTTCATCGTGGGGCAGCTATATTCGAACACAAAACGAACCACAATCCGATCATGACGCGAACACAAATGAGGATTAAGAAATGCAAACACGAATGAAATCGAAGGCTGGCTGCAGAAACTCACCGCCGTTGTACGTTCGTTGCTTCTTTCGTTGGTGTGGTACTTCCCGAATCCTTGTAGCTTCATAGCATCAGGCACATGAACAAGCCATAATCTTCGTTCCCCTTCATCTGTTGGCATCTGTACGGGGAACAATCGATTCATTGCACTAGAGTTAAGAGGGTACATAAGTACAACATGGAGAGCGTCATTTTGGGGAACAACTGTTATTTCATGGCTATTAGGAAATGTTTATAGCGGATGGATCGTTGGTACTACCACCGCCGTGATTGGGATTGCACACTCGCGGCTTGGAGGAGGATTCCAGCGCTGCTGCTGCAGATCTATGATGCTTTTCCTCATGGATTTCATCCATTGACCAGATGCAGTTGAATGGTCGTGCCTCCGTAGGCCCTCCGATAGAAACACCAGATCTTTTGGATTTAGACATCGCCTGGGTGCAAAGGAGAGGGTCGCCAAGAGGCTGAAGAAGCGAACAAAGGACGGCGAGCGATTGCCAGAGTTGAAGAGGCTAATAAGAAAGCAGTTCAGCCGATGGCTGTTGGCGAATGGTTTACAGCTGGAGGGCTAATGTTGCATACGTTATGTTTACTGCGGTCGCATGTTTCCCCACGTCTATTTCCTCGTATCACCTTCCCGGTCAACAAATTAGATCATTCAGCGGGTTTAGCGGGTGTTCGATTATCAACATCTTTCAATACACTAAGGCTTTTCCCCAAAGCCAGTAACTCGTTACCAGTCCACCTAGTAATATGAATACACCCTTACATCGATACTGAATATTAGGGAGGATCGACTGGGTAAGAGCGAAAATAATATACAACCTTCGAAAGATAGCAAAAGATACATTAACCTGATTTGTTTCGGGATAACACACACGACTCAACTAGATTGGTAGCATATGGATATATGATTATATCCTTTTTTCCCTACGGAGGAGCAACTCCCGGTTGGCCTTGCGCGGGACCTGCGGGTGCTTCAGCTTTAACACCTGCAATGTGTTCCCTTGCACGGCTAACGCGGTCCATGGCCACCCGCATAACGTCGGCATTCACACCGGTCTCGGCCACCAGGCTTGCAAGACTTATCATGAAGTTGACGTACTCACGCGCAACCTACAGCCGTTCAAGACCGCCCACCTGCAATGCACGCAGCCGGCTCTCCTGTTCGAAGAACTGCGACCATCTAATGTTTTCGACAAGGCACTCCTCATTGGCTACCGCATGCAGGTCCAAGCCGCGGGCGAGCTCGTCATGGGGTTCCTCGCACAGCCGGATGTACATCAGCAGGAAGAACCTTTCCTCGCCGGCGGCCATCTCCTGAGGAAGCTGAGCAAATGCGACGCCAGCCGCATTCTCCAGATGGTTGACCGGGTCCTGAATGACACTCTCCATGCTGGAAGCCGGAGATGACATTGCGACAGTGTATTGGGACGTAGCCTAACTGATCCCCGTACGGCCTCCCCTCTTGTGCTTATATAGGTACAACAGGTGGACCTTCCGGGTTTATGTTATTTCATATGCACGCCAAATCAAAGGGCGTGCCAAGACACTGCAGACGCCATCACTTATTTCAGATGCTGTCGCGCCTGGTGCATCGGCGTTTCAACAACACCTAACACGCCTACTTGGCTGACACTTCAACTTGCATGTCGTCCTGGCGCGTCTTCATTCAGTCAAATCAGACGTTATGGCGTATCTCATATACATATTATATTTAGTCGGGCCACCGCTGCAACACCTCAGAACACATCCCTTCGTCCCCAAATATCTAGATCCCCAAATCTCAAACCACTAGCCTGGCAGTCCTCCCTTCTCTCGCGATGTCTGTTGGGAGTTATTATGTATCCAACACTAGATCGGCAACGCGCCTTGGCGCGAGGGTGCCGGTCCAACCGATATGTCCAAACGGTAATAGATCAAACCGCATGACGAATTAATAGGAAGACAAGTTTAGCATATGTAACAGGACAACAACCTGCAGGGGTGCGGCAAAACACGTGTTGCATTAGTGAGGGGGCTGTCAGTGAGAGATGTGGATAGAGAAAATACTGATTGTCCTATGACTGTGCAGTGAACTAATCATGCAAATTGTCTTATGAATGTGTCTAACAGTCAAGTGACTTTGTGCACAAAATACAGATCAAACAATATAAACAATGCAGATATGCTTTTACAACAGGCGAATACACATCTAATATATAACAAAACAACGTAATCAAAGAGGGGCCAGGCAAGACAGAAATCAGTGCAAATTTGATAGACCGGTTCATCTATTATTGGAACTGTAGAGTATTTAGATGACTGCTAATAATAGTACGTCGCTGCAGAAGGACATCAAGGTCAATCATAGCAGCAGGGCCATCAACACAACCAACAGGCACTGCAGGCCAAACCAACGTCGCAGCTAAAAAGCTAAAAGAACTGCAGAGCGAGCAAGCTACATGTAAATCGACATAAACTCATAATTATAGTACTACATTACAAGCCCATACAAACTCTGTAAAAAGCGAGAAAGAATCTACACCGTCTTGAGCCCAAAAAATCTCCTCATAGTCAGGGAATCGCTTCCGGGCACATCAATTTCGAGTTCGACTCCTCCGAGCACGACCCCATCGTCCATGGTCACTCTCAAGTACAAATGGAACGGCAACACCGGGAGGCAACCACATCCAACATATGTATATAGGAACCACAACAAACATCCTGCCACCCACAAAATATAACCCGGAATAAGCCCACTCACTGAACTGAACAAATGCTTTGAGAGAATGACAACATTGCATGATCTTTTTAACTGAACTAAGCACCCTAACAGTTCATCACAACTAATTCTTCAGTCAACCAAGATTATGTCATAACTGATACCACAAGTGCACCTCAAAATCAAAGTATCCATGTGCAATCAGAGAGAAGCAACAGACTGTTCTTTTATCTTATATTTCTCATATGACAATCTGACATGTTGATGATGTTTTTGTAATCAGCACAATATCGCATATCAATGAACATGAAAATAAAAAATATGGGCGATGGGCGTAAATAATATGCACAAACAACATTGGGATTCTGGGAATTAAATCAAAAGAAATGCGGGAGGGATTAAATCAGCATGATAGTTTGTCATGCTGATGTTGTTTTTGTATTCGGTAAAATATCGCATATCAATATATATTTTTATGTCCCTAAAAATTTGTTAGATGAACTACACAACAGAAGCAGTTTTAGCTAACATAAGAATACACCATCATTAGCTATACAGGTGTACAACCTCGATAATTAAAACATCACCATCTTTCTCTAGTTTACAACATAATTATATTACTAAGCATGATTTACTCACCTGATATAGATCACAATTGAGTCCAATATACTCGAGGCATGCTGCTCAAGAAATATATTGATATGAGCTCAGAAAATTGGATCGAATCGATCGCTGAGTCGTTGCATGGAGCCAAGACGGAAATCAGTACCTGCAATCAGCTTGGGAATCAGTTGCTCATGCTCAAGAAATTATTCTTTTTTTCTAAGCCAAAAAGGTGCACAATCCAAACTATGGTAATAAAGTATTTTTTTTCTAACCAATTTACAACAAAGAGTAAATCAACAGCTAGCGGGCAATTCACTAAACATCGAATATGCACATGAAAGAGACTTAGCTACAGGATAAATCATGAATGAGACTGAGAGCATCAAAATAGATCTACAGATACTCTTCCTAATTTTATTTTCTTCTGCTAAATCAACATAGAAGAGCAATAGGAGGAGCTTACCCATCTTGTTCTTCCCAACAGCTCTAGAGGACTGCATCTCTGCCCCTAGGGATCCGATCCCCCCAACCCTGCAAATGAACATATCATATCATATCCGACCCCCATTTCTATAAAAAATAGTAGTATGTTTGAGAAAAGAACACAAGATTAAACATCATTTGAAACCCATGTATAAGCACGAGCTCAACCATTTTCACTGTCTCTCCGGCGGTTATAGACTGAAAGGGAAGCAGCTCATCCACTATTTTGCTGGCATTGGAGCAACCAGACGCAAGAACTACCAAAGACACTGCTACCATCAGGATAAAACTTTAGAATTTGAAAGATGTCGTTATGGCTGCAGATATATAGGATATTTGCAATGTGATTATGTTACGGGCAATATTTAATTAGATTGTATGTCTCTTAACTTATTTCGTGTTACCTTCTTGTAATTCGAAATTGCCACTTTAGCCTCAGCTATTGTGTGGCAGGACAGGGAAGATGAGGAGAAAGTGAAAGAGAGAGGTCAGCAAGGTTGCTCACATCTGATTTATTTTATGGGCATACTCAGGCACATGTGGTGCATACACAAACAAAGGTAAAACCTGCAGCTAGACACACTTACATACACAAACAAACTACGAACTCCATCAATCTTGTCCCTCTAATTAATAATCAAACAAGCAGCAGGTTAATTGGGGGTACCGACCATGGGGCTCGAAGGGGTTCTCATGCATGCAAGAGGCGACGTCGTGGTCCTCGTACAACAGGGGTAGGCGATCTCGGGTCTAGCCGCTTTGGCGCTATCCATGTCTAGCTCCTCCTTTCCCGTCCATCGATGTCCAGCTCCTCCTACACCGCAATAAAAGAAAAGCTAAAGTAAGAATATAATAAATAATTTTCCAGCAGTATGTGGTTTTCTCCATGAAAAAAGAATGAAATATACAAAACCACATCTATACAAATATGCTCCACAAAAGGAAAATGAAATATGCAAAACCACATCTATACACATGCTGCCATACTAATGAACAAACACTTCCATATATACATCAGGGGTTTGCATATGTTACAATCAGCCATCTAAGTAGTCTGAACATGAACCTAACTTCTATTGGATAATTCAATATGTTGTGTTGCATATACAATAGCTAGCAGCTACTATACTTCAACTAATAACCAGGCCTACAATTGTCTGCTCTCTGATATCATTTACGGGAGTATGTATGAATCTTGCTTTGATTATCGTTAGAGAGAGAGATTAGTCCCAAAAGGCCTTGCTCAGGCAACCAACAATGCATCATGTTGTGTTTCCCCTAGATACCATGAAGCACAAGCAACTAATCATAGAAGTAGACACAAACTCGGTTCCTAGGCTTGAAATGCCGGGCTAGCAACTGCTCACCTTGGCTCGAAGTATTCTGTCGTTGGGTCATGGACAGTAAGGCAGTTTGTTGTGAGTCTTCTACTTACCCATGGCTGAACCAAACTTCAAGATCAAAGTGAACATGTGTGAGAACCCATGTATGATAGGGGTGTGAAAGGAAATATGCGTAAAACATGACTGAAGCAAACTGCAAGATAAAAGCACGCACGCACACAAAGAGTCACAGTATCCTCATCTTGATGAAAGCAAAAATGTATCATGTACTGTAAATACATACCTTGACCTGGAAAAGGTATGGCCCAGTCTCAATTGACAGTCTTGATGATTCATGTTGGCCTTTAGATAAGTTTTTTAACCACAATTTTGCTTGCTGCTTGTAGATCAATTATATTATCACAAGAAAATAAATGGCTCCTGAAATTACAATTTTGGTATTTGGTGAACTATCAAACAAAACAAATAATCAGAATATTTGATTAACAATGCAGGAAACCTCATGAGGGGCCGGAGAAACCAACGGCGGGTGGCAGCGAGGCTCAATAAGTCACTTCCGTTAAGGTGCCTGTCCACCATCATACAAATGTCCATGTCATACCTGCACCAACAACAAAAACAATATTAAGACTCCCTCAATTTGATGCAGTGCAAATCACATATCATGTAGATAAAGCAGGAAACCACAACTTGAATCTCAGTATTATATCAAAAAGTAGTGTCCTGGGCATATGAACAGCAAATTTGCACACACACACACACACAAGAGAGAGAGAGAGAGAGGGAGGGAGGGAGGGAGGGAGGCTACACTGCTACTACCAGCAGCTGCAGGCACACAGGAAAGGCAACAGTCATATGCATCCGCATGTGTTTTACACAAGCAAGCAATCAAACCACTTGCCCCGAATAATTTTTTTCTGTTCTTCTAGCTGTAGTACGCTAATCAAGCATATGTTTGGGGGGAATAATTCTATGGATTATTGACTCGCTTTCCTAGCATTGCTCGTCAGATTCAGAGGCATTTAAATTACAACAATGGAAATCTGAACTTAATAATCCACAAAAGGATTGAGAGAGAAGGGAGCATCTTACCAGTTGAAAGAGATGCAAGAGTATGGCTTTGCCCAGGCCATATTCTTCCACAACACCACCTCCTCCTGTGGTTGTGTGCAGCTACCCGCCAGAGAACGTGTCTAGCGAAATCTGCCCGTCATGTGATTCTTCTGACAGTACAAAACAACTGTTGCAAAATCCAAGCAAAAAGAAGTCTCAAATCGGGTGAAAATAGAGGGAGGCACTAACCGTGAAAGGATCCGTGATGAACCTGGGATACACGAGCACATTGCCGTTGACGGCCTCGAGGTACTTAAGCCCGGCGTCGAACACGGTGCCGCCCTCATCCCCTGCCACCCCGTCCGGCGTCAAACACGGCGCTGCCCTCGTCGCCCTTGCCCCGCGTCGCCACGACGGAGATGGGGAAGATGAAGACACGGGGCGAGGAGACCGAGATGAGCGCATCGAGGCCCCGTCCAAACTGAAACAAGCTATCAAGCAGAAAGTAAAAACCAAGAAATAAAACAAGGCAAACCAAGAAACAGAACATGGCATATACAAAAGCAACCGGCAATGTGGTGATTCTACTTCAAACCTGAAAATGGCAACAAAACCTAGAATGGCATCTATCCTTGAGATTGCTAGCTTTTACTCAGCTCTGATTAGACATGATTTTAAAATTTTAGAACTGATAAATGATGACACGCAAAATATATGTGATACCAAATCTGCTCCTCGGCGACTTCGAGGATATCAAAAAATATACCATTTCATGATTTAGATTGATTTTAGCTATTTGCCATGGCTCAACGTGGCGATCACTTCTTTGTATGGACCAAATTTTCAATTTTGTAATGAGAGGAGGAGGTTCAAGGAGAGCGTGAAGTTTCTGTTCATGTTGGGATAGAGCAGAAGCACCCTATGCATAGCAGATTGCTTACAAAATTTTGTTTCATTTTGCAGCACAACAATTCTCTATCATTACTTGCAAACAAAGTTGCAACAGAAAGATTCACTTTCTGCTTAGCATGTCTGCATGGAATTTCCTACATAATTTTCCTGGACTCAGGCAATGGCCTGTAATAATTAAGTAGACTAATTTTAGTAGCCCAGATACGAAAACAATTAAATAACAAGCAATAGGAAACAATTAAAAGCCTGATCCAGAACTACAACTAAACTGGAGCGAGCAGTAGATTTCTTAGTCTGGCAAAATCTGATTTGGTAGTGCTTATACATCAAAAAATGTTTATCGACAGAAAAAGTATGTGATGCAGTATTTACACAATCCAATATTTTCATATAGGGTCAGCACCAAAGAAACAATTCTGATGCACTGAGATAAACAATTCCAATGTACTTGTTCATATGAATGTTTCGGTGTTTCCACGAGCATGTTTGGGTGTTCTTACAATGCTGAAATTCTATTATTAAGACCAGTGCAATAAGCCATTAACCGACGGTTTTATTTATTATTCTATCATAATGGCCATACTATCCAAGAGCTATCACTCCCCCTAATTTTCTGTCTCAGAGAAGATGCACATTGGTCCATCAAAATAAAACACTAAAGCCTGGAGGTCGTTAGGAGGCAGTGATATATAAGCCCAACATGCAGCTAGCCGAAGACCACCTCAAGAAGGGACTATAGTACCATATAGTTGGAGTTGAATCATTGAGTTACATGCCTGGGAATTTGAATGGGACTCTAGGTAATTCCCTGGGTTCAGAACAAGGCGCCTATACCTCCCCTCTTGTAGCAATTTACTCTTTATAATTCACTTCATCAAGTTCTAGCTATCTCTCTCCCAAATTGAGGGATGGGGCAGCAAATATTCATATGCTCACTTCAACAAGTTCTAGCTATCTCTCTCCCAAATTAAGGGATGGAGCAGTAAATACTCATATTCTCATGGGAAAGAAGAAGACACAAAAAGAGAAAAAGGAGTGAGGAATTTTTACCAGCGCCACAAGGCTCGCAAATCTGCATCGCCCTCCGCCAACAACAGCGCCAAGATGTCCGCCTCCTTGTCCTGGTCGCGCTTCTTGTGGATGGCGCCCATGGATTTGAAGTGGGGTGACTTGAGAATCCCCTCCCTTGATATGGCTTGCTGTTGCCTTTTGAAGTTTGTCCATGGAGAAGAGAAGCGAGGTCGTTAGCCCAGCACCGCACCGGAGCAGACGACGGCAAGCTCGACCATGTGCGGGCCGTGGTGGTCGTCCTCGTCCATGGGAGGATGGTGGCTGCTGCACCGAATCGAAGAAATAAGCGAGTGGGGCGGGGGGAGAAGGAAGAAGGGGAGAGGAGAGGGCATGAATCGAGGGAAGAGGAGAGCTCACCGCGCCGGAGTTGGAGGCAGCCGAAACCCTAGCCGCGGGGAGGGGTCGCGCGCGAGCGCTCGTGGCCGTGGGGAGCGGATCTGGCCGGAGTGCAGTGGTGGCGGCGAGCTCGGCGGCTGGAGAGGAACAGGGAGGAGAGGAGGGTAGCGCGGCGGCGACCGCAGGGCCTGCTAGGTAGAGGCGGCTAGGGTTGGGAGGGGAAGGAGAGGGAGCTGCGCGAGGAAGAGGATCGGGATGCTGCGCGAGTGCGGGAGGAGCTGTCCACGGGAGGTGTTGGTTCTTATACCCCAGTACGCGAAATGACCGAAATACCCTGGTGGGGGCACGGTATTTACATTTTGCTGCCATTACTATTCATTCCAGCAGTGTTTACCTCAGATCCGACGGCCCAGGTTCATCCACCTCTTGATCCAACGGCCCAAAACGCATCAAGGGAAATGATCCGACGGCCGAGAATCACTGAGCTCTGAGGAGGCTCCGGCATCCATCCTGTTCTTATTTCTTGATTCGTTCCTCTACCCCAGTGTACCAACTTCCACTTGTACTCTGCCCCGTTGTCGTTAGCAGGTTGTTGTTCTTGTCTTAAGGAAGTATCCTCATGAGGGTTGGGTGTTCTACAAGTGCAAATCAGACGGATTAAGATCTTCTCGTTCATCACATTCAGCTTTTGGTTACCCATCATATAGAGGCATTTAGTTCATGGTTGCATGTTTCCCCAATTTCAAGCTACGCATAAATTCTGGCATTGGGAGCTGCAGTATGTGGAGTATCTGATTCAGCAACGGTTCTGCCACTGCACTACAGTACGCTAGATCTACAAGGGAAGAGCTTGAGCGTGAGAAAGCGGCGAAACCATCCATTGTTGCATCCAGTATCGTCAGCAATGGCGCTCACAATGGCAGACTGTTGATGATGAATGCTTTCACACTGATAGCAAGAGAGATCTTGTTCGTCATGAAGTTAGGCCTTGCTACCGGATTGCTGGTATGCTTTCTGATGCTCTTTGTAATGCTGAAGAAATGATATGAGCAATCAAATTAGTACTTCTGGATGTATCTTTGTTTTTGTGACTTGGTATGGGTTTGTTGCTATGGTTTATGATGTTGTTTGTAATGCTGATGACATTGTAGGAGTAGTAACATTAGTACTTTTGGTTGTATCTTTCTTTCTATCAGTTCTGTACAGAACTATCGCAACCTGAAGAATGGTAAGGCTAATGTAGTTTTTAAAGATATTCTCAAGAAACACGCAGCATGGCAACCTAATATACATCATGTTAACTGGAATCCACTTACAATTGGACGGTTATTAGGTTACAAGCATATTACAAAGTTCGATGGCACAGGTCATAACCCCTAGGCTGTCACTTAAGCTTCAAATTATACAGGCTCTGTGAGATCCCTGCCCACATCTCTTTATGAAACTCTGAGTAGTCCTCCATTAGCTTTGTCATGAGTTCATTATTCTTCTCCAGCATCTCCCTGAGGTTTTCTATCTGCTCCGTCTGCTTCGTTACGTCCCGCAAGCAAAATGCTTGCAATTCCGCCAGTTCATTCTGAAGCTTCTTGTTGTGTGCCAACACTTCATTGAAAAGATTCAATGGAATCCATCTTGGCTGAAAGCACGCCCTTCATAATATGGATATCAAACGATAATAGGATTAAGGCTTGTCTGTCAATGGATGTTAACTTCATGAATGCACTGCCAATAAGGACAAGGCTTCGTACACCGAAGCGCAGAATGGGTCGTCCAGAAATATGCACCTCGGAGCTTGAACCATCGGGGATTTCCCCGTCCATAGGCGGCGCCATGTTGAGCTTGCAATTTCACTAGCTTCTGATAGATTAGAGTTGGGGCATGGGTGGGATGCAGTGGTGGGGGTGTGGTGGTGAGAGTAATACTGGATATCCATCAGACCGGGCCGGGCGTGCCGTTAAATATCTAATAGCAACGCTTGCACACCAACTGCATTGTCGTTGCAATGAGGCTGGATGGGCTAACATTGAGTTTAGACTCGACAGGTGCATTATCGTCCCAACAATGTCGGACGGTCTGATAATTAATGTAGACATGCCAGGTGCATTGTCGTTCCAACCACGCCGATTTCTTATTTCCGAGCGCGTACACGCAAGTGTATTGTCGATGCAAACAAACCTATAAGTTCATATATGAATGCATGCACTCGAAATAAGCATGTTTAGCGTACATACACAGCCATCATATTGGAGAACCATGAAAGCATCGGGAGATTCCTTGAAGCCAAATACTCGTTCATAGAAACAACATCTCATCCGGGTACAAGACCAACAAACTATGTAACGAAGTAGTCACATATAGCGGTAAGGACAAAACATCATTCCACAACTATTACAACTTCGTGATTCATAGCTTTCATGGAAGCGATGTCAGACCACATGCTTCTCTCATCTTCATAACATCATTGGTAATCTCTTTGATATCCTCGTCCATGGAGTCGATGTTAGCCTGAAACACACATTGATCATTCCTTAGTCTCTGATTCTCCTCACTTAGCATCATTACCACCCCACGAGTCAACACCATGGACCGACCCATCTCTTCTATTGCATGAACGTGCTTAGTAATGTCCTGCAGGTACAACGCAGGTAGCTGCACTATGTCCTGGGTGAGTTGTTTATTCTCTGCCAAGGCCACTTTTACCTGGTTCTCAAGGTAGTTTAGCCGAACTTGAGCCGTTTCTGTGAAGAATAAGACAAAAGAAGGATGTTAGTGACAGACTACAGGTACCGTCGACCCCCATCAGTACATGGGTCATAATGAATACGGACCATGTTGGGTACGATATGAGCCAGATCTTGCTCTTCAGTATTGGGTCCACCCTTCGAAACTCGGTTCTGGGCCATAATCTACGATGCATGATATCAACCCCACACGGTTCGTATGTCTTAGATCTTTAACAATTAACAGAACGTAATGCCCCCTGCTATTGAGATTGAAGGCATATACCTAGAGTGTTGTGTCGCCGGAGATCTCGCCCTGCAGTGACGTCGCCATTAGCCTAGCGCAACGTGATGACTTAATCTGAGAAGGTTGGGCGGAGGGGGGTACTGGTTGGGTGTGGGGTGTGTGGTCGGTTTAGTTGGGTGAGAGGTCTGCTCAGGAGGTGCTCCTCAGAACATATAGCTATGTAAGCTAAAGACTGCGCTGGGCTGATGAGGTGGGTTTGGAAAGCGTCGACAACAGGTTCGACACGGCTTGTGAGTCCGAACATGGCCACGGCATGTCAATTCGGCCACGGCGCGTCGATCCAAGCCACGAACTCGCATCTATGTTCCTCCTACAAGTCAGCAATTTTTTTCAGAGGAGTGTACAGGCAGAAGTACTTGAGTTATAAAATGTGTACGTGAAGGTGACCACACCCTAGAAACCTTCGTGATGTATTTGCTCCTTCCCAAGGAACTAGATGCCTTGGTGGCAAACCGTAACGGCATCTTTAGTTGTTGTCAAAGTCGATGCCAGAGAACAATTGGTCCGGCGTGTCGGGCGGTGCTATCTCCTCTTCGTTAGCCACCTCATACACTGGAGAAGCCACCATGATCTCATTGCCGTAGTACAGTGGTTCATCGCCGGTCACGCTCCACCCCTCTTCATTCGAATCTACCTCCTCCGAGGACATGATGGTCGGGAGCGCTTGGGGAGTGTCCGCGAAAGACGACCTTCCGATTGCCTATAGTTTGCTATATGAGCAGGACCCTTGCTTTACGCGGGACTATGAAACGCTTTCACGCCATTTCTTTCCAAAACCGTCAGACGAGGTGGCGCGTTTGTTACTGAAGCAAGGCACGTGAAAAGTCAGACAACGTACATTCATTGCAGACACGCCTTCTTACAGGGCCCAAAAACCAAATAAATCGATGGCTTGGTCCACAGCACAAACCTCTGCTCACACACATACGGGAGACGGACCTACGAGAGACTTGTACATGTTGTTCCTCAACATTGAGCAACCGCATCAGGGACCAGGAGTACCCATGAAGTAGATGGCCAGGAGAACGCCGCCTACCGAGTTAGCCTCTAATATTTTGTCCTTCAAACCATACTAGATTTGCTCCTTGAACAACCTAATGATACCTCTGCTTTCCGCGGCTTTCTATGTAGGCTCCATTCCGACATATGGGAGGTCCGGATCCCTCAATGTAGTGCTGTAATGACCACGGTGGACGTTCAATTGAGAAGATCAGATGTGACTTACTGCACCCTTCAGGGCATCAAGGAGAGGGCTGGGTACCAACTTTCAGATGCATTGTTCCACGTGGACCAAGAAGAACAAGGTGTGGAGTCCATCGTCACTGTTGATTGCGAGCTCAGGCTACAACAGATGATGACAAGGTTCGCCGTTGCTGGAGTGCTGATTTTCGAGGTTAGAGAGAGGGCAAGGATGGCCCAACCCTCACCTCTAGGACTACACGGTTACTACCCACGGCAGCCCCGTGGTGGTGCGTCCAGCCCGTCTGTCAAGCTAATGCTGACGAGGCCTCGTCCGACAGCACAGCCGGCGTACCATGCGTCGCCGGCGTTAAGGGCCCGTGGTTGCACACGGGGCCGTGGTCGAGGTAATGTTCTTCCGGGTTCGCATCGTCGCATTGCCCTACTGAACACCCGTGGCACGATTCTGGACTTTTTCACTGCCAACGGCAATCGTAGCTGAACCGGGTTGGCATCGTCAGATTCACTGGTTTCGTAGTTCACTACACCGGGCCAGCGGTAGTCCTTACTTTCAATCTTTTGGTTGTATCTCCTCAGATGTATCCCCCTGCGGGTGTGACGCGATCGTGTGTGGTACAATATTATCGTATTTTGTGTCCTACAATGCCCAGCTGTGCTTTCATGTTATTAAATTGCATGACCTGTTTCATTCCACTCACTTGTTATTCGGTTGGTAGCATAAGCACGGTGTAATTCAACATTGGCCATATCTTGTCGTGGCACGCCTATTCTTACGGCGCTTCCTTTCAAGGCGGAGAGATATCGTATGGCCTTCTACATATGACGCCTCATAGGTTGGCGAACAACCTTCATAATGCCAAAAGCTGTGGCGAGACCTCTGGCAAGTACAGTAGCAGCGAGATTAGTGGCGCCTTTGTGAAACACGCCACCGCAGCGGCCAATTTGTAAGGCGTTACATTATAGTACATCGATATGGTCTGGCCCAGCCGTGAATCCCCTTTCCCCGGACACCCCACCCCCTCCCCCACCACCCCTCCCCACATAATAGTTGCTTCTAGCGTGAAACCCCTACTTCCTCATCGAGCGGCTACACATATCGGTCATGGCTTCGTGGAACGATGGTCGATGGCGACAGTAGCAGTGGTGATGAAGCGCGCAACATGGAGGTGAATACTTCACATTATTTCCGTCTAAGTGTTTTCCGATTCTAATTTTGTGTATGATGCACAGCCTACTTTAATTTGATGTATCTACCGATCTGTCGGAGATCCATGATCACTCGTCCATGGAAAGGGAATTAGGACGTCCTGCGGAAGTGATGCATCCAATCCAATTCGAGTATCGTAGGCACACATACGGTGCTACTTCGGCGGGTTGCGTGAGTCCTCCTCATTGCCATAGTCTTGTAATTTACAACATAGAGTAGAAGTTGCGCAATGTTTATCTTTGTATGACAATGCGTACATAATTATGACAAAGAAGGTCGGTCCTCCAGCAGGTTGCAACGATGGCTGATCAACCTAGGCCTTCCAATTTTAATAGGGCAATTAAGGAGTTATGGGACAGTTACGCACACATTGTGGACGTTACAAGGAAGGACAAGGAGATGCAGGAACGATGGAATTCTTCATTCATGCAAGAGAACAGACAAATACAAATTGTACTGACTGAGCTGCAAGCTGATGTGAAGAAGCTAAGTGAATCAAAACTTAGAGAAGCTGTTGATCCAAATGAGCTGCATAAGTCACGCAAAAGTATGTACGCGTTGAAGAACGAAGTACAAGAGTTGAGGGCCGAGAAGAAGAAGCTTGAGTACGTAATCGAAGACCTCATTAAATCAGGGGAACAAAACAAGGAGAATCTCAAGAGAATCTAAAGTGTTTGTGATGAGTAAATAGTGGTCAAGTGTAATAATGATGAAGCTTGCTTTGGCCTTTCCACCTTTTGTGAACTGTCAGCCATGTTTGTTGCCATTATTACGATTACATGAGTTTGCAGAGGGAAAGGCCTAGTCTATGTCACAAATTTATGTAATCTTCATAACCTTTCCCCTTGCAATGGACTCTTCTGTGACCAGCTGCGCAAGTTGTTGCTGAAGATGGTGCTTCTTGTCCTTGAGCTTATCCCTCACCTTCTCAGCATTAACTCACAACACCTTATGCATGTTGCTGGCTGTCGTCGTCGCCAGGTTCTTCAGATGTAACTCCGACTTAAGTTGGATCAACTCACATTTTGCATCACCCAGCTTCTGTAGAGTTGTCTTTAACTCGTCCTCCACCTTGCCTACCTCATTCTGTAGCTTCTCCTGCATAGATACTTGGTGCTTCCGCTTCCGTGTGACAAGCTTTATGTAGTCTCTGGTGCTCTGAAGCTTGTCTATATCTGGCACTTTTCTCCTTCTCATACAAATTCCATACTGCAATGAGAGCTCTCTTCATTCTTTTTGGCCACTATTTGTCATTCCATTCCAAGAATCCGCAATGGTTTCCTTCCTGCATTACCAAGATGGGGAAAAATGTGTGAAACAAAGGTTTCACAATTTATAAGCTTACAGTCAACATTATTTGGCTCACTTTGTTAGCGCAAGCGATGACCTCCTCCCAGTGTTGGTGCCCTGGAACGCGACGAACCTACCGCATCTGTGTTTATGACGGCAACGTACGTCCGCATCTCCCGCTAATCCGCAGTACGTGTCGTTAGGTATGGTCTCGGGAATCTACCAACAAGGACCAAGTTTGACTGGATTTGATTAAACGCTCTTCCGTACAGGGACCGGAAAACAAATCGACAACGGGTAATAAAGAAGGCGAAATGTGTACTCACGTTCATCCCGGTGACTTCGAAGTCCTCTCCATCAGAGGAATTGCTATCGCGGCCCAACGACGCCATTCTGTGTTATGTTTCAAGAGGAGGGAGTCTTGGAGAACTTCTGCTGGCTTGCTGTTTACATGGCGTCACCGTTTGGATGGTTATTCAGTATGTGAGACATAGCCTTCAGAGCTTTTCAAGATGGGCAAAGCGAGCACACATAACATGATGAATGCTTAGTCGGTCTTTACTGGTCGGACCCTCCAACAGTTTACATGACATGAAACTAGACTCAGTTCCATTCCTCACCCCCACAACCCTATCATCAATCCCGTGGCAGCTCCTACCCCTCCCTCCCGCCCCCCGCTTACTTCCCTACCACAACAAAGCCATGGTGGCCCAGCCGCCTCCGCCGAGTGTGACGGCTATGCATGATGACACCCTATGCGACACTCTGTCGTGCGTCGACATGCTGCAGTGCATTAGATTTGTTGGCTCCGATAGCAGCCTTGTGCAGTCCCTACCAAGACTATCTCCGGTGGTGGCCAAGGCCCTGGACATGCCCGCCGTCCTCGAGGACGATGTGTCCCCCATGGCAGGGTCGGGGCAGCGTACACGATGGTGTATGCTAAGTCCTATGGACTCCCCTGCGATGATGGCGACGATTCTTGATGGCTATGATTCCACGAGACAGGTAAGAGGGTACCAGTGGTAGAGATCATATATTTCTTACTGATTTCATTACGTAGTTAGCTGGTTTGTGGCATAGGCATATGAACAAGTTGTAAAATTGGTTCATTCTTAAGGATTTGATGAAGTATCGCCTTGGCACCAATGGGGACTAGATAGCATCAATGGATGGGAAAGGCAAAATGCAGTTGCAGAACATGTACAACGCCGTAAACATACAACTGCCGATGATATCGGCACAAGGTTTCCAGGCACTCCACCTACAACGCAATCAATTGTTCACGTAGAACAACGCAATAGCGAAGCTCCTGAAGGTTGCGATCGCACAACCCCCTTCTCGGTTGTACGGGTACAGAGACTACATCATCCTTGCTGTTTTTAACATTGCGATAGCGGTAGGCACTGGGGACAATTTAGCTGGGTCAATTTGGAAACTCATGTCTCCTGCCACTTTGGCTCCCGAGTACTACGAAGATGTCGTGTACCATGCCGGTCGAATATGTGTTGTCACCAGTGGCGGAACCTGCTTCGTGTGGGATCCTACAACATGCGGTTAGTACTTCATAAGCAGCGCATCCATCGATCATATGCGCATAGGCTTAGTTTAATGAACTTAGACCGTGTACACACGTTGTGTGTGTGCTAAGGACGGTGTGCTTCGCCGCCCCAGGGCAAATTCGGCTATTTAACCCGGCCGAAGTCCCCCTAGAAGAACCACCTCCTCCCTATCCATGCTGCAGTCCTGAGTTCCTCCACCACCATTCTCGCGCTCCGGCGCTCTTCGCACGCTCTCCTGCTTCGCCATGGTCAGGAAGAACATGACAACCTTCGCCATGGTGAAGCCGGAGTGCCGATACGAGAATGAGCAGGAGACCCAGGCTAGGGCCACCGCCCGAGCTGCCCGCATCTCTATCGGGCTGCCTCCAGACTCGCTGGACACGGAGGGCGAGCAATTAGAGGATGAGGAGGAGCTTCTGGATGAGGAGGATCAGGAGCAGGCGGAGGAGGGGGGTACGAGGAGCACGCGGATCAGGAGGAGCATGAGCTCGAGGAGGAGGGAGAGTAGGAGCTAAAGTTTGACGAAGATTTGGAGCACGTGGAGGACGAGGAGGATGGGCTACCGTATGAGGTGGAGGAGCACGAGCGCGTGGAGGAGGAGGAGGAGGAGGGGCTACAGTATGAGGTGGAGGAGTGCACGAGCACGCGTGGGAGGAGGATGAGGGGCTACAGTATGAGGTGGAGGAGCACGAGCGCTTGTGGGAGGAGGATGGGGGCTACAGTGTGAGGTGGAAGAGCAGGAGCGTGCGAAGGAGGAGGGGGAGGGGCTACAGGGTGAGGTTGGGGAGCAGGAGCACGCGGAGGAGGAGGGGGAGGGGCTACAGGATAAGTTGAGCAGAAGGAGCGCACGGAGGAGGAGGAGGAGGAGATATAGGATGAGGAGGAGCATGCGGACGATGAAGAGATGTTGTCGGATGTGGAGGAGGAGCCATATCCGATGGACTTTGCGTATGAGCTGGAGGACGAGGATGTGTCGCTGGCCAGAGGCTTCGACATGGAGCAGTTGAAGGCGGAGTTCGCTGTCGCCGAAGCGGATCAGATGGCTGAGCACCAGGCCATCCTGGAGTCCATCCTTGATGAGGCAAAACGGCGGTTAATCCAGCATACCTCCGCGAAGCTGGATGCGCAGGCCGCTACGCAGCAGGCGGAGGATGCGCAGGCCGCCGCACAGCAGCCGGTGGAGGCGCAGCTGCCGCATGAGCCACAGCTGGAGGACAACCGGCCGACGGGGGAGCTACTTCTGCCGCCCATGTACCCGCCTCCGGGCACGGAGATAGTCGACATCTCCGACGATGACTAGGCTAGCTAATCAGGTAGTGCGTAGGCTTTATCCGTTTCAAT
This sequence comes from Aegilops umbellulata, assembly GCA_032464435.1. Taxonomy (NCBI): domain Eukaryota; kingdom Viridiplantae; phylum Streptophyta; class Magnoliopsida; order Poales; family Poaceae; genus Aegilops; species Aegilops umbellulata. Next base: position 386,244,349 of record CP136057.1, on the reverse strand, counting down.
GCTTTTGCATGTGTAAGTGCTTGTACTAATCTGGCATCAAATTTAGGCACACAGGCACCACCAAGGTGCATCCGGCCTCCAATTTTGAACATCAGCCCTATACCCGAGACGCTGTTTTGGAACCTCGTGCCTGATGACGACGAGCTCCCGGACAATATGTTTCTTGTGATTACGGGCGGTTATGTGACAGGAGGGAAGGAAGAGTTTCAACATCAAGATCGAACCCTCCGTACATACTCAGGGCTTATTTGCCGGATGCTCCACGTCAAAGGATTGGATGGAGATCTTGAAGGTGCACGTCGGCACAACTTTTGGCACTTGGACTACAAGAAAAAGACACATCCGTGACATTTTGGGCCGAACGAATTTTTTTTCTGTCATACATATGACACTTCTATGACGATAATTGTGACAAAACCCGTATCATCATAGATGTGGTGGGCTCCTACTTCTATGACAAAAAATCATGACAGAAAATGGACTTCTCGTCCTGGGCGGGCTGGAGATGCAGCTGCATGACATTCTTTGGGCCGTCCATGACGGAAAAAACCGTGGTAGAAGCGACGGGGAGGAAAATTTCAGGGAGTTCCCGGTTACGGTGGGAGGTCGGGGGCCGAGCGATGCGCGTTTCTCTAGTACACGTACGCGCGTGTGTGAGAGGCGTTGGCTCTAACTGAACCCGAGCGAGGCGTTGGGCTCTAACTGAACCCGAGCGATTGCACTGCAGGCTACGCGTTACTAAACCCGAGCGATCGATCGATGTCTATTAATTGAACCTGATCGAGCGATTCCTTCGCTACTGCTGCTAACTGAAGCCGATCGATGCTGCCTCTGGGATGAACTGTGAGCGTTGCGGGGGGGTTTGGATTAACAGTGAGCGGTGGCATTGCCTCTGGATGAACAGGACCCCGTGGTGTGGTGGAGGGCTGGATGAACAGTAGACGGTGGAGGGCTGCCCGTGGAGGGGTGGTTGAACAGGACCCCGTGGTGTGGAGGGCTGGATGAACAGTAGAGGGTGGAGTGGTGGTTGAACAGTAGCTGGTGGAGTAGCGCGCGGTGGAGGCTGGACGAATAGGAGCCCGTGGAGGCTGGAGAAGGTTGACGGTGGAGATGAATAGTATCCCGTGGAGTCCCGTTTTGCAGTACGCCACACCCCTCCCGACGAATAGGACCCCCGTTTCGACCGTAGCGATCCAACACAAGTCTGTTTCGTCTGTTTTGCGGTACGCCACACCTCTCCTGATCAAAAGGACCCCTGTTTCGACCGTAGGAGGTCCGTTCGTCCGTTTTGCGATACGCCACACCCCTCCCGATCAACAGGACCCCCATTTCGACCGTAGGAGGTCTGGTTCCTCCGTTTTGCGGTACGCCAGACCCCTCCCGATGAACAGGATCCCGTTTCGAACGTGACCGGTCGAACACAAGGCCGTTTCCTCCGTTCTGCGGTACGCCAGGCCTCATTTCCATCGCCTGTTCCGTCCAAGCCCTCCCGATGAACACGACCACGCATTCCGTTCCGACCCAGCCGGTTGGCTCCCACGCGTTCCGTTGCCTCCCGATGAACACGACGCATTCCGTTGCCTCCCATGAACATGACGCATTCCGTTGCCTCCCCATGAACACGACGCATTCCGTTGCCTCCCCATGAACACGACGACGGTGTTGTTTCTCCGTTTCGACCCAGCCATGTACACGAGCCCTAGCCGTACGTATGCGCGAGTAGGCGTTCGAGACCCCGCCCGTATGTACACATACGTGGCCGTATTTTCTTTCTTGCACCCTGGCCGCTCTACGTACGTGCACATGCTACGTGTGCGCCTCTACATCAACCAGTATGTACGTACACGTTCGTGACCAGAATGACAACGCTACGTACGCTTCGACCAGGTGGGTCCCGACTGTCAGGCACTTCCTTACGTGTGAAGATGTAACTGGTGGGTCCCAGCAGTCAGGGGGGCGAATCGTTTTATTGTATTTTTGCCGAGACGCATTTCCTTGCGTGCGAAGGTGTAGCTGGTGGGTCCCATCAGTCAGGGGGAAACATTTTTTTCACGAAATACGGTGGCCCGTCCGGTGGGTCCCCGCTATCAGGTGGAGGAATAATTATTTTGTGCGCAATAAGGAGGCACTTCCTTGCTGCGGCCGTGCACCCAGCTGTCAGCGTCTACATGCACAGTACTCTTCCGATGGAAGTCGGTCGTTGACCACATTGACCAAGCCGCGCCGAGAGCACCACGGCGTTGGACGACGGCGAGGTCTAGGAAGGGGACGACACGGAGGCAGGGAAGACTCGGCAGTTGTTTCCCACGCGGAGGGGAGTATGATTGTACGAGGGTTTACTGGTTCGTCTGCCGTCGCCGGAGAATAACATCAGGTGTGGGTGAGTAGAGGGATGGCTAGGCCAGCGATGGGAGTACAGTGGGGCGGTGAAGCCTGCGCGGCAGCACAGCCAGCCGCGAGGAGGAGGGAGCAGGCAGTTCCGCCGGCACTTGTTTGAGCGGCTGGAGCAGGAAGAGCAGAGATTGAAGAAGCACGACGGCCGTTGGATGGACATCCAACAGTGAGTGCTTGTGCGTCAACCTTTTTTTAGGAAAGCCTCAAATCTGTGGAAAACAGCATACAACCCATCTGTCATTATTTCTAATATTTTACAGCCCATTTGCTAATTCTTAAGGTTTTTTTGGAGCCCATATTCTTTTTGTTAGCATTACAACCCATATTGTGGCCACGGTTAAAAAATTATACGGAATTTTGCATATTTCCGTGTAGTCCGAACTGTTTTAATCCCAAAATTTCGACTCACATTCAAACTGATTTTAAAATAAATGTATATCAATATAAAATCCAACAAATTCTCCACGCATAAAAATTAATGTAATTTAAAATCTTGAAATGAAAAAAAATATTTGGAACTAATTGCCGGTTTGATGTGTTTTAAAAATGTACAACCCATTTCTCATTACTGATGGGCCATTTTCTCGGCGAGCCGAATAAAAGCTCTCCTCGTCTTGAAAGATTTGTAGCCCAACAGGCCTAACAAAGCGACTTACTTGGCAAATCACAAAAAAACTGGGTTGTGGCCGTGGACCCAGCTGTCAGCCTCTCCACGTACAGTACTCTTTCGATGGAAGTCGTTCCTTGAGCACGTTGACCACGCCGCACGGTGAACACCACGGCGGTGGACGACGGCGAGGCCTAGGAAGGGGACGACACGGAGCCAGGGAAGATGCGGCAGTGGAAGCCGGTGCGGAGAGGAGTACGAGGGTTCACTGGTTCAGCTGCGGTGTGAGGCTGCCGTCGCCGCAGGGCCTGGCCAATGGTGGGAATAGTAGGGGGCGGTGAGGCCTCCGCGGCAGCACAGCCGGTCACGGGAGGCAGGAGCATGCGGCACGACCGGCGCTGCTTTGGGCGGCTGGAGCAAGAAGACCAGAGGTTGAAGAAGCACTACGTCCGTTGGATGGACATGGTACGGTCACTGGAGCTAGAATCGTTCATATTGACTAAAGTTGACAAAGGCCCCCGTCCCAGTCAACTTAGTAGGCCCACAAGTCAGCCTCCCACCATGGTGGGTCCCAGCTAGTAGGGGAAGTATTCATTTTTTTATGCGTAATAAGGAGGCACTTCCAGTGGGTCTGAGCTGACAGCGGGGGAAACATTTTTTCGCGAAATACGCTGGCCCGTCCGGTGGGTCCCAGCAGTCAGGGGGCGAATCATTTTTTTCGCGAAATACGGTGGCCCGTCCGGTGGGTCCCCGCTGTCAGGGAAAGGAATAATTATTTTGCGCGTAATAAGGAGGCACTTCCTTGCCGATGCCGTGGACCCAGCTGTCAGCCTCTCCACGTACAGTCCACGTCCGATGGAAGTCGTTCCTTGACCACGTTGACCACGCCGCGCCGAGAGCACCAGGGCGGTGGACGACAGCGAGGCCTAGGAAGGGGACGATGCGGAGCCGGGGAAGACGCGGCAATGGATGCACACGCGGAGAGGAGTACGAGGGTTCACTGATTCGGCTGCGCTACCATCGCCGCAGAATAACAGGGGGTGTGGGTGAGTGGAGGGATGGTCTGGCCATCGGTGGGAGTAGTAGGGGACGGTGAGGCCTTCGCGGCAGCACAGACGGCCACGGGAGGCAGGAGCAGGCGGCACGACCGGCGCTGCTTTGTGCGGCTGGAGAAAGAAGACCAGAGGTTGAAGAAGCACGACGGCCATTGGATGGACATCGTACGGTCACTGCAGCTAGAACCGTTTATATTGACTAAGTTGACAAAGCCCTTTGTACGTCAACGTAGTAGGCCCACAGGTCAGCTTCCGAAACGGTGCGCCCCGGATGTCAGGGGGGAATCCTTTTTTGGGCGGGTGAAGCTAGAATATCCGAGATTGAAGAAGAAGCATGGCATCCGTTGGATGGACATTCAACGGCCTCTGCTGGTAGAACCGTGTGTTGACTATAAGTTGACAAAGCCTTGCATACGCGTCAACTCTGTGTTTTTTTAGGTGACGCGTCAACTTAGTAAGGCCAGAAGTTTGTGGTAGAGAACTTATAGCCCATTTGAGATTTGTAAGAATGTGTAGCCCATTTTTGAATTCTAATGGAATTTACTACAGTCCATTTACAGTTTGTTAAAAGTACAGCCCATTTCAACCAACCGTTCAAAACAGAATTCAATAAAATTTCTCACATTTTGATGGGATCCGAAATATTTTTCTCCCGAAATTTCTAGTCAGATTAAATATAATTTCAATATAAATTTATACTACGTAAAAATTCAGCGAAACATTGCGCTCGCAACCATTAATGAAATTAAAATTTTCAATATCCAAAAAATAATATTTTATAAAGTAATCACGTGTTTGGTGCATTTTTTATAGTTACTGGCCAGTTTTTATAATTACATCCCATTTATTATTTCTTAAAGCTCATTTTCTTGTTAAGCCTAATGCATCCCTCCTAGGAAAGATTTGCAGCCCAGCGGGGCAGAGAATAACAACTTGACCTTGCCTAGGTATTCCTAAAAAAATTATAGCTGGGCCAGCCATTTTCAGCTTGAAAAAAATTAATATCTGGGCTGAATATCTGGCGAGAGCTAGACGGGCCACAGCCCGCCCAGTTAATACCTGCAGCGATGTTTTCGTTGTTGTTCAGAGGAGAAAAATTAATATCTGGGCTAAACATCGAAAAACTGTGCAGTGCTCACATCTCAAAAAACACAAATACTGCTCGAGCTGCTTGGTCCCAGCTGTCGGCCGCTTCTTATGCAATTCTCTCGTTTATTGACAACTACATAGATTGACAATGGTGTGGGACCGTGATGTCAGGAAACCAGGAGGAAGCAAAATAAATTTTATATATATATATATATATATATATATATATATATATATATATATATATAAGGAGGCACTTGCGTACGTGAGGCTATGGACCTGATGGGTCCCCATTGTCATCCTCTCCAAGTAAAGTCATATCTTTGCCCGCGCGCGCTTTCCGCCCGAAATAGTCAGCGCCGCCCGCCCCGCTTCCCGGTGCAGGCGATTGCTCCGCCTTCAAACGACACAAGTGTCGTCCGTCCGCCCATCTGCCGCCCACATTAATGATACGCGGTTGCCGAGGAGGCTACTCCGGTGCCACACGTCCCTCCGTCCGCCCGCCCACCATTGCTATATAACCTGTTGCGCCGGCCATAGCCGCAATCATCCGCATCCGTTCCCTTTCTCCTGTCCACACCACTACTGCCCACCATGGCTTCCTCGCGCTCCAGCGCTCTTCGGGACGGGCTGACGACGGATCACAAGGAGATGGCAGCTATTGTTACCGACCGGCTGGCCGGCAGGCAGCCGGAGGACGACGATGTCCCAATGGAGAACATGGTAGTCGATGATCTGGCGCCAACCCCTCCTCCACGCCATCCTCGCCGGTGCATTGCACCATGACCATCGGCGAGGCCCGTGCCCAATATATGGACAGGGTGAGGCAGATGCGTGAGGAGCAGTTCCGGGAGGCGCAGGCCGACGCCGCCTACAACCACCATCTCCTCCAGGAGCACCTGTAGGCGGAGGATCAGATCGCCGCGGAGCGGGCGGAGCAGGAGGCGCTGCTCGACTCGTACCGCTCCGCCCGCAAGGGCCGCCTCGAGTGCTGGCGGTACCGCATGCGGGTGGCGGAGGCTGCGGCCATCTACAAAGAGGCTAGTAAAGAGGGCGATGAATCAGGCGAGGCGCTGTTTGGCGAGACCGAGGACGAGGCAGAGGACAATGCCGGCTCCGACGAGTCCCCGCTCCGCTGGCGTCGACGAGGCCCTGCTCCGTCGAGGCCTCGCGGCGCCAACAACGAGGCAGAGGACACCGCCGGCTCCACCGAGGCCTCGCCCCGCCAACAACAAGGCAGAGGACATCGCCGGCTCCGCCAAGGCCCCACCCTACCGGCAACGAGACGGAGGACATCGCCGGCTCCGCCGAGGCCCCGCCCCGCTGCCAATGAGGCCGCGCCACACAGAAAACAGGGAAGAGTAGAACACGGTAGGTCGCCGCCGCTTGGGTCCAAGTAAGGCCACCGCTGCTACCCTCCGGTTGAAGCCAAGCTAGGCGGGTTGACCATTGACGGCTGGTTAGCTTCTTGGCAGCGACGTGGAGTCGGAGAGCTGCGCTGGAGAAGAACGCTGCTTCTACTAAACTGCTGGTGCAGTTGGCTGACTGACACGTGGGCCCAACAGGCCACATGTCAGTTATGCAACTGCACCTGCAGTGAAGTCACTAAAGCTTCTGTTCGGCTCAGCTGGACACAGGTGGGTAGCTTCTGTTAATTAATTATACCTCCAGCGCACCCCTTTTTAGTTTTAGAATGTATGCAATGTAATGAAATCCTGCATGTTTATATGAAATACGACGTGTATGAATGAATTTATTTCGATTAGTTCGAATTCCAGTATCACTGGCATTGGATGAACATGCAAAACAATACGTACTAGCATTATTCCCACGGTGATCACCTCGTTTGCAGCAGTTTCACATGTACTCCCTCCGGTCCTTTCTAGTCTGCATACAAGTTTTGTCTGCAGTCAAAGTATCTCTACTTTGATCAATCTTATACAAAAAAGTAGTATGCACTTTCACAATGTGCGAAATAAAAAGGAACAGAAGGAGTACAAAGAGTTTGAGCAGCTTTTTAGCATTTCTGTACATTGCAATCAAACACACAGGCCTCGCAATTCATAGAGAACATTCAAAACAATTGATGATTATGCATCTCGGCGACTCACATGTTAGAGGCAATATTTACTTCACAACTAAAGAATAAAGAAAAAATTGATCGACGCTGCTAACAGCAAAGGGCGTCCCATTCGAAAATATCAAACGCATGTCTTGCTAAAATCAATGAGCAAAATTTGACAAGGTTGTCCCATTCCAAAATATCAAATGCCTACGATTCTGGAATGGGCAGGGTTTGTCATCAGTTCGGACATTGACATGGCACCTCGTGCTAAATAAACTAGTTGTTCTTTTTTGCAGTACCACCAAAATCAACCAAATTTGCGCGTAGCTTGTATGATTCCGCCCTTATATGTTGCATCGCCTTGAACTTATCGGCACCTCCTTTCTTGTGGTGGAAATGAATGATTTGATGTACTCATGAACATTTTGTGCAGTTCCCATTGAAATCAAGCTGAGCACCCCTGTTTGCACAAATACAAAAAAGTGATTAGTATAAAGCAAACTGTACAATGAATTGACAGTTTCAACAGGCACATACATGGTCCATGTAGAGCACACTTTTAGAAAAATGGAACTCACCAGAAAGAATCCTAGAACAACATTGTACTCGCGCATCACAGCAAAAAAATGGAGATTTGTCAGTCCTTCTGAGTTGAAGTTAGTTTGGTCTTGTGGGGAGTAATGTAACCATCCTTCAACTGCTCCTTCTGATTAGAAGATAGACAGGGCTTCTTCATCCTGGCATAATCGGAACTAGTCACTTCACGTACTCCATATTCTTCTTCAGAGGAAGATGATCCTGTTGTGCAAAGACAAGAGGACTACTAAATGCTAGCATCCCTGTTTGCTCGAAAAAAAGGAAAGGAAATATTTAAAACAGCACAGATGAAGCACTTCTCAAGGTCAATAGCACTTTTTCATGACGGTATCTAAACAGTAGCACAACACCAATAGAGATGACAAAGCTCAATCATATGGATGAAATCAGTGGGCGAGTACCAACCTTTTTCAGGAGGCTTATTGTGTAGAGCATACAGATGAAGCACTTCTCCGAAACTATCTGTTGCTATCTAGGGCGGTGGCCATGCTTACTATATACTCCTCGATTAGTTTAATGTTTCCAACATCTTCTTGTGAAGTTCCACTAAAATATATGGTATATTCAAAGAAGATCCCTGTTTGCACAAGTAGAGATAATTACATATTACGTTAAGAGTGGCATCAAATCAGTGGCAAAACAATTGCTCGTTCCAGCCATAGCAATAAATTAAGATGCAAAACTATATCATTACTTGTGTCATCATAGTTCCAGTGCTTCATTACAGTAGCGAGAGTTGATTTTTGTTTTTCTTCCGCTTGTTCTTCCGCTTTTTCTTTCGCTTCATCACTTGGTTCAATAACAGACAAGCTTCGCCTTCAATGTAAGATTTGGCATGTCAATTAGAGAGCACAAGTATAGTACTAAACTTAATTTTTTGATGAAACTGGCAAAATACAGGCCAGCAGTTGTGAAATATCGTTATCTTACCTCAATGGGATATTACGGTGCACATACAGATTGGAAGTCTTGTCTCCATTTGTGCAGTTCACTAAAATCAAGCAACATTATCATACAAGTAGCACAACATATGAAAGCACACTACAGAATCATGTGAAAGAAGGCTAGTACTGACCTCTCATGATGCGGAATTCAAACAACTCACAAGAAGAAGATCTGAACCAAATTCGCCTTAACGGATAGGAAGTAAGATCTCCTCTTGCGCAGTTCCACAAAGATCAAGCAATCAAGCAACGTTGTCGGTGTGACATTTTGGTTGAACTGCACAAAACACTCTTAAAACAAAAGTATTTTGTGCAGTGCAACAAAAGGTCACAATGGCAACGAGGTGAAGTAGATAACCCTGTTTACACAGAGGTGCAAAGGAAACAATTAGTGGTCAATAACGGTGGATGACACAGAAGCCAACAAAAAGAAGCATCTACCTTATCTAAATGGGAAAGAAAGCAAGACAGTAGCATTTCTCAAACGGTGGCATTGATTAATATTAACATGGAGATTATATTAACAATAAAATTCGTTAAACATGTAATTTTCTTTTAACTGTGGCATTGCATCAATTTTCCAGCGGCGTTATTAGAGGGTGTTTGTTTACAGGGACATTTTGGTGTAGGGACTAAGAAAACTCCGTGTCAGTCCCATCTAAACCAAACAGGAGGGACTTTTAGGGACTAAAAGTGGGCATTTGGGACTAAAGAAGAAGACCCCGAGGGAGTCTTTTTGGGACTTTTTCCAACAGTTGCCCCTGCCACGCATCGCACCTTGTCTCTATTAGTTCATTACTAGGGGTAACATGGTCTTTTAGCATGTCATTTAATAACCTCTAGTCCATGTTTAGTCGCTGGAACCAAGCAGGTAGGGACTAGGGAGTTTTTAACCAAACAGAGCCTTAGATTAACAACTGCTAATGAGTTGCACGGGACAGTGGATGCACCAGCACCATGTGCATCTACCAATGTACTGTGGTCATGCATAGTATGTTGCAGCAAAGAACAAACAACCAAGGAGCATATTTGTGTTGGTCCCAATTTTGTTATCTTTAGACACCTTTCCCTATTTGAGCGCAGCAAATCTAGTCCTACTCAAACTCTACAGCTTTGTCCCTTCCTTTCCTTTTTGAACTAGTACTTTCGCCCGTTCCTTTCCTCTTTGAACCATGTCCTAGATTTATGCGATACAACTTTCCCTACTACTTTCCCCCATTCCTTTCCTCTTTGAACCACGTCCTAGATTCATGATATACAACTTTCCACCTTCATTTCCTCTTTGAACCACGTCCTAGATTCATGATATATACAAATTTTCCCACTACTTTCCCCCACTCCTTTCCTCTTTGAACCATGTCTTAGATTCATGGTATACATGCAGCTAGAGCATTGCATGTGGAGTAAGTAAATTATACCTTAAGGTTCTTGGGTCATGGTTCGATGGGCGACGGGACTGCGGCGAAGAAGAAGGGGTCGGAGGCCCTCCCGTGCCGCCGCTGGGTGGAAAGTGAACAGCTGCACCGATAGTCCCTCGCCGACGGCGACAGCGTTAAGCCTCCTTCCTTTCCCGACGGACAGATCCTGCCGGCTCTTTGAACAGCAGTGAGGGGAGAGATGGGCCAACGAAGTCTTGTTTAGATCTGGAGAGGGCGAGAGAGTGTGAAGAGAGCAACTACAAGCGCTGAGGCTCCAGCGGGAGAGGGCGAGAGAGTGTGAAGAGAGCAACTACAAGCGTTGAGGCTCCAGCAGGAAAGGGCGAGAGAGTGTGAAGAGAGCAACTACAAGTGCTGAGGCTCCAGCGTGTATATATACTGGAGAGAGTGTGTGAAGCATGCAAACCCTAGAAAACATTTTGACCAGTCAAAGAATCCTCCTAGCACAAATTATGCTCAAGTGTAGTTATCGAACGCGAGACCTCAAGTTTGATGAGCGAACAGGCTAAGCAGCTACACAACCCTCCCGTTATGTTCAGCGAGAGGGAAATAACCTTTTATACATTCCTGCATTTGTGTGATAAGCATGCCGTGTTTTTTTGTGTGTGTGGGAGTCATTGAGATTTCAATCATAATCGTGTCATGTGGCTTTGGTGGTAAGACTATCCACAGTGGTGTAGAAATATGCAGCCTTAGTCACCTTACCTCTCTCCATGTAGTACGTTGGGTCCCACCAGTCAGAGGGTGAAACAAACAAATTAATAAGAAAAATTAAAAGTGCCAGCGGTGTATCTTACCTCACACATCTCGCTACTGCTCGGGAACACTGTCCAATTGATCCCTTTGTTCGCTCACGTACTATTTTAAGTGAATCCTTATTATAACATGGACACAAATTTTGGGCACTTGTATTCGACTTAAGTCAGTGTGCCACCGTATCTCGTATACTTAATACTCCCTCCGTCTAGGTGTAATAAGTCAAGTTAGAAGGTGCAACGGGACCAAGGTGTGTGTGTGCGCGCGCGCGCGCGCGCGTGTGTGTGTGTGTGTGTGTGTGTGTGTGTGTGTGTGTGTTTAACAGCATGTGTGTGTTAGAGAGAGGGACAGATCGACCTACTCCTACAGAGAGATGTTGTGTAGTGTACGATTTTAGCCGCGAGAGTCGGTGCATCCTCTCGTTTCTGGGTGTGTCCGGTAGGGACATGCGGACAGCTGCCCCGCCCGCTCCTGACCAGCCTGGCCTACCCAAAGCCCCTCCATCGCCCGCGCGCGCTTCCTGCCCGAAACGATCAACGCCTCTCCAAAGAATCGGTGCCGCGTTCATGCCCGGGCAAAGCGGACGCGACCTCTCACTGGCGCAAGAGTGATGGTTGCTTCGTCCGTCCAACTTACTGTTGGGTCTATGTGATTTGATGGCTCATTGGTCTTTATTATTGAGGTGGTAGGACTGCTGGATGTCCCACGCTTTCGGCAAAAGGAGGTACTACTACTAGATTACAATTTTCTCCATTCTTACAGCGGAGGCATGCAAGAGCAGTGAAAACACGCAGGCTCAGTGATTACATGGCCCACCTCACACTATCACTGTGCGACACCTAACTCTTTACATAGTAGTACTCCCTCCGTTCCTAAATATTACTAGATGAGTCCCCGCGCGTTGCCGCGGAACAGCAGTATATCTCTCTGCGCAAAATTATCAATTTCATAGAACTTAAAAAAACTCTATAACCGCATGACAAATATGGTAGCCAAACTAAATAAACTCCCATCATCATTTAGATCATCCCATGTAAGGAAAAAATATCAGCCAACTCCTACTGCATAATGGGATTATATTTTTCTTTTTGACATGTTAATGGGACTTAAAAGCTCACTTACATGCATGCTACCGGTGCATGCTTGCATGCAGACATGTTGATGTGATTTAAAACCCACTTACATGCATGTGCCACGGTATTTCTGCATGCTTGCATGTGGCTTAGTGCGGAGCCTCTCAACGTCTAGATCAGATGGCTATTATGGACTAATTTACTTCATCTAACGGCTACATCAATTTTGATGATGTGGCTCAAGGAGAGGATAGAGAATTCCTAGTAGTGGGGGCTAGCTATTACTAGTAGATAAGTCTTTGTAGAGATTCCATTACATACGGAACAAAATGAATGAATCTACACTTAAAATGCATCTATATACATCTGCATGTGGTTCATGGTGAAATCTCTACAAAGATTTATATTTAGGAACGGAGGAAGTACTAGTATAGTACGTACTGTAATTTATCAGCGAGATAAATTTGTACAATGCTATCAAGCTTCCAGCTTCTGTTACATGTAACCTGCGTCCAAGGTTGCCCGTTGCAACATTTCATCAAATACAAAGGGGACTAACATGCATGCTATTGCATCTCAATGGTTGACAGATCATAGCAAATATGTACTCCCTCCGTTCCAAAATAAGTGTCTCAACTTTGTGCAAACTTTAGTACAAAGTTGTACTACTACTAAAGTTGACACTTATTTTGGAACAGAGACAGCTAAAGAAAAAAACGATCCATGCAGTCCCTAGCCTTTGAACCGTAAACCATAACCAGACTTTAATTTGCTGGCAACGTGGCGCTTCCTAAGAAATGAAGTTTGCAACCTTTTGACCATCGGATCATTTTGTGCAGTTTCACCAAAATTGAGATGAGCATCCGTGTGGCAAAGAAATTGAAGAAGCGTGATTAGAATAAGATTACTGGGACTAGTTGATAAGACATAAACTCATCGCAAATACAGTACATAGAAGCCAGTAGAGGTATGTGCGGGGCAAATAAGTACTAGAGAAATATCCACAGGGAGTGATGTGGGCAGCCGGAACAGTGGTGCAAGCCGGCTGTAAAGGGAGTTGTACCTGAGGGACGTAGCTCAACCTTGAGGAGGGCGGCGGGAGGCAGCAACTGCCAACATCGCGGCAGTGAGCAAGGGACGAAGGCAACCTCACCGGCTTCGTGAGAGAGAACGGCGGGGACCCCTGATCGGGACGTGCCGACAGTGGGTTTTCGCCGTCGGCGACGGCCACCGCATCTATAGTAAGCATCCACCCCTTCCCCAAGCGGACGTGATCCGCCAGGATGTTAGAGATGTGGCCACAGTCGTTTTGTGCGAGAGAGTGTGAAGAGAGCAACCCCAGCAAGCAACCGTGTAGGCTGGCCCATCCTGACTATGTATATAGTGGAGCGGTTTCCTTTTTTCTCCATATGAACCTATCATATTGCGTACGTGCCACTGAAGAAAATAAAAATTTATTTATAAATGACGCGGCACCTACTGCTCGTTCTCCTATAACCTTGTGCTTGGCATCTCCAAAATATTAACCTTGCGATTGGCTCTTCGCATCTTCGGGAAGTCGAGCAATAATGGTAGTGCAGTATATATCGTTCTGGCTATATGAGATCGAATGAATTGTTGCACGTCCACCACGTGGGCGTGGGTCGAGGGGCGAGGGAGAGTGATACATACGGAGCAAAATGAGTGAATCTACACTCTAAAATACGTCTATATACATCAGTGTTTGGAGTATGTACTAGTAGTTCATATTGAAATCTACTAAAGGACATATATATTCCAAACAATATGATATAATCTCTATAACCAAGGTAGTAGGGACGAGGAGTAAACGGAGGGAGTAGTAAATTTTTCTCCTCGTCCTGCGAGCTACCGCGCGCATGGGCGAGGGAGCGGGCGTAAGGCGGAGCAAGCTTCACCTCATCCCGCGAGCCACCACGCCCGTGGGCAGGGGAGACGGCGTACTAAGCAAGCTTCTCCTCGTTCTGCGAGTTGATGGGACACATCAAAAGTACTCTAGTGTATAGATCCTTGCCTCTAAGGTAGGCCCCACATGGTTTGCCTCTTTTTTTTAACATAACACGTCAAGTCGCAATTTGTTTGTTCACCCGGGGTAGATGATCCTCCCTCCACCAAGTGGACAACCAGTACACGTGCCAAATTACCACGTGGGCTACCTTTTTGTACATAAATGAGCTCCACCGTGTACCCGCGCGGGTGTGGTTGGGAAAGAGAGGGAGTACGTGCGCCGTGCATGCATCTCTTCTCTTCGTGCACGTCCCCCACCTACGTGGGTGTGTGTGAGAGATACAAACCGCGTTCGTAAGTGTTTTTTGTTTTGGGGTGGGGGTGGGGTGGGGGTTGATTTCGTGAATTATTTGTGGGAATATGTGTCGATGACATCTCAAACAAAATTTTGCGTGCAATGTGTGTGAAATGGAGGCCTATCCATATCATACATAGAGGGTTGGGCAATCCACGAGAAGAGAGGGAGGGTCATAGCTATCGATAGAGTCGAAGAGAGGATCAAGTGGGTGGGTGCGAGATCAATGAAGAGAGCCATCGAAATTGTGTGTCTGTGCAAGTCAAAGATATAGGGAGACTGGCCTACCGGAACGTTAGAGGGCACATGTCAAGTTTGTGTGTGGCAGGGAGACATGACTAGAGCACTCGATGTATCGGTGTGGGGGGGGGAGGGGGGGAGGGGGAGGCAGAGGCCTAACTATAAAGGTAGAACGACTCGTATATGTGTTGAGAAGGAGATACCCAAGTATGTCTTGAGGGAGATCGGTCGACATCCATACATAACTGAAGGACGGGAAATATGATGGGACAGAGAGAGAGAGAGGAGAAAGAGGGAGGGAGAGGGAGGGAGAGGGGTAGAGTGCTGGATGGGTGATGGAGTTGCTTCTCGAAGATGGTGGGAGAAGCCTACTAGACAAACTGAGGGTGGAACTGCAATGTTATGAATAAGAGTGGGGATGTGTTTCTGTGTGTGCCTGTGCGTGATAGATCTGTCGGGACGCATCCATGGATGATGAAGGGGAACCATGTGTTTGGTAAGCAAACCTAACTAGATCGATAGATCAATTGTTGTTTGTCGGAGGAAGGGAGAGACACAACTAATGAGGTAGATCGATTGACGTGTGGGTAAAATGAGTTATAAGGACCTAGCTAGCTATATGTATAGCGAGAGATCGGTCGGTGTACGTCCATTTATTAGAGGCAAATAAAGCTCGGCGAGACGGATAGACAGAGAGAATGGAGCTAGGAGGTGGTGCGAGAGGCCCAACTACTAGCTAGATAGGGGGAGGAGTGTGCGGTTGTGAGATCAATGAAAGGAGGGGCGAGAGTTTACACGTGTGTCTGACCGTATGAGAGACACGAGGCAAGGACACATAAAGGAGGAGATTGAAGGTGTGTGTGTGTATGTTGTAGGCAGGCATCGCTGGAGAGGTTTATCGATCGGTGTGTGTCGGAAAGGAGTTGTGGAGACTCTGGGAGAACAACCTAAAGAAAAAAAATGAATGTGCCCGGTGGATAGAATGCCGAGGGAGGGGGAAGGCGAGGAGGGCGTGTGCATGCACGAGAGAAAGTTAATGGTAGCTGTAAAGGTTAGAGGATTGTGTGGGTGTAAGAGACTAACAAAGATCATAATTTGATATGAAAGCAGATTCATATATTTGAATAAGAGATCATAGTGTTTTAAAAATTGCATGCATGAATATAGCGGTGATACATGTGTTGTGCACATGTTATACCATAATGTGATAATGCATGGCGTTTGCAACTCACAGCTAAATGCCGAACAATCTAAACCATACTATACATCAAACAATCTCACATTTTATTTGAATTTGTGATAATGTGTGGTGTTTGCAGCTTACAACTAAATATCGAACAATCTAAACAATACTATATATCGAACATTCTCACATTTTATTTGAATTTGTGGTAATGTGTGGTGTTTGCAACTCACATCTAAATACTTGTAGGCGTAGGGGGCGGGGCACCATACATAATGTGATAAGCACATTATACATATGAGACATGGTTTAGATTATGAAGGTCTAGCTAGAGCTAGAAATGTAATGTGATTTGAAATCAAAATAAAGTGGATTCAAAAAATCTAGTTCAAGTTCATATAGTGCACATAGTTCATATGTAACTCGAGACTAATCATGTGGTGTGCTGTGAAGATAATACACAAATGATGGTTTAACTTGACAATAATGATGATTGTAGATCTTATTAGAACAGAGAAATGAATTCAAATGCTTTGACTTCACAACAATCATTACTGTAGATCTTATTCAAATAGAGAAACAAATTCAAATTTAGTTCATATTGAAGCGGTAGTATATACGTTTGGAATGCACCAAAACGTTC
Organism: Aegilops umbellulata; assembly: GCA_032464435.1. Classification (NCBI taxonomy): domain Eukaryota; kingdom Viridiplantae; phylum Streptophyta; class Magnoliopsida; order Poales; family Poaceae; genus Aegilops; species Aegilops umbellulata. The sequence goes on along the minus strand of CP136057.1, from coordinate 386,227,947 downwards.
ATTTGAGTAGTAGGTGGCATGCATTATACATGTAGCGAAATATTTTAATTGAACATAACATGAATTCAAAGTTTTGAATGACATTTGTAGTGCGCATTGATTTGGTGCAGTACACGTTAGGCTTGTCCGAAAATTTCAACCGGCGCCTTGTTAGCCCGAAATATTTAAGATATATCTTTGTCTCGTTGTGCTCCGACAACTCCCTCCATCTCAACCCGCGCCTTGCTATTCCGAAATTACAACGTGCGCGAAAACTCGCACCTCCTGTGAAATCCCGACACGCGAAATGCCCGTGGTACCCCTGAACCGAAAGGACCGCCTCAAATCGGTGGGGGTACTTTCGTAACTTACCCCACATTTCGGACAAGCGCGTCTCTAAGCCATGGTTCCCCACTGCCATCCCATCCGCCCACCCATTCGTACACTGAGGCCGTGAAAACCCGCGACGAAACCCCACACCCTGCTCCGTCCGCCACCCAGCCGGAGCCTCTTCCCTGACGACATCGTCCATAGCATCACCTTGACGTCCCTCATCCTCTGTACCGGATGAGGATCCGTCGTCGATCTCATCGTCTCGCCGGCTCAGCCACCCCGTCCTCCACCTCCAAGGAGCTGCCCCGACGTTCCCCTCGTCTTTTGCGCCACCTCCATTCCCACACCGTCGTCTTCACCTGCACCACCGGAAGAGCATCATCATCACTGTTTCCTTGGATGAAGCTTGGGCCTAATCGGCGCCACCAAAGAGGTTGTAAACTAATCACCGCATTTTCTTCTTGATTCGATCTCACGGTGCTGCCGACGCTCGGTCCCGAGCCGACACGGCGCGGCTCCATCCACGGCGGCGTCGCCGGCCACTTCCTCCACGGCATCGCTCCCTCGGCGGCGACGTCCACATCAGTAGGAGTTGCTGCTGCTTTAGCTCTCGCTCGCGCTGCTGCTCTGCTCTTGCTCTCGCTCCCCTGCCTGGTCTGCTCTTGCTATTGCTCTTGCTCGCGCTGCTGCTCTCGCTCTTGCTCTTGCTTGTGATGCTGCTCCGATTTAGCTACACTTCAGTCGACTGAATCGACTTTTGGGTCAGTCGATTTTCAGGGGGTGGGGGGGCTCACCGGGGTGAAGGAAGAACCAGCCGTAGCGGGGAGGGGGGCTCGCCGGAGAGGTACCCCACTATCTATCTTATGGTTCAGGATGGGGGCGATGGTCGCCAGCGTTGGCGGGGCGGTGGCGTGAGGATCGCCGGAGAAAAAGCTCGACACGGGGGGGGGGGGGCTAGAGGGATGGCCGGGGCGGCGGCAGACTAGTGGTGGGGAGTGTTTTCGGGGCGGGCGGGGCAGCGCACCGCCGGCCGCGGGCAGCGGGGGCCTGCTGTTTGGCCGGTGGTGGTTGGCGGCTCAGGGGGGTGGAGGTTGAAGATGAACTGCATGCCCTTGATTTCGTATCCAACGGCCGCAAAATCGACTGACCAGAGATGAAAAAGTCAGCCGACCGACGTGTAGCCTCACCTTTCTAGTGCGTTCAGTTTCGATAGCAAAATTCAGTTTCGACAGCAGAATTCAGTTTCGACAGTTAAGTTCACTTTCGTCAGTTAAGTTCAGTTTCGACAGTTAAGTTCAGAGATGAGCGGCTCATGTATTTTACATCTAGCACTTTGTGGTTATGTATTTTACGTCATGTATTGGAGATGCTATTAGAATTCCACTCTGGTTAACGTTGTTCGTTGTCTCTCTTGTCCTGCTTCAACCTCGGCATCGTATAACTCACCGGAGCTGCTCCAAGGACGAAACCCTCCATCACAACGGAGCAGTACCTCGGGCTCCATCTCCAGACGCCTAAGATCTTCTTCCCCTCCTCCGACAGCAAAGTCAGCCGGAGCATCCTCACCGGCCAACCCAATCACGCTGAGATCGACATGGCTTCGCCAAAGAGGTTGTACACTTGTTGCATCTTTTTTTTACTGTACACGTTATATATATTGTCCAGTGAGCACACAGATTTGTTCTTTTAGTGTCTCCTTGGAAGAAAAAACGTAGGAATTTTAATTTTCACTTGTCCTCCTTTTCAAATTCCAATTCATGAAGCACAAGACTAAGAGATAGTAGCATAATAGCATTATAATCGTACATTTTCTTATGGTTTGACTTAATCACACCATGCTTCTTTGCATCCTGTGATCTTCCAATTATTGTGAATCAAACAACCAGATTGGCAGAAATCATGTGTTTTTAAATTCTCTGTTTTGCACGTGCATTCCTATCCTATTCCTGTCTATTTCCTATCCCTGCATTGTTGGAATCCTCCAATTCAAATGAGCCCTTACAGAATTACTTCTCTTATAGATAGTTGTCAAAGAAAACCTTGCATGGTTTGTCCCGCTCCTGCTGCGCCGTCGTCCACCCCAGCTCAGCTGCTCCAACAACAGAAGGGTCCAGCACGGCAGGGATCCGGCCTCCAGAATGTCTTTCGCCGCCTCGGATATTCTTCCCCGCCGCTGGCAGCCATGAAAACTGTATTATCATCATCAACCGAGCAGATGACCTCGAGGACTACACGGGTCCGCAAGAGAGGTCGCACTCTTTCGTGTCTGCTTATGTTATGCATCGCTTAATATTACATGCTACTTTATCGTCCTGTTCACCGATTAGACTCTGAGTCAGCTCCAAACTAATGGTCAAACTTGAGTTTTTAAATGGTTGTGGGGTACATATCAGGGCTGCTATAAATAGTATGTATCTACTATCTGGTTAATCTCCGGTGTCTACTATGAGTTTCATGTTGGGTGAGAAACAAACAGTAAAGAAGCCATTATCTGTATTTTTTAACTGAAGCCATTATCTGCCTACTGTTATTGGTTTTGGGTCTATCCACAGGTTGCTACCATCACTCTCGATTTCTGCATGCACTCCTTACATAATCTCACTATGTTTTATTCCTATGCATGACAGTTATTGTAAACAATGGAACTGAACATGTAGAGCAAAAGAGACGAGCCTTGCATGGCAATAAAATTTCATGCAGACGTCGCTCCATGGTAGGCGCAAAGGCAGACCCCTCCACGCTTTTCGGATTGTAATCGAGAGGAAGATATCTGTTCTGAGGGGGATTCAGAAGGAGAAGACAACTCCTATTTACCCCCTGAGGTCTTCGCTCTAACTTGGCATGTTGATGTTGGTTATATCATGCATATGGTGTCTTGCATTGCTTACTTTCTACATCAAATATGTCATCTGCTTAGTTTAGACATCCTTTGTGCGAATGCCATATGTTTAGTTTATTCATCGTTTATGTGAATTATGCAACGCCATCTTGTTTAGCCAGGCATCATATATGTGAATTTTGCAATGCCATCCTGCTTAGCCAGTCATCTTATATGTAAATTATATCAGGTCATCCTTTTTTTTCGTTACATATTATATATGTCAACAATGTTAGTACATTCAATTGCTCTTCGTGTGCATCAGCCATTTGACACGGTGATGGCAAGTTCTGGAGTGAATACAAGGTCTTCAGAGCAGACTATGCTATCTGATGAAGCGCATATCTCGCTGGTTACGGATAGCTCCTCAGAGGAGGATTCAGAGACAGATGACCAGTCCTATCCCCCCCCCCCCGAGGTGTATGCTTTAACTTGGCAGGGTTATGTTGCTCATATCGTGTGTATGGTGTCTCGCATTGCTATGTCATTTGATTAATTTAGACATGCTTTGTGTGAATGCCACATGTTCAGTGTCTAATTACCATATATGTGAATTATGCATTGCCATCATGTTGCAAGACATGATATATGTGAATTATACAATGCTATCTTGTTGCAAAGGCATTATATATGTGAACTATGCAATGCCATGCTGTTTAGCCAATCATCATGTATGTGAATTATATCATGCTGTCATTTTTTTGTATTACGTATTCCATTTGTCGACAACGTTTGTATATTCAACTACTCTTCCTGTGCATCAGCCATTTGAAGCGGTGATGGAACTATCTGGAGTCAAAACAAGGTATTCAGAGCAGACAATGCTACCTGCTGAAGCAGACATCTTGCTGGTTACAGAGAGCTCCTTAGAGGAGGATTCAAAGACTGATGACCAGTCCTATTTCCCCCCAGAGGTCTATGCTCAAACTTGGCAGGGTTATATTACCCATGTCATGCATGTTGTCTTGCATTGCTTAGTTTTTACATCATATATGGATTGCCATCTGCTTACTTACTTACTATATAAATCATATATTTGAATTATATCATGCCATCATGTTTACATAGTACATACACATCATCTATCTGAATTATGGCATGGTAACCCATTTAATAAAGACATCATATAGTTATATCATCTCATCCTGTTTAGTATTTACAGTCATCATATTTTGAATTATGGCATTCTATCCATGAATGTATGTGAATTATGGCATGCCAACCTATTTAATAAACACATTATATAGTTATGTCATGTCATCCTGTTTACATAGTCTCATATTTTGAACTATGTCTTTCCATCTTTTTTAGTTAGCCATCATAATGTGAAATTGTGTCATGTTATCCTGTTTAGTTAGCCATCATATATGTGAAATTGTGTCATGCTATCTTGTTTGGTTAGACAACATAAATATGAATTATTTCATGCCCTCTTTTATTCCCCGCTATCCATTGCACCTGTCTATCATACAATGTCTATACTTTCAATTACTTTTCTTGTTTATCAGCCATTTGAATTGGAGAGCGTGATGGCAGTATCTAAGGGAGTAACAACACGATCTTTAGAAAAGATAGGGCTACCAGTTGATGCAGATAGAACCACGGTTGTACTTGCCGAAGGACCAGATCCACCACACATAACCCAGACTCTCGCAGATTGTACCCCTACCCATTTGGACAGAGAACCAGCTACAGCCCTTCTAACCCCAACCCCGGCAGATAGTAACCCAGTTCCAGTTGACAGAGCACCGTCTCCACCACAGAGCACACAAACACGAGCAGTTAGTAAGGGAACTGCAGTGCCCAAAGCACGAGGACCACCACTCCGAATCCCAACTCAACGCTTAAAGGAGAAGAAGATTTGTTCTCAGGTCAGGTTCTGTAGCTATGGTTCATACTCCTTTTGCTCTTGCATTACTGTATTTACTCATACCAACTATTTTCAAATTTGAAGGATGGAATTGAAACTCCAATGGTGCAACAGGTATGTTTCAAACATGTTTCTTTAACTGGTTTGTTGTTGTAACCTGCTCTATGTTGATTTCAGTTTCAATTGAATAAACAGTTATGTTCTCATGTCATGCACGTTACAAGTGTTGTTATTGCTCTATAGTTACCCACACTTATATTCTGTATATTCTGCTTTGTCTTGAACAAATATTATTTGAACTGTGTCTCTATCTTGATTTGGCAACAAAAACTAGAATGATATAGACCATAAAGTGACCATGGTACATAGATATATGTTTGTTTCATGCTGTTATCCTGTCCACTTTACTACTGAACTCATTTACCAAAACGAGTTTCATATACAACACGGTAAACATGTGATGTGTCTGCTTGTTTCTCTTTTAAAATGCGGACAAACTCATACATGGGCCAGAAGTGAAAACGGGCCGGAATCATATTGGATGGCCCATATGACGCTACTGGGCCTAATTCGGATAGGGCGTAACGGGCCTTGTGTTAGCGAGCTGTAAATGGGCTATATGTGAACAGGCCGTTAACAGGCTTTACATGGGCCGGCCCGCCACCTTTTAACCAAGTCAAACGGGCCGGCCTTTTCACGGGAATGGGCCTCTGTTGGGCCGTGCCACGTGTCGACGTATCATAGGCGCCTTCTGTCCAATGAGTGGATGACATCTGTCCCAACGATGAGTCGACACGTGTTTCCTCCAGCCAATGATGATTTTACACGTGGAAAATCCACATTGGTCGGGGATGTTAACGGGTTATCGGATCCAAAACCTGACCCGATAGCTTAATGACATTTCGTTACGGTGGATGCCACGTGTTGGTCACCCTTGACGAAAGCACTTCTGTGAAGCGCGATTTATCATCATGGAAGTGGACACTTCCGTGATGATAATTTTGGTAATGTCATGGAACACTTCTACGACAGCACAGGTATGACTATCTTGATTCTGTCATAAATTTGTCATGGATGTACATGCATGACAAAAAACACGACCTACTATGAAAAACATGGATCATCATGAAAGTGTATTTTTTTGTAGTGTTGGGTGCGAGATCTATATTCATTGGACATAGCTATCCACTGATGCTAGAGATGCCCCGTTCAGACCATGATCAGAATGGCCTTGCTTTCCTAAAACGAAGGTGTGTTTTAACAGCTTGTAGCCGCACCAGCACAGAGATAGGTCGTCTACCAGACTTGTGCCTGTACAGCCTTGATGGTCCTCCTACGCTAGGCGTGTGCCTGAAGAGCTGCGAAGAAGAACGGCATGACAAACCAGTCTGGTTAGTGTCGTCTCTGCGTAACAGAGATGAGTGACAATAGGTAGTCCGTCCCAACGTAACGGTCAATCTGAACTTTCCTGAAGCATGTAATTATACTCATAAGTTATGTCAACCATGTATTTCGAGATGTCATGTGAACCGTATTTTACTGAGACGCATTAATAGTTTCAAGCATGGTGAACACCATGTATGCTAAGTGAAGGCGCGCGTGCAGTCGTGTTGTACTGTAGTGGCGTCTCTGCACCACTGTGGTCAATTGGCGTGTTTATGTACTTCCAAAGAAAATAGGTAATCTATACAAAAATGCTAAATCACTTGGCGTGTTACTTGCCATAGTTACGGTAAATCAGGCCTGCATTACCGAGATCGCAAGGTCTGTAGTGCTCTAATCAATTGGCGTGTTTATGGTTGGACCGGTCTCCGTAGGCCACTAGATAGGTGATGTCAGAGTAGCGTGTTGTGCACACCATGACAGGTCTTGTCACAGGACACCACGCTATCTGCCTAGGCGCTCCATGAAAAGCCGGACAGTCCACTATTTTTCCTAGGCGAGCACGCATGCTTGAGAACAAGATGGCACCGTACAGTCCCATCGTACCAGTCATAGCGGTGCACTACCTGCAATTGCCAAAAGATCCAGCCCGGAGTTTTGTACAACTCAATTAAAACGCCTACTGCCTTGGCGCGGTAAGTGTCATTCCACGGTTAGTCCCTGGGCAGTCATGGAAACTCCTAGGCGCGGTAAATGTCATTTCACGCTTAGTCCCTAGGCACGGTATGTGCCGTTCAGCAACCGCTCTAATTGCGCACGATTGATCCTGTCAGTGGAACCGGCGCAGGGCAGTTGCCAACACCACTACATCTCCTCTCCAAAACAGAACCACACTGTGATCCCTTCCACTACCAATCTCTGTCTCTCCCTAAAAGATTCCCTTCCACTCCCATGGCTAGGCCGAAGCCCCACGGTGAACCCCTGCAAGGCTTGCCGGCGATGCAGGACAACACCCTCATGGTTACGATGGCGCGCTTCCATGTGCTGGAGCGCATTCGAGTTGCTGGAAGCCACCACAGCCTTGAAAAGGCCGTGCGTCGAGTTGATCGGGAGGTGGACAGCATGCAGGACATGCCCGCCGTCCTCGAAGAAGATGTTCACTGGGAGGTTGGCCCTGGACACAGGCATCTCCTGACCCCGATGGACTCACCGCGCATGACGGCGAGGCTCTTGTATGAACCTCCTCCTGAGAAGGCTTGTGTCCCCCAGGTTTGCGACCAACCACAAATCATCTTCTCCGAGGTCCCGCACAGTTGTAATTTAGGATGCATCGGCAACCAACTAGTTCATTCATATGTTTCCACTTTGTACAATGTAGTACTTTTTGGGAGCGATCGGCGACTGGCTTGCCTTCATCGATATGGGAGGCGACATTCACCTGCACAATGTGTACAGTGGTCACAACGTAAACCTTCCCACACTGTCTGCACAAGGATTCGACCCAGTGCAGATTTCTGGGAGGCTCGAATTCGGGTACAACCATTTCAGGGTAGAGCTACTAAAGGTTGCAATCGCCGATCCACCAACCAGAAGATTCGGGTACACCGATTACATCGTCATAGCGATCTTCGACAAAGCAATCGCCATGTTCAACCATGCTGCAGACAGGTGGCAAATAATGTCTCTAGCTGCTTTGGCACTGCACTACTTTGAGGATGCGGTGTACGTCGCTGGCCGAATCTACGCGGTCACCATAGGCAGAACTTGCTTCGTGTGGGATCATTCAAACTACGGTACGTACATGAAAGCCAGATCATTTGACGCAACTATCTCTCAGATTTGTGTTGCACGATTGGCCTGGTAACTATTTATGTGTACACACCAGGAGCACTGGCTCCACCTAGGCACCTACAGGCGCTGCCCATGCTCGACGGGCCGCTACACGACACGATTGATCACCCAAACCGCATGTATGTTGTGCGCTTCGGCGGCATGGTGGCAGGGCAGGAGCAGGGCGTCGACCATGAAGATCAAATTGTGCGTCCATACCCATCACGCGGTTGCCAGGTGTTCCGCTTCGACGGACTGGCTCTCCTGTCGGCATTGTAGAAACGGGGTCCCCAGACTTGCCTGCCTACGGCCCACGGCGTGGCTCCAGCAGCGGCCTGGTACGGCCCTTCTTCACCAGCAAACACTCAAGATCCGGGCGAGGGGCCAAGCCTCGCGAGGCGGACGACACAAGACCTCCTTGGGAGCGGCCTCACTAGGCTGGCTCGCGAGGAGTGGAGAGATCAAGGAGGGGGGCACCTCGTGAGGTTCCCATGACGTGAGTCGTGATGACCAAGGCCAGGCGGGCGCCAGCAGGCGCAGAGTACCCGTTGCCTCTTTGGTGCTAAAGGGCAAGCGCGGGCGAGGAGTCCGGAGGTATCAGGCAAAGCTTTCCATATTGGTGCAACAAGACCAAGACCAGCAGGACGGCAGGACGGAGGTCATCGCGGAGCCCACGACGGCGTCACCACCAGAGCCTTTGGCAGGCGAAGACCACCTTTTGTCAGGATAGTTTGTACTAGCTACCCCCCTTCAAATTGGCCGTTGTGGGATCCCTTCCCGCCTAATATTTGGGGAGAGGACCCGGGCCTCTATAAATAGGACTAGCCACCACCGTAGGAGGCAACTGATCCGGCCCGACAGATCAATCAGATCATCCTCTACCACACAAGCTCTCCAAGCTCAAGAACAACTCTCCTCAGGAGGCTGTTCTTCACTTGTACTTGTTCATCCCCAGCCTACAAAGCAATCCACCACACCACACTGGAGTAGGGTATTACACCACATCGGTGGCCCAAACCAGTATAAGCTCTTGTGTCCCCTGTTCTTCAAGTTTGACGCGTTGAGCTTTGAGATCATGGTGAGTGAGTGAGCTAGGGCAATGGAGAGATCTTCGTGCGCACCCCAGAGTTTGAACCTTAAGGGTTTTGCCGGAACTCGAAATCCGAGATTTGGCGCGTCAGGTAGGGGTGCGCTCTCTGTTGGAAAAGGCAGTGCATAGGAGGCGCTTAGGCACGCCTAGGCACTAGGCAATGGTCAAACGCCTCGCCTAGGGCATAAATGGAGGTCTAGGCACAAGGAATTGCTTACCCAAGAAAGAAAGCATGCCACATACTGCACTGATATGCCAAACGGGTTATATTCCAATGCCAGTAGATGGTAATTAATTTATTTATAGGAAAAGTAGTGGCTGCAACTTTATGGGAATGATCATCAACAAATGTTATGAGGGCTTGCAAGTTTGATGGTCAAATAACATTTGAGAAGATCTCTACAAAAAAGACAAAATTATAAAATCTGCTCAAACAGTGCACTTACATTTTGACTAATTTTCACTGAATTTGTCATTTTTGTACAGAGCTCCTCGAATATTATTTGACCACCAAATTTTGCAAGCCTCTCTAACGTTTGTTGATGATCATTTCCACAAAGTTTCAGAATTTTTCGAAATGTTTTGATATGTTTTCTTGCGTGAGTGCACCATGGGTGGGTGTAAAAAAACAATTCTCATTATTTATATGTGCTAAACTAATATCAACACCCATATAATAATCACAAATACACGACGAGTAAAAACTATATTATCGCCTAGGCCACGCCTAGGCTGCTTAGGCACCGCCTAGGCACTAGACGAAGGCCAACCGCCTCGCTTACGCCTACCGCTTTTTCCAACCTTGGGTGCGCTGAAGCTTTCCTTTCGTCGATCCGTGCTCCACCACGTCCATGGCAGACGCGAGCCGAGCTCACGCCGAGCGCCGGGCTGCCCTGGTCGCCCGCGTTGCTCAGACGGCCCCTATCGGCGGGCCTCCCCGTCGTTCTCCATCACCCACTGAGGGAGTCCTGGACTATGGGGTCCTCAGGCGTCCGGCCTGTTATTCATTGGGCCGGACTGATGGGCTATGAAGATATGAAGGCCGAAGACTATATCCGTGTCCGGATTGGACTTTCCTTGATGTGGAAGGCAAGCTAGGCGACCAACTATGAAGATTCCTTCTTATGTAACCGACCCTATGTAACCCTAGATCTCTTCGGTGTCTATATAAACCGGAGAGCATAGTCCGGATAGGGGCATACTCATTACCATATTCACATAGGCTAGACTTCTAGGGTTTAGCCATTACGATCTCGTGGTAGATCAACTCTTGTAACACTCATATTCATCAAGATCAATCAAGCAGGAAGTAGGGTATTACCTCCATAGAGATGGCCCGAACTTGGGTAAACATCGTGTCCCCGTCACCTGTTACCATCGATCCTAGACGCATAGTTCGGGACCCCCTACCCGAGATCCGCCAGTTTTGACACCGACATTGGTGCTTTCATTGAGACTTCCGCTGTGCCGTCGACGAAAGGTTTGATGGCCCCTTCAATTGTCAATAATGACGCTGTCCAAGGAAGAACCCTCCTTCCCGGATAGATTTTTGTGTTCGGCGGCTTCGTACTACGGGCCAACTCGCTTGGCCGTCTGGAGCAAATCGATAGCTACGTCCTTGGCCACCAGGTCAGATTCGGAAGCTTTAACTACGTTGCGGACACCCGTGGAGACTCGATCTTCAATGGGTTCGGAACCGCAACGATCGCTCCCCCTCGTCCCGATGAACATGACTTACATCTGTTGTCAGATTACATCCAGGAGATGGATCCTGTTGCTGCAACGACCCCAGAACCAAAGCAGATCATGCCCTCCAAGGCCACAAAGTCTGCAGTGTTGGAGCCGCACACGGACTCGATGTCCTGCAATGTTTGCGTCAATGGAACTCCGGACTCGTCTCCGGCTATACGTTCCGAACCAGGTACACCTACGGACACCGAGCTGGATCAGTTATCGATTTTCAAATTTAGCACCGCAGACATCTTCCAGCATTCACCTTTGGGTGACGTGCTAAACTCTTTAAAGAACTTGTCCTTGGAGAAGGACTCACAGCCGAACTATATTCCGTTCGAGCTAGAGGCGAACGACGAGGAATTTTGCTTCCCACTCGGACGCTGGACGCTGGACGCTGGACGGCCACCTCTTCGTACGACATGTACATGGTTGATACACCCAAAGGATCTGGCGATGACAAAGAAGAACCAGATGTGAATAAACCCTCCGAGACGCAGTCCTAGCGCCGGTGCCCTAAACGCCTGTTCTAAGCCTCGTCGCTCAAAAGATGGCAACACTGGCACCGGAGAAAATAGTACTCCGGGCGACGCCGAAAACAATGAAGACCCTGTCGGAGCGGCATCCGAACAGGAGGAACATGACAACAGGCAAGACAACCTTGATGAACAAGCCATAGAAGATGGCTCGGAGGACGATAGTTACCGTCCACCCTCCAAGGAGGAGACAAGCCTCGACAACAAAGACTTCATCGTGCGTGAGGATCCTCTGGAGCAGGAGCGCTTTAAGCTTCAGCTCATAGCCGCTGCAAGGAGCCTGAAAAAGAAGCAGCAGGAGCCTCAAGCTGAACAAGATCTGCTCGTCGACAGATGGACTGATGTCCTGACAGCCGAAGAATACGGCCTCATGTGCCCAGCCAAGAGCTACCCGAAACGCAGACTGCTACCTCAATTCGATAAGGAGGCACCGGAGCGCACATCTCCCTCGCGTAATGCAGAACGACCACCACGTGGTCAAGACAGGGCGGCCGACCGGCCACCCCGGTCGGGATAAAGCGACAACTCAGGCTGAACAGCAGCCTACCCCACCGCCCCGCAAAAATAGAGACGAAAGAGTTCGGTGTCACACGTACGACCTCCAGCAGACCCTGGACAGTAGAGCAGGACATACAAGATCGATCCACGGATCGCGAGGACGTGCCTCGAAGCACGATGACAGCTTCCTATTCGGCCGTGATAAACCAAACCACGCCCGGGACGGATGCCGCAAACGAACTCCATCACAGCTACACCGCGATGCGGCCCGGTACAGAGGTGCCGCACACGCTCTCTGCTTCATGGATGAAGTACTGGATCACGAATTCCCCGAGGGGTTCAAGCCCGTCAATATCGAATCATATGACGGCACAACCGATCCCGCAATATGGATCGAGGATTTTATTCTCCATATCCATATAGCTCGAGGAGATGACCTCCATGCCATTAAATACCACCCACTAAAGCTCAAAGGGCCAGCTCAGCACTGGCTTAACAGCCTGCCTGAAAATTCTATCGGCGGCTAGGAGGACTTGGAAGAAGCCTTCCTGGACAACTTCCAAGGAACCTATGTCCGGCCACCAGACGCCGATGACTTAAGCCACATAGTTCAACAACCTGGAGAATCAACCAGAAAATTCTGGACTAGGTTCCTAACCAAAAAGAACCAGATCATTGACTGTCCGGATGCCGAGGCCTTATCACCCTTCAAACACAGCATTCGTGACGAATGGTTAGCACGCCACCTCGGCCAAGAAAAGCCGAAGTCCATGGCAGCCCTCACGACACTCATGACCCGCTTTTGCGCGGGTGAGGACAGTTGGTTGGCTCGTAGTAACAACACAGCCAGCGAGACAGGCCCCTCCAAGGCCAAGAATAGCACTGGCAAGCTCCGGTGCAATAGACACAAACGCCGAAGCAATGGCGACAACACCGATGACACCACAGTCAATGCTGGATTCACTGGCTCCAAGTCCGGCCAACGGAAGCAGCCCTACAAAAGAAACAATGAAGGACCTTCCAGCCTGGACCGCATACTCGACCGTCCATGCTAGATACACGGCACCCCGGATAAGCAAGCCAATCTTACCAACAGGGATTGTTGGGTTTTCAAGCAGGCTGGCAAGTTAAATGCCGAAAACAAAGAAAAGGGATCACAAGTGAGGACGAGGACGAAGAGCCCCGGCAGCCGAACACTGGGGGGCAGAAGAAATTTCCCCCTCAAGTCAAGACGGTGAACATGATATACGCCACACACATTCCCAAAAGGGAGCGTAAGCGAGCACTTAGGGACGTCTACGCGGTAGAGCCAGTCGCCCCAAAATTCAATCTGTGGTCATCGTTCCCGATCACCTTCGATCATCGAGATCACCCAACTAGTATCCGCCATGGTGGTTCAGCTGCACTAGTCCTCGACCCAATTATTGACGGGTTTCACCTAACACGAGTCCTGATGGACGGTGGTAGCAGCCTCAACCTGCTTTATCAGGACACAATGCGGAAGATGGGATTGACCCATCACGAATCAAACCAACAAAGACTACCCTTAAAGGAGTCATACCAGGCGTAGAGGCCCGCTGTACAGGCTCAATCACGCTGGAGGTGGTCTTTGGTTCTCCGGACAATTTCCGAAGCGAAGAGTTAATCTTCGACATCGTCCCCTTCCGCAGTGGCTACCATGCACTTCTCGGACGAACAACGTTTGCTAGATTCAACGCAGTGCCACACTATGCTTATCTCAAGCTCAAGATGCCCAGTCCACGCGGCGTCATAACAGTCAATGGCAATACAGAACGCTCCCTCCGAACAGAGGAGCACACCGCGGCCCTAGCAGCAGAGGTACAGAGCGGCCTTCTCAAGCAGCACCATAGTGCGGCTGTCGAGCCCTTAGGCATCATTAAGAGGTTCCGGACTACACTGCAGCAGGACAGCGCGGCTCGTCAAGAGCTTGATTAGCAATTCGGCCTCCGACCAGTCCCGATGAAGTAGTGTCACTCTCACCCCGCGTATATCATTACACACTCAAAATCCCATGGACACCGACGGAGGCAGAAGCTAACCCGGGATCTACAGTTCGGCTAGACCGATCCCGGACACACATACTTTCACCTTTTTCTTTTTTTTTTCCGGTTCCTTTTCCCACGGGCCTGCTGACCAGTCCCTTTGAAGGATCGGCATATAAAGGATGCTAGCAGCATAGGTGCATAGAGTAACCTCTATACGTCTTCTTGACGGTATTTATATTCATTTCTCAGGACCCGCACGCTGCGCCCTCTTGATTCCGGCATGTTAAATAGCCCGGATGCTTATCGCAATATTTGTACTAGATACGCCTTGACATAGCCATCCAGTTATAATGAAAACAGTTTGTGGCCCAGTTCCTATGGTTTTCGCTTTTTACTTCATTTTATTTCGATCTGCTTATCGACTACATTCGTACACTTTGGTACGTTTCATATTCGCCAGGGGCTCCCCATCGCCCCATAATACGGCAAGTCCGAACACTTCTTATATATAAGTTCGGCACCCCGAATTTAGCATTATATGCACTGGCTCCGAATCATGTCTTTGGTCAATAGTTGGGTTGCCCGGCTCCTGTGCTTGCTACCCTACGTTCCGCTCCATCGGCTAGGGTAGTAAAGGGAGAACTACTGCGATTGTGCCCTGGCCTTGACCAGATGAGCACCTCAATAGAGAAAGCCGAAAAGTGACATTCATGATACGGCGAGAGCCGGTCAGCTGTTTGAGGGTTACAAAATTGTTGGAGATTTTTTCTCGTCATGCGAAGGATCGGCACTTCCCGATCAGATGCTGACAGCACCCTGGCTTGGACCTGGGGCTGCGCACTTGCTTAATTATAAAACTCCTATGGCTAAGTGAGGGCGTTTAAGCCGTGTAGTCTGATTGCCTTGCTCGTTGCGCTAAACAACTCCTTCAAAGGACCATATAATTGGATCAAGATTATTTAGATCCCATCCCGAACACCTCCGTACTACCTACGCGAGGGCAAAAGCCGACGACTGGCCAACCCTCATATTACAAACAACACGGCCGCACAGGAGGAATCAATTAAAGCATAACAAAATTACATTACACGCTTTGTTTCCATAATATAATGCAAGGGCAACAAGAATACATTTATTCAAATACAACGTCCTGCGAACATTGAGCTGCCACAAGTCGAGACCCTTCTATGACATCCGCAAAATATCTCTCGGGTGTGCGGTGCTCCTTGCCCTCCGGCGGCCTGCTGGCAACTTCAACAGCGTTCATCTTCGCCCACCATATCTTGCAACAAGCGAAGGCCATATGGGCACCTTCAATACAGGCAGAGCGCTTGACGACGACCAGTCGCGGACAGGCTTCTACTAGCCGCTTCACGAGTCTAAAGTAGCTGCCGGGCATAGCTTCGGCTAGCATAGCCGGATCATCAAATCCTTAATGGCTAGTTCGGCCACCCTGTGCAGCTCCACCAGCTGCTTCAGCTGATCGGTGAAGGACACGGGATGCTCTGGCGTCGCAAACTGCGACCAAAATAGCTTCTCCATAGAACCTCCTCCTTCGTCTCGGTAGAACTCCGCAGCATCTGATACGCTGCGTGGTAGATCCGCAAAAGCCCCTGGGGAACTCCGAACCCGGGTTAGTAAAAGGTACTGCTTCTCTGGATACTTGCTTTACATCTTAAAAGCCTTACCCGCCATGATCTTATTGGCCTCCTGGATCTCCTTGAGAGCAGCCTGGGCCTCATTCCGTGCGGTCTCCGTGCTCTGCCGAGCCTTGGTGAGTTCGGCCCCTGGAGCCGACGCATCATGCTCCAAGGTCTCACATTTTTTCACCGCATCCTGGAGCTCCTGCTGGATTTCTTTGACACGGGCCTCGAGCTTCTTACGGGCGGCTTGCTGCTAGACAACCTTCTCCTCGACCTTGCCCAGGGCCTTCCTCAGGGCCTCGACCTCGGTCGCGGCTCCTGCACATATTACGACACTACAGTCGATACACAGCACCTATGCTTTCCTAATACACAACAAGTCGTTACTTACCTTGCTACTCCTGGAGCCGAACCTTAACCTCACCAAGCTCGCTCTCGGTCCGCTCCAGCCGCTACCTCAGTTCAGAGACTTCGGCAGCATGCGAGGTTGCGGCCAACAGCGATGCCTGCTTATGCATACATATCACGTTAGTCTCCTACAATAAAAGATTGATCCCATGTCCGGTTCTCCTCGCCGAGCACCGAACAGTGTCTCAGGGGCTACTGACTACATGGGGTTTTTCTCTTTCTTATTCACTTACCTCGAAACCTGTCAATAGGTTGCTACAGGCTTCGCTCAGTCCACTCTTGGCGGACTGAACCTTCTCGACCACCGTGCCCATAAGGACACGGTGCTCGTCCACAATGGAGGCACCTCGTAGCGCCTCCATCAGGTTATCCGGTGTTCCTGGATGGACAGGGGCCACCGGCGGAAGCGGCGCACCTCCCTCCTTCAAAGGGGGCTGCTTGTCCGACTCCGGAGCCATATGGGTCTCCGGAATCGTATTCAGCTGAGGGCCGAGCTAGATGCGGCCCTCTTCGCTAGTCTCCATGGGGGTCGGCTCCCCCGTGTGTACGTCAGTGGAGGCTTCACCTCGTGGCACCTCCCGGACAGCGTCCTGGGCTCCTTCCCGGTTCGGAGCGGCCCTCCGGGACAACACTTCGGTGTCATCCCTGGCCCCGGGGGAATAAGCAGGCGGTGCAGACATGCTCCCCATCTCCGACGGAGCCAACGAACCTCCAGACGAGGATCGTTGGATTTGGTCGCGGGCCGGACTGCAATAGTACAGTTAACTACGTCAACATAATGGAGAGAAAGGGCTGGATGTGCGCACAAGCGAGCCCTGTCACTTACGATGCTGCCTGGGCCTTGGTGCGGGGGCGTCGATCTGGACTGCTGTCAACGTCCCACACGGTGTTGACCGCTGGGAAGCCCTTCCCCTTCTTGGGCGTCTCCGCCTCCAGATGCGCCGAAGCCGCCCTCTTCTTCTTCCTCTCCTCAGGGGGAGGGTTGTTTTCCTCCTCCTCCTCTTCGTCGTCGTTGTCCTCAGGGACAGAGGAATGAGCTTCGTCGTCTTCGGACGTCACGTCCGAAGTGCCCCTGCGGCGGGGGCCACTCTTGGCCCCCTTTGCCTTCTTCTTGGCCTTCTTCTCCGGCGCCTTATATGGCGCCGACACCAGCATCTTCGCCAGACGCAGGATGATTGGTTCTTCAGGCAGCGGAGCCGGACACTGGATCCGCTTCGCCCTCTCCATCCAGTCCTAAAAAGCAACAATAGAAGCTCAGGTGTCATCCTTGAAAACAAACAAGTGGAGAATGCATGGAAAACGACATACCTCGCTAGCGGGGTGTTCAGCGCCGTGTCCGCGATCTGAATCTGCGGCCGGCAGTTTCTCATTGCCCTTGAAGAGCAACTTCCATGCGCCTTCGTGTGTAGTCTCGAAGAGCCTCACCAGGGTCTGGTGCTTCTTCGGATTGAACTCCCACAGCGGGCGGCTTCGGCGCTGGCACGGAAGGATCCGGCGAACTAACATCACCTGGATCACATCAGCGAGCTTGACGCTCTTGGTTACCATACTCTGAACACGCGTCTGTAGCTCTATCATCTCATCAGGAGAACACCAGTCCGTACTCTTCTCAACCCAGGAGGTGAGTCGCATGGGAAAGCCGGAGCGGAATTCGGCAGCTGCGGCCCAGCTGGTGCCGCGAGGTTCAGTGATATAGAACCATTGCTTCTGCCACTCCTTTATCGTGTCCACAAAGGTGCCCTTGGGCCAAGAGACATTGGACAACTTACTCACCATGGCTCCTCCGCACTCCGCGTGCTGGCCATCCACCACCTTCGGCTTCACGTTGAAGACTTTGAGCCACAACACGAAGTGGGGTTGCATGCGGAGGAAGGCCTCACACACGACGATAAACGCCGAGATGTTGAGGAAGGAATTCGGGGACAGATCATGGAAATCTACCCTGTAATAATACATTAGCCCGCGGACGAAAGGGTGGAGTGGAAACCCTAGCCCGCGGAAGAAATGAGGGAGGAATACTACCCTCTCGTTGGGCTCCGGCGTGGGGACGATTTGTCCCTCGGCCGACAAGCGGTGGGCGATTCCCTTCGCCAAATATCCGGCCGCTCGAAGCTCAGTAATGCCCTCCTCCTTGACGGAGGATACCATCCACTTGCCCTGACCACCGGATCAGGACATGGCTACTTGAGTGGAAAGGAGATGAGAACTTGGGCGCTGGAGCTCGAGATTGGAAAGGCGGAGACAGAGAGAGAGCGTGAGAAGAGGAAGAGGGAATCCTTATCCCCTTATAAAGGCAGCATATATTAAATGCCTCCTCACTCGCCTTAAGATCCGCCTATTCCAAAGGGCTGTATAAATGGCACGGTTGGGTTACCCATGCCCGCATTGATGAGAATCCCGCAATAAGGGGACACGATCTCTGCTTCGACAAGACATGCCAATAGCAACCGCGTCTTGAAACGTGGGATGGCAGACGAACAACGGTTCAAAATTATGACCGGACGGACGTGATGTTACATTGCAGAAAGCTGCCAGCGGATGGAACTCGTGTAAAAATGTATACTCTCTCTACGGTTGCGTGTGGTGTGTGTAATAGGTCCGGATAAAATCATCGCATCCGAAGACTATCTTGGAGTTCGGAAAAAGGGGAACCCGCCTTGCAATGCCGAAGACAATCTGTGTGTCGGACTCCTCGTCATTGAAGCCAGGTTCAGGGGCTACTGAGGGAGTCCTGGACTAAGGGGTCCTCGGGCGTCCAGCCTGTTATTCATTGGGCCGGACTGATGGGCTGTGAAGATATGAAGGCCGAAGACTATATCCGTGTCCGGATTGAACTTTCCTTGGCGTGGAAGGCAAGCTAGGCGACCAACTATGAAGATTCCTTCTTATGTAACCGATCCCATGTTCATCAAGATCAATCATTACCATATTCCGGATAGGGGCATATCATTACCGTATTCACATATGCTAGACTTGTAGGGTTTAGCCACTACGATCTCGTGGTATATCAACTCTTGTAACACTCATATTCATCAAGATCAATCAAGCAGGAAGTAGGGTATTATCTCCATAGAGAGGGCCCGAACCTGGGTAAACATCGTGTCCCCCGTCTCCTGTTACCATCGATCCTAGACGCACAGTTCGGGACCCCCTACCCGAGATCCGCCGGTTTTGACACCGACACCCGCCGCCACCGGCCCGGCGGGAAACGACCAGCAAGCATCTTCGATGCACCCTCGGTGCGGCGGGACGGCCGCACCGCTACCCCGTCGCTGACTCCGGCCGGCTCATCGTCCCACGCTCGTCCCGCGCCACGGATGCACAGGCCGCGTTGCTCATGGCACGCGAGTTCCTGCGCTACCGCCTAGTCGACGAACACTACGAGGACTGGCTGGACCGCATCGCTGAGCTCATCAGCGTCGCTGGGGGCTCACCTGTCCTGTCTCTCTCGCTACCTCGCCCTTCTCCAACCGCGGGTGACGTAGCTCACAGAGCGCCTCCGCCACCTCCACACCAAGACGGCGCCTTGGCACCAAGGCGCGTGGCTCCTCGGCGCGATCCGCCGCGCCGGGGGCCCGCGCGTGAAGAAGGAAGTTGCCAAGAAGTTCCCCGGCTGCAAGAAAACGCTCTCCCGGCGCCACCGCGACAAGACCGCGTGCCGCCTGTAGTGGCGGTGCGTAGGTATCAAGCGCAGGCTCCGCCCCTGTAAAGGGCCCCGGTGGCCACAGCAGGCTGCTGCGCCTTCACTCCGGAGCTGCGTAGCGTCGTCTAGCCAGGCAAATTCAAGCCAGACCTGCCTCCTCACTACGACGGCACCCCCGACCCTGCGGAGTTCTTGCAGCTCTATGAGCTGAGCATCGAGGCGGCTAACGGTGATGAGAAAGTCATGGCGAACTGGTTCCCCATGGCTCTCAAGGATGGTGCTCGCTCGTGGCTCTTGAACTTGCCCCCGGGGTAGATCTCTTCCTGGGGTGAGATGCGCGACCGCTCCGTCACCAACTTACAGGGCACTCGCGACCGCTCTCCGGCCGCGCGTGACCTACGCCGCATCAAGCAGCGCTCGGGAGAGACCTTGCAGAAGTACATCCAATGCTTCAACAGGGTTCGCCTCAAGATCCTCAAGGTGACGGACGAGGCCATCATCTCAGCGTTTTCCGATGGCGTCTGCGACGTCAAGATGAAGGAGGAGCTCGCCATCCACGAGGATCTATGCACGGCTCTGGACCTGTTCAACATGGCGACCAAGTGCGCAATAGCTGAGAAAGGGCGCCTTTCCCTCCTCGATCTCCCTACTACCGACCTAGAGGAGAAGAAAGCCAAGGGCAAGGACGTGAAGCGTAAGGGGGTGGCCATGCTCGCGGCGAAACCAGACACGAAGCACGGCCAGGACCACCCCGAGTTGTCCAAGAGCAACCGGCCGTTCTGCGCCTTCCACAACATACACAGCCAAAACACCAACGATTTTTAGGAGCTCACGGCCATCCAAGATGGACGCTTCGGTCGACGCCCCGAGCGCAACGGCCGGGGCTACGGCTGAGGAGGAGGATGAGGTGGGGGATGGTGGGACGACCGCGGCCCCCGCCAGGAGTGGCGCGACCGGCCTCGTGAGGACCGCTGGCAGGAACAGCCTCATGAGGGCGCCTGGAGGGACCAACCTCGCTAGGACCGCCCCCAGGGCAATGCTGGTCTCCCTCCACTTCCGCCACCACCAAGAAGGAACGACGACCACCAACAGGACAAGGGGGCTGGGGGCCTCCAGGAACCACGTGTTATCGCCTGCATCTTGGGCGGAGCTAAGGCCCCAGCGTCCCAGCGCGTCTTCAAGCAGTTTGCTCGCGAGGTGAATGCGGCTCTTCCCAGGCTCGAGGCCACGCTCCTGCTCAGGTGGCCCAAATGCGCCATCACCTTCAGCTCGTCAGACCAGCTCAAGTGCGCGGCGACTATCGGCGCCCTCCCGATGCTCTGCTCGCCCATCATCAGCAACGTCCAAATCACCAAGACCCTCATCAACGGCGGCGCGGGGCTCAACGTCCTGTCCGTCAAGACATTCGATGGCCTCCAAGTGCCATACGATCAGCTGAAGCCTACCAAGCCCTTCTCAGGAGTGACCGACGGCTCCACCACCCCGATATGGCAGGTCCGCCTCCCTGTCACCTTCGGCCAGCGCGACAACTACCGCACCGAGCTCATCGACTTCGACGTCGAACACATCCGTCTGCCCTACAACGCCAACCTTGGGTATCTAGCATTAGCCAAGTTCATGGCAGTGACCCACCATGGCTACAACATCCTCAAGATGCCAGGGAGTGGCGCAATCATCACAGTCCCCTACGAAGAGAGAGATGTGGTGTGCTCCCTAGAGCGCGCCTTCCAAGCCGCAGCAATCGAAGACCCCGACAGCGAGGGCATCCAGTACCCTCCTGAGGCCATCTGTAACGCCCGGATATTTAGGCTATAGTAAAACTCTCCTGATGATGCCATGTCATCTATATTACTGTTGCTAATCAAGTGGTAGTTCCAAAAACATAGCAAATTCAAAAATGAATTAGTGACAAACACCCAATGTTTTCAAAAGCCAAAACAAAAATGATCGCTGGGTGCCAAATATTGCAATGGTAATTATGGTGAAGTAAACACATTTTTAGAAAATGCCTAATTGCTTTAAAATGAAATAAAACAGAAAAGGAAATAAATAAAAAGAAAAAGTGAAAATAAAACAAAAGGAGAACCCCCCTCCCCACTGGGCCAATCAGCCCAGCTGCTAGCCAAGCCGGTCCCAAACCGGCCAACCCACCCGCACGGCCACAGCCCGTGCCCCTCTGGCCCGCAACCAGCCTGGTCGGCCCAACCGGCCCAGGTCCCTGCATCGCACCCCCCTTCCTGTTCCTCGGTCGCGCGCCGCTACAGGGCGCGATCGCCATCGGACCCGCTCGCCGGCGTCGAGGTGGATAAGGCCGCCACGCCCCCGCCTCCTCGATCCCGCCTCTCACTCGCCCCCACTCTTGCCTCGGTTCCTGCGCCCTCCCCCATCAAATCCACCGCGCCTCTCTCCCTCGTTCCCCTCCGCATCCGAGCGCCACCGACGCCATGGCTCCGGCCTAGCCACGGCCACCGAGCCCACCTCGCCGCCCCATGGTGTCTCCAAGGACCACCGTCGTCCGCTGTTTCGACTGAGGCAACCCGTTTGAGACCGGAGCCACCGCAACGCCCCGACGCTGCCGTCTTCCTCCTTTGCTCTGACGAGACGTGTCGCCCCTCTTCTCCAACTCCGGCGACGCCCCTGCAGCTACTAAACCCCAAAGGGACACCGTGTGTGCCGCTCGGTGAGCCCCCGCTTCCTCCCCACTCCTTCCCGAGCATTTCCGCCACCGTACCTCCTTCCCCACCTCGTGCCCGAACGCAGCTCCGCCCGAGCTCGTCGTCAGCGTGGCTCCGGCGACCAAGTGGTCACGAGCCCGTGCGCAACGTGTTCCCCGCAACGCGTAGGACCTCCCACCCCCTTTAGTTCGCCCGTCTGCACCCTGCTGCCGCCGTTCGCCACTCACCCGACTGTGCCGCCGCCTGCGCGCGTCGCCGGCGCCCTTCCGGTGACCAAATTGTCACGGGGTCGAGCCCTTTGTGCTCAGCGCGTCGCGCAGCTCCCCCTAGCCTTCCCGTTAGCCCCGAAGCGCGTTGCGTCGCCGTCTTCGTCTCACGCCCGAACCACCTCACCGCCGATGAGCTCGCCGCGCTCGATTCCGGCCACCATTGCCCGCGTAACCACCACCAACCGACGCGTCGTCGTCTCGCCGTTCTAACGCGCCCGGCCGCGCTCGTTTTGGTGCCCCGTAGACGAAACCCGACGTTCGCCCGAGCCGCGTCGCCGCGTTTTGCCTCGCCGGCGTCGTTCCGGCGCCGTCCGCCGACGTGGCTAGGCGGGCCCCACCCCTGGGTCGTTGCCTGTGGGCCTGGGGGCCCCAACTGGCCACGTTGATCGAAGTCAACTTCGCTGATGTGGCAGCTACTGCCACTGACATGCGGGCCCCATGCCATAAAACAAATAAAAACAAATATATAAACTGCTAATTAATTAACTTAATTAACTAAAACCTAATTAGACACTGACTGCTGGGGCCCACCCACTAATTAACCCATTTAGTTAGTTTTGAAACTCTGTTAATGCCCCTGACAATGACATGTGGGTCCCACTGGACCCACCTGTCTGTTTGACTGGTCAGCCGACTAGTTGACCTGCTAACATCACTCTGATGTCATGCCTACGTCATCATTCACTGTTTTGGATAATGTTAGGATTAAATAAATAATTAAAATCAGAAAATGATTTAAATCTTTAGGAAATCATATCTTTTAATCCGTAACTCGGATGAAAATACTTTCTACATGAAAGTTGCTCAGAACGACGAGACGAACCTGGATACGCAACCCGTCCGTCCACCACGCATCCCTAACCTATCAAACTCGCAACTTTCCCCCTCCGGCTCCTCTGCCCGAAAACGCGAATCACCGGGGATACTTTCCCGGATGTTTTCCCCTCTTCGCCGGTATCACCTCATACCGCGATAGGGCACCCCTAGCACCAATACTTGTCATGTCATGCATCGCTATGCATCTGCTTGCTTAAATATTTATTGTTTCTTCCCCCTCTTCTCTCGTTAAACACCGAGACCGACGCCGCTGCTACCCAGTACGACTACGGAGTTGACGACCCCTCTCTCTTGCCAGGCAAGCCCCCCCCCCCCCTTGATCACCAGAGCAACCGACGTTACTGCTTTCTGTTATCCTATTCTGATGCATAGCCTGTCTTTGCCACTATTGTTGTTACCTTTACCTGCAATCCTACCTGCTTAGTATAGGATGCTAGTTTACCATCAGTGGCCCTACATTCTTGTCCGTCTGCGGTGCTATACTATCGGGCAGTGATCACTCGAGAGGTGATCACGGGTATATACTATACTTTATACATGATGCATGTGGTGACTAAAGTCGGGTCGGCTCGAGGAGTACCCGCGAGTGACTCACGGATTGGGGGCTGAAAGGACCTTTGTCCCGACGGCCCTCTGTGTGGATCTTTGTGGCGGAGCGGCAAGGCAGGTTCAGACTACCTGGGTGATAGGTGGGCCTGGCCCTGTCGGCATTCGCGGATACTTAACACGCTTAACGAGATCTTGGTATTTGATCTGAGTCTGGCTACTGGCCTATACGCACTAACCAACTACGTGGGAAAGTTATGGGCACTCGACGTCGTGGTATCAGCCGAAGCACTTCGTGACGTCAGTGACTGAGTGGCGCACGCCGGATTGGAACGTAAGCTCGCGCTTGTATTAAGGGTGCTACTTCTGCTTCTGGCCGCGTACGCAACGTGCAGGTGTGCTAAGGGCGATGGGCCCAGACCCCTGTGCGCTTAGGTTTAGACCGGCGTGCTGATCTCTCTGTTGTGCCTAGGTGGGGCTGCGACGTGTTGATCTTCCGCGGTCGGGCATGACCCCGAAAAGTGTGTCCGGCCAAATGGGATCAAGCGTGTTGGGTTATGTGGTGCACCCCTGCAGGGAAGTTAATCTATTCGAATAGCCGTGATCTTCGGTAACAGGACGACTTGGAGTTGTACCTTGACCTTATGACAACTAGAACCGGATACTTAATAAAACACACCCTTCCAAGTGCCAGATACAACCCGGCGATCGCTCTCTAATAGGGCATCGAGGAGGGGATTGCCGGGTAGGATTATGCTATGCGAAGTTACTTGGAGGACTTCGGTCTACTCTTTTCTATATGCTGCAAGGCGGAGGCTGCCAGAAGCGTAGTCTTCGACAGGATTAGTTATCCCCCTCTTATTCTGGCATTCTGCAGTTCAGTCCACTGATATGGCCCTTTACACATATATCCATGCATACGTAGTGTAGCTCCTTGCTTGCGAGTACTTTGGATGAGTACTCACGGTTGCCTTGTATCCCCTTTTCCCCTTACTCTACCCGATTGCTGCGACCAGATGATGGAGCCCAGGATCCAGACGCCACCATCAACGATGACTCCTTCTACACTGGAGGTGCCTACTACTACGTGCAGCCCGCTGGCGATGACCAGGAGTAGTTAGGAGGATCCCAAGCAGGAGGCCTGCGCCTCGTTCGCTCTGTATCCCCGTTTGTGCTAGCCTTCTTATGGCAACTTGTTTAACTTATGTCTGTACTCAGATATTGTTGCTTCCGTTGACTCATCTATGATCGAGCACTTGTATTCGAGCCCTCAAGGCCCCTGGCTTGTATTATGATGCTTGTATGACTTATTTTAATTGTAGAGTTGTGTTGTGATATCTTCCCGTGAGTCCCTGATCTTGATCGTACACATTTGCGTGCATGATTAGTGTACGATTGAATCGGGGGCGTCACAAGTTGGTATCAGAGTCGACTGCCTGTAGGAATCCCCCTTCCACACTCCTTGGCCGAAGTCGAATCTAGACATTGCAAAAACTTTTACTAACATGGTTGTGTGCCTTACGGGCCCACGTCGCCATCGGGTGGTACTAGGATCTTTTACTCCTCGACCTTTACTCTGGGACTCTGAACTCTCTTCTACTCGGGTTAACCGAATTTACTAACTCTAACACTAGGTTCCCGTGACCACATTCACCCCAAAGTTGGATAAAGCCATAGTTATTACTTAGAATAGTATTTTGAACAATTTCCACACTATCATTTGACTCCTTTGAAACATCTTTGCTTTCAGATGGAACCCATGAGGCAGGCCGTGCACCACACGAAGCCATTGGTGCCTCGGGATCACCGGTCGTGCTAGCTGAGATGGTGACCTATCTGGGTTATCGCTGGCACCCCGAGTACACTGTCTCCGAGGAGTACCAGGACTTTAACCAGGAGCATTACCGTGCCATCGTCCACCTCTACTCTCGGGAGTATGACTCCACTACTGTGTTGCACACCGCTTATGGTGTTGGAGTGACCATCGATATGGCAGTTCACGATGCTGCCTATGCTGCTCTGATACGCCTTCGTAGGGAGTACCGAGAGTTGGACACCTCCCCCTTCAGGCACATTGCTATCGCATCTCATATTGGTGCGGAGGGTTACTACACTGCTGCCTACTCCACTGTCACCCGAGAGCCCTTCTACCATCAGAACCTGGTTCTGCATGCTGATGGGCTGGATCGAGCTAACCGAGCTCTTCGCCAC
Organism: Aegilops umbellulata; assembly: GCA_032464435.1. Lineage (NCBI taxonomy): Eukaryota > Viridiplantae > Streptophyta > Magnoliopsida > Poales > Poaceae > Aegilops > Aegilops umbellulata. Next base: position 386,201,581 of record CP136057.1, on the reverse strand, counting down.
GAGTTGTACACCACTCGTCAGCACCTCTATCGTGCTCTGACGATGTTGCACCCCTTCGTCGGATCTGGGGAGCTGTCGCGTTCTGCTATCTACCCCGCCAGGACCGTGATGCCCCAGGGTGTCGGTTGGCCTGAGGTGGGAGGCTACTCTCCCCCACTTGGTCCTCTTCTGCCACTTGAGCGTCAGGTTCTGCACCAGAGTACCCGCGGACCCCAGGTTGCCGACGTGGTGTACCCGATGCCACACTACCAGCTTTCAGGCTACAGCTACCTCCGCAGTACCGCGTGGGACTGATGTAGACTTGCTTGTTAGTGTTAGATGCATTCGCCGCGAGCCTGCGTGCCGCCTATGATGTCTTAGTCTATGTACTGAACTCTGTATACCGAACTCTATGCATGATCTCTTTTGTAAGATATGCCGACTATTATGTGGTATCTATCGTGCTGCTTTCATTATGCATGTTTCATCATGAATGATTCTTGTCTTTGCAAATTTTCTCAATGCTGAACTACCCCCTGTTATATATTAGCAGGATGGTTAGACCAGGTGGTCGTGGTCGTGGTGGAAACTTCCCACCACCGCCTGAGTACATGGTTGGTATGATCCAACAGCTTGAGATGAATCGCCAGTTCATGGAGAACATGATGGCTCAGTTTCCTCGCCCCAATATGAACCAGCAGCCAGCCCCAGTAACTCTACAGGATTTCATGCGCCTGAACACAACTGTGTACCGCAGCTCAACTCAGCCTCTGGATGCTGATGATTGGCTCCGTGACATCACCTATGAGATGGAGTCTGCTGATGTAGCCCCTGCCAGCTATGTCACCTTTGCTTCCTTCTTCCTGAAGGGACCCACAGCTCAATGGTGGGACAGCCAGAGGCGTACTCTGCCAGTTGGGACAAACATCACCTAGCCAGACTTCCAAGCTGCTTTCCGTGCCCGCTTCATTCCTCAGGGAGTCATGGACCGGAAGAAGCGTGAGTTCCGCAACCTCACCCAAGGCAACAAGACTATTGAGGCTTATCAGCGGGAGTTTCTGGACTTGTCTCGCTATGCTGAAGAGGACATTGCAACTGATGCACGCAGACAGGAGAAGTGCCATGACGGCCTTCAAGCTGACATCAAGCTCGCACTTCTAGTGCACGACTTTGCTGATTTCGCCACCTTGGTGAACAAGGCCATCAATGTCGAAACTGGTCTGCAGGAATACCAGAGCTCTCACAGGCGCAACCGTGGCACGGGCTCATCTTCGGGCCCGTCCTCGCAGAAGCGCAAGATATGGATTCCCAACAGCATGTACCAGCCAATGCACCTGCCCCAAGGAAGTCCTATGCTGCACCTCGTCTGCCTACTGCTCCAACTAGGCAACCAAGACTTCCAGCTCCACCACCCCAAGCTCCTGTTCCCACTCCCAATAATGGCCTGTGCTACAAGTGTGGTCAACCAGGTCACCGTGCTAGGGATTGCAATCAGAATAAACTGGCCCTTCCCGCAGCTGGCCGTGGAAACAACCAGAACCGCAACAACAATGCCAAGTCTTATGGTCGTGTTCATGCCAACCACGCTGATCTCAATGAAGCTCAAGACCAGCCTGCTACTGTGATGGGTACCCTTCTCGTTAATTCAGTACCTGCATCTGTTTTATTTGATTCAGGAGCATCACATTCATTCATGTCAGAAGATTTTGCATACAAGCACGACGTTAAATGCGAGGAGATGAACACTTCGGTAGTGGTAAAAACCCCCGTGGGACAATGTCAAACCTCCATGGTTGGCATCGACGTCCTCGTGGAAATCGAAGGGTTGGAATTCTATGCCTCGCCCATTATCCTGAAGACGTCTAACATCGACCTCATTCTGGGGATGGATTGGTTGAAAGTGCATACTGCTTCTATAGTTTGCGCCACTAAGATCATCCATCTGCTACACCCTTCAGATGAAATAGTTACATACCAAGCTCACCTGGTGCAAAATGCCGAGGCACGGCTTTATGCAATGAATGCATTGAACTCTGCACCACTCGAGGGCATTGAAAACATTCCCATCGTGCGTGACTTCCTCGACGTCTTTCCTACAGAACTTCCGGGGATTCCCCCTGCTAGAGCTATCGAATTCATCATCAACTTGAAACCAGGCACCACTCCTATAGCCAAGCGGCCCTACAAGATGCCGCCGCATGAACTCCTTGAGCTTAAGGAGGAAATCGACAAGTCTCTTCAAAGTGGTTTCATTCGCCCAAGTTGCTCTCCTTGGGGAGCACCTTCTCTCTTTGTCAATAAGAAGGATGGGACAAACCGACTGGTACAAGACTACCGTCCTATTAACCAAGCTACCATTCAGAACAAGTATCCTCTTCCTCGGATCAATGATCTGTATGATCAACTGGCTGGTTCATCAGTGTTCTCTAAACTCGACTTGAGGTTGGGTTACCACCAGATCCGTGTTCGTGAAGAGGATATCCCAATGACCGCCTTTGTGACTCGATATGGTTCATACGAGTACACGGTCATGTCATTCGGCTTAACCAATGCTCCAGCCACCTTCTCTCGCCTGATGAACTATATATTCATGGATTACCTCAACAAGTTCGTCGTGATTTATCTGGATGATATTCTGGTATTTTCCAAGAACGAAGAAGAACATGCTGAACATCTTCGTCTTGTGCTGGAAAAGCTACGAGAGCATCAGCTATACGCCAAGTTCTCCAAATGTGAATTCTGGCTTCCCGAAGTAACCTATCTTGGGCATGTCATCTCTAAGGATGGTATTGCCGTTAACCCTGAACAAGTTCAGGCTATTCTTGATTGGACTCCTCCAAAGAATGTCAAGCAAGTCATAAGTTTTCTCGGTCTTGCCAGCTATTGTCGTCGATTCGTCGAGAACTTCTCCAAGATTGCCAGGCCTCTGACTAACCTGTTGCATAAGGGCGTCAAGTTCCACGTGATACTAAGAAGGACTTCGTCATTTACTGCGACGCTTCCCGGCAAGGATTAGGTTGTGTCCTAATGCAAGAGCGCAGAGTGATTTCCTATGCCTCTCGTCAATTGCGCCCTCACGAAGAGAACTACCCAGTTCACGACCTCGAGCTTGCTGCTGTCATCCATGCACTGAAGTAGTGGCGACATTATCTTCTCGGTAATCGTTGCGAGATCTTCACTGACCACCAAATCCTGAAGTATCTGTTTACTCAGCCAGACCTGAACCTCCGCCAACAGAGATGGATGGAGACTGTAGCAGACTTTGACTTGGGTATTTCCTATACACTAGGCAAGGCTAATGTAATGGCGGATGCCTTGAGCCGCAAGTCTTACTGCAACCACCTCCAGGTTCATAAAGTTCATCCCTCGCTTGTTGAAGAATTCAGAAAGCTGAACCTCCATATTGTCCCTCCGGGTGCACTCGCTCCCCCCTAAGGAGTTTCGCAAGATGAACCTCCATGTTTCCCAGGGTTCCCTCTATACCCTGGCTGTCGAACCCGATCTCGTGAGCTCCATCAAGACAATACAGGGATATGACTCTGAAGCCCACAAGATTAAGCGCTACCTCAAAGAAGGGAAGCCCTCATTCTTCACTATTGTTGATGATGGCGCCTTGTACTTCAAAGGCCGCCTAGTGGTGTCGTATAAGGAGAAAAACCTGGATATGACTCAGAAAGTTATGAAAGAAGCTCATGATACGCCTCTATGTATCCATCCTGGTAGTACAAAGATGTACCAGGACATTCGTCAAAGATTCTGGTGGACTAACATGAAGCAAGACATTGCTTGCTATGTTGCTGAGTGTGACGTTTGCCATCATATCAAAGCAGAACATCAAAGGCCTGCTGGAACTCTGCAGCCTATCTCTATTCCTGAATGGAAATGGGACCATGTTGAAATGGACTTCGTCACTGGATTTCCCAAATCACAGAAAGGTAATGATGCTATTCTTGTCGTCATTGACAGGCTTTCTAAAGTTGCACATTTTCTGGCGGTCAAAGAAACTATCACTGCTAGTCAGCTTGCAACTCTCTACATGTCCAGAATTGTTTCACTTCACGGTATTCCACTGGTTATCAGTTCGGACCATGGCAGCTTATTCACTTCAAGATTTTGGGCAAGTTTCCAAGAAGCTATGGGGACTCACTTATATTTCAGTACTGCATTTCATCCGCAGTCACAAGGGCAAGTTGAACGTGTCAACCAAGTTCTTGAAGACATGCTTCGAGCTTGTGTTATTTCCTTCGGCAAGAAATGGGAGGAATCTCTCCCGTATGCTGAGTTCTCTTATAATAATAGCTATCAAGCTAGTCTGAAGATGGCCCCCTTCGAAGTGTTATATGGACGAAAGTAACGAACCCCTCTGAACTGGTCAGAGACTGGGGAACGTCCACTCTTTGGTCCGGATATTATCCAACATGCCGAAGAACAAGTTCGCATTATTCGCGAGAATCTCAAGACTGCTCAGTCACGTCAAAAGTGTAATTATGACCGTCATCATAAAGACATGGTCTATCAACCTGGCGAGAAGGCCTATCTTCGAGTTACACCAATGAAGGGTGCACACCGCTTCAGGATCAAAGGAAAGCTAGCTCCCCGCTATATTGGTCCTTTCACTATTCTCGAGAGGCGTGGAAAAGTGGCATATCAACTGGAGCTTCCACCAAACCTTTCTCAGGTTCACGATGTGTTCCACGTGTCGCAACTCCGACCCTGCTTCAAGGACCCAATCCGAGCAGTGGATCATGAAGTGCTCGAATTGCAGCAGGACCTCTCCTATAAAGAGCATCTGGTCCGCATTCTCGAGCAAGCTGAACGCCGCACACGTCAGAAGGCGATCAAGTTCCTCAAGGTCCAGTGGTCGAATCACTCTGAAGATGAAGCCACTTGGGAACGCGAGGATCGCCTGCGTGATGAATACCCCGCGCTGTTTCCTTCTACCTACTAAATCTTGGGACGAGATTTCTTGTAGTGGAGGAGATTTGTAACGCCCGGATATTTAGGCTACAGTAAAACTCTCCTGATGATGCCATGTCATCTATGTTACTGTTGCTAATCAAGTGGTAGTTCCAAAAACATTGCAAATTCAAAAATGAATTAGTGACAAACACCCAATGTTTTCAAAAGCCAAAACAAAAATGTTCGGTGGGTGCCAAATATTGCAATGGTAATTATGGTGAAGTAAACACATTTTTAGAAAATGCCTAATTGCTTTAAAATGAAATAAAACAAAAAAGAAAATAAATAAAAAGAAAAAGTGAAAATAAAACAAAAGGAAAACCCCCCTCCCCACTGGGCCAATCGGCCCAGCTGCTAGCCAAGCCGGTCCCAAACCGGCCAACCCACCCGCACGGCCACAACCCCTGCCCCCTGGCCCGCAACCAGCCTGGTCGGCCCAGCCGGCCCAGCTCCCCGCACCGCACCCCCTTCCTGTTCCTCGGTCGCGCGCCGCTACAGGGCGCGGTCGCCACCGGACCCGCTCGCCGGCGTCGAGGTGGATAAGGCCGCCACGCCCCCGCCTCCTCGATCCCGCCTCTCACTCGCCCCCACTCTCGCCTCGGTTCCTGCGCCCTCCCCCCTCAGATCCACCGTGCCTCTCCCCCTCGTTCCCCTCTGCATCCGAGCGCCACCGACGCCATGGCTCCGGCCTAGCCATGGCCACCGAGCCTACCTCGCCGCCCCACGGTGTCTCCAAGGGCCACCGTCGTCCGCTGCTTCGACAGGTGCAACCCGTTGGAAATCGGAGCCACCGCAACGCCCCGACGCCGCCGTCTTCCTCCTCTGCTCTGACGAGACGTGTTGCCGCTCTTCTCCAACTCCGGTGACGCCCCTGCAGCTAATAAACCCCCAAGGGCCACCATGTGTGCCGCTCGGTGAGCCCCCGCTTCCTCCCCTCTCCTTCCCGAGCATTTCCGCCACCGTAGCTCCTTCCCCACTTCGTGCCCGAACGCAGCTCCGCCCGAGCTCGTCGTTGGCGTGGCTCCGGCGACCAAGTGGTCACGAGCCCGTGCGCAACGTGTTCCCCACAGCGCGTAGGACCTCCCACCCCCTTTAATTCGCCCATCTGCACCCTGCTGCCGCCGTTCGCCACTCACCCGACTGTGCCGTCGCCTGCGCGCGTCGCCGGCGCCCTTCCGGTGACCAAATGGTCATGGGGACGAGCCCTTTGTTTTTTTTACACTTACTGTATATATTAGAATAGTATCAAAAAGGTCTTACAAAGTCATAACCTAACATCCATGGCCATGATGTAGATTAGGTAGAGGGGTAGGTTACAAAAGATTGACAAGGAAAAGAAATTACAAAGATTCCAAGAAAGAGTGTAGGAAGGTTTTGTGTTTTTCTCCCACCCTGTAACAGAGAAGGGAGAGATCGTGTTTCAACCTAGCCAACCAAGATTGTTTCAAAGGGACGATCCCTCTGAAATGTTTATTATTTCGTTCCTTCCATATGCTCCACGTGGCTTGCATAAAGATATCCATGAACATGGGTTTGTTCCATATAGTTTTTGCCTCTTCTATCCATTGGAGCATTGATCCATGCGTGGACCAGCGTATGTTGAGGTGTGACCAGCATTCTCGGCTGAATGGACAAGTAAAGAATAAGTGCTCCAATGTTTCCTCTGGCGGGGGGGCACACAGAAGGCAAGTGTAGTTATCTCCAATGTTGTAATGTCTCCTTTTGATCATATTTCTTGTGTTGAGCCTATCTGATAGTAGTAGCCATCCAAACACTTTGATTTTCATGGTAACTTTGGATTTCTAGAGCCATTTGTAGGTCTGGTGAGCGCCAATCTCTCTGAAGTAGTATGAGTAGTATTGCTTGGTTGTGTAATCTCCTTTCCCCCAGATACATATCCATTTGTCCTCGCCTTGGCTTAGATTAACATGTGCCAGCAACTGTTGCATTGTCAATAATTCCGCATGTGCCTGTTCAGATAGAGGGAGGTGGAACGTTTCCCCCAACGTTTCAGTAGTTAGAAACTCCTGAACTGAGATATCCTCAGTTCTGGTGAAGGAAAATGCTCTTGGGAATCTATCAGCCAAGATATCATCTTGCCATAGGTCTTCCCAAAGCAACGTATTGCGTCCATCCTGGATTGTCGTTGTGGTTATGCCTCTATAAATAGGCATGAGTTTGGTGATATCTTTCCACCAGAAGGAACCACATGCGTCCATTGCATGTGGAATTTTCGTAGTGTAGTAGGTATTCCAGATCAGTTCCACCCAAGGCAAGTCCCAATGGTTGAAGAATTTATGGAGGTATTTCATTAGCAAGGCATCACTTTGTGTTCTAAGGTCCAGTATACCCATCCAGCCACAATTCTTGGGTTTGCAAATCATGTCCCAGGCTGCCAGAGAGTTGCAAGATTCACCTTGCTCTATTTTTTTGGTCCAAAGACATTTCCTTCTGATCTTGTCTAGCAACTCAAGTATGCTTGCAGGTAGCTTAAGTGTGCATAGTGCAAATATAACCAAGGAGGTGATTACTGAGTTAACAAGAGATAGTTTTGCTCCATAAGAAATCATATTGAGGGCAGCTGTGAGACGCCTTTCCACTTTGCAGACCATCAGCATCAGATTGAGCATGGAAGGACGTGTTGAACCCAAAGGCAGGCCCAGGTATGTGAAAGGCATTTTCCCGATGATGCAGCCAAAAATCTGAGCGATATTAGTACTTAGGGTGGCATCACAATTGATTGGGATCAGAGTTGATTTGTGAAAATTAATCTTCAGACCAATGGAAGTTGCATAATCCGACAATATTTGTTTGATCGTTGTTGCTTGGATTTCACACGCAGGGAGGACAATAATTGTGGCGTCGGCATATTGTATGACGGGGTAATCTTTTTGCGTGGCGCAAGGGAAAGGTAGTTGAATCGCCCCTTGGGTGAAAGCGTCATTAATGACAGCTTGAAGTAAGTCGGCTGCCAGCACAAAAATTAGAGGAGATAACGGACCTCCTTGGCGCGCCCCACTTTTGCAATGAAACTGGCGACCTGGCACTCCATTAAGCAGTACTGAAGATTTACCAGAGGACAAAATGGCCTTGATCCAATCCAACCATTTAGCGTTGAATCCCATGTGTTGCATTATATCTAACATTGCATCATGTTCAATTGTATCAAATGCTTTGGCGAAATCAAGCTTAAGAAGGACTATTGGTTTTTTTGAGGATTGGCACTGATAGATATACTCAAACGCCCAAGCTAAACAATCTTGAATCGATCGACCTTTCAAAAACCCGTATTGATTTCGATGCACAATCTTCAGTATGAGCCTTTGTAATCGGTTGGCGAGTAGTTTAGTGATTATCTTCAGACAGCAGTTAAGTAGAGTGATGGGCCTGAAATCATTAACCGAAGTTGGTGCATTAATTTTTGGTATGAGGGTAATAAAGCCCTAATTTATGCTTTCAAGGTTTAAGTTGCCATCATGAAATTGATCGCATAATTTGTAGAAATCCTCCTTGATCACATGCCAGCATGATTTGAGAAAATGTCCAGTGAAGCCATCTGGTCCTGGAGCTCTATCAGCAGGCATACATTTTATTACATCATCAATTTCCTGGTGTGTGAATGGCACTGTGAGTTGATCAAGATCTTCAACTCGTTTAATGATTCTGGCCAGATCAAATTTCATCTCATGTTTGGCAGAAGAGCCCAAACATTTTTTGAAGGCTTGGAAAATGACGGCTTCCTTCCCTGCATGATCCTCTACACAAATGCCATCATCCGAATTAAGAGATGCAATATTATTCCTTCTGAATCTTTCAGAAGCCATAGCTTGGAAAAACTTGGGTTGCTCATCATCAAACTTGACCCAACGTATGGTTCAACGCAGTCTCCAGTATTCCTTCTGATAAGCAAGAAGCCTCAAGATGTGTTTTTTAAGTATGCGCCAAAAAATGGTCTCTGGTATGGTGAGACTGCGTTTGTTTTCGAGTTCATCGATTTCAAAGAGAGCTCTGTTTGAATTTTCAATAGCAATGTAGAGTTTGGAAATATTTTTACTCCATGACTTAACCTCATGCCTCAGAAACTTAAGTTTTCTTGATATGACAGTGGCCATATTATTGGATCGAACCGGTTTGGACCAAGCTTTACTGATTGTATCTAGAAAACCCGGGTGGCTCACCCAATATGATTCAAATCTGAATACTGTGGACCGAGGGATGGAAGTCTCAATGCTGACCACACATGGAATGTGATCAGAAACTGGTATGCCTAAAGGTTTAACCAGGGTTTTAGGGTAATTGGCGGTCCAGTTGTTGCTAGTGAAAAACCAATCAATCTGTTCCAGAAGAGGGTCAAGTTGCATATTACTCCAGGTATAAGCCCTGCCTTTAATTGGGAGTTCAATTAAACTCTGTGAACGGATGAAATCATTGAATGTGATCATGTCTCCATAATTTCCACCAGGTTTATTACGGTTGTCTGGGCTGCGAATGAAGTTGAAATCTCCCAAAATGAGCCAATCTTTATTGGGAGGAATATTTAGGTCAAAGAGACAATGTACAAAATCCCTGCGTTCATCCCCTTGGCACGGGCCGTAGACATTTACTAGGGTCCAATATTGTGCAGATTGTGTGGACTGGAATCTAATGACCAGAGCAGAGTCGGTGGATGTAAGTACAGTACCCGTGAATATGGAACTGTTCCATATAGTGGCAATTCCACCGGATGCCCCACGAGAAGGAATAAATTCAAATTTATCAAAACGACGTGGGCAGCAAGATTTAATAAAATTATTATCAAAGTCTGGCTTCTTAGTTTCTTGCAAGCATATAACGGCACATCCACTAGAGTTGATAGCATTAAAGAGAGCAAGTTGCTTAGGTTCTGAATTTAAACCACGAACGTTCCAACAAATCACATTCCAATTAACCAAAAGAACCATAGGAGGACTAGAAGAACTTAAGCAGTGGGAGAATTAGGAGAAGAGTTCTCCTGAACTTCATTGAGAGCATCTTCAGAGAGCTCCGCAGCCGGGATGGCACACTTGACAGTACCCACAAGCTGGATTGTTTCGATGGGTGTAGGAGGTGGGACTTTAGAAGAATCTTCAAGTTCAGTTATAACTACTGAAGATTTGGCTGATGGAATGATCCTTGGCTTCACCTTGGAGGTTCTGGGCTTGATATCAGTTATAGCAGGGACCTTAAAACCATCATATTTATTGGACCTGGAGCTCCTACGGAGAGAGACAGAGCTGGTTGGTAGAACATTCTTGCCCTTGCGATTAGCAGTCACAGCAGAAGAGCCCATCCCGTCCTCAGGAGTAACCACAGGTAAATCAATCTGCGTCAACTGAGCAGAGGTAATTATACTGTCAGACAGTGCAGCTTCCTTAGTCCCCCCAGGTCCATGACAGACAGCAGAAACAGCCTGATCCTCTTGCGCAGTGGTGACAAGGTCGTCAGAGAGAGTATGTGGGTTGGTCAGCTGCCCAATTTGCTCAGCACTGACAATCATCTCCTGAGACTCATTAAGCTCCCAATCAGAGGCCTCTGCAATTGCTTCAATATTCACAGAAGATGTGGCAAACTGTGTGGTGGTTGTAGAAGCGGAGGTAATGTTCAGAGTGCCTGCATTTTCAGTAACAGAAACATTAAAAGTCACAGAGCTATGTCTGAAGCCACAGTGACCATTCCAGGGGCCATACGATGCAATTATAGGTCTAACAGCAGCAGCCAGGTATGAGTTAAGCCTATTCATTGGAATGCAGTCCCTCAGTAGCATAGCAGGAGTAAAATTGCCATGGGTGATCATGTTTACATGCAGACCAGCATCAGAAATAGTAAGAGAAATGTCCAGACTGTTTATTGGCAGAGCAATGTCACTTGGCAGTAAATCTGTGGATGCAGGTGCAGTTGGAGCTGAGCTGGTAGCCTCCTGCGGCCAGAATTGATTCATGAGATTGAGGGGTACCAGAACATAGGAATCTGACACAGTGGCACTCGAATTAGAGGCAGAACTCATAGAAATAGAGTCATTCCAAGCAGCAGCAGGGCTATCATGAGTGTTATTAGGATGCACAATCCCATGATTTACTTGTAGACCCTCACCAGCAAGCCATTCCTGGAAATTATAGAGCATTGGAGGCTCTTGTGGGGGAGGAGGAGGCCAGACACCCCATTCTGGATGAATATCAACATCATTGCCCTGATCCACAACAACATGTTCCTCATCCTGATTCTGAGCATTGTCTGCGACAACATTTTGGGCCAGCCAATTGTGTAACTGTTGTTGGTACATCTGCTCAGCATTAAGACCATCTCCATGCAGAGGGTGTGGAATTCCATCCGCTGGTGGTGGATCTTCTCCAGCCGGCGGCACTTCTGGCAAGTGGGCGTTCCAGTCGCTGCTGCGTAGCATAGTCACAGCTACAGTCCAGCACTGACGAGCACCACCAAGCTGACGAACCACTAGACTTTTAGGGACCAGACGCATATGGATAACTCTAGCCTTAATGAGTACAAATCTTCTATCCCCTCGCGGATTATTCCAATCAACTAAAGCACCAAACTTGTCAACTGACTTATGCATATAGTGTTGCGTCTGATAATCATATGGGAATCCAACATACAGCAGCCAAACTTCACGCCCAAAGGTAGTGAGGCGCATGTTCAGCGCAACATCATGCGGGACAAAAGAAATCACCGTATGTTCCTCAACTTCATTCTCATCCAGTTCAAAGGTAGTACCTACTACAGTATCTCTGACTACTGAGTTGGTAAATCCAAAAATACCCACACCGAGAGGATAATCTGACACTTCAGTAGGGAAATAATGGGACTCGTGCAGCAAACCTTCTATGATGTTGCGGATGTCAGCCTTCTGATGGTGCGGGATGAACCTGTTGGCCTCCGCAATGGCCAGAAAATCATGGCGCAGCGGAGGGATTGCGCTGACCACCATGTCATCCCGAACCTTTCGATCCGCTGGACCAAGCTCGATCGTCATCCCCGGCGGAAGGTAGGGGACGACATTGAGAGGGTAGTTGGCCATGGCCGCAGATGGTGGAGCAGGGGCAGGGGGTGGAGCTAGAGCAGAGGATGGAGCAGAGAATGGCACAGACAGCGAGAGGGAGGAATGCGTATCGGCAGGCTCGTTTCTAGTCTTTGGTCTCGAGACTCCTTGATTACGGTGCACCCACCTGACACATGCCGCCTCCTTGTGGCCCTTACGGCCGTAAGATTTGCATCGCACGGCTGATACATGTCGAGCCGTCTGCCTTGAGTTAAGGGGAAGATCATTTACTTCCTGGTACTGTGCCCCTGAAAAGACTGGATCCTTATCGCTAGAAATATTATTTCCATGTGTTGGCCTCTCTGGATTGATACTATTACTGGTGGCATCATTTGAATGAAAGGAAGCCGCACCTGCGCAATCTTTTTGTTTCCAAATCAATCGTTGAATCCCTACCATTTTACAGGCCTTGTTATGATGTCCCAAAAAACCACAAAGGCTGCAAATGACTTGGGTCGGGCAATCAAACCAATTGTGGGTTTTAGAGTTGCAAATATTACAGGCCCGCTCCGTACAGTGATGCATGCATGCATGGCCCAAGTTGGAGCACGTACAAGGAATGTAAGAGCATACCTGGCAATTACTCTCCGGGCAATTTTTGGCCACATGATCAATACCGTTGCACTTATGGCAAATCTGTAATTTATCATAAATGTAATCCGGGGGCGGAACAGAAGGGATTTTCCGTAATGAAGCAATATATTCCTCCGAGATGCCCGCCTGATGATGATCTAGAATATGCCACAACATAAACGGTGGGATCTGACTCCATGTATACGATTTGAAATGTTCCCCATCGAATCGCCTGATGGAGACAGAATCTTCTTCAGATGGCCTCTCATTAATGTTGCATTGGAAAGTTCCGAAAACCAGTGAATTTTGTAATAAATGGACGGTGATTGGTCCAAAATCTCAGGAACCTGTCTGCTCGCCGGCGATTGTCGGTTGGCCGTCACCGACGGTTCACCAGCTCGAATACTCACCGGAGAAAAACCCACTTTAGAGAGAGTCGCCCAAAATGAATCCATAGCAGCATCCGGTTGGGAATTTGATATATATAACGTGATTTGATAGCCATAGGCGATCTAGCCAACACTTCCTGGTTGGTTTGGTCCAAATGCCACGACGCAGGGTTGTCAATGGGCACATGAATGGCCTGTCGGAAGAGGCTGAAGTGACAAACAAAATCCAGCCACACTCTATCCTTGAGACCATAGATGAAATGACCAACCCGATTGGAATCAACTGAGAAACGATATTTTCTGCCCTCCAAATGACAAACATGGAATCCCGAAGGTGTACCCCCAATACAACATTGTAAGGCAATAGACACTGATTCTTCGTTGAGAGGAAAAGAGGCCGAAGAGAAACTGACCACCAAGAAGAATTCCTTGGACACACCAGAATTGGACAAGTGAACAGTAGAACCAAAACGACGACGCACCTGAGCCTCAACCGCAAGGCCGGGGGAGAAATCCCAATGTAGAATCCCATCCATGGGGGCTTAGATCAGTAGACGCCTTGGGAGGTTGGTAGGGTTTGGTTGGTGGTGCCGGTGGAGAGGGTGGTGGGGAGGAGAGACGCCATCGAATCGTTAAAGGTCGGCCGAGCCCTTTGTGCTCAGCGCGTCGCGCAGCTCCCCCCCTAGCCTTCCCGTTAGCCCCGAAGCGCGCTGCGTCGCCGTCTTCATCTCACGCCCGAACCACCTCACCGTCGATGAGCTCGTCGCGCTCGATTCCGGCCACCACTGCCCGCGTAACCACCATCAACCGACGCGTCGTCGTCTCGCCGTTCTAACGCGCCCGGCCGCGCTCGTTTTGGTGCCCCGTAGACGAAACCCGACGCTCGCCCGAGCCGCATCGCCGCGTTTTGCCTCGCCGGCGTCGTTCCGGCACCGTCCGCCGACGTGGCTAGGCGGGCCCCACCCCCTGGGTCGCTGCTTGTGGGCCTGGGGCCCCAACTGGCCACGTTGACCGAAGTCAACTTCGCTGACGTGGCAGCTACTGTCACTGACATGCGGGCCCCATGCCATAAAACAAATAAAAACAAATATATAAACTGCTAATTAATTAAGTTAATTAACTAAAACCTAATTAGACACTGACTGCTGGGGCCCACCCACTAATTAACCCATTTAGTTAGTTTTAAAACTCTGTTAATGCCCCTGACAATGACATGTGGGTCCCACTGGACCCACCTGTCTGTTTGACTGGTTAGCCGACCAGTTGACCTGCTGACATCACTCTGATGTCATGCCTACGTCATCATTCACTCTTTTGGATAATGTTAGGATTAAATAAATAATTAAAATCAGAAAATGATTTAAATCTTTAGGAAATCATATCTTTTAATCCGTAACTCGGATGAAAATACTTTCTACATGAAAGTTGCTCAGAACATAGAGACGAACCCGGATACGCAGCCCGTCCGTCCGCCACGCATCCCTAACCTATCAAACTCGCAACTTTCCCCCTCCGGCTCCTTTGCCCGAAAACGCGAAACACCGGGGATATTTTCCCGGATGTTTTCCCCCCTTCGCCGGTATCACCTCATACCGCGATAGGGCACCCCTAGCACGATACTTGTCATGTCCTGCATCACTATGCATCTGCTTCCTTAAATATTTATTGTTTCTTCCCCCTCTTCTCTCGCTAGACACCGAGACCGACGCCGCTGCTACCCAGTACGACTACGGAGTTGACGACCCCTCTCTCTTGCCAGAGCAACCAGGCAAGCCCCCCCCCCCCCCTGATCACCAGATATCTCCTATTCTCTTCTATACTGCTTGCATTAGAGCAGTGTAGCATGTTACTGCTTGCTATTATCCTATTCTGATGCATAGCCTGTCTTTGCCACTATTGTTGTTACCTTTACTTGCAATCTTACCTGCTTAGTATAGGATGCTAGTTTACCATCAGTGGCCCTACATTCTTGTCCGTCTGCGGTGCTATACTATCGGGCCGTGATCACTCGGGAGGTGATCACGGGCATATACTATACTTTATACATGATACATGTGGTGACCAAAGTCGGGTCGGCTCGAGGAGTACCCGCGAGTGATTCACGGATTGGGGGCTGAAAGGACCTTTGTCCCGACGGCCCTCTGTGTGGATCTTTGTGGAGGAGCCGCAGGGCAGGTTGAGACTACCTGGGTGAGAGGTGGGCTTGGACCTATCGGCGTTCGCGGATACTTAACACACTTAACGAGATCTTGGTATTGGATCTGAGTCTGGCTACTGGCCTATACGCACTAACCAACTACGTGGGAAAGTTATGGGCACTCGATGTTGTGGTATTAGCCGAAGCACTTCGTGACGTCAGCGACTGAGTGGGGCGCGCCAGATTGGAACGTAAGCACGCGCTTGTATTAAGGGGGCTAGTTCTGCTTCTGGCCGCGTACGCAGCGTGCATGTGTGCTAAGGGCGATGGGCCCAGACCCCTGTGCGCTTAGGTTTAGACCGGCGTGCTGACCTCTCTGTTGTGCCTAGGTGGGGCTGCAACGTGTTGATCTTCCGCGGCCGGGCATGACCCCGAAAAGTGTGTCCGGCCAAATGGGATCAAGCGTGTTGGGTTATGTGGTGCACCCCTACAGGGAAGTTAATCTATTCGAATAGCCGTGATCTTCGGTAACAGGACGACTTGGAGTTGTACCTTGACCTTATGACAACTAGAACCGGATACTTAATAAAACACACCCTTCCAAGTGCCATATACAACCCGGCGATCGCTCTCTAACAGGGCATCAAGGAGGGGATTGCCGGGTAGGATTATGCTATGCGAAGCTACTTGCAAGACTTCAGTCTACTCTCTTCTATATGCTGCAAGGCGGAGGCTGCCACAAGCGTAGTCTTCGACAGGATTAGTTATCCCCCTCTTATTCTGGTATTCTGCAGTTTAGTCCACTGATATGGCCCTTTACACATATATCCATGCATATGTAGTGCAGCTCCTTGCTTGTGAGTACTTTGGATGAGTACTCACGGTTTCCTTGTATCCCCTTTTCCCCTTCCTCTACCCGATTGCTGCAACCAGATGATGGAGCCCAGGATCCAGACGTCACCGTCGACGACGACTCCTTCTAAAGTGGAGGTGCCTACTACTACGTGGAGCCCGCTGGCGACGACCAGGAGTACTTAGGAGGATCCCAGGCAGGAGGCATGCGCCTCGTTTGATCTGTATCCCCGTTTGTGCTAGCCATCTTATGGCAACTTGTTTAACTTATGTCTGTACTCAGATATTGTTGCTTCCGCTGACTCGTCTATGATCGAGCACTTGTATTCGAGCCCTCGACGCCCCTGGCTTGTATTATGATGCTTGTATGACTTATTTTAATTATAGAGTTGTGTTGTGATATCTTCCCGTGAGTCCCTGATCTTGATCGTACACATTTGTGTGCATGATTAGTGTACGACTGAATCGGGGGCGTCACACCATCCCCAAGAAGAAGAAGCAACTGCTCCGCACAGGGCCTCAGGAGAGCGGCGTCTCCAGCGGCGCCGCCTCAGGATCAGCGCCCGTGCCTGGGACGCCTCCCTCCCTCACATCGGAAGGCGCGCCCGATGCCCTCCTCGGGCGAGGCTCGGGGGCTCTCTTCTGGAGGGCCTCAGACCTAGCCAACATCACGAGGGAGGCACTCGGGCAACATGTGGAGGCATGCTTTGCGGCATGTTTCCCTCAAGAGGGCACTGGGCAAGGAGCGCCTAGTGCTCAGGAGTTCATCGTCAAGGCCACCCAGGAGGTTCGAGAAGCAAGTACCATGCGCAGCGACCGCCACCCACCTGGCGCAACTCCCCATCCTGGCGAGGATGGCGGGTTGCGTGTCTGCATCAACATTCCAGGGCTCAACAAAGCCGCGTCTCAGGAGTGCTTCTGGCCTTCACGCGTTGGGTGTTGCGAGGGTCCACCTCACAGCTACGTCCGCATGCCATTCGGCTTGCCGAATGTGGCGGCCGCCTACCAGCGTCATCTACAGAGCATCTTGGCGGCTCAGGAGGCCAGACATCACGCAGTCCTGGCGGAGATGGAGATGGTCCTCAAGGAACCGCCCGAGCCCCCAGAGCCTCCAGAGGCTCAGGGTCCTGGTGGCTCATGAGGAGCGACTCCTTCATCGTGCGCCTTTGGCTACCTCAACCCTCCTTCAACAATGATACCAGGTGACATTTTCCAAGTTTACTCAGCTGGGAGCGCCCCTCGGGCTGCATGATTCCCAGGTCGCACGGGCCCGTCCCTGAGGCATCCCTCGTTGCTAACCGATCTCCTATTTACCCTGGGTGAAAACTCCACATACCTGCACGACGCTTGTGCTCGGGTCCGTCCCTGCAACACTGATAAACCTGAGAGCTCGAGCTCTGGCTCGCGGCCTGCTCCACACACGTCACCTCGTCAGATCCTCGGTGCCTTCATCTTCTTGTGGAACAGTCAGCAACTAGGTAACCAGCGCGATCGCGAGCTATGCTCTCTCTCCAACTAACCTGCAGGAACCTCCCGAGGACGGCAGCAGGCGGTACCGCGGGCACCTTCTTTTCCCATGCAATTCGCTTGCGCGTTAAAGGGGGGCACCTGAGCATCGCGTCTCAGGATATCCTACTGGCTCTCCAGCCCACACCCCCTGGCCTTGACCACGACATCACGAACTGGCATACCAGCGGCGGCTGAGCTCGCTCGAGGGCCGGGACCCGAGGACATAGAGCACACGGAAGAGCGTGGTAAAGAAGGGAAAGCACGCATGGGCCTAACCCGGCTGCACTACGGCCATTGACGCTCGAACCCGGCGCAGCATGAGGAATCGACCCCGGACCGCTAAGATAAGTTTTGCACTCGGGTTGGCCAAGCGCTGCGGTTTATGATTCCCATCTCTTGCAGCCTTGTTACGGCGACGTCGCCTCCCTTTCCTGCCTTTAGGTAGCTGCTTGCACGCTAAAGGGGACCTCTTGAGCATCATGCCTCAGGAGCTCTTACTGGACCTCGGGCCACTCACCTCCTGGCCTTGAGCATGGCATCGCAACCTGGCATACTGATGTCTACTACGCAACCTTCTTCTTGTAGACGTTGTTGGGCCTCCAAGTGCAGAGGTTTGTAGGACAGTAGCAAATTCCCTCAAGTGGATGACCTAAGGTTTATCAATCCGTAGGAGGCGTAGGATGAAGATGGTCTCTCTCAAGCAACCCTGCAACCAAATAACAAAGAGTCTCTTGTGTCCCCAACACACCCAATACAATGGTAAATTGTATAGGTGCACTAGTTAGGCGAAGAGATGGTGATACAAGTGCAATATGGATGGTAGATATAGGTTTTTGTAAACTGAAAATATAAAAACAGCAAGGTAACAAGCGGTAAAAGTGAGTGTAAACGGTATTGCAATGATAGGAAACAAGGCCTAGGGTTCAAACTTTCACTAGTGCAAGTTCTCTCAACAATAATAACATAATTGGATCACATAACTATCCCTCAACATGCAACAAAGAGTCACTCCAAAGTCACTAATAGTGGAGAACAAACGAAGAGATTATGGTAGGGTACGAAACCACCTCAAAGTTATTCTTTCCAATCAATCCGTTGGGCTATTCCTATAAGTGTCACAAACAGCCCTAGAGTTCATACTAGAATAACACCTTAAGACACAAATCAACCAAAACCCTAATGTCACCTAGATACTCCAATGTCACCTCAAGTATCCGTGGGCATGATTATACGATATGCATCACACAATCTCAATTCATCTATTCAACCAACACATAGAACCTCAAAGAGTGCCCAAAGTTTCTATCGGAGAATCACGACGAAAATGTGTGCCAACCCCTATGCATAGGTTCATGGGCGGAACCCGCAAGTTGATCACCAGAACATACATCAAGTGGCACGTGATATCCCATTGTCACCACACATAAGCACGATAAGACATACGTCAAGTGTTCTCAAATCTTTAAAGACTCAATCCGATAAAATAACTTCGAAGGGGAAACTCAATCCATTACAAGAGAGAAGAGGGGGAAAAGAAACATAAGATCCAACTATAATAGCAAAGCTCGCGATACATCAAGATCGTGCCAAATCAAGGACACAAGAGAGAGAGAGATCAAACACATAGCTACTAGTACATACCCTCAGCCCCGAGGGTGAACTACTCCCTCCTCGTCATGGAGAGCGCCGGGATGATGAAGATGGCCACCGGTGAGGGATCCCTCCTCCGGCAGGGTGCCGGAACAGGGTCCCGATTGACTTTTTGTGGCTACAGAGGCTTGCGGCGGGGGGACTCCCGATCTATTCTCTGTTCTGGAAGTTTTAGGGTACGTAGGTATATATGGGTGCAGGGGGTATGTCGGAGGAGCTACGGGGGCCCCACGAGGCAGGGGGCGCGCCCTAAGGGGGCCACCCACCCTCGTGAGCACCTCCCATATCTCCTCACGTGGAGTCCAAGTCTATCCGGTGGCTTTCCTTCCAAAAATAACTTCTCCAGTTGATTTCGTTCCGTTTTGACTCCGTTTGATATTCCTTTTCTTCGAAAGACTGAAATAGGCATAAAACAGCAAATCTGGGCTGGGCCTCCGGTTAATAGGTTAGTCCCAAAAATAATATAAAAGTGGATAATAAAGCCCAATATTGCCCAAATAGTATATAATATAGCATGGAGCAATCAAAAATTATAGATACGTTGGAGACGTATCACATACCAGCGACGGCTGCAGCCTGCCTAGGGACTGGGACCTGTCGGCGTAGAGCACCAAGCTGCCGTAAGGTTCGAAAGGGGGGACAGAGCCGAAGCAAGACATGCAGGCGTAAATCTTCATAATAAGGGCAATATAAAACAAAAGGCGCTACAGATCCTTTACACGCCCCCACGGGGTCCGTCTCGATTCCTCACAGGGAACAAAAGAAGAAGGTTTCTAGGAGCCCTATCTACACGTGCCAACGCCGCCGACGCCATCATCAATAGTGGGCGATGGGAGGCCGGTGCCAACCCCATCTAGATCAACGGCGGTGGTGGGCGGACACCGCTGCTGCGCTCCGGGCACGGCGAGAGCTCGGGGGCACGTAGTTGTCGTCGCTCGTCTCCGGAGTCTCGTAGGGCTCAGGAGAGTCGTTGGACTCCCAAGCGCCATCGCTGCTGCTAGAGGAGTCGCTGGCGAGGCCGGCGGCTGGCCCGAGTCCCACCGTCGTGTCGCCCCGACGACCCCCTCCAGGGCAGCACTCCAAGCGGCGGCCTTCCTCGTCAAAGACCTGGAAGAACATCGTGGAGGCGCCATCGTACTCGAAGTGGATGGCGAGGGCCCTCCGTATGGCAGACTCGGGCGACCTAACCCCATCCGCGGGTCATGAAGATTTTGCCCGGGGGGGGTGACTTCAACCTCCGCCCCCATCGCTGCGGCATCGCACTCGGCGTGCTGCAGCCATAGCTCAAGGGGACCCCTCGGCGGCATCTCGCCGGAGAAGAACGGCGGGAAGCGAATCCAAGAGCGCGGAGGCTTCGCCGCCCACACCACCAGTTCGTGCGGGGAGCCCGCGACATGGGTTCCTGGGGAGACGGCACGTGCCACCACGACGCGGCGACCACGACAGCGGCATGGACGGCATCGGTCGCCGCCTCCTCCTCCGGAGCCCTCGGCCTGGGCGTACAAAGGCTGCGGATATCCGGGGGGAGGCCGCTCCTACCAAGGCTTTGACATGTCTGGTCTCACGACTAAGTCGTGGCGGCGGGCCAGCCTCTTCTTCGGCGGAAGCAGCCCCGACTCGTCGCGGTGGGCTTTTCCCTTCTCAGCGGCCGAGAATCTCCGTATTGGCACCATGGGTGTCGATGCTAGCAACGAAGCAAGGAAGAAGAAGCAAGCAGAACGGGGAGAGATGGGCGACGGGGGCTCCGCCCCCTCCTCATTTATAGCAGGAGAAGGCCGACCAGCGACCCCCACGATCACAGGTAATGATGGTTTTCTCTGCATACACCAGGGACTCGTCAAGTCGGGCGGTTACCGAGGCAGCATGGGGAAGCGAAGACGCCCACGTCCTGTCAGTCGCCACGCGTCAATCAAGGCCGCAGGTGGTTGCGGCCCGCGGCGCTCCGCACTTGCCCTTTGGCTTCGCCTCAAAGCCAAGTCCGAGCGTGACTTGGGCCCGGGGGCTACTATCGGCGTTCTGGGAACGGGGGTCCCCAGACTTGCCTGCCTGCGACCCACGGCGTGGCTCCAGCAGCGGCCTGGTACGGCCCATCTTCACCAGCAAACACTTAAGACCCTTGCGAGGGGCCAAGCCTCGCGAGGCGGACAACACAAGACCTCCTCGGGGGCGGCCTCACTAGGCTGGCTCGCGAGGAGCGGAGAGATCAAGGCGAGGGGCACCTCGCGAGGTTCCCATGACGTGAGCCATGATGACCAAGGCCAGGCGGGCGCCAGCGGACGCAGAGTACCTGTTGCCTCTTTGGTGCTAAAGAGGCAAGTGTAGACGAGGAGTCCCGAGGCATCAGGCAAAGGTTTCCATATTGGTGCAACAAGACCAAGAACAGCAGGACGGCAGGACAGAGGTCATCGCGGAGCCCACGACGGCGTCACCACCAGAGCCTTTGGCAGGCGAAGACCACCTTTTGTCAGAATAGCTTGTACTAGTTGTCCCCCTTCAAATTGGCCGTTGTGGGATCCCTTCCCCCCTAATATTTAGGGAGAGGACCCGAGCCTCTATAAATAGGACTAGCCACCACGGTAGGAGGCAACTGATCTAGCCCGACGGATCAATCAGATCATCCTCTACCACAAAAGCTCTCCGAGCTCAAGAACACCTCTCCTCATGAGGCTATTCTTTCCTTGTACTTGTTCATCCCCAGCCTACAAGGCAATCCACCACACCACAGTGGAGTAGGTTATTACACCACATCGGTGGCCCGAACCAGTATAAACTCTTGTGTCCCCTGTTCTTCGAGTTCGACGCGTTGAGCTTTGAGATCATGGTGAGTGAGTGCGCTAGGAGAAGGGAGAGATCTTCGTGCGCACCCCAGAGTTCGAACCTTAAGGGTTTTGCCGGAACCCGGAATCCGACATGGCCATCTCGAAGGTGCGCAGTGGTAGCAGATCATCAACCTCGGTTCAGGCTCTCTCTTTGTTGGACAAAGCTACCCCATGAAGATGGACATACCACCTTCTGATGAGGATGGCAATGGCCTACCTTTCCTTAAGCGAGGATGTGTTTTCACAGCTAGACGCCATACTACGTGCTGGAATAGTCCCCTCCCTGACATCTTCCTGTACAGCCTTGACGGTATTCCGACGTTGGCGTCTTCCTCAAGTACGGATCATCGTCGGAAAGATTTGACCATCCAGTATAGCTGGTATCGTCTTTGTGTAACATGGTCGACTGGCATCAGCAGCAGGGGAGTGAAGTAGGCTACCGTAACTCGCATGGACAATTTGTCATGACATTAGTTACCTCCTATGTAATGATTGTACTAGTCGTCATAGTTCATTTCGGTTACTTATGTACGAACAACTGGTTGGCATTGCCCGTTTGGCGGGTGTGGTTTAGTACCCTATGCCGTCATGCTTGCTTATGTGATTATTAATAGCTTTCTTTCATGCACAACAAAACATAAGCACCTTCACAACACGTTGGTCCATCATAACAGTCTCGCGGTGCACATGTTGGACTCACAGAGCGAGCGCGAACATGCCAATACACCAGGCGCAACCAAGTATGACACAGACAATCTTACCCTTTCCGCAGGTAATGTGCCGCGTGCACTACCTAGGCGCTTCAAGAGCCGTCTAACCAAATGACTTTATGGCGTCTACTACTTGACAACACGCTGCCCAAGCGCAGTCAACATGGTACTCTTCTTGGAGGCATGTAATGCTTAGGTGATGCATGACCAGTCAGATCATCTGCCTTTATGGTTGCGCTTGACAACACGCGGCCAAGCGTAATCCCGTCATACAATTCTTGTCGCGCGCGCTGCTTAGGCGCTAAATAGTGGTCAGACCATCTAACTTTACTTGCTCCTTGACAACACGCTACCCCACGCAGTCGCAGCAAAATTAAATATGTTCATAGACTAGGCGCTATAACCGGCGCAAAGATGCTGACCTTTTGTACACCTCAAGTGACACGCCTTTTACGTACGCGCTCTGCCATTTGACACGTATATCCATTTGGCGCCGCATGCGCGTAGGAATTTATTTACCAGGTTGTACCTACGCGCCATGGGCAAGCCATTCACAAGCTTTAGCAACCGCTCACATTCGAGGCGATCCATCCAGTCGAACCACCGCACGACAGTTGCCACCACCACTTCATCTTCTCCACCCGCACTTCCTCACAATCACAATGCCACACTAGAACCGCTCTGCGATCCTTTCCACTCCCCCCTCTCTCAAAACGAAAGCCATGGTTGCACTGGAACCCCACGCTGAACCCGTAGAAGGCTTGCCGGCGATGCATGACGACACGCTCGGGGTTTCAATGGAGCGGCTCGACATTCTGCAGCACATTCGAGTGGCTGGCAGCCACAACAGCCTTCGCCTCACCATGCCTCGAGTTGATCCATCGGTGGAAAATATATTGGACATGTCGGCCGTCCTCGAAGACTATGTCAGCTGGGATGCGGGCACTGCGATGCCTGGACACAGCTGTATTCTAACGCCGATGGACTCGCCGATCATGACGACGAGGATCTTGTACAAACCTCCTCCTAACAAGGCTTGTCTCCCCTAGGTTTGCACCCACATCAACCAATCATCTTCTCCCAGACCATCTTCTCGTTGACATGTTTCCACTGCTTAAGATGTAGTACTATTTCGGAGCGAACGTCGACTGGCTGGCCATCGTCGATCGAGGAGGCGACATTGTCCTGCATGATGTCTACACAGGTCACAACGTATAGCTTCCACCCCTTTCTGCACAAGGATTCATCCCCGTGCACATTTTCGGGTCGATGGATTTCGACTATAACCATGTTAGGGTCGAACTATGCAAGGTTGCCATCGCCCATCCGCCAACAAGAAGATTCGGGTACACGGATTACATCGTCATTGCGGTCTTCGACAAAGCAATCGCCGTGAACATAGGTTTCAATTATGCTGCACAACCTTGGCAAATAATGTCTCCGGCTGCTTTGGCACCGCACTGCTATGAGGATGCGGTGTATGTCGTCGGCCGAATTTGCGCGGTCACAACAACCGACACTTGCTTTGTGTGGGATCCTTCAACATACGCTACGTGCACCTAAGTATGTTTCTTTCATTTATGTTGCTGGCAAGAATACGAATGGTAATCTCGTGTGGTTAAAACAACGGGAACGTTGTTTCCACCAATGTTCCTATAGGCATCGCTAATGCACGACGAACGGCGGCCGAAACACTGGAACCTGGTACCAAACTCAAGTGATCACCCAAACATCATGTACCTTGTCTACTCGAGCGGTAGTGTGACAGGGCAGGAGCAGGGCATGCTCCACGAAGATCGAATCATGAGTCCTTACAACCCGCAGTTGCCAGGTGTTCCACTTTGACGGACTGGGTGGCCAATTTGAAGGTGCATAGTGGCAGCAGATCGTCGGCCTCGGTTCACGCTCTCTCTTTGTAGGACAAAGCTACCCCCTGATGATGGACATAGCACCTTCTGATCAAGACGGCAACGGGTTTTCGTTCCTTAAGCGAGGATGCATTTTCACAGCTAGACGGAGAAATTACTGCTGGAATGTTCAACACCCTGACATCTACTGGTACAGCCTTGACGGTAGTCCGACATTGGGCTTCTTCCTCAACAATGGATCATCGCCGGAAAGATGTGACCACCCACTGTGGCTGCTGCCGTCTCTGCGTAACGCGTCGGACTGGCGTGAGCAGTAGGGGGTGAAGCAGAGGCTACCGGCGTTGCTTTAGCAATGTTATGCAATGGTTGTACTTTTCGTTCAGACGCTCTTATGTTCTAATGTGTGTGAACAACTCGTTGGGTTGGCAAGGGGGATGTGTTTTAGCGCCTTATGTACTAATGCTTCAATATGTCAGTACGGTTCTTTGTGAGTTAACTTCCTGACGCAGACTCTGAAGATTACAAGTACATAACGAACAACATATAACTTGCTTTCATAGAGTCTATGGATGTCCATACACTTCAGGCGACGTACAAATTCGATGAACCATTGCCAAAACACACGAATTCGCGCCAGTAACTCAAAAGGCCGGGTCCGCCTCGAACGCCCGGATTTCACCGACTAAGAGAGATAATCGCCTCCTCCATCCGACCCATGGTTTGCTTCATCTCCCGGTTCTCCCGTTGCAGCTTGTCCAGGGCCTCAGGGACGGACTCCAGCTTCCTCAGGGAGTCCATAATCAGCACGAGCATGGTCTTGTTCGATGATCGACACGTGATAGGCTCACATGGCATGTCTGCCACATGAATTTCATCGGTATGTCTGATGTCATCATTGCCGGCCACCGCATCTTCAGTTCTCTGCACCAATTCAGGCTGGTACTGCTCGTTCTTGGTTCTACACAAAATCTTCATGACAGGTGAACAGACTTCATCGAGCATAGCCTGGATGTACGATGCGAAAGGAAGGCTATGGCATTTATCCGTGCTTGCCATCTTCATCTCAGTGAAAATGAAGTGCATCACCTGGAAGTCCTTCTTGTTGTGGAACTGCATCACCAGGTTGCCAACCCATTTGCGGACACTCCCTTTGTCGCCCCGCTTCGGGATGACTATGTGCCGCAACACACGAGAGAGATCTAGAAGCCTAGGGTGCATGAACTTCACATTAGCGGCCTTAAATTCTTTATGGGTTGCCGCCCCCTCAACATAGAACGACAACAGCTCGTCGGACTTTAGGGGCTCCCAAGCTTCGTGAATCCTTTTCTTCAGTTGTTCCTTTTCATCATCCAGCATCGCTAGGCCAAGAACTTTCGCAAACTGGTCATACGTCGCCTCAAACTTTATACCATGGGTCATCCAGTGCATGGTCATAGTTGTCTCGTCCACAAACAGGATGGAGTAAAATTCCTTTTGTCGATGTTTCCAATTGAATTGTTCATAATTGTTATGGTCTCACTTTCTCTGGTCAGGTTTACGCTAGGTGGCCTGGTGCATGTAAGCGGGGCATAACAGAAGCAGATGCCTACCGGACTCGAGGCAGGCCTGTATTGAGCAATCATATGTCACCACAACAACACCAAGTCGCAGAGCAATGTGTAGCAGATGCAGCGAATGGAAGCACCAGTTCAGTTGGCCTGAATGCTGGCTTCGTCACTATAGCTCTGAAGTCTCCTGGATCCGAGAAGATCATGTACACCAAGGATAAGCGTCCTTCTGTGCAATGGTAGAAGCGTCCTTCAGGAGATCTCCTGCGTCTCCCATGACAAATAATTCAGTATGACATTCAACAGCAGAACCCCCAGTGGGAGTTCCTTGTTGGAATCGCGGGTCATCAGTGCAGGAACCAACATCCTCCGCTCCTTTTACTTGATGACATCTTTGAGATAGCGGTTCATCGGTGCCGAGATGAACAACATTCTGCTCATTACCATCTGCATCTGCATTACCATGACCAGCAAAGTTCGATATCGGGTGGGTTCACCTGGTGCTTTAGTATGTAAAGCTTGTACAATGCCCGGAACCACCTGCGTTAATGAAAAATCATCACAGCACAAAAAAAAATACAATACAAACAATGGGGCATCAGCACTCACACAATGTTAGTGATTACCTACAACAAAGTTGTACCTGGCTTTCGTGGATGGATTTAGACTGATGAGAGTTAGTTGAGGTGATGGTAGCCTTCTCATGTGCCCGGCTTCGCTGTGACCAGGTGGAACTTGTGGTTGACACAGTTTGGACTTGTCCGGGCACGAGCATACCAAGAACTCCGCTATCCTCTATAAATGAAACGTCGTTACCAATATCGCCAAATGGTGATGGACCATGCGTGCTGGCGATACCGTCGTCCGCAAATTTTAAAATAGAGAGAGTTACCATCACCCAGCAAATCAGATGTTGTAGATACATATGAAACGGGGACCGGATCCGCAATTTGACTACTGCACGAGAATCCATTCAGGAACGTATTATGCACAAGAACATGACGAACTACTGTCAGTTTTCAATATAGTAGCCGCGGAGCTAGATCTAAGAGAACTTGGTTGTTGACTAAACTAAAGACGGCACAAATTAAACAAATAACAAGGTTATAGTGGCAAGACCACATGTGACCTTAGGCACCACACAAATAATTCCACCTTGAAGCAGGAAAAATTAAAAAGGATTGGCGCTTGCGGTCACTTACATCGTCCCACTGTTGATTCTCACGTGAAGCAGTAGCCAACGCACACATTTCATGCCACCTGGACTGTTTATGGTGCTGACGACGGGTCGGGGGCCAGCTTAGGCTGGGCTGACAGCCGAACCACCGGCCAACCGGCGATTCCTAACCTGCCGTCAAAATCGATGTCAAGCGCCGCCGGTAGGGTTTCAGAATGATAGATTTGGGGAAAGAAGGAGAGGGATGGCCCCGCTTACCACCCCGGGAATACAACACGATGAAAAATGGGGGAGTATGGCCCACCAACGAAAGCCCACTAAGCCAGCTAGCCCAGCAAGACAAGCCATCGGCCTTCTACACACATCACTTGAAGATGATAGCACCCAAGCACAATATCAGACATACAAAGGTTTGAACAGTTCATCCAACGGCTATGCAACAACGGACCATCTATAAATTTTGAAATGCCACCATAGCTTCATCACAGCCACAACCGTACAATGGCTTCCTCTTCGGACAAAGGAAAAGGGAGTCTAGATGAACTTCTAGGACCCCGCAGCGGCACCTTCCTACCGCCAGAGATGCTATCCGCCGAGGAGCTCGAATCCTTTGTGCCACTGGTCGTGCACTGTCGTTGCGGTGTGCCAGCCTACTACACCGCGAATGAATTCAAGATAAGAACCAAAGGAGAGATGGGTTGAGGGGGATTCGTCTGCGACCACACAAAGGGGCCTGCGCCATTCTTCATAAGCCAAAGTTTTTATATCTTGACTTTATCTGATATCCACATTCGGTTTGTAAAAAACATGTCAGCTGATTGCAGGAAGGTGCTAGATGTGCAAGCAAATGTTGGCTAGAAACTGAGAAACAATACGAATTGTACTGGTTCGGTGCCGGGTACGTGGAAAGAAAAGAGAAGAAGATCTTGGAGGAGAAGCGAAAGAAAGAGCACAGATCTAAGTATCGCAAGCAATTCGAAGAGTGGTGCACTAGGAAAAAGGCCAACAAAGACTTTTCCAGTTAGAGTAGATTCATGGTTGTTGAAGGTTGAGTTGTATTCAGTCTGAGCAAAATGAGTGAATAAAGTGTGTTTCTCTACAGCTATTGTACTCTTATTTCAATGGTCCCCTGCATTGAAACTAGAAAGCATAAGAACATATACATGAAACTGCCATTATCCTCAAAGCGTAAATCATAACACATTTTCACACAATATGGGGTACATGGGGTGTTAACTTGACAAATTCAGAATTCTGGACATAATGATATCGCTTCAAACAGGAAGTTCAGACTTGTTGACGGCATCATATAGCATGCTCAACATTTGTAATTGGAGCAGGCTCAACAAATCCCTCGGGTCTATTGTACCAATGCAAGTCAACCATCTAATATGGCTTGTATTCTTCGATCATCTTCCGAACTGTGGATTGATTGGTTAGTTCAGCCATGCTCATCCTGCCACCTATGTTCAACCTGAACCACCCACTTGAACTCATCCTACTCCTACACCTTGACTTAAACATCTTTCGGTAAGTTGAGCTGAACATATTCATGCCACTAAACTTCCACATGATCCTGTCACTTCGCATCACCATGCTTCGATAGTACATAAAATCATTTGGGCCCAACCCGTATTGCACCAACTGTTCCTCAAGATTTTCAATGGTGATTGAATCCTCCATCCATGACTTAGGTGATGGTTGACGGAAAGATGTTTTATGGATAATGAACCTAACCATCCACACTTTATCGATCTGTAGCAGACAATATAAACATTTAATCAACTTTTACAATCAGATCATGCAGGTACAAACTCCAAGCCGGGGTTCATGATTCATCTCAGCACACAAATAAACATCCGTAAGACCATATATTCTAAAGCACTAAGCCTATGTACTAAGAACTAGTAACAGAGTTCAAGATTCATCTCATCACACAATGAACACTTGCCCTGGAGGCAGATCAGAGAGGGCAGATCGGAGGGTGATACTTGTAACACAAGGAGTTGACATCGTTAGAGAACAAAATTACCTTCTTGCAGCACCCACATCCAGAGGTTTGACGACGTCCTTCATGATAGGGAATGCTGACATCCTTCCTTTCATATACGGGAAGAAGCTTAGCCAGCAGATTGGGAGGGGAAGAAGCTCGGGCGGGAAGAAATGGGGGTTTCGCGGGAGTAACGAGGAGCTGCAGATGCAGGGCAAAGGTATTTAAAGAGACCAAACGCGCCTACGAATCCGGGGTGGGAAATATGGAAAGGTTGGACGATCTGAAGAGCCTGAATCCTTTAGTAAATGACAGCATGTATCAAAATTATCAGAAGGTCGAGCTTCTGTTAAAAAAAGTGAGACTATCTAGCAGGCAAGAAGCGCCAGGTAGTCTGGCGTGGCAGGAGGACAACGGAGGCATCGATGTAAAAGTCAGACTCTCCGGGAACTTTGCCATAAATGCCTAGAAAATAGGCGTGTTAAGTTTATAAGACGCCTAACCGTAAGACGTGATACAAAAACATGTGTCGCGTCAGGTCGGCGCCACGCTGGCGGCTTGACCGACGACCGTGGACCGTGACCGGTCAAAGGCGACTCGGTGTGCGGCGCAGCGACGGTGCAGGTGTGGCGCCTTGCGATCCGACACGAATGGGGGGGGGGGTCACGCGACGAAATAACTTTTTTCGGGAGGGGGGGTCAGTGGGCAAAATACGGAGCCCCAGGGGTCATTTAGTAAAAATTATACACGAACTGCAACATACTTGACCACATCGATCCATCCTCAGAGCGGAACTGATGCACCGACCTTGCCAGGCCACTCTGCCATCGACACCACCATGACGCCAGACAGCTTCCTCCTCCTGCACGAGTCCATCTCCACGCATAGGACGCCGAGTCTCCACTGCGCCATGCCGCCGAGATCTGCCGCCAGCAATGTGTACGAAAAAGGGTTTCCCCCGCTTTATAATATAAAGCAATGAACCAAGCATCCAACACAACAGTACAAAGTACAATCAAGTCATAGAGTCATGTTGGGGGCACAGCAAGACAAGCCCCAAAGAAAGCTAAAAATGTGTAAGCTGAAGCACCTCTACACCAGAGAAGCCTTCCACTGGTCCCTCGGCCCGTGCACACCTCCACGAATGACGCCCCCAAGAGGGAAACGACATCATAGCGCCGCTGTCGTCTGTTCTACTGATCTAGGGTTTCCCCAGAGGTAGCATAGAGTGGCCTTAAACTTCTTCACGGCGATGCCTTCAAGAAGGGAATGATGCCGCGCCGCCGCGCCACCACCGTCGGCCTTGGCAGCTAGCCAAGAGCAGGTTTTCACCCAGATCTGTTCGAAGAGTCTCCCTCAAGCATCTCGTGCACGGACTGCCGCCATCTCTGCCGGGGACTGGACGAAAGGGATCCAGGCCGCCACCGCCTGACCAGCCATGGCAACACCACGGTGCCTATAGCCGGCGCCGCCAGGCCCACCACGCACGCCTGTAGATGCACACCGGAACCGCCGGCCCGCCCAAGCCCATCAGAGAAAGACAAGACCCGCGATCCTGGCTGCCGCCACAGGGACGCCTCCGCCGCGGGGAGGTCGCGCCTCCGCTGACGCCGCTGTCACGCACGCCATAGGCATCCCGCCACTCCTTGCAGCCGGATCTCCGTCGTACCATGCGCCGCCGCCACCCGGAGATATCAGCACCACCGCGCGAGGGATAAGGCCCCGTCGCCGCCATCATAGGCCAGGCTTCGCCGGTGAGACCCCAGACGACGGCAGGACCAAGGAGATGAGGGGAGGAGGCCTAGGGCCGGCGGCGCGATCGCCCCCCGTGTCGCCTAGGGTTGGCGACGCGGGGGTGCCATGCCAGATCTTTAGTAATAGTACGTAGTAGGGTTGGCGACTTGCTCTAGTTAGCTATCCATTTACTCCAGAACGTTTAATAACACTGCTGAAGATGTTCTAGCATGTACTGTTGTCTGTATCACACTGTTTTGGCAGCGTATAACTTGCTTTACCATCCCAGCGACCTCACCTTTATATCCATATTCGCTACTTTAGATGAGGCAAACGAGAGATGACTACAGTTGGCGTGCACACTGTAGGCAGAGAAAACAACGCACGTTTACAGGGAAGGCTTGGAGGGGATCTGCGGTGCCAGAAACCAGCTAGCGTGAGTGCTCAATTATGTCCACCCAGCAACGAGAGCAGTTATTTTGCATGGCCTGGGCCGTCACGTAGGCCTTGTATTCATACGAACCTAAATGATGTCTGGGCCACTGGTGTGGCGTATACCACAGCGTATTCACAAAAGTTGGTAATTAATGTTTCATGTATTGCGTATGCACAACGCTCCGACTGACGCTCATGATTTCGGTAGCGCGTGGCTGCATGTGCCAAAAATTCACGTCCGTGGCTAAAGCCTGTATCAAGAGAGATAATAAGCCAAAGAAAGAATGATAACGTCTAGTTGACTAACATTATGGTCTGCAGTTCTGAGCAAAATCCTGATCAAGCCTGCAACAGCCCCATAAGGTCAGCGATTTGATTTCAAAGCACGCCAAGGACGACAGTGACCAGCGCCGTCTCCTCGACCACACCACGAGGAGGAGGATGCTGGTTTTCCTGGCGGGCAGGCACAGAGCGCAGCACCTGGTTTTAGATACTTCTCGTAGTTTCGTTTGCCCTGCCGCCATGTGGGTGGCGGTGGCAAGCCGCAAGTTGCGCCGCGGGCAGCTTTTGGTCGATCCCATACATAATAGCACCCAGGTACCCTAACTTGCACATGATGTGATGATTTAATCCCAAACTTGCAAAACTTGACCAAATTATACCTCAACTTGCACTTCATGTGATGATTTAGTCCCAGGCCAATCATAGCTCGCCAATTGGCTGGACCGGTCAGCGCGCACTTTTGCACAAAACCCCCTGCTGTTTCCCTGAATCAACCCGCAGTATAGCACACCTGAATTAAATCTGTGCTCGACGAAATTCCGCTGAGAAGTTGGTGCTTGCGCGCGCAGTTCCCGCTCATGTCCAAGAGCCGCAAGATCAGCCGCATGCTTGCCGAGCAAGACGAGCAGCGTCCAGCGGGCCAGCGGCGGCGTCGGCGTGGGAGTTCTGAAGGTAATGTCAAAGAGCATGCTGCGGCGTAAACAGAGATTGAGGAAGCAGAGGAGGAGGACGGGGACGAGGAGCAGCAGCATGTTAGGATGCATGACGGCAAAGTCGTACCGCATCACCTTCCCGGACATTCCAGGCGGGCCGGGCACCTTCGAGGCGGCGGCCAAGTTCTGCTACGGCGTCCGCATCGAGCTCACGCCCTGGAACGTCGCCCCGCTGCGGTGCGCGGCCGAGTACCTGGAGATGACGGAGGAGCACTCCGAGGACAACCTGGCCGCGCGCGCCGAGGCCTGCCTCTCGCAGTCCGTGCTCCACCACCCCGGCGAGGCCACCAAGGCGCTCAAGTCCTGCGAGGAGCTGCTGCCGCACGCCGAGGAGCTCGGCATTGTCGCCCGCTGCATGGACGCCATCGCCGCGCGCTCGTCGGCGATGTCGCGCTCCTGGTTCGGCGACCTGGCCGTGCTCGGCCTGCACATGTACAAGCGGGTGATGGCGGCCATGGCCGCGCGCAAGGACGTGAGGACGGAGGCTTTGGAGGGCTGCCTCGTGTCCTACGCCAAGGCCACCCTCCCGGGGCTGTCGAGGTCCATGAGGTGGCGCCGCGCGTCCGCGCCGGTCTCGTCGGAGGTGGAGCAGAGAGACCTCTTGGAGGCGGTGGTCGCGAGCCTCCCCACGGACAAGGGCTCGAGGAGCGTGGTGACCGTGAAGTTCCTGTTCGCGCTGCTGCGGACGGCGCACATCCTGCGCGCTTCGTACGGCGCGCGCGGCGATCGAGCGGAAGGCCGCGACGCAGCTGGAACAGGCAACGGTGGAGGACGTGCCCGTCCCGAGCTACTCCGGCGCCGCGGAGACGCTCTACGACGTGGACTACGTCGAGCGGGTGGTCAGGCACTTCCTGCCCGAGGAGGAGGTGGGCGAGGACGAGGCGTCGTCGTCAGCTGCAATCACCGAGGAGGAAGCGGCGGCGAGGACGACGGTGTCCCGTCCGTCGGCCGTGGCAATGGTGCAGGTGGGCAAGCTGGTGGACAACTACATGGCAGAGGTAGCGTTCGACGCCAACCTGAAGCCAACCAAATTCTGCGAGCTCGCGCTGGCAATGCCGGACCACGCCCGCATCTATGAGGATGGCGTCTACCGCGCCGTCGACATCTACCTCAAGGTATGTACATTCCCTGATTTGTCATTGACTGCTTCTGACATTGCTTGAGGTACGTACATTTCTCATTGCATGCGCGTTTGTCGAGTAGCAGTTTGTTGCCGACTCCATGGCTCGTGACTGGTGCCAGGCGCACCCGCGGCTGACGGCGGAGGAGCGGGATAGGGTGTGCGGCGTGGTGGACTGCAGGAGGCTGACGGTGGAGGCGTGCACGCACGCGGCGCAGAACGAGCGGCTCCCGCTACGCACGGTGCTGCAGGTGCTCTTCTTCGAGCAGCTGCAGCTCCGGCGCGCCATCACGGGCACGCTGCTGGCGTCCACGGCTTCCCGGCGAGCGCGGCATCCGAATCCTCAGCCGCAGCGGCCGGCGGCGGCGGTGCGTCACACCGCTGGCCCGAGCAAGGCGTGGCGGACGACGACGGTGCAGGAGAGCCAGACGCTGCGGGTGGACATGGACGGCATGAGGAGCCGGGTGCAGGGCCTGGAGAGGGAGTTCTCCAGCATGCGAAGGGCGATGGCGCGGCGTCGCAAGGCAGCGGCAGCCCGGACACGGCCGCCCTGGCGGGCTGGCGGTCGAGGTACCGGTGCAAGTTCAGCACGCAGGTGTGCGACTCGCAGGCGCGCAACGCGGGTCGTGTCCAGGGCATCCAGGATGGGGATGAGCCCATGACCGACTGAACCATGATGGCGCCAAATCTCCCATCCCGTTCAAACGCGACATGTTTCACGATCAGAGAAGAGCTCGACAGTCGAGATGAAAATTGTTCCAAGATGTCACACCTAGCCAGACGAGAGAGAGTGAAGACCCGAGATCGAGCGCGGCAAAAAATTTCTCACCCCTTGTCATCTCGTCCGTACGACGTACCCGATTCTCAAGCTCATCTCGTCCGTCCGTTGATAAAAGGAAATGGCAGGGGGTCTTATGCAAAACTGCATGCGCTGGCCGGTCCATCCACCTGGCAGCCAATTGGCGAGGTGTGATTGGTCTGGGACTAAATCATCACATGAGATGCAAGTTGGGGTATGGTGGAGTCAAGTTTTGCAACTTCGGGACTAAATCATCACATTGTGTGCAAGTTAGGGTATCTGGGGTGCTATTACCTCCATATACATATTCACATTGCCCTCTGGCTTTTCCTTTTATTCCTCGGAATCAGCTATAGCTACGGGAGCAAGGCAGACGGGTCCGCATGTGTCGTCACCTCGCGGTTCACCCTCACGCTGTCACGCATGCCTTTGCATATTCACCGGAACACTTGGGTCACGCTGAATGCCTAGTGGGATCTTGATTCTGTGCAGATCACGGCGTATCGTGTCGTGGTTTCGCGGGGGCTCTCGCCCGCTGGAGATCCCGGCGGGATCGTGGTCGATCGACCTCGTGGGCAGGTACAGCTTTCGGTTCCCGCTACGGATCGAGCCGAATCGCCTCGTCGGCGCCGACTGGCCCTGTGATAATTGTTAGGATTTAAATTAATTCTGTATTAGGGATAATCCTCCCTTGTGTAAACGGACGTCGGTTGCCACAGGCACCCGTTCGACATTCCCATGACCCCCACGATCGGACGCATCCGTTCATGGCGACGGTTCCCTATGTATATAATCCTCATGGATCATCAATGAAAGTTACACTTCGATCAAATCATCTTTCACACGTTATCAGCACTTGTCTCTGCCCAGAGCACGCATAGGCAAATCACTCCGGCGACAGTCGCCGGAAAAGAGAGCCAGAAGGGAAGAAAGGAAAAGGTGAGAGGATGCCTCGTGGTCTCCTGTCCTTCTTCCTGCACCTTGTTCGCAGCGGCGGTAGACGCCGACAGGGCCGTCGCCGTGGCCATGGTGTTGGTGGACTTCGCCGCCACAACCGCCACGCCCGTGATCTGTGCCGGTTCGGAGGCCGCCGGAATGATTTCCGTCGCCGTGGACCACGTCTTGGACATGGCGTCCGAGGTCGCGATGGTGCTGGGCCTTCTAATGCTCCGCCCGAACCGGCCATGCCGCCGGCGGCGCCGCTCCCGGCCTGGATTCTTGCCGGACCGGCCGCTCCAAACCTGTACGCGGACGAGGTACTGGAGCCCGCGGACGACGCTGTGGACGTCGAGCCGGAACTTGCGGCTCCTCCACCACCACGTCCGTGCCCGGTGCATGGTTGGGGCCATGGATGGTCCTGCAGCCACCCCCGCCACAAGATTACGAGGTCCAGGAGGAGGCCGAACCTGCGCCGCCTGTGCCGCCCGCGGAGCCCGCGCAGCCGGACTCCCCGCGTCTTCCATCTCCGACGCCGGCGCACGAGGCGGCCGGCGCTGGGGCTTCTTCGTCGAGCGCTAGCCTCGGGCTGCGCCTCCCCGCGCGGGCTGCTGCGCTCGGGGACGTCTTCGACAACTGGGCGAGCAGCTCCACTGGCCCATCGGCGCCCCGCCGCTGGCACATAGTGCCGCGGGCCGAGCTGCAACGCAGCCGCGCGGTGGTTCTCGGACTGGCCAACGGCCACTCCAACGGCGTCGCCAACGGCCACTCCAACGGCGTCGCACCCGGGACGCAGCTTCCTGGTGGATCTTCTTCAGAGGAGGAAGATGCTGTGCCGGGGCCGTCGACCTCGCGCCGGTGAGGCAGTTGCCTGGGGCGGAGGTTGGTGGTAGTGGTGCAGACGGCTGCCGCTTAAGTTGGATTGGGGATGATTTGTCGATGGGAACGAAGTATCCCGTCGCCTCCCCTTATCCACTCGTGCGTGTGTATGGCTGTTGGACAGCCAGCACACTAGCCACTAATCCATGCTGTACGAGCAGCAGAAAAAAAAAGAACGAAAAGAAGGTGACTTTGCCACGGTAGTAGGCTGTTCTGTTTTGGCCTATTGCCATTTTTTTCGTTTTCTTTTCTGATTAGCTTCTAGCTTTTTCAGTTTTTGTACATAAGTGTGTGTTAGTATTTTCTAACATAGTACTATGTAATGTCTGCTTATGTAATGTCAACATGTTTATGGATGCAATCTTTAATTGCTACATGTTGATTGTGCTTGAAAATTATATGACTACTTTCAATTTTTGCGCATATCTTATGAATTGCACTTATGGCAATACATATAGCTTTGTTCATAACTGTGAGGTCTACACCATCTGGTGATTACCTTCAAAGTGTTTTAAGTAACACAAGGTTGTACAAAGTACCATAAGGATAAGGTCTACGCTACTTAGTAGTGATTACCTTCAAGCAAAAATGAAAGCACACATATTATGGCATGAAAATTGCCATACGAGTGTCTATGCCACTTCGTGGTGACTACCTCTATGTGTTCTACAAAACAAAGATCTACGCCATTTTATGGTGATTATCTTTTGTAGAAAGTCATATTTTGGGTCGGTTAGGCTTTTCCTAGACCTTTATATTCGATTCAAGCATTTTATTTTACACACAATTAATTTACATGAGTGTAAATTAATGCGCATGATATTTTCATGCAGGATATGGCTGACATATCCAAGAAGGAATTTGCTGAGCTTGCCATTGATGGTAGAAACTATTTGACCTGGGCCATGGATGTCAAGATCAACTTGGCGGCGAGGAATCTGATCAGCACTATAACCACACCTACTAAGGTGCTCCTGCTATCGCAGATACGGCAAAGTATGCTTCTTTGCACTTCATTCGACACCACCTTGATCCTGCTCTGAAAGAAGAGTGCATGATGGAGGAAAGTCCTCTATCATTGTGGAACTCCTTAAAGGAGCGTTATGATCAACAAAGGTCGGTGATGTTGCCTGAAGCGCAAAGAGAATGGGCACTTATCCGTTTTCAGGATTTTAAGTCCGTTGCAGCATACAATTTTGCCGTGCATCAAATCAACTCAAAGTTGAGATTCTGCAACAGTGCAGTTTCCGATGCGGATCTCATTGAAAAGACACTCTCTACTTTCCATCCTAATATGAGGATTCTTGCTGAACAACATCGTCAGCAGAAATACAAGAA
The DNA here is from genome assembly GCA_032464435.1 of Aegilops umbellulata. Classification (NCBI taxonomy): domain Eukaryota; kingdom Viridiplantae; phylum Streptophyta; class Magnoliopsida; order Poales; family Poaceae; genus Aegilops; species Aegilops umbellulata. The sequence continues at coordinate 386,164,114 of CP136057.1, read as the reverse complement.
GCATTCTGAGTTGATATATGCACTTCTTCAGGCAGAAAAGCACAGTGAAATTCTCGATAAGAATAATATGTCCCGTCCAACGGGAACACTGCCGCTGCCTGAAGCACATTTCAATTCTCAGAATACTCAGAAGTCCCGTGGTCCCAAAAGGAACCATAGGAAGTTTAAAGGAAAGTGGAGACGCAATGAGAATCAGAATAGCAATGGAGTACAAAAGGGCAAGAATCATTTTAAGAAAAATGATAAGGGTAGCAGCTCTCAAGCTTGCTACAGATGTGGTTGTACTACTCACCATGCAAGGAAGTGTACAACTTCTAAGCATTTGGTGACGCTGTATCAGCAATCAATTGGCAAGAGCAAGAAGGCTCAAGGGAACCAGTACGAAGCTCACTTCACTGGTCCAATGATTGAAAGTTCTCAAGGCGTTCATCAGAATGAAGTTCATGAGAACATGGAGAACAAAGATCAGGCTCAGCAAAAGGAAGGACCACCACTTACTGTTGAAGACATGGTGGATTTCACTTCTAATAATGACATATATGGAGATATGCTTTGATCTTCCAATAATGTCATAAGTATTGTGATATGTCCTTAGTTATATTGTGTGTTGTAAAATAATTATGTCCTCGGACATATGGTATTGTAATAATTATGTCCTTAAACATAATGTATTATAATATGTAGCAGACATACATAGTGTGTAATGTATGTGTTATTTCTATATGAGATTGAATAAATAATGAATTTTATTCTTTTACTCTATAGAAAACTTCGAGAAACAATCCAATGGAGGAGGAAATTTGTTTAGTGGACAGTGGTGCCTCTAACACAATTCTACGAGAAGTTAAATACTTCCGAAGTCTCAAAAAGAGTAAGGGAAGTGTTATGACAATTGGTGGTCATGACACAGTAATTGTTGGTTCTGGTCAAGCCACATTTACACTCCCGAATGGTACAAAACTTGAAATCCAGGAGGCTTTATTGTATCCGGATTCGACTCGTACCCTGTTGAGTTTTAAGGATATCCGCATGAATGGCTACCACATTGAAACTCATGAAGACAATGCGGTTGAAAGCCTACTCATAACTCAACAGAAGGGATCCGACAAGGAAACCCTTGAGAGACTGCCTGCTCTATCTTCTGGACTATATTACACATACATCAAGCCAGAGCAACATTTGGCATACAAAATTCAGAATCTCGACAAGTTCAAGATATGGCATGATCGCCTGGGTCATCCTGGTGTGGGGATGATGAGAAAAATTATTAATGGTTCAACTGGACACAACATAACGGTTGCTAATTTCCCCAAATCCTCGGATTTCGTATGCACTGCATGTGCAACTGGGAAATTAATCACAAGACCTTCATATCTGAAGATCAAGAATGAACCACTTAATTTTCTTGAACGCATTCAAGGAGATATATGTGGTCCAATTCAACCGTTATCGGGACCATTTAGATATTTTATGGTGCTCATTGATGCATCAACAAGATGGTCCAATGTGTGTCTATTATCAACAAGGAACCATGCTTTTGCAAAGCTGATCGCTCAAATCATTAAACTGAGGGCAAATCATCCTGAACACAGGATAAAATCCATCAGAATGGATAATGCCGCTGAATTTAGTTCACGAGCATTCAATGATTATTGCCTAGCTTTGGGCATAACTGTGGAGCATTCTGTACCATATGTACACACACAAAATGGTCTTGCAGAATCACTTATCAAGAGGATCAAGTTGATAGCAAGACCACTCCTACAGAACTGTAATCTTCCAACATCTTGTTGGGGACATGCGGTATTGCATGCCGCAGAGTTGATACAAATTCGACCAACTGCATATCATACGGCCTCCCCGTTGCAGTTAGTACGTGGAAATCAACCAAGTATTTCCCATCTTCGAAGATTCGGTTGCGCTGTGTACGTACCGATATCACCACCTCAGCGTACATCGATGGGTCCACATAGAAAAATGGGGATCTATGTGGGGTACAATTCTCCGTCGATTATAAAGTACCTGGAACCTCTAACAGGGGATCTATTTACAGCCCGGTACGCTGATTGTATCTTCGATGAGGACAATTTTCCGGCATTAGGGGGAGAAAAGAACCACAACGAATGCCGGGAAATAGATTGGAATGTCAAAGGCATTCATTCCTTAGATCCACGTACACATGAATCTGAACTGGAAGTTCAGAAGATTATTAATTTGCAAAATATTGCAAATAATCTGCCAGATGCATTTACTGATTATAAAGGTGTCACTAAATCCCATGTTCCTGCTATGAATGTTCCAGAGAGAGTTGAGATATCTCATAAGACCACTCAACCGCCCAAGAGGGGGAGAAAACTGGACAAAAAGGACAATGCTTCTCAGAAGCGTCCGCGGGAAATGAGGATCCCTCAAATAGTAAATGCAGGTCAACCGCGAGTTGATATTCAACCTAGTGTTGAAAGACACCTGAAGGATCTTATGCATCAAGAACCCAGCACAACTGTGCACACAAATATTGGTGCTGGGACATCGGTACACCTTGACTCGATTGTTGTGGGAAATCACGATGAGTCAGAAGGTATTGATGAGATTTCCATCAACTATGTTGAATCAGGAGAATCATTCAATAGAAAGACTACAATTGTCGACATATTTTTCGCCTCAAAGATTGCAGATGACCTGGCATTGGATCATGAACCTAAGTCCATGGCAGAGTGTATGAAACGCTCAGACTGGTCCAACTGGAAGGTTGCAATAGAGGACGAATTGCGCTCGCTTGCCAAGAGAGGGGTATTTACTGCAGCAATACCTACTCCTCCTAATGTTTTCCCCGTGGGGGCAAAATGGGTTTTTGTTCGTAAAAGGAACGAAAACAATGAGGTGGTGAGATATAAAGCGAGGCTTGTAGCACAAGGGTTTACACAGAGACCCGGCATCGATTATGATGAAACATATTCTCCTGTGATGAGTGGAATCACGTACCGATACTTGATATCACTGGCAGTGCAAATGAATTTGTATATCCAATTGATGGATGTGGTGACTCATACTTATATGGGTCACTTAAGACGGATATCTATATGAAAGTTCCCGAGGGACTGAAGATTCCGGATCCAAAAGCTAATCGCAACATGTATTGCGTAAAGCTACTGAAGTCGTTATACGGCTTGAGACAGTCGGGTAGAATGTGGTATAACCGACTAAGTGAGTTCCTTCTGAAGAAGGGTTACTCAAACAACAATGATTGCCCATGTGTGTTTATCAAGAAATCCACTGATGGATTTTGTATAATTTCCGTGTATGTTGATGACTTGAACATCATTGGGACTACACGAGAAATACATGAGGCATGTAATCATTTGAAGACGGAATTCGAGATGAAAGATTTGGGTAAAACCAAATTTTGTCTTGGTTTGCAACTTGAACATTTTTCTTCAGGAATACTTGTTCATCAGTCTGCTTATATCCAAAAGATATTGGAAAAGTTCAATATGGATAAAGCATACCCGTCAAAAACACCTATGGTCGTCAGATCTCTTGAAAAAGATAAAGACCCATTTAGGCCTAAGGGTGATGATGAAGAGGTATTAGGACCTGAGTTTCCTTACCTCAGTGTTATTGGAGCACTAATGTATCTAGCAAACTGCACCAGGCCTGACATAGCATTTGCAGTTAATTTACTGGCTAGATACAGTGCATCCCCAACGAAAAGGCATTGGGTTGGTGTGAAGAATATTTTCAGATATCTTCAGGGCACCAAAGATCTTGGTTTATTCTATAAGAAAAATCAAGAGAGAACCATGGTGGGGTATTGCGATGCTGGATACTTGTCAGATCCCCATGATGCCAAATCGCAGACTGGTTTTGTCTTCTTACATGGAGGTACGGCCTTCTCTTGGAAGTCAACAAAGCAAACCTTAGTGGCAACGTCCACCAATCATTCTGAGATAATTGCTTTGTTCGAAGCCACACGAGAATGTGTATGGCTTCGCAGAATGATGAACTTTGTCCAAAGTTCAAGTGGGATTGGTTCGTTAAAATCACCCACCATTATCTATGAAGATAATGCTGCTTGTATTGCACAAATGCAAACGGGTTATATTAAGAGCAATATTACGAAGCATATTTCTCCTAAATTATTTTATCCCCATGATCAGCAAGAAAAGGGGGAGATAAGTATTTTGCAAACGAAGTCATGCTACAACCTCGCTGATCTGTTTACTAAGTCCTTACCAAGTTCTCTGTTTCATAAATATGTAACTGGAATTGGTATGCGACGACTTCGAGACTTGCAAAATTCAGGGGGAGAAATCTCCTAAGATATAACCTGTTAAGATCATAAGATCATTAATATTGCACTCTTTTCCTTTATGAGTTTTTCCAAATGGTTTCTCATGTAAGGTTTTTAATGAGGCAATATCAATGCAAGCATGGACGATATATGTCATTTTCTCCTTATTTTCCCACTGGGTTTTAGAAGGAGTTTTTCATGGCATATTGTATGTTTTCTTCTCGATTTTTCCCACAGGGTTTTGGAGGAGAATATTTCAAAGATGATCGGTCGGACAAGCGAGGATTAGGGGGAGTGTTAGGATTTAAATTAATTATGTATTAGGGATAATCCTCCCTTGTGTAAACGGACGTCGGTTGCCACAGGCACCCGTTCGACATTCCCACGACCCCCACGATCGGACGCATCCGTTTATGGCGACGGTTCCCTATGTATATAATCCTCATGGATCATCAATGAAAGTTACACTTCGATCAAATCATCTTTCACCATAATAATGGCGCTATAACTGACCGCTGCGGTGGGTTTGCTTATACGGGGAACGGGGAGGAGTCACGCATCGAAAGTTCGAAGAGCTGTGAGCTTGTGATCCACCGTCCACGAACGAACCCGGCCAGTTGCACAAGTGCGGCACCGGGTTTTCTCGGCTTTCGCCCGCATGCCGCATGCATTTCCTTGCCGAAATTTCGTCACTCTTGGGGTGACCCGATGCATTGGATTTTAGGTGGATCGGAGGGATGGAGCAGCGAATCTGCAGGTGTCGTTCCTGCCCGGTTTCTTGTGGCCTGTCTTCGGGGCTAGTAGTGTGATCGACGTCTTCACTGTGATGATGGAAATCTTTGATGCGCCCATGGCCCTCTCATGAATGTAATTTTAATCTGTTTATTATCATCTGTCGAGCGGCATGAGAATAGTATATCTTTTTAATGAGGCAAAGAAATGCCATTTTCATTGATTGATTAAAAAATAACTTTTTCGAAAAAAAATGATTTTGATTAAGAAACAAGGTTTAGAGGTTTTTGGCCCGGTCGGTATGGAATCGAAGGCGTCGAGAGTATCCATCCGCTCGTGAAAGAAAATATATACTCAGCTCCACATCACCACGTGGAGCTATCCATCCGGTCGTTCACGTGCACGCACGCGCAGCACCACACGTTCCCGACCCCACCGCCCCTGACAGACGGGACGCAACAGTCACCAGCCCCTACTGTAGAGTCCCTCGAAGCACGTACACCGGTGACTGGCCAGTCGTCACCGACGACGCGCCGGTCCACACGCCTTCCCGCCATAGCACACACACTACACGAGAGATCGCAGCGACGGTACGTGTCGCGAGCCCGCGGCGGGCGCGCGCTGGCCGTGGCCGGACGAGGAGCCGTCCGCGTCGCCCGCCCCACTTGGCCCGCCGCCGTCGCCGTCACTCCTTTTCCTCCCCGCTTCTTCGTGGCTGGCGAGTGGCGAGCCGGCCCGATCTCCCGAGTCACCACCCTGCCCCCTCTCCTCGCGCGCGCGGCCGCAGGCGCCGAGGGCAGCGCGGCCATTTCCCCCGCCCATCCCGAGATATTTCCCGATCGACCGGGGCGTCCGGGCCACGGATCACCACATGTTGTCAACGCCGCCCGCGTGGGCTTCCCGTACCTCCTTGGTGACGCACCGCGGCCACAGGAACGCAGGAGGACGCGACGCGATGCGGCCGATGCGCGCGCGGTTGGCGCGGTGATCGCGTCGGAACGGTTGGCTGCCGGCCCGGTGTTTGCTTGCTTAGCTTGGCGTGGGCGAGTCGCCGGGTTGGGCGGTCCGGAGAGCGCGCGCGTGTGCCGATCGTCCGTCCCGTGCACTACTGTGTACGCGGTACGCATGCACGTGGTGACCGTGAACGCGCGGCACGTACTACGTACGGTGGAGTCGTCCCTGAGGCCGTCCACGCGTCCGGTGACTAGCTCTCGGCGCGCAACGCCCGGCACAAGCCTGGCCATGCGATGCCTTTGGTCCATCCATGCGACGAAGAGTATGCCGCGAGCGAAGCATGTATGGCTGTACACAACCGGGAAAACAAACACCTTTGCCGGTATCCGGCATTTTTCCCCTTAATAATTTTGTGTATGCACAAAGCAGTCAACTGCTGATCAGGCATTCACATATGCTGCCTCCACTTGGCTAGCTCCTCAGCATATCCAAGAATCTTATTTTGTTATCATTCAGACACATTTCCAGAGAGAGAGATATCCTGTCCGTGGACCTCCGGTGCTAGCTTTTGATCCGCAGCCACCTTTTTTTTCCTTTTTTGCGCATGATCCGCAGCCACTTGCATAACCACAGCCCTGAATAGAGCCACGCACCACGCGTTTCATTCGCATCTTTAATCAAGCTTCTCCAAAGCCCCTACGACCACGCCACGACACGCCTCGCCATATATACTGCTGCTGCTTCAATCGCATGGCTGTCAGCTGCCCAACGGAGATTAGCCCGAGGTTACCGACCACACGCCGAGTCCACTCGAGTGCATCTTTAACAACGACTTTAATCGGCGAGGAATCAGCGCCTAATCGGAGTAGTATACTGCTGGAGTACTTGTTGCCTGGTCTCGGCAGTGGCCGCATGGTGTCACCTCCTCCCCAGATATTTCCTGGCGTGCATGGCCACGGCGTGGAGTAGGAGCAAGATTTGCCAGGGCACGCAACCGTAGCATGCATAATAAACTAAACTAATTACCGTCCACTAGCTAAGATCTTTCTAACGACGAGCCTGTTGATTAATCTGTGGATGCCATCAGCTGAGCGTGGTCACTAGCTAGATCACCAGTTTGCCCGCCAAAAAAAGAGCCAGATCACCAGTTAACTATGCATGGCTCACACCGCCGGTCATGTCCCCTGGAACTGAACGGTTCTGTGCAAAGAAAAACAATTCAGGTTTTTTGTTTGAAGTTCAAATTTGGACTAGAAGGTTGCTTTGCAACATATACAAGGCGCTTTTGTGTAAGTTGCTCCCCATGTGGCCATGTGGTAGCCGGATTAGGTGCATCAAGCCTATCTGCAGCACTAAAATGGAAAGTGATTATCTTTTTTTTGCGAATAATGGAAAGTGATTATCAACACCCAGATAAACCCAATCCGTCAAGATATGTCCAAGAAGAAGCATGATAAGCACTAAAAAGGAGGAACTTGACAGATAACCATACAATGACCAAATAAAGAAGAAATGTTTGTTCTTGAGAAGAACGATTTGAGAGCAGATAACATTTCTCAGGCAATAATTCAAGTAAGATTCCATCACCCATGACCCCATACACGAGAGAGAATATCATATCTTTTTCTCTTTGTTGGCTGCGAGAGAATATCATGTCTCGTCATACATATCTAGTATATTTTTTTCGATCCAGCCCAAAGAGGATACATAGCAACAGAAAGCAATGTATGAGTTAGACTTCTAGAGTGAGAATATTAAACTTTCGCGTGGGACTAGGTTTTGTGGACATAGATCGCTCGACGAGTTCCTGCCACCAAAACCAACGGCTCATGCTGATTCTGCCACAAACTACACACTCCAGATGCTTCCATGTCTTCTTGGATCGTTTAACCGTGGCCGTTTATCAAAGCCGTATTATATTTTCCACATCAAATCAAGAAGCCTCATGGCATCTCTACCACATACCTCATATTTTGATTATCCATCCTTAATTTCCCAATCTTGTAATTATACTTTCGCTCAACTAGCCCATCCCTTAAAACTTTATTCACCAAACAAGAAATCTTGTGTCGATTCATCCAAAATTTGCATACAATCCAATTGAACATATATTATCATTTAATTTGAAACTTGAGGATTCAAGTAGACACAATTCAAATATACATTAAAATTATTCAAATTCAAATTAACAAATGGTTCAAATAAAATGAAGAGAACATCGCATCTCATCATACATCTCTAATATATTTCCGATCCAACCACAAAGAGGATACATAGCAAGCGAAGCAACCAAAAGCAATCTGTGAGTTCTCCTTCCAGAATGAGAATAATAAACTCTCCAAGTGGGGCTAAGTATTTGTGGACATGGATCGCTCGACTAGTTCCTGCCACCAAAACCAACGGCCCACTTCGTCTCTCCCGTAGCCATTTGATTATGCCAGAAGCTACTTATAATTTTTCATGTGTCCTGTAACCTTGGCCGCTTATCAAAGCCCTATTATATTCTTCACATAAATCAAGAGGCCTTAGAATACCCCAAGTGTCCCGTGGTAACAACACCTGAGTGACGGATTTGATCACTAGTGGCAATTACAAGTGCTATTTCTTTTTTAGGATAGCATGGTTGTGACAAGAACAGATGTGAGAATTGATGCGCTAGAGAAGAAGGAAGTATATGCCATGTCATTGGCAAAGTACGACCTTCAACTTTCAGAAAATAGAATAGTGTTTAAGTGTAGTTGAGTTACCATCGTAGGGCCTCAACGGTGTGGCGAGTTCAAAAATTCTAACCCAAATTTACCAACATACATGATATATGGTATGACAATACGTCATGGGCCATAGATACTGCAGCCGTTGTGTGGTTATACCTCAACTCAACATGAATTAAACCAAATGATAGTTTGAAGTCTCGTGTGTCTCGATGGATTATATCTTTCGCCGAGGTGACATTTCCGTTAATAGTTGATGATTTCGTCAATCTTGTAGCTCCCCCGCTCCACTCTTGTGAAGTTCTTGTGTGAGTGTATTTGACTCTTTCAATAGGTCAAACTAAACTCGTTAATGATGCACAAGTCTATGTTGACGTTGTATTTGAAACTTTGAATCCGCCATACAGACCTGTGTGACGCCCTAATTCATGTCCATTGGGTGCAATGAGCGGGATGGGGAGGGGAGAGTAAGGAGCTACGAGGAAGAAGGAGAAATGATGGACGAGAAGGGGGGGGGGGGTTGGCAATGACCACCAAGGCTAAAATGACAGCAGGTGCTAACCGACTAGTGTGAGTTCGGTAAGCTATCACAGGGGTGTAAAGAGTACACATTTGGTGTTCCCGGGGCACCAGGGCCGCTGGACCTGCGATCCGAAGGACAATGTCTATGTTCCACAAGGTTAGCAGGAAACACCCCGTGACTCCCACAATTGCGCGTATGCCGATAGCTCTGACCCTAACCGATGGATCACACGTGCAGAGCTCTGACGCTGACCGATTGTTGGGAATTAGCACACAAATGCACTTGTGGTTAACTGAAAACTGCAACGAAAACAAGTAATCTCAGCACCACATCATGTACTAATTCAAGGATCGTTGCTTAGCACGGAAGGAAATATATGCAGCAGCATATATGAAGGCAGAAAATGTTACTCAGTAGGCAAGACACTCATCATCCTAGTGTCTTGTGGTAGGAGTAAGTTTCTAGACAGCACCAAGTATCAACAAAGAGACACCAGATTTTTACGTGGAAAACCCCTCAACTTGAGGGGAAAAACCACGGGCCGAACCCACCCAAATCCTCTTCCACTATTATCAAATGTGGGATACAACAAGTTCTTCTCTAGACAGCACTAGAGGATCTCATACATCAAGTTTTCTGAATCTTGGATGAACACAACGGGATTTGGGGCTCAAGAACTAGGGATTGGAACAATCTCACCAAAGATGGTGGAACCGAAGCTTGAAGGAGGCAAGGTAGTGGATCTGGACCATCACAACCTTGGGGAGGAGCTCCCTTTTCTTCTTCCTTCAATCTTCCTCTTCTTTCCTTACTCTCTTGGTTTTCTCTCTTCTTCTCTCTTGGAGGATAAACTGATTTTCTTCACCCTTGGTGGTGGCTGCTGGATGAAGGGTAAAGCATCCCCATCCACACATGTGCAAAGTCCAAAATGATCCTAGGTCATAACCCTAATGGGTAGTGGGCTTATGCACCTCTTTGGACTGCCTAAGAGACCTCAAATGGTCATCTCCTCACAGCCCACATGAGGAGGATATACCAACAAATCTCCCCCTCCGACTCATGAGGGGGGCACCACCATGCCCGCTACCTTGCAACATGCTTGTAGCTTCTCATTTGGTAATATCTTGGTCATCATATCCGAACCATTGTCGTCGGTATGGATCTTCTCAAGTTTCAGCAACTTGGAACTCACAACATCTAGAATCCAATGGCACCTCACATCAATGTGCTTGGTTCGAGAGTGATAGCTTGAATTCTTGGCAAGATGAATAGCACTCTAACTGTCACAAAACAGAACATACTTCTCTTGCTTCATGCCGAGCTCTTGCAAGAAGTTCTTCATCCACAAAACTTCCTTGCCAGCATCAACTGCTGCAATGTACTCAGCTTCTGTAGTTGATGTAGAAACACATTTATGCAATCTTGATTGTCATGACACTGCTCCCCCTGCATAAGTCATCAGGTATCCAGATGTGGACTTCCTACGATCCTTGTCACCTGCGTAATCTGCATCTGTATAGCCCTGCAATACAGGATCACCATTTCCAAAGTATAGACAAGATGTAGAAGTACCCTTAAGATACCTGAGAATCCACTTCACTGCTTCCTAGTGAGTTTTACCTGGATTTGTCATGAACCGGCTAACAACTCCAACTGCAAAGGCAATGTCAGGCCTAGTGCATACCATGGCATACATCAAACTGCCCACGGCAGATTGGTAAGGTACTTTCCTCATTTCTTCTTTCTCCTTCTTGCTTGTAGGACATTGTTTTGAATTCAGTTTGTGATGGCCTGCAAGCGGAGAGATAACAAATTTTGCATCTTTCATATTGAACCTTTCAAGTACCTTCCCAATGTATCTTTCCTGTGAGAGCCAAAGCACCTTCTTTGATCTATCATGGGAGATCTTCATGCCAAGTATTTGCTTAGCTGGTACTAAATCCTTCATGGCAAATGATTTACTCAATGCCTTTTTGAGGAGAGCAATCCTCTTTGTGCCATTTCCAACAATCAGCATATCATCAACATACAACAAGAGAATAATGAAGTCACCCTCGGCGTACCTCTTCATAAAGACACAATGGTCAGGTTGTGCTTTATGGTAACCAAGCCCAGTCATAAAAGACTCAAACTTCTTGTATCACTGCCGAGGAGCTTGCTTCAAGCCATACAAGCTCTTCTTCAATTTGCAAACTAAGTGCTCCTTGCTTGCAACCATGAATCCCTTTGGCTGCTCCATGTATATCTCCTCCTCTAGGTCACCATGCAAGAAAGCTGTCTTCACATAAAGTTGTTTAATTTCCAAGTCCATGGTGGTAGCCATGCCAAGCACAACTCGAGTCGAAGACATCTTGACCACGGGAGAGAATATCTCACTATAATCAATGCCCTTTTTCTGACTGAATCCTTTCACAACCAATCTGGCCTTGTACCTTGGATGTGAGGTGTTTTCTTCAGTCTTCACTCTATACACTCACTTGTTCTTGAGTGCTTTCTTGCCCTTTGGCGGTTTCACCAACTCAAAGGTATCTTTCTCATACAGGGAATTCATCTCATCCTACATGGCTTCTGACCATTCTTTCTTGTTCTCATCAGACATTGCCTTCTCATAGCATGAGGGCTCACCTGCATCTGTCATCAACACATATTGATGTGATGGATAATTGGAAGAAGGAATGTGACCTCTTTCACTTCTTCTTTGTTGCTGCACTGGTGGTGAATCAGGTGGATTTTCGTTGGCATCATCATTACCAACTCATCATCATCACTTGATGGTTGCTCGTCACTTTGACTTGTACTACCTTGATCAGTTGCATCTCCACTGTCTTCAGTGTCATCATCTCCCCCATGATTGTCATGCACGAGAGGAGGACGGATTGGATCCATATCAACCTGAGGTGTGCTGGTCATTGGCTTCTCTGGTTTCCCAATATCTTCACTCTATACAACCACATCTCGGCTTCTCACAATCTTCCTATTTACTGGATCCCACAACTTGTAGCCAAACTCTTCACTTGGTTGGCTGAGGTAGATGCACTGCTTTGTCTTACTATCAAGCTTGGATCTCTTGTCCCTTGGAACATGTACAAATGCCCTGCAACCAAAGACCTTCAAGTGCTTGTATGATACCTCCTTCTTTGACCAAACTCTCTGAGGAATATCACCTGCAAGAAGAACTGAAGGAGATAGGTTAACCACATACATAGCATTCATCAATGCTTCAGCCCAAAATGAATTAGGTAAATGAGCATAGGTGTGACCCTCTCTGTGAGTGTCCTGTTAATTCTCTCTGTAAGACCATTGAGCTGAGGTGTCTTTGGTGGACTCTTCTCAAGCCTGATGCCAACATTTCTGCAATACCTTTCAAAAGGACCTCTGTATTCACCACCATTGTCTGATCTCAAGCACTTCAATTTCCTACCAGTTTCTCTTTCAACTTTGGCATGGAACTCCTTGAAGGCTTCGAACGTTTGGTATTTGTGTTTCAACACATACACAAAAACTTTTCTGGAATGGTCATCAATAAAAGTCACAAAATATAATGCTCCACCATGAGATTTTTCAGTCATGGAGCAAACATCAGTGTGCACAATATCAAAAACATTTTCTGCATGATGTGGAGGGAGTGTACGAAATGCAGCCCTATGTTGTTTGCCAGCAAAACAATGTGCACGGGGTTTCAAGGATATACCTTCCAACTCAGGGAGGTACTCCATGCGAGCAAGAGCATGCATGCCCTTCTCACTCATATGCCCAAGCCTCTTGTGCCACAATTCAACCGAAGTGTCTTTTTCAGCAACATTCAACACCTCATTGCACAACTTGGTTTTAGTCACATAGAGATTACCTTGCTTACTTCCTCGAGCCACAATCAAAGAGCCTTTGGTGAGCTTCCACTTTCCTTCACCAAAATAACTAGGATGTTTGATATCATCAAGCTTGCCCACTAACAACGAATTCAGCCTTATGTCGGGAACATGCCTCACATCATCGAGCACCAATCTGCAACCTGTGTTTGTTTCAATGCATATAGAGCCCTTGCCAACAATTGCTGACGAACCACTATTTCCCATCCTCACTTGGCCAGTAACACCACTAGTGTAAGATGTGAAATACTCCTTGTGTGATGTGATGTGGAAGGACGCATCTGAATCCACAACCCAACTCATGGCATCATCACAAACAACACTATAGCAATCTTCATCTTCAATGACTAGATAGTCCTCATCTGTTGCGGTCATGGCTGAACTGCTCTCAGCCTTTTGCTCGGTTTTCTTTGTGAGTTTCCCCTCTGCAAGCTCTCTCTTGTACTTCCTGCACTCGCTCTTTATGTGTCCCGGATTGCCACAATGAAAGCAAGTGATATGTTTTCTCTGTTTTGACTTTGATCTCCCCCTGAATTTGTTGGGGAACGTTGCAGAAAATTAAAATTTTTCCTACGGTTTCACCAAGATCCATCTATGAGTTCATCTAAGCAACGAGTCATGGGAGAGAGATTGCATCTACATACCACTTTGTAGATCGCGAGCGGAAGCGTTCAACGAACGGGGATGAGGTAGTCGTACACGACGTGATCCAAATCACCGGAGATCCTAGCACCGAACGGACGGCACCTCCGCGTTCAACACACGTACGGTCAGCGTAACGTCTCCTTCTTCTTGATCCAGCAAGGCAAAGGAGAGGTTGGGGAAGATGGCTCCAGCAGCAGCACGACCGCGTGGTGATGGTCGAGCTGCAGTACTCCGGCAGGGCTTCGCCGAGCTCTATGGAGGAGGAGGAGGTGTTGGAGAGGGAGAGGGAGGCGCCAGGGCAAGGGTGCGGCTGCCCCCTCCCCTCCCCTCATATATATAGCCCCCTAGGGGGGCGCCGGCCCTAGGAGATGCAATCTCCTAGGGGGGGTGGCGGCCAAGGGGTGGGGGGCTTGCCCCCCAAGCAAGGGGGCGCCCCCCTTTAGGGTTTCCCCCACCCTAGGCACGCATGGGCCCTGGGGAAGTGGCGCCCCAGCCCACTTTGGGCTGGATCCTTTCCTACTTCAGCCCACGGGCCCCTCCGGGGCAGGTGGCCCCACCCGGTGGACCCCCCGGGACCCTCCGGTGGTCCCGGTACAATACCGATAACCCCAAAACTTGTCCCGATGGCCAAAACATCACTTCCTATATATAATTCTTTACCTCCAGACCATTCCGAAACTCCTCGTGACGTCTGGGATCTCATCCGGGACTCCGAACAACATTCGGGTTACTGCATATACATATCTTCACAACCCTAGCGTCACCGAACCTTAAGTGTGTAGACCCTACGGGTTCGGGAGACATGCAGACATGACCGAGACGGCTCTCGGGCAATAACCAACAGCGGGATCTGGATACCCATGTTGGCTCCCACATGCTCCACGATGATCTCATCGGATGAACCACGATGTCGAGGATTCAATTAATCCCGTATACGATTCCCTTTGTCAATCGGTATTTTACTTGCCCAAGATTCGATCGTCGGTATCCCAATACCTCGTTCAATCTCGTTACCGGCAAGTCACTTTACTCGTACCGTAATGCATGATCCCATGATCAAACACTTTGATCACATTGAGCTCATTATGATGATGCATTACCGAGAGGGCCCGGTGATACCTCTCCGTCAAGCGGAGTGACAAATCCTAGTCTCGACCCCACCCAACAGACACTTTCAGAGATACCCGTAGTATACCTTTATAGTCACCCAGTTACGTTGTGACGTTTGGCACACCCAAAGCACTCCTACGGTATCCGGGAGTTACACGATCTCATGGTCTAAGGAAAGGATACTTGACATTGGAAAACTCTAGCAAACGAACTATGCGATCTTATGCTATGTTTAGGATTGGGTCTCGTCCATCACATCATTCTCCTAATGATGTGATCTCTTTATCATTGACATCCAATGCCCATAGTCAGGAAACCATGACTATCTATTGATCAACGAGCTAGTCAACTAGAGGCTTACTAGGGACACGTTGTTGTCTGTTATTCACACATGTATTAGGATTTCCGGATAACACAATTATAGCACGAATAAAGACAATTATCATGAATAAGGAAATATAATAATAATGCTTTTATTATTGCCTCTAGGGCATATTTCTAACAGTCTCCCACTTGCACTAGAGTCAATAATCTAGTTACATTGTGATGAATCGAACACCCATAGAGTTCTGGTGCTCATCATGTTTTGCCTCAGGGAGAGGTTTAGTCAACGGATCTGCGACATTCAGATCCGTGTGCACTTTACAAATTTCTATGTCTCCATCTTGAACATTTTCACGAATGGTGTTGAAGCGACGCTTGATGTGCCTGGTCTTCTTGTGAAACCTGGGCTCCTTGGCAAGTGCAATAGCTCGAGTGTTGTCACAAAGGAGTTTGATTGGCCCCGACGCATTGGGTATGACTCCGAGGTCGGTGATGAACTCCTTCACCCAAATTGCTTCATGTGTTGCCTCCGAGGCTGCCATGTACTCCGCTTCACATGTAGATCCCGCCACGACGCTTTGCTTGCAACTGCACCAGCTTACTGCCCCACCATTCAAAATATACACGTATCCGGTTTGTGACTTAGAGTCATCCAGATCTGTGTCGAAGCTAGCGTCGACGTAACCCTTTACGACGAGCTCTTCGTCACCTCCATAAACGAGAAACATTTCCTTAGTCCTTTTCAGGTACTTCAGGATATTCTTGACCGTTGTCCAGTGTTCCTTGCCGGGATTACTTTGGTACCTTCCTACCAAACTTACGGCAAGGTTTACATCAGGTCTGGTACACAGCATGGCATACATAATAGAACCTATGGCTGAGGCATAGGGGATGACACTCATCTCTTCTATATCTTCTGCCGTGGTCGGACATTGAGCTGAGCTCAATTTCACACCTTGTAACATAGGTAAGAACCCCTTCTTAGATTGATCCATATTAAACTTCTTCAATATCTTATCAAGGTATGTGCTTTGTGAAAGACCTATGAGGCGTCTTGATCTATCTCTATAGATCTTGATGCCTAATATATAAGCAGCTTCTCCAAGGTCCTTCATTGAAAAACTTTTATTCAAGTAGGCCTTAATGCTGTCCAAGAGTTCTATATCATTTCCCATCAAAAGTATGTCATCTACATATAGTATGAGAAATGCTACAGAGCTCCCACTCACTTTCTTGTAAACGCAGGCTTCTCCATAAGTCTGCATAAACCCAAACGCTTTGATCATCTCATCAAAGCGAATGTTCCAACTCCGAGATGCTTGCACCAGCCCATAAATCGAGCGTTGGAGCTTGCACACCTTGTCAGCATTCTTAGGATCGACAAAACCTTCCGGCTGCATCATATACAATTCTTCCTTAAGGAAACCATTAAGGAATGCCGTTTTGACGTCCATTTGCCATATTTCATAATCGTAGAATGCGGCAATTGCTAACATGATTCGGACGGACTTCAGCTTCGCTACCGGTGAGAAAGTCTCATCGTAGTCAACCCCTTGAACTTGTCGATAACCCTTAGCGACAAGCCGAGCTTTATAGATGGTCACATTACCATCAGCGTCTGTCTTCTTCTTAAAGATCCATTTATTTTCTATGGCTTGCCGCTCTACGGGCAAGTCAGTCAAAGTCCATACTTTGTTTTCATACATGGATCCTATCTCGGATTTCATGGCTTCTAGCCATTTGTCGGAATCCGGGCCCGCCATTGCTTCCTCATAGTTCGAAGGTTCACCGTTGTCTAACAACATGATTTCCAAGACAGGGTTGCCGTACCACTCTGGTGCGGAACGTGTCCTTGTGGACCTTCGAATTTCAGTACGAGCTTGATTAGAAGTATCTTGATCATCATCATTAATTTCCTCTCTAGTCGGTGCAGGCACCTCAGGAACGTTTTCTTGAGTTTCGCCATTTTCCGGTTCAAGAGGTAACACTTCATCAAGTTCTACTTTCCTCCCACTTACTTCTTTCGAGAGAAACTCTTTCTCTAGAAAGGATCCATTCTTGGCAACAAAGATCTTGCCTTCGGATCTGAGGTAGAAGGTATACCCAATAGTTTCTTTAGGGTATCCTATGAAGACGCATTTTTCCGACTTGGGTTCGAGCTTTTCAGGTTGAAGTTTCTTGACATAAGCATCGCATCCCCAAACTTTTAGAAATGACAGCTTAGGTTTCTTCCCAAACCATAATTCATACGGTGTCGTCTCAACGGATTTCGACGGAGCCCTATTTAAAGTGAATGCGGCAATCTCTAAAGCATAGCCCCAAAAAGATAGCGGTAAATCGGTAAGAGACATCATAGATCGTACCATATCTAATAGAGTGCGATTACGACGTTCGGACACACCATTACGCTGAGGTGTTCCAGGCGGCGTGAGTTGTGAAACTATTCCACATTTTCTTAAGTGTGTGCCAAATTCATGACTCAAGTATTCTCCTCCACGATCTGATCGTAAAAACTTGATTTTTCTGTCACGTTGATTTTCAACCTCACTCTGAAATTCCTTGAACTTTTCAAAGGTCTCAGACTTGTGTTTCATTAAGTAGATATACCCATATCTACTCAAGTCATCAGTGAGGGTGAGAACATAACGATAGCCACCGCGAGCCTCAACACTCATTGGACCGCACACATCGGTATGTATGATTTCCAATAAGTTGGTTGCTCGCTCCATTGTTCCTGAGAACGGAGTCTTGGTCATTTTACCCATGAGGCATGGTTCACACGTGTCAAATGATTCATAATCAAGAGACTCTAAAAGTCCATCTGCATGGAGCTTCTTCATGCGTTTGACACCTATGTGACCAAGGCGGCAGTGCCACAAATATGTGGGACTATTGTTATCAACTTTAACTCTTTTGGTATTCACACTATGAATATGTATATCATCACGTACGAGATTCATTAAGAATAAACCATTAACCATCGGAGCATGACCATAAAACATATCTCTCATATAAATAGAACAACCATTATTCTCGGATTTAAATGAGTAGCCATCTCGAATTAAACGAGATCCAGACACAATGTTCATGCTCAAACTTGGCACTAAATAACAATTATTGAGGTTTAAAACTAATCCCGTAGGTAAATGTAGAGGTAGCGTGCCGACGGCGATCACATCGACCTTGGAACCATTCCCGACGCGCATCGTCACCTCGTCCTTCGCCAGTCTCCGTTTATTCCGCAGCTCCTGCTTGGAGTTACAAATGTGAGCAACTGCACCGGTATCAAATACCCAAGAGCTACTACGAGTACTGGTAAGGTACACATCAATTACATGTATATCACATATACCTTTTGTTTTGCCGGCCTTCTTGTCCGCTAAGTATTTGGGGCAGTTCCGCTTCCAGTGACCACTTCCCTTGCAATAAAAACACTCAGTCTCGGGCTTGGGTCCATTCTTTGGCTTCTTCCCGGCAACTTGCTTACCGGGCGCAGCAACTTCCTTGCCGTCCTTCTTGAAGTTCTTTTTACCCTTGCCCTTCTTGAACTTAGTGGTTTTATTCACCATCAACACTTGATGTTCCTTCTTGATTTCTACCTCTGCTGATTTCAGCATGGCATATACCTCAGGAATGGTCTTTACCATCCCCTGCATGTTGTAGTTCACCACAAAGCTCTTGTAGCTAGGTGGAAGCGACTGGAGGATTCTGTCAATGACCGCTTCATCCGGGAGATTAACTTCCAGTTGAGTCAAGCGGTTGTGCAACCCAGACATCTTGAGTATGTGTTCACTGACAGAGCTATTTTCCTCCATCTTACAGCTAAAGAATTTGTCGGAGACTTCATATCTCTCGACCCGGGCATGAGCTTGGAAAACCATTTTCAGCTCTTCGAACATCTCATATGCTCCATGTCTCTCAAAACGCTTTTGGAGCCCCGGCTCTAAGCTGTAAAGCATGCCGCACTGAACGAGGGAGTAATCATCGGAACGTGACTGCCAAGCGTTCATAACGTCTTGTTCTGCAGGGAGGACAGGTGCGTCACCCAGCGGTGCTCGTAGGACATAATCTTTCTTGGCAGCTATGAGGATGATCCTCAGGTTCCGGACCCAGTCCGTATAGTTGCTGCCATCGTCTTTCAGCCTGGTTTTCTCTAGGAACGCGTTGAAGTTGAGGACTACGTTGGCCATTTGATCTACAAGACATATTGTAAATATTTTAGACTAAGTTCATGATAATAAAGTTCATCTTGATCAAATTATTTAATGAACTCCCACTTAGATAGACATCCCTCTTCTAGTCATCTAAGTATTACATGATCCAAGTCAACTAGGCCGTGTCCGATCATCACGTGAGACGGACTAGTCAACATTGGTGAACATCTTCATGTTGATCGTATCTTCTATACGACTCATGCTCGACCTTTCGGTCTTCTGTGTTCCGAGGCCATGTCTGTACATGCTAGGCTCGTCAAGTCAATCTAAGTGTTTGCATGTGTAAATCTGTCTTACACCCGTTGTATGTGAACGTTAGAATCTATCACACCCGATCATCATGTGGTGCTTCGAAACAACGAACTGTCGCAACGGTGCATAGTTAGGGGGAACACTTCTTGAAATTATTATGAGGGATCATCTTATTTACTACCGTCGTTCTAAGTAAACAAGATGCCAAACATGATAAACATCACATGCAATCAAATAATAAACGTGACATGATATGGCCAATATCACATAGCTCCTTTGATCTCCATCTTGGGGCTCCATGATCATCTTGTCACCGGCTTGACACCATGATCTCCATCATCATGATCTCCATCAACGTGTCTCCATGAAGTTGCTTGCCAACTATTACTTCTACTACTATGGCTAACGCGTTTAGCAATAAAGTAAAGTAATTTACATGGCGTTTCTCAATGACACACAGGTCATACAAAAAATAAGGACAACTCCTATGGCTCCTGCCGGTTGTCATACTCATCGACATGCAAGTCGTGATTCCTATTACAATAGCATGAACATCTCATACATCACATATAGATCATTCATCATTCATCACAACTTTGGCCATATCATATCACAAAGCACTTGCTGCAAAAACAAGTTAGACGTCCTCTAATAGTTGTTGCAAGTTTTACGTGGCTGAATTAGGGTTCTAGCAAGAACGTTTTCTTACCTACGTTAAAGCCACAACGTGATTTGTAAACTTCTATTTACCCTTCATAAGGACCCTTTTCATCGAATCCGCTCCAACTAAAGTGGGAGAGACAGACACCCGCCAGCCACCTTATGCAACTAGTGCATGTCAGTCGGTGGAACCGGTCTCACGTAAGCGTACGTGTAAGGTTGGTCCGGGCCGCTTCATCCCACAATACCGCTGAAGCAAGATAAGACTAGTAGCGGCAAGAAAATTGACAACATCTACGCCCACAACAAATTGTGTTCTACTCGTGCAATAGAGAACTACGCATAGACCTGGCTCATGATGCCACTGTTGGGGAACGTTGCAGAAAATTAAAATTTTTCCTACGGTTTCACTAAGATCCATCTATGAGTTCATCTAAGCAACGAGTCATGGGAGAGAGATTGCATCTACATACCACTTTGTAGATCGCGAGCGGAAGCGTTCAACGAACGGGGATGAGGTAGTCGTACACGACGTGATCCAAATCACCGGAGATCCTAGCACCGAACGGACGGCACCTCCACGTTCAACACACGTACGGTCAGCGTAACGTCTCCTTCTTCTTGATCCAGCAAGGCAAAGGAGAGGTTGGGGAAGATGGCTCCAGCAGCAGCACGACGGCATGGTGATGGTGGAGCTGCAGTACTCCGGCAGGGCTTCGCCGGGCTCTATGGAGGAGGAGGAGGTGTTGGAGAGGGAGAGGGAGGCGTCAGGGCAAGGGTGCGGTTGCCCCCTCCCCTCCCCTCATATATATAGCCCCCTAGGGGGGGCGCCAGCCCTAGGAGATGCAATCTCCTAGGGGGGCGGCGGCCAAGGGGTGGGGGGCTTGCCCCCCAAGCAAGGGGGCGCCCCCCTTTAGGGTTTCCCCCACCCTAGGCGCGCATGGGCCCTGGGGAAGTGGCGCCCAGCCCACTTTGGGCTGGATCCTTTCCTACTTCAGCCCATGGGGCCCTCCGGGGCAGGTGGCCCCACCCGGTGGACCCCCCGGGACCCTCTGGTGGTCCCGGTACAATACCGATAACCCCGAAACTTGTCCCGATGGCCAAAACAACACTTCCTATATATAATTCTTTACCTCCGGACCATTCCGAAACTCCTCGTGACGTCCGGGATCTCATCCGGGACTCCGAACAACATTCGGGTTACTGCATATACATATCTTCACAACCCTAGCGTCACCAAACCTTACGTGTGTAGACCCTACGGGTTCGGGAGACATGCAGACATGACCGAGACGGCTCTCGGGCAATAAACAACAGCGGGATCTGGATACCCATGTTGGCTCCCACATGCTCCACGATGATCTCATCGGATGAACCACGATGTCGAGGATTCAATTAATCCCGTATACGATTACCTTTGTCAATCGGTATTTTACTTGCCCGAGATTCGATCATCGGTATCCCAATACCTCGTTCAATCTCGTTACCGGCAAGTCACTTTACTCGTACCGTAATGCATGATCCCGTGATCAAACACTTTGATCACATTGAGCTCATTATGATGATGCATTACCGAGAGGGCCCGGTGATACCTCTCCGTCAAGCGGAGTGACAAATCCCAGTCTCGATCCGTGTCAACCCAACAGACACTTTCAGAGATACCCGTAGTATACCTTTATAGTCACCCAGTTACGTTGTGACGTTTGGCACACCCAAAGCACTCCTACGGTATCCGGGAGTTACACGATCTCATGGTCTAAGTAAAGGATACTTGACATTGGAAAACTCTAGCAAACGAACTATGCGATCTTATGCTATGTTTAGGATTGGGTCTCGTCCATCACATCATTCTCCTAATGATGTGATCTCGTTATCATTGACATCCAATGCCCATAGTCAGGAAACCATGACTATCTATTGATCAACGAGCTAGTCAACTAGAGGCTTACTAGGGACACGTTGTTGTCTGTTATTCACACATGTATTACGATTTCCGGATAACACAATTATAGCACGAATAAAGACAATTATCATGAATAAGGAAATATAATAATAATGCTTTTATTATTGCCTCTAGGGCATATTTCCAACAGAATTTGCTTTTGTCTTGCTGAAATCTTGTATTGCTGCGTCCACGGTTCTCATTCTTCCCATGGGTTTCAGCCACATACGCATCAGAATAAGAGGCATCACCCTTTTCCTTCTTTCTGGCTTCTTCATTCAGCATACTGTTCTTCACCATCTCCAAAGTCAGCTTCCCATCAGGAGCTGAATTGCTAAGTGACACAACAAGCGTGTTCCAACTATCAGGCATGGAACTCCGCAGCAACAATGCTTGCACCTCATCCTCAAGTTGATCTTCATGGCTGAAAGTTGATTTATATGGCATTGGAAGACATTTAAGTGCTCAATCACACTTGTGCCATCTCGGTACTCAAGCTTTGCAAATCTTTTGATCACCGAGGCCTTGTTCATTGATGTCTTCCTCTCATACATAGACTCCAACTTCTGCCACATCTCATATGCATTTGTGTCATTTGCAACATGGTGGAAAATATTGTGGTTGATGTACAACCGAATCATACCTACTGCCTTTCTGTGCAACGCTCTCCATTCTTCTTCCGTGACACCTGTGGGTATCTTGTCTTTCACAATTGGTTCATACAAATCCTTGCAATAAAGGATGTCTTCCATCATGAGCTTTCATAATGAGTAATTGGAAGAATCAAGTTTTATCATGTCACTTGTAGTAGCGCTTTATTCCAAAGCCATTGTGAGCAGCACTTCCAGTAACAATCAAGCAACTGGGATTTGCAACCTTCTAAGCAACCAAGGCTCTGATGCCACTCTGTTGGGAATTAGCACACAAATGCACTTGTGGTTAACTGAAAACTGAAGCGGAAATAAGTAATCTCAGCACCACTCATGTAGTAATTCAAGGATCGTTGCTTAGCACGAAAGGAAACATATGCAGCAGCATATATGGAGGCAGAAAATGTTATTCAGCAGGCAAGACACTCATCAACCTAGTGTCTTGTGGTACGAGTAAGTTTCTGGACAGCACCAAGCATCAACAAAGAGACACCAGATTTTTACGTGGAAAACCCCTCAACTTGAGGGGAAAAACCACGGGCCGAAGCCACCTAAATCCTCTTCCACTATTATCAAATATGGGATACAATAATTTCTTCTCTAGACAGCACTAGAGGATCTCATACATTAAGATTTCTGAATCTTGGATGAACACAACGGGATTTGGGGCTCAAGAACTCGGAATTGGAACAATCTCACCAAAGATGGTGGAACCGAAGCTTGAAGAAGGCAAAGTAGTGGATCTGGACCATCACAATCTTGGGGAGGAGCTCCCTTTTCTTCTTCCTTCAATCTTCCTCTTCTTTCCTTACTCTCTTGGTTTTCTCTGTTCTTCTCTCTTGGAGGATAAACTGATTTTCGTCACCCTTGATGGTGGCTGCTGGATGGAGGATAAAGCATCCCCATCCACACATGTGCAAAGTCCAAAATAACCCTACGTCATAATCCCTAATGGGTAGTGGGCTTATGCACCTCTTTGGGCTGTTTAAGAAGCCTTAAATGGTCATCTCCTCACAGCCCACATGAGAAGGATATACCAACACCGATGGATCACACATCCAAGCTCAGCGATACATTGCACCGAGAAGGAAAATGGAGGTAGCACGGAGAAGGAAAAAGGAGGGCGACTCGTCCACTGCCCTTCATTTTATGATCCAACGGAACAGGATGACTAGCTACTTCCTAATTTTTCGGTAGAGCATCGATCAAATCCTGACCCTCCACCTCAGATCAAGCGGCTTTGTTGAGTTCCATTAATGGCGGCAACGGCACCGGCAGCCAGCTAGTTCCCATACTACCAGAATATTGCCCACTTGCAGCAGCTCAAAATATCTGGGTGTACAACACGGCGAGGAACGTCGGCCACAAATAAGATCGAGCCCCACCCAACACCCCGACCCCCGCCGTCCACACACTCCCAAACGGAAAACCGCACGCTCCACATTCTCTTCTCCACGGCCCGCCGATTCATCAATCGCACGGCCCCGGTGAGCAGGAGCTGGACTACGCTTCCCCGCTAGGAGCCACTGGTCTCCATCCCAGGCCAGGGGGCCTCTTTAAATATCCTCCACCCGAGCTACCTGCCGACTCCAAAGTCCGTCCAAACCCATCTCTCGCATCTCGCCTCCTCCCCCACGCCGCGGTTTCCCGACCTCGGCGCAGACCGCACAGGCCAGGTCTCCCGTCTCCTCTCTGCAGCTCGCGGTCGCCGCCGGCTTCCTCCTTCCCGGAACGCGCGGGCCACGCTAGCTCCGGCGTGCTTGGTCTCATAGCCGCGAGCGATCCATCCATCCCCCGCCTAGAGGCTGCAGGCGGAGGCTGGTCGGTGGGTCGAGAAGAGAAAATTGTTGTTCGTAATGGCGGGCGACAGGTGCGCGGGCGCGATCGCGGGGTGCGAGCTGTGCGGGGGCGTCGCGGCGGTGCACTGCGCGGCGGACTCGGCGTTCCTCTGCGTGCCCTGCGACGCCAAGGTGCACGGCGCCAACTTCCTCGCCTCCAGGCACCTGCGCCGCCGCCTCGTCCACGCGGCCGCGGGCGAGGAAGCCGGATCCGCGGGCTCGGGCTCGGAGTCGTCGTCCAGCTCCTCCTGCGTGTCCACCGCCGACTCGTGCGCGCCCGCCTCCGCGGCGACGCGGGCGGCGGGAAGGAGGCCGGCCGGGTGCAAGCACCGGCGCGCGCGGGCGGAGGTGGTCCTCGAGGGGTGGGCCAAGCGGATGGGGCTCGCGCCGGGGACAGCCCGCCGGCGGGCGGCGAGGGCCGCGGGCGCGCTCCGGGCGCTGGGCCGTGGCGTCTCCGCCTCCCGCGTACCGCTCCGCGTCGCGATGGCCGCCGCGCTCTGGTCGGAGGTCGCCGGATCCGGCTGCGCAGAGGCCGTGCTGCTCCGCCGGCTGGAGGCAAGCTCGCACGTGCCGGCGAGGCTGGTGGTCACGGTGGCGTCGTGGATGGCGCGCACCGCGGCCCGGGCCCCCGCCCCCGCCCCCGCCGAGGAGGGCTGGGCCGAGTGCTCCTGAGCCACGGCCACGGCCCCTGCCCGGGCCCATCTCCCTCCCGTCGACGAGCCGAACAAGGAAGGAAGGAAGCGAGCCTGAGATAGAATTACACGTAGAATGTAACATGTGAAGCAAAGTTCGTTTGTTTAATTTTCCCCGCCTTATTCTAAGCACGATTATACATATTGTTCTTATTAATATTCCTTCATCATGAATTCATCATGGAGGCAAAAGATCTTCTCATTTTTATTTTATTCTTGGTTTTGGGGGATGGAGGCAAAAAGATCTTGTGGTTAGGAAGCGCGAGACGAGGTCCAGAGCCGAATGGATGGGAGTCTTTTGACCGTCTGTGCGTGATGATTAAAAAGAGTAACTAAAGTTGATCTTGGTTAAGACTTATGTGGTCGAAGAATGTCGACGATACCTTCGTGCTGGCGCCCGTTGGCTTCGTGCGTCGTGTGCGTTCGATTGGTGGCTGTCGACGTTGATCTTCTCTAACCACACATCGCCGCGGCGTACTTGCTCCAGGAGAGGGATCGAGCTCATGGTTCCGGCTGACCTCGTCGGTCGCTGTCTCTCTGTCTCCCCCCTCGCCTCGCCGTCGCCATCGGTTTTGAGTAAGTGCATGCACACACCGTCCTCCCCGAGAGCGAGCGTGGACCTGGTACTCCGTACTGGTGTCTGTGGTGGTAGAGCTTGCCGTGAATATTTCGTTTGAGGAATGGACGGTCTGCGAGGGCCATCTCGAGGAAACATGGAAAGTGATGCAATTTACTAGTCGTTTTTTCACCTGAGGAATTAATTGAACTATTGCGAGCGGAACAAGCAGGGTGAGCTTTGGATGAATCGATCTATTATCGGGCAATCTTATTGGGAATAACAAGGGCTTCCCTGAATACCCAAAAGTTTGAAAAAAATACATGTATGCTAGGATGTAAAGTGTATGTGTGAAAAGTTTCAGAATGAAATACCTTGAGTTGCGAGCAGCACAAAAAAACAAAATCATGGACTTTAAAGATGAACAGTATATATGCTAGAAAGCCTCAGATTTTTTATTTTTGTGTAGCTCACGTTTTAATGTATTTCCACCTGAAAATTTGCGCACATGCACATTATGTATCTAGATATATGTGTATTTATTTTCAGAATTTTTTGGAACTGGAAAGTTTGAATTTTGAAGTTTTCAAATAAAGGCTCGGTCTCTGTTTGGCATTTTCATTCTGTTAGGTCAATGGACGTTTTGACCAAACAGAGCAGGGAAAAGACCAGATTGTCCCCAATTATTTTCTTTTGCATTTTCCACTCGTTTTTTTCTTCAAATATTGCTTTTGCCATTATATCGACGCCATGACCAGGATCATACTAATGAGGACATTTTGGTTGATATATTTGAAAATCTAACCATCACATATAATTGCATAATATTTAGAGATTATGACCAACACAAAGTAAAGAGGAAATTTTGGCATGACCTATTTGAAAATCTAACCGTCACACATAGTTACACAATATTTAGATGAGAAGTATGCACATTAATAAGATCATGACCAGTAGCATAGTAAAGAGGAAAATTTGGCATGACGTCTTTGGAAATTGAATTTGGCATGCATAGTATATGCGCTCAAACTTAGTCTGAATCTCACCATGATCTATATTATGATAACACGAACCAAATGAAGAATCCGCCATGGTAACCTATCTTGTTGTTGGTCAAGGTGATCATGGATGTCCACGCGGGCCCATGAATATATAGGCTTGTCGCCGATAACCACGCGAGGGAATGTACCGTTCGAAGGCAACCACTACATGCATATGTATGGAGGTGATGTGTGCATGCATGTTTGAATACTCAACATTGATGTGGCGGGTGCGTCAAAAATCATACACTAGCTCCCCACACAGAGCGAGATCGGTTCATGATGTATCGTTGTACTAGCCACTTTAACTCGATGGGAGGGATTCATGCGTACACATGCATGTGTGTGTGCTCAAACTGTATCATGCATGTCATCCCAGAGCAAAAATAATAATCCCCTCCTAAGTCAAATTAACCTCTCTTGTTGTCAGTCAAAAGGTAGTGATGGACCAAGTGGGCCCACAGATGAAAAGCATCGATATCGCTGATAACCGCTTAAGTGGGTGCGGGAGGACAACCACCACCGCTTTGCATGTGGGCCAAACATATATATGTTGAATACCCAAAATGTACAACTTTGATGTGGCACATGCCTAAAACCGTAAACCATGCACCCACACAAAGCGAGGTTCATATCAAGTGTACTACATATGATGGTCCCCTTCCCCCCTCTTCACCGCATACTATATACTCCTGCCGTAATATATGTACAACTCAAAAGAATCCTCATCGATGGTGAAATTAATTAACCTCTCCCGATGTAGGTCAAAGTGATGCATGCATGCATCGATGATGGTCTCATGGGCCCACAGATGGAAGCGTCACACGTGAGTGTCCTAGCTAGGATATGCATGTGACCCAAAAAGGTGTTGTGTGATGTTTGAATAACCAATTTCACAATTTTGATGTGGCACGTGCCTCGGAAACCAAAAAGTCCCGACACTGAGTGATGTGTACTTGTTCACGGACGTGTACGTATAGTATATATGCTAGTCCCCTCCCACCTCTTCGACGCATACTATATATCACCATAACAAAAACAAAAAAGATTCTACCTTGCTGGTCAAAATAACCTCACTGATAGTTGTTCGTCAAAGTGATGGACGACGACCTCGCGGGCCCACAGAAAGCGTCACACGCGAGTATCGAGTGTCGTGTAGGACAACCATCGACTCCATGTGGCCAAAACATTTATGTATGAAAGGGTTGAGTAATGTTTTAAATAACAATTTGACGACTCTGATGTGGCACCGGCCTGCCTAACAAAACGGCCAACCCACACGGTGGCTCGCAACTCGTAGTGTACTGCAAGCCACCCGTCACCCCCAGACGCACACACCCACACACACAGCAAATCCACCGCAACTACGATGCATGTTAAATTAATAATCCCGCGGTGAATTTGCTGTGTGTGGCGACACCGGGGCTGCTGAAGCACCGAAGCACGGTGTGGAGATGGAGACAGAGGTTGCCATCACCGCCGGCAAGTTATCGCTGCACCCTGACGTCGTCGACGGCATCGAGCTTCCACAGCCGGAGGCGGAGTTCCACACCGACTTCGACGACCACTCCGGTGACTACTCCGACGACGACGGACAATTGGTTAGTCATCTATACCCATTTATGTGTCAAATAGATCATAGAGTTTCTCTGGTTACTCATGCCTCCCCCTTTTTGAAATAGAAATCCTATGGTTATGTTCTCCCAATCCATGAAATCTGAGTAAGTTTCGTTAGATCAGTGTAGTGTATTGATTGTTTGAATGGTACAGGTGATAAGTGATTAGTTGTTTCATCTCTGCAAATCATTTCTGCTAGTAATCCGACTAGGGTTAGTGTTCATGCTAATAATTCCTAGCCAGGGCTTGACAATTGATTTTGAATGACCTACATATGTTTGTGCCATTATTTTCTTCAAGATTGGACTGTACATAGACGACTGTGCTTAAAAATCGAACCATAATCTCTGGATATGTATAAATAAATAGCCATAAATTTCTAATCCTACTTCACGGCATGTAATCATTGATTTGATGCCAAATTTGTTTTACTATTTGTATAGGTGTTGTCTGACGATGTGAACAGCGAGGATGAAGATGGCCAGAGGAGGTACAAGAGGCAAATCATGAGGGAGCTTTATGTGGGAATGCATAACAGGCGTATTAGAACCTGGAACGGCGGCTATGGATGCCCATTTTGCAACCAGAAGCTTCATGACGCGTATCTAAGTGTTCTGGCGCATGCAAGAGGACGGGCCGTTGGCTCCTTCAAGCAGAAGTATTCTCGCAGGGTGGC
This sequence comes from Aegilops umbellulata, assembly GCA_032464435.1. Lineage (NCBI taxonomy): Eukaryota > Viridiplantae > Streptophyta > Magnoliopsida > Poales > Poaceae > Aegilops > Aegilops umbellulata. The sequence goes on along the minus strand of CP136057.1, from coordinate 386,134,821 downwards.
GCACGACGTGTACGCCGAGTACTTGGAGAAGCTTCAGGATCGTGCCGGTCGCATGTGAGATGAGATGTGGGATGGATCGAACTATGTACGCTTGAGTATGCTTAATGACGGTTGAACTATGTACTTATGGTTGAACTATGCTTATGTACGTGTACGCTTATTATCTATGTCTGAGTATGTTAAATATTTTGCCAAATTTTGGTAAAAATTACAAAGGGACCAATAAACCAGGACAGAGGTAGTACGTCAATCACACATGATTCCCAAAATTGGAACCGTGTGCAATGACATTCTTTGTGGGACAGAAAACCCTCACCACCCAATTCAAAAAAGAAAAAAGAAAACCCTCACCATCCCCACGTCACAAAAACCCTCACCCCGCCCGCCACCCCCTTGACCCCTCCGGTACGTTCCCCATTCACACATGCACAAGCTCCTCCGCGTCTATGCCATGGCACCGCCTATCCCGGCAGTAAACACTTAGCTCGACACATGCCGCCGCCGCCAGTCTGCCGACAAAGCCTGCCGCATTTCGCCACTTCCGCTTGCCGCCGCCTATCGCCACCGACTTTCTCGACGCTGCTGGCGGTCGACTCAGCTCCGCTCGGTTGGGGAATCTGCCGTACTAAGGGTTCTTTCTCATGAAAGACAAGGTAACTAATTTAACGAGATATTATCTCATCTCTTATCCCAGTTCATCTGCCTCCTTTAATCACCCGGCGGAAATCGCCGTGAATTCATATTTATTCGGGCTGATTTGAGGGTTTTTCTTTCATTCATAGAATGTATAGTGCGCCGACACTTCAGGACTTTGCGACCTCCATCAGAGATTCCATCTCACCATACCAGATAACTTGAGGACGCGCGCGGTATGTTCAATCTCACCCTAAATCGGTTGGCATGGCCTACTTTCCTGGACATATTCTAAATATTGCTACATTTGGATAAAAGGTGCCACATGCACCATATTCGTCAAAGGCGGTTTCCCCCCTCTTCTTTCTATATTAGGCAAATTAATGATGTATTGTTCTTTCGATTTCTCTCATATATCCATGACATCATGTTTACCCTATCTGTTTAATTATAGATTTTTGTCCTTCGATTTCAACTGTTGTACAGTTCTTTCAATTTGGGCCCATATTTGCATGTTACCATATTTTCTTTAACAATCCTACATTTTCTGCAGAACATCCCTTGCTATGCAACAAATTATGTAGTGCATAATTTTTTCCCTTTACATAGATCAAGGCTCCATGGATGTCATACTGCACACAAACCATGGATTTACAATCGTTGCTATTGTAAGACTTGATGAACATGGTGACTCCTATTTTGGCACTGGCTTTTGGAAAGAAATTGCAAAGTTTTATGTACTAAAAGCCGGCACTAAAATTGCACTGCACATAAAAGGGCCTGGTCATGAGATATATGCTAACTTCCCCGACAAAATCATCCGTCCAGACTTTGTTCGAAGTAAGTTTTCTTTTCAACTATCTACATGTTGACTTACCCAGCAATGTCAAATGAATTGTGTAGTATTTAAGCAACCAATTGTTATTCTCTTTTCTTACTATATTCCTACCTAATAACTTCTAGTTACCAATACACTTTTCTATTGTCCTGTTTTAACTAAATATTCCCTATACTCCCATTTCTATCAGAAAGCGCCGCTGACAAGGAGACTCCGGAGGTGGAGAACGGGGCTGCCAACAAGCGGAGGCGGGGCGAGCTAGAACCGCAAGCGACTCTAGCAGGCCTAGACTTCATCAGCAGCCTCCCCGATGATATGTTGAGAGTCATCATCTCCCTCCTCCCAACCAAATATGGGGCGCGGACAACCGTCCTTTCCCGGCGGTGGCGCCCCCTATGGAACTCCAGCCCTCTCGATCTCGTCGACACCCACAAGCTCTGCCATGGCTATCGCAAAAGCTTGGATGCGTTCTCCAAGATCCTCGGTAATCACCTTGGCCCAAGCAAAGGCCTTAGAATGAGCAAATTCCGTTCCAACGGCAAGGACCGAGCCAAGCTTGACGACTGGTTCCGAACCCCTGCCCTAGGTCATCTCGTGGAGCTCACTTTTGATGATGGGCATATGCGGTCGCAGCCAACGTCCGCACTCCGCCTCGTGCCCACGCTGCGCGTTGCCAAGTTCAGGAACTGCCATCCGTCCTTAATGACGCACCCGCTCTTATTCTACCATGACTGAAGCACCTCGAGCTCGTCACCGTCTTCCTCTCAAATGGTGACATGGAGCACCTGCTCCGTGGCTGTACTACACTCGAGTACCTTCGTCTTCAGGCGATCAATGGGTTGAGTACCTTCCACATCACCTCCATGACTCTCCGGACTATTTATGCGTGTTGCTGGTGCGGCAGGAAGACATCACAAGTTGTGTACCACGATATGGTCACTGAGGACACACCTGCACTTGAGAGATTACTTGTAGTTGATAAAGAAGGTCCAACAAGAATCAATGTCATTTCTGAGCCGAAATTGACAGTGGTGGGCTACTTGTCTCACAAATACTCCGAACTTGTTATTGGATCCACACCCGTTCAGGTACAACAACCGCCTTCTACCTCTCCTTCTACAAATTAACATATTTCTAATTTTGAAGATGTTTGTTCGTCTGTCATTCAGAAAATGATTCCGACAAGCTTGACCCCGAAACTGCGCACAGTGAAGGTCTTGGCACTAGAATCTATCGGCCCCAACCTGGAGCAAGTTGTCAGTTTCCCGAGATTCTTTCCGTGCTTGCTATATATCGAGGTGATGTTCCTTTCCTGTTAAATGTTAACCATAAGGGAGTTCAATTTGTGACACATTTTTCCAAGTTTACAATGACAATGTACTACGATTTTTGAAGGTTCTTTTGGGGGATTTCAGTACATACAAGTCCCCCCCATATTGGCTGCTTGATCCATATGGTTACAATCAATAAGCATTTCTCCTTTGGATTCATCTGCACTAGTTTTCTTAGGGAACTTTTCATCCATCCCAACCTCTTGTGAAGAAGACTACATTTTTCTAGAATGTAATCAAATGCCCATGTTAATCATGCCAGATCGAAGATGGCATGTTAGTGCATTTTACAAATCCTGCAAACCAAATAGGCCTGTTGTAATGTTCAAAACTGCATGCAGGCACTAACACGTTTTCTTCTTTTGCAGATAAGATTAGGCCCAGTGGTGGATAATGTGATACGATATAACAATCACGTCGAATGCCTAGATCTGCATCTCTTAGAAATTACTTTGAACTCCTACCGAGGGACCTTACCGGAGATTATATTCGCCAGGTTCTTTGTTCTCAGAGCAAGAGTGCTAAAGGAAATGAGGTTTTCCCTACATTTATTTCACAAAAATGAATGGTTTGTTGATCAGCGCCGGCGCCTGTGGCAGAATGGAGTAGGCTCCAAAAATGCTGAATTTCATTGTGGAACTTCAGAGGACGGAGTAATCAGAAGTCATCGTGTCAACCCCATACATGACTTCTCAGTGGTTGACCCCTTTGCAAAAATTGCGAGGTTTTGAAACCAGACTTAGAAGCGGTGATATTAGTTTGAACCTCTCTGATATCCATGTTCAGCGGATCAGCGCAAGCGTTTGCAACTGATGAGCTGAATTTCATTTCTAATATCAGTTTGAACCTTGTAATCTTCGAATTTGAGCCATATAACTCTTGATTTGAACCTTGTAACATTTCAAGCTTTTGTGGTACAATCGTTGAAATGGCATCGTATGAGACTCGTATATTTCTAGCACTATTTTGACCTTAATATGCAATGGTCTTAGATTTTATTAACCATTCTCGAATCAGTTTACCTTGTCGATCTTACATCACATGATCTGTATAGCTAACTCGACTGCGATCTTCGACATTATTGCACATAGTTGGTTTCTTCCATCGTGTGCACTGTAGAGCACATAATTAATTACCGTACTCAAGTGTCCATCATCACCCTTCTGTGTAACTTTGACCTCATCACCCACGGGTAAACTTATGATCGAAGTCATTCCACGCACTTCATTTTTACAAAGCTTTTTTCCAATAAATGCCCATGATTTGTCCCTCTTCTAGCTGACACATGGCCAAACTAGCCGGGCGGGAAGCTTGCGCGGTAAACAGTGTGGTAGCGCGGGAACTGGCTCACGACGATACATTTGGCGCATCTTCGAGCCCACACGTGCGGTGTGGTGTTGTCAAGCGTGCACTGGAATCCTCCGCTATGAACTTCGTGACAAGACGTGACGATTACAGGCCGGCCGCCCCAATTTATTATAGCGGCCATTTAACCCTTGTGCCTCTTCAACCTTTCAATCGCGCCCCACCATTGCAAGAAGCACACCCACCACGAGAAATTCTTAGAGGGTATCCTGCACGGCTCCAATGGCGCTCCGAGCGGCTGCCGGCAATGAGCAGCAGTTCACCATCCGTGCCGTGGTGGACACCCACAGAAGGTTCATGTTCCTCTTGGTGGTGTACACCAACGACCCGGTCTGGGTGGAGCACTCCATCCACATCATGGAGCTGTTGCTTGCCGCAGAGAAGTACAAGGTGGTCGGGTTCGACCTCAAGTACACCCGCGATCGTGCCGGATCTCGTCCCAAGGTCGTTGTCGCCCAGTTGTGCGTGCACCACCACGTCCTCGTCTACCACTACTGCCTGGCTGCAAGGCCTTGCGACCGTTTCGCCAGGTTTGTCAACAACCCCCACTACATGTTCGATACGATGGACATCACCAATGATGTAAAGGCGCTCGAGAATTCGGGCATCGCTTGCTAGAATCTTGTCGATATCCAGGGCCAATACAAGATCTGGGGCAGCAAGGAGCATGAGAAGGACGCACTAGTTCACCTCACCGAGGCCATCATCGACCCCTACTACAGAGCATGGAGGATTCATGCAACAAGGACAAGTGTGCCTGGCACTCGGCCTGGATGGAGAAACTCGACAAAGCTCACGTCGTGTACGCGGCCAAGGAGGCATACACGAGCTACGATATGTAGAGGCGGATCGTTGACATGAGGAAGTGCCTCCTTCCCCAAAACGGCCAGGGATCCAGCCGGAAGCAGAGCAATGGCAAGCGTCATCGCAACAATAAGTAGATGATTAGATCCTAGTTTCTCCTACTTTAGTATGCATGTAATTGCATACTTTGGTGTGTGGAAATATTATGTGTGTAGTCACTTGTGTAATTGTATGCTTAATTTGGTTATGCAATGCTGTCTTTTTAAGTATATATGTTGATGCTCTGTAGACAGAGCGTAGATGTTGTGCGGACAAAGAAAATCACATCGCACACGGACTAAACAATGGAACCCGTCGGTGATGTTTTCATCAATCACTCGCAATTGTATACCAGCAATCGTTTGCTCACAACACACGCGGCTTGTTAGCAGTAATCGTCTGTGTTGTTATCGTTCTTCGCACACGTTTCCAATTATAGACCTGTTTGCCTCGTATCACACACATCTTGTTCATTTGAACCGTTTCTGTTCTCATTTCTCAACGCAAACAGTTCATCCGAGTGAACCGCATGCCGTATATCGCACTCACCTTTGATCTAGCTGACCGTTTTTTTGTGTTTCCTAATCACAAACAGTTCATCTAAGTGAACCGTATGTTGTACATCGCACACACCTTCATCTCGCTGCCCATTTCTTTTGTTTCTCCTCGTCGCAAACAGTTAATTGAGCTGAACCGTATGCCCTGCATCGCACACGCAACTAAAATTTGAACCTGTTTGATGCATCCTCCATCGCAAATGTTTTGCACCTTTTTAAAGGGTTTTTACACCATCGTTTGCGATTATGGCATCGCACACAGTTTCGTCGAAGGGTCTCTGATCGTAGTGTCACGTTAGCAGCATCCTGTAGTAGTGGGTGGTGCTATCGTACATCCACGTTGATGGAGGCTTCAACCCAAGAAGGGTAACGGCTGCGTGAGTCCATGGAGGGCTCCACCCACGAAGGTCCACGAAGAAGCAACCTTGTCTGTCCCACCATGGCCATCGCCCACGAAGGACTTGCCTCACTAGGGTAGATCTTCACGAAGTAGGCGATCTCCTTGCCCGTACAAACTCCTTGGTTCAACTCCACAATCTTGACGGAGGCTCCCAAGTGACACCTAACCAATCTAGGAGACACCACTCTCCAAAAGGTAATAGATGGTGTGTTGATGATGAACTCCTTGCTCTTGTGCTTCAAATGATAGTCTCCCCAACACTCAACTCTCTCTCATAGATTTGGATTTGGTGGAAAGATGATTTGAGTGGAAAGCAACTTGGGGAAGGCTAGAGATCAAGATTCTTGTGGTTGGAATGGAATATCTTAGTCTCAACACATGAGTAGGTGGTTCTCTCTCAGAAAATGTATCCTGGAAGTGTAGGCACGTTCTGCTGGCTCTCTCCACGAATAAAGAGTGGGTGGAGGGGTATAAATAGCCTCCACACAAAATCTAACTGCTACACACAATTTACCAAACTCGGTGGGACCGAATCATGAAACTTGGCCAGACCGATTTAGTTCAAAATGTGAATGTTAGGACCGATTTAGTTCAAAATGTGAACGCAATGTCGGTGAGACCGATCACATAAACTCGGTAGGACCATTTCTGTAATAGGCAAACTGAGAGTTGGTCAGGCAAACTCGGTGGGACCGGATCGCTCATTTAGGTGAGACCCAAACGTTACGGAAGGGAAACAGAGAGTTTGCATTGCGAACTCGGTGGGACCGATCGCTCATCTCGGTTGGACCGAAATGTTACGAAGGGAAACAGAGAGTTTGCAATCCCATCTCGGTGAGACCCAGATCCCTATCGGTGAGACCGAAGTGACTAGGGTTTCTGGCAGTGGCTATGTCAAGTGAACTTGGTGGCGCCGGATAGATCAAATCGGTAGGGCCGAGTTTGACTTTTGGTTTGGGACATATGTGGATATGAGAAAGTGGCTGAGGGCTTTTGGAGCATATCACTAAGCATTTTGAGCAACCAAGCCATTAAGCAACACCTCATCCCCTTTTAGTAGTATAGGCTTTTCCTATGTACTCAATGTGATGTTGGATCACTAAAGTGAATATGTAGAGTCTTGAGCTTGAGGCGATTTGTGTCCTTAGCATTTTGAGGGGTCCATGTTCCTAATCCATGCCATGCCAATCATTGAACTTTATGAAATGATCATCTTGAAATAGCATTAGTTCAATGAGCTATATGTTGTTAGGAATTACCAAAACCACCCAGGAATAGTTGCACTTTCATCTTGTTTGAAACAAAATTAGACGCACCAGAGTAGGCAAAATGCAGATTTACAATAGGCAAAATTAGACCATTATGGATTGTTGGAAGCAAAACAAAGAATATTAACTTTCTAGTGCTCATAGTCTCAGCATCTATGGCAATAACTTCTGCATCTTTGATGTCTACTGGCTCAACAATAAACCCTCACCCTCTTTTGATCACTTCTATCAGTTTGTAACTAAACTCATTGACAATAACATGTGTAGCAAGTGCAACTCTGAACTCTTCAATAGCGGGAAATAATGTCCCTTTTGTCATAGGTGGATTATCCTTATCATAACTTATTGCTGGAATATCATGCACTATGCCACCGTCACTATCCTCATCACTAACAGCCCCTTCATCACTATCATCTTCATGATCATCATTATCCTCTTCCTGCTCACCACTATCTTGATCAACATCTTGGGGCACATCCTCGGTTGCCTTATGGTCATCATATTTGGCTTGCTCGCCTCCATTTTCCTGCTCACCGCCATCAAGGTGTTGGTCCTCCTCGTCTATTCCTACATGGTCCTCTCCTTGATAGACCTCTTCAGATCTTTGTTTCCCTACCAAGTTCTCCTCAGGCATCTCATGCTCAAACTGAGAGTTTTGAGTTAAATCTTCCAGTATGAGGTTGGGTATGTCCCACAAGTTGATCGTAACTAGTCATCCTCTCTACATGAATGTCCCAGCTCCAAGAAGACACAATGCACTGCTCGCCCTTGTAATTCTTGTAAGAACGTGCCCCATAGGTCACAATCAGCTTATAAGGTGGCATGTTTGACCTACGTTGATAGAAATTTGACATCAGCGAATGCAACCACATTGAAAAAACATGAATGATGCCAGAACATAGTTGATTTACAGAAATGAATAAGTGAGGAACATTACTTCTGATCTAGTGCTTTGGTTATGTGAACATAGGTAATTTACTTAAATGATCTACTGATCTAGTGATTTACTTAAATGCTGCCAGAACATAGATGATTTATAGACATGAAGAACACTATACAATCAGCGTTTTCGGACCACACTAACAAATAAACTAGCAGTAGCATCTCATAGACATGTGTATAGCGAAGAAATTATTGGATGCATTATGTGTGTGCTCATTGATGCATTCAAATTAGACATTCGACGACGCGACTCACAAACAGACAACCAGACTAGCAAACAAACTAGCAGTGGCATCTCACAAACCACCACCCAATATGCCCCATGAACAAAACACAAACGGACCAGCATGAGCATAAAAGGAATTCTATTTCTAGCAGACCAGATGCTGCACATCAATGTGAGGAGTTGAAAACTTGCCCACCAGGAAGAGGAACCAGCATGTTCGAGGTTTTCTGTGCCGCCCCTGCCGCCATGGCCGACGACATGGCTCCCTCCATCCTGTGTGAGCTGTTGAAGGTAGAGGAAGGGGGTCGCTGGTGTGTACCACGCCGGGAGGGAGGCCAGAGTAGAGGAACAAAGCATGCTGTTCTGGACCGCGTCGGGGAGGGAGGCTGGAGCAAAGAAACGAAGCTCCCTATTGCGGACCGCGTCGGTGAGGGAGGCCAGAGAAGGGCACCGCAGAGGGGAGGGAGAAGGTGTGCCATGGATCAGCGAGGTCGGAGTAGGGCACCGCGGTGGGGGGACCTGAGAGTCGTGATCGATCAGCGAGGCTGGAGGACAGGGGGCTAGAGGAGACATGCATGTCGAGGAGGCCGGAGGGGACATGGATGCGGTGATGGCGGGCGGCGGAGTGTGGCCGCGGCGGCGGCGAGCAGGGGGACGCCGCGACATGGGTGCAGCTGGTGGATGTGGCCCGTGTGTGGTGTCGATGCGGCTAGTGGATGCGGTTAGGTCATTCTTTTTTTGAGGGAACGGATGTGTGGTGTGTGTCGGTGTCAAAACCTGTAGATCTCGGGTAGGGGGGCCCAAGCTGCGATTCTAAGGATCAATGGTAACATGATGTTTACCCAGGGCCGGGCCCTCTTAAAGGAGGTAAACCCTACGTCCTGCTTGATTGTATTCGATGAGTATAGGGGTTACAAGAGTTGATCTACCTCGAGATCGTAATGGCTAAACCCTAGCTATCTAGCCAATGATTATTCGGACGCCCTCTACAGACTAACCCCTATGGTTTATATACACCAGAGGGGCCTAGGGTTATACAAAGTCAGTTCACAGAGGAAAGGAGTATTACACCTGGACACCAAACTTGTCGTTCTACGCACATAGGAGTCCTACCCGGACACAAGAGGTGGTCTTCTGCCTTGTCTTCACGACCCATCAGCCCGACCCATATCGGATAGGCCGGACACATGAGGATCCCCGAATCCAGGACTGCCTCAGTAGCCCCCGAACTTGCCTTCAATGACGATGTAGTATCCGGCTTATGTCTTCGGCTTTGCAAGGCGGGTTCTTCATCATACTCCGGATTGACGACAGTTCGGTTTTGCCCTTCATGTTCTGCATGTATGATTCCTTCATGTCGTCCCCTCGATTTCCATGCGTCGGGCGAATGCGAACGGTCCTTTATTTTTTATAAATAAGCCTCTTACTATGCAAGGGCGACATCTATATAAGGAGGTTAGATCTCCAAATGCCATCTCATATCGCGCAAAGAGCATCAGAGCAAACCACGAAAAACTTCAAAACATGGCAAGTGCTCCTGGCTCTTCCTCGCGCCCTCATGGCCCTCAAGCGAGTGATTGGCAAAGTTGCTCAGTGTCTCACCTCCAGCTAAATCGACTTCAGACGCAGGGATATCTCTCTCCCACAGATCTAGTCTCTGTGCGGGCGGGATTGGCCTTGATTGGCAATGATGTGCTAGCAGAGAACTTCCCCAACCCCAACAAGGAGGAGAGGGTGTGCTTCGTCTCGTTTCTTCTGAGGGGCTTAGGATTCCTGATCCATCCCTTCCTCCGAGGTCTATTGGAATTCTACGGGATCCAGCTGCACAACCTCACACCAGGTTCTATCCTGCATATTTCGGGTTTTGCCGCTCTCCGCGGACTGTTCTTAGGGTGCGAGGCTCATTTAGAACTGTGGAAAAAGTTCTTTTGCCTCGTCCCTCGCCATCAAGGGGGTTCTAAATTTGAAGTGAGCGGTGCCGAAGCATGGCGCATAGTCGAATCAGGTTACCTCGTCGAAACTCCCAAAAGGGGATCCGAAGAATGGACTTCGGAATGGTTTTATATTGAGGACATTGTAACGCCCTCGATGCGGCTATATCTCCCACGTGTCGAGGCATGACTTAGAGGCATAACCGCATTGAAAGCAATGTCGCAAGTGAGGTAATCTTCACACAACCCATGTAATACATAAGGGAAAAAGGATACATAGTTGGCTTACAGTCGCCACTTCACACAATACATAAATAAACATCCATCATTCAAATTACACTCAAGGTCCGACTACGGTACCAAAATGAAAGAAGACTACCCCAAATGCTACACAGATCCCCGAATCACCCCAACTGGGCTCCACTACTGATCATCAGGAAAAGACACATAGTAACGGCCACGTTCCTCGTCGAACTCCCAAGTGAGCTCGGTTGCGTCATCTGCACTGGCATCGTTGGTACCTACAACTGTTGTGGTAGAATCCGTGAGTCACGGGGACTCAGCAATCTCACACCCGCGAGATCAAGACTATTTAAGCTTATAGGTAGGAAATGATTGTGAGGTGGAGCTGCAGCAAGCGACTAGCATATATGGTGGCTACAACGCAAAAGAGAGCGAGAAGAGAAGCAAAGCACGGTCGTGAAGCTAGAAGTGATCAAGAAGTGATCCTAGAACAACCTACGTCAAACATTACTCCAACACCGTGTTCACTTCCCGGACCCCGCCGAGAAGAGACCATCACGGTTACACACGCGGTTGATGTGTTTTAGTTAAGGTCAACTTCGGGTTTTCTACAACCGGACATTAACAAATTCCCATCTGCCTCATAACCGCGGGCACGACTTTCGAAAGATAATACCCTGCAGGGGTGTCCCAACTTAGCCCATTATAAGCTCTCACGGTCAACGAAGGATATTCCTTCTACCGGGAAGACCCGATCAGCCTCGGAATCCCGGACTACAAGACATCTCGGCAGTAATAAAACAAGTCCGGCAAAGCCTCCCAGATGTGCCGATAAATCCCGATAGGAGCTGCACATATCTCGTTCTCAGGGCGCACCGGATGAGCCAGACGTCGGGTTGGCATAGACCCTGGTTGCCCAAGGGGCGCCGGACATCGCTCGGTTTGGACCAGCAATCGAAGGAGAACTGGCCCGGGGGTTAAAACAAAGATGACCCTTGAGTCTGCAGAACCCAAGGGAAAAAGGCTTAGGTGGCAAATGGTAAAACCAATGTTGGGCCTTGCTGGAGGAGTCTTATTCAAAGCGAACTGTCAAGGGGGTCCCATAAATCACCCAACCGTGTAAGGAACGCAAAATCAAGGAACATAACACCGGTATGACGGAAACTAGGGTGACAAGAGTGGAACAAAACACCAGGCATAAGGCCGAGCCTTCCACCCTTTACCAAGTATATAGATTCATTAATTAAATAAGAGGTATTGTGATATCCCAACAAATAAACATGTTCCAACAAGGAACAACAAGTCCATGTTCCAACAAGGAACAAACTTCATCTTCACCTGCAACTAGCAACGCTATAAGAGGGGCTGAGCAAAGCGGTAACATAGCCAATCAACGGTTTGCTAGGACATGGATGGTTAGGGGCTGACATGGCAATATGGGTGGCATGATATAGCAAGTGGTAGGTATCACAGAAAAGGCATAGCATAAGAGCGAGCATCTAGCAAGCAAAGATAGAAGTGATTTCGAGGGTATGGTCATCTTGCCTGCAAGGTTCTCAGAGTTGTCGAAAGCTTGGTCCTCGAAAGCATTCTCAACATGTTCCTCGTTCACTTACTCGTCTCCCGGCTCTACCCACGACAAGAACACAAGAAAAGGGGAAAAAACATCAATCACGATGCAATGCGCTACCAACATGATGCAAGGCATGGCATGATATGCGAGATGTGATATGCAATGCATATGCGTGCTTCGGAAGGAAAAAGATGAACAAGGCATAATCTTGGCAAACCAAGTATGCCACTGGATAGGTGAGGTGATTTCGGTTGAAATCGATATAAAGATCACCGGAATCGGATGCACGGTTTGCAAATGACAAGCAAAACAAGAATGACAAGAATCTGCCATTAACAGCATGATGCTACTTAGTAAGCAACAAGAAATTAAGCTACTGCACCCAAACATATCAACAAGGCATATGAAAATAATCTACTCAAGATGCTTGACAAAAGATGAACACTGAGATACGGCTAAATCACACCACAACAGGTTCAAATAAGCATGGCAAAAGTGCAAAAGATACCAGGTTCACAGACTTAGTGAAAATAACAACATAGCAGAAACTAACATCAGGATTACATGTTTAAAGCAATGAAACAGCATGCTACAGGATCAGGACATAGCAAAGTAAGACAAGGAATGAATCTACTCAAGGCACTTGACAAAAGTCCCTTACTGACCATAAGCCAAAAAGGATCAGAAAATATGATTACACCCATGTCAATTAAGCAAGTTTCGTTACAGGTTTCAGACTTAGCAGAAAACTAGACATGTCAAAAACAGATAACATGTAGGCATGTTCGTGAGCTCGATGCACTCACTACAGAGCATTACATGATAAACTAAGCATACATACATCAAGAATACATGGCATAGAAGCTATACATGACAAGAACAACATCATAGCATGCAAGGATCAACTACACCAAGCTTGGCAAAATCGAATAACATGTAAACAATCTGCCAACAACATTTTATAGCAAAAGTAAAGCTCGATTGACTCAAGCTATGGCACTCCATAATTACCAACCAAGGCATGGATGGATAGAGAAAATCCATATGTTCAATACACTCTTACTGATCATGCTCAAAAGAGGCATAGATCTCTCTGAAACAACATGAACACATGGCATAAAAATAACAGTAGGCAGGGACTTAGTGAAATCACTAAGTCTCTGAAATCAGCAACATTAAGTGCCCTAGTTTGCATGCCTGTGCTAGTCACCACAAAGATCAAAAAAATACATGGCATAGTTCACTGGAAAGATGACATGGCATGTTACAAAACTCATGTAGGACTCAACTTCATAGGATGCTCACATCAATCATGACAAAAATGACAAAAGTGCATGTTCTGATAATAATCAGAAACTAACATCACATAGCCCTCTTCCAACAGCATTTAGGGCATCAAGATGAACTCAAATGAAGATGATGCAATGGAATGAAACGATGTACTCTTCGAGGCTAACAATAAGACATATTATGCGCACGAAACGGAGCAATATACAACAAGTTATGATGCGATGAACATGCGACATTGATGCAAAAAATAAAGGACTTAGAATATTTTGAGGGGGAAGAAAGTCAACCCTAGTGGCGCGGTGGATCTGGATCGGGGCTGCTCCGGCGACTCCGGCGGAGGCGCGCTGCGGCGAGGGGTGCGGGAACGAGGCGCGGGGCGGCGCGAGGCGGCGCGGGCGGCGGGACGCGCGCGGGCGGCGCGGACGGCGGCGGCAACCGGCGACGAGGGCAGCGGCGGCGGCCGGCAACGAGGGCAGCGGCGGCGGCCGGCGACGAGGCGCGGGGCGGCGCGGGCGTCGGGGACGAGGCGCGGGGCGGCGGCTGCGGGCGCGCTCGGGGTGCCATGTGTCGGCCCCTGAGTGGCTGCGGGCGGCGGTGCGATTTCGTCCGGCGCCGTCCGGACGTGTCCGGCGGCGGCGGGGCTATTGGACTAGGGTTAGGGTAGGTTTCATCCGGGATTTGGACGGGGAGGGTGTTTTTATAGGTAGAAGGGGCTAGGAAGCTCCAAATGGAGTGCGGTTTTCGGCCACGCGATCGTGATCGAACGGCGGTGGACATGGGAGTGTCTTAGATGGGTTGTTGGGCTGTTTTGAAGGGGTTTTGGGCTGCAACACACACGAGGCCTTTACGGTTACCCGGTTAACCGTTGGAGTATCAAACGACCTCCGAATGACCCGAAACTTGACAGACGGTCTACCGGTGCTATACCAAGTCCGCTTGACAATCCTCGGTCCATTCCGAGAATGTTTAATACCCGCCCACGAAGAAATGTAAAAGGGGACGTCGGGGGACATAGGAGCGCCGGATTGCAAAACGGACAACGGGGAAAATGCTCGGATTCATGCGACGAACACGTATGCAAATGCGATGCACATGATGACATGATAGGAAATGCATGACATGACCAAAATGCAAACTGACGGGAAACCCAACCACGGAGGGAATATCATAACACATAGCCGAAAATGGCAAGAGTTGGATTACAAATATGGCAAGTTACATCCGTGGTGTTACAACACTCCACCACTACGAGAGGATCTTGTCTCGAGATCTAGGACTGAAAGAACTCCGGATACTCGGAACGTAGGTGGTCCTCACGCTCCCAGGTGGCTTCTCGGTCTGAATGGTGTGACCATTTCACTTTCAGGAATTTGATTGACTTGTTGCGAGTCTTGCGGTCAGTTTTCTTCAAGAATAGCAACGGGGTGCTCATGATAGGACAAATCTTCTTGAAGATCAATCTCTTGGAAGTTGATGGTGCGCTCAGGCGTCTTGAAGCACTTGCGAAGCTGTGACACGTGGAAGACATCGTGCACATTTGCAAAGTTGGAGGGAAGCTCAAGTTGATAGGCGAGATCGCCTCGTTTTCCGATGATCATGAAAGGGCCCACATATCTAGGGGCAAGTTTCCCCTTGATACCGAAGCGACGAGTTCCTTTCATTGGAGAGACGCGGAGGTAGACATGGTATCCGATCTCGAATGCCACATCACGATGTTTCCTATCGTAATAGCTCTTCTGGCGCGATTGCGCGGCTTTGAGGTTCTCATGAATGACCTTGCACATTGCCTCAGCCTCTGAGATCAAATCGTTGCCAAGCAGTTGGCGTTCACCCGTCTCAGACCAGTTGAGAGGAGTACGGCACTTTCTGCCATAGAGAATCTCGAATGGGGCTTCGCCGGAGCTGGCTTGAAAGCTGTTGTTGTAAGAGAACTCAACATAAGGAAGACAATCCTCCCACTTCATGCCGAAAGAGATAACACAAGCTCTGAGCATATCTTCAAGAATTTGGTTGACACGCTCGACTTGACCGCTAGTTTGAGGATGGAAAGCAGTGCTGAAGCGGATATTTGTGCCCATGGCCTTTTGAAAAGAATCCCAAAACTTGGAGTTAAAGATGCTGCCGCGATCTGAAGAGATCAATTGTGGAATGCCATGCAAGGAGACAATTCTGGAGGTGTAGAGCTCTGCCAGCTGCGCAGCTGTGATAGACTCTTTGATAGGAATAAAATGAGCCACTTTGGTGAGCTTGTCGATGACGACGAAGATAGCATCATTTCCATGCTTGGACTTAGGAAAACCAGTCACGAAGTCCATTTCTATATGATCAAACTTCCATTCTGGAATAGCAAGAGGTTGGAGAAGACCAGCTGGTCGTTGGTGTTCTGCTTTCACCCTTCTGCAGACATCACATTCATTCATGAATTGAGCAATCTCTCGCTTCATTCGAGTCCACCAATACGACTGCTTGAGGTCATGGTACATCTTCGTACTTCCAGGATGAATTGACAGAAGAGAATTGTGCGCCTCGTTCATAATGACTTTACGAAGATCACCCTTTGGAACCACGATCCGGTCCTCGAAGAAAAGAGTATCTCTGTCATCAACTTGATAGCACTTGTATTTGGAAATGCCCTTGTCAATACCACGTTTCACCTTCTTCACCATGGTATCCAACAGTTGTGCCTCACGAATTTGATCTTCCAAAGTGGGAGAGACGATGAGGTTGGCAAGAAAACCTTGAGGAACAACTTGGAGATTCAACTTGCGGAAAGCTTCACAAAGATCCGGTTGAAAGGGCTTGAGGATTAAGCTGTTGCAGTAAGCCTTCCTGCTCAAAGCGTCCGCAATCACATTAGCCTTGCCTGGAGTATATTCAATACTCGGATTATACTCTTGAATCATTTCGACCCATCGAGTTTGCCTGAGGTTGAGGTGAGGCTAAGTGAAGATGTACTTGAGACTCTTGTGATCGGTGAAAATGTCCACTTTCCTTCCCAACAAGAGATGTCTCCATGTTATCAATGCATGGACAACTGGCGCCAACTCAAGATCGTGAGTAGGGTAGTTCTTTTCGTTGGGCTTGAACTGACGAGAGGTATAGGCCACAACCTTCTTCTCTTGCATTAAAACGGCACCGAGGCCCTGAAGAGAAGCATCACAGAAAACTTCATAAGGCTTGGATTCGTTAGGAGGAGTCAGGACTGGAGCAGTGACGAGTTTCTCTTTGAGAGTGTTGAAAGCCACGTCACACTCAGGAGACCAGACATACTTCACATGCTTCTGGAGGAGGTTGGAAAGAGGCTTTGCAATCTTTAAGAAATTCTCAACGAATCTTCGGCAATAGCTTGCAAGTCCAAGAAAACTGCGAAGCTGCTTGACATTCTGAGGAGGTTCCCAATTCAAAACTGCAGACACCCTCTCTGGATTAATAGCAATGCCCTTGGCAGAGATGATATGACCAAGATAAAGAACTTCATCAAGCCAGAATTCACATTTGGAGAACTTCGCATATAATTTATACTCTCTGAGCTTGTCGAGCACCAAACACAAATGTTTGGCATGATCCTTCTTATTCTTGGAGAAGACCAAAATATCATCGAGATAGACCAAGACAAATTCGTTGATGTAGGGGTTGAAGATGAAATTCATCAAGCGAGTGAATGCTGGAGGAGCATTGACAAGGCCGAAAGACATGACAGTATATTCATAAGAACCAAAGCTTGTTCTGAATGCTGTCTTGGGAATATCTTCTTCACGAATGTGAATTTGATGATAACCCATACGAAGGTCAAGCTTGGAGAACACTTTAGCACCTTTAAGTTGCTCGAATAGCTCATTGATGTTGGGAAGTGGGTACTTGTTCTTGATAGTCTTCTTGTTCAATGGACGGTAATCGACGCAAAGTCGGTCCGTGCCATCCTTCTTCTTGACAAAAAGAACACCACAACCCCAAGGAGAAGAACTCAGTCTGATCAGACCCAGACGCTCTTGTTCATCGAGTTGTTTCTTCAATTCCTTCAACTCATCTGGTCCAAGCTTGTAAGGACGCTTGCAAACGGGTTCCGTGCCAGGCTCAGGATTGATAACGAATTCAACTGGCCGGCGGGGAGGCATACCCGAAAGCTCTTCTGGAAAGACATCTTGGTACTCACAAACGACTGGAATCTGAGAGATAGCATCCAATTCACCATTCTCATTGAGAGAAAACAACCGAATGGTATCATCACGAGCGGCATAGATGATCACATCGTCAGAAGAGTGAGTCAATTGAATCTCCCTGGCAGCACAATCAAGCTGAGCCTTGTGCTTAGAAAGCCAGTCCATCCCGAGAATAAGATCAATATCAGAGTCACCAAGAACAATTGGTTTCGCCAGAAATCTATAGTCGCCCATCTTGATAGAAACATCCGGAACAAAGGAGCTTGCGTTCATGAATCTACCAGGAGATACAACTGATAATGGTCTAGCCAAATCTTGGAAAGACAACTCATGCTTCGATGCAAAAGGTATTGAAATGAAAGAATGCGATGCTCCAGTATCAAATAAGACTTTTGCAGGAATATCATTAACTGAGAGATTACCCATTATCACTTTAGAAGAATCCTCCGCTTGAGCTGCATTCATCATGTTCACCTTTGCAGACTTAGGATTATGCTTGACCACTGCATTGCTGGAAGATTTCACAGGTGGAGGAGGCGGAAGGCGCCTTTGGTTGAAGCACTTGTTCGCATAATGACCCTTCTGCTGACATTTGTTACAAGTCACCTCTGAGAGCGGACGATGGTAAGGAGCACTTGGCCTTGGAGCTTGGTTCTGAGACTTGTTCTGATAGCCAGGGTTGGGTGGGTGGGAAGATCCACGACCACTTGAGTTCTTCTGCTGATAAGGCTGACGGAACGGAGGAGGAGGAGGCAACCAGAACTTCTATTGCTTAGCTGCCACAAGTGAGGAAGAAGAAGACTGAACTGCGTCTCTGACTCTCTTCTTAGATGCCTCACACTTGAGCTGAGCAGCTTCTTGTTTCAGCGCCATGTTGTAGAATTCATCATACTTCAACGGTTCGAAAAGCACGAGAGCAAGTTGCAGATCTTCTCTGAGACCACGCCTGAATTGGTAGATCATACTCTTCTCATCAGGGATGTTTTGCCCCGCAAAACGAGAGAGCTTCTGGAACTGAGTGTTATATTGATACACGGACATGGTGCCTTGCTTGATATTGCGGAATTCCTCACGCTTACTCTCAACAACACTTTCTGGAATGTGGTGAGCTTTGAAGTCACGGCGGAAATCATCCCAGGTAATCACACGACCTCCTCTGGAATCTTTGTATTGCTGGAACCACTCAGCAGCTTGATCTTTGAGTTGAAAAGAGGCAAACTTGACAAAGTCCTCAGGTTTGACATTGCTGCACTCGAAATGCTTGCTGATATCCACGAGCCAATCATCGGCGTCTGTGGCCTCGACACAGTAGCTGAAGGTCTTTGGCCGATTAGCAAGGAACTGGTTGAGTGAAGCGAAGTGCGGCTGATTGTTGCCTTGGCCTTGATTCTCTTGATTACCTTGCCCTTGGTTGCGATCTTGCAAGAGCTGAATCAGAATCTGAGCATTGGCATTTGTGGCAGTCATCAGGGCTTGCCATGCCTCCGGAGGCAGAGGTGGTGGCGGAGGGTTAGCCTGACTTCCTTCATTGCGTTCCGGATTCTGACGCGTTGGCAGAGCCATCCTGAAGAGGCTGACATCCATTAGCATCTTGAAAAGATATATTCATGCTGAATCAAAGGATCGAAATTGCAACATATAGTCTTCACAATAACCATCCGAACGAGAATGAACGAATGAATTCCAAAGTAAAGCATCACACTTCCATAAGCTGAGAAGCCACTTAGAAAAAGGTATGGAATAAAATCAACAAGGTACGGATGTGAACAAATACTTGGTAAGGATTACCCAATCACGAACCAAATATCTGCGGGAAGAAATACTAGAGCTACATGAATTCCCACTTATAAACTCCCGAAACTTTTTGGTTATGCAACCAGGTGTTGGGGATACAGGGGACACAAAAATATATCACCCAAACTAAAAATACCTAGATCCCGCTGTATCCATCCTTCAACACATAACCAAGAAACCTTCGAAAATCGTCTACCTCAACCTTCGAAAAGCATCCGTTATACGAGTCATGGCAATACTCCCGCACTCGCCTCAGTACTGGGCTATCAGGGTTATCTCACCAACAACTGTACAAAATAGATTTTCGATGTCGACGTACTAAACTCAGGTATTCCAGAACTGCAACGATAAAATTATGACGACAACACCTCGGAGCTCAACTCCCCGGGACACCTCCACTAAAACCCCTGCTGACGGGAGGCAACCAAGACAATGTTGTCATCATAAAACCATCGGAACGATTGTAAAATACCCGCGTGATCCTAAATTTTTTTTTAGTGAAATTTGAGAAGAGAAGAGTCAAAACTCTACGTCAGGATGCCTTACCAGAGCGATGAGGAGACTGGGAAGTAAAAAGAATTCCTAATCTCTCCGATATATAATTCCTAAATGACTCAAAACATTTTT
Source organism: Aegilops umbellulata (assembly GCA_032464435.1). Classification (NCBI taxonomy): domain Eukaryota; kingdom Viridiplantae; phylum Streptophyta; class Magnoliopsida; order Poales; family Poaceae; genus Aegilops; species Aegilops umbellulata. The sequence continues at coordinate 386,114,800 of CP136057.1, read as the reverse complement.
TCTAGACACCACTCGGCCACTAAAAACGATTAATCAGTGGGGGCTCCTAAGGTCGGGGAAGGCTCTGATTACCAACTTGTAAATCCCTCGATGCGGCTATATCTCCCACGTGTCGAGGTACGACTTAGAGGCATAACCGCATTGAAAGCAATGTTGCAAGTGAGGTAATCTTCACACAACCCATGTAATACATAAGGGAAAAAGGATACATAGTTGGCTTACAGTCGCCACTTCACACAATACATAAATAAACATCCATCATTCAAATTACACTCAAGGTCCGACTACGGTACCAAAATGAAAGAAGACTACCCCAAATGCTACACAGATCCCCGAATCACCCCAACTGGGCTCCACTACTGATCATCAGGAAAAGACACATAGTAACGGCCACGTTCCTCGTCGAACTCCCAAGTGAGCTCGGTCGCGTCATCTGCACTGGCATCGTTGGTACCTACAACTGTTGTGGTAGAATCCGTGAGTCACGGGGACTCAGCAATCTCACACCCGCGAGATCAAGACTATTTAAGCTTATAGGTAGGAAATGATTGTGAGGTGGAGCTGCAGCAAGCGACTAGCATATATGGTGGCTACAACGCAAAAGAGAGCGAGAAGAGAAGCAAAGCACGGTCGTGAAGCTAGAAGTGATCAAGAAGTGATCCTAGAACAACGTACGTCAAACATTACTCCAACACCGTGTTCACTTCCCGGACCCCGCCGAGAAGAGACCATCACGGTTACACACGCGGTTGATGTGTTTTAGTTAAGGTCAACTTCGGGTTTTCTACAACCGGACATTAACAAATTCCCATCTGCCTCATAACCGCGGGCACGGCTTTCGAAAGATAATACCCTGCAGGGGTGTCCCAACTTAGCCCATTATAAGCTCTCACGGTCAATGAAGGATATTCCTTCTACCGGGAAGATCCGATCAGCCTCGGAATCCCGGACTACAAGACATCTCGACAGTAATAAAACAAGTCCAGCAAAGCCTCCCAGATGTGCCGACAAATCCCGATAGGAGCTGCACATATCTCGTTCTCAGGGCACACCGGATGAGCTAGACGTTGGGTTGGCATAGACCCTGGTTGCCCAAGGGGCGCCGGACATCGCTCGGTTTGGACCAGCAATCGAAGGAGAACTGGCCCGGGGGTTAAAACAAAGATGACCCTTGAGTCTGCAGAACCCAAGGGAAAAAGGCTTAGGTGGCAAATGGTAAAACCAATGTTGGGCCTTGCTGGAGGAGTCTTATTCAAAGCGAACTGTCAAGGGGGTCCCATAAATCACCCAACCGTGTAAGGAACGCAAAATCAAGGAACATAACACCGGTATGATGGAAACTAGGGTGGCAAGAGTGGAACAAAACACCAGGCATAAGGCCGAGCCTTCCACCCTTTACCAAGTATATAGATGCATTAATTAAATTAGAGGTATTGTGATATCCCAACAAATAAACATGTTCCAACAAGGAACAACAAATCCATGTTCCAACAAGGAACAAACTTCATCTTCACCTGCAACTAGCAACGCTATAAGAGGGGCTGAGCAAAGCGGTAACATAGCCAATCAACGGTTTGCTAGGACATGGATGGCTAGGGGCTGACATGGCAATATGGGTGGCATGATATAGCAAGTGGTAGGTATCGCAGCAAAGGCATAGCATAAGAGCGAGCATCTAGCAAGCAAAGATAGAAGTGATTTCGAGGGTATGGTCATCTTGCCTGCTAGGTTCTCAGAGTTGTCGAAAGCTTGGTCCTCGAAAGCGTTCTCAACAGGTTCCTCGTTCACGTACTCGTCTCCCGGCTCTACCCACAACAAGAACACAAGAAAAGGGGAACAAACATCAATCACGATGCAATGCGCTACCAACATGATGCAAGGCATGGCATGATATGCGAGATGTGATATGCAATGCATATGCGTGCTTCGGAAGGAAAAAGATGAACAAGGCATAATCTTGGAAAACCAAGTATGCCACTGGATAGGTGAGGTGATTTCGGTTGAAATCGATATAAAGATCACCGGAATCGGATGCACGGTTTGCAAATGACAAGCAAAACAAGAATGACAAGAATCTGCCATTACCAGCATGATGCTACTTAGTAAGCAACAAGAAATTAAGCTACTGCACCCAAACATATCAACAAGGCATATGAAAATAATCTACTCAAGATGCTTGACAAAAGATGAACACTGAGATACGGCTAAATCACACCACAACAGGTTCAAACAAGCATGGCAAAAGTGCAAAAGATACCAGGTTCACAGACTAAGTGAAAATAACAACATAGCAGAAACTAACATCAGGATTACATGTTTAAAGCAATGAAACAGCATGCTACAGGATCAGGACATAGCAAAGTAAGACAAGGAATGAATCTACTCAAGGCACTTGACAAAAGTCCCTTACTGACCATAAGCCAAAAAGGATCAGAAAATATGATTACACCCATGTCAATTAAGCAAGTTTCGTTACAGGTTTCAGACTTAGCAGAAAACTAGACATGTCAAAAACAGATAACATGTAGGCATGTTCGTGAGCTCGATGCACTCACTACAGAGCATTACATGATAAACTAAGCATACATACATCAAGAATACATGGCATAGAAGCTATACATGACAAGAACAACATCATAGCATGCAAGGATCAACTACACCAAGCTTGGCAAAATCGAATAACATGTAAACAATCTGCCAGCAACATTTTATAGCAAAAGTAAAGCTCGATTGACTCAAGCTATGGCACTCCATAATTACCAACCAAGGCATGGATGGATAGAGCAAATCCATATGTTCAAAACACTCTTACTGATCATGCTCAAAAGAGGCATAGATCTCTCTGAAACAACATGAACACATGGCATAAAAATAACAGTAGGCAGGGACTTTGTGAAATCACTAAGTCTCTGAAATCAGCAACATTAAGTGCCCTAGTTTGCATGCTTGTGCTAGTCACCACAAAGATCACAAAAATACATGGCATAGTTCACTGGAAAGATGGCATGGCATATTACAAAACTCATGTAGGACTCAACTTCATAGGATGCTCACATCAATCATGGCAAAAATGACAAAAGTGCATGTTCTGATAATAATCAGAAACTAACATCACATAGCCCTCTTCCGACAGCATTTAGGGCATCAAGATGAACTCAAATTAAGATGATGCAATGGAATGAAACGATGTACTCTTCGAGTCGAACAATTTTACATATTATACGCACGAAACGGAGCAATATACAGCAAGTTATGATGCGATGAACATGCGACATTGATGCAAAAAATAAAGGACTTCGAATATTTTGAGGGGGAAGAAAGTCAACCCTAGTGGCGCGGTGGATCTGGATCGGGGCTGCTCCGGCGACTCCGGCGGAGGCGCGCTGCGGCGAGGGGTGCGGGGACGAGGCACGGCGCGGTGGCGGAGGGCACGGACGGCGGCGGCAACCGGCGACGAGGGCAGCGGCGGCGGCCGGTGACGAGGGCAGCGGCGGCGGCCGGTGACGAGGGCAGCGGCGATGGCCGGCGACGTGGCGCGGGGCGGCGCGAGGCGGCGCGGGCGGCGGGGACGAGGCGCGGGGCAGCGGCGCGCGGTGCGGGCCGCGGGGGCCGCGCGCGGGCCGGCGGGCCGGCGGCTGCGGGCGCGGTCGGGGTGCCACGTGTCGGCTCCTGAGTGGCTGCGGGCGGCGGCGCGATTTCGTCCGGCGGCGGCGGGGCGATTGGACTAGGGTTAGGGTAGGTTTCATCCGGGATTTGGACGGGGAGGGTGTTTTTATAGGTAGAAGGGGCTAGGAAGGTCCAAATGGAGTGCGGTTTTCGGCCACGCGATCGTGATCGAACGGCGGTGGACATGGGAGTGTCTTAGATGGGTTGTTGGGCTGTTTTGAAGGGGTTTTGGGCTGCAACACACACAAGGCCTTTACGGTTACCCGGTTAACCGTTGGAGTATCAAACGACCTCCGAATGACCCGAAACTTGACAGGCGGTCTGCCGGTGCTATACCAAGGCCGCTTGACAAACCTCGGTCCATTCCGAGAATGTTTAATACCCGCTCACGAAGAAATGTAAAAGGGGACGCCGGGGGACATAGGAGCGCCGGATTGCAAAACGGACAACGGGGAAAATGCTCGGATTCATGAGACGAACACGTATGCAAATGCGATGCACATGATGACATGATAGGAAATGCATGACATGACCAAAATGCAAACTTACGGGAAACCCAACCACGGAAAGAATATCATAACACATAGCCGAAAATGGCAAGAGTTGGATTACAAATATGGCAAGTTACATCCGGGGTGTTACAGACATTCCCCTTCCAGACCCAGTTCGGCATGGACTTCCCAAATTCTCCAGCGCTCCTTTGAAGAAACGCCTCAATTGGCGCCCCCGGAGCCCCAAACAAGCAGACAATGCGGAAGTAAGGAGGTTCGTTAGCAAGGTCAGGTTACTTGCCCATTCCGAGCTCTCGATAATCAAAGTCATGGCCATGATAAAGCGATGCATCCAGCCCCTTCAGTCCAGAGTGACCCCCTTATGGTGTTACAACGGGGAGGACGACGAATCTCGTTATAAGCGTGAGGGCCCGGATACTCCAGCCGCTTTGGTCGCCATTCTGGCAGATATTTATAAGGGGGAGAAAGAAGAATTCACCCGTTTAAATTGTCGAGAAGGTTTTTCCATGTATAACCCCATTGAATGGGTAAGTTTTTGATTATCAGCATTATCCTGCCTCATTATCGAGGTGCGCTAATCAAATTGTTTTGGTCGTCTTAAAACAGACATGGAGGAAGGTAGTCGAAAATGTCCATTGCCCCTCCCCACAGCCAGGGGACCATGCTCGCAACGAAGACCCCGACTTCCGTGAGGATCCAGATATATTTAAAGAATTTGATGATGGAGTCTTTTACCAAGCGTGCCTTGATGGCTCGAAAGTGGCTATTATGGCCGACTACCCCAGCCTGTTCCCTTTCTCCAAGGTAAGTACTCGGAAATCATCCTCAAAAAAGGAGCCCCCCACTTGCGTCTCACCCATCACACTGAATCATGCTTCATAGGATCGGCGCTCGGCGAGTAACACTCCATCGAGGGCAGCCTCTAGGAAGGTAGCATCTACGCAGGGTGAGCCTTCAAAATGAAAGGAAACCGGGAGCGCCGTCGAGGCCCCTCCTTCATCAAAGAGGTATAAATTTTAATATACGCCTAGGCATAAGAACAATTTGTCATATTTCTCCTTCCATCTTAACTCAGGAGGAGCGCATGGCGAACCGTGTCCAAAATCCCATTTAGCCGATCATCAGCTAATCCGGCACCGGGCTCATCTACCAGGACGAGAGCTAATACGGATGCAGCGCCAACTCATCCACCTCATGAGGATTCGGATGACGTATCCGTCACAAATTCTGAAGTGGAGAGTGTGCTGAATCATTGACGACTGAAGGAGACCATGCGTGCTCCAGTTTTCACTGAGCAGGAATTCAATACCCTCAGCTCCGTGGATGCATATATCCGAGCCGCCCGAGACGGACTTGCAGGAGTCACTCACCTATTTTCCAAGGATATGCAGGTAAGAGTTTGTGTAAATTTAATAGATATATGCCAGTAGCCCTCGAGTCTTGAAGCGGTTAGGCCAACCGATTTAAGAATCGTTATGACCGCAGGTTCTTAAAGAGAAGAACAACGTGTTGTCCCAGGAGCTTGAAACGAGCGAGACAAAGCTAAATGCCACCACCACAGAGCTAGAAGAAATGAAGAAATTCACGATGACCATTGATCAAAAGAACAAACTGGAGGAGGAAAAGGATAAGCAAGCTGAAGAGATAAAGAGCTTAAAGGCTCAATTATCGGATGCACAACAAGAGAATAAAAAGTTGAAAGGCAGCATATTCGGTATGACCTTTGATCCATCCAGGGCACTCATATTATCCCATAGTTCAGAGTGTTATAATGTTGTTCTTGCAGGTCTGCTAACCGGGCGTCATGAAGAAGATGTATCCGGATTCCGAGGCGACGTTCTAAAAGAGATGTCCGTAGTGCATGAGCGGCCCCGGAAAGCCATGAAGCGTATGGTCAAAGCCTTATGGCCATCCGACGCCCCTCCAGAAAGTATGGAGGAGTTGGTGAACCTGTTCAAAGGTGCCCGACACCGTTTTGAGCTATGGAAGGCATCAGCATGCCGGGAAGGTGCACGAGAGGCATGGGCGATGGTGAAGACACGCTACTCTGGACTCGATCCGAATCATATGTCCCGAGTTGGACCTCAGGGACCGGACGGAAAAGAGATTCCCGTGAACCTTGTATATGAAGTGATGATAGCTGCGAAATATTCGCAAGAAGGCTATAGCTTAAACAGTCTTATAGATGGCATAAAGAGTAGGCATTCGATTCGATGTATCAATGTACTTTATCATCGAATTTATCTCCAACCGAACTTGTCAAAATTTGTCATCGCAGGCCTTTGGCTTCAACCTCCAAACCAAGAAGTTGAAGTGTTTTTGGATACCATATTTGAATGTAATAAACATTCATTATGTCCAGAAAGCAGGCAATCCGGTCATATTGCTCAATCAGACAAATTTGTTCGGGGAGTTATGTTATATTACTATTTAACGTAAGAAACATCTTCCACAGAGAATAGTTCCGTTAAGGGTTCCTTTCCTTGGGTCGGCATGCTTACTTATGCATGCCTAGGCTTTGATCCGAAAGGTAGAATTACGGGCAGCATATCCCATATTTGTTAGAAGAATTACATAAACATAAACAATCTGTCTGTGGTGGCCGCCGAGACCAGCATGTATTTAGGCCAAGAGTTGTCGTCCCTCCTCTTCAGAGATGCACCTTTGGAGAACTCTGGTAGTGATTTTCTTGTACAGCTCACCTTCGTGAACTTTGTAGGCTTTAGAGCGCCGAACTATGCGACGGGCCTCATTTTGATCATCGGGAAGCTCCTGCCTATTAAGGTAGGCCAGGAAAGGTTCGGTCCAAGGAGCAATAACGTTCATGATCTCATGAGCAGAGGGTGTTATTTCAATAGCCGACCCCCCGATGATTTCTGTATTGTGTTCGGCTGATGGGGGCGTGATCAGGTCCGTACTGGTGTCTCCGCTCTCATCTTGCCATACCACGGATGGCTTGAAGAGCCTTTCCACAAAGGTATTAGGCGGGACGGGGTCACATTTGGTGCCCATGCGAGCGAGTATATCTGCTGCCTGGTTATTATCTCGAGCGACGTGATGAAATTCAAGCCCCTCGAAGCGAGCCAATATTTTTAATACGGCGTTTCGATATGCCGCCATTTTTGGATCTTTTGCATCGAACTCTCCATTTACTTGGGATATTGCAAGGTTTGAATCGCCGCGCACCTCTAGGCGTTGTATGCCCATGGAGACAGCCATGCGGAGACAATGTAGAAGTGCCTCATATTCGGCTGCGTTATTGGAGTCTGTATACATGATTTGCAACACGTAGCGGACTGTGTCCCCCGTAGGGGATGTCAAGGTGACGCCAGCCCCCAGTCCGACTAGCAGTTTAGAGTCATCGAAGACCATGATCCAATTGGATTAGGAACTGTATTCTTTGGCGAGCTCGGCTTTCGTCCACTCTGCAACGAAGTCGGCCACCACCTGAGATTTAATAACTCAACGTGGCATGTATGTTATTTTGAATGGTAAGAGCTCAATGGCCCATTTAGCTATGCGGCCGGTGGCGTCTGATGTGTACTACGCAACTTTATTCTTGTAGACACGTGTTGGGCCTCCAAGCACAGAATTTTGTAGGACAGTAGCAATTTTCCCTCAAGTGGATGACCTAAGGTTTATCATTCAATGAGAGGTGTAGGATTAAGATGGTCTCTCTCAGACGACCCTGCAACCAAATACAAGAAATCTCTTGTGTCCCCAACACACCCAATACAATGGAAAATTGTATAGGTGCACTAGTTTGGCGAAGAGATGGTGATAAAACTGTAATATTGATGGTAGAAATATATTTTATAATCTGAATAAATAAAAACAGCAAGGTAGCAAATAGTAAACGGGCGCAAAAACGGTATTGCAATGCTTGAAAATGAGGCCTAGGGTCCGTACTTTCGCTAGTGCAATCTCTCAACAATGCTAATATAATTGGATCATATAACCACCCCTCAAAGTGCGATGAAGAATCACTCCAAAGTTCCTATCTAGCGGAGAACATAAGAATAAATTGTTTGTAGGGTACGAAACCACCTCAAAGCTATTCTTTCCGCTTGATCTATTCAAGAGTCCGTACTAAAATAACACAAAGCTATTCTTTCTGTTCAATCTAGCCAAGAGTTCGTACTAAAATAATACCAAAGAAAATTCATATTCATAATACTCAATCCAAGACAACGAACTTCAAAGAGTGCCCCAAGATTTCTATTGGAGAAACAAGGACAAGAACGTGCATCAACCCCTATGCATAGATTACTGTCGGATGTGGGGCTTCGACTAACCCTTAAGGTTCGAACACTGGGGTGCGTGCGAAGTCTTTCCCTCCTACTGATCTACGCTCAAGCTCGCTAAGATCTCGCGGACGAACTCAACGAACTCACAACATAGAAAGAGACACGAGGTTTATACTGGTTCGGGCCACCGTCGTGGTGTAATACCCTACACCAGTGTGGTGGTGGTGGATTGCCTCTTGGGCTGATGATGAATAGTACAAGGGAAGAACAGCCTCCCGAGGTTGAGGTTTTCTTGTGCGTATGAACCTGTGGTGTGAGGAGTTGATGAACTGCTCTCTCTCCACTACTGTGGTGGCCAGTCCTATTTGCAGAGGCCCTGGTCCTCTTCCCAAATATCAAGCGAGAAGGTAGCCAACAACGGCGGGCAAATTTGAAGGGGGGCAGCTAGTACAAGCTATCCTGACAAAAGCGGTCTTGGCCTGCGAAAAGCCCTGGGGTGATGCCGTCTTGGGCTCCACGATGACCTCTGCCTCGCCATCCTCCTGGTCTTGGTCCTGTTGCACCAATATGGCAACCTTTGCCTGATGCCTCGATACTCTTCGTCTGCGCTTGCCTCCTTAACACCAAAGAGGAAACAAGGACTCTGCGCACACCGGCGCCCGCCTGGCGCCGTTCGTCATGGCTCACGTCACGTGTCCCTCGCGAGGTTTGCCCCACCTTGATATCTCCGCTCCTCGTGAGCCTGCCTGGCTAGGCCACTCCAGAGGAAGTCTTGCGTCATCCGCCTCGCGAGGCTTGGACCCTCGCGAAGGTCTTGGATGCCTTGTTGATGAAGATGGGCCATACTGCCCGTTGCTTAGCCACGCCATGGGCCGCAGGCAGGCAAGTCTGGGGACCCCCGTTCCTAGAACGCCGATAGTAGCCCCTGGGCCCAAGGTGCGCTCGGGCTTGGTTTCGCGGCGAAGCCAAGGGTCAAGTTCGGAGCGCCGCGGGCCCCAAAAGCATGCGGCCTCGGTCGACGCGTGGCGGTTGATTGGACGTGGGCGTCTCCGCTTCCCCACGCTGCCTCGACAACTGCTCGCCCTGACAAAGGCTGGCGCGGACAGTTCTTTCCTTCATTGCTTCTCCCTTGCCTTGCTCCAGATCCCCTTTCTCGCCCTTCGCCGCCTGCTTCCTCCAGATCTGCTCCACCCTTGCTCTGTATCTGCCGCTCATGGCACCGCGCAAGGCCAAGTCTTCCTCAACGCCAGCTTGGTACGAGCCGACTCTAGAGGCGCCAACCGTCACGGAGAAGAGCCTCGCCTCCGTGCGCCTACTGACAGCAGACGAAGGCAACGAGTGGGGGAAGACGGAGCTTCAGCTCGCCTCCGACGAGTTGGAGCCTGAGGGAAGCACCTTCTTCCCCTTCTTCTCGAGCAGCTTCGCCGTCGGGTTGGTTCCTCCCTTTTCCGATTTCTTTTACGAAGTCCTCGACCGCTACGGGCTGCAGGCGCTGCATCTCCATCCCAACTCTGTTCTCCTCCTATCCTTCTTTGCCTATTACTGCGAGGCATATTTGGGCGTCATGCCGTCCGTGGCGCTCTTGCGCCATTTCTTCTTCCTCCGCTAACTGACGAGCATATCACTGGATGCGCTAATCTCGTCGCCTGCTGCAAGGCCAACTCAATCTCGAGCACCGGGAAGAGGGACGACAACATCCGATCCAAATGGTCCATGATGGATGCTCAGCGCGCCGACCCACGTCTGGAATTGCCCACGGCGGTGCCCCTCCCAACAGGGGGTGGCCCAAGGCGGACCTTGTCGACGAGCGGGCATCACTGGTGCTGGGGCAGATGATGACCGACCTGAGGCCGGGCAGCGCGAGGACGGCCAAGGTGACGGGGGCGATGCTCCTGAGGGAGTTCCTGATGCTGCGGGTAGAATACCTACTACTAAATGGCATCACGGGATGCTTTCGAGAATGGTGGCCAGAATCATCACACCGGGAACACAAAACATGGCTAGATTGCTACGCCCCACTCCAGGCGCGCGCGCGCCCCCTCTAGGAGCTTGACGAAGGGGGAAACAAGACCCGCCTGAGGCCGGGGGACCTGCCTGGCGATGAACTAGATGTCGTCTTGCGTCTCATCGTCAGGGACAACCAGGAGTATCCGGCTAGCGCCTTCCTCCCCCTATTCAAGCGCAGGGACTGGGAGGAATTCGTCGCCTCCAGGACGACTTTTGACGCGGGCGGGCTGGTGCCGCCAGCGCTTCCGGAAGCCTCCATGGCGCAGAACACGGTGGAGGTGTCTTATGGTGAGTCCCACGGAGAGGGGGAAGAGGAGGAGGACTCGGAGGAGACCCTGGAAGAGGTGGAAGAGACTTCCCCCCTAAGCAAAGCCGAGATTCTCCATGCCCTTCCTGATGATGTTGATGCCGATGCCCGCCGTGGGGATAGGGAGCAGCCTCCTGTCCCTACGAGGAGCAGGTCGTCGCTGGTGGCCCGTGGTGCCGCCTCCGACCCGATACCTCCTGGAACTTGATCCGGTTCTGCTTCCTCTCTGCCCGGCGCCGCTGGTGTCTGAACGCCCGTTCCTCAGGACCCGCAGCTGTCGGGCCTCAAGCTTCGAAAGCGGTCAGTGGAATACGTTGCATCGGACCGGTGAGTGTTCTTAAGCTTCGCCTTGTCCTTGTTTGTGCTCGTTGTTTCCTGATGTTTGCTCCTGGCTGAGCAGGCCGGCACCTTCGGTGAAGGAGAGGAAGGAGGGTTCGGCGGCCATGCCTCCCTTCGCAGGGAAAGGAGGCAGCAGCGCCCGTGTCTCCCCAGCTCTGTCGTCCTCGCGTGGCCAAGAAGAGCCTCGCCGCATGGGGTCAGCCCCCATGGCCTCCATGGCTCCGGAGACGCCGGTGCTTGGCGCAGCTGACGAGGTCCCGGCTGCTCCGGAACCCGCAATATCTCAAGCCCTAGTGATGATGTCGCTCCCTCCTCCTACTGCACCCCACCTCCTGGTCTTTCTGCCCCTGATGCTGCCCTAGAGTGTGCCATCTCGGCAATGACCCAACTGCGTGGGATCTCATGAGCGCGGAACCACGCCTGGTGTCCGGGCGTCTGGAGTTGGCCTTGGGCTGGCTTCATTCTGACCTGGCGTTTCGCGTGGTGTTGGGCTAAGCTGCTGAGGATTCCGAGAACGAGAAGCAAGGTGCCGCCAGCACTGCGGCCGATCGTGAGACAGCGCTGCAAGACGCCAAGGCCGCTCGTGAACGCTGCCAAGAGCTGGAGGGCGAGTTGCAGAGCCTGCGCGACAAGCACGCTGAGGGGGTGCGCTGCCGCCAGGCAAAGGAGGAGGAGATGAAGGCCCGGGATGAAGCCGTCAAGAATCGTGATGCAGAGCTGGCAGAGTTGGGGAAGAAACGGGCCGCCGAGCGCAACCAGTTGAAGGAGCTGGAGCTAAAGATGAGGACGAGGGAGGCCGATCTTGACGCCAAGGCGCGAGTCCTGGCGGAAGATCGCGTGGCCTTCGCCGACCTCGAGAGGAGGTCCCGCGAGGCGCTGGAGACGCTCTACGAGTGAGGCCTGGAGAAGCCTCTGGACACCAATGAGGACGGCCCCGCCCAGCTGCTTCCTATCGTGGTGAAGGCGCTTGAGAAGGTCGTCGACAACCTTGCTCCCATGGCAGAGGCAGAAGCTCGCGTCCTGTCTTCAACTGCATTGACCTGGGTCTTCAGCCACCTGCACCTCCGCGACCCCAACGCTCGCCTTGACGAGCTGCTAGAGCCTGTGGCTGAAGATAATTACGAGGCAGCTGCCGCGGCTGTGTGGGATCAAGTGGGGGCCTTACTGAGCAGGTTCCGTGGCTTTGTCTTTGAGGGAGTCCTGGATTATGGGGTATCCGGACTGCCGGACTATATCCTTTGGACGGACGGTTGGACTATGAAAATACAAGATTGAAGACTTCGTCTCGTGTCCGGATGGGACTCTCCTTGGCGTGGAAGGCAAGCTTGGCGATACGGATATGAAGATCTCCTCCCTTGTAATCGACTCCGTGTAACCCTAGCCCCGTCCGGTGTCTATATAAACCGGAGGGTTTAGTCCGTAGGACAACAACAATCATACCATAGGCTAGCTTCTAGGGTTTAGCCTCTACGATCTTGTGGTAGATCAACTCTTGTACTACTCATATCATCAAGATCAATCAAGCAGGAAGTAGGGTATTACCTCCATAGAGAGGGCCCGAACCTGGGTAAACATCATGTCCCCTGCCTCCTGTTACCATCCGCCTTAGACGCACAGTTCGGGACCCCCTACACGAGATCCGCTGGTTTTGACACCGACAGTCTCCGCTCCTCTGTACGGCGTCGTCGACCTTGCGGCTGGCGGTGAAGACAAGGCCGACCGCGAGTGAGTGCCTTCCGCAGGTGTTGGTGATGTCTGGAGGTGGTCCACGGCCGTTTCTCCCGTTCTGTTCCTGCGCCATGTATCAGTCCTCGTGGAGGCGTTTAGAATTTTATTTGGTATTGTGAGGACAATATGTGTGTAATATTTGCTTCGAGATTTTGCGATTTCCTTCCTATTTGCTTGCGTTCTGCGTCGGTAGAGCCCGGCCCCGCGCATACCTCAACTGCCGTTGGGTCGACCGGAGACCAGGACAGACCAAGGAGTGAGGGGCTACGTGACCAGTTAGGCTCCTGAGTCGCGATGCTCAGGAGTCCCCCTTGAAGCGTAAACAACATATAGAGAGAGTTCGCGAGGATAGATTATTGTTCTACGTCGACAGAGCCCGGCCCGGCGCATACCTCAACCGCTGTTGGGCCGACCAAAGACCAGGACGGACCAAGGAGTGAGGGGCTATGTGACCAGTTAGGCTCGTGAGTCGCGATGCTTAGGAGTCCCCCTTGACGTGCAAACAATCCCGTACCTGCCCTCGCCGAGGCCTCGGGAGGGGCGCGCGATGCCCAGGTCCAGGGGACCTGGTTGGGTGGCGTGCGCTTGGGCGTGACCCGTGCGCAGCCCCCGTGCCTAGCCCCCATGCGCGGCTTTCCTGAGGGGAGACGTTGCGGTAAGGCTGGGCAATGAGCTCTGGGCTCCCTGAGGTTGGCACGACCGTGGGGTCGCCCTCAGTTGTTTATCACCAGTGCGGAGCATGGTGCTTCCGCTTGTGCATGGGCATAGCCGCTCCTCGGCAGTGTCGTCAGCCAGCGCGGAGCATGGTGCTTACACTTCATCGTGGGATGGGGGGCCCCTCCGGGAGGAGCCCCCGGGGCGTGGACAGCCCCGCCCTGACACGTGGCTTGCACGGCAGGGCTGCGAGGTGTATCTGGGCACCCGTGAGCCAGTGCGGGACTCACGAGGCCCTACCTCAAGGCGGGTTGCGTCTGGTCTTGAGTCTCAGTGACTGTATCTTCCTGCAAGGCGGTTAGATGCAAGCACTCTATGTCCTCAGGTCCCGGCCCTCGAGTGAGCTCATCCGCTGATGAGGGCACAGACCTGGGGTAGGGTAATAGGTCTATACGTCCTACCTAAGGTTCTTGTCCTAAGAACAAAGAAGTTCAAGAATCAGAAGAAGGGATCTAACGAAGGTGTCGAGTGAAGTCCACTCGACCTGCCATTCACTCGGAGACCTCCCTTATCCAGGTCACTCGACCATAAAACCACTCGACATATAAGAAGACCTAAAGCCGCCCTAAGCAGCAACGGTCGAGCATTTACTCATATATTTAATGATCATTTGTAGCACTTCATTACAGGCGTTACCTGTAACGCCACCTCTTTATGTACATTGAACCCTACGTAACTGAGGGGAGCTGGGGTCCTGGCGTACTCTATATAAGCCACCCCCTCCTCTGGGACAAGTGTTCGCACCCCCTGTAACTCACACGCTCATGATCCAATCGACCGCCTCCGGGCTCCGAGACGTAGGGCTATTACTTCCTCTGAGAAGGGCCTGAACTTGTAAAACTTGTGTTTAAAACTCCTCTATAGCTAGGATCTTGCCTCTACATTCCTACCCCCTATTCTACTGTCAGACTTAGAACCACGACAGTTGGCGCCCACCGTGGGGCAGGTGTCTTAGCGACTTATTGGAGAAGTTGTGATTTTTCCGATCCCCTTCATCATGGTTTCAGGCGAAGGTTTGGCTGTGGGCCGCGAGATCCGTCTCGGCGCGCTCGTGTTTGTCGCCGACGACTCCGCTTGGCTTCAGGAGGCTCCACTCGGCGTCGACGCACTCCCCGTCCGCGGGGCAATGCACTTTCGCGCGTGCGTCCTGGCGTCCTCCTGCGCCAGCCGTTGACCCAGTATCGGTCGACTCCTGTGGCGTTCTCCCTCCCTATCGCCCGCGGCGCAAGCGTTCCGGTCGGTCAAGGCTTCAACAATGGGTCAGGCATGTGGTGGCTCGCCAGTAGGCCACCCCCCAAGTCGCGGCGATTGAGCCCAGCGAAACTCTCTACGGCCTGTTCGACCTGTCGACTAGCTCCGCAGAGACTGCATCCGAGTGCGACAGCAGTGATCCCGCGGCGGAAGTCCTGATGGTCAATGGACCTCGCAGTCCTCCCGGCTTCCCCCGCGCCGACGGTGCTGACGGCAGAGGCGATCCGTTGCATGCCCATGAGGAGTACCTCCCCGAGCCCCTCTCTTCGCAGCAGAGGGAAGAACTTCACCGCCGGAACATGGATGCACTTCACACTCCTATTGTTGGAGAAACCCCCGAGGCCCGGACCTTGGAGGACGCGCGCCTGGCCAACCTGGCTGAGCGCACTCGACTGGAAAACCTCCAGCGCATACTCTATGAACGTGCGCGTCAGCGGGTTCCAGAATCCAGTCGACGTCAACTCTTTCCACCTCCGACTCAGGTATATCGAACTCCGATCCAGAATATTACTGCTGCAGCTCGAATAGCAGAGTCAATTCAGCCCTCCCAGTTAGAAGCTGGCAGAGGCCTAATGCAGATCAGAGCTTTACTCCGAGCAGTGGGAGAACAGAATACAGCTGTGTCACAGTCGTGAAATAGGATCCATAGCAGGTCCGTTATGGCAGATAGAGTCCAGTCGGCTCACAGCCCAAGATCGCCCCCGAGGCGTGAGGGATGTGGAGACCGGCGAGATCAGCACAGAAACCGTGAGCAGTATGATCATCGACTCGATCATGATGATCGTCGTGGAGTTCCCACGCCTCCCCCGAGGAGTGGGTCATACATGCCTCGGCAGCAAGATGACAGGCGCCCTCACAGCGATGGGCGAAGAATTCATGTCGACCCCAGGGAGCCAGGCTTCGGTGCAAGATCTATTCTCGTTCAGGGTTTGGTCGACAGAAACAGAGCTCACAGAGAGGGTCATGATAGAGATTTACCAACCAGCAGCAGAGTGCATGTCTCAGGTCCAGAGTGCTTCAGTAGAGCCATCAAGGCCGCAGTGATTCGTCCCAACTTCAGGTTGGCGACTGGAGTCAGTAAGTTCACTGGGGAGTCCAAGCCTGACACTTGGCTTGAGGACTACCGAGTGGCTATTCAGATTGGCGGCGACAATGATGAAGTGGCCATGAAACATCTTCCTCTGATGTTGGAGGGCTCGGCTAGAGCATGGCTGAATCAATTAGCACCCAGCAGCATTTACAGTTGGGAAGATCTTGCCCGAGTGTTTGTCAGAACTTTTGAAGGAACGTGCAAGCGGCCAGCTGGGTTGAGAGAGCTGCAATCTTGTGTGCAGAAGCCGAATGAAACTTTGAGGGACTATATCCAGAGATGGATCACGTTGCATCACACTGTGGAGAATGTGTGTGATCACCAAGCAGTTTGTGCCTTCAAGGAAGGCGTCTAATATCGAGAGTTGAATCTGAAGTTCGGTCGGACCGGAGATATGTCTCTGAGTCATATGATGGAGATTGCCACCAAGTATGCCAATGGTGAAGAGGAAGATCGGCTCCGGAGTGGCAAGCACAAAACAGTCGCCCATGAAACCGGAGGAGGAAACTCTAGTCGGAAGCAGAAGTGCAAAGCCGAGCCAGCTGTTCCTGGGGAAACCTGAGCCGTGGCTCAGGGAAAATTCAAGGGGAATCCCAAAGGGCTATGGAACCCCAAGAAAATAAAAGACCAAGATGGAAATGATGTGCTGGATTTGCCATGCCACATCCACTCCAAGAAAGATGAGGAGGGTAAAATCATTTACCCGAAGCATACAACTCGGCAGTGTCGGCTCCTGATCCAACAATTCCAGGAGAAACAACCCAAAGACAAGGAAAAAGAGTCAGACAAAGTTGAGGATAAGGAAGAAAGTGACGATGGTTACCCTCACGTCAATTCCACTCTGATGATTTTTTTTATGTTGAGAGCAAAAGTCGACTGAAAGTCATCAACACAGAGGTGAAGATGGTCACTCCGGCGACACCCAGTTATTTGAAATGGTCTCAGACTGCTATCACATTTGACCAGTCCGATCACTCGACACACATAGCCACCCCTGGGAGGCAAGCATTGGTGGTCGACCCAGTCATCGAGGGCACTCGACTGACTAAAGTTCTGATGGATGGTGGCAGTGGCCTGAATATTCTATATGCAGAGACGCTGAAAGGGATGGGTCTTTCGATGTCCAGACTCAGTGAAAGCAATATGAGTTTCCATGGGGTCATTCCAGGCAAGAAGGCTGAATCACTTGGTCAGATTGCTCTTGACGTAGTTTTCGGTGATTCTAAGAATTACCGCAAAGAGAAGTTGACATATGAAGTTGTGGATTTCCAGAGTGCTTATCATGCTATTCTGGGCAGGCCAGCTTATGCACGTTTTATGGCTCGACCATGCTATGTGTACCCTCAAACTGAAGATGCCTGGTCCTAAGGGTGTGATCACTATCACTGGCAATAGAAAGAAGGCAGAAGAGTGCTTCCAGAAGGGCTCAAAGATCGCCGATGCGCAGATGGCAGTAGTGGAATTGCAGGAGTATCAGAAAAATGCAGATCTGAGTGATTTGTTGCGAGCTAAGAAGCCTGCAATGGATTCAACATTTCAGTCGTCCGGTGAAATGAAACCGATTCATATTCACCCGACTGATCCCAATGCTGCTCCGACCCACATTTCAATAACACTCGACTCCAAATAGGAAGAAGCGCTCACCCAGTTCCTCCGTGAGAACTGGGACATCTTTGCATGGAAACCCTCTGACATGCCAGGTGTTCCCAGGGGACTGGCTGAGCATCGTTTGCAAGTCGACCCAAAAGTGACACCGTTCAAAGAACATCTTCGACGGTCCGCCGTACAGAAGAGAAAGGCAATCGGTGAAGAAGTGGCTCGGCTCCTGGCAGCTGAGTTTATTCGAGAGATTTACCACTTCGAGTGGTTAGCTAATGTTGTCATGGTCCCTAAGAATGACAAGTCACTTCGCATGTGCATTGACTTCAAGCATATCAATCGGGCCTGCCCGAAGGACCACTTCCCTCTCCCTCACATCGATCAAATAGTCGACTCGGCTGCGGGGTGCGAGCATCTGTCCTTTTTGGACGCTTATTCCGGGTATCATTAGATTCGTCTGTATGGACCCGATGAGATTTAAACAACTTTCATCACCCCATTCGGGTGCTTCTGTTATGTCACCATGCCATTCGGCCTGAAGAACGCTGGAGCCACATTCATGGGGATGATTAAGAAGTGTTTACTCACTCAAATCAGTCGGAATGTGGAAGCGTACATGGATGACATTGTGGTCAAGTCACGTAAAGGTTCCGACCTACTGGCTGACCTCGTTGAAACCTTTGCCAACCTCAGAAGGTATGATATCAAGCTTAATCCATCAGAGTGCACATTCGGAGTTCCAGGAGGAAAATTACTTGGTTTTCTTGTTTCCGAACGGGGGATCGACGCTAACCCTGAGAAAGTGGGTGCCATACTCTGGATGAAATGCCCTGTGCGTGTGCATGATGTCTAGAAGCTTACTGGTTGCTTGGCCGCCTTAAGTCGATTCATTTCTCGACTCGGTGAGAAGGCACTGCCTCTCTACCGACTGATGAAGAAGTCAGATAAGTTTGAGTGGACTCCTGAAGCTGATGCAGCGTTTGCAGAGCTAAAAGCTCTGCTTTCCACCTAGCCGGTGCTTGCTGCTTGTCGGGGGTTGGGTGCGACATATGCCAAAGGATGGCTTATCATGGTGGGAGCGAGTAGAACGTTGCCGGTGCCCAGAAGCGGGATGAGGCGTAGGCACGAGCGCCGGCGTACTTTACCCAGGTTCAGGGCTCTCCTAGGAGATAATACCCCTAGTCCTGCTCGGCGGGGTCTCCGCATGATCACTAAGGTGAAAAGAGTACAAGGTTGCTCCTCAAGCTGTGTGCTAGAGGTAGGAGAAGGCAAGGCCAAGTTTCTCCCTTTCTATATGATCTGGTCTAGTTCTAATGTGTTCGAACCCTTTGCATGGGTGCCCTGGGGGGTTTATATAGGCCTACTCCCCAGGGGTACAATGGTAATCTGGATGGGCGCAGGGCCCAGCCGTCAGTCTCTTTGGTCGCCGGCTTCTCCGCTGACAGTTGGGCCCCGCCGACTGGCGGGCCCCGCCGACCGGTCTGGTACGGAGCCGACAGGCCGTGTCCACCGCTTGCCGGTCATGCCAGCTGCAGATTACTGTAGCCGTGCCCCTAATGAGGCAGGCTTGGTCATGGGGTCGTGGCTACAGTCCCGCCGCCTGGCGGGCGATTACTGTAGCCACTCCCCGTCTTGTCCGGTTAATGGCGTGTGGGACCCGTGGGAGGGGTGGGACGACTCCTAGGGGCCGACTCCCAACGGGTCCAACTGGTGGTGCTCTCGCCGTCTTCTGGACTCTCGCTGACTGGTGGGACCCGTCGTCCCTAGGTCGTACAGACTGGCCGTCGTGGGCGCAGGACTCTGCCCACGGGTGCTGATGTCAGGGCTGGCATGGCAACATTGCCGCATCGGACAAAGATCTTCGCGGGTACGGAACACTGTGGGCCCGCCAGCCTCCGCAAAAGGGGAGGGAGTGGGCTTTACTTTGGCCACTCCCCGTCCCATCCCCCTTGATGAGGGCATGGGCATCCATTGGTGCCATGGGCCGACTCCCCGTGGCCGGCTTCTCTGGAAGCCGCCTGATAGGAGTCGGCTTGTCTTGAACTCGCCTCCAGGACTCGGCCGTGTGCGAGCAGCCGACCGTTCTTTCGGCCGGCTTCTAGAAGGCGGCTCTTTGTCTTGGCGTTTTGAGGGGCGCAGCCTGCCCCGATGTCTTCAAAGGTTATGGGCGTCGGGTTAGCCTACCGATGGCCCATTACTCCGACACTGCTCCAGTCAGCAAAGAGCCGTTACTACTTTATATTGCAGGCACTGGACATGTCGTCAGTACACTACTTACGGTCGAGCGGGAAGAAGAAGGAAAAGCCTATAAAGTTCAGCGCCCAGTGTATTATGTTTCTGAAGTTTTGTCTCCATCAAAGCAAAGATATCCTCATTATCAGAAGCTTGTTTATGGGATTTATATGACCACGAAGAAGGTTGCACATTACTTCTCTGATCACTCAATTACAGTCGTCAGCGACGCTCCATTGTCAGAGATTCTGCACAACAGAGACGCAACTGGTCGAGTCGCAAAGTGGGCGATTGAACTCCTTCCCTTAGATATCAAGTTTGAGGCAAAGAAAGCTATCAAGTCCCAAGCAATAGCGGATTTCCTCGCCGAGTGGATTGAACAGCAACTGCCGACTCAAGTTCACTCGGAGCACTGGACCATGTTATTTGATGGTTCCAAGATGCCGAATGGTTCTGGTGCTGGGGTGGTACTTGTATCCCCCCGAGGAGACAAGCTCAGATACGTCCTCCAGATTCACTTTGATTCCTCCAATAACGAAGCAGAATATGAAGCACTCTTATATGGGTTACGTATGGCCATTTCACTCGGCATCCGTCGCCTCATGGTTTACGACGACTCAGATTTGGTGGTCAATCAAGTGATGAAGGAGTGGGATGTTAGAAGCCCAGCTATGACTGGTTACTGCAATGCGGTGAGGAAGTTGGAAAAGAAGTTTAAGGGGTTAGAGCTCCATCATATACCCCGACTGAAAAATCAAGCAGCCGATGATTTGGAAAAGATAGGTTCCAAGAGAGAAGCCATCCCCAACAATGTATTTTTGGAACACATTCACACACCGTCAGTTCAAGAAGATCCTTTCACTGAAGAACCCCCGCAGCCTAAGAGCGCCACGGATCCGACTGAAGTCGAGGTCCCAGCCGTGGTCGACCTAATCATGGAGGTTCTGGTCATCACTCCTGACTGGACAGTGCCTTACGTCGCGTACATCCTTAGGAAGGAACTCCCAGAGGATGAAGAAGATGCTCAGCAGATCGTCTGTCGATCCAAAGCCTTTACTGTGATAAGGGGACAGTTGTTCAGGGAAAGTGTGACTGGGGTCAGTCAGAAATGCATAACGCTAGAAGAAGGTCGAATGATCCCCAACGACATCCACTCGGGGACCTATGGTCAACATGCGTCCTCTCGGCCATTGTGGCTAAAGCATACCGAGCCGGATTTTATTGTCCATGAGCAAATGACATGGTGAAAGATATAGTCGACAAGTGTGAAGGCTGCCAGTTTTACTCTGATATGTCTCAAAAGCCAGCGTCAGCCCTGAGGACCATTCCCCTTGTCTGTCCCTTTGCTGTTTGGGGGTTGGATATGGTTGGACGACTGAGAACTGATAGGAGCGGTTTCACTCATGTGCTTGTAGCAGTCGACAAGTTTACCAAATGGATTGAAGCCAAATCTATCAAGAATCTTGAAGCTAGCACCACTGTCAGTTTCATCAGAGAATTGACATTCAGATATGGAGTTCCGCACATCATCATCACGGACAATGGGTCAAATTTCTATTCTGATGAGTTTAGAGCTTTCTGCGCTTCTCAAGGCACTCGAGTCGACTATGCTTCAGTTGCCCACCCGCAGTCGAATGGACAAGCAGAAAGAGCAAATGGCCTAATTCTCAAGGGACTGAAACCCTGACTAATGCGTGATCTCAAACATGCAGCAGGCGCTTGGGTCGATGAACTTCCATCAGTTCTTTGGGGTTTGAGGACAACTCCCTATCGGTCGACTGGACGAACTCCTTTCTTTTTGGTCTATGGAGCTGAGGCTGTTCTGCCAAGTGACCTACTCCACAACGCACACCGAGTCAAGCTCTTCTCTGAAGAGGGAGCAGAACAGGCCCGACAGGATTCAGTCGATCTCTTAGAGGATGAAAGAGAGATGGCTTTGATCCGGTCGACCATTTATCAGCAAGACTTGCGTCGATTCCACGCCAGAAACGTGAGGGGTCGAGCCTTTCAAGAGGGAGACTTGGTTCTTCGAGTGGATCAACAAAAGCCACACAAGCTCGCCCCTGCTTGGGAAGGTCCCTTCATTATCACCAGAGTTCTCCACAATGGAGCTTACCATCTTTACATTGTCGAACATGAGAAAGACGAGCCAGGAGCTTGGAATGCGGAGCTGCTCCGCCCCTTTTACACTTAAGTACTCACTCGGATGAGATGTAATAAGAAATACCTTTGTAGTTTATTTATCAAAGACAAGAGCTTTATAATCTTCCTAAACAATTGTTGTTGCTTTTGTTTGCGTTTGAAATCCCCCAGTGGGTGACTTAGCTGCGAATCCGTTTCGCCTAAGTTTGAAAAATCCTACCGAGTGGTGAGCAAGCCTCTCACTTGGGGGCTTAGCTGCGAATCCGTTTCGCCTAAGTTTGAAAAATCCTACCGAGTGGTGAGCAACCCTCCCACTCGGGGGCTTAGCTGCAGTCCAGTACTTGCTTAAGTTTCAAAAATCCTACCGAGTGGAGAGCAACCCTCCCACTCGGGGGCTTAGCTACAGTCCAGTACTCGCCTAAGTTTGAAAAATCCTACCGAGTGGTGAGCAACCCTCCCACTCGAGGGCTTAGCTGCAGTCCAGTACTCGCCTAAGTTTCAAAAATGCTACCGAGCGGAGAGCAACCCTCCCACTCGGGGGCTTAGCTGCAGTCCAGTACTCGCCTAAGTTTCAAAAATCCTACCGAGTGGAGAGCAACCCTCCCACTCGGGGGCTTAGCTGCAGTCCAATACTCGCCTAAGTTTGAAAAATCCTACCGAGTGGTGAGTAACCCTCCCACTCGGGGGCTTAGCTGCAGTCCAGTACTCACCTAAGTTTGAAACACAAAGCTATCCGCAAGGACGACGAGGTGTAGGTCGACTGCAACCTTCTCCTTCGGAGCTACGCCACAAACACAACATGCGCTCCATCCCTATCCGCAAGGACGATGAAGCGCAGGTCGACTGTAGTCATCGCCTCAGAGCTGTATCTCAAGCACAAAGATTATTCCGAGTGAATAACAAAGTCCACTCGAAGGCAAACGCAAGCATATTCAGAAATAAACCAAGTTCATATAAACCCTAAAGTTCCGGACGACGAATCAAAAGTATTCGAGCATCAAGCTCGAAGAAGTTTAACGGTTACATAATCACTCGGCATTCCGAGGCAAATAAAGTTGAAGCATAATGTTTTTCGATCACGCATTAGGAGAAGGACTGGCCGGGTCGTAGAAACTGTCAAGGTCAATGCTGTCTGCAATGCGAGTGGCAGCGTCAAGGAAGGTGTCCATGAAAGACTGGAAAGTGTGCCTCTTCGTGTTAGCAACCTTGAGCTCCGCCAGCTTGTCTTCTTTGACATCCTTGCAGTGCACTCGGACCAGAGATAGGGCGACGAAAGCACCAGAGCGAGCGGATGACTTCTTCCATTCTTGCACGCGCTCGGGGATTTGATTCAGTCGATCCATCAGGGACTCGCGATCTTGAGACAGTTCCGCCTGAGGCCAAAGTTCAGCATCAACCCGAGTCATCGCAACTTCCAGGCGGGCCAGATAAGCAACCGCACTGTCCATACGAGATTCCAACCGCAGCACGTTCATCGCAACATCATCCTTGATTGGACAGTTGATGGGATCAAGACCCGTCTCGACTCGCCCCATTTCTGCTTCAAAGTCTTGGCAAAATTCTGCACAGTCGAGTGAATGATGAGTCGACGGTACAATTAGACTTGTCAGTCGACAGAAATAAGACAGATTAATCAGTACCTTCAAGTTTCAGGACCAGCTTTGCAGCAAGCTGGCCCAGATAAGACACTAGCTCGCCATTCTTGGCCTTGAGACTTCCAAGTTCGTCGGTCAATTACTCCTTGTCCTTCTTCAGTCGCTCGACCTCCTGATTGGCGTCAGAAACATCAGTCTTTATCTTGGAGTTTTCTTCTTCTAACTTGCCGACTGAAGCAAGCTTCTTGTCAGCAAGCGCTGTCTTCTCGCGCGCCTCCTTCTGTGCTGCAGCAAGATCCAGATCCTTCTTCTCCAAAGTTTGCTTCATTTTCTCTAAAGAAATAACATTCTTCAGACGGGCTTGGAGTTGGCGGTTTTCACTACATACATCTGCTCGAATGAAGCCACTCGGTTCAAAAGTGGAAAGGAAAAGTGCCAGCATCGGGGCATAAAGTTGGCGATTGGTTACCTCCCATGGCAGCTACTTCGTCACGAGCGGTCTTGAGATTCTTCTTGGCCAATTGCAGATCAAGGTTGAGGCTAATTTGCTGTTTGTTCATGGCAGAAAGTTGAGCCCCAAGATCACAAGACTTCTGCAGTTACAGCCATATCAGTCGACAGAGATAAAAATACTTCACAATGATAGTTACTCTAAGACTACCACCGAATCAAACATTCAACGGCAGTCTCGGGGACTACACCCAGTGGGTGCACTTAGAGTGTCCCCACTGAATTTTAGAGCACAGTCGACAGTCGACTGACTTTCACAAAAAGAGAGAGAGATTCAAATTCTCGGACCACAGTCGACTGCCCGCAGTCAACTATGGTCTTGGGGACTACACCCAGTGGGTGCACTCAGCGTGCCCCCACTGATTTTGACTCCACTCGGCATGGTTTGCCCAGCTCGAGTTGCAAAAAAGGTTCCTATTCTCAGACCACAGTCGACTGCCCGCAGTCAATATGGTCTCGAGGACTACACCCAGTGGGTGCACTCAGCGTGCCCCCACTAGTGCAAAGATTCAGTTCGAATCGACACAAAGAGACATACAATTTCAGAACAGCCACACCCGAGTGGGTGATCAGACAAGAAATACGGTCGATCGAAAAATCAAATAACCTGGACATTGGCTTGCATAGAAGCTCCAACGGTTATGGCCACCTGACTGGCCTCATGCACCACCTTCATCTGCCCCATCACAAGATTCAGCTGAAGAAGAGCTTCCTTGGCAGCAGCCGGTGGATTGTCCGGAGTTTGATATGCAGTAAAAAGTGACGAAGGTAGAGCAATCGAAGCAGTCGCCGGATCTGAAGCATGGAGTTGTATCGGCGCAGCAGGAGTCTGAGCAGATGATCCCGAGGGGCAATCAGTCGACAGCGGAACAGCGAAGATGACGTTGGTTCGAGCCGGATCCGTCGATCGCTCGACCGTCGTCCCAGGCATCACAGTCGACCGAGGAACCTGGACTTCAGGCGCCCTCCCGCCAGGTTCCTTGTCCTCCCTCCTCCTCCCTCTCAGTGGTACTTCTTCTTCATTATCCGGGAGGACAACAACGTCTCGTGGAACTGCAATAAACAGAGAAAGCCATAAAAATAACTGACAAACCATCCAGTCGACCTGACAAATTCGAATCGGGCAGACTTACTAGCTTTGGAGGTGACGGTGTCGTCAGCTTCCTCATCGGCAGGGGTCTTGTCAACATCCATATCAGTCGCAGTTGAGGTCGGGCTATACAGGTTCATCGTCTACTCGGTCAGAACAAGAAGATTGATCGGAACAAGAAAATATGAGAAGAGCATTTACCCAGAGGCAAGAGGGACATCCATCTTGATTCTAGGCATGGTCTTCCGAGCCTTCGAAGGATTAGATTTGGGCTGCTTGGTGACTTTCTCAGCCAATTCTGGAGTCGAGGACCGAGCGCGCTTGTGAGATGGAGCACTCGACGCCACAGCTTTGTCGCGCCTGTTTGCGGGATCATGACGCTGCTTGGATCGACGTTCAGAACGAGGCGGTGAGTCGGCTACCTCCTCGTCGCACGACTCGTCACTCTCGTCATCATCATCATCAGCTGGGGACTCCCACTGGCCGCTCTCCTCGGCACTATCCTCGCCCTCTTGGTCTTGCTCCAGGACTTGTTCACCATTGGGCATCGAATACATCTCCGTGTAGATCTGCAAAACAAGGAACCGATCATAAGTCAGTCGGAACCACAATCAGTCGGAAAATATGTTCAAAAATTCAGTTATGACAACCATACCTTGTCTGGCAGGTTGCTATTGCTGAAAGGGTCGACTGTCCTGGCGCCCCTGGGGTTGTCCTTGTTCCCGGTAATACTCATCAGCCACTCGGCCACGGTTTTGGCCTCCACCTCCTCCGGATAAACCCGAGCAGTGTCACCAGCCCCGTAGCACATCCACATGGAATGGTCGCGAGCTTGGAGAGGTTGGATCCGCCGACTGAGGAACACCTTGAGCAGGTCCATACCAGTGACACCTTGATTGATCAGTTGGACTACTTTCTCAACTAGCCTGCCTGTCTCCGCCTTCTCAGCAGCAGTCACTTGCAACGAAGATGGAGTTTGAACACGGTTAAAAGAAAAAGGGGGAAGCCTGGTCGACTGGCCTGGGGTCGCGATATCCTGGCAGTAGAACCAAGTCGACTGTCGGCCCCTGACCGACACCGGAAGAGTCATTGGAGGAAAAGAGCTCCTCTTCCTCTTCTGAATGCCCAGGCCCCCACACATCTGGATAACGTGGGTTTTCTCGTCTTTCGAGTTCGCTTTCTTCACATTTGGGGATCGGATGGTAAAGATGTGCTTGAAAAGGCTCAAGTGCGGTCGGCACCCCAGGAAATTCTTACACATGGAGACGAACGCAGCAAGATATGTGATGGTATTGGGAGTAAAATGATGGGGTTGGGCACCAAAGAAGTTCAGGAAACCTCGAAAGAAAGGATGTGGTGGAAGCGAGAAGCCGCGATCGACATGGGTGGCGAGCAAAACATACTCACCCGGTCGCGGCTGCGGCTCCGATTCCCCCCTCGGCAGGCGCGCAGACTTATGGACGATCAGCCCTAACTCAGCCATATCATCCAAGTCCTCTTGCCTAAGCAAAGATCGGATCCAGTATCCTTGGATCCAACCTGACGGCAGCCCCGAGCGCGATGAAGACCCTCGATTCATCTTCTTGTTCTTCGCCGCCCCCGTCGCCTTCTTCGCACGCTCTAGCGCCGCCGTTTTGTCCTTCCCCATGGCGGCGGAGCAGCGGCGTCGAGAGTGGTTGGGCTGGACGAGGTGGAGATGCGAGAGGAGGAAGAAGGGGAATGGGCACGCACAATTCAAATGCCTCGACCTCGCCGCTTTTAAAGGCCTGCTTCTGAGTGGCTGACGCGTGGGCCCGAGCGATCCTGTCAAAACCCCCAACAGTCGCACACGGGATACATGGTGAAAAAGGTGGCGCGGAAATTGAAACGTTCGATTTATCTGCTCCACTTACCGCGGGACGCTCCGCCTAGCGCGCTTCCACCAAAATTTCGAATCCCATGAAATCCGGGATCCTTTACAACCGATCACGCCAAAGATTTCATGTCAGAGATATCACTCGATAGATGTCGTTGTAAAAACCATTCGGCAAATTATGAATCGATCAAGGCGACTGAGACGAAGCTGAAGTTCCAACAACTGGCCTCCACTTGGAGATAAAGACAACACAAAGTGAGAGCAAAAGCAAGGTCAACTCCATCCTTCTTTTTCACTCAAACCTTGATCCATTCGGGGGCTAATGATGAGGACACAGACCTGGGGTAGGGTAATAGGCCTGACCTATACGTCCTACCTAAGGTTCTTGTCCTAAGAACAAATAAGTTCAAGAATCAGAAGAAGGGATCTAACGAAGGTGTCGAGTGAAGTCCACTCGACCTGCCATTCACTCGGAGACCTCCCTTATCCAGGTCACTCGACCATAAAACCACTCGACATATAAGAAGACCTAAAGCCGCCCTAAGCAGCAACGGTCGAGCATTTACTCATATATTTAATGATCATTTGTAGCACTTCATTATAGGCGTTACCTGTAACGCCACCTCTTTATGTACATTGAATCCTACATAACGGAGGGGAGCTAGGGTCCTGGCGTACTCTATATAAGCCAGCCCCCTCCTCTGGGACAAGGGTTCGCACCCCCTGTAACTCACACGCTCATAATCCAATCGACCGCCTCCGGGCTCCGAGACGTAGGGCTATTACTTCCTCTGAGAAGGGCCTGAACTCGTAAAACTTGCATGTACAACTCCTCCATAGCTAGGATCTTGCCTCTACATTCCTACCCACTATTCTACTATCAGACTTAGAACCACGACAGTCGCCGCTGGTATGCCAGGTCGCGATGCCGTGGTCAAGGCCAGGGGGTGAGGGCTGGAGAGCCAGTAAGAGCTCCTGAGTCGCGATGCTCAGGAGGCCCCCTTTTAACGTGCAAGCGGATTGCATAGGGTGAACAGGCCCGCGGTGGGCGGCAATCGAGCAGGCGATAGCCGTTGGCAGGTTAAGCATAAAGAGTAGATTTACTTGGATAAATGCAGGAAGATACATGCCACTGGGTCTGGCCCGAGCGGCTTGGGGATGATGCAGCCCGAGGGGCGCTCCCATCAAGGTAAGCTAAAGACTTAAGCAAAGGGGATACATGCCATAGGGACGGACCCATGTGACCTGGGAATAATGCCGCCCGAGGGGCGCTCCCAGCTTAAACGAACTTGGAAGATGTCACCTGGTTCTGTAGACGAAGTAGAGTTGATGTAGCCGAAGCCACGCGTTGAAGGGATGACTCCTCAAGAGCCACTGAAACCCTGAGCCTCGGGAGGCTCTGGGGGCTCAGGAAGTTCCCTGAAGAGCGTCTCCATCTCCTCCTGAACGGCGCGGATCCTGGCTTCCTGAGACGCTAGGACCCGCCGCAAGTTGCGCTGATGGGCTGACGCCACGCTCGGCAAGCCGAAGGGCATGCAAACGTAGCTGTGTGGTGGGCCCTCACAGCGGCCCACACGTGATGGCCAGAAGTGCTCCTGAGATGCGGCCCGGTTGAGCCCTGGGACGTCGACGTAGAGACGTAGCCCGTCATCCTCGCCTGGATGGGGAGCTACGCCTTGTGAGCGGTTGTGGCCGCGCATGGTTCTTACTTCTTGCAGTTCCTGGGTGGTCTTGGTGATGAATTCCTGGGTGGTGGGCGCTCCTTGCCCTGTGTTCTCCTGAGGGGGACATGTCGCGAAACACGCCTCCAAGTGGTGCCCAAACGCCTCCCTCGTGAAGTTGGCAAGGTCCAAGGTCCTCGCGAAAAGAGCCACCGAGCCCTGCCCGAGGAGGGCGTCGGGCACGCCTTCCTATGCGACGGAAGGAGGCGCCCCTGGAACGGGCGCTGATCCTGACGAGGCTCCTGGCACGGCGCCGTCTCCTTGGGGTCCTGCGTGGCGCCACAACTTCTTCTTGGGGACGGTCTCCGGAGAGTCTTCACCTCTGATGTCGGGGTCGTCGATTGCTGCGGCTTGAAAGGCGCGCTCGAGAGAGCACACCACATCCCACTCTTCACACGGAACCGTGATGATTCCTCCACTTCCTGGCATCTTGAGAACGTTGTAGCCATGATGAATGACCGCCATGAACTTAGCCAGGGCTGGATAACCGAGGATGGCGTTGTACGATAGGCGGATGTGCGCAACTTCGAAGTCGATGAGCTCGGTGCGGTAGTTGTCGCGCCTGCCGAAGGTGACGGGCAGGCGGACTTGCCCTATCGGTGTGGTGGAACCAGTAGTCACTCCTGGGAAAGGCTTGGTTGGCTGGAGCTCCTCATAGGGCACTTGAAGGTTGTCAAATGTGTCGACGGACAGGAGATTGAGCTCTGCGCCGCCGTCGATGAGGGTCCTGGTAACTTACACATTGCTGATGACTGGGGAGCACAACATAGGGAGTGCGCCGACGGTGGCTGCGCACTTGAGCTGGTCTGCTGAGCTGAAGGTGATGGCGCATTGGGACCACCTGAGAGGGCGCGTGGCCTCGAGCTTGGGGAGTGCCGCGTTCACCTCGCGAGCAAACTATTTGAAGATGCGCTGAGAGGTTGGTTCCTGCGTGCCGCCCAAGATGCAAGCGATCGCGTGCGGCTCCTGGAAGCCCCCAGCCCCCTCGTTCTGGTGGTGGTCGCCGTTCCTCCTTGGTGGTGGCAGCGGGGGCAGACCGGCATTGCCCTGGGGGCGATCCTCACGAGGCGGGTCTCTCCGAGCGCCCTCGCGAGGTTGGTCCTGCCAGTGGTCCTCACGAGGCCGGTCACGCCACTCCTGGCGCGGGCCACGGTCTTCCCAGCGTCCACCTCCACGTCCTCCTCCACGGCCGTAGCCCCGGTCGTTGCGCTCGGGGCGTCAACCGTAGCGTCCTTCTCGTATGGCTCTAAGCTCTTGGCAGTCGCTGGTGTTGTGGCTGTTCATATTGTGGAAGGCGCAGAACGGCCGATTGTTCTTGGACGACTCTGTCGGCGTTCTGGGAACGGGGGTCCACAGACTTGCCTGCCTGCGTCCTGCGGCGTGGCTCGAAAGGGGCCCCAGCACGGCCCATCTTCATCTACACGAGACCCAAGACCCTCGCGAGGGGCCAAGCCTCGCGGGGCGGACGACACGGCGCTTCCTCAGGCACGGCCTCGTCAGGCTGGCTCACGAGGAGGCGGAGAGATCAAGGCGGGGTACCTCACGAGGTGCCCATGACGCAAGCCATGAAGACCAAGGGTGCCAGGCGGGCGCCAGCCCGCGCAGTGTCTCCCTTTCCTCTTTGGTGCAAAGGGGGCAAGCGCAGGCGAGAGGATCAAGCAAAGGCATCCATTTTGTTGCAACGAGACCAAGACCAGTCCAACGGTAGGAAGGAGATCATCGTGGAGCCCAGAACGGCATCACCACAGGGCCTTTGGCAGGCGAGGACCAACTTTAGTCAGGATAAGTGTACCAGATGTTCCCCTTCAAATTGGCCAATTGTTCGCGCCCTTCCCGCTCAATATTTGGGAAGAGGCACAGGGCCGTTGCCTATAAATAGGACTAGCCACCCCCAGGGTAGAGGCATCGAGAATTGGGTATCTAGAATCTGAGCAAGCAGAGAACAAGTGAGAGAGAGAGAGAAGGGTGGCCGAACTCCTCCTAGCAGTTCAGCCCCCTAGCCAAGAACAGACCCTCGCGAGGCTGTTCTTCCTTGTATTGTTCATCATCATCAGCCCAAGAGGCAATCCACCCACCACAAACTAGAGTAGGGTATTACACCACAATGGTGGCCCGAACTAGTATAAACCCTGTGTCTCTTGTGTTGTTCTTTCAGTAGTTAGATCTTTACGAGACGGAGAGGTAGAGGGCATAATCTCCGTGCGCACCCCAGAGTTCGAACCTTAAGGGTCTGCCGGAACCCGAAATCTGACATTTGGCGCGCCGGGTAAGGGTGCGCCGGAATTTGTCTTCCACCGCTCCGTTCTCCTCCGGCCGTCGCGTCCATGTTTGACGCTCGTCGGGCCCGCACCGAGCGCCGGGCCGCCATCGCTTCTCGCGTCGCCCATACGGCTCCCGTCGGTGGGCGTCCACGTCGTTCCCCGTCGCCCGCCATCAACGCCGCCGCCGGCCCGGCGGGGAACGAGCAGCAAGCGTCGTCTCAGCATCCGTCCGTGCGGCAAGACGGCCGCACCGCTACTCCATCGCTCACACCAGTTGGCTCTTCGTCCCACGCGCTTCGTGCACCCTTGGAGGCTCGAGTTGCGCTCATCGCGGCAAACGATCTCCTGCGCTACCGTCCCGTCGACGACGTCTACGAAGAGTGGCTCGACCACGTCACCGAGCTCGTCCGCGTCGCAGGGGGCTCTCCTGCGCCGTCCGCTCCGCTGTGCCGCACCCCGCCCCGCGCGGGCAATGAAGCTCCGGGGGCGTACCGGCCACCTCCTCTCCAAGAAGACGCCATGGCTCCAAGGCGCGTGGCCCCTGGGCGGAACCCGCTCCGTCAGGTGCCGACCCAGCAAGAACGGAGCTGCCAAGAAGTCCCTCGACCGCAAGTGGCTGCCCGGGCGCTCCCTGCTCCGGCTCATCGTGACCCTGCTCCAGCTTCGGCACGTCAAGACCCCGCGCTGCTCCCAGCTGCAGCGCATGGGGACCCGCAAGGCCAAGCTCTCCCTCAACCAAAGCCTCCCGTGGCCACTGCTGGCTGTCTTTCCTACACCACCGAGCTGCGCAGCGTCGCATGGCCCGACAAGTTCAAGCGAGACCTGCCTCCTCGCTACGACGGCACGACCGATCCTACAGAGTTCCTCCAGCTCTATGAGCTGGGCATCGAAGCTGCCAGCAGGGATGAAAAGGTCATGGCGAACTGGTTCCCCATGGCGCTCAAGGAAGGAGCTCGCACCTGGCTCCTGAACCTGGCCCCAGGCACGATCTCTTCCTGGGACCAGACGCGCACCCGCTTCATCGCCAACTTCTAAGGTACTCGTGACCGGCCACCTGCCGTGAGCGACATGCGCCGCATCAAGCAACAACCCGGAGAGACCCTGCAAAAGTACATCCAGCGCTTCAATAGTGCGCGCCTCAAGATCCCCAAGGTGTCCGAGGAAGCCATCATCTCAGCCTTCTCCGATGGTGTGCGCGACATCAAGATGAAGGAGGAGCTGGCGATGCATGAAGACCTATGCACCTCCCTGGAGCTGTTCAACTTGGCGACCAAGTGCTCCAGGGCTGAGGAAGGGCGTCTCTCCCTCCTCGAGCTGCCCGCCGCAGACCCAAAAGAGAAGAAGCCCAAGGCCAAGGACGTGAAGCGCAAGGGGAATGCCGTGCTCGCGGCGGAACAGGACACCAAGCGGGGCAAGGATCTGCCCGAATCCTCCAGGGGCAGCCGGTACTGTGTGTACCACGACCTCCACACCCACAACACCAATGAATGCCAAGAGCTCCGCGCCGTGCGAGAAGGAAGGATCGGCCTTCGTCCTGACCGCGCTGACCGGGGCTACGACCGAGGAGGAGGAAGAAACGCAGGACGCTGGGAAGACCGCGGCCTGCGCCAAGGGTGGCGTGATCAACCTCGCGAGGACCGCTGACGAGACCTGCCTCGCGAGGGGGACTGGCGGGATCAGCCTCGTGAGGATCGCCTGCAGGACAACGCAGGCCTCCTTCCACTGCAGCCTCAGCCAAGGAGGAACGAGGACCGCCATCAAGACGAGGGGACTGGGGGCTTCCAGGAGCTGCGCGCAATCGCCTGCATCCTGGGCGGAGCTCATGCCCCAGCCTCCCAACGTATCTTCAAGCAGTTTGCTCGCGAAGTGAATGCAGTCCTCCCCAGGCTCGAAGCAACGCGCCCTCTCAGGTGGTCGGCATGCGCCATCACGTTCAGCTCAGCGGATCAGCTCAAGTGCGCGGCCACAGCCGGAGTCCTCCAGATGCTTTGCTCCCCAGTCATCAGCAAAGTACTGGTCACTAGGACCCTCACCGATGGTGGAGCAGGGCTCAACGTCTTGTCCGTGGAAACATTCAACAATCTCCAAGTGCCCTATGACCAACTTCAGCCCACCAAGCCTTTCTCCTGAGTCACCGACGGTTCCACGATCCCGATCGGGCAGGTCCGCCTCCCTGTCAGCTTCGGGCCCGCAGCAACTACCGCACCGAGCTCATCGACTTCGACGTCGCCCACATCCGTTTGCCGTACAACGCCATCCTTGGGTACCCAGCGCTGGCCAAGTTCATGGCCGTAACTCATCATGGCTACAACGTCCTCAAGATGCCAGGAAGTGGCGGAGTCATCACGGTGCCATGTGAAGAGAAGGATGCAGTGTGTTCCTTGGAGCGAGCCTTTCAGGCCGCGTCACTAGAAGACCCAGATCGCGGAAGCAGGAGTCTTCCCGAGACCACCCCCAAGAAGAAGAAGGCATCGTCCGGACCGGCCCCTCAGGAGGCAGGCCCCCTAGGGCCAACGTCTGCCCAAGGGGATCCTCCTTCCATCGCATAGGAAAGCGCGCCCGGCGCCCTCCTCAGGCAGGGCTCGGGGGCTCTCACCTGGAGGGCCACCGACCTGGCCAAGGTCACAAGGGAGGCGCTTGGGCACCACGTGGAGGCGTGCTTCGAAGCACGTTTCCCTCAAGAAGGAGCGAGGCAAGGAAGGTCAGATCAGCAGGAGTTCGTCAACAAGGCCGTTCAAGAGCTACAAGAGTCAAGAATCACGAGAGGTTGCCGCCGTCCACCGGCTGTGGCTCCCCATCCAGGCGAGGATGGTGGGCTGCGTGTCTGCATCGACGTACCAGGGCTCAATCAGGTCGCCACGACGGAACGCCTCTGGCCCTCGCAAGTGGGGCGTTGTGGAGGTCCACCCCACAACTACGTTCGCATGCTTTACGGCTTGCCGAGCGTGGCTGCTGCGTACCAGCGCCTCATGAGGGGCATCATGAGACTCAGGAAGACAGGCGTTCCGCAGCCCTGGCGGAGATGGAGATGATTCGCGAGGAGCCACCAGCGCCTCCGTAGCCTCCTGAGGCCCCTGGGCCTAGGGGCTCGTGAGGATCGGCTTCCGCAGCCTACCGAGTCGGCTGCACCAACACCACTTCGTCCTCCACATCTTCAGGTGACATCTTTCAAGCTTCATTTCCGGCTGGGAACGCCCTCCCAGGGCTGCATCATTCCCAGGCCGCGTGGGTCCGTCCCTGCGGCATGTATCCCTTTTTATTTTTTGGTCATTAGCTTGCTTTGTTGGGGGCGCCCCTCGGGCTGCATCATCCCCAGGCCGCTCGGGCCAGGCCCAGTGGCGTGTATCTCCCTTGCGTTTATTTTCAGCTATGCATTCGCCTGTCATGCTTGATTACTTGATGCCTGTCCACGACACCTCTTCTTCTCCATGTCGACCACTTGCACATTAAAGGGGGGTACCTGAGCATCGCGACTCAGGGTTCTTACTGGCTCTCCAGCCCTCATCCTCTGGCCTTGTCCACGGCATCGCGACCTGGCATACCAGCGACGGGTGAGACAAGCTCGAGGGCCGGGACCCGAGGACGTAGAGTGTCGGCATCTAACCAAATTTGCAGGAACACATCACAAGATACGGCCCAGTGTCAGGCGCAACCCGCCTAGAGGTAGGGCCCCGTGAGTCCCGCGCTGGCTCACGGGTGCCCAGATACACCTCACCTAGCCCTACCGTGCCGGCCACGTGTCAGGGCGGGGCTGTACACGCCCCGGGGCTCCTCCTGGAGGGGAGCCCCCTCCCACGTACCAGTGGAAGCACCATGCTCCACGCTGGCTGACGACACTGCCGAGGAGAGGCTATGCCCGTACACATACGGAAGCGCTATGCTCCGCGCTGGTGATAAACAACTGAGGGTGGTCTCCGGGCCGCATCAACCTCAGGGAGCCCAGAGCTCAACGTCTAGCCTCATTGCAACGCCTCCCCTCGGGAGCGCCGCGCGATGGGGCTAGGCACGGGGGCTACGCCTGGGTCACGCCCAGACGTACACCACCCAGCCAGGCCCCTCGGGCCTGGTTCGTCGCGCGTCTCTCCCTGAGCGGAGCCAAGGTGTGAAGGCCGTTTGAGCGTCAAGGGGGACCCCTGAGCATCGCGACTCAGGAGCCTAACTGGCTCCGTAGCCCCTCACTCCTTAGTTCCGAAAGGCTATGCTGGGTGAGGTACGCGTGGAGTCGGGCTCTGCAGACGTAGAACGGAAGATACACCTACATCACACTTCCCTACTTGTTGTTCGTGCGCCAAGGGGGACTCCTGAGCATTGCGACTCAAGAGCCTAACTTGTCACGTAGCCCCTCACTCATTTGGTCCCGTCTTGGTTTCCGGTCGGGGCTAATGCTGGGTGAGGTACACGCGAGGCCGGGCTCTGCCGGCGTAGAACACAAGCAAATAGGGAGGAAAAGCATAAAACTCAAGGAACTTAAAAGCAAATATTACAGTCCATACTGTTGTCTTAGTACCAAACGCAAGTTTAAATGCCTCCCCGAGGCGTGATGCATGTGCAGGAATTAAAAGCAGAACAAGAGCGGTAGCGGAGTCACTTGTCGGCGGTGGAGCAGCGCGGAGTGGCTTCGCCTCATGGAGCAGCAGGGCCGGCAGCGCCTTGCTTCGGCTTGGTGCTGAAGGCCCGGAACTTCCCCTGCAGCGCCTCTGCGCGCCCTTTCACGGCTTCGACAGCGGCGGCAGCACCCTCGCCACTCACCGGCTCCAACAGGCTGTCGAGGTCGGTGCTAGGATCGCAAAGGTAGATATGGGCGAAGACCCGCGTCAGCGCAGCAGAAGACAGGACACGCGCCTCGGCCTCAGCCGTGGGGCCAAGGCCAAGGGCGACATCCCCAAGGGCACGAACCAGGAAGGGAAGCAGCTTGGCGGGGCCGTCCTCGGCGCCGGCCAGCGGGCTCTCCAGGCCACTCTCGTAAAGCGTCTTCAGCAAAGCACGAGCCTCCTTCTCCATGTCCACGAAGGCCACGCGATCCTCGGCAAGGACCTGGGCTTTGCCGTCCAGCTCAGCCTTCTTCACCTCCAGGTCCTTCTTCAGTGCGCCTAGACGGTCGCGGCGCTTCTTGATCTTGGCCTCGCGAGCCTTCATGCCTTCTTCCTGCTCCTGACGAAGGTGGACCTCCTTCGCGAGCTGGTCCTGCAGGCCTTGCAGCTCGTCCTCCAGCCCCTTGCAGCAACCACGGACTTCAACCACCTCCTACAGGGCCGCGTCTCGAGCAGCCTTTGCCTCAAGGGTAGCCTCCCTCTCTCCGTCGCAGGCCGTCGAGGCCTGAACCAGCGCCGCCTGAATCGAGGCGTCGGAGCGAATCCATCCCGAAGCTAGCTCCAGGTGCCCGGCCACCAGGCGAGGGTCGGCGCCAAGAAGATCCTACCGCAGCCGGTCCGGTTCAGCAACGACACGCTCCAGAATGGCGGGAGGGGACGGAGAAACAGCAGTCGGAGGAGCAGGAGGAGAAAGCAGCGGCGGCACAACCACAGCATCCCGAGGCGGAGTCAGCTACGCCCCGACGGTCGTGGGGGCGGCAGCAGACAAGGGCACCTTGGGAGTCACTTGGGCCATGGGGGCTGAGCTTGCCCCAGCCAGCTCAGCCAGGCCTTGCAAAGGCGACCGGGCAGGAGAGGCCCGTGCGTCACGGTCACCATCCCCCACGGGCACAGGCGCTGCCGTGATCGAAACCTCAGGAGCCCCCTTCGGCTTCTTCGCCGCGGGCGCCGGCCTGTTCAATAGGGCGAACGTCAAGCCTCAGCAGCAGAACAAGAAATAAAGACAAGGATCGAGCACTTACGGGTCGTCGCTGGTGAGCTCAAGCATCCTCCGGCCATACTTGAAGCCAGAAAGCCGGCTGGAAGGATCGCCCTCAGGGAGCCCAGAAGCAGGAGGCGTGTCTGCGGTGCGCCTTGGGGCAGGGACAAACCCGCGGAAGAGCAGCCCGGTCCTGTCCTTCTTCGGTATCGGGGGCAAGCTCCTGCCGACCTGCTCGTCATCCTCGTCATCTTCACTCGAAGAGAGGCGGAGAGAACGGGGTCTGCGCCGGGGAAGGGGAGCCCTCGACTCTCCGTCGGTTGCCTCAGAGTCAGGACCCTTCTCCCGCTCCTCTTCGTCCTCCTCTTCGCCGGAGTCGCCGGAGGACACGTCCACCAGTCCCTCGGGAGCCGCCACGGGCACGGGCCCGTCCCCGTTGAAGACGGGCATGGACTCCACCACCTGCTCCCAGTCGTCGCGAAGGAACAAGGGCGCGGGCGCGCCCTCCAACCTTGCTACCTCGCCCCCAACCAGAGATTGGAGAACCGCGGTCAAATCCTCGTCACCCAAGGCCGCGGGGCTCGGATGAGGCCTCCACATCGGAGGTGAATACTGCCGAAGCGGAGCCAATTGGTGCTCCAGGAATTCCCTCAGCAGCGACGCGCCGGTCATCTTCGCCGCCGCCATCCGGCGCAGTCGGGAAAGGCTCGCCTCCGACACATTCGGCAAGTCCAGAGCAGGCGAGAACCAAGCTTCGGCCGGAGGCTGACGAGGCGCCATGTCTCCCTAGGTCACACGGGTGGAGCAGATCTAGGAATTTGGAAGAAGGAAGGAGAGGCGCAAGAAAGGGGATCTGAGTAGCGACCGGAAAAAGAGAAAAGCAAAGCCTGGGCAGACGCCGCACCTTTAATAACCTGCGCGGTTGCGGAGGCACTCACGTCCGATCAACCGCCACGCGACGCCCAAGGCCGCAGGCTGTTTGGGCCCGCGGCGCTTCGCCCTTGCCCTTTCGCCTCTCAGCACGGCCAAGTCCGGGCGCACCTTGGGCCCGGGGGCTACTGTCGGCGTTCTGGGAATGGGGGTCCCCAGACTTGCCTGCCTGCGGCCTGCGACGTGGCTCGAAAGGGGGCCCAGCACGGCCCATCTTCATCTACACGAGACCCTAGACCCTCGCGAGGGGCCAAGCCTCACGGGGCGGACGACATGGCGCTTCCTCAGGCACGGCCTCGTCAGGCTGGCTCACGAGGAGGCGGAGAGATCAAGGCGGGGTACCTCACGAGGTGTCCATGACACAAGCCATGACTATCGGATCACGAGTTCCGGTAGACCCTTAAGGTTCGAACTCTGGGGTGCGCGCGGAGATTGTGCCCTCTACCTCTCCGTCTCGCAAAGATCTAAAACTACAGAAAGAACAACACAAGAGACAAAGAGTTTATACTAGTTCGGGCCACCGTTGTGGTGTATTACCCTACTCTAGTTTGTGGTGGGTGGATTGCCTCTTGGGCTGATGATGATGAACAGTACAAGGGTGAACAGCCTCGCGAGGGTCTGTTCTTGGCTAGGGGGATGAACTGCTAGGGGGAGTTCAATCGCCCTTCTCTCTCTCTGTCTCTCTCTCTCTCTCTCTCTCTCTCTCTCTCTCTCTCTCTACTTGCTCTATGCTTGCTCTGAATGCTCGATCGTCGATCCGGTGTGCCTGATTGCTAGACACCGAATGTGCATGCCCCTACTCTGGGAGCGGCTAGTCCTATTTATAGGCAAAGGCTCTGGGCCTCTTCCCAAATATTGAGCGGGAAGGGCGCCAACAATTGGCCAATTTGAAGGGGAACATCTGGTACACTTATCCTGACTAAAGTTGGTCCTCGCCTGCCAAAGGCCCTGTGGTGACGCCGTTCTGGGCTCCATGGTGACCTCCTTCCCACCGTTGGACTGGTCTTGGTCTCCTTGCACCGAAATGGGTGCCTTTGCTTGATCCTCTCACCTGCGCTTGCCCCCTTTGCACCAAAGAGGAAAGGGAGGACACTGCGCGGGCTGGCGCCCGCCTGGCGCCCTTGGTCGTCATGGCTTGCGTCATGGGCATCTCGTGAGGTACCCTGCCTTGATCTCTCTGCCTCCTCGTGAGCCAGCCTGACGAGGCCATGCCTGAGGAAGTGTCGTGTCGTCCGTCCCGCGAGGCTTGGCCCCTCGCGAGGATCTTGAGTCTTGTGTTGATGAAGATGGGCCGCGCTGGGCCCCCATTTGAGCCACACCGCACGCAGGCAAGTCTGGGGACCCCCGTTCCTAGAACGCCGACAGTAGCCCCCGGGCCCAAGGCGCGCATGGACTTGGTCATGCCGAGAGGCGAAAGGGCAAGAGCGAAGCGCCGCGGGCCCAAACAGCCTGCGGCCTTGGGCTCCGCATGGCGGTTGATTGGACATGGGCGTCTCCGCTTGCCCACGCTCCCTTATTTTGCGCCGCGCTAGGTTGCCCCACAGTTGTACACAGCCGCCCCTCTCCCTATTGCTCGACTGTCTCCTGTTCTTCCTTCTTTCGAACTCTGACTCTTGCCTCTAATCCCATCTCACATCTCCTCTCTCTCGTCCTCAGCCATGGCTCCGACGAAGAAAGAGAAAGGGAAGAAGCCCGTGCTCCCATCTCATCCGCCGCCGTCGGCGGCCCCCGCCGTCGGCCGGTCAATCATACTCAATCTGGAATGCCTGGATAAGCTCAGCCCGGCTCTGGCCACTGTCTTCAACGAGTGTGGGAGGACGACGGCCTGGCCTACGTCTCACTTCCCCATGGACAGGATAATCACCGAGGTTCATTACTTTGCTGATGCCTTGTGGGCGGGTCTGGTTCCCCCCTTCTCTGATTTCTTCAACGCCGTCCTCACCCATTACCAGATCCACATGATACATCTGGGCCCTGAATCCATCGCCCTCCTTTCGGTCTTTGCTTTTGTTTGCGAGGCGCTGATGGGCATCCCTCCTTCCGTTGCCTTGCTGCACCACTTCTTCTCTCTGCGTCTTGCCGACCCCGCTCAATGCTCGGCATGCGTGAGCTTCATCGTTGCGCCTGAGACTGCGGCTTCTGGCATTGACTTCAAGCTCCCCCCACCTTCAGCTGGGTTCCGTGAGCGGTGGTTGTACGTTGATGTTGGGGTACCCAGCCCCCTGATGGTGAAGCCAACTTCGCCTGCTGTACCCAACTCTGGCTGGGGCCAGGAGACGCTCGAGAGCCCCCGACTCGCCTTCGTCTGGCGCCACTTCATGTTCTAGAAAACGCTCGGCGTGATGGCGCCCAAGGTGGTGAAGGAGTTTTTGTTGTGCCGCATTGCCCCTCTCCAGCGCCATTCTCGCTGGATGTGGGCCTTCAGCGGACATGGTGATCACATGAGGCTTCAGGAGGAACACCTGATGCCTGGAGTGCTAAGGACAATGCTCTTGGTCCTGACCGGCGACCCTAACCCGGGTAGCATCCAGCGGGGAGGGGCTCTGCTGTACCTCTGCCAGAGCAGGGATGATTTCATGAGGCATATGCCCTCCTTCGACGAGTGGGGGCTACGCCCTGCCGGCTTCCAAGGGCCTCGCGAGAACCCTGTGGTGGTGACCGCCCTTCCGGTCGGCTTAGGCGAATCCTCCTCGAGTGGTGGAGCAGGGAGGCAGGAGACAGCGGGGGCCGAGAAAGCTCCTGATAAGGTGACTACAGCTGGTGGTGCTCTCGAGGGAGCAGCTCCTGAGGGCCGTGCTACCGAGGCCGTTGGTGTGGCGCAGCCACTTCCAGCGCTTGGGTCCGTGGCTCCTGAGACCCTGGCTATACCTTCTGGCAAGGCAACTGACAGTGCGCGTCAGGCAGGCACCCCTGACGCAGGTCGCCTTGGTGCTCCGTCCCCATCGCAGATTGATTCCTGCGCACCTCTCTTGGGCCGCTTTCGCGTGGACTTTGAGGCCCTCCGGAGGAAAAAAGAGGCCCTGGGCGATGACTTCCCTTGCCGCTTGCTGAAGCGCCGGAAATACTTTGCTACCGATGAGTAAGTCCTCTCCTTTCCTACATCCTGATCCATTTGCTGCGTCTTCTGGTCCTTGCTCCGCAGGCCCCTTCCGGCTGACCTCGCGGAAGCCGCTGAGGTGCCGCCTCCCTTGGCTTCGTCTCCCCCGTCGCCCCCAAGTGCCCCGAGCAGCGCTGCCCTCGTGGTGGGGGCGAGCAACGGGGTGGATCGTCTTGTAGCGCGCTGCGGCCCTTCTCTTCCCGCGATCTCCTTTCGCGGGCCCTTTCTTGGCATGGCCAGCCTGCCATGGGCTTACCGTCTGGTCGCGGGCTGCGACTAGCTGAGGCGCCCCCTGCGCCCTTCTTCTGGAGGCGGGCTGGCCTCAGGCCGGGCTTCTGGTACGGCGCGCCCGACCATCGTGAGGACGCCAGCCCCCAGCCCCCTGCCCGGGGGGGGGGGGGGGAAGCGATGGTTCGCGGTCCCCGGCGCTTGCTTGGGGCAGACGATGGCGTGGAGGACGTGCTCAAGCGCGCTCGTGAGCGTCGTGCTCGTCGTCATGAATTCCTTCGAAGGGCGAGCGGCGCGGTGGACCTGCTTGGGCAGGAGCTCGCTGAAGAGGACGCGCGCCTGGAGGTCGAGGGCCTGCGCCTGGTCGTGGAGAGGCGCGAGCTAGAGACCGCTGTTGCCCTCGCATGTCATCAGCGCAACCTCGATGATGAAGAGGCGAAGGTGTTGCTGGAGGCCTCCCGGGCGGCTCGATCTCAGGCCGCTGAGGAGGCCCGGGGAGCTGACCGACGGCAAGAAGCAGCAGAAGAACGGGCTCGGGAGCTCCTGGCCCGGTGCCACTTGTTGGAGGAGCAAGTGGAGCTGCGCGAGGCGGCCCTTGTGTCGATGAAGGTGGCTTCTGGCGACCCGGTTGAGCTTCGGAAGCGTGAGGAAGCGCTTGTGCTGGAAACCGCCGAACGCTCCCGCGAGTATGAGCGGCTGGAGACGAGGGAGCGCCTGGTGATGCAGGCGGAAGATGATGTCGCTGCGCGGGAAGCGCGTGTCATGGAGGAGGTTGGTCGTCGGGTGGCAACGGAGCACCGGGGCCTCGAGCGCGAGTTCGGGAGGAGGATGGAGGCGATCCGGGTCGAGGCCGAGGGGAGGACAACAGCCTTGAGGGCTCAACGGGATGAGGCGACGCGGCGGGCCGATGCTTCCCGGGCCACCCTTGAGGCAGCGCAAAAAGAGTTATCCGCTCTCCAGGCCGAGGTGCTCCGTCGTCGCCAGCGGGTGGAAGAGGCTGAGGCCGTTGAGCGTCAGAATGCTAATGAGATACGCCAGCGGCAAGTCCTGGAGCACGTGCATGGCCCCAAGCTTACTACGCTCAGGGAGAGGTCTAACACAGCCTTGGGCAACATCTACGAGGCAACTGTGGGCGAGCCGCACATGATCAACTATGCCGGCAACCTTCAGTTCTTCACCGCTGTGGTGACGCAGCTGGAGGCACGGTCGGTCAAGGCCGACATGTTGGTGGAGGAGAGGAGTCGCGCCCTGCTTGGGCGCGCCTTTTCTCGTGTCTTCAGCCATCTTCAGAACATGGATCCCCAATTCGACTTTGATGCCGCCATTGCCCCAGTCCCCCAGGCCGTCCGAGGCGATCTAGCGGTTTGGGTAGAAAACAACGTGGATGCTCTCGTCTGGGCCTTCACTTCGGATGACGACGATGTGATCATGGCTGCCGAGGAGGGCGGTGTGGTGGATGGCCCTGATGCCGCTGGTGGCGATGCAGGCGGCGAAGGCGAGTTCAGCGATGCCAGCGACAGCTCAGGAGGTGCCCATGAGGGTGCGTTAGGAGATTTGTCTGACTGGCCATGTATTGCTCCTGTCTTTTTACCCTGCATGGATAGAACTCAGGTGTTTGGCCTGATGGTTGTGAGAGCATTTTGAGAGGGGAAGCCCCTCATGTAAAAACTTGTGTCCATCATATCAGTAGTGGTCATATTGCACGCGTGCCTGACGGTAGGCTAGTTTACCTTTGTTTCATACTGGCTCCAAGGCGGCCTGCAGGAGGACGCGACGCCTTGGATGCTCTCTAGTTGAGTGCTCAGGATGTGAGATCGTTGCTGATGGGAAGCTTCACAGGCGTTGGCCTTCTTCACAGGCTCTGGGCCTTCTCCTGAGGGAAACGGCTTCACAGGCGTTCGCCTTCTTCACAGGCTCTGGGCCTTCTCCCGAGCGCAACGGCTTCACAGGCGTTCGCCTTCTTCACAGGCTCCGGGCCTTTCCCTAGACGCGATGACTTCACAGGCATTCGCCTTCTTCACAGGCTCCGGGCCTTTCCCTAGACGCGATGACTTCACAGGCATTCGCCTTCTTCACAGGCTCCGGGCCTTTCCCTAGACGCGATGACTTCACAGGCATTCGCCTTCTTCACAGGCTCCGGGCCTTTCCCTAGACGCGATGACTTCACAGGCATTCACCTTCTTCACAGGCTCCGGGCCTTTCCCTAGACGCGATGACTTCACAGGCATTCGCCTTCCTCATAGGCTCCGGGCCTTTCCCTAGACGCGATGACTTCACAGGCATTCGCCTTCTTCACAGGCTCCGGGCCTTTTTATGAAAAGACAACCTCCACAGATGCAAAAAGGTCATCTCGTGAGGGAGCAACAGCGGCAGTCTGGGCTGCGCTCGAGCTAGGCCCGGCCCGTCTCGCGAGGGGCTCGCGAGGGGAGGCAGCTGTGGTGGGGCGGTGACCAAAACGCGAGAAATGGTTCGAACGAGACCAAGCACCCCTTCCCCGAACACACGCAAAGCTCAAATTTGAATTCAACTTAAATCCAGCGGGGGAAAAGTTACAACCAAAGGGAAAAGGCAATGAAAGCAGACGAAAAGGCCGCGTCCGGCACCTAATCTAGTCTTGGACGTCTTCTCACCAGCACGGAGATATGTGCTGTCCACTGGGCGTGGGAGGGAGCCCCAGGGCCTGAGGCCGGCACCCCTGAGACTCCAGGGAGTGTACAGCCCCACTCATTATTACGTGAGAGTGTCACGGGGCGGCGAGCTTCACAGGCACTGGGCCTTCTTCACAGGAACCGGCCTTGCTTCATATCGCCAGACAAGGGCCCCGCCTTGCGCCACACTCTAGTGCCACCAACGACGACCGGAAACCAGGACGCCGCCGGTCGGGTAGAGCGGTCGCCAGCGGTTCCCCCGACGACCACGGGTCCTCCGCCATGTGCAGGCCCTTAGGCGCCTCCCCAGCGGAGGGCCTACCTCCTAAGAACGCCTTGCTCCGAACGCCGCGGTGGTGACGTAGGATCCCTGCCCCCCTCCTGCAGCCCCCTGCGTCCTCCTCCCGAGGGGTAGGAGGCCACGGGAGCGGGGCAGCTGCTCGCTGCGGCGACCTGCACCTCCTGCGATCCATGATTAGCGTACGCCTGCTCTTGAGGAATTAGCGGTACCCGATAGTCGTCGCCTCCAGCGTGGCCGATGGAGCCGTCCCGGGGCTCCTGGAAGAGCTCGGCTTCTGGCGTCTCGTCTCCCCCGCTGGGGCTGAGGAGTGAGCCTTGCTCGCCCTCGTGAGCGTGCCCTTGGTCCATCATGTGGGGCACGTATTCTTCTGGGGCTGCCACCCCGAAGGCTGTGCTGTAGTGCTCCATGCGCCATGTGGTGTTGCTTGAGGTGCCCACCGTGGGGTGGTAGCGTGGCTGCCCGGTGGCACCGTGGGCCGCATCGAGCCCGTCTCCTCCACGCGCCGGGGGCGGGGGTAGCGCCGCCGCCAGTCCAGCGCCAGCGGACTCGCCGGTGTTGGGGTAGCCCTGAGACCCACGGGGGCACGCGGGGCCTCCGCGTGCGCCGCCCTGGGCTTGAGGCGGAAGCTGGATGCAGAAGGGGTGAGCCCCCGAAGCGGCAAAGCCCAGGAGTTCGGCGACCCGCTCCAGCAGCACGTCGCGGCCGCCTTCCAGCAGCCTACACTGCAGCAGCTCCCGGGCCATCGTGAGTGCGGCCCTCGAATTCGCCTGCTCCCGGCGGGTGTACGGTGTTGTAGTTGCGGCGTGGTTCGAGGCTCTCGCCGCCGACCGCGCTTCCCGCGGTGTGAGGGTTGCGGGAGCCTGTCCGCGCCGCCCGCGGCCCGCAGCGCCCTGTGGACCACGAGCTGCCTGGGGCGTGGGGTTGCCCGAGGCGGGCGGCT
Organism: Aegilops umbellulata; assembly: GCA_032464435.1. Lineage (NCBI taxonomy): Eukaryota > Viridiplantae > Streptophyta > Magnoliopsida > Poales > Poaceae > Aegilops > Aegilops umbellulata. Next base: position 386,070,000 of record CP136057.1, on the reverse strand, counting down.
CCGCGCAGGCGGGCCACGCCGCCCATGGATCTTGGTTGCCCGCCTGGTCGCCGGACATGGTGACGACGATGCGACGAGAGGCGGAGCGGTGGAAGACAGATTCCGGCGCACCCCTACCTGGCGCGCCAAATATCGGATCACGGGTTCCGGCAGACCCTTAAGGTTCGAACTCTGGGGTGCGTGCAGAGATTGTGCCCTCTACCTCTCCGTCTCGCAAAGATCCAAAACTACAGAAAGAACAGCACAAGAGACACAGAGTTTATACTAGTTCGGACCACCGTTGTGGTGTAATACCCTACTCTAGTTTGTGGTGGGTGGATTGCCTCTTGGGCTGATGATGATGAACAGTACAAGGGTGAACAGCCTCGCGAGGGTCTGTTCTTGGCTAGGGGGATGAACTGCTAGGGGGAGTTCAATCGCCCTTCTCTCTCTATCTCTCTACTTGCTCTATGCTTGCTCTGAATGCTCGATCGTCGATCCAGTGTGCCTGATTGCTAGACACCGAATGTGCATGCCCCTACTCTGGGAGCGGCTAGTCCTATTTATAGGCAAAGGCCCTGGGCCTCTTCCCAAATATTGAGCAGGAAGGGCGCCAACAATTGGCCAATTCGAAGGGGAACATCTGGTACACTTATCCTGACTAAAGTTGGTCCTCGCCTGCCAAAGGCCCTGTGGTGACACCGTTCTGGGCTCCATGGTGACCTCCTTCCCACCATTGGACTGGTCTTGGTCTCGTTGCACCGAAATGGGTGCCTTTGCTTGACCCTCTCGCCTGCACTTGCCCCCTTTGCACCAAAGAGGAAAGGGAGGACACTGCGCGGGCTGGCGCCCGCCTGGCGCCCTTGGTCGTCATGGCTTGCGTCATGGGCACCTCGCGAGGTACCCTGCCTTGATCTCTCCGCCTCCTCGTGAGCCAGCCTGACGAGGCCGTGCCTCAGGAAGTGACGTGTCGTCCGTCCCGCGAGGTTTGGCCCCTCGTGAGGGTCTTGAGTCTTGTGTTGATGAAGATGGGCTGCGCAGGGCCCCCATTTGAGCCACGCCACAGGCCGCAGGCAGGCAAGTCTGGGGACCCCCGTTCCCAGAACGCCGACAATGACGACCAAGGGTGCCAGGCGGGCGCCAGCCCGCGCAGTGTCTCCCTTTCCTGTTTGGTGCAAAGGGGGCAAGCGCAGGCGAGAGGATCAAGCAAAGGCATCCATTTCGGTGCAACGAGACCAAGACCAGTCCAACAGTGGGAAGGAGGTCATCGTGGAGCCCAGAATGGCGTCACCACAGGGCCTTTGGCAGGCGAGGACCAACTTTAGTCAGGATAAGTGTACCAGATGTTCCCCTTCAAATTAGCCAATTGTTGGCGCCCTTCCCGCTCAATATTTGGTAAGAGGCCCAGGGCCTTTGCCTATAAATAGGACTAGCCACCCCCAGGGTAGAGGCATCGAGAATTGGGTATCTAGGATCTGAGCAAGCAGAGAACAAGTGAGAGAGAGAGAGAAGGGCGGCCGGACTCCTCCTAGCAGTTCATCTCCCTAGCCAAGAACAGACCCTCGCGAGGCTGTTCTTCCTTGTATTGTTCATCATCATCAGCCCAAGAGGCAATCCACCCACCACAAACTACAGTAGGGTATTACACCACAATGGTGGCCCAAACTAGTATAAACCATGTGTCTCTTGTGTTGTTCTTTCAGTAGTTAGATCTTTGCGAGACGGAGAGGTAGAGGGCAAAATCTCCGCGCGCACCCCAGAGTTCGAACCTTAAGGGTCTGCCGGAACCCAAAACCTGACAGACTCAGGCTGATCTCTGCCTCTCTTGGTTTTGAGCTCTGCTGCGAGCACCACTGCCTCTTTGCGCTTCACGTCCTTCGCCTTGGCCTTCTTCACCTCGGGTCCTGCATCTGGCAGCTCGAGGAGGGAGGGACGCCCCTCCTCAGCTCTTGCGCACTTGGTCGCCAAGTTGAACAGCTCTTGAGAAGTGCAGAGCTCCTCGTGGATAGATAACTCCTCCTTCATCTTGACGTCACTGACGCCGTTGGAGAACGCAGAGATGATGGCCTTGTCCGTGACCTTGGGGATCTTGAGGCGGGTGTTGTTGAAGCGCTGGATGTATTTCTGGAGAGTCTCTCCTGGCTGTTTCTTGATGCGGCGCAGGTCACCCGCGGCCGGAGGACGGTCGCGAGTGCCCTGGAAGTTGGCGACGAAGCGGTCGCGCATCTCGTCCTAGGAGGAGATCGAGCCATGCTGCAGGTTCAGGAGCCAAGAGCGGGCCCCGTCCTTAAGAGCCATGGGAAACCAGTTTGCCATGACTTTCTCATCGCCGTTGGCTGCTTCGATGCTCAGCTCGTAGAGCTGCAGGAACTCCGCGGGGTCCGCGGTGCCATCGTAGCGAGGAGGCAGATCTAGCTTGAACTTGCCTGGCCAGGTGACGCTGCGCAGCTCGGGGGTGAAGGCGCGGCAGCTGGCTGTGGTTGCCGAGGCCCGCTTCGGGGGTGGAGCTTGGTCTTGACGGGGTTCGCGCTGCGCCATTTCAGGCAGTGCGCGGTCTTGACGAGGTGGCGCGGGGAGCGCCGGCGCAGCTTCTCGTGGCCGCGAGATTTCTTAGCAGCTTCTTTCTTCGTGCGCGTGCGCCGGGCGCGGTGGATCACGCCGCGGAGGTACGCGCCTTGGTGCCAAGGCACCGTCTTGGGGGTGAGGTGGTGGAGGCACGCCATGAGCCCCGTCGCCCGCTGCTGGTTCAGGAGGAGGCAGAGAATTGGACGGCGCTGGGGAGCCCCCTGCGGCGCGGACGAGCTCTGCGACACGGTCGATCCACTCCTCGTAGACGTCGTCGACAGGGCGGTAGCGCAGGAGCTCATTCGCCGCTATGAGCATGGCCCGTGCCTCCATGGGAGCGCGGTGCACGCGGGACGAAGAACCAGCAGGGATGAGCGATGGAGTAGCGGTGCGGCCGTCCTGCCGCACCGAGGGGTCCAGCGAGGACGCCTGGTGCTCGTTCCCCGCCGGGCCGGTGGAAGCGTTGAAGACGGGAGACAGAGAACGACAAGGTGGCCCACCTACGGGAGCCGTCTGAGCGACGCGGGCGGAGAGGGCAGCCCGACGCTCAGCTTGAGCACGACGAGCGTCCGCCATGGAAACGACGGAGCGATGGAGCAACGAACCGATGGAAGGAAAAACACGGCGCACCCCTACCTGGCGCGCCAAATGTCGGATGTGGGGCTCCAACTAACCCTTAAGGTTCGAACACTGGGGTGCGCACGAAGTCTTTCCTCCTACCGATCTACGCTCAAGCTTGCTAAGATCTTGCGGACGAACTCGACGAACTCACAACTAGAAAGAGACACGAGGTTTATACTGGTTCGGGCCACCGTTTTGGTGTAATACCCTACTCCAGTGTGGTGGTGGATTGCCTCTTGGGCTGATGATGAACAGTACAAGGGAAGAACAGCCTCCTGAGGTTGAGGTGTTCTTGTGTGTATGAACTTGTGGTGTGAGGAGTTGATGAACTGTTGTCTCTCCACTACTATGGTGGCTAGTCCTATTTATAGAGGCCCTGATCCTCTTCCCAAATATCGAGCGGGAAGGGAACCAACAATGGCGGGCAAATTTGAAGGGGGACAACTAGTACAAGCTATCCTGACAAAAGCGGTCTTCGCCTGCGAAAAGCCCTGGGGTGACGCCGTCTTGGGCTCCACGATGACCTCCGCCTCGCCGTCCTCCTGGTCTTGGTCTTGTTGCACCAATATGGCAACCTTTTCCTGATGCCTCGGTACTCTTCATCTACGCTTGCCTCCTTAGCACCAAAGAGGAAACAAGGACTCTGCGCGCACCGGTGCCCGCCTGGCGCCGTTCGTCATGGCTCACGTCACGAGTCCCTTGCGAGGTTTGCCCCGCCTTGATATCTCCGCTCCTCGTGAGCCTGCCTGGCTAGGACACTCCAGAGGAAGTCTTGCGTCGTCCGCCTCGCGAGGCTTGGACCCTCGCGAAGGTCTTGGATGCCTTGTTGATGAAGATGGGCCATACGGCCCACTGCTTAGCCACGCCAAGGGCCGCGGGCAGGCAAGTCTGGGGACCCCCGTTCCTAGAACGCCGACAATTACCCCAATGTCACCTCAGGAATCCGCGAGTTGAGTGCCAAAACATATATCAAGTGAATCAATATGATACCCCGTTGTCACCACGAGTTTTCAATTGCAAGACATATATCAAGTGTTCTCAAATCCATAAAAGTATTCAATCCGATAACAACGAAATCTCAAAGGGAAAAACTCAATTAATCACAACAACATAAAGAGGGTAAAACACCATATGATTCGACTATATTAACAAAGCCCGCGATACATCAAGATCATGACATCTCAAGAACACGAGAGAGAGAGAGAGAGAAAGACATTAAACACATAGCTACTGGTACAAACCCTCAGCCCCGAGGGTGGACTACTCCCTCCTCATCGTGGTGGCCGTCGGGATGATGAAGATGGCCACTGGAGATGATCCCCCCCCCTCCGGTAGGGTGCCCGAAAGGGTCTAGATTGGTTTTCGGTAGCTACATAGCCATGTGGCGGCGCAACTTCTGATCTAGGTTAACCCCGAAGGGTTTCAGAATATTTGTGAATTTATAGGGTAAAGAGGGGGTGCGGGACGCCACCGAGGTGGGCACAACCCACCTGGGCGCACATGGGCCCCCAGGCACGGCCCGGTGGGTTGTTCCCTGCTCGAGGCACCCCTAGGTGCTGCTCTGGCCCATCTTGGGTGTTCTGGTCCATAAAAAATCTCCAGGAAGTTTCGTGGTGTTTGGACTCCATTTGATATTGTTCTCCTGTGATGTAAAAAACAAGCAAAAAACAACAACTGGCACTGGGCACTGGGTCAATAGGTTAGTCCCAAAAAATGATATAAAGTTGCTATAAAATGATTGTAAAACATCCAAGAATGATAAAATAACAGCATGAGTACTTAATAAATTATAGATACATTGGAGACGTATCAGCATCCCCAAGCTTAATTCCTACTCGTCCTCGAGTAGGTAAATGATAAAAGAAATAATTTATGAAGTGTGAATGATAGCAAAGTGCACAAGTTTGATCAATGGCAATTTCAATCACTTTTCCTAGCATCATAACAACAATTCTTTCTTATAAAACTTCTCATGTTATAGTAGCAACCGATTCACATGTTAGGTTCAAAGAATGAACTCTCTTGAAACTCAACAACCTATGTTCTTAGTCACCAAGCAATTGCAATTCAAGTTTTTCAACGGAGTTTAAGTAAGAGCTCCACATACTCAACCATGCATCTTATAGTTTTCTATGATTGCTAACACTCACCGCATACACATGAGCAAAACGTTTCAACCGAACACATAGAAAGATAGGGGCTTATTGTTTTGCCTCCCAACCTATTCACCTCAAGTGTGATGTCAACAATAATAACTCATGCTACCCATATTCAACTGACATATGTGCCTAGATCTTTCCTCACCACATGATGCTTGCCAAAAGAGAAAAATAAAAAGGAATAGAGAGAATAACTTTGACTCTGTGCATAAAAATAAATACTAAAAAGTAAGATAGGCCCTTCGCAGAGGGAAGCAGAGGTTTCCATGCGCTTATTTGTTTGTATGCTCAACCCCTTAGTGCAAAAGAACGTCACGTTATATTGCCCCTTATGATAGCAATCTTTATTATGCAGCCTGTCGCTTTTATTCTTTGCCATCACAAGTTCGTACAACACTCAATTTTCTCTTACACTAAATGATCTAACACTTTTAGAATAAATTTTTATTGCCTAATTTCACCAATGTTAACTTACTTGAAGGATCTTGCTCAATCCTTAGGTAGGTATGGTGAACTCTTGAAAATAAGATTTGGCTTTAAGGGTTTTTGGATGCACAAGTAGTATCTCTACTTGGTGCGCAATTTTTGGCTAGCAAAGATGGGGGGCAAACACCACATGTTGAAGGGTCTATGACAATATAACTTCTATGTGAATATGAACAAACATAAATCATTATGTTGTCTTCCTTGTCCAACGTCAAATTTTTTGGCATATAATATTTTGATGGGGTCTCACAATCAGAAAAGATTTCCAGGATAGTGTATTTGCACGTGAAAGTTCTCTTCTTTATACTAATTATTTGTGAATTGCTTGTATGACCAAAATTGTGATTGTCAAGCCTCAAAAGATTTCACTTTCTAAACCAAATGTGAAGCTACCACTAGGCATGATATGATATAAACTTCATTACATTCAATTTATTCAACAATTTACTCATAGGATATAAATGAAGCACAAGAGCAATTCCAAAGAAAAGATCTTCGTTGATGGGATGTGAATGCCGCTTACTTAGCCTCCTTGGGAACTATTTGAGGACTCTATTTTATTTAAAAAAATCAGATCTAAGTATTTTATTAAACAACAAGCAAAACAAAATAAAATGACATTCTAAGAACAGCACAACTCATGAAGAAGCAAAAACTTAGGCTCAACTGATACTAACCGATAATTGTTGAAGAAGAAAGGTGGGGTGCCTACCGGGGCATCCCCAAGCTTAGATGCTTGAGACTTCTTGAACATTATCTTGGGATGCCTTGGGCATCCCCAATCTTGAGCTTTTGTGTCTCCTTAATTCTTCTCATATCACGGTTTTCCTAAATCTCAAAAGCTTCATCCACACAAAACTCAACAAGAACTCGTGAGATAAGTTAGTATAAACTAATGCAAAAACCTTATCATTATCTACTGTAGCAAATCACTAAAATTATTATTCAACATTTCATACTAAATGCCTCTGCATATTTAATACTCCTATCCTCAAATAGATTCATTAAACAAGCAAGCGTATGCAAACAATGCAATCATAGCAGCAATCTGCCAAAACAGTATAGTCTGTAAAGAATGCAAGAGTATCAATACTTATTAAACTCCAAACATTATGAAATTGTACCACTCTGTAAAAAAATTATCACAGCTTATTATGCAAAAAGTTTCAACATTTTCTCACATTCTGAGTTTCCTCGGGAATTTTTGCAACATCGATAAACTTTCTGTTTTGGAACAGCAACATGTATACTTGCAAGATAAGCATGGCAAAGGCTATCAATGCCACTTTTATTGAAATAAAAGATGCAAAACATTATTCTAAATTACATCAAGAAAATTATTAACAAAATAAATTGATTCTCCAAGCAAAACACATATCATGTGACAAATGAGAAGATAGCTCCAAGTGAGGTCACCGATAATGTTGGAGACGAAAGAGGGGATGCCTTCCGGGGCATCCCCAAGCTTAGTTGCTTGGATATTCCTTGAATATTATCTTGGGGTGCCCTAGGGAATTGCCAAGCTTAGGGTCTTGTCACTCCTTATTATCCTTATATCGATATCTCACCCAAAACTTCAGAACTTCAATCACACAAAACTTAACGGAAGTTCGTGAGATAGGTTAGTATGATAAAGAGCAAACCATTTCACTTTGGTACTGTCAAAGATAAGATTCATAATTGTTCTCACACAATTCCTACTGTACCTTATCATTTCCACAATTTATATTGAGCAATATAAGCCATTGAAACTAGAAAGCAAGCAAACTATGCACTGAAAACAGAATCTATCAAAAACAGAACACTCTGTAGTAATCTGTACTCAAACCGTACTTATGCTACTCCAAAAATTATGAAAAAATTAATAGCACGTGAGAAATTTGTTTATTAAACTTCTTCAAAAATAATCAACTCAAAAGCACTCTTCTGTTAAAAATTAGACTTATTTTCGTGAGCGTAAAAGTTTCTGTTTTTTCAGCAGGGTCAAATCAACTATCACCCAACATGATCCCAAAGGCTTTACTTGGCACTTTATTGAAATAAAAGCAATAAAACATGATCAGTACAGTAGCATAATCATGTGAACACACAAAAACAGTAGGTAAGAGTGTTGGGTTGTCTCCCAACAAGTGCTTTTCATTAATGTCTTTTAGCTAGGTATGATGATTTCAATGATGCTCACATAAAGATAAGAATTGAACCACAAAGAGAGCATCATGAAGCATATGACTAGCACATTTAAGTCTAACCCACTTCCTATGCATAGGTATTTTGTGATCAAACAATTCATGGGAACAAGAATCATCTAGCATAGGAAGGCAAAACAAACATAACTTCAAGATTTTCAACACATCGAGAGGAAACTTGATATTATTGCAATTCGTACAAACATATGTACCTCCCTCATAATAATTTTCAGTAGCATCATTAATGAATTCAAAAATATAGCTATCACATAAAGCATTCTTTTTATGATGCATAAGCGTAGAAATTTTATTACTCCCCGCATAAGTAAATTTCTTCTCATCAATAGTAGTGGGAGCAAACTCAACAAAATAACTATCATCGGGTTGAAAATTAAAATCATGATGATAAGTTTCATGGTTATAATTATTCCTTATAGCATACATGTCATCACCATAATCATCATAGTTAGGAACTTTGTTGTCATAGTCAATTGAAACCTCTCCCGAAATAGTGGATTCATCACTAAATAAAGTCATGACCTCTTTAAATCCACTTTCATAATTATAATCATCATAAATAGGAGGCATGCTTTCATTATAATAAATTTTCTCATCAAAACTTGGGGGACTAAAAATATCATCTTCATCAAATATAGCATCCCCAAGCTTGTAGTTTTGCATATCATTAGCATCATGGATATTCAAAGAATTCGTAATAACAACATTGCAATCATGCTCATCATTCAAATATTTTGTGCTAAACATTTTATTGACTTATTCTTCTAACAATTGAGTACAATTTTCTGAACCATCATTTTCAAGAAAGACATTATAAAGATGATTAATAATATGATGCAACCTCAATTCCATTTTTATGTAGTTTTCTTTTATAAACCAAATTAGTGATAAAACAAGAAACTAAAAGATTCAATTGCAAGATCTAAAGATATACCTTCATGCACTCACCTCCTCGGCAACGGCGCCAGAAAAGAGCTTGATGTCTACTATGCAAATTTATTCTTGTAGACACGTGTTGGGCCTCCAAGCGTAGAGTTTTGTAGGATAGTAGCAATTTTCTCTCAAGTGGATGACCTAAGGTTTATCAATCCGTGAGAGGTGTAGGATGAAGATGGTCTCTCTCAAATGACCCTGCAACCAAATACAAGAATCTCTTGTGTCCCCAACACAACCAATACGATGGCAAATTGTATAGGTGCACTAGTTCGACGAAGAGATGGTGTTAAAAGTGTAATATTGATGGTATAAATATATTTTTATAATCTGAATAAATAAAAACAGCAAGGTAGCAAATAGTAAACGGGCACGAAAACGGTATTGCAATGCTTGAAAATGAGGCCTAGGGTCCGTGCTTTCACTAGTGCAATCTCTCAACAATGCTAATATAATTGGATCATATAACCACCCCTCAAAGTGTGATGAAGAATCACTCCAAAGTTCCTATCTAGCGGAGAACATAAGAATAAATTGTTTGTAGGGTACGAAACCACCTCAAAGCTATTCTTTCCGTTCGATGTATTCAAGTGTCTGTAATAAAATAAAACAAAGCTATTCTTTCCGGTCGATCCATCCTAGAGTTCGTTCTAAAATAACACCAAAGCAAATTCATATTCATAATACTCAATCCAACACAAAGAACTTCAAAGAGTGCACCAAGATTTCTATCGGAGAAACAAAGACAAGAACGTGCATCAACCCCTATGCATAGATTACCCCAATGTCACCTCAGGAATCCGCGAGTTGAGTTCCAAAACATATATCAAGTGAATCAATACGATACCCCATTGTCACCATGAGTATTCAATTGCAATACATATATCAAGTGTTCTCAGATCCATAAAAGTATTCAATCCGATAACAACGAAATCTCAAAGGGAAAAACTCAATTCATCACAACAAGATAGAGAGGGGAAAACACCATATGATCCGACTTTATTAACAAAGCCCGTGATACATCAAGATCGTGACATCTCAAGAACAGGAGTGAGAGAGATTAAACACATAGCTACTGGTACAAACCCTCAACCCCGAGGGTGGACTACTCCCTCCTCATCGTGGTGTCCGCCGGGATGATGAAGATGGCCACCGGAGATGATTCCCCCCTCCGGCAGGGTGCCGGAAAGGGTCTAAATTGGTTTTGGGTGGCTATAGAGCCTTGCGGCGGCGGAACTTCTGATCTAGGTTAACCCCGAAGGGTTTTGGAATATTTGTGAACTTATAGGGTAAAGAGGGGGTGCGGGAGGCCACCGAGGTGTGCACAACCCACCTGGGTGCACCTGGGCCCCCAGGCGTGCCCTGGTGGGTTATGCCCCCTTCGGGGCTCCCCCCAGGTGCTGCTCTGGCCCATCTTGGGTGTTCTGGTCCATAAAAAATCTCCAAAAAGTTTCGCGGTGTTTGGACTCCGTTTGATATTGATTTCCTGCGATGTAAAAAACAAGCAAAAAACAACTGGCACTGGGCGCTGGGTCAATAGGTTAGTCCCAAAAAATGATATAAAGTTGCTATAAAATGATTGTAAAACATCCAAGAATGATAAAATAACAGCATGAATACTTGATAAATTATAGATACGTTGGAGACGTATCAGCGTCCCTGTTGTTTATGATGTCGTTGAGTGGTACTTCAGATGCCACCATGATCGAACACTCTTGAAAATAGTGTCGGAGTTTTCGGGATGCCATAAAGACCATGTAGGCTATCTTTTGGTAGTGAGGGTATCGTGTCTTTCATGGTGTAAGGACCTCTGGTACGTAATAGACTGGCTTTTGTATGGGGAATTTATGCCCCTCTTCCCCTTGGTCGACAGCGAGTATGACGCTCTCTACCTGGTGAGTTGCGGAGATATAAAGCAACATAGGCTCGCCAACACTTGGGGCGGCCAGGATTGGATTGCCTTATAATAAGGTTTTTATTTTTTCCAATCCAGCTGTGGCCGCTTCCGTCCATTCAAAGTTGTCGGTGCGTCTGAGCAGTCTATAAAGTGGTAATGCTTTTTCTCCTAATCTATGATGAGGACATGACTACCTTGGATACGACCAAAAATATTGCATACATGCATATTTGTCAGGTGATCTCTAGTGCAAACTATTCAATAATCTATTTATGTTATCCAGAACAAATATACTTCACACACTTTTGTGTTTTGTCTAATTGCAGGTGTATGGGACATTTGTACAATCCACATATGAAGATAAGGCAAAAGGAGAAGTTTAGGTTCTGTTCAAAAAGTCCTCCCACGTCACTTTTGGGCCAAGAGAAGATAGAGTCCAACTCTCTCACGTTCCGGATTCAGATTCGGACTGCACAAACATACCTGACTCAAAACGCCAACAACTTTTTCATACGGACTCCAAATTGGGTGATTCTTTTTTTGTTGGAAAGTAGATTTTGTCCCCTTTCCAACCCAATTAGATTCACCTTTAAATTCGTCCAGAGCGTTGAGATATGGACGAAACAATCTGACGTTGCAGCAGAATCCAAGTCAAACAAGAAGTCCAAAGGTGTTGCATCACCTCCACTTGGGCCCATGAGCTTTCACTACAAAAAAAGACACATCCGTGACATTTTGGGCCGAACGGATTTTTTTTCTGTCATACATATGACACTTCTATGACGATAATTGTTACAAAACCCGGTATCATCATAGATGTGGTGGGCTCCTACTTCTATGACAAAAAAGCTTGACAGAAAATGGGCTTTTTGTCCTGGACGGGCCGGAGACGCAGCTGCATTACATTCTTTGGGCCATCCATGATGGAAAAAACCGTGGTAGAAGCGAGGGCGAGGAAAATTTCGGGGAGTTCCCGGTTACGGTGGGAGGTCGGGGCCGAGCGATGTGCGTTTCTCTCATACACTTCCTTGCTGCGGCCGTGGACCCAGCTGTCAGCCTTTCCATGTATAGTCCATGTACGATGGAAGCCATTCCTTGACCACGTTGACCACGCCGCGCCGAGAGCACCAGGGCGGTGGACGACGGCGAGGCCTAGGAAGGGGACGACGTGGAGCCGGGGAAGACGCGGTAGTGGAAGCCCGCGCGGAGAGGAGTACGAGGGTTCACTGGTTCGGCTGCGGTGTGAGGCTGCCGTCGCCGCAGGGCCTGGCCAGCGGTGGGAATAGTTGGGGCGGTGAGGCCTCCGCGGCAGCACATCCGGCCACGGGAGGCAGGAGCATGCGGCACGACCGGCGCTGCTTTGTGCGGCTGGAGCAAGAAGACCAGAGGTTGAATAAGCATTACGGCCGTTGGATGGACATCGTACGGTCACTGGAGCTAGAATCATTTATATTTACTAAGTTGACAAAGCCCTCCGCCCCCGTCAACTTAGTAGGCCCACAAGTCAGCCTCCCACCAAGGTGGGTCCCAGCTAGCAGGGGGTATTCATTTTTTTTTGTAATAAGGAGGCACTTCTGGTGGGTCCGAGCTGACAGCAGGCGGGACGTTTTTTTCGCGAAATACGGTGGCCCATCGGGTGGGTCCCATCAGTCAGGGGCAAACGTTTTTTTCGCGAAATACTGGTGGGCGTCTGGTGGGTCCCTGCTGTCAGGTGGGGGAATAATTATTTTCCGCGTAATTATTAGGCACTTCCTTGCGGCTGCCGTGGACCCAGCTATCAGCCTCTCCACGTACAGTATTCTTCTGATGGAATTTGGTTGTTAACCACATTGACCACGCCGCGTCGAGAGCACCACGGCGGTGGACGACGACGAGGCCTAGGAAGGGGACAACGCAGAGCCGGGGAAGACGCGGCAGTGGATGCCCACGCGGAGAGGAGTACGGGGGTTCACTGGTTCGGCTGCGCTGTCGTCGCCGCAGAATAACAGGGGGTGTGGGTGAGTGGAGTGGAGGGATGGCCTGGCCAGCGGTGGGAGTAGTATGGGGGCGGTGAGGCCTCCGCGGTAGCACAGTCGGCCACGAGAGGCAGGAGCAGGCGGCACGACCGGCGCTGCTTTGGGCGGCTGGAGCAAGAAGACCAGAGGTTAAAGAAGACCAGAGGTTGAAGAAGCACTACGGCCGTTGGATGGACATCGTACGGTCAGTCGAGCTAGAATCGTGCATATTAACTAAGTTGACAAAGCCTTTCATACCCATCAACTTAGTAGGCTCACTATACTGGGTCCCAGCTAGCAGGAGGAGTATTCATTTTTTTTGTGCGTAATAAGGAGGCACTTCCTTGTGTGCGAAGATATAGCTGGTGGGTCCGAGCTGTCAGCGGCGGTAACGTTTTTTTCGCGAAATATAGAGGCCCTTTCGGTGGGTCCCAGATGTCAGGTGGAGGAATCATTATTTTGCGCGTAATAAGGAGGCATTTCCATGCGTGCGGCCGTGGACCCAGCTGTCAGCCTCTCCACGTACAGTCCACTTTAGATGCATGTCGGTCGTTGACCACGTTGACCACACCACACCGAGAGAACCAGGGCGGTGGACGACGGCGAGGCCTAGGAAGGGAACGGCACGGAGGCAGAGAAGACTCGGCAGTTGTTTTTGTTTCCCATGCAGAGGGGAGTACGACTGCACGAGGGTTTACTGGTTCGTCTGCCGTCGTCGGAGAATAACAACACGTGTGGGTGAGTAGAGTGATGGCTAGGCCAGCGATGGGAGTATGGTGGGGCGGTGAGGCCTGCGCGGCAGCACAACCAGCCGCGGGGAGGAGGGAGCAGGCAGTCCCGTCGGCGCTTATTTGAGCGGCTGGAGCAGGAAGAGCAGAGATTGAAGAAGCACGACGGCCGTTGGATGGACATCCAACAGTATACAGGCCATCTGTGGAAAGCCTCAAATCTGTGGAAAACAGCATACATCCCATCTGCCATTATTTCAAATAATTTACAACCCATTTTCTAATTCTTATGGGTTTTTTTGGAGCCCATATTCTTTTCGTTAGCATTACAGCCCATATTGTGGCCATAGTTAAAAAAGTATACCAAATTTTGCATATGTCGGTGCGGTCTGAACTGTTTTTAATCCCGAAATTTCGAGTCTCATTCAGACTAATTTTAAAAATAAATGTATATCAATATAAAATCCAATAAATTATCCACGCATAAAAATCAATGCAATTTAAAATCTCAAAATGAAAAAAAGATATTTGAAACTAATTGCCGGTTTGATGTGTTTTAAAAGTGTACATCCCATTTCTCATTACTAATAGGCCATTTTCTCGGCCAGCCGAATGAAGCTATCCTCGTCTTGAAAGATTTGCAGCCCAACAGGCCTGAGAAAGCGACTTACTTGACAAATCACAAAAAAACTGGGCTAGCCATTTTCAGAAAAAAAAACTACTGGGCTGGTCTATGGTAAACATAAAAGAAAAGGCTGTCTAGACAGGCCAGAGTGTCCCGCACAGCCCAGTTGACACCCTGCTTCCGTCTCAAAAACAAATTAGATAAATGCCACTCCAATTATGGCGATTCATAAAAATGCCAGTGCAATTTCCAAACTTTGAAAAATGCCACTGTAATTTTTGCAAACTTTGAAAAACGCCACTGCAGTTTGCAAACTTTGAAAAACGCCACTCCAGACTTCGAAAAATGCCACTAGAAATGGCATGAAATGGCATTTTTCAAAGTTTTGAAATTGCAGTGGCATTTCTCGGATACACCAGATTTGGAGTGGCATTTATCAAATTAACCCAAAACAAAAATAATTGGGCGAGCTGCTGGGTACCTGGTGTTAGCTGCTCGTTGTGTAATTCTCTTGTTTATTGACTACGTTAACAATGGCATGGGACCCAGATGTCAGAAATCCACTAGGAGGAGCCATTTTTTTATTGGCTTGAAATAAGGAGGCACTTGCTTGCATACTGCCATGACCTTGGCGGGTCCCTGTTGTCATCCTCTCCACGTACAATCATCTCCTGATTGTGTACGCGTCAACTTGCTAGGCCCACAAGTCAGCCTCTAAACCCGTGGAGAACAAATACAACCCATTTAAAAAAATAACAGCCCATTCCATACATTCAAACGGAAAGTTCAACATTCAGAGCAAAGTAACAGGTTTGATCCACATATAGAGTACTGAACTTCCACGTTGACAACCATCATAGCCAAGTTAACTATCTACTCCCACTAATACTCTAGTAGCGTACAAGTACTAACGTAAGTGGTTTCACCAACAGCTGGAACCATGAGAATGAACCACACATGATGGAGGAACATCCACTGCAATATGATTTGGTCTTCTCTCGATCACACCGCGAGACTACTTTCAGAATACAAACTTTAACTTAGGCAAAATGATGCCCATTGTATAATCAGACCAAAGCAATGAAGCACCTAGTGTTGGCCAATAAATAGTACAGTACTACTTTTCTACAGTCCATGAAGCGACTATCCAATCTTTGTGTGTCTATTTTCAAATGGCACTGCATGTAGTGAGTATACTATTCTCTTGTGCAATTCAACCAAAATTGCGGACACTTTGTTTGTTTGGCAAATAGCAACGGGCAGACATCTTTGTCTGCACAAATATCAAGCAGCTAGTAAACATATAACACACCTTGTATTTTCAGTTTAAACATGTCTCTTCCGCTTAGCATGTGTCATGTTCTGCACTGGACAATCTAATACAGTTATGTTTTGCCCTGGACAATTTCATACTGAATTGATTTGCTGGTTCAAAGCAGAAATATAGCGCCTATCCTTCATCAGACCAAGGATATCCATGTTTGTAGTGATGGAAGAGGTGAAATCGATACAACCGAAATTGAGCATCCAATCATTGAATCATGTCCTGCACCTCCAATGTAGGTCCACCCTGCCAATAAATTCACATGCAAACCACTAGTATTACTATCTAATGACAGTACAAAAAGAGTAGCAAGATAGTAGTAAACCATGTACCTTAGTAATGAACAGCTCATAGTGCCACCAATTGGATATAAAGGTTTGGAAAAAAAACATGCTCCTAATGTTGAACCAGTTGGACTTTTTGTGCAGATCCACTAAAATCGAGCATCCTTGTTTGCATAGATATTGAAAGTGTGATTACTCTAAAAGTGACACTAGTTGAAGCATAGACTCACAAATATAAGCATTCCAATTTCTTAATGGGAAAAGGTAGCAAGATTGTTTCTAACCACCTATTTGAAGGAATAAATAAAGCAACAGTGGCTGATGTCAGGAAGGCATACATAGTTTTTTCTGGAAAAGTGAGCCATTTCTGACCTTTCCTCTTCCTTTAAGCAAAATTTGTGCAGTTCTACTAAAATAAAATGCCATCACCGCCTTGACAATTCAGTGACACTGTACAAAAGGAAATGACTTAACATTACATCACGATGTCAGGTATGTAGTCGACAGGCATTAGAGACAAACATACATACCTCCTCCGATAAGATAATGAACATTAATTTTAACAAATGTGTGACTAGCTTTACCTGGATAATTTGAGTGAACTCTACACCCTTTGTTCCTTAATATAAGACGTTTTCGTGGTTCAATTTAAAGTACCCAAACGTCTAGTATTTAGAAAACTAGGTAGTAGTTTTCTTGAGCACATATCTGGGAAAGCTTGCCACACTTTATTTATGTCCATATGCTAATGCAACACCATTCAAATACTACAAATATACACTAATCAGTGGCTAGTGCAACAGTAGAGTAGTTAGTTTATTACAGGGTACAGTACAATGGTTTTACTGAACAGATTTCAATAAACTCTAGCACGGGAAGGTTTCTATAAGAATTAACAATACAAAATGCAAAGGTAACAAGTTTCAGCATTGGTATACTAGTTGTGCATGAGCATTAAACCAAATACAAAAGTCTGAAGGTAACTAGCATTATTAACTAATGACAGTATAAAAAAATTGCAAACCATGTACCACCAAGGTAAATATCATTTCGAACTCGGGGGGACCTTAAAAATTGCTATCCCAATCTTGATAATCGATCAAACATAAAAACTTGATCGAACGAATCAAGAGAACAGCTGGAAGAGGAGGTGCCCACTCTTGACCTTTCCTCTTGTCTTCATAATTGTTTTGCAGTTTAGCCAAAATAAAATGACATCAGTGCCTTGGCATTTTGGTGACACTGTACAAAAAAATTAACTTATCTCATGAAAGTGAGGTATGTAATCTATAAGCATTAACAGTGCAAAATTCTGAAGGTAGTAACAAGTTTCATCGTTGGTATACTGGTTGTGCAACAGCATTAGAGTGCCTTAGCTGAAAAATCTTTAATACATCCATAATCAACAGCTAACCCTGAAATAATCCAGTGACATTAAATGGCATTGCTTAAATTTATGGGTGGCATTAGACTGAGAGCGGCATTAGTTAAATGTGGCATCACTTTAGCAGTAGCATTGCTTGACTTGACTGCTGGCGTTATACTAACAGCAAAAAAGTGGCAATAAGAGCATGGGAGGCCCATTCGGACAGTGGGCGCACCAGTACAGTGTACCTCCATGGACGCAGAGTGGTGAGGGAGGTATGGTTGTGAAAGTGCAACTATCCCTAGGTGGTTTTGGTAATTCATAACAACATATAGCTCTTGAGCTAATGCTATTCCAAGATGATTATTTCAGGAAAGCTCAATGATTGGCATGGCATGGATGGTGAAAGTGGAACCCTCAAAATCCTAAGGACAAAGGATTGGCTCAAGCTCAAAAGCTCAAGACTCTTCATTTTACATTTTAGTGATCCAAGATCACATTGAGTCCATAGGAAAAGCCAATACTATCAAGGAGGGATGAGGTGTTGCTTAATGAGCCTTTTGCTTCATGTGCTTAATGATATGCTCCAAAATCCTCAGCTACTTTCTCATATCCACTCTTGACCTAAACCCAAAGCCAAACTCGGTCCTACCGATTCTTCCTATCCGGCGCCACCGAGTTTCACATGTCATAAACCACTGCCAAACCCTAGCAAATCGGTTCTACCGATAGGGACCTCGGTCTCACCGAGATGGGATTGCAATTTCTCTGTTTCCTTTTCGTAACTTTTCAGTCTCACCGAAAGAGCGGATCGGTCTCCCCGAGATTGCAATGCAAACTCTCTGTTTCCTTTTTGTAACTTTTTGGTCTCACCGAAAGAGCAAATCTGTCCCACTGAGTTTGCCTGACCAACTCTCTGGTTAGCTTATTACCAAATTGGTCTCACCGAGTTTGTGTAATCGGTCTCTCCAAGATTACGTTATGCCCTAACCCTAACCATATCGGTCCTACCGAGTTGCATGTCAGTCCCACCGAAAATCTCTAACGGTCACTAGGTTTACTATTTCGGTCTGACCGAGTTTGTTGATTCGGTCCCACCGAGATTGGTAAATTGTGTGTAACGGTTGGATTTTGTGCGGAGGCTATATATACCCCTCCACCTCCTCTTCACTCGTGGAGAGAGCCATCATAACACATCTACACTTCCAACTCATATGTTCTGAGAGAGAATCACCTACCCTTGTGTTGAGGCCAAGATATTCCATTCCTACCATATGAATCTTGATCTCTAGCCTTCCCCAAGTTGCTTTCCACTCAAATCTTCTTTCCACCAAATCTCAATCCTGTGAGAGAGAGTTGAGTGTTGGGGAGACTATCATTTGAAGCACAAGAGCAAGGAGTTCATTATCAACACACCATTTGTTACTTCTTGGAGACTGGTGTCTCCTAGATTGGCTAGGTGTCACTTGGGAGCCTCCGACAAGATTGTGGAGTTGAACCAAGGAGTTTGTAAGGGCAAGGAGATCGCCTACTTCGTGAAGATCTA
The DNA here is from genome assembly GCA_032464435.1 of Aegilops umbellulata. Classification (NCBI taxonomy): domain Eukaryota; kingdom Viridiplantae; phylum Streptophyta; class Magnoliopsida; order Poales; family Poaceae; genus Aegilops; species Aegilops umbellulata. The sequence continues at coordinate 386,051,289 of CP136057.1, read as the reverse complement.
CCGCTAGTGAGGCAAGTCCTTCGTGGGCGATGGCCATGATGGGATAGACAAGGTTGCTTCTTCGTGGACCCTTGGTGGGTGGAGCCCTCCGTGGACTCGCGCAACCGTTACCCTTCGTGGGTTGAAGTCTCCATCAACGTGGATGTAGGATAGCACCACCTATCCGAACCACGACAAAAACATCCTTGTCTCCAATTGCGTTTGAATTCTCCAAACCCTTCCCTTTACATTCTTGCAAGTTGCATGCTTTACTTTCCGCTGCCTATATACTCTTTGCATGCTTGCTTGAATTGTATGATGATTGCTTGACTTGTCCTAAAGTAGCTAAAATCTGCCAAGAACTAAAATTGGGAAAAGGTTAAGTTTTTATTTGGTCAAGTAGTCTAATCACCCTCCCTCTAGACATACTTCCGATCCTACAGGTTGCCAAGAGCAACAAATATACAGGCAGCATATGTGGATTACGTCCCATTTTTGTTCTCTTTAGCCACGTTTTTCCTATGCAAGGACAACAAACCGATCTACCTGGTCATTCTCTATTGCGTTGTCATGCCTTTCTACCCTTCTTCAACCAAGAGACACGAGACTCGTTCCTTAGCTACTGATTTTCCCATTCTCAACCTAGATGCGGGTTTGATGCAAATTATGGTTTTCGTCTACGTGGCCAGCAGAGCAGAGGATAGCAAATTGGGAAGATGGTGGAGTTGGAAAAGATCCACATGCAACGACGTGGCAGATGGGGCAAAAGAACAAGGTTATGGTTCAAAAAGAGGTAGCATACCTGAGGGTTGGCGGGAAGTGGCTTCGCTCGTGGTCGTCGTCCTCCGCACACACTACGGCAGCGAGCTTGGGGACGGAGGCCATCCCGCGCGGGCGCTAGGTCTGAGAGGACGGCCTTGTCGTCAGTGCGTGACCTCACTCGCCGACGACGAGTGCGTTAATGCTGCACGTCCTTTTCTTCCCCGGCGGATCTGTGACCACCGGTGAGGATGGAGAGAGGGGCCATCTTTTTTAGATCTGGAGAGAGGGTGGTAGTGTGAGAAGCAAGTGGGCAGCCCTTAGCAAGAAAGCGCTGAAGCTCCAGCCTATATATCTTTTTTATACTACTAGTACTGGAGGTGGAGTAGTGGTAGAGTAGTTTTTATTTTCTCTGTGTACAGTACCAGTTAGTCGTGCTTCAAAACTGATCGTCACGCCATTAAAAAAATAAAGGTCGATAACTAATGCGGCACCTCCGGCCAACGTGGCCAGATCGCATTTTACACGAGAAATTACACACCATGTTTCGTTGACATGTGGTCTCGTTCCAACATATCAGTGAGACAACAGCGAGTAGTAGGAGTATTTTCGAACGGACATGTAGGCCGGGGTGCCTCTTCATGAACCATGGCAAACTCGCAACCGTCCACCGACTCTTTGCCTTTCCCTCTCGATTTGGAACTGATGTCGCACGCTCTTCCTCTGCCTCCTTTATTTTCCTTCAGCCCTTCACCCTTTCTTCTGCCATTGTTCAATCGTCTTCTCCATGGAGGAAACAGGCCGGAAACGACCCCGTTATTCTTGCCTCGATCTGAAAGATGACGTGGTGTAGGAACTCATTGATCGGTGTGACGTCATCACCTCGGCTAGGATGGCAGGTTCATTCAAGCCCATTCTCGACTCAAACATCATTACAAGGAATCCAAGAGTCAAGGAGCGGTTTGATCTCCCCTATCTTCTTCGCCGTGACCATGATGACTGGTACCGGCACGACGGAGGCCTCGCCCTGTGCAAGTTGATGCCGCTTGATAATGATACGTATGATGTTAAGATGACATCGCTTGAGGGCAAGGCTTGGGCGGGCGCAAATGGAGATTGGATTGTTTACATTGGGTCCAACTGCAAGTGGGAACTTGTGAATGCGTACACTCGTGACCGGGTTCCACTTCCAAAAATCTCAGCACACTGCCCAGAGGTTGAGCACACCGGTAATGTACGCATGTTCAAATACGATCATGGTGACTGTCTTCTACGGAAGATAGCAATTTGTCGAGTTCCCAACTGCTCTTGGAATAACGACAACTATGAAGTTGTTGCTATCTTCGACAAGCTTGTTGCTGTCCTTGATGGTTTGACTCGATGGATATTGCCAAAAAATCAGTTTCTGTACACGGATGAGTACTGTGATGCAATTCAATACGAGGGCCTTGTGTTTGCTGCCACCACTCGTGGCACTGTTTTTGCATGGGATCCTCGTAGTTTCTGTACATTTGTCTTCCACCGTAATTATAATTGTTTCATCCACATGCATGCGGGTTAGCAAGTTTCCCTTTACTAATTAACCTTCTTCTTGTGTTTCCAAGGTCATGTGAACACCCCACCACCTATACTTGAAAAAATTTATAACCAAGGGGGAGATGCCGATGGTGATGATCACGAGCAGCGCCCATATACTCTGTGGCGCCTGGCAACTAATTCCGATGGATCACCTCTTCTTGTGTGTATACAGCCCACTGATGATGTTACTGCTAAGGAAGCAGGTGTCTCCCATGGTCGCACTCTCCGGACCTATTCCAACACCCGTTGCATGGTATTCGGGATGGATACTAGTGTGCTAGCGCCAACTCCTTCTCCCTGGCATAGAATTGATAGTCTTGGAGAAAACTCGCTCTTCCTTGGACAAAACTATCTGATGATGGTGAAAGGAGATCCAACTGTTGTTGACACAACGTTACTAGTAGCAATTGTGTCTATACCTCGGACATTTGGGTGGTTCCCTACCATGGTACTGATATAGTAGGCCGCTTCAGCCTGGATGATCAGTCCTGCGTTGGTCTCCAGATCAACAATGGATGGTCCATCCCAGAAAATCACTTGTGGTTCAAAGCAAGTGTTTCCAACGCCGAGGAATGGTTGAGTTGAAGTTCATTTCATGGCTTGTTATTTGTTGTGTGGTGAAAACTTTAGTATTTATAACGTATCCTCGTTGTCGTTGTGGGTTGATGACCTGTTGTATGTAATAAAATGATATGCCTGTGATAAACTTACTAAATTTATGAATGGCTTTCGAGTCGCTTCTCTGAGTGAGTGGTGCGACGAGGCAAAAAAATATTTTCCGAATACATAATTGTACGTGCATTGCAATAGGTTATCGGATGAGGCCAATCAACAATAGTAGTACACTATTTGTACTAGCTTCACATGCTTCACGCGTCGGGCGGGTGTTTTTACTGTAGCCATATGTTAACGTGTTCGTTGTACGTAACCAGCACCTCGAATCCTCGATACTAGTACTATATAGTACTCATCCGTCTGAAAATACTTGTCATCACAATGGACAAAAAGGGGTGTATCTAGAATTAAAATACATCTAGATACATCCCCTTTTATTCATTTTGATGACAAGTATTTCCGGGCGGAGGGAGTAGGAGTAAGTAGTAGGAGTAGTAGGGTGGCATGGGCCAGAACAAGCATTCACGTCGAGGAGTACGGCACACGCCACCACCACGACATCCATCTGACACCATATTATTTCTTGGAGTCCGTGCTAGAGCAATCTCTTCAACCTCATCATTTCCCTAACTTCAGCCATTGCGCGGCAGGCGAGGTGGGGGTTTGCTGATAGTCGGTTTCCTTAACTGCGGTCCCACTTGTAAGGCCAACTCCAGCGCACGACCCCGAACGGACCTCCGTTTTGCACGAACTCCAACGATAATTTTGACTATAAAAGCAAGACCAAAGAAAATAAGAACCACAAGAATACATTTTACTACTCCTGTAAGTTGGATTAGTGCCTTCTCGATGCATTCATTGTTGATCTGCGGAGGCTCGATCTTGCGTGCTTCTTTCTTCTTCGGGTGTAAAGAAGTAGATGTTGCTTCCTCGCATCTAGTCTCATGTCTAGCCTCTATTCTAGTAGGAGTATCGACAAGTGCACTAATCTCATCTCTAGCCTCTGTGCTAGTAGCTAAAAGTGATAGAACATCTACTAAATTGCGCTCTATCAATATATGGATGTACTCTTCTTCCCTATACAAAAACTTGCATCCATTCTACTCCCTCCGTTGCACAATACATGCCTTCTATTTGTCAAAATATATATGTATCTAGACATGTTTTAGTATATAGGTACATCCATTTATGGACAAATGGAAGTCAAGTATTTTGGAACGGAGGGAGTACACAATAAATTTTTTAAGTTAGCACAACTAGTCCAATCCGAGAGCACAACCCAAGATTTGGTCGGGTTCTTCCTCCTTTTGTCGACACGTGGGACATCCAGCATCCAGGTCGTGTCATGAAAGAAAATAGAGTGGTAGGTGAAGCCACGAGATGTGCATCTTGGGTTAAACTGTAAATAGAATCTTACTACTCTAAGTAACTCCAAAAGCGGCCACTGAAGATCTTTATTGGATTTGTTTTTCATCACCAGCACGTCGAGGTGAAAGATGTGCAGGTTCAGTGGGTCCTCTTGCGTTTTCACTGACATGTGGGGCCGCATGTGAGCAAACAGACGATGGGCTCCACGAGTCCGCTGGCTGGTTGAGAAGAGAGATAGAGGAGGGTTGAGCACGGACTGCAGGAAATTTGTTCTACGTACCTCGATATAGGCTCGATATAGTGGGGTGGCACGGGCCATAACTAGCATTCATGTCTAGCAGTATAGCACACGCCGCCCACACGAGTCCCATCCAACACCAATTTTCTTGGAGTCCGTGCTACAACCATCTCTTCTCCCTCCTGTTTTCTCAGCCATCGCGCGGTGGGCGGGGTGGGGGTTTGCCGATAGTCAGTTTGCTCAACTGCGGTCCCACTTGTAATTGAAAATGCAACAACGCACGCATTACCGCTTGAGCGGCGTGCCGGACCAACCATGTGGGGGTGCGACGCGAACACGGCAGGCTTTTCCTTTTGAACTCGTAACTTGTAAAATTTGGTTCTGCTCCATGGCGCGACCGATAGATAGAAATTAACGATTTTGCCTAGAGTAATGAGAAGTTTGGTTCTAGCGCCGTTCATGCATGGAGTACGTACGAAAATTATGAAGTTGATGTGAAAGGTAAGATAATTACTGTAGTATCATATACTGCTACATGGATTTGACGGAAAGATAAAAATACATACGGATCCATCAACGTTCAACGACATCCTCACGCCCTAGTGCGCTGGGTCACCAACCGACATGTGAGGAGCAGCGGCATTGGCGGCGAGCTCAACGTGCTTCTGAACAGTGTCGTTGGTCCAATTATTACGTGTTGCTCCTCACAGTGAAGTGACAAGACCCTGCGCCGGAGATGACACCTGAGTATAGGCGCCGTGTTCGGCATACCATAGTCAGCCTCACCGTCTGCAGTCACTGTCATCATGGCTGTAGAGCTAGCCTGCTTACAACTAGCCTTGTTCGACATAATTTCCCGTGCCTAGATGCCCGTGCATTGCACGGGACACCAAGATTGGGGGTGGATGGCTCCAGCAGCGACCATCGCGCCAGATTTTTCCACAGCCTTCTAGATGTGGTGGGGAGGAGATAAGGCTGATTGTGAGACACAAGGAGTTGTCTGTAAATAGGGAACAAGTGCGGGCATCTTTTTGCAAAAATGGAGAAGCTTGGTTTGTATGCGTTAGATCTAGATCCGACGGCTATTGGTGAAAGATGGGAGGCACAACATCATCACCAACTCAGGACCTGTTTGATTCGCAGGATTTTGAAAACGCAGGAATTGGACACGGCAATATTACAAGTTTCAAACTGATATTACAAAAGTTAGGAGTAATGCCGCACCTACAAAGAGGGAGTTACTAGGAAGTTTACGTAAGAACTTTCGTTACTTTAGGTGGATGCAGCATTACCGTACAAACTAAAATCCACCGCCCTGACAAGTCACTAATGGGCAAATAAGTTTTCGAGTCTGTGGCCACTTGATGTTTCAAAAACAAATTCAGCTTCTGCGGAGACTTTGTCACTTACCACAAGCTCGCTGATCACCAGAGCGTGTGTCCTTCAGTTTCCTGGTTTCTTTTGATGTAATAATCGGTTTAGGATGTGGATTGTGTCGTCGGTTGTGAAATGTTGGGTTCTAGCGCGGATTTTGGCCTTTGTTGGCCTCTTGGGATGTTGCGATTTCAATCTGGTAGCTTTTAGTCCTTCGTGTTAGGCTGGAGTTGTGCTGAACTTCTTGTGAATTGTGGTGGTTTTCAATAATGAAAATCGGAAGGGGCAAGCCCTTCTTTGATAAAAAAAATAATCATCCTTATATATTCATCAGTCTTGCTATAAGTCGCAGTAGATGCTATATAGGTCCGTCGGATCTTACATCAAGATCCGTGCTTTCAGATTTTCCTTTTTCTCTCTTAAATCTCAGTCGAGTGAGACATAGCCACGCCATTAAACAGAGGCTCGGGCGTCATTAATGGAGACCTTGGGAGAGAGGTGGATGGCAGATGGAGGTCAAAGGGCTCTCCTCCTGATAAGCACGCGCAGGGGTCTGGTCGCACGCCTCTCGTACTCAAATAGCTACCCTGCACGACGCCTCCTAGCTAATAAAAAATGGGGACGCGTGGCGGCATGTAAATGGTACTAGTAAGTAGAACGCCCGCGGTTTCAATAATACTTGTGTTTCCGATTGTAACGTGACAACACTTGTTCCAAAATGACTTTGTTGATTGTTAATGTGTGCGCCTTCGCAAATCAGACTACAAATTTACCATAGCATGTTGGTGCCATGTCATGGCACCAAGCCAAGTTTCATTATTTTCATGCGTGTGTTGGATTTACAGGAATTAAAAAACTAAGTTTCTCAATGTTTCCAACCCAGCCACGACGCCCAGAATTTTGAATTTCATTCCCATTTCTTGCATGGAGCCTAGAAATTTACCCGAGGACAGAAATGTGATTTTTCAACCAACTTTGGTGCACTGGAACATGTGCTTGTATTTCAAATTTGAATTATGCACACAAAGGTGACACGTTCCCTCCCAGAACCATGAGCCTTCTTGAGAGAAGCTCCGATTTGCAAGAAGCTTATACCAATATTTGTTCCTATTCGGCCAATTTTTTAACCACGGCATGGTACTACCATGACATGACAACATGCCAAGTTTCATGATTTTAAAACCAAGTTTCTCAATGTTCTCGACCGAGCCACGATGCCCAGATGTTTGAATTTTATTCTCATTTTTTGCATGGGACCTACTCCCTCCTTCCATCTATATAGGGCCTAATGTGTTTTTCAAGACAGCCTTTGACTATTGACAAGATTAATAGCACATGAGATGTATACTATGAAAATTATATTATTGGAAGCTCCTTTGACATACAAATTTGAAGGTATGCTTTGTGTAAGTTGCATGCCATATATTATTGCTCTAACGTTTGGTCAAAGGTAGCTCGAAAAACACATTAGAACCTATATAGATGGAAGGAGGGAGTAGAAATTCACCCGAGGACACAAATGTGATTTTTCAACCAACTTTGGTGCACGGGAGTATGTGCTTGTAGTTCAAATTTGAATTATGCACATTAAATGACCAAAAACTTAATTGATGTGTAAATAAGGCCAAACGAAGCTGGAATAATTCCAAAATTTAACAGGGCACTCATGTAGTTCTATGTTGCCTTTGTAAATAAACTCAAGGGCGACAACGTATATCGTTTAGCACTCAAAGGTGGCACGTTCCCTCTCAGAACCACGAGCCTTATTGAGAGAAGCTTCGGGTTGCAAGAAGCTTATACCAAAATCTGTTCCTGTTCGGCCAATTTTTTTACCACAACATGGTAGTACCATGACATGACATCCATACCAAAATCTGTTCCTGTTCGGCTAGTTTTGGATTTACAAGAATTTTAAAACCAAGTTTCTCAATATTCTCGGCCGAGCCACGATGCCTAGATGTTTTAATTTTATTTTCATTTCTTGCATGGGACCTATAAATTCACCTGAGGACACAAATGTGATTTTTCAACCAAGTTTGGTGGACGAGAGCATGTGCTTGTAGTTCAAATTTGACTTATGCACATTAAATGACCAGAAACTCAATTAATGTATAAAAAAACGACAAACGAACCCGGAATAATTCCAAAATTTAACAGGGCACTAATGTAGTTCTATATTGCCTTTGTTAAGAAACTCAAGGGGGGCAGTGTATATCGTTTCACACTCAAAGGTGGCACGTTCCCTCTTAGAACCACGAGCTTCCAAATCGACCCAATTTTTTACCACAACATGTTAGTGCCATGACATGACACCATGCCAAGTTTCATGATTTCCAGGCGATCTTTGGATTTACATGAATTTAAAATCAAAGTTTCTCGATGTTCTCGGCCGAGTCATGACACCCAGATGTTTGAATTTCATTCTCATTTCTTCCATGGGACCTAGAAATTCAACCAAGGACACACATGTGATTTTTCAACCCACTTTGGTGCACCGGAGGATGTGCATGCAATTCATATTTAGATTATGCACATTAAAACTCCAGAAACTCAATTAATGTATAAAAAGGCCAAATCAACCCGAAATAATTCCAAAATTTAACAGGGCACTCATATAGTTCTATGTTGCCTCTGTAAATAAAATCAGGGGGAGGCAGCGTATATCGTTTTGCACACAAAGGTGACACATTCCCTCTCGGAACCACGAGGCTTGTTGAGAGAATTTCCGGTTTTGCAAGAGGCTTATACCAAAACTTGTCCCAATTCAGCCAAAAATTATACGTATGAAAATAGGGTTTAGATTATCCCAAACATCTCGCTACCTAGACCAATAATGTACTATGATTTGAATTCAACATAAAATGGATACAAATATTTGAATTGGAGAGCGTATGGTACATGTAGTTCATAGTGAAATATGATTACTGCTATATGTATGTTTTTTGTTATCAAGATAATATTTAAATTATTGTATAACTTGACAACAACTGTATTCAAATAAGGAAAATTGATTCAAATTTAGTCCATATGGTAGACGACAATATATATGTTCACATGGTGGAGTAAAATGTTCATATATGATGGAAGATCAAAATGTACGACTACATCAATTATAAACCGCAAGGTCACCTAACGATATATTCGAATTCAACATAATGTGGAATCAAAAATTGAAATTCGAGATCATGGCATGTGTAATCATATAAAAAGGGACATTACTCTTTCTTTGGTGGGAATTGATTTGTTTTTTGTTGTTGTTGAGGGAAGTGCGAATCGATTTGGTACTGTGCAGGGTAATCTTGTTCTCCCGGGTTTTTTTACATTTTTCTTGTAGTTTTTTCAATGGCATCTATAGCAATATAGTAAAAGGGGACATGACTCTCTTGTGTCTTGTATGAATTGTTTTTTTACACGTTAAGTCTGTTCTGCCGAACAAGGAATCCGCACCTTGTTATCCTGAAATTTTCAAGCTCGAGTATCTTTTGTCTCACCTACTTTGAAACTCCCGCTTCTTCAACCCGCGTTGCGCCTTGTTATCCTAAAATTTGGACGCGCGCGAGCTCTCCCTCCTCATCCGAAATCGCTCCCGCAGCCCACACACATGAAATCCCCCTTCTACCCCTCAGCCGAAAATGAAGCTCCACATCGCGGTGTCAAAAACGGTGGGGGTACGCTGGTAACTTACCCTACTTTTCGGACAAGCGCGTCCCTAAGCTTGGCTCCCCCTCCCCCTTCGCCCCCCATTCGTACAGCGAGGCCGCCAAAACCCGCGAAACCCCACGCTCCTCCGTCGGCCTCCCGACCGCCGCCCAGCCAGAGACTCTTCCCCGACTACGTCGTCCACCGCAACAGCTCGCCATCCCTCATCCACCGCATCGGATGAGGATCGGTTGTTGATCTCGTCGTCCCGTCGGATCAGTCGCCCCGTCCTCCACCTCCAAGGAGCTGCCCCGACGTTCGCCTCGTCTATCGCACCACCTCAATCCCCATAGCGCCATCTTGACCTGCCCCACCGGAACCGCATCACCCTCACCAATTCCTCCGATGAAGCCAAGGCCAACTCGGTGCCACCAAGGAGGTTCTGCACTCACCGCTGCATTTTATCCTTTATTCGATGTCAACGGGCTGCCGGTGCTCGATACCGAGCAGACATGGCGTGTCTCCATCGACGGCGCCGTCGCCGGCCACATCATCCACGGCGTCTCTCCCCCATGTCGTTGCTTCCTCGGCGATGACTTCCACAATAGCACTAGCTGCAGCTGCTCAGGCTCTCGCTCGCGCTGCGGCTCTGTTCTTGCTGTCGGTCGCGCTGCTACACTGCTCCTGCTTTCGTTCATCCTACTGCTCTGCTCTTGCTTTAGCTTGCGCTGCTGCTGCTGCATGACCTCCGGCAGCTACAGGAGTTGCTGCGCTAGCACTCGCTCGCGGTGCTACTGCACGACTTGCTCTCTTCTAGTGCGTTCCCTGCTCGAGCGTCTGCTGATTTAGGTCACTGCTTCTCTGCTACTAGTGCTCGAACGCCCTAAACATCTATTGCAATGCTCTGTTACTAGTTCAATCAGTTTCGACTGTGAAGTTCATTTTCTTCAGTTAAGTTCAGAGCGAACAGTACTTACAGCATCTGTCGGACCGGCCGTGGCGCGACTGATGCATTTTACATCTAGCACTTTTTGGTGATGTATTTTACATCATCTATTGCAGATGATATTAGGGTCCCACTTCAGATTAACGTTGTCTGTCTTTCATGCTTCAGCCTCGTCGCCGTACACCTTAGCGGAGCTGCTCCAACGACGGAACCGTCCATCACAACGGAGCAGTACCCTCGGCGCTGTTTCTAGAGGCCCCAGATCTTCTTCCCCGCCTCCGACAGTCACACCAGCATCATCACCATCCTCCACGTCCAACCCAATGATGTTGAGGTCCACAAGGCTATGCCAAAGAGATTGTACACTCGTCGCATCACTTTGTTTCTCCATTCCTCTGTTCTTCCAATTCATGTGAGCCAAACACCCAGGTTGACTGAAATCCTATGTTTCCAAATGCTCTGTTTTGCACGTGCATTCCTATCCTATTCCTGTGTTTTTCCTGTCCCTGCGTTTATAGAATCCTCCAATTCTAAGGAGCCCTTACAGATTTACTTCATTTTCAGATAGGCGTCAAAGAAAACTCTGTGTGTTATGTCCTGCTCCTGCCGTGCCGTCATCCACCCCACCTGAGGTGCACCATCGACAGAAGTGTTCACTGCAGCAGAGATCCCCCCTGCATACTTCCTTTCGCCGCCTCAGATCATCTTCCCCGTTGCCGTTAGCCACGCCAACTGCATTACCATCATCGACGGAGCAGATGAACCTGAGGACTACACAGTTCCGGAAGAGAGGTCACAGTCTTTCGTGTTTGCTTACATTATACATCGGTTATTATACCTGCTACTTTATCGTTCAATCTTGAGTTTTGAATTGCCCGTGGGTCTCATATCGAGCCAGCAACGAATGGTATATGTCTATTATGTGGTTCATCTGGGGTCTTCTATGTGGTTCATGTTGGGTGGGCAACAAACAATAGATGATCCATTGTCTATCTTTTTAAACTGAAGCTATAATCTACCTGCTATCATTAGTTTTGGATCCATCCACTCGTTTGCTACCATCAGTCTTGATTTTTGCATGCACCCCTTAGGCCTTACAAAATCTAACTATTTTTTTAATTATGCATGTCAGATATTGTGCACAATCGTACTGAACATGTAGAGAAAAAGAGAAGACCGTTGTGTGCGAATATAATGTCATGCAGACGCCGCTCCATGGTGGGCGAAGTGCCCCCCCCCTCCTGCATTTCCAGATCATATTCCAGAGGAAGATAACTGTTCAGATGGAGATTCAGAAGGAGCCGACCACGCCTGTTACCACCTGAGGTGTTTGCTCTAACTTGGCATGCTGATGTTGGTCATGTCATGCATATGGCGCCTTGCATTGCTTACATTATACATCTTATATGTCATCAGGGAGTATATGGGAATTATGCAATGCCATCTTCTTTAGCCAGACATCATATACGTGAATCATGCAACGTCATCCTGTTTAGCCAGTCATCGTATATGTGAATTGTATCGTGTCATATTTTTTCCATAATGTATTCCATTTGTCAACAATGTTTATACATTCATCTACTTTTCCTGTGCATCAGCCATTTGATTCGGTCATGGGAAAATCTGGAGTGAAAACAAGGTCTTCTGAGCAGTCAGTGCTACCTGTCGATGCAGATTTCTTGCTGGTTACAGATAGCTCCTCAGAGGAGGATTCAGAGAGAGATGACCAGTTGTATCCCCCCCCAAGGTGCATGCTCTAACTTGGTTGGGTTATATTTCTCATATCATGCATATGGTGTCTTGCATTGCCATGCCATCTGCTTAGATTAGACATGCTTTGTGTGAATGCCTCCTGTTTGCTTTCTATATCAGATATGTGAATTATGCAATGCCATGTTTTTCAGCCAGTTATCATATATGTGAATTATGCACCACCATGGAGCCAGGCATCATATATGTGAATTATCTCATGCCATCTTTTTTTTCATTACGTATTCCATTTGTCGACAATCTGTGTATATTGAACTACTCTTCATGTGTATCAGCCATTTGAGCCGGTTATGGAAAAATCTGGAGTGAAAACAAGGTCTTCAGAGCAGGCAATGGTACCTGTTGAAGCATATATCTCGATGGTTACAGGGAGCTCCTCAGAGGAGGATTCAGAGACAGATGATCAGTCCTATATCCCACCTGAGGTGTATGCTCTAAGTTGCAACGTTTATATTTCTCATATGATGCATATGGTGTCTTGCATTGCTTAGTTTAGACATCATATGCACAATATTGAATTCTATCTGCTTAGTTTGGAGATCATACATGCAGTGCCATCTGCTTAGTATATGAATCAATTATGTCAATTATATCATGCCATCCAGTATACTTAGACAACATGTGTGTGAATTATTTCATCCCAACCTATTTTAGAAAGACATCATATAGTTTTGTCATGTCATCCTGTTTAGGTACTCATCATATGTTTAATTATGGCTATATATCTTGTTAAGTTATCCATCATATATCTGAAACTGTGTCATGCTATCTTGTTTAGTTAGGCATCATATATGCGAAATTGTGTCTTGTTGTCCTGTTTGGTTAGACAACATATATGTGAATTACCACATCTGCCTATCATACAATGTCTGTACGTTCAATTTCTTTTCTTTTTTATCAGCCATTTGAACTGGAGGGGGTGATGGCAGTATCTAAGGGAGCAAAAACCCGTTCTTCACAAAAGACAGTGCTACCCGTCGATGCAGATAGAACCATGGTTGTACTGGCCCACAAACTAGCCCCACCACACATAATCGAGACTCTTCCAGATTGCACACTTACACTGTTGGGCAAAGAACCAGCTACAACCCATCTAACCGCAACCCCAGCAGATAGTAACCCACTTATAGTTGACAAAGCACCGTGTCCACCACAGAGTACCCCCACACGAGCATTTTGTATAGCTACTATAGTGCCCAAAGCACGAAGACCACCACAGCTAACCCAAACTCCACGTTTAAAGCAGAAGAGCAACTGTTCTCAGGTCAGATTCCGTAGCTATGGTCCATACTCCTTTGTTGTTGCATCACTGTATTTACTCATACCAACTACTTTCGAATTTGAAGGATCCAATTGAAACTCCAATGGCGCAACAGGTATGTTTTAAACCTATTTCTTTAACTGGATTATTGTTCTAACTTCTTGCTCTATGTTGATTTCAGTTTAAGTTGTATAAACAGTTATGTTCTCATGTGATGCACATTACAAGTGTTGCCAATGCTGTGTAGTTTCTCAGACTTATATTCTGTCTATGCTGCTGTGTCTTAAAAATATATGAGTTGAAGTGTGTCTCTATCTTGATTAGGGAACATAAACTAGAATGATATGGACAATACAGTGACCATAGTACATAGATATATGTTTGTTTCATGTTGTTATCCTGTCCACCTTACTACTGAACCGGTTTACCAAAATGAGTTTCGTATACTACAAGCTAAACCTGTGATGTGTCTGCTCGTTTCTCTTGTAGTATGCAAACAGAATATTGGAGAAGAGCACCCCACTATGCAATGGTACAGAAAGTAATGCAGATAAGGTTCAAGATAGTGAGACAACCATGTTGGTCTCCAAGAAAGGTGATAAAAAAGATCTTGTAGACAGTGAGAAAACCCCACATTCCTGCGTTAATGTAGTGTTCGAGTTACTAGACAGTACCGCTGGCACAAGCTCTTCGAACTCGCTGCCTGAATCACTTCAGCTTCTTCAGTCTCAGTTACAAGCAGAAAGGCATCAGTCAGCTTTGTTGCGGCAAGAAGCCAAAGGACAGAGGAAGTCCCTGCAGAATTCAGATGCGTACTTTCTTATGCAACAGCAAGCGTTGGAGGATTTAAGCGCCAAACAAGAGAAAGTTAATAAGCTTGCTAAGCATCTTGCCAGCATTATGGGTGCCCAGGATATTGTTTCTTGAACTCTTCTGAAGTGGTTTCAGTTCTGGACTTGTTTTGCTACGGCGTTTATATGCTGCTTTGTTCCCTATATTTGCACTGGTGGCGAACTTTGATGCTCAGTGGATGTAATATGTGTAATAGCCGTGATAGCCTAGCATAAGTTGCTTGCTTATTTATTTCCTTGTTGTCTTGTTTATTTGTTTGCTTGTAGTCAATGCAGTTCTTTTTCCGCGGTTTGCTAGTGGCTGCAATAACCTATTTTTTAAAACTAGGCCACAATAATGATGGGCTAATATTTACTGTAGTGACACTAGGCCTCCTACGGGCCATAGAAATAGTGGGCCTTCTACGGGCCGTAGAAACAATGGGCCATCTACGAGCCGTAGAAACAATGGGCCTTCTATGGGCCGTGTCATCAATGGGCCTTATACGGGCCGTATGATCGATTGGCCAAACATGGGCCAATAACAGGCCGCATTATGGACATAAACGGGCTAGAGTTGGAATCATCTGTTCATGGGCCGACCATAACAGACCATCATTAATAGGCCGTATTTGATGACGCTATGAAAACGGCCCAATGTATTAATGGACCACAAACGGGCCGATTGTAACCACGGGCTGAATTTGGCCCACAAGCAGAAAATGACAGTAACGGACCGTAAGTAAACGAATGCTGGAAATGAGCCCAAGAATAAATGGGCTCTGAGAAGGCTGAAAGATATCATGGGCTGGAAACGGCCCAACAGAATAACGGGCCGTTAATGGGTATAAAGTGATACTCTGTTCATTACGGTCCAGTTTCACCACGGGCCGTTAATGGGTGTAAAGTGATACACTGTTCATTACGGACCAGTTTCACCACGGGCCGTTAATAGGCCAAGAGTTACATAGGGCCTCATATGGGCCGAAAGACGTCATGGGCCAGAAGTGAAAACGGGCTGGAATCATATTGGATGGCCCAGATGACGCTACTAGGCCTAATTTGGATAGGGCGTAAGGGGCCTTGGGTTAGCGGGTTGTAAATGGGCTATATGCGAACAGGCCGTTAACAGGCTTTCCATGGGCCAGCCCGCCACCTTTTGACCAAGTCAAATGGGCCGGCCTTTTCACAGGAATGGGCCTCTGTTGGGCTGTGCCACGTGTCGACGTATCATAGGCACCTTCTGTCCAATGAGTGGATGACATCTGTCCCAACGATGAGCCGACACGTGTTTCCTCCAGCCAATGATGATTTTACACGTGGAAAATCCCCATTGGTCGGGGCTGTTAACAGGTTATCGGATCCAAAACCCGACCCGATAGCTTAACGGCGTTCCGTTACGGTGGATGCCACGTGTCGGTCACCCTTAACGAAAGCACTTCTGTGACGCGCGATTTATCATCATGGAAGTGGACACTTCCGTGATGATAATTTTGGTAATGTCATGGAACACTTCTACGACAACACAGGTATGACTATCTTGATTCTGTCATAAATTTGTCATGGATGTACATGCATGACAAAAAACGCGACCTACTGTGACAAACACGTATCATCACGGAAGTGTATTTTTTTGTAGTGCTTGTATGACCTAGGGTTAGTTTTAGGCTGCCTTGGGACGTCCTTCCACCTCCTTGGCCGCCACCCTTTGCTCCTATATAAGTAGATCCATCTACTAGCTTTTTCCTTGGGATTTGTTTAGTTAAAAGTTAGCCATTGCAACTTCGTGTACTTCATTTGTGTCCAACGACCAGACCAAGACCGCTTACGGATCCCCACCATTATCAATACTTCATATATATTTGCAATATTCAGACTGCTTTATCATATTCTTGCTCGTTCTTCGATTACTTGCAGGAATAGACCTTCGTGGTCAGGCTGACCGTGCTTCCGGCATCGTCAGTAACCTCAGGAGATTGGTTTAGCGATTGCTAAGGCGCAACGTCGTGCATGTTTGTAGTCGGATTGTCAAAGACGGCTCCACCAAATCGATAGTTATCATCTCATCAAAAGATCGGGACACCCTCGCCTCTATCAAGTGGTATCAGTTTTCAGGTTGCTCGGTGAGAATTTCCAGTTTCCCCTAGATTAGATTTATTTTCTTACCTATTTTCCAAGAAAAATCCACAAAAAAGTTAGATCTATTCATCCTTTTGTCCAAGCCAGTCTGAGCCTTTGCAATTTTCTTTCCATTGTTTGCATTATTGAATTATCGGTTGCATCGTCGTGTCAAGTTGCTGGTCTTAGTGTCTAGTTCGTTTAGAGTTTCGAGTTCTGTTGACATTAGTCACGTCGCCGCTTCATCGTTATCCCTTCTGTTGTCCACCACACCATCCATCAATTTCCACCACGTGCTACCCATAGTTCATTGTCACAATCATAGTTGAGGTCGTTCACATCTTCGCTTGATCCAATCTGCATCTTATCTAGTTTGTCTTGGAAAGAGCGAGGGAAAAAAAAAGACAGAGAGAAAAAAGAGAGAAAAAAAGAAAAAAAGTCAGAGGGAAAAAAAGAAAAAGAAAAAGAAAAAAAGTGTGAGGAAAAAAAGAGAGAAGAAAAAAACAAAATTCGGATCTATCTAGACTCAATCTCGTAGTTGAATTCAGATTGGAATTTGTTTTATGCACTGTTCAGTAAAACAGGCATAACTTCCTCATACGAAGTCCGTTTTGGCTCCGCGAGTTCTCAAATGAAAGCTAGCGACGAGCCGCATCTAAATAGTTGCAGAGGCTAGTTAAATATTTGACACCTCAAAATCGTCTTCTAAATAGGTGTTTTTGCCCTCCAAAGTTCGCGGACACAGCTTTTCCAGTTTTCCAGACCAGTTTTAGAATTCTTTGACTCCTCATATCAATTCGGAATTGAGTGATTCTTTTTGAATTGGAAATCTTGAGTTAGTAGCATTCTTTGAAAAAAGTTATCAGAAAATTGGCTCAAACTTTTCAAGAGGAAAGTTGGAGAGAGAGTTGTTGTATATCATGTTTGGCAGTTGTTTTTCATCATTATCTTTACTGCCGTTGTGATCTTCACTTATATCTTGCTATCCAGAGCTACTTAGTATCCTTCATTGATGCTAGTTGTGCTACGCCGTGACCTCATTAGTGTTCTAGGCTCGTGTCTCTAGTCCGGTCTAGCCTAAGACCAGCACAGTATCGTCGTTGAGCGTTTATTCAACATTGCATCTCTGAATTGATTATTGCTAATATTTTGCTACCATATATAGCCAACCCAGCTCCACATATTTCTGCACCGTGTATACGTACGTTCCCCTGGCAATCGCTTTACACAATCTTCAGAGCTATTTGACACCGCTGGTTGCCTGTCACCACCTGCTGCTTGGTAAGAACTTGTAAGATATTGATATTTGCTTTACTGTGAGCGCTTTACCATCACATCCTAGTAGTTCATAGGAACATTATTCTTGAATTTTGTTTCTTGTTTCTACTAATCATGACAGGATCTAGAGTCAATTCATGGGGTTTGTTGATCGTGGGAGACGTGCCATCACCTATGCTAATACCACAACCGTCACAAGAGGTGCACAAACATCCAAATGCACATGATCAGGTTAATGTTTCTATACCACCATTTAATGGCCGTTTTAGACCTGCTTTATATATTGAATGGGAGTTTGACATAAATAATATATTTGCTTCCAATAATTTTGATGTACGTAAAAAAGTTAAGGTTGCGGTTGGTTCTATTACTGGTTATGTTGTAGTTTGGTGGAGTGAATATTGTCGGTTACACCCTAATGATATACCTACTACTTGGGATGATTTGAAACTTGCCATGCGACATACATTCGTTCCCGCTTATTATACTCGTGACATGATTACAAAGTTGCAACATTTAAAACAAGGTAGTGACACTGTAACGAAATATCATGATACTTTAAAAACTACCTTGTTGCATTCCTCTTTAGAAGAAAGTGAAGAAGATTTTATGGATAGATTTTGGGGAGGATTAAATCGTGACATTCAAGAGATACTAATTCATGAAGAGTGTTATCCTATGGACCATTTGTTTCATCTTGCTTGCAAAGCTGAACAGGAAATAAAACGACGTGTTGCCCACAAGGAGAACAAGCGCGAGATGCACATTCCAAGAGTTGATATGGTTGTCACTTCAACTACTAGGCATACTATGACAACCACATCCGTTGTTCTGAGGACTACATCACCTCCACCATGTGACACATCATCACCGAGAGTGCCTACATCATCTGAGTTGATCATAAGAGGTAATGACAAAGGTACTAATCTTCCACCTCCACATGAGTATGATGAATGTCTTGTCAATTTAAGTGCACCATGCGGTGAGCTACCCACTACTTTGATCACACCAGCTACATTAGAGGACTACGTTGATGATTTGACTTTGCCATGTGATCAAACAATTTTGAGTGGAGGTGCCGGGCATGATTTGAGGCTGTGTTCGGCCAGTCTGTGTGGGATCCCAGGCATGTCGAAGGGTGCCAGGCAAAGATATCCTAATTTTCTTGTAGGAACGCGCGTAAGGTGGCATCTACCGTCGGATCCAGTTGTGCTCCGATTGTCTTGTTTTATTAGGATCTGTCGGGTGCACTTGAAATTTAACTATTTCATGTGCTATCTTAAAAGAGGTGGATTTAGGTCTCTTATCGAGAATCACATCATCCTTGTCCATCGTGGATCGTTGGGTGGTTAGTTCTTCGGCCGCGAAGGCTTCGGATAGTGCCTCTAGGGCCAAGGATGCGGTTTTGTTTTCGGCGCGGAGTGCTTTATATGGATCACTCGTAACTATGATTATTCCATTGGGCCCTGGCATTTTAAGCTTCGTGTACCCATAATGGGGTACGGCTTGGAAGCGTGAAAAAGCGTCCCGCCCTAGAAGGGCGTGATATCCGCTATTGAAGGGAACAATGTGAAAAGCAACTCCTCCGACCTGTAATTTTCAGGCGTGACGAATACTACATCAAGTTTAATTCTCCCCAAACATCGTGCTTGTTGACTGGGGATGATGCCTCGAAAGGTGGTACTGCTTTGCTCGATGCATGTTCTATGAATCTGCATTTTGTTGAGCGTGTCCTTGTAAATGAGGTTAAGCCCACTACCGCCGTCCATGAGCACTTTGGTAAGTCGAAAGCCGTCCACAATGGGGTTTAGTACTAAAGCGGCGGTTTCTCGGACTGATCAGGCCCTTGGTTCATCATCAGCGGTGAAGGTTATTGCGGCATCGTTCCATGGGCTCACTGCTGTCACTTGGTGGACTTTGACGAGGTCATGAAGTGCCCTCTTACACCGATTATTTGAAGAGAAAGTCTCGAAGATCGTAAGGATGTTAAAATCGTCATCCTCTAAAGAATGCTTCTCTGGAGTGGCGGTGGTGAGGATGGCCTCCCCACTTTTAGTGTTGGGAACGTAGTAATTCAAAAAAAATCTACGATCACGCAAGATCTATCTAGGAGAACCATAGCAACGAGACGGGAGAGTGTGTCCACGTACCCTCGTAGACTAAAGCGGAAGCGTTTAGTAACGCGATTGATGTAGTCGAACGTCTTCATGATCCAACCGATCCAAGTATCGAACGTACGGCACCTCTGTGTTCAATACACGTTCAGCACGATGACGTCCCTCGAGCTCATGATCCAGTATAGGGACGAGGGAGAGTTCTATCAGCACGACAGCGTGGCGACAGTGATGATGAAGTTACCGGTGCAGGGCTTCGCCTAAGCACTAGGACGATATGACCGAGGTGTTAAACTGTGGAGGGGGCACCGCACATGGCTAAGAGATTGTTTGTTGTGCTTTGGGGTGCCCCCTTCCCACGTATATAAAGGAGGGGGGAGGAGGCCGGCCAAGGGGGGGCGTCCTACTAGGACTCCAAACCTAGGAGGATTCGCCCCCTTTCCTTCCAACAGAGAGGAGGAAAGGGGAAAGGAGGGAGATGGAGAAGGAAAGAGGGGTGTCGCGCCCCCTCCCCTTGTCCAATTCGGATTGGGGCAAGGGGGCGCGCCCCACCTCCTGTGGCCTGCCTCCTCTCCTCCACTATGGCCCATTAGGCCTAATAACTTTCCCGGGGGGGTCCAATAACCTCCCGGCACTCCGATAAATCCCCGAACCTTATCAGAACGCCATTCCGATGTCTGTATATAACCTTCCAAGATGACAATATTTACCTCTCGGTCATTTCAAGGGTCCTCGTCATGTCTGTGATCTCATCTGGGACTCTGAACAAACTTCGGTCATCAAATCACATAACTCATAATACAAATCATCATCGAACATTAAGCGTGCGGACCCTACGGGTTCGAGAACTATGTAGACATGACCGAGACACATCTTCTGTCAATTTAGGGGAAGAAGTGTTTTCGGCTCGTTCCTCGACGACCGCTACCAGGTGAGTGATCGGCGGGAGATTGATTTCCCTCTAGTCAAGTTTAAGCCTGTTGGGGGAAAACGACACCTATGGGATCACTAGAATCCCTTCTACGGTTGGCGGGCGGTGGGTTGCCCAAAGAGCGTGTCTAGGAGCTAGCACAAAGATTGTTTACCCAGGTTCGGGCCGCGAGGATGTGTAATACCCTAGTCCTGCTTTGGTGTATATTTGAGTGTTCTTGAGCTTTTGAACTAGCTACAGTGCATGCATCGTCCAAAGGATCCGAATCCTCCCCCCCCCCAGTATGCCGCGGGCCTCCTTTTATAGGCAAAGGGGTTGCCATAGTGGCACACGGGAGGTGCAAAGTTAAACAGTGCACAAGCTTATCGCCCGTCATTACAGGACAAAGCGCATTAAATGCGCTACTTAGGTGTCCACTTGCTTTATTGGGGGCGGTAACGAGGTCCGTCCCGTCCGTCACCGCTCCGCCTTGCTCCGGCACGTGTCCAGGCCAATGAGGCATGTAGCGCCACGCAGGCTGGCAGGCTGCTGAGTTGGCGTGGTGGTAGGGTCTTCACGAAGATCTGCATGCCACCATGCAGGTGCTTGCTGAGTTGGCCTAGAGGCCGCGCGCCGGCACGCAGGTGCTCGCCTAGCTGTTGGGCTGGCAGTTGCATGGGAACGGTGGTGGAATCTTGGCAGATGTGGGCCTGGCTGCGGCCCCGCGGATGTCTTTGGCAAGAGTCTTGCCGGGGCCCCGGCAAGGGTCTTGCCGTGGCGTTGTGGTCGTCCCCGGCAAGGGGCTTGCCGGGGATCTCGTGGGTATCCTCGGTAAGGATCTTGCCGAGGATCGCCGTCTTCCGATTCTCATCTGATTTTGTATGCTTCTGGTCTTCAAAAAGATCTGCATGCCACCATGGAGGCTCCTCCCGAGCTTTGGTCCCAATGTGGTTGAGGGCATCGGGACTCTCTGGCTCGAGGGTGGCAGCCCTGCTGGTGCCGGACAAGTTGCCCCGACAAGGCTCTTGCCGGGGCTGTGGAGGCTGCCCGGCAAGGGCCTTGCCGGGGGGTCCACCTCGCCCTTATGCTCTTTGTATTTCCGTCTTGGCGTTGATCTAGTTGTCCTGTGCCTTTGCTTCCTTTGCCCCACCAAGCGTGGCTAGGGGCGAGGGGCTGCGACTGCCCGCGCACAAGTAATGGGGTGCAAAAAGGGGACCCCTTCTTTTCTACACCGACAGGAGCCCCTGGGCCTGGGCCACATATAAGCGCGGAGCGTTATTGGGCCAGGACCAGAACGGTGCGCGGGCGCGCGGGAGGTGGAGTTTTTATCGCAGTAACTCCCTTGCTCGCTTGCGCTTCCCCACGACCCGCGTTGAATGCGTGATGCGGGGATCGTGCGTGATGTGGGGATCATTCGTGGGGCAGTTGCTGCCCTCATGCGTCACATCGCAGTAAAGAGGCGGCTCGCGCCTTCCTCGTAAAAAGAGGAAAACGCAGGGGCGCGGCTCATTTACCCGCCGTGTCTCTTCAATCTCGAAACAGCCGTTCCTCTCTTCTTCCTCAAAGCAAAAAACTCTCTTGCCTCTGGCCGCCGCCGCCCCCATTGCTCTTGATTCCTCGCCCCCCTCCAGATGCCATGGCGCCCAAAACCAGCAGGGGCATGGGAGCGGCCAAGGATGCCGGGGAGAGGGAGGCGCCGGAGAGCAAGTTGGCGGCGCTTCGGACGCAGCACGCCTACTCTCCCTCCACGGTCAACGCCATCCATCTCAGGGACTACTTCAAGCCTCTGTGGGGGGTGAAGAAGACGGGGTATCCGGCCACGCACATCATCCCCGCCAATTTTCTCAAGGCTGGCCCTCGTCATGTACACCTACGGCTTCCACCTTCTGGATTTCACTCCAAATGCGGTGGCGTGCATGGCCATTTTTGCCCATCTCTGTGAGGGTTTCGCCGGAGTGCATCCCAGCACGGCGCTCTTCCACCATTATTTTTACCCTCGTATCCAGAAAGGAGGCGCCATCTCTGGATGTGTCGCCTAGATCCCACGTAGCCAGGAGAAGGGTACGTACCCGGAGGGCGCCCAGAAGGAGAGGTGGGAAGAGTGGCGGGGCCGATGGTGTTGGATTAAAGAGGAAGATCTGCAGGAGTTCTGTTGGGTCCGCCAGGCGCCGCCGTTCCGTAGGGATGATAGGGGCGACGTCGATGCCAACGATAAGAAGCTCTCGGTCGCCACCACGGGGATCCATCGCCTAACCGTGGCCTGGCTCACCCTTGAAATGCTCGGGGCCGATTTCATCCGCCGCTGGATTGCCCCACTGCATAACAAGGGGAGGCCGGCCTGGGATTATAGGAACGCGGCTGACATCATGCGGCTCCGCCCTGGCTTGAACCACAACATCACGGTGATGGGGCACACCCACTTTTGCCAGAGGCTCTTCCAGCTCGATGTGGACCGCGACGGTAGGGCCGAGAGGACCGGCAGGGCCGCGAAGGCCGGCAAGGCCATCAAGGGGCTCTTGTTTGGGTTGCCGGCGTGAGTGGTCCCGCTGAGCAACAATTCTCGCCAGACGGACATCATTGCTATGATGCCGGACTTCAATGCACACGGCCTTGACACGAGCTGGGTCGAGCCGAAAGCAGAGCAGGTGCAGGGCTTCTTTGATAGCTTGTCGGATAGGTACGTCCGTGATGAGCCAGCGCTTATTCGGGATACGACCAAGGAGGATTTGGATTATATTGCTGCCAGGGCGGCGGAGGCGGAGCTTGCCCGGGAGGCCGGCAGTATTGGCGCCATGGAGGACAAGGCCGGCACGGCCACGGAGGACAAGGAGCTCGCCGGATGGGTGGAGTCTGCTGGGGAGGCCAGTAGTGCCGGCGCCGGGGCTCCTCTTGTCGAAGATGTGGTCGAAGAGTCGACCGAGGGGGAGGCCGAGGCCGACGACCCTCCGGCCACAGAGAGGAGATGCGTCCTGTGCTGTGCTGGCTCCGGTGAACCAGTTCGGCCCGGCAGGGCCGTGCCGTGGCAACAGGTCCAGGAGCAGTCCGTGCGCCAGACGAGGGCCGCGACAGCGAGGAAGGTGGTGAAGGCTGCGGTGGCGAAGAAGAAAGCGACTGCTTCTTCTTCGTCCAAGCGTCACCGGTCTCCATCCTCTTCCCCTCCTCCCACAAATGTCGACACGAAGGTCGTCTTTGATTTTGGGTCTCTCATCCCAAGGAGGAAGAGGAAGCCAGTGGAAGAGTAAGTATCTCGCCCCCTCCGCATTATCCCCTGACTTCACTCATGTGTCATCTTTCCTTGATTTGATGTTGTCTTCACAGGGACATGGAGACGCTGGCGCAGAGACTGGCGAAGAGGGACAGGGCCTCGGCGAGCGGCAAGCCCCCGGCAGGTACTTCGAGTACGCCACTGGTGGTAGAGAGCAGCCCGGAGAGCAGCCCCCGACGCAGCCCCCGCTTCAGCCCCTAATGTGAGTCCATCACTCACTCCTCCATTGATGAACTTTGAGGTGTGAGTCTTTGATGCTAATCTTGTCGGGTTTGTAGGAGAAGAACGGCAGCAGGAGGATCCGCAGAGGGCTACCCCCAACACGCCGCCCCTCTCGACTACGCCACCCTGAGGGGCATCCCCGGCAAGGGAATCCACCGCCGAGCCCATGCCTATGGATGAGGAGGAGACGAACTTGAGTGCTGGTGGTTCCACCCCGGCAACGAACGTTGGTGGGGAGGGTGCCACTTCTTCCCAGCCTGGTGCTCGTAAGTTTGCTTGCTTCCCGTCCCTATCCTTTCTTCTTCTTCTTTTGAACTTTTTTTTGAACTTTAATTTGGCGTTGCCTCATCCTCCTTCTTGGCATCTAGGCGCTTCCTCGACGGACCAGGAGAACATCGATACCGTCATCGAGGAGGTCGCCAGGGACGCCGAGGCCGAGGCGGACAAGATTGCCGCCGAGGAGGCCGCCAGGACTTCCGCCGAAGAGGCCGCCAAGGGGCCTGTTGGGGAGGCCGGCAGGGCCGCTGCCGAGGAGGCCAGCACTGGGCCTACCGGGGAGGGGGTGGTTGACGACCAACCTTCCTCCTCCGCTGCCTCTGGCTCGGGTAAGTACCTGAAGGTGAGCGATGACCTATTCATCCACCTCCCATGGACGGCGAGCACCAGGGCGCCCGCCGAGGGGGAGGTGTTCGATGACGAGGTGCTCGCCGCCGTCGGGCTTGAGGTTGTTGACGAACCGAGCGCCGGTGGCGGTAGTTCCCAAGAGGAGCAGCTCCTTCGGGGCATGAGTGCCAACTTCTAGAAGCTCCAGGCGCTCCATCGTGCCCGCCTGGACAAGGCAAAGTCGAGGATGGCGGCGGTGGACAAGGCGGAGGCGGACCCCGCGGGCGCGTCGCCGAGACACAGGCCTGGTTCCGCCAGGCCCACGAGGAACTGAGGGTTGCCCAGGATTTGCTGGCTAAGCATAAACAGGAGCTTATCCTGCTGAAGGACGATATCGAGAAGACCCAGGAGGAGGCGAAGGAGAAGGCCGCCAAGGACGAGGCCGCTAGGCACCAGCACCAGGCCGAGCTGAACTCCCAGGAAGAGGACCTTGCCACATGTGAGGCGGCGCTCGCCGCCACCCTCTGCGGCAAGGCTGAGGAGGTCAAGAAGCTTGCCGCGCAGCGGACCCAGGAGCTGGAGCAGAGGCACAAGTAGGCACTCAATGCTCAGGCCCGGGTCCATGCCGGCAAGGTGAAGGAGCTGGAGGTGGAGCCGGATGGGCTGAAGGAACAGGTCCTGGGACTAGCGAAGGAGAAAGACACGCTCAACGCCGCTTTGGTGGAGGCGCATGCGGCAGTCCTCGGAAAGCCTGAGCAGCTCTCCAAGTCCAACGACTTCGTCAAAGACCTGAAGCTGAAGCTGGAGGGTCTTGAGGGGATGCTTTCGGAGGTCAGGGCCTGGGAAGAGACCCTGACCAAGGCCCTGGAGGACGAGAGGCAGATGCGGAGGAATGACGCCGCCAACCACGAGGATTATGTGAAGGGCGAAAACCTCTGGATCAGCCGCCTCGCCGATGTTGCCGGCAGGATCACCACGAAGCGGCAGCCATGGGGATGCCAAACGTGAGGTACGCCCCGGAGCCGAACGTGAGTCCCAACGCCAAGCTGACCCTATTCTTCGAGGGCATTCTTGGAGCCCTGGAGCAGTTTCGCTCTAACAGAGCGACTTCTCTGGCCAACGAGGCCCGGAAGCTTTGCCGGGGTCCCATGACCAAGGTTCTCACCAAGGTGGCGAACTGGAACCCCAACCTTGACTTCGACGCCGCGCTGGAGAGCTTGCCGGAGGATGTGGACCTCGCGGCGCTCCAGGAGCGTATCGAGCCCATCATCAGCCGTGTCGACGGATAGAGGGCCAGCGTCGGGACTAGGCACCCCGTTTCTCATCGCCGCTATAGGTTCATGACCAAGACAATTTTTATCTTTAGTTAGAACCGCAGCAACAATTGATGTAATATAACTCTGCAGTACTTTGAAACGATGCATGTTATTTTCCTGTTTGATCTCTCTTTGTATGTCCACCCTACGTTAATTGGGTAGGTTTGCCGGCGCGTAAACCCAAGCCGCGGTGCCTCGAGGACGGATCCCCGATAGCCTGCCGGGTGTGCTTGCTACCAGGCAAACCACCTCACCGCTCTCAACGCGGCCGCTCGAACCGTCGAGCGGAGCGTTGCCAATAGCGAGAGGCCACCCCGCCGATCTCGACGCGGCCGTTCGAACTGTTGAGCGGACTCGAAACAGAACAAAGGCGTTGCCAATAGCGGAAGGGCCCCATTGCGTACAGGTTTTCCATACAAAGAGTGCGATCTCCAAGGAGAATAACCTTATACATAAAGGAATTATTCAAAGTTTTGCATGACTTAGCTTTTCTGTCGCCATACGGGTGGTTGCTGTGTCTGTAGATGATGTCGCTCGCTTGGTCATCTTCTTCCTTGGAACCCATGGCGACGAAGAACCGCCAAACTAGCTGCTAGGCAGGATTTCCACAACTGTGCGCCCCCTACCTGGCGCGCCAAATATGTCGGGGGAAAACGACACCTATGGGATCACTGGAATCCCTTCTACGGTTGGCGGGCGCGAGGTTGTGCAAAGAGCGGGTCTAGTAGCCAGCACAAAGATCGTTTACCCAGGTTCGGCCGCGAGGATGCGTAATACCGTAGCCCTGCTTTGGTGTATATTTGAGTGTTCTTGAGCTTTTGAACTAGCTACAGTGTGTGCGTCGTCCAAAAGATCTGAATCCCCCCCAAGTATGCCGCGGGCCTCCTTTTATAGGCAAAGGGGTTGCCACAGTGGCACACAGGAGGTGGAAAGTTAAATAGTGCACAAACTTATCGCCTATCATTATAGGACAAAGCGCATTAAATGCGCTACTTAGGTGTCCACTTGCTTTATTGGGGGCGATAACGAGGTCCGTCCCATCTGTCGTCACTCTGCCATGCTCCGGCACGTGTCCAGGCCAACGAGGCATGCAGCGCCACACAGGCTGGCAAGATGCTGCGTTGGCATGGTGGTAGGGTCTTCACGAAGATCTGCATGCCACCATGCAGGTGCTTGCTGAGTTGGCCTAGAGGCCGCGCGCCTCCACGCATGTGCTCGCCTAGCTGTTGGGCTGGCAGTTGCATGGGAACGGTGGTGGAATCTTGGTAGATGTGGGCCTGGCTGCGGCCTCGCGGTTGTCTTTGGCAAGAGTCTTGCCGGGGCCCCGGCAAGGGTCTTGCCGTGGCGTTGTGGTCGTCCCCGGCAAGGGGCTTGCCGGGGGTCTCGTGGTATCCTCGGTAAGGATCTTGCTAAGGATCATCGTCTTCTGATTCTCATCTGATCTTGTATGCTTCTGGTCTTCACAAAGATCTGCATGCCACCATGGAGGCGCCTCCCGAGCTTTGGTCCCAATGTGGTTGAGGGCATCGGGACTCTCAGGCTCGAGGGTGGCAGCTCTGCTAGTGCTGGACAAATTGCCCCGGTAAGGCGCTTGCCGGGGCTGTGGAGGCTGCCCTGGCAAGGGCCTTGCCGGGGGGTCTGCCTCGCCCTTCTGCTCTTTGTGTTTCCGTCTTGGCGATGATCTAGTTGTGCTGTGCCTTTGGTTCCTATGCTCCGCCAAGCGTGGCCAAGGGCGTGGGGCTGCGACTGCCCGCGTACAAGTAAAGGGGTGCAAAAAGGGGACCCCTACTTTTGTACACCGACAAAGCCCGATTCGATCATAGTCCGTTGAAAGGCCCAGGGCGGCGATCCGATCTAGCAGCTCGTTTAAGGATGAGATGTCCGTTGGATCCATCTTTTCGGAGTATTCGAGACCAATGCGGGGGTGGTGTTTGGCGATCACGGGGGATGTTGTCGGCTTGATGGCCATGCGGGCATCCACGGTGAAACCGCCGAGGTGAGGGACATGTCCTGAAGTTAGGCTCCTTCCAGAAGTGATATTGTTGTTGATGAAAAGGTGAGCCATAGATCGCTTCTCGTGACTACACAACGGAGCTCTCAATAAAAGCACCAAAGTCGGTGTCAAACCGGGTAGATCTCGGGTAGGGGGCCCAAGCTGTGAGTCTAAGGATCAATGGTAACAAGGGACAATGGGGACACAATGTTTACCCAGGTTCGGTCCCTCTTAAAAGAGGTAAAACCCTACGTCCTTCTTGATTATATTCGATGAGTATATGGGTTACAAGAATTGATCTACCTCAAGATTGTAATGGCTAAACCCTAGCTGTCTAGCCAATGATTATTCCAATGCCCTCTACGGACTAACCCCTACGGTTTATATACACACCAGAGGGGCCTAGGGTTATACAAAGTCGGTTCACAGAGGAAAGAGTATTACACCCAGACACGAAACTTGCCGTTCTACGCACATAGGAGTCCTACCCACACACTAGAGGTGGTCTTCTGCCTTGTCTTCATGACCCATCAGCCCGGCCCATATCGGATAGGCCGGACACTTGAGGACCCCCGAATCCAGGACTCCCACAGTGTGGTTGGACCCATATGTGTATATTTTCTTTTTGTGTCACTTACAAAGTGGCCCCACAAGTCAGTAGGGGCAAACTGTGTCATTTTTACAAATACTGATAGCTCTTCTCCTGGTCAACTAGCTAGAATAAGCAGTCAACTAACGAATGTGTAACAAAAAGGCATTTGTGATATATTATCAAAAGCTAAGAGTGGCAAAAGTGAAAGATGAAATTCTAGAGTGGCATAAGCAAAGTTGGCAAAAGCTAGAGTGGCAAAAACAAAGTGTTCCATTAGCAAAAGTTTCCCTACGAGGTCACATTGATTGGTTGAAAGGCTTGAAAGAAAACTTAGTTCTGGGGGGATTATACCTGTTGGTACCAGATTTAAAAATTTGTGCATCATTCCCCACAAGACAAGAACCTTTATTTCGAAACAAGGAAAATCTATTCATGTCGAAAATGAGAGATTTTTTATTTCTCCATACATAATTAGTTTCTTCATATTGTGTATTGCTATAGTCCCCTCAAATTTTTCTAGGGAAAATGAATTTTATTTCATAACTAGAGCATCTACACCTAGGCTCCTCAAACCCACTGTATGTTTGAGCAGACGGCCCGGTCAGTGACCGGTGACAAAAACGTAACCAATTCGGCCTCCTCAAACCAACATTATATGTTCGGGCTGACATGACGAGGCCCGAACGCGCCCCGACGTATCCGCCACGCCGGATCCAACAGACATGACCCACCATAAATTGCATCATAACCCCCTCCGACCTTGCTAGACGAGCAATTTGCCTCTTCTCTCTCCTACCTCATCCATTCAGGCCCTCCCCTATCTCTGCCACCATACCGATCCCTCAGCATCGCCACCACCTCCAAAAACTTCCACACCGCCTGTTTCGTCACCTCGGAAGCCGCGGCAGTACGTCCGACTATTCTTGGACTACATCTTGCTCTCTATGTGTTCGACAAATTGTCCGAGCTGCATTTTGTGACTCTTTTGTAAGAAAACAGTGGATTCGGATGGTTCGTCGAATGAGGAGTGTAGAAACCCGGAGCTTGATGAGTTAATACAAAAGGAGTGCTTCAATTCGTGTGAGTCAGACGAAGATGCCGACATGTGTAAGTGCATCTAGTGCCCCTTGGTGATTTTGGTGTATTGAAGACTTATAGGTTAAGGGACTAATGCGTTTGTGAGTGTACACATGTCTATAAGTATATGAGGAGTTTGATATTTACAGAGAAAGGCGACCCCTAAAAATGAATGTCTTCAACTGAAGACTTTGGCTTTCTGAAGACTTTGAAAATGAAGAAATTGCTGTGACTGTGAAGACTTGATATCCATGTGAGGAACATGAAGCGTGAAGACTTTTTTTTTTCATAGTTTCCTTTTCTCTTTCTTGAGTCATAGGAAACACCGTACTATTAAAGGGGGTCGAGGAAAAACTAAGGAAAAGTTTCCATGTGATGCTCAACTCAAAATCCTACACCTACCAATCCTTTCGAGCGAAGCCATTGGAAATATCATACAGTTTAGTCAATTCCTTCAACGGCAGGGATGAAGATCTTCTGGTCTCTGAGGAATTTGTTCTGACTGAGGAGTTAGGAATTCACCAGTGCGGATTGCCTACAAGTGAGGAACGTGATAGCCCTAAGGAATTTGAAACTCAAATTTCCGACCATTGTTGTGCTATGCACCAGCTGTCCCAAAATATCTTATCCACCTAACGGTCATATCATTGAAGGGCATTTATGTTTTATTATGTCGGGCAGCTCCCTAGGCTATAAATAGCCGCCCCTACAACCACTAGCTGGTTGGCTGCTCCGAGATAAACTGACACTTGTCATTGAGAGCATCCCATCCTCTGAGGACTTTGAGCAGAAATCATCAAGTGAGGAAAACCCAAACCCAAACACCTACAAACCCAAAGTGATTGAGCATCACTGAAGAGATTGTTCCTGTGTGGAATCGACGCTTGTTACCTTTGAGGACTGTGCATCCTCCAGACGGTTAGGCGTCATGGTCTAGAGCATACAAGAGGAAATTGTGGATCGCCGAGTGACCGAGTCTGTGAAGGTTTGGAAGTCAGCTGAAGACTTACCACGAGTGATTGGGCGAGGTCTGTGTGATCTTAGCTCAAGGAGAATACAGTGAGGACTGTGTGTCCTCGGGTTAAAATACCTAGCCGCTCCAACTAGACGTGCAATTGTCACAGCAGTTGGAACTGGTCTACCAAATCACTGTCTTCACCGAGCTAACTGGTTCTATTTCCTCAACCCTTTCATTTCCTCATTACTGTGTTGTGTACTTGATCGCTACTGTTTGAAGACTTTGACTCAAGACTTTCTCAATTTCATCAGTTCAATTTCTTCAGTCAGTTTGTCTTCAGCCTGCTTATCATGTGATTAAGCTTTCTGTACTCTGTGCTTGTTTTCATTTCATCGTGATGATTGTGCTTCTGTTCTGTTATGCTTACATCTGAGTACTTATTCCGCTACTAGTTGTTCGTGACTTAGGAATTTCCTCACCCTGAAATTCCTCAGTGACGAATTTGTAAAAACCACATATTCACCCCCCCCCCATCTAGTCGACTTAACGCACTTTCAATTGGTATCCGAGCAAGGTACTCCCTTGTTCTGTGTGATTTTGGTATAACCTCCTAGAGTTTTAGTTATGTCGACCGTAGGAATGAAGACTGTGTCATGCCCCATCTTTGACGGTCATGATTATCCCAAGTGGAAGGCCATGATGAAGAAGTGCCTCATGGCGATGAACAATGAACTGTGGACCGTCACTGAGATTGTTCTTACTGATCTATGCAAGATGGCGGAGGCTGATGACATTCACAAGTACACTCTGCTAACCCTCACGGCAAAGGACATCATCTGCTCCTGTCTGTCTCAAAATCAGTTCAGGAACATTATGCACCTCAGCCACGCGAAGCTTATTTGGGACCGACTTTCTCTGGTCTATGAAGGTCATCGAACTCATCATGATCCCTGGTTTGAGGATTTCAAGGAATCACTCAAGGCAATGATCTAACCAGAATCTTCATCATCTGCACCATGCCTTATGGCGAAAGGTGCCAAGGTAACTGAATGCTACCTATCTGAGTCTAGTGATGATGAATCTGGTGATGAATTTGGACCCAGCTATACCAAACTTGCTTCCCTTGCCACTAAGCAACAAAGAGCTCTGGAAAGAGTTCAAAATATGCTAGATGAGAGCGATGATATGTTGGGTGAATAAATGGATCGCACTAAAACTTTGACTGAAAATCTTCACATACTTCAGTCCAAGTTTGATAACCTTAAGAGTCATCATAACACTCTCGTATCTGATCATGAGAACCTTTCTTATGAATTTCTTAAAAGAAAGCAAGATCTTGAAAAGCTAAGGGTGAGTTGTGAAGATCTTCAGAAGGAGCGAGATTCGTTACTTGCTCAACAGATCAGCGCCGCTCAGGAGGAATTCATTCCACCATGTTTGAAGTGCATTGAACGTGAATCTGCTAATTCTTCACTTGAAAGTTCAAATGCTTCTATTCCTGGAAATTCTTCACATCTCTCTGCTATCATTAATTCCTCATCTGAGGACGCTGCTAGTATCACTGACAATGCAGGGTTGAAGGAATTGTATGTGACAGGCATGTACAAAAGTCTCAAAGGGCATGAGGCACTTTGTGATGTGCTTAAAAAGCAGATCCTCAACAGGAACCCTAGGAAAGAGGGTATTACCTTTGTGAGGAAACTCAGTGCTGATGGATTGCTGCAAAGGGACCTCCAGTAGATCCATCCACTTTATTTGGCTTTACATATGAATCTTCATATTCTTCTAATGAGTCATTTGACTCCAACTATAAACTGTTCAAAATCAGAATGGTGAAGTATTTTCTAGATATGTTGGCACTAACTGCAGGAATGGTCCCCCTATGAAGAAAATCTGGGTTCCCAAAAGGTGCCTTAGAAGTCTTCAGGTGAATGTCATCATGACACCACCTATGAAAAATAGGAACCCCAGATCAAATTCTTCATATGGACCAAAGTCTTCATATGGATCCAAGTCCTCATATGGACCACATTCCTCATATGGATCGAAGTCCTCATATGAACATCACCGTGCTAACACTTCTGTTTCGCGGGAAAGATCTAAAGGTTGTGAATATGTGCATTATTCTTTAAATCATTATGTTCATAAGTCCTCGAAGAATTTCTCTACTTATTCATATGCTTACCCTAATCACTCTTATGTGAAACAAAGTGGATTGGCATCTATGCCAACTTTCTCTTATGGAGCCCGTAGAATGATGAACTCTTTGCCACCCCTCCAGATGTGGGTGGTGAAGAAAAAGAACTAATCTCTTATGCAGGGTCAGGTCTCCAGACGAACTTGAAACGTCTGAAGAATTTGCTGGAGGCCTGAATAATGCTTGAAAGGACGCAAGCTAATCATGAAGAAATGATGCACTAATTCATCTGCAGGATGATCAACCCAAAGCCACTGAATGGGTCCTCGACAGTGGATGTACAAATCACATGACTGGTGACAGGAACTTACTGATGGACATTGCTTTATCTCCATCGCATCTGAAGCATATCACCTACGCTGACAAAGGCAAAAGCAAGGTATTGGGTCTAGGTAAGGTTGCTTGTCTGTCTCAATGCTTTGTGATCTTGATATGGTTGTTGTCTTTCGCAAGTATCGTTGTGTTGTGATCATGGAAGCTGACCATTCCAAAGTCTTCGAAGGCTTTAGGAGAGGAGATCTGATATTGTTGATTTCTCTACAGGACCACAGCCTGCTACATGTCTACTTGCAAAAGCTTCAGAAGGCTGGCTATGGCATCGACGACTTGGTCATGCTGGAATGAGGAACTTGCACGCTCCCGCGAAGAAAAAGCATGTCATTGGCATCGAGGATGTGAAATTCCTCAAGGATCACCTGTGCGGAGCCTGTGAATCTGGAAAAATGACCAAGGCCAAGCATCCCTCAAAGACTATCATGACTACCATGCGTCCATTTGAATTGCTTCACATGGATCTCTTTGGCCCTAATCATTATTCCTCATTCACCAATGCAGCATCTCTATATGGCTTTGTTATTGTTGATGATTATTCTCGTTACACATGGGTGCATATCGTCACTTATAAGCATGAAGTGCAGGAAGTCTTCAAACGATTTTCCTTGAGGGCTTCAACCAACTTTGGTGTGAAGATCAAGCACATCAGAAGTGACAATGGGACCGAGTTCAAGAATATTGGTCTTGATGAACTTGGTATTACTCATGAGTTAACTTCTCCTTATACTCCTCAGCAGAATGGTGTCGTGGAGCACAAGAACAGGACTCTTGCTGAGATGGCTCGCGCTATGCTTAACGAATACAAGACGCCTCATCATTTCTGGATTGAGGCAATTGATATTGCATGCCACATCATAAATAGAGTATATCTTCACAAATTCTTCAAAAAATACCTCATACGAACTCCTCACTAACAAGAAACCCAATGTGAGTTCTTTCAAAGTGTTGGGTGCTAAATATTGGATTAGGGATCCTCATCACAATTCTGAATTTGCACCGAAAGCACATGAAGGTTATATGCTTGGTTACGGAAAGGACTCGCACACCTACAAAGTCTTCAACTCCTTTCACCACAAGGTTGTTGAAACTGTAGATGTGCGGCTCGATGAAACTAATGGCTCGCAAAGAGAGCACCTACCTCCTGCGCTAGATGAAAAGTCACCTGAGGAAACTATCAAGTTCAAGGCTACTGAGGATGTCATTCCTACTGAAGAATCTGCTGAAGAAGTCATTCCATAACGTGAAGAACAACAAGCTGGCACACCTGGAGAAAATGGCTCTGAAGAAAATACTGAGCCAACTCAACGTCGCCAACCCGCTCATCCTCGCGTTGCAAATGAAGTGCAAATCAAGAAAATCATCAGTGACATCAACGCACCAGATCCCCTCACACGCTCAAAGGCTTCATATATGTCTAACTTTCGTGGGCACTTTGCTTTCGTCTCTATTACAGAGTCCACTAAGGTAGACGAGGCATTTCTAGAGCCTGAGTGGATTTAAGCTATGCAAGAGGAATTATATCAGTTCGAGCTCAACAATGTGTGGGAACTTGTCAAGCTACCAGACCCACGCAAGCACAATATCATCGGCACCAAATGGATCTACCGCAACAAGCAAGATGAAAATGGCCTTGTGGTGAGGAATAAGGCATGTCTTGTAGCTCAAGGCTACACAAAGGTTGAAGGAATTGATTCGATGAAACTTTTGCACATGTTGCTAGACTTGAGGCTATTCGCATATTACTTGCTTATGCTAACCATCATAATATCATCTTCTATCAAATGGATGTGACAAGTGCATTCCTCAATGGTAAGCTTGAGGAACAAGTATATGTTGCTCAACCCCCAGGTTTTGCAGATCCAAAGCATCCTGACAAAGTCTTCAGACTCAATAAGGCCCTCTATGGCCTCAAGCAGGCCCCTCGGGCGTGGTATGATACTTTGAAGGAATTCCTCATGAAGAAAGGCTTCAAACCCGGTTCACTTGAACCAACTCTTTTCACCAAAACCTATGATGATGAATTATTCGTGTGCCAAATATATGTTGATGATATCATCTTTGGCTGTACTGACCAACATTACAATGATGAATTTGCCTATATGATGAGTGAAGAATATCAAATGTCTATGATGGGAGAACTGAAATTCTTCTTAGGTCTTTAGATACGTCAACAGCGCAATGGCATCTTCATATCTCAGGAGAAATACCTCAAGGATGTATTGAGGAAATTCGGCATGCAAGATTGCAAAGGCGTCAAAATCCCTATGCCCACAAATGGCCATTTATGCACTGATGAAAATGGTATTGACTTTGATCAAAAGGTATACCTCTCCATGATTGCCTCTTTATTGTATTTATGTGCATCTAGGCCAGATATTATGCTTAGTGTTTGCATGTGTGCCCGCTTTCAAGCTACACCGAAGGAGTCACACCATAAGGTTGTGAAACATATTCTTCGATATCTAGCTCACACTCCAACACTTGGATTATGGTACCCCAAGGGCTCGGCTTTTGATCTCATTGGATATTCAGACTCTGACTATGCTGGTGACCGTGTGGACCGCAAGTCAACATGAGGCACATGCCATTTCCTCGGACGATCCTTGGTATGTTGGTCCTCGAACAAACAGAACTGTGTATCACTTTCTACTGCTGAAGTTGAGTACATTGCTGCTGGTTCGTGTTGTGCTCAATTGCTATGGATGAAGCAAACCCTCAAGGACTACGGCATCAATGTGAAGAATGTGCCTGTCTACTGTGACAATGAGAGTGCCATCAAGATTGCTCACAACCCAGTTCAGCACTCGAAGACAAAGCACATCCAGATTCGTCATCATTTTCTTCATGATCATGTGTTGAAGGGCGACATCTCCATCGAGCACGTGAAGACTGAAGAACAACTAGCCGATATCTTCACAAAGCCCTTGGATGAGAAGAGATTTAGTAAGTTGCAGTGTGAGCTAAATATCTTAGAATCTTCGAATGTCCTTTGAAAAGGACACACATCCTAGCACTTATGCAAAATTGTTGACTTAGATGTGCAACACACAAAGTATCTTTTTCTTCAATCAATGAAGACTAACCCTCTAAGTGTGAAGAAATTAACGAAGAATTTGATTCTCAGAGCCCTACGACAATTGTACGCGGCGTCTGAAATCATCATTCTTATACGGTGGTTCACGCCACCAACAGAAGTTGAAAATTTTCAATTTGAGCTTTTCCTCAGTTTTTGAAATTCCTCAGTTGTTCAATTTCTTCAACTTTGCATTGTCTTCACTCTTTCCATCGTTGCTCTTCAAATATATATATATATATATATATATATATATATATATATATATATATATATATATATATATATAGGGTGGGTCTATTCTAATAACACCCTTAAGACTCTTATTCTGATAACACTCACCTTATTCTAATAACACTTTGGCACTGCTCCCACCGGCTAAAGCGAAATCCACCAGCGAACCAAACCGAGATGCACACAAAAAGAAAACAAACCCACTCGACTTGTTCCCACTCCGACCCCACCTCCCACTGCTACCTACCTCCCACAACGCACCGGCCCATCCCTACAGCAGCGCCGCCGGCTATGCTCGCGCCGCCCCCTACTTCCTCCGGGGCCAGCGCCATGACCCCGCCGGTGCCTATTATTTCTCCCCGAGGCGGCCACGACCAGTACCGTCGTGCCAAGCCCCCCCCCCCACACGTCTTCTTCTCCAACCCCGTCCAACCTACTTCGGCGCCGCCACCACCAGCCTCAAGCCACCCGCTTCTCCACCTCGACCGATACAGGGCCCAGCGCGCGCCCCGTCGCGGATCAGCTTCTCCAGCAGCCAGATCTGGCTCCACCTTATCCCCTCCTCTGTTCCTGTCTCCTCTCCCCGTTGAGATTCGTCTCGCCAGTGCAGCAGCACAACCATCGTGACCACGGCGGCGGAGGCAGAGCCCTGCGCGACACCCACACCTCCAAAGGAGGATCTTCTTCCCCCCGTGTCGAGGCTCGGCGTCGTCCCACTCTTCTTCAGCCAGGGCCTGGAGTTCGCATCCTCTCCCGCGCGGGGACACCGTCGACCACGCCGCAATCGCACATCGCCCCGACGCATCGATTGGCAATGTCTCCCCTGCGTGGTGTTTCCCCTGTGTGCACAGTATAAGCAAGGACGTCGTGCGATTCAGCCTTGCGGGTACTGCAGTTCGGCAGCGCAACCGAGCACCAGTTCCAGCCGCGCTTCTTCTTCCTCGATGCCAAGGAGACACAGTAGAGAAACCATGGCCGCAGTAGGGCCAGGTCGCCGGTTCTTCCTCCCCATTTTAGTCTTCAAGGCCGGCTCGAGGTGCTGGCCAGTGGCCACCATTGCCTGTGTCTAAATCATGTCGGGCATGGTGGCCACGGTGGCTAGATCCGTTGGCGTGGCCGAGGAATCCGCGGCATGGTCGTGCAGTTCCCTGTATGGCGCGTCGCGGTCCGTTGGCGTGGGCGTGCAGTGCGGTGCGGGCGTGTCTGCAGTTGGCGGGTGTGTGTGTGTGCAATCTGTGGGCGCGACGTGCAGTGTAGTTTGTATTTCCTGGTTACTGCTCCTACCCACCTTACCGTTCTAGAGCTGCAACTCGCCTACGTGTGCGTTTGCAGCTCGCCTGCGTGTGTGTTTGCAGCTCGCCTGCGGCGCGTAGGTACGGGAGCAGAGTAGCTGATGCGCGGTGCGGCAAGGAGGGTCGTTGACGCCATCGCTGGTGGCCTCCGCTGGTTCTGTACCATTGTTGCTTCCGCTGACCGCAGGTTGCCTTCGTCCCATGACCAAGTTCTGTTTCCCCCCTCTGAACTGCTTCCTCTTTGCTGCAAACTACTCCCGCTGGCTACTGCACGAAGCCATCTACTGCTGTTCGGCTTACTTTTCCTCTGATTTTCCAATGGAGACTTGGTGCTGCAACTTCTATGGGTTTGTGCGCACAAGGAACAAAATAAAAGATTGAGAGAAAGCACATACGGTGGTGGGAAGTGTGGCGAAGCAAGCTATGGATGGATAGCAAAATGAATCAACGAGTGGAGTATACAGTATAGTATGTTTGGTGCTCACGGGAGAATACATTGCATTGTGGGCTTTACTCCGTTTGTAAAATATTTTCTTTGTAAAAAGTAGTGCGCTCGGTGAATTGAAGAAGTACATTTTTCATAATTATTGTAATTCATTGTTAAAAAGTGTGTGGTTCCCTTATTGCAGTGCACACGAAAGTAAAATTGCATCTAAAATTTGCATTGGGAGTTGCAGTGCACTTCGTTTTCGCGTACACACGATGATTTTCACTCCGTTTGATACAGTGCGGTTTCGGTCTGGAGCAGTGCACTGATCTATCTGATGCAGTGCACTTCGTTGTCGCGTACACACGACGATTTTTAGTCCGTTTTGATGCAGTGCGGTTTCGGTCTGAAGCAGTGCACTCATCTGTCTTAAGCAGTGCAATTCGTTCGTCGCGTACGCATGACAATTTTTAGTCTGTCAGATGCAGTGCGGTTTTCAGTCTAAAGCAGTGCACTCATTTGTCTGATGCAGTGCACACGATGATTTGGGTGTCGCAAAAAACAGAGTGTCCGCATTTTTGTAAAATAAAAACTGCTCTTAAACCATAAGGAATTAGCGAAAGTGTTCTACATGAAAAAGTTGCGCCTCATTGATA
Source organism: Aegilops umbellulata (assembly GCA_032464435.1). Taxonomy (NCBI): domain Eukaryota; kingdom Viridiplantae; phylum Streptophyta; class Magnoliopsida; order Poales; family Poaceae; genus Aegilops; species Aegilops umbellulata. Next base: position 386,012,274 of record CP136057.1, on the reverse strand, counting down.
TCTTTCCGACGGCGTATAATTTGAATCATTTCGACCAGCGGTTTGTGAAAATTTCGCGAAAAACGTCTGCTGCCACTCGTCGTTCACCGCATGATTTTCAAAATTAACTTAAAACCATAAGGAATCTCAAAAACATTTCAACATATGAAAGTTACACCTCGCTCATAGCTTTTCAACGTATATTACATGCCTTATTTCGACGAACGGTTAGAAAACTGGAGCGAAAACAGTACTGAAAATTTGAATTTTTTTGAAAAATAGAATTCCGCGATTTAGTAAAATTGAAACTGCTCTTAAACCGTAACTAATTAGAGAAAATAATAGTTATGAAAAAGATGTGCCTCGATGATATCTATCCATCGGTGTATCGTTTGCTTCATTCCAACGAGCGGTTTAGAAAAAAAAACGCTCGCTGCCACTCGTCATGGGCCGCATCATTTTCAAAACTGCGCTTAAACCGTGAGGAATCTCGAAAAGTGTTCAACATGGCGAAGTTGCGCCTAATCCATAGCTTTCCAACGGTATATCATACACCTTGTTCCGATAAACGGTTAAAAAACTAGAGAAAAAACAGTATAAAAAAACACTGCGTACAGTTTTTTACGACTCGAAGTTCACTAGTCTCTGTAATGCAATGCTCTAGCTGAAGAAAGTGCAGTGCCCTCGCGTTGAGCATGCAGTGCGGAAGTGTTATCAGAATAGTTATTCTGATAATATTATCAGAATAGACCGGCTGTATATATATCTTGCCCTAGAAATAGCTATCAGTATCGTTGGTGTGCTTTGTGATTCGTACTAGCTGTCTATTGTAGTACTGTTTGAAGCCCATGTGCCCTCGTAATTCAGCTGTGTTGGCAGGCCGGTTCTGGCCGCTTTATGCCTAATGGGCTGACGAAAAGCCCGTCGGGCGCGTGCGTACGAAAGGGTGGCCATCAGTAGTGTTGTATGTATCAGGTTCCACCTACTGGGCAGCACTTCGTGCAGGTTCTTATGTGTACGGCGCGCCGTTACGTCCCGTTTTTCTCGCACGTGACGCCCACCACGAGACGGACGCAGGTTCGGTCTGATATCCGCGAGGGGTCCATGCGTATGCCCGGGAGGAACCTATGTGAGCCACGTGTTGAGCCTACTACACCACGTATATGTACACATGAGTGTCTTCTCGCGTGCAGCATGTCCATGTCGCTCGCACGTCATGAAACGCATGTGGTCCGCCATCATACGGCTCATGTGATATGGTCTTGTTGGTTTGAAAAAGTCATACGTGTGTGTAATGGAGCTGTACTTGTCACATGCGTGTATGTAGCAGTCCTGCTGTGGCTTCAGTTTCGTGCGATCGGGTTGGTCTTTGAATGCATGTATACAATTTCACGACCTGCCGTAGTAATGCATGCCCATTTAGATTCCACGGTTCAGATGGTACATGAACTTACCTAGCTGATACAGGAAGTTTGACTAGCTAAACTAGATGGCACATGAACTTACCTAGCTGATACAGTAACTTATAACTAGCTGGTACTTCATGCATGCCGGTGTCCGTATTACTTCTGTTCACATAAACGTGCTTGTGCAGTGCAGAAACTGCAGAAAACCGGTAACTTCAGACTGAGTGCTCGTTGTCGTATCTCTTTCCATTGCCATTTCGCTGCTGCAACCACAACTTGCAATGACTGGTCAAAAGGCGGCAGCTCGCAATGATTAGGCGTAGCACCACAAACGAAACTAATAAAGTGAAAAGAAAATTTGCAATTTGTGAAGTAAACTAGCAGTGAAGCACCTGAAGTTGCTCTGAAGAATGGATGGCACTTGTACCATTCAGAAACTTCAGAAAAAATGGACGAGACCACATGTGCTCCACATGCAGAAACTTCTGAAACGTCCCCGGCTTTCTCCGTTTTGGCTTCAGGTTCCAAAGATGCTGCTAGCGTCATTGCACATGGAGGCTTGCCCCTCCTTGTACTCACGTACAGCAGCATGGACCGCTGCATGCTGACAGTGGCATAGCTTTTCTCTGACACATGGGCTGCAAAGCACACCACAAACACCTTTTAATTTAACCCTCATATGGTCAGCACGGATCACGGCGCATGCATTGTGTGGCTATGATAGCTATGTCCCTAGCAAGCTATGGTAGACACAATTTTGCCTAATCATTGCTAATTCTTCACTTATTGCAGTGGTAGACACAATATATATATCTACAACATTCACTTATTGCTAATTCTTTAAATTGCCTTTTCTGCTAAGATAATGTGATCGGACCATTCCCCCTCTATGCTAAACTCAACCCAATCTATTCATAAATACTTCATGTGCGTTCTATTTGAAACCCGTTCATAATATTCACTAAGTCCTTGTCAGCTGAAGAATTTGCAAACGAATCATTAAAATATTCTTATCTGAATTTTTGGCTTTTGCCGCTCAAACCGTTCCACATCCCATGATAGGATTTATCTATTCACCCATCACACGATCGCCATTGCTCTGTACGTGGGTGACACATGTCGCTAGGATGAGAAGAGTCAGGGGCACGTTCGTCCATTTTCCTCGGGTGAGCAGTTTTTAACCTCGGCTATATATACCCCTCACCCTCCTCAGACTACATTTACCCTGCTCGACCTCACTTCCCCTCGCTCGAGCTTCCAGACCTAGCGCCGTCGCTACTTCCATCGTCGCCGGTGAGGAAGATCTTCAGTGCCTCGAACTCGTCGCCGTCGTACTCGCACCGGCCGCGGAAATCTTCACTCCACCGCCGCCATAGCTGTCTTCCTCTGCCAAGTTAGGGCGTGGAAGATCTGGACTGACAAACTTCCAATCTACCATTCCTAGTTCGTCGTGTTCTTCGTCAAGGGTAATTAAAATTTATTTTTACTACCCTTGTTGATTCTGATGATTTCCACAAAATCTTCAAAAGGTATTCATTCTTCAACTTCCACACTCGTAAACACCTCACATGCATCTGTTCTTGATCTGTTTCTCTAAGCAACATTTTTCTTCAAGATTCCTCAATTGTGTGGATTTTCAATCTATACAACTCTGGAACCTAAGTCAAAGAACGCTTAGTGAAATTCCTCAAGATACGTCTGGTCAAATTCCTCAAACTTGCTCTTTTTGCAAAAACTTCTGAGAACGCATATGACCTCTCCAAATTCTTCGCACCTATCCTCTGTTCACAGGTACACATGTCCCTGCTGAAACACTAGGTTCTCATCAACTTAACTCATTTGCAGCGTTCCTCGAAGACAAATTGCATACCTCTTCAGAGAACTCAATTGTTCAAAATCCTCAGCTGAAGAAAAGGTTGATGGCAAGAAACCTCAGAAAGGAGGGAAGAAGTTAGAAGTCAACACTGCTTTTGAAATCCCTGATGACATCTACACAGGGTATTGCACTCCTGATGAGACAATTCACGGAAAAGAAACGAAGAATGAGCGCAAAGTGCGTGTCGGCGTTCTGGGAACGGGGGTCCCCAGACTTGCCTGTCTGCGGCCTACGGTGTGGCTCAAGTGGGGGCCCAGCGCGGCCCATCTTCATTAGCTCAGGCTCAAGACCCTCGCGAGGGGCCAAGCCTCGCGGGATGGATGACAGGAAGCTTCCTCAGGAGCAGCCTCATTAGGCAGGCTCGCAAGGAGGCGGAGAGATCAAGGCAGGGGTACCTCGCGAGGAGCCCGTGACGCAAGCCATGACGATCGAGACCAGGCGGGCGCCGGCCTGCGCAGTGTCCTTGTTTCCCCTTCGGTGCAAAGGGAGCAAGCACAGGCCAAGGCATCGGGCAAAGGTTATCATTTTGGTGCAACGATACCAAGACCAGCAGAGCGGCAGGACGGAGGTCACCGTGGAGCCCAAGACGGCGTCATCACCAGTGTTTTTGGCAGCCGAAGACCACGTTTGGTCAGGATAACTTGTACTAGATGTTCCCCTTCAAAATGGCCAATTATTGGCGCCCTTCCCGCTCATTATTTTGGGAGAGGCCCAGGGCCTTTATAAATAGAGCAAGCCACCACAGAGTAGAGGCATCTGATCAGATCGGATAGAGCCCTAGCAGAGAGAGAAGCGATTGAACTCACCCAAACAGTTCATCGCATCAGTTCAAGAACACCTCTCGCGAGGCTGTTCTTCCCCTGTACTGTTCATCATCAGCCCTTGAGGCAATCCACCACACCACACACTGGAGTAGGGTATTACACCACAACGGTGGCCCGAACCAGTATAAATCTCGTGTCCCTTGTGTTGTTCATCGTTTCCAGCTTAGATCACACGAGGAGATCAAACGTAGATCGGTAGGGGAGAGATCTACGCGCGCACCCCAGAGTTCGAACCTTAAGGGTCTGCCGGAACCCGAAATCTGACATTTGGCGCGCCAGGTAGGGGTGCGCCGGAATCTTTCTTCCGCTGTTCGCGTGTGATCTTCCGTCGTGTCCATGGCTGGCGCTCGTCGGGCTCGCGCCGAGCGCCGGGCTGCTCTCGCCACCTGCGTCGCCCAGACGGCGCCCGTCGGCGGACGCCCCCGTCGTTCCCCGTCGCCTGCCACCAACGCCGCTACCGGCCCGGTGGGGAACGAGCAGCAGGCCTCGTCCCAACATCCTTCGGTGCGGCGGGATGGCCGCACCGCCACCCCGTCGCTGACTCCAGCTGCTTCGTCATCCCACGCCCGTCGCGCCCCCACGGACGCGCACGCCGCGCTGCTCCTGGCAAGAGAGCTTCTGCACTACCGCCCCGTCGACGACCTCTACGAGGACTGGCTCGCCTGCATCACCGAGCTCGTCAGCACCGCAGGGGGCTCCCCCTCGCCGTCCTTCTCGCTGCCTCGCCCTCCATTCCGCGTAGGGGGTGAGGACCAGGAGGCGCCTCCACCACCTCCTCCCCGAGAAGGCGCCCTGGCTCCAATGCGCGCAGCCCCAGGGCGAGACCCTCCGTGCCCGGCGCCAGCGCAGCAAGAAGGGAGCTGCCAGGAGATCCCTCGTCCCCAAGAAGGTGCTCGCGCGCTCCCAGCGCCGGCGTGCCAAGATCGCGTCCCTGCGCCTCTGCGCCAAGACCCCGCGTTGCTCCAAGCGGCGGCGCGTGGTAATCACCAGGAGCAGGCTCAGCACGAGCAAAGGGCACCGGTGGCCACAACAGGCTGCCACGCCTTCACCCCCGAGCTACGCGGCGTCACATGGCCAGGCAAGTTCAAGCCTGACCTGCCCCCTCGCTACGATGGCACGGCGGACCCCGCGGAATTCCTACAGCTCTACGAGCTGGGCATCGAAGCCGCCAACGGAGACGAAAAGGTCATGGAGAACTGGTTTCCCATGACGCTCAAGGACGGCGCCCGCACCTGGCTCCTGAACCTGGCTCCCAGCACGATCTCCTCCTGGGACGAGGTGCGCGCCCGCTTCATCGCCAACTTCCAGGGCACTCGCGACCAGCCCCCGGCCGTGAGCGACCTGCGCCGCATCAAGCAACAGCCGGGGGAAACCCTGCAGAAATACATCCAGCGCTTCAACAACGCTCGCCTCAAGATCCCCAGGGTAACTGAAGAAGCCATCATCTCGGCCTTCTCCAATGGTGTGCGCGACATCAAGATGAAGGAGGAGCTAGCAATCCATGAAGACCTGTGCACATCCCTGGAGCTGTTCAACTTGGCGACCAAGTGCGCCAGGGCTGAGGAAGGGCGCTTCTCCCTCCTCGAGCTCCCGACAGCCGACCCAGAAGAGAAAAAGCTCAAGGCTGAGGACGTGAAGCGCAAGGGGCTGCCGTGCTTGCAGCGGAACCAGACACCAAGCAAGGCAGGGATCAGCCTGAGTCATCCAAGGGCAGCCGATAATGCGTGTACCACGACCTCCACACCCACAACACCAACGAATGTCAAGAGCTCAGGGTCGTGCGAGATGGACGTATCGGCCGACGCCCCGAGTGCAACGACAGGGGCTATGGTCGAGGAGGAGGAAGAGGTGGCGGACGTTGGGAAGACCATGGCCCTCGACAAGGGTGGCGTGACCGACCTCGCGAGGATCGCTGGCAGGATCAACCTCGCGAGGGAGGCTGGAGAGATCAGCCTCGTGAGGATCGCCCACACGGCAACGCAGGCCTTCCTCCTCTACCGCCACTGCCAAGGAGGAACGAATACCAACATCAAGACGAGGGAGCTGGAGGCTTCCAAGAGCCACGCGCAATCGCTTGCATCTTGGGTGGCGCCCAGGCCCCAGCCTCACAGCGCATCTTCAAGCAGTTTGCTCGCGAGGTGAATGCAATTCTCCCCAAGCTTGAGGCCACGCGCCCTCTCAGGTGGTCCGCGTGCGCTATCACGTTCAGCTCAGCGGATCAGCTCAAGTGCGCAGCAACGACCGGAGTCCTCCCGATGCTTTGCTCCCCAGTCATCAGCAATGTGTAGGTCACCAGGACCCTCATTGATGGAGGGGCAGGACTCAACGTCCTGTCCGTCGAGACGTTCGACAACCTCCAAGTGCCGCACGATCAGCTTCAGCCGACCAAGCCTTTCTCAGGAGTCACTGATGGTTCCACTGTTCCAATAGGGCAGGTTCGCCTTCCAGTCACCTTCGGGCAGCGCAACAACTACCGCACTGAGCTCATCGACTTCGACGTCGCCCACATTCGCGTGCCGTACAACGCCATCCTCGGGTACCCAGCCCTAGCCAAGTTCATGGCAGTGACTCACCATGGTTACAATGTCCTCAAGATGCTGGGAAGCGGTGGAGTCATCACCGTACCCTGTGAAGAAAGGGACGCAGTGTGTTCACTTGAGCGCGCGTTCCAAGCCGCAGCAATCGAAGACCCAGATCACAGGAGCGGAAGACTCCCCGAGGCGACCCTTAAGAAGAAGAAGGTTTCGCCTGGCCCAAGCCATAAGGAGGCAAGCGCCTCTGGAGGTGTTGCGTCAGGATTTGCGCCCGATCAGGGAGCGCCACCCTCTCTCGCATAGGAAGGCGCGCCCGGCGCCCTCCTCAGGCAGGGCTCGGGGGCTCTTTCTTGGAGAGCCACCGACTTTGCCAAGGTCGCGAGGGAGGTGCTGGGGCACCACTTGGAGGGGTGCTTCCAGGCACGTTTCCCTCAGGAAGATACAAGGCAAGGAAGACCAAGCCCTCAGGAGTTCATCGCAAGAAACACCCAGGAGTTACAGGAGTCGAGAGTCATGCGCGACAGCCGCCGCTCGCCCGCCGTAGCCCCACATCCAGGCGAGGATGGTGGGCTGCGCGTCTGCATCGACGTGCCAGGGCTCAACCGAGCCGCGTCCCAAGAGCGCCTCTAGCCTTCGCGTGTGGGGCGCTGCGAGGGACCACCTCACAGCTACGTTCGCATGCCTTTCGGCCTGCCGAACGTGGTCGCCACTCATCAGCGCCTGCTGAGGAGCGTTCTGGAGGCTTAGGAGGTCAGCCATTGTGTGGTCCTGGCGGAGGAGGAGATGGCCCTCGAAGACCTACCCGTGCCCCCGGAGCCTCCCGAGGCTCCTGGGCCTGTGGGCTCGTGAGGACCGACGTCTCCACCGTGCATCGCCCGCTTCTTCAGTATCACTTCATCTTCAATGGCACCAGGTGACATCTTTCAAAGTTCCATTTTTAGCTGGGAGCGCCCACAGGGCCGCATCATTCCCAGGCCGCGTGTGTCCGTCCCCGCGGCATGTATCTGTTTTGCTTATGCTCTTTACCTACCTTGTTGGGGGCGCCCCTTGGGCTACATCATCCCCAAGCTGCTCGGGCCTGGCCCGGCGGCGTTTTCCCGCATCTACTTAAAATGAATTTGCTCTTTCGCGCTTAATCTGGTTCCCATGATTGTCGCCTGCTGCTTATCGCGGACTTCTCCGCTCTTATGCGAAGCACTTGCACGTTAAAAGGGGGGTACCTGAGCATCGTGACTCATGGGCTCCTACTAGCTCTCCAGCCCTCACCCCCTGGCCTTGACCCACGGCATCGCGACCTGTCATACCAGCGGCGGCTGAGCTTGCTCGAGGGCCGGGACCTGAGGACGTAGAGCATTTGCATTCTAACCACCCTGCAGGAACACACCATTGATAAAGGCCTAGAGCCAGGCGCAACCCGCCTCGAGGTAGGGCCTCGTGAGTCCCGCGCTGGCTCACGAGTGTCCAGATACACCTTTCCTAGCCCTATCGTGCCGGCCACGCGTCAGGGCGGGGTTGTACACGCCCCGGGGGCTCCTCCCGAAGGGGAGCCCCATCCCACTTACCAGTGGAAGCACCATGCTCCGCGCTGGCTGACGACACTGCCGAGGAGCGGCTATGCCCGTACACATACGGAAGCACTATGCTCCGCGCTGGTGATAAACAACTAAGGGCGGCCCACGGCCGTACAAACCTCAGGGAGCCCAGAGCTCAGTGTCCGGCACCGTCGCAAAGCCTCCCCTCGGGAGCGCCGCGCGAGGGGGCTGGACACGGGGGCTACGCCCGGGCCTTGCCCGAGCGCACGCCACCCAGAAAGTTTCCTCGGACCTGGTCGTCACGCGCCCCTCCCCGAGCGGAGACAAGGTATGGAAACCCGTTTGAACGTCAAGGGGGACTCCTGAGCATCGCGACTCAGGAGCCTAACTTGCCACGTAGCCCCTCACTCCTTAGTCCCGTCCTGGTTTCCGGTCAGGGCTAACGGCGGTTGAGGTATGCGCGGGGTCGGGCCCTGCCGACGCAGAACGACCAATCCACTCCTTGCTCCCCCATTCCCTACTTGTTGCTCGCACGTCAAGGGGGACTCCTGAGCATCGCGACTCGGGAGCCTAACTTTCCACGTAGCCCCTCACTCCTTAGTCCCGTCCTGGTTTCCGGTCGGGGCTAACGGCGGTTGAGGTATGCGCGGGGCCGGGCCCTGCCGACGTAGAGCGCAAACAAATAGGAGGGGAAAAATGCAAATTCCAGGAAATTCAAAGCAAATATTACAAGCCATAGATTGTTTCAGGATGCCAATCACTGAAGAGATTGTTCATGTGTGTAACCAACGCTTGTTACCTTTGTGGACTGTGCATCCTCCAGACGGTTAGGCATCATGGTCTAGAGCATCTAAGAGGAAATTGTGAATCGCCGAGTGACCGAGTCTATGAAGGTTTGGAAGTCACCTGAAGACTTACCACGAGTGATTGGGCGAGGTCTGTGTGATCTTAGCTCAAGGAGAACGTGAGGACTGTGTGTCCTCAGGTTTAAATACCTAGCCGCTCCAACCAGACGTACAACTGTAACAGCAATTGGAACTGGTCTACCAAATCACTGTCTTCACCGAGCTAACTGGTTTTATTTCCTCAACCCTTTCATTTCCTCATTACTGTGTTGTGTACTTGATCGCTACTATTTGAAGACTTTGACTGAAGACTTTCTCAATTTCATCAGTTCAATTTCTTCAGTCAGTTTGTCTCCAGCCTGCTTATTCTGTGATTAAGCTTTTTGTACTCTGTGATTGTTTTCATTTCATCATGATGCTTGTGCTTCTGTTCTGTTATGCTTGCATCTGATTACTTATTCTGCTGCTAGTTGTTCGTGACTTAGGAATTTCCTCACCCTGAAATTCCTCAGTGACGAATTTGTAAAAATCGCCTATTCATCCCCCTCTAGTCGACTTAACACACTTTCAACATGTAGATGACCATGAGCATCCAGGAGGAAATGGACAGGGAGGTGGTGTTGGGGAATGTTACATGGAAAACAAAAAAAATTGTACTCACACGCAAGATCTATCCATGAAGATGCATAGCTACGAGAGCGGGAGAGCATCTACATACCCTTTTAGATCGCTAAGCGAAAGCGTTTATCACGCGGTTAATGTAGTCGTATTCTTCGCGATCCGATCACGATCCAATCGATCTAGTGCCGAATGGATGGCACCTCCGAGTTTAGCACACGTGCGGCTTGATGATGTCTCCTCCTTCTTGACCCAGCAAGCAGGAGAGGAGAAGTAGAAGGAATCACAACCAACATGATGGCGTGGTGGTGATGGTGGTGGTGGAGCACTGACAACGCTTTGCTAAGTGTCGCCGGGACAAGGCGGTGGAACTACAGAGTAACACGAGACAGAGAGGGGCGCCAAGGGCTTCGTGTATTCTCTTGGGGCGCCAAGGGCTTTTGAGGACTTGGTGCGCCTAGCCTAATAAGTCCAAGGCGCCTCCCCATAGCCCATGCTAGCCCTTGGGTCATGGTGGACCCACTTGTGGACTTCTAGAATCCTCCGGAAGCTTCCTAGTACAATACTGAAAAAACTCCACCTTTTTATGGAACCCAAAATATGACTTACCATATATAAATATTTACCTCTCAACCATTTCGAGACTCCTCGTGACGTCCGGGATCTCATCCGTGACTCCAAACAATATTTAATTACCACTCATCAAATATCCCAATACTACTCTAGCGTCAACGAACGTTAAGCGTGCGACCCTGCGGGTTCGGTAATTATGTAGTCATGACAGAGACACCTCTCCGGTCAATAACCAATAGGGGGACCTGGATGCCCATAATGATTCCTACATATTCCACGGAGATCTTGTTGGGGAATGCAGTATTTCAAAAAAATTAACTACGATCACGCAAGATCTATCTAGGAGATGCATAGCAACGAGACGGGAGAGTGTTACCACGTACCCTCATAGACCAAAAGCGGAAGCGTTTAGTAACGCGGTTAATGTAGTCGAACATCTTCACGATCCAACCGATCCAAGTATCGAACGTACGGCACCTCTGTGTTCAGCACACGTTTAGCACGACGACGTCCCTCGAGCTCTTAATCCAGTTGAGGACGAGGGAGAGTTCCGTCAGCATGACGGCATGGCGACGGTGATGATGATGTTACCGGTGCAGGGCTTCACCTAAGCACTACGACGATATGACCGAGGTGTTAAACTGTGGAGGGGGCACCACACACGGCTAAGTGATTCTCTGTTGTGTGTTCTAGGGTGCCCCCTGCCTCCGTATATAAAGGAGGAGAGGGGGAGGCCGGTCGGCCCCTGTAGGGCGCACCAAGAGGAAGGAGTCCTACTAGTACTCCAAGTCCTAGTAGGATTCCACTTGGTGGAAGCGGGAAGAAGGAAGGGAGAGGGAGAAGGAAAGGGAAAGAGGGGCGCCGCCCCCTTCCCCTAGTCCAATTTGGACTGCAAGGGGGGCGCGGCCAGCCCCTTGTGGCCCTTCTCTTTCTCCACTAAGGCCCATGAAGGCCCATTAGTTCCCCCGGGGGGTTTCGATAACCCTTCGGCACTCCGATAGTTATCCGGTAACTCTCGGAACTCATCCGGTGTTTGAATAACATTGTACAATATATCATTGTTCATGTCTCGACCATTTCAAGACTCCTCGTCATGTACATGATCTCATTCGGGACCCCGAACAAACTTCGGTCATCAAATCACATAACTCATAATACAAATCGTCATCGAACGTTAAGCGTGCAGACCCTACGGGTTCGAGAACTATGTAGACATGACCGAGACACATCTTCGGTCAATAACCAATAGCGGAACCTGGATGCTCATATTGGCTCCTACATATTCTACGAAGATCTTTATCGGTCAAATCGCATCACAACATACGTTATTCCCTTTGTCATCGGTATGCTACTTGCCCGAGATTCGATCGTGGTATCATCATACCTAGTTCAATCTCGTTACCGGCAAGTCTCTTTACTCGTTCCGTAATGCATCATCCCGCAACTAACTCATTAGTCACATTGCCTGCAAGGCTTATAGTGATGTGCATTACTGAGAGGGGCCGGAGATACCTCTCCGATACCCGGAGTGACAAATCCTAATCTTGATCTATGCCAACTCAACAAACACCATCGGAGACACCTGTAGAGCATCTTTATAATCACCCAGTTATGATGTGACATTTGATATCACACAAAGTGTTCCTCCGGTATTCGGGAGTTGCATAATCTCATAGTCAGAGAAATATGTATAAGTCATGAAGAAAGCAATAGCAATAAAACTAAACGATCATTATGGTAAGCTAACGGATGGGTCTTGTTCATCACATCATTCTCTAATGATGTGATCCCGTTCATCAAATGAAAATACATGTATATGGTTAGGAAACTTAACCATCTTTGATTAACGATCTAGTCAAGTAGAGGCATACTAGGGACACTATGTTTGTCTATGTATTCACACATGTACTAAGTTTCCGGTTAATACAATTCTAGCATGAATAATAAACATTTATCATGATATAAGGAAATATAAATAACAACTTTATTATTGCCTCTAGATTATATTTCCTTCAGTCTCCCACTTGCACTAGAGTGAATAATTTAGATTGCATAATAATGATTCTAACACCCATGGAGTCTTGGTGTTGATCATGTTTTGCTCGTGAGAGAGGCTTAGTCAATGGGTCTGCAACATTCAGATCCGTATGTATTTTGCAAATCTCTATGTCTCCCTCCTTGACTTCATCGCGGATGGAATTGAAGCGTCTCCTGATGTGTTTGGTTCTCTTGTGAAATCTGGATTCCTTCATAACAAGTCGAGCTTTGTAGATAGTAACATTACCGTCAGCGTCAGTCTTCTTCTTGAAGATCCATTTATTCTCTATGGCTTGCCGATCATCAGGCAACTGAACCAAAGTCCACACTTTGTTCTCATACATGGATCCCATCTCAGATTTCATGGCCTCAAGCCATTTCGCAGAATCTGGGCTCATCATCGCTTCCTCATAGTTCGTAGGTTCGTCATGGTCAGGTAACATGACCTCCAGAACAGGATTACTATACCACTCTGGTGCGGATCGTACTCTGGTTGACCTACGAGGTTCGGTAGTAGCTTGATCTGAAGTTTCATGATCATCATCATTAGCTTCCTCACTAATTGGTGTAGGAATCACTGGAACTGATTTTTGTGATGAACTACTTTCCAATTCGGGAGAGGATACAATTACCTCATCTAGTTCTACTTTCCTTCCACTCGCTTCTTTCAAGAGAAACTCCTTCTCCAGAGAGGATTCATTCTTAGCAACGAATATCTTGCCTTCGGATCTGTGGTAGAAGGTGTAACCAACAGTCATCTTTGGGTATCCTATGAAGACACATTTCTCCGATTTGGGTTCGAGCTTATCAGCTTGAAGCTTTCTGACGTAAGCATTGCAGCCCCAAACTTCAAGAAACGACAACTTAGGTTTCTTGCCAAACCACAGTTCATATGGTGTCGTCTCAACGAATTTAGATGGTGCCCTATTGATACGTCTCCAACGTATCTATAATTTTTGATTGTTCCATGCTATTATATTATCTGTTTTGGATGTTTAATGGGCTTTAATATACTTTTTTATATTATGTTTGGTACTAACCTATTAACCGAAGGCCTAGTGCAAATTGGTGTTTTTTTTGCCTATTTCAGTGTTTCGCAGAAAAGGAATATCAAACAGAATCCAAACGGAATGAAACCTTCGCGAGGATCTTTTTTGGAACAAACGCAATCCAGGAGACTTGAAGTGGACGTCAAAGAAGCAACAAGGCGGCCACGAGGCAAGAGGGCGCCCCCCAGGGGGTGGGCGTGCCCCCCACCCTCATGGGCCCCTCGTAGCTCCACCGACCTACTTCTTTCGCCTATATATACTCTTATACCCTGAAAACATCGAGGGGAGCAATGAAACCACTTTTCCACTGCCGCAACCTTCTGTACCCATGAGATCCCAACGTGGGGCCTTTTCCGGCGATCTGTCGGAAGGGGATTTGATCATGGAGGGCTTCTACATCAACACCATAGCCTCTTCGATGATGTGTGAGTAGTTTACCACAGACCTTCGGGTCCATAGTTATTAGCTAGATGGCTTCTTCTCTCTCTTTGGATCTCAATACAAAGTTCTCCTCGATCTTCTTGGAGATCTATTTGATGTAATACTTTTTGCGGTGTGTTTGCCGAGATCCGATGAATTGTGAGTTTATGAACTTGATTACCTATGAATATTATTTTATTCTTCTCTGAATTCTTATATGCATGATTTGATATCTTTGCAAGTCTCTTCGAATCATCGGTTTAGTTTGGACTACTAGATTGATCTTTCTTGCAATGGGAGAAGTGCTTAGCTTTTGGTTCAATCTTGCGGTGTCCTTTCCCGATGACAGCAGGGGCAGCAAGACACGTATTGTATTGTTGCCATCGAGGATAAAAAGATGGGGTTTATGTCATATTGCTTGAGTTTATCCCTCTACATCATGTCATCTTGCCTAATGTGTTACTCCATTCTTATGAACTTAATACTCTAGATGCATGCTGGATAGCGGTCGATGTATGGAGTAACCTCTACTATTAAAGGAGAATGGAACGTCGTGATGGTTCGACCTCCTACGATGGTTCGATCTCCCTTTTCGATCCCCTCCCACGCGACTGACCCCACCTCCGATCCCCGCTCAAAATTAAAAAGAAAAAACACTGCCCACGAACACACGTTCCATGACTCCCTCTCCCGCAGCCCCTCCTTCCCGTCTCCCGGAAAAAATCGTCGCCACGCATGCCATCTCGCCGTTCCAGATCCGGATTCGCCACTAGGAGGACTCGCGTGGCCAACCCATGCCTCCCAGGCTCCTAACCTCACCGTCTTTGTCCTCCTCATCCGCATCGTCGTTGCGGTGGCCGCGGTCCTGGTTGTGGACGATGCCGCCCCGCCCCGCCCTCACAATCTTTTGCACGATAACCTATCCGCCGCAGTTCACCGCTCTTCTCCGGCTCCTCGTGCCGCCCTCGTCTCCATTGCGGTGGCACCTCCCTGTACGGCAGAATAGCTAGCGGCGTGCGGGCAGAAGCTGCATGCTTTACTGCTGCGCCGGCAGGCGGGAAGCAAGCACGGGAGGCTCGTGTAGGCGGGTGGCCATGGAGAACGGCCCGCTCAACCGCTGCCCTCGTTGTCGTCTCCCTTGACCTCCTCATCTTCAAGCCCCACCGCTAGCTCGGCCCTCTAGAGCCATCACCCTTTTGGTTCAAGCTCGGCCCAGGGAAGAGGTTAGTATCAATTTCATTGTGCATGCCTGCATCTGCATTAGGCTGTAGCCACTAGGATGTTTCACTATCTAGATTAATACTAAAAATTGTTCAAGTATGAATTCATGTATTGATCTTGACCTTATTATTTTGCAAACATCTTGTAGATGCACATGAGTTGGTATCATAGTTCTATAACACAACAGGTATTGTGTTAATTTGGGGAACTATTTACTTCTCTGTTTATAGTTTTAGAATTAGTCCCATGTATCAGAAGCCTTGTTTTTCTAACACTGATGTTTGCTGCTGAGATTTCAGATTGATATGCACTTCAATACTGGAAGCAACAGACGTACCTTTAGAAGAATTCATATGGCTTGAAACTTGGTCGAAACGGGAAATTCGGGCCCTTACATACGTACAGTTATATGCTGCAATATTTAGGAAGTGTCCATGTTGTTTATATGAGGTTTTGCAATTATGGTTCTGCAGGGCCCTGGATTTTCCATGCTCTTTGCAAGTCAAGGATAAGACAATGGTCTTGGTTATAAAAACATTAAAGTATAGGTATCGGTGAAGCTTCTAAAAACTGGAGCGTATACACATGCATTTAGAAGTTGTGCTCACAGGCTTTTCTTTAGCTAGAGGAATGTACAGTCTATACTTGCACACTATTTTCCTGTTCCCACCTTACACTAGAATTTCAGAAGTTGGTTTATGATTTTACAAATTTACATATGCTCTTACTCGCTAATTGGAGTGCATTAGATGTAATATTCCAGTAGATATCACAATGGGCATGGTATTTTCCATGTAGAACAATACAGCTATAGTGAATTTTCCTTTAAGAAGTGTATCATGATTGGGCTCCATGTTTTATTTTCAGATTC
Organism: Aegilops umbellulata; assembly: GCA_032464435.1. NCBI lineage: Eukaryota > Viridiplantae > Streptophyta > Magnoliopsida > Poales > Poaceae > Aegilops > Aegilops umbellulata. Next base: position 385,996,489 of record CP136057.1, on the reverse strand, counting down.
AGGACAATGCATGCTTCTGGCACTAATTCAGAAATATAGTATTAATCAAAGATATTCAAGTTTACACAATAAGCTATACATCATCTAAACTCAAGTGGATATGCTAGGTTTGCTTTTTTCCTACACTTTAAACCTTTGTTTTGGCATGTATCAGTCTCATAGTGCTAGACTCAGTGCTTAATGATCAACTAGAACAAAGGTTCTTAACCTTCTAGATTTATTAATCGACATTAATAGGATAATTCCTGTTAGACATGCTAATTGACTGTTACATGCCATACGACAAAATTCTTATGTTAGGGAAAGAGAGAACATTGGATGGAGGAATTATGCAATTAAACTAGCATGATCATCAAAGGTATTTTTCTTCTTCATCGTGCCATGTGTTATAATATTGTGCAAATCGGAATGTCATTTTCGAGGTTTGCAAATAAAATTAACTTGGATATATCACATCTATTGACTGACTTATTTAATCTTAGTGAGCATAATAGAGTTTACTATGAGGTTAATTCTCTAAAAGCTAATGTTTTGCACGTGCATCAGATAAATTAAATCATGGAAACCACCAGCTAGCTAGCAGAACTACGCACATGAATGACTGTTGATTATAGCCGATGTGACACAATGATGTGAGGAAACCCAAGCATAAGAGAAGTGATATGCAAAATCAGTCCAAAATGACAATCCGACAAAGGCTGCTCCACTGGGTAGCAAATGAAACCTTTCAAGTTTGGCTGTTGCTCCATTTTGTTATATATTCCTTTGTCCAGTTGATTCCTTTTGGTCCTTATTAGAGTTGTATTTGCAAGAAGCTTATTCGATCAGGATATAAGCAATATGACATTGCCTTTTTTCGTGCAGATTTGGATACATGGTTGTGGAAAATAAATATTTTTATTTGCTTACATGTGTTGCCTACCACATTTTGGTTTATGCATTATTTTTACTGCTTGCATGTGGTGCCCAGAGCAGCAGGTGGGGCTCTATTTTTCCTGCTACATTCATTTGGACAACCTCATATTTAAGCATGGATTCAGTTCTGTTGTTTTCTGAAGTAGCCAATATAGGTCCTCAAAGAAGTAAGTAGCAACATCATGTTGGCCTTCATACCAGTTATCCGAGTACCTGATGTTGTTTTAGAACAAACACAGACCTCTCCTTCTGCCCTCCTTGGTTATCTATTACGTCTTCTCTAACCTATGTATTTTGTGTGGATCCGCTGATTTTATTAATCATTCAGCTTTGCAGAAAAAGTTAACAGGAAAACTTCTATGAAGAAGAGCAGACTTGTGTCATCAAAAACCAGCACTGTGTCTTCAATTTTGTGTGTTTGTAATAGCGTGTCCGCAACTTTGAAGAACAATCTACATAAACTGATAAAGTGATACCGTTATTGCTGCAGGAATCAAAATATCAGCATGGATGTGTTCTTCAGTCCATATTTAACAGTTGATACGAAATTGCATTTGTTTTAGTGCTGTGCAAAAGTGTAAAGCAACTTGAGTGTAAATAATAAACTGGTGCCAATGCTAGAATCCCCTATGGATTGAGGTTCGTGTCTCTCCTTTATTTCAAATTTTCAAGGTGCTTTCTCCAAAATTTCTATGAATTTTTTTCAATGTTAAGTTGTAAACTGACCTTCTAGCGGAAACAGATGTGTGGGCTTGGAGTGAAACCCATGAAAGCAAAGCGTAGTCAAATTAGGCTGCCTTATAGTGCCCGAATTATAATTCGAGATTCTATTTAGAAAAAAGACAGAAAATATGAGAATTGTGGTCACATTCCCTTTCTGGTGGTAGTAATTGATGATTTTAGAAACAGGGATTACAAAAACGCATCAATAATAACAACGCTAGGCGAAACAATGATTGTTGCTGGCTGACCCTTATGTACATGTCCTTATCGATATGTGAGTATATTTTTGTCGTAGCATCATAAGCAGCAGCTTATCATGTCATAGTGAATTTATACCGTCATAACACCATAAGCGACAATTTATCATGTTATACTGAAGTTATCTTCTCTACTATTAAAGCAGAATCGAACGTCGTGATGGTTCACCTCCTCGTAAATCTATCGATACATCCTCCCCACGCCACGTGCTCCCGTCCCGCTTGAAATAGAAAAAATGCCACGTCATCTCATCCCGGCTCGGAACAGAAAAAAATCATCACAGCCGCACACCCGTCCCACCCCCTCGCCCTCGATCACGTGACGTCTCCCTCGCTGACTCTCGATCTCTCCCCGACCCTTCGCCGCCGACCCCATCTCTCTCCCGCCGCTGCCCGCCCCGACGCACGACACGTCGCGATCCGCCCGCAGAGAGAGAGAGAGAGGAGTTGGAGGAGGAGAAGGAGGAGAGCAGCGGCGGTGCTGGGGCCCTTTCTCCCGCAGAGAGAGAGAGGGGGGGAAGGACGAGGAGCAGGAGCGCAGTGGCTGTGTTGGGGGCCCTTCGCCCGCAGAGAGAGGGATGTATGGAGGGAGGGAGAAGGAGCGCAGCGGCGGTGCTGGCTGATCCCGTGCCACTGGATCCAGATCCTCAGAAAAAGCGAACGTGGCCACCGCCGTTGTATCTGCATCTTGTCCTCTGCCCTCCTCAATTTCCCCGGCAAGACGGAGGTCGGAAGGGATGACATGTAAAGGGACTTCGCTGGCAGGCTCCGCCTTGCACCCTCTACCTACCCAGCAGCCTAGCATCCCCACCATCATGGGCAGAGCCTCCTCCGATGGACACAGAGTGGGGATGAGGTGAGGCCAAGGAAGAACACATCGGGATGGACGAAGAGGTAAACGGTTTACAACTGCCTGTGAATTTCGTGTGGAAATCAGTATCTGTAGTTTCTTTAGTCCATGGGATTGGTAAGTGCGTTGTGCTCAGTTTGTTATCTTGAGGAATTAGTTACTTTGGGCAAATAGGGAAAGCATCGGACTTAAATCTTTTACTGCTGAGTCGATGAAAATCGGAGAAATAGAGTAGGTCGTGTTTGTGCTCCATGCGATTTGTGACTGAGTTGTGTTTAGAATCTTGACTTGATGAAACCGTGGCTGCTTTAGTTGCATTGGGGCCATTTGGGCAACATCTGCCGTGACAGAACTCCTTTGGCTGTCGGAGGAAATTTCAATAAATATGGTAATAGGTGGTACTGTAATAGATGATTCCAGTGATTAGTGCTGCCGTGACAGAATTTCTTTGGCTGTCGGAGGAAACGTCAATAAATATGGTCATAGGTGGTACTGTAATAGATGATTCCAGTGATTAGTGGCTTGTTCTGGATTATAAGGTATTATATCTGGAACTCAAGTTTGAGTCACATGTATTTGGTTTGGTAGTACATTGTAGGAAAGAAGGTATCATACTATTTTGTGGGATGAGCGTTTTAAACAGGAGGGTTCACTAGGGCCACAAGAAGGCTTATCGTTGGTTCGTCGATAACAACGAAACAACTAGCAAGATTAGATCAACATTGGCGGTGAATAACGATGGTGAGAGACGTGTAAATTTATGTTCCGTGGCAACGCACGGGCACTCAGCTAGTAGTAGTAGATGCATAATTGTTTCGGTCTACTTGACACGGACGTGATGCCTATATTCATGATCATTACTTTAGATATCATCATAACTATGCGCTTTTCTATCAATTGCTCGGCAGTAATTTGTTCACCCACCGCAATATATGCTATCTTGAGAGAAGCCACTAGTGAAACCTATGGCCCCCGGGTCTAGTTCACATCATATAAGTTTCAATCTACAATTCTAGTTTACTATTTTGCAATCTTTATTTTCAAATCTATACAACTAAAATACCAAAAATATTTATCTTATTATCTTTCTCAGATCTTACTTTTGCAAGTGGCCATGAAGGGATTAACAACCTCTTTATCGCGTTGGTTGCAAGGTTCTTAATTATTTGTGCAGGTACTAGGCGATTTGCGTGTAGTCTCCTACTGAATTGATACCTTGGTTCTCAAAAACTGAGGGAAATACCTACACTACTTTGTTGCACACCCTTCCCTCTTTAAGGAAAAACCAACGCATGCTCAAGAGGTAGCCAGAAGGATTTCTGGCGCCATTGCCGGGGAAATCTACGCACAAGTCAAGACATACCAAGTACCCATCACAAACTCTTGTCCCTCGTATTACATTATTTGCCATTTGCCTCCCGTTTTTCTCTCCCCCACTGCACCTTTGCCGTTTTATTCGCCCTTTTTCGTTCGCTTCCTTCCGCTTGCTTCTTGTTTGCTCGTGTGTTAGATCGTTTGTTTTGCCGTTATGGCTAGTCCTTCTATCATTGTTAGTGCTCCCGATCATGAAGTTCTTAATTTTAAACAAAGGGAGGGAGAAAATCTAAAAGATGTTTGGCATAGAATTTGCAATGCTCAGAATAGATCTACTAGGAAGCAATCTACTTTCATTCTTCTTCGCAACTTTTATGTAGGCATCACTCCTTGGAACAGATATATTCTTGATACCATTATTAGAGGGGATTTCTTGGGTAGCCATACTTTTGATTTTTATAATGCTATGTTAGATTTGTTTGTCCCACCACCTCTTTTGGTCAATGAAACTATTTTAACTTTGGAACATGTGATGCAAAGGCTTGAAATTATCGAAAATAAAGTTGCCATTGTAGAGTTGATTGATAATTTGGATAAAAAGATCCACAACCAAATTACCCAATATGGATCTAAGTTAGGAGTTACTTTAAAAAAATCGAGAAAAAAACCCATAGTTAATGAAAAGATAAATCAAGATTCCACTAGAATTGATAAACTGGAGGCTATTATTACCAACTTAGGGTCTGCCTTTTCTGCCGTGAGAAACACTTCGAATCGTCCTACTACCAAAGTTGCCAATTTTATGTATGTTCCTAAAATTAAGGGTGAATCTTCTAGTAAGGAAAATGCGGATCTCAAATCCATAAGTGTTCACCCCAACTTTTTCGCTATTATCAAGTAACCTTTTGCTACCAATGAATTTCTTGATTTCTTGCCTAGGAGTTTGATCATTAATAAAAAGAAGGAAACTCCTAAGGGTTATAAGTGTTCTATTGAAGAATTGCCTACCAAAAATGATAATACCTAGATCTATTCTTGTTTTTATGCCTAGCTAGAGGCGTTAAACGATAGCGCTTGTTGGGAGGCAACCCAATTTTATTTTGTTCATTGCTTTTTGTTCCTGTTTAGTAATAGATAATTCATCTAGCCTCTGTTTAGATATGGTTTTGTGTTTTAGTTAGTGTTTGTGCCAAGTAGAACCAATAGGATCTTCTTGGGTGATAGTTGTTTGATCTTGCTGAAAAAGACAGAAACTTTGCGCTCACAACAATAATTGTTAGAATTCACCAAAACGTGATAAAATACCAATTCTTTTTGCAGTAGTCAGTATACAAATTATCAAGGTTGTCCTAGTTTTTCAGAATTTTGGAGTTCCATAAGTAGATCAGTATTGCAATACCATTTTTCATTACACTTTGAGGGATAATCATATGATCCAACTATGTTAGCATTGTTAAGAGGTTGAACTAGTGAAAGTACGGACCCTAGGCCTTGTTTTTAAGCATTGCAATACCATTTTTGTGCCCATTTACTATTTGCTACCTTCCTGGTTTTATTCATTCAGATTATAAAAATATATTCCTACATCTATATTACACTTTTATCACCATCTCTTCACCGAACTAGTGCACCTATACAATTTGCCATTGTATTGGGTGTGTTGGGGACACAAGAGATTTCTTGTATTTGGTTGCAGGGTCGTTTGAGAGAGACCATCTTCATTCTACACCTCTCACGGATTGATAAACCTTATGTCATTCACTTGAGGGAAAATTGCTACTGTCCTACAAAACTCTGCGCTTGGAGGCCCAACACGTGTCTACAAGAATAAAGTTGCATAGTGAACATCAGTTACTGGCGCAGGGCTTCACATAAGCACTACGACGATATGACCGAGGTGTTAAACTGTGGAGGTGGGCACCGCACATGGCTAAGAGATTTTCTGTTGTGTGCTCTAGGGTGCTCCCCTACCCCCGTATTTAAAAGAGGAGATGGGAGGCCTGCCGGCCCCTGTAGGGCGCGCCAAGAGGAAGGAGTCCTACTAGGACTCCAAGTCCCAGTAGGATTCCACTGGGTGGAAGGGGGAAGAAGGAAGGGAGAGGGGGAGGGAAAGGGAAAGGGGGGCGCTGCCCCCTTCCCCTAGTCCAATTCGGACTGCAAAGGGGGCAGCCCCTTGTGGCCCTTCTCTCTCCACTAAGGCCCATTAGTTCCCCCGGGGGGTTCCGATAACCCTCCGGCACTCTCAGAACTCACCGGTGTCCGAATAACATAGTTCAATATATTATTCTTTATGTCTCGACCATTTTGAGACTCCTCGTCATGTCCGTGATATCATCCAAGACTCCGAACAAACTTCGGTCATCAAATCACATAACTCATAATACAAATCGTCATATAATATTAAGCGTGCGGGCCCTACGGGTTTGAGAACTATGTAGACATGACAGATACACATCTCCGGCCAATAATCAATAGCGGAACCTGGATGCGCATATTGGCTCCTACACATTCTACGAAGATCTTTATCGGTCAAACCGCATAACAACATACGTTATTCCCTTTGTCATCAGTATGTTACTTGCTCGAGATTCGATCGTCGGTATCATTATACCTAGTTCAATATCGTTACTGGCAAGTCTCTTTACTCGTTTTGTAATGCATCATCCCGGAACTAACTCATTAGTCACATTGCTTGCAAGGCTTATAGTGATGTGCATTACCGAGAGGGCCCAGAGATACCTCTTCGATACCCGGAGTGACAAATCCTAATCTCGATCTATGCCAACTCAACAAACACCATCGGAGACACATGTAGAGCATCTTTATAATCACCCATTTACATTGTGACGTTTGATAGCACACAAAGTGTTCCTCCAGTATTCGGGAATTGCATAATCTCATAGTTAGAGGAATATGTATAAGTCATGAAGAAAGCAATAGCAATAAAAATAAACAATCATTATGCTAAGCTAACGGATGGGTCTTGTCCATCACATCATTCTTTAATGATGTGATCCCGTTCATCAAATGACAACACATGTCTATGGTTAGGAAACTTAACCATCTTTGATTAACGAGCTAGTCAGGTAGAGGCATACTAGGGACACTCTATTTGTCTATGTATTCACACATGTACTAAGTTTCTGGTTAATACAATTCTAGCATGAATAATAAACATTTACTATGATATAAGTAAATATAAATAACAACTTTATTATTGCCTCTAGGGCATATTTCTTTCAAATCTTTTATCACTTGAACCTTTAGAACAACATACGTAATTTCCTTTGTTTGTCGGTATGTTACTTGCCCGAGATTCGATCGTCGGTACATTTATACCTAGTTCAATCTCGTTACTAGCAAGTCTCTTTACTCGTTTCGTAATACATCATCTCGTAACTAACTCCTTAGTCACTTTTCTTGCAAGCTTCTTGTGATGATGTATTACCTCAAAGGGCCCAGAGATACCTCTCCGATACACGGAGTGACAAATCCCAATCTCGATCCATGCCAACTCAACAGACACTTCGGAGATACCTGTAGAGCATCTTTATGATCACCCAGTTATGTTGTGACGTTTGATAACACACAAGGTATTCCTCCGGAGTCCGGGAGTTGCATGATATCATGGTCGAAGAAACATGTATTTGACATTAAGAAAGTAGTAGCAACAAACTGAAGATCATATGCTATGCTAACGGTTGGGTCTTGTCCATCACATCATTGCCCTAATGATGTGATCCCGTTATCAAGTGATAACACATGTCTATGGTTAGGAAACCTTAACCATCTTTTGATCAACGAGCTAGTCTAGTAGAGGCTCACTAGGGACACGGTATTTGTTTATGTATTCACACATGTATTTAATTTTCCGGTCAATACAATTCTAGCATGAATAATAAACCTTTATCATGAATAAGGAAATATAATAATAATAACTTTATTATTGCCTCTAGGGCATATTTCCATCAGGTGGAGCACATTCTGAACTTCAAGGGTTCGATCAAAGGGAGAAGTGTTTTGAACCGGATAGGACCGCTGGAGCACGGCTACTGTACAAGGACTACTTTCAATACATACCAACATTCTCTAATACAGGGTTTCATCGACGCGTCCGTATGCGCAAACCCTTGTTCTTGCGCATGATGGAGGAAGCGGAGGCACATGATTCCTACTTCAAGCTCACAAAACATCAAGAAGGCGCCTTTGAGCGTTTCCAAGACAAATGTGGTCCAGTTGTGCGGTGGTTCAAGAGTCCAGGTTAGGCGAACGGGCACTTATCCCGTGATTAAGTTTCCAGAAACCATAAAAAAGGTGGCAGGGGACTTAGTTTTATTGCAAGGACGTCCCGACGCTTGGGAGCACCATGTGTCTTCCACCTTTCTCCTCAGACAGAGTTGCGGCTCCTAGTCCGAACAGCTTGATAGTTACCAAGGCTGAGCAAAAATGAAGTAGACATTTTGATTCCCATCTTGGTCGGAAGGAAAAAAAAGGGGGTTGGAAGGAATTGATCTATTATAGGCCTTCAACAGTCATTGTATCCAGCCGCTTCACGCAAGAGAAAGGCCAATGTACATGTACAACGGTTGTAGAATCCGACCTGTGTGAGCAAGAGGTCGATCACTGTAGAGGAGATCGAAACCCGACTGATGCGTATCACCATGGAACGAGACGAGATCCGAGCAAAAGGGAGTGTGTCTCCTTATGATTCCGAGGACCCTCCACCATAGGTGAATTTCTTTATTTGCGTTGTGATTTTGTATTCAATGATTCCACTTGGTCCTTTGATTGGTTTTGTTTAACACAATTTGTCATTCGATTGAAGTGTCGAAAAATTCAAGAGTTTATATTCCCTAATTCCAGAAGTTAACCACGAGCCTGCTGACGAGAAGTCTGAGAGCAATGCTGGCCATAATCCGAGAGCGACAATGAAGCAGAAAGCCAAGAGTTCGACGATAAGCACGATGACAATGACGGCGAAGGAGAATCTGAGGATGAGGCGGAGTCTTCTCCCTCAACCTACACTGTCCGAGAAGGTAGGACTAAAATGGTACACGATCCGAGCAAAATAGCACCCGCTACTCAGGGGGTTAAATGAGCTCGAGCGGCTTTGATTGAGCCAGTAGTTCCATCTCCAAAGGTGGTCAAAATGCCAAGAACATTACTCATGAGAGTAGTAAAGCTGCCAACTTGCCCAGGATGAAGAAAGTGGTGCCGGTTGTCTCCAAGTGAGTATAAGTAGTGGTATTTTGCTATGAGTAATTTGACTTTGTAACAACCATCTTGGAGCCTTTTTTTAAGTAGGGCTGCCACTTCAACAAGTCACAACATCCAAGCTACCGAGCAGACCCCGAGCAAAGGCAAAAGACGACGTGATGTTAAAACTTCGAAAGGTATTTTGTATGTTGTGTAATCGAGTGAACGATAAAACAAAGACTGATGAATTGTCATTTTACATTATTCGTAGTGACTGAAGAAGTAACTCCCATGAAAGACGCCGAGGAGCACGAGGAGCGTACTCAAACGGACGTCGACCTGCCTAATCAAAGGTGAAGTCCGGTGTCAAAGAAAGTCTATCATGACTTAGTGCCAAAAATTCTAGAAGTTCAATCGGGTGCAAGTGTTCAAGCACCAATTGAAATTGTATAAGCTGGTCCGAGTACATTAGCGATGATGGCACCTCAACATATACCGCCTCCGGCTGCTTCGTTTGCCTTATTTTCGTTGGCCAGAACTCCAGAGGATGAGGTGGGCGCAAGTAAGGAAGCCATGATTTAGGCCGAACTGATAAACTCTAGTCTGAAGGATGCGCTCAACTCGAGCGAGATCCTGAAAGCTTATATCCGAGTAAGTACTGGACCGGATTACCCCGGAGGTGGTGGTTTTCATGATTGTAACGGATGTTAACAATTCTAATAAATGAATAAAGGAGGAGATAATTACTTTTTTTAGGCAAAGGAGGAGACAATTACTAAAAAAAACTCTAAGAGCCTACGAGGCAAGCGAGAATCTCGAAAATAGGTCAGCCCACATAGTGTAGGCCTCTCTCGCTTGGCAAAAGGTTTCAACCATGTGAAGCTCAGCCCGTTAGATAAAAAGTACCCCGCCGAAGCCCAGGAAAACGCCCCACTTCCGTACCTTCCCGACCAGGCGACCACCGCCTCCGCTCACCGTCGACGACTCCAACTCCAACTCGAAACAAACCCCAAAGCCGACGCCGCCGCCTGACCCCTGCCCCCGCCCCCGCCTACCGCGCCGAAAACATGGATTCGCTTCTTGCCACCTACGCCTCTTCGGACGAAGACGCCGACGAGAGCATCCCCTCACCCGCTCCCGCGACCCGCAGCGGCGAGGCCAGCGGAAAGCCCACCGGGGGCATCTTCTCCGCGCTCCCACAACCCAAGTCGGCGCCTATCTTCTCATCGCTCCCGGCGCCGAAATCCGCCCCGACCTTCTCCTCCATCCCGCCTCCCAAATCCTCCGCTTCCTCCGGAAACCCTAAGCGCGTCGTCCAGTTCCGCCCGCCGCCGATCCGCCAGACCACCGGAGTCAGCTCGGACGAGGAGGATGAAGCCGAGAGGCGCCGTCCTAGCGCCAGCGAGGCGCCCCCGCCCCCGTCTGCTGGATCGGGGCCGGTGTCTTCGTTCCTCCCGGCGCCCAGGCACTCGCTTGGGTTCGGATCCGGCGCGGCCAGGAGGTCGGCCGTAGACACCGCCGGGCCGGAGAGGTCAAATCTTGGTGCTGCTGGCCCCTCTAGCTCGGCTGTCAACAGTGGGGCGCCAGAAAGGTCCGTTACTGGCCCTGCTGACGAGGACGATCCTGAGGAAAGCAGCGATGAGGACATCATGCCTGCTCCGGAGCAGCAGCAAGAACAACAGGATCTTGGTGCTGGAGCTGGAGACGTCCAACACCAGGGTTATGATGCTGGAGTTGGAAATGCTAATGGGTACGAAGGCTATGCATGGGATCCAAACTATTATGCATATTATGGTTTGGATCCGAATAGCAATTTGAATTATGGGGCTGAACCACAGTATGCAGCATATGGAGTAGAGCAAGGTGGTGGGTATGGTAATGGATATGCCGGGGAGCACAGTGGCGGATACGAGCATCCGACAGCGCCTCCATGTGGAGGGGAATATACTGGAGGTTACAGTGCTGAGGCGGTGGCAATGGCAGCACCACCAATGCGGGAGCCGGCACTGCCACCAGAATTGGGCAGGATTGGAGTGAAGAGAGGTAGGAGGGATATGCCTATGGAGATTATAGAGGTGAATCAGGCAGAACTGGTCAAGAACCGTCCGAGGGAGGACAAATCCAAGCTCACGGGGATGGCCTTTGGTCCTAGTTACCAGGTACAGACAAATCATTCCTTGATAACTTGGCATCACCTTTGCTTAGCTCTTGCTACATTGTTATTGTGCTCAGTTCACTTTACTTCCTTTGGTTTTCTTTCACCTTATATAGCCACCACCATTACTACTATCTAGTCAATGTTAGATAATTGTATTTTTATTTTGTCAAGTGATACACAGATACTGTAGTATGCATGCAGCATTGTCCATGCAGCATTGTACACAGATACTGTAGTATCCATGCTGGACAAATATTCTTGGTAGGTTTGTGCTTGTCACAGTTTTAGTTTTAAATTTGCAAATCATCACCAATAAGGCAAACAAAGCAAGTACTGTACCTAACAAGTGAAGAGTCACCACTGATAACTTCTCCAAGCTGCAATTATGCTACTAGTAATGCTTTCAAGGGTGTTGTCAATGTCATCTGATCATCACTGGAGTATTTAACTATATAATTATGTTTTGTTACAAAAGGAACCATATGATTTGCCAATTCATATTTCCTTAAACTTAATAATTAGCTATACTAGCTAATCTACCTTATGGTTTAAACCATGCTTCTGTATGCTTAAAATAAAATTAATGAAAAAGTTACCATTCTGTTCAGTAAAGAACTATCGAAGCTATTACTCCGTTTGAATAGTTCTTTGAACTTCAGTTGTCACAATGTATTATGACATTTTGCAGAAGAATTATTTTACTCGTAATGTAGTCATATAAATTTATCTGAACTGTCATAACTATAAATAATAACTATTTGACTGTACCCTTTTCTGATTTGTCAGAAAATTGTGACCAAACGAAGTACTCCCTCCGTAAAGAAATATAAGGTGTTTAGATCACTAATGTAGTGATCTAAATGCTCTTATATTTCTTTACAGAGGAAGTTGTTGTTATTACAATGTACTCCTCCATTCATAAGATGTTTTGGATCTTTCAATATGAACTACATACGGATGAAATGTGTGAACAAACACACTAAAACGTGTCGTACATCCGATTTATAAAAAAAGTTAGAATATCTTATAATAGTGAATGGAGGGAGTAACTATTATTTTGTATTGAGTATGTACCCTCTTAATGGGTTTGCTGATTGCCTATACCAGATGGCACTTGTGAGCCAAGACAAACTTGCTTTAGTTAGGTTATACTCCCTCCGTCCCAAAATTCTTGTCTTAAATTTGTCTAAATACGGATGTACCAAGTCACGTTTTAGTATTAGATACATCCGTATCTAGACGAATCTAAGACAATAATTTTGGGATGGATGGAGTATCAAAGTACAGTTTGTTAGATCAAACGGTCAGCTTTACTGAGCAAAATCACACTGCATGGAATTGACCAGATTAGAGCAGGTTCTGTTTGTAATCAGACAAGATTCACACAGCGTTCAGTTGATTAAACTAAAATATCACATACTTTGTAAGCATGAATAAAAGAATAAGGTGATGATGTGACGAGGTTGTTCTTGATGTTGTGGGTAACTGGGTATTGGATACTCCCTCTAATTGAAGACCTCTACATACATTTGAAATACAGACAAGCTAGAGTTCTGTTTTTCTTGTGTTAGGTCACCCTAATCCAGGACCTTATGTGGTAGGGTGTAATGGTGGTCTTGGGTTACGTCTTCACAGTCCATGTCTAGGAAAGGGATATGCTAGGATAGTAGAACTTTGAAATCAGAAACTAAAAATCAATGATGAAAAATAGAAGGATGGCTAGTATCAGAATATGGTCTTGTTAATATCTGATGATCCTACCAAAGGTAGACCTTTTTGATAATATAGGTTGATGATAATTGATATATGGACCTATAGGACTGTGTAACCCAGGGTGCATTAGAAGATCTCATCATATCGCAATCAGAACTTAAAAGCATGCCTTGAATGTATAGTTTTATATAGTTTTGCCTGTATTGTTTGAAAATTGTAGCTGTGAATGCCTATTTCTCCCTGGTATCAAAACCATCAGCCATTCAGCAATATATACATGTCCCAGTCTTGTTGCTGCTGTTCATCATCCAAACTTTAGAGTAGGCTACTTTTACTGAATGAACATCGCTGCTCTCTTCCACATTACTCGATGCTCGAATGTGCGTATTATCCTGACCCAAGATTTGTTCTATCTCGTGTGTAGGCCGCCCCTTCGGGGAAGGGAAAGCCCTCCAAGCTGCAGAAGAGAAAGCATCAGATCGGTTCTCTCTTCTACGACCTGAAGCAGAAGGAGATGGAGCTTTCTGAGAGGCGTGCCAAGGGCTTCCTCACGAAAGCGGAGACTCAAGCAAAATATGGGTGGTGAGAATGGTCACGAAGACAGCCTTGTATATCAGAATCGAGCTGTAACTGTTTATTAATCTTATTGTTTAACATTTTGTTGTAGTGCCTGGTGATGTGAACCCGTTGTACGATTATAACCAAACAAATAGTTCATTCAACCTTTGATTTTAAACTGTGCATCAATTTTTACGGACCATCTAAAGAAGGGGTGTTCCTGCAATTCCTTTGCCTCTGAAGCTCTATTTTGGCATCTCTAAACATCTGATATTCAATTCGGCTCTACGGGTCATATGCTCCTGGACCCCAAAAATACTTTTACGAATGTTAAAGTATGAGTTAACTACATCATGGCTGCCTTAACTCATATGCTCCTGGACCCCAAAAGTACTTCTCCGAATGTTGAAGTATGAGTTAAATGGCTGCCTTAACTTGTCTGCTGCGGTTAGCTTATTGCCTAAACTTGCAAAATACGCAATTATGATGCTATAACTTGTGCATAAACTTGCAAAATACGCAAATGTAGTGCTCTAACTTGTCGCATGGTGCATACACGGTGCCTCGCCCGTTTGCTGCCATATGTGTTGCCCGAGTGGCGTGACAGCTGGCGGTTGGCCTGCATGTCAGTGAGTGTGAGCGTCGACTATGCCGGGTCAAATGGATGCCCTTTTTTAGAAACCCCCTCGGATTTAATTAAATGTCACAGAAAAGTCCTTGCTCTAATTAAATGCTTGCATGCTAATATCAGGAAAAAATAAACTTCGTATTGTTGAATGGATTTCGAGCCTGTGACCTACAGGAAAATAGAAAGACATGCTAGCCACCACAGACAAATAGGAGTAGTACTTAATGGACAGTGGTTAACTACAAACTTATATAGTCTAACTATCACTCTGCAATTCCCATTTTTTCTTTCTTCAGGTTACTGTTTGGTTTTTATTATATGCAATTTTTTTCATATAAAAATATAGTAATTATCAATGTGCGGTAATAACTATTTAAATCTTCATTCTATTTTTATTATTGTGTAGTTCGAAGAGGTAAACATAGAATTTTTCAAAAAATTATGTGGATTTAAACAGTCCAACGTATATTATAAGAATGTTGTGTAAATTGTTGTATCTTCATTCAGGACCGAAGCACACACAATTATTGTGTATCTTCACTGTACTTTTAGAATACATAGTTATTAAAAATAAAAAATGTTGTATTTTAAACACTATTCAACATGTATTAAATATCATTGTGTAAAAACAGTAAATTCTATAAAAGTGTTATAACATGTTGAACCTGTTTGTAGAAATGTAAGAATAATTTTACACAATAATTTTTTACATGTTGGACGTTTTATAAATAGATCTCGTATTTTTTTAATACATGATGTACATTTATCAAAAAGATGTTTACAATTTCTTAATACATGTGAGAATTTTCCAAAAAAATGTTGAAATATTTTCCAAATGAAATAGCGCTTTCTTTAAGTTTATGGCAGGTAATATGTTGAATAGATTTTTTTTCAAAAGTATGAATTTCTTAATATTTTTTCAGTTTCCCGCGAGTGAATGTTTTCTTTTTTTTATTTCTCTTTATTATTTCTCCTGTTACGCTTATTATAAATAGGTGTGTATCTCCATATTGCACAGACTACTATTCTTGACGTAGTGGTCAGCACATGCGTGCACACTGTGCGCCCATTTACTGCGTTTGAACTTGTCAGCGTGCCGTTTTTTTTTTCTTATTACGATTTCATCCCAGCCCTTTCTTCTTATTACTATTTCATCCCACATGCTGACATGCGGGACCCAGATCTAACAGGTGAGATCAATGCAGTTCAGCATCTTTAAATAAAATGTCAGGAGCTTGTGCGAAATTTGTTTAAAATACAGTGAGTTTTCTGTAAAACAAGCACTTCCCTCACACAACAGTTGACATGTGGGCCAACACCACATTGGCATGCCATGTGGGCAGTGCATACGTCCGGATACGGCTGAAGGCAATGTATTTGAACGCACGAACATGTTACATCGTCATCAGTTTCATGTATCTACCATTTTTAAGAAGTTGCTCCCCACTTCTCCCTATTCTCTAACCATGCACACTATCCACATCAGCGATGTGCCACGTCATTATTCAGTTTTCAAAAGCAGCCAATCAGTCTTATTCTTAGCCTATCCACGTCATCTAATACTGCCTCATCAACAAACAAGGACAGTCAACCAGTCACGTTACACTACGATTCTTGCAAGCAAATATATTTCGGTCAGAGTTTTAGTGAAAAAAATTGGGGCAAATCCTTCCATCTCTTCGGTTCAGTTCATGTTTCTCTTCTCTTCCACTTCCACTTCCACCTTTAATTCCCAAAATAAGTCCTGACTCCTTCCACTTCATCTTCTTAGTGCACCGTGCAATCCCCTAGGCTCACCAGTCCACGCCAAATTGGTCGCTGCTAGCGCATGTAGGTGGGACCAATAGCTGCTCGATTGCTTCCACCTGAAGGTTCACCGATTCGAGAGGGGGAGACTGGGAGAGAGCAGGCAGGGGAAGCACGGCGCATGTCGTTCCTTCCAGCTTTCAAAGCTTCACAATCAAATCGGAGTAATTATTTTTGGAATCCAGAATGACCAGGCGGCCTCCACTTCCCCTCCCTGTCCGTGCTCCTCCCCCATCTCTATAATAGTGGCGCAGATCCGATTTCCGTGTAGGGCAACTCCTGCGGCAAGGTCGCCGGTCTGGCTGCCTCCAATAGCCCTCTCCACGTTCATCGGCTGTGCTCCACGGTTGGCCATCCTCCCTCGGTTGTGCCCTCCCTCCATCCCGTCGCTGTCTCTGACCTCCATTGAAGGTCAGATCGTGAGCCGCCAAGATGCAGGTCACAGCGGAGAAGACTCTTCTGTGGAAACCTCTCCCTTACTTATTCCCAAGCAAGGTCAGGTGATTTTGTTTATAGTGAAGCCACTCCCTCGAGTTCTAACCTCCTATACATGATCTGCATCGTCAGCCGCAAATTGGATAACCAAAGGTATGAATAGGAGTTCATATCTTTTATCTCCTCCATGGATCCCATCCTCAGTCCTTTCCCTAATTATTTCAAAATTTGTATATCTGGATATAATGGCAAATATTATTCCACTTTCACCTATGAAAGTGATTGCTTGACTTTCTATCATCCGTGCTTATTTTCTAACTTTGTTCTCATAATGTTAGGATGAGGTTCGGGCCTAAATGTTATAGTATCTCATGTGTAATACTACTGACAGATTTTTGGACACCAGTAATCGACATGCACTTTGACAGCCAATGAATTGTGGCTATTAATGCCTAGCGGAATCCAGGTAACTTCCAAGTACAGCATCGAGACACAACTCACGGCAATACATGATGCATCCATCCGGCCGCCATCTTCTGCACTTCCTACTTTCTGCTCCATCAGTCTGTCGATTCAGCTCACGCATGCATAAAACTGACGAGGCACTCAAGCAGTCAAGCGGCGGGCTGTTCGGTTCATCACAATGAGCCTGTAATTTATCATGTAACCTCCTCACATGTCCTCCTCTACTTTTCTCCCATGCATGTTCTGCCTACAATATATGGCTCGCTTTAGCATACTCTGACTCCATCTTCTACAATCTCAGATGCTAACATATCTCCTAGGCTTAATTTACGCAAATCATCTGCATCGTTGTGTGGTACTATTACTTTCCTCTACACATCAGCAAACTATGTTCTACCTTCTTAAGTCCGCTCTCAACCATTTGTCAGTTTTGTATCATTCTTTTAAAATAACAGTGTAATGTAGCCATTGGATCAAATATCATTATTTTTTACAAAAGCTACTAATGCTACCATCTTTTTTTAGGGATACCAATATACCATTCGGTAGATATTTCAATAACTATATGTAACATACATGATAAGTCATATGTATTTTAATTTTAGTTCTCATGTTATGAACAGAACTTCAATCAATGAATTCCCGCAGCAACGCGCGGGCTATCCTCTAGTTTTACAAGTTTTTACACCAAAATGATCGCGTTCGACAAGTTGAGACACCCGATGGTGTATTTAACTCAAGTATATGAATTTTTTTAGACGTGTCCATTATTGAGGCCCCTTATGTGGCAGCTCCTTATGTGGCATGTTGATGTGGCATCGCAATTAGATTAAGTTCACTTGTTGGCCCAACTCTCCTTGTCCCTATCCCCACTGATTCGAACAACGGAGAGAGTGATTTCAAGGTGCTTAGATGAGGTGCTAAGTGCATTAAATGACTTAGCAACTCAAGTCTCCATTGCATATGTGTTTAACCTATTGTAGCTAAGCTCATTTTAATTAATAATTTAGCACCTAAACTCTTTCATGCATTGGTTAACTTTCTTCATTTAAGTGTTTTTTCTAGGTTGGCGTAGTTAGCATTGATTCTTCCGATGGTCACCAAAGTGCTCTCTCTTAATTGCTATGCCAATGCCATGCCATTTCTTTGCTTCTATGGCATGCTTAGCATTTGTACACCATGGAGCAAGCGCTGACGCGTATATCATGTGTTGAAGTTGAGAAATTAATTCTATGTCTAATTCTATGACAGCCAATCAAGTTGAGGTCGCAATTCATAAATGAAATGCATGAATTCCACAACCCAAATGACCGGAGCCAAACAAGTTGTATCATAGCAGCACCAGCTCCTCGCACCATTGTTTAGGCAGTGATTGCCCGCACTGATGCAGCTCCTCACACCATCATTTAGGCAGTGATTGACCGCATTGATGCTTGACTGCCGTCGTATCTTCCATCAAGCGTGCCTCTGTCCCCACAACAATTTCATTTGTCCCACAACCGCTTGTCGGTTGGATGTTCTCTCTCCTAGGGCTCCCGCGACTCCTTGGCGATGGGCGGTTCCTAGGGTTTGATCTCCGTTTGGGTCTGTGATTTTGCAACCCAGATCTGATTCCTCCTCCCCTATCCCCTCTTCCTCCTCTGCCTCGTCGGGACGCCGGGTTCCTTTGCTTGACGATGTTCGGGGTGACCCAGGGGCGCTCGTTGGACCGCTACCCACCCTTGGCAGCGTGGAGTTGAAGGAGGCTAGTGTTCTAATGGCGGGGGCGCGGGACGGGGTGAGGACTGATGCCATCTTGGGCGATCTGCCTGTGCTGGGCGGCAGTGGGAACGATCCCGCACCGGTGCTCTTCAGCGTTGGGGCGACGGAGGAGATCGATGGAGTGTCCCCTACGGGGGGTGGTTCCGTCTCCGCCGATCATGTGGAAGAACTGATGGACAACCTGCGTCTCACTGCGGTGCAGGCGTAACCTGTGATCCTGGATGACGAAGATGAGGTAGATCTGGTAGCCCCGGTGTCGGTGTCAAAACCGGCGGATCTCGGGTAGGGGGTCCCGAACTGTGCGTCTAGGCGGATGGTAACAGGAGACAAGGGACACGAAGTTTTACCCAGGTTCGGGCCCTCTCGATGGAGGTAAAACCCTACGTCCTGCTTGATTGATATTGATGATATGGGTAGTACAAGAGTAGATCTACCACGAGATCAAGGAGGCTAAACCCTACAAGCTAGCCTATGGTATGATTGTTGTATGTTGTCCTACGGACTGAAGCCCTCCGGTTTATATAGACACCGGAGAGGGTTAGGGTTACACAAAGTCGGTTACAATGGTAGGAGATCTAAATATCCGCATCGCCAAGCTTGCCTTCCACGCCATGGAAAGTCCTTTCCGGACACGGGACGAAGTCTTCAATCTTGTATCTTCATAGTCCAGGAGTCCGGCTGAAGCTATAGTCCGGCTATCCGGACACCCCCTAATCCAGGACTCCCTCAGTAGCCCCTGAACCAGGCTTCAATGACGACGAGTCTGGCACGCAGATTGTCTTCGGCATTGCAAGGCGGGTTCCTCCTCCAAGTACTTCATAGAAGATTTTGAACACAAAAGACAGTGTCCGACCCTACAAAATAAGTTTCCACATATTGCCATAGAGAGAATAATATTTACACAAATCTAATCTGCTGACGTATTTCGTAGCGTGACATCACACCACGGCCAGGTCTTTATTCGAATCGTTTTTACTCCCCCACCTCAGCGCATTTCGCGAGGCGGTTTCCTTGGCACGTCTTGTCAAAGCAGAGATTGTGTCCCCTTATTTACGGGATTCTCATCAATACGGACGTGAGTAACCCAACCGCGCCATTTATCACGGCGCTTGGGAGATAAGCGAGTTTTACCAGGCTGGTGGGGACGCCTAACCGCATCCGCCCATATAAGGGGATAAGGATCCACCTTTTTACCTACACCTTCTTCCTTCTTTGCCTATCCATCTTCCGCGCACTCGAGCTCTAGCGCCCAAGCCCGCACTTCCCACCTCCACCTTCTCCAGCCATGTCCGGAGCAGGAGGCAAGTGGATGGTCTCCTCCGTTACGGAGGGACACGTCAAAAAACTGAGGAAAGCCGGATACTTGTCTAACGACATCGCGCACCGGCTTCCTGAACAGGGGCAGCTCCTCCCCACCCCAAGGCCCCATGAGAGGGTAGTATTCCTTCCCCATTTCCTCCGCGGACTGGGCTTTCCTCTCCACCCGTTCGTTCGGGGGCTCATGTTCTACAGTGGCCTAGATTTCCACGATCTGGCCCCGAACTTCGTCCTCAACATCTCGGCGTTTATCGTCGTGTGTGAGGCTTTCCTCTGCGTCCGCCCCCATTTCGGCCTATGGCTCAAGACTTTCAACGTCAAGCCCAAGGTGGTGCGCGGCAACCAGGCGGAGTGCGGAGGCGCCATGGCGGGCAAGATAGCTAACGTCCTATGGCTCGAGGGCTCCTTTGTGGAGACCCTGAAGGGGTGGCAATCGGGGTGGTTTTACATCACCGAGCCGCGCGATCCCGAATGGGTCGCAGCCCCCGAGTTCCGGTCCGGACCCCCTACGCGGCTCACGTCTTGGAAAGAGACGGGCCTGTCGTGGGGCAATAAAGGAGAAATAACCGGACTGCAAAAATGCATCCAAACCCTGGTGAACAAGCAGCTCAAGCTTGTCAATGTAGTCCAGGTTATGCTCGTCCGCCGGATCCTCCCGTGTCAGCAACGGGGCTTCAATTTGTGGGAGTTCGACCCGGCGCAACACCCAACCCTGAGCAGGCTCTTCGACACAACATACGAAGACGCCTGGAAGGTGCTATTCAAAGGCGCCGAGGCTCCCGCATCCGCTTCCGAGGACCGCGAATTCAGCACGCAGCTTCCCGCTAGTGCGGTAAGCTATTTTTACCTTTTACAGGATGTTGATTTTCCATAGTTTGACTCTATGCGGGATCTAAACTCCCTTTCCTTTGACAGGATTGGCTGGCGAAGTCCGGACAGATCGACTGTCCGGCCCCCTTGCCCGAAGACCCAGCCGATGCTCGCTTAGCGAAGCTGCTGGCTCCGACACCTTACGTGGTGCCGGAGAAGAAGGCCAAGAAGAGGGCCACAGGGACTCGAAAGAGTTCCTGGCGCCAGGAGGTGTCAGATTCTTCATCCGACGAATCCGAGACGCACTCCTCCCGTGAAAACGAGGAGGAGGAAGAAGAAACCTTTCCCCCTCCAGCGGGGGGAGGAAAGAAAAGAAAGGCCGCCCCAACCGGGGAGGCCGAGGGGTCCAAGAAGGGGAAAACCCTTCCTCCGGACTACCCCGCCGACGTCGATGACGACGAGGAGGAGTGGCCCGCAGGGCCAAGCGTCCGGCGGAATCATAAGCATCCGGACACCCGAGTAATTCATAGCATTCCTTTATTTGCACAGCCTTTCCTTATGTCGAATATGATTATGCAGTCCGCCCAAGGCCGGGCTCGACGAGTCGTCGAGCGGCTCCTTGGATTCATCGGACGTGAATTCACTTCCGCCCGCTACCTCCCCCCGCCCTACAGGTGATGCCGAGGTGGCATCCCAACAGGCTCCAAGCCCGGAGGAGGTGGTCCTGGAGGCGCCACAAGGTGACCTCCCGGACTCCAGGAGTAAAGGGGATAAAACCCCCCAGGGCACCAAGTCCGGCTTTGAGCTGGACACCGCGCCGGAATCGTCAATGGTTCCGGACCGCGGTAGGCGAACTCCTTCCAAGAGGAGCAAGCCTACTGAGCCGGCGGGCCCCATCCAACCGAAGGCGCCGGACAATCTGCTGGAGGTGCTTAACGACGCCTCCATCGACGAGGAGCACCGCACTATTATGAGTGCGATCATCAAGAAGGTTCAGTCCGCCAAGAGCGGACTGACTGAAGCTTGTGCCAGCCTTCTAACAGGCTTCGAGGTAAGTGCAGGATATATAAAAAATATTACCGCATAGACAGTAGCCCCTGATGCTCTGTTTGGCGTTCGGAAAGAAAAGCCGAATAGAGGATCTAATAAGATTCGCAGGAGTCTAACAGAAAAAGAGTCAATATGCGTATGCAGGCTTTGCTGCTGGCGACCGCCGCACTGACTGCGGAGGTGGGCACACTGAAGCAGGGCCTCGAGCGGACCGCGCAAGAGCTCGGCCTTGCCAAACGGCAGATCGAGGAGAAAGAAGGTAAGAAATACCCTATAGAAAAAGAAAATATAAAAGTGCAATTGCAAAAATATGACAGGATTAACATGGTTATTATAGGGGCCACAACTGAGGTGGCGACCCTCAAGCAAGCGCTGGCCGAGGCCGAGAAGAAAGCGGCCGCGAAGCGCTCCGAGCGGGAGAGGTATGAAGCCCAGGTTGGCGAGGTGCGGCAAGAGCTCCAGGCTCTCATGAAAAAACATGAGAGTTTGGAGCTTGACTCAAAGACGCGAGCGTCCGAGCTCGCAGCAGCTATTGAAAATGCCAAGTCTGCCAAGGCTGAATCCCAGAAGGCCCTCCAGGAGTTGGATGCGGCGAAGAAGATAGCGGCTGGTAAGGCATTCTTTATGCAAAGCAAACATGTAAAAGTGAGCTTCTTGTTACTTACCCGAATCCGGAGCTCTCCAGGAGCATTCGCAGATCTTCCCCGTAGCGTGTCCGATGCCGCCGCATTCTACCGAGCCGAAGAGGGCAGCTCGACAGAGAAGGTGTTTTGGTCTCAGTATGCTGAGGCCGGACACCCAGTGCCCCTGAGCGACCAGCTGAAGCAGCTGGTCGAGCTCCACAAGGCGGCCGAACAGGCCATGAAGGGCCTCATAGTTCGGCTGTGGCCTGGAGAGGCTCTGCCTGGGAGCTACTTCGGGCTGGTACGGCGGCTGGTGGAGGCCTGTCCAAGGCTCGAGGTCATCAAGCGCTCCGTTTGCATTGAAGGTGCCCGTAGGGCCCTTGCCCGCGCTAAGGTGCACTGGGGCAAGCTGGATGGTGAGAAGCTTGTGAAGGACGGGCCACCGCTGGGGAAGGAGCATCGCAAGCCCGAGAACTATTATAAGAACGTTCTGAAGGGTGCCCGCCTTGTGGCGGATGAATGTTCCATGGATGTAGTTTTGGAGTTAACTCGCTCGTGTTATCCTGTGCGCTGAAAACTTGTTCATGTGCGCTTAAGCAATGCGTTTTGAATTTAAAATATTACCTTCTGTGCGGCCGTTTATCAAATTTGAGAGATGGCGAGTCATCGGCTTCTGCCCCCATGCCACTAGTGCTGGGGTGTTCGGGAGAAACCTGAGCGCTCTTTTTCCCATGTATGGGTCCTTCGAGGGAGGCGCTCAGCACAACGAACAAGGCAATCGGACTATAGTGCTTGAACACTCTCACTTAGCCATAGAATTCTATAATTTTAAATTTTGGCGAAGCCCCTAGTGTTCGGAAGACCGAGTTCGGGGCGCAATCCACGCCTTTGGCCGGACAAAGCCGACTCCTCGCTCTAAGCGGCATAAGTCTTTAGGGACTCGAAAAACCTCTCGAACAGCGACCAGTCTCTCGCTTCATCATGACAGTCAGTTTTAGCTTTCTCTACTGAGGTGCTCCGCCCAGCTCAACTGGGACACAATCGCAGTAGTTCTCCTAGTGCTACCTTAGCTGATACAACGGAATGTAAGGCACCAAAACATAGGAGCCGGTCAAACCCAACTATTGACCCAAGACATGATTCGGAGCCGATGCATATAATGCTATAAGTTCGGGGTGCCGCACTTGTTAAAGTGTTCGGACTTCTCACACCATATAAGGGGGTACTGAAGCCCCTGGCGTATTGACCATACCAAAGTGTGCGGGTGCAACATGTCGTTAATGAAAATATATTTGTAAAAAACAGTAATGCGAAAGTAGACAAAAGCTATGCATTGTTTATAGAAAGGCTGCGACCGAAGCAGAACGATACAAATAGTGTGATAAGCAAAAGCGGGACTATTTAACATGTCCTTTCTAGGGGCAGGCTGCGGAATAGTATGCAAAATAGGTATACTGCTCGTGATAGAGACCACCTGGGAGTTATATAATGCGGCGTAGCTTTTCTGCTTCCCTGGTTCTTGCATCGTTTGAGCGGCAGTTGGATTGCCGAACAGGTCTTCCGAAGTATGGAGTCCTGAAGTAAGAGAAAATAAAGAAATCGGCAGCCCCTGGTGCGGTTTAAGCCGTGTTTCGGGCGTGCCGTGATGGTGCCCCTCCCCCTGTGCCCATGGTATTTCGAGAGTGTAGTTATGTACGCGAGGCACTGGTTTCGCTAGTTCGCGAGGGCTGGGGTTGGGGCCGCGTTGCTACGCCTGCTCGGAACGTGCCAGGCGGTCTTGTTGTAGGTTACTCCGGGCGCGCTTGACGATGTCTGGACGTTTAACGGCCGGACTGGAGAGCTGCCTTGAGAGGCTGCTTTGTACTTCTGCTGCGAGGGCCGCCGTGTGCTCCTCCATTCGGAGGGAGCGTTCGATGTTTCCATTGACCGTGATTACTCCTCGAGGGCCTGGTATCTTGAGCTTAAGGTATGCGTAATGCGGCACCGCATTGAAATTTGTGAATGCGGTTCGCCCGAGCAGTGCGTGATAGCCACTGCGGAACGGGACTATGTCGAAGATTAACTCCTCGCTTCGGAAATTATCCGGAGATCCGAAGACCACTTCAAGTGTGACTGAACCTGTACAGTTGGCCTCTACACCTGGTATGACGCCTTTAAAGGTCGTTTTAGTGGGCTTAATCCTCGAGGGATCTATGCCCATTTTCCACACTGTATCCTGGTAAAGCAGGTTTAGGCTGCTGCCGCCGTCCATAAGGACTCTTGTGAGATGAAATCCGTCAATAGTTGGGTCTATAACCAATGCGGCGAATCCGCCGTGACGGGTGCTAGTGGGGTGGTCCCTTCGATCGAGGGTGATCGGGCAGGAGGACCATGGGTTGAACTTTGGGGCGACTGGCTCCATCGCGTATACGTCCCTTAACGCACGCTTCTGCTCCCTCTTGGGGATGTGGGTTGCGTATATCATGTTCACCGTCCGCACTTGTGGGGGAAAACCCTTCTGTCCACTATTGTTCGGCGGCCGGGGCTCCTCCTCGTCATCGCTACACAGCCCCTTGCCTCTATTTTCGGCATTTAGCTTGTCTGCCTGCTTGAACACCCAACACTCTCTGTTGGTGTGATTGGCTGGCTTTTCGGGGGTGCCATGTATTTGGCACAAGCGGTCGAGTATTCAGTCCAAACTGGACGGGCCCTGAGTATTTCTTTTGAATGCCTTTTTCCGCTGACCGGATTTATAGCCTCTGAATCCGGCATTGACTGCCATATCCTCGTTGTTGTCGCTGTTAACGTGGCGTTTTTGCTTGTTCCAACGCGACCTGCCACTGTTATCCTTGGTGTCCGAATTACCAAGGTTCTTGGTCAAGTTATTGCTACGATCTAGCCAACTGTCTTCTCCTGCGCAAAAGCATTTCATGAGTGTCATGAGTGCTGCCATGGATTTCGGCTTTTCTTGTCCAAGGTGCCAGGCAAGCCACTCGTCGCGGATATTATGCTTGAAGGCTGCTAGGGCCTCAGCGTCCGGACTGTCGACTATTTGGTTTTTCTTTGTTAGGAACCATGTCCAGAATTGCCTGGCCGATTCCTCTGGTTGTTGAATTATGTGGCTTAGGTCATCGGCGTCTGGTGGTCGCATATAGGTGCCCTGGAAATTGTCGAGGAATGCGGCTTCCAGGTCCTCTCAACACCCGATTGATTCAGCTGGCAAGCCGTTAAGCCAATGCCGAGCTGGTCCCTTGAGTTTGAGTGGGATGTATTTGATGGCGTGTAGATCGTTGCCGCGGGCCATGTGGATATGAAGGAGATAATCCTTGATCCATACCGCGGGATCTGTTGTGCCATCGTATGATTCGATGTTCACGGGTTTGAAACCCTCAGGGATTTGATGATCCATTACTTCATCTGTGAAGCATAGGGGGTGTGCGGCGCCTCTGTATTGGGCTATATCACGACGCAGCTCAAATGAGCTTTGTCTATTGTGTCCGGCCCGGCCGGATTTATTATATCCGGAGTGACGATCACCGTCACGTGCCGTGGGGCGTCCGAGCGATCCATAGATCGATCTTGTTTGCTTTGCCTTGTCCTCCAATATATCTCGCAGGTCTGGCGCATTTTCCCGTGCCTTAAAATGTTTTGAACGGCGCCGGGGTGCGGCTTGAGTGGAGGGTCGAGAGGCCTCTCTGTCGCGGCCACGAGGTGGCCGATCGGCCGTGTCATGCGCTGGTGATGTAGGTTTAGGTGCTTCCTCCTCTAATCGGGGTAGCAGCCTGCGCTTTGGGTAGCTCTTGGAGGGGCATTCGAGTTTATACTCTTCGGCCGCAAGGACTTCAGTCCATCTGTCGGCTAGCAAATCTTGATCAGCTCTAAGCTGTTGCTGTTTTTTCTTGAGGCTGCTTGCCGTGGCCATAAGCCTGCGTTTGAAACGCTCTTGTTCGACGGGATCCTCTGGCACAACGAATTCGTCATCGTCGAGGCTTGCCTCGTCTTCGGAGGGAGGCATATAATTATCATCCTCGACCTCTCTGTCTGCCGCTCTCTCGTGAGGGCTGGCTTCTCCATCCTCCTGCGCTGAATTTTGCTGGAAGGGGTGTTCTTCGGTGCTATCCGAAGTATTTTTATCTCCTGTTCCGGAATCACCGTTTTTGCTTTGGCGGGATTTAGAGCGGCGCCGCTGAAGACGGCGCTTAGGCTGTTTCTTGCAGGGGTCATCCCCCGCTGTTCCATCGCCATCTCCTTCTTTTGGGGTATCCACCATGTATATGTCGTACGACGAGGTGGCTTTCCAGTGCCCTATGGGTGCTGGTTCTTGGTCGTCTCCTACATCGGCGTCCATACCGTCGATGTCTTCGGAGTCGAAGTCGAGCATGTCGGTTAAATCATCAACAGTGGCTACGAAGTGGGTGGTGGGTGGGCTTTGAATTTCTTCGTCGTCCATATCCCAACCTTGCTGACCGCAGTTCGGCCAGGGCTCTCGTGATAAAGAGAGAGACTTTAATGACTTCAGAATATCGCCAAAGGGCGAGTGCTGAAAGATGTCTGCGGCGGTAAACTCCATGATCGGCGCCCAATTGGATTCGATCGGCAGGGGTGCGGAGGGCTTGGAGTCCGGAGAGGAGTCCGGAGAGGAGTCCGGCCCCACGGAGTCACGGGCCTTGCGGAGTGCGGGGCTGGTATTCGGCTCGATCGCCGTTGGGATCGCAGCCCCTGAGGCGGCGTCCAACCACTCGTCCTCGATCGGCGCAGTTGGTTCCGAATCCAGGGTCGGAACCGATGCGTGCGCGGCCTCCAGGGCACTGTTCGGCGGCAGAGCTAGATCATGCCCATCGCAACAGTGCGGCGCGCTCGGCTGTGGCTCGAATCCGTCGAAGATCAAGTCCCCGCGGACGTCAGCCGTGTAGTTTAAACTTCCAAATCTGACCTGATGGCTAGGGGCGTAGCTTTCGATCTGCTCCAGATGGCCAAGCGAATTGGCCCGCAGTGTGAAGCCGCCGAAGACGAAGATCTGTCCGGGGAGAAAATTCTCACCCTGGACTGCATCATTATTGATGATTGGAGGAGCCATCGGGCCTAAAAGCGACGACACAGAGGAACTCTCAATGAAAGCACCAATGTCGGTGTCAAAACCAGCGGATCTCGGGTAGGGGGTCCGGAACTGTGCGTCTAGGCGGATGGTAACAGGAGACAAGGGACACGAAGTTTTACCCAGGTCCGAGCCCTCTCGATGGAGGTAAAACCCTACGTCCTGCTTGATTAATATTGATGATATGGGTAGTACAAGAGTAGATCTACCACGAGATCAAGGAGGCTAAACCCTAGAAGCTAGCCTATGGTATGATTGTTGTATGTTGTCCTACGGACTAAAGCCCTCCGGTTTATATAGACACCGGAGAGGGTTAGGGTTACACAAAGTCGGTTACAATGGTAGGAGATCTAAATATCCGCATCGCCAAGCTTGCCTTCCACGCCAAGGAAAGTCCCTTCCGGACACGGGACGAAGTCTTCAATCTTGTATCTTCATAGTCTAGGAGTCCGGCTGAAGGTATAGTCCGGCTATCCGGACACCCCCTAATCCAGGACTCCCTCACCCGGATTGTGCCCTAGCGGGGAAGGTGTTGTCCCCCAATGTCCTTCACATCCAGACGATCTCATCGACGATGCGACCGGCTTGGGGCAACCCAAGAGGCCTGCTGTTTCATTCCTCGGGGGATAATGTCTTTGTGGCAGAATTTGGGTCTCAGGCGGACAGGGCCAGGGTGATCGACGACTCACCATGGATGGTGGGCAAGCATGATGTGCTCCTAAAGGTTTTTAACCTCAATATCCAGCCTCTTCAAGTTCAATTTGATCGTCTTGCAATTTGGGCTCGGATTATGCACGTTCCTCCGAGGCTGGTGAAGGCTAAGTTGGGAATGGAGTTTGCTAAACCCATTGGGCGTATATCCAAGGTGGATTCAGATGCGGATGGACGCTGCTGGGGGAGTTTTATGAGGGTTCGGACTGAGATTGCAGTTCAAGAGCCTATCGTTCGTTATGTCACTGTGACTTCCCTTAAGTTGAAAAGGGCCGAGACCTTCTCGGTTATGTATGAAAGGTTGTCGTTCTACTACTTTCCTTGTGGCCTGCTTGGTCACTCTTCGATCATGTGTCCTAATCCGGGGGCCAGAGACGAGAATGGTGATCTGCCCTATGCTGCAAAAAAGTTGTGTGTCAATGATGATCATTCGAAGAAAACAGGGGGTTCGAGGTCCAGCACGGCCTCCTCGTCAGCGGCTGGTTCTTTCAATGAGGCTAGGGCTGCTGCTCCGGCCAGTAACAAGCCTGGCGATCAGGTTCACATGGAGTGTGCCGCCGGTGAGGTATCTTCTCCCGTCAGACGTGGGGAGGCACCGACCCGGGGCCGTGGGAGGTCGTCCCGTGGGCGTGGACGTGGTCGTTCGGGCGACCCAGGGTGGGAGCTATTTCCTACTTCACAGAAGAAGAAGTCAGGGACTGCTGGTCATAAAAGGAAATCCGTCAAGACCCTAGCTTCGTCATCCATTCAAGGGCAGACTAATGACAATGACTTGGTGTTGGTTCTTGTGTCTGGAGGATCTGGGGCTACTATGGCTGAGATTCAGAACACTGATGATGAGTCCAACAAGAAGCTTCGTCTCTCAACTTCTCGATCGACGGATCAGGCGGAGGCTGCAGGGCAGCCCCGCCAGACGCAATGAGTCTCATATGCTGGAACTATCGAGGCTTGGGTTCGGACTCGACAGTTGGCGAGCTTCGCTGGTTGGTGAAGCTCTACCGACCCTCCCTCCTCTTTCTTTCTGAAACGAAGATGAGGGATAACCGTGTCAGGAACTTTATGTGGTCTCTCGGTTTCTCTGGTTGTTTTGCTGTGAGCAGCGAGGGCCTTAGTGGAGGCCTTGCTTTGTTTTGGAAGGATTTGGTGGAGGTTTCTGTGAAGGCTGGTAACAAGCGCTGCATCGATACCCATGTCAAGATGAATGGTGGAGCGGTCTGGCGTGCCTCTTTTGTTTATGGTGAGCCAAGGAGGGAGGACAGATATCAGTTTTGGGAGCTGCTCCGGTGTCTCCAACCGATGTGGGATGGTCCGTGGTTATGCTGCGGAGATTTCAATGAGGTTTTATCCCAAGATGAGCACTGTGGCCCCCGCTCGGAGTCTGAGATTTCTGCCTTTAGGGATTGCTTAATGGATTGTGGCCTGACTGACTTGGGCTACTCGGGGCCAAGATTCACATGGTGCAACAAACAGGATCAGAACAGTCATGTCAAATGTCGTCTTGATCGGGCCGTGGCTAATGGTGCCTTCACATGCTTATTCCAGGAGTGTGGGGTTGAGAACCTCGTCGCCACATCTTCCGATCACTATCCGGTGCTTATCTTATTGGACTATAGGGCCGCACATGAGCAACGTCCTCCTGTACAACAGGGCTTCCGGTTTGAAGCTATGTGGCTCCATGCAGAAGACTACAAAGAAACTCTGGAACGTGCTTGGTCAGATGGGCAAGATGGCAGTCCCTCCCTGCAATCAACTTGGTCTAACTTGCAACATGTCGCGGGTTCCTTGCGGGCTTGGAGTAAGGAGGCCTTTGGCAATGTTCGAAAGAGGATTGGGAAGCTGGAGCGCCGCCTGGCCATGATCAGAGCCTCGCCTCCGTCGGCTGCGTCACTGGATGAGGAGTGGTCGATCGAGGGGCGGCTTTGTGAGCTCTTTGAGTGGGAGGAGGTCATGGAGCGCCAGCGGTCCCGTGTCGATTGGCTAAAGGCCGGCGATCACAATACATATTTTTTCCATGCTAGGGCGTCGTCCCACCGGCGAACGAACATGATTCATTCACTGGTCCTTGAGGATGGCTCCTCCTGTACTGCCCAGGGTGAAATCAAAGGTATGGTGCATCGTTTTAATGAGAAGTTATTTACATCTGAACCTTGCCAGGGTGGGGATGGTGTTGCGGACGCTATCCCTCACAAAAATTATGGCTGAGATGAACGATGATCTTTGTAAGCCGTATTGCAACGAGGAAATCAAGTCTGCTTTGTTCCAAATGGGCCCGACGAAATCTCCAGGGCCGGACGGGTTTCCAGCTCTCTTCTATCAGACCCATTGGAGCTTCCTTGAGGAGGATATTTGTCAGGCTTTTCGAGGTTTCCTTGAGGGAAGGCCAATCCCTGAGGGGTTCTATGATTCTGTTATTGTTCTTATCCTCGAGACTACAAGAGCGAAGCACCTTAAGAATTTTAGGCCGATCAGTCTCTGTAACGTGCTTTACAAAATTGCTTCTAAGGTGTTGACCAACCGTCTGAAAGTGTTGCTACATGTTGTGGTTTCTGAATGTCAAAGCACTTTTGTTCCAGGTAGATTGATCACTGACAACACTCTCATTGCCTATGAATGCATGCATACCATTTGGAAGCAGCGGGTGAAACAGCCCTACTTTGCACTCAAAATCGACATGATGAAGGCGTATGATCGTGTTGAATGGAGCTACCTTCATGCCCGCCTGACAAAACTGGGTTTCGCCTCTGCTTGGATAGACTCTGTGATGAGATGTGTCACCACAGTTTGTTATGCTATCAGTGTCAATGGTGAGCTTACTGAGCAAGTGGTTCCTTTCCGGGGCATCCGGCAAGGGGATCCTATCAGCCCCTAACTGTTTCTTCTATGCACAAAAGGTTTGTCTAGTCTGCTCTTCCATAAGGAGTGTTGTGGAAAACTACATGGGATCAAAAACGGCCGTCAAGGCCCTCCTATCTCACACCTCCTATTTGCGGACGATAGCATCTTCTTTGCTAAGAGTGACAAGCGTAGTGTGGACTGGTTGGATTCCGTGTTACAGATGTACTGTGATGGGTCTGGCCAGGCTATAAATAAGGAGAAATCATCTATCTATTTTGGTCGGAATTGTCCGTACAGCATTAAGAACATGGTGAAGTCCAGGTTGGGTATTCAAAATGAAACCTTTCATGATTTCTATCTTGGCATGCCTACCGAGGTTGGTAACTCTCCCACTAGCACTTTTAAATTCTTGACTGGCAGAGCTTGGAAAAACATTTTTGGGTGGAGTGACCGGCCCTTGTCCCGGGCGGGGAATGAAGCATTGTTAAAATCCATCACCCAGGCCATTCCAACCTTCTTCTCCAGCTGTTTCCGTCTCCTGGTTGCCACTTGTGAGAAATTTAGACAGATTGTGGCTGATCAGTGGTGGGGAAGGGAGGATGGCAGGAAGAAACTTCATTGGAGATCATGGGCCTGGCTTTCGACCCCCAAGTCTCTTGGTTGCACGGGTTTCCGTGATATGGCTCTCTTCAACCAAGCGACGCTAGGTAAACAAGGGTGGAGACTACTGACTGAACCTGGTTCCTTGTGTGCTAGAGTTTTGAAGGGGAGATACTATCCCAATGGCAGCTTCTGGAATGCCTCGGTGCCACAGACGGCTTCGGCCACGTGGCATGGTATAATTCATGGTCGTGATCTTCTCAAGAGAGGAGTGTGATAACCCACAAGTATAGGGGATCGCAACAGTTTTCGAGGGTAGAGTATTCAACCCAAATTTATTGATTCGACACAAGGGGAGCCAAAGAATATTCTCAAGTATTAGCAGTTGAGTTGTCAATTCAACCACACCTGGATAACTTAATATCTGCAACAAAGTATTTAGTAGCAAAGTAGTATGGAAGTAACGGTAACGGTGGCAAAAGTAACAGTGGTAGTTTTGTAGTGATTGTAACAGTAGCAGCGGAAAAGTAAATAAGTGAAGAACAATATGTGAAAAGCTCGTAGTCATTGGATCGGTGATGGAGAATTATGCCGGATGCGATTCCTCATGCAATAGTTATAACACAGGGTGAGGGAGTCCTGGATTAGGGGGTGTTCGGATAGCCGAACTATATCTCTAGCCGGACTCCAGGACTATGAAGATGCAAGATTGAAGACTTCGTCCCGTGTCCGGAAGGTTCTTTCCTTGGCGTGGAAGGCAAGCTAGGCGTGCGGATATTCAAGATCTCCTACCAATGTAACCGACTTTGTGTAACCCTAACCCTATCCGGTGCCTATATAAACCGGAGGGTTGTAGTCCGTAGGAAGAACACATCATAACCATCATCATACCTATAGGCTAGCTTCTAGGGTTTAGCCTCCTTGATCTCGTGGTAGATCTACTCTTGTACTACCCATATCATCAATATTAATCTAGCAGGAGTAGGGTTTTACCTCCATCGAGAGGGCCCTAACCTGGGTAAAACAAAGTGTCCCTTGTCTCCTGTTACCATCCGACCTTGACGCACAGATCGGGACCCCCTACCCGAGATCCGCCGGTTTTGACACCGACATTGGTGCTTTCATTGAGAGTTCCTCTGTGCCGTCGCGATCAGGAAGGATGCCTTTTCCCGTCTTTAAAGACGGCGCCGTCACTGAGGGAGCTTTGGCTGTCGGCCAATCCCTCCGGCTGGGCGGCTTTCTCATGACCGCCCGTTCGGCCATTACGCCAACGGTGACCTCTTGGGTCATCGAAAACAACCTCCGCGTCAGCTCGGAATTGGCCGAGCAGCTAGATCCGGTGGAGCTCTCCTCCATAAACGAGCTCCTGGATCGCATCGCCGCCTTGGGGGTCGCTACAAACTACGACCAGGTTGGGCCTAAACCCGATCTAAGGGAAATCAACTCTCCCCAAGCCACCCATCATGTAGCTGTGGTGGAAACACAATGCGGTGACCCTTCATCAATCTTAAGGACCAGATACGTCCGAATTCCGGAACCCTCCATGCCGGATATCCACGGAGGGGAGGATACAACCCAAGACCTGGGCTTGGAACCAGGTAAACCGGAAAGTATACAGGACTCCGGATCTCGGAATTCGGAGGTCGTTCGGCCTCCGAACAGCAAACCGGGCGAAGTATCAGATCTAGTGAATTCCGCCCGTCCGATCTTAAGCGATCTCTCCCAAATCAAACAGATGCCCGAAGAAACAGTACATCATTACTGGGCCAGATTCCTCCTGCTTATGAACAGGATAAAGGACTGCCACGAGGGAGACGCGATTTCAATTTTCTGCAGTAATTGCACGGACAAGGGGATACTCAATGCCATAAGTCGTCGTAATATTACGCGCTTTGCTGACTTGGCGTCCATAGTACAAAAATACTGTGCGATGGAAAGTGCTCGGAAAACCGAAATTAAATTTTGGGATAATCCGGCCTTGAATAGCAATCCCGTCCGAATCAAAAGGGCGCACTACAGCAAAGCGCCCGGATTAAATAAAAAATCAAAACCCTCTAGGGGGCACGGAACCGTGCTAGAAAGGTGGCTCGATGGACCCTGCAAGATTCATAGTACAGAGGATGCCACCCCAACTCACAGCCTCAGGGCATGTTGGATACTCCGGTAGGTGGCCAATATTGGCGAGGACCTCCTCAATCCAGAGGTCGAAGGAAACCAGCCCGAGAATTTCAGTACCGTTCTCACAATTTCCGAGACTTTCGCATCAAATAACATGCGAAAAAGAACACTTCGCAGCCTCGCCGAAGTCTACCAAGTAGCGACCATAAATCCATGGAGCAATACTGCCATCACCTTCAATGCGAGCGACGGACCTAAATTCCGGACAGCCAGAGCGCCAGCCGCATTGGTTCTCAGTCCCATAGTGGACGGCTGTCGCCTCGCAAAGGTACTTATGGACGGAGGCAGCGGATTAAACCTCATCTACGAGGAAAGCCTCCAAAAGATGGAAATAGACTGGAACCGCATTGAGCGAAGCAGCACAACCTTTAGAGGAATAATCCCCAGTCAGGAAGCGCGCTGCACCGGAAAGATCACACTAGATGTGGTATTCGGCACGCCGGATAATTACAGGTTCAAACAAATCACGTTCCAGGTGGCCCCGTTCAGAAGCGGATATCACGCTATATTAGGACGAGGGGCATTCACAGTTTTCCAAGCCATACCCCATTACGGGTACATGAAGCTTAAGATGCCTGGGCCAAACGGAATTATCACTCTCGCTAGTGATCCGGACATAGCACTACGCACCGAAAACAAGACAGCCGCATTGGCCCTCGAGGCACTATCTGAAGCCTTAGCGGCCGAAGAACTGACGGCGCTGCGATCCACGGTTAGCAGGGATGATGTGATACTCGATAAGAGATCCAAATCCACATCCTTCAAACCAGCGGACGAAATAGTCAAATTCCAGGTCCACCCAACGGACCCGAATAAAACAACCTCCATCGGGGCACAATTGAGCCCTGATGTAAACGCCGCACTGCGCGAGTTCCTACGAGAGAACTGGGATATTTTTGCTTGGCACCCCTCAGATATGCCAGGAATCCCACGCAGGTTGGCCGAGCACAGCTTAAATATCCAGAAAGGATTCAAACCTGTCAAACAAACCCTTCGGCGTTTCTCCAAACCAAAGAGACAGGCCATGGGAGAGGAGCTAGCCAAATTATTGGAGGCCGGATTCATTAGAGATATCAAACACCCGGACTGGCTAGCAAACCTGGTAATGGTACCAAAGAAGGACAAATCCTGGCGCCTGTGTGTCGACTTCAAAGACCTTAATAAGGCCTGCCCAAAGGATCCCTTTCCCCTCCCTCGAATTGATCAAATCATCAATGCCACCGCAGGACACGATTCTCTGTGTTTCCTCGACGCATACTCCGGTTACCATCAAATAAAGATGGCAGAATCCGACCAAGCTGCAACAGCATTCATCACGCCATATGGCCCATTCTGCTTCAACACAATGCCCTTTGGGCTCAAAAACGCCGGCGCGACATATCAACGCATGATTCAAACATGTTTGGCGAACCAGATCGGCAAAACAGTGGAGGCGTACGTAGATGATGTGGTCGTTAAATCAAGACACGTCGAATCTCTAGTAGACGACTTGAGACTTACATTCGACAACCTGCGAAAATACGACATCAAGCTCAATCCGGAAAAATGTGTTTTCGGCGTCCCAGCCAGAAAGCTCCTGGGCTTCATTGTATCCGGCAGAGGAATTGAAGCAAATCCAGCTAAAATCCGAGCTCTGTCACAATTGGATGTCCCAAAAGATCTCAAGCAAATTCAGAAACTCACCGGATGTGTGGTGGCCTTAAGCCGCTTCATCTCCCGCTTGGGAGAAAAGGCACTACCCCTTTACCGCCTCCTTAGGTGCACCGAACACTTCGAGTGGACGGACGCTGCCACGGCCGGACTCGAGGAAATAAAGGCCATCTTGGCAACAAACCCCGTCCTGGCCGCGCCGAATACCGGCGAACCCATGCTATTGTACATTGCCGCAACCCATCAAGTTGTTAGCGCAGTACTCATCGTCAAACGGATAATGGACGTACATAAATTACCCCTTCAAAGGCCGGTTTACTACGTGTCCACTGTCCTTACACCATGCAAATCACGGTACCCGCATTATCAAAAAATCGCATACGCGGTATTCATGGCATCCCGGAAGCTATGACACTATTTTCAAGAGTGTTCTATTACAGTAGCCTCGGAAGTACCACTCAACGATATTATCAACAACCGCGATGCAATAGGCCGGATAGCAAAATGGGCCATCGAGCTCCTCCCGTTCGATATAACCTACAAGCCACGACGAGCAATTAAATCGCAAGTCCTAGCCGACTTCGTCGCCGAATGGACAGAGGCCGAACTCCCTAAAGAGTACGGCACGTACTCAAACTGGGTCATGCATTTCGACGGCTCCAAAATGCTGGCCGGACTAGGGCCTGGTGTCGTTTTGACATCCCCTACAGGAGATACAGTCCAATATGTACTCCAAATTATGTACACG
This sequence comes from Aegilops umbellulata, assembly GCA_032464435.1. Classification (NCBI taxonomy): domain Eukaryota; kingdom Viridiplantae; phylum Streptophyta; class Magnoliopsida; order Poales; family Poaceae; genus Aegilops; species Aegilops umbellulata. The sequence continues at coordinate 385,960,114 of CP136057.1, read as the reverse complement.
GACTCCAACAATGCAGCCGAATACGAGGCCCTTCTACATGGCCTCCGGATGGCGGTATCCATGGGCATTCAACGCCTGAAAGTACGCGGGGACTCAAACCTCGCGATATCCCAAATAAATGGCGACTTCGACGCCAAAGACCCAAAAATGGCAGCTTATCGCAAGGCCGTACTAAAAATGTCAGCTCGGTTCGAGGGACTGGAGTTCCATCACATAGCCCGAGAAAATAATCAGGCAGCGGACGTCCTGGCACGCATTGGAGCAAAACGAGATGCAGTCCCCCCCCCCAACATCTTCTCAGAAAGATTATTCAAACCATCCGAAACATGGGAGGGGGAACCCTCGGATAATAGCCCGGGCATAACCGTACAACCCAATGCCGAACAATCAGACATAATCGGCGGCCCCGCCACCGAAATTACACCCTCAGCCCACGCAATAATGGCGGTCATCGCCCCGTGGACGGAACCATTCCTAGCCTACCTTACTAGGCAGGAACTCCCCGAGGACCAAAACGAGGCACGCTGCATAGTGCGGCGATCTAAAGCCTATAAAGTCCACGAGGGAGAGCTATATAAGAAAAGCACTACAGGAGTCCTTCAAAGGTGTATCTCCGAAGAGGAAGGGCGGAGTCTGTTGGCTGAAATTCATGCCGGACTCGGTGGCCATCACGCCGCGGCTCGGTCCCTTGTAAGCAAGGCTTTCCGTACTGGCTTCTATTGGCCGACGGCTAGAGCAGACGCTCAGGACCTAGTCAAACGGTGCGTCGGTTGCCAGCTCTTTGCCAACCAAAGCCATATGCCACCCAACGCCCTCCAAAATATCCCCATCACTTGGCCTTTCGCGGTTTGAGGGCTCGATATGGTGGGACCCCTTAAAGGCGGAACCCACAAGAAAAAATACTTATTGGTCATGGTGGATAAATTCACCAAATGGATAGAAGCCAAGCCTGTCAAGACGGCTGAGTCCGGACCTGTGATAGACTTCGTATCCGGGGTCGTACACCGTTATGGTGTCCCCCACAGCATTATCACCGATAACGGCACAAACTTCACCTCTGATGAAGTAAAGCTGTGGTGCAAAAACATGGGCATTAAGCTCGACTACGCTTCTGCCTATCACCCATAAACTAACGGTCAGGTCGAACGTGCAAATGGTCTCATCATGAGCGGCATCAAACCCAGACTAGTGCGGTCCCTCAAGGAATCTGATATGCACTGGGTAGAGGAGCTCGACTCCGTACTCTGGGGGCTGCGAACCACGCCAAATCGTACCACCGTATTCACGCCATTCTTTATGGTGTACGGCGCTGAGGCGATTCTGCCCTGCGACATAATTCATGACTCACCTCGAGTGCGCATGTACGAAGAAAGAGAAGCCGAGCTTGATCGGCAGGACAACCTGGACGCCTTAGAGGAAGAGCGTGACGTGGCTAAGGCCCGTTCCGCATTCTATCAACAGCAAGCTCGAAGATATCAAAGCAGAGAAGTACGGGCCAAAAATTACAACGTTGGTGAACTAGTTCTGCGCCTGCCGGATAAGCGAAAGAACAAACTCAAGCCCAAATGGGAAGGTCCATTCATAATCGACCAAGTCCTAACCGGTGGAGCGTACCGCCTGCGAGATGCGTCGGATAACCGACTCGAGCCGAACCCATGGAACGCCACACGTCTCCGAAGATTCTATGCCTAGCGCCGGACTCTGTGTTTGTCTCCTTCCTCTGTCCATTATTTAAATTTATACCTTTTTTTTACTTTGTCTCCTACTCTTTTCTTTTCTAGCTCATTATGTGACGCGCTATCCGCGCTCATTAAACCTGGGGGCTTCTTCAACAGAAGCTTGTCTATATGGGTTTCACACCCAACGCATGTGTCATACTTCCGCATGCACCTTTTCTTCGCCATTATATGCATCGATATGACTTAAGTTTTGGCCAAGCTGGGTTGCCCGGCTCCTGTGCTTACCCCTACGTTCCCGATTGTTCGGCTAGGCGGTAAAGGGAGCACCTCTGCGATTGTTACTGCCGGATAAGCCGGATGTGTACCTCAGACTGGGTGAAGCCGAAAGCTAGCGTTCTTAAGAGAATATTCGGTCGGTGAACTAAAGATGAACCTTTTTATTTTATACATGCCCCCAGATGAACTTCTGCATTTGCAGTTCGGACGTGCACTTTAGGGCACGCCACCCCAGCGAAAGGAACCCTTAACGGAACTATTCTCTCTGGAAGATGTTTCTTACTAACCATGTAATATAACATAACTAGTTGGGCACTTGTCTGATAAAGCACTAATGACCCCTACGCCTGGTCTCCATGCATACCCCGGCTTTTATATAGCCGTTATGGTATTCGGACACACTCCGGACCGTCAGGTCCCGAGGTCGAAGCGAAAAGGTCGGCAACGACAAAAGATCTACAATCCGGCTAGAAGGCATTACACATGTCAATTATAAATTACACAGTCATCTTGACTGATCGTATTCCTCCTCTATACCATCTAACAGGCTGTCTAATTTACAGTCCTGCTGGGAATACTTTGCGGCCAGCTCTACTTGGCCATACACCAAGCTCACAGGGATCTCCTTCCCATCAGGCCCCACTGGTCCGACCTCGGCCATGTGATTGGGGTCAGACTTTGTAAAGCGGGTCTTCACCATGGCCCAGGCCTCCCTCGCGCCTTGTCGGCAGGCTGATATCTTCCACAACCGGATGCGCCGCCGAGCTCCCGTCAGCTTCTCTGCAAGCTCTCCAAGGCCCTCGGGCGTGGAGTGGGCAGGCCATAAGGCCCGGGCAACCCCTTGCATTGCCCGCCGAATTCGTTCATGCAGTTGCAGGAGTTCGGGGAGAAGGTCACCCGTAGAACCGGGCATCTCCTCTGTAGGACGACCTGTGAGCGTACCTACAGACATAATTCTGCTATTCGTCTTCCTCGCCGAACTCCTTTTTCAAGAGTTCGCTCAAGCACTCACTAAATATGCCGCGTCGAAGACGCTGATTCTCCTTCATGGAGTCAGATAGCTGGCCACGAACATCTTTCAGTTCAACATCCAGCTTGGTGTTGGCATCCTGAAGATCATTCTTCTCTCGCCTCACCCTTGTCAACGTACTCTCGCCAACCTTTAGCCGGCGTAAGAGTTGTTGCCTCTTCGGATCTAGTCCGGCACCATCTATAACATTAATTGTCAGATTCGCACATAAGCCGCACAATACTAATCTATCAAAGTATATAATACCTGAAGGGGTCCCTTTGGGCTCCCCTGTTGCGGCTAGTGCGGCCTCTAGTTCGGCCTTGCACTTTTCCAGCTCCTGGGACAGCACGGTGTTCTTCTCAGTAAGAACCTACATATTATATGATCCTTAAATCAGTTAGTTTAACTGTTTCAAGTCTCGGGGGCTACTGGTATATATATATTTAAATTTTCTTACCTGTATGTCTTTTACATACTGCTCCGTGGCCCTGGCTAAACCATCTTGAGCAGCACGAAGGTACGCATCTCCCGAATTGAAGGCGTTTAAAGCCTCTCGGGAGAAACAAGCGTCGCGTAGAACTGTCCGGCGACACCTATGGTTCATGGCGCTCTCCACTTCTGAATTGGTGGCAGATAGCCGGTCCGCATCCTCTGTTGGAGGAGCGTCCGACGCAAGCCTGGTGTTCGTCCCCGCCTCCGGACCAGACGTTGGAGCCTGACTGGTAGAGGCTCGGTTGGCGGCCCCTCCGGATATAGTCCGACGGGGCCTCTTCGTCCTGGAAACAGTACGGATGTTAACATGCCCTGACAGAATAACGCCAGGAAGACAGAGGGCGCGTTATACCTTTGTGCCGAACTCTCAGTCCGGACTTCATCCCTTTTTACCCCACGGGGCCCGGCGGCTCCTCGTTGGCTAGTCGCCGCAGGTTCGGCCTCCCTCCTCGAAAATCTCCCCTGTAAAATACGGTTATCGTCAGAAACACCGGAATATGTAAGGACGGAATCTCTCTTGCGGGAATAAACACTCCGGTTTCTGTCACCTGGGAGGCCGGGATTAGCCCGGGATAATCAGCCATAATGGCCACCAAGGTATTATCCTTGCTTAACTGGTGGAACACCCCGTCGATGAGCTCCACCGATATGTCCGGATCCACTTCGGAGTCCGGATCGAGGGACCGTTCTGGGTCCTCGGGCTGTGGAGGGCAGTTGTTGATATCCTTTACCTCCTGTCGAAGCTCCTGCATTGAAATCACCAGATTACGTGTCTAGTCATGGGAGCATTAAATAAGCGGGCAAGTGCAATTGTTCACTTACCCAACTTGGAGGTTCATACATAGTGAATCCGGCCCGCGGGTTGACGCGGAGGAAGTCCTCCTTTTCTCCCTTGTACAAAGATGTTAGAATCTTTACTAGAGCGGCAGCTGTGTCTGGCCCCTTGCGGCCGTAACGGGTGGCGTCATCCTCCCCGTTGAAATCCCACATGGGGTGACTCCTATATTGAAGCGGCTGCACCCCCCGCATAATGCATGCGGCCATGACTCCAATCATGGTTAGTCCGGAATGAGCCAACAGTCTTATCCGGCCCATCAGGTAAAGAACGTCTCTGTTGTTTTCTCTCTGAGAGCTCCGCGGACGCCAACTTAAGCGTTTCTTTAAGGGAGCCATGCTGAATTCAGGGAGGCCGGCCCGGACAGGGTTTGGCAGCGAGACGTCGTCTATGTAGAACCATTCTGAAGGCCAGTCCTCGGACGCCTTCTGTGGGGTTCCGGATAGGTATTCGGTCCCGGCGATGCGCCATATTTCGGCTCCGCCCACTTGGTATATAGACCCCTTCTGAGAACGGGGCACCAAGCAGAACAACCTCTTCCACAGCGCAAAGTGAGCCTCGACGCCTAAAAATAGCTCGCAAAGGGCAACAAAGCCTGCAATATGTAGCACGGAGCCAGGTGTGAGGTTGTGCAGCTGAAGGCCGTAGAACTCCAGAAGCCCGCGGAGGAATGGATGAATTGGAAATCCCAGACCCCTTAATAAATAAGGGACGAGGCACACCCGCTCTCCTTTAGAAGGATTGGGGGTGCTCTCCGCTTGCTTGCCGCCGTTGTAGGTGGCGAGTCCGGCTCGGACCGGGACCATATATGCTTGGGGAAGGAATCCTTTGGCCTGCGGTGACACTAGCTCGCTGTGTGGGATGGTGCACCTCTCCCAGTCTCCGGATTCGGGGCTGGAGGGGCGAGGGGAGGAGCTACGATGGCTGGCCATGTTGGAATGGACCTTTGCTGGAGACGCTCTGATGATAACTCGCGGGGAGAAGAAGATGTGGTTTGGATCTAGATCCCCATCCCGTTAAATAGGCGGCTCGTTTATCTGACCAAGGGTGTGAATATAAAAACACCCCCGAGCTTTTCGCATTCGTTCAACACGTGGAAGATGGCAATTATTGGGCACCGAGACCGAGGAGCGCTACGGACATTATTCATACAGGTACACAAGATTCGGAGGGGAACCCGCCTTGCAATGCCGAAGACAAATTTGTGCGCTAGACTCGACGTCATTGAAGCCTGGTTCGGGGGCTACTGAGGGAGTCCTGGATTAGGGGGTGTTCGGATAGCCGAACTATATCTCCAGCCGGACTCCAGGACTATGAAGATGCAAGATTGAAGACTTCGTCCCGTGTCCGGAAGGTTCTTTCCTTGGCGTGGAAGGCAAGCTAGGCGTGCGGATATTCAAGATCTCCTACCAATGTAACCGACTTTGTGTAACCCTAACCCTATCCGGTGCCTATATAAACCGGAGGGTTGTAGTCCGTAGGAAGAACACATCATAACCATCATCATACCTATAGGCTAGCTTCTAGGGTTTAGCCTCCTTAATCTCGTGGTAGATCTACTCTTGTACTACCCATATCATCAATATTAATCTAGCAGGAGTAGGGTTTTACCTCCATCGAGAGGGCCCGAACCTGGGTAAAACAAAGTGTCCCTTGTCTCCTGTTACCATCCGACCTTGGCGCACAGATCGGGACCCCCTACCCGAGATCCGCCGGTTTTGACACCGACATAGGGTGACACAGAACTAGCTCCAATTCATCAATGTAATGTAGGCATGTATTCTGAATATAGTCATACATGCTTATGGAAAAGAACTTGCATGACATCTTTTGTCCTACCCTCCCGTGGCAGCGGGGTCCTATTGGAAACTAAGGGATATTAAGGCCTCATTTTAATAGAGTACTGGACCAAAGCATTAACACTTAGTGAATACATGAACTCCTCAAACTACGGTCATCACTGGTAGTCGTCCCGATTATTGTCACTTCGGGGTTAACGGATCATAACACATAATAGGTGACTATAAACTTGCAAGATAGGATCAAGAACTCACATATATTCATGAAAACATAATAGGTTCAGATCTTAAATCATGGCACTCAGGCCCTAGTGACAAGCATTAAGCATAGCAAAGTCATAGCAACATCAATCTCAGAACATAGTGGATACTAGGGATCAAACCCTAACAAAACTAACTCGATTACATGGTAAATCTCATCCAACGCATCACCGTCCAGCAAGCCTACAATGGAATTACTCACGCACGGTGGTGAGCATCATGAAATTGGTGATGGAGGATGGTTGATGATGACGATGGCGACGGATTCCCCTCTCCGGAGCCCTGAACGGACTCCAGATCAGCCCTCCCGAGAGAGATTAGGGCTTGATGGCGGCTCCGTATTGTAAAACGCGATGAATCCTTCTCTCTGATTTTTTTCTTCCCGAACGTGAATATATAGAGTTGGAGTTGAGGTCGGTGGAGCACCAGGGGGCCCACGAGGCAGGGTGCGCGCCCGGGGGTAGGCGCGCCCCCACCCTCGTGGACAGGGTGTGGGCCCCCTGGCCTTGATTCTTTTGCAAGTATTTTTTATTAATTCTAAAAATAATCTCCGTTGATTTTTAGGTCATTTCGAGAACTTTTATTTCTGCACAAAAATAACACCATGGCAATTCTACTGAAAACAACGTCAGGCCGGGTTAGTTCCATTCAAATCATGCAAGTTAGAGTCCAAAACAAGGGCAAAAATGTTTGGAAAAGTAGATACGACGGAGACGTATCAGAGTGCGGTGGGGGATTGGGGACGGGCGACAGACAAATATCCTCGCTGATCATTGGAACCCGTCTACCCCACCAAGTGTGATGCAGCCCACCTCGCCTATCCCTGCTAATGCCACTGTTCATTGCCTCATCGATGCGGACCAGAGGGCTTGGGACGAGGAGACTGTCAGAGCTTTCTTTCCTCCTAGGGTGGCCGACGAAATTCTTCAAATCCCAGTCAATAGGAATGGTGGAACTGATTTTGTCCGATGGCCTTTCACAAGGTTTGGTCTGCTTACAACTTGGCAAGAACAAGCCGTTTTATCTTGGCCCGAAGCAGCAATGGTTTGGGTCAAAGCTCAGGCTGGCCGGCGGAGGAGAAACTTTGGAAGGCTCTTTGGCACGTCAAGGCTCCCAACAAGATGAAGATTGTTCTCTGGCGCCTTGCTCATGATTGCTTACCTTCGGGTGCTCAACTCAGTCTTCGTCAAGTTCCCCACCAGGACGGACTGTCCTTTTTGTGGCAGAATGGAGCGTGTGGAGCATGCACACCTCTTCTGCCCTCATGATCGTGCTGTGTGGGATGACATCAAAGGCTTCTTCGACATCAAGCTCCGGCGATCATGTTTTTCTTCTCCCAAATAGTGGCTCTTCGACTTCCTCTCTGGGTGCTCGGATCGAGAGGCAACAGTCCTTACGGTTGCCATTTGGCATATTTGGGAAGCTTGGAATATGGCGAGGAATGAACCTGTGGCGCCCCAGCCGAAGCATACTGCTGCTAGGGCTAAGGCCTACATTGACCTAATCTTCCATCACTTATACGATCATGTTCCTGCTCCAAGGCGTGAGACCTCCTCTTCTGGTTGTCTGTGGTCTTCGCCGCCGCAGGGTACAGTGGTGGCCTTCTCTGATGCTGCTGTGTCGGAAGAGCTGGGCAAATCTGCTCTGGGTGTGGTGATGCTTGATCATGAGGGGCGTTGTGTGGCGGCGTGTTCTGAGCCTCTTGGGGGCGCCCGGTCTCCTGAATTGGTTGAGGCCATGGCGCTCCGGCGTGCTGTCACCTTCGCTAGAGAGGAGGGCTTCTCCAACGTCTCCTTCAAGACTGATTGCCTCTCGGTGGTGCAGCATCTTTCGTCTTCCTCCAGAGATCGCTCGATGGTGGGATCCGTTCTTCCGAAGGTGAAGATCATGGCAAGCGGCCTCTCTTCTGCTTGCTTGCTCATATCCTAGCTAGATCTAGTTTGAACTCTTCTAGTCTTTGTATTTTCCGTTCTACTCCGGATGCAACATCCGGGAGACTCTGTGTAAGTTTGTTGCTTAATCAATAAAGGCAGACATTCTCTCATAAAAAAAACAATTTCATTTGTCCCAGCATAAGCAAATGCTTTTCCTACATTCCCACAATGTCCGTGAGTTCCAAGTCCTAGTGCAAAACCTACGAACCTCGTCACTCTACCTTCATCAGCTATGTTACATTTTACGATTTCTCGCAGGCAGCCAAACAGTGGGAGAGCATAAAGACCACATAACATCATGAATCGATGTATACACGCTTCTAAGTTGAAAGGTTGCAGTGTCAGGCATTCAAGCAAAATACTGATATGGAAAAACAGCCCAATGGATAAAGCTGAAAGACAAGGTTATGTACCATAAAAGGCATCACAAGAATGCAAAACCATCGACACAAAATCGATGGGAGTATACTGCAAAGAACTTGTACTCGATTTGCTGAAAATGTTTTTAATCACAATGCATGCACTTCCAGTTTGAAGTTGCTTATGACAGGACACGGAGGAACATAACAGTGGACTAGACAGTCCGTTGCTGCCTTCCGACACAAAATAAACCAGCCATCAAATAGACATCAACTCCAGGTAGCCCATCAGTAGAAGAAAAATGGAGGACACCATCCTGAATCAACCGTAGATAAGCTCTCCTGCACAACATAGATAAAGGTGGTGAGGACAATTGAAGGGTGCAGAAGACATCTCATGCCAAAAAACCAATACTTATATTGCACATGTTTACAAAGACAATATTGCAAATGTTTACAGCTCAATAGTGTCGCATAACATATAACTGCTGTAGTACACACGATATCACTTAACGCAACATCAGGTTTAGCCTTCCGCTGTTTTTGTTGGTATCAATACGTAATAATTATATTTGCAATCTTCTTAGACGGGTACATAGGTCTTAGGTTCTTAGCTTACAGAATGTAAGTCACACTTTTGTTCCTACATAATTTAGTTATAAGAAAGGTTCTGTCAAAACTATCATGGAATTTAACTACTTTTAAGTCGTTGTCACTTCCACAGGGAGCAAAACGACTTTCACATGTCAATGAATAATGACTCCATTCCTCAAAAGTGTCAAACTCTGCAAAAGTCCTTCAAAAGGACTTAAATCCATATGCACATTTGAAGTTCAACAGAACATTAAACCGGTTTGCTAAACCATTTTTCTGACATGTCATCTGATAACCATTGACCTAACGTACTAACACAAAAGGTGAATACAGCTAATAGATCTTACGCCGTTATTTGGAAGTATCATATGGTGCTATGCAACTTCATAAATGCACAAAATGGTGATACAAAAAGTTGGCCTGCACTAACTTGATTCAAACTATGCATAGCCAACGCAACACACAGTGCGAGCTATAATCACAAATGATGCCCAACAAATGTGTCATTCAACAGTTTCCTTTGCCATTCGAGAACTATAACAGAAAAGTGCAAGCCATATAAGTGGCCAAACTTTGTAAAGCTCAAGGATGTCCTGAGAATTTGCATCACTGGCAGAATGAAATGGATGTGAAACAGAGAACACCAAGATCATTCAGATCCTCATACAGTTCCACTATTGGCGGTCATATAGACCAATCAATTGCCACTACGCAAGTGATTCATATGCACAATTGCCCCCACAATATTGTTCCCGACAGCCAGAATTCATACAAACAATCACCCAATTCACCAAACAAGTTCACAGACCCCGCCAGAACATTTTGCATCTAACCTACCGCACGCCACGTCCATGCGACCTTAATCAAATTATAAACCAATACGACAATCGTCAGGCAGACGGGGTTCAATCCCCGGAAAAGCATCTCATCGCACCACCGGATCGGATCAGGAAACGGAAATGACACAATAGAACCCTCACCTGCGCGAGGCGGATCCGGATCTAGTGGCCGCCGTGCTTCTCGAGGTGCTCGAGGTGGCGGCGCTCCTGGGGCAGGCCCACGAGGTACGAGAAGGCCATGCCGCCGAAGCAGATGTGGAAGAGCGGGTCAGCCGAGCTGGTCTCGATGTACTTCTCGATGTAGCGGTCCACCGCCTGGTCGGTGCTCTTCTTCACGTTCGCCCAGGTGAGGCGCGGCTTGAGGTACGCCGGCACCTCGCGCACCTTCATCGCGCGGATCTCGTTGTACAGCGCACGCATCGCCATGGCCGCGACCTTGGAGATCTCCCTCTCTCTCTCCTCGTGCGCTCGGAGTCTAGGGTTCGTTTGGTCGTTGGCTTCGGTGGGGAGGGGAGGATGGAATGGCACAGGAGGTGGGGGATTTGTTTGGGTGGTAATCACCGGAGTATTGGGTTGGGTTGGGTTGGGCTGGGCTGGGCGTAAAATGATACGGTGACAAGAATGACGGGCCTTTGGTGGACCAAGGGTTATGCTGGGCCATCTCATTTTTTTAGGGGAAAAGCAATTTTATTACTCAAATTCCATAGAATGTGGGATACAAACTTGGTCATGTGGTTGGCCAAGCTGTGGCGCCCCTGAGCTAAGGACATAGCAAATTTAGCTAACCTATGTGCTTCAAAATTAACCTCATGACCTTCGAGTAAAATTACAAGAGAAAGGTGTTGATCTAGATTTGATCTCACTAATGATAGCTCCATAGGACCCCTGGTTTCATTTGGCAATATCACCAATCAATTGTTTGCGGTCAGAAGCAACAACTAAGCATTGAAGTTGGAGATCTTCCGCCAAAGCAATTGCATCGCTGCATGCAATAGCCTCAAGTTTTTTTTTTTCGAGACAAACTCCGAAACTTTTTATTCCGACGTCACAATGTCAGGGATGAAAGAGAGACCATCCGGCTGTCCCAACCAAACATGTCGGCCAGCCGGAAGGGATAATGCATGCTTCGCGAGCTTGTGAGCCTCGATATTCGAGTTCCTAAATTCGTGAGAAATATTACAGACTTGGAAAGATAGTGTATGCTCTAATATTTCATGTATGATCGCACCATACTCTGTCGGATTCTTCTCCTGGATATCTTGTACCACCATCTTCGCATCGGAGGCCACCTGGATGTTTGCCACGTTCAAATCATCATCTAGAGCTAGAGCCTCCCTGATCGCCATGCATTCGAGAGTCGCCGGTTCAGATATACCTCTGAAGACCACAGCCGAGGCTCCCAAGAAGTGTCCTTCTGGATCTCTAGAAATCGCTGCTACAGCTCCATGTCCTCTTCCTCTCCCCACTGAAGCATCAACATTAAACTTTGCCAGCCCTCCAGATGGAGCGATCCAACCTGATCGTCGTGGCGCTGGTCTTGCACTCTGCGTCGTTTTGATGGACTGCAGTGCGTTGAGTTCATTCACGTATGAGTGTACAAATGCTTGAACAGAAGACGGGCTTTGATAGATATGCTCATAAATTTCCTTGCGGCGTGCTCCCCACAGTGCCCAAAGAGTGACCATAAAGTTTGTAAACTCATCGTGAGGTAGCGCCTCTTGCATGGAGAAAAGCCACCTCTTCGGGTCCGGTTCCTCGTTTCTGTTGAGCACATCAATTATATGTTCAGAAGACAGCGCCCATGTGCTTTGAGAAACAGTGCAGTTCAACAGCGCGTGTCTCCAAGTGTCCTCGTCTCCGCATAGGCAACACGCGGCCGAATCCGCCATGTTTCGGTGATGCAAAAGTGCAGCCGTCGGAGTGGTACGCCTAGCAAATCTCCACAGGAAGACCTTGAGCTTTGATGGTACCTTGATTCCCCAAAGTTTTGTCCAACCATCGCCATCTGCGTGTGTGTGAGAAGACCCATCTTGTTCATATAACCAAGCTTCATGACTTAATTTCCTCTACTGAATCATCCTATAGGCGGTTCTTACCGAGAATATTCCCCGCCTATCTTTGCTCCATGCCCAAAAGTCATCAATCTGTCTGGTGCAAAGAGGGATCTGCAAAATTGCCTCCGCATCAATTGGTATAAAGGTTGACCGAACTAGCTGTTCAGTCCACGAGGATGTAGCGTGGTTGATTAATTCTGAAACTCTCTATGGCGGATGTTGGATAAGAGATGTGATCGGTCTCTTTGTAAGGGAGCGAGGTAGCCAATTGTCAAACCAAATGTCGGTAGTTTCTCTGTTGCCAATTCTCCTTACTAGTCCTTGCACCATAATGTATCTCTCGTCAAGAATAGCCCGCCAGATCTGTGATGGATGGTGGCCCAACTCTGCTTCAAACAAAGATACATCCGGGAAATAAACACTCTTGAGTATGCGTGCGCTCAAGGATGTAGGGTATTGGAGCAGGAGCCATGCCTGTTTGGATAGTAGGCCCAAGTTAAAAATTTCCATGTCCCTGAAGCCAAGACCACCAAGATGTTTAGGCTTCATCATCTCATCCCAGGATACCCAGCTTGGCTTACGCTTCCCTTGCTTACTCCCCCACCAAAACTGCCTGATCAAGGAAGTAACACTCTCACATAAACCCCTTGGCAGGCGGAAGCACGACATAGAGAACACCGGTATCGACTGCGCGACTGATTTGATAAGCACTTCCTTTCTCGCAGCTGACAATTTTTTTTCCATCCAACCTCTGATCTTCTCCCATACTCGGTCTCTCAGGTATCTGAAAGTGCCATTCTTTGAGTGCCCAACGTCCGTAGGCATCCCCAAATACCTGTCGCTGAGGGATTCATTCTGGACATTCAAAGTGGTTTTGATGCTTTCTCTCATACCCTGTGGACAGCCTCTACTGAAAAAGGTAGATGATTTCTCGTGATTTATGCGCTGTCCTGAAGCCAAACAGTAGCGCTCCAACAGGTTTGATACTGCAACAGCCCCTTCAACACTCGATTTAAACATCAGTAGGCTATCATCAGCGAAAAGGAGATGGTTCACGACGGGCGCCGTGCGAGCCACCTTGATCCCTTCTAGCTGAGACGACGAAGAACTGGATTTCAGTAGGCACAAAAGGCCCTCTGCTGCGATTAAAAAGAGGTATGGGGATATCGGATCTCCCTGCCGAATTCCTCTGGATGGATAAAAAGTGTCTAGTCTCTCACCATTAAAAAGTACTGAGAACGATACTGACCGCACCATGTTCATGATGATTTGTACCCATGCTGGAGCGAAACCCAGCTTGATCATTATCGCCTGCAAGTAGTCCCACTCTAGTCTGTCGTATGCTTTCATCATATCGAGTTTTAGGGCACAAAAGCTATTAACCTTGGCTTTACTCCGCTTCATAAAGTGGAGACACTCATAAGCACTGATGATGTTATCTGTAATATGTCTCCCTGGCACAAAGGCCGACAGCTCCTCTGAAATAATCTCTGGGAGAACCTGCTTCAATCTGTTTGCAATCACCTTGGACGCGATCTTGTATAACACATTGCATAAACTAATCGGCCGGAATTGAGTTAGCAAAGATGGATTCATTACCTTAGGGATGAGAACCAAAACAGTATCATTAATACTTTCTGCACTCTCCTCTCCCCGAATTATCCATAGCACAACCTCCGTCACCTCAGCGCCACATAACTCCCAATGATGTTGATAGAAATGAGCTGGAAAGCCATCGGGGCCGGGCGCTTTGGTTGGAAACATCTGAAAGAGGGCTTTCTTAACTTCTTCCTCCCAGTACGGTGCAACGAGAATATCGTTCATCTCTGCTGATACCTTAGTTGGTACACAATTGAGAACCGTTTCCATGTTGTTTACTCCCTCCGAAGTATAAAGAGATTTGTAGAAATCGTGTACCATTGTTTTGAGTTCCTCCGGGTCATCAGTCATAGTCCCCGGAGAGTTTTGCAGGGCCTTAATCATATTTTTCTTCCTCCTAATGCTTGCTCTCAAGTGAAAAAACTTCGTGTTCCTGTCACCCATCGTGAGCCACTCAACCCTGGACCGCTACCTCCATAAGATCTCCTCCATATGATAAAGCTCTACTAGATTTTCATTAATCTTCAGCTCAGCATGAGAAGGCGCAGTTCTGCTTGGGTCGGACCGAAGTTTCTCCAACTCTCCTTTTAGCCTTTTAATTTCTTTCCGCACATTACCAAACGTCTCATTATTCCAGCGCCCCAAATCAAGTGATATCGCCTGAAGCTTAGCTCGTAAGCCTTTTGCTCCATTGCTAATTCCGCCTCCTGTCCATGCAGATGTAATAGTATCACTCCAGGTTTCATGCCCTTCCCACATGACTTCATACCTGAAGGGTTTCTGCTGCCACCTGCTTTGCTGATCTCTATTTGGGCTCATTAAAATTGGACAGTGGTCAGAAGTCGCCGCCGTCAAGTGTGTCAAATATGCTAATGGGAACCTTGCTCGCCAATCACCACTGACCAGTGCACGATCCAGTCGGACCCTAGTATAGGATCCTCCCCTCACCTTCTTTTCAAAGGTCCAAAAAGGCCATTATAGCCGATGTCCAAAAACATGCACACGTCCACTTCCTCCCGAAAACTCTGTATCTGTGCATTGCTCCATTGTCCCACCCCCTCATGCTCTTCGGGACGCAAAACTTCATTGAAATCACCAAGGCAAAGCCAGGGGAGGTTGCTTGTAGAGCTAATGCTTTTCAGGGTGTCCCACGTTTTGTAACGTAGGTGGGTTTGTGCTTCGCCATACACTACCGTGGCTCTCCAAGGATCTAGCCCCTCCTCCGCAATAGAGCAATCTATATGGTAGTCCGAATAACCAAGAATCTCAACTTTTATTTCATTGTTCCAAAAAAATACCAATACCTCCGCTTCTACCTCGAGTGTCAGTTGCAAAACTATTGTCATAACCAAATGTACCAGCTAGCGATTCTACCCTCGAGCCTTCTATCTGAGTTTCGACGATACATAAGAGGGTAGGGGTAAATTTGTTCGCAAACTCGCGAACCTCTCGAACTGTCGCGGCTTTACCCACGCCCCGACAGTTCCAGCATAGAACACTCATTGGACCCGGCGGTGCTCCTCGAAGGAGCCCGCCAAATTCTTCACCGTTGATGCTGACACATCTGAGTCCTCTCCCGCCTTCTTAGTTCTCTTCAAGTCCCTATGCGGTGGGGGGCTGGTTGTTGTTATTCCCGCAGGCACAATCGCAAGTGAGTTAGCATCTGCAGGTGCCATTTTTGAATTCAGGCGAGGCATGGGGTGTTGGGCTCCCAGCTCGGCTGCCGCGTTCCTCTTCCTGCTCCAGTCCTCCATCTCTGCGTCACTAGCCGCCTTGCTTGGGTCATAATCCTGGGCTGTATCGTGCACCTGTCTCTCTGTCATAACATCTCTGCCCTCCCCCGAACGACCACTTGAGCACCCCCCAGCACGGCCACCTCTGCGGCCACCTCGCTGGCTACGGCCTTCTCCCGAGCCCCTTCCATTGCGCATGACCTAGTTGGCTCGGAGGTCCTTGAACACAAGGGCTGACGGAGGGTGAACGCCATCGTCGTGTTCCTTAAACTGGTGACCAAGCATACCACATACAGCACACCGGTCGGGAAGCCTCTCGTACTTGACTCTGTATATCTGTCTCTTACCCTCCCTGATCATAGAGACCGCATTCTTTAGAGGGTTGTTGACGTTGATTCTAACCCACACTCGGTGGAAGTTGCCGACAAAGTCATATGAGTTAGGTTCAGAGAAGAGAACCTCTCCCACTTTTGCTGCCAATGGAGCCACAAGATGGGCATACAACTCTGGTACATCATGGATTTGGATCCATATGTTGATTGTCTCAAGTTTCACAGTGGACGGCTTCGTTATTCCATCATATGGCAGCAGAATCACCGCATCTCCTCTGAAATTCCATGGGCCATCGTTCATAACTCTCTCCCAGTCACCCAAGCAAGTGAAAGTGATCGTATACAAGTTTTCCTCCAGAGGCTTGAACCTGGCCTCTTGCGCAATATCTGTAGGGGAACGTAGCAGAAATTCAAAATTTTCTACGCAACACCAAGATCAATCTATGGAGTAGTCTAGCAACGAGGGAAGGAGAGTGCATCTACATACCCTTGTAGATCGCTAAGCGGAAGCGTTCAAGTGGACGGGGTTGATGGAGTCGTACTCGTCGTGATCCAAATCACCGATGATCCTAGTGCCGAACGGACGGCACCTATGCGCTCAACACACGTACAGCCCGGGGACGTCTCCTCCTTCTTGATCCAGCAAGGGGAGAGGAGAAGTTGAGGGAGAGCTCCGTCAGCACGACGGCGTGGTGGTGGTGGAGCTCGTGGTTCTCCGGCAGGGCTTCGCCAAGCACCATGGAGAAGGAGGAGAAGGTAGGAGGAGGGAGGGCTGCGCCAGGGAAGAGGTCACGGCTGCCCTCCCACCCCTCCACTATATATAGGGGCAAGGGGAGAGGGGAGGCGCCCTAGGGTTTCCCCTAGGGGGCTGCGGCTAGGCAGATTGGATCTCCCTAGGGAAAATCCTAGGGAGACTTGCCCCCCAAGCCAAGCAGGTGGAGGCTTGCCTCCCAAGTCAGGTGGAGGCGCCCCACCTCCCCAAGTAACGTGGGAAAGGGTGTGGGGGGCGCACCAACCCTTAGTGGGCTGGTTTGCCCCTTCCCCTTTGGCCCATGAGCCAACACTTGCCGGGGCTCCCGAAACACCTTTCGGTCATGCTGGCCATAGCCTGATACCTCCGGAACACGTCCGGACTCCAATACCCTTTGTCCAATATATCGATCTTCACCGTCGGACCATTCTGGAACTCCTCGTGACGTCCGGGATCTCATTCGGGACTCCAAACTACCTTCGGTAACCACATACTATTTCCCATAACAACTCTAGCGTCACCGAACCTTAAGTGTGTAGACTCTACGGGTTCGGGAACCATGAAGACTTGACCGAGACACCTCTCCGGCCAATAACCAATGGCGGGATCTGGATACCCATATTGGCTCCCACATGTTCCACGATGATCTCATCGGATGAACCACGATGTCAAGGATTCAATCAATCCCGTATACAATTCCCTTTGTCTAGCGGTATTGTACTTGCCCGAGATTCGATCGTCGGTATCGCGATACCTTGTTCAATCTCGTTACCGGCAAGTCTCTTTACTCGTTCCGTAACACATCATCCCGTAATCAACTCCTTGATCACATTGTGCACATTATGATGATGTCCTACCGAGTGGGCCCAGAGATACCTCTCCGTCACACGGAGTGACAAATCCCAGTCTCGATTCGTGCCAACCCAACAGACACTTTCGGAGATACCTATAGTGTACCTTTATAGTCACCCAGTTACGTTGTGATGTTTGGCACACCCAAAGTATTCCTACGGTATCCGGGAGTTGCACAATCTCATGGTCTAAGAAAATGATACTTGACATTAGAAAAGCTTTAGCATACGAACTACACGATCTTTGTGCTAGGCTTAGGATTGGGTCTTGTCCATCACATCATTCTTCTAATGATGTGATCCCGTTATCAATGACATCCAATGTCCATGGTCAGGAAACCGTAACCATCTATTGGTCAACGAGCTAGTTAACTTGAGGCTTACTAGGGACATGGTGTTGTCTATGTATCCACACATGTATCTGAGTTTCCTATCAATACAATTCTAGCATGGATAATAAACGATTTATCATGAACAAGGAAATATAATAATAACCTATTTATTATTGCCTCTAGGGCATATTTCCAACAGTCTCCCACTTGCACTAGAGTCAATAATCTAGTTCACATCGCTATGTGATTAACATTCACAGGTCACATCGCCATGTGACCAACATCCAAAGAGTTTACTAGAGTTCATAATCTAGTTCACATCACTATGTGATTAACACTCAATGAGTTCTGGGTTCGATCATGTTGCTTGTGAGAGAGGTTTTAGTCAACGGGTCTGCAACATTCAGATCCGTATGTACTTCGCAAATCTCTATGCTATATTTGGAGCCATTTCAAATAACTGTTCTACTTGGAGCTATTCCAAATTGTTGCTCCATTATACGTATCCGGCATCTCTACTCAAAGCTATCCGGATAGGTGTTAAGCTTGCATCGATGTAACTCTTTACGTCGAACTCTTTATCACCCCCATAACTGAGAAACATATCCTTATTCCTCTAAGGATAATCTTGACCGCTATCTGGTGATCTACTCCTAGATCACCTTTGTACCATCTAGCCAGACATGTGGCAAGGCACATGTCAGGTGCGGTACACAGCATAGCATACTATGGAGCCTATGTCTAAGCATAGGGGACGACCTTCGTCCTTTCTCTCTGTTCTGCAGTGGTTGAGCTTTAAGTCTTAACTTCGTACCTTACAACTCAGGCAAGAACTTCCTTCTTTGACTGATCCATCTTGAACACCTTCAAGATCATGTCAAGGTATGTGCTCATTTGAAAGTACCATTAAGCGTTTTGATCTATCCCTATAGATCTTGATGCTCAATGTTTAAGCAGCCTAATCCAGGTTTTCCATTGAAAAACACTTTTCAAATAACCCTATATGCTTTCCAGAAATTCTACATTATTTCTGATCATCAATATGTCAACAACATATACTCATCAGAAATTCTATAGTGCTCCCACTCACTTCTTTGGAAATACAAGTTTCTCATAAACTTTGTATAAACCCAAAATCTTTGATCATCTCACCAAAGTGTACATTCCAACTCCGAGATGCTTACTCCAGTCCTTAGAAGGATAGCTGGAGCTTTGCATACTTGTTAGCATCTTTCAGGATCGACAAAATCTTCTGGTTGTATCACATACAACCTTTCCTCAAGAACAAGGAAACAATATTTTGACATCCCATCTGCAAGATTTCATAAATAATGCAGTACCTGCTAATTCCAACAGACTCTTAGCATCGCTACGAGTGAGAAAGTCTCATCATAGTCAACTCCTTGAACTTGTCGGGAAACACCTTAACGACAAGTCGAGCTTTCTCAATGGTGACACTTACCATCATTGTCTGTCTTCCTTTTAAAATCCATATGTGCCCAACAGCCTTACGACCATCAAGTAGTTCTTTCAAAGTCTACACTTTGTTTTCATACATGGATCCTCTCTCAGATTTTATGGCCTCGAGCCATTTTTCGGAATCCGGGCCCACCATCGCTTCTCCATAGCTCATAGGTTCATCGTTGTCCAACAACGTGACCTTTTAAGACAGGGTTACCACTTAGAAGTTGTACACACCCTTGTCAACCTATGAGGTTCGATAGTAACTTGATCTGAAGCTCCATGTTCATCATCATTAGCTTTCTCTTCAACTGAGGCAGGAGCCACAGAAACATTTTTCCTGTGCTTGCGCTACTCTCTGCCTGAAGTAAAGGTTCAACAACCTTATCAAGTTCTATCTTCCTCCCACTCAATTCTTTCGAGAGAAACTTTTCCTCGAGAAAGGACCCGATTCTAGAAACAATCCCTATTGCTTTCGGATCTGAATTAGGAGGTATACCCAACTGTTTCGGGTGTCCTATGAAGATGCATTTTATCCGCTTTGGGTTCGAGCTTATCAACCTGAAACTTTTTCACATAAGCGTCGCAGCCCCAAACTTTTAAGAAACGACAACTCAGGTTTCTCCAAACCATAGTTCAAACGGTTTTGTCTCAACGGAATTACGTGGTGCCCTATTAAAGTGAGTGCGGTTGTCTCTAATGCCTAACCCATGAACGATAGTGGTAATTCGATAAGAGACATCATGGTACGCACCATATCCAATAGGGTGCAACTATGATGTTCGGACACACCATCACACTATGGTGTTCCAGGCGGTATTAGTTGTGAAACAATTTCCACAGTGCCAAACTCGTAACTCAGATATTCATTTCTATGATCATATCATAGACATTTTATCCTCTTATCACGAAGATCTTCAACTTCGCTTTGAAATTACTTGAACCATTCAATAATCCAGACTTGTGTTTCATCAAGTAAATATACTCAGTATCTACTTAAATCATCTGTGAAGTAAGAATATAACGATGTCCACTGCGTGCCTCAGCACTCATTGGACTGCACACATCAAAATGTGTTACTTCCAACAAGTTGCTATCTTGTTCCATCTTACTGAAAACGAGGCTTTTTCAGTCATCTTGCCCATGTGGTAAGATTTGCATATCTCAAGTGATTCAAAACCAAGTGAGTCCAAACGGTCCATCTGCATGGAGTTTCTTCATGCGTATATACCAATAGACATGGTTCACATTACTCAATCCTTTTCAAAAATGAGTGAGTCCAAAGATCCATCAACATGGAGCTTCTTCATGCGTTTTATACCAATATGACTTACACGGCAGTGCCACAAGTAGGTGGTACTATCATTACTATCTTATATCTTTTGGCATGAACATGTGTATCACTATGGTCGAGATTCAATAAACCATTCATTTTAGGTGCAAGACCATTGAAGGTATTATTCAAATAAACAGAGTAACTATTATTCTCTTTAAATGAACAACCGTATTGCGATAGACATAATCCAATCATGTCTATGCTCAACGCAAACACCAAATAACAATTATTTAGGTTTAACAACAATCTCGATGGTAGAGGGAGCGAGCGATGCTTGATCATATCAACTTTGGGAACACTTCCAACACATATCGTCAGCTCACCTTTAGCTAGTCTCCGTTTATTCCGTAGCTTTTATTTCGAGTTACTAACACTTAGCAACCGAACCGGCATCTAATACCCTGGTGCTACTAGGAGTACTAGTAAAGTACACATTCACATAATGTATATCCAATATACTTCTATCGACAGCCTTCTCATCTACCAAGTATCTAGGGTAATTCTGCTCCAGTGGCTATTCCCCTTATTATAGAAGCACTCAGTCTCGGGTTTGGGTTTAACCTTCGGTTTCTCCACTAGAGCAGCAGCTGATTTGCCGTTTCATGAAGTATCCCTTCTTGCCCTTGCCCTTCTTGAAACTAGTGGTTTCACTAACCATCAACAATTGATGTTCCTTCTTGATTTCTACTTTCGCGGTGTCAAACATCGTGAATATTTCAAGGATCATCATATCTATCCCTGATATGTTATAGTTCATCACGAAGCTCTAGCAGCTTGGTGGCAATGACTTTGGAGAAATCACTATCTTATCTGGAAGATCAACTCCCACTCGATTCAAGTGATTGTTGTACTCAGACAATTTGAGCACAAGCTCAACGATTGAGATTTTCTCCCTTAGTTTGCAGGCTAAGAAAATCGTCGGAGGTCTTATACCTCTTGACGTGGGCACGAACCTGAAATCCCAATTTCAGCCCTCGAAACAACTCATATGTTCCGCGACATTTCAAAATTGTCTTCGGTGCCTCAATTCTAAACCATTCAACATTACCGAACTATCACGTAGTTATCTAAACGTGTATGTCCGATGTTCGCAACATCCACAAACGACGTTTGGGGTTCAGCACACTGAGCGGTGCATTAAGGACATAAGCCTTCTACTGTCCGCATAATTGCTACTGTCAACTTTCAACTATATTTTCTCCAGGAACGTATCTAACTAGTAGAACTAAAGCGCGAGCTTACAACATAATTTGCAAAGATCTTTTGACTATGTTCAGAATAATTAAGTTCATCTTATGAACTCCCACTCAGATAGACATCCCTCTAGTCATCTAAGTGATTACATGATCCGAGTCAACTAGGCCGTGTCCGATCATCACGTGAGACGGACTAGTCATCATCGGTGAACATCTTCATGTTGATCGTATCTACCATACGACTCATGCTCGACCTTTCGGTCTCTTGTGTTCCAAGGCCATGTCTGTACATGCTAGGCTCGTCAAGTCAACCTAAGTGTTTCGCGTGTGTAAATCTGTCTTACACCCGTTGTATGTGAACGTAAGAATCTATCACACCCGATCATCACGTGGTGCTTCGAAACGACGAACTTTCGCAACGGTGCACAGTTAGGGGGAACACTTTCTTGAAATTTTAATGAGGGATCATCTTATTTACTACCGTCGTTCTAAGCAAATAAGATGTATAAACATGATAAACATCACATGCAATCAAATAGTGACATGATATGGCCATCATCACTTTGCTCCTTTCGATCTCCATCTTCGGGGCTCCATGATCATCATCGTCACCGGCATGACACCATGATCTCCATCATCATGATCTCCATCATCGTGTCTTCGTGAAGTTGTCTCGCCAACTATTACTTCTACTACTATGGCTAACGGTTAGCAATAAAGTAAAGTAATTACATGAAGTTTATGTTGACACGTAGGTCATAAATAAATTAAAGACAACTTCTATGGCTCCTGCCGGTTGTCATACTCATCGACATGCAAGTCGTGATTCCTATTACAAGAACATGATCAATCTCATACATCACATATCATTCATCACATTCTTCTTGGCCATATCACATCACATAGCATACCCTGCAAAAACAAGTTAGACGTCCTCTAATTGTTGTTTGCATGTTTTACATGGCTGCTATGGGTTTCTAGCAAGAACGTTTCTTACCTACGCAAAACCACAACGTGATATGCCAATTGCCATTTACCCTTCATAAGGACCCTTTTCATCGAATCCGTTCCGACTAAAGTGGGAGAGACAGACACCCGCCAGCTACCTTATGCAACTAGTGCATGTCAGTCGGTGGAATCGGTCTCACGTAAGCGTACATGTAAGGTTGGTCCGGGCCGCTTCATCCCACAATGCCGTCGAAATAAGATTGGACTAGTAACGGTAAGCATATTGAACAAAATCAACGCCCACAACTACTTTGTGTTCTACTCGTGCATAGAATCTACGCAATAGACCTAGCTCATGATGCCACTGTTGGGGAACGTAGCAGAAATTCAAAATTTTCTACGCAACACCAAGATCAATCTATGGAGTAGTCTAGCAACGAGGGAAGGAGAGTGCATCTACATACCCTTGTAGATCGCTAAGCGGAAGCGTTCAAGTGAACGGGGTTGATGGAGTCGTACTCGTCGTGATCCAAATCACCGATGATCCTAGTGCCGAACGGACGGCACCTCCGCGTTCAACACACGTACAGCCCGGGGACGTCTCCTCCTTCTTGATCCAGCAAGGGGAGAGGAGAAGTTGAGGGAGAGCTCCGTCAGCACGACGGCGTGGTGGTGGTGGAGCTCGTGGTTCTCCGGCAGGGCTTCGCCAAGCACCATGGAGGAGGAGGAGAAGGTAGGAGGAGGGAGGGCTGCGCCAGGGAAGAGGTCACGGCTGCCCTCCCACCCCTCCACTATATATAGGGGCAAGGGGAGAGGGGGAGGCGCCCTAGGGTTTCCCCTAGGAGGCGGCGGCTAGGCAGATTGGATCTCCCTAGGGAAAATCCTAGGGAGACTTGCCCCCCAAGCCAAGCAGGTGGAGGCGCCCCACCTCCCCAAGTAACGTGGGAAAGGGTGTGGGGGCGCACCAACCCTTAGTGGGCTGGTTTGCCCCTTCCCCTTTGGCCCATGAGGCCCTCCAACACTTGCTGGGGCTCCCGAAACACCTTTCGGTCATGGTGGCCATAGCCTGGTACCTCCGGAACACGTCCGGACTCCAATACCCTTCATCCAATATATCGATCTTCACCGCCGGACCATTCCGGAACTCCTCGTGACGTCCGGGATCTCATCCGGGACTCCAAACTACCTTTGGTAACCACATACTATTTCCCATAACAACTCTAGCGTCACCGAACCTTAAGTGTGTAGACCCTACGGGTTCGGGAACCATGCAGACTTGACCGAGACACCTCTCCGGCCAATAACCAATGGCGGGATCTGGATACCCATATTGGCTCCCACATGTTCCACGATGATCTCATCGGATGAACCACGATGTCAAGGATTCAATCAATCCCGTATACAATTCCCTTTGTCTAGCGGTATTGTACTTGCCCGAGATTCGATCGTCGGTATCGCGATACCTTGTTCAATCTCGTTACCGGCAAGTCTCTTTACTCGTTCCGTAACACATCATCCCGTAATCAACTCCTTGATCACATTGTGCACATTATGATGATGTCCTACCGAGTGGGCCCAGAGGTACCTCTCCGTCACACGGAGTGACAAATCCCAGTCTCGATTCGTGCCAACCTAACAGACACTTTCGAAGATACCTGTAGTGTACCTTTATAGTCACCTAGTTACTTGTGACGTTTGGCACACCCAAAGTATTCCTACGGTATCCGGGAGTTGCACAATCTCATGGTCTAAGAAAATGATACTTGACATTAGAAAAGCTTTAGCATACGAACTACACGATCTTTGTGCTAGGCTTAGGATTGGGTCTTGTCCATCACATCATTCTTCTAATGATGTGATCCCGTTATCAATGACATCCAATGTCCATGGTCAGGAAACCGTAACCATCTATTGGTCAACGAGCTAGTTAACTAGAGGCTTACTAGGGACATGGTGTTGTCTATGTATCCACACATGTATCTGAGTTTCCTATCAATACAATTCTAGCATGGATAATAAACGATTTATCATGAACAAGGAAATATAATAATAACCTATTTATTATTGCCTCTAGGGCATATTTCCAACAATATCCCACGCCGATCTCATGTTTCTGAAAAACCAGGTCTGGCTGTAGGTTTTGGAGGTGTTAACCCTAGCTAGGGCTACCCATCTCGGCCCCTCCGGCGGCGCCGGTTGCTCATCGAAGACCACATCGTCCAGGTCCTCCTCCTTCAATCCTAACTCCTTCATCAACTGCTCGACATCACTGATCCCGGAGGAACTAGCTCCAGAATTCTCCATGAATACTCTCACCCGAAGAACAGATCGGGTAACTTGATGGGGAACCCTAGTTTCCACTGACCCCTTCCTTGCCACGGGCGAGACGACAGCCCTAGGAGGCCGCCCTCTCCTTGTCGCGTCGAGAACGGGGTTTGATCGGTGGTAGGGGACAAAACTCGACGGCGGCGAAGTTCGCCCCGGGAGAACTCGGCGAAACCCTAACTTGAGGGAAAAAATGGGGTGTTAGGGAAAACAACTTGCAATAGCCTCAAGTGTAGCTGGTCCCAGATTCCTTCAAGAAAAAAACAAAATTGTTGGGCCATCTCATTTGATATATCGCCGCAAGACGAATGATCTGAAAAAACAAAATTCATTTTTCTAAAGAGATGATTATTCTGAAAAAAATGTGAAGAAACAAAATTGATATATCACAGTAGTTTTTTTCACTTCTCAAATAAAAAACTTTGTTGCAATTTTTTTCTAAGATAACAATGTCATAAAAAATCATCTTTTCTTCAATACAATACAGAGGCAGAGGCTCATACATACTAACATGCACTCACTCCTATGAACTTGCACATGGCACACATAGCATACCACTATGAGCGCTGTTTATTTTCTTTTAGAAAATCATCTAGAAAGCATTAATTTCATGGTTTGCATCTTTTTTCTTGCCTTCCCTTTGTCTACTGCTTCGGCGGCTGGTGGCGGGGATAAGAATCCTCATATCTCGGGTTTGACTAGTAGATAGGTTAGGGATTTTAATTCTCATAAGGGCGCATCTTATTTGAGTCAGTCTTCCGCACACTGATTCTCCTCAAACTCGCCTGTCGGGGCGGATTAGATGAAGCTCTAGTGTAGACTGCTGACAGCTCTTCGAATCTACAAGTTAGGGTTCTTGTCGTGCATACACGATAATGAGATTTGGTGCCAGATTTTTCAGACTGATTCATCGACGACTCTACGACACCAGTGCATATACGATAATGAGATTTGGTGCCAGGTTCTTCAGACTGATTCATCGAAGACTCTACGACACCAGGGCGCTGGCCTTACAAGCATGGGCATGAAGACTTGTCGCCTGTCATCCACAAGACTAGGCCGGCTCCGGTACTGAAGTGGCGATGCGGCACGTCGGCGGCGCGTTCTATTGGCGATAGTGGTCGTTTGATGGTCTAAAGATCACAATGAGTTTTTTTATTGTGTTTTGTGGTGTAATTCTGGTGAATCTTTATATTAGGCATGAGTCCTTTTCACATTTTTTTTATCATGCGTGGTTGTACAGTAGCCTTTTGCTTTTTGGAAGCTACCTTAATTATTACTAGCTAAATATCCGTGGAGGTCAAGTGAATTGCAGAAAACCACCACATTTGGGGTTAGCTTTGCGAAAAACTACCTAGTCCCTAATTATTTGCAAAACACACCGCGTTTCTAGTAATGTTTTTGCAAAATGCACTGA
The DNA here is from genome assembly GCA_032464435.1 of Aegilops umbellulata. Taxonomy (NCBI): domain Eukaryota; kingdom Viridiplantae; phylum Streptophyta; class Magnoliopsida; order Poales; family Poaceae; genus Aegilops; species Aegilops umbellulata. The sequence continues at coordinate 385,933,699 of CP136057.1, read as the reverse complement.
TCAGGTGACCTGGTCCGTTTGATCACTTTCTGACAAATGGGGTCAGATTGTAAGAAGCTGACTTGGTAAAGTTTTGACATACAGGCCCCTGGATCTAAAAAGAAAAAGCAATCAGAGCCCCCTGCTTCGACCCCGTCTGGATCGGGAGAGCCAGAGCCCCCGAGCTACCCACCCCCGCGCCACTCCGACGACCTCGTCACCGGCGACCACCGCTGCCCTGTCTACCATCTCCTTCCTCCTCCCTTTTCTTTTCTTCTCCACAGCTACCTCGTCTACCATCGGCGACGGCCGGAATGGCGAGAGGTGAGGCCGCGTTGGCCGGGATTGACGACGCGGGTCGCCATGGCTGTGGATCTCGCCGTCGCGCGCACGGACCTGGCATCAACGACGCCCTCGCGCCCGTTCCTCTCGATGCCCTGGACCTCTAGGCTCTCGTCGTCGCTGCCGGAAACCCACCGCCAGCCCCGCCTCTCCTCATCTCCTCCTCCACGCCCGTCTTCGCCGAGGGAGACCACGTGCACCTCGCCCCTGCTTGGCCCAGCAGGACGAGCCGTGACAATCATTGGAGTTTGTCCTCCTCGGAGCTCCGAGGCGCATCTATCTCCACGGCGCAGCGCTTCTCCCTGACAAGCGCGGATTCGTTGTCACCGCGTGGCTGGTGCGCTCTGCGCGTCGCTCCAGTATCCCCGGCCCAGCGCGAGCACGCCCCTCCTATGGCCCAGTGCTCGCCTCGCTCCAGCGTCCCCGACCCAGCAGCGCCCAGGAGTCCACGAACCTCCGCCCCACCCTCCGCCCTGCGCGTCGCTCCGGCGTCGCCGGCCAAGCAGCGCGGCGGAGGCCATGAACCCGACGCCCAGCGCGCCTCTGCCCGAGGGGTGGGGGGCTGATTGCTTTTCTGTTTTAGATCAAGGGGTGTGTGTGTGTAAATTTTTTGCTCTTACAATCTGGTCCCACTTGTCAGAAAGTGGTTAAATGGAACAAATCACCTGATCAGTGCATTTTGCAAAAAGAATACCTCCGGCGTCGCCGGCCAAGCAGTGCGGCGGAGGCCATGAACCCGACGCCCAGCGCGCCTCTGCCCAAGGGGTGGGGGTTGATTGCTTTTCTGTTTTAGATCAAGGGGTGTGTGTGTAAATTTTTTGCTCTTACAATCTGGCCCCACTTGTCAGAAAGTGGTTAAATGGAACAAATCACCTGATCAGTGCATTTTGCAAAAAGATTACCTCCGGCATCGCCGGCCAAGCAGTGCGGCGGAGGCCATGAACCCGACGCCCAGCGCACCTCTGCCCGAGGGGTGGGGGGCTGATTGCTTTTCTGTTTTAGATCAAAGGGTGTGTGTGTGTAAATTTTTTGCTCTTACAATCTGGCCCCACTTGTCAAAAAGTGGTTAAATGGAACAAATCACCTGATCAGTGCATTTTGCAAAAAGATTAGCTCCGGCGTCGCCGGCCAAGCAGTGCGGCGGAGGCCATGAACCCGACGCCCAGCGCGCCTCTGCCCGAGGGGTGGGGGGCTGATTGCTTTTCTGTTTTAGATCAAGGGGTGTGTGTGTAAATTTTTTGCTCTTACAATCTGGCCCCACTTGTCAGAAAGTGGTTAAATGGAACAAATCACCTGATCGGTGCATTTTGCAAAAAGATTACCTCCTGCGTCGCCGGCCAAGCAGTGTGGCGGAGGCCATGAACCCGACGCCCAGCGCGCCTCTGCCGAGGGGTGGGGGGCTGATTGCTTTTCTGTTTTAGATCAATGGGTGTGTGTGTAAATTTTTTGCTCTTACAATCTGGCCCCACTTGTCAGAAAGTGGTTAAATGGAACAAATCACATGATCAGTGCATTTTGCAAAAAGATTACCAGAAACGCGGCGCGTTTTGCAAATAATTAGGGAGTAGGTAGTTTTTCGCAAAGCTAACCCCAAATATGATGGTTTTCTGCATTTCACTCGTGGAGGTCCTATTTCTTTTCTTCTGTTGTAGTTTGGCGAAACCTGCTTCTTTTCTCAAGAAGAATACTTGGACCATAATCAGTGACTTCATAGTTTAAGCCAATCACCATCAGATCATAATTAGTGTCTAATGTACATAATTCAAGTAAATCAGCATCGGAACATAATTAGTGACTAGTACATGATTTCACAAAGGAAAATGTTTACAATCATCCGGTTGATTTCACGCCCGCGTAAACCGTCTCCAACGCACGCCACGTGTCCTACGGGGCCAGGCACCGCCCAACCTTATCTCCTCGCCCAGTCTCGTACAGATCACGAGAGCCACCCAATTCCCCCGAGCTCGATCTCCCTTCGTCCTCCACCTCTCGCCCGTGTTTCTCCGTTGACCCATCCTGGCCCATGGTGCATCAAAGCGCTGCTGCCCAAGCTCCACGCGGCGCTGCAAGCTACTGCCATCGCCGGTGGTGGACTGATGCTGCGAGGCGGGGGCGCGCTCAGCACCCGCACCGGCGGCGAGGAGTGCAACAATTGGTGGATCTCGTCGGCGGCGAGGATGCTTCCAGGCAGCACGAGTGGTGTTGCGTCCTCCCAGATCTCGACGGACGGCGGAGCTGCAGTACAGCACGCCGGTGGGCAGCGGAGCTGCTGTTGCGACGGGGCATCACTCCTCAACTCCGGCTGCAATGAAGCTTCACCACGTCGCTGGTGCTGCCACGCCAAACTTCACCGGAGCCGCCAATGCTTCATTGGAGCTCTGCCGGAGTTGCATTGGAGCTTCACCGGAGCCCCCGGTGCTGCATCGGAGCTCTGCCGGAGTTGCATTGGAGCTTCGCCGGAGCCGCCAGTGCAGCTTTTGCCGGGGTGCAGCGGTGCTGTGTCGAAGCAGTAGCGTGCTTTATTGCTCCCGTGACTTTGTTATCATCGAACGGTTACCAGGGTGCTGATCGGACGGCTGCCTAGCCGGCTGATTTGTAGCAGCCGCCTTTCACAAACAACACTGATTTATCAAGAAATGTAAGCGACGTAGAATGTTATTGGAGCTCTGCCGGAGTTGCATTGGAGCTTCGCCGGACGCCGTCGGTGCTGCGTTGGAGCTTCGTCAGACGCCGTCGGTGCTGCGTTGGAGCTTCACCGGACGCCGGTGGTGCGCCATGACGAGCTGCAGTGCAGCTTTTGCCGGGGTGCAGCGGTGCTGTGTCGAAGCAGTAGCGTGCTTTATTGCTCCCGTGACTTTGTTATCATCGAACGGTTACCAAGGTGCTGATCGGACGGCTGCCTAGCCGGCTGATTTGTAGCAGCCGCCTTTCACAAACAACACTGATTTATCAAGAAATGTAAGCGACGTAGAATGTTATTAAAAAAACTAACGCCGTTGCCGGGGATCGAACCCGGGTCACCCGCGTGACAGGCGGGAATACTTACCACTATACTACAACGACTGGATTGATGCGTTAATCAGGTAAGCACTATTAATCTAACTGAGAACTGAAATCGATACTGCACCAGTCGCTGGCTGAAGCAGTCAGCTCTGTCTCCGGACTTCCGGAGCACACGTAAAGCTGTTGCTCACATCTTTGATCCGATCAAAGCTATTGCTTGACCCGACCGATGCTCACGCGATGCCTCTCAGCGTAGCCACACACACGCCTTTGGCCATGTACGCATGCCAAATTCAGCATGCAAAGTTGCAAACGCACTCACCGAGTCTTGAATTCTTTCCAACATTGCCGAGCGCGCGCGTGCGCTTGTTCCATTAGAGCATCTCCAACAGCTGCGCTAAACTAGCGCCGCGCCGCATAATATGCCGTTTTTGCGCGCGCGCAACGCGGCGGGTCGCTCCAGCGGGCGTGCAAAAACGACGCGCGCGCTATAACGGGTTGGACACGCCTGAAAAAACACTTATCCGCGCGCTTAATTTGGTGTGCCGGCTACAGCGCGCGGCACACTCGAGCGCTTACGCCGCACTCTCTCCTCACCTCCTCCTACACCCCGCGCGCGCCGGTGCCGGCGCCCTGCCACCCACCCATGGACGCGCACACCGGCGCCCCGCTCTCCCCGTTGTACAGCCGCGACCCCGCCGCCGCCGTCGCCGCAGCCGCCGCCGCCGCCGGAAACCCTAGCGCGGCGAGCGCTAGCGCCACCGCCGGAGCTCCGCCGAGCGGCCTCGCGCGCAGCCTCTTCTTGCCGCCGCGGATGACCACGGCGCCGGGTGGCGTCGCGCCGGCGCCGTCCCGTGCCGCCGCCGCCCCGTCGAAGAAAGTACCCAATGCGGCGCGGACGAAGAAGGGCAAAACATCCGCGAAGAAGAACAAGGCGGCGGACGGCTCCGGCATCACAAAGGCGAGGGGAAAAAAGCTTGCAGGGCGTTCGACGGCCGCGGCGGCTTCCGGCGCGCCGGCGAGCTCACTCGTTGAGCCGGCCGCCGACGCGCACCACGTGTTCGACGAAATGCCCCCAAGGTGAAAAAATTTCTAACATTTCTTTTCTTCTAATTTTTTCAGCGCATCATCATCACATATAGATAGCTTATTTGCATTGTTCAAAAAACTTTATAGTCTCAACGATGATGCATACATGTCCACTATGGATGTTGGGTCCAACAACTCGCATTGGTCTCAAACCAATGACATCCATTTCCAAGACCATGAGTTTGAGGTGGACGAGGAGGGTGAGGGAATTGTCGAGGCGCCAAAAGGAAGAGCGGGCAATTACTCAACCATCGATGACAAGTTACTATGTCATACTTATTTGCAAGTGTCGAGGGATCCATCCATTGGAGGTGATCAAAGTAGAGACGCGTATTGGGGACGCATGAAAGAACACTACGATGCTCACAACTTGAGTGGAATTGACCGCACCGAGAGATCACTTCGGTCCCGATGGTCGACAATCAACGCGGATTGTCAAAAGTGGGCGGCCGTACAAAAGGCAGTTGACAAGATTAACCCAAGTGGCACAAATGCGGATGATCGAGTAAGTGGCATCTCACATATGTTCATCATACTTGTTTTTGATGACCGAAGTGCTAACTTGTTTTATTTTTCTTGTAGAACAACATTGCACAAAACTTGTTCAAAGAAGAGACAAGGACAACCAAGAAGGGGAAGATCGTGAAGGGCCGGGTCTTTACCTTGCCTCATTGCTATGAAGTGTTAAAGGATGATGAGAAATGGAAGAAGCGTGTTGGTTTGGAGGATTTGAAATTGAGCAACAAACGGAAGCTAGCAATTGAGAATGATGATGATGAGAAGGAGGATGATGCATCAAGTTATGAGGGCAAGAGAAGCCGCACACCCAACTCGGTTTTATACTCGAAGCCAAAACGACCGGATGGGTGCAAAAAAGACCAAACCCAAAAGAAGAAAAAGAAAGGAGATGATGAGCTCAAAACCGCCATGGAAGCTATTGTCAAGGCAAGGGTCGAAGCCAATGAGGTGAGGAAAATGGCAAGGAGCCAAGATGCCGTGGCCGAGGAGAGGAGGTTGGCCGAGGAGAGAAAGGTGACTTTGGAGGAGAGGAAGGTGAGCAATGAGGAGCGAACTAGATTGTTGGAATGGGAGAAGCAGTTGTTCTTCTTGGACACATCTAACCTCAATGAAACCCAAAAGGAGTTTGTCAATCTTTCACGTGAAGAAGTTTTGATCCAAAAAAGAGCCATGGTTCGTGCAATGGGTGGCGGTGGCTTCGGCGCCATGGGTGGCGGTGGCCTCGGCGCCATGGGAGGCATGGGTGGCTTCGAAGCCATGGGAGGCATGGGTGTACATCCGGCCGCCGTCGCCATGGGAGGAATGGGTGCACCCCCGGCCGCCATGGGAGGCATGGGCGGCTTTGGAGCACCCTCCGACGCTATGGCCGCCATGGGAGGCATGAGTTTTGCTTCTCTCATTGGAGGCATGGGTGCACCTCCGGCCGCCATGACTTCTCACACACATTCCCATGAAGATACCGTTGAAGATCTTGCCAACACCGTCGGAGCTTCACATGATGCGGTACGTGATGCGGTGCGTGATGAGAGGGAGGAAGATTCATCTTCGGAGGCGGAAGAGTCGTCTTCGGAAGATGAGGACGAAGACGAAGACGATGAAGATGAAGGTTGACGTGTCTTTCATGTCTTGAACTTTGTTTGCATTTGAACTTGGTTGGATGAACATTTGCATTTGAATTTGCTTGGATGAACTTGTGGGCATGATTTTAAACTTGGTTGGATAAACTTGTGGGCATGAACTTTTATTCATCAACTTGTTTGTGTCAAATTTCATCACATGTTTGTTCAAAATATCACATCACATATATAATAAGTGGTTTGTGCGGCACGCGCGCTATATTTTTACGCTCTGCTGGAACGGCGCGCGCGCTGCATTATAGCACGGCTGCTGGAGCCAGCGCGGGGGGCGCGCCAAACCAGCCGAAGCGCGCGCCAAACAGGTTGTTTGCGCGCGGCGCATAGCGCGGCTGTTGGAGATGCTCTTATACATTTGTCTACCTTGCGCAACGTACGTACGGGGGGCATCATCTACTCCGATCGTCGGAGATATCACCGGCGCCACCTGGTCTTACACGGATGGTTGGGAAAGGCGGTGGGCCGGCGACTGCGGGAGGCTGGTGGAGGGCGTGGCGGCGGGAAAGGGCGGCCACGGCCGCGGCCGCTGGGGGTTACGACGGGCAGGTCAGTGCGGCGGGCACGTCGCCAGCGAGGTTCACGAACCAGCGGGAAGTCCCAGAGCGGAGGCGGCGGAGGAGCCGGAGAGGCCGGCAGCAGAGACAACGACCCTGCAGCAGCCGTGCAACATCGGCAGATCCTTGCTTCTTCCCGAAGCGACGAACGACTAGCGGCGCTTCTCCATCTCGCAGCCTTGCGGTCAATGCAGCTCGAGTCGTGGCGGCTTCCGCCGTCGACGTGGACCTCTTCGAGAACGAGAACCATGCCATTCTGGGCCAAGAACTTGACGAGCTGGACATGGAAGCAGGAGAGCGCGTCCACGTCGACCTGCACGACCACTCTCCTCAAGGAGTTCCGCAAGCAATCCAGCGCACTGCAGCTGCAGTTCAGTCCGGGGACGTCGAGGGCCTCACAGTCACAGCAATCACTATCGTCGTCGTCGTGTTCATCGTCGCCTTTCAAGGATGATGATTGTTTACACGCCGTGAAATCCACCATGGTGGCCGTCTCATCTGCTGCTTCGTTGAGATACTTCCGCCAGCTGAATTTCAGCCAGAGCTCGCGGATCGCCGGGGAGCAACGTAGCAGGTTCAGAATTGCGTTGGCCGCAGCGCCGTGGCTGTCGAGACACCACCCGCACAGATCTTCTATTTCGAGGTGCCCCAGGTTGGGGAACATTGGCAAGTGGACGCCGTCGATGTCGGCGATGGAGTAGACCGTCAGCTTGAGGGACCTAGCGTGGCACACGCCGCCGCCAAAGTGGACCGAGCGCAGGGACGCCGCAGAGTGGGCCTCCAGGTGGACACGTTCCAGGCCGGGCGAGGGCGATTTGAAGGAGACCGAGGCGTCGAACGGCACGATCTGGGTGTAGCGGAAGCGGCGCAGGCATGGCGCGTCGAGCTCGAGGCTGCACGCGTCGGTGTCACGGGTGGCCATGTTGGTGACGGCGATCACGCTGGCCGCCGGGCATCGGAGACGGAGCCACCGGGCGGCGGGTGTACCTGAAGGCGACGGGTCCAGGAATCTCAGCGACTCGAGCCGCAGGTCGGCGAGCTTGGGCGCGGCGAGGACTATGTCCTGGAGTGTGCCAAGCTTCATGACGCACAGCCGCAGCCGCAGCGCCTCCAGACATGGGAACACCACGGCCCAAGGTGGATCCAATCTGGACGAGGAGTTGAGGGGCACGAGCATGCAGCCCCTGAGATCGAGGATTCGCAGTGCCACGAACGGCAGCGAGTGCAGCGACAGCGAGCACAACTCCAGGAACAAGGCGCACGACGTGAATGGCGGCCAGGCGCCGTCTTTGCAGTCGAGGCGGAGCTCCTCCACGCGCTCATCGCCGCCGCAGGCCCAGCGCACGATCTCTTCGTCCATGGCCTCATCCCGCATAACGACGGCGCACTTCTTGGGAACGCGGCCAATGGAGCGGTGGCGGGCGAGCGCGTGGCCCGCGTCCTCCACCGCTCGGCACTGCAGAGGAATTAGTAAGCCGGCGCCGGTCGTGTAGGAACGGTAGTCGAGGTTGATGGCGTCCGTTTCGAGCCACAATGGTCGGCAACATCTGTGCGAGAGGGCGGTGGTGCGGGCGGCCTCCCTGGCCGGGGCGAAGGAGAGGATGTGGCGGAGCAAGTCGTCGGAGAGAACGGACAGGCGGTCCGACGCCGCGGCGGCCATCTAAGAAGATCTATTTTTGTTTTGGGTCCGTCTATACTACATCTAGATGTGAGATAATATCTCACATCTAATATGACATCATCCTATATTGTGGACCCTTCCATTGACAACTGTAATCTGTTCCTTCCTCCGTTTCCAACTTTATTCCTTCACGCTGTTTGTTTGTCCTGGTTGTGTGTTTGTTTGTCAAAGACCAACCCACCCTCCACCCCGGCCTACCCCAAACGGCCCTTGTGGACAAAAGGCCCTTGTTTTTTGTTTTTGTTTTTTTGTCCCCTATTTTTTCTAGTTGTTGGTCACGTTATTCCTCCTCCCTGCTTTTCTTTCTTTCTTTTCCTTGTTCCTGTGTGTCGCACGATCTAGAGAAGCAATTGCTTGCTTTGCTCAGTCGTGGGCTGCTTCAGGTTTTGGAATGATGCATGGAACGGATGAAGTTTGTATATGTGTGCATATACAAGAGACAAAACAGATAGTGAGACGTGTGCTATCAGTGCATGCATGCATAGCTAGCTTTCATGTACGTAGAAAATTTCGAAACCTTCTATATACCGATGTATGATAGTGTTTGGACAACCGTATATGATAAACATGAATTATATAAAAGGAAATAAAAAATTACAAATAACACTTCAGTACATCATGCAGGTTCAGTAGGACAATCATACCAAAGTTCGATACATCATACAGGTTTCAGTTGGACATCGCGGCTCCGCAGCAAAACATATATATGCAACAGGTTCAGCAAAAAATGGCTAATTAAGGTAGCTAGCTTATATACACGGCAAAAACACGTGTACCGCAAAAAAAAATAGAATGAAAACTTCTCTAAAACATAGAAGGTAATACATTACTATTGTACTTGAAAAAAAAGAAGTATCGACACAACATCAACACAAGGCCTTCAACTTGATGTGTCCATCCCAGGAAAATGAAGGCTGGCATCACAATTACGAAACTACACCCCTGAGTTGCGAGTCGAGAGTGGACTTACAACTAGGGCAACTACAAAACTATATCTCCGAGTTGCGAGTACATGGTTGACTTGTAACTAGGGCGATTACAAACTACATCCCTCGAGTTGCAAGTCGAGGGTGGACTTGCAACTGGGATGAAAACCAAAACAACACCCTCCCCCCGAGTTGCGAGTCAAGGGTGGACATGCAACTGTGGCGATTACAAACTACATCCCTCGAGTTGCGAGTCAGTGGTGGACTTGCAACTGGGTGATTACAAACTACATCCCTCGAGTTGCGAGTCGGTGGTGGACTTGCAACTAGGGCAATTAGAAAACTACATCCCCGAGTTGCGAGTACATGGTTGACTTGCAACCGAGGGTGAAAACAAACAACACCCCTCCTCCGAGTTGCGAGTCGAGGGTGGACTTGCAACTGGGCCGACAAAAACCCCTAGTTGCAGGTCGAGGGTCTAATTGCAACTACCATGAAACAAATACAAAATACAACACCCCTCGAGTTGCGAGTCGAGGGTGGACTTGCAACTAGGGCAACTACATCCACGAGTTGCAAGTACATTGTTGACTTGAACCTGGGGCAATATAAAACTACATCCCTCAAGTTGCAACTCGGGGTGGACTTGCGACTAGGGTGAAAACCAAAACAACACCCCCGAGTTGCGAGTTAAGGGTGGACTTGGAACCGGGCCGACAGAAACCCCTAGTTGCAGGTTGAGGGTCTAATTGCAACTACCATGAAACAAATACAAAAGACAACACCCCTCGAGTTGCGAGTCGAGGGTGGACTTGCAGCTAGGGCAACTACAAAACTACATCCCTGAGTTGCAAGTACATTGTTGACTTTAACCTGGGGCAATACAAAACTACATCCCTCGAGTTGCAACTCGGGGTGGACTTGCAACTAGGGTGAAAACCAAAACAACACCCCCCGAGTTGCGAGTCAAGGGTGGACTTGCAACCGGGCCGACAAAAACCCCTAGTTGCAGGTCGAGGGTCTAATTGCAACTATCATGCATGAAACATATACAAAAGACAACACCCCTCGAGTTGCGAGTCGAGGGTGGACTTGCAACTAGGGCAACTACAAAACTACATCCCCGAGTTGCAAGTACATTGTTGACTTGAACCTGGGGCAATACAAAACTACATCCCTCGAGTTGCAAGTCGGGGTGGACTTCAACTAGGGTGAAAACCAAAACAACACCCCCCAAGTTGCGAGTCAAGGGTGGACTTGCAACCGGGCCGACAGAAACCCCTAGTTGCAGGTCGAGGGTCTAGTTGCAACTACCATGGAACAAATACAAAAGACAACACCCCTCGAGTTGCGAGTCGAGGGTGGACTTGCAACTAGGGCAACTACAAAACTACATCTCCGAGTTGCAAGTACATTGTTGACTTGAACCTGGGGCAATACAAAACTACATCCCCCGAGTTGCAAGTCGGGGTGGACTTGCAACTAGGGTGAAAACCAAAACAACACCCCCTGAGTCCCGAGTCAAGGGTGGACTTGCAACCGGGCCGACAGAAACCCCTAGTTGCACGTCGAGGGTCTAATTGCAACTACCATGAAACAAATACAAAAGACAACACCCCTCGAGTTGCGAGTCGAGGGTGGACTTGCAACTAGGGCAACTATAAAAACTACATCTCCGAGTTGCAAGTACATTGTTGACTTGAACCTGGGGCAATACAAAACTACATCCGGACTTGCAACTAGGGTGAAAACCAAAACAACACCCCCTGAGTTTCGAGTCAAGGGTGGACTTGCAACCGGGCCGACAGAATCCCCTAGTTGTAGGTCGAGGGTCTAATTGTAACTACCATGAAACAAATACAAAATACAACACTCTTCGAGTTGCGAGTCGAGGGTGGACTTGCAACTGGGCCAACTATAAAAACTGTTGAACAAGTATTAAAACTTGCCAATAGGGTGTATTTGAAAAAGTTGAATAAGTATTAAAAAATATTGAATGATGAGTAAGTATTTGGAAAATGTTGAACGAGTATTTGAAAATGTTGAACAAGTATTAAAAAATGTTGAACAAAAAGTATTTAATTTTTTTGAATAAGTAATCAAAATATTGAAAAGGTATTTGAAAAATGCTAAACGAGTATTTAAAAAGTGTTGAACGAGTATTCGAAATTTTTTGAATAAGCGTTCGGACAATGTTGAACATGTATACAAAAAATATTGAATGAGTATTTAAAAGTGTTGCACGGGTATTAAAAGGTTAAACAAGTATTTGAAAAATGTTGAATAAGTGTTCGGACAATGTTGAACAATTATACAAAAAATGTTGATCACTTATTAAAAAATGGTTTTGACATATACGAAAATGTAGATTAAAAACGAAAGCAAACATAAGAAAAAAAAGGAAAACAAAAAATAAAATCAATCAAAAAACAAAGAAAAACCCTGTAAAAACAAAAAGAAAAAAGAAACAAAAATAAACCAAAGAAAAAAGAGAAAAACAAATGCAAAAAAGGATGGGAAAAATGGAGAACAAAAAAGAAAATCAAGACGAAACAAAAGGAAAGAAACGGCTCGATCCGCTTCAAGTACTGTGCGTCCCTTTACTTAGCACAAATTGTAGGATGGCAAGGTGGCTGGGGCGTTAGCTTTCTTTTCTGCGACAAGGGTTCGATCCCTCAAGCTCCCCTTTTCCTTCTCTTTTTACTTAACAAGTTCGTGAAAATGGGCCGGGCCGGTCCAGTAACAACGAAGACCGTGAAATCTCTAGCGGACAACGAAAGCACCAGCGACGAGGGCAAATCCAACGAAGCGTGACAGAAAACGTACGCGCAAATCTTAAAGACAGGAGAACATCCAATGGCTATGGACTTAGATGTGAGATAGCTATTTCACATCTAGATGTGAGATGTTTTGATTTACTAGTAAAAATGCCCGTGCGTTGCACCGGGCGAAAAATTAAATATAACCTGCTCCATCAATCAACTTTATTTTTTGTTGTTTAGTAAAACATGATTGTTCTTTTTACTTTAAGAAGTTGTTTTTTTAATGAGAATATTTTTTTAAATGGAATCTTTTTAATGGTGATGAACATTTTTTGAAATTGCGAACCATTTTAGTTTGATGTTCAAGTTGATATTAGCCAAACTATGATGTCAATCTCCTCTTTAGATGATTATGCCTTAAATCATGGTGGTAATTCTTAAACGTCTGTGTTTTGGTGTCGGTGGTTTATTATGCACTCGTCTGAACGCCTGGAGACAATTTATATCTGTTGGCGGGTAGGTTATATGTTTTCGATATGGGAAAAAGTCCAAAACAAACCCTGAATTTATAGACGAAAGCTAAATCAAATCCTAAACTTTAAATCCCTGAAATCAGCACACCCAACTATCTAATCCCGGTCTATATTAAACCTTGAGCATGTTTTCGAAGGGATTGTCGACGTGGCAGCAGGTCGAACCGGGATCGTTGGCGACTGGGCCGGCCCACCAAATGCGAAATGTGTTATTTTTTTTACTTCAAAAATTACCAAATAGGATAAAACTGCAGGAGGATCGAACTCATGATCTGGCCCTGCTGAACTAGTCGTTTAACCACTCCGCCTAATAACTGTTGCTGACATATGAGAAGCACAAAACAATTTAACCATACTAGATAGCATCGAGATTCGAAAACATTTTGGAATTTTTTAGAACATTTTCTTGAAAATAATCAACAGACGTGAACCTGTTTTGATATCCCTGAATATTTTTTATACATGAACCATTTTTAAACGTGAATAAAATTTTAAACACAAACATATTTTGAACAAATGGGAGATTTTTTTGAAGTGAGATTTTAAAACCTGAAAAAATTTTAAAGTGAGATTTTTTTGAAAACATGAACATTTTTAAACACAAACATATTTTGAACAAATGGGAACACATTTTGAAACCTGAACAATATTTTAGAATGTGAACACTTTCTAAAAAACTTGAAAATGGGGAACCAATTCGTGCTTTAAAATTTTGTTCAGGTTTCAATCTTTTCCGTGTTTTAAAAAATTTGTTCTTTTTTGCCAAAAAGTGTTCACACTTTAAAGAATGTTTTGGGCTTTAAAAAATTGTTCATATTTAAAAATAAATCGTAACTCCAAAAAATTGTTTAGAATTTTAAAATAGTTTTTTCTTTTAAGAATATTCGGATTGAAATTTTTTTTATCATTTTCAAGAAAATGTTTCATGAGAATACAAAAGATGTTTTCAATTCTCGAGGTTGCATGTGTTTAAATATTTTCCTGGTTCTTGTATGTCACTAAGAGCCATCAGTTAGAGTGGCTCGCAGGACTAGTTTACGAACGTCAGGTCGCAGGTTCGATTCCGCAACCAACCCTCCAGTGTTCTACCTGCCACGTCCCCAATCCCTGTTTGGGAAAGCACTCAAGGTTTAAAATAGACCGGAATTAGATAGTTTAGTGTGCTGATTTCAGGAATTTTTATGTGGCGCGGTTCGGAAAAAATGTTGCAAAAAAAGAAAAAACTCGCTTCGCGCTGCCTGACGGGCCAGCCCAGTCTGGCCGCAACCAACCCTCCAGTGTTCTACCTGCCACGTCCCCAATCCCTGTTTGGGAAAGCACTCAAGGTTTAAAATAGACCGGAATTAGATAGTTTAGTGTGCTGATTTCAGGAATTCGAAGTTCAGGGTTTGATTTAGCTTTAGACTATAAATTCAAGGTTTGTTTTGGACTTTTTTCTTTCGATATGTGTATCCTAAACTGTGTATATTAGTCTTCTCTATAGTTTTCACGTCTTAATAGTCAGTTAGTATGATTTCATGAGGGACACAAACAAAGCTAAATTCAATCTTGTAACAAAAATACCAAGCATCATATCCGGCAACGCGTGCATATAGGTTCAGAGAGCAACTACATGCGTGTACGTGGTGACTCGGAGATATTTTCCCCTCCGTGAACGATCCAAACCCAATCAAATTTTAATTAAAAAACATTTATCTTTTTCAAGGAAAATAAAAAAACATGTTATCTCTCGGTTTAACGTTGGCAGATTGCTAAGAAACCAGCAGCCTCGCTGGTGTTCCACGCGTCTGAACACATCAGCTTCCCCCTGCGCACATGACTCGTGTCGAGCAGCGAAGAGCAGCCCCAAGCACCGCTGCCTCCATACGACCTTATCTTCTTGCCTGGTCGTCTTTCCTGATCCCCATTCCATCGTTCTTCCCCTTGCGCCGTATGTGCCACCATTTATCTCTCAATTGTCGCTCCTCCTTCAACAGCACCATGCCTAATAGGCTCGCCTCTCTCGCGGCCCGGCCGCTGGAGCTCGCCATGCTCTTCTGCGAGAGGGGGAGATGACAGTGTTGCAAGGCTACAGCCACCATGGTTGCGGGACGATGGCAGTTTCCGGCGGCGGCGCTGCGGGATGTTGCAAGGCGGCGACGGGCCACGGCGAGAGGCGTGCTACGACAGCGTCGACAACCGCGGAGGTGCCGTGAGGCTGCGGTGATGCTTCAGTTTCCGTGGCTACGCTCGGTGCTGAGCTGCGCTCCAAGGGCGGCCGCCGGTGCTACGACGACCCGCCGGTGGCTGCGCTGCTACGAGGCCGGCCCGGTGATTTCCCAACTCTATTTTCTTGATTGCTCCTATCTGCACCGACAAGCGGTCCTGCCGAGGTCGTCCGATGTACGGCTAACGTGAGGCCACCAGAGCTGCGGGACTGGCACGGGCCGCACGACTGCTGCCGGGACGACAACAAACGGGGCAGCGACGCCCGGGCCTCGGCCCTTTTTTTGGTTCCTTCTTCGCTGGTACCAGGCTACCAGCTGTGTCTTCGTGTCTCTCTTCTCCTAAGCTGGGGCATGCACACATATGTTGTTTTCTCTTTAATTGCTCGTATGTGATCTTCCTCAGAGATGTTTTTGTCTTTGCGGCAGGTCTTGCCCACATTCTTGTTTGATTCACTTTCTTCTACTATTTTTCTTCAGAGAGATGGCCATGGCCGCCCGATGCCCGAGCGCCGCCAGCCAAGGACCCGCCGGCATCCAGACCTTCATGCAATCCCCATCTCGCCGGAGACCTGAACCGAGTCCAATCCAGTGCCCGTGCCAATCTTCACCCTCCCGCCCCGCAGCTCCGCAGCCCGAGCGCTTCAGCCGCCTCGCGCCCGAAGCAGAGGAGAGGAGCTCCCTGCCACGAGCCTCTCCAGTGCGGCAAACCAGGCCGACCCCGTCTCCTTCTCGCTTCATAAGAAAGCACAGGGGCTTTTATGTAAAATAAAAAACGGTTCGTTCTTACTTAAAACAGGACTGCGGGTTAAATTCTCTGAAACAGAGGGATTTTTCTGCAAAATCGCTAGCGACGACGGACGACCAGAAACCCAATTTTCTTTATTATTAGGTAAAGATAAAGATATTTTGGGTGTGTCTAGGACTCATCTAAATATGACATAACTATGTCACATCTAAGTATAACATCATCATTGTTTGTGGCCCATCTTATTAGTTTGTTTATTTTTGTTTGCTTTGGGTGTGTTTATTTGTTCCGGATAATCGCTCCAGCCCGACGGGACCTAGCCCGGACAACAAAACTAGCGCACATATTTCTCGCTTGAAGCGAGTTGTAAGAGCAGGTTGCCCGCCACGCAGCAACACGATACAGTGCACGTTCTCCTCCCAGCCAGCTAAGCTACGCACTATTCTACTTATCTCAAAAAAAAAAAAAGCTAATAACGTATTACCTCTTCTAGAACTGAAAGGGCTAGCTACGCATCTGGTAAAAAAAGCGATGGAAGCAAGCTTTCCATTCCTTTACATTTAATTTTTAGTTTTCTCTGTTCTTTTGGGTGAATTACACATGTTAAAGAATATAAAGTGTCTGTATGGTAAAAAATATTTCCGGATAAAAACAATGTTAATACCTGTTGAATCGTCTGGTTATTGTTTTTCATACTTTTGTTTGTAGTTTCAAAAAAAATTATAAATACATATTTTCCAAAAAAATATAGTTTCGTTAAAAAAATATTAAACGTTCACCGCGCATTAAAATAATGTATGTGCAACTTAAAAATGTTGATAGCACTTAAGAAAATGTTCGTCGTGGTATTTGAAAGATGTTTAACACGTACTAGAAAAATGTAAAAAAATATGTGTCTGAAAAAATGTACAACCGAGGCCCTACAAACATACGCCCCTAGTTGCAAGTCGGCGGTTGACTTACAGCTAGGCCAACTACAAAAAATACGACGCGTCCCAATTATAAGTCTATAGCTGACTTGCAACTAGGGCCGCTACAAACATACGTTCCCCTAATTGCGAGTAAATGGTTACAAAGAAATACAATTCGCTCTGGTTGCGAGTCGATGGTTGACGTGCAACTGAGGACCCATGACAAAAAGATACACACACCCTAGTAGCAAGTCGGTCATCGACATGCAACTGGGGACCCTCGACAAAAACACACACGCACACTCTAGTTGTGAGTCGGTTATCGACATGCAACAGGGGACCCTCGACAAAAACACACACATACACTCCCCCTAGTTGCGAATCAATGGTGGGCATGTAACTGGGGACCCTCGATAAGACACACACCCTCCCCTAGTTGCGAGTCGATGGCCAACTTGCAACTAGGGGTCATCAACAAACACACATACCCTAGTTGCGAGTCGATGGTTGACATGCAACCGGGGGCCACACAAAACACATACGCACACCTTCTGGTTGTGAGTTGATGGTTGACGTGCAACTTGGGACCCTTGACAAGAAGACACACACACGCACGCACGCAAGCGCGCGCGCGCGCACACACACACACATCTAGTTGCGAGTTGATGGTAAACTTGCAATTATGGGCCATGAATAACACACACGCACACACACACACTCCTAGTTGCAAGTCGATGGGCAACTTGCAACTGGGTGTCTTCAACAAAACACACACACCCTAATTGGAGTCGATGCTTGACATGCAATTGGGGACCCCTTGACAAAAAGAGATATACACACACCCTAGTTGCGAGTTGATGATCAACTTGCAACTGGAGACTCCTTGACAAAAAGAGACACACACCCCTAGTTGCAAGTTGATGGTCAACTTGCAACTGGGGGTTCTCAAACAAACACACACTTCCTAGTTGTGAGTTGATGATCGACATGCAATAGAGGACCCTTGATAAAAAGACACTGACACATCCCTAGTTGTGAGTCGGTTATCGACATGCAACTAGTGACCCTCTACACACACACACCCACACCCACCCACACACACACACACACACACACACATCCTAAGTTGAGAGTTGATGAGCAACTTGCAACTGGGGTTCCTCCACAAACACACACCCCTCTAGTTACGAGTCGATACTTGACATGCAACTGGGGACCCCTTGACAAAAAGACACACACACGCACACACCCCTAGTTGCAAGTCGGTTATCGACATGCAAATTGGGACCCTCGGTACACACACACACACCCTAGTTGCGAGTCGATGGTCAACTTGCAACTAGGGGTCCTCAACAAACACACATCCCCCTAGTTGTGAGTCGATGCTTGACATGCAACTGGAGACCCCGTGACAAGACAAACACACACACACACACACACACACACACACACACACACACACACACACACACACACACACACACACACACACACACACACTAGTCGCGAGTTGATGGTCAACTTGCAACTGGGGACCCCTTGACAAAAAGACACACACACATCCTCCTAGTTGCGAGTTGGTTATCGACATGTAGTTGCGGACCCTTGAGACACACACACACACACCCTAGTTGTGAGTTGATGGTAAACTTGCAATTGTGGACCATGAATAAACACACACACACACACACATCCCCTAGTTGCGAGTTGATGGTCAACTTGCAACTGGGGGCCACGAATAAACACACACACACACACCCTAGTTGCGAGTCAATGGGCAACGTGCAACTAAGTGTCCTCAACAAAACACACACACCCTAGTTGCGAGTCGATGCTTGACACGCAACTAGGGACCCCTTGACAAAAAGAGAGACACACACACACCCTAGTTGTGAGTTGATGGTCAACTTGCAACTGGGGACCCCTTGACAAAAAGACACACACACACCCCTAGTTGCGAGTTGATGGTCAACTTGCAACTGGGGTCTGTCAACAAATACACACATCCTAGCTGCGAGTTGATAGTCGACATGCAACTGGGGACCCTTGACAAAAAGACAAACACATACCCCTTGCGAGTTGGTTATCGACATGCAGTTGCGGATCCTTGAGACACACACACACACATAGACACACACACACCCCTAGTTGTGAGTTGATGGTAAACTTGCAATGGTGGGCCACGAATAAAACACACACACACACATCCCCTAGTTGCGAGTGGATGGTCAACTTGCAACTGGGGGCCACGAATAAACACACACACACCCCCCTAGTTGCGAGTCGATGGGCAACTTGCAACTGGGTGTCCTCAACAAAACACACACCCCCTAGTTGCGACTCGATGCTTGACATGCAATTGGGGACCCCTTGACAAAAAGAGACACACACACACACACACACCCTGGTTTGCGATTTGATGGTCAACTTGCAACTGGGGACCCTTGACAAAAAGACGTACACACACCCCTAGTTGCGAGTTGATGGTCAACTTGCAACTGGGGGTTCTCAAATAAACACACACCTTCTAGTTGCGAGTTGATGGTCGACATGCAACCGGGGACCCTTGACAAAAACACACGCACACCCCTAGTTGTGAGTCGGTTATTGACATGCAACTAGTGACCCTCTACACACACACACATCCTTAGTTGCGAGTTGATGAGCGGGTTGCAACTGAGGGCCACAACAAAACACACACACACACGCACCTCCCTAGTTGAGAGTTGGTTATCGACATGCAGTTGCGGATCCTTGAGACACACACACACACAAACACACATAGACACACACACCCTAGTTGCGTGTTGACGGTAAACTTGCAATTGTGGGCCATGAATAAACACACACACACACACACACACCCTAGTTGCGAGTGGATGGTAAACTTGCAACTGGGGGCCATGAATAAACACACACACACACACACACACCCCTAGTTGTGAGTCGATGGGCAACTTACAACAGGGTGCCCTCAACAAAACAGACACCCCCTAGTTGCGAGCTGATGCTTGACGTGCAATTGGGGACCCCTTGACAAAAAGAGACACACACACACATCCTAGTTGCGAGTTGATGTTCGACATGCAACTAGGGACCCTTGACAAAAAGACACACACACACGCCTTGCGAGTTGGTTATCGACATGTAGTTGCGCTTCCTTGAGACACACACACACACCAGTGATTACGAGTCGAATGACTAGTCTAGACTAGTCGCTCGACTAGTCTACGAGTCGCAGAGTGGATGTCGACTCATTTTCTCGTGTAGACTATAAATACGAGTCGAGCCGTGGATGGACTAGTCGACGACTAGTCTGGACTAGTCGACATATATGAGTCGAGCGACTCAAAAAAGAGAGCTGCCTCAGCTGGGACGAGGCGCCGCCAGCACCCACTGCCTTGCCACCGCCGCCGCCACCCACCGCAGGGACGGCGGATGGTGCAGCCCGGTGCGGCGGCCGGCCGGAGCTCGTGCTCAGGCGGCGGCCATGGCCGTGACCCGTAGGGGCACGTGGCCTTGAGACGGGAGAGAAGGAAGAGAGAGAGAGGAGAGGAAAGGAGGAGGCATGGCGGTGGTCGGCGGGCTCGCCGGCGGCAGCGACTGGGACCGGCGGAAGGCGGCAGGAGGCGCGGGTCGCGTGCGCGCGCACGCTCGGGCGTGATGGCGCCGGCGGCGGCGATTGGAGAGGTCGGGATCTAGGGTTCCAGTGGCTGGGAGCTAAATAGGCTGGCCATTTGGGCCCAAATGGGCCAGCTGGGGGGTGATGCGTGGTGTTGGGCTAGTATTTAGACAGTGTCTGGTCCTATTCCATACCCACTTGGGCCCAGAACACTGTATAGCTCAATGATTTAGACAGTGGCTGGTTTTATTGCATACTGTACTGTTAGTATATACTACATACTACCACTAGGTATTAGTAGCTGAGTACTACAGTACCATGTCGACTAGTCTAGCACTAGTCTAGACTAGTCTCGATTAGTCTATGAGTCTCTACCTCGGAACGACTCGTCGACTTGTCGACTCGTAAACCTTGACACACACACCCCCTACTTGCGAGATGATGGTAAACTTGCAATGGTGGGCCACGAATAAACACACACACACACACATACACACACACATCCCCTAGTTGTGAGTGGATGGTCAACTTGCAACTGGGGCCCACGAATAAACACACACACACACCCTAGTTGCGAGTCGATGGGCAACTTGCAACTGGGTGTCATCAACAAAACACACACCCCCTAGTTGCGAGTCGATGCTTGACATGCAATTGGGGACCCCTTGACAAAAAGAGAGAGACACACACACCCTTGCGAGTTGATGGTCAACTTGCAACTGGGGACCCCTTGACAAAAAGACGCGCACACACACGCCTAGTTGCAGTTGATGGTCAACCTGCAACTGGGTGTTCTCAAACAAACACACACCTCCTAGTTGCGAGTTGATGGTCGACATGCAACTGGGGACCCTTGACAAAAAGACACACACCCCCCCTAGTCGTGAGTCGGTTATCAACATGCAACTAGTGACCCTCTACACACACACACGCATACACACACACAGGGACACACACATCCTTAGTTGCGAGTCGATGAGCGGGTTGCAACTGGTTATCAACTGCGAGTCGATGAGCGGGTTGCAACTGGTTATCAACTGCGAGTCGATTGTCGGCATGCAATTGGGGACCCTCGACAATTGACACCTAAATAGTCGCGAGTAGATAATTGACACCTAGATAGTTGCACCAAAATACCCAACTGCTAAAACTAGTGGCGAAATGATGGTGGAAAGACTAGTGGCGAAACACTTACAAAAAAAATTATAGTATAGAAAAAAAAGAATAAAAGAACACAGTGACATAACAAAAATATCCAAAGCACACATACAAGTCATGTTGTCTTCTTCTTAAGATATCGAAACAAATTAGTGGCGAAACACTTACCAAGAACTAGTGGCGAAATGATGGTGGAAAAACTAGTGGCGAAACACTTACAAACAAAATTATAGTATAGAAAGAAAAAGAATAAAAGAACACAATGACATAACAAAAATATCCAAAGCACACAGACATGTTAGGTCATCTTCTTGTTCAGATTTCAAAACAAATAGTGGCGAAACTCTTACGAAAAAACTAGTGGCGAAACGATGGTGGAAAAACTAGTGGCGAAACACTCACAAAAAATTTATAGTATATAAAAAGAAAATAAAAAAAGAACACAGAGCCATAACAAAAATATCCAAAGCACACAGACAGGTCAGGTTGTCTTCTTCTTCAGATTTCGAAACAAAAACAAACAGAAAAATGGAAGAACAATGGAGGGAACGGGAGAATAGGGGGAGCGGAACAGGCGAAAGGAGAGTGACGACTCGGTGGTGGCTAACGTATCGATCTAATGTACTCTTGGGCTAGACTTCGTATATAGCCCATATCAAACAAAGGAGACACTGACCCAACAAAAAAAAGAAATTCCTCTCCGCTGTAGGCTTCCCGGCCCGACAAGAGGATACGAGGATCGATAGTGATGCGGGCAAACACTCGATCAAAAACAAAGCAAACAGATCGGACGGCTGGACATTTAGATGTGAGATCACTAAAAAACATCTAGATGTGAATTAGTCATTCTGTTATGTTTTTCTATGGAAGAAGATCGAATTTAGTTTTTTAGGGTAACACTATCGCCGCTTTATTACTTAAAAGAGTGCCAAAATTTCATCCGAAATAAAATGCAAAATATAGTCTGGTGGTGCTGAGAGCCACACAACATTTAGTTCATCTCCCATAACCACCTGAGCTAATCTATCAGCAGCGGCATTTGCACTACGGCTTACCCAAGAAACTTTAAACTCATCGAAGTCCATCAACTTCATCTTAACATCTTCGAAAATTGGTCCAGCGGCAGAGAGATTTTTCTCCTGGTTATTAAGCATGGACACCACTCTTGCCGAGTCACACTCGAGATGGAGCTTCCCCACCCCAACTTCTCTTGCCAGCTCGACCGCCTTCCTGCACGCCAGAAGTTCGACCATCTCCGGATCTGACGCTGTCGCCACAACCTGACAAGATGCCGCTCGGAAAGCACCCATGTCATCACGCAACACCACTCCAACGCCTCCTTTTCCCAAGTGTTTCGACGCTGACCCGTCTATGTTGGCTTTGACCCAGCCCGTGTCTGGTGTCCCACTTTGCCCTTTCTTTTGGAGGCTTCGTCGGCACTTCCTTCTTGTGGATCTCTTCCCATTCTTTGACATATGCAGCCACTTAATGTGATATTTCATGTGTTGCAGAAATTTTCCTTCCTTCTCTCACATCATTGCGTGCTAGCCACAGCCCATAAACAGCTTGTACCATGATCGACTTCTCAATATCCGGTGCGTGTGCGAACCACTCTATCAACCAATTTGCCAGCTTGCTCTGGGAGTCAATATTGCATGGTGGTTTTGCCACCGAGACTCCCAACTCCGAGAAAAGTTGCTTCCAAAAACACACCGAGTGTGAGCATCCCCAAAAACGGTGGTAACCAGTTTCTTCTCGTCCACAAGCAACGCAGAACACACCCGCTTTGATCCGTCGGCATAGCAGTTCAGCACCTGTCGCTAGTCCATTTTTCATTAGTCGCCACATATGGATTTTTGCTTTCCCTGGAGCCGATGTATCCCACAAAGACAACCAACCTTGATGAGTGAGAGAAGTCGAAGAAGGTCCCGGCTGGCCTCGCCTAGCAGCATTCAGAGCCATCCTCAGGTGATAAGACGACTTCACTGTGAAGATGCCATTCTTTGTGTGGTTCCACGCGATATAATCTTGACGCCCCGACCCTCCAACAGCAATCTGCTTGATATCACTTGCATCATCATCCGAGAACATAGCTTGTAGCTTCGCATCATCCCACGATTCACCCGTGTGGTTCAACAAATCCGCCACCTTCTGCACTCCTGGAAGGAAAACTGCGCCCAGTGGCAGCAGACTCCCTTGTCTCGGGATCCAAGGATCATGGTGAATCTTTACGGACGCGCCATTTCCAATACGCCATATGATTCCTTCCCGTAGCAAGTCTCTTCCATGCAATATACTCCTAAACGTGTAGGATCCGCCCGATGGGCACGTAGCACTCATGATGGAGTTGTCACTAAAATACCTTGCTCGAAGAATTCTAGCACATAGAGACATCGGCGACTTCAAAATCCTCCAAGCCTGTTTTGCCAAAAGGGCTTGGTTGAAAGCCTCCAGATCTCGGAACCCCATGCCTCCAGTCCGTTTGGACTGACACGTCTTATCCCAGGCAATCCAATGCACTTTCTTCTCACCATTCGTTGCACCCCACCAGAAATTTGAAGAGGTTGAAGTCAGGTTCCGGCACATCTTCTTCGAGAGGTGAAAACAACTCATAGTGAGAGTAGGTGTAGCCTGCAAAACAGATTTAACAAGCACTTCCCTGGCCTTCTTTGATAGCCCTTGTCCCTTCCATACTGTTATTTTTCCCTTAGAGCATTATGTCACATACTTGAACGTGCCATCCTTAGATCTTCCCACCACCGTAGGTAAACCTAAATATCTCTCGCTCAAAGCCTCTTGTTCAATACCAATCGCTTGCTTAAGAGCATCTTTTTGTGGCTGTCCACATCCTTTCCTGACGAAGATGGACGACTTTTGGAGATTGATTTTTTGTTCGGGCGATGCCTCATACCTAGCCAAGATGTTCTTTAGCACATGAACATTCTCCGGAGTGCCATGCAAGAATACAATACTATCATATGCAAATAATAGGTGCGTGCCTTGGGTGCCAGTGCTCCCAAATCTGACCCCTTTAATACTGCCCTCTGTTTGTGCCCTCCTCAACATCGCTGAGAAACCTTCGACACAAAAAAGAAATAAGTATAGGGAGAGTGGATCCCCCTTGATGGCAGAAAACCCCTAGAGAGCCCTCCATTAAGCCACAGTAAACCGTGCAGAGGTCACACATCTCATCACCATCTGGATCCATCCCTCCGCAAAACCATACTTGGCCATCATGTCCAACTTTACTGCACACAAAGGTTTTTTCCATTTCCGGGTTCTTATTGCGTGCACACACTCATATGCTACGATCACATTGTCCGTGATAATCCTTCCCGGTACAAAAGCGCTCTGTTCCTTTGAGATGAGAACCGGAAGGAAAACCTTAAGCCTATTTGCTAGCACTTTTGCAGCAAGCTTATAATGTACGTTGCACAAGCTGATGGGACGAAACTGAGAAAGTAACTCCGGTGAGTTAACTTTCGGTATCATTACTGATACGTCTCCAACGTATCTATAATTTTTTATTGTTCCATGCTATTATATTATCTGTTTTGGATGTTTATGGGCTTTATTAAACACTTCTATATTATTTTTGGGACTAACCTATTAACCGGAGGCCCAACCCAAAATGTTGTTTTCTTGCCTATTTCAGTGTTTCGAAGAAAAGGAATATCAAACGGAGTCCAAACATAATGAAACCTTCGGGAGAGTTATTTTTGGAACGAAAGCAATCCAGGAGACTTGGAGTAGACGTCAGGGAAGCTTCGAGGTGGCCACGAGGCAGGGAGGCGCGCCTGCCCCCTGGGCGCGCCCCCACCCTCGTGGGCCCCTCGTGGCTCCCCTGACCGACTTCTTTCGCCTATATATATCCATATACCCTAAAAACATCGGAGAACAGAATAGATCGGGAGTTCCGCTGCCGCAAGCCTCTGTAGCCACCAAAAACCTCTCGGGAGCCCGTTCCGGCACCCTGCCGGAGGGGGGAACCCTCACCGGTGGCCATCTTCATCATCCCGGCGCTCTCCATGACGAGGAGGGAGTAGTTCACCCTCAGGGCTGAGGGTATGTACCAGTAGCTATGTGTTTGATCTCTCTCTCTCTCATGTTCTTGAGGTGATACGATCTTGATGTATTGTGAGCTTTGCTATTATAGTTGGATCTTATGATGTTTCTCCCCCTCTACTCTCTTGTAATGGATTGAGTTTTCCCTTTGAAGTTATCTTATCGGATTGAGTCTTTAAGGATTTGAGAACACTTGATGTATGTCTTGCATGTGCTTATCTGTGGTGACAATGGGATATCACGTGATTCACTTGATGTATGTTTTGGTGATCAACTTGCGGGTTCCTGTCTTGAACTTATGCATAGGGGTTGGCACACGTTTTCGTCTTGACTCTCTGGTAGAAACTTTGGGGCACTCTTTGAAGTACTTTGTGTTGGTTGAATAGATGAATCTGAGATTGTGTGATGCATATCGTATGATCATACCCACGGATACTTGAGGTGAGATTGGAGTATCTAGGTGACGTTACGGTTTTGGTTGATGTGTGTCTTAAGGTGTTATTCTAGTACAAACTTTATGATAGATCGAACAGAAAGAATAGCTTCATGTTATTTTACTACAGACTCTTGAATAGATCGATCAGAAAGGATAACTTTGAGGTGGCTTCATACCCTACCATAATCTCTTCGTTTGTTCTCCGCTATTAGTGATTTTGGGGTGACTCTTTGTTGCATGTTGAGGGATAGTTATATGATCCAATTATGTTATTATTGTTGAGAGAACTTGCACTAGTAAAAGTATGAACCCTAGGCCTTGTTTCCTAACATTGCAATACCATTTGTGCTCACTTTTATCATTAGTTACCTTGCTGTTTTTATATTTTCAGATTACAAAAACCTATATCTACCATCCATATTGCACTTGTATCACCATCTATTCGCCGAACTAGTGCACCTATACAATTTACCATTGTATTGGGTGTGTTGGGGACACAATAGACTCTTTGTTATTTGGTTGCAGGGTTGATTGAGAGAGACCATCTTCAACTTACGCCTCCTACGGATTGATAAACCTTAGGTCACCCACTTGAGGGAAATTTGCTACTGTCCTACAAACCTCTGCACTTGGAGGCCCAACAACGTCTACAAGAAGAAGGTCGTGTAGTAGACATCAATTACTATCGTGGTCGCGTTGAAGGACTCCGGGGCTGCGACACCCCCAAGGAAATCTTGGACCGCACGACACACATCTCCTTTCACCAGCATCCAGTGCCGCTGATAGAATAGCGCGGGTAAACAATCCGGTCCCGGGGCCTTCGTTGGCCCCGTTTGAAAGAGCGCGGCTTCAACCTCCTCATCCGTGACTCTCACCGTAAGCTTGCTATTCATCTCATCCGTCACTGCAGGCTGAATATTTTCCAGGAACTCACTCACGTCGGTCGAACCCTTTGAAGTGAAAAGGGACTCGTAGAATGCCGCTACCATCTCCCTCATCTCTTCGTCTACCATGCACATCGAGCCATCCTCTTTCCTTAAGGCACGAACCGTGTTTTTCTCTTTCTGTGCGAGGCTCGTCCCTGGAAGTATTTGGTGTTCCGATCGCTCGCCTTTAGCTAGTCAACGCGATACCGTTGTCTGTAATAAACCTCCTCCCGCGTATAAATCTCTTTGAGCTGGCTTTCAAGGTCGCGCACCTCCAGTGAGGAACCCGACCCGAGCGCCCTCTCTTTTGCCTCATGTAGCTGAGCTTTTAACTTTCTGATTTGTTTCTGAATCGACCCAAAAACAGCCCTGCTCCACCTTTGCATATCCCCAGATACTTGATGGATCTTGCCCCATACCGCCGCTAACCAGGAGGCCCCGTTATTCGCTGCAACCCACGCATCCGTAACCATGCGCTCATAATCATCGTGCTTTGTCTATGCTTCCTCGAACCTGAAAGACCACGCCCCCTTTTGTCATTGAGTTGGAGCCGTCTGCAACACAAGCACAAGGAGGACTAGATGATCGGATTCTTCCGTGATGAGGTTCTCAACATTAGTCTCCGGGAACATCTCCAGAAAAGCGTCAGTGCAAGTTACACGATCAAGCCGGACCTGCACATTAGCATCGCCATATCTTCTATTGTCCCATGTATATCTATATCCAGAGAATCCAAGTCGGCCAAACCGCACTCTGCTAGACAGTCTCTGAAATCTTCCATTTGCGAAAGACTCCTCAAATTGCCCCCTTGTTGGTCTGATTGGAACATCGCCTCATTGAAATCACCCACACAGAGCCAAGGGAGATTGTCCTGACTCCGTAAGAAGCGTAAGGCATCCCATGATTTCTTCCTTTTCTTCGTGTCGGGTTCCCCATAGAATCTAGTGATCCTAATGGTTTTACCATCTAGAACCACCTCTGCATCCAGAAAATATTGGCACCAAGGCCTAATCGTTACCTGCACATGTTCCCTCCACCACATCGCGAGGCCGCCACTTCTGCCCATAGAACTAACTGCCACGCCACTCCTGAAACCCAAACTCCACTTCAGCTTCTCAATAGCCATTGCACTTCTCTTCGTTTCACTCAAAAAGACCACCGCTGGGTTGTGGGACCTAATCAGGTCACGAAGTTCGCCAACTGTCGAGTCCAACCCCAATCCTCGACAGTTCCAGGCAAGCACATTCATTGCTCCCGGCGGACCCGAGAGTCGGGGTCCGCTGATTTACTCTTGTTGTTGTCAGAGATGCGGTCAAACACCGAGGACGTTTTCTACCTCGTATCGCGAATGGACACATCCGTATTGCCTCTCCTACCCGGGTCACCCTTCGCCACCCAAACCTGTCTTGGTCTCCTCTTCCTTCCTTCCCCTTCAAGGTCCGCATGGAAGTCCTCCCTCTGCCTCTCCTCAAAATCCCTCCTCGGCTTCCTGATATAGCGTCCTCTTGATCTTCCATGCATCCCATTCATATCGGATTGACCCATTGGAAAAACCCGACCCACCTGCATGGGACGCTGCATGTACTCCGACAATTTATCCTTCCCCTTCCTCTCTCTTTCTGCATTCCCATTATCACTGCCTTTCCTTTGAGACTGCTGATCCATGAGCTTTGTTCGACGGTCATTCTCACGCCTGGATTCCAGCTCGTCCCTAAGATCCCCATCCCGTACCCTTCCATACACTACAAAAAAAAGACACATTCGTGACATTTTGGGCAAACGGAATTTTTTTCTGTCATACATATGACACTTCTATGACGATAATTGTGACAAAACCCGGTATCATCATAGATGTGGTGGGCTCCTACTTCTATGACAAAAAATCATGACAGAAAATGGGCTTTTCGTCTTGGGCGGGCTGGAGACGCAGCTGCATGACATTCTTTGGGCCGTCCATGATGGAAAAAACAGTGGTAGAAGCGAGGGGGAGGAAAATTTCGGGGAGTTCCTGGTTACGGTGGAGGTCGGGGGCCGAGCGATGCGCGTTTCTCTCGTACACGTACTCGCATGTGTGCGAGGCGTTGGCTCTAACTGAACCCGAGCGAGGCGTTGGGCTCTAACTGAACCCGAGCGATTGCACTGCAGGCTACGCGTTACTGAACCCGAGCTATCGATCGATGGCTGTTAACTGAACCCGATCGAGCGATTCTTTCGCTACTGCTGCTAAGTGAAGCCGATCGATGCTGCCTCTAGGATGAACAGTGAGCGTTGCGGGGGGGGGGGGTTGGATGAACAATGAGCGGTGGCGTTGCCTCTGGATGAATAGGACCCCCTGGTGTGGTGGAGGGCTGGATGAACAGTAGACGGTGGAGGGGTGCCCGTGGAGGGGTGGTTGAACAGGACCCCGTGGTGTGGAGGGCTGGATGAACAGTAGACGGTGGAGGGGTGCCCGTGGAGGGGTGGTTGAACAGTAGCCAGTGGAGTAGCGCGCGCTGGAGGCTAGATGAACAGGAGCCCATGGAGGCTGGAGGAGGTCGACGGTAGCCCATGGAGGCTGGAGGAGGTCGACGGTGGAGATGAACAGTATCCCGTGGAGTCCCGTTTTGCGGTACGCCACACCCCTCCCGATGAACAGGACCCCCGTTTCGACCGTAGGACGTCAGTATCGTCCGTTTTGCGGTACGTCACACCCCTCCCGATCAACAAGACCCCCGTTTCGACCGTAGGAGGCCTGTTTCGTCCGTTTTGTGGTACGCCACACCCCTCCCGATCAACAGGACCCCCGTTTCAATCGTAGGAGGTCTGTTTCCTCCGTTTTGCGGTACGCCACACCCCTCCCGATCAACAGGACCCTGTTCCGAACGTAGGAGGTCCGTTTCCTCCGTTGTGCGGTACGGCAGGCCTCGTTTCCATCGCCTGTTCCGTCCAAGCCCTCCCGATGAACACGACCACGCATTCCGTTCCGACCCAGCCGGTTGGCTCCCACGTGTTCCGTTGCCTCCCGATGAACACGACGCAGTCCGTTGCCTCCCCATGAACACGACGCATTCCATTGCCTCCCCATGAACACGAAGGCGACGCTGTTTCTCCGTTCCGACCAGGCCATGTACACGAGCCCTGGCCGTACGTATGCGCGAGTAGGCGTTCGAGACCCCGCCCGTATGTACACATATGTGGACATATTTTCTTTCTTGCACCCTGGCCAATGTACGTACGTGTACATGCTACATGCGCGCCTCTACTACGACACGTACGTGCCTCTACTACGACACGTGCGCGCCTCTACATCCACCAGTATATATGTGCGTACACGTTCGCGACCCAAATGACAACAGTACATACGCTTCGACCAGGTGGGTCCCGACTGTCAGGCACTTCCTTGCCTGCGAAGATGTAGCTGGTGGGTCCCAGCAGTCAGGGGGCGAATCGTTTTTGTTTTTTTTTGCTCGGACGCACTTCCTTGCGTGCAAAGATGTAGCTGGTGGGTCCCAGCAGTCAGGGGGCCAATTGTTTTTTTTGCCCGGACGCACTTCCTTGCGTGCGAAGGTGTAGCTGGTGGGTCCCAGCAGTCAGGGGGGAAACTTTTTTTTCACAAAATACGGTGGCCCGTCCGGTGGGTCCCTGCCATCAGGTGGAGGAATCATTATTTTTCGCGTAATAAGGAGGCACTTCCTTGCTGCCGCCGTGGACCCAGCTATTAGCCTCTCCATGTACAGTCCACGTCCGATGGAAGTCGTTCCTTGACCACGTTGACCACGCCGCGCCGAGAGCACCAAGGCGGTGGACGACGGCGAGGCCTAGGAAGGGGACGACGCGGAGCCGGTGAAGACGCGGCAGTGGATGCCCACGTGGAGAGGAGTATGAGGGTTCACTCGTTCGGCTGCGGTGTGAGGCTACTGTCGCCGTAGGGCCTGGCCAGCGATGGGAATAGTAGGGGGCGATGAGGCCTCCGCGGCAGCATAGCCGGCCACGGGAGGCAAGAGCAGGCGGCACGACCGGCGCTGCTTTGGGCGGCTGGAGCAAGAAGACCAAAGGTTGAAGAAGCACTACGGCCGTTGGATGGACATCGTACGATCACTGGAGCTAGAATCGTTCATATTGACTAAGTTGACAAAGCCCTCCGTCCCCGTCAACTTAGTAGGCCCACAAGTCAGCCTCCCACCAAGGTGGGTCCCAGCTAGCAGGGGGGTATTCATTTTTTGTGCGTAATAAGGAGGCACTTCCGGTGGGTCCGAGCTAACAGCGGGGGGAACGTTTTTTTCGTGAAATACGGTGGCCCGTCCGGTGGGTCCTAGCAGTCAGGGGGGAAACTTTTTTTTCGCGAAATAAGGTGGCCCGTCCGGTGGGTCCGTGCTATCAGGTGGAGGAATAATTATTTTGCGCATAATAAGAAGGAACTTCCTTGCAGCCGCCATGGACCCAGCTGTCAGCCTCTCCACGTACAGTACTCTTCCGATGGAAGTTGGTTGTTGACCATGTTGACCACGCCGCGCCGAGAGCACCAGGAAGGTGGACGACGGTGATGCCTAGGAAGGGGACGACGCGGAGCTGGGGAAGACGCAGCAGTGGAAGCCCGCGCGGAGAGGAGTACGAGGGTTCACTGGTTCGGCTGCGGTGTGAGGCTGCCGTCACCGCAGAATAACATGGGGTGTGGGTGAGTGGAGGGATGGCCTGACCAGTGGTGGGAGTAGTATGAGGGCGGTGAGGCCTTCGCGGTAGCACAACCGGCCACGGGAGGCAGGAGCAGGTGGCACGACCGGCGCTGCTTTGGGCGGTTGGACCAAGAAGACCAGAGGTTGAAGAAGCACTACGGCCGTTGGATAGACATCGTACGGTCACTGAAGTGAGAATCGTTTATATTGACTAAGTTGAGAAAGCCCTGGGTACGCTCCAACTTAGTAGGCCCACAGGTCAGCCTCCGAAATGGTGCGCCCCAGATGTCAGGGGGAGAAATCATTTTTTGGGCGGCCGAAGCTAAGAATATCCGAGATTGAAGAAGAAGCACGACATCTGTTGGATAGACATCCAACGACCACTGCTGCTAGAACCGTGTGTTGACTATAATAAGTTGACAAAGCCTTGCATACGTGTTAACTTATTTTTTTAGGGACGCGTCACTTAGTAGGCCCACAAGTGTGTGGCAGAGAACTTATAGCCCATTTGCGTTTTGTAAGAATGTACAACCCATTTTTGAATTCTAATGGAATTTACAATAGCCCATTTATAGTTTGTTAATAGTACAACCCATTTTCTAGCTAGGACATCGATTAATAATTTCAACCAACCGTTGAAGACAGAATTCAATAAAATTTCCTACATTTTGATGGGATCCGAAATATTTTTATTTTGAAATTTCTAGTCAGATTAAATTTAAATTTGTATTACGTAAAAATCCAACGAAATATTGCGCGTGCAACAATGAAAATTTAAGATTTTCAAAATCCATAAATAATATTTTATAAACTAATTTCGTGTTTGGTGCATTTTTTATAGTTACTTCCCACTTTTTATAATCACATCCTATTTATTATTTTTTAAAGCCCATTTTCCCGTTAAGCCTAATGCATCCCTCCTAGGAAAGATTTGCAGCCCAGCGGGGCGGAGAATAACAAGTTGACCTTGCGTGGGTATTCCTCAAAAAGACGTATAGCTAGGCTAGCCATTTTCATCTTGAAAAAATTAGTATCTGGGCTGGATATCTGGCCTAGGCTAGATGGGCCACAGCCTGCCCAGTTAATACCCTGGTCTCCTCTGAACAACAACAAAATCATCGCCAAGAAAAACTCTGCAGTGCTCACGCCTCAAAAACACAAATACTGCTCGAGCTGCTTGGTCCCAGCTGTCGGCCGCACCTTGTTTAGTTCTCTCGTTTATATTGACTACATAGGTTGACACGAGTGTGGGACCGTGATGTCAGGAAACCAGGAGAAAGCAAAAAAAGTTATAGTTGTACATAATAAGGAGGCACTTGCATACGTACGGCTATGGCCCTAGTGGGTCCCTAGTGTCATCCAGTCAAAATAAAGTCATCTCCTGAATCCTCATGTTCGTTGATGATGTTAACAATGCTCGGCGCCACGGCGAGCGCAACAACTCGAAGGACAACGGAGAGGGCCTCGCAGGCCCTACGGATGGTCTGATACAGTACCCGCTGCTCATCCAGGAAGCCAGGATCATCGGACACCTATGAGCACCTTCGAGAAACTGAGATGGCACGAAACGATAAGGCCGTGCTTGGGAGCTCTGGTTTATTTCAAACCTGTATTAACATACAAGTGTAATTTACTCGTCATCAGAAACAACACATAAAATACAGGCGTAATGAAACCGAGGGCCCGAGGTCTGTAAGTAAAACCGGCGGGTTACGCGTGTAATTTGAGAGACCAGTGTATATTTTACGAGCACTGCTATATGGACGACATTACCAGACGATACATGCACGACGTGCGTATCATGCCATCCATGGGCAAGGCTGAAACAATAGCTAACGGCTGGATTAGCATTCGTCCGAGTGTCGTTCAGCGTTTTTATCGTGTGTGAAGTACTTCCAATATTTTACTAGTCGAAATCGACCAACCAAGCGCCTTCGCCCGAGACCATCTGCGTTAATTTACAAGCGTCTGTTTTACAAGCGGTTTTGGTTGGAAAACGGCGATCCAATCATGGCCTAATATCATGAGTTGGTCAGAAGATCATATGGTTTCACGTCTAACCTACCCGACTTGTCGTATAGGCTATGAAACATCAGACGATGAACTTCTTAAGCACGGAAACAACAGAAGAGGATGATCTTCTTAACAAGCAAATCACTGGCATTAGATTGCCATGCAAAACAATACAAAGCATTATTCTCAGGAGGCACGGTGAACAGCTCGTGATGCCGCATGCCACAACATTCCAAGCTCAAATTTGCAATCAAACACAAGGCCTGGCATTACATAGACAATATTCAGAACAAACTCTTAACATAGGAATATCATAGCAGAGTAACTATTTACTTCTAAACTGAACACAGGAATAGGAAAAAACACTCGACGCTGCTCACAGCAAGGGCGTCCCACTCAAAAATATCAAATGCATGTCTTCTGGCTAACATCAATGAGCAAATTTTGACAAGGTTTTCCAATTCCAATATATTAAACTAACGTCTTCTTGCTAACATCAATGACTAAACTTTGACAAGCTTTTCCCATTCAAAATATGTAATGCCTATGATCGTGGAGTCCTGTCGTAGCTTCTTGTACTTGTTTGGGCGCTTTTTGCCCAGGGCACTCCACGTGTTGTTAAATTGCCAATGGTCTCTGCAGACTAGTCATGTCACCGGTGTCTAATAATACTCTGTAAAGCTTCTCGGTCATTCCTTCTGTAATGTAGCGCAAACAGTGACGACTGCTTTCTGCAAAGTGGAACGACCAACTGGACCCAGTAATGCAGCAGTTTGCCTTGGACACATTGGCTCCTTTTGTGTAGTTCAACTAAAATCAAAGTCGGAATAAAACCGAGCTTTAATTTTGATATCCCTGTAAGCAACAATAGGTATAAGGGAAACAATTACTGAGAAATAATGGTTGATGACTTGTACTCCCAGAAGAAAAGCATCTACTGATCTACTTTATCTTAATGGGAAACAAAGCAGGAGAGTAGCAATTCTCCATCAGTGTGATTCATTCATATTGACTGGGACATTATCTTAACAATGCATTGTTTCAACATGTATAAAGAACGACAAAGCAGAAAAATACCATTCCTAAAACAATGCAACTGATTCATTTTAACAGAGACATTATCTTAACAATACCTTGGTTAAACATGTAGAAAGAACTACAAAGCAGGATAGTACCATTCCTAACAAGTGTTGCAGTTTTGAACTAAGATTCAGTAGTTAATTAATTCTGAGAGTGGCATTGCTTAATTTTACCAGCGACATTAGATTAACGAAAAGCATAAATAGTTCCAGGGGAGAGTGGGCGCAACAACAGTATGTGCTTCCATCTACTTATAAAGGGGGTGATGCAGAGTTTGCTGTAACAAAGCAACAAGCATCATGTCTGGGTTGGTCCCATTTTTGTTCACTACTTAATGGGAAAAGATAGCAATACAACAGCTTCAATCGAACATTTATTTAAAACAGTACCAATACAATTAGCACAACATCTCAAAGCACACTGCACAATCATGTGGATGAAGGCCTGTACTGACCTTTCATGAGACGGACAAGATAAAATATGAATCTGCCAACATGAATAGGAAATCCAATCTCGTTTTGTGCAGTTGCACTGAAATCAAGCAAAGTGTTTCTCCTTGCAAAGCAAAATGTCGCAATAGCAACAAGTTGAATAGATATCCCTATTTAAACATAGGCAAAAATAGGAATCAATTACTGGCTAATAAAGGAGGATGAACCACGCGGCCACAAAAATGGTAATCCCGCCAATCCCTAACAAGTGTTGCAATTTTGAAATAAGATTCAGTAGTTAGTTCTGAGAGTGGCATCAATTACTGGCTTATAAAGGGGGTGATGCTGAATTTGTTGTAACAAAGCAACAAGCATCATGTCTGGGTTGGTCCCATTTTTGTTCACTACTTAATGGGAAAAGACAGCAATACAATAGTTTCAATTGAACATTTATTTAAAACAGTCCCAAAACAAGTAGCACAACATCTCAAAGCACACTGCACATCATGTGGTTTAGACCAAGATTTGAAACAACTCGCCACGAAGACTGGAAACAAATCTCGATCTCCTTTTGTGCAGTTCCACCAAAATTAAGCAAAGTCACCGGTGTGACATTCAAGTTGAACTGCACAAAACACTCTTAAAACATAAGTGTTTCGAGTAGTGAAGCAAAATGTCGCAATAGCAACAAGTTGAATCGATACCCCTGTTTTAACAGAGGCAAAAAAGGAAACAATTACTTGCCGATAAAGGAGGATGAAACAAACGGTGACAGAAAGAAGCATCTAACTTACCTTGGATGGAAAACAAAGTAGGACAGTAGCATTTCTAAAACGGTTACATTGATTCATATTAACAGAGACATTCTCTTGAAACAACATTCGTTAAAAAATGTAATTTACTTTTAACAGTGGCATTGCTTCAATTTTCCGACGGCATTCTTAGATTAAGAACAGCAAAATAGCTGTATGGGACATGCCAGCACCATGTGCGTCCACACGTATAAATGGGTGATGCAGAGTATGTAGCCAAGCAGCATATATGCGCTGGTCCCATATTTGTTCTCTTTGAGCCTTCTTCCTTTGTGAGGGCAGCAAATCTAGTCCTGCACGAACTACCCGACCCCCCAGTTTCTTTCCCTTTTCAACAAAGAGATCGGTTCCTTACAGATGTGTGTACTGGGTTACCCCCTTTTTCCCTTTTCGACCTACAAAGCGGCTGGATAGCCAGTCTATACTACTTTCCGCCCCTCCTTTCATCATTGAACCACGTCCTAGATTCTTGCTCCAGCCCACCGCACCCTTCATTCCTCTTTGAACCAAGACCTAGATTCGACTACAGATCGAAAAAGATCCACATGCAGCTAGAGCAACGACGGTTTCAAAGAAACTTATACCTTAGGGTCGTCGGGATGTGGCAAGGCGTGCGGCGGGAGGCCGGATCTGCCCACACTACGTACGATAGCGAGGAAGAAGGGGTCGGTGGCCCTCCCGCGCAGGCGCTGAGTGAAAGAGAACATCGCAGCCGGCAGTGGATTGCCTCCCTCGCCGAAGGCGATAGAGTGAACGCTGCACCTCCTCCCCTTCCCGGTGCGACGGGATACAGACACCTCCTTCACCAGCTATGAGGGGGGAGAGAGAGACAAGAGGCCAACACAGTCTTGTTTAGATCTGGTGAAGAGAGGGTGAGAGACTGTGAATATAGCAAACCCTAGCAAATGAACGCTGAGCCTCCAGCGTGTAACATATATGTAGTGCGGCGAGCGTGTGGAGAGTGCAAACCCTAGAGAACAAGCGCTGATGCTCCTTCTTATATATATATACTACTGTAGTACGGACTGAGCTCCGGTGCCTTCACTGCACCTGCTTTTGGCTGTATGACAGGTGAGCCAGCCACATTTTGGGCCCACCTGTCATAAATCCAAAGGCAGGTGCACTAAGTCAATGAAGCTGCGTCCATATAGTACTCTCGTGTATACGACTAATATATAGTGGAGTGGTTTTCTTATTCTCTCCATAACAATCGTTTTAAATTGTGTAAGTACGAAACGAAACTCTTTAATTAATGTATAGTGAAGAAAACTAGTACTACTTCCAATGAACTAGCGATCCACGCCCAGGCGTCCTGGTCGCACTTCCTGTCCTTCACGTGTGGTACACTACCCTCCCTTAAGTGAACAACCACACATGCGCCAAATTATCGGAAACGTGTGAGAGTGTGTACAAATAAAGAATTTTAATTTCAATTATCGGAAAGGTTTGAGAGTATTACAAAGTTTGACTTCAGTCAAATCTAATATGCGGAGTAAATAAAAATGGAGGGCTACTACGTCCATCCGGGTTTTTAGTCCACACCATTTTTTAAATCAAAGTTAATAGCTGGACAAATAAAATTACAGGGGAGCTCGAGACAAAGTTGTGAGAAGGCTTAGAAATCAATACAAAATTTATGCTCTTAGTACCAACGTCGATCCTTCTTCGAGGAAACATTTGGTTCATAGCCAATTGTGTGATAAAATTGCACCAACGTGAAAGACGACTGCGTCTCCAACACAACCAAGGTGAACTGACAAAGGATATCATCTTTGTGCGTAACAAGCAAAGAGCACTGATGGAAGACATCTTGTTTTTCATTGAAAATCGATCAGCTTCACCAGCCGATGCAACCATGAGGCACAACCATGAGCATCGATAGGTCATCGTGGTGATGCATCATCAATTTGGCATCAAGTTTGGGTGAGGCACCTATGAAGTTTGACAAATCCTCACTGTGGTCTGTTTCTTCTCAGTAATCAAGCTCGAGGAGGGAAGAACCACGTGGCAAAGGACAGTGAGGCGGAACAACAATGGCCATCCAATTTTGTGCAGTTCCACTAAAATTGAGGAAGACATGCCCGGGTATGGAGACACGCACCGCTGTTTCCAAAAATATAAAAAAGGGTTAGCAACGACATCTCAATTGTCAATAAGAATTAATGAAAAGTACACCAACAAACAGAAGCATCATAATTATCTTGATGGGAACTAAACTAGGATACCTAAGAAAAAAAGCATTTCTTCATTTAACCAGTGATAGTACTACCACCATATGGACAATGACCGCACAACCACCATGTACTTTTTGTCGAAACAACATGTATACCTCCACCGAGGCATAAATCAGGACAACTTTCCGAGTGACTTTTCCTCTATAATAGTACTAGTAGGTGATGTTGGACCAACCGATGAACCCTAGCTACTATGCATGGGGAGCTGGGGAGTAGTCGCATAGAAGAAAACCCGCACACAGCGAGCTGGGGAGCTGGACCAGTACAAGAAGTTATACCTTAGGTGGGCGAGATGTCGTTTAGGCGGGCGGGCGGGATCTGCCCACATGACGGGAGTGAACAAGGGCGTGGAGGATCTTCGTCCGCGCCAGCGCCGGCTCCGAGAGGACGGTGCGCATCGGCTTCCTCCGTCGCCGACGGCGACAACGTCAACGCTGCACCTCCTCACCTCTCGCAACGGACGGGATTCGGCCGAATCTGTGACCACCGGTGAGGAGAGAGATATAGTGGACACTGTCATCTTGTTTTGATATGGAGAGGGTGAGAGAGCGAGACACGAGAAACTCTATCAAACAAGAGGCTATAATGGAGTAAAAAAATCTCTCCATAGCAGTGGTTTTAAATAGAATACGTGCGTTCCCAGAAAAAAGAAACGAAAACTGGCGGACAATTTTTTAAGGGTCTGTCTAGGAGACATCTAGATGTGACATAGTTATGTCACATCTAAGTTGATGTCCACTCTGTTTGTGGTCTACTTTTTTCCTAGTTTTTTTGTTTCTTGTTGCTATATTATATACTTGTGGGAGCTTAGATGTGATATCCTTAAATAACATCTAGATGTGAATTAGACAAACTGATTTTCTAACGTACCAAGAAAGAAAACTCGATCAAAAACACGCCCCCGCTTCCAGGTCGCGAGAGTCGTCGCGCACACACACATAGACATAGACATGCATATCCGTGTTTACGTAAAATTCCATTTCCATCTCCATCTCCAATCATATTTGTCCAACTGGCACATTATTTACGTTGTTAATTATATACGCAGCAATATTAACGTACAACATCTCTTCTTTGTGCACGTCCGGACCGCTGCCACGGCCGGTCCTGTCGGATTTCGGGCTCCTGCAGACCCTTGAGGTTCGAACTCTAGGGTTCGCGCGGAGATTACGCTTCCTACCTACCTGCACCCCTCCGCCTCCCAAAGATCTAAGCTACGAGAAGAGCAACACAAGAGACACAGGGTTTATACTGGTTCGGGCCACAGATGTGGTGTAATACCCTACTCCAGTGTGGTGGTGTGGTGGATTGCCTCTTGGGCTGATGATGAACAATACAAGGAAGAACAGCCTCGCGAGGGTCTGTTCTTGGCTGGGGCGATGAACTGCTAGGAGGGGTTCAGTCGCCCTTCTCTATGAATCCTAGCTGATTAGATTTCTCGATGCCTCTACCCTGGGGGGGGGGGGGCTAGTCCTATTTATAGGCAAAGGCCCTGGGCCTCTTCCCAAATATTGAGCGGGAAGGGCCCCAACAATTGACCATTTTGAAGGGGAACATCTGGTACACTTATCCTGACTAAAGTTGGTCCTCGCCTGCCAAAGGCTCTGGTGATGACGCTGGCTTGGGCTCCACAGTGACTTCCTCCTTGTCGCGGAGCTGGTCTTGGTCTCGTTGCACCGAAACGGGTGCCTTTGCTTGATCCTCCCGCCTGCGCTTGCTCCCTTTGCACCAACGAGGAAAGGGAGGACACTGCGCGGGCTGGCGCCCGCCTGACGCCCTTTGTCGTCATGGCTTGCATCATGGACACCACATGAGGTACCCCTCCTTGATCTCTCCGCCTCCTCGCGAGCCAGCCTGATGAGGCCGCGCCTGAGGAAGCTCCGTGTCGTCCGCCCCGCGAGGCTTGGCCCCTCGCGAGGGTCTTGGGTCTGTGTTGATGAAGATGGGCCGTGCTGGGCCCCCTTTGAGCCACGCCGCAGGCCACAGGCAGGTAAGTCTGGGGACCCTCGTTCCCAGAATGCCGACAGTAGCCCCCGGGCCCAAGGCGCGCTCGGGCTTGGCCGTGCAGGGAGGCGAAAGGGCAAGGGCGAAGCGCCGCGGGCCCTAACAGCCTGCGACTTTGGGCGCCGCGTGGCGGTTGATTGGACGTGGGCGTCTCCGCTCCCCCACGACGCCTCGGCATCTTCACGGATTGGACAAGTCCCTGCATGCGAAACGGGTCATGATTACCTGAGATCATGGAGGCCGACGGTTGGCCTTCGCCGGCTATAAGTACGGAACAGCACGCGCCCTTCCTGTCCATCCCTCCTTGCTTCTCCTTCTTCCCGATCCTTGCTCCGTCTTTCTGCGATGGCTCCGATCCGTCGGTTCTCGGCGGCAGAGAAAGGAAAGGCCCCCCGAGAGGAACCAGACCCGCTCCCGCCGAAGAAACGGCTCGCCCTCCGCCGTCGGGACGAGGGGACTCTTCACGTGGTGTCGAGGCTCTGGGGAGAGCGGGCACCGCCGGGGTTCCCGCTCCCCTTGTATGCCCACATCGAGGGCTCTGACGGGGTGGACGCCGATCGCCACGGGCGGCACCGTCGTCGGTGCCGACGGGCCACGAAGGTGTGGGTCGTCCCCCCTGGGGTCCATTCCGAGGGCTCCTCCCGAGAGTTCGTGCTCCACGCCGCCATGCCTCCTCAGTCTTGGATTCGCCTTCCCCCCTTCTTCGCCTCCATCATCCCGTAGGGAGAACTCCTAGAACTGTGGCTGCAGCACGCCGGCTGAAGCACCCTTGCGACCGAGGCGGAGGTCGCAGTCGTTGCCTCGGGCGAGGTCTTCATGGCTTGAGGCTGGGGCGAAATCGCCCGGTTTTCAGGACGAGAGGCACCCTCGTGATCCACTTGGAGTACGATGGTGCCTTGGTGATGTTCTTCAAGGTCTTTGACGCAAACGGGCGCCGGCTGGAGTAATGCCCCAGGAGAGGTGGTCGGGACCCTGCCACAGCGAGGACCGGTCCTGCCGACCGCCCCCTTGGCGGCTCCTCGGGCGACGGAGGCATCGGAGGATCCAGCGACTCCGGCGAACTCTTCGTGACCCCAGAGACGAGCGACGACAACTACGAGCCCACGAGCCGGCGCCGCTCGTGGAGCAGGGCGGGCTCGTCTGGTCGTCGCCGACTCTGATCTGGATGGGGTTGGCGCCGGTGCTTGACGGCCCACTGTTGATGATGGCGTCTTTTGCAGGGGCGCGTGTAGTTAGCGTCCCTCTAGGATTCGTTCCCTGCGAGGAATCAAAGTTGCGCCCCGCGGGGGCTTGTCAGGTGTCTGTGATCCTGTTTATTAATACAACCCTTGTCATAGAATTGTGCGAGTTGCTCATTCCGTCTTAGCTCAATCCTTCCTTTCGAACCTCACGAGGGCTTGGTGCTCTACGCCGACAGGTCCCAGTCCCAAGGCGGCTTTAGCCGTCGCTGGTATGCCAGGTCGCGATGCCGTGGTCAAGGCCAGGAGGTGAGAGACCCGAGGTCCGGTAAGAGCCCCTGAGTCGCGATGCTCAGGAGGCCCCCCTTGGCGCTCAGGCAGCCATCGTTCGGTGAGAAAGGAGAGCGACGTCGCTAACACGGTATTGCATTAAGTGCGGGGTCAGTGCCACGGTAGCTGGTACTTCCGGGTAGTGACTTATCTCGAGAATCAGGGACCGCTCCCTGGTGTGTCGCCAGGTCCGTGCATCGGCAGGCATGAGGTTGCTCGGCGAGGTCCTCGCGTGTCCCTCCCCTCTCGCCTTTGCTCCCCTTTCTGCTCTACGTCCTCGGGTCCCGGCCCGCGAGTGAGTCTCAGCCATCGCTGGTATGCCAGGTCGCGATGCCGTGGTCAAGGCCAGAGGGTGAGGGCTGGAGAGCCAGTAGGAGCCCTGAGTCGCGATGCTCAGGCACCCCCCTTTAATGTGCAAGCGGTTCGCGCGATTGAGAGTGAAGAAGGCTCCGCAAGGGCCTCGCCTGACGCAGCTCCTTTAGGGGATCATGTAGATCATCATAGAAAGAACGAGCGGTTGCCATGGCAATTGACAGTCAGCCGTTGGTTGCTTCCGAGGGGTGGTGAGGCACTGAAGGCTTGACAAGGTGGCGCAGTGCGGGGCTGCCGCGGCTAGAGCTCAGCCACTCAGGTTTGTCGGAGTTGTAGGGACGGACCCATGCGCAAGCGTCGTGCCGTTTTGGGAGTAGCTCCGTCAGTTGGCGTCAGTTGAATGGGCAACTAGGTCAAACACATTAGCCGTGAAGGAGTGGATTCATTCAAATAGATGCTGGGAAGGCAGGCGTCACTGGGTCAGGCCCGAGCAACCTGGGGATGATGCAGCCCGAGGGGCGCCCTCAACAAAGTAAACTAACGACATGAAATTAAAGGGATACATGCCTCAGGGATGGACCCACGCGGCCCGGGAATGATGCAGCCCTGGGGGGCGCTCCCAGCCGGAAATGAAACTTGAAATATGTCACCTGATGATGTTGAGGACGAAGCGGTGTTGGTGCAACAGACTCGGTGGGCTGCAGAAGCCGATCCTCACGAGCCCCCAGGCCCTGGGGCCTCGGGAGGCTCCGGAGGCGTTGGTGGCTCCTCATGGACCATCTCCATCTCCGCCAGGGCTGCGGAACGCCTGGCCTCTTGAGCTTCCATGATGCCCCTCATGAGGCGCTGGTACGTGGCAGCCGCGTTCGGCAAGCCGTAAGGCGTGCGAACGTAGCTGTGGGTGGACCTGCGCAGCGTCCCACTCGCGAGGGCCAGAGGCGCTCTAGAGTGGCGACTCGATTGAGCCCCGGTACGTCGATGCAGACGCGCAGCCCACCATCCTCGCCTGGACGGGGAACCACAGCTGGTAGGCGGCGGCCGCCTCTCATGACTCTTCACTCCTGTAGCTCTTGAATGACCTTGCTGACGAACTCCTGAGGGTCCGACTCCCCTTGCCTTACTCCTTCTTGAGGGAAACGTGCTTCGAAACATGCCTCCATGTGGTGCCCAAGCGCCTCCCTCGTGACCTTAGCCAGGTCGGTGGCCCTCCAGGGGAGAGCCCCCGAGCCCTGCCTGAGGAGGGCGCCGGGCGCGCTTTCCTATGCGATGGAAGGAGGTTCCCCCTGGGCAGGCACGGGCCCTGAGGGGCCTGCCTCCTGAGGGACCGGGCCAGACGATGTCTTCTTCTTCTTGGGGGTGGTCTCGGGAAGCCTCCTGCTTCCACGATCCGGGTCTTCCAATGATGCGGCCTGAAAAGCTCGTTCCAGGGAACACACCGCATCTTTCTCTTCACAGGGCACCGTGATGACTCCGCCACTCCCTGGCATCTTGCGGACGTTGTAGCCATGGTGAGTCACGGCCATGAACTTGGCCAGCGCCGGGTACCCAAGGCTGGCGTTGTACGGCAGGCGAATGTGAGCGACATCGAAGTCGATGAGCTCGGTGCGGTAGTTGTCGCGTGCTCCGAAGGTGACAGGGAGGCGGACCTGCCCGATCGGGACCGTGGAGCCGTCGGTGACTCCAGAGAAAGGCTTGGTTGGCTGAAGCTGGTTGTAGGGCACTTGGAGATTGTTGAATGCTTCCACGGACAGGACGTTGAGCCCTGCCCTGCTGTCGATGAGGGTCCTGGTGACCACCACGTTGCTGATGATTGGGGAACAAAGTATCGGGAGGACTCCGGCTGTGGCTGCACACTTGAGCTGATCCGCTGAGCTGAACATGATGGCGCATGATGACCACCTGAGAGGGCGTGTGGCTTCGAGCTTGGGGAGGACTGCATTCACTTCGCAGGCGAACTGCTTGAAGATACGCTGAGAGGCTGGGGCTTGAGCTTCGCCCAGGATGCAGGCGATTGCGCGTGGCTCCTGGAAGCCCCCAGCCCCCCGTCCTGGTGGCGGTCTTCGTTTCTTCTTGGATGCGGCGGCAGCGGAGGGAGGCCTGCGTTACCTTGCGGGCGATCCTCGCGGGGCTGATCCCTCCAGTCTCCCTCGCGAGGTGGGTCTTGCCAGCGGTCCTCGCGAGGTCGATCGCGCCACCCTTGGCGTGGGCTATGGTCTTCCCCGCGTCCTGTGTTCCTTCCTCCTCCTCGACCGTAGCCCCGGTCGGCACGATCGGGGCGACGGCCGATCCTTCCTTCCCGCACGGCTCGGAGCTCTTGGCATTCGTTGCTGTTGTGGGTGTGGAGGTCATGGTACACACAGTACCGATTGCCCTTGGAAGACTCGAGCTGATCTCTGCCCCGCTTGGTGTCCGGTTCTGCCGCGAGCACGGCAGCCCCCTTGCGCTTCACATCCTTGGCCTTGGACTTCTTCTCTTCTGGGTCTGCGGCAGGCAGCTCGAGGAGGGAGAGAAGCCCTTCCTCAGCCCTGGCGCACTTGGTTGCCAAGTTGAATAGCTCCAAGGAAGTGCACAAGTCTTCATGCATCGCCAGCTCCTCCTTCATCTTGACGTCGCGCACGCCGTCGGAGAAGGCTGAGATGATGGCCTCCTCGGACACCCTGGGAATCTTGAGGCGTGCGTTGTTGAAGCGCTGGATGTACTTTTGCAGGGTCTCTCCGGGCTGTTGCTTGATGCGGCGCATGTCGCTCACAGCGGGTGGCCGGTAGCGAGTACCTTGGAAGTTGGCGATGAAGCGGTGCACATCTCGTCACAGGAGGAGATCGTGCCTGGGGCCAGGTTCAGGAGCCAGGTGCGGGCTCCGTCCTTGAGCGCCATGGGAAACCAATTCACCATGACCTTCTTATCTCCGTTGGCAGCTTCGATGCCCAGCTCATAGAGCTGGAGGAACTCCGCAGGGTCGGCCGTGCCGTCGTAGCGAGGAGGCAAGTCTGGCT
Source organism: Aegilops umbellulata (assembly GCA_032464435.1). Classification (NCBI taxonomy): domain Eukaryota; kingdom Viridiplantae; phylum Streptophyta; class Magnoliopsida; order Poales; family Poaceae; genus Aegilops; species Aegilops umbellulata. The sequence goes on along the minus strand of CP136057.1, from coordinate 385,889,069 downwards.
TGAACTTGTCGGGCCACGCGACGCTGCGCAGCTCGGTGGTGAAGGCGCGACAGCCCGCCGTGGCCACGGAGGCCTTGGGTGACGGAGAGCTTGGTCTTGCAGGTCCCTGCGCGCTGCAGCTGGGAGCAGCGCAGGGTCTTGACGTGCGGGAGCAGGAGCGTGGCCGCGACGTGCCGGAGCATGGAGCGCCCAGGCGGCTTCTTGCGGACGAGGGACTTCTTGGCAGCTCTGCTCCTGCCGCGCTGGTGCCTGGCGGAGCGGGTTCCAGCCAGGGGCCACGCGCCTTGCGGCCGGGGCGTCTTCTTGGCGAGGAGGCGGCTGGGGCGCCCCCGGAGCTCCGTCGCCCACGCGAGGCGGGGTGCGGTGCAGCGGACCGGACGGTGCAGGAGAGCCCCCCGCGGCGCGGACGAGCTCGGCGATGCGGTTGAGCCACTCTTCATAGACGTCGTCGACGGGACGGTAGCGCAGGAGCTCGTTCGCCGCGATGAGCGCAGCTCGAGCCTCCATGGGTGCACGGAGCGCACGGGACGAAGAACCAGCTGGGGTGAGCGAGGGAGTAGCGGTGCGGCCGTCTTGCCGCATGGAAGGATGCTGAGACGATGCTTGCTGCCCGTTCCCCGCCGGGCCGGTGGCGGCGTTGATGGCAGGCGACGGGGAACGGCGGGGACGCCCGCCGACAGGGGCCGTCTGGGCGACGCGGGAAGCGAGGGCGGCTCGGCGCTCGGCGCGGGCCCGACGAGCGTCAGACATGGACGCGATGGTCGGAGGAGAAACGGGCGGTGGAAGACGAATTCCGGCGCACCCCTACCTGGCGCGCCAAATGTCGGATTTCGGGTTCCGGCAGACCCTTGAGGTGAGAACTCTGGGGTGCGCGCGGAGATTACGCTTCCTACCTACCTGCACCCCTCCGCCTCGCAAAGATCTAAGCTACGAGAAGAGCAACACAAGAGACACATGGTTTATACTGGTTCGGGCCACCGATGTGGTGTAATACCCTACTCCAGTGTGGTGGTGTGGTGGATTGCCTCTTGGGCTGATGATGAACAATACAAGGAAGAACAGCCTCGCGAGGGTCTGTTCTTGGCTGGGGCGATGAACTGCTAGGAGGGGTTCAGTCGCCCTTCTCTATGGATCCTAGCTGATTAGATTTCTCGATGCCTCTACCCTGGGGGGGCTAGTCCTATTTATAGGCAAAGGCCCTGGGCCTCTTCCCAAATATTGAGCGGGAAGGGCGCCAACAATTGGCCATTTTGAAGGGGAACATCTGGTACACTTATCCTGACTAAAGTTGGTCCTCGCCTGCCAAAGGCTCTGGTGATGACGCTGGCTTGGGCTCCACAGTGACTTCCTCCTTGTTGCGGAGCTGGTCTTGGTCTCGTTGCATCGAAACGGGTGCCTTTGCTTGATCCTCCCGCCAGCGCTTGCTCCCTTTGCACCAAAGAGGAAAGGGAGGACACTGCGCGGGCTGGCGCCCGCCTGGCGCCCTTGGTCGTCATGGCTTGCGTCATGGACACCTCGTGAGGTACCCCGCCTTGATCTCTCCGCCTCCTCGCGAGCCAGCTTGATGTGGCCGCGCCTGAGGAAGCTCCGTGTCGTCCGCCCTGCAAGGTTTGGCCCCTCGCGAGGGTCTTGGGTCTGTGTTGATGAGATGGGCCGTGCTGGGCCCCCTTTGAGCCATGCCGCAGGCAGGAAAGTCTGGGACCCCCATTCCCAGAACGCCGACAAGTCCTGACCAACCCAAACCATCTTCATCACCCGCGCGTGCTTCCCGCCCGAAACGGTCAGTGCCACATTCATGCCCGGCCAGAGCAGACGCGACCTCTCACTGGCGCCCGCATTGAAGCGGCGCGCCGACCAAGAGAGCGTCGCCCGCGCCGCTTCCGGGTGCACGCGGCTGCTCCGCGTTCAAAGGTCGCAATAGCCGGCTACAACATGCATGTAAAAAGTTCTTGGGAGTCCGTGCTACAGCTAGCTGTCCTCCCCCAACTCGTCAATCTCTTCCAGTAGTGCTAGTACTCCATGGCGTGATCCATCGACAAGCAGGCGGGAAAGTTATCGTATACTCGGTTTGCGGTGAGTGGCATGCCGAGCGACCGCGTGGGGTCGAGCCATGGAGGAGGGATAGACACGAACACGACAAACGTGATTTAAACGTTGGTTTTGCTCGATGGCGTGATCCAACGAAACAACACGTTGGTTTCTCTCCGTTTCCATTTTTTCTCCGGAAAAACGGAACCTTTCCACTCCATTTTCATTCCTATTCCAAGGTTGCCCCGTTACAACATTCCATCAAATACAAAGGAAAACTAACACGCATGCTGATGCATCTCAATGATTCACAGATCATAGCCAATATTTACTTCACAACTAAAGAAAAAAGTTGTGAGAGCATGTACGAAAGAAAAATTACTGATGGGGTCACTACGACTTAAACCCTAAACATGATTTAATTTCCTGGCGAGGTAGAACCTGTCAAAGGAAAGACGGCTGGCACCCTCGGATCATACGATGCTTTTGTGCAGTTCCACTAAAATTGACCTGAGCATCCCTGATGGCAAAGATATTGAAGAAGTGTGATTAGAATAATAGTACTAGCACTAGTTCATGAGACATAAACTCATCACAAGTAGAAGCCGGTAGAAGTAGAGAAAGATCGACATGGAGATGGAGCTACGGCAGTGGAGCAAGCCGGCTCCAAAAGGAAGATGGACTACCTGGGACGTCGGGCTGTAGCTAGAAGGGCGGTTGGGACGCGGCATCGGCCCATACCGCGGTGACCCCCGATTGGGACACATCGACTGTGGGTTTTCTCCCTCGCCGATGTCGACCGCGTCTACACATAACATTGTTCCCTTCCCCCAGCTGCGGGATCAGGCCCGTCGTTCTATGCTTGTGAAGAGAGCAACCTAAGCAAGCAGGCTTGTAGCTTAGGCTCCTGCTAGTGTATATATAGTGGTTTCCTTTTTCTCTCCATATCAACCATTTTATATTCCGTATGTGTCATTCAAGAGTGAAATGATGGCTGCTTCTTTCGACTAACTTACTGTGTGATTTGACTGCTCCTTACTGGCCCCTACACGTACTCCCCCTACGTGTATGCAACAGTCACACGTACACATGAACGCAAAAACGCGCGCGACACCCTAATGCATGCATGTCCGAGCACACGACGGAACACACACGGTCATGCTCAAGTGCTCAACCTACACGTGCATGCACACACACATACTCAGTCAAGGTGAGCTAGTGACCGTATAAACACCGGAAAATATACATATATTGAGCGCAATAAGCGTATTATGAAGTCCACTGACCGTATTTTTACAAATATACAGTGACAGACAGTGTATTTATCTCGTTTGAAATTAAGCCATATTAACCGGAGAGGAGGCAGTATGGACTAGCATTACTTTGTTGTGTCCCGTCAACTTGCCGAACGAGGAGAAGGTTGCAGGACGGGAGAAGCTTGCGTGCGGTGGCTCACAAGACAAGGAGAAACTTTTGACTAATGCAAGCTCTCCCTCGCTCAGGCGGTGGACGTGCAACAGTTAATTCGGTGTCAGATTGCCAGAAGCATACACTATACTACTAGTGCTATTATTGTTCGACTTCCCGAATAGGCGAACAGCCAAGCACAAAGTTTACTAGTACTACTACTATAGTCTATAAAGGTACGTACTATACTAGTACTAGGAACCAGATGGAGGAGCGTCTGCACTCTTATTATAATTTTAAAATGTGATAAAGCAATCTTCAACACATTTGGTTCTCTTCGAGGGTTCTCGCATGTGATAATGGAAGTTGATTGCATGGAACACTCGCCACAATTCTCGCTTAATTCTGGCTCATATCCTATTACAAATAGTAGCGCTCGGTAATATTTTCTCTTTTTTGTTATTCAGCATGTAAACAGGTCAGCAAACCTTGCGGCGCATCTTCGTGCGAACCATGCTTGCTGCACTTTGAATGTGGCCGAGAGCTGGCTTGATGAAACACCTCGCTTCCTACTTCTTTTTTTGCGGGGTACCTCGCTTCCTAGTGACCAGTGTCTTGGCTGATCGTCCTAAGAATGCTTATATATGAATAAAGCTCTCTCATTTACCCGCAAAAAAGATTAAGCCATATTCACCGGAAAGGAGGGAGTATGGACTAGCACTACTTTTTGGTGTGTCCCGTCAACTCGCAGAACTTGGAGAAGCCTGCAGGATAAGGTGAAGCTCGCTTATGCCTTTTGACTAATGCAACCTACCCTCGGTGGACATGCATCAGTCCATTCGGAGTCAGATTGTTAGAGGCATACACTGTAGACATGCGGAGTACCATCATTATTCGACTTCACGAAGAGGCGAAGAGCCAAGCGCAGTAGTACGAGTAGTACTACTACTATAACCGCATGGTGGAGCGTCTGCACTCTTATTTTTTATCTCTGATGAAGTACACGTTTATTCCGGAGAAGGACGGAAAACGGCAGCCCAACATGTAATGAATGATATCGATCAACCAACCATGCTCGAATATATCTTGGCCTCCGTGCGAGCCCGTCTGTGTGTTCTCGCTCCTCGTCTCTCTGAAGGAACGGCGGGTTGGCTCTTTGCCGTCAATTGAGATCGGTTTGCTCACACTCCTGTCCCACATGTCAGTGATATGCCAAGAGGAGGTGCGTTGACTGACTGGCCATACACGTACTTGGTTTTGCACCTTCATACTACTCCTCCCTCCGTCACAGTTTACAGGGCGCGCTTCATTATGATGCATTTCTCTCAATGCATTTCCACCACAAGAGAGACTTTACACGCGTTTGGTTTAATGCTCAATTAATTAGGGCAAGGTAACCGCAATCAAGTCCACAATTTTCTCTCCATGTACTATACTACTACAGAGTGGTGTAAGTGCATGCATGTGTGTACCCGGGGTGGAAGCACTGCATGCATGTGTGTACGCATTATTCCCTCTAGTAATAGACGCCGTGCTATAACTACCAATGCTATTTTTCAGGCCGATCGCTAGTCTTCTTGGTCCCACAGATTTTTTTCTTTTTTCTGTGCGCTGAATAAACAGTGACAAATGGAGTAGTATGAGCGGATTCAAAGAAGAGCGTATTGATGGTTGCTTCTTCAGAGCAACTTACAGTGGGAAAGGTGGGTGTGACGCCCGGATAATTAGGCTATAGTAATCCCATGTTAACGATGCCACGTCACTTTGATTACTGTTGGTAATCTCGCGTTAGTTCGAAATTGATTCAAATTCAAATTCAAAACCAAGCAAACAATAACAGTTTTCAAATAATAAAACTAAAATGTTTGGATGGTGTCAAATAAATCATAAGCAATTATGGTGGAGAAACCACACTTTTTATAAAGTATTTAAGTACCATCAGGTGAATAAAACAGTAGAAAAACAATTATATAAATGCTATTAAATATAAACAATTATTAAACTAGTTTATTTAGTCACTAGAAACTTTTTACAACTCCAATTTAGGTGTGAGCTTTAACTTATAATAAAGCTATAACTGTTAAAGAAATAAAATAAAACAGAAAAGAAATAAATAAAAGAAAAGAAAATACAAAAAAATTAGGAGAGAGCAAGCCCTGCCCCACTTGGGCTCCGGCCCACCCGAGCCAGCTGGCCCAGCAGGCCGTCCCACTCCCCCTCATCGGTCGCTCCCTCCCCTTCCTGTTCCTCTGCTCCGTGTCGCTACAGGGGCGAGGTCGACCCCAACCACCTCACCGGCCTTGCCGTTGGGATAAGACCAACCGCAACGCCCTCTCTCTCTCCCCCTCGTGGAACCCTAATCCACTCCCCCCTTTCCCCTTCCTCCCCTCCTCAGATCCACCGCACCGCGCCCGCCCGAGCGAAGCCATCGCCGCGGCCTCACCGTGCGCGTGGCCACTGGCGGCCGTCCTCCGTCCGCCTGCGTCCAGGAGACCCCTCGTCCTCGACCTCGACGACCGCGACCACGCCACGGACCTCGGAGCTCCTCTGCCTCGCCGGATCGCTACCTTCCTCCGCTTCGGTCGTCGCCGTCGCCGTCCACTCCGGCCACCCACTGCTGCTACTAAGTTGTCACCGGGCCTCCTTGTGCCTTCCCGGTGAGCTCCAGCTCCTTTCCCCTCTCCTCGCGCATCTCTTCTCCCCCCGTAGCTGCTTTCCCCCGTCGTGCACGAGCTCGTCGCTGCAGTGGTGCTCGCCGCCGTGGCCACGGCACGCAGAGCTCGCCGCCGACCACCCCGTCGTGCTCAGCACTTCTGCCTGCACCCACTGCACGCGCCCGCTACACCTCCCGCTCCCCCCGGCGCCTTCCTCGACGGGCCAGTCCTTCGGCCGCCGCCGCGAGCTCGTCTCCGGTGAGCTCGTCGCCTCCCGCCTACTATCGACTGCGGCAATGGATGCGTGCGAGCACCAGCCGCCCGTAGAGCCGCTCCGCGCGGCAAGCCATGTCCCGAAGCACCATCGCCGTCGAGCGCCCGAAGGCCACCGCCGCACGTGCTCCACGCCGACGCCGTTTTTGGCCGCCCCGGGGCCAGCCACCACCGCGGTTAGCTGCGGCTCGCCGCTCCCGTTCGAACGGCGTTGGCTGCGTCCGTTTTGGCCGCCTGTAGGCGAAATCTGGCCTCCCGAGCGCCTCCGCCGCCTCTTTGTGTTGCCGACGGCTGAACGCCGGCCGCGCCAACGTGTCCGACCGGGGGCCACCCCCAGGGCCACTGCCCGGTGGGTCCCAGGGGCCCCAGCTGACCCGTTGACCCCAGTCAACTGTGCTGACTTGGCGCTGCAGCCACTGACCAGTAGGCCCGTCCCGTTTAGTTAAGTTAATCGACTCGGTTTTAGTTAAAACCTAATCTAATTGGTTAATTAGCCACTGACATAGGGCCCCACCTAGCTGATTAACCATGTTATTTAGTTAGTTAACCCACTCTCTATGACAAGTGGGGCCCAGCTGCCAGGTTTGACCTGAACAGCTGTGGTTGACCTGCTGACGCCTTGCTGACGTCATGCTGGTGCAATAACCTTTTATGTTAATTTAAATAATTCTAGAAAATACTTTAAATCTTTAGAAAATCGTAGTAATTAAACCGTAACTCCGATGAAAATGTTTTCTATATGAAAGTTGCTCAGAAAAATCCAACAAATCCGAATATGTGGTCCGTTCATCTGTCACATGCCCCTAACATGCTGAACATGGAACTTTCCCCCTCCAATCATCTGTCCGACATAGGTCCGGAGCCGGGAGAACATTCTCGGTTGACTTCCCCCTTCGTCGTTATCGTGTAGCACCACGTTAGAACATGTCTAGCTCTGCCTGTTGTCCTGTTATGCACTTGCTTGCTATGTATTTACTGTTTCTCCCCCCTCTTCTCTTCGGTAGACCCCGTGGCGGCTGCCGATGCCACTGTGATCGACTACGTCACCGGCGACCCCTCCTTCTTGCCAGAGCAATCAGGCAAGCCCCCCCCTTGATCACCAAATATTGCCTATTCTTCTCTACTGCTTGCATTAGAGTAGTGTAGCATGTTACTGCTTTCGGTTAATCCTATTCTACTGCATAGCCTGTCATTGTTGCTACAGTTGTTACCCTTACCTGCTATCCTACGGCTTAGTATAGGATGCTAGTTTTCCATCAGTGGCCCTACATTCTTGTCCATCTGCCATGCTATGCTACTGGGCCGTGATCACTTCGGGAGGTGATCACGGGCATATACTATATACTTTACCCTGTTACATTACCTGTGACACTGTTCGGAGATGGGGGCTGAAGGGGCAGGTGGTTCCACCCAGGTAGTGGTGGGCCTGGGTTCCCGACGGCCCCCGACTATTACTTTGTTGCGGAGCGACAGGGCAGGATGAGACCTCCTAGGAGAGATGTGGGCCTGGCCCTGGTCGGCATTCGCGGATACTTAACACACTTAACGAGATCTTGGTATTTGATCTGAGTCTGGCCATTTGGTCTATACGCACTAACCAACTACGCGGGAACAGTTATGGGCACTCGACGTCGTGGTATCAGCCGAAGCCTTCGTGACGTCAGCGACTAAGCGACGCGCGCTGGATTGGACTGGAACGCCACTAGGCTAGGTCTGCTTCCGGCCGCCCACGCAACGTGCAGGTGTGCTCAGGGCGATGGGCCCAGACCCCTGCGTGCTTAGGTTTAGACCGGCGTGCTGACCTCTCTGTTGTGCCTAGGTGGGGCTGCGACGTGTTGATCTTCCGAGGCCGGGCATGACCCAGGAAAGTGTGTTCGGCCAAATGGGATCAAGCGTGTTGGGTTATGTGGTGCACCCCTGCAGGGAAGTTTATCTAGTCGAATAGCCGTGTCCCTCGGTAAAAGGACGACCCGGAGTTGTACCTTGACCTTATGACAACTAGAACCGGATACTTAATAAAACACACCCTTCCAAGTGCCAGATACAACCCGGTAATCGCTCTCTAACTGGGCGACAAGGAGGGGATTGCCGGGTAGGATTATGCTATGCGATGCTACTTGGAGGACTTCAGTCTACTCTCGTCTATATGCTGCAAGACGGAGGCTGCCAGTAGCGTAGTCTTCGACAGGATTAGCTATCTCCCTCTTATTCTGGCATTCTGCAGTTCAGTCCACTGATCTGGCCCTTTACACATATACCCATGCATATGTAGTGTAGCTCCTTGCTTGCGAGTACTTTGGATGAGTACTCATGGTTGCCTTGTTTCCCCTTTTCTCCATTTCTATACCCGATTGCTGCGACCAGACGATGGATCCCAGTATCCAGACGCCACCATTGACGACGACTCCTACTACACCGGAGGTGCCTACTACTACGTGCAGGCCGCTGACGTCGACCAGGAGTAGTTTAGGAGGATCCCAGGCAGGAGGCCTGCGCCTCTTTCGATCTGCATCCTGGTTTGTGCTAGCCTTCTTAAGGCAAACTTGTTTAACTTATGTCTGTACTCAGATATTGTTGCTTCCGCTGACTCGTCTATGATCGAGCACTTGTATTCGAGCCCTCGAGGCCCCTGGCTTGTATTATGATGCTTGTATGACTTAGTTACGTTTTTAGAGTTGTGTTGTGATATCTTCCCGTGAGTCCCTGATCTTGATCATACACATTTGCGTGCATGATTAGTGTACGATTGAATCGGGGGCGTCACAAGTTGGTATCAGAGCCGACTGCCTGTAGGAATCCCCCTCCCACACTCCTTGGCCGAAGTCGAGTCTAGACATTACAAAACTTTTACTAACATGGCTGTGTGCCTTACGGGCCCACGTCGCCATTGGATGGTATTAGGATCTTTTATTCCTCGACCTATACTCTGGGACTCTAACCTCTCTTCTATTCAGGTGAAATGATTTTACTAACTCTGACTCTAGGTTCTCGTAACTACTTCCTCCCGGAGACCCCCTCACTCAAGTTGATTGCTTGGTGCAACGAAGGATTTTGAAGATACTCTCTGATGTTCTCGAGACTTTGTGCTCGTTGCTTTTGCAATTCCCTACCACTGATTTATCCCTATGGATAAATACTTACACCTGTCGTTCTTAATTTTATTCCAAGTTGATCTTGTTAATACAAGATGCCCCGAACCGCTCTCCGTTGTTCCAAGAATCCTTTGAGCTTACTGCTTTACAGTTCTTGCCTCATGAATACCCTTACGGATAATTCCTCGCACTTATCGAGTATCCGCTCTTTCCTAGTTGTTCATGTGTTTCACAAAAGTTTTCGAAATACCATTCGATCTTCCAAAAATCCTGAGCATCCTCTTCCTCTTGAAATTCTTGCTTGCTTGCATTATGGTTAATCCCATAAGTCTCGTAATCTTATTGGCATCTCTTGTCATTATCATTTTAAGTCCGTTGATTCAATTTGTTGTGCATGCTCACAATCCTCAATTAGATCCTAGAATTCATCCTTCCAGCTCAGACGTCATTTTAAACGTGAGCTGGTTCTCGCCAATCAAATTGTCGTCGATTGTGCCCCTATGTCTAATGAACTTATCCATCCTTGATCAGAGCGTCTGCTTCTGATCCTTCGCTTTGTAAATCATAATTCCTTTGCAATTGAGCTCTAAGTTACTCAGTTGTTTCTATAATCCAATGTCTTTGCATTGATTCTTCCTCTGGTTGTGAGCCGATACTCACATCAGGTCCTTCATGGACCATCAGAACCTTGTTGGATTTTATCCGACAACGTCCTTCTTATTCAATCACTTTGGAAGTTCTTTCCCTGATACATAATGCCTTGGATAAATCATATTCCTTGATTTGGTCAACCATGCCCTGCCTTCGAGCTGGTAAAAATTACTCTCGAAGCTTGTGGTATATGTTCCTAAGATGCCCTGATGGCTTGAACCTATGCCTTATTTAATATGTGTGAACTCGAAAGTTTTCACGAGTCATACTCTTCTGGTATTTTGCCAGATAAAAATTTCAACACTACAATTTCATCGAACGCGAGAAGTAAATGAAAGGGTATGCATTGGAGAAGTGGGAGTCGACCTTGAACTTTGTGTTCATGCCCATGGACACGATGTAGATCCTATCATGGAAGCTTCTTGTAATAATAACTATTTCCTTGATATAATATCTTTGGTATCTATGAATTGATCCTTTGCAAACGTGGTTCCGACCATATTTTCTCCATGATTCCATTTCTTGGACAAGTTAAATCGTTTGTCTTCTATAGATCAATACACCCCACTTCAACCATTAATTTGATATGCCTTCGAGTATTATTCACCTGGTATCTCGAGGATATCATGCCATTGCACTACATCTTATGAATTTGTAATGGAGTAATACCTTTCCCTGTCATAGTCACCCCACGAGTTCTGGGTTGTCGTCAACCGAGAACACCGAATGGTGGACCGAGTCCGCACTGCGGGTCGACAACTTTTAGTAATCTTCATTGCTTACGAGTTTGCACTTGATCATGTCATTCCCAACGGATTGACTACATCATCATCGTCAGGCTGACTGCTTGACCATTCTACCTATGTCCTTCATCCCCGGGACACAATCCCGACAGTGTTCTCAACTTACATCGAACTTTCCGCATCATATTGTTTGTCTTGAGAGACAACTCCGAATTCTGAGATGGCATCTTATCTATGGTTATAGTAACCTTTTACTTCACCATTCCCTTGATGTGATGTCTTCGCCGATCGATTACATCTTCTTGAAACCTCTCGATAAATGTGTCATGATCATCGTCAACATTTTCTAACGTTGATCATGCTACCTAAGCCCATCTTTCGGGTGCACCTTTCAATCAATGTTCAATTGTGTATGCTTTCCTCGAGCATACATCATTATATCATCTGATCTGACAAATGTTATCTCCTTGTTCACATAATTGTGGAAACCCATCCTTTCGAACTCTCGATGAATTGTCACTGAGTTCATCAACTACCTCCTTATTACTTCATTGGTTTAATGATGATCTCTCGTTCTGAAATTCCCTTCCATAGTACATTTCCCGAGAATCTTACAATGTCATCTCGTCAATTTGTTTTGCACCTTTTCTCTCAGGCATCCTGAGTCTGAGGTATCCTGACACCAATCAGATCTGAATCTCGGTCAGATATGATGGAGGGAACATATTTCCAAGAGTTATAACATTGGTCTTAATATGACCCGGTAAGGTGATGTCGTGCCTAGCACACCTGGTCGGAGGACCTATTGTTATTGTTTCCTTTTTAGCAAGGTTATCCAATTCTTCCCTGAGGAAATTGTAAGACTTATTCTACAAGTTATTCTTGATGGATCCTTTGTGTTTCCAAGGTCTGATCTTCACCTGATGACCATGTCGATGCTATCTCGAAGCATGTATATGGTACTCTGATTTTCAACAAGAACATTTGAAGCCAAATGCTAAATGTTTCCTACTCAATTATCCAAACACCACTGTATGGGTAATGTCATGAAAATTCTTCACCTTACCTAAAGAGTTTTCTACATTATATCATGTCATGGATATCATGCTCTGCTTGTCCTTGGGAAGGATATACCCCTGAAATATGTGTTTAAACACATTTTTCTTTCCATTGTTCTGTTTAATCTAATAATCATACTATCCTTTCCATTGTATTGTTTAACCTTTCCATTAATCTGACTTAACTGAGCAGTGACATTTCCCTGCTTAGGTAAGCACCTTGTTGTACCACTCCGTCAGTAAGATCCTGTTACTATTGTTGATGACATTCCGGTAGCCACCGATGGACGAGAACTTTGCCTATTGGTCCGCCTCGTTCAACGAGCAGGAAAATGGTTCTCTTCGTCCCTCGCCCTTGGCACCGACGTTGTTGCCGACATAATCAACAGGCTACCCTCTGACATGCCTTGCTATCATAACCGTGCAAGATGTCACCGCTCTTTCTACTTTGAACCCACATAGTGGGCCCATAACCCATAGTTCCACACGATCAAAACCTGACTCTCTTGTACACCCTGTTACCAAAGTTATTCCTCGCGCTTGACTTCATATGTAATTCACGGGTCACCTGCCTAGTGCTCTATTCTGGTATCAGACGCAATACTTACTCTCGCTACTCTGAACCCCTTTCTCACTCTGGTTCAGACTTCGAGCAACTATCTATCCGTTTGGAACATCTTATTATACCTTCATACCTTACTCTCGATGTATTTTATATGTTCAACTCGAGAGATAATCTTATGCTCATTCATGGGTTAACCCCAGGTTGTTTCCCTCATAAGCATTCTGTCGTAGCCGAGCTGTCCCTTACCTATTCGTAAGCACGCTGGAGTTCTCGAAGAAAAGGACGACTTCATCACAATGACCTAGAGCCGAGGAATGAAGCCATCGACGTAATGGATTGCCCTCTTCGAGAAGAGAAACCAACACCAAGAAGACCCGTTAGAATTCCGTAACCAGAACTTTCCCTCTTACTCCCCTCTTAAATCTCGGGATGAGATTTCTTGTAGTGGAGGAGAATTGTGACGCCCGGATAATTAGGCTACAGTAATCCCATGTTAACGATGCCACGTCACTTTGATTACTGTTGGTAATCTCGCGTTAGTTCGAAATTGATTCAAATTCAAATTCAAAACCAAGCAAACAATAACAGTTTTCAAATAATAAAACTAAAATGTTCGGATGGTGTCAAATAAATCATAAGCAATTATGGTGGAGACACCACACTCTTTATAAAGTATTTAAGTACCATCAGGTGAATAAAACAGTAGCAAAACAATTATATAAATGCTATTAAATATAAACAATTATTAAACTAGTTTATTTAGTCACTAGAATCTTTTTACAACTCCAATTTAGGTGTGATCTTTAACTTATAATAAAGCTATAACTGTTAAAGAAATAAAATAAAACAGAAAAGAAATAAATAAAAGAAAAGAAAATACAAAAAATAAGGAGAGAGCAAGCCTGCCCCACTTGGGCTCCGGCCCACCCGAGCCAGCTGGCCCAGCAGGCCGGCCCACTCCCCCTCACCGGCCGCTCCCTCCCCTTCCCGTTCCTCTGATCCATGTCGCTACAGGGGCGAGGTCGACCCCGACCACCTCGCCGGCCTCGCTGTTGGGATAAGACCAACTGTAGCGCCCTCTCTCTCTCCCCCGTGGAACCCTAATCCACTCCCCCGTTTCCCCTTCCTCCCCTCCTCAGATCCACTGCACCGCACCCGCCCGAGCGAAGCCATCTCCGCGGCCTCACCGTGCGCGTGGCCACCGGCGGCCGTCCTCTGTTCGCCTGCGTCCAGGAGACCCCTCGTCCTCGACCTCGACGACCGCGACCACGCCACGGACCTCGGAGCTCCTCTGCCTTGCCGGATCGCTACCTTCCTCCGCTTCGGTCGTCGTCGTCGCTGTCCACTCCGGCCACCCCCTGCTGCTACTAAGTTGTCGCCGGGCCTCCTTGTGCCTTCCCGGTGAGCTCCAGCTCCTTTCCCCTCTCCTCGCGCATCTCTTCTCCCCCCGTAGCTGCTTTCCCCCGTCGTGCACGAGCTCGTCGCCGCAGTGGTGCTTGCCGCCGTGGCCACGGCTCGCAGAGCTCGCGGCCGACCACCCCGTCGTGTTGAGCACTTCTACCTGCACCCACTGCACGCACCCGCTACTCCTCCCGCTCCCCCTGGCGCCTTCCTCGACGGGCTAGTCCTTCGGCCGCCGCCGCGAGCTCGTCTCCGGTGAGCTCGTCGCCTCCCGCATACTGTCGACTGCGGCAATGGATGCGCGCGAGCACCAGCCGCCCGTAGAGCCGCTCCGCGCGGCAAGCCGTGTCCTGAAGCACCATCGCCGTCGAGCGCCCGAAGGCCACCGTCGCCCGTGCTCCACGCCGACGCCGTTTCCGGCCGCCCCGGGGCTGGCCACCACCACGGTTAGCTGCGGCTCGCCGCTCCCGTTCGAACGGCGTCGGCTGCGTCCGTTATATAATTATTTTGCTACTGTTTTATTCACCTGATGGTACTTAAATACTTTATAAAAAGTGTGGTTTCTCCACCATAATTGCTTATGATTTATTTGACACCATCCGAACATTTTAGTTTTATTATTTGAAAACTGTTATTGTTTGCTTGGTTTTGAATTTGAATTTGAATCAATTTCAAACTAACACGAGATTACCAACAGTAATCAAAGTGAAGTGGCATCGTTAACATGGGATTACTGTAGCCTAATTATCCGGGCGTCACAGTGGGGCTTATGATTTGACTGCTCATTACTCACTATTAATGGGGCGCAACGACCGGGCTGAGTCTCCCATGCGGTTGTGCACTACCCCCTCGGTTCTTAAATATACTCCAGAGTATTTGTCTTTCTAGACATTTCAATGAGTGACTACTCAAATATTTGTCTTTTTAGATATTTCAAATGGACTGGCACATACGGATGTATATAGACATATTTTAGAGTGTAGATTCACTCATTTTGCTCTGTATGTAGTCACTTGTTGAAATCTCTAGAAAGACGAATAGAATATTTCGGAACGAAGGGAGTACACATACGAAGCAAAATGAGTGAATCTACACTCTAAAATATGCCCGTTTGAAATTTGTAAAAAGACAAATTTTTAGGAACGAAGGAGTATAATTTTGTGCATGGCACATGGACCCGGATGATGAAGAGGCTTCTGGCAATGCTATCAAGCTTCCATCATTTGTTTACATAATTGACGTACTATACGGATAATTTTCCAGCGACATGAAATTGTACAATGGTGTGAGCTTTCAGCTTTTGTTTCGCGTGTCTTGCCATCGATGCTCTTTCGGAAACAATAAAAAACTAACTTCCTTGCTAATGCATGTCAATTATTAGCAGATCAGAGCTAATAATTACATCACAACTGAAGACAGAGTTGTGAGAAGGTGTTAAATTAAAATTGATCCATGCTTTCATTGGCAGCAACGTGCCCCCCAGCTCTGTCTAAATCAACAAGGCATGTTGGGAAAAAAGTAGCTGTCTGGAGCATGCAACATTCCGATCATTTTGTGCAGTTCCACTAAAATAGAGCTGGGCATCCCTGTTCCAAAGATATTAAGTGTGGTTACGATAATAGAGGACTGCTAATGAAACAATAAACACACAAATAGAAGCCGATCACCTTTGCAGTCTCTCTTAAGACTAACTAGTTGGAGAAGATTAGGCTCGGAGTTGGATGAGGAGGATAGAGCAAAACCAATCTCCCTTTGTGCAGTCGCACTGAAATGTAGAGACGTTGCCCGTGTGACATTTTAGTACAACTGCACAAAACACTCTTAAGAAAAAAGTGATTTGTGCAGTTCACCAAAAGGTCGCAATAGCAACGAGGTGAAATGGATAGCCCTGGTTGCAAAAAAGAGGTAGAAAGGAAACAATTACTGGCCAATAACAGTTGACGACACATGCAACGACAAAAAAGAAGCATATTCCTTGTCTTAAGGGAAGATAATAACACAATTGTGTTTGTCTAAAACGGTGTGAGGACGAGAATGCAATATGGAAAGTACGCCGGACGAGCTACGTTTTGGGCAAAGAACTATGGAAGATCCACATGCAGCGACGTGGGAAGACGGGCAGTGGAGCAAGGCCGGAGGGGATACCCGGAGGTCGTCGGGATGTAACTAGGTGAGCGGCGGCGGGCGGAATCTGCGAGCAGGTGGTGTAGACCATGCCACACCGGAGCTTGGTCAGAGAGAACGATGTGTACCGCAGATCGGGGCGTGCTGCCTCGGCACCGTCGAACGGAGAAACGATGCACTTCCTCCCTTTCCCCCGGCGGACGGGATGCGGCCGGATCAGTGACCAATGATGAGAGAGAGAGAGGCCACCATACTCCCTTTCCCCCGGCGGACGGGATGCGGCCGGATCAGTGACCAACGATGAGAGAGAGGCCACCGCAACCTTGTGTGAGATACCCTGAAGAGCGACAAACCAGACAGGCAGGCTCCATTGTATATAGTGAGCGGACTACCTTTTTCTTCATAAAAATCGTTTTATGTTCTGTGTACGTGCCATTGAGCACTATAATTTTCTTTAAAAATAACGCGGCAACACGTCAAGTCGAACTTTGTTTCGTGCACGCGTGGTGCACGACCTCCCTAGGTAAACAACCGCTACAGGCGCTCAAATTAGCACGTGGGCTGCCATTTGTAAAGAAATGAGCTTCACCATGTACCCGCGCGGGTGTGGCTGGGCACGAAGCGTGAGTACGTGCACGGTGCACCTATTCTCTTCTTGTATACGTACACCACCTACGCGGGGTTGTGTGAGAGGGATACAAACCTAGAGAGAAATAGTGTGTGGGTTCTTGAGAGTTTTTTTGGGGGGGGGGGTCAATCAAAAAATGGAACATATGCAATGTGTGTGAAATAGAGTCCTAGATATAACATATATATAGAGGGGGCGATCCTCGAGAAGAGAGGGGAGGTATCATCGGCTTGAGGTGTCCATAGAATTGAAGAGAGGGATGATGTGTGTGTGTGTGTGTGTGCGCGCGCGCGATCGATAAAGAGTGCCATCAAATTTGTGTGTGCCCACGTCAAAGATATATAGTGGCTGGCCTACTCGAACGTGAGATGGGACATGTGTAGTTTGTCTCTGTGGCATGGATACCTACCTACAGTGCTCGACTATCGGTATGTGGTGGGGGAAGAGGGAGGCCCAATTAACTATAGAGGTACAATGGCTGGTATATGTGTGGAGGAGGAGAGAGGCCTACCTCATGTATTAAGGAGATCGATCTGCCTCATGTATTAAGGGAGATCGATCAACATCCATGCATATGTGCAGGAGAGGAATAAGGTTGGGAGAGAGACAGAGCTAGAGTGTTGGAGGGGGTGGTTGTGGAGTTGCTTCTAACAAATGGTGGGATAGGCTTGCTAGACAAATGGAGGGAACGCCCGCAATATCAATAAGAGAGGAGATGGCTGCTTGTTGTCTGTGCACGTGCGTGTGAGAGACGAGTCAGGAGGCATGCACGAATGATGAGGGGGGACGATGTGGCTGTGGTTAGCAGACGTAACTACATAGGAAGATCAATCGCCCTTTGTTAGAGAAAGGAGAGACATAACTTGTGAGGTACGTCGATCGATGGGGGGTGGTAGTTAAAGTCGATATAGGTATATGTTGGGAGATCGATCGGTATACATGCATGTGTGTGTTAGAAGCAAATGAGGCACGAGGAGAAGGATAGAGAGAGAGGGATGCATGTAGGAGGTGGTACGAGAGGCATACTATATCGAGGGGGGAGGAGTGTGCGAGTACGAGAACGATGAAAAGAGTGGTGGGAGTGAGGCACGGACGGTGACAAGAGATGAGGGGAAGCTTGTGTTTGTGCTAGGCACACGTGGCTAGAGAGGCATATCGATCGATGTGTGCCGTAAATAAGGAGCTGGGGGGCCTACACACACCGTGGGTGAACGACCTAAAGTGAAAAGGCGAATTTGCGTGATGGAGCTAGAGAATGCTGAGGGAGGGTGAGAGGGATGCGGGCGTGTGCATGCACAAGAGAAAGTTAGCGCTAGCTACAAAGATAATAGGGTTGTGTGGGTGTAAAAGACGAATAGAGATCATATATACTTCACTATAAAAAGCGAATTCAGATATTTGAAGAATTTATCATAGTGTTTCAAACCGATGCATGTGTGAATATATATAACGGTGATACACATGGTGTGGTTATGAACATGTTATACTACATTTAATATATTTTATCTCTACTCTTATAAAAAAACAGAGTTGTTGGTGATGGTGTGCCTGCCATCCTGCATTATAGGCCGTCCGATTTATATCTAGCGGATAGCAAGGAAACTATGATGGTTGAAGTTGGCAACAATCATGATTGTAGATTCTTATTGAAATAGAGAAATGAATTCAAATTTAGTTCGAATTGCAGCGGTAGTATAGACATTTGGAATGCACTAAAATGTTGGTATGAGTAGGTTACATGCATTATACAGCAAGCGAAAAAATTTAATCGGACATAACATGGATTCATACTCCCTCCTTCCATCTATATAGGGCGTAATGAGATTTTTAAGACCGCCTTTGACTATTGACAAGATTAATAGTACATGACATGCACAATGTGAAAATTATATCATTGAAAGAACCTTTCACAGACGAATTTAACGGTGTGCTTTGTGTAAGTTGCATGTCATATATCATTGCTCTAATATTTGGTCAAAGTTAGCATCGAAAAACGCATTAGGCTCTATATAGATGGAAGGAGGGAGTAGCTTTGAATAGCATTTGTGTAGTAAAACGGGGCAAGACTCTCTCTTTGTGTGGTGTGAATAGTTTTACTTTTTTCGTTTTCTTTTTGGTTGAGGGAAGTGCGAATTGATTTGGTACGTACAAGTACAATATTACTACATGTTAGGCTTGTCCCTAAAATTCAACCCGCGTCTTGTTATATCCCGAAAATTCAGATACCGTGCTCCCAAAACTGGCGCCTTCACAACCCGCGCCTTGCTATCCCGAAATTACAACGCACGCGAAAACTCCCTCCAGCTGCCAAATCCCGACACGTGAAATCCCCCTTCTAACCCTAAGCCGAAAGGGCCGCTAGTTCAAATCGGTGGGGGTACTTTTGTAACACACCCTACATTTTGGACAGGCGCGTCCCTAAGTCATGCTTCACCCCCTCCCATCGCCCCCTTTTTGCCATTCGAAATCCCAGGCCGCCATAACCTCTCTGCTCCAGCCGCGAAACCCCACCCTCCTCCGTCCGCCATGTCACCGTTGCCCAGCCAGAGCCTCTTCCCCGACGACGTCGTCCACCGCAACAGCTCGACGTCCCTCGTCCACCTCCCCGGATGAGGATCCGTCGTCTATCTCACCGTCCCGCCGGTTCAGCCGCCCCGTCCTCCACCTCCAAGGAGCTGCTTCGACGATTGCCTTGTCTATCGCGGCTGCTCCATCCCCACAGCGCCGCCTTAACCTGCTCCACCGGAACCGCAACATCCTCACCGACTCCTCGGACGAAGCCGAGGCCTACTTGGCGCCACCAAAGAGGTTGTACACTCATCACACCACACCTTCTCCTTAACTCGACCTCCTGGCGCTGACGGTGCTCCATCCCACACCCCCATGGAGTGGCTACCTTGAAGCCGACGCCGCGGGCGACATCTCCACGGCGGCTCTCCCCCAGTGCGAGGCCCCTTCGGCGGCGGCGTCCATACCAGCCGGATCTGCTGCTGCTGCTCTGGCTCTCGCTCGCTCGCTCGCGCTGCTGCTGCTACTCTGGCTCTCGCTCGATCGCTCGCTCTCCCAGCTGCTGCTGCTGCTCTCCCCCTCGCTCGTGCTGCTGCTCTGCTCCGATTAAGCCACACTTCAGTCGACTGAATCGACTTTTGGGTCAGTCGATTTTCAGGGGTTGGGGGCTCACAGGAGTTAAGGAAGAACCACCGGCAGCGGGGACGGGGGCTCGTCGGAGAGGTACCCCACTATCTATCTTATGGTTCAGGGTGGGGGGGGGGGCTAGAGGCCTGGCCGGGGCGGCGGTGGCGAGTTGTTTCGGGGTGGCGAGGCAGCACTGGGGCCGGCGGCGAGGCCGGTGGTGGCTGGCGGCTCAGGGGGGTGCAGGTTGAAGATGAACTGCAGGCCCTCCCTCAACTACATGTCAAGTGCCTCTCTGCTAGCATTGTGTTCAGTTTCGACAGTAGCATTCAGATTCCATAGTAAATTTCAGTTTCGACAGTTAAGTTTCGAGTCAACAGTTTTTACCTCATCTGTTGTAGTCAGGTGATGTTAATTTTGCATCCATTTTACATCATCTATTGGAGATGCTATTAGAATCCCACTTGATATTGATGATGTCTGTCTTGTGCTGCTTCAGCCTTGACGTCTTACGGCTCACCGGAGCTGCTCCAACGACAGAACGATCCATCACAACAGAGCAGTGCCCTAGACGTCGTCTACAGATTCCTCAGATCTTCCTCCACACCTCCGACAACCACCTCTGCCTCAACTGCTTCAGCGACCAACCCAGTGATGCTGAGGTCGACACGGCTACGACAAAGAGGTTGTACACTTGTTGCATCACTTATTACTATACATTCACGTCGATCCATTAGGGCTATTTTGGTTCAACGGAAAAACGTCGATCCACTGGTTGTTACCATCACTCTAAATTTTTGCATGCTCTCCTTACATAATCTCACCATATTTTTTTCGTATGCATGTCAGATATTGTACACAGTCATGCTGAACATGTAGAGAAAAAGAGAAGAGTTTTGCGCGCCAATACAATGTCATGCAGACATCGCTCCATGGTGGGTTCAATGGAAAACCCTCCCCACCCCTCTCCAGATTGTAATCCAGAGGAAGATTTCTGTTCTGAGGCGGATTCAGACGCCGCTGACCACTCCTATTTACCCCCCAAGGTGTTTTCTCTTCCTTGGCATGATGATGTTAGTCATATCATGCATATGTTGCCTTGCAGTGCCTACTTTTGACATCATATATGTCATCTGCTTAGTTTAGACATGTTCTGTAATGCCACCTGTTTAGTTTCTATATCATATATGGGAATTATGCAGTCTCATGTCTTTTAGCCAGCCATAATATATGTGAAATGTGCAATGCCATCCTGTTTAACCAGACATCATATATTTGAATGATATCTTGCCCATCCTTTTCTTCATTACATTTCCATTTGTCGACAATGTTTGTACATTAAACTACTCTTCCTGTGAATCAGCCATTTGGGTGGGAGATGGAAAAATCTGGAGTGAAAACAAGGCCTTCAGAGCAAACAGTGCTACTTGTCGAAGCAGATCTCTTGTTGGGTCCCGATAGCTCCTCAGAGATGGATTCAGAGACAGATGACCAGTCCTATTCCCCCACTGAGGTGTATGCCCTAACTTGGCACGGTTATACTGCTCATATCATGCATACGGTGTCTTGCATTGCATAGTTTAGACATCATCTACACAATATTCAACACCATATTCTTAGTTCAGACATCATATTGAATGCCCTCTGTTTAGCATATAAATCACATATGTGAATTAAATGATGCGATCCTGATTACTTAGATAACATGTAGGTGAATTATGTCATGCGATCATGTTTAGTTATTCATCATATCTTTGAATTATGTTATGCTATGCTATCCAGTTTAGATAGACATCATATATGTGAAATTATGTCATGCTATCCGTTTTAGTTAAACAATATACATGTCAACTATTTCATGCCCTCTTTTTTCCACAGTATCTATTGCATCTGTCTCTCATACAATGTCTGTACATTCAACTATGTTTCGTTTTTATCAACCATTTGAATTGGAGCGGGTGATGCCAGTATCTAGCGGACTAAAAACACGGTCTTCAAATAAAACAGTGCTACCTCTTGGTGGAGATATCACCCCGGCTGTACATGCACAAGAACCAGCCCTACCACACATAACCCAAACTCTCGCAGATTGTACCCCTACTGCGATGGACAGAGAACCAACTTCACCCAATCTAACCCCAACCCCAGCCGATAGTAACCCAGTTCCTGTTGACACAACACCATCTCCACCACAGAGCTCCCAAACAAGAGCAGTTAGTAAGGCAGCTCCAGTGCCCAAAGGGCCAGTACTATCACGGCGAACCCCAACTCCACCAGTTAGTACGCCTATTCCTGTGGAGGAAGCATAACCAGCTAGTCGTAGTTTAGCATCTACGCATTTGATGTTGTTAAATCGTATGTGCGTATCTTTCCATCTTGGAAATATTATACTGAAGATGAAGGAAAATGCCAGTTGCAGGTGTTTGTCCAGGAGTTATGTGTAAGTAATGTTATTCATGGCAATTACTTTGCTTCGTCCCATACATCCTACCTCCATGATGGTTATAATACAGCAAATTTTCCCATTTTTCTCTATAGAGAAGGACCGATTTGAAAACTTAGGATGAGGTAACCTGTGCTAATACCTCTGCTATCTTCAAGAATGCTTGGTGGCAGTATCGGAATTACCTGAAGAAAACGTACTTCACCGGCAAAGAAACTCATCAAATTCCCTTACTTCTCCCGAGACACATTTACTGGACGATGACTGGGAACACCTTGTTCTGTACTGGTCCCAAACCAAGAATGTGGTAAGGTCTATGAGCTCATTTTCTATTTTTAAGTATTATATTCTTGCGTCTTACTGTACTCTGTTCATGTAGAACAAGTGCCTAAACCTGAAGAACAACTGTTCTAATTTAAGATTCCATTGCTATCATAGTTCAAAAAAGCGCTAGACGTTAATTGTGCGTTTTGCCACCGCCTTGCGCTTTACTGACCAAAGCGCATGCTTATGCGCAGTTATGCATAGATTATGCGTAGTTATGCTCAATGCGTTTTGCCAACGCCTAGAGCCTAGGCGCACTTAAGCGCTCGCTTAGGCATGCCTTTTTTAACTATGATTGCTTTGCTCTTGTATCACTGTATTTACTCATACAAACTTATTTTTAAATTGAAGGATCCAATCGAAACTCCAATGGCACAGCAGGTATGTTCACACATGTTTCTTTAACATGTTTGCTCTTATCAATAGCTCTGTTGATTTCAATTTCAATTGTGTATGCAGTTGACTTTCATATCATGCACATTACTACCATCACAACAAAGCCAATAGTGTTGTTGTACATGTAGACCCGTGGTACCCATCTGAAATCTTGTTGTGCCGTGTAGTTTCCCATGCTTTGTATTCTTTCACTGCTGCTTTCTCTTGAACTGATATGATTTGAACCATGTCTCTATTTTGATTCGGCAAGACAATGCAGTGACCATAGGACATAGATATATGTTTGTTTGATGCTTTTATTATGTACTAGTACTTGGCAATAGAAGACTTGGTAGTTTAATCCTGTCCACCTTACTAATGAACTGGTTCACCAAAATGAGTTTCATATACTAGTACATGCTAAACTTGTTATGTGTCTGCTTGTTTCTTCTTTTAGAATGCTGACAGAATATTGGGGAAGAGTGCCTTATTAAGCAATGGTAAAGGAAGTAATGCATATAAAGTTCAGGAGAGTGACACATCCTTGTTGGTCTCCAACAAAGCTGATAAAACAGCTAAGGAAGACTATCTTGAAGACAGCGAGACAACCCCAAAGTCCTGTCTTGGTTTAGTGTCCGAGTTACTGGCCACTACCGCTTGCACAAGCTATTCAAACTCACGGTCTGAATCAGTTCGGTTTCTTGAGTCTCAACTACAAGCTGAAAGACATCGATCAACTGTGCTGCGACAAGAAGCGGAAGGACTGCGGAAGTCCCTGGAGCATTCAGATGCATACTTTCTGGTGCAACAGCAAGCGTTGGAGGATTATAGCGCCAAACAGGACAAAGCTAATAAGCTTGCTAAGCTTATTGCCAGCATGGTGGATACCCATGATAACGTTTCTTGAGCTCTTCTGAAGTTGTTTCAGTTATGCTCTTGTTTTGCTGCCGCATTTATTTGCACCGGTGGCCAATTTTGACGGCCAGTGTATGTAATGTGCTGCTTTGTTCCCTATATTTGCACTGGTGGCGAACTTTGATGCCCAGTGGATGTAGTATGTGTAATAGCGGTAATAGGCTAGCGTTAATTGCTTGATTATTTATTTTCTTATTGTCTTGTTTAGTTGTGTGCTTGTAGTCACTTCAGTTCTTTTTCTATTTTTTTTCTAATGGCCACAATAGCCTATTTTTGGCAACTAGGCCAAAATAATCATGGCAACACATGAACTGTTGTAACCATGGGCCTCCTGCAGGCCGTATGATCCATGGGCCTTCGTCCGGCCGTAGGATCCATCGGCCTTCTATACGGGCCTTAGGGTCCATGGGCCTTCTACGGGCCATAGGGTCCATGGGCCTTCTACGGGCCGTACGATCCATGGGCCTTCTAGGGGTCGTACTATCCATGTGCCTCATACGGGCCGTAGGATCCATGGGCCTTCTACGGGGCGTATCATCATTTCGCCAATCATGGGCCGTACTATTCGTGGACCATAACGGGCCGTTAATAGGCCGTATTTGATAACTCTATGAAAACAGCCCAATGTGTTTTTTTTGACATGAAAACGGCCCAACGTATTAATGGTCAGCAAACGGGCCGACTGTAACGACGGTCTGAATTTGGCCCACAAGCAGAAAATGACAGTAACGGGCCGTATGTAACCGAATGCTGCAAATGAGCCCAAGAATCAATGGGCCCTGAGAAGGCCGAAAGATAAGTTGGGCTGGAAACGGCCCAATGGAATAACGGGCCGTTAATGGGTATAAAGTGATACACTGTTCATTACGGGCCAGTTTCACCACGGGCCGTTAATGGGCCAAGAGTTACAAAGGTCCTCATATGGCCCGAAAGAAGTCATGGGCCACACATGGGCCGGAAGTTAAAACGGGATGAATCATATTGGACGGCCCAGATGACGCTACTGGGCCTAATTCGGATAGGGCGTAACGGGCCTTGGGTTAGCGGGCTGTAAATGGGCTATATGCGAACATGTCGTTAACAGGCTTTTCGTGGGCCGGCCCGCCATCTTTTGACCAAGTCAAACAGGCCGGCCTTTTCACAAGAATGGGCCTCTGTTGGGCCGTGCCACATGTCGCCGTATCATAGGCGCCTTCGGTCCAATGAGCGGATGACATCTGTCCCAACGCCGAGCCGACACGTGTTTCCTCCAGCCAATGATGATTTTACACGTGGAAAATCCCCATTGGTCGGGGCTGTTAACGGGTTATCGGATCAAAAACCCGACCCGATAGCTTAACGGCGTTCCGTTACGGTGGATGCCATGTGTCGGTCACCCTTGACGAAAGCACTTCTGTGACGCGCAATTTATCATCATGGAAGTGCACACTTCTGTGATGATAATTTTGGTAATGTCATGGAACACTTCTACGACAGCACAGGTATGACTATCTTGATTCTGTCATAAATTTGTCATGGATGTACATGCATGACAAAAACGCGACCTACTGTGACAAACACGTATCATCACGGAAGTGTATTTTTTTGTAGTGATAGCTGGACCTGTCCCTTCGAGGGCTCTCAGCCTCCTCCCCATACTGGCCCTGCCTATCGCCAGTGCGATTTTCAGCAGACCGGGAGAACTCTAAGCCCAGGTTCCTCTTGGTAGGAAGATATCTCACTCTGGGTTGGTGATCTCCTCCATCAGATGCTTCCCCAACGGGCGAGCTACCCCTGCTGTTGCCATTGCTAGCCGCTGCGCCTGCTCCACCATCCTTGCTTGTCACGTTTCTACCAGATTCAGACCGTAGCCAACTGCCCCATTGAGCTGCATGTTCCACGGGGCAAACACCATTCACATGAACCAATCTTCCACAGTCGAAACAAAAATGAGGAATCTTCTCATAAGTAAACTCAAACCAAATCCTCTCCTGGTCATCAGTCTTTTTCTTTAGAAAGAAGCCCCTAACTAGTGGATCAAACATAGATATCTTAGTTCGAACCCGAAGTTGGTCACGCGCAACTCCTTCCCTATCCACATCAACTTTAATGGTTTCACCCAGCCAATTGCCAAGCGCCCTCCCGAACACCTCCGTCCTCTTATCCGATGGCAGATCAGACACCCTAACCCAGACATCTACTTTGTCAAAAACCATCTCTGAGGGTCTCTTGTCTCCTTCATAATCCTTCACCACCAGAGCAGCAAAATCATATTGCCATGGCCCATTATTGAGGACATGTCTCCAGTCACCTTCGCTCCCGAATTGAACAAAAATTATTTTCGGGCCAATCTCTTTGATCTTCGCTTCTCGATGCAACCCCCAGGCCCTAGGCATTGTTTTTCTCTAACACTGACATCTTCAGCGATCGTGGCGAGCAGACCTTTCCCACCGCCGCCCACCTGTTACGTTTTTGGGCGTTTGGGGTTGGATCTTTGAACACAAGACCCGCCTCCTCCTTCTCCATTAGAGCCATCCCGCCCAGTCTTGCCGAAAGGCTCGCCGACGGATCCGCCGTCTTGCACTCCAGAGGTTACGCAGATTCCCCTTGATCGTCAGATCCGGCCTCCTTCCTCGCCGGCTGATATGTCTCCAACGTATCTATAATTTTTGATTGCTCCATGCTATATTATCTACTGTTTTGGACCATATTGGGCTTTATTTTCCACTTTTATATTACTTTTGGGACTAACCTATTATACCAAAAATACCAAAAAAATATATTATCTATCATCTCTATTAAATATCACTCTCGTAAGTGACCGTGAAGGGATTGACAACCCCTAATCGCGTTGGTTGCATTGAGCTATTTGTTTTGTGTAGGTACGAGGGACTCGCGCGTAGCCTCCTACTGGATTGATACCTTGGTTCTGAAAAACTATGGGAAATACTTACTCTACTCTGCTGCATCACCCTTTCCTCTTCAAGGAAATCCAACGTAGTGCTCAAGAGGTAGCAGGAAGATTTCTGGCGCCGTTGCCGGGGAGTATACGCAAAAGTCAACATACCAAGTACCCATCACAAACCCTTATCTCTCGCATTACATTATTTGCCATTTGCCTCTCGTTTTCCTCTCCCCCACTTCACCCTTGCCGTTTTATTCGCCCTCTCTTTTCCGTTTGCCTTCTTCTCGCTTGCTTTTTGTTTGCTCGTGTGTTGGTTTGCTTGCTTGTCACGATGGCTCAAGATAATACCAAATTGTGTGACATTACCAATACCAACAATAATGATTTCCTTAGCACTCCGATTGCTCCTCTTACCAATACTGAATCTTGTGAAATCAATACTGCTTTGTTGAATCTTGTTATGAAAGATCAATTCGTCGGCCTTCTTAGTGAAGATGCCACTACTCATCTAAATAGCTTCGTTGATTTATATGATATGCAAAAGAAGAAAGATGTCGATAATGATATTGTTAAATTGAAGCTATTTCCTTTTTCGCTTAGAGATCATGCTAAAGCTTGGTTTTCGTCTTTGCCTAAAAATAGTATTGATTCTTGGAACAAGTGCAAAGATGCTTTTATCTCTAAGTATTTTCCTCCCGCTAAGACCATATCTCTTAGAAACGACATTATGAATTTTAAGAAACTTGATCATGAACATGTTGCACAAGCTTGGGAGAGAATGAAATTAATGATACGTAATTGCCCTACTCATGGTTTGAAT
Organism: Aegilops umbellulata; assembly: GCA_032464435.1. Classification (NCBI taxonomy): domain Eukaryota; kingdom Viridiplantae; phylum Streptophyta; class Magnoliopsida; order Poales; family Poaceae; genus Aegilops; species Aegilops umbellulata. The sequence continues at coordinate 385,861,552 of CP136057.1, read as the reverse complement.
TTGTGGATGATTATACAAAAAATTTATGCCGGATTGAATTTTGCTTCTAGAAATCTTTTAGATTCGGCCGCGGGAGGCACTTTTATGGAAATCACTTTAGGAGATGCTACTAAACTCCTAGATAATATTATGGTTAATTATTCTCAATGGCACACTGAAAGATCTATTAATAAAAAAGTGCATGCGATGGAAGAAATCAATGTTTTGAGTGGAAAGATGGATGAACTTATGAAATTATTTGCTAATAAGAGTGTTTCTTCTGATCCTAATGATATGCCTTTGTCTACCTTGATTGAGAATAATAATGAATCTATGGATGTGAATTTTGTTGGTAGGAATAATTTTGGTAACAACGCGTATAGAGGGAACTTTAATCCTAGGCCTTATCCTAGTAATCCTTCTAATAATTATGTAAATTCCTACAACAACTCTTATGAAAATTTTAATAAGATGCCCTCTGAATTTGAGAATAGTGTTAAAGAGTTTATGAATCCGCAAAAGAATTTCAATGCTTTGCTTGAAGAGAAATTACTTAAAGTTGATGAATTGGCTAGGAATGTTGATAGAATTTCTCTTGAGGTTGATTCTTTAAAGCTTAGATCTATTCCTCCTAAGCATGATATCAATGAGTCTCTCAAAGCCATGAGAATTTCCATTGATGAGTGCAAGGAAAGAACCGCTAGGATGCGTGCTATGAAAGATGCCTTTATTAAAGCGTGTTCTTCCAATTCCTATGAAAATCAAGATGAAGATCTAAAAGTTATTGATGTATACCCTATTAAATCTTTGTTTTGCAATATGAATCTTGATGAGGCTGAATATGATCCACCTTTACCTAGAAGGCATTCCAAAAATTCGAAGTTTTTAGATCTTGATGATGAAACTGATAAAAAGTGGGATTGAAAATAATAAAACCCTAGATGTTGCTAAACCCACTATTTTGGACTTCAAGGAATTTAATTATGAAATTTTCTCTTTAATTGATTGTATTTACTTGTTGCAATCCGTTCTAAATTCTCCTCATGCTTATAATCAAAATAAAGCCTTTACCGAACATATCGTTGATGCCTTGATGCAATCTTATGAAGAAAAACTTGAGTTGAAAGTTTCTATCCCTAGAAAACTTTATGATGACTGGGAACCTACTATTAAAATTAAAATTAAAGATCATGAGTTTTATGCTTTGTGTGATTTGGGTGCTAGAGTCTCCACTATTCCCAAAACTTTGTGTGATTTGCTAGATTTTCGTGATTTTGATGATTGATCTCTAAACTTGCACCTTGCGGAACCTATGGGAATAATTAATGATGTTCTTATTGTTGCAAATAGGAATTATGTGCCCCTAGATTTTATCGTTCTTGATATAGATTGCAATCCTTCTTGCCCTATTATTCTTGGTAGACCTTTCCTTAGAACGGTTGGTGCAATTATTGATATGAAGGAAGGTGCAAGTTTAGAAAATGGCATGGAACACTTCCCTAGGACGAAAATAAAATTACCATATGAATCTATCATGAGAGCCACTTATGGATTGCCTACTAAAGATGGCAATACCTAGATCTTTCCTCACTTTTATGCCTAGCTAGGGGCGTTAAATGATAGCGCTTGTTGGGAGGCAACCCAATTTTATTTTTAGTTTTTTGTTTTTTGCTTCTGTTTAGGAATAAATAATACATCTACCTTCTTTTTAGATGTGGTTTTATGTTTTAATTAGTGTTTGTGCCAAGTTAAACCTATAGGATCTTCTTGGATGATAGTTATTTGATCTTGCTGTAATTTCCAGAAACTTTCTGTTCACGAAAACAATTATTAAAAATCACCAGAAAGTGATAAAATACTGATTCCAATTTCTGCTGATCAATATATAAATTTTCTAGGCCGTCCTATTTTGGATGATTTTTTGGAGTTCCAGAAGTTTGCGTTAGTCACAGATTACTACAGACTGTTCTGTTTTTGACAGATTCTGTTTTTCGTGTGTTGTTTGCTTATTTTGATGTGTCTATGGCTAGTAAAATAGTTTATAAACCACATAGAATTTGGAATACAGTAGGTTTAACACCAATATAAATAAATACTGAGTTTATTACAGTATCTTGAAGTGGTCTTTTGTTTTCTTTCGCTAACAGAGCTCATGAGATTTCTGTTGAGTTTTGTGTTGTGAAGTTTTCATGTTTTGGGTGAAATCTTTTGATGGATTATGGAACAAGGAGTGGCAAGAGCCTAAGCTTGGGGATGCCCATGGCACCCCGAAGATAATCTAAGGACACCAAAATGTCAAAGCTTGGGGATGCCCCCGGAAGGCATCCCCTCTTTCGTCTACTTCCATCGGTAATTTTACTTGGAGCTATATTGTTATTCACCACATGCTATGTGTTTTGCTTGGAGCGTCTTGTATGATTTGAGTCTTTGTTTGCTAGTTTACCACATTCATCCTTGCTGTACACACCTTTTGAGAGAGCCATACATGAATTGGAATTTGATAGAATACTCTATGTGCTTCACTTATATCTTTTGAGCTATATAGTTTTGCTCTAGTGCTTCACTTATATCTTTTAGAGCACGGTGGTGGATTTGTTTTATAGAAACTATTGATCTCTCATGCTTCACTTAGATTATTTTGAGAGTCTTAAATAGCATGGTAATTTGCTTAATAATATTAATGTGCTTGGTATTCAAGATTTGTAAAACTTTCTTTTGAGTGCGTTGAATACTAAGAAAAGTTTGATGCTTGATAATTGTTTTGAGATATGAAGATGGTGATATTAGAGTCATGCTAGTTGAGTAGTTGTGAATTTGAGAAATACTTGTGTTAAAGTTTGTGATTCCCGTAGCATGCACGTATGGTGAACCGTTATGTGATGAAGTCGGAGCATGATTTATTTATTGATTGTCTTCCTTATGAGTGGCGGTCGGGGACGAGCGATGGTCTTTTCCTACCAATCTATCCCCCCTAGGAGCATGCGCGTAATACTTTGCTTTGATAACTTCTAGATTTTTGCAATAAGTATATGAGTTCTTTATGACTAATGTTGAGTCCATGGATTTTGAGCACTTTCCTTCCTTCCACCATTGCTAGCCTCTCTAATACCGCGCACCTTTCGCAGGCATCATACACCCACCATATACCTTCCTCAAAACATCCACCATACCTACCTATCATGGCATTTCCATAGCCATTCCGAGATATATTTCCATGCAACTTTCCACCATTCCGTTTATTATGACGCGCTCCATCATTGTCATATTGCTAGCATGATTATGTAGTTGACATAGTATTTGTGGCAAAGCCACCATTCATAATTCTTTCATACATGTCACTCTTGATTCATTGCATATCCCGGTACACCGCCTGAGGCATTCACATAGAGTCATATTTTGTTCTAAGTATTGAGTTGTAATTGTTGAGTTGTAAGAAAATAAAAGTGTGATGATCATCATTTTTAGAGCATTGTCCCAAGTGAGGAAAGGATGATGGAGACTATGATTACCCCACAAGTCGGGATGAGACTCAGGACGAAAAACAAAAAAGAAAAAGAGGCCATAAAAAAGAGAGAAAAGGCCCAAATAAAAAATGAGAGAAAAAGAGAGAAGGGACAATGTTATTATCCTTTTACCACACTTGTGATTCAAAGTAGCACCATGATCTTCATGATAGAGAGTCTCTCATTTTGTCACTTTCATATACTAGTGGGAATTTTTCATTATATAACTTGGCTTGTATATTCCAATGATGGGCTTCCTCAAAATGCCCTAGGTCTTCGTGAGCAAGCGAGTTGGATGCACACCCACTTAGTTTCTTTTGTTGAGCTTTCATATACTTATAGCTCTAGTGCATCCGTTGCATGGCAATCCCTACTCACTCACATTGATATCTATTGATGGGCATCTCCATAGCCTGTTGATACGCCTAGTTGATGTGAGACTATCTTCCCCTCTTTTTGTCTTCTCCACAACCACCATTCTATTCCACATATAGTGCTATATCCATGGCTCACGCTCATGTATTGCGTGAAGATCGAAAAAGTTTTGAGAATTTCAAAAGTATGAAACAATTGCTTGGCTTGTCATCGGGGTTGTGCATGATTTAAATACTTTGTGTGGTGAAGATAGAGCTAGCATAGCCAGACTATATGATGTTGTAGGGATAACTTTCTTTGGCCATGTTATTTTGAGAAGACATAATTGCTTAGTTAGTATGCTTGAAGTATTATTATTTTTATGTCAATATAAACCTTTGTCTTGAATCTCTCGGATCCGAATATTCATACCACAATTAAGAAGAATTACATTGAAATTATGCCAAGTAGCACTCCGCATCAAAAATTCTTTTTTATCATTTACCTACTCAAGGACGAGCAGGAATTAAGCTTGGGGATGCCTGATACGTCTCCAATGTATCTATAGTTTTTGATTGCTCCATGCTATATTATCTACTGTTTTGGACCATATTGGGCTTTATTTTCCACTTTTATATTACTTTTGGGACTAACCTATTAACTGGAGGCCCAACCCAGAATTGCTGTTTTTTGCCTATTTCAGTGTTTCGGAGAAACAGAATATCAAACGGAGTCCAAACGGAATGAAACCTTCGGGAACGTGATTTTCTCACCGAATATGATCCAGGAGACTTGGACCCCCCGTTAAGAAAGAAAGGAGGCAACCACGAGGGTGGAGGGCGCGCCCCTGCCTCGTGGGACCCCCTTTGCTCCACCGACGTACTCCTTCCTCCTATATATACCTACGTACCCCAAACGATCAGATACGGAGCCAAAAACCTAATTCCATCGCCGCAACCTTCTGTACCCACGAGATCCCATCTTGGGCCTGTTCCGGAGTTTCTTCCGGAGAGGGCATCCACCACGGAGGGCTTCTACATCACCATAGCCCCTCTGATGAAGTGTGAGTAGTTTACTTCAGACCTTTGGGTCCATAGTTAGTAGCTAGATGGCTTCTTCTCTCTTTTTGGATCTCAATACAATGTTCTCCCCCTCTCTCGTGGAGATCTATTTGATGTAATCTTCTTTCTGCGGTGTGTTTGTTAAGACTGATGAATTGTGGGTTTATGATCAAGATTATCTATGAACAATATTTGAATCTTCTGTGAATTCTTTTATGTATGATTGGTTATATTTGCAAGTCTCTTCGAATTATCAGTTTGGGTTGGCCTACTAGATTGGTTCTTCTTACAATGGGAGAAGTGCTTAGCTTTGGGTTCAATCTTGCGGTGTCCTTTCCCAGTGACAGTAGGGGCAACAAGGCATGTATTTTATTGTTGTCATCGAGGATAACAAGATGGGTTTTTTATCATATTGCATGAATTTATCCCTCTACATCATGTCATCTTGCTTAAGGCGTTACTCTGTTTTCTTGAACTTAATACTCTAGATGCATGCTGGATAGCGGTCGATGAGTGGAGTAATAGTAGTAGATGCAGGCAGGAGTCGGTCTACTTGTATCAGACGTGATGCCTATATACATGATCATACCTAGATATTCTCATAACTATGCTCAGTTCTGTCAATTGCTCATCAGTAATTTGTTCACGCACCGTAGAATACTTATGCTCTTGAGAGAAGCCACTAGTGAAATCTATGGCCCCCGGGTCTATTCTCACCATATCAATCTTCCATCACTTTATTATTGCTTTGCTTTTTTACTTTACCTTTTATTTTACTTTGCATCTTTATACCAAAAATACCAAAAAAAATATTATCTATCATCTCTATTAAATATCACTCTCGTAAGTGACCGTGAAGGGATTGACAACCCCTAATCGCGTTGGTTGCGTTGAGCTATTTGTTTTGTGTAGGTACGAGGGACTCGTGCGTAGCCTCCTACTGGATTGATACCTTGGTTCTCAAAAACTGAGGGAAATACTTAGTCTACTCTGCTGCATCACCCTTTCCTCTTCAAGGAAATCCAACGCAGTGCTCAAGAGGTAGCACCGGCGTAGTCACCGTCGACCTCTCGGGGGCCGTCGTGGATTTCCTTGGGGTAGCCGTCGCCGTCCTTCCATCTACACCTCCCGCCATCAGTACCGCTGCAGGGCAGGCTTGCAGATCCACCAGCCCGTGCCCAGGAGAGCGCCGTCGCTACCCTGGATCACCGCCGGAATCACACCATCCCCGTATACAAAACCCTAACCCTAGCACAGCCGCGCGGTCGCCTTGCGATCGCGTGCTGTCGCCTTAGAGCGCCGTTATGTGGTGGACCCTCGTGCTGTCACTAGTCGGTATCATGCTAAGGTGTAGATCAAATTTAGTTAGAGCTCTCTGGACGCTGCATTCTTTTCTCAACAAGATGATTCGGTCGTTATGACGAAAGATCTCACAGAGATATTCTTTTGTAATACAGATCAGAACGTCAGATAAAAAAATTATTAAACATACATTTCGAGTAATTTTGTTTTTTTACAGAACTCCTAGAATGTTATTTGACCACCAACTTTGCAAGGACTTCTAACATTTGTTTCTAGTCATTCCCATAAAGTTTCAGATTTTCTTTTGAAAGGGTTTGCTATGTTCTTTTTGCATAGGTGTAGCGTGAATGCGGGGTGCAGAAAACCACTCTCTTTTTTGAACCAAAAATTTAACACCCTAATGTACTTCAGGTCTCGATTGAATGCATGAAAATTAATCGCTGGACCATGGCAAATTTTCTGTCAATTTTTTACACTACTTCTACATGGCATTTTTTTGCTTTAGAACATGGCAAATCCTATACACAAACATGCCAATTTTATCCATTTTCATATCTGATGTCATTTTTTTTGTTTTTACAAAGTTTCGATAGGTTAATCAACTAGTAGCAGTTTTCACAAACGCCTTTGGGAACAACTCCTGTATGAGAGCTCCTCCCGAGAACCTAACTGTCACCACCACCTCCGCCTCCACCATAGCTCAGTCCCCCCCTCCTCCGGCTAGCCTCACCGGCGACGAGAGGGGTGGGGAACCTGATGTATGAGTGGAGTTTTTATTAAAAGTATTGTTTTCATTAGATTGGGTGAGGGTTTTGGTAGTCGTCTTCTTCTAAGTATGGTCCTTCAGATCTTGCTTTGCCAGATCAATTTTGGATTATTTCTCATGATTATTCCTCACAATATCTATCTTGGCTGCTATGTCCTCTACAATGGTGATTCATACTCTCGGCTCCCAATGACCTGGCGTTCGACTGCTTTTTCCTAGAGTACCAGTGTTGATACTCCCGCCAATGTTGGTTGATTACTTTCATGGCCGTCTGCGTGCATCGTAGCCTTGGCCTTGCGACTCAAATTAAAATTATGGGAGAACTCTCGTTGGTATTTACAAGTCTGTGGTTTGATATCTCTGTTATTCTCCTAATTCTACCTTTAGAAAAGTATAGGATTGTGTCATAGAAGAAGAAAGAGTTTGAAGATCTCAAAGATTTGTTTGTCCCTTTTAGACTTTATTTTGTAATCGTAGTCTTCTCTTGTATCTCTACCATGTACTATTCACTTCTACAAACATATCATGGTATTGGTTGTATGAAAAACTAGTAGCACTTTTCCCTATCCTTTTTGTTTTGGCAAACATCGGTACCAGAATGATCACGGGAAAATATTCAAATAGGAGCAAGCAACACCAAACTTGTGAACTAAATAATTGAACATGTCGCAATGAAATGCAATAGAATTAGAAACTCGCCTGGTGTGCACTAATGAGCAGCAACTAACCACATCTAGCCAAACTCTTAAACGTTTAGAGGAGTAAATTTTTGAAGGAGTTATCCTCCAAGGAAGCTCAATTCTATCAAATATACTCAACCGACGCCACATCTCTGGATAATTTCGACTGCTCCACACTCACGCCCGACTGCTCGATGATATGATGTAGAGGTTTTTTTGCCTTTTACATTGCGGTCAACACATTGATGATGGCTTGTGGAGGTGGGGTTTGAGCTTCTTATTGTTGATTGTAGTGTGGAGGAGGTTGATGTGGCAAGCTTCATGTCTCAATTGCATTTGTCACGCATCCAAGGCCTCGACGATCTAGATTATGATAGTGCTAGGTATGTTGAAGAAGAATATTCCAAGGAGAGCAATGATCCCAATGTGGAGGAGGTCAAAGATCCCATGCATACTCAAGTAAGCACCAATAGATCAAGGACAAGAAACTACTGCCAAGATGAAGGCATTGCTTCGTGTCATGCTTGGACGAACACACCGCTTGATGCATTGATTGGCCCAGATCAAACCAAGGAGAGAAATTGAAGTAGGATTGAAGACTCATATTGCAACATCATGACCGTCTCATCAGAACACACTCAAGGCTCCAAACCGAGCCTCAACCCCTTTTCATTAAAAACTGAACGGAAATACATCAATCACCAGACTAAGGTTCATGAAGCAAGCAGGAGAGGAGAAGCGAGTTCGACACATTGATAGGAAATCTGCCACGTATGCTAGGCATTGAAACACATGGTATGGGGCGAAAACCTACCAATACACAAAACACTACCCTACGACCGACAAAAGAGCGGTTCCACAGAGTCTCAAATTGCAAGCTCATAGGATGGCCACACAACTACAAGCATCTAGACCAGTTGCGTAGCCAACCCAGCCCAACGTCCCGGGTCATCTTCAGCGCTACAGTGCGTAACAATATCAAACAGTGTCATTACATCAACTATCAATGAAGAAACTGGCTACCACGCCCCGGGTCAAGGCCCCTGTTGCCCAGGGCCTGGCTACGCCACTGATCTAGACAGAAGCATCGCAACAATGGCTTATGACCAATAGATGCACTCCCTTCCAGCAGAGTAAACACCTTCCAGGATTAGCTCGATGAAGCAGTCGCCTTCTCACTGCGAGTTGTACAACTTGAGAGTCTTTTGGACACTGTTGGGGCACCATCCAAGAGAAATTTGCAACCGGTGGTCCAGTTGTATTGATGAAGTCTAGCATGCACCACTGGGTAGGGTGCAAATCACGGAGTATGGGCCTATCACTCAAGCCCTATACAAGCAACACAACAAGAGGAACTGCGGCTAGTCGTTCACATTGGACCATTGCTACAAGGACTAGTTGGCAATGAAAAGTGGATTTGGAGGAAATTTCAAACCACATCGAAGAGATCACGAATTAGCATATCCGTTGAAGCCGGTGACAAGGAGGATGGAAATCCATACAAGAGGTCGGGTGGGCAAAACTTGCAAAAAAGAGAGGAAGAACCGGGGAGGCGTTGGTGCCTACAAGGTGGAGCTTTGTGCTATGATTGAGATCGAGAAAGCATTTGCGAGAGTGAAAGCAAAGAAGAGAAGGTGGCAAGGTGGAACGAACTCAAGTGCTTGGAGGACGAGAAGTGAAGGTCAAAGTTGGCGGCGGAAGAGAGGAAGGTGAAGGCGGATGAGCGTAGGATTTTACTCGAAGAACAGAGGCTTGCAAATGAAAAGAAGGCTGAAGAGTGGATATCATGTTCATGAACCCATGCATGATGGATGCCACGACAAGGAAGTATCGGGAGCTCAGTCGTGTGGAGACCATGGCCCAACCGAAAGTCTCTCATGGAGGTGATTGGTGGTGGCCGTGGGGGTGATTGTGGTGGTGTCCATGGATGTGACGGTGGTGGTGTCTATGGAGGAGATGGTGGCGGTCGCGGGGGTGGCGATGATTTCTTTGGAGGTGATGAGCACAAAAGTGCTTGAGTTTATTTATTGCATGATTAGACAAATTATATGCATGTTTATAGTTGATTTATTGTGTATGTCTAGTTCAAATCATTCGAATAATTGATGAAATAATGCCAAATTATTTGAAACATACGTGACAAAGACCTTGCCCTAAATTTTCTCCTTTTTATGCAAGAAAACTTCCGAGTTATTCATTTTCAATCATGGCAGTACAACGAACACCAGAAATAATAAAAATTACATCCAGGTCCGTGGACCACCTAGCGACGACTACGAGAACTTGAGCGATCCAAAGGCGCGCCGCCATCATCGCCCCTCACTTGTTGGAGCTGGCCAAACCTTGTTGTAGTAGATAGTCGGGAAGCCATCATGCTAAGGCTCCGTAGGACTAAGTGCACAAGAGCAGCAACCATTGCCGATGAAGAAAGTAGTAGATCGAAAAGATCAAATATGTAAACACCCAAATGAAGATGAATGGGTCCAAATAGATCCACCGAAGACCAGCACCGACCTAATCCTGCGAGATCCGACAGAGACACACCTCCACACGCCCTCCAACGATGCTAAACACACCATCGGGGCAGCGATAGAATGTGGGAGACATTATTTCTACCGAGAGACATCGATGCCGCCACACAGCCCCAACCATGTACCTAACAAGAATGAGAATGGGGTCCCTTCCGCGGCTGGGGCCCAAGGTTCTCGGCACCTCCATGGCCCAAAGGCCATCGGAGATGGAGCGGACCGGTGGCGACACCGACATGAGGAGGGGAAAGCTTGAAATCTTTAATCATACCCTAAATTTTCTTTGAAGTTAAATATAGCGATTCGGCTAAGTACGACCACTGTTTAACTCCTCAAAATTATAATAAGTTAAGTATAAGAAATCATATAAGGAGTTAAAATACAAGGTATCGGCTAGAGATGCCGTAAGAGCATGTTCTTCGCACCTATGAGGCTTATAATCTGCTCTTTCTCTCTCTCTACTCCTAATGAAAATGGCAGGCTGTTACTTGTTTTAAAAAAGCCATGAAAAAGATACAACACATTATAAGCATATATACCCGTCTTTCACATAACTAGAATGCACACATTAAAAGCTCATGGTGATCCGTAGGAGCCCAAGGGGTGGAACAGAGCGAGAGCCTAGCGAGAGCGAGAGCCCGCCGCGCGTCACTCCGACGCCGACGTCCACCCCCACCCGTCGTCGGCCACTCCGGCGATGGCGTCCACCCCTTCTCGTCCTCCCCCTTCTTCCCCTCCGGGCACGGGCGTTGCGCCATGGCCTCCAGTCCCAACTTGGTGGCTGCACCCTCTCATCGCGCGGGGGACCGGCCGGTGGTCTTTGGCCTCGGCATCTCCTCGTGCTCGGAGTCGTCCGGTGCCGCAGGTCGTCACGAGGTCTCGTCGGGGACGAGGCTCGTGGCTGAAGTTGCGGTTGTCGGTGCTGGAGCCGGCGGTCACAGGCAAGTGGCGCCTTGGGCTCCGGCCCCACTTTCCAAGAAGACCCTATGGAGGCGCCGCCATGATCGGGATCTGTAGGACCTTCAGCAGCGCCCTCGCCCGCCTTCGACTTCCCCTCGCCGTGAGATGTCTCCTGATATGAAGGGACTCTGCTTCTGGTTCCTTCGGGAGGGCCACTTCCGGCATGACTGCACAAACCTCATCGTGTGCATCAGATGCGGCGAGGAAGGGGATGGCACCAGGGGATGCAAGCGGCCGCGCAGTCCCACTTCGGAGGCGGAGCTCCGCCGTCAGGCTGTGGCCATGGTGGCGCGGCGAACCTCTCGGTCGGCAACCCCCTCAAGCAGCTCGCTTCCGCCACCGTCGCCCCTGTCCCGGGCCCCGGAGGAGGCTTGGCCGCGGCTGGGCGCGTAGCGTCCCCTTCCCCCGACCCCAAGGCTGCAGATGCAGATGGACACGACCATGGTGTCATCTGAGCTGTGTGCCGTTCGGCGCACCCCGGCCATGGATGATCTGGAGAGGCGCCTCCAACTCGCCATGGTGGTGTACACGGGCAGCGCTAGGAGGGAGATTTCACCGGAGTTTGTGGTTGAGGTGTCACATCCCTAGCTTCTGGCAATGCACTAGGTTAGCCTCATGTGTGTATCATGTTTAATCTTGAAAGAAACTTGAAATGGGGATTGCCTAAACCCCTAGCATCAAAGGAATTCACTAGGTTCACCTAAAATATTTTCAGTAAATCCAAATGGCTTTAAAAAATGTTCATCATTAATGGAAAATGCTGTAAACAGTAACCAGAGGTGATGCACATTTTCCATGACATATTTGAGCTCTGAATTAAATCATACTCTATTTGCATTTGGGCATTTAAATGCTATAAATATTTTAAATGCTCAAATATTCATAAACTAAAATGTTTACTGTTGGATATATTCTAAACAGTAGCCATGATTAGTTTCATGATTTTTGGAAATGCCCTGGCATTTTTAATAAAGTCCTAAAGTAACAACAAAATAGAAAACATAAGAAAAATAGATAGGAAGGAAACCCACCTAAGTTACCTGGCAGCCCACCCGCAGCCCAACACTGTGCAGCCCACTGGCCCACAATGCCAGTCATCTTCTCCACCACGCCAGGAGGATGCGGGCGTGTGGCCGACGTGTGCGCACGGCCGTGCCGCCACGCCACCTGCCTGCCTGCCTCCGCCGAGGCCAGCGCGACACCGCGAAGACCCCACCTCACCGCACTGGACCCCTCTCTCTCTCTTCCCCGAACGATCTCCCCCTCCTATGTTCTCTCCACCGAGCGTAGCCGTCGCCGCCGCTCGCTGCTGCCGCAGCCACCACCTCCCCTTGCCTCGCCGACGTGTCCACGGCCATCGCCTCGTCACCAACACCCTCTCCACTGAGTCAAGCAACGCCGGACGCCGCCAAACGCTGCCGACGCTGTCGTCTTCAACTTTCTGCCTCCCCAGATCGCCGAAGATGCCCCGTCGTCGTCCGTGCCTCCCCAAGCTTGCCGTTTGCTCCCCTGCACTCGCGGTGAGCCCCTGAGTTTTTCCCCTCACCTCCCCCTCTCGCTAGCTTCCTCTAGCCGCCGCCCCATTAGCTCCCGAGGCCGCCGTCCGCCATGGCCGACCTCCTGCTCACCTCTGAGCTTACCAGGCCCAGCTGTGCCGTCCACCATGCTCCTAGGGCCCCCTAGATACGGCCCAGCTACCTGGTTCCCTCGAGGGTGAGCCGTAGCCCTACGCTCGTGCACCACCGAGCTTCGGCCACCGCAGTTGTCGTTGTTGCCATCGCTACGGGCCGCCCTAGCCACTTCCGCTTGCACTGCTCGATGCGGACGAGCACGAGCAACGCGTAGATGCCCTCCGCCGCGGGTTTGGTCGCCCGTGGGCGAAACCCGAGCCTCGCAGCCGCGTCTGCTCGTCGCCGGCGGCTAAACGCCGGCAAGTTGACCCGCTGACCATTGATTGGGTGGGTCCAGTTTGACCCCCCTGGGTCACTGACGTGTGGGCCCCAGGCCACTAACTGAACTAGGTTAGTGTTAGTTTAATGCTAATTAAACTTAATTAGTTTAACTAACTACTAATAGACGGGACCCACTGGTCAGGTTTGACCTGGGCCGGGTCAGTTGACCTGCTGAGGTCAGCATGACGCGATGCTGACGCAGTAATAGGCTTTTCTGGATTTATTCTTATTCAGGTAATTTCAGAAAATAGTGCTAACTTCTAAAAATCATAGAAAATAATCTATAACTTAGAATGAAATAAATTATATATGAAAAATGATCAGAAAAATCTAATCTATCCATCTGTACCATTTTCATGCATGTTTGAACAACTTAAAGTTGCTGTATAAGACAATTTGAATAAATGGCATTTGAAATGCCTTACATGGAGTTTGAATTTGAACCTTGGGTTCAAACCAACTTCATTTAAATCGTTGCTAGCTGCATTAGCTCAACTCACATCATATTGCCATGTCATGATCATGCATCATATTGTCGCATTGCATTGATTGTGTTCTTTCTCTGTTGCCGGTGACTGTCCCCTCTTAGTAGACGACGTTCCGACGATTATTCGATGACACCGATGAAGAACTATATTATCTTCAGAAGTGCCACGCAAGCAAAACCCCTTGTTCATTCCGATACAATCCCACTCTCTCGCTCCTGCTCTCTTTTACTGCATTAGGACAACAACGATTCATCTGTTACTTGCTGCGGTAGTTGAACCCCTTATCCTCTGCATGACCTATCATTGCCACAGTAAATAGATGAAACCCACTAGCATGAGTAGGAGTTGTTTGAGCCCTGATGTGCCTACTCATTCATGCTTGTTTGTCATGCCTGCTACTGCTTAGAGTTGAGTCAGGTCTGATTCATCGAGAATGAATTGGAATGGTGATGAACTTGTCCTACTGTGTGTGAGCTAAGTGTGTGAACACGATTTGGTAAAGGTAGCGGTGAGAGGCCATGTAGGAGTACATGGTGGGTTGTCTCATTGAAACCGTCCTCAGGAACTGAGTTCTGTGTTTGTGATCCATGAACAGCTACTACCACACGTTGGGCCCTGAAATATGACCCCGCTCGACTTATTAATCGCCCTGTCCAGGAGTTGCAACTAGTTTCTGGTGTTTGTAGGATATGTGTTGGAGGCCGTGCGTAGCGCTGACCCTAGGGGTGGGCTATGATGCGGTAGATACACCGTGGCACGGTGTACCGGACGCCCGTTTGGTGTCTCGGGAACCCTGCACACATCGTTTGGGGCTGTGAGCGGAACTCCGGCCGGATCTCCTCGCGGATGGAACCCGAATAGGCGATAAACCTGGACTAGAGACTTGTGTGGTTAGTTAGGTCGTGGTCTACACCCACGTCGGCTTTCGCTTGAAGTCTGCCGAGCACATGTCGTGTGCAGACGCTAAGAGGTGGAAACATGTGTGAAGAAGTACACCCCTGCAGGGTTATAAATGATCTATTCGAATAGCCGTGTCCGCAGTATAGGACTTCTGGGTTGCCCATAACAGTTCATAGACAAGTGAAAGTGGATACTCTAAAACTCGCAAGATAAGTGTGAGTGCTATGGATGGCCTTCTCGTAGGGAGACGGGAGCGGATCCATAGTGGTGTATTTATATGGTGAATATGTGGAATCGTGTGCGCCACCTCAAAAGAGTTACTTGCAGTCGTAGTTCATGATAGCCACCGAGTCAAAGCTGGCTTGCTGCAGTCAAACTCCACCTCCTCCCTTTACTGATACCGATGCATATGTAGTTAGTTCTGATGTAAGTCTTTCTAGGTACATTTGTACTCACATTTGCTTATTTTATGTTTTGCAGAGAGACGTTAGTCTCGCTAGTAGTTCCGTGTGGACTTCGACGTTTAGCTTGTTACCTCAGCTACGATCTTGTGCCCTCGGCAGGATCTGGTAGATAGTCAGGCTCCTCAGCCTTTTTCATTTGTAGATGTCTGTACTCAGCCATGTTAAGCTTCCGCATGTGCTTTGACTTGTATGCTCTGAATGTTGGGTCATGAGACCCATGTTTGTAATATCTCGCTCCTCGGAGCCTAATGAATAAATACTTGAGTCGTAGAGTTATGTTGTGATGCCATGTTGTATTTACACATATCGAGCATATTGTGTGTATGATTGAAATGCTTGGTATGTGTGGGATCCGACAACCTAGTTGTTTATCCTTAGTAGCCTCTCTTATGGGGAAATGTAGTCTTGTGCTTCCATGAGCCATGGTAGTCCGCTACAGCCCGGTTCACCGGACTCCTGCTAGCCCAGCACTACTGCTCCGGAACACTTGTATGGCCGGCATGTGATTCACTTCGTTCCTGCGTCTGTCCCTTCGAGGAAATGTCATGCGGTGACATCCGGAGTCCTCTTAGCCCAGTGCTACACCGTGGATTCGTACGCTGCTAACCGACATGCTCGATGTTGATTCATGTATGCCTGTCCCCGTAAGTTAGTGCCACTTTGGGTTCATGACTAGTCATGTCGGCCCGGGTTCTCTGTCATATGGATGCTAGCGACACTATCATATACATGAGCCAAAAGGCGCAAACGGTCCCGGGCCATAGTAAGGCGACACCCGTGGGAATACAGTGCGTGAGGCCGCAAAGCGATATGAGGTGTTACCGGCTAGATCGATGTGACTTGGAATCGGGGTCCTGACAGCACTAGTATTAGAGCCTGACTGCCTGTAGGATTACCAAGCTAAACTAGTCGAAGTTGAGTCTAGAAATGCTTTTGTTTTATAAGGGAATTGATTGTGGGAGGGAACGTATGGCTCTTTTTACTCCTTTACCCTATGGCCTTCTGATATGAGTCATCCTCTTCTCTTCTACGGGGATTAAGAACTAGGCCTTCTCATCTATCTATCAGGATGACGTGTTACTAATCCATAGACTTATAAGATTGTTGGATTTAAGCCCCAGTTTAGTTTCTATTACTTCCGTGTGTTCATAGTTGGTCTCGGAACCTTGATATTGTGCTTCTGAGTGGTTATGCCACCATTTTTGCAGGATGTCTCAAATCCTTTGAGCATTTACAACCGTTATGCTGTCCGAGTCATCCCAGGTCTCTAAATAGTCTGATGCATTTGCAAATCCCTTCTTCCCGTTTCCGATGTCCTTTTGGGCCAGTTCAACCACACTAATCGGTGAGTTGAGGTACTCTGTTGCCTCGACATATATGTCGGAGCTATTATTATGACCCTAGGTGTTTTAGGGAGTCATCTAGTAATCTAGCCATGTTTTGTGTTCCCGATGTGATGATTCTGGCCACCATTCTCGAAAGCATCCCGTGATGCCATTTTGTAGTAGGTATTCTATTTCTGGGTTCTCGAACCCGAGATCCACCCTACTTACTTCATGTTGATAGTGTTTGCTCGTTCCTTTAGGTTATTAGTAACCTTTGCATTAGTCCTCGAGATCCGTGGTATTTCCTTCTTCCAAATACTATGAACCACTTATGGCAGAAGTTTGTTGGAAGGATCACAACAGGAGTTCTCTCGATGAGTTCTCCATTCTATATTGTGACTCTGCCAGTTCAACCTTTCTGCATGGGTTATTGGGAAGAAATATGTTGAACTCCTTCGACATGCTAATCCATGCATCCATAACTCAGAAAATCATATGTTTTTTGAGTTGTCCCTCATTAGTTGTTTTCTGACCTCCGACTATCAAATTGATAGTCAAGAGTAATTGTGTATTCGTGTTATTGATGCTTATTATTCTTGTGCTCCATCAAGCCATTCTGTTCTGGAATGAGTAGGAGAAACAAACTCCATTACCTTATCCATTTCCAGGATTGGGTCAAAGCAGTTGTATTCCGTAGATCAAAATGCAATCCAGCTTTGGTCTGTTCTACCCTGAAGTATTACCCACTTTATGTCAGGAATGTCATGATAATTGCACACACCCTCAAATGAATTCTTGACGCAGTGATACTTCTTGCCATCATTGTTCATTCCTTGGTTCCCGTGTTATTGTAATTGGAATGCCGACAAGTGAATCATGATGTGTGAAATCAATACTCCTAGCAACTGCGTTGCTTTGTAGTTATAGGACGATATTCTCATCCTTAGCGTGTTGGTTATTGAATTATCATTCTAAGATTGATCGTGTTACGTGGTCCTTATTTCTGGTGCACTCTTCGGTCAATGAGTTAGTATTGTGTCAATCCCTCACTCTCTCGATCACATCGTCTTGCCCTGAAAAGCAAGATTGTTCTCAATCTTAGTAACATATCGGTGGTTCGTGATTTTCCGAATATCTTCTCGGAAGTGTTACCAGGTTTGTCACCTGACCGCTATGTTGAGTTCGTTATCAAGTTGGTTTTCTTATAAACCACCCCTTCTCCAAGAATCTATGTTGGATATCTCTGAGCTAGTTGGTTGTGCTAGACAACAACTTGAAGAGTTGTAAGGTAAAAGCTTTTCTTAACTTAGTTCATCTCTAAGGGATATCTTTTGTGTGTGTGTGTGTGTGTGTGTGTGTGTGTGTGTGTGTGTGTTGAAGAAAGATGATATCTCCATCGATTGGTCCTCGTGATCAGTTGTTGGATCTATTGCCTTGTAAAAACTTTGACTCGAGTATGGGCTATCGTCAAGTCAAATTAGAACCAACGATGTTCATAATGTTGTCTTACTCGTGGTTGATCCCTCGAGCATACACCATTATATCTTTTGGCCTGACCAATGCTATCACCGAGTTCACATGATGGTGGAAGTCCAGTGATATGGAAATTCCGATGAGTTGCTATTGAGCCCATCAGCAGCATCTTGTCTCCTCCATGATTCATGTTGAACATCAAGCTAGTGTTGGAAACTTTTGTAAGCATTATCTTCATGTCCCGTTCATCAAATACATGTTTGGTGTAAGAAGTGACTTTCTCCAAGTTCACGTGCATTAGGTGTAAGTTGCCGCCATGAATTTGAGAAAAGATTGTTTTTATTTCCTCTGGTACCATCCCAAGTTAATTATGCATGTGCGAATGTATTCTATGGTTTGGTAGATTAATTACCTCCACTCCATATGTATTCCCTAGCACACAAAGCCACTGATTGACTTGTTTAAGGAAAAGAAGTCTATGCTTGGGATCGAATCCATGGACTTGCGTAAAGACTTCGAAATTCTTGATGATGGTTCCCGACCTGAACTCGGTAGTGTTTTATCATAAGACTACTATGTGGTCATGCTTGTCTGGGACAACGTGTTCACATGTGTTTAGCAGAACCAACTCATGATTTGGAGCTTGCTATCGTAGTTCATTCCTCGAGAATCTCGCAATGCCATCTCGTCGAATTGTCTTGCAAACTTTCTTTTCAGACATGCTGAGTCTGAAGTATCCTATCACCAATCGGATCTGAATCTCAGGCAGATATGATGGTTGGAACTTTCCCAACAGTTGCATTTTGTTCCCAGCTTGCACCGCCATTGTGCCAATTCCCCATGGGTTGCCCTTCTCGGTAGTTGTTGTCCAATATCATCCTCAAAAGTGGACTTACCATGGGTCCCATCCATTTCCGATGATAAGCAAAATCACCCATTGCGTTGTCTTCAACAAGGTAGTCCACATCATCCATTCTAGTCCGATTATGTCATTCTTTTGAACTCCTTCAAACGATTGTTTGTGAATTTCCTTAGGATGGTATAGAGAGTTCCAATGATCTCTGTATCAAAAGTAATTCTTTTTGCCACTTAAGGGATAATCCCATGAGTCACCCCCTCTAAGATGTCTCGTCGTGGTATCATGGCAAATCAACTCCTCGCTACGTTGACAACCGATCACCACCTCCTTAAGTGTGAAATTTTTGTCTACCTAGTGAACCTTTGTCATCCGCTTCACTCCATCCCTTTGGATGTATGTTTCGTGTCTCAGCTCGAGAGATGTTTCTACGTCTCATTCCGTGAGTTGATCTTGTGATCATTAGGATGATCCATCCATGTAGACATGTCTCGCTCTTTTGTCCTCGTGTTGGATGAAGATCTCGAAAGCAAAGATGTCAAGATCGACTTGAGTTATAAAATCAACATCCTCGAGAAAGACATCTGGATCATGAAGAATGTGTTAGCTTGTGTCCCTCTGTCTCCTTACCTCACGACTTGAATCTCGGGACGAGATTCTTGTTTAGTAGGGGTGAGTTGTCACATCCCTAGCTTCTCGCAATGCACTAGGCTAGCCTCATGTGTGCATCATGGTTATTCTTGAAAGAAACTTGAAATGGGGATTGCCTAAACCCCTAGCATCAAAGGAATTCAATAGGTTCACCTATAATATTTTCAGTAAATCCAAATGGCTTTCAAAAATGTTCATAATTTATGGAAAATGCTGTAAACGGTAACCAGAGGTGATGCACATTTTTCCATGACATATTTGGGCTCTGAATTAAATCATACTCTATTTGCATTTGGGCATTTAAATGCTATAAATATTTTAAATGCTCAAATATTCATAAACTAAAATGCTTACTATTGGATATATTCTAAACAGTAGCCATGATTAGTTTCATGTTTTTTGGAAATGCCCTGGCATTTTTAATAAAGTCCTAAAGAAACAGCAAAATAGAAAACAAAAGAAAAATAGATAGGAAGGAAACCCACCTAACTTACCTGGCAGCCCACCCACAGCCCAACACTGTGCAGCGCACTGGCCCACAGTGCCAGTCATCTTCTCCACCGCGCCAGGAGGACGCGGGCATGTGGCCGACGCGTGCGCATGGCCGTGCCGCCACGCCACCTGCCTGCCTGCCTCCGCTGAGGCCAGCGCGATGCCGCGAAGACCCCACCTCACCACCCTGGACCCCTCTCTCTCTCTTCCTCGAACAATCTCCCCCTCCTCTGTTCTCTCCACCGAGCGCAGCCGTCACCGCCGCTCGCTGCTGTCGCAGCCACCGCCTCCCCCTTGCCTTGCCGACGTGTCCACGGCCATCGCCTCATCGCCAACACCCTCTTCGCTAAGTCAAGCAACGCCGGACGCCGCCAAACGCCGCCGACGCCGTCATCTTCAACTTTCTGCCTCCCCAGATCGCCGGAGATGCCCCGTCGTCGTCTGTGCCTCCCCGAGCTCGCCGTTCGCTCCCCTGCACTCGCCGTGAGCCCCTAAGCTTTTCCCCTCACCTCCCCTCTCACTAGCTTCCTCTAGCCGCCGCCCCATGAGCTCCCGAGGCCGCCATCTGCCATGGCCGACCTCCTGCTCACCTGTGAGCTTACCAGGCCCAGCTGTACCGTCCACCATACTCCTAGGGCCCCCTAGATGCGGCCTAGCTACCTGGTTCCCTCGAGGGCGAGCCGTAGCCCTACGCTCGTGCACCACCGAGCTCCGGCCACCGCACTTGTCGCCATTATCGTTGCTACGGGCCGCCCTAGCCACTGCCTCTTGCAGTGCTCGATGCGGATGAGCACGAGCAACGCGTAGATGCCCTCCGCCGCGGGTTTGGTCGCCCGTGGGCGAAACCTGAGCCTCTCCCGTCTGCTGGTCGCCGGCGGCTAAACGCCGGCAAGTTGACCCACTGACCGTTGACTAGGTGGGCCCAGTTTGACCCCCCTGGGTCACTGACGTCTGGGCCCATGGCCACTAACTAAACTAGGTTAGTGTTAGTGTAATGCTAATTAAACTTAATTAGTTTAACTAACTACTGACAGACGGGGCCCACTGGTCAGGTTTGACCTAGACCGGGTTATTTGACCTGCTGAGGTCAGCATGACGCGATGCTGACGTAGTAATAGGCTTTTCTGGATTTATTCTTATTCAGGTAATTTCAGAAAATAGTGCTAACTTCTAAAAATCATAGAAAATAATCTATAACTCAGAATGAAATAAATTATATATGAAAAATGATCAGAAAAATCTAATCTATCCATCTGTACCATTTTCATGCATGTTTGGACAACTTAAAGTTGCTGTATAAGAAAATTTGAATAAATGGCATTTGAAATGCCTTACATGGAGTTTGAATTTGAACCTTGGGTTCAAACCAACTTCATTTAAATCGTGGCTAGCTGCATTAGCTCAACTCACATCATATTGCCATGTCATGATCATGCATCATATTGTCGCATTGCATTGATTGTGTTCTTTCTCTGTTGCCGGTGACTGTCCCCTCTCAGTAGACGATGTTCCGACGATTATTCGATGACACCGATGAAGAACTATATTATCTTCAGAAGTGCCACGCAAGCAAAACCCCTTGTTCATTCCGATACAATCCCACTCTCTCGCTCCTGCTCTCTTTTACTGCATTAGCACAACAACGATTCATCTGTTACTTGCTGCGGTAGTTGAACCCCTTATCCTCTGCATGACCTGTCATTGCCACAGTAAACAGATGAAACCCACTAGCATGAGTAGGAGTTGGTTGAGCCCTGATGTGCCTACTTATTCATGTTTGTTTGTCATGCCTGCTACTGCTTAGAGTTGAGTCAGGTCTGATTCATCGGGAATGAATTGGAATGGTGATGAACATGTCCTACTGTGTGTGAGCTAAGTGTGTGAACACGATTTGGTAAAGGTAGCGGTGAGAGGCCATGTAGGAGTACATGGTGGGTTGTCTCATTGAAACCGTCCTCAGGAACTGAGTTCTCTGTTTGTGATCCATGAACAACTACTACCACACATTGGGCCCTGAAATATGACCCCGCTCGACTTATTAATCGCCATGTCCTCTGTCCAGGAGTTGCAACTAGTTTCTGGTGTTTGTAGGATATGTGTTGGAGGCCGTGCGTAGCGCTGACCCTAGGGGTGGGCTATGATGCGGTAGATACACCGTGGCACGGTGTACCGGGCGCCTGTTTGGTGTCTTGGGAACCCTGCACACATCATTTGGGGCTGTGAGCGAAACTCCGGTCGGATCTCCTCGTGGATGGGACCCGAATAGGCGATAAACCTGGACTAGAGACTTGTGTGGTTAGTTAGGTCGTGGTCTACCACTAAAAAAAAATACACTTCCGTGATGATACGTGTTTGTCACAGTAGGTCGCTTTTTTTGTCATGCATGTACATCCATGACAAATTTATGACAGAATCAAGATAGTCATACCTGTGCTGTCGTAGAAGTGTTCCATGACATTACCAAAATTATCATCACGGAAGTGTCCACTTCCATGACGATAAATTGCGCGTCACAGAAGTGCTTTCGTCAAGGGTGTCCGACACGTGGCATCCACCGTAACGGAACGTCGTTAAGCTATCGGGTCGGGTTTTGGATCCAATAACCCGTTAACATCCCCGACAAATGGGAAATTTCCACGTGTAAAATTCTTATTGGCCGGACGAAACACGTGTCGGATCGTCAGTGGGTCAGATAGGCGCCTATGATATGTCGACACGTGGCACGGCCCAACAGTGGCCCATTTAGCTTACAAAGCTGGCCCGTTTGACTTGGTCAAAAGTTAACGGGCTGGCCCATGCAAAGCCTGTTAACGGTCTCTTCGCAAATAGCCCATTTTACGGCCCGTTAACTCACGGCCCGTTAGGACCTAAAGGAAATCGGTCAAACATTGTCATGTGGGCCGTCGAATATAATACCAGCCCATTTCACTTTCGGCCCATGTATGGCCCACGACGTCTTTCAGCCCATATGAGGCCTTCGTATCTTTCGGCCCATTACAGGCCCACGGTGACTCTAGCCCATAATGAACAGTAATTTTCTTTATACCCGTTAACGGCCCGTGATTTATATGGGCCGTTTCCAGCCCATGTTAGCTTTGGGCCTATTGACGGCCCATACATTCTTGGGCTCCTTTTCGGCCCTCGATTACTTCCGGCCCGTTACTCGCCTGTTCCCCTAATGGGCCAAATTCGGCCCATGGCAAGAGTCGGCCCGTTACTGGCCTGTTCAACTAATGGGCCAAATTTGGCCCATGGCAAGAGTCGGCCCGTTACTGGCCTGTTACCCTAATGGGCCAAATTCGGCCCATGGCAAGAGTCGGCCCATTTCTGGCCTGTTAACCCGTTGCGCCGTTTCCAGCCCGGGAAAATTTTGTTTTTGCCACTCTAGATTTTGCCAATTTTCCTTATGCCACTCTAGAATTTGACATTTCACTTTTGCCACTCTTAGTTTTTGACAATTATCACAATTGCCATTTCGGTGGCAAAAACAAAAATTTCAGAGTGGCAATTGTGATAATTTTCAAAAGCTAGGAGTGGCAAAAATGAAATAAAATTATTTCACTTTTGTCACAGAATGGCAATTGTGACAATTGTCAAAATCTAAGAGTGGCAAAAGTGAAATGTCAAAATCTAGAGTGGCATAAGGAAAATTGGCAAAATCTAGAGTGGCAAAAACAAAATTTTCCCTTCCAGCCCGTCCTATATTCTGGCCCATTAACGACCCGTTATGCCTATGACAGAATTAAGCCTTTGCTGTCCTACGGCCTGTTAACGACCTGTTACCGTGCTGGGCCGATACCAATTACGCCCGATTATGGCCCATGTAGACCCATTTATCCGACGGCCCGAGGCCCATTTATCAACGGCCCGTAGGAGACCCATGGATCCTACAGCCCGTATATGGCCCATGGTAGTTGCGGCCACTAGCAAACCAGGGAAGAAGAAGACTAGGAAATAAATAAGGTCGAAACTAACGCTAGGCTATTAAGGCGATTGCACAGATTACATCCACTCAGCATCAAAGATCGCCACCAGTGCAAATATAGGGAACACCCTACACTATACAAAAATGGCTTGCTGTTTTCCTCAGGCAGTGGCTGCGCGTTAAGAATACATTTTTTATTGCACCAAAACAAATTACAACTATATAACAAAAGGAAGGTTGGCATAAGGCTTAACAGTCTAGCAGATAAATGCACCACCAGAAGTTTAGAAGCTCAGTTCATTTGACCTGACTGTTACGTTTTCATGCTGTAGTGTCCGATGGAGCACCATAACCCTCGCCTTCATTTCCCCTAGGCTCCTGAACAACATAGAAAATGTCTGATAGTCTGGTTTCAAAACCTTGCATATCTTGACGCCATTGAGCAATGTTTCTCCTTGTTTCACAAAGGGTCTCTGTTAGGGAATGGACTTGTGTCTGGAGCGCAGATACAACATTGCTTTGAGCTTGCATATCTTGATCATGAGGCAGTTTGGACGATATTGCCTTAACAACCAACCCAGTATTACGTAGGAACGTGCTTTTGGCACTGTTAGTGGACAGGTACTGACCCACTGCAGCAAGAGCTGACATTGCGGTTATAGTTGCCTCGCCACCTTCAGAAGGTGGCGGTTCCACCATTTTTTCCATAGCTCGCTGAAAAGTTGAGGTTTTACATTAGTAGTACCAGAACAGAAGATATTAAGGAGGCAGCAAAACCAAACAAAATAGCTTTGGTCTATATACAGAACTTATTCTGGTGAACCCATGTAAAATATTATTTGTATTTTATTGCAAAGTACATAATAAAACCAGGTTCCAAACATATGACCATGTACCATCGCTAATGTATTGTCTATTTCTTCACATTGTATTGAGGGCTAAGGATAAAGAGACGAAGTTTATAATATGGTAAGCATAGTATGATGTCATTCATATCACAAAACAACTGAGAACAGACAAACAGGCAATTGTAACGTTGTGTGGGCAAGTCCAGCACGGAACTAGATTACGGGTCAAGATCAAAGGAACATCACTCCTCTCTTTTAAACCTTGTAAGGTGCAATGATACGCTAAGACAATTGTGTATAAAATTGAAAAGAGTAATAGACATTGGCTGCAAACCATGCAGTTCAAGGCACAAGTCAGAGTAAGTAGTAGTTAAAAGGCATGAGGATTAAGGACTTACAACAACGGCTTTGACTGGTGTAGTCATGCCCTTCTTCTTGCTGGTGTGACAGTCCTTGAAGATTTCCACATCATTTGGTTCAGGTACTTTTTGGTCCTTGCGGGCTTTCCTCTGCATTTGGAACAAGTCAATATAGATCTGATAATATGGTACAGCAAAAAGAGTGAAACAACAGCTAATTACAAGAGCCTCGCAGTGTGCAATATAGCTACGAGATCCTGTCGTCTGTTGGAATTTCACTTTCGTACGGTTGGCCTTGTTCTTTGAATAGTTCACCTACAAGAAGATAGATTTGTGTGGCACATGCGTAAATAGGACTTCAACATGTGATCTGATGACATATATATAATGTACCTGATACTTCGGATTGGACCAGTGTTTAACGAGGCCTCTCCAGTCTTCATCAAATATATTTTCCACTGGAGATGTTTGGGCAAGTTCACTGTTAGCCTTGCCTTCAAAGTGAGTTTTCCTCAAGTTATACCGATACTGTCGCAAAGCAGACTTGAAAACATGGGTGCAAGCTTGTCTGGTTGGATCATCTTGGCTATCCAACTTGAACCTCATCTATTGAAAATTATGGGAGTCTCATTATCAGCAACCTAGAAAGTATTGGACAGAGCAAGACAATATTAATAGTTTCCATACATAACCATACTGACAGATAAATGGTCGAGGAAGATGTTGAACTGGGTTTCGTCTTTGTCATTCCTGTACTAAATCCATGTTGGGAGGATACGTACATGACACCTAACAGCAACCGCTGCCTCTGATACTAACTTGGCTGACTCTGTAGCATCACGTGGCCTTTTAAAACCTGCCTCAAAACGGATCTCCATTCTTCCTCCTCTAGATTTAGTTAACCTATCGAGCATTATCCCTGATGTTTGTTTCCTCTTGCGCCTAGGTTCTAGTCCAACAACAAACATAGGAAGTGTTAGTGTACATAAAACTATGAGACTACATATAAAGAAGCATGCAACTGTAACTTGACTCCAGCAACTACCTTCTTGCTGTTGAAGCTCACACGGTTCATCTGATATTGCCAACTCGTCTAGTGTCAAGAGTGCTTGCGAAGTAGTGTCAGGTGGCAAGGGAGCTTGGGAACGTGTTGCTAGCTTAGTTGACGCACAAGTACGTCGTGCAGCTGGTAGTACTGTGGTAGGTGTTGCAAGAACTAGGGCTATCTCTGCTTGTTTGGTGGCAGCTATTTGTTTCTGTTTGTCTTTTTTTGCAACTCGTGTAGCATGTGATGCCGTGTTTGTAGAATTTTCTGCTAGACTTTGACCTTCTATTGCACCATCAGTACCAGCAGAATCTGCAGGATTCATCCGCTTCTCATTCCCTGCCATTCTGTGTTTCTTCCTCTTTCTCTGTGCCATGTTAAGTCAAGCCGACAAGAAAAACGAATAACAATTTAGTTCTTCAGAACAAATTGATGCGTGATGCAGATGAACTGAACTTTGATGTTAGACAACCACATGATAGGCGGAAATCATCTTGGGGGTGTGGAGGAGTAGAAACTGTAGAGGCCCTCCGTTCGGAAGGAGCACCTTTATCTGCTGCCTTGCTAACTTCCTTCCGCTTTATTGATTTTGGATTGTCAAGTAAAACCGACAAGAAAAAGCAATAAAATTCTCTCTTCAGAACTCATTCATGCATGATATTGACAATCACTACTTTGATGTAAGGCAAACACATGATACCAGGATGGAATATGTACGAAAAATAGGACGACATGGCATGTTCACAACTGTTTGTGTAAACTAAGCAGAAACCATTCCAGCAAATAAGAAGCAATGCAAGCTAGACACCACATGAAAGATGCAACCAATATGACTCTGCCAAGTTAAAAGTGTCCCATCATAAATGGAATTTCAACAAATTAGAAGCAGCGCATGCTATAAATCATATGAAAGATGCAACTAATATCGCACTGCATATACTAAAGGTGTCTCGCCATGTTGATTGATGTGGGATACAAAAAAAACAATACTTTTATGTAAGGACATGCTTAATAGACAGATGTACTATGTACTAAATACAGGAAGGCATGTCACATTAACAGGTATAATGTATAAGCTAAGCAGACTAGCACATGCAGTTTAACCAGATTGGAAGAATTACAATCTAGACACCATATGCAACCACATGTCATGCTGCCAAGTTAGAGCAAGCACCTGCGATGCTAGACTAGGGGAATTGTTGTAATCAACTACAGAGCTACGTTCACTATCTTCATCTAGCATTTTTGTTTCTTGAGAATCATGTCGGGAGGCTGACGCTGCATTCTTTAAATGAGGAGTAGTCCCCTTGCATGCCTGCCTCGTCATAAGTGATTGATGAGGGATACACAAGAACATTAGTTTGATGTAAGAACATGGTTAATACACAGATGTACTAGTATGTACCAAAAAACAGAAAGGCATGTCATATTCAAAGGTATAATGTGTAATGTAAGAAGATGCAATTTAACCAAATTGGAAGCAATACAAGCTGGAGTGGTGAGCATGATCATCTAGGACCTGAGAGCCTGTTGGGAGGTGGGCTGCTTCGCCACCATCACAGCTTTTTAGTTGGCTTCCAGGTGATGCCTATCTTTGCTGGGCTTGTCACTGGCTCGGCCAGTGCCCTGACTAGCTATTTGTCTTCTGGTGCTCACGGGATGGTGGTTCATGTAAAAAAATATCTTTCCTTATCTTACCGACTTCGGCCTTTCGAATACAAGCTAGACACCATATGGAACATGCAACCACATATGACACCGCGAAGTTAAAGCAAGCACCTGGGATGGTGGTTCATTGCGAGCGAGGTCATCAACTCCAGAGCTACGTCCCCGTCTCCATCTGCTAACACTGCATCCTTTAAAGTGTTCAAACGTGTCTTGCCTAGCCGCACACCAAACTGGAGCGACTTCTCTCTTTTCTTTTTGGCTTCTCTCGTGACAGCAGTCTGAAATTGTCGGGTCTCGGGTTCCGGCAGACCCTTAAGGTTTGAACTCTGGGGTGCGCGCGGAGATTATGCCCTCTACCTCTCTGTCTCGCAAAGATCTAACTACCGAAAGAACAACACAAGAGACACGGGGTTTATACTAGTTCGGGCCACCATTGTGGTGTAATACCCTACTCTAGTTTGTGGTGGGTGGATTGCCTCTTGGGCTGATGATGATGAACAATACAAGGAAGAATAGCCTCGCGAGGGTCTGCTCTTAGCTAGGACGATGAACTGCTAGGGGGAGTTCAGCCGCCCTTCTCTCTCTCTCTCTACTGCCTGAGTCTTTCTAGCTGGTTTCTCGATGATCTGATTGCTAGACGCGAGATGCTCGATCACTAGATGCTAGATGCCTCGACCCTGGGGGTGGCTAGTCCTATTTATAGGAAAAGGCCCTGGGCCTGTTCCCAAATATTGAGCGGGAAGGGCGCCAACAATTGGCCAATTTGAAGGGGAACATCTGGTACACTTATCCTGACTAAAGTTGGTCCTCGCCTGCCAAAGGCCCGGTGGTGACGCCGTTCTGGGCTCCACGATGACCTCCTTCCCACCGTTGGACTGGTCTTGGTCTCGTTGCACCAAAATGGATGCCTTTGCTTGATCCTCTCGCCTGCGCTTGCCCCCTTTGCACGAAAGAGGAAAGGGAGACACTGCGCGGGCTGGTGCCCGCTTGGCACCCTTGGTCGTCATGGCTTGCGTCATGGGCACCTCATGAGGTACCCCGCCTTGATCTCTCCGCCTGCTCGCGAGCCAGCCTGACGAGGCCGTGCCTGAGGAAGCGCCGTGTCGCCCGCCCCGCGAGGCTTGGCCCCTCGCGAGGGTCTTGGGTCTCGTGTTGATGAAGATGGGCCGTGCTGGGCCCCTTTTCGAGCCACGCCGCAAGCCGCAGGCAGGCAAGTCTGGGGACCCCCGTTCCCAGAACGCCGACAGAAATACCCTTGCATAAAAACACAACAGTGAGAGTAAGGGTGAAGTGTGTGCAGAACTAGTGCATTGTAAAAGTAGCAGATAGTAGGTGGCTGAAAAATAAATGACATGAGACATATGATAGCTCTACAACATTGCATGGCAAACAAAATTAGATTCTACTCTGTGCGATTTTGTAATATATGAGCACAGGAAATGCAGGTACTCCTCCAGCACACCACCACATGTGGTCATATCTAAGATAACAGTCGACTGAAAATAAATAGGTCAGTCGATTATTTTAATGAAACGTCCGATCTATAAGGAATAGGCAGATGGCCTTCGTCTACCTCCCGCCAGTCACTGTTGCCGATCTTTCTTGAACCGCCAGCGACCACCGGCTCAGACCCTTGCCTCCGCCGCCCCGCCCTCCCATCGACCTCACACCACCGCCGTGCTTGGCAGCGCCCCCAGGCCATCCCTTTAATCCCGGCCAACCTCCAGATCGGGCGCCAGTAGCTCTAGACCGCACACGCCCCTAAGATAAACACCAAGGCGCTGCTTCCCCAGCGTAATAGGCGTACTAGCGCCTGTTAAGCCGGGGAATGCTTCCGTTAATTGGGAATCAAGTGGCCAGAAATTGAAATTCAGGGGGCCGACGGACCTCTAGCTAAGGTGAAATAGTATATAAGGAGAAACCTTGTGCATCGCGAGTTACTAGGAACATCTAGTATCAAGAAGAAGCGGTCAACTAGTGTCTTCTGTGGGATGAATACCGTGCAAGCAGAGACGTAAGATTTGCACGAATAAGGGAAGAGGAGTCCCTTTTTCGGTTGCCGGTGTGGTCACCTCCACAAGTTGCGCCGATTTTCTTCTTTTTACCGGGGAAACCGATGTTCTGGAGGGTGCAGGCTTGGACGAACCCATGGCCAAATTGTTGACTGTGTTGCCGTGGCCGTATGTCAGCGGAGGGGAAGCAGATCCGAGGCGGCGAAGGACGGCGTAGCAGGAACAACTCCGGTGCGGTGGAGGGTGGCGAAGTTGGAGCGGCGGCGGTGAGGCGCAGGACGACGTGGTTGAACTGGCTCAGGTACGGACGGCTCGGCCTCGGCTTCAACTACTAGACGTGGAGGGCGTTGCGGATGAGGTTGTGGTGGACGACGACGTCGGGGAATCGGCTCCAGCGTGATGGAGGAGGGCGGCGGTTGATGGGTGATACGTCCATTTTGCATCATGCTTTTATATCAATATTTATTGCATTATGGGCTGTTATTTCACGTTATGTCACAATACTTATGGCTATTCTCTCTTATTTTACAAGGTCTACATGAAGAGGGAGAATGCCGGCAGCTAGAATTCTCGGCTGGAAAAGGAGCAAACATTAGAGACCTATTCTGCACAACTCCAAAAGTCCTGAAACTCCACGGAATATCTTAAAATAAATAAAGAAAAATCCTCGCCAAAGATGAAGGCCAGGGGGCCCACACCCTACTCACGAGGGTGGGGGGCGCGCCCCCCTCCTAGGGCGCGCCCCTACCTCGTGGGCCTCCTGGTGGCTCTCCGACGCCCATCTTCTCCTATATGAAGTATTTCGTCAAGAAAAAAATCAGAAGCAATCTTTCGGGACGAGACTCCGCCGCCACGAGGCGGAACCTTGGCGGAACCATCTAGAGCTCCGGCAGAGCTGTTCTGCCGGGGAAACTTCCCTCCGGGAGGGGGAAATCATCACCATCGTCATCACCAACGCTCCTCTCATCGGGAGAGGGCAATCTCCATCAATATCTTCACCAGCACCATCTCATCTCCAAACCCTAGTTCATCTCTTGTATCCAATTCTTGTCTCCAAGTCCGGGATTGGTGCTAGTAGGTTGCTAGTAGTGTTGATTACTCCTTGTAGTTGATGCTAGTTGGTTTATTTGGTGGAAGATCATATGTTCAGATCCTTTATGCATATTATTACCCCTCTGATTATGAACATGAATATGCTTTGTGAGTAGTTACGTTTGTTCCTGAGGACAAGGGAGAAGTCTTGCTATTAGTAGTCATGTGAATTTGGTATTCGTTCGATATTTTGATGAGATGTATGTTGTCTAGCCTCTAGTGGTGTTATGTGAATGTCGACTACATAACAATTTACCATTATTTGGGCCTAGAGTAAGGCATTGGGAAGTAATAAGTAGATGATGGGTTGCTAGAGTGACAGAAGCTTAAACCCTAGTTTATGCGTTGCTTCGTAAGGGGCTGATTTGGATCCATATGTTTCATGCTATGGTTAGGTTTACCTTAATACTTTTGTTGTAGTTGCGGATGCTTGCAATAGAGGTTAATCATAAGTGGGATGCTTGTTCAAGTAAGAACAGCAACCAAGCACCGGTCCACCCACATATCAAATTATCAAAGTATCGAACGCGAATCATATGAACGTGATGAAAACTAGCTTGACGATATTCCCATGTGTCCTCGGGAGCGCTTTTCCTTATATAAGAGTTTGTTCCGACTTGCCCTTTGCTACAAAAAGGATTGGACCACCTTGCTACACTTTATTTACTTTTGTTACTTGTTGCTCGTTACAATTTATCTTGTCACAAAACTATCTGTATCCACTTATTTCAGTACTTGCAGAGAATACCTTGCTGAAAACCGCTTATTATTTCCTTCTGCTCCTTGTTGGGTTCGACACTCTTACTTATCGAAAGGACTACAATAGACCCCTATGCTTGTGGATCATCAAGACTCTTTTCTGGTGCGGTTGCTGAGGAGTGAAGCGCCGTTACAATTTGGTAAGGAAAAATTTATATAGTGTGCTGAAATTTACTGTCACTTGTTACTGTGGAAACTAATCCTCTCAGGGGCTTGTTCGGGGTATCTTCACCCCGTCCAGTAGAGCAAAGAGTTGCTCCTCAACCTACTGAACCTATTGAAAATGAAACTCCTTTTGAATTTCCTTCGGGTATGATGGGAACACTGCTAGCTAATCCTTTTACAGGAGATGGAACAAAGCATGCTGATGAGCACTTAACATATGTGGACGAAGTTTGTGGATTATTTAAGCTTGCAGGTATACCCGATGATGTTGCTAAGAAGAAGGTATTCCCTTTATCCTTGAAGGGAGACGCATTGACATGGTATAGGCTATGTGATGATACGAGATCATGGAACTATAAAGGATTGAAATTGGAATTTCATCAAAAGTACTACCCTATGCATCTTGTTCCTCGTGATCGCTATTATATATATAATTTTTGGCCTCGCGAAGGAGAAAGCATCGCTCAAGCTTGGGGGAGGCTTAAATCAATGTTATATTCATGCCCCAATCATGAGCTCTCAAGAGTGACAATTATTCAAAAAATTTATGCTCGGCTTTCTGAAAATGATCGCACCATGCTCGATACTTCTTGTGCTAGCTCTTTTATGATGAAGACTATTGAATTTAGATGGGATTTATTGGATAGAATTAAACGCAACTCTGAAGATTGGGATCTCGACGAAGGTAAGGAGTCAGGTATGACACCTAAGTTTGATTGTGTTAAATCTTTTATGGATACCGATATTTTCCGTAAGTTTAGCACTAAATATGGACTTGACTCTGAGATAGTAGCTTCTTTCTGTGAATCTTTTGCTACTTATGTTGATCTCCCTAAGGAGAAGTGGTTTAAATATCATCCTCCCATAGAAGTAAAAGTAGCTGCACCTATTAAATTTGAAGAAAAGACTGTCACTTATAATGATCCTATTGTTCCTACTTCTTATGTTGAGAAACCACCTTTCCCTGTTAGAATAAAGGATCATGCTAAAGCTTCAACTGTTGTTCGTAAAAGCAATATTAGAACTTATACACCCCCTGAGCAAGTTAAAGTAGAACCTAATATTGCTATTGTTAAAGATCTCTTGTCTGATAATATTGATGGGCATGTTATTCAGTTTAACAGTGAAACTGCTAGAATTGCTAAACCGTGTGCTAAAGATAAGCATAGACCTGTGGTAGGCGTGCCTGTTATTTCTATTAAAATAGGAGATCATTGTTATCATGGCTTATGTGATATGGGTGCTAGTGCTAGTGTTATACCTATTACCCTATTTGAAGAAATCAAGCATGAAATTGCACCTGTTGAGTTAGAAGATATTGATGTTACAATTAAGCTTGCCAATAGAGACACTATTTCACCAATTGGGATTGTTAGAGATGTTGAAGTCTTGTGTGGGAAAACTAAATATCCTGCTGATTTTCTTATTCTTGGTTCCCCACAAGAGAACTTTTGTCCCATTATATTTGGTAGACCCTTCTTGAACACTGTTAATGCTAAGATAGACTGCGAAAAGAATGTTGTTACTATTGGCTTGGATGATATGGTTGATGAGTTTAATTTCTCTAAATTTAGAAAACAACATTGTGAGGAAGAATTGCCTAGTAAGGATGAAATTATTGGTCTTGCTTCTATTGTCGTACCTCCTAGTGATCCTTTAGAACACTATTTGCTAGACCATGAAAATGATATGTTCATGAATGAAAGAAGGGAAATAGATGAAGTATTCTTTAAACATGAACCTATTCTGAAACACAATTTGCCTGTTGAAATCCTAGGGGATCCTCCTCCACCCAAGGGTGATCCCGTGTTTGAGCTTAAACCGTCGCCTGATAATCTTAAATATGCTTATCTTAATGAAAAGAAGATATATCCTGTTATTATTAGTGCTAACCTTTCAGAGCATGAAGAAGAAAGATTATTGAAAACTCTGAAGAAGCACCGTGCCGCTATTGGATATACTCTTGATGATCTTAAGGGCATTAGTCTCACTCTATGTCAACATAAAATAAATTTGGAATCAGATGCCAAACCAGTTCATGATCCTCAAAGACGTTTGAATCCTAAAATGAAAGAAGTGGTAAGAAAAGAAATACTCAAGCTTCTGGAGGCAGGTATAATTTATCCCGTTGCTGATAGTAAGTGGGTAAGTCATGTCCATTGTGTCCCTAAGAAGGGAGGTATTACTGTTATCCCTAATGATAAAGATGAATTGATCTCGCAAAGAATTATTATAGGTTATAGGATGGTAATTGATTTCCGCAAATTAAATAAGGCTACTAAGAAAGATCATTACCCCTTACCTTTTATTGATCAAATGCTAGAAAGATTATGCAAACATACACACTATTGTTTTCTAGATGGTTATTCTGGTTTCTCTCAAATACCTGTGTCGGTTAAAGATCAATCAAAGACTACTTTTAGATGCTCTTTTGGTACTTTTGCTTAGAGACGTATTCCTTTTGGTTTATGTAATTCACCTTCTACCTTTCAAAGATGCATGATGGCTATATTCTCTGACTTTTGTGAAAAGATTTGTGAGGTTTTCATGGACGACTTTTCCGTCTATGGATCTTCTTTTGATGATTGCTTGAGCAATCTTGATCGAGTTTTGCAGAGATGTCAAGAAACTAATCTTGTCTTGAATTGGGAAAAGTGCCACTTTGTGGTAAATGAGGGTATTGTCTTAGGGCATAAAGTTTCTGAAAGAGGTATTGAAGTTGACAAAGCCAAGGTTGATGCTATTTAAAAGTTGCCATGTCCCAAGGACGTCAAAGGTATAAGAAGTTTCCTTGGTCACGCCGGATTTTATTGGAGGTTCATTAAGGATTTCTCAAAAATTTCTCGGCCTCTGACTAATTTATTTCAAAAAGATATACCATTTGTCTTTGATGATGATTGTGTAGAAGCATTTGAAATACTTAAGAAAGCATTAGTCTCTGCACGTGTTGTTCAGCCACCTGATTGGAATTTACCCTTTGAAATTATGTGTGATGCTAGTGATTATGCTGTAGGTGCTGTTCTAGGGCAAAGAGTTGATAAGAAATTAAATGTTATCCATTATGCTAGTAAGACTCTAGATAATGCTCAAAGAAATTATGCTACTACCGAAAAGGAACTTTTAGCAGTTGTATTTGCTTGTGATAAGTTCAGACCCTATATTGTTGATTCTAAAGTAACTATTCACACTGATCATGCTGCTATTAAATATCTTATGGAAAAGAAAGATGCTAAACCTAGACTTATTAGATGGGTTCTCTTGCTACAAGAATTTGATTTGCATATTGTTGATAGAAAAGGAGATGAGAACCCCGTTGCAGACAACTTATCTAGGTTAGAGAATGTTCTTGATGACCCACTACCTGTTGATGATAGCTTTCCTGATGAACAATTAAATGTCATAAGTAACTCTCGTAGTACTCCATGGTATGCTGATTATGCTAATTACATAGTTGCTAAATTCATACCACCTAGCTTCACATACCAACACAAGAAAAAGTTCTTCTATGATTTGAGACATTACTTTTGGGATGATCCACATCTTTATAAAGAAGGAGTAGATGGTGTTATTAGACGTTGTGTACCTGAGCATGAACATGAACAGATCCTATGCAAGTGCCACTCCGAAGCTTATGGAGGACACCACGCTGGAGACAGAACTGCACATAAGGTATTGCAATCCGGTTTTTATTGGCCTACT
Source organism: Aegilops umbellulata (assembly GCA_032464435.1). Taxonomy (NCBI): domain Eukaryota; kingdom Viridiplantae; phylum Streptophyta; class Magnoliopsida; order Poales; family Poaceae; genus Aegilops; species Aegilops umbellulata. The sequence continues at coordinate 385,826,246 of CP136057.1, read as the reverse complement.
CTCTTCAAGGATGCCCGTAAGTTTGTCTTGTCTTGTGATGAATGTCAAAGAATTGGTAATATTAGTAGACGTCAAGAAATGCCTATGAATTATTCACTTGTTATTGAACCATTTGATGTTTGGGGCTTTGATTATATGGGACCTTTTCCTGCCTCTAATGGATATACACATATTTTAGTTGCTGTTGATTATCTTACTAAGTGGGTAGAAGCTATTCCAACTAGTAGTGCTGATCATAACACTTCAATTAAAATGCTTAAGGAAGTTATTTTTGCGAGGTTTGGAGTCCCTAGATATTTAATGACTGATGGTGGTTCACACTTTATTCATGGTGCTTTCCGTAAAATGCTTGCTAAGTATGATGTTAATCATAGAATTGCATCTCCTTATCACCCACAGTCTAGTGGTCAAGTAGAATTGAGCAACAGAGAGCTCAAACTAATTTTGCAAAAGACTGTCAATAGGTCTAGAAAGAATTGGTCCAAGAAACTTGATGATGCATTATGGGCATATAGAACTGCATATAAAAATCCTATGGGTATGTCTCCGTATAAAATGGTTTATGGAAAAGCATGTCATTTACCTCTCGAACTAGAACATAAGGCATATTGGGCTATCAAAGAGCTCAACTACGATTTCAAACTTGCCGGTGAGAAGAGGTTATTTGATATTAGCTCACTTGATGAATGGACAAACCAAGCTTATGAAAATGCCAAGCTGTTTAAAGAAAAAGTTAAAAGATGGCATGACAAAAGGATACAAAAGCGTGAGTTTAATGTAGGTGATTATTTATTGCTATACAACTCTCGTTTAAGATTTTTTGTAGAAAAACTTCTCTCTAAATGGGAAGGCCCCTACGTTATCGAGGAAGTCTATCATTCCGGTGCCATAAAAATCAACAACTTTGAAGGCATAAATCCGAAGGTGGTAAACGGTCAAAGAATCAAACATTATATCTCAAGTAATCCCATAAATGTTGAAACCAATATTATTGAAACCGTAACCCCGGAGGAATACATAAGGGACACTTTCCAGACCGTTTCAGATTCTGAAAAGGAATAGGTATGTGGTACGGTAAGTAAACCGACTCCAAAACAATTTTAAGGCAATATTTCTCCGTTTTGGAATATTTAGAAAAATAGAAAAATAAGTGGCAGTCCGGGAAGGACATGAGGGCCCCATGAGGGTGGTGGGCGCACCCTACCCTGCTGGGCGCGCCCCCCTACCTCGTGAGCACCTCGTGTGCCTTCCGGACTCCGTTTTCTTGCACGATACGTATTTTGGTCGGTAAAAATTCATTATATATCCTCCCGAAGGTTTTGACTCCCGTATCATGCAAATCTCCTCTGTTCTTGTTTTGAGTTGTTTTTCTAACAGATCTAGGTTATCATGACGTCCCCCTCCTCCAACAATGGTGACAAAGATGCTTGGCTAATGAAGATAGAGCTGAAGAGGGAAGAACCCATGAAGATCAACAAGGATGAAGGGATCAAGAAGGCCACGGAAAACCAAGCTCCTGCAACAGAAGACATCCTTCAACTTGATCATAATCTTATTACCCCAACTGAGGTCGAAGCTTTCAAGATGATTGAGTTAGCTCGTATACAGAACAGGTATCTCACAAGTGAAAATATATTGTTGAAGGAGCATATTGTTGCACTCAAGGGCATTATCCGCAAGGTGGAGGACCTCTTACGCTCGATGTGCGACTATCCGTCACCACCATCTTCTTCACCGACAAAGGAGACATAATCACATGGGTATGGGCACTCCCCTTGGCAGCTGCGAAGCTTGGGGGAGGTGCCCCGGTATCGTATCACCACCACAACTCCTATCTTTACCGTTTTTCTTAGTTCGATCCTTTTAGTAGTATCTTGATCTAGTAGAATAAATTTTATGGCATGATCTAGTTTTGAGTTTTGCTTTGTGATCTCTCTATGTAATCGAGTCTGTGAGCTATATATAATAAAGATTAGTGTTGAGTTGAGGGCTTGATTATTTTGCCATAATCTTGGGTGAATAAAAGAAAAGAGAAAAATAATAAAAAGAAACAAAGAGCTCATATTGATCTTATTGAAGTAATGACTTCACATAGAAAGAGTATGATGATTAAAAGTTGTTGGGAGTTGGCAGACATAGCTTTGGTCATTGTTGCAATTAATAGGAAGTAATAAGGAAAGAGAGGTTTCACATATAGATATATTATCATTGACATCTTTTATGATTGGGAGCACTCATTAAAATATGACATGCTAAAGAGTTGATGTTGGACAAGGAAGACAACATAATGAGTTATGTTTTCTTATATCTGAGATAAAGTATGTTGTCATGGATCCTCTAACATGTTGAGCTTGCCTTTCCCCCACATGCTAGACAAATTCTCAGCACCAAGTAGAGATACTACTTGTGCTTCCAAATACCCTTAAACCAGTTTTGACATGAGAGTCCACCATACCTACCTATGAATTGAGTAAGATCCTTCAAGTAAGTTGTCATCGGTGCAAAGCAATAAAAATTGCTCTAAATATGTATGATTGATTGGTGTGGGAGAAATAAGCTTTATATGATATTGTGCTGTGGAAGTAATAAAAGCGACGGACTGCATAATAAAGGTTCATATCACAAGGGGCAATATAAAGTGACGTTCTTTCGCATTGAGATTTTGTGCATCCAACCATAAAAGCGCATGGCAACCTCTGCTTCCCTCTACGAAGGGCCTATCTTTTATCATTATCTTCTACCTTATGCAAGAGTCATGGTGATCTTCACCCTTCCTTTTTGATTTTATCCTTTGGCAAGCCCAGCATGCTAGAAAGAACATGATATATATATATATATAATTGGATGTAGGGGAGCATGAGTTATTATTGTTGACATTACCCTTGAGGTAAAAGGTTGTGGGGCAAAACTATAAGCCCCTATCTTTCTCTGTGTCCGATTAAAACTTCGTAACCACAAGTATTGCGTGAGTGTTAGCAATTATGAATGACTAGATGATAGTTGAGTATGTGGACTTGCTTTTTAGCTCTGACATAGACTCTTTCCGATGTTATGATAAATTGCAATTGCTTCAATGACCGAGGTTATAGTTTGTTGGTTCTTGATAAGGTTTCTGATTCATACTTTTGCATTGTGAATTGATCATCACTTGAACATAAGTAATCATATGACAAAATCTATATATGTTTCTGTTATGAGAATAATCATGATGCCTTCATGTCCGTATTTTATTTTTATCGACGCCTCTACCTCTAAACATAAGGACATATTTATTGTTATCGGCTTTTCGCTTGAGGACAAGCGAGGTCTAAGCTTGGGGGAGTTGATACGTCCATTTTGCATCATGCTTTTATATTGATATTTATTGCATTATGGGCTGTTATTTCATGGTATGTCACAATACTTATGGCTACTCTCTCTTATTTTACAAGGTTTACATGAAGAGGGAGAATGCCGGCAGCTGGAATTCTGGGCTGAAAAAGGAGCAAATATTAGAGACCTATTCTGCACAACTCCAAAAGTCCTGAAACTCCACGGAATATCTTAAAATAAATAAAGAAAAATCCTCACCAAAGATGAAGGCCAGGGGGGCCACACCCTGCTCACGAGGGTGGGGGGCGCGCCCCCCTCCTAGGGCGCGCCCCCTACCTCGTGGGCCCCCTGGTAGCTCTCCTACGCCCATCTTCTCTTATATGAAGTCTTTCGTCAAGAAAAAAACCAGAACCAATCTTTCGGGATGAGACTCCGCCGCCACGAGGCGGAACCTTGGCGGAACCAATCTAGAGCTCCGGCAGAGCTGTTCTGCCGGGGAAACTTCCCTCCGGGAGGGGGAAATCATCACCATCGTCATCACCAACGCTCCTCTCATCGGGAGAGGGCAATCTCCATCAATATCTTCATCAGCACCATCTCATCTCCAAACCCTAGTTCATCTCTTGTATCCAATTCTTGTCTCCAAGTCTGGGATTGGTGCTAGTAGGTTGCTAGTAGTGTTGATTACTCCTTGTAGTTGATGCTAGTTGGTTTATTTGGTGGAAGATCATATGTTCAGATCCTTTATGCATATTATTACCCCTCTGATTATGAACATGAATATGCTTTGTGAGTAGTTACGTTTGTTCCTGAGGACAAGGGAGAAGTCTTGCTATTAGTAGTCATGTGAATTTGGTATTCGTTCGATATTTTGATGAGATGTATGTTGTCTAGCCTCTAGTGGTGTTATGTGAACGTCGACTACATAACACTTCACCATTATTTGGGCCTAGAGGAAGGCATTGGGAAGTAATAAGTAGATGATGGGTTGCTAGAGTGACAGAAGCTTAAACCCTAGTTTATGCGTTGCTTCGTAAGGGGCTGATTTGGATCCATATGTTTCATGCTATGGTTAGGTTTACCTTAATACATTTGTTGTAGTTGCGGATGCTTGCAATAGAGGTTAATCATAAGTGGGATGCTTGTTCAAGTAAGAACAACACCCAAGCACCGGTCCACCCACATATCAAATTATCATAGTATCGAACGCAAATCATATGAACGTGATGAAAACTAGCTTGACGATATTCCCATGTGTCCTCGGGAGCGCTTTTGCTTATATAAGAGTTTGCTCCGGCTTCTCCTTTGCTACAAAAAGGATTGGGCTACCTTGCTGCACTTTATTTACTTTTGTTACTTGTTGCTCATTACAATTTATCTTGTCACAAAACTATCTGTTACCACTTATTTCAGTACTTGCAGAGAATACCTTGCTGAAAACCGCTTATCATTTCCTTCTGCTCCTCGTTGGGTTCGACACTCTTACTTATCGAAAGGACTACGATAGATCCCATATACTTGTGGGTCATCAATGGGTGGGATGGGGTGGCGGATGGAGGATGCCGGGGTTTCGCGGTTGGTGGAGAGGTAGTTTTGGCACCCACGGAGTACGAATGGGGAATCGGACGGGTGGGGGAAACCATGTTTCGTTCTAGGACGCGCTTGTTTTTGGCTTTTTTAAACAGAAGATGGGACGCGCTTGTTCGAAATTTGGGGAAAGTACAAACTTTTCCCCTCTCTTAAATTTCGGACCTACTGTGGGTCGGGGGTAGGATGGTAATCCCAGGTGTCCTAAATAGTGGGCGGGAGCAATTTCGGCCGCGCGCATGTGTGCTTAGGCGGCCATTGTGTATGCATGTTTTTCGGATGCGGTTGTGTGGCGTGTAGATGAAGCTACAAACCTACCCCGGTTTAGACCTTTGGACGTCGGGCTGGTAGGTTTCACGGGTCGGAGTTATTAGAAAAGTAATTTCCTTGGACTACCAAACATTGGTCTCACGCGGTTTCGGGCGAGTAGAGGCTCTTTTGGCGCTTCGTTCGGAATTTTGAAACACATGCATTCACGTTTAGAGTACTCTTGAACTATGAGGATTGACCTAAATATACAACGTTATATTTGACCTTGTATGTTTGAAAACCTCATTAAATTATCCGCTTCTTTTTGAAATTTTGACACTTGAAAATCCTATAACTACGATTATTTTGGAATGGAGGAGCTAAATTTGAATCTATTTTGTACACGACTACATATGCTATTATGTACAAAATCAGAGCAAAGATTGGTGCCCCCATAATTTAGGTATGGTTTACAAATGCCATGATATCAAATTAAAATAATTGAATGGACTTCATGTTGAATTCGATTTTTTTAAACCACCTTAGGATGAATTCAAATGTATGCTAGTTCATAGGTAGTAGCTATTTATAATGTCCATTGTGTAACTTTCGTATGTATATTGTGCTTTACACACACAACATGAACTATACTCACGTTTATATTCGATTGCTAAAGCGATGCATTGTCTAGGGTTCAAAATACTAACTATGTGGATCAATTGTGTCGAATAATAACATAGACATGCTCAAATTCGATAGAATCTAGATGTCTGATGGATCAATGACCGCACCTTACGCGAATTGCAAATATCATGATCCCATCCTAATATTTGGATACAATTTATATCTTTAATCAATGTGTAGAGCAGTCTTTTACGTGTAGTTTCACTCTCCATCGGTGCTCTCTCACACATGCTCACACACTCTCTCCCGAGGTGTCTTTCTCGCACACATGCTCTAGATATAACTCTCCCTCCCTCTCGTAACCATTTACAACTGTTTTCATTAACCTTTATCACAAGCACTCTTCCTCTCTCAAACATACACACGCACAATCCTCATCGACCCTTTCTATATACATGGACATGCCTACGTGTCTCATGTACGCACATTATCTTTACGCCTGTCTCTCACGCATTGTCTCACACCTCTCTTCCTAATCGACAAGTATGATTCTAGCAGAGCATTCTGTAGGATGCCCCTTAAAGTTAGGTTGGACGAATAGTAATATCAGAGATAAAGGGGTTACTTTAGTCCGAGAACCTAGGGTTACAAATCCTAGCCGGCTTTGTCAGTGGACACAGACTCCTTCATAATTCTGCTATCTTTGTTTTGTACGACTAGTCATCCATGGGTCTTCCTAAATGCGTCACGGGCCGACCAATGTGGCGCAGGACGGAACAGAATGAAGGGCCTCACCTCGACCCACCGGACCTCACGCGGTGACACACCCTCTGCCCCCACGTCTCATTATCTTCTCACACCCACACATACCAACACAAACACCACACACACAGAAAATTTCTCCTGGTGCCTCTATTCCCTCCCCCTTGCACATACACACTCAAGGGAATGGAATCTCTTGTCGTGACGTCATATTCGTCTCTCTCTCTATACCACTCTCATTTCTCGTTCTATCTCTCCCACGCCCCCCCCCCCGCCCGTCGGCCCCTCTATCCATGCCTCTCTCGAATACGTAATACACACACATACCTCTCTAGGCCCCGCCAAATGCATCAACTACACATTCACACATGTTACATCACGTACCCCATTGATCTAAAAAGCCCTCTCTTCACGTTTATTTCGCATACAACATTCCTTTTGAATGAAGTGTGGCCAGAAAATTATTTTAGAGTTTCTACATATATACAACTTTACAAAGTTATATGGAGGAGTACGAACGCTAATTTGCATTGCATGGTGCCCACAATGATATTTATTCCGCACTGTGAATTTGTATATTTTTATACTATATACAAAGTTAGTCATAATAAAGAGAAATGAAGAGCATCACTCTCTCCATCGCATACCCCCCTGTACGCCCCTTTCACATATGCACACAAAACTACCTCCAGGTCCTCTAAAAGTAAGCGCCCAGAAAATTCACGCATGTTTCATCTTTATCTCGCGATATATGCAATGACGATCATTGTATTTGAAGCAAAAGCACGATACGTACATTGGACTTCAGAATCCACTCATTACGGTCGCCATTTACATTTAGTGGTTATTATGCAGTCACGGGCTCACCGTACAACTCTGTATTTGCTCATGACATGACTAGTTGACCAGTTAAACGCTCCACGTGGCACCTCTAGTGTTGCGTCACATTATCACACTACCATCGTGCCCATCTGTCGACTTGTATCTACTCTACATCTACACTCTTATAAAATACATAAAATACACACTCTTACAAAAACAGAGTTGGTGATGATGGTGTGCCTGCCATCCTGCAATATAGGCCGTCCGATTTATATCTGAAGGATAGGAAAGAAACTATGGCAATTTTGCAAAAAGGTACCCACACACCTCTCCACATTTGCAAATAAGGCCTTCCCTTGTTCATCCTTTTCTCTCACAAGATAAACAAGTCATAAAAATGCATCTTGATGTTACGTGCAACACACGGGCATCTTGCTAGTAAGAATGAAAACAAACGACAAAAAAATATTTGGACGGTGGTTCTTAGTCATGACCGCGGCACAACGGACAAGGTGGCCTTGTATTGGTATGCTGAGTCGTCTGTTTTAACACACAGGAGCTGGTGTGGTGATTATACACACACGCACGCATGCACACGAACTGCATCCACGCAACACTCACACAAACACATGCACCCACGCACGCACGCAACACTCACACGTACACACGCAGCCACGCACACACGCAACACTCACACGCACGCACGCAACGCTCACACACACACGCACACATGCATGCACACACCAGTACACCACACGACCAACACACACTCTCACGGTCAAGTGCTCAACCTACACGTGCATGCGCACACATCAGGTCCTGACAGACACATACACAACCAGGTGATTCCCGCGCACGGGTTGGAGCCTTGTCACGCCTGCGTAAATTTGTTATCTGACCTTTTGCCTATGCGAACTGACAGGTGGGACCCACAATGAACGTGGTCAATTTAACTAGTCAACATGGCGCCACGCAGACTATTTGGCCGGTCAACAGAGTGCAATCCGATGCTGAGCTGTGAGCAAGTGACCGTATAATCACCGCAAAACGTATATAGTGACCGTAATCAGCTTATTCTGAAGTTCGGTGACCGTAGTACACTTTTCTCTCTGTAGGCCCTCCAAAACTACATCTCTTCACGTTCTCGCATGTTACATCTAACAACTATGCAATACAGCACTACTACTACACTCTAACACAATAAATCATATGTGTTTTTAGTTTTACTAGATATCATATTGTTACTTATAATTATTCAGTTTGCATACATTAAAATTGCCTTTGAAATGTATCGCCAGTATCATCTACCGCGCGGGAAAAATCCCGCCCTTTCCTGTTTAATCGGGTTTGTATCGATGGATCGTGCGAAACATCAAAACTATAGTACTATACAATACAAGTGACAGTTCAATCGGTCGTCGTGTCGTCTACTCCTCCGTCGTAAGAGTGGAGCGCTCGCTTTCATAAATCACGTGTGGGACATCAAGCTACCGGGTCCACGTGCCATACCGGAATACAGTGCAGAGCAGCCGGGGTGAAGCACCCCAGTCATGGCGCCGGCGTAGTAATGAGCAATGAGGCGTCAAATCACAAAGCTGCACCTTTCCCGCAGTAAAGTTGGAGGGACGAAGCAACCATCATTTCACTCGTTGCTGAATCCGCTTCTCCCTCATCTTCTTCAACTTAACCACGTGTTGCTTCTGCCATTGTTCTGCCTCATGTGGGACGCGGATCGGCTTGGTAAAGCACCGACACGTGGGACCGCATGTTAGCAAACCGCCAGGACAACGTCCTCCGAAAATAAGAAGCCTAATCCTAGACTTACAAAGGGTCACGTAGCTGCTACATATACTTTCCATCTAATCTATATATGCCCCCCTGATTTTCAGTTGGGGTGGGCCTAATCCTCTCCTTTAATCCAATCAAATAGTCCCACATCACATCAGTTCGTAACTTTACGTAAACCATTACGTGGATGTAGCATTGCTCAAATAAGAAACCTCCCCCGCCATCCGCGCGGCAAAATCACCTCCTTTTTACTAATCCTGATTCTATAATTTTTTAGATCAATATAATTGAGATTTGTATAGATAGCAGACAGGAGCAAAACCAAGTGGTACGGTTAAGGGCATCCATAATGTGTAGCCAAATGTGAAAATAGCTTTTGGCATCGTGGGAACCATTGTGGACGGTGTTGCCAAAGCCAAAAAGATGGAACCGAAGCTCCCTGATTGATTGATTGAAGGAATAGAAAAATGCAATGTCTCTCCTCTTTCTCCCATGCTTGGACGCATGTAGTATAGTATAGAGCACAGAGTCGACTCCCCTATCCCTTCTATCACAAATCACAATGCAGTGAGGCGTCAAATCACAAAAGCACGGACGAAGCAACCATCATTTCACTCTTCGTTGACTCCGCTTCTCCATCGTCTTCTTCGAGAAGCCATCTCACCGCATTAGTTACTCCTAGTAGTACTAGTAAACGACTTCCTGGATGCAAATAAGGCGGTTGTCTCGGCTTGCAGGCGGCACTTGCGAATGACTTACCGTGGTCTCCCTCAATGGTGTTCTCCATCGAACGCACTTCGCCAAACCACCAAAAAAAATATCGTTGACCTCACCGCAATGGGGAAGGAACTCAAATATAGTTACTACCTCCATTTTTTTGTACACAAGGTCAGTATATCAAAATTACAATTTACAAAGGGCCACTAACACTAATCGAGGCAAAATTGATGGAGTTAGCAACCGAGGACATTAATATCCCCTGCATGCATGCGGAAGTGAGAAGGTTGGTTTGCATGGCGCTGCATTAATCAAACGATGAGGAGTGAGATGGTTAGCTCTTTGGTTTTTGGAGAAAAAAATACGCATTAATTGACACGTGAAACGAGGATTTATATCGATTACACGAAGGAAAACCCAACCTTTATTTTTTAACACTAGTACTCCTAGTACGTACGTACTTATCCTGTTTGGGTCTAGGCCTTGCATTGCCAAACTTTGCCACACATTTTTGCCAAGCTTGCCTAAAGTTTTCAAAATGAGAAGGAGGTACACTTGCGCATGGCTATCGCGGTCGCACCGCACCTTCACACGGTCGCTCCTGCATGCCGTGGTCGCACCGCACCCTCACACAGTCGCTCCTGCACGCCGCAAACCCAACCAAGGGAACGCACCCTCACTGACACGTGCTGTTGCATGTGAACACACCAAACTCAGCCATCCTATCACTGACACATAATTTTCGTTCATAGAGTATGTTTATCCAACCGCATGTTGGGGAGTATCCGTACGGCCCGTGCGGTGCTCTCTTGGGGAAGAAGAAGAGGTGAGGAAGAAGGAAAGAAGGGTTAGGAGACGTAGGATATTCATCCAACCGCCTGAAATGGTAGACTGACCCAAGTCAGGCGACTTGCATAACAAATATATGTTTTTACACAGCAAAAGATCCATGAAAACAACAACATAAAGAAAAACTATCACTGCTCGCGGAAAGAGATGGCCTCGTCGTCTTTGGCTGCCGGCGCGAACCTGCCGTCGCTGCCGACGTGTGTCTCCGCACTGTGGGTTGTCCTCGGCCTCCAGCTACTCGTTCAAGCAGAGCATGCGGGCACTCTGCACGGACGAGAACATAGCCCGGGTCAAGTCGAGGACGTCTGGTTCCGCCTGCAGGAGGGCCTCGATGGCAGCGGCATCCGCGCGCTACGCATCGAGTCGAGCCTCCGCCGCCCGATTCAAGTCCAGGACGTCCGGTTCCACCTACAGGAGGGCGTCGATGAGAGCGGCATCCGCGCACTCCGTGTCGAGTCGAGCCTCTGCCGCACGGTTCAAGTCCAGGACGTCCGGTTCCGCCTGCAGGAGGGCCTCGATGGCAGCGGCATCCGTGCGCTCCGCCTCAAGTTGAGCCTCCGCCGCCCGGTTCACATCCACGACATTTGGTTCCGTCTGCAGGAGAGCCTCGATGGCAGCGGCATGCGCGCGCTCCGCGTCGAGTTGAGCCTCTGCCTCCCGGTCCTCCTTTAGTATCGCCATGTTGAACCGCTGGTCCGCCTGCACCATGGAGGACTCGGACGCCGGCACGAAGTCGACGCCCATCGTCTCATACCCATCGGGGGCCTTATGCGCCGCGACCTCCGCCATGAACATTGGATTGGCTTCCTCCTCCTCGTAGCTTGGCTCCAGAGAACTCGGGGATTGGCCCGCCGCAAAGCGAGCTTGGGAACGGAGGTCTGTGGCGCCGACCGCCGCCGTGATTTCTGCGCGGCGCTCCGGCGTCAGCATATTGTAGTAAGTGATCTTGCGGTGCACCGTGGCTTTCCGGCGAACTAGGGGACGCTTGATGCGGGCTAGGGGATCGAAAGGTGGGGGGATGGGCTGGAGATTTGGTGTGGTTTTAGGGCAGTGGCTGGCGTAGGACGAGCAGCGAAGGTTCTGGTTTGAATAGTGGTTCCGGCGACGACCGGTCAATCAGTTTTGACTGTACATCGCTCTTGTCGCGTTCGCGTTGCAGCCTGGCACGCTGGACCCTCCATGTCGCTCACCGAATGGAACACGCTTTGTCTTGCGTTTTCGCTCGCTTGTGGGACCGCAGTTGAGAGCAAACCGACGGCCCTCCCCCTCCCTCGCCCGCGTCATTTATTATACCACCACTCCCTACGTTTTATGCGGAGTAAATAAAAACAGAGGGAGTATACTACGGATGAGGATCCCTGACGTGGCCGAACCCATTGAGTAACCGACACGCGGGGCCTAGCAAGCATGGGGTCCGCTAGTAAGTGACCGAAAGGGAGGGTAAGGAAGGGATACCTACGTCAGAGGATCCACTTCCACTATACTACTTTGACCAAATGTTAGAGTAATAATATATGACATGCAACTTACACAAAGCATACGGCCAAATTCGTATGTGAAAGGAGTTTCCAATGATATAATTTTCACATTATACATCTCATGTACTATTAATCTTGTCAATAGTCAAATTGGAAACCATCTCGAGTACAAATCTAGGAGTACGTACGAATCTAACAATATTGATTGGGCGTTGTTGAATGTTGATACCTTTTTTATCAAAGTAGATATACTTTGACTACACATAAAACTTATATGTAAACTAGAAAGGATAGGAGGGAGTATATCGTACGTTCAAAAACGAAACAAACATTGAATACCCTTTATATATGATTTGCGGATGCTATGATCACCGGTTCAAAATTTTGAATCCGCCTTAGGTATCACGTGCCCCCACTCGTTCCCTCTCGATTTCATCTTGGGGTCCGGAGATCTATTGAAAGAGGACTAGGGTGGGTACATGCGAATGATACTCGGCGGAATGTTCAAATGAGGCATGCGGGAGGATGGACTCGACTGGAGGGCGACATGATCGATGGAGAAGAGGGTTGGAGAGGAATGAGAAATAAGCAAACGCCACATGATTATACTTGAACGGCTCAAATAAACAATAAGTTGTCTCGCTTGGCGTACATAGTGAAAGGCCTAATGCGCAACGCGGAGCACTGACGCTCGAATATGGCCGGGAAAACAGGGAAATAGACATGTGGGGCACACCCGTCGGGACGATGTAGCGCAGACTAGTCCAATGGAGGAGCTGGCCCACGACCTCCTCGCCACCGACAACCGTTCATGTGGGTCGTTGGGGCCAACAACGGGGCGCAGCTCCAGCACTGCCTCTGGACACGGCGACCGCGGTGAGCGACACGCTCATATCGTTGCTAGACACGGTCGGTTTCAGTTTGCCGAGGGTGGCGTTAGTGGTGTGGCACGACCAACGGTATGTTTGGTTTGTGCCCAAGGTTGCCCCATCAAAGCATTGGGTAGCCAAAATTTTGGTTGAGGTATTGGTTGCCCATGATTTGGCCGACATTGGCAAGAAAAATGAACTTGAGTTGGCTAGAGTTCATTGGCATGCCAAAGAAATGGCAACCATCCAAACAAAGACCAATCTTTGGGTCATGACCAAAATTTTGGTTGAGGTATTGGTTGCCCATGATTTGGCCGACATTGGCGAGAAAAATGAACTAGAGTTGGCTAGAGTTCATTGGCATGCCAAAAAATGGCAACCATCCAAACAAAGACCAATCTTTTGGTCATGACCAGAATTTTGGCAAGGTGCACTTTGGCCACAATCCAAACACACCCCAACACCCAGCTCATCGAGGATGCACGGGGTGCCGCGACGCGTCCGCGGAGTGGTGTAGCGCGGCCAACTGCATCCTCTGGACCTGAGACCATGCCGGGTCGTCTTGCTTTTTCAATGACGTGCGGGGATCGCATGTGAGCAAAGGGCATCTCCAACGTTGCCACGACCGCAGCTAACTACCCTGGCACACCAAAACCCTCGTCCCTCGCGTCGTCGCGCGGTGCGTTCCCAGCCGGCGCCAGCTGCCCGCATTCATGTCGTCTGTTCGTATGTCGTCGTTAAGAGGCTCGGTGCCCTAGGAACCAACTCCGGCGACTTAATGACGCACCCGGACGCTTGGCCTCACCGGAATGCGCTACTTAAAGCGGCAATGCCCAGCTAACCTCCACACCATAGCGCATCGTCCTTCTACCTGGAACCACATCCGCCATGACCGCAAGCCCGAACGCTTTGCAAGAGAGCTTGTCTTCGGGGATGGAGCTCGAGGTCGCCGCCCTCGCTCAAGTCGTCGCACAAGCGGTGGCCATGCTAGCGGCCGACGACGGGAGCACCGTCAGCCACGCGTCCTACTTGCCGCCGTCCAACTCCGGCACTGCCGAGGTCGGGGACTCCTCCGAGGATGAGTAGGGCATGGGAGGCGGCAGGGCATGTTGTGCCAACTGGCCGGTCCGTCTCCCGTGTTCTACTTTTCCTCGCCGAAGACCGCACCTTCACTTCACGGGTCTTGAACCACGCCCCCGTACATGGAGATCACAGATGGAGGACGTCGGTCACCGCCGTAGAATAGGTTTAGGGTCGGTTTTCTTTTACTTTTTTGTCCTATAAAAGTTCGAAATGTAATGAAAATCTATCGTGTTTGCAAGCATTAATCTCGGCCGATGTTTGCAAGCATTGTAGGAGTACTAGCAAGATGCCCGTGCGTTGCACGAAAGATCAAGATCTTGTGGGAGAAAAGGATGAACGAGGGAAAGCCTTATCTGCAAATGTGGAGAGGATTGCGGGTAAATTGTCATAGTTTCCTTCCTATCCGTTAGATATAGATCGGACGGCTGATATTGCAGGATCGGACACATCTTTCTACATCTACGGGAACCTACGAAAGGGTTAACGTAAATTGCCTCTCTCTCTCCTCCTCTGATTTTCTTGGTGGTGGGCCCCTCCCTCCCCCCAATCTACAATCAACAGCTCACATGTTTCACATTACGTTAATTACGTAACTGGGATTACGTAGGTGTAGCATTACTCGTCCTAAAAAACCCAACTAAGCCAACCTCCCAGCATATCGCGTGGGAAAAGACCCGGCCGCGCCGTTTTAGTCGGGATTACCGGATTACTTGTAGTAGTATAGATGGATCGCGCGAAGCAACAGATTTTTTTAGACTGCGAAGCACCTAGTTTAGAAGGAAAAAATGCAGTACACTCACAGCACTCCTGTCGCGGTCGCATTGCACCCCACACACGTTCGGTCCTGCACATGGCTCACGCAAACGGAACGCGCTTCGGCTTGCCTCTTCACTGACACGTGGGACTGCACTTGGAGAAACTGACCATGCGCCAAACTCCCCCCGCCCACCGCGCGAAAATCCTCCCCCCCCCCACACACACACCCAAAAATTCCCCCCAAATCCGATTCAACCGCCCTTCGGCCAACTAGCCAATAATATTCCCCAAACCCCCTCCCCCCTGTCCCCCTCCACTCCATTCGCTCCACCAAAGCCGCCCTCCACGCCGCGCCGATACGTCGACACCATGATATGTCTCCGTCGTATCTACTTTTCCAAACACTTTTGCCCTTGTTTTGGACTCTAACTTGTATTATTTGAATGGAACTAACCCGGACTGACGCTGTTTTCAACAGAACTACCATGATGTTGTTTTATGTGCAGAAAACAAAAGTTCTCGGAATGACCCGAAACTCCACGGGATGTCTTATAAAAATAATAAAAAATCCTCACCAAAGATGAAGACTAGGGGGCCCACACCCTGTCCACGAGGGTGGGGGCGCCCCCCCTCCTAGGGCGCGCCCCCCTACCTCGTGGGCCCCCCGGAAACCCTCCGACGCCAACTCCAACTCTATATATTGGCTTTCGGGGGAGAAAAAAGCAGGGAGAAGAAATCATCACGTTTTACGATAAGGAGCCGCCGCCAAGCCCTAAAACCTCTCGGGAGGAATGATCTGGAGTCCGTTCGGGGCTGCGGAGAGGGGGATTCATCGCCGTCGTCATCATCAACCATCCTCCATCACCAATTTCTTGATGCTCACTGCCGTGCGTGAGTAATTCCGTCGTAGGCTTGCTGGATGGTGATGGGTTGGATGAGATTTACCATGTAATCGAGTTAGTTTTGTTAGGGTTTGATCCCTAGTATCCATTATGTTCTCAGATTGATGTTGCTATGACTTTGCTATGCTTAATGCTTGTCACTAGGGCCCGAGTGCCATGATTTCAGATCTGAACCTATTATGTTTTCATGAATATATGTGAGTTCTTGATCCTATCTTGCAAGTCTATAGTCACCTATTATGTGTTATGATCCGACAACCCCGAAGTGACAATAATCGGGATACTTCTCGGTGATGACCATGGTTTGAGGAGTTCATGTATTCACTATGTGCTAATGCTTTGTTCCGGTACTCTATTAAAAGGAGGCCTTAATATCCCTTAGTTTCCATTAGGACCCCGCTGCCACGGGAGGGTAGGACAAAAGATGTCATGCAAGTTCTTTTACATAAGCACGTATGACTATATACGGAATACATGCCTACATTATATTGATGAATTGGAGCTAGTTCTGTGTCACCCTATGTTATGAATGTTACATGATGAACCGCATCCGGCATAATTATCCATCACTGATCCGGTGCCTACGAGCTTTCCATATACTGGTTCTCGCTTATTTACTTTCCCGTTGCTACTGTTACAATCACTACAAAATACCAAAAACATTACTTTTGCGTCCTTTACTTTTGTTGCCGTTACCACCACTATCATATTACTTTGGTACTAAACACTTTGCTGCAGATACTAAGTTTCCAGGTGTGGTTGAATTGACAACTCAGCGGCTAATACTTGAGAATATTCTTTGGCTCCCCTTGTGTCGAATCAATAAATTTGGGTTGAATACTCTACCCTCGAAAACTGTTGCGATCCCCTATACTTGTGGGTTATCAAGACCTTTTTCTGGCGCCGTTGCCAGGGAGCATAGCTCTCTTCTTTGAGTCACTTGGGATTTATATCTGCTGGACACTATGAAGAACTTGAAAGACGCTAAGACAACAATTTATCCCTCAACTACGAGGGGAGGTAAGGAACTGCCATCTAGCTCTGCACTTGATTCACCTTCTGTTATGAGTAAGCTTGTGACACCTAAACCTGCTTCTGCTATTCGTTCTGATATGTCGCATGTTATTGATGATGCCACTTCTGCTATGCATGATACTTATGATGAAACTACTTCTATGCCTGATACTACTGTGCCCCTTAGTGAATTTCTTGATGAACAAATTGCTAGGGCTAGAGAGAAAGAAATTATTGAATCTGAATACAATGATGAAAGTGATGATGAAGATATGCATGTTATTCCTGAGGGTTATGTTTTTGATATGGAATCTTCTGCCGCTATTTTAGCTTGCAAAGATAGATATGAGCTCAAGAGGTTATTAGCTAAGTGGAACAAAGAATCACTTAGAGATAAAATGAAACCTGGCCCTGCTTTTTCTACTTCACCCATCTGTGTTCCTGATAAGGATTATGAATTCTCTGTTGATCCTGATATAATTACTTTGGTTGAATCTGATCCTTTTCATGGCTATGAATCTGAGACTGTTGTGGCACATCTTACTAAATTAAATGATATAGCCACCCTGTTTACTAATGATGAGAGATCACGTTACTTTTATATACTCAAAATATTTCCGTTCTCATTAAAGGGTGATGCTAAGATATGGTTCAATTATCTTGATCTTGGTTGTGTGCGTAGTCCCCAGGATATGATTTATTACTTCTCTGCTTAATATTTCCCTGCTCATAAGAAACAAGCTGCTTTAAAGGAAATATACAACTTTGTGCAAATTAAAGAAGAGAGTCTCCCACAAGCTTGGGTGAGGCTTCTCAAGTTACTTAATGCTTTGTCTGATCATCCTCTTAAGAAACATGAAATACTTGATATCTTTTATAATGTACTAACCAATGCTTCCAGAGATTACCTGGATAGTTGTGCTGGTTCTCTTTTTAGGGAAAGAACACCGGATGAAGCTGAAATTCTATTGAATAATATGTTGACAAATGAAAATAATTGGGCACCACCTGGGCCAGCTCCTGCTCCAATTAAGGATCCTATTCCTAAACCAACTCCGAAGAAGAGAGGTATTCTATTTCTCAGCCCCGAAGATATGCAAGAGGCAAAGAAATCTATGAAAGAAAAAGGTATTAAAGCTGAAGATATTAAGAATTTACCTCCTATTGAAGAAATACATGGTCTTAATTTACCGCCTGTTGAAGAAACATATGATCTTAATCCTTTATTTATTGAAGAACCTCTTGATCCCGATATCTCGACACATGTAGTAAAGGTAAATTCTCTCTATATATTTGATGAAGGAGATATTCCTCACTACAAGTCTGCTAGATAATGCTTAGAAGAGTTTGATAATTTTATTGTCAAACAAGAAAATTTTAATGCTTATTTTGGTAGACAATTAAAACAAAATGCTTATATGATTAGACGCTTGGGTGATTATATGGCTAATATTAAAGGTGAACTTAAACTTGTTAGCAAACATGCTTCTATGGTTACCACTCAAGTAGAACAAGTACTTCAAGCTCAAAAAGAAGTGCTTGATGAAATGAATAGTAAGAAAAATGATTATGCTGTTAGAGTGGCTACTAGAACTGGTAGAATGACTCTGGAACCTTTGTATCTTGAAGGCCTCCCTAAGAGAATCGAGCAAGATTCTCAGAGAAATAATATTGGTGCTCCTAGTTCTTCTAAAAAGAAGAAAAAGAAAAATGATAGAACCGTGCAAACTTCTAGTGAACCTATTGCTGAAACACCTGATAATCCAAATGATATATCTATGTCTGATGCTGAAACACAATCTGGTAATGAACATGAACCTAGAGAGAATGTTAATGATGATGTTCATGATGATGCTCAACCTAGTAATGTTAATGATGTAGAAATTGAACCTGTTGTTCATCTTTATAACCCACAATCAAAGAATCAACGTTATGATAAGAGATATTTTGTTGCTAGGAAACATGGTAAAGAAAGAGAACCTTGGGTTCAGAAACCCATGCCTTTTCCTCCCAAACCATCCAAGAAAAAGGATGATGAGGATTTTGAGCGCTTTGCTGAAATGATTAGACCTATCTTTTTGCGTATGCGATTGACTGATATGCTCAAAATGAATCCTTATGCTAAGTACATGAAAGATATTGTTACTAATAAAAGAAAGATGCCGGAAGCTGAAATTTCCACCATGCTTGCTAATTATACTTTTAAGGGTGGAATACCAAAGAAACTTGGAGATCCCAGAGTACCTACCATACCTTGCTCCATTAAAAGAAATTATATTAAAACTGCTTTATGTGATCTTGGAGCCGGTGCTAGTGTTATGCCTCTCTCTTTATATCGTAGACTTGACTTGAATAAGTTGAAACCTACTGAAATATATTTGCAAATGGCTGATAAATCAACTGCTATACCTGTTGGTATTTGTGAGGATGTGCCTATTATGGTTACAAACGTTACTATTTTAACGGACTTTGTTATTCTTGATATTCCCGAGGATGATAGTATGTCTATTATTCTTGGAAGACCTTTTCTTAATACTGCAGGGGCTGTTATTGATTGCAACAAAGGAAATGTCACTTTTCATGTTAAGGGTAATGAGCATACGGTACACTTTCCGAGGAAACAACCCCAAGTCCACAGTATCAACTCTATTGGAAAAATTCCATCGATTATATTTGGAGGTTTTGAATTTCCTCTTCCTACTGTCAAAAAGAAATATGATATACTTATTATTGGGGATGTGCATATCCCCGTTGAGGTAACTTAGTGTTATTCGAAATTTCTCCGGTTCCATGTTAACCGGAATGAGTTTGTTAACAAGACTTGATCAACCTTGTTAGTGGATTCCTTTTGATGAGCATGAGATGGATGAAACTAGAAGCACAACCTTCTGTACCCTCTTTATATTTTTTTTGTTCTTTAGTTGAAATAAAGTAAAAAATAGTATTTTTCTCTCTGTTTCCTGGTTTATCCGTGCAATATAAAAATATCCCGAAAATAAAAGTCCTCAGAATGACATGCCAATTTAATATGATTTTTTCGGGAATATTTGAGGATTTACTGTGCAAAAATCACCGCGGGGGGAGCTGCCACCTGGCCACGAGGGTGGAGGGCGCGCCCTACCCCCCTGGGCGCGCCCCTGCCTCGTGGGCCCACGGTGGCCCTCCTCCACTTATCCCAGCACCCATCTTCTTACTCTACCTCACACAAACCCGAAAAACCAACTCAAGCACGGGTTCCAGCCACCTTTGCTGTGATTTTCGATCTCCTTGCTCAAAGCACCTCTCGCAAAACTGCTTTGGGAGATTGTTCTTTGGTATGTGACTCCTCCATTGGTCCAATTAGTTTTTGTTCTAGTGCTCTATTCTTTGCAAATTTGTGCTGCATAGGTGACCATGTTCTTGAGCTTGCATGTCAAATTTATATGGTTCCAAGTAGTTCTAATGCTTGATATAGGCTTTAGGCACTTGTAGGAGTAGTTGCTATCAGTTTTATTGAAGTTGGTTCACTTTTGTTTGAAGTTACTAACAATTTTAGATTATTTCAGAAAATAATGAAGAGACTTTTGAGGGGCTCATCGAGCCGAACCTCAAAGGAGAAACAGAATGAAGAAGCTCGGAGGCCCAAATATAATTTGCCTCGTACCGCGGAGATACGGCCGTGTGAATGGCCTTCTGATAATTTCTTGACACAGGTCGGGATTTATGAGGATTTCTCATTGATTGAAAATGCTGGCCTCACCGACTTCGCCCGCGAACAACGTCTACAGTATCCCTGACTCACAAATACTTTTGTGCAAAACTTCTACTTTTACCCTAAGGAATCACCTCCTTCAGTAGAGTTTCATTTATATGACGTTGTGAAGAAAATGCCATTGTCCGAATTTTGCACAGTCTGCAACATACCCCCTGAGGGTATCTTAGAGGAACCACCCCGTAAAGAGGTGGAACCATTTGTTAACCTTATCTCTCTGGGAGAAACCAGGAAGGTTTCTGATGCAAGAATTACTAGCATACATTTTCCTGTATTACGCTATTTTGCCTTATTTGCTAGTCGTTGCTTGATTTTTCGCGAGAACTGTGGGAACCTTAGTGTTCCTGATATTATTATTTTGTTCCATGGTTTATACCGCGACAACACTGTTAGTATGGGCGGCATTGTTGCTAGACGGTTGAGTCTGAACCGTACTAAGAGCCCCATCTTTGGAGGCATTTATGCTTCTCGCCTTGCTGCACATTTTAACATAGCTATTAGGCATTATGAGAAAGAAGAAAAATTGCTGCCTAATGCCTATCTAGATTATAATAGTATGATAGCACATGATTTTCTTATTAAGGGCAGGGATGGAGAGCTCAAGTATAAGTTATACTTTGATAAACATCATCCTGAAACTATTATGCTACCTGCTCCTTCTTTGTTTAATTTTGTAGGACCCTATCTCGTTACTTGGACTGTCGTTCAAGCTTACAAAAATCATGCACCAGCCCCGGAACCGGAACCACATGATGAGCCTCCACGACAATCTGTTTATTCTTGGGATCCAGAGATGACTGTCAGTCCATGGCAGTCAGAGTCTTCCTCGTCACAGTATGATCCAAACTATTCTTCATCGTAATACGACCCCAGCTACACCTACGGGTATCCGCCAGGCTATCCCTGGCCATAAACCAACTTAGGCCAAAAGCCTAAGCTTGGGGGAGTACGTAGTTCTCACCGACATTACATTTATGTTGACACACACTCATTGCTAGATGTCAGTGCTCATACTCTTTCCGTGTAATATCCATGCTAGTTTATTTTCTTTTTCCTGCTTTCTTCTTGTGTGTTTGTTAAACCTTAAGAAAAAACAAAAAATTAGTAGTAGTTTACTTTCTTGCTGTAGTAGTAATTAAAGAGAAAACCCAAAAATATTTCCTGTTCTTCTTTTGCTTGTCGGGAGCTTTCCCGTGTAAATAGTTTTTATTTGTTTTCTTTTCTTTGGGGGTCAGTAGGAGAAGACCGTAATTAAACTGTTGAAGTGGCTATTATATGCATTATTGTTGATTTAACCAAGAGCCCACATTGCCTTGTCTTCTCCTGTTTATTGAATGCTCACAGTTTCCAGCTTAGTCCAATGCACGTACACTCTTATTATTATTCACATCATTCTGTCATGCAAGTGAAAGGCAATTATGATGATATATGATGGACTGACTGAGATGGGAAAAGCTGGTATGAACTCGACCTCTTTTGTTTTTGTAAATATGATGAGTTCATCGTTCTTGATTCAGCTTATTATGAATAAACTTGTTTGCAATGACAATTAGAGAATATAGTTGCTTGTGCCATGCTTGATTAGCTATGAGTTATAATGATTTACCTTGCGTGCCAACATGCTATTGAAATGGCTATGATGTGGTATGATGGGGTGGTATCCTCCTTTGAATGATTTAAGTGACTTGACTTGGCACATGTTCATGCATGTAGTTGAAACAAATGAACATAGCCTTCACGATATTTATGTTCATGGTGGATTATATCCTACTCATGCTTGCATCCAATGTTTATTAATTTTAATGCATGTACATGGCTGTTGTCGCTCTCTAGTTGGTCGCTTCCCAGTCTTTTGCTAGCCTTCACTTGTATTAAGTGGGAATACTTCTTGTGCATCCAATCCCTTAAACCCCAAAGTTATTCCAGATGAGTCCACTATACCTTCCTATATGCGGTATCTACCTGCCGTTCCAAGTAAATTTGTATGTGCCAAACTGTAAACCTTCAAATAAACATTCTGTTTTGTATGCTCGAATAGCTCATGTATCAACCAAGGCTGCCCTTATCTTCCATGTTAGGCGGGTTATTCTCAAGAGGAGTGGACTCCGCTCCTCACTCACGAGAAAATGGTTGGTCACTTGGGTGCCCAGTCCCATGCTTTATGCAAACTAAATCAAAATTAATTGCAAACAAAACTCCCCCTGGGACCTGATGTATGTTGGAGGCACTTGTTGTTTCGAGCAAGCCATGGATTGATGCTTGTTGGTGGAGGGGGTATAAACTTCAGCATTCTGTTTGGGAACCGCCTATAATGTGTGTGACATGGAAGATATCGCCATCTCTTAGTTGCTATGTTGACAATGAAGTATACCGCTCAAAATATTATTCATTCTCTATTTCAAAACCGAGCTCTGGCACCTCTACAAATCCTTGCTTCCCTCTGCGAAGGGCCTATCCATTTACTTTTATGTCGAGTCATCACACTCTTATTAAAAAGCACTAGCTGGAGAGTGCAGCTGTCATTTGCATTCATCACTATTAATTTATATTGGGTGTGACTATGATTAGATCTCTTTTACCATGAATTACAATGTCTAGTTAGTCCTTGATCTTTAAAGGTGCTCTGCATTTATGTTTTGTGGTCTAAGGGCTAGCGAGATACCATCTTGTTATATCATATTATGATTGTTTTGAGAAAGTGTTGTCATCCGAGATTTATTATTATGGCTCGCTAGTTGATTATGCTATTGATATGAGTAATTGTGAGACCTGAGAATTATTGCAAATGTGGTTAGTTATGATCTTTGCGGAAAAATTGAATGCTGGCTTTACATATTTGCAACAACAAGAGCAAACAGGGTTTGTAAAAGTTTTTCTTTTTCTCTTTTAGTTTGTCAACTGAATTGCTTGAGGACAAGCAAGGGTTTAAGCTTGGGGGAGTTGATACATCTCCGTCGTATCTACTTTTCCAAACACTTTTGCCCTTGTTTTGGACTCTAACTTGTATGATTTGAATGGAACTAACCCGGACTGACGCTATTTTCAGCAGAACTGCCATGATGTTGTTTTATGTGCAGAAAACAAAAGTTCTCGGAATGACCTGAAACTCCACGGGATGTCTTATAAAAAATAATAATAAATCCTCGCCAAAGATGAAGACCAGGGGGCCCACACCCTGTCCACGAGGGTGGGGGGCGCGCCCCCTACCTTGTGGGCCCCCTGGAAACCCTTCGACGCCAACTCCAACTCTATATATTGGCTTTTGGGGAGCAAAAATCAGGGAGAAGAAATCATCGCGTTTTACAATACGGAGCCGCCGCCAAGCCCTAAAACCTCTCGGGAGGGCTGATCTGGAGTCCGTTTGGGGCTCCGGAGAGGGGGATTTGTCACCGTCGTCATCATCAACCATCCTCCATCACCAATTTCATGATGCTCACCGCCGTGCGTGAGTAATTCCATCGTAGGCTTGCTGGACGGTGATGGGTTGGATGAGATTTACCATGTAATCAAGTTAGTTTTGTTAGGGTTTGATCCCTAGTATGCATTATGTTCTGAGATTGATGTTGCTATGACTTTGCTATGCTTAATGCTTGTCACTAGGGCCCGAGTGCCATGATTTTAGATCTGAACCTATTATGTTTTCATGAATATATGTGAGTTCTTGATCCTATCTTGCAAGTCTATAGTCACCTATTATGTGTTATGATCCGACAACCCCGAAGTGACAATAATCGGGATACTTCTCGGTGATGACCATAGTTTGAGGAGTTCATGTATTCACTATGTGCTAATGCTTTGTTCCGGTACTCTATTAAAAGGAGGCCTTAATATCCCTTAGTTTCCATTAGGACCCCGCTGCCACGGGAGGGTAGGATAAAAGATGTCATGCAAGTTCTTTTCCATAAGCACGTATGACTATATACGGAATACATGCTTATATTATATTGATGAATTGGAGCTAGTTCTATGTCACCCTATGTTATGACTGTTACATGATGAACCGCATCCGGCATAATTATCCATCACTGATCCGGTGCCTACGAGCTTTCCATATACTGGTTCTCGCTTATTTACTTTCCTGCTGCTACTGTTACAATCACTACAAAATACCAAAAACATTACTTTTGCGTCCTTTACTTTTGTTGCCGTTACCACCACTATCATATTACTTTGGTACTAAACACTTTGCTGCAGATACTAAGTTTCCAGATGTGGTTGAATTGACAACTCAGCTGCTAATACTTGAGAATATTCTTTGGCTCCCCTTGTGTCGAATCAATAAATTTGGGTTGAATACTCTACCCTCGAAAACTGTTGCGATCCCCTATACTTGTGGGTTATCACGCTGTGGTTCGGCGATCCTCTCGCTCCCACAGTACGCTCTCGTAGACTGCCGTCCTCTAGCCGCGCCGCCACCTCTGGCTACGTTCTTGTGGAGGCGCACGACAGTCAGCACCGCCACCGCTGGCAACGTTCGTGTGGAGACGCACGGCGGTCAACTTCTCCCACGGTACGCGCATTCTAGACTGAGGCCCCGTTCATGTCGGTGTAGAGCTGAATGTTAGCTGATAGATGTTGTTAGTCTCACTGTTTGCCAAAGTAGTTTACTGTCAATATGCTCTGCTTAAGAAGCTTCCTTGCCCTGTTCTGCACTCAGTCTGCTTAGCTGAGATGGCATGCCAAGGCCGATTAGTTGCTAAAATATCCTGCCATATATTTATTGTGACGTAGATTGCCATGGTCTAGTAGCCAATCTGTTAGGTGAAATAGTTCTACACCGTTTTATACTCGATCTTTGTTGTTGTGATGGCCTTCGATAGTTTGATGGCTGTGTGCTCGGCACCATTGACTGCTGAAACAGCCTGCCATAATTTGGCACTCAAATATGTTTGTTGAATTAGCTTTACATATATTTCGTTACTTAGATCTGCTCGTCCAAATATCTTGCCATAGCTTTAGACATCGACCTAGGTATTTTTTTTGTGGACTTCATAAAAAAGCATATATGTTTTTCCTGTAATATCTAGTAGAAGAACTAATTTGTATGTCTAACAGATGGACAGGACTTGGATAACTTCTGCTTGAAGATTCTCCGCTGCATATGTCGAGGGGGTTGAAAACTTCATGAACTTTATCAGAGCTGAGTACAGTGGTCCAAAATCAGATGTGCTCTGCCCGTGTAGCAATTGTATGAATTCAGTTACAAGACCCCAGTCAACTGTGCAAAATCATCTACACTTGTACGGGATGTCGGTCACATATACTAGGTGGGTTCATCATGGTGAAGCTGTGAACATCAATGTTATTGACTATGTGGAAGCAGCAGATCACCATATTGATCTGCCTGATGCTCAGGTGGAAGAGGAGGAGGAGGTGGTGGTGGCGGAGCCAGTGAGTTTGACCAACATTGAAACAATGCTACGAAATGCTCGTGCGTTCCGTGAACTTTCACCTGCAGAAGAAAAACGGTGGGCCCGCATGTTGGAACAATGCAACGTTGTTGTCACCCCAGGAAATAAGTTGTCAGTATTCTCATCTATGGTCACCTTTCTTCAGGTGAAGACGTCTGAGCGGATGACCAACAAATCATTTGATGCGATGTTGGCTGCTTTCCACGAATCTTTCCCAGATGTGTCTGAGCTGCCACACACCTACAGTAAAATGAAGAACTTCCTTCATGCAGTTGGAATTGGATATGATATGATCCATGTTTGTAAGAATAATTGTGTTCTGTTTCAGAAGGATTATGCCAACTTAAGTGAATGCCCGAAATGCAAATCATCAAGATGGAAAGATGGTGATGCTGTGAAGAGGACTCCTCATAATGTTCTGAGACATTTTCCAATTACACCAAGATTGCAGAGGTTGTTTCATGATGCTGAAACAAGAGAGGATGTACTGTGGCATTCTGGGAACCAGGAGTACAGAGATCAGAATGTAATGAGCCATCCATCTCATGGTAGTGAGTGGAAAAGCTTCAATGATAAACACAAAGAGTTTGCTGCTGACCTGAGAAACACTAGACTTGGCTTAGCTTCAGATGGATTTAACCCATTTGGCCACCAGAGCGCCACATATAGCATGTGGCTAGTGCTTGTTATCCCTTACAACATGCCTCCAAATGTCTGCACCAAAGAATCAAACTACATGATGGCCTTGCCAATCTCAGGTCCAAAAAGTCCTGGAAAGGATTTTGATTTGTTCATGGAGCCTCTTGTGGAGGAACTTCAACAGCTATGGAAGGGTGTTCTCACTCGAGACCTATATAGTAGCCCACCAGCTGATTTCTTTCTGTGTGCTGTTATAATTTGGTGCATCCATGATTATCCGGCTTTGGGCACTATGTCAGGGCGAACGACACATGGTTACAATGCATGTGTTCGCTGTGACAGGAATCCGCTGTCATACGCAATACTTAGCAAGATCTGTTACATTGGACACCACCGTTTCCTTGCCAAGGACAAGCCGCATCCTAGAAAATACCGAAGACTTGTGTTCAATGCAAAGCATGAAAACCGTGATGTGCCAAAGAGGCTCACCGCCGATGAGTTGCAAGTGGAATTAGAGAAGGTCAGGCATATTACACCAGGAAACCATCCTGGTAATGGTAGCAGGAAAAGGAAGCGTGGCAGGGTAGAAGAGAGATTATTGTTTACCCGCAGGTCCACTTTGTGGGACTTGGAGAATTGGAAATATTTGGATCTGCGGCATAATCTTGATGTGATGCACATCAAGAAAAATATATGTGACAGCATTATCGGCACACTTCTTAATATTGAAGGCAAGACGAAAGATACCTTAAAATCTAGGATTGATTTTACACACCTGGGTATCAGAAAGGATTTGCAGGTGCAAGATGAAGGTAAACCACGGGATATGGCACCAGCTGTGTACGTCTTGGACAAGGTAAAAAGAAAAGAATTCTGCGAGGTCCTGTCACGTGTGAGATTCCCACATGGATTTGCTTCCAACCCTAAAAGGAGAGTCAGTGCAGATGGAAACAAGGTACAAGGGTTGAAAACTCATGACTGCCACGTCCTACTTCAAAGGGTTTTACCTGTTATCCTTAGAGGATTGGGCCACCCTGACTTATACAGAGCAGTTGCAGAGTTGGGACAATTCTTCAGGGAACTCTGCAGTAGGAATATCAGGCTAGATGCTTTGGAGCATCTTAGAGACAAGATACCAACTATCCTATGCGACCTTGAGAAGATATATCCTCCAGCCTTCTTTGATGTGATGGTGCATTTGGCTCTTCATCTACCTGATGAGGCACTACTTAGAGGTCTAGTATAGTATGGCTGGATGTACCCTATTGAAAGGCGGCTAGGCACTTTTAAGGGCTATGTTAGGAACAGAGCTAGACCCCGAGGGTTTCATTGCAAAGGCCTACATTGCTACGGAAGCGTTGACATTCTGCTCAAAATACATTGAAACAGCTGATCAGCTTAGCAAAGAGGTGGGTGAAGACAATCCCGGGCTCAATGTTTTTGATTATTTTGTTCGAGTTACAGGGAAGAGTCGACAAGAGGACAAACCTAAAGATTTGGACAAAATGGTTTGGTATGTGTTGAATAACTGTCCTGAGATACTACCTTATATCAAGTAAGTGCAGTACTGCATCTTATACATCGTAATATACTAAACTTGTAGCACATTCTTATATATTTAGATGTTTGACGCAATCACTATGTTGTGCAGCATCTACAAACAGGAGTTACTGCCGCAAAATCCAAGAAACATTGACAAACTGGTTATGGCAGGATTTGCGAAATGGTTCAAGAACCATGTAAGCTTTTGAAGTGCACTGTCAGTTTTTTTAATATATTGAGTACATAAGATGATCAGCTTGTCTATTTTCTAACCATAGGTTAAGAAGATGCGGGAGGATGGGCAGGCAGTTGATGATGCCCTTTACTCACTAGCAATGGGTCCTGATACTCGGGTAAGACATTATGAATCTTGCATTGTTGGAGATGTGCACTAAAACACCCTTTCACGAGACGAAGGCAGGAAGACACAAAACAGTGCCATCATGAGCACGGATACGTATGACAAAGAGACAACTGAAATGTATGCTAACATAACAGACATTATTCAGTTGCAGTATATCTCCAGTTTCGAGGATCATCAGTGTGTGGTTCTGTTGTGCTGTCGTTGGTATAACCTGTTTTCCAGGATCGCAAAACCCAGAGCTGACGATTATTTCAAATCCATCATTGTCAAGGCAGCGTACCAGACCAACGAGCCTTTTATTTTGGCAAATCAAGCAACACGGATATTTTTCTTGGAAGACACATTTGCACGTAGCGATGACTGGAGAGTATTGCAAAGGTTTGAGCAGAGGAATTACTTTAATGAAGTTGCACAGCAAGATGATGCTTACACTGCTCCTGATGTACAAGATAACACAGATGTACCTAATATCTTTGAGAACCATCACGTCAATGACGCCGGCGAAAAGATTGCCTGTCATGCTGTGGACATACAAGAGTTGATCAAGAAGCCAACGTTCGAGGACGTTGAGGATGAAGAAGAAGATGACACCGTGGGGAATTACGATTCAGACTGATACACATGGCGAAGATGTTGACGTTTCTACTGCGGATGATGATTACATTGCTTTTGTCATATTTGCCTGTCAGAAGACGTTTTTTATCTACTATGTGAAATTTTGTTTGCTATGACAACTGAAACCTGATGAACATGTTGTTTAGTATTTTGCTGTGAGAACATCACTTATTATGTATGCTGATTTGTGTTTGGTGATTGTATGACAACTAAAACATGATGACATTGTTGTTTAGTTGTACTCATATTTGGCTGTGAAACTTGAATTTGATGACATAGTTTGCTCTTGGACTGCAGTTTGCTCAACGTCTTCGAATGAGAACAAAGCTGACCCGACAGGGCCTCTGCTATTTATTTATTTATATGAGCAAAAGGGGATACCCCCTGATTTCCGTTAATAGAAATCATTAGATGTTCACAACACTACGCCCAGCCTGCTACACAGGTTTCATTCATTACTAGTTTCAGCAAAGTGCTCATGTCGTAGCCACTGAATACATCACGAGTGCTACATACACTGCAAATAAAGAGACAATCATCCTACAGAGCACATCGGTTTTGCCCATTATCTTCACAAGCTCTTTCATCTCCTCATTGCTGTCAAGGCCGTTCAGCAGCTGTTGCTTGGCCATGATCAGAGGAACTGCATCTTTAACCTTCTGCTCTGCATCTTCCTCTTATGTCGTTCCTTCAGTTACTTGTCCAACACCCCAACCTGCTGGTATTGGGATTCCTCGGCTAACCAAATAATCAGCGTAGTTGCATTCCCCCATATCAGCAACTTCCCAGAAATACAAATCACACGAATCTTCCCTTTTCTGCATGAATCAAATTGGTAGATCATCAACCAAACTATTAAAAAAATCAGCAACTGAAAGCAGCAGAACAACACTTAAACATATTATTACCCCATGATTCGGGCATTTGTAGAAGACTCGGCCAGGGTTGCAGATTGTGGTTGAGACGCGACGGATGACTCTGCGTGATTTGCAGCAGTGGCACCACACCAACGGCAGAGGGTTGCGATGAGCAATCGGTTGCGGTGCGCGTGCCGGCGAGGGTGTGATGAGACCCACAGGCAATGGTACGGGTTGCGACTTGGCGCATATCTGGTTGTTGCCTGCTGAAGAGTAGGTGGACGAGCAGCCAGCGGACATGGTTGCTGCGGCCAGAGCTTCTGATGCTAGGCAGAGTAAGTAGAGAAGAGGAGAAGCGAACGTTGGATATGTCAGTTTCATTACTTGCAGAGTAGCATAGCACCATATATAGTCATAGTCTAGGTCTGGATTCGAACCAACTACAGGAGCACGTCTTTATTTTTTCTAAAACTCGGCAACATCTCTTTACTGGTACACTAGCTTGTTCTGTACGCCTTCCCAAGTCTTTGATTTTCTTTCCCTTTTTTGCGAGGAAGGAAGGAGGACAAAATTTAGAGTTCCTGGGACTCGAACCCAAGACCTCTCGGTTGAAAACCAAGGGTGCTAGTCACTTATGTGGCGAACGTTCCCTGTGAGGAGGACGGCAAACGAACGCATTTTCCTCGCAGTTTTCTTCCTATATATAAAAAAGTATGCTACTTGGTGTCCGCTTAGTCAACAAATGATTGTGCCAACCTTGACCGTTGGATTGACATTCAACGTCTTTCACGTTTCTTCAGTCTCTTCTTCCTCGAGCCACCAAAGCCAAACCAGCACCGGCGGGACCGCCTGCTCCCGCCTCCCACGGCTGGCTGTGATCTGCCCCGGCTCCTGTTCGTCCCCGTCCGAGGCCTCACCATCGTCCTCCGCCTTGGTTTGCTCGCCGCGGCGCCGCCCTCCGGTGTTGTCAACATGGTCAATAACTGAGAGGAATAAGGAGATGACTGTACATGGTGAGGATGACAGTAGGGACCCAGCAGCGCGCGCAGTAATTTTGTTTTTGGGGACAAAGAGGGGTATCAACTAGGTTGTGCGGGACCCGTGGCCCGTCTAGCCCAGGCTTTTATTTCATACGTTTAGCACATGACCAGCCCAGTTTGTTTTTTTCCTTTCTGAAAATTGCTAGCCAGCTATTTTGTTTTTTGCAGAATAACGAACGTAGGCCTACTTGCTTTTCTACGCCCTGCTGGGCCGGAAATCTTTCAAGACGAGGAGGTATGCATTTTGCCCAGAAAATGGGCTATAAGTAATAAGAAATGGGCTGTAAAATGAAAAAACACAGCAAACAGACAATTAGTTCCAAAATACTGTTTTCTTTCGGATTTTGATATTTTAAATTTCATTGTTTTTGTGCGGGTAAAATTTCATTGAATTTAAATTAAGGTATATTTATATTTAAAATTAATTTGAATCTGGCTAGAAATTTCGTGCTGTATGCTGTTTGGGACAGATTTGGAGGCTGACTTGTGGGTCTACTAGGTTGACGTGTACTTTGGCTTTGTCAACTTAGTCCACAAACGATTCTAGCAGCAGTGGCCGTTGGATGTTAATCCAACGGCCGTGCTGCTTCTTCAATATCTGATCTTCTTGCTCCAGCCGCCCAAACCAGCTCCGGTGGGACTGCCTGCTCCCGCCTCCCATGGCCGGCTGTGCTGCCGCACAGGCCGCACCGCCCCACCCTACTTCATTCCTGGCCAGGCCATTCCTCTACTCACCCACACCTCCTGTTATTTTCCAGCTACGGCAGCCGGACCAGTAAACCCTCGTACTCCCCACCGCGTGGGCAGCCATTGCCGAGTCTTCCCCAGCTCCGTGTCGTTCCCTTCCTAGGCCTCGCCGTCGTCCACTGCCATGGTGCTCTCAGCGCGGCCTGGTCAACTTGGTCAACGAACGACATCCATCGGCCATGGACTGTACACGCAAAATAATGATTCCTCCACCTGACAGCTGGGACCCGCTGGAAGGGCCTTTGTATTTTGCGAAAAAAACATTCCCCGCTGACATGTCGGACCCACAAACTATATCTTCGCACGCAAGGAAGTGCCTCCTTATTAAGCACAAAAAAATGAATACCCCCTGCTAGCTGGGACCCACCATAGTGGGAGGATGACTTGTGGGCCAACAAAGTTGACGGGGACGGAGGGCTTTGTCAACTTAGTCAATATGAACGATTCTAGCTCCAGTGACCGTACAATGTCCATCCAACGACCGTAGTGCTTCTTCAACCTCTGGTCTTCTTGCTCCAGCCGCCCAAAGCAGCGCCGGTCGTGCCGCATGCTCCTGCCTCCCATGGCCGGCTATGCTGCCGCGGAGGCCTCACCGCCCCCTACTATTCCCACCGCTGGCTAGGCCCTGCGGCGACGGCAGCCTCACACCGCAGCCGAACCAGTGAACCCTCGTACTCCTCTCCACGCAGGCTTCCATTGCCGCGTCTTCCCCGGCTCCGCATCGTCCCCTTCCTAGGCCTCGCTGTCGTCCACCGCCGTGGTGCTCTCCGCGCGGCGCGGTCAACATGGTCAATGAACGACTTCCATCGGAACAGTACTGTACGTCGAGATTTGCCAAGCCCAGTTTTTTGTGATTTGCCAAGTAAGTCGCTTTGTCAGGCCTATTGGGCTGCAAATCTTTCAAGACAAGGAGAGCTTTCATTCGGCTGGCCAAGAAAATGGCCCATCAGTAATGAGAAATGGGTTGTACATTTTTAAAACACATCAAACCGGCAATTAGTTTCAAATATCTTTTTTTATTTCAAGATTTTCAATTACATTAATTTTTATGCGTGGAGAATTTGTTGGATTTTATGTTGATGTACATTTATTTTTAAAATCAGTTTGAATGTGAGTCGAAATTTCGGGATTAAAAACAGTTCGGACCGCACCGAAATATGCAAACTTTCGTATAATTTTTTAACCGTGGCCACAATTTGGGCTGTAATGCTAACAAAAAGAATATGGGCTCCAAAAAAACCTTAAGAACCAGCAAATGGGCTAAAAATTATTAGAAATACTGGTAGATGGGCTGTATGCTGTTTTCCACAGATTTGAGGCTTTCCTAAAAAAAGGTTGACGCACAAGCAGTGACGGTTGGATGTCCATCCAACGGCCGTCGTGCTTCTTCAATCTCTGCTCTTCCTGCTCCAGCCGCTCAAACAAGCACCGGTGGGACTGCCTGCTCCCTCCTCCCCATGGCCGGTTGTGCTACCGCGCAGGCCTCACCGCCCCACCGTACTCCCATCGCTGGCCTAGCCATCCCTCTACTCACTCACACCTGCTGTTATTCTCCAGCGACGGCAGACGAACCAGTAAACCCTCGTACAGTCGTACCCCCCTCCACGTGGGAAACAACTGTCGAGTCTTCCCTGCCTCCGTGTCGTTCCCTTCCTAGGCCTCACCATCGTCCACCGCCCTGGTGCTCTCGGCGCGGCCTGGTCAACGTGGTCAACGACCGACATGCATCTGAAGTGGACTGTACGTGGAGAGGCCGACAGCTGGGTCCACGGCCGCACGCAAGGAAATGCCTCCTTATTACGCGCAAAGTAATGATTCCTCCACCTGACATCAGGGACCCACCGAAAGGGCCTCTGTATTTCGCGAAAAAAACGTTACCGCCGCTGACCGCTCGGACCCACCAGCTATATCTCCGCACGCAAGGAAGTGCCTCCTTATTACGCACAAAAAAATGAATACTCCCCCTGTTAGCTGGGACCCAGTATAGTGGTTGGCTGACTTGTGGGCCTACTAAATTGACGGCTTTGTCAACTTAGTCAATATGCACGAGTCTAGCTCCAGTGACCGTAGAATGTCCATCCAACGGCCGTAGTGCTTCTTCAACTTCTGGTCTTCTTGCTCCAGCCGCCCAAACCAACGCCGGTCGTGCCTCGTGCTCTTGTCTCCTGTGGCCGGCTGCGATGCAGCGGAGGCCTCACCGCCCCCTACTACTTCCACCGCTGGCCAGGCCATCCCTCTACTCACCCACACCCCCTGTTACTCTGCGGCGACGGCAGCCTCACACCGCAGCGAACCAGTGCCCTCGTACTCCTCTAGGCATGGGCATCCACTGTTGCGTCTTCCCTGGCTCCGTGTCGTCCCCTTCCCAGGCCACGCCTTCATCCACCGCCCTGGTGCTCTCGGCGCGGCATGGTCAACGTGGTCAATGAATGGCTTCCATCGGACGTGGACTGTGCGTGGAGAGGCTGACAGCTGGGTCCATGGCCGCAGCAAGGAAGTGCCTCCTTATTACGTGCAAAATAATTATTCCTCCACCTGAAAGTGGGGACCCACCAGACGGGCCACCGTATTTCGCCCCCCTGACTGCTGGGACCCACCAGCTACATCTTCGCACGCAAGGAAGTGCTTGATTGTCGGGACCAACCTGGTTGAAGCGTACGTAGCGTTGTCATTCTGGTCGCGAACGTGTACGTACATATATACTGGTCGATGTAGAGGCGCGCATGTGTGATAGTAGAGGCGCGCACGTAGCATGTACACGTACGTACAGCGGTCAGGGTGCAAGAAATAAAATACGGCCACGTATGTGTACATACGGGCGGGGTCTCGAACGCCTACTCGCGCATACGTATGGCCAGGGCTCGTGTACATGGCTGGGAGAAACAGCATTGTCGTCGTGTTCATGGGGAGGAAACAGAATGCGTCGTGTTCATGGGGAGGCAACGGAATGCGTCGTGTTCATGGGGAGGCAACGGAATGCGTCGTGTTCATCGGGAGGGCTTGGACGGAACAAGCGATGGAAACGAGGCGTGGCATACCGCAGAACGGAGGAAACGGCCTTGTGTTCGACCGGCCACGTTCGAAACGAGATCCTGATCATCGGGAGGGGTCTGGCGTACCGCAAAACGGAGGAAACAGACCTCCTACGGTCGAAACGGGGGTCCTGTTGATTGGGAGGGGTGTTGCGTACCGCAAAACGGAGGAAACGGACTTGTGTTGGAGCGCGACAGTCGAAACGAGGGTCCTGTTCATCGTGAGGGGTGTGGCGTACCGCAAAACGGGACTCCACGGGATACTGTTCATCTCCACCGTCGACCCCCTCCAGCCTCCACGAGCTACTATTCATCCACCGTCGACCTCCTCCAGCCTCCACCTGTGACTGTTCATCCACGGGCTCCTATTCATCCAGCCTCCACCGCGCTACTCCACCGGCTACTGTTCAACCAGCCCTCTCCACGGGCTCCTGTTCAACCAACCCTCCACGGGCTACTGTTCATCCTGCCCTCCACCGGTTCATCCAGCCCTCCACACCACGGGTCCTGTTCATCCACCCCTCCACGGGCACCCCTCCACCGTCTACTGTTCATCCAGCCCTCCACCACACCACGGGGTCCTGTTCATCCAGAGGCAACGCCACCACTCATTGTTCATCCAACCCCCCCCCCCCCCCCCCGTAACGCTCACTGTTCATCCCATTGATCGGCTTCAGTTAGCAGCAGTAGCGAAGGAATCGCTCGATCGGGTTCAGTTAACAGCCATCTATCGATCGCTCGGGTTCAGTAACGCATAGCCTGCAGTGCAATCGCTCGGGTTCAGTTAGAGCCCAACGCCTCGCTCGGGTTCCGTTAGAGCCAACGCCTCGTGCACACGCGTGTACATGTACAAGAGAAACGCGCATCGCTCGGCCCCCGACCTCCCACCGTAACCGGGAACTCCCCGAAATTTTCCTCCCCCTCGCTTCTACCACGGTTTTTTCCGTCATGGACGGCCCAAAGAATGTCATGCAGCTGCGTCTCCGGCCCGCCCAGGATGAAAAGCCCATTTTCTGTCATGATTTTTTTGTCATAGAAGTAGGAGCCCACCACATCTATGATGATACCGGGTATTGTCACAATTATCGTCATAGAAGTGTCATATGTATGACAGAAAAAAATTCGATCGGCCCAAAATGTCACGGATGTGTCTTTTTTTTGTAGTGTACACCCACGTCGGCTTTGGCTTGAAGTCTGCCGAGCACATGTCGTGTGCAGACGCTAAGTGGTGGAAACATGTGTGAAGAAGTACACCCCTGCAGGGTTATAAATGATCTATTGGAATAGCCGTGTCCGCAGTAAAGGACTTCTGGGTTGCCTATAACAGTTCGTAAAAAGTGAAAGTGGATACTCTAAAACTCGCAAGATAAGTGTGAGTGCTATGGATGGCCTTCTTGTAGGGAGACGGGAGCGGATCCATAGTGGTGTATTGATATGGCGAATATGTGGACTCGTGTGCGCCACCTCAAAAGAGTTACTTGCAGTTGTAGTTCAGGATAGCCACCGAGTCAAAGCTGGCTTGCTGTAGTCAAACTCCACCACCTCCCTTTATTGATACCGATGCATATGTAGTTAGTTCTAATGTAAGTCTTGCTGGGTACATTTGCACTCATGTTTGCTTATTTTATGTTTTGCAGAGAGACGTCAGTCTCGCTAGTAGTTCCGTGTGGACTTCGACGTTTAGCTTGTTACCTCAGCTACGATCTTGTGCCCTCGGCAGGATCTGGTAGATAGTCAGGCTCCTCAGCCTTTTTCATTTGTAGATGTCTGTACTCAGACATGTAAAGCTTCCGCATGTGCTTTGACTTGTATGCTCGGAATGTTGGGTCATGAGACCCATGTTTGTAATATCTCGCTCCTCGGAGCCTAATGAATAAATACTTGAGTCGTAGAGTTATGTTGTGATGCCATGTTGTATTTACACATATCGAGCATATTGTGTGTATGATTGAAATGCTTGGTATGTGTGGGATCCGACAACCTAGTTGTTTATCCTTGGTAGCCTATCTTATGGGGAAATGTAGTCTTGTGCTTCCATGAGCCATGGTAGTCCGCTACAGCCCGGTTCACCGGAGTCCTGCTAGCCCAGCACTACTGCTCCGGAACACTTGACTGGCCGGCATGTGATTCACTTTGTTCCTGTGTCTGTCCCTTCGGGGAAATGTCACGCGGTGACATCTGGAGTCCTGCCTAGCCTGCTACAGCCCGGTTCACTGGAGTCCTGTTAGCCCAGTGCTACAGCCCGGATTCGCACGCTGCTGACCGACATGCTCGACGTTGATTCATGTATACCTGTCCCCGTAAGTTAGTGCCACTTTGGGTTCACGAATAGTCATGTAGGCCCGGGTTCTTTGTCATATGGATACTAGCGACACTATCATATGCATGGGCCAAAAGGCGCAAACGGTCCCGGGCCATGGTAAGGTGACACCCGTGGGAATACCGTGCGTGAGGCCGCAAAGCGATATGAGGTGTTACCGGCTAGATCGATGTGACTTGGAATGGGGGTCCTGACATGGGGCACTCTAGGACAAGGCCGGCATTTTGGCCGAAAGTGTGTCGATCCATCGTCACCGGCCGTAGGACTTCCTCGTCGTATTTGCACGGGCGGAGGATCGGAACCGGGTGAGCGCCATGCCGGTAATGGAGCACAGGGGCGTTCGGCTGTATTTCAGGCAGTGGATCCGGTAGGCTCAGGCAAGCCATGCGGCGTTCCAGTTCAAGGCCAAGATCGTGATGGAGGGGATTCCGCCACATGCCTGGGAGCGGGAGGTGGCAAAGACTCTGTTGGGGTCATCCTGCCCGGTGGACATGATTGAGCCGGAGACTAGTTCTCGCTCGGACCTCTCGGCGTTTAGGTTGACGGCGTGGACAGCGCAGCCGGAGGAGATTCCGTCCTTGCGGTGGCTGGCTGTGCCGGAGCCGGGGATGCGTTCACCACTGATGGAGCCGACCCTTCTCTAGTACAAGGTACTGATTCACGTGGATGAGATCTCGGATTACACAGTGGCAGAAGAGCCACAGTTCTTGGGTGCTTCGTCAGGCAGCGAGCAGAGTGGCTTGTCGGAGGATCCTGACACATCGGGCATGGGCGACGGTCGAGGACCTGTGAAATCGCGAAAAGTCTGGCGTTTTGGAGTGCGGGACGAGAGGGGCAGCGCCGGAGCTGGAGGAGGCTTTGCCCATGGTGGTGGTGCACGGAGTACGACGGCCGCCATGGAGATGTCCGGCGAAGGGCAGGATTGGAAAATTCCTCACATGCAGCCGGTGACGGGGGGCCCCTGCAGATTCGGCTCGGTGCATGAGCGTCTCTCCACCAGACCATCAGCTTTTAACCGCTTGACTAGACCGTCAGCTGCGCAGCTAATTGGATCACTCCTACCTCTTGAGCACTGCGTTGGATTTCCTTGAAGAGGAAAGGATGATGCAGCAAAGTAGCGTAAGTATTTCCCTCAGTTTTTTAGAACCAAGGTATCAATCCAGTAGGAGGCTACACGCGAGTCCCTTGCACCTGCACAAAACAAATAACTCCTCGCAACCAATGCGATAAGGGGTTGTCAATCCCTTCACGGTCACTTACGAGAGTGAGATCTGGTAGATATGATAGATAATATTTTTGGTATTTTTGTGATAAAGATGCAAAGTAAAATAAAAGCAAAGGCAATAATAAAGTGATGGAAGATTAATATGATAAAGATAGACCCGGGGCCATAGATTTCACTAGAGGCTTCTCTCAAGAGCATAAGTATTTTACGGTGGGTGAACGAATTACTGTTGAGCAATTGACAAAATTGAGCATAGTTATGAGAATATCTAGGTATGATCATGTTTATAGGCATCACGTCCGAGACAAGTAGACCGACTCCTTCCTGCATCTACTACTATTACTCCACTCATCAACCGCTATCCAGCATGCATCTAGAGTATTAAGTTCAAGAAAACAGAGTAACGCCTTAAGCAAGATGACATGATGTAGAGAGATGGATTCATGCAATATGATAAAAACCCCATCTTTTTATCCTCGATGGAAACAATACAATATGTGCCTTGCTGCCCCTACTGTCACAGGGAAAGGACACCGCAAGATTGAACCCAAAGCTAAGCACTTCTCCCATTGCAAGAAAGATCAATCTAGTAGGCCAAACCAAACTGCTAATTCAAAGAGACTTGCAAAGATAACCAATCATACATAAAAGAATTCAGAGAAGATTCAAATATTTTTCATAGATAATCTTGATCATAAACCCACAATTCATCGATCTCAACAAACACACCGCAAAAAAGAAGATTACATCGAATAGATCTCCACGAGAGAGGGGGAGAACATTGTATTGAGATCCAAAAGGAGAGAAGAAGTCATCTAGCTACTAACTATGGACCCGAAGGTCTGAGGTAAACTACTCACACTTCATCGGAGGGGCTATGATGATGTATAAGCCCTCCGTGGTGGATGCCCCCTCCGACGGAGCTCCGGAACAGGCCCCAAGATGGGATCTCATGGGTGCAGAAGGTTGCGGCGGTGGAATTAGGTTTTTGGCTCCGTATCTGATCGTTTGGGGGTACGTAGGTATATATAGGAGGAAGGAGTACGTCGGTGGAGCAACAGGGGGCCCACGAGGGTGGGGGACGCGCCCTGGGGGGTGGGCGCGCCCCCTACCTCGTGCCCCCCTCCTTTCTTTCTTGACGTAGGGTCCAAGTCTCCTAGATCATATTCGGTGAGAAAATCACGTTCCCGAAGGTTTCATTCCGTTTGGACTCCGTTTGATATTCCGTTTCTTCAAAACTCTGACATAGGCAAAAAACAGCAATTCTGGGCTGGGCCTCCGATTAATAGGTTAGTCCCAAAAATAATATAAAAGTGAATAATAAAGCCTAATATTGTCCAAAAAAGTAGATAATATAGCATGGAGTAATCAAAAATTATAGATACGTTGGAGACGTATCAGGCATCCCCAAGCTTAATTCCTGCTCGTCCTCGAGTAGGTAAATGATAAAAACAGAATTTTCGATGCGGAGTGCTATTTGGCATAATTTCAATGTAATTCTTCATAATTGTGGTATGAATATTCAGATCCGAAAGATTAAGGACAAAAGTTTAATATTGACATAAAAATAATAATACTTCAAGCATACTAACAAAGCAATCATGTCTTCTCAAAATAACATGGCCAAAGAAAGTTATCCCTACAAAATCATATAGTCTGGCCATGCTCTATCTTCACCACACAAAGTATTTAAATCATGCACAACCCCGATGACAAGCCAAGCAATTGTTTCATACTTTTGACATTCTCAAAACTTTTTCAATCTTCATGCAATACATGAGCGTGAGCCATGGATATAGCACTATATGTGGAATAGAATGGTGGTTGTGGAGAAGACAAAAAGGGAGAAGATAGTCTCACATCAACTAGGCGTATCAACCGGCTATGGAGATGCCCATCAATAGATATCAATGTGAGTGAGTAGGGATTGCCATGCAACGGATGCACTAGAGCTATAAGTATATGAAAGCTCAACAAAAGAAACTAAGTGGGTGTGCATCCAACTCGCTTGCTCACGAAGACCTAGGGAATTTTGAGGAAGCCCATCATTGGAATATACAAGCCAAGTTTTATAATGAAAAGTTCCCACTAGTATATTAAAGTGAAAAAATGAGAGACTCTCTATCATGAAGATCATGGTGCTACTTTGAAGCACAAGTGTGGTAAAAGGATAGTAACATTGTCCCTTCTCTCTTTTTCTCTCATTTTTTTATTTTTTTTATTTGGGCCTTTTCTCTTTTTTATGGCCTCTTTTTTTTGTCCGGAGTCTCATCCCGACTTGTGGGGAATCATAGTCTCTCCATCATCCTTTTCCTCACTTGGGACAATGCTCTAAAAATGATGATCATCACACTTTTATTTTCTTACAACTCAACAATTACAACTCGATACTTAGAACAGAATATGACTCTATATGAATGCCTCCGGCGGTGTACTGGGATATGCAATGAATCAAGAGTGACATGTATGAAAGAATTATGAACGGTGGCTTTGCCACAAATACGATGTCAACTACATGATCATGCTAGCAATATGACAATGATGGAGCGTGTCATAATAAACGGAATGGTGGAAGGTTGCATGGCAATATATCTCGGAATGGCTATGGAAATGCCATGATAGGTAGGTATGGTGGCTGTTTTGAGGAAGGTATATGGTGGGTGTATGATACCGGCGAAAAGTGTGCGGTATTAGAGAGGCTAGAAAAGGTGGAAGGAAGAAAAGTGCGTATAATCCATGGACTCAACGTTAGTCATAAATAACTCATATACTTATTGCAAAAATCTACAAGTTATCAAATATAAGTATTACGCGCATGCTCCTAGGGGGGTAGATTGGTAGTAAAAGACCATCGCTCGTCCCCGACCGCCACTCATAAGGAAGACAATCAATAAATAAATCATGCTCTGACTTCATCACATAACGGTTCACCATACGTGCATGCTACGGGAATCACAAACTTTAACGCAAGTATTTCTCAAATTCACAACTACTCAACTATCATGACTCTAATATCACCATCTTCGTATCTCAAAACAATTATCAAGCATCAAACTTTTCTTTAGTATTCAACGCACTCAAAAGAAAGTTTTACAAATCTTGAATACCAAGCATATTAAGAATTTTTTTAAGAAAATTACCATGCTATTTAATACTCTCAAAATAATCTAAGTGAATCATGAGAGATCAATAATTTCTATGAAACAAATCCACCACCGTGCTCTAAAAGATATAAGTGAAGCACTAGAGCAAAACTATATAGCTCAAAAGATATAAGTGAAGCACATAGAGTATTCTAACAAATTCCAAATCATGTATGGCTCTCTCAAAAGGTGTGTACAGCAAGGATGATTGTGTCAAACTAAAAAACAAAGACTCAAATCATACAAGACGCTCCAAGCAAAACACATATCATGTGGTGAATAAAAATATAACTCCAAGCAAAGTTACCGATGGAAGTAGACGAAAGAGGGGATGCCTTCCGGGGCATCCCCAAGCTTTGGCTTTTTTGTTGTCCTTAGATTATCTTGGGGTGCCATGGGCATCCCCAAGATTAGGCTCTTGCCACTCCTTGTTCCATAATCCATCAAAAGATTTCACCCAAAACTTGAAAACTTCACAACACAAAACTCAACAGAAATCTCGTGACCTCCGTTAGCGAAAGAAAACAAAAGACCACTTCAAGGTAATGTAATGAACTAATTATTTACTTATATTGGTGTTAAACCTACTGTACTCCAACTTCTCTATGGTTTATAAACTATTTTACTAGCCATAGATCCATCAAAATAAGCAAACAACACACGAAAAACAGAATCTGTCAAAAACAGAATAGTCTGTAGTAATCTGTAACTAACGCAAACTTATGGAACTACAAAAAATCTACCAAACTAGGAAGACCTAGGCAATTTGTTTATTGATCAGCAGCAATTCGAATCAGTATTTTATCACGTTCTGGTGATTTTTAACAATGTTTTCGTGAGGAGAAAGTTTCTCGAAATTATGGCAAGATCAAATAACTATCATCCAAGAAGATCCTATAGGTTTAACTTGGCACAAATAGTAATTAAAACACAAAAACACATCTATCCAGAGGCTATATCAAATATTTATTCCTAAACAGAAGCAAAAGCAAAAAAAATTAAAAATAAAATTGGGTTGCCTCCCAACAAGCGCTATCGTTTAACACCCCTAGCTAGGCATAAAAGCAAGGATAGATCTAGGTATTGCCGTCTTTGGTAGGCAATCCATAAGTGGCTCTCATGATAGATTCATATGGTAATTTTATTTTCTTCCTAGGGAAGTGTTCCATGCCTTTCTTTAATGGAAATTGGAATCTAATATTCCCTTCCTTCATAGAAATAATTGCACCAACCGTTCTAAGGAAAGGTCTACCAAGAATAATAGGGCATGAAGGATTGCAATCTATATCAAGAACGATAAAATCTACGGGCACATAATTCATATTTGCAACAATAAGAACATCATTAATTCTTCCCATAGGTTTCTTAATAGTGGAATCCACAAGGTGCAAGTATAGAGAGGAATCATGAAAATCACGGAAATCTAGCAAATCACATAAAGTTTTGGGAATAGTAGAAACACTAGCACCCAAATCACAGAAAGCATAAAACTCATGATATTTAATTTTAATTTTAATAGTAGGTTCTCACTCATCATTTAGTTTTCTAGGGATAGAAACTTCCAACTCAAGTTTTTCTTCATAAGATTGCATCAAGGCATCAACGATATGTTTAGTAAACGCTTTATTTTGACTATAAGCGTGAGGAGAATTTAGCACGGATTGCAACAAGGAAATACAATCAATTAAAGAGCAATTTTCATAATTAAATTCTTTGAAATCCAAAATAGTGGGTTTAACAACATCTAGGGTTTTACTTTCAATCCCACTTTTATCAATTTTAGCATCAAGATCTAAAAACTCCGAATTTTTGGAAAGCCTTCTAGGTAAGGGTGGATCATATTCAATCCCATCATTATCAAGATTCATATTGCAAAACAAAGATTTAAGAGGGGACACATCAATAATTTTAGATTTTCATCTTTATTTTCATAGAAATTGGAAGAACACGCTTTAATAAAGCCATCTTTCGTAGCACGCATCCTAGTTCCTTGCACTCATCAATGGAAATTCTCATAGCTTTGAGAGACTCATTGACATCATGCTTAGGAGGAATATATCTAAGCTTTAAAGTATCAACCTCAAGAGAAATTCTATCAACGTTCCTAGCCAATTCATCAAATTTAAGCAATTTCTCTTCAAGCAAAGCTTTAAAATTCTTTTGCGAATTCATAAACTCTTTAACACTAGTCTCAAATTCAGAGGGTATCTTATTAAAATTTCAATAAGAGTTGTTGTAGGAATTACCATAATTATTAGAAGGATTACTAGGATAAGGCCTAGGATTAAAGTTTCCTCTATACGCGTTGTTACCAAAATTATTCCTACCAACAAAATTCACATCCATAGATTCATTATTATTCTCAATCAAAGTAGACAAAGGCATATCATTAGGATCAGAAGAAACACTCTTAGTAGCAAATAATTTCATAAGTTCATCCATCTTTCCACTCAAAACATTAATTTCTTCTATCGCATGCACTTTTTATTAGTAGATCTTTCAGTGTGCCTATCGGTGTCAAAACCGGCGGATCTCGGGTAGGGGGTCCCGAACTGTGCGTCTAGGCCGGATGGTAACAAGAGACAAGGGACACGAAGTTTACCCAGGTTCGGGCCCTCTCGATGGAGGTAAAACCCTACTCCTGCTTGATTAATATTGATGATATGGGTAGTACAAGAGTGGATCTACCATGAGATCAAGGAGGCTAAACCCTAGAAGCTAGCCTACGGTA
Organism: Aegilops umbellulata; assembly: GCA_032464435.1. Lineage (NCBI taxonomy): Eukaryota > Viridiplantae > Streptophyta > Magnoliopsida > Poales > Poaceae > Aegilops > Aegilops umbellulata. The sequence continues at coordinate 385,782,017 of CP136057.1, read as the reverse complement.
TGATTGTTGTATGATGAAGTTGTCCTATGGACTAGAACCCTCCGGTTTATATAGACACGGATAGGGTTAGGGTTACACAGAGTCGGTTACAATGGTAGGAGATCTTGAATATCCGCATCACCAAGCTTGCCTTCCACGCCAAGGAAAGTCCCTTCCGGACACGGGACGAAGTCTTCAATCTTGTATCTTCATAGTCCTGGAGTCCGGATGAAGGTATAGTCCAGCTACTCGGACACCCCCTAATCCAGGACTCCCTCAGTAGCCCCTGAACCAGCCTTCAATGACGACGAGTCCGGCGCGCAAATTGTCTTCGGCATTGCAAGGCGGGTTCCTCCTCCAAGTCCTTCATAGAAGATTGTAAACACCAAGAGTAGTGTCCGGCTCTGCAAAATAAGTTTCCACATATTGCCATAGAGAGAATAATATTAACACAAATCTAATCTGCTGACATATTCCGTAGCGTGACATCACACTACGGCCAAGTCCTTTTCTCGAATCGTTTTTACTCTTCCACCTTAGCGTGTTTTGCGAGGCGGTTTCCTTGGCACGTCTTGTCAAAGCAGAGATCGTGTCCCCCATTTACGGGATTCTCATCAATACGGACGTGGGTAACCCAACCCGCCATTTATCACGGCGCTTGGGAGGCAAGCGAGTTTTACTAGGCTGGTGGGGACGCATAGCCGCATCCACCCATATAAGGGGATAAGGATCCACCTTTTTACCTACGCCTTCTTCCTCCTTTGCCTATCCATCTTCTGCGCACCCGAGCTCCAGCGCCCAAGCCCGCACTTCCCACCTCAACCTTCTCCAGCAATGTCCGGAGCGGGAGGCAAGTGGATGGTCTCCTCCGTCACGGAGGGCCATGTCAAGAAGCTAAGGAAGGCCGGATACTTGTCCAAGGACATCACGCACCGACTTCCCGAGGAGGGGCAGCTTCTCCCCACCCCAAGGCCCCACGAGAGGGTAGTTTTTCTTCCCCACTTCCTCCGCGGACTGGGTTTTCCACTCCACCCATTCGTCTAGGGGCTCATGTTCTACTATGGCCTGGATTTCCACGATCTGGCCCCAAACTTCGTCCTCAACATCTCGGCGTTTATCGTCTTGTGCGAGGCTTTCCTCAGCATCCGCCCCCATTTCGGCCTCTAGCTCAAGACCTTCAACGTCAAGCCCAAGGTGGTGCGCGACAGCCAGGCGGAGTGCGGAGGCGCCATGGCGGGCAAGATAGCCAACGTCCTATGGCTCGAGAGCTCCTTCGTGGAGACCTTAAAGGGGTGGCAATCCGAGTGGTTTTACATCACCGAGCCACGCGATCCAAAATGGGTCGCAGCCCCTGAGTTCCGATCCGGACCCCCCACGCGGCTTATGTCCTGGAAAGAGACGGGCCTGTCGTGGGGCGACGAAAAAGAGGTGACCGGACTGCAAACATGCATCCAGTCCCTGGTGAACAAGCCGATCAAGCTTGTCAATGTGGTCCAGGTTATGCTTGTCCGCTGGATCCTCCCCTGTCAACAACAGGACTTTACTCTATGGGAGTTCAACCCGGCGCAGCACCAAACCCTCAACAGGCTCTTCGACACGACGTATGAAGTCGTCTGGAAGGTGCTAACCAAAGGCGCCGAGGCTCCCACATCCGCCTCCGAGGACCGCGGATACAGCTCGCAGCGTCACGCTAGCGAGGTAAGCTATTTTCACCTTTCTCATGATGTTTAAGTTCTTTTTCATAGTTTGACTCTATGCGGGATCTAAACTCCCTTACCTTTGACAGGCTTGGCAGGTGATATCCGGACCAATTAACTATCTAGCTCCCTTGCCCGAAGACCCAGCCCCTGCTCTCCTAGTGAAGCTGCTGGCTCCGGCGCCTTATGTGGTGCCGGAGAAGAAGGCCAAGAAGAAGAAGGCCATGGGGACTCGAAAGAGTGCCCGTAACGTGGCGGTGTCGGACTCGTCATCTGACGAGTCCGAGATGCTCTCCTCCCGTGAAAACGAGGAGGGGGAAGAAGAAACCTCTCCCCCTCCAGCGGGGGGAGGAAAGAAAAGGAAGGCCGCCCCAACGGGGGAGGCCGGAGGGTCCATGAAGAGGAAGACCCCTCTGCCGGACTACTCCCTCGACGCCAACGAGGACGACGAGGAGTGGCCGGACAGGGCCAAGCGCCCGACGAAATCGTAAGTATTCGGATACCAGAGTGACTCATAATATTCCTTTGTCGTTCATCTTTCCCTAATGCCGAACATAATTGTGCAGCCCGCCGCGAGCCGAACTCGACGATTCATCGAGCGGCTCCCTGGTTACACAGAGTCGGTTACAATGGTAGGAGATCTTGAATATCCGCACGCCTAGCTTGCCTTCCACGCCAAGAAAAGATCCTTCCGGGCACGGGACGAAGTCTTCAACTTTGTATCTTCATAGTCCTGAAGTCCGGCTGAAGGTATAGTCTGGCTACCCAGACACCCCTTAATCCAGGACTCCCTCAGTAGCCCCTGAACCAGGCTTCAATGACGACGAGTCCGGCGCGCAGATTGTCTTCGGCATTGCAAGGCGGGTTCCTCCTCCAAGTTCTTCAAGAAGATTATAAACACCACAAAATAGTGTCCGGCTCTGCAAAATAAGTTTCCACATATTGCCATACAGAGAATAATATTAACACAAATCAAATCTGCTGACGTATCCCGCAGTGCGTCATAACACTGCGGCCAAGCCTTCTACATAAATTGTTTTCATTGTTCCACCTCAGTTCGTTTAGCGAGGCAGTTTCCTTGGCACGTCATGTCGAAGCAGAGATCATGTGCCCCCCTTTAGCGGGATTCTCATTAATACGGACGTGGGTAGCCCAACCACGCCATTTACCGCGGCGTTTGGGAGGCAAGTGAGTTTTATTAGGTAGGTGAGGACGCCTAACCGTACCTGCTTATATAAAGGGATAAGGATTCACCTTTTCAGCCTACGCCTTCTTCCTCCTTTGCCAATCCATCTCTCGTGCACTCAAGCTCCAGCGCCCAAGTCCGCTCTTCCTTCCTCAACCTTCTCCAACAATGTCCGGAGCGGGAGGCAAGTGGATGGTCTCCTCCGTTACGGAGGCTCAAGTAAAAAGGCTAAGGAAAGCCGGATACTTGTCCAAGGACATCCCTCATCGGCTTCCTGATAAGGGGCAGCTTCTTCCTACCCCAAGGCCCCATGAGAGGGTAGTTTTTATTCCCCACTTCCTCCGCGGACTGGGCTTTCCACTTCACCCATTTGTCCGGGGGCTCATGTTCTACTACGGCCTGGATTTCCATGATCTGGCCCCGAACTTCATTCTCAACATCTCGGCGTTTATCGTCGTGTGTGAGGCCTTTCTCCGCGTTCGCCCCCACTTCGGCCTCTGGCTCAAGACTTTCAACGTCAAGCCCAAGGTGGTGTCCGGCACCCAGGCGGAGTGCGGAGGCGCTATGGTTGGCAAGATAGCCAACGTCCTCTGGTTCGATGGCTCCCTCGTGGAGTCCCTAAAGGGGTGGCAGGCTGGGTGGTTTTACATCACCGAGCCCCGTGATCCGAAATGGGTCGCGGCCCCTGAGTTCAGATCCGGACCCCCCACGCGGCTCATGTCCTGGAAAGAGACAGGCCTGTCGTGGGGCAACGAGGAGGAAGTGACTGGGTTGCAAACATGCATCCAGTCCCTGGTGGACAAGCCAATCCGGCTTGCCAATATAGTCCAGGTCATGCTCGTTCGCCTGATCCTCCCGTGCCAAGAAAGGGACTTTACCTTGTGGGAATTCGACCCAGCGCAGCACCAAACCCTAAGTAGGCTCTTTGACACGACGTATGAAGACATCTGGAAGGTGCTGACCAAAGGCGCCGAGTCCCCCACATCCGCCTCCGAGGATCGCGGATACAGCTCGCAACGTAACGCTGGCGAGGTAAGCTATCTATACCTTTGACGGGTTCGTTAAGCTTTTCTTCATAGATTAACTCTATGTGGGATCTAAACTCCCTTTTACCTTTGACAGGCTTGGCAGGAGATATCTGGACCAATTAACTGTCCGGCTCCTCTGCCCGAAGACCCGGCCCCAGCCCTCTTGGTGAAGCTAATGGCTCCGGCACCTTACGTGGTGCCGGAGAGGAAGGCTAAGAAGAAGAAAACCACCGGGACTCGAAAAAGTTCCCGCAACATGGTGGTGTCGGACTCGTCATCTGACGAGTCCGCAACGCCCTCCTCTCGTGAAAACGAGGAGGAGGAACAAGGAAGCTCTCCCCCTCCAGCGAGGGGAGCAAAGAAGAAGAAGGCCGCCCCAACAGGGGAGGCCGAGGGGTCAAGGAAAAGGAAGACCCCTCCGCCGGACTACTCCCACGACGCCGAAGAGGGTGGAGAGGAGTGGCCAGACAGAACCAAGCGTCCGGCGAAATCGTAAGTATTTATATACCAGGGTGATTCATGATATCCTTTTAGTGTGCGGCTTTCCCTGATATCGCACGTATTTTATGCAGCCCGCCCCGGGCCGAACTCGACGACTCGTCGAGCGGCTCCCTGGATTCGTCGGACGTGAACTCTGTTCCACCCGCGGTCTCCCCCCGCGGGGCGCATGACGCCGAAGTGGCGCCCCGCCAAGCTTCGGGGCAGGAGGAGATGGTCCTGGAGGAGCCACAAGGCAATCCTCCGGACCCCAGGAGTAAAGGGGATGAAACCCCCCAGGGCTCCAAGTCCGGCTTTGTGCCGGACACCGCGCCGGACTCGACAGTCCCGGTCCGCGGTGGGCGAACTCCTTCCAAGAGGAGTAAGCCATCTGAGCCGGCGGCCTCCGTCCAACCGAAGGCGCCGGACAATCTGCTGGAGGTGCTTAAGGGCGCCGCCATCGATGAGGAGCACCGTACTGTTATGAGTACGGTGATCCAAAGGATTCAGTCCGCCAAGAGCGGACTGAATGAAGCTTGCGCCAGCCTTCTAACAGGCTTAAAGGGTAAGTAAAAATATGGCAATTTATTTACCGCATAGACAGTAGCCCCTGATGCTCTGTTCAGTGTTCGAAAAGAAAAGCCGGATAGAGGATCTAGTAGTTTTCGCAGGAGTCTAACAAAAAGGTCAAATATGCGTATGCAGGCTTCACTGCTGTCCACCGCCGCACTGACTGCGCAGGTGGATGTCCTGAAACAGGACCTCGAGCGGACCGAGCAAGAGCTCGGCCTTGCCAAACGGCAGCTCGAGGAGAAGGAAGGTAAGAAATACCTAAAAAAAGAAGAAGAAAGGTGCCTGTAGAGAGGCTTGATTGCAGAAGAAAATAACAGGATTGTATTGCTTATTGTAGGGGCCACAACCGAGGTGACAACCCTGAAGCAGGCGCTGGCTGAGGCCGAAAAGAAAACGGCCGAGGAGCGCACCGAGCGAGAAAGGCTTGGGGTTTAGGTCGGCGAGGTGCATCAAGAGCTGCAAACTCTCACGAAAAAACATGAGGGTTTGGAGCTTGAGGCGAAGGCGCAAGCATCCGAGCTCGCGTCGGCCATCGAGACCGCCAAGAGTGCCAAGGCCGAAGCCCAGAAGGCCCTCCAAGAGTTAGAGGAGGTGAAAAGATAGCAACGGGTAAGGCATTCTCAATGCAGAGTAGGAATATAAAAGTAAACTACCTATTACTTACCCGAATCCGAAGTTCTCCAGGGGCGTTCGCCGATCTTCCCCGGAGCGTATCCGACGCCGCCGCTTTCTACCGAGCTGAAGAGGGCAGCTCGACGGAGAGTGTGTTCTGGTCTCAGTATTCTGAGGCCGGACACCCTGTGCCCTTAAGCGATCAGCTAAAACAGCTGGTCGAGCTCCACAAGGCGGCCGAACAGGCCATGAAGGGCTTACTATTCCGGCTGTGGCCTGGAGAGGCCCTGCCTGGGAGCTATTTCGGGTTGGTGCGGCGGCTGGTGGAGGCCTGTCCACGGCTTGAGGTCATCAAGTGCTCCGTCTGCATTGAAGGTGCCCGGAGGGCCCTTGCCCATGTAAGGGTACACTGGGGTAAGCTGGACGGAGAGAAGCTGGTGAAGGACGGGCCGCCGCAGGGGAAGGAGCATCGCAAGCCCGAGAACTACTACAAGGACGTTCTTGCCGGAGCCCGCCTTGTCGCGGATGAATGTGCTAAAGATGTAATATTTGAGTGAACTCGCTCATTTGTATCCTGTGCGCTGAAAACTTGTTCATATGCGCAAAGCAATGCTTGTTTAATTTAAAATATTATTTTCTGTGCGGCCGTTTGTCAAAAATTGAGAGATGGCGAGTCGTCGGCTTCTGCCCCCATGCCACTAGTGCTGGGGTGTTCGGGATAAACCTGAGGGCTCTTGTTCCCATAGTTGGGTCCTTCGAGGGAGGCGCTCAGCACAACGAACCAGGCAATCGGACTATAATGCTTGAACACTCTCAGTTAGCCATAGAACGTTCTAATTTTAAATTTCGGCGAAGCCCCTAGTTCGGAAGGCCGAATTCGGGGCGCTATCCACGCCTTTGGCCAGACATAGCCAGCTCCTCGCTCGAAGCGGCATAAGCCTTTAAGGACTCGAAAAACCTCTCAAACAGCGACCGGTCTCACGCCTTATCATGACAGTCTGTTTAAGCTTTCTCCACTGAGGTGCTCAACCCACCTGATCTGGGGCACAATTGCAGTGGTTCTCCTAGTGCTACCTTAGCCGATAGAGCGGAACATAAGGTACCAAAACATAGGAGCCGGGCAAACCCAACATGTGACCAAAATCATGACTCGGAGCCGATGCATATAGTGCTATAAGTTCGGGGTGCCGCACTTTGTGAAAGTGTGCGGACTTCTCACACCAGATAAAAGGGTAATGAAGCCCCTGGCGTGGTTTGCCGTACCATGGTGTACGGGTGCGATCATGTTATGTAATAAACACATATATTCAAGGGGGACAATGCAAAAAATAGACAAAAAGCTATGCATTGTTTTATAAAGAGGCTATTTATCAAGGCCGAACGATACAAGTAGTGCGATAAGAAAAAAAGATATTAGACTATTTAACATGTCCTGACCAGGCACAGGCCACGGAATTTAGAAACAGATATATCGCTCAAAATAGAGACCACCTGAGAATTCCGGAATGTTGCGTAGCTTTGTCTGCTTTCCTGGATCTTGCATCGTCTGTGCGGCAACACTGCCGAACAGGTATCCAGAGTATGGAGTCCTGAAAGTAACAAAGAAAAAATCCGCCAGCCCCTAGTACGTTTGACGCCGTGTTGTAGGCATGCCGTTAATGTGCCCCTCCCCCTATGCCCATGGAATTTTAAGGGCGTAATTGTGTACTCGAGGTACTTGCTCCGCTATGTTGCGATGGCTGGGGTCGGGGCCGTATTGCTACGCTTGCTCTGATCGTGCCAGGTGGTCTTGTTGCAGGTTACTCCGGGCGCGCTTTGCATTGTCCGGTTTTTTAACGGACGGACTGGAGAGTTGCCTTGAAAGGCTGCTTTGTACTTCCGCTGCGAGGGCCGTCGTGTGCTCTTCCGTACGGATGGAGCGTTCTGTGTTTCCGCTGACCGTAATTACTCCTCGAGGGCCTGGCATCTTGAGCTTGAGATATGCGTAGTGCGGCACCGCATTGAATTTAGCGAATGCGGTTCGTCCGAGCAGGGCATGATAGCCACTGCGGAACGACACTATATCGAAGATTAACTCTTCGCTTCGGAAGTTATCCGGAGATCCGAAGACCACATCAAGTTTTATCGAGCCTGTGCAATTGGCCTCTACACCTGGTATGACGCCTTTAAAGGTCGTCCTTGTGGGCTTGATCCTTGATGGATCTCTGCCCATTTTCCGCACTGTATCCTGATAAAGCAGGTTCAGGCTACTGTCGCCGTCCATGAGGACTCTTGTGAGATGAAATCCGTCCACGATTGGGTCAAGGACCAGTGCGGCAAAACCGCCGTGACGGATGCTAGTGGGGTGGTCCCTTCGATCGAAAGTGATCGGGTAGAAGGACCATGGGTTGAACTTTGGGGCGACTGGCTCCATCGCGTATACGTCCCGTAGCGCACGCTTCCTCTCCCGCTTGGGAATGTGGGTCGCGTATATCATGTTCACTGTCCCGTAGCGCAGGCATGTTGTTCGGCGGCCTGGGCTCCTCCTCGTCGTCGCTGTTCAGCCCCTTGTCCTTGTGTTCGGCTCTTAACTTGCCTGCCTGCTTGAACACCCAACAATCCCTGTTGGTGTGATTGGCTGGCCTTTCGGGGGTGCCGTGAATCTGGCACGAGCGATCGAGTATCCGGTCCAAACTGGACGGGCCCTGGGTATTCTTCTTAAATGGCTTTTTCCGCTGACCGGATTTATAGCCTCTGAATCCGGCATTAACTGCCGTATCCTCATTGCTGCCGCTGCTAACGCAGCGCTTTTGATTATTTCGACGTGACCTGCCACTTTTATCCTTGGTATCCGAATTACCGGGCTTCTTCGATAAGTTGTTGCTGCGAGCCAGCCAGCTATCTTCGCCCGCGCAAAAGCGGGTCATGAGTGTCGTGAGGGCTGCCATGGTTTTCGGCTTCTCCTATCCCAGGTGCCGAGCAAGCCACTCGTCACGGATGTTATGTTTGAAGGCTTCTAGGGCCTCTGCGTCTGGACAATCGACTATCTGATTTTTCTTTGTTAGGAACCATGTCCAGAATTGCCTGGCCGATTCTTCTGGCTGCTGAATTATGTGGCTTAGGTCGTCGGCATCCGGTGGCCGCACATAGGTCCCCTGAAAGTTGTCGAGGAATGCGGCTTCCAGGTCCTCCCAAGAACCGATTGAGTCCGCCGGTAGGCTGTTAAGCCAGTGTCGGGCTGGTCCTTTAAGCTTGAGGGGTAGGTATTTGATGGCGTGCAGATCATCGCCACGTGCCATGTGGATGTGAAGGAGATAATCCTCAATCCATACTGCCGGATCTATTGTACCATCGTATGACTCGATATTGACGGGTTTAAAACCCTCTGGGATTTTATGATCCATTACTTCGTCTGTGAAGCATAGTGGGTGTGCGGCGCCCCTGTACTGGGTTATGTCGCGACGCAGTTCGGAAGAGTTGTGCCTGCTGTGTTCGGCCCGGCCGGATTTATTGTGTCCGGAGTGACGATCATCACATGTCGTCGGGCGTCCGCGCGATCCATAGATCGACCTTGTTTGCTTTGCTTTATCCACCAGTACGTCTTGCAGGTCTGGCTCATTTTCCCGTGCCTTATTCGAGCAGCACCGGGGCATGGCTTGCTGAGGGGCTCGACAGGCCTCTTTGTCGTGGCCATGGGGTGGCCGGTCTGCCATGTCATATGCTTCCCCCTCTGATTGGGGTAGCGGCCTGCGCTTAGGATAATTTTTGGAGGGGCGCACGAGTTCATACTCTTCGTCCGCAAGGACTTCCGTCCATCTATCAGCTAGCAGATCTTGATCAGCTCTAAGCTGTTGCTGCTTTTTCTTTAGGCTGTTGGCCGTGGCTAGAAGCCTGCGTTGAAAACGCTCTTGTTCGGCGGGGTCTGATGGTACGACGAATTCGTCGTCGTCGAGGCTTGCCTCGTCTTCGGAGGGAGGCATGTAGTTATCATCCTCAACCTCTTGCTCTGCCGCTCTCTCCTGGGGGTTGGCTTTTCCATCTTCCTGCGCCGAATCTTGCTGGTTCTGGTGTTCTTTGGCGCAGTCCGGGGTAGCATTATCTCCCGTGCCGGAATCACCGTTTCTGCTGTGGCGGGATTTAGAGCGGCGCCGTTGGCGCCGTCGTTTTTGCGGTTTTTTTCGAGTTGTTGTCTTCCGCTGTTCCATCGCCATCCGCATCCTTTGGAGCATCCACCATGTATATGTCATATGACGAGGTGGCGGTCCAGCGCCCTACAGGTGCTGGTTCTTGTTCGTCTCCTCCTTCGTCGTCCATACCGTCGAAGTCTTCGGAGCCGAAGTCAAGCATGTCGGTTAAATCGTCGACAGTGGCTATTAAGTGGGTGGTGGGTGGGCTTTGAATTTCGTCGTCGCCCGAATCCCAGCCTCGCAGACCATAGTCCGGCCTGGGCTCTCCTGGTAAAGAGAGAGACTTGAGGGAATTCAGGATATCACCGAAAGGTGAGCACTGAAAGATGTCTGCGGTGGTGAACTCCATTACAGTCGCCCAATCAGATTCGATCGGCGGGGGTGCGGAAGGCTCGGAGTTCGGAGAAGAGTACGGATCCTTGGAGTCCTGGGCCGTGCGGAGTACAGGGCTGGCATTCGGCTCGATCGCCTTTGAGATCGCAGCCCCCGAGGTGACGTCCAACCGTTCATCCTCAGAGAGCGCAGCGGGCTCCGAGTCAAAGATCGGGGCCGGAGCGTGTGCGGCCTCCAGGGTGCTATTCGGAGGCAGAGCTATATCATGCCCCTCAGAATAGCGCGGCGCGCTTGGCTGTGGCTCGAACCCGTCGAAGATCAAGTCTCCGCGGATATCAGCCGTGTAGTTTAATCTTCCAAACCTGACTTGATGGCCAGGGGCGTAGCTTTCGATCTGCTCCAGATGACCAAGCGAATTGGCCTGCAGAGCGAAGCCGCCGAAGACGAAGATTTGTCCGGGGAGGAAAGTCTCACCCTGGACCTCATCGTTGTTGATGATCAAAGGAGCCATCGGGCCTAAAAGCGACGACACAGAGGAACTCTCAATGAAAGCACCAATGTCGGTGTCAAAACCGGTGGATCTCGGGTAGGGGGTCCCGAACTGTGCGTCAAGGTCGGATGGTAATAGGAGACAAGGGACACTTTATTTTACCCAGGTTCGGGCCCTCTCGATGGAGGTAAAACCCTACTCCTGCTAGATTAATATTGATGATATGGGTAGTACAAGAGTGGATCTACCACGAGATCAAGGAGGCTAAACCCTAGAAGCTAGCCTATGGTATGATTGTGTATGATGATGGTTGTCCTACGGACTACAACCCTCCGGTTTATATAGACACCGGATAGGGTTAGGGTTACACAGAGTCGGTTACAATGGTAGGAGATCTCGAATATCCGCACGCCTAGCTTGCCTTCCACTCCAAGAAAAGATCCTTCTGGACACGGGACGAAGTCTTAAACTTTGTATCTTCATAGTCCTAGAGTCCGGCTGAAGGTATAATTCGGCTATCCGAACACCCCCTAATCCAGGACTCCCTCACTCCCCAACACTCAACTCTCTCTCACAGGATTTGGATTTGGTGGAAAGAAGATTTGAGTGGAAAGCAACTTGGGGAAGGCTAGAGATCAAGATTCATATGGTAGGAATGGAATATCTTGAGCTCAACACAAGGGTAGGTGGTTCTCTCTCAGAAAATGTGTATTGGAAGTGAAGATCTATTCTGATGGCTCTCTTAACGAATGAAGAGTGGGTGAAGGGGTATATATAGCCTCCACACAAAATCTAACCGTTACACACAATTTGCCAAACTCGGTGGAACCGAATCGTTAAACTCGATCGGACCGATTTAGCAAACCTAGTGACTGTTAGGATTTTCGGTGGGACTGAGATGCAACTCGGTAGGATCAACATGGTAGGGTTTGGGCATAACGTAATCTCGGTGTGACCGATTACACAAACTCGGTGGGACCGATTTTGGTAATAAGCTAACCAAGAGTTGGTCAGGCAAACTCGGTGGGACCGATTCGCTCTTTTCGGTGAGACCGAAATGTTACGAAAGGGAAACAGTGAGTTTACATTGCAATCTCGGTGGGACCGATCGCTCACTTCGGTTGGACCGAAACATTGCGAAGGGAAACAGAGAAATTGCAATCCCATCTCGGTGAGACCGAGATCCCTATCGGTGAAACCGATTTGCTAGGGTTTGTGGCAGTGGCTATGACAAATGAAACTCGGTGGCGCCGGATAGAAAGAATCGGTGGGGCCGAGTTTGACTTTTGGTTTAGATCATATGTGGATATGGAAAGGTAGTTGAGGATTTTGGAGCATATCACTAAGCACATGAAGCAAGAGGCTCATTAAGCAACACCTCATCCCTCCTTAATAGTATTGGCTTTTCCTATGGACTCAATGTGATCTTGGATCACTAAAACATAAAATGTAGAGTCTTGTCCTTGAAGTTTGAGCCAATCCTTTGTCCTTATAATTTTGAGGGATCCACTTTCCTCGTCCATGCCATGCCATCCATTGAGCTTTTCCTGAAATATTCATCTTGGAATAATGTTAGCTCAATGAGCTATATGTTGTTAGGAATTACCAAAACCACCCAGGGATTGTTGCACTTTCAATCTCCCCCTTTTTGGTAATTGATGACAACATATAGATCAAAGCTTCGACAAAAGATAATAAGAATGAAATATATCGTCGCTTTGAGAAGTATGTGATAAGTAAGAGCTCCCCCTAAATTTGTGCATGTTTTAAGATTTGCTTTGGATTGCGAATGCACAAAGAGTTAGAATCATGGGTTACTCTTCCATGTCACATACATCTTGGTGGAGCGCTCAAAATGATAAGAATTAAATACATGCACTCATCACCAAGCAAAGTGAATGAGCAAAATAAGGATAAACTGATAATAACATCCAACAAGCATTAAGTGTAGCTTATGATCAAACACATGATCATCAATGTCTCACAGATTAAGGCATAGTATCTCAAGCACTCAAAGGCAAATAAAGTTCAACCAAGAAGACAAGAGAGAACAAATGCAAACTCTCTCTCTCGAAGCCTATGATCTATACATTTTTCTCCCCCTTTGGCAACAAGTTACCAAAAAGTTCATAGAAAATGCATAGTACTAAACGACTCTCAGGCTTGGTCTTCAGTTGGTGGAGTCCGGATAACGCCAAGGACGAAGGCTTCAGTAGAAGTGGTTGGAGCTGCTGGGGTAGGAGCTGGAACTGGTGGAACTGAAGCTGTAGCTGGTGCAGAAGTGGTGGCTCTGGTGTCAGGAACTGGCACTGCAGATGATCTCTGAGCTCTGGGCACTCTGGCAAATGCATCAATTGTGGTCTTGCCCTTCCTCTCCTGCATATCATCTTGTAGTTGTTCCACGGCAGACTGAACCTCTGTTACTTTCACATCCAGGTCATAGAACTTTTGTTCCATGATTCTTTCCAGGCTCTCTTGGTTTCGAGTTAGGGTGGCCAGTCCTTTCTCAATTCTCAGAGTGGATGCTATCAGGTAATTGAGCTGCTCCTGCTTGTTCTTCAAGAAGTACTCAGATGCCTCCTCTTGAGTTGGCATCTTGGCAGCTTTCTCCATCTTTGCCTTCTCCTTCTTTGCTTGAGCATGTGCATATGATGGTTCATTCTCATTCATGACAACCTGATTGTCTTCAAAGTCTGGATGGATGGGCAGGTGTTCCTTGTCCAGCAAGTATGTGCCTGTGCCCATCTTTGAGTTGATCAGCTCTTGAATTTGTGGGGCATATCCACAGCTCCTCTTCTGATCAGCTGATGTCCTCTTAATGGTCTCTACCATGAGGCTCATCACCTTGAATTTTTGTGGCACATCAAATACGTGGAGCATGTTTATTGCATGGCCTCGGATCATCTTTGTGATCACCTGACTTGGGCAATAGAGTGTGCCTCAGAATCCAGTTGATAGTGGGCAGCCCTGACAGAAGGAAATGCACTGAGCCAAACTTGAAAGTGTCAAGTGCTTTGTTTGGGATCTCCTTGTACATGTTGGACATGGAATTGTGATCCATCTTCTTCTTGGCATAGATGTCCAAGTCATCTTCCTGCTCTTCTGGGGCATTGATCAGTTGTGCCCATTCAGCAACTGTAGACTGATATCTGGTTCCTTCTGACATCCACACTATCCTGCCATCTGGATAGAAGTGTGCTGTGGAGTAGAATTGCATGATGAGCTTCTCATTCCACTTTGTGAGCTTCTGCCCAACAAAGTCTGCAAATCCACAACCCTTGAAGCTGTCATACACTCCAGGATAGTGTTCTTCGTTCTCCTTGATGTATTCCCAATCAACCCATCTCATGTCACATACTATGGGCTTCTTATCCAGCAGCACTGTCTCATAGAAGTCTTGATGTTCCTTGGTGTGAAACCTATAATCCACAGCAGTTCTTCTTCTTGAAGCATATGGATCTGCTTCTCTCCACTTCTTCAGCCCTGAATCTCTTCTAATTTTCATGTCCTCAGCCATAGGATGAGCATCATTGTGGTCTGGGATCTTGGGCTTGAGCTTCCTGAGCACTTGTCCTTCTTCTTCTTCAGCAATGTCAGGCACTGGGGCCTTGTTCGTTTCAGCAGCAGATATGTTCCTGGTGTTTCTCTTTGGTGCACTCTTGGGCTTAGATGCAGCTTTGGGTGCTTCCTTGGGCTTGGATGCAGTAGCCCCTGACCTTATGGCATCACCCATAAGCTTCTGTGCCTTGGGTGCTGGAGCAGCAACCTCTTCTTCCTCTTCTTCATCTGAGTCTCTCCTCATGGAGGGTTTGCCAAGAACTCTGGCAGTGGTAGTTCTGACTCTCTTCTTCTTCTTATCCTGGCCACTTGCTTCCTCTTCTGATTCCATGGTGAATTTCATGGTTTCTTCAGTTACAGCCTTCCTAGGCTTATAGGTGGGAACTCTTCTTACAGGTGCCTTTTTCTGCATTCCAGGCTTGATGGCTGCAGCTGAGCCATAATCTTTCTTGAGCACCTTCTTCTTGGATGTGGCTTCCTCTTCTGCCACATAGTCCTCATCTTCTGATTCAGAAGTTCTCTTCTTGTTTGCTCTAGTGGCAGCTTTAGGCAGATTGCTTGGGGTGCTCCTGCTACCCTCATCAGAACTGCTAGAGGGACTAGTGCCCTCACTCAAATGAGCCTGCTCCACAGATTTGTTCTAGCTGTCACTTTGATCAGACATGTTGCAAATACAGACTGCTGACCCTGTGAATAGTTTATAGATGAGATAGAGTGGATGAGCATCACAAAATGCAGAGATTTTTCCAAAATAATGAGTCAAAAACTTACATTTAGTTTTCCACGGAAAGCATTTTGGATCAACCGATTTGCAAACTCGGTGATACCGAAGTAGCTTTTGGAACCAAAACTAGTGAACTCGGTCAGACCGAGTCACAGTTCGGTGGCACCGAGACTGCTAGCGTTTCACAAAGTCCTGAACTCGGTCTCACCGATTTGTAATTCTCGGTCAGACCGAGAACCACATGTGCAATGGTTGTGGCCGAATCGGTGGAACCGAGTTCCGCAACCCGGTGGGTCCGAGATGGTTTCGGCGGAAACCTAAACCTAAATTTTCGAATCTCAACTATTCTACGGATTGTTTTGACTGGATAGGAGTGTTTCAATCGTAGCAAGAATCATAAAGAACACAATGTGCTAGGAATTGGACGGGGAATAGCATTGTGATCGAGTCCATACCCTAGTTCGGCGGCGGACTCGCTACGGCGGCAACGGCGGAGACGAATTCCGTTGTCGACGGCGGAGACCAGCGACACGAGGCGGCTGGCGACGAGGAGGACGATCCGGAGACCCAGGAGGCAGAGCGAGCTATGCGCGGGCGAAGAGGTTTCGGAGAAATTTCCAAAATTTTGCCCGTGAGTATATATAGCCCGACCCTGTCGGTGTGACCGAGTGGAACAACTCGGTGGCACCGAGATGCATAACTGTTGACAGTTATGGCAACTCGGTGTGACCGAACAGTTCAAATCGGTTGCACCGAGGTGAAAACCTAGATCGACTTAGTGATCTCGGTATGACCGAAATGGGGAAATCGGTCAGACCGAAAAGCACAAAGAAGTTTTGGAAGTTTAAGTCTATGACAAATCGGGGACTCCGAGTGCTCCTCACACAGAGTGGTTTGAATCTGACTTGATCAAATTTTGTGATGTAGCATGAATAGAGTTTGAGATGAGAAAAGCATAGATAGCTAGAGAAGGTTCTTAGGCATTCTTGTCCATCCACTTGGCAAGAAAACCAATCAATCAAAACAACAAGTGGATGTCCTCGAATGAGTAAAATACGCACTCAACATGCTCAGACAATAAAATGGCAATTGAAATATGTGGCAAAGCATGCACAACCAATTCTAGCATCTATCAAGCAATTGGCGATGACTAGGTCATCTATATATGAGTATATTGACTTAGGAGTCAAATGAGAACATTTGATCATAGGTCATACTCATCGTTTAAGCACAAGTGGGGTTACCACTTTTACATAAAGCATTGTTGTGTTCACATCATTAGAGTTGCTTTAGCTCAATTCTTAGAGTAAAGCTCCCCCTAGATGTGATATCCCCCTAAGAGGGATGAACTAACCTTGGGTTTTGTCGATGATGACTTCATGTAGATGTTGAAGATGTGGATGCTCAATGTTGATGTAGATCAATTGGAGCTATCCATTGGAGTGAATTGCACTTTCAATACCTACATGGGTTAGTCCCACAAGGAACAAACAAGGATATCCATAGACATAGAGTGATGCACACATAAGATGATGTCTATGAAAGCTTTTAGGTTACCTTGTCCCTTGACTTACCAACAAGAGGGTTTGTGACTCCTTAAACTAGTGCAAGATATGGAAGTTGATCGCACTTGTTCTTGCCAAAATGATAAGAGTGAAGTATGTTGGCGGAGTCACCATCAAGAACTCTCTAGTTCTTCTTCTTTTGGATCCACACCATCTTGATGGGAATCCTTGAAGTTGTAGTCGTACTTGATGAAGTGGAACTTGAAGTAGTCTTGGGAATCCACTTGACTAAAGTCTTAGGAGCTTCTTCAAATGCATCAATTTCCTCTTGAAGCTTGTCCTTGCCTTTTTGCTTGTAGTCTTGTGGTGGAAGATCATCTTGAGTTTGTGTCCCTTTGAAAGAAGTGGGATCATACTTCTCTTGTTGAGGAACAAACTTTGTCTTTGGGTATTGATCTTCTTCCCACTCAACTCCATTGGCATTGAACTTTCGTTCAAAACCAACACCTTGATTCTTCCGGTGCCTTCCTTGCTTGCGTACAATTTCCTCGAATTGCTTACTCCCAGCAAGGCTCTTGTACACTCCTTTCTCTATAATTCCCTTCAATAGGCTATTTTCTTGCTCAAGTGTAACTTGGCTAAGAGAATCATTAGTGGAATCAAAAGAGCTGCTAGAAGCAACAATATTGGATTTAACATGATCATTGTTACTACTAGAGGAAGAATGTTTCTTGTTCTTGTTACTAGACTTGACTTGAGGCATGTAAGTGGATAAGAGTAAACGCTTGGCAATGTAAGAAGAACTTTTCTTACGAAGATCATCATTGATTGCTTTTAAGAACTCATGCTCTTTCTCAAGGTTGAGCTTTTCAAAGCGTAATTTCTCATGTGTTCTTAAAAGTTCTCGATGATCTTCTAAGATAGTTTCATGAGCTAACTTAAGAGTGTTTAGTTCTTTAGTTACGGACTCAATCTTCTCCTTATCATTTTCATTCGTTTTAGCATGATTCATCGATGTTTCATCATAGTATTAATCACTATAGTTGTCAATAAGTAAATCATCATCACCTAACAAGTCATCTTCATCACTATTGAAATCAACATACTCGGGGTGTGATACCTTTGGGCCTTTAGCCATGAAGCATGTTCCAACTCCTTCATTTGGTGAGTCAAATATGTTGTAGGAGTTGGTTGACGCAAGTGCTAGACCGGCAACACCTTCATCTTGAGTATATTCAGAATCGGAGTGATAACTTCTCTCGGAGTGGTTGTCGGAGTCAGAGCCGGATACCCATTCACCAACATGAGCTTGATGTCTTCGTTTTGTGTAGCTCCTTGATGACTTTTCTTTTCTATTTGACTTTTCTTTCCGAATCCTTGCTTCTCAGTGAGTGTCTTCGTTCATAACGATCATCTCTACTCCTTCTTTATCTAGATGGCGATTCTTCTCTTCTACTTCTTCTTTTGGGAGAGTCTTCTCTTCTCTTGTAGGGAGCCGTACACTCATTGGAATAGTGTCCGGGTCTTCCACAGTTATAGTAGTTTCGCTCTCGACTAGAAGATCTTTTGTCATTGTAGGACCTTGACTTGGAGCTTCTATCTTTGCTTCTACTTTTGTAGAACTTGTTGAAGTTCTTCACCATTAAGCTCAATTCTTCATTGAAGGTTTGCTTCTCACTTGATGATGTGGAGGCTTCACATGAGGCTTTGTAAGCTCCACTTGATTTGTTGTGAAATTCCTCTTTATCCTTGAGTAACATCTCATGAGCAACAATTCTTCCAATGACTTCCGTTGGCTTGAGATCTTTGTAATTGGGCATCATTTGGATCAATGTGCACACGGTATCATATTTTCCATCCAAGGCTCTTAGGATCTTCTTGATGATGAATCTATCGGTCATCTCTTCACTCCCTAAGCCGGCAATCTCATTTGTGATAAGAGCAAGCCTAGAGTACATTTCAGCGACACCTTCACCATCCTTCATTTTGAACTTGTCAAGTTGACTTTGAAGCACATCCAATTTGGATTCCTTGACGGAGTCGGTACCTTCGTGCATATCAATCCAAGTATCCCAAATTTCCTTTGCATTCTCAAGACGGCTGATTTTGTTGAATTCTTCGGGGCACAATCCGTTGAAGAGAATATCACAAGCTTGAGCGTTGTATTGCAGCATCTTCAACTCTTCCGCTGTAGCTTCACGGTTTGGTTCTTTACCATCAAAGAAGTCACCTTGCAAGCCAACACACACAATAGCCCAAACAGCGGGGTTATGTCCAAGAATATGCATTTTCATTTTATGCTTCCAACTAGCAAAATTAGTACCATCAAAGTAAGGACCTCTACGATGATAATTTCTCTCGCTAGACGCCATACTCTCCTAGGTTGTGAAACCAAGGCTATGACCACCAAAAGCTATGGAAATCAAAGCAAATGGAGACCAAAGCTCTGATACCACTTGTAGGATCGGAAGTATGTCTAGAGGGGGGGTGATTAGACTACTTGACCAAATAAAAATCTATCATTTTCCCAATTTTAGTCCTTGGTAGATTTTAGCTATCTTAGCACAAGTCAAGCACAATGCAAGCAAGCATGCAAAGAGTATATGAGCAGCGAAAAGTAAAGCATGCAACTTGCAAGAATGTAAAGGGAAGGGTTTGGAGGATTCAAACGCAATTGGAGACACGGATGTTTTTGGCGTGGTTCCGATAGGTGGTGCTATCGTACATCCACGTTGATGGAGACTTCAACCCACGGAGGGTAACGGTTGCACGAGTCCATGGAGGGCTCCACCCACGAAGGGTCCACGAAGAAGCAACCTTGTCTATTCCATCATGGTCGTCGCCCACGAAGGACTTGCCTCACTAGCGGTAGATCTTCACAAAGTAGGCGATCTCCTTCTCCTTACAAACTTCTTGGTTCAACTCCACAATCTTGTCGGAGGCTCCCAAGTGACACCTAGCCAATCTAGGAGACACCACTCTCCAAGAAGTAACAAATGGTGTGTTGATGATGAACTCCTTGCTCTTGTGCTTCAAATGATAGTCTCCCCAACACTCAACTCTCTCTCTCACAAGATTTGGATTTGGTGGAAAGAAGATTTGAGTGGAAAGCAACTTGGGGAAGGCTAAAGATCAAGATTCATATGGTAGGAATGGAATATCTTGAGCTCAACACAAGGGTAGGTGGTTCTCTCTCAGAAAATGTGTATTGGAAGTGAAGATCTGTTCTGTTGGTTCTCTTAACGAATGAAGAGTGGGTGGAGGGGTATATATAGCCTCCACACAAAATCTAACCGTTACACACAATTTTCCATACTCGGTGGGACCGAATCGTTAAACTCAGTCGGACCGATTTAGCAAACCTAGTGACCGTTAGGATTTTCGGTGGGACTGAGATGCAACTCGGTAGGATCAACATGGTAGGGTTTGGGCATAACGTAATCTCGGTGTGACCGATTACACAAACTCGGTGGGACCGATTTTGGTAATAAGCTAACCAAGAGTTGGTCAGGCAAACTCGGTGGGACCGATTCGCTCTTTTCAGTGAGATCGAAATGTTACGAAAGGGAAACAGTGAGTTTACACTGCAATCTCGGTGGGACCGCTCGCTCATTTCGGTTGGACCGAAACGTTACGAAGGGAAACAGAGAAATTGCAATCCCATCTCGGTGAGACCGAGATCCCTATCGGTGAAACCGATTTGCTAGGGTTTGTGGCAGTGGCTATGAGAAATGAAACTCGGTGGCGCCGGATAGAAAGAATCGGTGGGGCCGAGTTTGACTTTTGGTTTAGATCATATGTGGATATGGAAAGGTAGTTGAGGATTTTGGAGCATATCACTAAGCACATGAAGCAAGAGGCTCATTAAGCAACACCTCATCCCTCCTTAATAGTATTGGCTTTTCCTATGGACTCAATGTGATCTGGGATCACTAAAACATAAAATAAGTAAATGGATACTATTGAGACGCCATGGGCTCCTCTCCTCCCACCTGCTCCACCTCTCCTCACGGATCTAGCCTTTGATCCACGCCATGGAAGGGCTCCTACACTGGGATTTCAACCCTGGCCTTGCGGTGGCCGATCAGGTACGTCGTCGGTTTGGAGAGACGGTGCACTTCTCTCCTTCGTGCAAGACCAAGGAATTTTTCTTGGTTGTCTCCTTTTCTTCAGCTTCATTCCCCCTCAATGAGGAATCTGTGGGCGTGGCTCTACAGTGTTGCATTGGTGGTCATCACCTTGGCTTTAAGGTTTCTAAGATCTTTGAGAGGTCATATCGCTTTTCAGTGGCCGGAAACAAGGTTGGACATTTTATTCATGGCCTCAAGGACCGTATATGGCCCGATTTTGTCTGCCATTTTCATCTGTACAATGGTCGTTTCAATGGTTTCAAGCATTTGTATTATCGTTGGCATGCTGATGAACGTCTTGAATCTATTGCTCATCGAAGTCCTATGGCTGTGCGCATTGCTCCTCATGTGTTCACACATCACTTACGTACTGATCCGTCAACCTCAACTGAGTTATGCAAATTTGGGCTTGTGCCTATCGCTTCAATGGATTTCACTGATAAGAACAGTCATGAAGCTTCATGTTCTTATGATGCATCGCAAGCTCGTGACCATGAGGTACGTTCCATGGTGCTTTCGGAATCCGCAGACACGAGCTTTCAATGCCCCGAAAAACCTTCGGAGTCTTTACTTCAGATTGGCTCTTTCCAGTTTCCATGCAATATCATTTACCCGAAATTACCGCAAAGTTTCCTTGTGTCGGCGTTCAAATATGCTCCTCCAAATATTGCCTGGCCGCCTTTACTCTCCAAGGCACATATCACGGATTTTTTGCAGGCAGGATATAATTCCATGGAAGTGAATGATTTGGTTCATGCTTGGGGAGTCCTATGTGCTAAATGTTTACAATGGGGGCACGACAAATTTCACTGTCACGCCCGGATTATTTGTTTGCATTGTTCGGCCCCAGGGCACAAAGGGATTAATTGCCCGTCTCGGCCTCGGGCTTCTTTAAATGGCAGGACTTATATGGGTGCAGATTCGGATCTTTCAGTCAAATCATCTCACTCTGGGCAGCAAATCAAGTATCCATCTGCGGAGCAGGCTTGCCCGTTTACGGCACCCAAGAGCCAACCTCCCCCCACCGTGCGATGTACTGCATGCGGGCACTACGAACACCTGGCGCAATCTTGCTGGCGGCATCGATGGGCCCAACGCTGGCAATGGAGACCAACCCCCCCCCCCCCCCCCGTCCACCTTTGACGCCCCGCATTCTCTCCCTTTGCCCGCCTCGATTCCCAATGGAACAGAGAGCTCTGCTCTAGCACCACCACCCCTGCAGACCACCGCCGCCGTCGATACCCCCACCCCACCCACCACCATGGCCAACTACCCTGTCAACCCTCTTCCGTTCCTTCCGCCTGGCTGGTCCATTGAGCCAGGGCCAGCAGATCGCAAGGTGAGGGCGGACATGGCTGTCAATCCCATTCCGCCCCTCAACAACAGTTTCCTCGCCATTGCCGAGGCCAGCCGGTTCGTACCCCTGCATCTTCGGTAAGATCTTCGCAACATGATTGAAGGCATGATGCATGAGGCTGGACTGCACCCCACCGAGATCTCCGACCATCCGCTGGGAGTGGGTATGTTTGCATTTGCCAATTCCTTCATCCGCGATACTGCAGTAAACACCACCTTCCAGCTTGATGATGAGGATCTAGTGATTTCTTTTGTGCATCACAATGCTGCTCTTAATATGCGCAACACCACTTATGGCCCTGAACTTTGGCTTATGTACATCGATTCCCGGATGATTATCAGACTGATTTTTATCTTCAGCGTTCGGTTGATGATTAAGGCAGGCTTGTTTCTTGGAATAGCCCTAATACTGATCGCTCTGTGGTGCTTATTAAGGTCATAGTTATTCACATGTGCCTCATACCCAAGAGTATTGTCATTCGTCAGTTAGGTGGAGATAGAGCTTGTTGGACCACTGCTGTTTTCATTCTTCGTGGAACAGATTGGAATGCCCATGACCCTAAGGTTCCAACAGCCGATGAAGAACCACCCCCGTCTAATGGCGTTCCGCATCCCATGTTTGGGGAGGGCCTCACGGCTGAGTAGCTATACCAACAAAAACTTCAGAATTGGCTGCTTCAGAATGGAATCGGTAACGATCAGGCACCTCATCTGGCTCCTCAGCAGGATGGACCACAAGATGGTCAATGGGACCCTTGGCCGCAGCCTCCTGCTCCTCAAATGCCAGCTGCTTTGGTTAACTTCCAAGCATGGCTTGCTGCTCAGGGTCTCCGGGTTCAAGATGGAATTCTGCCTGAAGATAATGTCACTGACAGTCTGAACTCGGTCTGGTATGAAACTGCCTCTTCAGCAAGCACTCAAAACTCTTCTCTTGGTTCAAACAATCAAATAAGCACTCTGCTAGTGGCTCCTCCTGAGATTCAGAATGTTATCAATGTGGATATTGCAATTTCTGCTGCAACTATGAATGTCAGTATCTCTGTTGAGGGCGATGAATTGGCTACAGTGCTCACCTCAGACTTGATCCCGAGGAATGTTTTCACTGCATATCTCTCCAGGTCCATCTTGTCTGTGGTGGCTGCTTTTGGGCCCTAGAGGGCTGGATATGGGATGCCTCCTCTGGAACTTCAGACAGCTCCTTCTCGCTCTATCTTCTAGGTGACAGAACAATCCACCACCCACATGTTGTACTTCTCTCCGCGCATCCTGCATGCCACCCCAACCTCGGTGCAGATTAGTGAGTTGACACCAGAAGAAGAGCATCCTGCAGATCTGACTCTGAACAGCTTGGTGCTCTCCCAATTTACACTACAGATAGGCCTGATATGTCCGTGCTGTCCTCAAATGGTATTACTGCCCTGGGTGCAGATCACACTTCTCTGAACTCTCTGCCGTCAGACACTGCTCCTTTGGATGCTTTTCCCAGCTTGGCGCCACCTGCTGTCTCAAGGGATGGGCCTCCTATGTTCTCTCATAACCCACTGGCGAATGACTCTGACTTGGGCCTTGCTCAAGTCCTGTCTGATGCGCCAGGACCTTCTGCTGCCCGTCCTCGCCGCTCAAAGCTCAAGGCGCCTGTGGTCACCACTGAGGTCAGACGCAGCACAAGATCGACGCGCTTTGATGGCTTCAGAGTGCCACAAATATCTGATGGGCGTCCTACTGTATCCAAAGTGAAGCCCAGGGTGATCCCTTCTGCTGCTCCAAGCTCCAGCCCTGAGGTCATGGCTCAAGCCCCGCCACCAACACCTCTCCGCACCATGCAGGATATTGGCATCAATCGCTGCGCCGTCCCACCTCAAGAGCTCACCGAAGCTGCTCTGCTGGCTACTGAAGATATGGCCACCATCCACAATGGCCCGACTGAAGGCTCCTCCATCTTCAGCTTAACCTCACGGTCCCTTATGCCCCTTTTGCGTAGCTGGAACGTGCTATGTTGGAATGTGCGCGGGCTAAATTCAGAGAAAAAGTTATTAGCGCTGTCGAACGCGATTTCTGTTAGTGGATGTGCCATCGTTTGTTTGCAGGAGACTAAAAAACCTGTTATCGATCTAGCGTTTATTAAAACTTGTTGCCCTAAGCGTTTCGATAAATTTGCTTACATTCCTTCTCATGGGGCTTCGGGTGGTTTACTCACTGTTTGGAACAGCTCCATGTTCTCTGGCTCGGTAGTTCTCCAGGAAGATTTTGCTTTGGGGATTAAATTCACCAGCACCATTTCTGCCCAAGCATGGACACTCTTTAACATCTATGGTCCTTGTACTGGGCCTGCTCGGGACACTTTTACTCAATGGCTTTATGACAAGGATATTCAGGCAAACGAGGATTGCTTATTGCTTGGGGATTTTAATTATATCAGAGGGCCAGAAAATCATAACAAGCCAGGGGGTGATGTCAATGATATGTCCAGTTTCAATGATATTATTCGCAAACTTAACCTAGTCGAATTACCTATTAAGGGTAGGCTATACACCTGGAGTAACATGCAACACGATCCACTCCTCGAACAACTCGACTGGTTCTTTACGTCCATGCACTGGACAAGTGTTTACCCCAACACCATGGTCAAACCTCTCTGTAAGCCCACATCAGACCACACACCATGTGTTGTAACCATTGAGACAAAAATCCCTCGTGCCAAGATTTTCAGGTTTGAATCCTATTGGCTTCTGCACCCGGGCTTCATGGACGTGGTCCGAACAGTCTGGGATAAACCTATTGCGGTGCACAATGCAGCCACTGTGCTCTGTCGTAAATTCAAATGGCTCCGACAGGAGCTAAAAGCCTGGAGCAAAGGTATCTCATGGCTATCGATGGCTATTGATAACACCAACAAAACTTTGGATGAACTGGATAAGCTGGAAAATCATCGGCCCCTCACACTTCCAGAGAGCAATTTTTGCAAGATTGTTAAAAATCATCTCCTTCGGCTACTGGCCTATCAGAAACAATATTGGAAGGAAAGGTGTACGGTCAGATGGGTTAAATTTGGTGATGAAAATACCAAATTCTTTCAATCAATGGCTACTGATCGATATCGCAAAAATAACATTGCTAATCTGCAAACCCCGGACGGGTTAGTCGTAGAAGATCACAATGTGTAACGCCCTCGATGCGGCTATATCTCCCACGTGTCGAAGCACGACTTAGAGGCATAACCGCATTGAAAGCAATGTCGCAAGTGAGGTAATCTTCACACAACCCATGTAATACATAAGGGAAAGAGATACATAGTTGGCTTACAATCGCCACTTCACACAATTACAAGAGTAAAGCATTACATCAACCAAGTACAATCAGGGCCCGACTACGGAGCCAAAATAAAAGAAGAGACCCCAAAAGCGACAAAGGTCCCTGATCGGCCCCAACTAGGCTCCACTACTGATCGACTAGAACGAAACAACATAAAGGATAGGATCTTCATCGAACTCCTCCTTGAGCTCGGGTGCGTCACCTGCATGGATTCATCGGCACCTGCAAACTGGTTTTGGAAGTATCTGTGAGTCACGGGGACTCAGCAATCCCACACCCTCGAGATCAAGACTATTTAAGCTTATAGGTAGGGTAAAAGGTATGAGGTGGAGCTGCAGCAGCGACTAGCATATATGGTGGCTAACATACGCAATTGAGAGCGAGAAGAGAAGGCAAAGCACGGTCGAACAACTATGATCAATAAGTGATCCTGAAACTACTTACGTCAAACATAACTCCAACAACCGTGTTCACTTCCCGGACCCTGCCGAGAAGAGACCATCACGGTTACACACGCGGTTGGTGTATTTTAATTAAGATCAACTTCGGGTTTTCTACAACCAGACATTAACAAATTCCCATTTGCCACATAACCGCGGGCACGGCTTTCGAAAGTTCAAACCCTGCAGGGGTGTCCCAACTTAGCCCATGATAAGCTCTCGCGATCAACGAAGGATATACCTTCTCCCCGGGAAGACCCGATCAGTCTCAGAATCCCGGCTACAAGACATTTCGACAGCAATAAAACAAGTCCAGCAAAACCGCCCGATGCGCCGACTTCCTGATAGGAGCTGCACATATCTCGTTCTCAGGGCAACACCGGATAAGCGAAGCGTACAGGTACCAACATAACCCAAGTTGCCAAGGGACGGTCCCGCACGGTGCTCTAGTTTGGACCAACACTTAGACAAGCATTGGCCCGGGGGGCTAAATAAAGATGACCCTCGGGCTGATCAAACCCAAGGGAAAGGGATAGGTGGTAGGCAAATGGTAAAACCAAGGTTGGGCCTTGCTGGAAGAGTCTTATGCAAAGCGAACTGTCAAGGGGGTCCCATAAATCACCCGACCGCGTTAGGGACGCAAAATCCGAGAACATAACACCGATATGACGGAAACTAGGGCGGCAAGAGTGGAACAAAACACCAGGCATAAGGCCGAGCCTTCCACCCTTTACCAAGTATATAGATGCATTAATTAAATAAGATATATTGTGATAACCCAACAAGTAAACATGTTCCAATCAAGGAACAACATCTCCATGTTCCAACAAAGAACAAACTTCATCTTCACCTGCAACTAAAACGCTATAAGAGGGGCTGAGCAAAGCGGTAACATAGCCAAACAACGGTTTGCTAGGACAAGGTGAGTTAGTGTCTTGGTTTAACAATATGGGAGGCATGATAAGCAAGTGGTAGGTATCGCAGAAAAGGCATAGCAAAAGAGCGAGCAATCTAGCAAGCAAAGATAGAAGTGATTTCGAGGGTATGGTCATCTTGCCTGAAATCCCGCAAGGAAGAAGAACGAGTCCATGAAGAAGACAAACGGACGTAGATGAACGGGTCCTCACAATCGCAACGCTATCGGAACTAACCCGAAGAAGCAACACCGGAAAGAAGCAAACAATAAAGTAAACAACCACCACATAAACATGGCATGATATGCGAGATGTGGCATGCAATGCATATGCATGCGCGGGAAGGGAAAAGATGAAAAAGGCATAATCTTGGCAAAACAAGTATGCCACTGGAAAGGTGAGGTGATTTCGGTTGAAATCGATATAAAGATCACCGGAATCGGATGTACGGTTTGCAAATGACAAGCAAAACAAGAATGACAAGATTCTGCCATTAACGGCATGATGCTACTTAGCAAGCAACAATAAATTAAACTACTGCACCCAAACATATCAACAAAGCATATGACAGTGATCTACTCAAGATGCTTGACAAAAGATGAACACTGAGCTACGGCTAAATCACATCACAACAGGTTCAAACAAGCATGGCGAAAGTGCAAAAGATAACAGGTTCACAGACTTGGTGAAAATAACATGTCAGAAACTAACATCAGGATGACATGTTTAGAGCAAGCAAACAACATGCTATAGGAACAGGACCTAGCAAAATAAGGCATGGCATAAATCTACTCAAAGCACTTAACAAAAGTCCCTTAATGACCATAATCCAAAATGGACCAGAAAATATAATAACACCCATGTCAATTAAGCAAGTTTCGTTACAGGTTTCAGACTTAGCAGAAAACTGGACATGTCAAAAACAGATAACAAGTAGGCATGTTCGTGAGCTCGATGCACTCCCTACAGAGCATTGCATGATAAACTAAGAATACATACATCAAGAAGACATGGCATAGAATCTAGACATGGCAAGAACAACAACATATCATGCAAGGATCAACTACAATCAGCTTGGCAAAATCGAATAACATGTAAACAATCTGCCAGTAACATTTTATAGCAAAAGTAGATCTCGATTGACTCAAGCTATGGCACTCCATAATTACAAAAAAAGGCATGGATGGATAGAGAAAATCCATATGCTCAAAACACCCTTACTGATCATGCTCAAAAGAGGCATAGATCTCTCTGAAACAACATGAACACATGGCATAAAAATAACAGCAGACAAGGACTTAGTGAAATGACTAAGTCTCTGAAATCAGCAACATTAAGTACCCTAGTTTGCATGCTTGTGGTAGTCACCAAAAAGATCACAAAAATACATGGCATAAACCTATGGAAAGATAGCATGTCATATTACAAAACACATGTAGAACTCAACTCCATAGGATGCACACATCAATCATGGCAAAAATGACAAAAGTGCATGTTCTAAAACAGATCTGAAACTAACATCACATAGCCCTCTTCTAACAGCATTTCGGGCATCAAGATGAGCTCAAATGAAAATTATGCAATTAGATGAAATGATGTACTCGTCGAGGCGAACAATTTGATATGCTACACGCCCAAAACGGAGCCACGGGTGCAAAGATATGATGCGATGAACAAGGGACCAGAATGTAATATGTCAGGGACTTAGCAGAATTCTCACCCCGGGGAAAAAGTCAACGGAGGCGCGGGTAACGAGGATGGACGGGGAACGGCCGGAGCAGGGAGAAGGGGGGGTCGCCGGAGCGCGGGGGCGGCGGAGGTGGCCGCGGCGGCGAGCGGCGGCGAGAGGCGCGCGGGGCGCGGGGCAGCGCGCCCGCGAGCGGCGGCGCGCCGGGAGGAGCCGGGTGGCGCGGGGCGCACCAGGGCGAGGCGAGGCGCGTCGCGGGGCGGCGCGGTTGCCGGCGACGATGCGGCGAAGGGCGGCGAGGCGACGGGCGAGGGATCCGGGGCGGCGGCCAGATCTGGCCCGGGGCGGGCCGGCCGCGGGCGGCGCTGGAGGAGAGAGAGGGGGCGCGGGGCTGAGGTGGCGGCGGCTGATTGGGTGCGGGCGGTGGCGGAGGCGACGTGTCGGCCCCGGATTGGTCCGGGCGACGTGGCTGCGGGGCGGCGGACGCGTCCGGATGGCGGAGGACATGTCCGGAGGCGCGGAGGGGAGATTTGCTAGGGTTTGGACTGCGCGAAAAATCCGAGGGGGAGCACATATTTATAGGTAGAGGGGGCTAGGAAGTTCCAAATGGAGTGCGGTTTTCGGCCACGCGATCGTGATCGAACGACCGAGAGGATGGAAGGGACTTAGGTGGGTTTTGGGCCACTTAGAAGGGGTGTTGGGCTGCACCAAAAGAGGCCTTTGCGGTTACCCGGTTAACCGTTGGAGTATCAAACGACCTCCGAATGACCCGAAACTTGGCAGGCGGTCTATCGGTGCTATACCAAGGCCGCTTGACAAACCTCGGTCCATTCCGAGAAAGTTTAATACCCGCTCACGGAAAAAGGTAAAAGAGGACGACGGGGAACATAGGAGCGCCGGATTGCAAAACGGACAACGGGAAAAATGCTCGGATGCATGAAACGAACACGTATGCGAATGCGATGCACATGATGACATGATATGAAATGCAGATGATGACATGGCAAAGAGCGACACGCAAGCACATGACATGGCAACGACGACGAATAACTGGCGGACACCTGGCGCATCAGATCCGGGGCGTTACAACACTCCACCACTACGAGAGGATCTCGTCCCGAGATCTAGAATGGCACCGGAGGGGAAAACGGAAGAGAAAGAGAAGAGGTAAAACTAAGTTGCTTCTTTGACAAAAGAGTGAAACCAAAGAACCTTGAGAGGTTGAACAATTTAAGAGAAAGAGTACAACAGAGATGAACAAGATTGCAACCAATCCGGTAGAAAAAAGGACCAAGGAGTATTACGAGAACTTGAAGGTTGAAAGACATGGAAATAAGAGCTTCACGAACTAAAAGAATATGACCACCTCGGTAAGATGAGATAGCCAAGGAACAAGAATGACCGAATTTGGACGGCACTCAGGTAGAAAAGAGAAGAAAACTTGATGAGATGAAAAATTATTGAAGAGATGATACAACACTCCGGTTAAAAGGATAAGCAAGAAAAGAAGATGATCTTGACAAAACAAGAAGATGGTTCGAAGAGAGCAATATCACAATGCCTTCGTGACAAATGAAAGATTGGAATCAAGAGAACAGAGAAGAGAACAACAACTTCTATCACAATTGAATTTGAAAGAGCCTCCTTAAAATAAGGATTGAACGGAGTTGTTGGAGAACCAACAACTAAACGAATAAGCTTGTAGTGGGCTTATGGAAATATCTCAAAATTATAAGTTGAGCTTCTGCCACCAACGGAAACAAATGATTGAACTGATATCAACAAGGAGACGAGAAACTTATTTCACCGGGAGGACAAATGATGAACTTGGGTCATTAATGAGCACCATAATAGCAACATTCCCAATGGAAGGCTTTAGGTGGAATATATCCCAAGATAACTCCAATGAAGAGATTGGTGGATTTAAAATACCTCATTCTTGACAACATGTGAATTATGAAGCATGAAGGGAAATTGTCAAGAATGACATAACACCACCTCAAAAGATAAGGTAGAAAGAATTGCACTTCGGGATGCAAGATGAAGAAATGCTTGAACTCCTCCAAACAAAACATGTGTTGAGCACCATGTTTATTTTGGAGTATAACTTGGCGGATCTTAACTCCGAGAGAAAACTTGAAGAACAATTGAAGAATGAAAAGTGTCCTTGATAAACCACCATGTAGGGCCTCCATGAAGAAACTCCGGTAATAAAAGGATGATAGGGAGAAAGAGAAGTAGAACACAAGGTGAAGCCTTGCAATGATTAGATGGATCTCCGTGGTGATATAATTGCGAGAGCTTGGAACTCTGAGGAAGATAAGGTGAAACAATTGAAATCAAGAATTTGAAGAACCTCCGGAATAGGGAAAAGAATTTACTCGATAAAACAAGAATAAGAATTACATTATGTTTATCCTTCACCAATTTAAATTGATGACCAGCAATGGATTTGGCATACCACTTATTCTCGTAGAAAGGATTAAGAGAGATATAGCACAAACTTGAGAATGTCTTCAACGAACCGCCGGTAGGATTGGAAAGAGAGAATGAATCTATATGATAACAAGGGAAGAAGGATCTTGAACGAACCACCGTAAGAATTGAAAATGAACGAAGATACTTGAGAGAATTTAGATACATTAGAACGAAGAGATCATGAACTGATTAGAGAATATTGAAGGCTGCACCGGTAAGATTTGGAGAACGATAGACAAAGCTGAGAATGAATAATACTGAGATGATGGGCTACGGAGAATCGAACTAAAAAGACTCCTGAAATGCTCCGGATGGGTGAAAAATTATTCTCACAATCGAAAACAATTATGAGACGATGGCAACAATCTAGAACAATGAATCTTGAAGAGAATGAGGCAAGATTTAAGAGAAACTCTTCTTCAGTCTTCAAATGCTGAGAACGATGATGAGAACCACCAAGAATTGTTGAGGCACTTCGGAATGAGAATTTGAAATGTTGAACCAATAATGAAAAGAATTTGAAAGATCTTGGAGAAGGCACATGACTGATGAAAAATTCATTCTTACGTCAACGTTTGAAAAGAATTTGGGAATCACTCCCGATAAATTAGAAGGGTCAGGTAAGATCCTGGAAAAAGACCTGTGGGTTAGGGCCCACTCAAAAGAAACACCGTTGAACGATTACTTGAAAGGGAGAACACACCGGTTGATTTAAATGGCTTGAATGAGATAACATCCTCAAAAGAACTTGAGTGAATTGAGAATGGAAACTTGAATCTTCTAAGATATCTACATCACTCCGGAACAATTGAATAGCGAGAGGTGAATGATTAAGAGATACACCGGCATGAGAAAACATTAGAAACAAGGAAAGATATGATCGACAAACTTGAACTGAATCCACCGGAGAAGAAAAAGAACGAAGATTGATGAACTTGAAGCTCCGTTAGTATCTTCCTGAGAATCACCGGATAAGAAACATCGACGGAAAAAAAATAGAGACTTCACAAGAATAAAATGGATACTTGATTAAGAAATCTGAGTCCTTGAGGAAAAGAAAGGGTGGGAGGGCGGGAAAACAAAGGCAACTTGGGAACGGTTGAAACAAACACCGTTGAGAAGAACTGATAATTGATCTTGCGAATGTTGAAGTGATCGGGTCCACTTGAAGAGAGACACACCGGTTGGAAAAGAATTGGCATGATAATCTCAGATATCATGAAGGATTAGTATTCACATAGCAATATGAGAACACCGTTTAGGGAAGGTATGGAATCAACACTTGACATTGAAGCAACTTGAATACCACAAATAAAACAAAACAAAGGATTGGCTTGCAGAATAAGCCAGAAACAAACTTATGATAGATCCCATATCGTATCATGTGTCTGTTGGAAAGATATCCTACGAGATACTTGAATTCCCACTAATAAACTCCCGAAACTTTCTGGTTATGCAATCAGGTGTTGGTGATACAGGGGACACAAAATATATCACCCAAACTAACAATACCTAGATCCAGCTATATCCATCCTTCAACACATAACCAAGAAACCTTCGGAAATCATCTACCTCAACCTTCGAAAAGCATCCGTTATACTAGTTATGGCAATACTCCCGCACTCGCCTCAGTACTGGGCTATCAGGGTTATCTCACCAACAACTGTACAAAAGAGATTTTCGATGTCGGCGTACTAAACTCAGGTATTCCAGAACTGTAACTATAAAATTATGACGACAACACCTCGGAGCTCAACTCCCCGGGACACCTCCACTAAACCCCTGCTGACGGGAGGCAACCAAGACAATGTTGTCATCATAAAACCATCGGAACGATTCTAAGATACCCGCGTGATCCTAAAAATTTTTTAGTGAAATTTGAGAAGAGAAGAGTCAAAACTCTACGTCAGGATGCCTTACCAGAGCGATGAGGAGACTGGGAAGTAAAAGAATTCCTAATCTCTCCGATAAATAATACCTAGATGACTCAAAACATTTTTCTAGACACAACTCGGCCGCTAAAAACGATCAATCAGTGGGGGCTCCTAAGGTCGGGGAAGGCTTTGATTACCAACTTGCGACATTGCTTTCAATGCGGTTATGCCTCTAAGTCGTGCTTCGACACGTGGGAGATATAGCCGCATTGAGGGCGTTACACAATGGAAAGGAGGCCCTGCTCTTCCACGCATATTCGGACAGACTAGGCACTTCTAACCCAACCCAGATGCGTTTTGACCTTCCGTCTCTGATCAGGCCCAATGCAAACTTGGATCACCTCACCCTTCCCTTCACGCATGAGGAAATTGATCTAGTAGTTAAAGAGATGCCAGGGGATAGGACACCTGGTCCGGACGGATTCAGTGGTCTCTTCCTTAAAGCATGTTGGCCAATCATCAAAAATGATTTGTACTCGCTGTGTGACCAATTCCATGCAGGAACACTTAACCTCCAGAGCATTAATGATGGATTAATTACTCTTATCCCGAAGAATGGATCCCCATCCATAGTTAATGACTACAGGCCAATCACATTACTCAATTGTTGCCTTAAGCTCATTACCAAGCTCCTGGCTAACCGTCTCCAGAAGGTCATTTTGAAAATTATCCATCGTAACCAATATGGTTTCATACGTGGGAGATCTATACAAGATTGTCTTTCATGGACATTTCAATATATTCACCAATGTCAAGCCTCCAAGAGACCGTTTGTTCTACTTAAACTGGACTTAGCGAAAGCCTTCGATACGATTGAGCACGATCCCATGATCAACATTATGAGACATATGGGTTTTAATGACAAATGGCTGTCCTGGATAGAGGCCATCTTCTCATCAGGGCGGTCCTCGATTCTTCTAAATGGTGTTCCGGGAAGACAATTTCACTGCAAGCGTGGGGTCAGACAGGGCGACCCATTGTCTCCACTAATTTTCGTGCTGGCGGCCGACCTCCTTCAATCAGCCATTAATGAAGCTTATAGAAAGGGTAGAATATAGCTCCCTTTTCCAGCCACCGGACAAATGGATTATCCCATTGTCCAATACGCCGATGACACAATTTTACTTATGCCTGCCTGCCCTCAGCAAGCCTTGATCATTAAAGACATCCTCACCAAATATGCTCAGTCCATTGGCCTTAAAATCAACTTCCACAAGTCCACATTAATTCCCATAAACTTGGAAGCGGATTAGGCTACACAGCTTGCTGCTATCTTTGAGTGTACAATTGGTACCATGTCGTTCACCTACCTTGGACTTCCTCTGGGCACATCTCGGCCTACCCTCCATGATTTCATGCCCCTAGTCAGCAAGGTGGAAAGAAGCTTGTCGTCAACACTGTCCCTCATGTCTCATGCTGGCAAACTGGCTCTACTCAATTCCACAGTTACCTCACTACTCATCTATGCCATGTGCACGTTACATTTTCCACCCAAGCTCATTGAACTACTGGACAAAATTAGGCGTCGATGCCTATGGATCAAAAAGACTGAACAAGGGGATAAGTGTAACTCTCTGGCGGCCAGGGACATGGTATGTAAACCTAAAAATAAGGGAGGACTCGTTGTGCTTAATCTTCGAGTGCAGAATGAAGTGTTGCTTCTGAAGTTCCTAGACAAGTTTTACAACAAGTTGGATATACCTTGAGTGCAGCTCACATGGGACTCCTATTATGCCCAAAAAATTCCACATGCCTCCGATCCAGTCGGATCATTCTGGTGGAAGGACATACTTAAGCTCACACCTAAGTTCCGTGGGATTTCTCAAGTCAATGTTGTATGTGGCGCCACGGCTTTATTTTGGAAAGATCTATTGTCAGGGCAAAGTCTTCAAGACTCCCATCCCCGGGCTTTCTCTCACTCTCTGGATCAAGATATCTCGGTCAAAAACTTCCTAGGGATCACATCGCTGGGAGAAACGTTCCACCTGCCCTTGACCCCCCAAGCCCTTGCGGAGGTTAGAGACATGCAAACTATTGCGGCTCAGCTACAGCCATCCACGTCATCCACGGATATTTGGCACTACACATGGGGTAAGACCATCTACAAATCAACAGACTACTATAAACTCTTCTTTAAAGACATCCAAGTGCAACAGATATTCGGCTGGATTTGGAAAACAAAGTGCACGATGAAGTTGAAGGTTTTTGCCTGGCTGCTCTTCCATGACAGGCTCAATATGAGGAGCATGTTAAAAAAGGAGGCACTATAACATAGGGGATGACCACAATTGCCTCTTATGTGGATTGAACATTGAGGAAATGGTGGAACACATGATCTTTACATGTTCTTTTAGTAAGCTCTGCTGGACCAAACTGGGGTTTAATTGGGAGCCTTTCCATGGCAGAATACAAGATGTTGAAACTCGCAGAAACACTCACCCAACCCCGCTGTTCCTAGAGAAATTCATTGTGGCAGCCTGGAGTATTTGGAAGGAGAGGAATAATAAACACTTTAGAGCAGTAACGCCTTCCCTCAACTCCTGGCTGGACAGATTCAAGAAAGATTTTGGGCTTCTACAACATAGAGTTAAAGAGGAGCATAAGCTCCTTGTGCTGAACCTTGTACACTCCCTTTAGTTGTTCCCTCTGCCTCTAAATTTTCTTAGTCCACTTGTCACAAAGTTGGCAAGTTGTACCTCCTCCTCCCCCACCCCCCACCCCACTATGTAAATACCATTGTACAGTTTGTTTGTTCCTTTAATATAACTACACAGTAGGAGCTTTTCCTACTATTCCTGGTCAAAAAAAAACTAAAACATAAAATGTAGAGTCTTGTCCTTGAAGTTTGAGCCAATCCTTTGTCCTTATAATTTTGAGGGATCCACTTTCCTCATCCATGCCATGCCATCCATTGAGCTTTTCCTGAAATATTCATCTTGGAATAATGTTAGCTCAATGAGCTATATGTTGTTAGGAATTACCAAAACCACCCAGGGATAGTTGCACTTTCACGTGTGCACTGTGCGCGTCCATTTCCCTTCTTCTTCCTCTCGCATCTCCACTTCATCCAGCCTATCCACTCTCGACGCCGCTTCTCCGCCGCCATGGGGAAGGAAAAACGGTGGCGTTAGAGCGTGCGAAGAAGGCGACGGGGGCGGCGGAGAACAAGAAGATGAATCGGGGGTCTTCATCGCGCTCGGGGCTGCCGTCGGGTTGGATCCAAGGAGAATGGATCCAATCTTCGTTTCGGCAGGAGGACTTGGACGATATGGCCGAGTTAGGGCTGATCGTCCATAAGTCTGCGCGTCTGCCGGGGGGAGAAACGCAGCCGCGACCGGATGAGTATGTTCTGCCCGCCACCCATGTCGACCGCGGCTTCTCGCTTCCACCACATCCCTTCTTTCGAGGTTTCCTGAATTTCTTTGGGGCCCAACTCCACCATTTTACTCCCAATACCATCACATATCTTGCTGCATTCGTATCCATGTGCGATAATTTCCTGGGGTGCCGACCGCACTGGGGTCTTTTCAAGCACATCTTTACCATCCGATCCCAAACTGTGAAGAAAGCGAACTCGAACGACGAGAAGACCCATGTTATTCAGATGTGTGGGGGCCTAGGTATTCAAAAGAGGAAGAGGAGTTCGTTCCCTTCGATGACTGTTCCAGAGTCGATCAGGGGCTGGCAGTCGACCTGGTTCTACTGCCAGGATATCGCGACCCCGGGCCATTCGACCGGGCTCCCCTTTTCTCTTTTGACCGTGTTCAAACTCCACCTTCATTGAAAGTGACTGATGTGGAGAAGGCGGAGACGGGCATGCTAGTCGAGAAAGTAGTCCAACTGATCAACCAAGGTGTCACTGGCATGGACCTGCTCGAGGTGTTCCTCAGTCGACGGATTCAACCTCTCCAAGCTCATGACCATTCCATGTGGCTGTACTCCGGGGCTGGTGACACTGCTCAGATTCATCCGGAGGAGGTGGCGGCCCAAACAGTGGCCGAGTGGTTGGACAACCCCAGGGGCGCCAGGAGAGTCAACCCTTTCAGCGACAGCAACCTGCCAGACAAGGTCTGGTCATCATAGCTGAGTTTCTGAACGTATCTTCCGACTGTTTGTTGGTCCGACTGACTTATGTTTGGTCCCTTGTTTTGCAGATCTACACGGAGATGTATTCAATACCCAATGGAGAACAAGCTCTGGAGAAAGATCAAGAGGGCGAGGACAGTGCCGAGGAGAGCGGCGAGTGGGAGTCCCCAGCTGACGATGATGAAGACGAGAGCGACGAGTCGGACGATGAGGAGGTAGCCGGCTTACCGCCTCGCTCTGAATGTCGATCCAAGCAACGCCATGATCCCGCGAGCAGGCGCGGCAAAGCTGTGGCGTCGAGTGCTCCATCTCACAAGCGCGCTCGGTCCTTGACTCCAGAATTGACTGAGAAGGTCACCAAGCAGCCCAAAGCTAATCCTTCGAAGGCTCGGAAGACCTTGCCTAGAATCAAGACGGACGTCCCTGTTGCCTCTGGGAAACGCTCTTCTTGTATTTTCTTGTTCCGATCGATTTTCTTGTTCCGACCGGTTTTCTTGTTTTGACCGAGTGGATGAAGAACCTTTATAGCCCGACCTCAGCTGCGACTGATATGGACATTGACAAGACTCCAGACGACGAGGAAACCGCCGGCGCCGCTACCTCCAAAGCCAGTAAGTCTGCCCGATTCAAATTTATTTGGTTGATTGGATGGTTTGTCAGTTATCCTTATGACGTTCTCTGTTTATAGCAGTTCCACGAGACGTTGTTGTGCTCCCGGACGATGAAGAAGAAGTGTCGCTGAGAGGGAGGAGGAGGAAGGACAAGGAACTGAGCGGGAAGGCGCCTGAAGTCCAGGTTCCTCGGTCGGCTGCGACGCCTGGGGCGGCAGTCGACCGATCGACCGATCCAGCTCGAACCAATGTCACCTTCACTGTCCCGCTGTCGACTGATTGCCCATCAGGATCGGCTGCTCAGACTTGTGCTGCGCCAATACAACTCCCTGCTTCAGATCGGGCAACTGCTTCGATTGCTCTGCCTTCATCACTTTTCACTGCATATCAAACTCCGGATAATCCACTGGTTGCTACCAAGGAAGCTCTTCTTCAGTTAAATCTCGTGATGGGGCAAATGAAAGTGGTGCATGAGGCTAGTCAGGTAGCCTTCAACGCCGGAGCTGCTTTGCAAGCTAATGTCGAGGTTAGTTGATTTCCGATCGACCATATTCCTTGTCTGATCACCCACTGGAGTGTGGCTGTTTTGAAATTGTATGTCGCTTTGTGTCGATTCGAGCTGAATCTTTGCACTAGTGGGGGCGCGCTGAGTGCACCCACTGGGTGTAGTCCCCGAGACCATAGTTGACTGCGGGCAGTCAACTGTGGTCTGAGAATAGGAACTTTATATATTTTTTTGCAACTCGAGCTGGGCAGACCACGTCGAGTGGAACCAAAACCAGTGGGGGCACGCTAAGTGCACCCACTGGGTGTAGTCCCCGAGACCATAGTTGGCTGCGGGCAGTCGACTGTGGTATGAGAATCTGAACCTCTCTCTCTTTTTTTTGCAAAATCAGTGGGGGCACGCTAAGTGCACCCACTGGGTGTAGTCCCCGAGACTGTTGTTGAATGTTTGATTCGGTGGTAGTCTTAGAGTAGCTATCATTGTGATGTCTTTTTATCTCAGTCGACTGATATGGCTTTAACTGCAGAAATCCTGTGATCTTGAGGCTCAGCTTTCTACAATGAACAAGCAGCAAATCAGCCTCAACCTTGATCTGGAATTGGCCAAGAAGAATCTCAAGACCGCTCGTGATGAAGTAGTTGCCATGGGAGGTAACCAATCGCCAATTGTATATCCCACTTCTTGCATTTTTCCTTTCCATTTTTTGAACCAAGTGACTCCACTCGAGCAGATGTATGTAGTGAAAACCGCCAACTCCAAGCCCGTCTAAAGAATGTTATTTCTTTAGAGAAAATGAAGCAGGCTTTGGAGAAGAAGGATCTGGACCTTGCTGCAGCATAGAAGGAAGCGTGAGAAAAAACAGCACTTGCTGACAAGAATCTTGCTTCAGTCGGCAAGTTAGAAGAAGAGAACTCCAAGCTGAAGACTGTTGTTTCTAACGCCAATCGTGAGGTCGAGCAACTGAAGAAGGACAAGGACAAACTGACTGACGAGCTTGGGAGTCTCAGGGCCAAGAATGGCGATCTGGAGTCTTATCTGGGCCAGCTTGCTGCAAAGCTGGTCTTAAAACTTGAAGGTACTGATCAATCTGTCTTATTTCTGTCGACTGCCAAGTCTAATTATACCATCGACTCACCATTTACTCGACTGTGCAGAGTTTTGCCAAGATTTTGAAGCAGAAACTGGTCGGGTCCAGACGGGTCTTGACCCCATAAACTGTCCAGTCAAGGATGATGTTGCGATGAATGTGTTGCGGTTGGGATCTCGTATGGACAGCGTGGTTGCTTATCTTGCCCGCCTGAAGGCTGTGATGACTCGGGTTGATGCTGAACTCTGGCCTCAGGCGGAACTGTCTCAAGATCTTGAGTCCCTGATGGCTCTACTGAATCAAATCCCCGAGCGAGTGCAAGAATGGAAGAAGTCATCCGCTTGCTGTGGCACTGATGTCGCGTTGTCCTTGGTCCGAGTGCACTGCAAAGATGTCAAAGAAGACAAGCTGGCGGAACTCAAGGTTGCTAACACGAAGAGACACACTTTCCAGTCCTTCATGGACACTTTCCTTGATGCCGCCACTCGTATTGCAGACAGCATTGACCTTGACAGTTTCTGTGACCCAGCCAGTCCTTCTCCTGATGCGTGACCGAAAAACATTATGCTCCACCTTTATTTGCCTCGGAATGTCGAGTGATTGTGTAACCGTTAAACTTCTTAGGGCTTGACGCTCGACCACTTTTGATCCGTCATCCGGAACTTTAGGATTTATCCGAACT
Organism: Aegilops umbellulata; assembly: GCA_032464435.1. Taxonomy (NCBI): domain Eukaryota; kingdom Viridiplantae; phylum Streptophyta; class Magnoliopsida; order Poales; family Poaceae; genus Aegilops; species Aegilops umbellulata. The sequence continues at coordinate 385,742,467 of CP136057.1, read as the reverse complement.
TGGTTTACTTCCGAATATGCTTGTGTTTGCTTTCGAGTGGAATTTGTTCTTCACTCGGAATAATCTTTGTGCTTGAGATGCAGTTCTAAGGTGGAGGCTCCAGTCGACCTTCACTTCATCGTCCTTGCGGATAGGGATGGAGCACGCATTGCAGTCGACCTACACCTCGTCGTCCTTGCGGATAGGGATGGAGCACACATTGTACTTATGGCGTAGCTCTGAAGGAGAAGGTTGCAGTCGACCTGCACCTCGTCATCCTTGCGGATAGGGATGGAGCGCATGTTGTACTTGTGGCGTAGCTTCGAAGGAGAAGGTTGCAGTCGATCTGCACCTCGCCGTCCTTGTGGATAGGGATGGAGCGCACATTGTACTTGTGGCGTAGCTCCGAAGGAGAAGGTTGCAGTCGACCCGCACCTCGTCATCCTTGCTGATAGGGATGGAGCGCACGTTTCAAACTTAGGTGAGTACTGGACTGCGGCTAAGCCTCCAAGTGGGAGGGTTGCTCTCCACTCGGTAGGATTTTTCAAACTTAGGCGCGTACTGAACTGCAGCTAAGCCCCCGAGTGGGAGGGTTTCTCTCCACTCGGTAGGATTTTTCAAACTTAGGCGAGTACTGGACTGCAGCTAAGCCTCCGAGTGGGAGGATTGCTCTCCACTCGGTAGGATTTTTCAAACTTAGGCGAGTACTGGACTGCAGCTAAGCCCCGAGTGGGAGGGTTGCTCTCCACTCGGTAGGATTTTTCAAACTTAGGCGAGTACTGGGCTGCAGCTAAGCCCCCGAGTGGGAGGGTTGCTCTCCACTCGGTAGGATTTTTCAAACTTAGGCGAGTACTGGACTGCAGCTAAGCCCCCGAGTGGGAGGGTTGCTCTCCACTCGATAGGATTTTTCAAACCTAGGCGAGTACTGGACTGCAGCTAAGCCCCCGAGTGAGAGGGTGGCTCTCCACTCGGTAGGATTTTTCAAACTTAGGCAAATACTGGACTGCAGATAAGCCCCCGAGTGGAAGGCTGGCTCACCACTCGGTAGGATTTTTCAAACTTAGGCGAGTACTTGACTGCAGCTAAGCCCCCGAGTGGAAGGCTGGCTCACCACTCGGTAGGATTTTTTTCAAACTTAGGCGAAACGGATTCGCAGCTAAGCCCCCGAGTGGAAGGCTGGCTCACCACTCGGTAGGATTTTTCAAACTTGGGCAAAACGGATTTGCAGCGAAGTCACCCACTGGGGGATTTCAGACGCAAACAAAAGCAACAACAATCGTTTAGGAAGATTATGAAGCTCTTGTCTTTGATAAATAAACTACCAAGGTATTTCTTATTACATCTCATCCGAGTGAGTACTTAAGTGTAAAAGGGGCGGAGCAGCTCCGCGTTCCAAGCTCGTGGCTCGTCTTTCTCATGTTCGACATTGTAAAGATGGTATGCCGCATTATGGAGAACTCTAGTGACAATGAGGGGGCCTTCCCAAGCAGGGGCGAGCTTGTGTGGCTTCCGTTGATCCACTCGAAGAACCAAGTCTCCCTCTTGAAAGGCTCGACCTCTCACGTTTCTGGCGTGGAATCGACGCAATTCTTGCTGGTAAATGGTCGACCGGATCAAGGCCATCTCTCTTTCCTCCTCTAAGAGGTCGACTGCGTCCTGCCGGGCCTGTTCTGCTTCCTCTTCAGAGAAGAGCTTGACTCGGGGTACGTTGTGGAGCAGGTCACTTGGCAGAACAGCTTCAGCTCCATAAACCAAGAAGAAAGGAGTTCAGCCAGTCAACCGATTGGGAGTTGTTCTCAAACCCCAAAGAACTGATGGAATCTCATCGACCCAGGCGCCTGCTGCGTGCTTGAGATCACACATCAGTCGGGGTTTCAGTCCCTTGAGAATTAAGCCATTTGCTCTTTCTGCTTGTCCATTCAACTGAGGGTGAGCGACTGAAGCATAGTCGACTCGTGTGCCTTGAGAAGCGGAGAAGGCTCTAAACTCATCAGAATCGAAGTTCGACCCGTTGTCGGTGATGATGTTGTGCGGAACTCCATATCTGAATGTCAACTCTCTGACGAAACTGACAGCAGTGCTGGCTTCAAGATTCTTGATAGGTCTAGCTTCAATCCATTTGGTAAACTTGTCGACTGCTACAAGCACATGAGTGAAGCCGCTCCTGCCAGTTCTCAATGGTCCAACCATATCCAATCCCCAAACAGCAAAGGGCCAGACGAGTGGAATGGTCTTCAGGGCTGACGCTGGCTTGTGAGACATATCAGAGTAAAACTGGCAGCCTTCACATTTGTCGACTATATCTTTCGCCATTTCATTTGCTCGTGGCCAATAAAATCCGGCTCGGTATGCTTTAGCCACGATGGCCCGAGAGGACGCATGGTGACCACAGGTCCCCGAGTGGATGTCGTTGAGGATCATTCGACCTTCTTCTGGCATTATGCATTTCTGACTGACCCCAGTCGCGCTTTCCCTGAACAATTGTCCTCTTAACACAGTAAAGGCTTTGGATCGTCGGACGATCTGTCGAGCCTCTTCTTCATCCTTTGGGAGTTCCTTCCTAAGGATGTACGCAGTGTATGGCACTGTCCAGTCGGGAGTGATGACCAAAACCTCCATGATTAAGTTGACCACGGCTGGGACCTCGACTTCAGTCGGATCTGTGGCACTCTTAGGCTGCGGGGGCTCTTCAGTGAACGGATCTTCCTGAACTGATGGTGTATGAATGTGTTCCAAAAACACATTGCTGGGAATGGCTTCTCTCTTGGAACCTATCTTTGCCAAATCATCGGCTGCTTGATTTTTCAGTCGGGGTATATGATGGAGCTCTAACCCCTCAAACTTATTTTCCAACTTCCTCACCGCATTGCAGTAACCAGTCATGGTTGGGCTTCTGACGTCCCACTCTTTCATCACTTGATTGACCACCAAATCTGAGTCGCCGTAGACCATGAGGCGATGGAAGCCGAGTGAAATGGCCATACGTAACCCATATAAGAGTGCTTCATATTCTGCTTCGTTATTGGAGGAATCAAAGTGAATCCAGAGGACATATCTGAGCTTGTCTCCTCAGGGGGATACCAGTACTACTCCAGCACCAGAACCATTCAGCATCTTGGAACCATCAAAGAACATAGTCCAGTGCTCCGAGTGAACTTGAGTCGGCAGTTGCTGCTCAATCCACTCGGCGAGGAAATCTGCTATTGCTTGGGACTTGATAGCTTTCTTTGCTTCAAACTTGATATCTAAGGGAAGGAGTTCAATCGCCCACTTTGCCACTCGACCAGTTGCGTCTCTGTTGTGCAGAATCTCTGACAATGGAGCGTCGTTGACGACTGTAATTGAGTGATCAGAGAAGTAATGTGCAACCTTCTTCGTGGTCATATAAATCCCATAAACAAGCTTCTGATAATGAGGATATCTTTGCTTTGATGGAGTCAAAACTTCAGAAACATAATATACTGGGCACTGAACTTTATAGGCTTTTCCTTCTTCTTCCCGCTCGACCGTAAGTACTGTACTGACGACTTATCCAGTGGCTGTAATATACAGTAGTAATGGCTCTTTGCTGACTGGAGCAGCAAGCACCGGCTGGGTGGAAAGCAGAGCTTTTAGCTCTGCAAACGCTGCATCAACTTCAGGAGTCCACTCGAACTTATCTCACTTCTTCATCAGTCGGTAGAGAGGCAGTGCCTTCTCACCGAGTCGAGAAATGAATCGACTTAGGGCGGCCAAGCAACCAGTAAGCTTCTGGACATCATGCACACGCACGGGGCGTTTCATTCGGAGTATGGCACCCACTTTCTCAGGGTTAGCGTCGATCCCTCGTTCGGAAATGAGAAAACCGAGTAATTTTCCTCCTGGAACTCCGAATGTGCACTTCGATGGATTAAGCTTGATATCATACCTTCTGAGGTTGGCAAAGGTTTCAGCGAGGTCAGCCAGTAGGTCGGAACCTTTACGTGACTTGACCACAATGTCATCCATGTACGCTTCCACATTCCAACTGATTTGAGTGAGTAAACACTTCTGAATCATCTGCATGAATGTGGCTCCAGCGTTCTTCAGGCCGAATGGCATAGTGACATAATAGAAGCACCCGAATGGAGTGATGAAAGCTGTTCTAATCTCATCGGGTCCATACAGACGGATCTGATGATACCCGGAATAAGCGTCCAAAAAGGACAAACGCTCGCACCCCACAGTCGAGTCGACTATTTGATCGATGCGAGGGAGAGGAAAGTGATCCTTCGGGCAGGCCCGATTGATATGCTTGAAGTCAATGCACATGCGAAGTGAGCCGTCCTTCTTACGGATGATGACAACATTAGCTAACCACTCGGATTGGTAAATCTCTCGAATAAACTCAGCTGCCAGAAGCCGAGCCACTTCTTCACCGATTGCCTTTCTCTTCTGTACGGCGGACCGTCGAAGATATTATTTGACCGGTTTCACTTTTGGGTCGACTCGCAAACGATGCTCAGCCAGTCCCCTGGGAACACCTAGCATGTCAGAGGGTTTCCATGCAAAGATGTCCCAGTTCTCATGGAGGAACTGGGTGAGCGCTTCTTCCTATTTGGAGTCGAGTGTTGTTGAAATGTGAGTCGGAGCAGCATTGGGATCGGTCGGGTGAATATGAATCGGTTTCGTTTCATCGGACGACTGAAATGCTGAATCCATGGCAGGCTTCCTAGCTCGCAACAAATCACTCAGATCTGCGTTCTTCTGATACTCCTGCAATTCCACTACTGCCATCTGCGCATCGGCGATCTTCGAGCCCTTCTGGAAGCACTCTTCTGCCTTCTTTTGATTGCCAGTGATAGTGATCATACCTTTAGGACCAGGCATCTTCAATTTGAGGTACACATAGCATGGTCGAGCCATAAAACGTGCATAAGCCGGCCTGCCCAGCATAGCGTGATAAGCACTCTGGAAATCCACAACTTCAAATGTCAACTTTTCTTTGCGGTAATTCTTGGAATCATCGAAAACCACATCAAGAGCAATCTGGCCGAGTGACTCAGCCTTCTTGCCTGGAATGACTCCATGGAAACTCATATTGCTTTCACTGAGTCTGGACATCGGAATGCCCATCCCTTTCAATGTCTCTGCATACAAAATATTCAGGCCACTGCCACCACCCATCAGGACTTTAGTCAGTCGAGTGCCTTCGACGACTGGGTCGACCACCAATGCTTGCCTCCCAGGGTGGCTATGTGCGTTGGGTGATCAGACTGGTCGAATGTGATAGCAGTCTGAGACCATTTCAAATAACTGGGTGTCGCCGGAGTGACCATGTTCACTTCTCTGTTGATGACTTTCAGTCGACTTTTGCTCTCAACATCAGCAAAAATCATCGGAGTGGAATTGACGTGAGGGTAACCATCGTCACTTTCCTCCTTATCCTCAACTTTGTCTGACTCTTTTTCCTTCTCTTTGGGTTGTTTCTCTCGGAACTGCTGGATCAGGAGCCCACACTGCCGAGTGGTATGCTTCGGGTAAATGATTTTACCCTCCTCATCTTTCTTTGTGTGGATGTGGCATGGCAAATCCAGCACATCATTTCCATCTTGGTCTTTTATTTTCTTGGGGTTCCTTGGCCCTTTGGGCTTCCCCTTGAATTTTCCCTAAGTCACGCTAAGGTTTCTCCAGGAGCAGCTGGCTCGGCTTTGCGCTTTTGCTTCCGACTGGAGTTTCCTCCTCGGGTTTCATGGGCGACTGTTTTGTGCTTGCCACTCTGGAGCCGATCCTCCTCTTCACCATTGGCATACTTGGTGGCAGTCTCCATCATCCGACTCAGAGACATATCTCTGGTCCGACCGAACTTCAGATTCAACTCTCGATATTTGACGCCTTCCTTGAAGGCACAAATTTCTTGGTGATCAGACACATTCTCCACCGTGTGATGCAACGTGATCCATCTCTGGATATAATCCCTCAAAGTTTCATTTGTCTTCTGCACACAAGATTGCAGCTCTGTCAACCCTGCTGGCCGTTTGCATGTTCCTTCAAATTTTCTAACAAACACTTGGGCAAGATCATCCCAACTGTAAATGTTGTTGGGTGCTAACTGATTCAGCCATGCTCTGGCCGAGCCCTCTGTCGGTGTCCACACCGGCGGATCTCGGGTAGAGGGTCCCGAACTGTGCGTCTAGGCGGATGGTAACAGGAGACAGGGGACACAATGTTTTACCCAGGTTCGGGCCCTCTTGATGGAGGTAAAACCCTACGTCCTGCTTGATTAATTGATGATATGGGTAGTACAAGAGTAGATCTACCACGAGATCAAGGAGGCTAAACCCTAGAAGCTAGCCTATGGTATGATTGTTGTCTGTTGGAGTTGTTCTCCTACGGACTAAAACCCTCCGGTTTATATAGACACCGGAGAGGGTTAGGGTTACACAAAGTCGGTTACAATGGTAGGAGATCTGAATATCCGCATCGCCAAGCTTGCCTTCCACGCCAAGGAAAGTCCCATCCGGACACGGGACGAAGTCTTCAATCTTGTATCTTCATAGTCCAGGAGTCCGGCTGAAGGTATAGTCCGGCCATCCGGACACCCCCTCATCCAGGACTCACTCAGTAGCCCCTGAACCAGGCTTCAATGACGACGAGTCCGGCGCGCAGATTGTCTTCGGCATTGCAAGGCGGGTTCCTCCTCCAAGTTCTCCATAAAAGAGTTTAAACACCAAGGATAGTGTCCGGCTCTGCAAAATAAGTTTCCACATATTGCCATAGAGAGAATAAAATTAACACAAATCTAATCTGCTGACGTATTCCGTGGCGTGACATCACACTACGGCCAAGCCTTTATTCGAATCGTTTTCACTTCTCCACCTCAGCGTGTTTTGCGAGGCGGTTTCCTTGGCACGTCTTGTCAAAGCAGAGATCGTGTCCCCCATTTACGGGATTCTCATCAATACGGACGTGGATAACCCAACCGCGCCATTTATCACAACGCTTGGGAGGCAAGCGAGTTTTACTAGGCTGGTGGGGACGCATAGCCGCATCCACCCATATAAGGGGATACGGATCAACCTTTTTACCTACGCCTTCTTCCTCCTTTGCCTATCCATCTTCCACGCACTCGAGCTCCAGCGCCCAAGCCCGCACTTCCCACCTCAACCTTCTCCAGCAATGTCCGGAGCGGGAGGCAAGTGGATGGTCTCCTCCGTCACGGAGGGCCATGTAAAAAAGCTGAGGAAGGCCGGATACTTGTCCAAAGACATCGCGCACCGGCTCCCTGAAAAGGGGCAGCTTCTCCCCACCCCAGAGCCCCATGAGAGGGTTGTATTCCTTCCCCACTTCCTCCGCGGACTGGGCTTTCCTCTCCACCCATTTTTCCGGGGGCTCATGTTCTACTATGGCCTGGATTTCCACGATCTGGCCCCGAACTTCATCCTCAACATCTTGGCGTTTATCGTCGTGTGCGAGGCTTTCCTATGCATCCGCCCCCATTTCGGCCTCTGGCTCAAGTCCTTCAATGTCAAGCCAAAGGTGGTGCGCGGCAACCAGGCGGAGTGCGGAGGCGTCATGGCGGGCAAGATGGCCAACGTCCTATGGCTCGAGGGCTCCTTTGTGGAGACCCTGAAGGGGTGGCAGTCAGGGTGGTTTTACATCACCGAGCCGCGCGATCCGGAATGGATCGCAGCCCCTGAGTTCTGGTCCGGACCCCCCATGCGGCTCACGTCCTGGAAAGAGACGGGCATGTCGTGGGGCTACAAAGAAGAGGTGACCGGACTGCAAAAATGCATCCAAATCCTGGTGAACAAGCAGCTAAGGCTTGTCAATGTAGTCCAGGTTATGCTCGTCCGCCGGATCCTCCCGTGTCAACAACGGGACTTCAATCTGTGGGAGTTCGACCCGGCGCAGCACCCAACCCTGAGCAGGCTCTTCGACACGATGTACGAAGATGTCTGGAAGGTGCTATTCAAAGGCGTCGAGGCTCCTGCGTCCGCTTCCGAGGACCGCGGATTCAGCTCGCAGCGTCACGCTGACGAGGTAAGTAATTTTTACCTTTCACAGGACATTTGTTTCTCATAGTTTGACTCTATGCGGGATCTAAACCCCCTTACCTTTAACAGGCATGGCAGGTGAAGTCCGGACAGATCGACTGTCCGGCTCCTTTGCCTGAAGACCCAGCAGACGCTCGTTTATTGAAGCTGCTGGCTCCGGCACCTTATGTGGTGCCGGAGAAGAAGGCCAAGAAGAAGAAGGCCACGGGGACTCGAAAGAGTTCCCGTCATGTGGTGGTGTCGGATTCGTCCTCCGACGGATCCGAGACGCTCTCCTCCCGTGAAGACGAGGAGGAGGAAGAAGAAACCTCTCCTCCTCCAGCGGGGGGAGGAAAGAAGAGGAAGGCCGCCCAGCAGGGGAGGCCGAAGGGTCCAAGAAAAGGAAGACCCCTCCACCGGACTACTCCCCCGACGCCGACGAGGACGAAGAGGAGTGGCCAGACAGGGCCAAGCGTCCGGCAAAATCGTAAGTATTCGGATACCAGAGTAACTCATAATATCCCTGTTGTTGCACAGCTTTTCCCTAATGTCGAATATAATTATGCAGCCCACCCCGGGCCGGACTCGATGAGTCGTCGAGCGGCTCCCTGGATTCGTCGGACGTGAACTCAGTTCCGCCCGCTGTCTCCCCCCGCACTGCGGACGACGCCGAAGTGGCGTCGCGACAAGCTCCGGGGCAACAGGAGGTGGTCCTGGAGGAGCCGTGAGGCGACCTCCCGGACTCCAGGAGTAAAGGGGACAAGACCCCCCAGGGCTCCAAGTCCGGCTTTGAGCCGGACCCGCGCCGGAATCCTCAACAGTTCCTGACCGCGGTAGGCGAACTCCTTCTAAGAGGTGCAAGCCTTCTGAGCCGGCAGCCTCCGTCCAGCCGGAGGTGCCGGACAATCTGCTGGAGGTGCTTAACGGCGCCTCCATCGATGAGGAGCACCGTACTATTATGAGTATGGTGGTCCAGAAGGTTCGGTCCGCCAAGAGCGGACTAACTGAAGCTTGTGCCAGCCTTCTAACAGGCTTCGAGGTAAGTAAAATATGTAAAAATATTACCGCATAGACAGTAGCCCCTGATGCTCTGTTTGGCGTTCGAAAAGAAAAGCCGAATAGAGGATCTATTAAATTTCGCAGGAGTCTAACAAAAAAGAGTCAATATGCGTATGCAGGCTTCGCTGCTGGCCACCGCCGCACTGACTGCGGAGGTGGGTGCCCTGAAGAAGGGCCTCGAGCAGACCGAGCAAGAGCTCGGCCTTGCCAAACGGCAGCTCGAGGAGAAGGATGGTAAGAGATACCTTATAGAAAAATATATACAAAAAAGATGCAATTGCAAAAAATAACAAGATTGTGCTGCTTATTGTAGGGGCCACGACTGAGGTGGCGACCCTCAAGCAGGCATTGTCCGAGGCCGAGAAGAGAGCGGCTACCAAGCGCACCAAGCGAGAGAAATTTGAGGCCCAGGTCGGCGAGGTGCAGCAAGAGCTTCGGGCTCTCATGAAAAAACATGAGGGTTTGGAGCTTGACTCGAAGACGCAAGCGTCTGAGCTCGCGGCGGCCCTTGAAACTGCCAAGTCTGCCAAGGTCGAATCCTAGAAGGCCCTCCAAGAGTTGGAGGCGGTGAAAAAGATAGCGGCGGGTAAGGCATTCTTTATGCAAAGCAGACATATAAAAGTAAACTACTTGTTACTTACCCGAATCCGGAGTTCTCCAGGGGCATTCGCAGATCTTCCCCGCAGCGTATCCGATGCTGCCGCATTCTACCGAGCCGAGGAAGGCAGCTCGACGGAGAAGGTGTTCTGGTCTAAGTACGCTGAGGCCGGACACCCTGTGCCCTTGAGCGACCAGCTGAAGCAGTTGGTCGAGCTCCACAAGGCGGCCTAACAGGCCCTGAAGGGCTTCATAGTTCGGCTGTGGCCTGGAGAGGCCCTGCCTGGGAGCTACTTCGGGCTGGTGCGGCGGCTGGTGGAGGCCTATCCAAGGCTCGAGGTCATCAAGCGCTCCGTCTGCATCGAAGGTGCCCGTAGGGCCCTTGCCCGTGCAAAGGTGCACTGGGGTAAGCTGGACGATGAGAAGCTTGTGAGGGACGGGCCGCCACCGGGGAAGGAGCATCGCAAGCCCGAGAACTATTACAAGGATGTTCTTGCTGATGCCCGCCTTATGGCGGATGAATGTACCAAGGATGTAATTTTTGAATGAACTCGCTCGTGTTATCCTGTGCGCTGAAAACTTGTTCATATGCGCTAAGCAATGCTTGTTGAATTTAAAATATTACTTTATGTGCGGCCGTTTATCAAAAATTGAGAGATGGCCAGTCGTCGGCTTCTGCCCCCATGCCACTAGTGCTGGGGTGTTCGGGATAAACCTGAGCGCTCTTTTTCCCATGATTGGGTCCGTCGAGGGAGGCGCTCAGCACAACGAACAAGGCAATCGGACTATAATGCTTGAACACTCTCACTTAGCCATAGAACTCTATAATTTTAAATTTCGGCGAAGCCCCTAGTATTCGGAAGACCGAGTTCGGGGCGCTATCCACGCCTTGGCCGGACAAAGCCGGTTCCTCGCTCGAAGCGGCATAAGTCTTTAAGGACTCGAAAAACCTCTCGAACAGCGACCGGTCTCTCGCCTCATCATGACAGTCAGTTTTAGCTTTCTCTACTGAGGTGCTCAGCCCAGCTCAACTGGGGCACAATCGCAGTAGTTCTCCTAGTGCTACCTTAGCCGATATAGCGGAACATAAGGCACCAAAACATAGGAGCCGGGCAAACCCAACTATTGACCCAAATCATGATTCGGAGCCGATGCATATAGTGTTATAAGTTCGGGGTGCCGCACTTGTGAAAGTGTTCGGACTTCTCACACCATACTGAGGGGTACTGAAGCCCCTGGCATATTTTGCCATACCACAATGTGCGGGTGCAACATGTCATTAATAAACATATATATATAAAGAGGATAATGCAAAAAATAGACAAAAGCTATGCATTGTTTATAGAAAGGCTGCTATCTAAGCAGAACGATACAAATAGTGCGATAAGCAAAAGAAATTGGACTATTTAACATGTCCTGGCCAGGGGCAGGCCGCGAATTGTATTCAAAATAGGTATACTGCTCGTAATAGAGACCACCTGGGAGTTCCATAATGCGGCATGGCTTGTCTGCTTTCCTGGATCTTGCATCGTTTGTGCGGCAGTTGAATTGCCGAACAGGTCGTCCGAAGTATGGAGTCCTGAAAGTAAGAGAAAATTTAAAAAGGAATTCGGCAGCCCCTAGTACGGTTTAAGCCATTCTTTGGGCGTGCCGTGATGGTGCCCCTCCCCTTGTGCCCATGGTATTTCAAGAGCGTAGTTATGTACGCGAAGCACTGGTTTTGCTATATTGCGAGGGCTAGGGTTGGGGCCGCATTGCTATGCTAGCTCGGAACGTGTCACGCGGTCTTGTTGTAGGTTACTCCGGGTGCGCTTGACAGTGTCCGGCTTTTTGAGGGCCGGACTGGGGAACTGCCTAGAGAGGCTGCTTTGTACTTCTGCTGCGAGCGCTGCCGTGCGCTCCTCCGTTCGGAGGGAGCGTTCGGTGTTTCCGTTGACCGTGAATACTCCTCGAGGGCCTGGCATCTTGAGCTTGAGGTATGCATAATGCGGTACTGCATTGAACTTTGCGAATGCGGTTCGCCCGAGCAGTGCGTGATAGCCACTGTGGAACGGGACTATGTCGAAGATTAACTCCTCGCTTCGGAAGTTATCCGGAGATCCGAAGACCACTTCAAGTGTGACTGAACCTGTACAGTTGGCCTCTACACCTAGTATGATGCCTTTAAAGGTCGTTTTGGTGGGCTTGATCCTTGAGGAATCTATGCCCATTTTCCGCACTGTATCCTGGTAAGGCAGGTTCAGGCTGTTGCCGCCGTCCATAATGACTCTTGTGAGATGAAATCCGTCAATGATTGGGTCAACAACCAATGCAGCGAACCCGCCATGACGGATGCTAGTGGGGTCGTCCCTTCGATCAAAGGTGATCGGGCAGGAGGACCATGGGTTGAACTTTGGGGCGACTGGCTCCAGCGCGTATACGTCCCGTAATGCACGCTTCCGCTCCCTCTTGGGAATGTGGGTTGCGTATATCATGTTCACTGTCCGCACTTGTGGGGAAAAACCCTTCTGTCCACTGTTGTTCGGCGGCCTGGGCTCCTCCTCGTCGTCGCTATGCAGCCCCTTGTCTCTATTTTCGGCATTTAACTTGCCTGCCTGCTTGAACACCCAACAGTCCCTGTTGGTGTGATTGGTTGGCTTTTTGGGGGTGCCATGTATCTGGCACAAGCGGTCGAGTATTCGGTCCAAACTGGACGGGCCCTGAGTATTTCTTTTGAATGGATTTTTCCGCTGACCGGATTTGTAGCCTCGGAATCCGGCATTTACTGCCGTATCCTCGTTGTTGTCGCTGTTAACGCGGCGCTTTTGCTTGTTCCGGCGCGACCTGCCGCTTTTGTCCTTGGTATCCGAATTACCAAGGTTCTTGGTTAGGTTGTTGCTACGAGCTAGCCAGCTGTCTTCTCCCGCGCAAAAGCGGGTCATGAGTGTCGTAAGGGTTGCCATAGATTTCGGCTTTTCCTGTCCCAGGTGTCGGGCGAGCCACTCGTCACGGATATTATGCTTGAAGGCCGCTAGGGCCTCTGCGTCCGGACAGTCGACTATTTGGTACCCTGGAAATTGTCGAGGAATGCGGCTTCCAGGTCCTCCCAAGAACCGATTGAATCTGCTGGCAAGCTGTTAAGCCAATGTCGGGCCGGTCCCTTAAGTTTGAGCGGGAGGTATTTGATGGCGTGTAGATCATCACCGCGGGCCATGTGGATGTGAAAGAGATAATCCTCGATCCATACCGCAGGATCTGTTGTGCCATCGTATGATTCAATGTTTACGGGTTTGAAGCCCTCAGGGATTTTATGATCCATTACTTCATCTGTGAAGCATAGTGGGTGTGCGGCGCCTCTGTACTGGGCTATATCACGACGCAGCTCAAAGGAGCTTTGTCTATTGTGTTCGGCCCGGCCGGATTTATTGTATCCGGAGTGACGATCACTGTCACGTGCCGTGGGGCGCCCGCGTGATCCGTAGATCGATCTTGTTTGCCTTGCCTTGTCCTCCAGTATATCTCGCGGGTCTGGCGCGTTTTCCCGTGCCTTAGCATGTTTTGAGCGGCGTCGGGGCATGGCTTGAGTGGAGGGCCTAGAGGCCTCTCTATCACGGCCACGAGGTGGCCGGTTGGCCATGTCATGCGCTAGTGATGTAGGTGCTTCCTCCTCTAATCTGGGTAGCAGCCTGCGTTTTGGGTAACGCTTGGAGGGGCGTTCAAGTTCATACTCTTCGGCCGCAAGGACTTCAGTCCATCTGTCAGCTAGCAAATCTTGATCAGCTCTAAGTTGTTGCTGCTTTTTCTTGAGGCTGCTTGCCGTGGCTAAAAGCCTACGTTTAAAACGCTCTTGTTCGGCGGGATCTGATGGCACGACGAATTCGTCGTCGTCGAGGCTTGCCTCGTCTTCGGAGGGAGGCATATAATTGTCATCCTCAACCTCTCAGTCTGCCGCTCTCTCATGAGGGCTAGCTTCTCCATCCTCCTGTGCCGAATCTTGCTGGAGGGGGTGTTCTTCGGTGCTATCCGGAGTAGTATTATCTCCCATGCCGGAACAACCGTTTTTGCTTTGGCGGGATTTAGAGCGGCGCCGCTGACGCCGGCGCTTGGGATGTTTCATAGAGGTGTCATCCCCCGCTATTCCATCGCCTTCTCCATCTTTTGGAGTGTCCACCATATATATGTCATATGACGAGGTGGCCTTCCAGCGCCCTACAGGTGCTGGTTCTTGTTTATCTCCTGCATCATCGTCCATACCATCGATGTCTTCGGAGTCAAAGTCGAGCATGTCGGTTAAATCGTCGACAGTGGCTACGAAGTGGGTGGTGGGTGGGCTTTGAATTTCTTCATCGTCCATATCCCAACCTTGCTGACCGTAGTCCGGCCAGGACTCTCCTGATAGAGAGAGAGATTTTAGTGAATTCAGGATGTCGCCGAAGGGCGAGTGCTGAAAGATGTCCGCGGCGGTGAACTCCATTATCGACGCCCAATCGGATTCGATCGGCAGGGGCGCGGGGGGCGTGGAGTCCGGAGAGGAATCCGGCTCCTCGGAGTCACGGGCCGTGCAGAGTGCGGGGCTGGTGTTCGGCTCGATTGCCTTTGAGATCGCAGCCCTTGAGGTGGCGTCCAACTGCTCATCCTCGATTGGCGCAGCAGGCTCCGAATTAAGGGTCGGAACTTATGCGCGTGCGGCCTCCAGGACACTGTTCGGCGGCAGAGCTAGATCATGCCCATCGAGACAGTGCGGCGTGCTTGGCTGTGGCTCGAATCCGTCGAAGATCAAGTCCCCGCGGATGTCAGCCGTGTAGTTCAAACTTCCAAACCTGACCTGATGGCCAGGAGCGTAGCTTTCGATCTGCTCCATATGGCCAAGCGAATTGGCCCGCAGTGCGAAGCCGCCGAAGACGAAGATCTGTCCGGGGAGAAAAGTCTCACCCTGGACTGCATCGTTGTTGATGATCAAAGGAGCCATCGGGCCTAAAAGCGACGACACAGAGGAACTCTCAATGAAAGCACCAATGTCGGTGTCAAAACCGGCGGATCTCGGGTAGGGTGTCCCGAACTGTGCGTCTAGGCGGATGGTAACAGGAGACAGGGGACACAATGTTTTACCCAGGTTCGGCCCCTCTTGATGGAGGTAAAACCCTACGTCCTGCTTGATTAATATTGATGATATGGGTAGTACAAGAGTAGATCTACCACGAGATCAAGGAGGCTAAACCCTAGAAGCTAGCCTATGGTATGATTGTTGTCTGTTGGAGTTGTTGTCCTACGGACTAAAACCCTCTGGTTTATATAGACACTGGAGAGGGTTAGGGTTACACAAAGTTGGTTACAATGGTAGGAGATCTGAATATCCGCATCGTCAATCTTGCCTTCCACGCCAAGGAAAGTCCCATCCGGACACGGGACGAAGTCTTCAATCTTGTATCTTCATAGTCCAGGAGTCCGGCTGAAGGTATAGTCCGGCCATCCGGACACCCCCTAATCCAGGACTCCTTCACCCTCCAACATCAGAGGAAGGTGTTTCATGGCCACTTCATCATTGTCGCCGCCAATCTGAACAGCCACTCGGTAGTCCTCAAGCCAAGTGTCAGGCTTGGACTCACCAGTGAACTTACTGACTCCAATCGCCAACCTGAAGTTGGGAGGAATCACCGCAGCCCTGATGGCTCTGCTGAAGCACTCTCGACCTGAGACATGCACTCTGCTGCTGGTTGGTAAATCTTTATCAGGACCTTCTCGGTGAGCTCTGTTTCTGTCGACCAAACCATGAACGAGAATAGATCTCACATCAAAGCCCGGCTCCCTGGGGTCGACTGGAATCCTTCGCCCAACACTGTGAGGGCGTCTGTCATCATGCTAACGAGGCATGTATGACCCACTCCTTGGGGGAGGCGTGGGCACTCGACGATGATCATCATGATCGAGTCGGTGATCATACTGCTCACGGTTTCTGTACTGATCTCGCTGGTCTCCACGTCCCTCACGCCTCGGGGGCGATCTTGGGCTGTGAGCCGACTGGACCGTGTTTGCCATAACAGATCTGCTATGGATCCTATTCCGCGACTGTGACACGGCTGTATTCTGTTCTCCCGTTGCCCGGAGTAAAGCTCTGATCTGCATTAGGCCTCTGCCAGCTTCCGACTGGGAGGGCTGAATTGACTCTGCTATTCGAGCTGCAGCTGTGAGATTCTGGATTGGAGTTCGATATACCTGAGTCGGAGGTGGAAAGAGTTGACGCTGACTGGATTCTGGTACCTGCTGCCGAGCATGCTCGTCGAGTGTGCACTGGAGGTTCTCCAGTCGAGTGCGCTCAGCCAAGTTGGCCAGACGCGCATCCTCCAAGGCCCGGTCCTCGGGGGTTTCTCCAATGATAGGAGTGTGAAGTGCATCCATGTTCCGGCGGCGAAGTTCTTCCCTCTGCTGCAAAGAGAGGGGCTCGGGGAGGTACTCCTCATGGACACGTGACGGATCGCCTCCGCCGTCGCCACCGTCGGCGCGGGGGAAGCCAGGAGGAATGCGAGGTCCATCGACCATAAGGACCTCCGCCGCGGGATCATTGCTGTCACGCTCGGATGCAGTCTTTGCGGAGCCAGTCGAACAGGCCGTAGAGAGTTTCATCGGGCTCGATCGCCGCGACTTGGGGGTGGCCGATTGGTTAGCCACCGCATGCCTCACCCACCGCTGAAGCCTTGATCGACCGGAACGCTTTGCGCCGGTGGGCGACATGGAGGGAGGACACCACAGGAGTCGACCGATACTGAGTTGACGGCAGCCGCAGGAAGACGCCGCAGACGCATGCGCGAAAGTGTGTTGCCCCACGGACGGGGAGTGCGTCGACGTCGAGTGGAGCCTCCTGAAGCCAAGCGGAGTCGTCGGCGACAAACACGAGCGCGCCGAGACGGATCTCGCGGCCCTCAGCCAAACCTCCGCCTGAAACCATGATGAAGGGGATCAGAAAAATTGCAACTTCTCCGACAAGTCGCTAAGACACCTGCCCCACGGTGGGCACCAACTGTCGTGGTTCTAAGTCTGACAGTAGAATAGGGGGTAGGTGATGTAGAGGCAAGATCCTAGCTATGGAGTAGTTGTACACGCAAGTTTTACGAGTTCAGGCCCTTCTCGGAGGAAGTAACAACCCTACGTCTTGCAGCCCGGAGGCGGTCGACTGGATTATATGCGTGTGAGTTACAGGGGGTGCGAACCCTTGTCCCAGAGGAGGGGGTGGCTTATATAGAGTGCGCTAGGACCCCTGCTCCCCTCTGTTACATAGGATTCAATGTACATAAAGAGGTAGCGTTACAGGTAACGCTTGCAATGAAGTGCTACAAATGATCATTAAATATATGAGTAAATGCCCGACCGTTGCTGCGTAGAGCGGCTTTAGGTTTTCTTATATGTCAAGTGGTTTGATGGTCGAGTGACCTGGATAAAGTGGGGTCTCCGAGTGAATGGTAGGTCGAGTGGACTTCACTTGCCATCTTTGCTGGATTTCTTCTTCTGATTCTTGAATTTCTTTGCTCTTAGGACAAGGACCTTAGGTAGGACGTATAGGTCAGGCCTATTACCCTACCCCAGGTTTGTGTCCTCATCAGCGCCGCCACTACTTAAGGAGATACAAGCGGCCAAGCTGAGGTCGGAGGCAACACCTTTTACCCCCAAGCGCACAACACGAGCAACAAAGAAGACGGCCTCCACCAGCCGGTCTAGAGATAACCCGACAGAGAATGTGCTACTTCATGCGCTTGGGATGGTGCCAGAAGACATGGTGGCGGATGATGGGATGGTGCACGAACTTCAGGCCTTTTTGATTCCCCGCTGCGGGAGCAACATATCAAGATCATTGCGGGGCTATTTGGCAAGGCAGTGCCAACTGTGCAAGACATGGAGGGAAACAACGCGGTCGTGCTATGCTCACACTAGAGAGCTAGCTTGGAGGTTGGTGTATATGTCCTTTATGGATATACACCCGCAGGTGTTGTGCTGGAATGTGAGGGGCCTAAACAATCCAGCCAAGAGGAAGGCCGTTCGAGAGTTTGTGGAAACGATGAAAGTTAACTTGGTTTGTTTCCAAGAAACTAAAATGGATGTAATGGACCAATTTGTTGTAATACAATGCTTGGGGCCGTCGTTTGATGGCTTTGCCTATGTGCCGGCGGTGGACACTTGTGGAGGTATAGTTTTGGCTTGGGATAGCGCGGTGCTTAAGGTGGACAACATCATGCTCAATGTCAACTTTCTCATGGGCAGGGTTCATGTCAAGATGGGGAAACCTTGGTGGATCACGGTGGTGCACGGACCACAGGGCGATGTAAGGAAAACTATCTTTCTGCAAGAGATCAGGGACTGGCGCTTGGGGTGTCCGGGACCTTGGATGTTGCTTGGAGACTTCAACATGATCATACGAGCTGCGGACAAAAGCAACTCCAACATCAATAGAAGGATGATGGGAAGATTTAGAGACTTCATGGAAGATCATGAGCTAAAGGAAATGTACATGCACGGACGGAGATACACGTGGTCCAACGAGAGGGAAACACCAACCTTGACAAAGATCGACATAGTTTTCACGACAGTGGACTGGGAGCTCGAGAACACGGACTGCTTGCTACAGGCACTTTCCACTGGGGTCTCGGATCACGCGCCGCTACTTCTCACGACTAGTGCTAGTTTTTGCCCCAAGCGGCGCTTCCGGTTCGAGTTGTTTTGGACGAAGCTTGAAGGATTTGATGAGGCGGTGAGGGAGGCCTGGACGTGCAGCGATGACATGGTGGACCCGTACAAGAGACTTGACGCTCTGCTCAGAAATACTGTGAGCTACTTGCAAGCATGGGGGAAGAAAAAGGTCGGCAATGTCAAGCTGTTGATGAGGGTGGCTAACTGGGTGATTCACAAACTGGACATAGCTCAAGAGCGACGGATGTTGGGCAGTGAGGAACTGTGGCTGCGCCAAAGCTTAAAGCAAGCCCTCTTAGGATTGGCTGCGTTGGAGCGTACCATCGATCGCCAACGATCGAGAATGAAGTGGTTGAAGGAGGGAGACGCCAACACAAAACTCTTTCAGGCATTCGCGAATGGGCGTCGTGCGAAGAACTTCATCACACACATAAAAAGAGAGGGAGTCATCATCACGGATCAGGAGCAGAAGGAAGAGGCTTTTTTCCAAGTGTATGAGAGGATTATTGGGCAGGATACGGCAAGAGAGCATACCTTTGACTTGTAGTTTCTTCAGGTGCAGAGTCATGACCTCCGGGAGCTGAAGAATATCATAACAGAGGAGGAGGTTTGGGAGGTCATCAAGGAACTCCCCCCCCCCCCCGATCATGCCGCTGGACCTGACGGATACATTGCGGCTTTATATCAACGGGCATGGCCAATCATAAAGAAGGATGTCATGGCCGTCATGTTGAAGCTCTACGTGGGAGATGGGAGGGGTTTTGGGAAGCTGAACAAAGCACATATCATTCTCATACCCAAGAAACCGGATGCGGAAGAAATTGGGGACTTCAGGCCAATAAGTTTGACACACAGCATGCATAAGCTATTTGCTAAAGTCCTTGCCAACCGCCTCACAAAACAGATGCACATGATCATTGAAGCCAATCAATCTGCTTTCATCAAAGGTCGGCACCTTCATGATAACTTCCTCCTAGTTAGACAAGTGGCAAGGAGGATTCATGCACACAAATCGCCCGGAGTGTTCCTGAAACTTGATATTTCGAGGGCCTTCGACTCCTTGTCATGGCCATTCCTGTTTGAAGTCATGACTGCCAAAGGGTTTGGTACGAGATGGATGACTTGGGTGGCGATCTTGCTGCAAACTGCAACCACCAAAGTGATCGTCAATGGCGTGGCTGGGAAGAACTTTGGGCACGCGTGCGGGCTGCGCCAGGGGGATCCTATCTCGCCTCTGCTCTTCGTCATCGCAATGGATGTCCTGACAAGACTCGTTCAGCGAGCTATGGCGGCTGGCGTGCTAAGCTCATTCCATGGGATCACGGCCATGCAAAGGATCTCTATATACGCGGATGACGTAGCCTTGTTTACCAAACCTATAGTCATGGATCTGAGCTTTGTGAAGGAGACTTTAAAAGCTTTTGGTGAAGCTTCTGGGCTTAAGGTGAACTACCGGAAGTCGTCGGCCATAGTGATTAGAGGGGACGTGGAGGACAGACAAAGGGTGGCTGCACTACTCCAGTGTGACTTAGCAGAATTCCCATGTAGGTACCTTGGCCTGCAGCTTGCTATCAAGAACTTGACTCACGCGGAATGGCAACCCATGTTGGATAAAGTGAGGTACTTCGTCCCTGGTTGGCAAAGAGGGTTGATTCAACGACCTGGCCGATTGATCCTGGTGCAGTCTATCATCTCTGCTAGGCCGATCCATCACCTAATGATTGTGAAGGCCCCTGTCTGGGTGTTTGAGGAGATTAACAAGTGGATGAGATCCTTTTTTTGGGCTGGCAAGGACAAGGTTAACGGTGGGCAATGCCTCATCGCATGGGACAAAATCTGTCGACCTAAGTGCCACGGTGGGCTTGGAGTGAAGAACTTGCAACTTCAATCTTTGGCGCTAAGGGTCAGGTGGGAATGGCTAAAGCGTACGGAGCCAGCGAGGCCTTGGCATGGACTACCAATGGTCGAAGATAGATTGGCGAGGGAGGTGTTTGATAGTTTGGTTCATATTCAAGTTGGCTCGGGTGATAGCATTCTGTTCTGGCGGGACCGGTGGATACACGGTTATGCAGTAGCTGACATTGCTCCACTCCTGCTTATGACGGTCCACGCGAGGGTGATCAATACTAGAACGGTGCAGCAGGCATTGCTCAACAACAGATGGATGGAGGATTGTCAAGTTGAGATCTCTTTCATGGCTCAAATGCAATGCATGCATCTCTGCCATGCGGTGGCAACTGTTCACAGACGTGAGACCGAGCAGGATGTCTTCACCTGTACTTGCTCATCGTCTGGACAATACTCAGCCAAGTCAGTCTATTCCAGCCTTTGCAATGGATGGCCTAAATCCCCCCTGACAAAGTGTGTCTGGAGAGGCTGGGCCCCTCTTAAGTGCAAAATCTTTGTTTGGCTCGTAATGCAGTACAGGATATGGACGTCAGACAGGAGGGCTAGGCATGGGCTTCAGGATGGGAGCTCAGCATGATAAACGTGCTTGCAGGATGAGGATAATGTTGATCATATTCTTCTACAGTGTCCGTACGCTCGGGAGGTCTGGTATAGGACATGAGACACCCTGCAGATTAACACTCCTCAATCACTCGCAAATGAGAACACCCTGGAGTGGTGGTTACGAGCATGAAGAAGCTTCCTAGGGGCGGGCAGTAGAGGTTTCGACACCACAGTCACGGCGGTTCTCTGGGCTTTATGGAAACAGAGGAATGCAAGAGTCTTCAGTAGGGTAGATCAACAAAAAACTCCCCTGGAGCTTGTTACCTGCACGTTAATTGAGGTAGCCGAGTGGTCGCAGGCGGCAGGTGGTGTTTGTGGTCTATAACGTTTTATGAGGAGTTAGCTTAGTTGTAGTCTGGGTGATGTTGGTGTTGATGTATCCGTGTGTGCCGAATGTTCGCATTTGAGCCACACTTTTTGTAATTATGCTGTCTTCATCTTTTATAAAAATATGATACGCAGTTGGCATACTCTCGAAAAAAAACTCATGATGCCGGGGTTAGCCGCACGATTTTGTCATCGCTCTGCTGGAAGCACACGAACGCTAATCCCGATCCACCTACGTACGCACAAACGTCGTGTCTACGTACCATCTTTGGGCTGATCGTACGTGGAGACATATAAACAAGAGAAACCAGGCAGAAGGCTGAGAAAAAACATTTTATATCAGTCGTCGCAGGATGACAGAAGAGCCCTAGCTACGTAGTACAAGAACAATGCTGATCGCACAGCCTCGAGCCATGGCTATATATATGGCATGTCTCTCTACGAGGTACCATACGCAGCAACATTTGCTACAGGTTTACCATCGAA
This sequence comes from Aegilops umbellulata, assembly GCA_032464435.1. Lineage (NCBI taxonomy): Eukaryota > Viridiplantae > Streptophyta > Magnoliopsida > Poales > Poaceae > Aegilops > Aegilops umbellulata. The sequence continues at coordinate 385,720,859 of CP136057.1, read as the reverse complement.
ATACCACAAGCAATGGCTTCTGCCATTCCTTCTCTGCTGTTCTTCTGCCTGCTCGCTCTTGCCCCTCATCTCGGTAGCTCCTACCACACCAGCTTCATCAATGGCGGGAAGCAGACCTTTGTCCGCTCGTCCGATTCGAGGACCCCGCCGACCTGCTCGCCAGCGCCTTCAGGTGAAGTATCGATCGCATTACTACAACAGAGCGTACGTACGTACATCATTCCCCGCAGGCTGACTGATTAACCTGTCGACACTTTATGCATATGTTTAGGAGATGGTGGTGAAGTACCGGCAGGACGCCTGCCTGTAGTGCACCGGCTGAGCCCGTGCTCTCCTTCCGGCGCCGGCGAGGGCCAAAGCATGTTATCTGCCGGCGACGCCTTCGACCGCGACGCCCTACGTCTGCGCGCTATCTTCAGCGAGTCGGAGCCGGAGGACTCCAAGGCTGGCCTCACCATCCCCGCGACCGGCGCTCCCCTCGCGGCTCTTCCGGGCGCGGCGGACTACAGCGTCGTCGTCGGCTTCGGCAACCCGGTGCAGAAACTCGCCGTGGGCTTCGACACGGCCACCGTGGGAGCCACGCTGCTCCAGTGCAAGCCGTGCTCCGCCGACGGGGACCCGTGCGACAAGTCCTTCGACCCCTCCCGGTCGTACTCCCTCGCCCAGATCCCGTGCGCCTCGCCAGACTGCCCGTTGAGAGCGTGCTCCGAGCCCAGTAGCTGCACGGTCGCCCTGAAGAAGAAGGGCGCCGTGCTGGTCAACGCCACCGTCGTCACCGACACGCTCACGGTCTCGCGGTCAGCCTCCGCGAACGACTTCAGGTTCGCGTGCTTGGAGATGGGCGCCGGGACGACGGAAAGCTCGTCGGGAGTCCTTGACCTCAGCAGGGAGCGCCACTCGCTGGCATCACGGGTCGCTGTGTCTCCGGACACGGTCGCCTTCTCCTATTGCCTGCCGGCGTACCCGGGCTTCCCTGGTTTCCTCTCCCTGGGCCCCGCCCGGCCGGAGCGCTCGGGCCGCGGCGTGGTGGGCGGCTACGCCACCGTATGGGACAAGGCTTCCCATCCGAACCTCTACTTCCTCCGGCTCGTCGGCGTGAGCGTGGGCGTGCGGCATCTCCGCGTCCCGCCCGCCGCGCTCGCCAGCGACGCGCTGCTGGAGGTGCACACCACCTTCAACTACCTCAGCCACCACGTGTACGCGGCTCTGCGGCACGAGTTCAGGGAGCAAATGCGGGAGTACCGCCGGGCGCCGCCGCTGGGGGAGCTCGAGACGTGCTTCGACTTCTCGCGGGAGAGCTCTTACTCGGTGCCGATGATCACGCTCAGGTTCCACGGCGGGGCGGAGCTCGTCATCGACCACATGCTCTACTTCAAGGACCCCAGAAACGTCTTCGGCGTGGCGTGCCTCGCGTTTGCGCCGACGCCGGCCTACGCGCCCGCCGGTGTCGCGGTGGTCGGGTCGATGGCGCAGGCCAACATGGAGGTGGTGTACGACGTGCGTGGTGGCAAGGTTGGCTTCGTCCCAAACGGCTGCTAGCTCATCGATCAAATCATCAAATAAGGATCGATCGAGCACACGCGCGCGCGTAGCATGCTCATCGACCACCTGGCGTGCGTGCATCTGGCCACCCACGCATGCAAGTTTACTTCAAATCTTCAAGTAGTGGATAATAAGACCGTCATAAAAGTGACGTTGGTGTGTAAGTGTGGAGTGGAGTTATCTTCACACGGACAAGCAGCAGCTACATATATGATGTCGCTGCAGATTTGCTTTTTTCCAGGTATATGTAACCACTGCTTACTCTTGATTTTATTTCAAACAAGGATATAAGTTTTCTTTACGCGTGAAGAGTGTTCACGTATGAATGCTTAGCTCACGTTTACCCATCAGTTTGAGTTTTTGTATGAACTGGTTGGCGCATGCAGTTCTAAATGGTATACGAGCCAAGAGGTCTTGAGTTCAAGACCCTGTCAACGCCTACATAGCTATATCAACCCAAGTCTAAGGACTAGAATATACTAACGTGAGGGGGGTGTTGAAATGTTGAGTTCAAAACCCGGCTAACACAATTTATAATAAAAAATTGCAGCCACTTTTAGTCCACGTTTAGGCTTGAGAGAGTCACGCGTGAAGTGTTGACGTATAAATGCTTAGTCCATCTTTCCACATCAATTTGAGTTTTGGGTGACCTGGCTAGTGCGTGCAGTTCTACAAAGGGGATCTCCATATGTTTGGTCAAGGGATGGTTTGTCAGGTCCCTCGACACATGATGTATCTTGGGCACACAAGGTGGTCTAAGAACCTGAATGTAATTTTTACTTTTGGTGTTTTTGTACTATTTTGACAGATGATGATAGAGCGAAAGTTTTCTCGAAAGAATGTTTCTTGGGCACATGAAAAGTAGTTTTAGGGCATCTCCAACGTTGGCCCGTAAACTGGACACCGCATCCGTCCGCGAACAAGGAGGGACTTGTCCGTGGACACGGATGCGGGAGCCGGTCATTCAAAGCTAGATTCATACATCTCAAGCCGGATTTCAACTAACTGGACGGATTACATACAAACCAGATGATTTTCATACAAAACAGACGAAAACATATAGATTTCGGACATATTTCAACTAAACTACACCGGACTAGGCTAAAACTAGTCTAATGCCAACCATGATGGATCATCATTCCCACGACATGTCTTCCCTATGTCCGGCAGCCAGCTCATCGGACTGCCGTGAGCCCTGAAGGGATATGCTTCAGTGGGAGGGGAAGAATAGCTTCCCTCCGCCGCCGTGAAGCACGGATCGAGGTTGGTTTTGGGGCAGGGGAAGACGGTCGTCGTGGCCTACGCCCCCGCTCACCGGGCAAGTCACCAGATGTGCAATCCGGGAGGCAATGGCGGTGGCCTTCGTGGTACCCAAGCGCCAGTGACGGCCTCCCATGTTCTACTTTTCCTTGTTGTCGGTAGCAGATGCGGACATGCCTCCTTCGTCGTCATGGCGCAGGGGCGTGACTGACATGTTGTTGGCGATATCGTTGTTGGTGCCCCAGGCAAATCACTCCGCCGCTATGTCAACGGCCGCCAACATGGCTTCTTTCTCCGCATGTCGGACGCGTTGCCGCCATGGCTCGCGCCAGATTTATTGCGAGACGGCATTGACCAGCCTGGACGGGCGATGACAACCTGGCGATGGCAGCGGCACCTACTTCCGAGGGCTTGCCACCAAGCCAGCGTGTAACCGGCTGGCTCGTTGGGCAACCCAGCCGGCTCCAATGTCGGCAATCTCCTTCTGCTCGGGCGAGAGGCTATCCCAGAGGGCTATGGAGCTCGAGGAGGCCATGGCAGGTGTGTGGTGCAAGGAGGAGATTGATGTCGGGGTGTTCTGTGGTTCTTGTCCGGTGCCTGGCCACACTTAGATAGCAGGTGGATGCGAGGCGTCAACCAGAAAGGTGTTTAATGTCGGTCGACAGAGGGACAAACATGTGGCGCTCGGGGCACCAAAGTAGGTTCCTCGGCACAAACGTTGGTTTAATGGAGGTAGGCGGGCAGACGGATTCCCTTTTAATACGGAAGGAAAGCGTGTGCAGCGGGTGGCGCTCTCGGCTGACGAGACGCTTCAATGCCGGCACCAGTGAGAGGTCACATCCACTCTGGGCTGTCTTCAATGCGGAGCGTAAGCTCTGGAGAAAAAGAGCGCTGGCAAGGGAAAGGATTCTGGCTGGCCAGGTTTGTTAGAAGCAAGCGTGGCAGCGGTTCTGACTCCCACAAACCCCCTCATGGAGCAAGCGTGGCAGCGGTTCTGCCCCCCCCCCCCCCCTCGGTGGGAAAAAGGACGTGCGGACCGGATATTGGCTCGTGTTGGATGGCAAAACATGTCACGGTTGCAGGCGGTTCTTCTTCTTCATGGTCCTCCCGTGCGTTTCTGGACAGAGCTCCGCGGGTAATCGGACACATACGAACACCACGTCACCCTCTCTCTCTCTCATCGTGCTCAAATTATTCGTTCCCGCTTAGGCCTAGGGGCGAACGGACGCCAGCTGGATCGCTCGCACAGGCACCGATGGAGCTAGTTAGCTTTGCCAAAATTAGCGCGAGGGGTCAACGAGAGCCAGCCCGGGAGGGGGGCCATTCCCCCACCCGCCGGTTGGGCAGAGGGAGGGAGGCAGCGAGCGAGCGAGGGAAGGAGCCACGGCGCGGGGGTGATCGTGGGGTGGGGGGGCCTGATGGGGTCGTGGCGCAAGGCCTACGGCGCCCTCAAGGACTCCACCAGGGTCGGCCTCGCCAAGGTCCGCAGCGACTTCAAGGTCAGCCACCAACCAACGCATGGATGGTTATTCCTTGCGATTAATTTCTCTTTTCAATGTGCATTCCCTACCATAATCGATGTGTGATTCACAAGGCTAGCTTTGCTTGGGTTTGACAGGATTTGGATATTGCCATTGTCAAGGCGACCAACCACGTGGAATGCCCTCCCAAGGAGCGCCACGTCAGAAGTGAGCAATCGATCCGCTCTTTCGTCGCCTAGAAAATTTAGGACGGTTCCTCTCCATAATTCAACCTGGAGCCCTCATGTGAGCCCGGTGAACAGTTACCTTGATTTAAAATAGAAAAGAAAGTTCAAAAAAATCTAAAAAAAATTGTGGTGTAAGATGATCCTGTGCGTGAACTCCGTGCAAAATTTTATGAAGTTTGGACATTTGAGAAGCTCGTGGCAAAAAAGACAAAATCAGGCGTGAACAGTGCGGTTTTCAAAAATTTCTCAGACATCCGAAATTTGCCTTTTTTTTACGACGAGCTTCTCGAATGTCCAAACTTCACAAAATTTTACACGCAACACACAGGCCTATCTTGCACCATAATAAAAATTGAAATTTTTTGAACTTTTTTCTATTTTAAATCACGGTATTGTTCATGCCCAGACTCATCTAAGCCCGGGCACCAAATCGCCGCTCTCCGGTTTATCTTCCTTTTTTGCCAGACTCATCAGGTTCATCTTGTAAGCTTGCCATTTCGGGCCTGTTCGGTTTCTCTCCGCTCCCGCGACTCAACTCCTGGAGCAGAGCAAGCTGTTGCAGCTTTTTACGGAGTAGCTCAAACCGAGCTCCGCAGCTCCGCGGCGTTGAGCGGAGTGGAGAGAAACCAAACAGTGCCTTCATCTCGCATTGTTGCAGAAATATTCTTGGCATCTTGTAAGCTTGACATTTCGTCCCTCATTGTTGCAGAAATATTCGTGGCAACCTCGGTGACCCGCCCTCGCGCCGATGTGGCCTACTGCATATACGCCTTGTCCAGAAGGCTGTCCAAGACAAAGAATTGGACCGTGGGTGTCCTTCCTCCTTGCCTCCTATCAATTTCCTCATCTTCTATTCTAAGGTTTAGGTTAGAAAAAACATGTTTCTAGCCTTCTTGTCAGCTCATTAACCACTACATTGTTCATGCCATCTCATTGTAGGTCGCTTTGAAGACGTTGATAGTGATACACAGGCTTTTGCGAGAAGGCGATCCTACTTTCAAGGAGGAGTTCCTGGCCCACTCACACAAAAGAAACCTTTTGCACATGGCGCGTTTTAAGGATGACTCGAGCCCATTAGGTTGGTCCCTTGCAATGCCTCCTTCTTTTCCTCCCGAGAACACGGAAAAAGATTTGCAAGATCCTTGCATCAAGGAGGCAAGATACCCGAAGGCAATGGCATTTCCCAATTCTTGATCGGTAGAAATGGCGCCTCAACTGATTCACCTGTTCTTGATCTTGGCAGCTTGGGATTGCTCCGCGTGGGTTCGCACCTACGCGCTCTTCCTGGAGGAGCGGCTCGAGTGCTTTAGGAATCTGAAATATGACATCGAAACCGAGCGTCTGATGAGATCTCCCCAGCACTCTGCCAAGGTAGGGACTATGTCTTTTACGCAATCGTGGCGGCGAAATTTTGTTTATTTGCCTTGTGCGGATGGAAAGGTTGTGATCCTGAGAAATGCAGGCACATAGTAGAACCAGGACGCTGCCTTGCCTAGATCTTATGGAGCATTTGCCTTCATTGCAGCAGCTGCTCTTCAGGCTTATGGGCTGCCAGGTCTGATCACTGCCCTGTTACGCTACTGGCTCTGAGAACTGTTTACTAGCTGAATTCATGTTTACACCTTTGCAGCCTGAAGGTTTAGCATGCTCAAACTACCTCATTCAATATGCATTAGCCTTGGTAACCAACAAACCTTTTTTTTACTACAAAGGTTGTAGTTTCCATTTTACAAGATATCATTTGATCTAATATATCTTATGGCGGTGTGTTGCATGCGACAGGCTTTGGAGGAGAGCTTTAAAATATATTGCGCAATTAATGATGGAATTGTCAGCCTTGTTGATATGGTAAAGTGATTTTTCATGACATTGTGTTTGTTAATATCTCTGAAGTATAACCATAGATTTCCGGATCTCATTGGTATGATCCAGTTCTTCGACATGCCGAGGTATGATGCTATCAAGGCTCTTGCAATCTATAAAAGAGCTAGCATGCAGGTCTGTCATCTTCTTTATGCCAAATTTGTACTCTGTTATTGCTTTGAATTCTAGCTTAGAATTTTTGTCTAATCCACAGGCAGAAAACCTTGCTGATTTTTATGAATTCTGTAAGGATCTTGAGCTTGCCATGACATTCCAGTTTCCTACTCTCAGACAGGTCGGTTCCTCCTCATCCTGCTGCACATCCCTTCAACTTGATCTTGAAAACGACTAACTTCTTCATCTCATGAGCATGGTGTTCTAATGTGCTTTTCATCGCGTAATGTTCTACAGCCACCCCCATCATTTCTTGCAGCCATGGAGGAGTACATCAGAGAAGCGGCACGTCCCACAATCAGGAGAGTGGTGAGTGCAGTCCTGTTCTACAAATAAGCGCAAGTGGCACAGCAGTTCTGTTGTAACACTCTGTTTGGTAACTCTTCCTGTTGCCAAAACAGGACAGTGAGAGGAAGCTACTAACCTACAGCCAGGAAGCTCCAACAGAACCCGAAAAGCCGGCCGAAGAGGAGAAGGAAGAACCTACAAAGCTTGAACAAGAACCGGTGCCTGACCCTACGCCTGAGCCTGAACAACAACTGCTGGGAATGGAAACCACTGGAGATTTACTCGTATTTCTCTCCATAAGCTTTTTTCCAGCCCATTTTTGTTCATCTCCTCTGAATCTCACTACTGTCTTTTCCTGCTTGCATGCTTTATGCAGAACCTGGATGAGGAGGTGAATCCTTTTGTCGTGGATCTTGATGAACACAACACGCTTGCACTCGCTATTGTGGGGCCAGGTACAGAAGAAGATCGCCATATATCCCTCTCCTGTCAAACTCTCTAAAATAGCATCATAATTTACAAGCATGGTTGCCGAAACATTGATCATCTAATGTCCAATTAACTTACCTGCATTGTTGCTCCCAAATGTTCTTCGAGAAAGTATCATCAAATGTTCTTTTCGGTCTCTGCTTGTAGGAGATGGAAGCAAAGCATCAACTTGTCAAAACTTGTTTTCTGGCAGCACATCTGGGTGGGAGCTGGCCCTCGTCGCTGCTCCAAGCCGCTTCACCAGCCAACCAATTGAGACCAAATTGGTCAGCATAATACCGTTGCTAGTTAGCTACTAGTTTCTGTTAGAACTCAGTAAAATTCAAACTGATCAGAATCACTTGCACATTTTCCATCTGATTAACAGGCTGGGGGCTTTGACATAATGCTACTCGACAGCCTCTACGAAGACGGTGCGAGGAGGCAGCAGATCGCCAGCGTGACCTACAACGGCATCCTTGGACAAGCCAACAACCCCTTCGAAACGAACGACCCTTTCGCCATGTCCAACAGCTTTGCGCCGCCTTCCAACGTCCAGCTAGCAATGGTGACCCAGCAGCAGCAATACTTCCAGGCTCAACAACATCAGCAGCAATACTACTACCAGCCCCAGCTGCAGCAGCAGCAGCATTTCCAGGCTCAGCAGCATCAGCACCAGTATTTCCAGCAGCAGCAGCAGCCCCAGTATTTCCAGCAGCAGCCTCAGTATTGTGTGCATCCGGCCGGAACTAGCAATCCGTTTGGTGACCCTTTCACTGACCTTGTAACACTGGCTGCTCCTCCAAAGCAAGGCAATTTAAGTTTGCTCTGAATTGCCCGGCCCTGTTTCTGATCTCAGTCAATATAGATGGGTACTCCCATTCTCAGTAGAGCAACCAGTACAAATTGATTCTTCTGTTGAGTTAAGATGATGTACAGTTGTACACTGTGGCCTTTGCAATATCCACATTTGGAGCAAACATGACAAGTACAACTGCATTTTTTATAATAACTACATGGAATATTTCCCCAGCAGAGTAAAAAGAGATCAGAAATATAAACATGTCGGCAAAACTGGGCAAGCTAGACTATAAGGCTGCTCTCATTTCATAATATGTGTCCAAAAAGAATGGGCTGAACATGACAAAAACCCTGTTCCTCAAGAGATGGGAGCTAGGAAACTAAAAAGGGAAAGCTAGAAATACAAGAATGAGAGGAAAAGGTGAAATGGACAGCTAGCAGAAACATGCACAAGGCACAATGGATTACAATGAGGGCAGTGTCCATATACTAAATAGATATCACATCAGCCCTACCTAGGGTCCCAGAATGACAGGGCGTCGCTATTGTTGTAGCAACGACATGTCTCTGGCCCTGGATCTCTGTTAAGAAGCTAAGTATCAATTGCAAAATTTACATAAAAGAAAAAATCCTAGGGGAATCCTAGGCCAATGGCAAAGAATCGTGTAGAATTCAAGCAGATGTGTAACTGGGAAATAGCTTCAGTAGATTGTTGACAGCATCTGGGTAAAATTTTCTTGCAAAAAGGAAGCACGGTCTCTTTCTTCCGTTCAATATACATGGGGTCGATGTCGCAGTTCTCTGCAATATAGATAAAGAAATATGTCAAATCATTCATGTCAATGCTACAACACGACTATTTGCATCTAGAAATTTTGCTGAACTATTGGAATGGAATTCTTCAGAATGACTGCTGATTACACGAACACAATATCTTAATGTCCATTCGATGGCGGTCTGGTAATAGGATTAGTGAGGCATAAGGGAAACGTGTGATCTTATTACCAACTGGTTTTGCTAGTCTTTTGTACTCTTGTATGACTTGTATGCATGCTGAAACTATGCAACAATAGATGGCTGCTTGCATCAACCGATGCAGAGGTCAGGGGTTTCCCCTCCTTTTCGGAAAAAATACATCCATAAATAGTAATCACATGCAAGGTATGTTTAAGTTAGATTCCTAGTACATGAATGCAAAAAATCAAAACGAAAAATATCTTCAGGCATTCACAGGCAAGTACTAGATCACAACAATCAACTAATGATCACCAAGTCCTAGTAACAGAAAAATCATATATTGTGATTAGGCGATAAGGAGGAATTGTTATGCTTACAGTCTCATCACTTGCAATGTGCACAATCTCATTGAAATACTGCAGAACATTTAAGTAGTTGAGTCAGTGCATAACATACAGATCATGTTAATTGACGAAATTGTGTTTCTCATTTTGCAAGATAAAAGCATATACCGTTATGTTTCTTAAGAGTTCATAGGTAATATCAGCAGCTCTATAGGACCTCGGATGCCATTTCCCCTCAGACCAGTCAACATGTGTCACTGAATAATTAGAGATCCCACCAGGATCTACTATCTGAACATTAATGTGGAAGTAAATAAAAAAAGCAAATGGAGAACAGAAAGCTAGATATTGGTTCAAAAGATTTATTACTAACTTTGAACAAGGTTGGCAAATAGTGCTCATCAGCGATACAGTTCCGTCCCACTGTTGGCTGCAAAACACAAAGCAAAAACATTGCTTATCTAAAACCAACTTCCAAAGAACTGTCGCAAGGTAAAACACAAAGCATAGGTTCTGAAAACAGCATAAGAACAATCATGGCACCATGTGATGTGGCTATTTGAGCCTGATTTTATAGCGTGAAATAGAAGGCACCTGTCAGCATCTGATGTGGCTATTTGAGCCTGATTTTATACAGTGCCACACTCTGCTGAAATAGGAGGCACCTGTCTGAAGGTCTGTGAGCATTCGTTTGAAGCACTATCCCCCATGATTCCATGTGGTTTTTTCTATGAAGCAATCGAAATAAGGTTCTGCGGCAGAAGCCTTCTCCCAATTTCAGATCATTTTCAGTTATACATCTTGAGGTTTAGACCTAAACTAACACCTTAGCATTATTATCAAATGTTATTCTACAAAACATACTTATTTTCTCATAGAAAAGGAGCTAGCAGTTATCACTGTATGGATGCAACAAGCAATGACATAACTGGCATCAGAGTGAAACGTACCTTGCAATATAGCTTGAATTTACGGTAGTAGAGGCTGTCTGACATAACCAGTATAGCATGCCTTCTTGTTATAGCAAACCACTACAGGAAGCACAAAATTATTAAGCAAAGCATGAAGAAATCCAGGTGATTACATATCTGCGATAGGGAGGATAAGGTGCAGTATGTGCCTTTATCTCCAAATCACCTTGATACGCAAGTTAGAATAGTATCAATCTGTTTAGTTTTTTTTTTAAGTTTGTTGGTGCTTAACTTCTCCTTCAGATTCGGCTTAAGCTTTTTCTTTCCCAATTCCTCTATATAAAGAAAGGCTGGCTATGTGATCCTGATTGAGCTATCCGTAAACTTATTAAGAGAATAGTATCCAAGCCCTAAGTTACCGCTGTACCTACCGGCATGCCATTGTACCCCCTCAACTCGAAACCCACCAGGTCACCACAACTAAATCTAGCACATGAGACCAACTTTATCTGCAAGTCCAATAATACCCTCAGCTATAAAACCATTAAGTGTTACAATCCCTTACCTCTCAACTGGTCAAAACAACCCCCTATCCCTAAAACATTATAGTTTTGGTTGATGTGACACTACATGTTTCTATGACAGTGATGTGGGCATTGATACAAACGCCCCCATCATCATTCTCTCTTTACATAGGATTCCACTCTATATAGAGTCGCCTGCTGGGATGCCAGATAAGCCAAGACAACTGATGTGGCTGCTAACATGTCGAGACCCACTCATGAATCTAGCCTAGGGAAAAAGACCGAAAGGTGGACAGTTTCAGTAGTTGGAGGGTGAGAAAGGAATGGCTGGAGGTGTTTTCTGGACTTCTGGAAGAGTTGAGGGTGTAAAATGGACTTGTTCCTTTGTGATACAATATGCATGTTGTGGTACATTTTATAAAACACGGTAGTAGTAGTAAAGCAAAACATGTACCTGCGCACCCTTCCTGAAGTCCCTGTGCTCTATTTCAGGAAACATTTCTATAGAATACCTTCCACTTCCATGAGGACCAGGATCCAGGAAACTGATAGTATGGGCAAACAATCAATAGAAAGCTAAAGACATATACATATTTTACTCTGCCATACAAAGTGGGGAGCAAACATAACTCCTTGCTATATTCTTTCAAAAAGGAAGATACAGGTAATGTATTCTAAACTATCCGTTCGATGACGTATGTGCTGTGTGCATTCCTTTGACATAAGAAATACAAGTGATAGTGAGATAAAACGTGCACAGTGTAGCATCTGCCATATTCCCAACTGTTTCCATGTAAATAGGATGATAAGCGAAACTAGACAAGAGGAGTATAGGTATTGTTATCAATACATGAGTTGATATCTTCTAAATAGCACTATGTGTTCTTGACGCTACGCTACATCTCTGCCTTTTGTGTTTTCTCGTCTTACAGGTATCCAAATATTAGTTAAATTTCTCTTACCTGTCAATGAAGCTAACATTCGTTCCCATCAGATAATTATAGATGTAATCAAATGTATGGAGTGGAATACAGCTGCCATGCAAAGAAAAAGGATATTAACATACTGGAAGAAAATTGACTAAGGAACCCTTTTGCAAGAATTATTGAAAACCTGTCAGAAAGCAAGACGAAAAATTGATTATCAATGTCTAGCAATGCATTTCCTATCAGCCTTTTCTCTGCATCAACCATTGAAACCCTGCCCCATACTACCTGCATTATAAAGAAATTACAATGTTTAGTTTTATAAAGAAAAACATGTAGCTTATAAACTAATAATGTGATGTGCTGTATACAGAAAAAAGACAGGAATCACAAATTGCTGTGAAATTCTAGAAGTTGGGAATGGTTCTTTTGCTGCAAAGCAGTATAGTGGTCTTCTTAATTAAGAGAACCAACCCCGTACAAAGCACAGGAAGTTGCAGCCAGACAAAATAGCTCATTTCACATGCATGACTACAAAAGACAGCAAGTTACAGCCAGGCAAAAAGCTCATATCACATGCATGACTAATCCAGTTGCATTCACATATTCCTATGTCAACTGTAATCAGTTCTACTAATATATCATGTACACATTTTTTCTATGCATATTGCAATTTTATATCTCAATGCATTCTATCATCCAATCATCCCCATAATCTCACAATAACATCTGTTATATTTTGGTAGACTAGCTGAATATTTGTGTTTTGCTACGAAAAACTATACTGATCATGTTAAACCAATGTCAATGAACCAGCCTGCCTTACATCTCAGTTGCATTCTTGTGCTCATCTGAGTTCTGCCAAAACTGGCATCATGCATGGCCTACAGCCTCACACCTTTACAGCCACACCTAGTCATGCTTCTTTACGACCCTTGTAGCTCAACTTTAGTTTTCTAGGAAGTGGTTAAATTCGTTTATTAAACGAGCTTAGCAATGTTTCAGTGAGTTGGTTAGTTTTTCTTTCTGTTAAAAGATTTTTTAGTGGTTAAAAAAAGGAGAGAAGGAAGGCGTGGATGAACCACCACCACCTCTCATTTAAAGAAAAGATTTTCTAATCTTGCGGAAATTCCATAAGGCACATGAGATAAAGTCTCAATAGTAGAAACAAATTCCATAAGGCATACAACACAAAGAGCCTGTTTGGGACTGCTCTGCTCCTAAAAATTCAGCTCGGCTCCAGAAAACACAAGCCAAACGGGGTAGCTCCATGATATGCCGCTCCGCAAAAAAACTAGAATCTGAGGTATAACTCCCAGTTTTTTATGAAGCTCTTCAGGGGGTGCTCCAAAAAACTCTAGAAGCTGGAGTTGGGTGGAAATTACCCACCACTGCCACCGGTAAGTGGATACCCCTTCGTTTCTCCCTCCTCAACCAATCAAATAGATCCTTTCCACCAAATTTCCCATTCTTTAAGCTGGAGCTATATGGAAGCCAAACATTCTCTTTGGTAGTGCTACAACTTCTGGATAAAACTGCTCCAAAGTGAATTTAGTGGAGCAAAACTGATTTTGGTGAAGTGGAGCAGTCCCAAACAGGCCCAAAGTCTCAATAGTAGAAACAGCATTAATCTTTTATTATATAGAGACATAGTATGGCTTATGGTCAGATTATGAGACTTGGGCATCTTGTAATATGAGCAACATGTAGTTATCTCGGCACCCATTTTTGAATGAGCAATCAAGTTATCTTGCATTAGCGTGGTTTAAATTATCACTGAATAATGCTATATAGACAATCAGTCTCCATTGTACAGTACTCCCTTTATCCATGTACTACTGCCCAAATGCAGCCTTACACCCTTGTACATATTTCTAACTGCGGTATGATCCATATTTGTTACTGTTTTGCCAGTTTTGCATATCAATTAAGAATGTAGCAAAAACACGAGCGATGACAAGATTTTCTTCTTTCTCAGCAACCACGAGATTTTGTTACTTATTTGAATTCCATCGCCTGATTAAACGTGTGAATTAAGATAAACGGAGAAAAGAAGCATACTAAGTAGTGGTTGAACTTCGTACCTTTTCACTGCGAATTTCTCGGCCCACAAACAAAGGACTAGAATGCACAGGCTTTTCACGCGATGCATGGATATAGATGGAATATCGTCCCTCATGGCCCTGTATACAGAAGTTCAGGCACACCATTTCTCATTTTAGATTAAGAAAAATGTTTCTACATACAGACATAATATAAACTCTACATACTCGTCTAAAATGAATATCAGCACAGAACCTGCAAAAATTTCTCCCACAATTTCTCGAAGGGCAATGAACCAGGTGTCAAGAACATAAATGCAATCTTAGGCTTCTTGGACACGGGCATAGGCATTGAAAGCAAATCCCTGATAACCACAGACGAAAAAACTTCTTCATCGGTCAGCTCCCGCCGGGTCACAGCAGGGAGCCAATCCTTAAAGGGAGTACAAACACTTGAAGCAAAGAAGTAACAGGTTGAGTAGCGCCGTGGAGGATAGACATAAGCCCCGATCAACGAAACACAAACAATTGACAGTAGCACAATTATCCACATGGGCTTCTTGGCAGTGCGGTGGCGCGGATGTGGCATGGCTGTCATGTCCTTGCTGCCCCGCTGCCACACCCGCGGTACTTTCATCTCCTTGCCATTGCAGAATCAAGAGTAATATATCCGGATTATATCCTCCGCATATACTTCAGAACGCCAAAACTACATGCCACGTACCACACAGGGTGAGAACAAAATTATCCCCCCAATGCTGCCACCTTTCTGCAAAGCAAGGTTACACAAAGATTAATCCATGAACCACATTCATCAACAAGAAACTAAGCAATGGCGAGCACTCAAGGGATGTGTCATGTACGAAGGGAATACGGCAAAGGTGCCACGCGACAACGAAATCGTCCTGGACTTTCTTGTATGCTATTCTATGAGATCTACTGTTGTTTCTCACCGTTGCCACTTGTTTCGGTTGTGACAAAGAAGTTTGGCCAGTAGGCCCCAAATAAACATGTCGAGTTAATGGCATGTCTAGACGATTAGAACAGCAAAGGCATGAGGCGGCGATCTCCCTCTCGAAATCAAATCGCAGGGCATGGTCAAAATGGGCGCTGCTCCCAAAAGTCAACTCGCGGCCAAATCCCACGATCCCCACCGAGACCCACACCGCATTCCCAATACGAACCCGATCGCCACCTTGACAAAACGCACAATCCCGCGTCAAATCACGCGCACCACGCCCAAATCACCTCACGAAACCCACCCGCGAACCGGAGCCCCGGCGCCCCAAACAGCACGAGCACCAGCGCCGGAACGCAGCGGCAGGCCGCGGCCGTCTCCGGGGCGCAGCGCTCCCAATGCTAGGAGGCCGAGCAGGAGCGCCGGGCAGTGGCCGAGACGGTGGGAGGAGGAGGACTTACACGCAAGGCGGAGCGGGAGGAGGGAGCGTCGTGCCCAGGACCAGGAGGCCGTGGCGCGTCCCGTCGCGGGGCGGGATCCGTGGCCCGGCGGCGGCGAGATCGGAGCTAGGGCTGGAGCTGGGCGGTGGGCGGTGGCGGAGGTGGTGGGAGGGGAGGGGGAGACGAGGTGGTGGTGGTGGTGGTGGTCGAAGTGGGCGAGGAAGGGGAGGACGGATTTAAAACAGAAATGGGTTAATTAATATGTGGCTCCCTCCCGGCTGTTTATTCGCTTCGGATGTTACCCTTTTCCGCCACCCACTTATTTAAGTGTGGAAACGGGAGGAAGATGAAGTGGCCTTAATACACTGTATTGATTAAGGACGTCTGCTGTTTTCTAAAATTGGCAGCGTAAAATGTTACTACGTGCCTCCTTGGTTGAATTCAAAATAAATACTCCCTCCTTTCCGCTTTATAAGGCTCACTTTCAAAATCCCTGAGATGGTGAGTGCTCGATTAAATTTAGTACTCCTATATTGCAAAAGTTCATAATTATTACGCTTGCTTTACTCAAAAAGTTATGTTTATTGATGTATTAATTGCAATGTATGATCATTAAATGACTAAGAACTTCTACTACTACTACATGCATTGATGTTCTTGATCCTTGCATGTGATTTAATGTAAGCATCTCAGAATCTGAACATGTGATGATAAGTAGTAGTACAACTGCATCTTAAAATCTGAACATGTAATGATAACCCAAAATAAAATTTCTGTAGCGGAAAAGAAAATACCCATCTCTTGTTTGCAACAGCTAAACAAATCTTGGTGGGACACTTGATCCCTTTGCGGATTGGGCCGCCATTATTAAGGTTCTTTAGCGCACGATAACTACACCATGCATCTTCAACTCTAGATAACGCTACTTTTTTCAGGCTCAAAATTACACATGCACGGAAAAGGTAGTTAAAATCATTTTGCGTGACCACGACGCTGCACTCTAGTGGCCCCGCTTTTGGATCGTCCAGTTCCAGGGGGGGTCTTGCCATGGGCGGTGGATCACACCGGGGCATCATAGGAGCCATGAGGAGCATGAAAAAACGAAAGATGGATTAGGCTGTCACAATCACAGAGAACACAACAAAATGGAAAGCGTCCAACCTAACAGGTAGTGGCGTTCTCAAAGAAAACAAACACACAGGTAGGTGCAGAGAGACGATCGAGGCAATGCTGGACGAAGAAAAGCCAAACGGGTCCTACTCGCTGTCTGTTCTCGGCTGAAAGAACTATCTGCATGTTCGATTGTGGTTCCTTCGGAAACCCTTCACATGGGAATTTGGGAGCTAGTCAAATGACAGCCTGCTGCTCCAAACAGGGAGAGAATCTCGCATTTATTAGGGCATATATTAAGTAGTACCAGGGACTAAAGATCAAGAATCATCATCACCCATCATGCAATTATTAAGTAGTACCAGGAACTTCAAAAGTTCTCACCGAT
The DNA here is from genome assembly GCA_032464435.1 of Aegilops umbellulata. Taxonomy (NCBI): domain Eukaryota; kingdom Viridiplantae; phylum Streptophyta; class Magnoliopsida; order Poales; family Poaceae; genus Aegilops; species Aegilops umbellulata. Next base: position 385,704,155 of record CP136057.1, on the reverse strand, counting down.
GTGTCTTGCATATTGCGCTCCCAGCGACCCCCCCCCCTCTCCGCGCTCGAAATTGTCTTGTGCGCCGCGCTCGATGTCGGGGGTACACGGTGATGTGTTTGTGTGCGAACATACTTTTGGGCGACTCTACCAGGGACTAAAGATCAAGAATCATCATCACCCATCATGTCCAATGACAAGCTTCCAAGCACTGCAGAAGTTAGTGCCTATAACATCATGAAGCCTAGTCTTGAGGATTTATCGAATGATCATCGCGAAGCTTATGAGGCATTGTAGAAGGTGTGAGAATAGAAGGAGTTGCAGGAGTTCCTTGCAAATTCAAGAAGGATCGTCAAGGCAACATCACCTCGATTGGGAAAATCAGGTCCCCCCCTCATGACGAGCGGGTTAAACCCTCTGTGAGTAATACTTTCTCTCCCAAGCAGTGAGCTAACATTGAAAGTCATATTACTGATAGTAATAATCTTATATACCAAGCTTTCATGGAAAATACTAAAGCTCGGAAAAATACGCTTATCGGGACCCGGGATCAGAGATTTGCAAATCTAGCCATTCCACTAGCAAATGCATATAAAAAGATTTTAAGACCCTCCACATTCATGTTATATCCATACACGCAACATGCATGCCATGTGGGTGAGAACAATAGGTAACACAATACGTTTTTATGACAGAACTGCAACATGTTTATATATAACAACTCTGAAATGAGTAAAGTTTAACAACCGAATACAAACAAGGGTCTCACGACCTAGTTGCAGCTCTCATCGAGAAACGAAATAACACCTTAAATAGGTCAATTTAACAAATGCTTTAAGAAGGCTACAGGAAAACAAACGATGTACATAACCCTTTCCAGACCACTGCCTAGGATAACCATAGCTAATGTCGCCGCTCACTACTAGAGATTACCTATCCCAAAAGCTACCATCCGATTTTTAGAATTCAAATCAAAAGAATAAATAAATTATGGTGAGTACCAGCTATACTCGCAAGACTTACATCAGAACTAGCTACACATATGCATCAGTATCAAAAGAAAGGGATATATGTGGGTCGAACTACAACAACACAAACATTAATACTACGAAAGACTACTTAAGCTACTAAATACCAATATTTGGTATAGGGGGTAAGAGAGAGTGCATACGAGTCCATCTATCTAAGCACCACAACAATATACCACAATGATCCTCCCTCAACTCACACACGAGGAAGCAATCCATGACCCTCATACTTATCTTGGCAAATTTTATTAATAAACGTTAAAATTTTCTATGATCAAGCAACAATGTACAAGTCGTTCATAACAACAAACACAACTATTCAAATAGATTTAACTCTACAGAGGAGCACCAACACTACAAAAAGACACATTCTTGTTGTTACTTGGTTGCCAAACTATGTATATTTTTTATTAGTGATGTGTTGGGGAACGTTGCATGGAAAACAAAATAAATTCTACGCACACGCATGATCTATCCATGGACATGTATAGCTACAAGAGGGGGAGAACATTTACATACCCTTGTAGATTGCTAAGCGAAAGCGTCTATCAACGCGGTTGTTGTAGTCGTACACCTTCACGATCCATCCTGATCAAGTACCAAACGTACGGCACCTCCGCGTTCGGCACACGTTCAGCTTGATGACGTCTCACCTTCTCGATCCAGCAAGAGAGCAAAGTAGTAGATGAGTTCCGGCAGCATGACGGTGGGGTGACGGTGGTGGTGAAGAACAATCTCCGCAGGGCTTCGCTAAGCACAACGGAAACTATGACGGAGGATAAACTAGAGGGGGCGGGGTTGCCGACACATGGCTTGGTCAATCTTGATGTCCCCCAGGGGCTAGCCCTGCTCCTCTATTCATCTGTTGAGCCCCGGGGTCGTTTCTTGGAGAAAGAGCCTTCTCAAAGTTGGTTTGGAACGCAAGGAGGAGTCCTTCTCGGGTTCCTGTACCAGACGCCAGGGGCGTCTGGTCCCTGACCTCCGCAAAACTTCCTTTTGCACCGACCTAAAGCCCCGTGGGCCTTACCCCTTGGCCCAACCATATCATCCTATATATCAATCTTTACCTCTGGACCATTCCAGAGCTCCTTGTCATGTCCATGATCTCATCCGGGACTCCGAACAACATTCGGTCACCACCATACATAACTCATATAATACTATATCGTCAACGAACGTTAAGCGTGCGGACCCTATGGGTTCGAGAATGATGTAGACCTGACCGAGACGCTTCTCCGGTCATTAACCAATAGCGGGACCTGGATGCCCATATTGGTTCCTACATATTCTACGAAGATCTTTATCGGACGAACCTTTATGACAACATACGTAATTCCCTTTGTCTGTCAGTATGTTACTTGCCCGAGATTCGATCGTCGGTATCTTCATACCTAGTTCAATCTCGTTACCGGCAAGTCTCTTTACTCGTTTCGCACTACATTATCTCGTAACTAACTCCTTAGTCACTTTGCTTGCAAGCTTCTTGTGATGTTGTATTACCGAGAGGGCCCAGAGATACATCTCCGATACACGGAGTGAAAAATCCCAATCTCGATCCATGCCAACTCAACAGACACCTTTGGAGATACCTGTAGAGCATCTTTGTGATCACCCAGTTATGTTGTGATGTTTGATAGCACACGAGGTATTCCTCCGGTATCCGGGAGTTGCATGATCTCATGGTCGAAGAAATATGCATTTGACATTAAGAAAGCAGTAGCAATAAACTGAACGATCATATGCTAAGCTAACGGATGGGTCTTGTCCATCACATCATTTCCTAATGATGTGATCCCGTTATCAAGTGACAACACATGTTTATGGTTAGGAAACCTTAACCATCTTTTGATCAACGAGCTAGTCTAGTAGAGGCTCACTAGGGACACGGGATTTGTTTATGTATCCACACATGTATTTAAGTTTCCGGCCAATACAATTCTAGCATGAATAATAAACCTTTATCATGAATAAGGAAATATAATAATAACAACTTTATTATTGCCTATAGGGCATATTTCCATCAATCTCCCACTCGCACTATAGTCAATAATCTAGTTCACGTCTCCATGTGATTAACACCCATAGTTCACATCGCCATGTGACTAACACCTAAAGAGTTTACTAGAGTCAATAATCTAGTTCATATCACCATGTGTTTAACACCCAAAGAGTACTAAGGTGTGATCATGTTTTGCTTGTGAGAGAGGTTTTAGTCAATGGGTCTGCAACATTCAAATCCGTGTGTACTTTGCAAATATCTATGTCTACAATGCTCTACATAGAGCTACTCTAGTTAATTGCTCCCATGTTTAATACGTATCCAGATTGAGACTCAGAGTCATCCGGATCAATGTTGAAGCTAGCATCGACGTAACCCTTTACGATGAGCTCTTCGTCACCTCCATAAATGAGAAACATATCCTTGGTCCTTTTGACCGCTGTCTAGTGATCCACTCCTGGATTACTTTGGTACCTCCCTGTCAAACTTATGGTAAGGCACACATCTAGTCTGGTACACAACATGTCATACTTTATTTCATGGACTCCTCTGAGGGTTTTGGAATATATGTGAATATATAGGACGAAGAGCTAGGTCAGGAGATCCTTGAGGGGGGCACAAGGTAGGGGGCGCGCCCTCCACCCTTGCCACCGCCTCGTGGGTCTTCTGGCCTGGACTCCAAGTCCTCTAGGTGTCTTCTGGTCCAAGAAAAATCACCGTGAAGTTTCATTCCGTTTGGACTCCGTTTGGCATTACTTTTCCGCGAAACTCAAAAACAAGGAAAAAACAGAAACTGGCACTGGGCTCTAGGTTAATAAGTTAGTCCCAAAAATAATATAAAATAGCATATTAATGCATATAAAACATCCAAACAGATAATATAATAGCATGGTACAATAAAAAATTATAGATACGTTCGAGACGTATCAATAGCCAACCCCTTGAACTTGTTGAAAACCTTTCGCGACAAGTCGAGCTTTATAGACAGTAATATTGACGTCGCTTGAACTACGTTGGTATTTTCCCAAAGAGGAAGAGATAATGCAGCACAGTTACATCAAATAGATTTCCAAGAGACCATTCACTACAGGAATCAGCTTCTTTGCCGTCCGCCATGGCAGACGGCTAAGGCATAGATCCCGGACGGCAAACTTCTTTGCCGTCCGCCAGCAGACGGCAAACTATCCGTCTGAACGCGTGCCAGCAAAGGCCTTCTTTGTCGTACGCTTCTTAGAAACGGACGACAAAGGATTGTTCCGTTCGCCATCCGACGCCAGCAGACGGCAAGGATAATGGACGGCAGTGCGGTGGGGTGAGAGCCATTAGGGGGTTAATGGCGCTCTTTGCCGTCCGCTGACGGACGGCAAAGAGCTCAACTAGGCCAACACTGGGAAGCTGCCACGTGGCCAGCTATGCTGTCTGCCAGCAGACGGCAAAGATTCAAAGGTCTTTGTCGTCCGCTGGCAGACGACAAAGTGACCAAATAGGCAGCCAGTGTTCCCCGTTTCTACAGGTAGCTGCCACGTGTCCTCTTTGCCGTCCGCTAGCAGACGACAAAGAGGCTATATATCCCCTGTTTTTATTTACATCCATTTAGTTTCACAGGAATTCACACACAGATATACATATATATACATACATATATATATATATATATATATATATATATATATATATTCACAGGCACAGCAGACATATGATGTATCCAACACATAGCTCCATCCATGAAAACATATATACATAAGAAACACAGTTCCATCCATACACATTACAGTAATATCACAATGTTCATCCAACACATTGTTCCATGCATCCATATAATGAGTTCCACATTATTCTTCGATACAAACGAAAAGAAGAACAGGGAAACAAGCACTCCATACATGCAAGCTTCCATATAGTGAATTAAATCTGCAAAATGGGAAACAAGAAAGTTAGAAGAAGAAGACTAGAATCAGAAGAAAATGAAGAAGAAGAAGAAGAAGAAGAAGAAGAAGAAGTAGAAGAAGTAAGCATATTTAGGTAAAATGGAGCTAACCTAGCTAATTATGCCATTTTTAGCGAACTGAGCATATTATGCACTTTTTGATATAAAGCAGCTTAGTATAGGTCATTATTGAGCTAACCTAGGTAACTAAGCATATTAGAGCTAACTTCATTTTGGAGAAGAAGAAGAAGAAGAAAACTAGAAGAAGAAGAAGAAGAAGAAGAATAAGAAGAAGAATAAGAAGAATAAGACTAGAAGAAGGAGAAGAAGAAGAAGAAGAAGAAGAAGAAGAAGAAGAAGAAGAAGAAGAAGAAGAAGAAGAAGAACTTGTTCTTTTCTTCCTATTCCTTCTTTCCTTCCTCTTCCTTGATTTTCTTCATCTTATTATGTCATTTGTGGACTAAATAGGCTAAATTATGTCAAAAATGGACTAAATAGGCTAAATAATAATAAGAAGAATCTTCTTCTTCTTCTTCTTCTTCTTCTTCTTCTTCTTCTTCTTCTTCTTCTTCTTTTCTTCCTATTCCTTCTTTCCTTCCTCTTCCTTGATTTTCTTCATCTTATTATGTCATTTGTGGACTAAATAGGCTAAATTATGTCAAAAATGGACTAAACAGGCTAAATAAGAAGAAAAATACTGTTATCACGAAGGTGTAGGAATGATCGGGGATGCGTCAGTGGCAGACGGAGGTGTAGGACCGGTTGGGGTTCCGCCATTGGCAGACGCAGAAGGAGTGGTCGATGCTTGTCGGGAGCCATGCTGCACCAAAGATCATTTCCAATAATGTCTCGTTAGCATGATGCAAACTGAAATGTGAATAGTAGTAACTAACGACCATTCAAATCAAACTCACTGTGGTCGCCAGAGCAATCTGGGGCATCGGCGGAGGGGCCTGACCATTTCTCTCGCACATGGTCTGCACATTTGATTCTCACGAGTCAGTCATATTAGTTAGTAATGCAAACATTACATGCATGATTGGGCTAATATGCACGAGAAACGTACCACGATGAGCTCGTATAGGGACCGGTTAGACGCCTCGTTCCGGTTCCTCTCCATTTCCAACAGCTTAGCCGTCCTCTCCTCCATCTCCCTTTCCCTTTCCGCCGCCTCCCTTTTTGCCTCCTCCAAAAGCGCCTAGGTCTTCAATCTCTCTTTCTCAACCAATGCCTGCAACACACCACTCCTCGTTAGCATTGTAATCATCGACGGACGCACACATAATGTAATGGAGGAAAGGTGAGAGAGTCCGTATAACTAACCGCCATGGCGAGCTCCGTGGGCCGTGCACGAGGCGTTATCTCAGGATCAGAGCTACTCAGGCGCTTCTTGATCTGCGGGAGAGTCCTAGGATAACGTACCAGTCCATCACCAATGGCTTGAGAGCCATGGGACCTCCCGCCACCAGATATCATCACCAGCTCTGTATCAAAAGGATCCTGGCTCGGGTTAAAGTTCTCCCGTTTCCTCGCCTTCCCCTCGTCTCTGTACTTCACAAGCTTGTGGTGGGAGGAGATGTTGGTGAAGCTCTCTGGATGATCTAGGTCAGACTCCATGAATGGCTTGGCCTTCTTGTACGGGGCCATATGGGCCATGCCATAGAGGTCGAACAGATTTGGCACATGCTTCTTGTGGTGGTGCGCCTGAGAGAGAGGAACAAAATATTACTCATTTTGGAGCTAAGAAAGGTTATTATGTCATTTTTAACTAACTAAAGCATATTAAGTCATTTTATAGAGCTATCTAAGGTTATTATGTCATTTTAGAGCTAATTATGTCATGAATGAACTAGCTAAGATTTTTTAATTGAGTTTATAGAGCTATCTAAGGATATTATGTCATTTTAGAGCTAAATATGTCATAAATGAACTATCCAAGGTAGTTATGCCTTTTTTTAACTAACTAAGCATATTAAGTCATTTTGGAAGGGATAAATGCTAGCATGAAGAATGGAATTGCATGAATCATGTAGCAAACCACATACCCAGTTATCCCCGTACTCAAACAGGTTGGAGCTCCCTTGATGGTGTGGCACACCTTCCATTTGGTCGCGCTTATCCTTGGCCATATGGTGTTCGACTAGCCATTGGGGAGAGCACCACGCATCCACCAACGCCTCCCAATAGTCCATCTTATCCACACACCATCTCGGGGGCACCTAAGTGAGTCAAGAGAAATTTCAGCGCTCCTCCTACGAATCATATCAAGAAAACTAAGTTCAAGGCCTTAAGAATAGGTAATTACCTGCATGTACTTCTCCTTACTCAGAAACTTGCCGCGACACTTCTTCTTGCCCCTCCTAATACCCTTTGAGGCGTAGTAGTCTCGAACGGCTTGCACCCGAGCCTCGTGCCGTAAGTTCTGAAGTAGGCGCTTGCACTCGGTTTCGATAACCATAGACGCCACCTCCTGCTCTCCCTCTGAAACCCTATAGAAGGTCTGCAATCAAACAAGACAACACTGATTAGTACAATCACTAGTTAGAGTTAATTTTTAATTCTGTAAAGGAGAAATTACCCAAAACTGACGGAACACAATGTCGGCCACTGTCTCGCACAAGACACCGTCGACCCTCTCCTCCGGCGGGGCCGGGGCAACCGAGTACAGCTCCTAGGTCAGTGCTAGCTGTGGAACCTGACCCTCACTGGGCAACGTGACCCACCCAGGGAAGTGCTGCCAGCAAAGCACACCAAGGACCTGGTTGGGCCTGCGGACACCATGGGGGTGTACCCAGCCCCTGCAGTATGACAAGGCCAACGCATTAGATATTAATTTGAAGGGACATGAAGGCAAAAGGTTAAAAAATAGTAAATGCACTTACTTCAACCCTTTAGGCGCAATCAACCACCTCTGGTCAGGGGTCGTTGGCACGAGCGGGAGCTTTGTACAGACACGCTTGTAGACCTTCTTGCCCTTCTCAACCAGCTCATCCTCGCTGTAGCTATCATCTGAAAAGGTGTCCTCGCTACCATCAGTAGGGCCACTAGCCTCCAGAGTCTCGTGGGAAGAAGACTGCAGGATCAGAGTCTTCTGGGACGAAGACCCTGTGACCAGAGTCTTCTGCGACGAAGACTCAGGGACCGGACTCACGTGGGGCGAAGGATCGGCGACACGAGTGTGGTGGGGTGAAGGATCGGCGACCCGAGTCTGGTGGGGCGAAGGATCGGCTACCGGAAGCTCATGGACCGGAATCCGAGACGGCTCCACGTCAGACGGAGCAGTCCTGTGGTCGGGTGAATTAGCTGAGGGTGGCGGCGAGGGAGGCGTAGCAGCCTTCCTACCTCTCCCGCTGCCACGTCCACCTCTACCAGCCTTCTTCGTCCTTCCCCGACCTGTCGAAGAAGAAGCGCCCACCGCAGCTGTCTGCATACTGTCTAGCAGCGCTCTCCGGAGGGGCTGGGCTGGAATAATGGAACCACCCCTCCCAGTAGCGCTCGTAGGAGGCTCGGGGCGCTCTGGACCCTTGCCCACCATCCTGTCAACACCTGCAATGACAAAAAGTAAACGAAATTAGTACAACATAAAAAATTTGAATACTTGACATGAACATAATAATATGTATATAATTTAAGTGTATCATCATCATGAACATAATAAAAATACACCCGATCAACACAAATATATATGATGTTTTGCATAAAAAATCAAAAAATATACAACCTAACTCATAATTCACAAATATATGACCCCGTCGGGGTCGGGGTGTGGTTGTGGTGTCAGGGTGTCGGGGTCGATCGGGGTGTCAGGGTGTCGGGGTCGGGGTGTGCTGTCAGGGTGTCGGGGTGTGGTGTCACGGTGTCGGGGGTCGGGATAGGGGTGAGGGGGTGTCGATTGTCGGGGTGTCGTGTCGGGGTCGGGGTGTCAGGATGTCGGGATCGGGGTCGGGGTGTGGGTCGGGGTGTGGTGTCAGGGTGTCGGGGGTCGGGGTGGGGGGGTCGGGTGTCGATTTTCGGTGTCTCAGGGTGTCGGGGTGTCGGGGTCGGGGTCGGGGTGTCGATGGTCGGGGTCTGGGTCGGGGTGTCGGTGGTCGGGGTGTCAGGTGTCGGGTGCTACCTCTTGAGCATGCGTTGGTTTTCCCTTGAAGAGGAAAGGGTGATGCAGCAAAGTAGCGTAAGTATTTCCCTCAGTTTTTGAGAACCAAGGTATCAATCCAGTAGGAGGCCACACGCAAGTCCCTCGTACCTACACAAACAAATAAGAACCTTGCAACCAACGCGATAAAGGGGTTGTCAATCCCTTCACGGCCACTTGCAAAAGTGAGATCTGATAGAGATGGTAAGATAATATTTTTGGTATTTTTATGATAAAGATTGAAAGTAAAGATTGCAAAATAAACGGCGAGAGAAATAGCTAGTTGATGGAAGATTAATATGATGGAAAATAGACCCGAGGGCCATAGGTTTCACTAGTGGATTCTCTCAAGATAGCATAAGTATTACGGTGGGTGAACAAATTACTGTCGAGCAATTGATAGAAAAGTGCATAATTATGAGAATATCTAGGCATGATCATGTATATAGGCATCACGTCCGCGACAAGTAGACCAACTCCTGCCTGCATCTACTACTATTACTCCACACATCGACCGCTATCCAGCATGCATCTAGAGTATTAAGTTCATAAGAACAGGGTGACGCATTAGGCAAGATGACATGATGTAGAGGGATAAACTCAAGCAATATGATATAAACCCCATCATTTTATCCTCGATGGCAATAATACAATACGTGTCATTTCCCCTTCTGTCACTAGGATTGAGCAACGCAAGATTGAACCCAAAGCTAAGCACTTCTCCTATTGCAAGAAAGATCAATCTAGTAGGCCAAACCAAACTGATAATTCGAAGAGACTTGCAAAGATAACCAATCATACATAAAAGAATTCAGAGAAGATTTAAATATTGTTCATAGATAATCTTGATCATAATCCCACAATTCATCGGATCTCGACAAACACACCGCAAAAGAAGATTACATTGAATAGATCTCCAAGAGAATCGAGGAGAACTTTGTATTGAGATCCAAAGAGAGAAGAAGAAGCCATCTAGCTAATAACTATGGACCCGAAGGTCTGTGATAAACTACTCACACATCATCGGAGAGGCTATGGTGTTGATGTAGAAGCCCTTCGTGATCGATTCCCCCTCTGGTGGAGCGCCGGAAAAGGCCCCAAGATGGGATCTCATGGGTACAGAAGGTTGCGGCGGTGTAAATAGGGTTTCGTGGAGATCCTGAATGGTTTCGGGGTACATGGGTACATATAGGAGGAAGAAGTAGGTCGGTGGAGCCACGAGGGGCCCACGAGGGTGGGGGCACGCCCAGAGGGGCAGGTGCGCCTCCCTGCCTCGTGGCTTCCTCGTTGATTTCTTGACGTCCACTCCAAGTCCTCTGGATCACGTTTGTTCCAAAAATCACGCTCCCGAAGGTTTCATTCCCTTTGGACTCCGTTTGGTATTCCTTTTCTGCGAAACACTGAAATAGGCAGAAAAACAACAATTTGCACTGGGCCTTGGGTTAGTTGGTTAGTCCCAAAAATAATATAAAAGTGTATAATAAAGCCCATTAAACATCCAAAATAGAATATATAATACCATGGAGCAATAAAAAATTATAGATACGTTGGAGACGTATCAAGCATCCCCAAGCTTAATTCCTGCTCGTCTTCGAGTAGGTAAATGATAAAAATAGAATTTTTGATGTGGAATGCTACTTAGCATATTCTTCAATGTAATTTTCTTTATTGTGGCATGAATGTTCAGATCCAAAAGATTCAAGATAAAAGTTTAATATTGAGATAAAAAATAATAATACTTCAAGCATACTAATCAAGCAATTATGTCTTCTCAAAATAACATGGCCAAAGAAAGTTCATCCCTACAAAATCATATACTTTGGTCATGCTCCATTTTCGTCACACAAGATGCTCTCATATTGCACAACCTCGATGACAAGCCAAGCAATTATTTCATACTTTAGTAATCTCATACTTTTTTCAACTTTCACGCAATACATGAGCGTGAGCCATGGATATAGCACTATGGGTGGAATATAATAATGATGGGGGTTATGTGGAGAAGACAAAGAAGGAGAAAGTCTCAGATTGACGAGGCTAATCAACGGGCTAGGGAGATGCCCATCGATTGATGTCAATGCAAGGAGTAGGGATTGCCATGCAACGGATGCACTAGAGCTATAAATGTATGAAAGCTCAACAAAAGAAACTAAGTGGGTGTGCATCCAACTTGCTTGCCCACGAAGACCTAGGGCATTTGAGGAAGCCCATTGTTGGAATATGCAAGCCAAATTCTATAATGAAAAATTCCCACTAGTATATGAAAGTGACAAAACAAGAGACTCTTTATCATAAAGATCATGGTGCTACTTTGAAGCACAAGTGTGGAAAAAGGATAGTAGCATTGTCCCTTTTTATTTCTTCTTTTTTTTTCTCTTTTTTTGGGCCTTCCTTTTTTGGCCTTTCTCTTTTTTTGGACAATGCTCTATTAATGATGATCATCACACTTCTATTTATTTACAACTCAATGATTACAACTCGATACTAGAACAAAGTATGACTCTATATGAATGCCTCCGACGATGTACTGGGATGGGCAATGAATCAAGAGTGACATGTATGAAATAATATGCATGGTGGCTTTGCCACAAATACGATGTCAACTACATGATCACGCAAGGCAATATGACAATGATTAAGCGTGTCATATAAACGGAATGGTGGAAAGTTGCACGGCAATATATCTTGGAATGGCTATGGAAATGCCATAATAGGTAGGTATGGTGGCTGTTTTGAGGAAGATATAAGGAGGTTTATGTGTGATAGAGCGTATCGTATCACGGGGTTTGGATGCACCGCGAAGTTTGCACCAACTCTCAAGGTGAGAAAGGGCAATGCACGGTACCGAAGAGGCTAGCAATGAAGGAAGGTTGAGAGTGCGTATAATCCATGGACTCAACATTAGTCATAAAGAACTCACATACTTATTGCAAAAATCTACAAGTCATCAAAAACCAAGCACTACACGCATGCTCCTAGGGGGATAGATTGGTAGGAAAAGACCATCGCTCGTCCCCGACCGCCACTCATAAGGATGACAATCAAAGAACACCTCATGTTTCAAATTTGTTACACGACGTTTACTATACGTGCATGCTACGGGACTTGCAAACTTCAACACAAGTATTTCTCAAATTCACAACTACTCAACTAGCAGAACTTTAATTCACTATCTCCATATCTCAAAACAATCATCAAGTATCAAACTTCTCTTAGTATTCAATGCACTTATATGAAAGTTTTTATTATATACATCTTGGATGCCTAGCATATTAGGACTAATTTTATAGCCAAAGAAAATTACCATGTTGTTGTAAAGGACTCTCAAAATAGTATAAGTGAAGCATGAGAGATCAATAATTTCTATAAATTAAAACCACCACCGCGCTCTAAAAGATATAAGTGAAGTACTAGAGCAAAATTGTTTAGCTCAAAAGATATAAGTGAAGCACATAGAGTATTCTAATAAATTCCAATTAATGTGTGTCTCTCCCAAAAGGTGTGTACAGCAAGGATGATTGTGGTGAACTAAAAATAAAATACTCAAATCATACAAGACGCTCCAAGCAAAACACATATCATGTGGTGAATAAAAATATAGCTCCAAGTAAAGTTACCGATGGACGAAGACAAAAGAGGGGATGCCCCGGAGCTTAGGCTTTTTGGTTGTCCTTTGATTTTACCTTGGGGTTCCTAGGGCATCCCCAAGCTTAGGCTCTTGCCACTCCTTGTTCCATAATCCATCAAATCTTTACCCAAAACATGAAAACTTCACAACACAAAACTTAACAGAAAATCTCGTGAGCTCCGTTAGCGAAACAAAACAAAACACCACTTCAAGGTACTGTAATCAACTCATTATTTATTTATATTGGTGTTAAACCTACTGTATTCCAACTTCTCTATGGTTCATGACCTCCGATACTAGCCATAGATGCATTAAAATAAGCAAACAACACACGAAAAACATAATCTGTCAAAAACAGAACAATCTGTAGTAATCTGTATCAAAGGCATACTTCTGAAACTCCAAAAATTCTAAAATAAATTTCTGGACGTGAGGAATTTATCTATTAATAATATTCAAAAAGAATCAACTTAATATCACTCTTCAGTAAAAACTTGTAGCTAATCTCGTGAGCGCTAAAGTTTCTGTTTTTTACAGCAAGATCAAAAAGACTTCACCCAAGTCTTCCCAAAGGTTTTACTTGGCACAAACACTAATTAAAGCATAAAAACACATCTACCAGAGGCTAGATGAAATATTTATTCCTAAACAGAACCAAAAAAGCAAGAAACAAAAATAAAATTGGGTTGCCTCCCAACAAGCGCTATCGTTTAACGCCCCTAGCTAGGCATAAAGGCAAGGATAGATCTAGGTATTGCCATCTTTGGCATGCAATCCATAAGTAGCTCTCATAATGGATTCATAAAGTAATTTAATTTTATTTCTAGGAAAGTTTTCCATGCCTTTCCTTAATGGAAATTGTAATCTAATATCCCCTTCTTTCATATCAATCACCAATCGTTCTAAGGAAAGGTCTACCAAGAATAATAGGACATGAATGATTGCAATCTATATCAAGGACAATGAAATCTATGGGCACATAATTACTATTAGCAACAATAAGAACATCATTAATTCTTCCCATAGGTTTCTTAATGGTGGAATCCGCAAGGTGCAAGTTTAGAGAACAATCATCAAATTCACGGAAACCTAACATATCACACAAAGTTTTTGGAATCGTGGAAACACTAGCACCCAAATCACACAAAGCATAGCATTCATGATCTTTAATTTTAATTTTAATAGTAGGTTACCACTCATCATAAAGTTTTCTAGGTATAGAAACTTCTAATTCAAGCTTTTCTTCATAAGATTGCATTAAAGCATCAACGATATGTTTAGTAAAAGCCTTATTTTGACTATAAGCATGTGGAGAATTTAGCACGGATTGCAACAGGGAAATACAATCTATTAAAGAAAAATTATCATAATTAAATTCCTTGAAATCCAAAATAGTGGGTTCATTGCTATGTAAAGTTTTGACCTCTTCAATCCCACTTTTACCAATTTTTGCATCAAGATCTAAAAGCTCCGAATCATTGGGACACCTTTTAACTAAAGTTGACTCATCTCCAGTCCCATCATTATCAAGATTCATATTGCAAAACAAAGATTTAATAGGAGACACATCAATCAATTTTATATCTTCATCCTTATTATCATGAAAACTAGAAGAACACGCTTTTACAAAGCAATCTTTCTTAACACGCATCCTAGCGGTTCTTTCTTTGCACTCATCAATGGAAATTCTCATAGACTTGAGAGACTCATTGATATCATGATTAGGTGGAATAGATCTAAGTTTCAAAGAATCAACATCAAGAGAAATCCTATCCATGTTCCTAGCCAACTCGTCAATCTTAAGCAATTTTTCCTCAAGCAAAGCATTGAAATTCTTTTGAGAAATCATAAATTCTTTAACACTAGTCTCAAAATTAGAGGGCATCTTATTAAAATTTCCATAAGATTTGTTGTAGGAATTAGCATAATTGTTATAGGAATTACTAGGATACGGCCTAGGATTAAAGTTTCCTCTATAAGCGTTGTTACCAAAATTGTTCCTACCAACAAAATTCACATCCATAGATTCATTATTATTCTGAATCAAGGTAGACAAAGGCATATCATTGGGATAAGAAGAAACACCCTTGTTAGCAAATAATTTCATAAGTTCATCCTTCTTTCCACTCAAAACATTAATCTCTTCAATTGCATGCACCTTTTTACTAGTAGATCTTTCAGTGTGCCATTGAGAATAATTAACCATAATATTATCTAGGAGTTTAGTAGCTTTTCCTAAAGTGATTTCCATAAAAGTGCCTCCCGAGGCCGAATCTAAAAAATTTCTAGAAGCAAAATTCAATCCGGCATAATTTTTTTGTATAATCATCCATAGATTCAAACCACGTGTAGGGCAATTACGTATCATTAATTTCATTCTCTCCCAAGCTTGTGCAACATGTTCATGATCAAGTTGCTTAAAATTCATAATATCGTTTCTAAGAGAGATGATCTTAGCGGGAGGAAAATACTTAGAGATAAAAGCATCTTTGCACTTATTACAAGAATCAATACTATTTTTAGGCAAATACGAAAACCAAGTTTTAGCACGATCTCTAATAAGCGAAAAAGGAAATAGCTTCAATTTAACAATGTCATTGTCCACATCTTTATTCTTTTGCATATCACACAAATCAACAAAGCTATTTAGATGGGTAGCGACATCTTCACTAGGAAGGACGGTGTCGGTGGAAATGACACCTATGGGATCACAAAAATCCCTACTACGGTTAGCGGGGTGCGGGGTTGAGAGAAGAGCGGATCAAACAGATAGCACGTGGTTCATTTATCCAGGTTCAGGCCGCGAGGATGTGTAAAACCCTACTCCTGCTTTGGTGGATGTATATTTGTGTTCTTGAACTAGCTATGGGGCGTGAGGAGCTCCAAAAGCCGAATCCCTCTCCTGGTCGCCTCGGGCCTCCTTTTATAGGGAAAAGGGGTTGCCACAGTGGCACACAGGAGGTGGGAAGGGCACAGTCTTGCGAGGTTATCCCTTGCATTACATGACAAGGCGCATTTAATGCGTTTGCTCAGGTGTCCTCTTGCTTTATCGGGGACGGGGGCAAAGTCCGTCCCGTCCGTTGCCGCTCCTCCTCGTGTTGACACGCGCCCTGGCCAGCGGTGCGTGCGATGCCATGTAGGCAGGCAGGCAGCTGTGGTGGCGCGGTGGTGGGTCTTCACGAAGATCTGCATGCCGCCACGCAGGTGCCTGCCCAGTTGGTTGGGTCAGCAGCTGCATGTGTACGGCGGTGGAGACTTGGTCGGCGTGGGCCTGGCGGTGGCCCTGTAGATGTCCTTGGCAAGGGCCTTGCCGGGGCCCCGGCAAGGGTCTTGCCGTGGCGCCCGCTGTCGTCCCCGGCAAGGCGCTTGCCGGGGGTCTCGTGGTTTTCCTTGGCTGGGATCTCGCCAAGGGTCGTCGTCTTCTAGTGCTCA
Organism: Aegilops umbellulata; assembly: GCA_032464435.1. Lineage (NCBI taxonomy): Eukaryota > Viridiplantae > Streptophyta > Magnoliopsida > Poales > Poaceae > Aegilops > Aegilops umbellulata. Next base: position 385,688,030 of record CP136057.1, on the reverse strand, counting down.
TCTGATCTTGAATGTTTCTTCACAAAGATCTGCATGCCACCACAGAGGTGTCTCCCGAGCCCTTGCCCTAGCATAGTAGTCCATGGTGGGGGCTGTGGACTCAAGGGTGACTCGCTCCATAGGCGTGGGGCGAGCTGCCGCGACAAGGGTCTTGCCGGGGCTGCTAAGGCTGACCCCAGCAAGGATCTTGCCGGGGGGGAGCCCGCTTCGTCCCTTTGTTCTTCGTGGTCTTGGCCCTGGCGTTGTTCCAGCTACCTTGGGCTTCGGTCTTACCCTGGCTCACCTCCCTTGCCCTGCTTGGTGTGGTCGCAGGCGTGGCTCTGACTGCCCGTGCACAGTCATAGGGGTACAAAAAGTGTACCCCTCTTTTTGTACACCGATAGGAGCCCACGGGCCTGGGCCGCACATAAGCGCAACGCGTTGTTGGGCTAGGCCCAGAATGGTGCGCGGGCAGGCGGGGCAATTTTTACCGTGGTAAGATTTTTCGCGCACTGCGCTTCCCACGATCCACGCGCGCGGCGCGACGTGGAGGCGTGTGCGTGACGTGGGCGGCATGTGTGAGGTTTGTTTCCGCACGCATGCATCACGTCGTAGTAAAGAGGCGGCTCGCGCCTTCCCCGTAAACGGAGGGAGGCGTGGAGGCGCGACCCATTTACTGAATGGGGCCGAGGCGCGGTCTTCATGGCGTCCACTCCCCACGATCACGGGGTGGGGAGAGGTCGCCTCACCTGTCCCCCTGGTTCTGCACATCGGCCACGCGTCTCCCATGTGCTTGGGGTGGCAAACGGTGGAGGTGGGAAACCGGGCCATCGCTGGTTGGGGCAGCGGGTCGGTCCTAGTTCCCTGCGCCTCCCATGTCTTGATTGGCCAAGCGGGGCGGCCGAGCCCCAACCCTGTTCCTTTATAAAGAGCGGGAAGGGGGATGGCATCCCGCATTCTTCCATCTTCTTCTTCCTTCTGCTTCTTCTCCTTTCCTCCATTCGTCATGGAGAAAGGAAATCCCGGTCCTTTGACGGTGGCGGCGAGGGTCGCCGCTCGACAACGCGTCCCTCCTCCTCCTGCGCCCGTGGTGGCAGAGCCAACCGCGAGGGGAAGGGGGAGGGGGCGATGCCGTGGGCGAGGCCGGGGCATAGGCCGCAACGCTCAGGGAAGAGGAGGACGGGGTGGCACGCCGGCCTCGCCCCCGCGAGCAGCTCCTCCTCTGATGGAGGGCCACATTGGGGATGACCCCTGCGAGTTCTTCGTCAGGCTGCGCCGGCCGCCGCGCCGTCGCCTTCACCTCCCTACTCCATTCACGCGGGAGATGGAGCTGGATCCGTCGTAGTCGTTGCGGCTGCACATGAGGAGCTGCGGGATCAGTGGCATGCGGGTCCGCGTCGACTTCCCTGCTCCTCACGTGATGTATCTCCGTCGAGGACGGAAAACGTTTGCCCGTATCCACAGCTTGACGGATGGGCTCACTCACCACTTTAAGCTGATGGAGGGTGGCGTCCTCTCCGTCAAGGTCTTCGGGCACTTCGGGACTCGCGCAAGGTGCTGTGTGGAGAGCTCTTCTGATGACGAAGATTCCTCCTCGAGCGAGAGTGACGAGGAGGACAGCGACAGCGACGACGAGGGTGGTAGGCGGCAGGATGATGGGTCCGACTAGGCGTCGGGCGCCGCTCCGAGCAGCACCGGCGACCCCATCATCCGTGTTGCCGGCTCCTTGAACTTCTCGGGGTCGTCTCCTTGGGCGGCTGGCGTTGGGAGGCTGCAGAAGAGGAAGAGGGCGGGCGGCAAGGCCGTCAAGTCGGAGTACGTGGGCACCGACACCTTCGACGCGTACTGACGTCTTGCCGCCTTGTCTTCGAGCTCTGCCTCCAGCGCCGCCATCACCATCCAGCCCTTGGACGGCCACCAAGATGTTCTCTTAGTGTCTTCTGCCACTCGTAGCTCGCTTAGGTGCCCCTTTTGCCCTTTTTGCCTCCTTGACCTGCCTCCTGAGGAGAGGGACAAGAAAGGGATTATGGGCACCTTATCTCTTTTTAGTTTGTAAGCCTTCGGGCCTTTGTTGAATTTAAAACTTGTAATCCCCTTGTTCATGTTTTTCATTCCCTACGGACTGTACCTGAGCGGGATGTTTTTTAATGAAAAAGGGGTGTTTGTCAGGCTATTTGTTTGAGGGTGGAACCCACGACAAGGAATAAATCCTTGATATCTCTAAGATAAACATTTCCTCGCCCGGCAATAGGCCTTGCCGTCTTCCCCACTTCGCTCGACCTTTCTCACACCTTTGGCGAAGGCAGGGATGAAGTGGGTTTAGGCTCCTTGTTTCACCCTTTCACCGCCGCGACTACGACCAAACTCGGTCCCAGGAACGAGCCCTAGGGCCTAGAGTTAGGGGAGCACGGTAGCCTAAGGATAAAATGAGGTTTCACATACCTCAGTCTATAAGGGAATGCATGATAAGGGATGGAAAACTTATCAGAATCTGCAGCCCCCGGCAACCTTGGTTTGCCATGGGTAAATCTTTGCTCTTGCAGTCCCCGGTAATACTGGCTTGCCAGGGACCGGATGCTAGTCTGCCCCTTTTTCTTCCCAAGCGGCTCGGCAAGGATATTCGTGTGTCCTGCGAACCAAAGAAGACAAAGAGGGACAAAGAGACGCACACTCGACCTCTAAGCTAGGGGTTAGCCGCTGCTAAGCACTATCAACCCTAACCAAGGACGAGACTCGACCTAGCATGCATGCTATAACTTAGGGCGTCAGCGCTTCATTTATTTATGCTTAGGGTCTGCGCCTGGCTTTGTACAAAGGGTTACATGCCTTACCGGCAAGGCTTGTACAAAAGGTGGCTTGCCAGGGGGCCCGACAAACCGCGCCTTAAGGATAAAACTTGCGAAGATGCTCAATGTTCCAGGAATTGCTCACTGGAATGGCATCTTCGGTCTCCAGGCGGACTGCGCCAGGCCTGGTGACTCGTATTACCCGATAAGGGCCTTGATACGTCTCCAACGTATCTATAATTTTTGATTGCTCCATGCTATATTATCTACTGTTTTGGACTATATTGGGCTTTATTTTCCACTTTTATATTATTTTTGGGACTAACCTATTAACCGGAGGCCCAGCCCAGAATTGCTGTTTTTTTGCCTATTTCAGTGTTTCGAAGAAACAGAATATCAAACAGAGTCCAAACAGAAAAATCCTTTTTGGAACGTGATTTTCTTCCCGATTATGATCCAGGAGACTTGGACCCTACTCCAAGAAGTACCGGAGGCGGTCACGAGGGTGGGGGGGGGGCGCCCCCCTACAGGGCGCGCCCCCTGCCTCGTGGGCCCCTCGGTGCTCCACCGACGTACTCCTTCCTCCTATATATACCCACGTACCCCCAAACGATCATAACAGGAGCCAAAAACCTAATTCCACCGCCGCAACTTTCTGTATCCACGAGATCCCATCTTGGGGCCTGTTCCGGAGCTCCGCCGGAGAGGGCCGTCATCACGAAGGGCTTCTACATCATCATAGCCTCTCCGATGAAGTGTGAGTAGTTTACCTCAGACCTTCGGGTCCATAGTTATTAGCTAGATGGCTTCTTCTCTCTTTTTGGATCTCAATACATTGTTCTCCCCCTCTCTTGTGGAGATATATTTGATGTAATCTTCTTCTTTTGCGGTGTGCTTGTTGAGACCGATGAATTGTGGGTTTATGATCAAGTCTATCTATGAATAATATTTGAATCTTCTCTGAATTCTTTTATGTATGATTGGTTATCTTTGCAAGTCTCTTTGAATTATCCGTTTGGTTTGGCCAACTAGATTGGTAGTTCTTCCCATGGGAGAAGTGCTTAGCTTTGGGTTCAATCTTGCGGTGTCCTTTCCCAGTGACAGAAGGGGCAGCAAGGCACGTATTGTATCGTTGCCATCGAGGATAACAAGATGGGGTTTATTTCATATTGCATGAATTTATCTCTCTACATCATGTCATCTTGCTTAAAGCGTTACTCTGTTTTTAACTTAATACTCTAGATGCATGCTGGATAGCGGTCGATGAGTGGAGTAATAGTAGTAGATGCAGAATCGTTTCGATCTACTTGTCATAGACGTGATGCCTATATACATGATCATGCATAGATATTCTCATAATTATGCTCAATTCTGTCAATTGCTCAACAGTAATTTGTTCACCCACCGTAGAAAACTTATGCTCTTGAGAGAAGCCACTAGTGAAACCTATGGCCCCCGGGTCTATTCTCACCATACCAATCTCCATCACTTTAATCTTGCTTTGTTTTTACTTTGTCTTTTAATTTTCACTTTGCATCTTTATATCAAAAATACCAAAAATATTATCTCTATTAGATCTCACTCTCGTAAGAGACCGTGAAGGGATGACAACCCCTAATCGCGTTGGTTGCGAGTTGCTATCGATTTGTGCAGGTACGAGGGACTTGAGCGTGGCCTCCTACTGGATTGATACCTTGGTTCTCAAAAACTGAGGGAAATACTTATGCTACTCTGCTGCATCATCCTCTCCTCTTCGGGGAAAACCAACGCAAGCTCAAGAGGTAGTAGACCTTCCCACTTTGGCATCAACTTGTTGGTATTCTTGGCCGATTGAACGCGCCGAAGAACAAGGTCGCCTTCCTCAAAGCTTTGGGCATGGACCTTGCGGCTATGGTAGCGGCGCAAGGCTTGCTGGTAGCATGCTGCTCTCACTGCCGCCCGAAGACGATCTTCCTCAAGGAGCGCTGCGTCATCTTGCCGCAGTCGCTCTTGCTCAAGCTCATCATAAGCGAGCACTCGAGGTGACCCATATATGAGTTCTGTGGGGAGAACTGCTTCTGCCCCGTATACCAAGGCAAAGGGTGTCTGGCCGGTGGCTCAATTTGGTGTCGTTCTGATTGACCAAAGAACCGTCGGCAACTCATCAATCCAGCGCCTTCCACTCTTGTGAAGCCTGTCAAAGGTCTTTGTCCTCAGGCCTCGCAACACTTCAGCGTTTGCCCTCTCAGCTTGACCATTGCTTCATGGGTGAGCAACGGAAGCGAAACAAACTTTGTTGCCGAGGTCTTGGATGTATTGCATGAAGGTGCGGCTTGTGAACTGCGTTCCATTGTCGGTGATGACCCTGTTGGGTACTCCAAAACGGCATACTAGCCCCTTGATGAACTTGACGGCCGACTGGGCTGTAACTTTCCTCACTGCTTCCACCTCTGCCACTTTGTGAACTTGTCGATTGCGACGTACAAGTACTCAAAGCCCCCGACAGCGCGGGGGAAGGGGCCCAGTATGTCGAGCCCCCAGACCGAGAAGGGCCAGGAGAGAGGAATGGTTTGAAGGGCTTGAGCTGGCTGATGAAGCTTCTTTGAATGGAACTGACATGCTTCACACTTGGTGACTAGCGTTGTCGCATCCTGGAGGGCAGTGGGCCAGAAGAAACCCTGCTTAAATGCTTTCCTGGCAAGGGCTCTCGACCCTATGTGGGATCCACATATGCCTCCATGTATCTCCGCCAACAGCCCCAGTCCTTCCTCTCGAGTGATACACTTCAATTTCACACCGTTTGGCCTTTTCTTGTACAGGACGTCATCGACGAACTGATACATAGCAGACCGGCAGGCTACTTTTTCTGCTTCTTCCTGCTCCTCAGGAAGTTCCCTTGTTTGGAGGAATCGGACGGTAGGCTGCGCCCATGCCGGAGCCTGAGGCTCAACGGTGAGGACCAAAGGCATTTCTTCCATCATAAGGGCAGCCGTCTCTACGGCAAGAGCTTGATGCTCTGCCGGAGCTGATCGCCCTACGACGGGCTCAGCGTCTCCGGCAACATCTTCGCCGGCGGCTCCGGGGAGCTTGGCGGGAAAGTACTTGCCGGGCCCTAATTTCCTTCTCTTGCTCTACTCTGCTGATGGATTAATGGATGGCTGAGTTAGCTGGAGCACGAAGGTACATGGTTCCACAGGCAGCTTGAGGGCAGCGCGCTTTGACAGGTAATCGGCGATGTCGTTCTCCGCTCGGGGAACGTGCTCTGCCTGTATACCGTCAAAGCGCTCTTCCATCTTTCTCACTTCATCCACGTATGCCTTCATCAACGGGCTCTGGAAGTCTTTCTTGACTTGCTTGATGACAAGTTGCGAGTCGCCCCTGACAATGAGTTTCTTGATTCCGAGGTCTGCCGCGATCCTGAGACCAGCAAGCAGCCCTTCTTACTCGGCAGTATTGTTTGTCGACGCCTCCCTAGGGAAGTGCATTTGGACCACGTACTTTAGGTGCTCTCCAGTGGGCGCGACGAGCAGTACGCCAGCCCCGGCGCCCTGTAAGGAGAAAGCTCCATCAAAGTACATGACCCACTTGCAACTTGCCTCCTTGCCGGGGAGGACAGTCTCCCGAGCTTCTTCATTAGGCGTTGCGGTCCACTCTGCAATGAACTCCGCCAGGACTCGACTTTGGATCATTGAGGTACTCTCAAATTTGAGGCCGAAGCTGGACAGCTCCAGTGCCCACTCTACGATCCTTCCAGTCGCGTCTGGATTGTGCAATACCCGTTGTAGAGGGAGGTGAGTGACGACAGTGATTTCGTGCGCCTGGAAGTAGTGACGCAGCTTCCTCGAGGCCATAAAAAGGCCGAAGAGCAGTTTCTGCACACCGGAGTACCTTGATCTAGCCCCCTGCAGGAGGGAGCTAACGAAGTAGACCGGGTGCTGCATCATTTTCCTCCTTGGCAGCACTCCAACTGGCTGCATCATCTCTACACCAATGGCATCAGGCTCTGTTGCTGCTATCACCTCATCGTCGACTTCTCTCTGCGCCACTAGTGCGGCGCTGACCACCTAGTTCGTTGCCGCCAAGTACAGCAACAACGGTTCCTGTGGTTTAGGCGCGACTAGTACTGGCGTAGAGGAGAGATACCTCTTCAAGTCTTGTAATGCCGCTTCGGCTTCTGGTGTCCACTCCATCGGGCCCACCTTTTTAAAAATCTTGAAAAAAGGGGAGGGCGCGCTCGGCGGACTTGGAGATGAACCTGCTCATGGCGGCAATGCATCCAGCAAGCCGACGCACATCCTTGACCCGCTTGGGCACCTCAATTTGCTCTATAGCCTTGATCTTGTCCAGATTGGCCTCTATCCCACGTTGCGACACAAAGAACCCGAGAAGCTTGCCGGACGGGGCGCCAAATACGCACTTCTCAGGGTTCAACTTGAGGTTGATCTTGCGTTGGTTTGCAAATGTCTCTTGTAAATCCGGTATGAGGGTCGCCCTATTCTTGGTTTTGACCACTATATCATCCATATAAGCTTCCATATTTCTATCGACCGCCCTTGCAAATGTTGAGCCAGCGCTCTTCAACCCGAAAGGCATCCGTATGAAACAATACGTACCACATGGGGTGATGAACGCTGTCTTCTCTTCATCTTCTCTCGTCATGAAGATCTGGTGGTAGCCGGAGTAGGCGTCGAGGAATGACAACAGTTCAGACCCAGCCGTGGAGTCAACAATCTGGTCGATGCGCGGCAATGGGAAAGGGTCCTTGGGACAAGCTTTATTGATATCTATGTAATCAATACACAACCTCCACTTCCCATTTGCCTTGCGCACTACCACTGGATTGGCCAACCACGTTGGATGGAGCACTCCTCTTACCAAACCCGCTGCTTCCAGTTTCCGGATCTCCTCTGTAATGAACTCTTGCCGTTCCAAAGCTTGCTTTCTGACCTTCTGCTTGACGGGCCGCGCATGAGGACAGACAGCAAGGTGGTGCTCAATCACCTCCCTGAGAACACCGGGGATGTCGGATGCTTGCCATGCAAATACATCGACATTCGCCCACAGGAAGGTGGCGAGCGCGTCTTCCTATTTGTCGTCAAGGGCGGAGCTTATGGTGAAAGCTCCTCCCATGCCATCATCCTTGGCGGATACCTTCTTGGTCTCCGGCGGCGTGGACCTGGATTTCTTGTTCCTGCTGGTGGAGCTCTCTGGCACGTCCTCAACGGGAGCACCACACTCCGAAGCGGTGCGCTTGCCGGAGTGGGTGCCCGAGGTCTCATTGGTCTTCTTCTTCTTCCCTCCCGGGGCCCTAGTGGCAGGAGCAACCGCCTTAGCGGCGGCGACTGCTGCAACTGCTTCTTGGTAGAGTTCGCTAGCGCAAATCAGCGCATCTTTCTTGTCGGAGGGGACAGTGATGATCGTTATAGGCCCTGGCATCTTCAGGGTGTTGTAGGCGTAGTGTGACGCTGCCATGAACCTGGCCAGCGCTGGGCGGCCAAGGATCCCGTTGTAGGGTAAGGGGATCTTGGCAACATCGAACACGATCCTTTTCGTCCTGTAGTTCAGATCACTCCCGAAGGTCACAGGCAGCGTGATCCCCTTTGGTTGACTCCTTCTGGGGCTGATCCCCTGGAACTTGCCCGTTTCTTCGAGGTCTCCGTCGGGAATCTGCAGCTTCTTGATCACGACAGGCGAGATTAAGTTCAGACCGGCCCCGCCATCGACTAGCATCTTCGTCACCTTGAGGTTGCGTATTGTCGGTGAAACCAACAACGGCAAGCACCCGACCGCGGTGGTGCGATCGGGGTGATCCTTAGTGTAAAAAATGATAGGTGTGCCGGACCACTTCAGCGGCTTTTGGGCATCAAACGACGGCTCTGCTGCTGTAATCTCACGCGCCCACCGTTTAAGCTGGCGGTGAGAGGTATGTAGCGAAGCGCTGCCATCGACGCACATGGCCTCTGTAGCTTTCTGAAACTCTTGGTCACTGGACTCGTCGTCCTCTTCGTGATCATCGTCTTCTGGCTTCTTGTCGCGGCCCTGGGCGGGCCTCTCTTGCTGTTTATTCTTATCGCGACGGCCCGCCTGGCCGTCACGCTTCTTGCCGGACCCCTCAGCACCGTCCTGGCCCTTCTCCTTGTCCCGCCTCTCATATTCAACTTTTTGCTTCTCAGCAAGCAGCTCAACCTGTCGGCAGTTCTGGAGGTCATGGCCTTTGGTGCGATGGATCTTGCAGTATTGCTTGTCGGAGTTCCCTGGCTTCTCGGCAGCCGCCAAGGCCCGGCAGGCAACACATCCGACAATTTCCTTGCCGGGGTCATGTGCCTTGGTTTTCTTGGCGGAGCCGGCGTCATCAGATTCCTCGACGGCAAGCACAACTTTACCCTTGCGCTTCCTGTTGCGGCGCCGACCTTTCTTCGCCGGGGCGGCAATATCCTCATCTGAAGAGTAGGTTTCCAGGCCGGCGTCTTCGCCAGGGTACTTCCTTCCCTCTTCAGCCTGGGCACATCTGTCGGCAAGAACGTAGAGTTCCGCCACATCCTTCACCTTGTTCATTGCCAGCTCTTCGCGCATTTTGCGGTTGCGCACGTTCTGATGGAACGCGCTGATGATTGCGGCAAGATGAACATCAGGGATATTGTACTGTACCCGGCTGAATCTCTGTATGTACTTGCGCAGGCTCTCGCCTCCCTTCTGGGGGATTACGTGTAGGTCGCTCGCTTGGCCATGGGCTTGGTGGCCTCTAGTGAAGGCGCCAACAAACTCATGGCACAAATCCGACCAAGAGGAAATAGAGTCTACCGACAAGTACATCAACCATGACATGGCGTTGGGTTTAAGAGCTAATGGAAAGTAATTCGCAAGCACCTTATCGTCGCAGGCTCCTGCAGCTTGCATCGCGATGGTGTAGATGTTGAGGAACTCCGACGAGTGAGTCTTGCTGTTGTACTTCTCGCCAACGTCAGGTTTGAAAGTGCGGTGAGTGGGCCACTGGAACTGCCGCAACTCATGGGTAAAAGCCGGACAACCTACCTCGTAAGGTAGACCTCCAGGGCTCTCCGGTGCTGGGTGGTTCACAGCAGGCTCTGCTCGCCTGTCTGACTGGTGGCGCGCTCCGCGCCGGCGCTCGATGGTGGTTCGAGCGTCTTCATGGGCTCGCTCCCGAAGAACTTGACGCTGGTCACAGTGGGTCCATGGGTCGGACGACGCTATGGAGATGTCGTCGCCCGTAACGTCACGACGAGTCGACATCCGCGGTATCGGGCGAGGAGGGGGTGAATGCACCATGGCCGCGGCGCCGCCGGTCCTCCCGCCGCTGGTGCGTGGAACTCCATCGGAGCGTCGACCCGGGGGCCCTGCTGGACTCTGTTCGTCCTTGTTGGCGATGGCAACAAGGCTTCGGATGGTAGCTCTCCATTCGTCGAGTTTCCCCGTAGCGGGAGGAAAGTCGAGGAGCAAATGCGCGCGCGCCAAGGCCTCTGCTGGCGTCAGCGGCAGTGAAACCTGCACGGACCGCGACGCGCTTCGACTTCTAACCATGTTAGAAGGAGCTCTATCACGGTCCCGCGGTCGCACGCCATTTTCGCCAGTGCTTCGGCGAGCGGGCAGGTCTTCTGCGTCCTGGGAGTGGTGCTCGGGGCTCTTCCCGCGGCGGCGTCCGGGATCTTCGTCGTGACGACGCCGTTCGTCGCGTGCAGCTTGAGAGGAGTGCGCCGTGGGCACCGGCGCGGGAGGCTTCGAGGCCACCGCGCTGCCTTCGGGTGGTGCGACGACGCTTTTGGAGGGCCCCACGCCGCCTGCGGAGGGCATGGCTCCATTTTTAGATTTGGCGACGTGCGGCTCATCGCCAAGCACGTGAACGCCGCCGTCTCCCAAGCTCCGGCTGCCGGGGTGGTGTTGGTACTCGTGAGCTGCGCCCCGGGTCCTCTCCGCGACCGGTCCGCTGCTCGCCAGCGTCGGGATGGGCCGTCCGGCTCTCGACGGGCCGACCGTCACCGTTGCCTTCTTCTTGGGCGCCATGGCGATGAAGAAGCGCTGAACTAACTGCTAAAGCTGATTCTCACAACTGCAACCCCCTACCTGGCGCGCCAAAGATGTTGGTGGAAACGACACCTATGGGATCACAAAAATCCCTACTACGGTTAGGGGGGTGCGGGGTTGAGAGAAGAGCGGATCAAACAGATAGCACACAGTTCGTTTATCCAGGTTCGGGCCGTGAGGATGCGTAAAACCCTACTCCTGCTTTGGTGGATGTATATTTGTGTTCTTGAACTAGCTATGGGGCTGGAGGAGCTCCAAAAAGCCGAATCCCTCTCCTGGTTGCCTTGGGCCTCCTTTTATAGGGAAAAGGGGTTGCCACAGTGGCACACAGGAGGTGGAAAGGGCATAGTCCTACGAGGTTATCCCTCACATTACATGACAAGGCGCATTTAATGCGTCCGCTCAGGTGTCCTCTTGCTTTATCGGGGACGGGGGCGAAGTCCGTCCCGTCCCTTGCCGCTCCTCCTCGTGTTGACACGCGCCCTGGCCAGCGGTGCGTGCGATGCCATGTAGGCAGTCAGGCAGCTGTGGTGGCGCGGTGGTGGGGTCTTCACGAAGATCTGCATGCCGCCACGCAGGTGCCTGCCCAGTTGGTTGGTCGGCAGCTGCATGTGTATGTTGTGGAACATTGCAGAAAATAAAAAATTTCTACGCTTCACCAAGATCAATCTATGGATTCATCTAGCAACAAGAGAGAGGAGTGCATCTACATACCCTTGTAGATCGCGAGCGGAAGCGTTCAAGTGAATGGGGTTGAGGGAGTCGTACTCGTCGTGATCCAAATCACCGATGACCAAGCGCCGAACGGACAGCACCTCCGCGTTCAACACACATACGGTTGGGGAAGACGTCTCCTCCTTCTTGATCCAGCAAGGGGGACGGAGAGGTTGATGGAGATCCAGCAGCACGACGGTGTGGTGGTGGAAGTAGCAGGATCCCGGCAGGGCTTCGCCAAGTGCAAGCGGGGAGGAGAGGTGTTATGGAGGGAGAGGGAGGCGCCAGGAGCAAGGGTGAGGCTGCCCTCCCCCCTCTTTATATAGGGGCCCTGGGGGGCGCCCGCCCTAGGAGATCCAATCTCTAAGGGGGGCGGCGGCCAAGGGGTGGCTTCCCCCCAAGCCAAGTGGGGCGCCCCCCACCCCTAGGGTTTCCAACCCTAGGCGTAGGGGAGGCCCAAGGGGGGCGCACCAGCCCACCAGGGGCTGGTTCCCCCTCCCACTTCAGCCCATGGGGCCCTCCGGGATAGGTGGCCCCACCCGGTGGACCCCCGGGACCCTTCTGGCGGTCCCGGTACAATACCGATGACCCCCAAAACTTTCCCGATAGCCGAAACAGGACTTACCATATATAAATCTTTACCTCCAGACCATTCCGAAACTCCTCGTGACGTCCAGGATCTCATCCGGGACTCCGAACAACTTTCGGGTTACCACATACTCATATCTCTACAACCCTAGCGTCACCAAACCTTAAGTGTGTAGACCCTACGGGTTCGGGAGACACGCAGACATGACCGAGACGACTCTCCGGTCAATAACCAACAACGGGATCTGGATACCCATGTTGGCTCCCACATGCTCCTCGATGATCTCATCAGATGAACCATGATGTCGAGGATTCAAGTAATCCCGTATACAGTTCCCTTTGTCAATCGGTATGTTACTTACCCGAGATTCGATCATCGGTATCCTAATACCTCGTTCAATCTCATTACCGGCAAGTCACTTTACTCGTGCCGTAATGTATGATCCCATGACCAAACACTTGGTCACATTGAGCTCATTATGATGATGCATTACCGAGTGGGCCCAGAGATACCTCTCCGTTATACGGAGTGACAAATCCCAGTCTCGATCCGTGTCAACCCAACAGATACTTTCGGGGATACCTGTAGTATACCTTTATAGTCACCCAGTCACGTTGTGACATTTGGTACACCCAAAGCACTCCTACGACATCCAGGAGTTACACGATCTCATGGTCTAAGGAAATGATACTTGACTATGGAAAAGCTCTAGCAAATGAACTACACGATCTTGTGCTATGCTTAGGATTGGGTCTTGTCCATCACATCATTCTCCTAATGATGTGATCCCATTATCATGACATCTAATGTCCATAGTCAGGAAACCATGACCACCTGTTGATCAATGAGCTAGTCAACTAGAGGCTCACTAGAGACATGTTGTGGTCTATGTATTCACACATGTATTACGATTTCCGGATAACACAATTATAGCATGAACAATAGACAATTATCATGAACAAGGAAATATAATAATAATCATTTTATTATTGCCTCTAGGGCATATGTCCAACAGTCTCCCACTTGCACTAGAGTCAATAATCTAGTTACATTGTGATGAATCGAACACCCATAGAGTTTTGGTGTTGATCATGTTTTGCTCGCGGAAGAGGTTTAGTCAACGGATCTGCGACATTCAGATCCGTATGTACTTTGCAAATATCTATGTCTCCATCTTGAACATTTTCACGAATGGAGTTGAAGCGACGCTTGATATGCCTGGTCTTCTTGTGAAACCTGGGCTCCTTGGCAAGTGCAATAGCTCCAGTGTTGTCACAGAAGAGAGTGATCGGCCCCGACGCATTGGGTGTGACTCCTAGGTCGGTGATGAACTCCTTCATCCAGATTGCTTCATGCACTGCCTTCGAGGCTGCCGTGTACTCCGCTTCACATGTAGATCCCGCCACGACGCTTTGCTTGCAACTGCACCAGCTTACTGCCCCACCATTCAAAATATACACGTATCCGGTTTGTGACTTAGAGTCATCCAGATCTGTGTCGAAGCTAGCGTCGACGTAACTCTTTACGACGAGCTCTTCGTCAGCTCCATAAAAGAGAAACATATCCTTAGTCCTTTTCAGGTACTTCAGGATGTTCTTGACCGCTGTCCAGTGTTCCATGCCGGGATTACTTTGGTACCTTCCTACCAAACTTATGGCAAGGTTTACATCAGGTCTGGTACACAGCATGGCATACATGATAGACCCTATGGCTGAGGCATAGGGGACGACACTCATCTTTTCTCTATCTTCTGCCTTGGTCGGACATTGAGCTGAGCTCAACTTCACACCTTGCAACACAGGCAAGAACCCCTTCTTGAACTGGTCCATATTGAACTTCTTCAATATCTTATCAAGGTATGTGCTTTGTGAAAGACCTATGAGGCGTCTTGATCTATCTCTATAGATCTTGATGCCTAATATGTAAGCAGCTTCTCCAAGGTCCTTCATTGAAAAACACTTATTCAAGTAGGCCTTAATACTGTCCAAAAGTTCTATATAATTTCCCATCAAAAGTATGTCATCCACATATAATATGAGAAATGCTACAAAGCTCCCACTCACTTTCTTGTAAACGCAGGCTTCTCCATAAGTCTGCATAAACCCAAACGCTTTGATCATTTCATTAAAGCGAATGTTCCAACTCTGAGATGCTTGCACCAGCCCATAGATGGAGCGCTGGGGCTTGCATACCTTGTTAGCATTCTTAGGATCGACAAAACCTTCTGGCTGCATCATATACAATTCTTCCTTAAGAAAGCCGTTGAGGAATGCCGTTTTGACGTCCATTTGCCATATCTCATAATCATAGTATGCGGCAATTGCTAACATGATTCAGACGGACTTCAGCTTCGCTACGGGTGAGAAGGTCTCATCGTAGTCAACCCCTTGAACTTGTCGATAACCCTTAGCGACAAGTCGAGCCTTATAGATGGTAACATTACCATCCGCGTCCGTCTTCTTCTTAAAGATCCATTTATTCTCTATCGCTCACCGATCATCGGGCAAGTCTGTCAAAGTCCATACTTTGTTTTCATACATGGATCCTATTTCGGATTGCATGGCTTCAAGCCATTTGTTGGAATCTGGGCCCGCCATTGCTTCTTCATAGTTCGAAGGTTCACCGTTGTCTAACAACATGATTTCCAGGACAGGGTTGCCGTACCACTCTGGTGCGGAACGTGTCCTTGTGGACCTACGAAGTTCAGTAGCAACTTGATCTGAAGTTTCATGATCATCATCATTAACCTCCTCTCTAGTCGGTGGAGGCACCACAGAAACATTTTCCTGAGCTGCGCTACTCTCCGGTTCAAGAGGCAATACTTCATCAAGTTCCACTTTCCTCCCACTTACTTCTTTCAAGAGAAACTCTTTCTCCAGAAAGGACCCGTTCTTGGCAACAAAAATCTTGCCTTCGGATCTGAGGTAGAAGGTATACCCAATGGTTTCCTTAGGGTATCCTATGAAGACGCATTTTTCCGACTTGGGTTCGAGCTTTTCAGGCTGAAGTTTCTTGACATAAGCATCGCATCCCCAAACTTTTAGAAACGACAGCTTAGGTTTCTTCCCAAACCATAATTCATACGGTGTCGTCTCAACGGATTTAGACGGTGCCCTATTTAAAGTGAATGTGGCTGTCTCTAGAGCGTATCCCCAAAATGATAGCGGTAAATCAGTGAGTGACATCATAGATCGCACCATATCCAATAGAGTGCGATTACGATGTTCGGACACACCGTTACGCTGAGGTGTTCCAGGCGGTGTGAGTTGTGAAACGGTTCCACATTTCCTTAAGTGCGTACCAAATTCGTGACTTAAATATTCTCCCCCACGATCTGATCGTAAGAATTTTATATTTCGGTCACGTTGATTCTCTACCTCATTCTGAAATTCCTTGAACTTTTCAAAGGTCTCATACTTGTGTTTCATCAAATAGACATACCCATATCTACTTAAGTCATCAGTGAGAGTGAGAACATAACGATAGCCACCGCGAGCCTCAACGCTCATTGGACCGCACACATCAGTATGTATAATTTCCAATAAGTTGGTTGCTCGCTCCATTGTTCCGGAGAACGGAGTCTTGGTCATCTTACCCATGAGGTATGGTTCGCACGTGTCAAATGATTCGAAATCAAGAGACTCCAAAAGTCCATCTGTATGGAGCTTCTTCATGCGATTGACACCTATGTGACCAAGGCGGCAGTGCCACAAGTATGTGGGACTATCATTATCAACCTTACATCTTTTGGTATTCACACTATGAATATGTGTAACATCATGTTCGAGATTCATTAAGAATAAACCATTCACCAGCGAGGCATGAGCATAAAACATATCTCTCATATAAATAGAACAACCATTATTCTTGGATTTAAATGAGTAGCCATCTCGCATTAAACGAGATCCAGATACAATGTTCATGCTCAAAGCTGGTACTAAATAACAATTATTGAGGTTTAAAACTAATCCCGTAGGTAAATGTAGAGGTAGCGTGCCGACGACGATCACATCGACCTTGGAACCATTCCCGACCTGCATCGTCACCTCGTCCTTCGCCAGTCTCCGTTTATTCCGCAGCTCCTGTTTTGAGTTACAAATATGAGCAACCGCACCGGTATCAAATACCCAGGAGCTACTAGAGTACTGGTAATGTACACATCAATTACATGTATATCACATATACCTTTAGTGTTGCCAGCCTTCTTGTCCGCTAAGTATTTGGGGCAGTTCCGCTTCGAGTGTCCCTTTCCCTTGCAATAAAAGCACTCAGTCTCAGGCTTGGGTCCATTCTTTGGCTTCTTCCCGGCAACTGGCTTACCGGGCGCGGCAACTCCCTTGCCGTCCTTCTTCTTACCCTTGCCTTTCTTGAACTTAGTGGTTTTATTCACCATCAACACTTGATGTTCCTTTTTGATCTCCACCTCCGCTGATTTCAACATTGAATATACCTCAGGAATGGTCTTTTCCATCCCCTGCATATTGAAGTTCATCACAAAGCTCTTGTAGCTCGGTGGGAGCAACTGAATGATTCTGTCAACGACCGCGTCATCCGGGAGATTAACTCCCAGCTGAGTCAAGCGGTTGCGCAACCCAGACATTTTGAGTATGTGCTCACTGACAGAACTATTTTCCTCCATCTTACAACTGTAGAACTTGTCGGAGACTTCATATCTCTCGACTCGGGCATGAGCTTGGAAAACCATTTTCATCTCTTCGAACATCTCATATGCTCCGTGTTGCTGAAAATGCTTTTGGGGCCCCGGTTCTAAGCTGTAAAGCATGCCACACTGAATGAGGGAGTAATCATCAGCACGCTGCTGCCAAGCGTTCATAACGTCTTGGTTCTCTGGGATGGGTGCTTCACCTAGCGGTGCTTCTAGGACATATTGTTTCCTGGCAGCTATGAGGATGATCCTCAGGTTCCGGACCCAGTCCGTATAGTTGTTGCCATCATCTTTCAGCTTGGTTTTCTCTAGGAACGCGTTGAAGTTGAGGTTGACATTAGCGTGGGCCATTTGATCTACAAGACATATTACAAAGATTTTAGACTAAGTTCATGATAATTAAGTTCATCTAATCAAATTATTTAATGAACTCCCACTCAGATTAGACATCCCTCTAGTCATCTAAGTGATACATGATACGACTCAACTAGACCGTGTCCGATCATTACGTGAGACGGACTAGTCATCATCGGTGAACATCTCCATGTTGATCGTATCTTCCATACGACTCATGTTCGACCTTTCGGTCTCTTGTGTTCTGAGGCCATGTCTGTACATGCTAGGCTCGTCAAGTCAACCTAAGTGTTTTGCATGTGTAAATCTGGCTTACACCCGTTGTATGTGAACGTTAGAATCTATCACACCCGATCATCACGTGGTGCTTCGAGACAACGAACTTTCGCAACGGCGCACAATTAGGGGAAATGCTTTCTTGAAATTATTGTGAGGGATCATCTTATTTACTACCGTCGTTCTAAGCAAATAAGAAGCAAAAACATGATAAACATGACATGCAATCAAATAGTGACATGATATGGCCAATATCATATTGCTCCTTTGATCTCCATCTTCGGGGCGCCATGATCATCTTCGTCATCGGCATGACACCATGATCTCCATCATCATGATCTCCATCATCGTGTCTCCATGAAGTTGTTCGCCAACTATTACTTCTACTACTATGGCTAACGGTTTAGCAAAGAAGTAAAGTAATTACATGGCATTATTCAATGACACGCAGGTCATACAATAAATAAAGACAACTCCTATGGCTCCTGCCGGTTGTCATACTCATCGACATGCAAGTCGTGATTCCTATTACAAGAACGTGATCAATCTCATACATCACATATAATTCGTTCATCACATCCTTTTGGCCATATCTGTCGGCGTTCTGGGAACGGGGGTCCCCAGACTTGCCTGCCTGCGGCCTGTGGCGTGGCTTAAAGGGGGCCCAGCACGGCCCATCTTCATCAACACGAGACTCAAGACCCTCGCGAGGGGCCAAGCCTCGCGGGGCGGACGACACGGAGCTTCCTTAGGTGCGGCCTCACCAGGCTGGCTCACGAGGAGGCGGAGAGATCAAGGCGGGGTACCTCACGAGGTGCCCATGACGCAAGCCATGACGACCGAAGGTGCCAGGCGGGCGCCAGCCCGCGTAGTGTCTCCCTTTCCTCTTTGGTGCAAAGGGGGCAAGCGCGGGCGAGAGGATCAAGCAAAGGCATCCATTTCGGTGCAACGAGACCAAGACCAGTCCAACGGTGGGAAGGAGGTCATTGTGGAGCCCAGAACGGCGTCACCACAGAGCCTTTGGCAGGCGAGGACCAACTTTAGTCAGGATAAGTGTACCAGATGTTCCCCTTCAAAATGGCCAATTGTTGGCGCCCTTCCCGCTCAATATTTG
Organism: Aegilops umbellulata; assembly: GCA_032464435.1. NCBI lineage: Eukaryota > Viridiplantae > Streptophyta > Magnoliopsida > Poales > Poaceae > Aegilops > Aegilops umbellulata. The sequence goes on along the minus strand of CP136057.1, from coordinate 385,669,533 downwards.
GGAAGAGGCCCATGGCCTTTGCCTATAAATAGGACTAGCCACCCCCAGGGTAAAGGGACGAGATCATCGGATCATCAAGCAACAGAGAGAGAGAGAGAGAGAGAGAGAGAGAGAGAGAGAGAGAGAGAGAAAGAAGGGCGGCCGAAACCCTCCTAGCAGTTCATCGTCCTTGCTAAGAGCAAACCCTTGCGAGGCTGCTCTCCCTTGTACTGTTCATCTTCATCAGCCCAAGAGGCAATCCACCCACCACAAACTAGAGTAGGGTATTACACCACAATGGTGGCCCGAACTAGTATAAACCTCGTGTCTCTTGTGTTGTTCTTTCGGTAGTTTAGATCTTTGCGAGACGGAGAGGTGGAAGGCGAAGTCTCCGCGCGCACCCCAGAGTTCGAACCTCAAGGGTCTGCCGGAACCCGACATCTGACATTTGGCGCGCCAGGTAGGGGTGCACCGGAAGTTGTCTTCCACCGCTCTGCTCTCCTCCGACTGTCGCGTCCATGTCCGACACACGTCGGGCCCGCGCCGAGCGCCCGGCCGCCATCGCTTCCCGCGTTGCCCGGACGGCTCCCGTCGGCGGGCGTCCTCGTCGTTCCCCGTCGCCCGCCATCAACGCCGCCATTGGCCCGGCGGGGAACGAGCAGCAAGCGTCACCTCAATGCCCGTCAGTGCGGCAAGACGGCCGCATAGCTACGCCAACACCGCCGGTCATCGCGGCCCTCCTGGGCGGCTCGCAGGCGCCGCCCACAATTCGCCACGTGAAGCCGTTTGTTCGCCGGGTCAGCGCCGTTTCCGCACGGCAGGGGGCTCACCCGGACCAGGCGGCACTCAAGGCTGGCCTGACCTTCGGCTTGGAGGACCACCCCTCCAACTTGTCCGGCTCGGGCGCGCTCCCCATGTTGTGCACCCCCACCATATGCCAGGTGGCCGTCACCAGAACCCTCATCGATGGTGGCGCGGGCCTCAGCGTGCTCTCGGTCGAGGCCTTCAATCTCCTCCGCATACCCCTGGAACGGCTGCAACCCAGCCGGCCCTTCTCAGGCGTTGGGGGCGGGTCATCCAGCTCCTTGGGACAGATCCGGCTCCCAGTAACCTTCGGCACCTACGACAACTTCCGCATGGAGATGGTCGACTTCGACATCGCCCCATCGGCCTCCCCTACAACGCCATCCTCGGCTACCCAGCGCTGGCCCAGTTCAGGGCCGCCACGCACCCGGCGTACAACCTTATGAAGATGCCTGGGAGCAGCGGTGTCCTCACCATGCATGGGGACACCGGGGACGCACTGCGGGTGCTCAAGCTCGCCTTCAAGGCGGCGGCATCAGCACAGCCCGCCGACTCGGGGACCCCCGAGCCCAAGGGGGCTGCGCCCGCCAAGAAGAAGCAGTTGTTCTCCCAGGACAAGGCATAAACCAAGTAGATACCTGTCGACGAGGACGGGTCCTCCAGTGCCACTTTCACCATAGGCGCCAACCTCGAGCCTGAGCAGGAGGAGGCCCTAATCAGGTTCCTGTGTGCAAACAAGAAGGTATTCGCTTGGGAACCTGATCAGTTGGCAGGGATCCCCAGGAGCGTAATCGAGCATCACCTCAACGCGTGCCCAAACGCGCACCCCGTGAAGCAGAAGGCGAGGCGGCAGTCCGCGGAGAAGCAGGCCTTCATCGTCCAAGAAACCCGCAAGCTAGAAGCCGCTGGGGTCATTCGCGAGGTCCGATACCCGGATTGGTTGGCCAACCCTATCGTTGTGCCCAAGAAGGGAGGAAAGGAGCTCATGTGTGTCGACTTCACCAGCCTCAACAAGGCATGCCCACAAGATCCATTCCCGCTCCCCCGCATCGATCAGATCGTCGATTCCACTGCAGAGTGCGACCTGCTATGCTTCTTGGATGCCTTCTCTGGGTATCACCAGATCAAGATGGCGGTAGAAGACGTCGAGAAGACCGCCTTCCTGACCCCCCGCGAGGTGTACTGCTACACATGCATGCCGTTTGGGCTACGTAACGCAGGAGCAACCTTTCAGCGACTGATGCACATCACTTTGGGCCCGCAGCCCGGGAAGAATGTCGAAGCTTACGTTGACGACATTGTGGTGAAGTCTCGGGAGGCCAAGTCCCTGATACAAGACCTGGAGGAAACCTTCACGAGCCTCGACGCAGTGAACCTGCGGCTCAACCCAGAGAAGTGTGTGTTCGGGGTCCCCTCAGGCAAGCTTTCGGGCTTCCTCGTGTCCCATCGAGGCATTGAGGCTAACCCAGAAAAGGTCAAGGCGGTCGAGGACATGAGCCTGCCGAAGACCCTCAGAGAAATGCAGAAGCTCACTGGACGTGTGACCGCGCTAGGACGCTTCATCTCCAAGCTAGGGGAGCAAGCGCTGCCTTTCTTCCAGCTAATAAAGAAAAAGGGGCCCTCTGAATGGACTGAAGAGGTAGACAAGGCATTTCAAGGTCTCAAGAAATACCTGACCAGTCCCCCGGTCATGGTGGCTCCAGGTCCCCAAGAGCCCCTGGTGCTCTACCTCGCTGCCACTCCTTACTCCGCCAGCGCAGCCCTGGTGGCGGTTAGGGAGGAGCGCCAAACCAGAACCACGGCAGCAGCTCGAGACAAGGCAAAACAGGAACAAGGAAGGCCCACAGAAGCCGTAACCGCGGTTGAGGATCAGCTGCCAAAGAGTGCGCCGGAAGCAGGAGAGGCCACTCATTTGGATGGTCCGCCTCGTGAGGCCCCGTCGCCTCGCGAGGCGCCCTTGCCTCCAGAGGGCACCGCGAGCACTAATACACTCAGCCTTGTTGAGCACCCGGTATACTTCGTCAGCACGGTGTTACGGGATGCGAGGGCACGGTATCCCATGGCCCAGAAGCTCCTCCTCGCGTTACTGGTGGCCTCGCATAAGTTGCGTCACTATTTCCAGGGTCACCCCATCAAGGTCGTCTCATCATACCCCCTGGAGAGAGTGCTAAGGAGCCCCAACTCAGCCGGAAGGGTCGCTGAATGGAACATAGAACTGCAGGCATTTCAACTCGAGTTCAGCACGACCAGGGTCATCAAGGGAGCAACGTTAGCAGATTTCGTGGCTGAATGGACGGAGCCACCGGGCCTCAAGGGCGACGAGGATCGGTCCCTCCTCCCGGGGAGCGAGGCGCCGGAAGGCTGGGTCATGTACTTCGATGGGGCATTCTCCAGGCACGGCGCCGGGGCTGGCGCGGTACTAATATCACCCACTCAGGACAAGCTCTACTACACTGTCCAGCTCTGTTTCCAGCAAGGTGAAAAAGTCTCCAACAATATAGCAGAGTATGAAGGTCTAATAGTGGGCTTGAAGGCCGTAGCAGCCCTGGGGGTGAAGCGCCTCACTGTCAAGGGCGATTCGCAGCTCCTTGTCAACTTCTCCAACAAGGTGTATGAGCCGAAGGACGAGCACATGTAAGCCTACCTAGCGGAAGTCCGCAGGATGGAGAAGCAATTCTAGGGGCTGGATGTCGGTGTACTAAAATAGGGGTACCTTAGTACCCCGAACTTGTGCACGGGCAGTCGTAGCACCCCGCGGCAAGGCTTGCCGGGCGATCGCCAAGACTCTCCGTGGTCCCTTTTTGGGCCATCCAAGAACAAAGTATTTGAGCCAAGGCCCCGGCAGTAGGAGCCTGCCGGGAAGGCCACCCGAAGAGAGCAAGGCCCCGGCAAGAGGAGCTTGCCAGGGCGACCGCTTGAAGCACGAGACCCCGGCAAGAGGAGCTTGTCGGGAAGGCCAACCACGGCACGACAAGGACCTGGCCACGGCGCGTCCCGCGCTCCGGCAGGGCCCGGTGAGCGACGAGCTCCGGACACGACAAGACATCCACCGCGGCAAGGCGCTTGTCGCGGCAAGTTACCACCCCGTGCCCGCGCTCCAGCTCACCCACCAACGTGTCGCTCTGGGGGCATTCCAGGCGCACGTGGCGGGAGGTTGTGTAGCTAGGGGCAAGCGGTGGCGAAGCAAAGCTGACAGAGTAGCCATCGTGGCAAACGGTGGCGCTCCTGACGGTCCACTTCCCTGCACCGTCCGGGCGACGCGGACGGGCATTTAATGCCCTTGTCCCCCGCTGTCAGAGTTAGGTATGATAGCACTGTACAACCACTGTGCAGGCAGCTGTACCCACTACAGCATTCTACCATTTTTGCCCCCACCTACGCTGCCACCTGTGGGTAACCCCTTGAGCATATAAAAGGAGGCCCCATGCGCACGTAGGAGGGGAGACCCATCGTCACGCTCGACCTCGCCAGCGGCTCGTGTGTACTGTAGCACCGCGCGCTCCCGAGCAAGAACACAATACAATCCACCAAGCAGCAGTAGGGTTTTACGCATCCTTGCGGCCCGAAGCTGGGTAAAATCCCTTGTGTGCACCACCTCGATCTGCTCTTTGTCCAACCTCCGCCCCCCGCCGAACCAGTAAGGGGCTCGGTCCCCATAGGTGTTCGAGGAAGCCGATTCCCCCCGACATCAGGGGGCGCGCCTGAGATGACCTTGCCGGACCCACCAACTAATCCTCAGAGCAGCCCCCAGAGTAGCCCCCAGCGTAAGCATATGACTTGCTTCCTGCCGTTGGGCGCGCCCGGGTGCCCTTTGCTTTTCCTGACATCTGGCTGACGATTTGTGTAGGAGCAGAGCAACCCCACCAGGAGCGTCCGGAGACCGCCCCCGATGAGCCACCCTCTACAACTACACCGCCAAGGGGGAGTTCCCCGGTGAGGGAGCCGTCCCCGGCAAGAGGGCAGTCCCCGGCAAGGGAGCGGTCTCCGGCGAGGGAGCAGTCCCCGGCAAGAGAGCCGTCTCCGGCGAGGGACGATGCCGACGGCCCCTTGGCGACGGAGACCGCGACGGCAGACCCTGGCCCAGGTAACCTTCTTGCCTCGAAACTCCCCTGGGGTTCTTCTTCTTTGAATAGTTGCTTGACTTCTCCCCCTCCTTCGGCCTTCAGACCCGCTCGCCACGGACCCGATGGAGACCGAGGTCGTCGTCGAGGATGACCACTGGGACCTTGGCTCTCTTTGCCATCCTCTGAGCCAGAGTCCTGAAAAGGACCAAATTCGGAGGAAAGCAAATGAGATGCGAGGCACAACTACAAGAATTGAAGAGACACAAGAACAACGGGGATCTTACTCCTCTCCCTCTTCCTCGTCAGAGCTAAGCGCGGAGAAGTCGAAGACCGGCTTGCTCCTAGCGCGGGGAGGCGGGGGAGTAGGCTCCCGTGGCCGCTTGGCGGGAGCAGTAGACAACTCTGCTCCGGCTGCCGCCGCGGCGCGAGAAGCGGTAGGAGCAGAAGCCGCGGCCCGCGAAGACCCCGCTCCTGCTGCCTCAGAGGAGCGTGTCACGTAGCGCTGCGGTTGTGGGCTCGTCTGCCGCACCACCTCCCCAGCCTTGCAGAGACGCCTCCGTGGCTGGGCAGGGGGCTCTGCTTGCGACGAGCTGCCCGCGGGACGGGAGGAAGAGGCGCTGACCTCGGGCAAGCTGCTCGTGTCCTGGGCAGGCTCGCCCTCGGCATCGTGCCTGGCAAGCTCTTCCTCGCCGGCAAACTTCGCTCGATCGGCAAGGCTTTCCGCCTCCGCTGCGTCCGCCTCCGCCAATGTGAAGCCGAACTCGCCCGCGGCCGCGGCTGCCGCGGCCTCCTCCATCCTGGAGGCGATGTATGCCAACTCCGCGTCGGTGGTGTCGCGGGTGAGGCCCCTCTGCTCGTCGGCGTCGACTGGCCTCTCCACCAGGTCGTCGAAGAACGCCCGCACGACATCGTCGGCGGGCTCCTGCCAAGTGGAGTCGATCCCGAGCGAGTCGCACAGCGGCATCATTGCAAGGATGCGGCTAAGCGACGAATTGTTGCACAACGGGACGACGCCTCGCGGCAGCCTGAACCATTCGGGGTGGTCGGGGTCGTGCTTGAACAACGCCCTGAGCGTCCCGTCAAGCTCCAAGACGGTGAAATTGAAGTTGAGGCCAGGGCGCAACCTCATGATATCCGCCGCATTCTGGAACTCCCAGGCAGGCCTCCTCTTCTCCTGCAGGGGAGCGATGCGGCGGCGGAGGAAATCTGCACCGACGGTGCCAACTGTGAGCCCGGCACGCCTGAGCCGCAGGATCCGGGTGACGGCAATCCGCAGCTTGTCGTCGTCCGGGGCCACGTCGCTCCAATCCCTGCCGCGCACCACAGGGGTTTGGCGCACGGCGGTGAATGGCCGTGGGTTCTCCTCGACGATCAGGCACCAGTCTGCCCTCCATTCCTCCCATTTGCTGCGGAGCTCTCCCTCCAGATAAGCATCCTTCTTGCTGGGCTTCGAGATCCAGGCGATCCCACCGGAGAGGGGCTCTCCTCTCTCTACTTGAGGCGTGAAGAAGTGGCGGAAGAGAGCTACGTTTGGAAAGACTCCGACAAAATTTTCGTAGAGATGTGCGAAGATTGCCATGGTCAAGATAGCATTGGGGGTGAAATCGAGAAGGTGGACCCTGTAGGTGTTCATGATGCCCCAGAAAAATTCAGAGAAGGGCGGGCAGAGCCCGCAATAGAAGAACAGAGCGAAGAAGGGATACCCGGTCGGATACTCCTTCTGGGCGATGCCGGGAAGAACCCTCGTGCGCGGATACGCTCGCGTCCTCGCCGACCAGAAGAGGTAGTATTCCTTCCTCAGGACCAACGCGTCGAGCTCAGGGGGGAAGACCGCCTGCTCCTTTCGCTGCGCCTCGAGCCGCTGCGCCTCGGCCGACTTCACGTCCTTCCCTTTCCCCTTGTCACCCTTCGGGGCCATGGCGGAAAGAGGGAGGGAGGTCGACGGCGTCAGTAGCGCTGGTGGCGGCGGAAGGGGGGGCGGAGCGCTGCTTCTCTTGGGAAGTGGCGGAGGATTTCGAGGAATCGCAACTGGCGGGTGGGCGGACTGCCCTTGTCTCCCCTGCTTATAAGGGGAGGAGGGGGGGCGTTTCGCCTTTCCGAATAAATAAATCGCCTGCGATGTGACGCGCGCCTGCGGGGCTCAGCCCCGCGCACGCCGCCCACGTCACGCACGCCTCTCCCCACGATGCCGTGTTCGACGCATAACGTTCGGGGAGGACGTGGTGGGCGCAGAAAAAGATGCAGCGTGACCCAGGCCGCGCGTGCCCATGCACTGTTTTGGGCCTGGCCCAACAGCGCTCGGCACCGTGTATGGCCCAGGCCCGGGGGCTCCTGTCGGTGTACTAAAATAGGGGTACCTTAGTACCCCGAACTTGTGCACGGGCAGTCATAGCACCCCGCGGCAAGGCTTGCCGGGCGATCGCCAAGACTCTCCGTGGTCCCTTTTTGGGCCATCCAAGAACAAAGTATTTGAGCCAAGGCCCCGGCAGGAGGAGCCTGCCGGGAAGGCCACCCGAAGAGAGCAAGGCCCCGGCAAGAGGAGCTTGCCAGGGTGAGCGCTCGAAGCACGAGACCCCGGCAAGAGGAGCTTGCCGGGAAGGCCAACCACGGCACGACAAGGACCTGGCCACGGCGCGTCCCGCGCTCCGGCAGGGCCCGGTGAGCGACGAGCTCCCGGACGCGACAAGACATCCACCGCAGCAAGGCGCTTGCCGCGGCAAGTTACCACCCCGTGCCCGCGCTCCAGCTCACCCACCAACGTGTCGCTCTGGGGGCATTCCAGGCGCACGTGGCGGGAGGTTGTGTAGCCAGGGGCATGCGGTGGCGAAGCGAAGCTGATAGAGTAGCCATCATGACAAACGGTGGCGCTCCTGACGGTCCACTTCCCTGCACCGTCTGGGCGACGCGGACGGGCATTTAATGCCCTTGTCCCCCGCCGTCAGAGTTAGGTATGATAGCACTGTACAGCCACTGTGCAGGCAGCTGTACCCACTACAGCATTCTACCATTTTTGCCCCCACCTACGCTGCCACCTGTGGGTAACCCCTTGAGCATATAAAAGGAGGCCCCATGCGCACGTAGGAGGGGAGACCCATCGTCACGCTCGACCTCGCCAGCGGCTCGTGTGTACTGTAGCACCGCGCACTCCCGAGCAAGAACACAATACAATCCACCAAGCAGCAGTAGGGTTTTACGCATCCTTGCGGCCCGAAGCTGGGTAAACTCCCTTGTGTGCACCGCCTCGATCTGCTCTTTGTGCAACCTCCGCCCCCCGCCGAACCAGTAAGGGGCTCGGTCCCCATAGGTGTTCGAGGAAGCCGATTCCCCCCGACACTGGAGTTGAAGCATGTGCCCCGTGGCACCAATCAGGAGGCCGATGACATCGCCGGACGGGCGTCCAGGCAGTTACCTTAGCAACCTAGCGTCTTCAAAGAGCGACTCTTCAAGCCCTCAGCCCAGCCGTCATTATCGAACACTGTTCAGCCTCGGGAGGAACTTCCACAGCCACCTGCCTCGGGAGCCCCGGTCTGCGGCCCGACCTCAGGGGCACGCCTGCTCCTGACAATGGAACCTCAGGGGGAGTGTTGGATCGCGAAACTCCAGAGTTATTTAACACAAGGGACCCTGCCAGAGGAGGAGGAGAAAGCAGAGCGTGTGGCGCGGCAGGCCACGGCATACTGCATCAGGGACGGAGAGCTCTACAGGAGGCGACCGAACGACGTATCCCTGCGCTGCATCTCCAGGGAGCAAGGAAGGGAACTGCTGGAAGACATACACGGCGGGGACTGTGGGCATCATTCATCATCATGAACCCTCGTTGGCAAGGCATTCCGCAGTGGGTTCTATTGGCCCACCGCACTCAGCGATGCTGTCGAGCTGGTGAAGGCTTGTGAAGCCTGCCAATTTCATGCCAAGCAGATCCATCAGCCGGAGGAAGGCCTGCAGACCATACCCCTTTCGTGGCCGTTCACGGTCTGGGGGCTGGACATTCTGGTCCCGTTTCCTCGGGCGCCAGGGGGCTACCGCTACCTCTACGTCGCCATTGACAAGTTCACCAAGTGGGCAGAAGTAGAGGCTGTCCGCACCATCCCCGCAGGTTCCGCGGTCAAGTTCATCAGGGGCATCGTGAGCCGGTTTGGGGTGCCGAACCGCATCATCACAGACAACGGTTCGCAGTTCACCAGTAACCTCTTTAGAACATAGTGCGCTAACCTTGGAACGCAGATATGCTATGCCTCGGTGGCGCATCCACGAAGCAACGGCCAGGCCGAAAGAGCCAACGCGGAGGTCTTGAGGGGCCTCAAGACCAGGACGTTCAGGAAGAAGCTGGAGGCCTGCGGCAAAGGTTGGTACGATGAGCTCCAGTCCGTGTTGTGGTCCATCCGCACAACCGAGACCAAGCCGACTGGGGAGACCCCGTTCTTCCTGGTCTATGGAGCTGAAGCCATCCTCCCTCACGATGTCAGACGTCGCTCCGCGCGGGTCCTAGCATTTGACGAGGCGCAACAGGACGCCATGCGGGGGATGGACCTTGTGCTGGGGGAGGAGCGCCGCCGAGAAGCCTCGTTATGAGCGGCGAGGTACCAACAGGCGCTATGACGATATCACTGCCGCAACATCCGCCCCAGGACTCTCGAGGTAGGAGACCTCGTACTCAGGCGGGTTCTCTCCAGGGAGGGACTGCACAAGCTCTCTCCCATGTGGGAGGGTCCGTTCAAGGTTGTTCATGTTTCCAGGCCAGGCTCCGTGCGCTTGGAGACTCAGGAGGGGGAGCCGGTTCAGAGCGCATGGAACATCCAGCACCTCCGGAGGTTCTACCCCTAAAAGGCCCAGAGCCTGTGAAGACGGCGAACACCTGTGAAGATTATCCTTTTTGGAGAAGGCCCAGAGCCTGTGAATAAGGCGATCGCCTGTGAAGATTATCCTTTTTGGAGAAGGCCCAGAGCCTGTGAAGAAGGCGAACGCCTGTGAAGATTATCCTTTTTGGAGAAGGCCCAGAGCCTGCGAAGAAGGCGAACGCATGTGAAGGTTATCCCTTTTTGGAGAAGGCCCAGAGCCTGTGAAGAAGGCGAATGCTTGTGAAGATTATCCTTTTTGGAAAAGGCCCGGAGCCTGTGAAGAAGGCGAATGCCTGTGAAGCTCGTTTCCCTTAAGAAGAAAGGCCCGGAGCCTATGAAGAAGGCCAATGCCTGTGAAGCTCGCCGCCCGTGACACTCTCACGTAATAATGAGTGGGGCTGTACACGCCCCGGAGTCTCAGGAGCGCCGGCCTCAGGCCCTGGGGCTCCCTCCCACGCCCAGTGGCAGCACTTAGCTCCGCGCTGGTGAGAAGACGTCGAAGACTAGATTAGGTGCCGGACGCGGCTTTTTCATTTGCTTTCCGCAGTTGGCTTGTTTGTTGGCAGTTGAAATTTTCTTGAAATTATTACCGTTGTTGGTTTATGGTTCGTCGATTTTCACTCCCCCGCTTTGATTCTTCTTATGAAAGGCCTCGCGAGGGAGGACAGCCGAGCGCCCTCGCGAGAGTTCCTGTTTGAGTTGTTTGAAGGTTTCGCGACCTGGGCCCGTTACGGGAGCATCCCTCCAGTCCGTGCCCCTCGGGCACCGCGACACACACACAGGGCCTGGGTCGGTCGCCCCCCACGGCTGGGGCCGGTAACTATCTACGCGCAAACACATAGCTGAAAGGCGCGAAAAACGGAATAAGGTAACGGTTAACAGCAGTAACCCCGAACACGCCCACACGGGGCTCCACACAGCTGTTTTCTTAACGCAGGAAACAAAAGGGAAAGATGGGGCAAGCCTGGCGCGGCTCGCCTCACACCGGCCAGCGGAGGAGGCTTGGGCTGCCTCCGGAGCTCAAGCAGACTCCCTCTCGCGCTTCACCGGGGCGCGACGACGGGCGGACGTACTGCCGCCTCCCAAGCAGGCGCGACGGCGAGGGGCTGACTGCGGCCACCGCTAGAAGAGTCGCTTGAAGAGGAGTCGATGAAGCTTGGGGAACCCCGAGCGCCGCCAACCACGTGGGCGCTGTCTCCTCCGTCGTCATCGGGGCTGGGTCCCCGGCCGCGGTCGTTGTCCTCAAGGCAACACCCTGCGCGGCGACCATCTTCCCCAAACACCCTCACATAGAGGGTGGCATCGCCGCCAAACCTAAAGTGCAGGGTGCACCGGCGCTCCAGGCCGCGAGCACGGGCGAACGCCTGCCAGCCACGAGTCAAGGCCAAGCCCCTAGCGGCGGAGACCTCCAGTGCAGCCCACGAGGACCGGCTGCAGCAGCCGTCCGCCTGAAGCTAGAGGCCGCCCGAGGCACCGGCCGGGAGCTCACCAAGGAGGAAGCGAGGAAGTTGGAGCCGGGCACTAGTCGGCTCCGCCGACCATACGACGAACTCCGGCAGCACCTCAGCCACGCGAAAGCGCGGCCTAGGGGAGCGGGCGATCAGAGCACGTCCTCCGGCCGCAACAGCTCGCCCGCCGCCACGCTGGGAACCATCCCCGCGACCGCGGGACGCTGCCGGGGCAGCCACGGGATGCTTCCGGGGGCGCCCTCGACCGCGCTTAGGCGGGGGAGAGGCAGGCTCAACCTGGCGGGCCTTCCCTTTCTCTGCAGCCGAGAACCTCCTCGACGGAGCCATGGAGAAGAAGGAGAATCAAGGAGATATGGACTGGGAGAGCACGCGCAATGCCGTACTTATAGCCGGAGAAGGCCAACCGTCGGCTTCCACGATCGCAGGTAATCATGACACGATCTGCATGCAGGGACTTGTCCAATCCGCGCGACCACCGGGGCGTCGTGGGGAAGCAGAGACGCCCACGTCCAATCAACCGCCATGCAGCGCCCAAGGCCGCAGGCTGTTAGGGCCCGCGGCGCTTCGCCATTGCCCTATCGCCTCTCAGCACGGCCAAGTCCGGGCGCGCCTTGGGCCCGGGGGCTACTATCGGCGTTCTGGGAACGGGGGTCCCCAGACTTGCCTGCCTGCGGCCTGTGGCGTGGCTTAAAGGGGGCCCAGCACGGCCCATCTTCATCAACACGAGACTCAAGACCCTCGCGAGGGGCCAAGCCTCGTGGGGCGGACGACACGGAGCTTCCTCAGGCGCGGCCTCACCAGGCTGGCTCACGAGGAGGCGGAGAGATCAAGGCGGGGTACCTCACGAGGTGCCCATGACGCAAGCCATGACGACCGAAGGTGCCAGGCGGGCGCCAGCCCGCGCAGTGTCTCCCTTTCCTCTTTGGTGCAAAGGGGGCAAGCGCGGGCGAGACGATCAAGCAAAGGCATCCATTTCGGTGCAACGAGACCAAGACCAGTCCAACGGTGGGAAGGAGGTCATCGTGGAGCCCAGAACAGCGTCACCACAGAGCCTTTGGCAGGCGAGGACCAACTTTAGTCAGGATAAGTGTACCAGATGTTCCCCTTCAAAATGGCCAATTGTTGGCGCCCTTCCCGCTCAATATTTGGGAAGAGGCCCAGGGCCTTTGCCTATAAATAGGACTAGCCACCCCCAGGGTAAAGGGACGAGATCATCGTATCATCAAGCAACAGAGAGAGAGAGAGAGAGAGAGAGAGAGAGAGAGAGAGAGAGAGAGAGAGAGAGAGAGAAGGGCGGCCGAACCCCTCCTAGCAGTTCGTCGTCCTTGCTAAGAGCAGACCCTCGCGAGGCTGCGCTCCTTTGTACTGTTCATCTTCATCAGCCCAAGAGGCAATCCACCCACCACAAACTAGAGTAGGGTATTACACCATAATGGTGGCCCGAACTAGTATAAACCTCGTGTCTCTTGTGCTGTTCTTTTGGTAGTTTAGATCTTTGCGAGACGGAGAGGTGGAAGGTGAAGTCTCCGCGCGCACCCCAGAGTTCGAACCTCAAGGGTCTGCCGGAACCCGAAATGCAACAATATCACATCACAAGGCATATGCTGCAAAAACAAGTTAGACGTCCTCTAATTGTTGTTGCATGTTTTTACGTGGCTGCAATAGGGTTCTAGCAAGAACATTTCTTACCTACGTCAAAACCACAACGTGATATGCCAATTTCTATTTACCCTTCATAAGGACCCTTTTCATCGAATCCGATCCGACTAAAGTGGGAGAGACAGACACCCGCTAGCCACCTTATGCAACTAGTGCATGTCAGTCGGTGGAACCTGTCTCACGTAAGTGTACGTGTAAGGTCGGTCCGGGCCGCTTCATCCCACGATGCCGCCGAATCAAGGTAAGAATAGTAATGGCAAGTAAATTGACAAAATCGATGCCCACAACATCTTGTGTTCTACTCGTGAATAGAAACTACGCATAGACCTAGCTCTGATACCACTGTTGGGGAACGTTGCAGAAAATAAAAAATTTCTACGCTTCACCAAGATCAATCTATGGAGTCATCTAGCAACGAGACAGAGGAGTGCATCTACATACCCTTGTAGATCGCTAGCGGAAGCGTTCAAGTGAACGGGGTTGAGGGAGTCGTACTCGTCGTGACCCAAATCACCGATGACCAAGCGCCGAACGGACGGCACCTCTGCGTTCAACACACGTACGGTTGGGGAAGACGTCTCCTCTTTCTTGATCTAGCAAGGGGGAGGGAGAGGTTGATGGAGATCCAGCAGCACGACGACGTGGTGGTGGAAGTAGCGGGATCCCGGCAGGGCTTCGCCAAGCGTAAGCGGGGAATAGAGGTGTTATGGAGTGAGAGAGAGGCGCCAGGAGCAAGGGTGCGGCTGCCCTCCCTCCCCCCTCTTTATATAGGGGCCCTGGGGGGGCGCCGGCCCTAGGAGATCCAATCTCCAAGGGGGGCGGCGGCCAAGGGGTGGCTTCCCCCCAAGCCAAGTGGGGCGCCCCCCACCCCTAGGGTTTCCAACCCTAGGCGCAGGGGAGGCCCAAGGGGGGCGCACCAGCCCACCAGGGGCTGGTTCCCCCTCCCACTTCAGCCAATGGGGCCCTCTGGGATAGGTGGCCCTACCCGGTGGACCCCCGGGACCCTTCTGGCGGTCCCGGTACAATACCGATGACCCCCAAAACTTTCCCGATAGCCGAAACAGGACTTCCCATATATAAATCTTTACCTTCGGACCATTCCGAAACTCCTCGTGACGTCCGGAATCTTATCCGGGACTCCGAGCAACTTTCGGGTTACCACATACTCATATCTCTACAGCCCTAGCGTCACCGAACCTTAAGTGTGTAGACCCTATGGGTTCGGGAGACACGCATACATGACCGAGACGACTCTCCGGTCAATAACCAACAGCTGGATCTGGATACCCATGTTGGCTCCCACATGCTCCTCGATGATCTCATTGGATGAATCACGATGTCGAGGATTCAAGTAATCCCGTATACAATTCCCTTTGTCAATCGGTACGTTACTTGCCCGAGATTCGATCGTCGGTATCCCAATACCTCGTTCAATCTCGTTACCGGCAAGTCACTTTACTCGTACTGTAATGCATGATCCTGTGACCAAACACTTGGTCACATTGAGCTCATTATGATGATGCATTACCGAGTGGGCCCAGAGGTACCTCTCCGTCATACGAAGTGACAAATCCTAGTCTCGATCCGTGTCAACCCAACAAATACTTTTGGGGATACCTGTAGTATACCATTATAGTCAACCAGTCACGTTGTGACGTTTGGTACACCCAAAGCACTCCTACGGCATCCGGGAGTTACACGATCTCATGGTCTAAGGAAATGATACTTGACATTGAAAAAGCTCTAGCAAACGAACTACACGATCTTGTGCTATGCTTAGGATTGGGTCTTGTCCATCACATCATTCTCCTAATGATGTGATCCCGTTATCAATGACATCTAATGTCCATAGTCAGGAAACCATGACTATCTGTTGATCAACGAGCTAGTCAACTAGAGGCTCGCTAGGGACATGTTGTGGTCTATGTATTCACACATGTACTATGATTTCCGGATAACACAATTGTAGCATGAACAATAGACAACATGAACAAGGAAATATAATAATAATCATTTTATTATTGCCTCTAGGGCATATTTCCAACAGTGTACGGCGATGGAGACTTGGTCAGCGCGGGCCTGGCGGTGGCCCTGTAGATGTCCTCGGCAAGGGCCTTGCCGGGGCCCCGGCAAGGGTCTTGCCGTGGCGCCCGCTGTCGTCCCCGGCAGGGCGCTTGCCGGGGGTCTCGTGGTTTTCCTTGGCTGGGATCTCGCCAAGGGTCGTCGTCTTCTAGTGCTCATCTGATCTTTAATGTTTCTTCACAAAGATCTGCATGCCACCACAGAGGTGTCTCCCGAGCCCTTGCCCCAACATAGTAGTCCATGGTGGGGACTGTGGACTCAAGGGTGACTCGCTCCGTATGCGTGGGGCAAGCTGCCGCGGCAAGGGTCTTGCTGGGGCTGCTAAGGCTGACCCCGGCAAGGATCTTGCCGGGGGGGGGGGGGAGCCTGCTTCGTCCCTTTGTTCTTCGTGGTCTTGGCCTTGGCGTTGTTCCAGCTACCTTGGGCTTCGGTCTTACCCTGGCTCACCTCCCTTGCCCTGCTTGGTGTGGTCGCAGGCGTGGCTCTGACTGCCCGTGCACAGTCATAGGGGTACAAAAAGTGTACCCCTCTTTTTTGTACACCGACAGCCGGCGAATTGATTATTCATGACGAGATTTAGCAAAGCAACATTAGTTTCGCAAGATTCAGCATCGGTAAGAGGAGCAATCAGAGTGCTAAGAAAATCATTGTTGTTGGTATTGGAAAAGTCACACAATTTAGTATTATCTTGGACCATCGTGACAAGCAAGCAATCCAACACACAAGCAAACAAGAAGCAAGCGAAAAAGAGGCGAAGGGAAAGAGAGGGCGAATAAAACGGCAAGGTGAAGTGAGGGAGAGGAAAACGAGAGGCAAATGGCAAATAATGTAATGTGAGGGATAAGAGTTTGTGATGGGTACTTGGTATGTCTTGACTTGTGCGTAGACTCCCTGGCAACCGTAGCATAAATCCTTCTTGCTACCTCTTGAGCATGCGTTGGCTTTCCCTTGAAGAGGAAAGGGTGATGCAGCAAAGTAGCGTAAGTATTTCCCTCAGTTTTTGAGAACCAAGGTATCAATCGAGTAGGAGGCCACACGCACGTACCTCGTACCTACACAAACAAATAAGAACCTTGCAACCAACGCGATAAAGGCATTGTCAATCCCTTCACGGCCACTTGCAAAAGTGAGATCTGATAGAGATGATAAGATAATATTTTTGGTATTTTTACGATAAAGATTGCATTTCCATAGCCATTCCGAGATATATTGCCATGCAACTTTCCACAATACCGTTCATCATGACACATTCATCATTGTCATATTGCTTAGCATGATCATGTAGTTGACATAGTATTTGTGGCAAAGCCACCGTTCATAATTTTTTCATACA
Organism: Aegilops umbellulata; assembly: GCA_032464435.1. Taxonomy (NCBI): domain Eukaryota; kingdom Viridiplantae; phylum Streptophyta; class Magnoliopsida; order Poales; family Poaceae; genus Aegilops; species Aegilops umbellulata. The sequence goes on along the minus strand of CP136057.1, from coordinate 385,653,305 downwards.
TGTCACTCTTGATTCATTGCATATCCCGGTACACCGCCGGAGGCATTCATATAGAGTCATACTTTGTTCTAGTATCAAGTTGTAATCATTGAGTTGTAAATAAATAGAGGTGTGATGATTATCATTTTCTAGAGCATTGTCCCAAGTGAGGAATAAAAAAAAGAGAAAGGCCATATATAAAAAAATGAAATGAGAGAAAAAGAGAGAAGGGACAATGCTACTATCCTTTTCCACACTTGTGCTTCAAAGTAGCACCATAATCTTCATGATAGAGAGTTTCTTGTTTTATCACTTTCATATACTAGTGGGAATTTTTCATTATAGAACTTGGCTTGTATATTCCAACAATGGGCCTCCTCAAGTGCCCTAAGTCTTTGTAACACTCCAAAAAATTTGATTTGGTTTTATCAAATTCTTTATTTGATTTGAAGGAGGTTATTTAAAATTTTTCTAAAAGACTCTCCTTCTCAAAATTTTCTTTTATGGCAAATATTTTATGTGTTCTCCTCAACCTTGATTTTTGGTCATGAGGGCTTTTCATTTGGTGTTGACTCAACACAAATAATTTTTGGAAAGTTTTTCAAATTCTTTCTATTAAAAAGAAATCCTATGGATTATGGATTTATTCTTTTTCCATTCAAACCATTCTCTTTTGCCATGTCTCTTGTTGAAATCATTCTTCCAAACCCACCTCCCTACTTTTGGGACAAGCCAAGCATCCAATTCCGGCAAGTTTCAACTCCCCTAAACTTTATTTCTATTTATTTTAACCTCAAAATCTTTTCTGTCATTTAGTTTGGACCTTAGAGATTTACAAAGGAACTGCCAAATTTCCTTTGAGTTTGACTCCAAATAAACTTCTCTGGCTAGTCCTTAGCACCCTCAACCAAGATCCATCAAGATCCATTGGTCCACAATTCAAAATTTTCAAAATATGCTTGCTGCAAGTTTGGACCAGATTTGCCATTTTTGGTGAAATTCATTTGTTTTCTTTTCCTAAAAATCTGAGAAAAACCAGGCAGCCTCTAGATGCATCAAGAGACCACCTCGCCAAGTCCCAACTCCAGAAAAATTTTCCACATGCCAAAATCATTTCATCGAACAGCTGGCGTGCACCGATTCTGTTAAAATTCAGAAATTCAGTGTTCAGTTCTGTCGTCAGTGTCGTTTTCTTCAGAGCACGACGTCATTCTCGCCAGTGCCCGCGTTGGCGCCTTGCTCAGTGCTTCTTCCCCCTTATCCAGTGTGCCGCACGATCGTTTGGACGGGCGCGAGCGTCGGTGGCGACGTGTCTCGCCAGCGCCGGCGTCTTCCGCGGTGGCAGAACCATCCGTGGCGGCCAGCAGGGGCCAGCCCTGCCATACGGCGCCGTCCAGCACCGCCCACACCACCAGAGGCTTCCGCGTGGCCGTCCCCTTCTCTGTGCACACTGCAGCACCGTCGCCGTGGCCTGAGAGGCGCAGAGCACGCTCTCTGCCGCCGACAAGCCCGTGAAGCCGTTCCGTCGAAGACATGGAGTAGCGCCCAAGTTTTGCCAAGATTAGCCTCTGGACGGAACAAGTGGACCAACACGATGATGCTCAGTCACTTAAACCGCCTGTCCGACCACTGCCTCACTGTAATCACTCGCCGGAGTTATCCCGTTCTCGGCAACCACAGACCGGCTATAAAAGGAGGCCTCGAGCTCGTTCTCGACCCAGCACCACCCCTCCACCTCACCAGAGCCGCGCCCAGCCACTAGGAGGACCTCGAGGAGGTTTTCTTCCCCGACTCCGGCCGCCCCGATCTGCTTCGGGCTCCGGCACGATTCTCTCCGGTGAGGGCACCCCCGCCTCCCAAACCTTGCCAGTCACCTCCTAGTGCACCCACTATTCTAACCTGAGCCCCAATTTGATATTTGCAGCCCTCCCCGGCGGAATCCATCACCGCCCAAACCACCGTCCACCGGAGTGGAGGCCGCCGTTGACATGGTGCTCGCCAACGACCAACTCCACCACCCACAGACGCGGGAGAGCTCAGTGAGTCCGTAGGTACCCTCCTTTCCCCCTACCCCGCCGTGGATCGACGTCGGCGACCGCCGCGGCCCTTGGGCGCCGGTGTACTCTGTTTAGAAATTCAAACCTGACGTGTGGGACCCCCTCGTCAGCCTCTCCCCTCTATTCGAACCGTTTTCTGAAAGATGCCTTCGTGCAAAGTACGCTTTCCCTTTGGGTTGACGTATTTCTAACTGAAATATTTTTTGTTTTTCTAAACTAACTCCTGGAAACTCTCTGTTTCATTACAGATGAGTCCCTGGACTAAAACCTTTATAACTTTTTAACAAAAGATGATTTTGAATTGATTCTTTTTCTGTCATTTTTATTTTTTGTCTAGTTTTTTGTCATATTTATTTGAAAAAAATTTGGAACAATTTTTATGCACACATGGTATTTACGTTAGTATGTAATTTCTTTATACCGTAGATACCGGAGGAGGTGACATAAACGCAAACTTCGCCGAGCTAGACTCGGACTACTCCGAACTAGGCAATCATGTTTGAACCTTTGATATGATGAGTGTTTTCCATGTTTGCTCGAGTAGTTTCTCATGGCATGTTTATATAAGCATTAGTGAATGTTATGTTGCATGCAAGGCAAGCTACAGGTGAGCTTCGAAGTTTGATGTGTTCATATGATGGTGGGATAACCTGATCATGTGGTGGCATGATAGGTTGTAAGCTGGTATTGTTGAAGCATGCCAGTCTTTCGTCAACCGTGTAACTCCAGTGTTAATGTGGATCAAGTATCGATCCCATTCGTTTGCCCTTCGTGCTGCCACATGTTTTCTGCAAAGAGTGCGGTTTAGTAAGTTGCAAACCTCTTTCCTTGTACACACCAAACAGAGGGACCACGAAGAGGGTTCCATGGCCCTGGATTAAAGCCTGTCATCCGGTCAGGGGGCATGGGTGTTTCCGGTTGGGACCAAGAGGGGGGCACCCCTTAGAGCGCGCGATATAAATTTGATCCCATGCTATTCGAGGTTGTGACCTCCCCTTCTTAAAGTTTTTCTTGAACGTTGCCTAGGGTGATTCCTGGCAGCGGAATGTGGAATGGGTGTGTACTGGTTAGTTGTGTTTCTTTTGAAATACCGTAAACGGAACTAGTCCTTTGTGACTACTGAAATCCGTTGGCTATGGTTAAAGAGTACAAACTTTGCAGAGTCAAACCATTCAAGTATCCATGTCCACGACCGGGGACTTGGACATCATCTCAGTGTCAGTGTCAGTCTCAGTGTCGATCTCAGTGTCAACCCCAGTGACAGTCTCCGGAGAATAAGCATGAAACTGAGAGTGGTAAACTCGGCTGAATATTATTCCGGTGGATGGACTAACCGGTTTATTATTATGTTCTAAGTATCCCCTTGGGATGATTTAAATTCATAAGCTACTTAAATTCGAGTGACGGAATATAATCCCTTTATGTGATGTCGCTCAGACGTCCGACTGTGGCATTCTTGTTATTTACTTTTGATATGAGCCCTTTATGTGATGTCGCTCAGACGTCCGACTGTGGCATTCTTGTTATTTACTTTTGATATGAGCCCTTTATGTGATGTCGCTCAGACGTTCGACTGTGGCATTCTTGTTATTTACTTTTGATATAAGCCCTTTATGTGATGTCATTCAGACGTCCGACTGTGGCATTCTTGTCATTTACTTTTGATATAAGCCCTTTATGTGATGTCGCTCAGATGTCCGACTGTGGCATTCTTGTCATTTACTTTTGATATAAGCCCTTTATGTGATGTCGCTCAGACGTCTGACTATGGCATCCTGATTATTTACTTTCATTATAAGCCCTTTTCGAGATGTCGCTTAGACGTCCGACTGTGGCATACACTGTTATTTACGTTTCAATATAAGCCCTTTATGTGGTGTCGCCCCGACACCCGAATGCGGCATGTTAATTTATTCTTACCTTTCGAGGCGTCGCTTCAGACACACGATCGGTCTTCAGTTATTTTATTGGGATTTCGGGAGGACTACCGCCTGACTTCCTTTGATTTATCGTGCAGTGCAAATTTATTATCTGAATGTGCATTACTAATATGCTCATGTGCATCATGTTTGCATTTGTTATATCTTATGTCCAAACGTTCTTGCGAGTACATTCAAAGTACTCACCTGGCTTGTTGATTTGGCCAGATGTTGACGAAGGCGATCTTATGGATGAAGAGTACGATAGCGAGTCCGACGCCTAGAGGAGTCCTAGTCAGTGAAGTGTGATCTTGGAGTTGATCACTTGTATTATATACGCTTCCGCTACCCAAATAAAATCATCGAGCCTCACTCCAACGCTTGATGAGCTGTAAGATTTTGGAGCCATGTCACCCACTTCACTGTGACATATCCACCACCACCTTTATTACGAGTCAGTAGTTATGCCACCATACCCTTGTGTCATATCCACCTTTATGTATAATGTCGGCGTGCTTGTAATAAAATTGTTGAGCAGCCTCAGCTCGACCTTGTGTAATTTTTAGTACCTCTGGATTTTTGTATCAAGGATTTGTCTACCAGTAAGGAGGATTCTGCTGTGTTGGTCCGATAAAAGGGCCGGTCTTTCAATAAATGTTTTATTGGAAAACCGGTCCTGACAACCTTGGTATCAGAGCCAGGCTGACTGTAGGAAGCCACTAGGTGCAATCACTAATCGGTTATTAGCGTATTAAGTGCTATTTTAACATTTCGCAAATGTAGCAATTTTCTGTTAGTCATCATAAATTTATGACCTGACTATTCGGAATTTTTGCCTACCTTTGTAGATGGCTGGCAACGACTGTGAGTCACAGGTGTTCGCCAATGTACCTGAGGGGTTTATCAAGCTTCTCGTCTCCATCACCAAGGTCGCGATCGGGCCATCGGCTCGTCCGGAGTTCACACTCTACCAGCACAAGATCAGCGATAGCGTGTCTATGTACCAGGCCGCGGTGCAATTCAAGGGAGGACGTTCTGAGTCACGCCGCTTCATTTTTTGGGAAGGGCCATGCCTATGGAGAGGCATGCCATGTAGATGGCTGCCCGTGAGGCGATAGCTCGTCTCCGGGATGCGCTCCCTTCGATGAAGACTCGTCGCTACTGCTACCTCCCATGCCACATGCCATACACTTGTCACCATGCGTTTGCTTGCGCTAGGGGAGAGAGATGAGGCTATTGAAATGTTGGTTGAGTATCGCAAGGCTCTTGAGGCAGCTTTCGATAACCTCGTGGGCGGCCTTGTGGCTGCTCGTATGGACTTCGTTCCGGGCTGTTTCGCCAACAGGAGGGAGCTCCTCCATACAACACCACCACTGACTTACGTCTCGTCCTCAGCATCCTATGCACCTGCCATCTTAGCCACCGCTCGCCACCTGCCTACTACTGAGGAGTTTGACCAGGTCATTGCTCCTACTCCAGTCAGAGCTGCACCACCTACTGCGCCCGCACCCGCTCCTCAAACCAGTACTTCGCTCCTGGAACCTATCACTGAGGAGGAGGTTGAGTCTCCAGCACCACTAGGTCTCACCCTCGACAGGCAGAGGGAAGTTTTCACCATCTCCAACTGAATGCGCCTAGCAGCCGTGCTATGTACCAGCTTGTATGATATGTTTATATGTATATAGGTTTGGTGAGAAGTAGTATGTGTGCGCATCATGTAGGAACTCGGAGAAGTGCACTAGCCTAAATAACATGTCAGGAATGTGTACGCACATCCTGAGTGATGTATTGTATACAATTACGGCTTGCGTGTAAGATATGTACTGAGCGGTCCTTCTCCATGCGCAATCAAGTATTTTCTTGAAAAATGTTAGAGTTTTTAAAATTTCCGCCTTTTCAAAATTATTTATTTTTGCCACTCAGTTTTTCTCATGAATTTTGCAAAAATACCCCAGAGTGGAATATGCCTCGTCCCTAGACTCGTTCCATGCCAAGTCCGCCGGAAGAAAACTATGGTACCCAGACAAGTAACAATTTCACACAGGGGCAGTCAAGTCAGCAAGGCAGTGAAACAACATTTTCTCAAGTATGTCGCCTTTATGAGCAAAGCCAGCAACAACATCAGGAAATGATGAACCATGTTATCAATGTGGGAAATCACCATGAACCATATCAGCATCATTCCAAGTTGTCGGAACTACAAAAGACACGTCCCCCAATGTTCTCTCACACTGATAGACCTCTTGAGGCCGATGATTGGCTCCGAGACATTGAAAGGAAGTTAATTATTGCATAGTGTTCGGACCATGAGAAGGTACTTTATCCACCTCACTACCTCACGGGCGCAGCTGCATCATGGTGGGAGAATTTCCTACACATGCACCCCAATGAAAATAATATCACATGGGAAGAATTTAAAGAAGGTTTTCATGGGGCGCACATTCCCATAAGCATTATGAAGATCAATATAAGGGAATTTGATGACCTCAAGCAGAGAAGCATGACAGTGACTGAGTACAATAGTCAGTTTACTCAATTATCTCGTTATGCCAACGAAGAGCATATGACTGAAAACAAACAGATGGAAAAATTTCTGGACGGTCTGGCACCAGCACTTAAATGCCAGCTGGTCATACACACCTTTCCGGATTTCAAAAAACTTGTGGACAAAGCTATTACATTGGAAAATGAGCGCCGCAGCTTGGAGGATTTTCGCAAGCGCAAAAGGGACAAGACTACTCACGCTCGCAAGAACCGGAACAAGACTGATTTTCAAAAGATTGGAGCGAACAAACCCACAACCAATGTTCCACGCCCAAACAAAAATTTTCATGCAAGGGACAAGGATTTTACATATCGCCCAGGTGTTACTTGCTACGCTTATGGAGAGGAAGGACACTATGCTAAACAGTGCCCAAAGCGAAGAAACTTGGCCCCAAAGCCGAACAACAATGGAAACAATTCAGCACCCAAGCGTAACAACTTCAACCCCAATAACAATCACAAGAAGGGTCACTTGAACCACGTGACCAAGGACGAAGCACAGAATGCCCCGGATATCGTACTCGGTATGTTCCCTGTCAACACAATACCTGCCACGGTTTTGTTTGATTCTGGAGCTTCTCACTCGTTCATTTCAAAGAACTTTGCTTTGCAACATGATTTTTCGATGTTTCCTTTGGAAAAATCCATGACCATCAAGTCCCCCGGGATTAAGCAAATCACTAAGAGTTACTGCCAAGGTGTGGTTATTGAGTTTGAAGGACTAAAGTTTCAGGCAAACCTCATTGTATTGGAAAATAAGGGACTGGATGTCATCCTAGGAATGGACTGGTTAACCACCAACAAAGGATTTATCGACTGCTTCAATTAGACGGAAATTCTTACTGACCATCACGGGAAGACGATAAAAGTTGCAGCTCAAGAAAGACCAATATCACGGCAACCAAAGTTGAACAAAGTGGACATTTCAGAGTTAAGAAAAGTTCCAGTGGTATGTGCACTACTAGAAAAAGGGCTACTAATGGCGCACCTAATTTGGCGTATCAGTAGGTGGTGCGCCATTAGTATATACTAATGGCGCACCTCTTATCTGGTGCGCCATTAGTGTCAATCCCATCTATAGTCCTTTTTCTAGTAGTGGTGAGTTCCCTGACGTATTTCCCGAAGAACTACCAGGCATGCCACCAGACCGGGAAATAGAGTTCATCATTGAACTAGCACCTGGAACCACCCCCATTTACAAGAAACCCTATAGAATGGCACCGTCCGAGTTGGTAGAATTAAAGAAGCAAATAAAAGAATTACTGGACAAAGGATTTATACGGGCCAGCTCCTCACCTTGGGGTTCACCATTATTATTTGCCAAGAAAAAGGATGGGACACTAAGATTGTGCATAGACTATCGAGCACTCAACATGGTCACCATCAAAAACAAATATCCGATGCCATGGATAAATGATTTATTTGACCAGCTCGCACAAGCCAAGGTTTTCTCAAAAATTGATTTAAGGTCGGGGTATCATCAATTAAAAGTACGGACAGAGGATATCCCTAAGACAACATTCACCTCCAGATATGGATTATATGAATTTACAGTAATGCCATTTGGACTGACAAATGCCCCCGCATATTTTGTCCACCTCATGAACAAAGTATTTATGAAATTTATGGACAAGTTTGTTGTGGTGTTCATTGATGATATCCTGGTATACTCCAAGACACCAGAAGAGCATGCTGAACATCTCAGAATTGTACCGGGAGAATTAAGGAAACATCAATTATATGCCAAATTCAGAAAATGTGAATTTTGGTTAAGACAGGTTGGTTTTCTAGGCCACGTGTTGACTCAAGAAGGTGTCGCCGTGGACCCAGAAAAGGTCAAGGCCGTACTTGGCTGGAAACCACCAGCCAACGTAACAGATGTACGAAGCTTCCTAGGAATGGCTGGATATTACCGAAGGTTTATTGAGGGGTTCTCCACCATAGCAAAACCAATGACACAGTTACTCAAGAAGGATAAGAAATTTGTATGGACTAAAACTTGTGAGAAAAGTTTCCAAGAACTCAAGAGGAAATTAACAACAGCACCAGTATTGGTTGTACCAGACATACACAAAAGTTTTGAAGTATATTGTGACGCATCCCGGAAAGGCCTCGGATGCGTACTAATGCGAGAAGGCAAGGTAGTCACATACGCTTCCAGGAAACTACGAAAGCATGAAGAAAATTATCCCACTCATGACTTGGAATTGGCAGCAGTCATTCATGCACTCAAAGAGTGGAGACACTTTTTGCTTGGAAATCGTTGTGAAATATACACGGACCATAAAAGTCTCAAATATATTTTCACACAGCCATAAATCAATTTACGGCAACGGCGCTGGTTGGAATTAGTGAAAGATTATGATGTTGGCATCCACTACCATCCAGGAAAAGCGAATGTAGCGGCAGATGCTCTTCGTCGAAACCCCAACTCAGGCAACGAAAGTCTACAAAACTTGAGACCTGAATTTCAGCAAGAGTTCGCCAAACTCAACTTGGTGATGGTCACTGAAGGCACTATGTCAAATTTGGAAATACAGCCCACTCTAATGGAACAGATTAAGAAGGCTCAGCACGGGCACCCCAGCATCGAAGGCATAAAAAGAAAAGTGAGTCTGGGGCTTCAGAATTCGTCATAGACGATGAGGGGATATTATGGTACGGAGACAGACTTTGCGTGCCAAATATAGAGGACCTCAAACAGCAAATTCTAGCCGAAGGCCACACCGCTCCATATTCAATCCACCCTGGAGGAACCAAAATGTACAAGGACATTCAGGAAAATTTTTGGTGGCATGGTATGAAGAGGGATATAGCCACCTTCATTGCATGTTGTGATTCTTGTCAGCGCATTAAAGCCGAGCACCAAAAACCAGCAGGGCTATTACAGCCAAACAGGATACCTGAGTGGAAATGGGACGAAATTGGAATGGATTTTATTGTCGGACTACCTCGGTCACAGCACAGAAATGATGCCATATGGGTCATCACAGATAGATTGACTAAGGTGGCACATTTCATCCCAGTAAAGACGACCCACACCACTCAGAAGCTTGCCAAGCTTTATCTCTCCTATATGGTTTGTCTGCATGGAATTCCAAAGACTATAATATCCGACAGAGGCACTCAATTCGTCTCTAAATTTTGGGATCAGTTACAACAAGCTCTGGGGACTCAGCTAGTATTCAATACAGCATACCACCCCCAGACTGATGGACAAACTAAACGCGTGAACCAAATTCTAGAGGACATGCTGAGAGCATGTGTTCTCACCTATGGAACCAGTTGGGAAGAAAGCTTGCCATATGCCAAGTTCGCATACAACAACAGTTACCAAGCCAGTCTACAAATGGCACCTTTTGAAGCCTTGTACGGGCGGAGATGTCGTACCCCATTAAATTGGTCAGAAACAGGAGACAGTCGTATCTTCGGCGTAGACATGCTCAAGGAAGCTGAGGAGAAAGTTAGACTAATCAGGGACCGACTCAAGACAACTCAAAGCTGACAGAAGAGTTATTACGATCGAAAACATCGTGAAGTCAGCTTTGAACCCCGTGAATATGTGTATCTACGAGTAGCTCCTATGAGGGGCCTACAATGGTTCAAAGTTAAATAAAGCTAGCACCACGGTTTATTGGACCTTTCTGTGTGGTTGCACGGAGAGGCACGGTGGCCTACCAGCTAGACCTACCCAAAGAGCTGTCAGACGTCCACGACGTGTTCCACGTCTCACAGTTGAGGAAATGTGTAAGCAACCCGGAGAAGCATGTATCTCATGAGAACATTGACGTGCAACCAGACCTCACCTATGCGGAACATCCAATAAAAATATTGGAGGAGTATGAAAGAAGGACCCGTCAGAAAACAATTAAGTTTTTCAAGGTTCACTGGAGCAATCACACCGAGGATGAAGCAACATGGGAAAGAGAGGATTTCCTTCGGGCAGAGTACCCACACCTATTTGAGGATCAGTTGAAATCTCGGGGACGAGATTTTTCCTAAGGGGGTAGGTGTTGTAACACTCCAAAAATTTTGATTTGGTTTTATCAAATTCTTTATTTGATTTGAAGGAGGTTATTTAAATTTTTTCTAAAAGACTCTCCTTCTCAAAATTTTCTTTTATGCCAAATATTTTATGTGTTCTCCTCAACCTTGATTTTTGGTATTGAGGGCTTTTCATTTGGTGTTGACTCAACACAAATAATTTTTGGAAAGTTTTTCAAATTCTTTCTATTAAAAAGAAATCTTATGGATTATGGATTTATTCTTTTTCCATTCAAACCATTCTCTTTTGCCATGTCTCTTGTTGAAATCATTCTTCCAAACCCACCTCCCTACTTTGGGACAAGCCAAGCATCCAATTCCAGCAAGTTTCAAATCCCCTAAACATTATTTCTATTTATTTTTAACCTCAAAATCTTTTCTGTCATTAAGTTTGAACCTTAGAGATTTACAAAGGAACTGCCAAATTCCCTTTGAGTTTGACTCCAAATAAACTTCTCTGGCTAGTCCTTAGCACCCTCAACCAAGATCCATCAAGATCCACTGGTCCACAATTCAAAATTTTCAAAATATGCTTGCTGCAAGTTTGGACCAGATTTGCCATTTTTGGTGAAATTCATTTGTTTTCCTTTCCTAAAAATCTCAGAAAAATCAGGCAGCCTCTAGATGCATCAAGAGACCACCTCACCAAGTCCCAACTCTATAAAAATTTTCCACATGCCAAAATCATTTCATCGAACAGCTGGCGTGCACTGATTCTGTTAAAAATTCAGAAATTCAGTGTTCAGTTCTATCATCAGTGTCGTTTTCTTCAGAGCACGGCGTCAATCTCGCCATTGCCCGCGTTGGCACCTTGCTCACTTCTTCTCCCCCTTATCCAGTGTGCCGCACGATCGTTTCGACGGGCGCGAGCGTCGGTGGCGACGTGTCTCACCAGCGCCTGCGTCTTCCGCGGTGGCAGAACCACCCGTGGCGGCCAGCAGGGGCCAGCCCTGCCATACGGCACTGTCCAACACCGCCCACACCACCAGAGGCCTCCGCATGGCCGTCCCCTTCTCTATGCACGCTGCAGCACCGTCGCCGTGGCCTGAGAGGCGCAGAGCGCGCTCTCTGCCGCCGCCGAGCCCGTGAAGCCGTTCCGTCGAAGACTTGGAGTAGCACCCAAGTTTTGCCAAGATTAGCCTCTGGATGGAACCAGTGGACCAACACAATGATGCCCAGTCACCTAAACCGCCTGTCCGACCACTGCCTCGCCGTAATCACTCTCCGGAGTTATCCCGTTCTCGGCAACTGCCTCAGACCGGCTATAAAAGGAGGCCTCGAGCTCGTTCTCGACCCAGCACCACCCCTCCACCTCACCAAAGCCGCGCCCAGCCACTAGGAGGACCTCGAGGAGGTCTTCTTCCCCGACTCCGGCCGCCCCGATCCGCTTCGGGCTCGGGCACGATTCTCTCCGGTGAGGGCACCCCCGCCTCCCAAACCTTTCCAGTCGCCTCCTAGTGCACCCACTATTCTAACCCGAGCCCCAATTTGACATTTGTAGCCCTCCCCGGCGAAATCCATCACCGACCGAACCACCGTCCGCCAGAGTGGAGGCCGCCGTCGACATGGTGCTCGCCGATGACCAACTCCACCACCCACAGACGCGGGAGAGCTCAGTGAGTCCGTAGGTACCCTCCTTTCCCCTACCCCGCCGTGGATCGATGCCGGCGACCGCCGCGGCCCTCGGGCGCCGGTGGACTCATTTTTGAAATTCAAACCTGACGTGTGGGACCCCTCGTCAGCCTCTCCCCTCTATTCGAACCGTTTTCTGAAAGACGCCTTCGGGCAAAGTATGCTTCCCCTTTGGGTTGACGTATTTCTAACTGAAATGTTTTCTGTTTTTATAAACTAACCCCTGGAAACTTTTTGTTTCATTACATATGAGTCCCTGGACTAAATCCTTTATAACTTTTTAACAGAAGATGATTTTGAATTGATTCTTTTTCTATCATTTTTATTTTTCTGTCTAGTTTTTTTGTCATATTTATTTGAAAAAAATTTGGAACAATTTTTATGCACACACGGTATTTACTTTAGTATGTAATTTCTTTATACCGTAGATACCGGAGGAGGTGACAGAACCACAAACTTCGCCGAGCTAGACTCCGACTACTCCGAACCAGGCAAGCATGTCTGAATCTTTGATATGATGAGTGTTTTGCATGTTTGCTCAATTAGTTTCTCATGGCATGTTTATATAAGCATTAGTGAATGTTATGTTGCATGCAAGGCAAGCTACAGGTGAGCTTAAAAGTTTGATGTGTTCATATGATGGTGAGATAACCTGATCATGTGGTGGCATGATAGGTTGTAAGCTGGTATTGTTGAAGCATGCCAGTCTTTCGTCAACCGTGTAACTCTAGTGTTAACTTGGATCAAGTCTCGATCCCGTTCGTTTCCCCTTCGTGCTGCCACATGTTTTCTGCAAAGAGTGCGGTTTAGTAAGTTGCAAACCTCTTTCCTTGTACACACCAAACAGAGGGACCGTGATGAGGGTTCCATGCCCCTTGATTAAAGCCCGTGATCCGATCAGGGGGGATGGGTGTTTCCGGTTGGGACCGAGAGGGGGGCACCCCTTAGAGCGCGCGATATAAATTTGATCCCATGCTATTCGAGGTTGTGACCTCCCCATCTTAAAGTTTTTGTTGAACGTTGCCTAGGGTGATTCCTGGCAGCGAAATGTGGAATGGGTGTGTACTGGTTAGATGTGTTTCTTCTGAAATATCGTAAACGGAACTAGTCCTTTGTGACTACTGAAATCCGTTGGCTGTGGTTAAAGAGTACAAACTCTGCAGAGTGAAACCATTCAAGTATCCATGTCCATGACCAGGGACTTGGACATCATCTCAGTGTCAGTGTCAGTCTCAGTGTCGATCTCAGTGTCAACCCCAGTGACAGTCTCCGGAGAATAAGCATGAAACTGAGAGTGGTAAACTCGGCTGAATATTATTCCGGTGGACGGACTAACCGCTTTATTATTATGTTCTAAGTATCCCCTTGGGACGATTTAAATTCATGAGCTACTTAAATTCGAGTGACGGAATATAAGCCCTTTATGTGATGTCGCTCAGACGTCTGACTGTGGCATTCTTGTTATTTACTTTTGATATGAGCCCTTTATGTGATGTCTCTCAGACGCCCAACTGTGGCATTCTTGTTATTTACTTTTGATATAAGTCCTTTATGTGATGTCGCTCAGACGTCCGACTGTGGCATTCTTGTCATTTACTTTTGATATAAGCCCTTTATGTGATGTCGCTCAGACATCCGACTGTGGCATCCTGATTATTTACTTTCATTATAAGCCCTTTTCGAGATGTCGCTTAGACGTCCGACTGTGGCACGCACTGTTATTTACATTTCAATATAAGCCCTTTATGTGGTGTCGCCCCGACGCCCGACTGCGGCATGTTAATTTATTTTTACCTTTCGAGGCGTCGCTTCAGACACCCGATCGGTCTTTAGTTATTTTATTGGGATTTTGGGAGGACTACCGCCTGACTTCCTTTTATTTATCATGCAGTGCAAATTTATTATCTGAATGTGCATCATGTTTGCATTTGTTATATCTTATGTCCAAACTGTCTTGCGAGTACATTCAAAGTACTCACCTGGCTTGTTGATTTGGCCAGATGTTGACGAAGGCGATCTTATGGATGAAGAGTACGATAGCGAGTCTGACGCCTAGACGAGTCCCAGTCAGTCAAGTGCGATCATGGAGTTGATCACTTGTATTATATACGCTTCTGCTACCCAAATAAAATCATCGAGCCTCACTCCGACGCTTGATGAGCTGTAAGATTTCGGAGCCATGTCACCCACTTCACTGTGACATATCCACCACCACCTTTATTACGAGTCAGTAGTTATGCCAGCATACCCTTGTGTCATATCCGCCTTTATGTATAATATCGACGTGCTTGTAATAAAATTGTTGGGCAGCATCAGCTCGACCTTGTGTAATTTTTAGTACCTCCAGATTTCTGTATCAAGGATTTGTCTACCAGTAAGGAGGATTCTTCTGTGCTGGTCTGATAAAAGGGTCGGTCTTTCAATAAATGTTTTATTGGAAAACCGGTCCTGACAGTCTTCTTGATCAAGCAAGTTGGATGCACACCCACTTAGGTTCTTTTGTTGAGCTTTCATACATTTATAGCTCTAGTGCATCCGTTGCATGGCAATCCCTACTCCTTGCATTAACATCAATCGATGGGCATCTCCATAGCCCATTGATTAGCCTCGTTGATGTGAGATCTTCTCCTTTTTGTCTTCTCCACATAACCCCCATCATCATATTCTATTCCACCCATAGTGCTATGTCCATGGCTCGCACTCATGTATTGCGTGAAGGTTTATAAGTTTGAGATTACTAAACTATGAAACAATTGCTTGGCTTGTCATCGGGGTTGTGCATGATGAGAGCATTGTTGTGTCACAAAAATGGAGCATGACTAAACTATATGACTTTGTAGGGATGAACTTTCTTTGGCCATGTTATTTTGAGAGGACATAATTGCTTAGTTAGTATGCTTGAAGTATTATTATTTTTATGTCAATATGAACTTTTGTCTTGAATCTTTCGGATCTGAATATTCATACCACAATTAAGAAGAATTACATTGAAATTATGCCAAGTAGCACTCCGCATAAAAAATTATCTTTTTATCATTTACCTACTCGAGGATGAGCAGGAATTAAGCTTGGGGATGCCTGATACGTCTCCAATGTATCTATAATTTTTGATTGCTCCATGCTATATTATCTACTGTTTTGGACCATATAGGGCTTTATTTTCCACTTTTATATTATTTTTGGGACTAACCTATTAACCGGAGGCCCAACCCAGAATTGCTGTTTTTTTGCCTATTTCAGTGTTTCGAAGAAACGGAATATCAAACGGAGTCCTAACGGAATGAAACCTTCGGGAACGTGATTTTCTCACCGAATATGATCCAGGAGACTTGGACCCCCCGCCAAGAAAAAAGGAGGTGGCCACGAGGGTGGAGGGCGCCCCCTAGGGCGCGCCCCCTGCCTCGTGGGCCCCCCTTTGCTCCACCGATGTACTCCTTCCTCCTATATATACCTACGTACCCCCAAACAATCAGATATGGAGCCAAAAACCTAATTCCACCGCCGCAACCTTCTGTATCCGCGAGATCCCATCTTGGGGCCTGTTCCGAAGCTCCGCCGGAAGGGGAATCCACCACGGAGGGGTTCTACATCATCACCATAGTCCCACCGATGAAGTGTGAGTAGTTTACTTTAGACCTTCGGGTCCATAGTTAGTAGCTAGATGGCTTCTTCTCTCTTTTTGGATCTCAATACAATGTTCTCCCCCTCTCTCGTGGAGATTTATTCGAGGTAATCTTATTTTTGCGGTGTGTTTGTTGAGGCCGATGAATTGTGGGTTTATGATCAAGTTTATCTATGAACAATATTTGAATCTTCTCTGAATTCTTTTATGTATAATTGGTTATCTTTGCAAGTATCTTTGAATTATCAGTTTGGTTTGGCCTACTAGATTGGTTTTTCTTGCAATGGGAGAAGTGCTTAGCTTTGGGTTCAATCTTGCGGTGTCCTTTCCCAGTGACAGTAGGTGCAGCAAGGCACGTATTGAATTGTTGCCATCGAGGATAACAAGATGGGTTTTTTATCATATTGCATGAATTTATCACTCTACATCATGTCATCTTGCTTAAGGCGTTACTCTGTTTTCTTGAACTTAATACTCTAGATGCATGCTGGATAGCGGTCGATGAGTGGAGTAATAGTAGTAGATGCAGGCAGGAGTCGGTCTACTTGTCTCGGACGTGATGCTTGTATACATGATCATACCTAGATATTCTCATAACTATGCTCAATTCTGTCAATTGCTCAACATTAATTTGTTCACCCACCGTAGAATACTTGTGCTCTTGAGAGAAGCCACTAGTGAAATCTATGGCCCCTGGGTCTATTCTCATCATATCAATCTTCCATCACTTTATTATTGCTTTGCTTTTTACTATACCTTTTATTTTACTTTGCATCTTTATACCAAAAATACCAAAAATATTATCTATCATCTCTATCAGATCTCACTCTCGTAAGTGACCGTGAAGGGATTTACAACCCCTAATCGCGTTGGTTGCGTGGAGCTATTTGTTTTGTGTAGGTACGAGGGACTTGCGTGTAGCCTCCTACTGGATTGATACCTTGGTTCTCAAAAATTGAGGGGAAATACTTACTCTAGTCTACTGCATCATCCTTTCCTCTTCAAGTTAATCCAACACAGTGCTCAAGAGGTAGCAAGGGGGTGGGGCGAGAGAGACAGAGAGGGGGAGACGACCGTTAGCTGGGCTTTTTTGCCGTTCGCGGTAGCTTCACAGTTTGGTTCTTTCCCATCAAAGAAGTCACCTTGCAAACCAACACACACAATAGCCCAAACGGCAGGGTTATGTTCGAGAATATGCATTTTCATCTTATGCTTCCAACTAGCAAAATTAGTACCATCAAAGTAAGGACCTCTACAGTGATAATTTCCCTCGCTAGACGCCATACTCTCCTAGGTTGTGAAACCAAGGCTATGACCACCAAAAGCTATGGAAATCAAAGCAAATGGAGACCAAAGCTCTGATACCACTTGTAGGACCTTGAAGTATGTCTAGTGGGGGTGATTAGACTACTTGACCAATAAAAACTTAACCTTTTCCCAATTTTGGAGTTTGGCAGATTTTAGCTACTTTAGGACAAGTCAAGCAATCATCACACAATTCAAGCAAGCATGCAAAGAGTATATAGGCAGCGGAAAGTAAATCATGCAACTTGCAAGAATGTAAAGGGAAGGGTTTGGAGAATTCAAACGCAATTGGAGACACGGATGTTTTTGGCGTGGTTCGGATAGGTGGTGCTATCCTACATCCACGTTGATGGAGACTTCAACCCACGAAGGGTAACGGTTGCGCGAGTCCACGGAGGGCTCCACCCACGAAGGTTCCACGAAGAAGCAACCTTGTCTATCCCACCATGGCCGTCGCCCACGAAGGACTTGCCTCACTAGCGGTAGATCTTCACGAAGTAGGCGATCTCCTTGCCCTTACAAACTCCTTGGTTCAACTCCACAATCTTATCGGAGGCTCCCAAGTGACACCTAGCCAATCTAGGAGACACCACTCTCCAAGAAGTAACAAATGGTGTGTTGATGATGAACTCCTTGCTCTTGTGCTTCAAATGATAGTCTCCCCAACACTCAACTCTCTCTCATAGGATTTGGATCTGGTGGAAAGAAGATTTGAGTGGAAAGCAACTTTGGGAAGGCTAGAGATCAAGATTCATATGGTAGGAATGGAATATCTTGAGCTCAACACAAGAGTAGGTGGTTCTCTCTCAGAACATGTGAGTTGGAAGTGTAGATGTGTTCTGATGGCTCTCTCCACGAATGAAGAGGAGGTGGAGGGGTATATATAGCCTCCACACAAAATCTAGCCGTTACACACAATTTACCAATCTCGGTGGGACCGAATCAAAAAACTCGGTCGGACCGATTTAGTAAACCTAGTGACCGTTAGTGATTTTCGGTGGGACTGACATGCAACTCGGTAGGACCGATATGGTTAGGGTTAGGGCATAACGTAATCTTGGTGAGACCGATTACACAAACTCGGTGAGACCGATTTGGTAATAAGCTAACCAAAGAGTTGGTCAGGTAAACTCGGTGGGACCGATTTGCTCTTTCGGTGAGACCGAAATGTTACAAAAAGGAAATAGAGAGTTTACATTGCAATCTCGGTGGGACCGATCCGCTCTTTGGTGAGACCGAAGAGTTACGAAAAGGAAACAGAGAAATTGCAATCCCATCTCGGTGAGACTGAGATCCCTATCGGTAGAACCGATTTGCTTAGGGTTTGGCAGTGGCTATGACATGTGAAACTCGGTGGCATCGGGTTGAAAGAATCGGTAGTGCCGAGTTTGGCTTTGGGTTTAGGTCAAGTGTGGATATAGGAAAGTAGCTGAGGGTATTGGAGCATATCACTAAGCACATAAAGCAGGAGGCTCATTAAGCAACACCTCATCCCTCCTTGATAGTATTGGCTTTTCCTAAAGACTCAATGTGATCTTGGATCACTAAAATATAAAATGAAGAGTCTTGAGCTTTTGAGCTTGAGCCAATCCTTTGTCCTTAGCATTTTGAGGGATCCACTTTCATCATCCATGCCATGCCAATCATTGAGCTTTCCTGAAATAATCATCTTGGAATAGCATTAGCTCACTGAGCTATATGTTACGAATTACCAAAACCACCTAGGTATAGTTGCACTTTCAATCTCCCCCTTTTTGGTAATTGATGACAACATATAGATCAAAGCTTCGATAAATGATAATAAGATTTTAGAACATCATCGCTTTGAGAGGTATGTGAAAAGCAAGAGCTCCCCCTAAATTTGTGCATATTTTAAAATTTGCTTTGGACTGCAAATGCACAAAGAGTTAGAATCATAGGTTACTCTTCCATGTCACATACATCTTGGTGGAGCTCTCAAAGTGATAAGAATTGAATACATGCACTCATCACCAAGAAAAGTGAATGATCACATAAGATAGATAGGATAATATCAAGCATGCATAAGTGTAGCTTATGATCAAACACATGATCATCAATGTCTCACAAGCATATCATAGTATCTCAACCAAAAGCAAATAAAGTTTGAAAAACCACCAAATAAAGCAAGAGAGAATAAAGGCAACACTCTCTCTCTTTCGAAGCCTATGATCTATACATTTTTCTCCCCCTTTGGCAACAAGTTACCAAAAAGTTCCTAGAAAATGCATAGTGCTAGATCGACTCTCAGGCTTGATCTTCTGGTGGTGGTGGAGTCTGGATCACTCCAAGGACGAAGGCTTCTGTAGAAGTGGTTGGAGCTGGAGCTGAGGTGAATGCTGGAGCTGGTTGGGCTGGTGCTGTAGCTGGAGCCGAGGTGGTGGCTCTGGTGTCAGGAACTGGCACTGCAGTTGACCTCCGAGCTCGTGGCACTCTAGCAAATGCATCAGTTGTAGTCTTCCCTTTCCTCTCCTGCATGTCATCTTGAAGTTGCTCCACTGCAGACTGAATCTCTGTTACTTTTACATCCAAGTCATAGAACTTTTGTTCCACGATTCTCTCTAAGCTCTCCTGATTCTGAGTGAGGGTGGCCAGTCCTTTCTCAATCCTCAGTGTAGATGCAATCAAGTAACTAAGCTGCTCCTGCTTGGTTTTCAAGAAATACTCAGATGCCTCCTCTTGAGTTGGCATCTTGGCAGCTTTCTCCTTCCTTGCCTTCTCATTCTTTGCTTGAGCTTGAGCTGATGATGGTTCATTCTCATTCATCACAACTTGATTGTCCTCGAAATCTGGATGAATAGGCAAGTGTTCCTTGTCCAACAAGTATGTGCCTGTGCCCATTTTTGAGTTAATCAACTCTTGGATCTGAGGGGCATAACCACAGCTCCTCTTCTGATCTGCTGCAGTCCTCTTGATAGTCTCTACTATGAGGCTCATGACCTTGAATTTCTGAGGCACATCAAATATATGTAGCAAGTTAATGGCATGACCTCTGATCATTCTGTGATCTCCAGACTTGGGCAAGAGTGTGTGCCTAAGGATCTAGTTGATCGTAGGCAGTCCTGACAACAAGTGTTTTACGGACTCAAGCTGGTGAGTGTCAAGATCATATACTAGAATCTCCTTGTACATATTTGCCATTGAGTTATGATCCATCTTTTTCTTGGCATAGACATCCAAGTCATCTTCATTTTCCTCTGGGGCATTGATCAACTTTGCCATTCCTCAATAGTTGATTGGTACCTTGTACCTTCATGTTATCCTTCCATGTGGGTAGAAGTGTGCTGTGGAGTAGAATTGCATAATGAGCTCCTCGTTCCACTTTGTCAGCTTCTGCCCAACAAAGTCAGCAACTCCACAAGCACTGAAGCTGTCTTGCACTCTAGGATAGTGCTGCTCATTCTCCTTGATGTAGGTCCAGTCGACCAACCTCATGTCACAAACGATAGGCTTCTTATCCAACAAAACTGTCTCATAGAAGTCCTGCTATTCCTTTGTGTGGAACCTGTAGTCAACAGCAGTTCTTCTCCTTGAAGCATATGGATCTGCTTCTCTCCACTTTCTTAACCCTGAGTCTCTTCTGATTTTCATGTTCTCAGCCACAGGATGAGCATCATTGTGGTCTGGAATCCTGGGCTTGAGCTTTCTCAGAACTTGTCCTTCTTCATCTTCTCCAACAGCCTCAGGCACTGGGGCCTTGTTCTTCTCAGCAGCTGGTATGCTCCTTGTATTTCTCTTTGGAGCTGACTTGGCCTTGGAGGCAGCTTTGGGTGCTTCTTTGGGCTTGGATGTAGTGGCCCCTGGTTTTGTAGCATCACCCATAAGCTTTGGTGCCTTAGGTGCTGGTGCAGCAACCTCTTCTTCTTCATCTTCTTCAGAGTCTCTCCTCATAGAGGGTTTGCCAAGAACTCTGGCTATGGTAGTTCTGACTCTCTTCCTTTTCTTATCCTGGCCACTTGCTTCATCTTCTGATTCCATGGTGAGCTTCATGGTTTCTTTAGGTACAACCTTCCTAGGCTTGGAAGTAGGAACTCTCCTTGCAGGTGTCTTCTTCTGCATACCTGGCTTTGTGCTCTGTGCTGAGACATACTCCTTCTTGAGCACTACTTTCTTGGAAGTAGCTTCCTCTTCCTCTGCCACATAATCCTCATCCTCTGAGTCTGAGGTTCTCTTCTTCCTTTGTCTGGTGGCAGCTTTCGGCAAATTGCTTGGGGTGCTCCTGCTGCCTTCATCTGAAGAACTGGAGGGACTAGTGCCCTCACTCATGTGCACTTGCTCTTCTGACATGTTCTGGCTGTCACTCTGATCAGACATGATGTAAAAGCTGACTGCTGACCCTATGAAGAGTTTATAGATGAGGTAGAGTAGATGAGCATCACAAAATGCAGAAATTTTTGCAAAAGAATGACTCAAAAACTTAGTTTTAGTTTCCCACATAAATCATTTCGGATCTACCGATTTTTAAACTCGGTGATACCGAAGCAGTTTTGGAACCTAAACTAGTGAACTCGGTCAGACCGAGTCACAGTTCGGTGGCACCGAGACTGCTAGGGTTTCACAAAGTTCCAAAATCGGTCACACTTATTAGTAATTCTCGGTCAGACCGAGTCTCACTTGTGCAATGGCATGAGCCAAATCGGTGGGATCAAGTTTTTCAACTCGGTGGGTCCGAGATGGTTTCGGCGGAAACCTAACCCTAAAATTTTCGAATCAAACCTATTCTACGAATTGCATTGACTGGATAGGAGTGTTTCAATCGTGGCTAGAATCAATAAGATCACAATGTGCTAGGAATCAGATGGGGAATAGCACAAAGATCAAGTCCATACCCTAGTTCGGTGGAGACTCGCTACGGCGGCAACGGCGGGGTTGAATTCTGTTGACGGCGATGGAGACCAGTGACTGGAGGCAGCTGGCGGCGAGAAGACGATCCGGAGACCACGTAGGCAGAGCGAGCTATCGTGCGGGCGAAGGGGTTCAGAGAAATTTCCAAATTTTTGCCCGTGTCTATATATAGCCCGACCCTGTCGGTGTGACCGAGTGGAACAACTCGGTGGCACCGAGATGCAAAACTGTATACAGTTATTGCAACTCGGTGTGACCGAATGGTTCGAATCGGTTGCACCGAGATCGAGAACATAGCTCGACTTGATGATCTCGGTAAGACCGAAAAGAAGATATCAGTCAGACCGGGAATCACAAAGAAGTTTTGGAAGTTTAAGTCTATGACGAATCGGGGACTCCGAGTGCCCCTCACACAGAGTGGTTCGAATCTGACTTGATCAAATTTTGTGATGTAGCATGAATAGAGTTTGAGACGAGAAGAGCATAGATAGCTAGAGGAGGTTCTTAGGCATTCTTGTCCATCCACTTGGCAAGAGAAAAGAAAACCAATCAATCAAAACAAAAAGTGGATGTCCTCGAATGAGTAAAATATGCAACCAACATGCTCACACAATAAAATGGCAATTGAAATATGTGGCAAAGCATGCACAAGCAATTCTAGCATCTATCAAGCAATTTGCGATGACTAGGTCATCTATATATGAGTATATTGACATAGGAGTCAAATGAGAACATTTGATCATAGGTCATACTCATCGTTTAAGCACAAGTGGGGTTACCACTTTTACATAAAGCATTGTTGTGTTCACATCACTAGAGTTTCTTTAGCTCAAGTCTTAGAGTAAAGCTCCCCCTAGATGTGATATCACCCCTAAGAGGGATGAACTAACCTTGGGTTTTGTCGATGATGACTTCATGTAGATGTTGAAGATGTGAATGCTCAATGTTGATGTAGAATAATTGGAGCTATCCATTGGAGTGAATTGCACTTTCAATACCTACATGGGTTAGTCCCACAAGGAACAAACAAGAATATCCATAGACATAGAGTGATTCACACACAAGATGATGTCCATGAAAGCTTTTAGGTTACCTTGTCCCTTGACTTACCAACAAGAGGGTTTGTGACTCCTTGAACTAGTGCAAGATGTGGAAGTTGATTGCACTTGTTCTTGCCAAAATGATAAGAGTGAAGTATGTTGGCGGAGTCACCCTCAAGAACTCTCTAGTTCTTCTTCTTTTGGATCCACACCATCTTGATGGGAATCCTTGGAGTTGTAGTCATACTTGATGAAGTGGAACTTGAAGTAGTCTTGGGAATCCACTTAACTAAGGTCTTAGGAGCTTCTTCAAATGCATCAATTTCCTCTTGAAGCTTGTCCTTGCCTTTTTGCTTGTAGTCTTGTGGTGGAAGATCATCTTGAGCTTGTGTCCCCTTGAAGGAAGTAGGATCATGCTTCTCTTGTTGAGGAACAAACTTCGTCTTGGGGTATTGATCTTCTTCCCACTCAACTCCATTGGCGTTGAAATTTTGTTCAAAACCAACACCTTGATTCTTCCGGTGCCTTCCTTGCTTGCGTACAATTTCCTCGAATTGCTTACTTCCGGCAAGGCTCTTGTAGACTCCTTTCTCTATAATTCCCTTCAATAAGCTATTTTCTTGCTCAAGTGTAACTTGGCTAAGAGAATCATTAGTGGAATCAAGAGAACTACTAGAAGCAACAATATTGGATTTAGTATGATCATTGTTATTACTAGAGGAAGAATCTTTCTTGTTATTGTTACTAGATTTGACTTGAGGCATGTAAGTGGAGAAGAGTAAACGCTTGGCAATGTAAGAAGAACTTTTCTTGCGGAGATCATCATTGATTGCCTTTAAAAACTCATGCTCTTGCTCAAGATTGAGCTTTTCAAAGCGTAACTTCTCATGAGCTCTTAAAAGTTCTCGATGATCTTCGAAGATAGTTTCATGAGCTAACTTAAGAGTGTTTAGTTCTTTAGTTAGAGCCTCAATCTTCTCCTTATCATTGTCATTCGTTTTATCTTGATTAGCATGATTAATTGACGTTTCATCATAGTATTCATCACTAGAGTTATCAACAAGTAAATCATCATCACCTAACAAGTCATCTTCATCACTATTGAAATCAACATACTCGGGGTGTGTTACCTTAGGACCTTTGGCCATGAAGCATCTTCCAACTCCTTCATTTGGTGAGTCAAATATGTCGTAGGAGTCGGTTGACACAAGTGCTAGACCGGCAACACCTTCATCTTGAGTATATTCGGAATCGGAGTGATAACTTCTCTCGGAGTGGTTGTCGGAGTCGGAGCCGGATACCCAGTCACCAACATGAGCTTGATGTCTTTGTTTTGTGTAGCTCCTTGATGACTTTTCCTTTCTTTCCGAATCCTTGCTTCTCCGTGAGTATCTTCGTTCATAACGATCATCTCTACTCCTTCTCTCTCTTGGTGGTGATTCTTCTCTTCTGCTTCTTTTTTTGGGAGAGTCTTCTCTTCTCTTGTAGGGAGCCGTACACTCATTGGAATAGTGTCCGGGTCTTCCACAATTGTAGCAGTTTCGCTCTCGACTAGAAGATCTTTTGTCATTGTAGGACCTTGACTTGGAGCTTCTATCTTTGCTTCTACTCTTGTAGAACTTGTTGAAGTTCTTCACCATTAAGCTCAATTCTTCATTGAAGGTTTGTTTCTCACTTGATGATGTGGGGGATTCACATGAGGCTTTGTAAGCTCCACTTGATTTGTTGTGAAGTTCCTCTTTATCCTTGAGTGACATCTCATGAGCAACAATTCTTCCAATGACCTTCGTTGGCTTGAGATCTTTGTAATTGGGCATCATTTGGATCAATGTGCACATGGTATCATATTTTCCATCCAAGGCTCTTAGGATCTTCTTGATGATGACTCTATCGGTCATCTCTTCACTCCCTAAGCCGGCAATCTCATTTGTGATGAGAGCAAGCCTAGAGTACATTTCAGTGACACCTTCACCATCCTTCATTTTGAACTTGTCAAGTTGACTTTGAAGCACATCCAATTTGGATTCCTTGACGGAGTCGGTACCTTCGTGCATATCAATCAAAGTATCACAAATTTCCTTTGCATTCTCAAGATGGCTGATTTTGTTGAATTCTTCGGGGCACAATCCGTTGAAGAGAATATCACAAGCTTGAGCGTTGTATTGCAGCATCTTCAACTCTTCCGCGGTAGCTTCACGGTTTGGTTCTTTCCCATCAAAGAAGTCACCTTGCAAACCAACACACACAATGGCCCAAACGACGGGGTTATGTCCGAGAATATGCATTTTCATCTTATGCTTCCAACTAGCAAAATTAGTACCATCAAAGTAAGGACCTCTACGGAGATAATTTCCCTCGCTAGACGCCATACTCTCCTAGGTTGTGAAACCAAGGCTATGACCACCAAAAGCTATGGAAATCAAAGCAAATGGAGACCAAAGCTCTGATACCACTTGTAGGACCTTGAAGTATGTCTAGAGGGGGTGATTAGACTACTTGACCAATAAAAACTTAACCTTTTCCCAATTTTAGAGTTTGGCAGATTTTAGCTACT
Organism: Aegilops umbellulata; assembly: GCA_032464435.1. Classification (NCBI taxonomy): domain Eukaryota; kingdom Viridiplantae; phylum Streptophyta; class Magnoliopsida; order Poales; family Poaceae; genus Aegilops; species Aegilops umbellulata. Next base: position 385,627,746 of record CP136057.1, on the reverse strand, counting down.
TTAGGACAAGTCAAGCAATCATCACACAATTCAAGCAAGCATGCAAAGAGTATATAGGCAGCGGAAAGTAAAGCATGCAACTTGCAAGAATGTAAAGGGAAGGGTTTGGAGAATTCAAACGCAATTGGAGACATGGATGTTTTTGGCGTGGTTCGGATAGGTGGTGCTATCCTACATCCACGTTGATGGAGACTTCAACCCACAAAGGGTAACGGTTGCGCGAGTCCACGGAGTGCTCCACCCACGAAGGGACCACGAAGAAGCAACCTTGTCTATCCCACAATGGCTGTCGCCCATGAAGGACTTGCCTCACTAGTGGTAGATCTTCACGAAGTAGGCGATCTCCTTGCCCTTACAAACTCCTTGGTTCAACTCCACAATCTTGTCGGAGGCTCCCAAGTGACACCTAGCCAATCTAGGAGACACCACTCTCCAAGAAGTAACAAATGGTGTGTTGATGATGAACTCCTTGCTCTTGTGCTTCAAATGGTAGTCTCCCCAACACTCAACTCTCTCTCATAGGATTTGGATCTGGTGGAAAGAAGATTTGAGTGGAAAGCAACTTTGGGAAGGCTAGAGATGAAGATTCATATGGTAGGATGGAATATCTTGAGCTCAACACAAGAGTAGGTGGTTCTCTCTCAGAACATGTGAGTTGGAAGTGTAGATGTGTTCTGATGGCTCTCTCCACGAATGAAGAGGAGGTGGAGGGGTATATATAGCCTCCACACAAGATCTAGCCGTTACACACAATTTACCAATCTCGGTGGGACCGAATCAAAAAACTCGGTCGGACCAATTTAGTAAACCTAGTGACCGTTAGTGATTTTCGGTGGGAGTGACATGCAACTCGGTAGGACCGATATGGTTAGGGTTAGGGCATAACGTAATCTCGGTTAGACCGATTACACAAACTCGGTGAGACCGATTTGGTAATAAGCTAACCAGAGAGTTGGTCAGGTAAACTCGGTGGGACCGATTTGCTCTTTCGGTGAGACCGAAATGTTACAAAAAGGAAACAGAGAGTTTACATTGCAATCTCGGTGGGACCGATCTGCTCTTTCGGTGAGACCGAAAAGTTACGAAAAGGAAATAGAGAAATTTCAATCCCATATCGGTGAGACCGAGATCCCTATCGGTAGAACTGATTTGCTTAGGGTTTGGCAGTGGCTATGACATGTGAAACTCGGTGGCGCCGGGTTGAAAGAATCGGTAGGGCTGAGTTTGGCTTTGGGTTTAGGTCAAGTGTGGATATAGGAAAGTAGCTGAGGGTTTTGGAGCATATCACTAAGCACATAAAGCAAGAGGCTCATTAAGCAACACCTCATCCCTCCTTGATAGTATTGGCTTTTCCTAAAGACTCAATGTGATCTTGGATCACTAAAATATAAAATGAAGAGTCTTGAGCTTTTGAGCTTGAGCCAATCCTTTGTCCTTAGCATTTTGAGGGATCCACTTTCATCATCCATGCCATGCCAATCATTGAGCTTTCCTGAAATAATCATCTTGGAATAGCATTAGCTCAATGAGCTATATGTTGTTATGAATTACCAAAACCACCTAGGGATAGTTGCACTTTCAGGCACCAATGAGGATGATGAACCCCTCCGTGATGTGTCTAGATTGGAGCTAGTGTTTCTGGAACTTGCGGCGGCTATAATTGTGTTTCGTCGACTCCCCTAGGGTTTTTGGATTTCGGGGTATTTATAGAGCAAGGAGGCGATGCGGGAGGCGGCCGAGGTGGGCACAACCCACCAGGGCATGCCTTGGCCCCCAGGCACGCCCAGGTGGGTTGTGCTCCCCTTGGAGCCCCCCTTTGGTACTTCTTTGGACCAACTGGTATCTCCTGGTCCAGAAAAAATCTCCAAAAAGTTTCACTGCGTTTGGACTCCGTTTGGTATTGATTTTCTGCAAAGTAAAAAACAAGCAAAAACAGCAACTGGCATTGGGCAGTACGTCAATAGGTTAGTCCCAAAAAATCAAAGTTGCTATAAAATGATTGTAAACACTGAAGAATGATAATATAAGAGCATGGAACAACCCAAAATTATAGAAACGTTGGAGATGTATCAGCACCCCCAAGCTTAATTCCTACTCGTCCTCGAGGAGGTAAATGATAAAAACAGAATTTTTTATGTGGAATGTTGCCTAACATGTTCATCACATATTATTTTCTTTTGTAGCATGGACATTTGTACTTTTATATCATTCAAAGCAATAGTCTAGTTTGACATGAAGATTTTAATACTCAAGCATATCAACAAGCAACCATGCCTTTCAAAATATCAACACTAAAGATAGTTATCCCTAGCCCACATGCTCAATCATTGATCCATTCATGAAACACACTCGCATATTAGCTACATCTAATGTTCAAGTACTATCATAGTGCCCCTTAGTTGGTGCTTTATAAGAGAAGATGGAGACTCAAAAAAATTGCATAAAGTAAATAGAAAGGCCCTTCTCAGAGGGAAGTAGGGATTTGTAGAGGTGCCAAAGCTCAAAGCGAAAAAAAATAGAGATACAACATTTTGGATGACATCCCTTTCTTGTCAACGAAAATGATTGAGTAGTTCCCAATACTTTCCATGCTAGATATATCATAGGAGGTTCCGAAATAGAAAATAAAGTTTATTCCTTTTTCCACCATACTTTCACATTCCACCGCTAGTTGTATCCACGGGTGCCGTCCATACCAACACTTTCCAAGGAATTTATTATTTGACAACATAAAGTAAATTCATTTTCCGTTTCAGGACTGGGCATCCCTAATACCTTTGTCATACTCTCGTGCAATGACAAGTGAATAAACACTCATCTTGAGAATAACACATCTAGCATGGAAAAATATCAGCCATCCCCTACCGTTTCATGAGCGGCATGAGCACACAAAAAGGAAATTTATTTTGAAAATTAGAGATGGCACATACTAATTTTCTTAGAACGGCACGGAAATACCTTATATAGGTAGGTATAGGGGACTCATATGGCAAACTGGTTTAAAGGATTTTGGATGCACAAGTAGTATTCCTACTTAGTACAAGTTAAGGCTAGCAAAAAGATCGAGAAGCATCCAACCAAGAAACGAAAAATCTCATAAGTGAGCATTAAGCATAACTAACACAGAATAATGCACCACAAGTAGGATGTAATTTCATTGCATAACTATTGACTTTTGTGCTTGCATAGGGAATCACAAACCTTAACACCAATATTCTTACTAAAGGATAATTACTCACCAACATGACTCACATATTATATCATCATATAGCAAAACTATTACAAATATTCAAGTTTATTTGTCCAATGATCTTCATGAAAGTTTTTATTATATCCCTCTTGAATATATATCACTTTGGGACTAGTTTCATATGTTTCTTTTGATAGCTCAAACAAATCTAAGTGAAGAGCATGCACATAACTTTTTTTCGTCTCTCAAAATAATATAAGTGAAGCATTAGAGAATTTCTTCAAAATTACTAACTGTCAAATAAATCTAAGTTAAGCATGAGCATTTCTTCAAAAATATTAAAGCACAACGTGCTCAAAAAGATATAAGTGAAGCATTAGAGCAATTCCATAGCTCAAAGAATTTAAGTGAAGCACATAGAGCAATTCTAACAAATCATAGCATAATTTTGGCTCTCTCAAATAGGTGTGTTTAGCAAGGATACTTGACACAAAACAAAAAGCAAACAAGCAAATACTCATATAAAACAAGACGCTTCAAGAAAAACTCATGATATGTGACGAATAAAAATATAGCTCCAAGTAAAATACCAATGGTCGTTAGAAGAAAGAGGGGATGCCACGTGAGGAATCCCCAAGCTTAGTTGTTTGTTTCTCCTTGAATATTACCTTGGGGTGCTGTGGGCATCCCCAAGCTTAGGCTCTTCTTACTCCTTATTCCTTCATCCATCGTGATCTCACCGAAAACTTGAAAACTTTAATCACACAAAACTTAAGAAAAGCTTCGTGAGATCCATTAGTATAACAAAGCAAATCACCACTCTAAGTACTGTTGCAAACGCATTTATATTTTATTTTTGCATTATATCTACTGCATTCCAACTTTTCCATGGCTTATATCCCTCGATAAAGTTCGTAGATTGATCAAAATAAGCACACAACGCAAAGAAAACATAATCTATCAAAAACAGAACAGTCTGCAGCAATCTAAAAACTATGAATACTTCTGTAACTCCAAAAATTCTCACAAATTAGGACAACGTAGGGAATTGTATATCAATCTTGTGTAGAAAAATCAGGATTTTATCGCGCTTCTGTGATTTTTCAAAATTGTTTTACTAGACACAAAATTTTCTATTTTTCAACAAGACCAAATCAACTATCACCCAATATGATCCCAAAGGCTTCACTTGGCACAAACACTAATTAAAACATGAAAAACACAATCATAACAGTAGCATAATTGTGAAACACTCAAGAACAAAAAGAAAAAGGGGAAAATAAAATGTATTCACTAGGTTGCCTCCCAACGAGCGCTATAGTTTTACGCCCCTAGCTAGGCATAAAGCATAGAATCAAGTATTGTCATCTTTAGTTTCCAACTCCTCAATCCAACACTTAGACCTCTTCAAAGATTTAGCATACAAATTTTCAATAACAATACTCCTAGGAACAAGTTTGAAAAATCATTCTTGCAAGTAGGGTCTTTTATCACTTCAACAAAATCAAGGCGAATACTAATCATCTTAAGATCTTCTTTGTTATTATTGGAAGTTGCACCTTTGTTTTTTGTGACTTGAATAATCTTGCCAATTTTTACGGAAGTTTTTTCAATAGTTTTAGTGGAAGCAAAATCCGTGCTTAGATTACTAAAACTTTCTTCCAACTTATCAATTCTAGCAGGGCTCTCCTCTATTCTCTCATTGAATGCGGGTTCTTTTTCTTTTAGTACTTTAAGAGAGTCTCCCGCTTTTGAACCAATTATATTAGCAAGATTGTGAAGGAAATATGCGCTAGAGGCAATAATAAAGTTGTTATTTATTGTATTAACCGGAAACTTGATACATGTGTGAATACATAGACAAAATAATGTCCCTTGTATGCCTCTACTTGACTAGCTCGTTAATCAAAGATGGTTAAGTTTCCTAGCCATAGACATGTGTTGTAATTTGATGAATGGGATCACATCATTAGAGAATGATGTGATGGACAAGACCCATCCGTTAGCTTAGCACTATGATCGTTTAGTTTATTGCTATTGCTTTCTTCATGACTTATACATGTTCCTCTGACTATGAGATTATGCAACTCCCGAATACCAGAGGAACACTTAGTGTGCTATCAAATGTCACAACGTAACTAGGTGATTATAAAGATGCCCTACAGGTATTTTCGATGGTGTTTGTTGAGTTGGCATAGATCGAGATTAGGATTTGTCACTCCGAGTTTCAGAGAGGTATCTCTAGGCCCTCTCGGTACTGTACATCACTATAAGCCTTGCAAGCAATGTGAATAATGAGTTAGTTACAGGATGATGCATTACGGAACGAGTAAAGAGACTTGCCAGTAACGAGATTGAACTAGGTATGAGGATACCGACGATCGAATCTTGGGCAAGTAACATACCGATGACAAAGGGAACAACGTATGTTGTTATGCGGCTTGACCGATAAAGATCTTCGTAGAATATGTAGGAGCCAATATGAGCATCCAGGTTCCGCTATTGGTTATTGACCAAAGATGTGTCTCGGTCATGTCTACATAGTTCTCGAACCCATAGGGTCCGCACGCTTAACGTTCAATGATGATTTGTATTATGAGTTATGTGATTTGACGACCGAAGCTTCTTCGGAGTCCCAGATGAGATCACAGACATGACGAGGAGTCTCGAAATGGTCGAGAGGCAAAGATTCATACATTGGAAGGTTGCATTTGGACATCGGAATGTTTCCGAGTGGTTCGGGCATTTTTTCGGAGTACCGGGCCTTATGGGCCATAAGAGGGAAGCACACCAGCCCACAAGGGGATGGTGCGCCCCCCTTGGGCAGGAGGCCGATTAGGACTAGGAGAAGGGGGCCGGCGCCCCTTTCCTTCTCCTTCTCCTTCCCCCTTTCCTACTCCGTGTGGGAGGTGGAATCCTACTAGGACTAGGGAGTCCTAGTAGGACTCCACACCTTGGCGCGCCCCCTTAGGGCTGACTGCCTCTCCCTCTCCCTCCTTTATATACGTGGCCAGGGGCACCCCAATGATACACAAATTGATCTTTTAGCCATGTGCAGTGCCCCCCTCCATAGTACACACCTCGGCCATATCGTCGCAGTGCTTAGGCGAATCCCTGCGCCAGTAACTTCATCATCACCGTCTCCACGCCGTCATGCTGACGGAACTCTCTCTCGGCCTCTACTGGATCAAGAGTACGAGGGACGTCATCGAGCTAACGTGTGCTGAACAAGGAGGTGCCGTACGTTCGGTGCTAGGATCGGTCGGATCATGAAGACGTACGGCTACATCAACCGCCTTGATAAAACGCTTTCGCTTTCGGTCTACGAGGGTACATGGACACACTCTCCCCGCTCGTTGATATGCTTCTCCTAGATAGATCTTGCATGATCGTAGGAATTGTTTTTGAATTACTACGTTTCCCAACAGATTGTGCATCCTTTTATCTAATTTCAATGTTTTCTTTAGTGAGCATTTTCTTTTCAATATCATCTAGCCTTTCCATAACACGCTCGAGAGTTAAAGTTGTTTCATTAATCATAAGAGGTGGTGAACCCACTAGATTTCCCATAGCATTAAAAGCATAAAGGGAAGAACACATCAAGAAATTCCCACCGGTAATCGTATCAAGGACGAATCTATAAGTAGTGATGCCCACATAAAAACAACGAAGAAGAACAACACTAGATTGCTTACGAATAGATCTATTATGAGCATATTGCAAATCCTACACCAAGCATCTTTTAGATTCCCCCGCTTTGTTTGAAATTAAGAAACTCGTTCTCGAGGGTGCACGCAATAGAGCAAGAACTATTCATAATGACAAAAGGTGGCAAACAAAATTGCACACAAAAACAGATCTGACGAGAAAACGACGAACGAAAAAGAGGACGAATAAAAGCGGCAAATTTTTGTGAAGTGGGGGAGATGAAAACGAGAGGCAAATGGAAAATAATGTAAATTTGTGAGTAGGAACCTGATAGACGTTGATGATGTCTCCCCGGCAATGGCGCCTGAAATTCCTTTTGATGTCGCTTGAACTATGTCGGTATTTCCCAAAGAGGAAGGGATGATGCAGCATATCTACGTAGGTATTTCCCTTAGTTATGAAACCAAGCTTATCAATCCATTAGGAGAACCAAGCAACACTATGTAAACGGTACCTGCACACAAAGAACAAATACTTGCAACCCAACGCGTAAGAGGGGTTGTCAATCCCTCTCGGGTAAAAGATTGATTGATTTGTATGATTTTGGATAAATATATCTCACAATAAAAAGAATAAGAAATAAAGAAAAAGTGCAACAATGTATTTTTGGGTTTTTGGAATAATAGATCTGAAAATAAAAGTGGCAAATAATAAATCAGAAAGCAAATATGATAAAAAATAGACATGGGGGCCGTAGATTTCATTAGTGGCTTCTCTCGAGAAAAAATAGCATACGGCGGGTAAACAAATAATTGTTGGGCAATTGATAGAACCTCAAATAATTATGACGATATCCAGGCAATGATCAATATATAGGCATCACGTCCAAGATTACTAGACCGACTCCTGCCTGCATCTACTACTATTACTCCACACATCAAAAGAGAGAGATAGAGAGAGAGAGAGAGAGAGAGAGAGAGAGAGAGAGAGAGAGAGAGAGATAGAGGAAGACATCTAGCTACTTCCTACAGACCCATAGGTCTACAATGAACTACTCACGCATCATCGGAGAGGCACCAATGACGATGACGAACCCCTCAGTGATGGTGTCTAGATTGGATCTAGTGTTTCTGGAACTTGCGGCGGCAAGAATTGTGTTTCATCGACTCCCCTAGGGTTTTTGGATTTTGGGGTATTTATAAAGCAAGGAGGCGATGCAGGAGGCGACCGAGGTGGGCACAACCCACCAGGGCATGCCTTGGCCCCTAGGCACGCCCAGGTGGGTTGTGCTCCCCTTGGAGCCCCCCTTTGGTACTTCTTTGGACCAACTGGTGTCTTCTGGTCCAGAAAAAGGCACTACGTCAATAGGTTAGTCCCGAAAAATGATATAAAGTTGCTATAAAATAATTGTAAACATCCAAGAATGATATTATAACAGCATGGAACAAGCAAAAATTGTAGATACGTTGGAGATGTATCATATATTACCATCAACGTCTATCTTCTTCTTGAAGATCCATTTATTCTCAATGGCTTGGCGATCATCGGGCAAGTCCACCAAAGTCCATACTTTGTTCTCATACATGGATCATATCTCAGATTTCATGGCCTCAAGCCATTTGTTGGAAGCTGGGCTCGTTATAGCTTCTTCATAGTTCGTAGGATCGCCGTTGTCTAACAACATGACTTCTAGAACAGGATTACTGTACCACTCTGGTGCGGTACATGCTCTGGTCAACCTACGAAGTTCAATAGTAACTTGATCTGAAGTTTCACGATCATTATCATTAGCTTCCTCTCTAGTTGGTGTAGGCATCACGACCAGGGCTTTCTCTGATGTGCTACTTTCTGATTCGAGAGAACGTACAATTACCTCATCAAGTTCTACTTTCCTCCCACTCACTCCTTTCGAGAGAAACTCCTTCTCTAGAAATGACCCAGCAACAAAGATCTTGCCTTCGGATCTGTGGTAGAAGGTGTACCCTATAGTTTCTTTAGGGTATCATGTGAAGACGCACTTCTCTGATTTGGTTTCGAGGTTATCAGGCTGAAGCCTTTTGACATTAGTGTCTCATCCCCAAACTTTAAGAAATGACAGCTTATGTTTCTTGCCAAACCATAGTTCATACAGTGTCGTCTCAGCGGACTTAGAGGTGCCCTATTTAACGTGAATGCGGCTGTCTATAATGCATAACCCCAAAATGATAAAGGCAAATTGGTAAGAGACATCATAGAACACACCATATCTAATAAAGTACGATTACGATGTTCGGACACCATTATGCTGTGGTGTTCCAGGTGGCGTGAGTTGTGAAACAATTCCACATTGTTTTAAAGGAAGGCCAAACTCGTAACTCAAATATTCGCCTCCACGATCAGATTGTTGAAACTTTATTTTCTTGTTATGACGATTCTCCACTTCACTCTGAAATTCTTTGAACTTTTCAAATGTTTCACACTTGTGTTTCATCAAGTAGATATACCCATACCTACTTAAATCATCTGTGAAGGTTAGAAAATAACGATACCCACCGCGTGCCTCAACACTCATTGGACCGCATACATCAGTATGTATTATTTCCAATAAGTCAATAACTTGCTCCATTGTTCCGGAGAACGGAGTTTTAGTCATCTTACCCATGAGGCATGGGTCGCAAGTATCAAATGATTCATAATCAATTGATTCCAAAAGTCCATCCGCATGGAATTTCTTCATGCGCTTTACACCAATACGAACTAAACGGCAGTGCCACAAGTAGGTTGCACTATCATTATCAACTTTTGTAACGCCCTCGATGCGGCTATATCTCCCACGTGTCGAGGCACGACTTAGAGGCATAACCGCATTGAAAGCAAAGTCGCAAGTGAGGTAATCTTCACACAATCCATGTAATAAATAAAGGGGAAAGATACATAGTTGGCTTACAGTCGCCACTTCACACAAGTACATAAATACAACCATCATACAGATTACAATCAAGGTCCGACTACGGTACCAAAATGAAAGAAGACTACCCCAAATGCTAAACAGATCCCCGGATCACCCCAACTGGGCTCCACTACTGATCATCTGGAAAGGAAACATAGTAACGGCCACGTTCCTCATCGAACTCCCAAGTGAGCTCGGTCGCGTCATCTGTACTGGCATCGTTGGTACCTGCAACTGTTGTGATAGAAACTGTGAGTCACGGGGACTCAGCAATCTCACACCCGCGAGATCAATACTATTTAAGCTTTAGGTAGGAAAAGGGGGGTTTGTGAGGTGGAGCTGCAGCAAGCGACTAGCATATGGTGGCTACAACGCAAAAGAGAGCGAGAAGAGAAGGCAAAGCACGGTCGTGAAGCTAGAAGTGATCAAGAAGTGATCCTGAAACAACCTACGTTAGGCATAACTCCAACAACCGTGTTCACTTCCTGGACCCTGCCGAGAAGAGACCATCACGGTTACACACGCGATTGATGTGTTTTAGTTAAGGTCAACTTCGGGTTTTCTACAACCGGACATCAACAAATTCCCATCTGCCTCATAACCGCGGGCACGGCTTTCGAAAGATAATACCCTGCAGGGGTGTCCCAACTTAGCCCATGATAAGCTCTCACGGTCAACGAAGGATATTCCTTCTACCGGGAAGACCCGATCAATCTCGGAATCCCGGACTACAAGACATTTCGACAGCAATAAAACAAGTCCAGCAAAGCCGCCCAATTGTGCCGACAAATCCTGATAGGAGCTGCACATATCTCGGTCTCAGGGCACATCCGGATAAGCGAAGCGTACAGGAGCCAACATAACCCAAGTTGCCAAGGGACGGCCCCGCACGGTGCTCTAGTTTGGACCAGCAATCGAAGGAGAACTGGCCCGGGGGTTTAAAATAAAGATGACCCTTGAGTCTGCAGAACCCAAGGGAAAAAGGCTTAGGTGGCAAATGGTAAAACCAATGTTGGGCCTTGCTGGAAAAGCCTTATTCAAGGCGAACTGTCAAGGGGGTCCCATAAATCACCCAACCGTGCAAGGAACGCAAACTCCGGGAACATAACACCGGTATGACGGAAACTAGGGTGGCAAGAGTGGAACAAAACACCAGGCATAAGGCCGAGCCTTCCACCCTTTACCAAGTATATAGATGCATTAATTAAATAAGAGGTATTGTGATATCCCAACAAGTAAACATGTTCCAACAAGGAACAACAAGTCCATGTTCCAACAAGGAACAAACTTCATCTTCACCTGCAACTAGCAACGCTATAAGAGGGGCTGAGCAAAGCAGTAACATAGCCAATCAACGGTTTGCTAGGACATGGATGGTTAGGGGCTGACATGGCAATATAGGAGGCATGATATAGCAAGTGGTAGGTATTGCAGCATAGGCATAGCAAAAGAGCGAGCAATCTAGCAAGCAAAGATAGAAGTGATTTCGAGGGTATGGTCATCTTGCCTGCAAGAGTTTCCGAGTTGTCGAAAGCTTGGTCCTCGAAAGCGTTCTCAACGGAATCCTCGTTCATGTACTCGTCTCCCGGCTCTACCCAAGACAAGAGAACAAGCACAGGAACAAATATCAACCACGACGCAATGCGCAAGCAACATGATGCAAAACATGGCATGATATGCGAGAAGTGATATGCAATGCGTATGCATGCAACGGAAGGACAAAGATGAACAAGGCATGATCTTGGCAAACCAAGCATGCCACTGGATAGTTGAGGTTATTTCGGTTGAAATCGATATAAAGAACACCGGAATCGGATGCACGGTTTGCAAATGGCAAGCAATGCAAGAATGACACGAATCTGCCATTAACAGCATGATGCTACTTAGCAAGCAACAAATAATTAAGCTACTGCACCCAAACATGACAACAAAGCATATGACAGTAATCTACACAAGATGCGCGACAAAAGATGAACACTGAGCTACGGCTAATTCACATCATAAGAGGTCCAAACAATCATGGCAAAAGTGCAGAAGATAACAAGTTCTCAGACTTAGTGAAATTATCAACATAGCAGAAACTAACATCAGGATGACATGTTCAGAGCAATGGAACAACATGCTACAGGTTCATAACTTAGAAAAGTAAGGCATGGAATGAATCTACTCATAGCACTTGACAAAAGTCCCTTACTGACCATAAGCCAAAAAGGATCAGAAAATATGATTACACCCATGTCAATTAAGCAAGTTTCGTTACAGGTTTCAGACTTGGCAGAAAACTGGACATGGCAAAAATAGATAACGACTAGGCATGTTCGTGAGCTCGATGCACTCACTACAGAGCATTGCATGATAAACTAAGCATACCTAAATCAAGAAAACATGACATAGTAACTATACATGGCAAGAATAACATCATATCATTCAAGGATCAACTACACCAAGCTTGGCAAAATCGAATAACATGTAAACAATCTGCCAACAACATTTTGTAGCAAAAGTAGAGCTCGATTGACTCAAGCTATGGCACTCCATAATTACAAACAAAGGCACGGATGAATAGAGCAAATACTAAAGTTCAAAACTCACTTACTGCTTATGCTCAAATTATGCATAGATCTCTCATAAACAACATGAATACATGGCATGAAAATAACAGCAGTCAGGGACTTGGTGAAATCACTAAGTCTCTGAAATCAGCAACATCAAGTGACCTAGTTTGCATGATTGTGCTAGTCACCACAAGTATCACAAAAATACATGGCAAAATTCCCTGGAAAGGTAACATGACATATTACCAAACTCATGTAGGACTCAACTTCATAGGAGGTACACATCAATCATGGAAAAAATGACAAAAGTGCATGTTCAGATAAGATCCAGCAACTAACAGCAACTAGCCCTCTTCTAACAGCATTTCGGGCATCAAGATGACCTCAAATGAAAATTATGCAATGGAACAAAATGATTTACTCTTCGAGGCGAAAAATTTGACATATTATACGCGCGAAACGGAGCTACGGATGCAAAGTTACGATGCGATGAACAGGTGATGATATTATGATAAAATGAGGACTTAGAAGAAAATCCGAAGGGGGAAAGGGAAGTCAACCGTCGGCGGGCGCGGGCACCGAGGCCGGATCTGGCGGCCGAACTCGCCGGAAGAGGGGCCCGGGGCGGCCGGCGCGTCTCCGGTGGCCGGGATCCGGCGGATCCGGCGGAGGAGGCAGCCGCGGGGCCGGGCGGAGCGGAGGGCGGCGGCACCGGCGGAGGCGGCGCGGGCGGCGCGGCGCGCGCCGGTGGGCGACGGGGCGGCAGAAGCAGCGGCGTGCAGGAGCGGCGGCGAAGCGGCGGCGGCGGGCGCCAGGCGCGGGCGGCGGAGGAGCTCGGGCGGGCGGCGCGGCGCGCGCGGGCCTCGGGGGCCCGTCCCGGGCCTGGCGCACCGGCGCGGTGGCGCGTGCGCTGGCGAAGCGGGCGGCGACACGTGGCGGCGGCGGGGCGGTCCGGACGTGTCCGGCCGGCGGGTTTTCGTCCGGCGGCGCGGGGAGAGGAGTGGACTAGGGTTAGGGGTGGATTTTGCCCGTGATTTGAGGAGGGGGAGGCCTTTTTATAGATAGGAGGAGCTAGGAGGCTCCAAATGGAGAGCGGTTTTCGGCCACGCGATCGTGATCGAACGGCAGAGGACAAGGGAGTGTCTTAGATGGGTAATTAGGCTGTTTTGAAGGGGTGTTGGGCTGCAACACACACGAGGCCTTCACGGTTACCCGGTTAACCGTTGGAGTACCAAACGAACTCCGATTGAGCCGAAACTTGACAGGCGGTCTACCGGTGCTATACCGAGGCCACTAGTCAAACCTCGGTCCACTCCGAGAATGTTTAATACCCGCTCACGAAGAAATGTAAATGAGGACGCCGGGGAACATAGGAGCGCCGGATTGCAAAACGGACAACGGGAAAGATGCTCGGATTTATGAGACGGACGCGTATGCGAATGCGATGCACATGATGACATGATATGAAATGCATGACATGACCAAAATGCAAAACAAAGAGAACCCAACCACGGAGGGAATATCATAACACATAGCCGAAAATGGCAATAGTTGGAATACAAATATGGCAAGTTACATCTGGGGCGTTACAACTTTGGATCGTTTTGCATCAATATTATGAATATGTGTATCACTATGATCGAGATTCAACAAGAATAGACCATTCATAAAAAAAGTGCATGACCATAAAAGATATTACTCACATAAATAGAACAATCATTATTCTCTAATTTAAATGAATAACCGTCTCCCATTAAACAAGATCCAGATATAATGTTCATGCCCAACGCTGACACCAAATAACAATTATTGAGGTCTAAAACTAATCCCGAAGGTAGATGTGGAGGTAGCATACCGAGAGCGATCACATCGACCTTGGAACCATTCCTGACGGGCATCGTCACCTCATCCTTGGCCAATCTTCCTTTATTCTGTAGCTCCTATTTCGAGTTACAAATATGAGCAACCGAACCAATATCAAATACCCTGGAGCTACTACGAGCATTAGTAAGGTACACATCAATAACATGTATATAAAATATACCTTTGTTCACTTTGCCATCCTTCTTATCCGCCAAGTATTTGGGGCAGTTCCGCTTCGAGTGTCCATTTCCTTTGTAGTAGAAGCACTCAGTTTCAGGCTTGGGTCTAGCTTTGGGCTTCTTCACGGGAGCAGCAACTTGCTTGCCATTCTTCTTGAAGTTCCCTTTCTTTCCCTTGCCTTTTTTCTTGAAACTAGTGGTCTTGTTAACCATCAACACTTGATGCCCCTTCTTGATTTCTACCTCCGCCGATTTCAGCATCGCGAAGAGCTCGGGAATCATTTTCGTCATCCCTTGCATATTATAGTTCATCACAAAGCCTTTGTAGCTTGGTGGCAGTGATTGAAGAACTCTGTCAATAACACTCTCTACTGGAAGATTAATTCCCAGCTGAGTCAAGTGGTTATGATACCCAGACATTTTGAGTATGTGTTCATTGACAGAACTGTTCTCCTCCATCTTAAAGCTATAGAACTTGTTGGATACTTTATATCTCTCAATCTGGGCATTACCGTGAAAAATCAACTTTAGGTCTTGGAATATCTCATATGCTCCATGAATTTCAAATATGTCTTTGAAGTCCCGGTTCTAAGCCGTAAAGCATGGCATAGAACTATTGAGTAGTCATCAGATCGAGCCTGCCAGACGTTCATAACATCTACAGTAGCTCTTGCAGTAGGTCTGTCACCTAGCGGTGCATCAAGGACATAATTCTTCTATGCAACAATGGGGATAATCCTCAAGTTACGGGCCCAGTCCGTGTAGTTGCTACCATCATCTTTCAACTAAGCTTTCTCTAGGAACGCGTTAAAATTCAAGGGAACGGTAGCACGGGCCATTGATCTACAACATAGATACGCAAAAACTATGAAGACTAAGTTCATGATAAATTTTAGTTCAAATAATCAAATTACTAATGAACTCCCACTTAAATCAACATCCCTCAAGTTGTCTAAGTGGTACATGGTCCAAATCAACTAACCCATGCCCGATCATCACGTGAGATGGGACAGTCTTCAATGGTGAACATATCTATGTTTATCATATCTACTATATGACTCACGTTCGACCTTTCGGCCTCCAATGTTCTGAGATCATGTCTGTACATGCTAGGCTCGTCAAGTTTAACCCAAGTATTCAGCATGTACAAAACTGGTTTACACCCATTGTATGTGAATGTAGAGTCTATCACACCCGATCATCATGAGGTGCTTTGAAACGAAGAACTTTAGCAACGGTGCATACTCGTGGAGAACACTTTTATCTTGAAATTAAGTGAAGGGATCATCTTATAATGCTACTGTCATTCTAAGCAAAATAAGATGCATAAAGGATAAACATCACATGCAATTAAAATATGTGACATGATATGGCCATCATCATCTTGTGCTTTTGATCTCCATCTCCAAAGCATCAGCATGATCTCCATCATCATCGGCATGACACCTTGATCTTTGTCGTTGCATCGGGGTCGTCTCGCCAACTATTACTTCTACAACTATTGCTAACATATAGCAATAAAGTAAAGCAATTACGTGGCGCTTAGTGATTGACACACATGTCATATAATAATAAAAGTTAACCCTAAGGCTCCTGCCGGTTGTCGTACTCATTGACATGCAAGTCGTGAACTTATTACAAAACATGATCATCTCATACATCAACATATATCACAT
This sequence comes from Aegilops umbellulata, assembly GCA_032464435.1. Classification (NCBI taxonomy): domain Eukaryota; kingdom Viridiplantae; phylum Streptophyta; class Magnoliopsida; order Poales; family Poaceae; genus Aegilops; species Aegilops umbellulata. Next base: position 385,611,706 of record CP136057.1, on the reverse strand, counting down.
CACATCTTGACCATATCACATCACAACATACCCTCCAAAAACAAGTTAGACATCCTCTATTTTGTTGTTGCAAGTTTTACGTGGCTGCTACAAGCAACTAGCAAGAACCGTTCTTACCTATGCAAAACCATAATGGTGATTATCAAGTTTGTTGTTTTAACCTTCTGCAAGGACCGGCCGTAGTCAAATTCGATACAACTGAAGTAGGAGAAACAGATACCCGTCAGCCACCTTTATGCAAAACAAGTTGCATGTAAGTCGGTGGAACCGGTCTAATGTACGTGGACATGTAAGGTTGGTCCGGGCCGCTTCATCCCACAATACCACTGAATCAAAATAAGACGTTGGTGGTAAGCACTATGAACATCATCTCCCACAACTCCTTTGTGTTCTACTCATGCATATCATGTACGCATAGACCTGGCTCATGATGCCATTGTTAGGGAACATTGCATGGAAAACAAAAAAAATTCTACGCACACGCAAGATCTATCCATGGAGATGTATAGCTACGAGAGGGGGAGAGCATCTACATACCCTTGTAGATCGCTAAGCGGAAGCGTTTATCAACGCGGTTGATGTTGCCGTACACCTTCATGATCCGTCCAGATCAAGTATCGGATGTACGGCACCTCCGCGTTCAGCACATGTTCAGCTCGATGACGTCTTTGACTTCTCGATGCAGCGAGAGAGGCAAATTAGTAGATGAATTCCGGCAGCACGACGACATGGTGACGGTGGTGGTGAGGAACAATCTCCGCAGGGCTTCGCCAAGCACAATGGAAACTATGACGGAGGATAAACTAGAGGGGGCGAGGTGCTACCTCTTGAGCACTGCATTGGTTTTCTCTTGAAGAGTAAAGGGTGATGCAGTAAAGTAGCGTAAGTATTTCCCTCAGTTTTTGAGAACCAAGGTATCAATCCAGTAGGAGACTATGCTCGAGTCCCACGCACCTACACAAACAAATAAGAACCTCGCAACCAACGCGATAAAGGGGTTGTCAATCCCTTCATGGTCACTTACGAGAGTGAGATCTGATAGAGAAGATAAGATAATATTTTTGGTATTTTTATGATAAAGAGTAAAGTAAAGAAAGCAAAATAAACAAAGATGGAAATAGCTTGTTGACGGAAGATGAATATGATGGAAACTAGACCCAGGGGCCATAGGTTACACTAGTGGCTTCTCTCAAGATAGCATAAGTAATACGGTGGGTAAACGAATTACTATCGAGCAATTGATATAATTGAGCATAGTTATGAGAATATCTAGGTATGATCATGTATATAGGCATCACGTCCCTGACAAGTAGACCGACTCCTGCCTGCATCTACTACTATTACTCCACACATCGACCGCTATCCATCATGCATCTAGAGTATTAAGTTCATAAGAACAGAGTAACGCTTTAAGCAAGATGACATGATGTAGAGGTATAAACTCATGCAATATGATATAAAACCCCATCTTTTTATCCTCGATGGCAACAATACAAGACGTGTCGTTTCCCCTGCTGTCACTGGGATCGAGCACCGCAAGATTGAACCCAAAGCTAAGTACTTCTCTCATTGCAAGAAAGATCAATCTAGTAGGCCAAACCAAATTGATAATTCGAAGAGACTTGCAAAGATAACCAATCATACACAAAAGAATTCAGAGGAGATTCAAATATTGTTCATAGATAATCTTGATCATAAACCCACAATTCATCGGATCTCGACAAACACACCGCAAAAGAAGAGTTACATCAAATAGATCTCCAGGAGAATCAAGGAGAACTTTGTATTGAGATCCAAAGAGAGATAAGAAGCCATCTAGCTAATAACTATGGACCCGAAGGTCTGAGGTAAACTACTCACACATCATCGGAGAGGCTATGGTGTTGATGTAGAAGCCCTCTGTGATCAATGCCCCCTCCGGCGGAGCGCCGGAAAAGGCCCCAAGATGGGATCTCACGGGTACAGAAGGTTGCGGCGGTGGAAGTAGGGTTTTGGCTCCTCTACTGATGGTTTGGGGGTACGTAGGTATATATAGGAGGAAGAAGTAGGTCGATGGAGCTACGAGGGGCCCACGATGGTGGAGGGCGTGCCCAGGGGGGTAGGCACGCCCCCTGCCTCGTAGCCTCCTCATTCGTTTCTTGACGTCCACTCCAAGTCCTCTGGATCACGTTTGTTCCGAAAAACACGTTCCCGAAGGTTTCATTCTGTCGGTGTACTAAAGTAGGGGTACCTTAGTACCCCGAACTTGTGCACGGGCAGTCGTAGCACCCCGCGGCAGGGCTTGCCAGGTGATCGCCAAAACTCTCCATGGCCCCTTTTTGGGCCATCCAAGAACAAAGTATTTGAGCGAAGGCCCCGGCAGGAGGAGCTTGCCGGGAAGGCCACCCGAAGAGAGCAAGGCCCCGGCAAGAGGAGCTTGCCGGGACGGCCGCTCGAAGCACAAGGCCCCGGCAAGAGGAGCTTGCCGGGAAGGCCGACCAGGGCACGGCAAGAGACTTGATGCGACGCGCCACGCGTCCCGGCAAGGACCGGTGAGCGACAAGCTCGCGGGCGCGACAAGGCATCAACCGCGGCAAGGCGCTTGCCGCGGCAAGTCACCACCCCGCGCCTGCGTTCCAGCTCATCCACCCATGCGTCGCTCTGGGGCAATTCCAGGCGTACGTGGCGAGAGGCTGCGCAGCCAGGGGCATGCGGTGGCGAAGCAACGCTGACAGGATAGCCGTCGTGGCAAACGGTGGCGCCCCTGACGGTCCCTTCTCTGCACTGTTTGGGCGACCTAGACGGGCATTTAATGCCCTTGTCCCCTGCCGTCAGAGTTAGGTATGATAGCACTGTGCAAACAACTGTACACAACACAGCGTTTTCCAGTTTTACCCCCGCCTACGTTGCCACCTGTGGGTAACCCCTTGCGCATATAAAAGGAGGCCCCATGCGCAACGTAAAGGAGGAGAAAGGGGAAGGGAGGAGGAAGACCACTCACGCTCGGTCTGATTAGTTGCCTGAGTGTACTGTAGCACTCAGCGCTCCCGAACAAGAACACAATACAAATCACAAAGCAGCAGTAGGGTTTTACGCATCCGTGCGGCCCTAAGCTGGGTAAACCCCTTTGTGTGCATCGCCTCGATCCGCTCTTCGCGCGACCTCCGTCCCCCGCCGAACCAGAAAGGGGCTCGGTCCCCATAGGTGTTCGTGGAGGCAGATTTCCCCCGACATCCTGGCGCGCCAGGTAGGGGGGCGTCGAGGTTGTGTGAACCTGATCCGGCGTTTGCATAGGCCAGATCTCCATCGTCTTCATTGACATGCCACCGAAGAAGAAGGCTCCGAAGGTGGCTGGTCCGTCCGCGTTGAACCCACCGCCCCTGGAGCAAACGGGTGGTGGGGACGGTCCAGCGGCGGAACGGGCGTCGCCGAGCCAGCTCATGGTGCCACGGCGTCCGAACATACGCCGACACCTCTCGGCGCAGGTAAGCCCTGGTATGACCAGGCAACCTTTCGCTCTATTCCATGGAGCGGGGGGCAGTTAGCCCCACGGATCTCGCATACGGGCCACCTCGAGTGTTCGCTCACGCTGAGCTCGAGCAAGAGCAGCTGCGACGAGATGACGCGCTGCTCCTCGAGGAGGACCGTCTTCAGGCCGCTGTGCGAGCTGCTCGCTCCAGCAAGCTTTGCGCTGCTTTTATAGCCGCAAAGTTAGTGCCAGAAGTTTCGAGGAAGTGGGAAGGCCCTTACCGGGTGAAACAAGTCGCTAGGCCTGGCCCTGTCCGCCTTGAGACCGAAGATACCACTCCAGTGAGCAACTGCTGGAACGTTGGGCATCTTCGTAAGTTTCGCCCGTAAGGCGCGGTTGTCGGATCCCGTCCGGCAACCACCCCTTTTGTACAAAGTCTTGCCGCTGTTGCATGTGATCCTTTGTATAGAGCCAGGCGCAGACCCTGTGCACAGATTAAGTTCATGTGTTCCGCACATCTTGTCGATCTCATGCTTTTTATTCTTTGCATGCATTATCTGACACTTTGTGCAGCACTGATCCCCGGTAAGCGATGACGGGCCATGGGGCTCCGAACCAGCTCGTGGCTAGTCGCGCCCTTACTTCGTTTCGAGTCCGCTCAACGATTTAAGTATGCTGCGACCAGACTCGCGCCCTTACTTTGTTTCGAGCTTGCTCAGCGACTTGAGTGTACTGCAACTGCAGTTCCGCCCTTATTTCGCTTCGAGCCTGCTCAACAACTTGAGTGAACCACGGCTAGTCATGACAAGGTTTCTTGCCGGCGACGGCACCGCCAGTGGGGAAGGGGGGAGATAATGGTGAGGACCAGGCGACGTTCGATGAAGTTTCGCCTTGCCAGAAAGCGACCTTGCCGGGCAGCGAGCCACGGAAAAGCTAAGTTTCCAAAGTTTGAGCACTCAAGTTTTTAAATTTTAAGGTTATCTTCCTCGAACGACCGTACTTTGTATGGAAAACCTGTGCGCGGAGGAACCAGCTCGTGGCTAGTCACGCCCTTACTTCGTTTCGAGTCCGCTCAATGATTTAAGTATGCTACGACCAGACTCGCGCCCTTACTTTGTTTCGAGCTTGCTCAGCGACTTGAGTGTGCTGCAACTGCAGTTGCGCCCTTATTTCACATCGACCTTCTCAACAACTTAAGTGAACCGCGGCTAGTCACGACAAGGTTTCTTGCCGGCAACGGCACCGCCAACGGGCTGCTGATGTCCCGCACTCAGCAAATGTGCCTACGCCGGCAAGTTCCCTAAAAGCGTAGGGCAATAACATACAAAGGAGGGAATCGAATAGAGGAAGTAACAGTGCATTCACTACCTAAGATGAAGTTATATTACAAGATAGCTTGTCGCAGCCCTAATGGATTGTTTTCATAACTCGGCCAGCGGCGACAAGAAAAGAAAAGGGCGGGCGGCCTAATCCACACGGTCGCCCTCGATCCTCTTGATCCCGGCCACCCTTTCCACAATGGGCGCGATGAGGGCCCTGATCTCCTCCAGGTCAGCGTTTGGCGGCAGGGATTTGAGGACGTTGGTGAGCTTGAGGCCTGGGTTGCGGAAGACGATCTTCACCAACACCTTCTCAAGGGCTCCAGCGCAGGCATCGCGCGTCTCGTCGGCTAGCCGCTCTGGGATCGCATCTCGGAGTTCCTGAAGGGTCGTCGCCACGCCTTTAAAGAACGAAGTGAGCTTGGCGCTGGGTGGGAGGTTCGCGCCGGAGGGATACTCGTGACCCTCCATCCCCAACAGCGATAGCTCCTTGTCGATGGAGGCGGCGATGTCCACCAGACCCTCCGTCCACTGCTCCACCGTCCCCCTTTATTGCGACGTGACGCATGCCTGCGGGGCTCAGCCCCGTGCACGCCGCCCACGTCACGCACGCCTCTCCCCACGATGCCGCATTCGATGCGTGCCGTTCGGGGGGGGGCGTGGTGGATGCAGAAAAAGATGCAGCGTGACCCAGGCCGCGCGTGCTCGTGCACTGTTTTGGGCCTGGCCCAACAGCGCTCGGCACCGTGTATGGCCCAGGCCCGGGGGCTCCTGTCGGTGTACTAAAGTAGGGGTACCTTAGTACCCCGAACTTGTGCACGGGCAGTCGTAGCACCCCGCGGCAGGGCTTGCCAGGTGATCGCCAAAACTCTCCATGGCCCCTTTTTGGGCCATCCAAGAACAAAGTATTTGAGCGAAGGCCCCGGCAGGAGGAGCTTGCCGGGAAGGCCACCCGAAGAGAGCAAGGCCCCGGCAAGAGGAGCTTGCCGGGACGGCCGCTCGAAGCACAAGGCTCCGGCAAGAGGAGCTTGCCGGGAAGGCCGACCAGGGCACGACAAGAGACTTGCTGCGACGCGCCACGCGTCCCGGCAAGGACCGGTGAGCGACAAGCTCCCGGGCGCGACAAGGCATCAACCACGGCAAGGCGCTTGCCGCGGCAAGTCACCACCCCGCGCCTGCGTTCCAGCTCATCCACCCACGCGTCGCTCTGGGGCCATTCCAGGCGTACGTGGCGAGAGGCTGCGCAGCCAGGGGCTTGCGGTGGCGAAGCAACGTTGACAGGATAGCCGTCATGGCAAACGGTGGTGCCCCTAACGGTCCCTTCTCTGCACTATTTGGGCGACCTAGACGGGCATTTAATGCCCTTGTCCCCTGCCGTCAGAGTTAGGTATGATAGCACTGTGCAAACAGCTGTACCCAACACAGCGTTTTCCAGTTTTACCCCCGCCTACGTTGCCACTTGTGGGTAACCCCTTGCGCATATAAAAGGAGGCCCCATGCGCAACGTAAAGGAGGAGAAAGGGGAAGGGAGGAGGAAGACTACTCACGCTCGGTCTGATTAGTTGTCTGAGTGTACTGTAGCACTCAGCGCTCCCGAACAAGAACACAATACAAATCACAAAGCAGCAGTAGGGTTTTACGCATCCGTGCGGCCCGAAGCTGGGTAAACCCCTTTGTGTGCATTGCGTCGATCCGCTCTTCGCGCGACCTCCGCCCCCCGCCGAACCAGAAAGGGGCTCGGTCCCCATAGGTGTTCGTGGAGGCAGATTTCCCCCGACACATTCCGTTTGGACTCCGTTTGATATTCCTTTCCTTCGAAACACTGAAATAGGCAAAAAAAACAGCAATTTGGGATGGGCCTCCGGTTAATAGGTTAGTCTCAAAAATAATATATAAGTGTATAATAAAGCACATTAAACATCCAAGACAGAATATATAATAGCATGGAACAATAAAAAATTATAGATACGTTGGAGACGTATCAAGCATCCCCAAGCTTAATTCCTGCTCGTCCTCGAGTAGGTAAATGATAAAAACAGAATTTTTGATGTGGAATGCTACTTAGCATAATTTTCAATGTAATTCTCTTATTTTTGGTATGAATATTCATATCCGAAAGATTCAAGATAAAAGTTTAATATTGACATAAAAGAAATGATACTTCAAGCATACTAATAAAGCAATCATGTCTTCTCAAAATAACATGGCCAAAGAAAGTTATCCCTACAAAATCATATAGTCTGGCTATGCTCTATCTTCACCACACAAAATATTTAAATCATGCACAACCCCGATGACAAGCCAAGCAATTGTTTCATACTTTTGGTGTTCACAAACTTTTTCAATCTTCACACAATACATGAGCGTGAGCCATGGATATAGCACTATAGGTGGAATAGAATGGTGGCTGTGGAGAAGACAAAAAAGGAGAAGATAGTCTCACATCAACTAGGCATATCCACGGGCTATGGAGATGCCCATTAATAGATATTAATGTGAGTGAGTAGGGATTGCCATGCAACGGATGCACTAGAGCTATAAGTGTATGAAAGCTCAACAATGAAAACTAAGTGGGTGTGCATCCAACTTGCTTGCTCACGAAGACCTAGGGCAATTTGAGGAAGCCCATCATTGGAATATACAAGCCAAGTTCTATAATGAAAAATTCCCACTAGTATATGAAAGTGACAAAACAAGAGACTCTCTATCGTAAAGATCATGGTGCTACTTTGAAGCTCAAGTGTGGAAAAAGGATAGTAGCATTCTCCCTTCTCTCTTTTCTCTCATTTTTTTGTTGGGCCTTTTCTCTCTTTTTTATGGCCTCTTTTTTTAGTCCGGAGTCTCATCCCGACTTGTGGGGGAATCATAGTCTCCATCATCCTTTCCTCACTTGGGACAATGCTCTAATAATGATGATCATCACAGTTTTATTTACTTACAACTCAAGTATTACAACTCAATACTTAGAACAAAATATGACTTTATATGAATGCCTCCGGCGGTGTACCGGGATATGCAATGAATCAAGAGTGACATGTATGATTATAATGAACGGTGGCTTTGCCACAAATACAATCTGAACTACATGATCATGCAAAGCAATATGACAATGATGGAACGTGTCATAGTAAACGGAACGGTGGTAAGTTGCATGGCAATATATCTTGGAATGGCTATGGAAATGCAGTGATAGGTAGGTATGGTGGCTGTTTTGAGGAAGGTATATGGTGGGTGTATGATACCGGCGAAAAGTGTGCGATATTAGAGAGGCTAGCAATGGTGGAAGGGTAAGAGTGCATATAATCCATGGACTCAACATTAGTCATAAAGAACTCATATACTTGTTGTGAAAATCTATTAGTTATCAAAACAAAGTATTATGCACATGCTCCTAGGGGGATAGATTGGTAGGGAAAGACCATCGCTCGTCCCCGACCGCCACTCATAAGGAAGACAATCAATAAATAAATCATGCTCCGACTTCATCACATAACGGTTCACCATACGTGCATGCTACGGGAATCACAAGCTTTAATACAAGTATTTCTCAAATTCATGACCACTCAACTAGCATGACTCTAATATCACCATCTTCATATATCAAAACAATTATCAAGTATCGAACTTCTCTTAGTATTCAACGCACTTATAATAAAGTTTTTTTACTAATGTTGGATGCCTATCATATTAGGACTAGTTTCACAATTAAAGAAAATTACCATGCTGTTTTGTAGGACTCTAAAAATGATATAAGTGATGCATGAGAGAACAATAGTTTCTATAAAACAAAACCACCACCGTGCTCTAAAAGATATAAGTGAAGCACTAGAGCAAAAACTATATAGCTCAAAAGTTATAAGTGAAGCACATAGAGTATTCTAATAAATTCCGAATCATGTGTTGAAAGCACAAGTGCTCCCTGGGTGGTTTTGGTAATTAATGTCAACATATCTCTTGTTGTATTAACACTTTTACCTAGTATGTTTCAGATAAGTTCAACAATGAAGTGGCATGGACTAAAGCATGTGGAACTCCTTCAAGATGCTAAGGACATAGGATTGGCTCAAGCTTCAAGATCAAGACTCTACATTTTATATTTTAGTGATCCAAGATCACATTGAGTCTATAGGAAAAGCCAATACTATCAAGGAGGGATGAGGTGTTGCTTAATGAGCCTCTTGCTTCACGTGCTTGGTGATATGCTCCAAAAACCCTCAACTATCTTCCCACATCCACATATGACCTAAACCAAAAGTCAAACTCGGCCCCCACCAATTTTTTCTATCCGGCGCCATCGAGTTTCACTTGTCATAGCCACTGCCACAAACCCTAGCAAATCGGTTTCACCGATAGGGATCTCGGTCTCACCAAGATGGGATAGTAATCTCACTCTGTATGTCCATTGCCAAAATCGGTCTCACCGAGTTTGAGCAATCGGTACTACCGAGATTACAATGCAAACTCTCTGGTCAGCTTGTTACCAAAATCGGTCCCACTGAGTTTGTGTAATCAGTCTCACCGAGTTTGCCTGACCAACTCTCTGGTTAGCTAATTACCAAAATTGGTCCCACCGAGTTTGTGTAATCGGTCACACCGAGATTACGTTACGCCCTAACCCTAACCATATCGGTCCTACCGAGCTGCATCTCAGTCCCACCGAAAATCCTAACGGTCACTAGGTTTGCTAAATCGGTCCGACCGAGTTTAACGATTCGGTCCCACAGAGTTTGGCAGATTGTGTGTAACGGTTAGATTTTGTGTGGAGGCTATATATACCCCTCCACCCACTCTTCATTCGTGGAGAGAGCCATCAGAACACATCTACACTTCCAATACCTATTTTCTGAGAGAGAACCACCTACACTTGTGTTGAGCTCAAGATATTCCATTCCTACCATATGAATCTTGATCTCTAGCCTTCCCCAAGTTGCTTTCCACTCAAATCTTCTTTCCACCAAATCCAAATCCTGTGAGAGAGAGAGTTGAGTGTTGGGGAGACTATCATTTGAAGCACAAGAGCAAGGAGTTCATCATCAACACACCATTTGTTACTTCTTGGAGAGTGGTGTCTCCTAGATTGGCTAGGTGTCACTTGGGAGCCTCCGACAAGATTGTGGAGTTGAACCAAGGAGTTTGTAAGGGCAAGGAGATCGCCTACTTCGTGAAGATCTACCGCTAGTGAGGCAAGTCCTTCGTGGGCGACGACCGTGATGGAATAGACAAGGTTGCTTCTTCGTGGACCCTTCGTGGGTGGAGCCCTCCGTGGACTCGCGCAACCGTTACCCTCTGTGGGTTGAAGTCTCCATCAACGTGGATGTACGATAGCACCACCTATCGGAACCACGCCAAAACACCCGTGTCTCCAATTGCGTTTGAATACTCCAAACCCTTCCCTTTACATTCTTGCAAGTTGCATGCTTTACTTTCCGCTGCTCATATACTCATTGCATGCTTGCTTGATATGTATTGTATGTGTTAAACTTGTGCCTAAACTCCACCTAAACTTAAGAATATTAAAAACTGCAACTTTTGGCACTTAGTGTCTAATCACCCTCCCTCTAGACACCTCTTCTCGATCCTTTCAATTGGTATCAGAGCTTTGGTCTCCATTGCCTTGGTTTAAACACCTTTGGAGGAAGATGGGTGTGTCTACTTTAGGGAGTCTTAGACATAGAGTGCCCATTCTTGATGGAGAGTATTTTCATGAGTGGAAAAATGAAATGCTTGAGATTTTCAATGAATATCATTTGAACAAGTACATTGCTAGTCCTTGTGCACCTCATATTGATCCTTTGCACCCTACCCTAGATGAAGATATTGACATGATTCGCAATCTTAGAACTGTTGAGCTCATCATTAGAGGATTGCCCAAAAATTTGATTGCTAGTTTGCCTACTCTTAATTGTGCCTATACTATATGGAAATTTCTTGAGGAACGATTTCCCGATTATTCCCTAAAGAATTCAAACGAAATTCTCCATAAGTCTATTGCTTTGAGTAAGATGAACTCTAGTGATCCTAGTTTTGGTGATTGTCTACTTGAGCTTACAAATCTCATGCGTGCTAAAGGAAAAGTTGGAATCATTAGCGATATCATATCTGAAGCTATTAGAATTCATAAAGGTAACCATTGTGATGATCATTTATCTAATGAGTTACCCTCTCTAGGAATTCATCAATCACAAGATGATGTTGAACATGGATACTATGATGAAGATTATGATAGTGACTATGATCTTGATGATGCAATGAGGCATTTTGGTCTTATGGAAAATCTTCGTGGCTACATGGCTGGAGGAAAGGAATGGGTCCTTGATAGTGGATGTACTGATCATATGACCGGAGATGAAGAGATGTTCCATGAGATTGCTGAAAATGACGGCCCTCGAAAATATGTCACCTTTGGTGATAATTCAAAGGGTAAGGTGGTCGGCCTTGGTAAGGTGGCCATCTCACACGATAGCTCCATACGAAATGTCATGCTCGTTGAATCCCTTGGATACAATTTACTTTCAGTTTCTAGACTTGCGGATTTTGGTTTCAATGTCCTATTCACTGAAGTAGATTGCCAAGTGTTCCGTAGAGACAATCCTAAAATGATCTTTACCAGTATACGTAGAGGAGATCTTTACATTGTTGATTTCACTAAAAGGGCTCAACCAAAAACTTGCTTAATTGCTGAATCTTCTAAAGGCTGGTTGTGGCATAGAAGACTAGGTCATGTTGGAATGCGAAATCTTGATAAGCTTATTAAAGGTGATCATATCCTTGGAATAAAAGATGTCGTATTTGACAAGGATAGACTCTGCAGTGCTTGTCAAGCAGGGAAACAAGTTGGAGGAAGTCACCGCGCAAAGAACATCATGACCACAAGAAGACCACTCGAGCTACTTCACATGGATCTCTTTGGTCCAAATGCATACAAGAGTCTCGGTGGTAACTCATTTGGTCTAGTCATAGTTGATGATTTTTCAAGATTTACGTGGGTGTTCTTTCTTGATGACAAGTCGCAGGTCCAAAAGATCTTCAAAAACTTTGCTAGGAAGGCCCAAAATCAGTTTGACGTGAAGATCAAGAAGGTTCAGAGCAACAACGGAACGGAGTTCAAGAACGCAAATGTGGACACCTTTCTTGATGAAGAAGGGATTTCACACGAGTTCTCGGCTACGTACGCACCTCAACAAAATGGAGTTGTTGAGAGGAAGAACCAGACTCTTATCGATATGGCAAGAACGATGCTTGATGAGTACAAAACACCAAAGCACTTTTGGGCGAAAGCGGTTGAGACAGCTTGTCATGCAACAAATCGCTTGTATCTTCACAAGCTACTCGGCAAGACGACATACGAGCTCCTCACCGGTAACAAACCCCAAGTTTGATACTTTTGAGTATTCGGCTCAAAGTGCTACATTCTTGATAAGCATCGTCGTTCTAAATTTGCTCCTAAATCTCATGAAGGTTTCCTACTTGGTTATGGCTCAAACTCTCACACTTACCGTGTCTACAACAATTTCACCCGAAAGGTTGAAGAGACGGTAGATGTGAAGTTTGATGAATCTAACGGCTCGCAAATAGAGCAATTGCCAATTGATGTAGGAGACAAAGACCCTTCGGAAGCAATTCAAGACTTGTCCATTGGCAAGATTCGTCCAACGAAAATGAAGGAGAGTACCTCGTCCGTCCAAGTGGAAGCTTCTACCCCATGACAAGTTGAACCAAGAATTGATACGGAAGCATCCACAAGTGGGACACACCAAGATGAAGAAAACGAGGAAGTACACCAAGATGAACATCAACAACCTCCTTCTCCACCACGACAAGAGAACGACAACGTCAACAATGAAGAAGGCCAAGAAGAAGAGCAAGAAGAAGAGGATGTTCCACCCCGACCCAAGCAAAAGCTTTCACGAGTTCGAGCAAGAATTACCAAAGATCATCCAGTCGAACAAATCTACAATGATATCCAAACCGGGAGAATTACTCGCTCTAAAACTCGCTTAGCTAACTTTTGTGAACATTACTCATTCATTTCTAAAATTAAACCCATGAAGGTTGAAGAAGCATTGAAGGATCCGGATTGGATAAATGCTATGCATGAAGAGCTACACAACTTTGAAAGAAATCAAGTATGGACATTGGTCGAGAAGCCCGACAACAACCACAACATCATTGGTACCAAATGGGTGTTTCGCAACAAGAAAGATGAAGATGGACAAGTGATTCGCAACAAAGCACGTCTCGTCACCCAAGGCTATACACAAGTTGAAGGTATGGACTATGGTGAGACATATTGAGGGAGTCCTGGATTAGGGGGTGTTCGGATAGCCCAACTATACCTTCAGCCGGACTCCAGGACTATGAAGATACAAAGTTGAAGACTTCGTCCCGTGTCCGGAAGGATCTTTTCTTGGCGTGGAAGGCAAGCTAGGCGTGCGGATATTCGAGATCTCCTACCATTGTAACCGACTCTGTGTAACCCTAACCCTATTCGGTGTCTATATAAACCGGAGGGTTGTAGTCCGTAGGACAACCATCATCATACACAATCATACCGTAGGCTAGCTTCTAGGGTTTAGCCTCCTTGATCTCGTGGTAGATCCACTCTTGTACTACCCATATCATCAATATTAATCTAGCAGGAGTAGGGTTTTACCTCCATCGAGAGGGCCCGAACCTGGGTAAAATAAAGTGTCCCTTGTCTCCTGTTACCATCCGACCTTGACGCACAGTTCGGGACCCCCTACCCGCCGGTTTTGACACCGACATTGGTGCTTTCATTGAGAGTTCCTCTGTGTCATCGCTTTTAGGCCTGATGGCTCCTTTGATCATCAACAACGATGAGGTCCAGGGTGAGACTTTCCTCCCCGGACAAATCTTTGTCTTCGGCGGCTTCGCTCTGCAGGCCAATTCGCTTGGTCATCTAGAGCAGATCGAAAGCTACGCCCCTGGCCATCAAGTCAGGTTTGGAAGCTTAAACTACACGGCTGATATCCGCGGAGACTTGATCTTCGACGGGTTCGAGCCACAGCCAAGCGCGCCGCGCTATTCTGAGGGGCATGATATAGCTCTGCCTCCGAATAGCACCCTGGAGGCCGCACACGCTCCGGCCCTGATCTTTGACTCGGAGCCCGCTGCGTTCTCTGAGGATGAACGGTTGGACGTCACCTCGGGGGCTGTGATCTCAAAGGAGATCGAGCCGAACGCCAGCCCCGTACTCCGCACGGCCCAGGACTCCAAGGAGCCGGACTCTTCTCCGAACTCCGAGCCTTCCGCGCCCCCGCCGATCGAATCTGATTAGGCGCCTGTAATGGAGTTCACCGCCGCGGACATCTTTCAGTGCTCACCTTTCGGTGATATCCTGAATTCCCTCAAGTCTCTCTCTTTATCAGGAGAGCCCAGGCCGGACTATGGTCTGCGAGGTTGGGATTCGGGCGACGACAAAATTCAAAGCCCACCCACCACCCACTTAATAGCCACTGTCGACGATTTAACCGACATGCTTGACTTCGGCTCCGAAGACTTCGACAGTATGGACGACGAAGGAGGAGACGAACAAGAACCAGCACCTGTAGGGCGCTGGACCGCCACCTCGTCATATGACATATACATGGTGGATGCTCCAAAGGATGCAGATGGCGATGGAACAGCGGAAGACAACAACTCAAAAAAACCGCAAAAACGACGGCGCCAACGGCGCCGCTCTAAATCCCGCCACAGCAGAAATGGTGATTTCGGCACGGGAGATAATGCTACCCCGGACAGCGCCGAAGAACACCAGAACCAGCAAGATTCGGCGCAGGAAGATGGAAAAGCCAGCCCCCAGGAGAGAGCGGCAGAGCAAGAGGTTGAGGATAATAACTACATGCCTCCCTCCGAAGACGAGGCAAGCCTCGACGACGACGAATTCGTCGTACCATCAGACCTCGCCGAACAAGAGCGTTTTCAACGCAGGCTTCTAGCCACAGCCAACAGCCTAAAGAAAAAGCAGCAACAACTTAGAGCTGATCAAGATCTGCTAGCTGATAGACGGACGGAAGTCCTTGCGGCCGAAGAGTATGAACTCGTGCGCCCCTCCAAAAATTATCCTAAGCGCAGGCCGCTACCCCAATCAGAGAGGGAAGCATATGAAATGGCAGACCGGCCACCCCGTGGCCGCGACAGAGAGGCCTGTCGAGACCCTCAGCAAGCCATGCCCCGGTGCCGCTCGAATAAGGCACGGGAAAACGAGCCAGACCTGCGAGACGTACTGGAGGATAAAGCAAAGCAAACAAGGTCGATCTATGGATCGCGCGGACGCCCGACGACACGTGATGATCGTCACTCCGGACACAATAAATCCGGCCGGGCCGAACACAACAGGCGCAACTCTTCCGAACTACGTCACGACATAGCCCAGTACAGGGGCGCCGCACACCCACTATGCTTCACCGACGAAGTAATGGATCATAAAATCCCAGAGGGTTTTAAACCCGTCAATATCGAGTCATACGATGGTACGACAGATCTGGCAGTATGGATTGAGGATTATCTCCTTCACATCCACATGGCACGTGGCGATGATCTGCACGCCATCAAATACCTACCCCTCAAGCTTAAAGGACCAGCCCGGCACTGGCTTAATAGCCTACCAGCAGACTCAATCGGTTCTTGGGAGGACCTGGAAGCCGCATTCCTCGACAACTTTCAGGGGACCTATGTGCGGCCACCGGATGCCGACGACCTAAGCCACATAATTCAGCAGCCAGAAGAATTGGCCAGGCAATTCTAGACACGGTTCCTAACAAAGAAAAATCAGATAGTCGATTGTCCGGACGCAGAGGCCCTAGCAGCCTTCAAACATAACATCCATGACGAGTGGCTTGCCCGGCACCTGGGACAGGAGAAGCCGAAAACCATGGCAGCCCTCACGACACTCATGACCCGCTTTTGCGCGGGCGAAGATAGCTGGCTGGCTCGCATCAACAACTTATCGAAGAAGCCCGATAATTCGGATACCAAGGACAAAAGTGGCAGGTCACGTCGAAATAATCAAAAGCGTCGCGTTAGCACCGACAGCAATGAGGATACAGCAGTCAATGCCGGATTCAGAGGCTATAAATCCGGTCAGCGGAAAAAGCCATTTAAGAAGAATACCCAGGGCCCGTCCAGTTTGGACCGGATACTCGATCGCTCGTGCCAGATTCACGGCACCCCCGAAAGGCCAGCCAATCACACCAACAGGGATTGTTGGGTGTTCAAGCAGGCAGGCAAGTTAACAGCCGAACACAAGGACAAGGGGCTGAACAACGACGACGAGGAGGAGCCCAGGCCGCCTAACAACAATGGATAGAAAGGGTTTCCCCCACAAGTGCGGACGGTGAACATGATATACGCGACCCACATTCCCAAGCGGGAGAGGAAGCGTGCGCTACGGGACGTATACGCGATGGAGCCAGTCGCCCCAAAGTTCAACCCATGGTCCTCCTGCCTGATCACTTTCGATCGAAGGGACCACCCCACTAGCATCCGTCATGGCGGTTTTGCCGCACTGGTCCTCGACCCAATCGTGGACGGATTTCATCTCACAAGAGTCCTCATGGACGGCGGCAGTAGCCTGAACCTTCTTTATCAGGATACAGTGCGGAAAATGGGCATAGATCCATCAAGGATCAAGCCCACAAGGACGACCTTTAAAGGCGTCATACCAGGTGTAGAGGCCAATTGCACAGGCTCGATAACACTTGATGTGGTCTTCGGATCTTCCGATAACTTCCGAAGCGAAGAGTTAATCTTCGATATAGTGCCGTTCCGCAGTGGCTATCATGCCCTGCTCGGACGAACCGCATTCGCTAAATTCAATGCGGTGCTGCACTACGCATATCTCAAGCTCAAGATGCCAGGCCCTCGATGAGTAATTACGGTCAGCGGAAACACAGAACGCTCCATCCGTACGGAAGAGCACACGGCGGCCCTCGCAGCGGAAGTACAAAGCAGCCTTTCAAGGCAACTCTCCAGTCCGGCCGTTAAAAAACCGGACAATGCAAAGCGCGCCCGGAGTAACCTGCAACAACACCACCTGGCACGATCAGAGCAAGCGTAGCAATACGGCCCTGACCCCAGCCATCGCAACATAGCGGAGCAAGTACCTCGAGTACACAATTACGCCCTTAAAATTCCATGGGCACAGGGGGAGGGGCACATTAACGGCATGCCTACAACACGGCGTCAAACGTACTAGGGGCTGCCGGATTTTTTCTTCTTTACTTTCAGGACTCCATACTCTGGATACCTGTTCGGCAGTGTTGCCGCACAGACGATGCAAGATCCAGGAAAGCAGACAAAGCTACGCCGCATTCCGGAATTCTCAGGTGGTCTATATTTCGAGCGATATATCTGTTTCTAAATTCCGTGGCCTGTGCCTGGTCAGGACATATTAAATAGTCTAATATCTTTTTTGCTTATCGCACTACTTGTATCGTTCAGCCTTGATAAATAGCCTCTTTATAAAACAATGCATAGCTTTTTGTCTATTTTTTGCATTGTCCCCTTTGAATATATGTGTTTATTACATAACATGATCGCACCCGTACACCATGGTATGGCAAACCACGCCAGGGGCTTCATTACCCATTTATCTGGTGTGAGAAGTCCGCAAACTTTCACAAAGTGCGGCACCCCGAACTTATAGCACTATATGCATCGGCTCCGAGTCATGATTTTGGTCACATGTTGGGTTTGCCCGGCTCCTATGTTTTGGTACCTTATGTTCCGCTCTATCGGCTAAGGTAGCACTAGGAGAACCACTGCGATTGTGCCCCAGATCAGGTGGGTTGAGCACCTCAGTGGAGAAAGCTAAAACAGACTGTCATGATAAGGCGTGAGACCGGTCGCTGTTCGAGAGGTTTTTCGAGTCCTTAAAGGCTTATGCCGCTTCGAGCGAGGAGCTGGCTATGTCCGGCTTCCAAACTAGGGGCTTCGCCGAAATTTAAAATTATAACATTCTATGGCTCAGTGAGAGTGTTCAAGCATTATAGTCCGATTGCCTGGTTCATTGTGCTGAGCGCCTCCCTCGAAGGACCCAACTATGGGAACAAGAGCCCTCAGGTTTATCCCGAACACCCCAGCACTAGTGGCATGGGGGCAAAAGCCGACGACTCGCCATCTCTCAATTTTTGATAAACGGCCGCACAGAAAATAATATTTTAAATTAAACAAGCATTGCTTTGCGCATATGAACAAGTTTTCAGCGCACAGGATACAAACGAGCGAGTTCACTCAAATATTACATCTTTAGCACATTCATCCGCGACAAGGCAGGCTCCGGCAAGAACGTCCTTGTAGTAGTTCTCGGGCTTGCGATGCTCCTTCCCCTGCGGCGGCCCGTCCTTCACCAGCTTCTCTCCGTCCAGCTTACCCCAGTGTACCCTTACACGGGCAAGGGCCCTCCGGGCACCTTCAATGAAGACGGAGTGCTTGATGACCTCAAGCCGTGGACAGGCCTCCACCAGCCGCCGCACCAACCCGAAATAGCTCCTAGGCAGGGCCTCTCCAGGCCACAGGCGAACTAGTAAGCCCTTCATGGCCTGTTCGGCCGCCTTGTGGAGCTCGACCAGCTGTTTCAGCTGATCGCTTAAGGGCACAGGGTGTCCGGCCTCAGAATACTGAGACCAGAACACACTCTCCATCGAGCTGCCCTCTTCAGCTCGGTAGAAAGCGGCGGCGGCGGATACGCTCCGGGGAAGATCGGCGAACGCCCCTGGAGAACTCCGGATTCGGGTAAGTAATAGGTAGTTTACTTTTATATTCCTACTCTGCATTGAGAATGCCTTACCCGTTGCTATCTTTTTCACCTTCTCTAACTCTTGGAGGGCCTTCTGGGCTTCGACCTTGGCACTCTTGGCGGTCTCGATGGCCGACGCGAGCTCGGATGCTTGCGCCTTCGCCTCAAGCTCCAAACCCTCATGTTTTTTCATGAGAGTTTGCAGCTCTTGCTGCACCTCGCCGACCTGAACCCCAAGCCTTTCTCGCTCGGTGCGCTCCTCGGCCGTTTTCTTTTCGGCCTCAGCCAGCGCCTGCTTCAGGGTTGTCACCTCGGTTGTGGCCCCTACAATAAGCAATACAATCCTGTTATTTCCTTCTGCAATCAAGCCTCTCTATAGGCACCTTTTTTTTAGGTATTTCTTACCTTCCTTCTCCTCGAGCTGCCGTTTGGCAAGGCCGAGCTCTTGCTCGGTCCGCCCGAGGTCCTGTTTCAGGACATCCACCTGCGCAGTCAGTGCGGCGGTGGACAGCAGTGAAGCCTGCATACGCATATTTGACCTTTTTGTTAGACTCCTGCGAAAACTACTAGATCCTCTATCCGGCTTTTCTTTCCGAACACCGAACAGAGCATCAGGGGCTACTGTCTATGCGGTAAATAAATTGCCATATTTTTACTTATCTCGAAGCCTGTTAGAAGGCTAGCGCAAGCTTCATTCAGTCCGCTCTTGGCGGACTGAATCCTTTGGATCACCGTACTCATAACAGTATGGTGCTCCTCATCGATGGCGGTGCCCTTAAGCACCTCCAGCAGATTGTCCGGCGCCTCCGGTTGGACGGAGGCCGCCGGCTCAGATGGCTTACTCCTCTTGGAAGGAGTTCGCCCATCGCGGACCGGGACTGTCGAGTCCGGTGCGGTGTCCGGCACAAAGCCGGACTTGGAGCCCTGGGGGGTTTCATCCCCTTTACTCCTGGGGTCCGGAGGATTGCCTTGTGGCTCCTCTAGGACCATCTCCTCCTGCCCCGAAGCTTGGCGGGGCGCCACTTCGGCGTCGTCCGCCCCGCGGGGGGAGATCGCGGGTGGAACAGAGTTCACGTCCGACGAATCCAGGGAGCCGCTCGACGAGTCGTCGAGTTCGGCCCGGGGCGGGCTGCATAAAATACGTGCGATATCAGGGAAAGCCGCACACTAAAAGGATATCATGAATCACCCTGGTATATAAATACTTACGATTTCGCCGGACGCTTGGTTCTGTCCGGCCACTCCTCTCCACCCTCTTCGGCGTCGTGGGAGTAGTCCGGCGGAGGGGTCTTCCTTTTCCTTGACCCCTCGGCCTCCCCCGTTGCGGCGGCCTTCTTCTTCTTTGCTCCCCTCACTGGAGGGGGAGAGCTTCCTCCTCCTCCTCGTTTTCACGAGAGGAGGGCGTTGCGGACTCGTCAGATGACGAGTCCGACACCACCATGTTGCGGGAACTTTTTTGAGTCCCGGTGGTTTTCTTCTTCTTGGCCTTCCTCTCCGGCACTGCGTAAGGTGCCGGAGCCATTAGCTTCACCGAGAGGGCTGGGGCCGGGTCTTCGGGCAGAGGAGCCGGACAGTTAATTGGTCCGGATATCTCCTGCCAAGCCTGTCAAAGGTAAAAGGGAGTTTAGATCCCGCATAGAGTTAATCTATGAAGAAAAGCTTAACGAACCCGTCAAAGGTATAGATAACTTACCTCGCCAGCGTTACGCTGCGAGCTGTATCCGCGATCCTCAGGGGCGGATGTGGGGGACTCGGCGCCTTTGGTCAGCACCTTCCAGACGTCTTCATACGTCGTGTCAAAGAGCCTACTGAGGGTTTGGTGCTGGGCCGGGTCGAATTCCCACAAGGTAAAGTCCCTTTCTTGGCACGGGAGGATCAGGCGAACGAGCATGACCTGGACTATATTGGCAAGCTGGATTGGCTTGTCCACCAGGGACTGGATGCATGTTTGCAACCCAGTCACTTCCTCCTCGTTGCCCCACGACAGGCCTGTCTCTTTCCAGGACATGAGCCGCGTGGGGGGTCCGGATCTGAACTCAGGGGCCGCGACCCATTTCGGATCACGGGGCTCGGTGATGTAAAACCACCCAGCCTGCCACCCCTTTAGGGACTCCATGAGGGAGCCATCGAACCAGAGGACGTTGGCTATCTTGCCGACCATAGCACCTCCGCACTCCGCCTGGGTGCCGGACACCACCTTGGGCTTGACGTGGAAGGTCTTGAGCCAGAGGCCGAAGTGGGGGCGGACGCGGAGAAAGGCCTCACACACGACGATAAACGCTGAGGTGTTGAGAATGAAGTTCGCGGCCAGATCATGGAAATCCAAGCCGTAGTAGAACATGAGCCCCCGGACAAATGGGTGAAGTGGAAAGCCCAGTCCGCAGAGGAAGTGGGGAAGAAAAACTACCCTCTCATGGGGCCTTGGGGTAGGAAGAAGCTTCCCCTTATCAGGAAGCCGATGCGGGATGTCCTTGGACAAGTATCCGGCTTTCCTTAGCCTTTTTACTTGAGCCTCCGTAACGGAGGAGACCATCCACTTGCCTCCCGCTCCGGACATTGTTGGAGAAGGTTGAGGAAGGAAGAGCGGACTTGGGCGCTGGAGCTTGAGTGCGCGAGAGATGGATTGGCAAAGGAGGAAGAAGGCGTAGGTTGAAAAGGTGAATCCTTATCCCTTTATATAAGAAGGTACGGTTAGGCGTCCTCACCTACCTAATAAAACTCACTTGCCTCCCAAACGCCGCGGTAAATGGCGTGGTTGGGTTACCCACGTCCGTATTAATGAGAATCCCGCTAAAGGGGGGCACATGATCTCTGCTTCGACAAGACGTGCCAAGGAAACCGCCTTGCTAAACGAGCTGAGGTGGAACAATGAAAACAATTTATGTAGAAGGCTTGGCCGCAGTGTTATGACGCACTACGGGATACGTCAGCAGATTTGATTTGTGTTAATATTATTCTCTGTATGGCAATATGTGGAAACTTATTTTGCAGAGCCGGACACTATTTTGTGGTGTTTATAATCTTCTTGAAGAACTTGGAGGAGGAACCCGCCTTGCAATGCCGAAGACAATCTGCGCGCCGGACTCGTCGTCATTGAAGCCTGGTTCAGGGGCTACTGAGGGAGTCCTGGATTAGGGGGTGTTCGGATAGCCCAACTATACCTTCAACCGGACTCCAGGACTATGAAGATACAAAGTTGAAGACTTCATCCCATGTCCGGAAGGATCTTTTCTTGGCGTGGAAGGCAAGCTAGGCGTGCGGATATTCGAGATCTCCTACCATTGTAACCGACTCTGTGTAACCCTAACCCTATCCGGTGTCTATATAAACCGGAGGGTTGTAGTCCGTAGGACAACCATCATCATACACAATCATACCGTAGGCTAGCTTCTAGGGTTTAGCCTCCTTGATCTCGTGGTAGATCCACTCTTGTACTACCCATATCATCAATATTAATCTAGCAGGAGTAGGGTTTTACCTCCATCGAGAGGGCCCGAACCTGGGTAAAATAAAGTGTCCCTTGTCTCCTGTTACCATCCGACCTTGACGCACAGTTCGGGACCCCCTACCCGAGATCCGCCGGTTTTGACACCGACACATATGCTCCCATTGCTAGACTTGAGTCCATTCGCATCTTACATGCCTATGCTAATCACCGTGATATCACCTTGTACCAAATGGACATTAAAAGTGCTTTTCTAAATGGCAAAATTGAGGAGGAAGTTTATGTTAAGCAACCCCCCGGCTTTGTCAATCCTAAGAAACCTAATCATGTTTACAAACTTCACAAAGCCCTTTATGGTCTTAAACAAGCTCCTAGAGCATGGTATAAATGCTTGACCAAGTTCCTTACTGAAAAAGGCTTTGAAATTGGTAAAATTGATTCTACTCTTTTTACTAAAAGGGTCGATGGAGAACTATTTGTGTGCCAAATTTATGTTGATGATATCATATTTGGTTCAACTAACCCTCATTTTAGTGAGAAGTTTGGAAAGCTAATGTCGGAGAAGTTTGAGATGTCTATGATGAGTGAACTCAAATTCTTTCTCAGTTTGCAAATCAAGCAAACTAAGGAAGGTACATTTGTCTCACAAACGAAGTACACCAAAGACTTATTCAAGAAGTTCAAAATGCAAGAATGCAAAGGTATGACTACACCCATGCCTACTAGTGGACATCTTGATTTGACCAAAGATGGTGAACCGGTTGATCAAAAAGTTTATCGCTCTATGATTGGTTCATTGTTATATCTATGTGCCTCTCGTCCTGATATTATGCTAAGTGTGTGCATGTGTGCATGATATCAAGGTGCTCCTAAAGAATGTCATCTTAAGGCTGTGAAAAGGATAGTGAGATACTTAATCCATACACCAAATTTTGGCATTTGGTATCCTAAGAGGTCCTCTTTTGATCTTGTTGGCTACTCCGATTCGGACTATGCCGGAGACAAGGTTGATAGAAAGTCCACTTCGGGTACTTGTCAATTCCTTGGTAGATCTCTAGTGTCTTGGTCTTCCAAGAAACAAAACTCGGTATCCTTATCCACCGCCGAAGCGGAATACATTGCCGCTGGTTCATGTTGTGCTCAATTACTTTGGATGACCCAAACTCTTAAAGATTATGGGATATATGTGAAACATGTTCCATTGCTATGTGACAATGAAAGTGCTATTAAGATTTCTCACAATCCCGTGCAACACTCTCGAACTAAGCACATTGAAGTTCGTCATCATTTCATTCGAGATCATGTTGCCAAAGGGGACATTAACCTTAAGCATGTTCGCACCGATAAGCAATTGGCGGATATATTCACTAAACCACTTGATGAGAAAGTGTTTTGCAGGTTAATAGGTGAATTGAACGTCATTGATGCTTCAAACTTGGAGTAGGAACTCCATTTGATACATGCGAGGCATGAGCCTATGACTAATCCTTGATATTGCTCTTATGATGCTATTCATATGTCTTGGATATATTTGTACCTTGCATGTTATCTAACCCGTGTAGGTACTTGGTTGAATCTAAATCAATGAGATTGCAACTCACTCACATCTTGAGCAATCTCTACATCACCAAGTCTCTACTCAATGGTGGTTGAAGACAAGGAAGCACGAAGCCATTCAAACATATCCTTTTGACAAATTCTATGTTAAATCCTATATTTGTCATTTTGGATACACAAGTGCTCTTCCTTGCAAGACTAACCCATGTAGTTATATGAACTCAAACTCCAAGTGGTGCTCCCAACTCTTGATGAACTACATCAACCTTGAGCTACCCACACAAGTTCAACTACATGAGCAAGATCGATACCACCACCCAAGGTATGTTATTCCATCTTAGAGAAGCTTTACTCCAAGTCATGAGCCAAAGCAACTCGACAAGATGTGAATACATCAAGATGCTTAAATGAAAAATGGTAATCCCATTTTGAGCTTAAACGATGAGTATGACCTATGATCAAGTGCTCTCACTTGACTCCTAAGTCAATATACTCTAACATAGGTGACTTTGTCGCCGCCCAATTCTAGATGAA
This sequence comes from Aegilops umbellulata, assembly GCA_032464435.1. Taxonomy (NCBI): domain Eukaryota; kingdom Viridiplantae; phylum Streptophyta; class Magnoliopsida; order Poales; family Poaceae; genus Aegilops; species Aegilops umbellulata. Next base: position 385,587,644 of record CP136057.1, on the reverse strand, counting down.
GTTCTCTTGTGTTCTTTTCTGTGTTATTGCATTTCTCCCTTGCATATTTGTTTCCCCTTTTCAAACAAAAAAACATCATCTAGATCTTTAAGTTTCTTTTCTTTTCTTTTCTTTTCTTTTTGTTCTGCATTTTCTGCATCCAATTCATTGCAAATCTTTCAGTTAATTCCTTGCAAATCCTTGTGAGATCTTACTTGTCTAGTGAGCTGAGATGACAAGTGGTTCCACTCTGATGAACTCGGTCACACCGGTTTGTTTCCTTCGGCCTAACCGAAATCTTTCGGTGCAACCGAAGCACACAACTCGGAGTCACCGATTTCATCACAGGAAAACCAACTTGCCACTCATTCCTGATTTCTATTTTGCTCCAGCTCCACTCAATGATTTTTGTCCTCTACCAGCATCATGTTACACATGCTGCTTTGCTCTGTGACTCAAGGACCAACCCATTTGTATCACATGTCCAGAAGACCCTTCTTGGAAATTGATGTCAAAGGGGGAGAGAGAGATCACATCATAGCTTAATATTTCCTATAGAGGGAGAAAAAGAGAAAACTCAGGAGGAGAGGAAGTAATATCATCAATGACCCCAGATGCTTGTTCAAGAGGAGAGAAGATGTCACATGTCTTTAAGAGGGGAAAGACATGTTTACTTGTTTGCTTGCTTTAGCTCAAGCTCTGCTGTTTATTTTCTATTGCTCTGATTTTCTGTTCCCTATCTTCTTCCAATATCTCATGTTAGATTCAGGGGGAGCAAGACATCTAAGGGAAGGAAATCTTTGATCTTATTGCATATTTTTATCTTTGGGGACATGTCTATATCCAATGTAGTACTTAGTACTCAGTCTACATGTCATCCCAGTCTTGGTTCTCTTGTGGTTTCTCTTGTTTGCTCTGCTCAGTAGGTGTATCTGTGTTATCTAACCTTGTTTGCGCAGGTTCATCCCATTCTAAGCCAACTCAAGACCACAAGGTAAGTATATGCATCACAGTCATGTGAATGAGAAGTTCTTGCTGATGTACATACTGTTTGCAAGAAGGACTCATGAGCATGAAGGTACATTTCTTATACTCACACCATTTTCTCTGATGCATATAGCCAAGATACATGTAACACATTGCTTACTTTGTCGTGCTTATGCATTCACATGCTCCTATATTCAATATTCATATGATTGCATACATGTAGGGGGAGCCTATGCATGTTACATGTCTTTCCGAAGCTTTACTTTCTATTCTCTATATTTTTAATCTAAAGCTTTGATGTATGTTGTCATCAATTACCAAAAAGGGGGAGATTGAAAGCACAAGTGCTCCCTGGGTGGTTTTGGTAATTAATGTCAACATATCTCTTGTTGGACTAACACTTTTACCTAGTATGTTTCATATAAGTTCAACAATGAAGTGGCATGGACTAAAGGATGTGGAACTCCTTCAAGATGCTAAGGACATAGGATTGGCTCAAGCTTCAAGATCAAGACTCTACATTTTATATTTTAGTGATCCAAGATCACATTGAGTCTATAGGAAAAGCCAATACTATCAAGGAGGGATGAGGTGTTGCTTAATGAGCCTGTTGCTTCATGTGCTTAGTGATATGCTCCAAAAACCCTCAACTATCTTCCCACATCCACATATTACCTAAACCAAAAGTCAAACTCAGCCCCATCGATTTTTTCTATCCGGCGCCATCGAGTTTCACTTGTCATAGCCACTGCCACAAACCCTAGCAAATCGGTTTCACCGATAGGGATCTCGGTCTCACCGAGATGGGATTGTAATCTCGCTGTGTATGTCCATTGCCAAAATCGGTCTCACCGAGTTTGAGCAATCAGTACTACCGAGATTACAATGCAAACTCTCTGGTCAGCTTGTTACCAAAATCGGTCCCACCGAGTTTGTGTAATCAGTCTCACCGAGTTTGCCTGACCAACTCTCTGGTTAGCTAATTACCAAAATCGGTCCCACCGAGTTTGTGTAATCGGTCACACCGAGATTACGTTATGCCCTAACCCTAACCATATCGGTCCTACCGAGTTGCATCTCAGTCCCACCGAAAATCCTAACGGTCACTTGGTTTGCTAAATCGGTCCGACCGAGTTTAACGATTCGGTCCCACCGAGTTTGGCAGATTGTGTGTAACGGTTAGATTTTGTGTGGAGGCCATATATACCCCTCCACCCACTCTTCATTCATGGAGAGAGCCATCAGAACACATCTACACTTCCAATACCTATTTTCTGAGAGAGAACCACCTACACTTGTGTTGAGCTCAAGATATTCCATTCCTACCATATGAATCTTGATCTCTAGCCTTCCCCAAGTTGCTTTCCACTCAAATCTTCTTTCCACCAAATCCAAATCCTGTGAGCGAGAGTTGAGTGTTGGGGAGACTATCATTTGAAGCACAAGAGCAAGGAGTTCATCATCAACACACGATTTGTTACTTCTTGGAGAGTGGTGTCTCCTAGATTGGCTAGGTGCCACTTGGGAGCCTCCGACAAGATTGTGGAGTTGAACCAAGGAGTTTGTAAGGGCAAGGAGATCGCTTACTTCGTGAAGATCTACCGCTAGTGAGGCAAGTCCTTCGTGGGCGACGGCCGTGATGGAATAGACAAGGTTGCTTCTTCGTGGACCCTTCGTGGGTGGAGCCCTCCGTGGACTCGCGCAACCGTTACCCTTCGTGGGTTGAAGTCTCCATCAACGTGGATGTATGATAGCACCACCTATCGGAACCACGCCAAAACTTCTATGTCTCCAATTGCGTTTGAATACTCCAAACCCTTCCCTTTACATTGTTGCAAGTTGCATGCTTTACTTTCCACTGCTCATATACTCATTGCATGCTTGCTTGATATGTATTGTATGTGTTAAACTTGTGCCTAAACTCCACCTAAACTTAAGAGTATTAAAAACTGCAACTTTTGGCACTTAGTGTCTAATCACCCCCCCTCTAGACACCTCTTCTCGATCCTTTCATGTGTGTCTCTCTCAAAAGTGTGTTCAGCGAGAAAGATTGTGATAAACTAAAAACAAAGACTCAAATCATACAAGACCCTCCAAGCAAAACACTTATCATGTGGTGAATAAAAATATAGCTCCAAGTAAAGTTACCGATGGACGAAGACGAAAGAGGGGATGCCTACCGGGGCATCCCCAAGCTTTGGCTTTTTGGTGTCCTTAGATTTACCTTGGGGTGCCTTGGGAATCCCCAATCTTAAGCTCTTGCCACTCCTTGTTCCATAATCCATCAAATCTTTACCCAAAACTTGAAAACTTCACAACACAAAACTTAACAGAAAATCTCGTGAGCTCCGTTAGCGAAAGAAAACAAAACAGCACTTCAAGGTACTGTATTGAACTCATTATTTATTTATATTGGTGTTAAACTTACTGTATTCCAACTTCTCTATGGTTTATAAACTATTTTACTAGCCATAGACTCATCAAAATAAGCAAACAGCACACGAAAAATAGAATCTATCAAAAATAGAACAGTCTGTAGTAATCTGTAACTAACGCAAACTTCTGGAACTCAGAAAAATCTACCAAAATAGGGCAACCTAAATATTTTTTTTATTGATCTGATTCAATTGGAATCAGTATTTTATCACGTTCTGGTGATTTTAAACAATTGTTTTAGTGAATAGAAAGTTTCTGGAATTTTCAGCAAGATCAAATAACTATCATCCAAGAAGATCCTATAGGTTTAACTTTACACAAACACTAATTAAAACACAAAAACAAATCTAACCAGAGGCTAGATCAAAGATTTATTCCTAAACAGGAGCAAAAAGAAAAAACTAAAATAAAATTGGGTTGCCTCCCAACAAGCGCTATCGTTTGAAAAAGGATAGATCTAGGTATTGCCATCTTTAGTTTTAGGAAAGAAAAGAGAAAACTTGTTATCTATGGAATTAATCTTTCTATTTTGATAAAGCACATGGCTATTAATGGTAGAAGAAAGATTAAGCACGTTACGGAAATTTGCATCTAAGCTAGCCTTCATCTCTTTGATAGTTTCGTTTTGATAGGAAAGCAAAAGAGAGGTAGATTCGACCTTCTCATTCATGGGGTGCCCAAATATGGTTTTCATCTTTTCATAGGTATCTACGGCATCCCCTTCAAGAAAACCTTCTTCAAAAATAGAGTCTAAGACATGCTTAAACGACAAAGGTAAGGCAACATAAAAGCTTTTTAAGTATATTTCAATTTGATATTGGGGCACAAAGCTAGCCCGGATTCTCAGTAACCTATCCAAAGCATCTTTCAAAGACTCATCAAGTAAATAACGAAATATTCTGGGATCATCTTCATCGAAATTATTCAGATTCTCATTGACAACCCCGGTAGAATTTTCCATAACATCATTATTTATGAGCTTAGAGAGGACGGAAGGGCTATCCAAGGCATTGAAACCTAGGAAAGAACCCCTAGCCCCTTTTGATTCGGCCATGGCAAAGGAAAGGCGAGCAAAAAGAGAGAGCGAATAAAACGGCAAGGGTGAAGTGGGGGAGAGGAAAACGAGAGGCAAATGGCAAATAATGTAATGCGAGGGATAAGAGTTTGTGATGGGTACCTGGTATGTCTTGACTTGTGCGTAGACTCCCCAGCAACGGCACCAGAAATCCTTCTTGCTACCTCTTGAGCACTGCATTAGTTTTCCCTTGAAGAGGAAAGGGTGATGCAGTAAAGTAGCGTAAGTATTTCCCTCATTTTTTGAGAACCAAGGTATCAATCCAGTAGGAGACTACGCTCGAGTCCCACGCACCTACACAAACAAATAAGAACCTCGCAACCAACGCGATAAAGGGGTTGTCAATCCCTTCACGGTCACTTACGAGAGTGAGATCTGATAGAGAAGATAAGATAATATTTTTGGTATTTTTATGATAAAGAGTAAAGTAAAGAAAGCAAAATAAAAAAAAGATGGAAATAGCTTGTTGACGGAAGATTAATATGATGGAAAATAGACCCGGGGGCCATATGTTTCACTAGTGGCTTCTCTCAAGATAGCATAAGTATTACGGTGGGTAAACGAATTACTGTCGAGCAATTGATATAATTGAGCATAGTTATGAGAATATCTAGGTATGACCATGTATATAGGCATCACGTCCGTGACAAGTAGACCGACTCCTGCCTGCATCTACTACTATTACTCCACACATGACCGCTATCCAGCATGCATCTAGAGTATTAAGTTCATAAGAACAGAGTAACGCTTTAAGCAAGATGACAAGATGTCGAGGGATAAACTCATGCAATATGATATAAACCCCATATTTTTATCCTCGATGGAAACAATACAATACGTGTCGTTTCCCCTGCTGTCACTGGGATCGAGCACCGCAAGATTGAACCCAAAGCTAAGCACTTCTCCCATCGCAAGAAAGATCAATCTAGTAGGCCAAACCAAACTGATAATTCGAAGAGACTTGCAAAGATAACCAATCATACACAAAAGAATTCAGAGGAGATTCAAATATTGTTCATAGATAATCTTGATCATAAACCCACAATTCATCGGATCTCGACAAACACACCGCAAAAGAAGAGTTACATCAAATATATCTCCAAGAGAATCAAGGAGAACTTTGTATTGAGATCCAAAGAGAGATAAGAAGCCATCTAGCTAATAACTATGGACCCGAAGGTCTGAGGTAAACTACTCACACATCATCAGAGAGGCTATGGTGTTGATGTGGAAGCCCTCCGTGATCAATGCCCCCCTCTGGCAGAGCACCGGAAAAGGCCCCAAGATGGGATCTCATGGGTACAGAAGGTTGCGGCAGTGGAAATAGGGTTTTGGCTCCTCTGCTAATGGTTTGGGGTACGTACGTATATATAGGAGGAAGAAGTAGGTCAGTGGAGCTACGAGGGGCCCACGAGGGTGGAGGGCTCGCCCAGGGGGGTAGGCCCACCCCTGCCTTGTGGCCTCCTCATTCGTTTCTTGACGTCCACTCCAAGTCCTCTGGATCACGTTTTTCGAAAAACACGTTCCCAAAGGTTTCATTCCGTTTGGACTCCTTTGATATTCCTTTCCTTTGAAACACTGAAATTGGCAAAGAAATATCAATTTGGGCTGGGCGTCTGGTTAATAGGTTAGTCCCAAAAATAATATAAAAGTGTATAATAAATCCCATTAATCATCCAAAACAGAATATATAATAGCATGGAACAATAAAAAATTATAGATACGTTGGAGACATGTCACGAGGTTGCCGGCACACCGCTTGGTGAATCTTGACGTCCCCCAGGGGCTAGCCCTGCTCTTCTATTTATATGTTGAGACCTAGGGTCGTTTCTTGGAGAAAGAGCCTCCTCAAAGTCAATTTGGAACGCAAGGAAGAGTCCTTCTCGGTTTCTAGTACCATATGCCATGGTCCTTGGTGTCTGGCCCAGACGCCAAGGTCCCTTGCGTCTAGTCCGTGACCTCCGCAAAACTTCCTTTTGCACCGACCTAAAGCCCCGTGGGCCTTACCCCTTGGCCCAACCATATCATCCTATATATCAATCTTTACCTCCAGACCATTCCAGAGCTCCTCGTCATGTCCATGATCTCATCCGGGACTCCGAACAACATTCGATCACCAACATACATAACTCATATAATACTATATTGTCAACGAACATTAATCGTGTAGACCCTATGGGTTCGATAATGATGTACAAATGACCGAGACGCTTCTCCGGTCAATAACCAATAGCGGAACCTGGATGCCCATATTGGTTACTACATATTCTATGAAGATCTGTATCGGTCGCCTTTATGACAACATACGTAATTCCCTTTATCTGTCGGCATGTTACTTGCCCGAGATTCGATCGTCGGTATCTTCATACCTAGTTCAATCTCGTTACCGGCAAGTCTCTTTAATAGTTCCGCAGTACTTTATCTCATAACTAACTCCTTAGTCACTTTGTTTGCAAGCTTCTTGTGATGCTGTATTACCGAGAGGGCCTAGAGATACCTCTCTAATACACGAAGTGACAAATCCCAATCTTGATCCATGCCAACTGAACAGACACCTTCAGAGATACCTGTAGAGCATCTTTATGATCACCCAGTTATGTTGTGACGTTTGATAGCACACAAGGTATTCCTACGGTATCCGGGAGTTGTAGGATCTCATGGTCAAAGGAATATGTATTTGACATTAAGAAAGCAGTAGTAATAAACTGAACGATCATATTCTAAGCTAACAAATTGGTATTTTCCATCACATCGTTCTCCTAATGATGTGATCCTGTTATCAAGTGACAACACATGTCTATGGTTAGGAAACCTTAACCATCTTTTGATCAACGAGCTAGTCTAGTAGAGGCTCACTAGGGACACGATATTTGTTTATGTATCCACACATGTATTTAAGTTTCCGGTCAATACAATTCTAGCATGAATAATAAATTTTTTATCATGAATAAGGAAATATAATAATAACAACTTTATTATTGCCTCTAGGGCATATTTCCATCGATTTACATTTGTGACAGTTTTATGATAGAATCAAGATAGTCCTACATGTGTTGTCATATATATATATATATGAGTTCCACATCAGTAGTTATTTTTTCGTCATGGAACTGTTCTCTTGCATGACAGAAAATGAAGCATCATTAAAGTGTTTCATCAAGGGTGACTGATTTGTGGCAGCCACCATAACAGATCACCGTTAAGCTAATGCGTGCGGGTTCCATTTAGGAATGGGCCCAGCCGATGTGATGATGTGTGGTTTCAAAGCCATATGGTCATACGAGACAACTTATTCCCCTTGATTGAATCTGCAGCCGATTTTTGCTTGATGCCAATTAAAGAGTCTAGATTGCTGCACAAGAACCGGCAAGAAGTTTCCATAGGTGGTGAATTTTTGTTATAAAGCACCTCATTGTGAATATGCTAGCATATCCAAAGCATCATTACTAACGTGCAGTGTTCAATCTCCAAGGGAGGGTGTAGAGCATGAAAGAGCCATTCAGTTCTAGTATTTCTAAGGTCGTTGAGCGTTGGGAGTATCTAGGCCTCTGACATGGTTCTCTGAAGTTCTCTAGCTAGAGGGCATCTACACAATGGATGGAAATGATCTTCTGGTTTAGATTCACAAACCGGGTAGAAACTATAAACTTCTTGACCTGTTTTATGCTTATTACTCTATTCGGGAGTGAGTTAATGGCCACACGACATGCAAAGTTCCGTACTATAGGAGAAACTTGCTACTTCTTGATCTTGCGTTGGTTTTGCCCTTGAAGAGGAAAGGGTGATGCAGCAAAGTAGAGATAAGTATTTCCCTCAATTAGAGAACCAAGGTATCAATCCAGTAGGAGACAACGCACAAATCACCAATTCCTGCACAAACAATGAAACAACTTGCACCCAACGCGATAAAGGGGTTGCCAATCCCTTCACAACCACTTTCAAAAGTGAGACCTGATAGAGATAGATAAAACTAAACAAACGATAATTTGGTTTATAGGTCGGAAAGTAAAATATTGCAAAATAGTAGATCGAAAACTTATATGATGGAAAATAGACCCGGGAGCCATAGGTTTCACTAGAGGCTTCCCTCAAGATATCAAATAATACGGTGGGTGAAAAAATTACCGTCGAGCAGTTGATAGAAAAGCGCAAAGTTATGACGATATCTAAGGCAATGATTATGATATATAGGCATCACTTCCGTATCAAGTAGACGACTCCTGCCCGCATCTACTACTATTATTCCACACATCGACCAACTCCTCCCTGCATCTAGAATATTAAGTTCATGAAGAACAGAGTAACACATTAAGTAAGATGACATGATGTAGAGGAATAAACTCAAGCAATATGATGTAAACCCCATCTTTTTATCCTCGATGGCAACAATACAATACGTGCCTTGCTGCCCCAACTGTCACTGGGAAAGGACGCTACAAGATTGAACCCAAAGCTAAGCACTTCTCCCATTGCAAGAAAAACCAATCTAGTTGGCCAAACCAAACCGATAGTTTGAAGAGAATTACAAAGACATCAAATCATGCATAAAAGAATTCAGAGAAGATTCAATTAATATTCATAGATAAGCTAATCATAAATCCACAATTCATCGGATCTAGACGAACACACCACAAAATAAGATCACACCGGATAGATCTCCAAGAACATCAAGGAGAACATGGTATTGAGAATCAAAGAAAGAGAAGAAGTCATCTAGCTACTAGCTATGGACCCGTAGGTGTGAGGTAAACTACTCACGCTTCATTGGAAGGGCAATAGAGTTGATGTAGAAGCCCTGCTTGATCGGATCCCCCTCCGGAAGGATGTCGGAAAAGGCCCCAAGATGGGATCTCACGGGAACAGAAGGTTGCGCGGTGGAAAAGTGTTTTCGTGGACTCTTCTGGTGGTTTGGGAATATATGTGAATATATAGGAGGCCGAACTAGGTCAGGGGAGTCAATCGGGGCCCACAAGGCAGGGGCGCACCCTCCCCCTTATTGCCGCCTCGTGGCTCTTTTGACTTAAACTCCAAGTCTCTGGGGTGTCTTCTGGTCCAAGAAAAATCATCGTGAAAGTTTTGTTCCGTTTGGATTCCGTTTGGCATTCCTTTTCTGAGAAACTCAAAAAAAGAGGAAAAACAGAAACTTGCACTAGGCTCTAGGTTAATAGGTTAGTCCCAAAAATAATATAGAATAGCATATTAATGCATAGAAAACATCCAAAATAGATAATATACTGGCATGGAACAATAAAAAATTCAAAAAATTATAGATACGTTGGAGACGTATCAAGCATCCCCAAGCTTAATTCTTGCTCATCCTCGAGTAGGTAAATGATAAAACATAATTTTTGATGTGGAATGCTACCTAGCATATTTATCCATGTAATTTTTATTTATTGTGGCATGAACGTTCATACCCATAAGATTCAAAACGAAAGTTTAATATTGACATAAAAACAATAATAGTTCAAGCATACTAACAAGGCAATTATGTCTTCTCAAAATAACATGGCCAAAGAAAGCTTATCCCTACAAAATCATATAGTCTAGTTATGCTCCATCTTCATCACACAAAATATTCAAATCATGCACAACCCCGATGACAAGCCAAGCAATTGTTTCATACTTTTGATGTTCTCAAACATTTTCAACTTTCATGCAATACATGAACGTGAGCCATGGATATAGCACTATAGGTGGAATAGAATATGGTGGTTATGGAGAAGACAAAAAGAAGGAGATAGTCTGACATGAACTAGACGTATCAGCAGGCTATGGAGATTCCCATCAATAGATATCAATGTGAGTGAGTAGGAATTGCCATGCAACAAATGCACTAGAGCTATAAGTTTATGAAAGCTCAAAAAGAAACTAAGTGGGTGTGCGCTTGCTCATGAAGACCTAGGGCAATTTGAGGAAGCCCATCATTGGAATATACAAGCCAAGTTTTATAATGAAAAATTCCTACTAGTATATGAAAGTGACAACATAGGAGACTCTCTATCATGAAGATCATGGTGCTACTTTGAAGCACAAGTGTGGTAAAAGGATAGTAACATTGCCCCTTCTCTCTTTTCTCTCATTTTTTTAATTTTGGGCTCTTTGGCCTCTCTTTTTTTCTTTTTTTCTTTTGTCGTCTGGAGTCTCATCCCGACTTGTGGGGGAATCATAGTCTCCATCAATATCTCCTCACATGGGACAATGCTCTAATAATGAAGATCATCACACTTTTATTTACCTACAACTCAAGAATTACAACTCGATACTTAGAACAAAATATGACTCTATACGAATGCCTCCGGCGGTGTAACGAGATGGGCAATGAATCAAGAGTGACATGTATGAAAGAATTATGAAAGGTGGCTTTGCCACAAATACGATGTCAACTACATGATCATGCAAAGCAATATGATAATGATGGAACATGTCATAATAAATGGAACGGTGGAAAGTTGCATGGCAGTATATCTTGGAATGGCTATAGACATGCCATAATAGGTAGGTATGGTGGCTGCTTTGAGGAAGGTATATGGTGGATGTATGGTACCGGCGAAAGTTGCGTGGTACTAGAGAGGCTAGCAATGGTGGAAGAGTGAGTGCGTATGATCCATGGACTCAACATTAGTCATAAAGAACTCACATACTTATTGCAAAAATCTATTAGTTATCGAAACAAAGTACTGCGCGCATGCTCCTAGGGGGATAGATTGGTAGGAAAAGACCATCGCTCGTCCCTGACCGCCACTCATAAGGAAGACAATCAAAAAATAAATCATGCTCCGACTTCATCACAAACGGTTCACCATACGTGCATGCTACGGGAATCACAAACTTTAACACAAGTATTTCTACAATCCACAATTACTCACTATCATGAATCTAATATCACCATCTTTATATCTCAAAACAATCATAAGGAATCAAACTTCTCATAGTATTCAATGCACTTTATATGAAAGTTTTTATTATATCCCTCTTGAATGTCTATCATATTAGGACTAAATTTATAACCAAAGCAAATTACCATGCTGTCTAGAGACTCTCAAAATAATATAAGTGAAGCATGAGAGTTCAACAATTTCTATAAAATAAAGCCACCGCCGTGCTCTGAAAAGATATAAGTGAAGCACCAGAGCAAAATTGCCTAGCTCAAAAGATATAAGTGAAGCACCTAGTGTTGGGGATATGATTATTGGATATGACCCGCCCAGGAGGGGCCGGGTTATCCCGATGCCGTTTCATCTAAGACAAATCCCATGAGTATGTTGAAGATGGCGGTTCATGAAGTAGGCCTGTTAAAGGGCCCAAACCGAGAGGCGGCTTAAGGCCCATGAGTATAAACCACCATGTATATGTAAGCTTGTATTATAAGGTATGTAAGATAAGTCACCGAGCCGGACACGTTTGTATGAGCCAGTCGGGACTCTGTAGGCTGCAGGGCGTCAACCCATGTATATAAGGGGACGACCCGACAACAGCTTAGGGCAAGAAACAACAAATCAAAAGCTGGGCAAAGCGTATTCGCTCCCTGGTAATCAAAACCCTAGCAATACCACCTCAAACTGGATTAGGCTTTTACCTTCATCGCAAGGGGCCGAACCAGTATAAACTCCTCGTGTCCTTTGTCCCGTTTAACCCTGTCGTGGAAGTAACACGTCAGATGTCTTCTTGGAAAGACTTAGTCGTGGAGCCATCGCAACGGGTTAGCTTGAAGGGGTTAAACCGGACAAGGGACACGGGAGTTTATACTAGTTCGGCCCCTTCGATGAAGGTAAAAGCCTACGTCTAGTTGTGATGGGATTGATTGGGTTTCGATGCGCAGGGAGCGAATACGCTAGCCCGAGCCTCGAGGTGTTGTTGTCTGTCCCCAAACCGCCGCCGGGTCACCCCTTTATATACATAGGAGGACCCCGGCCGGTCTACAGAGTCCTAGGCTGACTTATACAAGTGCCAGCCTTGGTCTCTTCCTTTCTTTCTTATAATACAAGTTTATACAAGCATGGCGGTTTACCATCATGGGCCCTAAATCGCCCGTGGACTCTGGGCCACTAAGCTTCATTCGTAAAGCGCTATCCTCTGGGTTGTCTTGGGCTTCGGTATAGCTAAAGGTGAACCGGCCCCTCCTGGTCGGTTTACCCTTAGCGGTTATATCCTCAACATTAGGCCCCAGATTGATTTGGACCTGTTCATGTCAATCTTCAATCCTTAGGAAAATTATTAAAATTGATAACCACCGTCGTAAACCGCCATATTGCCTTTCCCTGTGAACTTTAGTGAACCGCCGTGACGTCATCTTCTGTCACTGCAGTAAGTTATGGTGATGTCATCCCTGCATAAAAAGATTTATGAAGATTCCCTTCTCTTTAATTAATTCCTGAAGACCGAGGCGACAACTGCATCCTTTTCTGCCGCTTCAGACCCCTCGATTTCCACGCCTACCATTTTATCCCCTTTCCTTTATAAATAAAACCGAGGCTCCTTCCATTTTCCTCCTTGCCTCTTCGCCTCGTCTTCCTCCTCGCGACCCGAAGAACTCAAGCATCGCTGTCGTCGTCGACCTTGAAGCTCTGCCTCATCTCAGGCCGCCGTATCCCCCTGTTTGCACCAGAGCTCCTGCGATACTCCTCTGCTGTTGCGTGACTCTGGTAAATACTCCCTTTTCTCATTTATCAGATCTGTATTAGGGTTTCAAAGTTTCTTTGGTGTTTGTCGGTGTTCATCAGCGTTCGTCAGCGTTTACCTGCCTTCCCTTTAGCATCTCACTGAATCTAGTTATGCCTGACAGTTTCTTTTTGCGGCTGGATCTGTAGTTTTTAATGTACCATACCACAACATCTTGCTATTCCTGGATAAATCCTTATCTGAACCTTCTCTATTCCGCTTAACGCCATTGTAGGGCTCAGAAAAATTTCTTCATTGACCGACGGTAGATCCAAAAGTATATCACCATCTTGTGAAACTTGTTTCTGCAACACTTAGTGAATTTTCAGATCTAACCCTTTCACCGAAGGGCGGTTTAACCTGCGATAGTTGATAATTCCTCATATGCCATTAGCCCTCACTTAAACCGCCGTATAATGTTAAATAACAATGCTTGGTTCTCGTCGTATGCACACTTTGATTAAATTTCCGGTTTAGCATCATATGCCAACTTAACATTGATGAATTCACTTGGTTCAGCAATCATAAACCGCCCATTTTCCTTTTACAGATTCTGTATGATGGCACCGCAATTTGCTGCCTGTAACTGGGTCCCATCCCGGATTACCGAGACACAGATCAATAACTTTGTCATCACGGGCGCTTTAGCTCCACAGAATGTTCTTCAGTGGCGAGTTCCTGGTCCTGAATGCCCTCCTGAACCACAAGAGGGAGAGGTGATTGTGTTCCTACAACATCTGGGCCAGGGCTTCAGTCCCCCCGGATCAAAAAATTTCCGGGATGTACTTGCCAGCTTCCAACTCCATGCTCAAGACATAGGACCAAACTCAGTGTCCAATATATGTGATTTCCAGGTTTTCTGTGAAGTTTATCTGCAGGAAGAGCCAACTGTTGAGTTATTCCGGGATCTCTTCCACTTAAACTGCCGGACCGAATTTGCTGACGGCCCCAATACTGAACTTGGCGGCGTGTCAATTCAGAAGAGGAAATAGGTTGAATTTCCCCATGCCAAACTTCATAGCCACCCAAAGGACTGGAACCAAACATGGTTTTACTGTCAAAACACTGCTCCTACCTATGAAAATCCTCTGCCGGGTTACCGGCCATACCGGCTTAGCAATAGCCATCCTTTACCTCCACGATTGACAACAAAAGAACGTCAAGCCTATGCATCCCAACTTGTGAAACTCCGGTCTTTCATGGCCAACGGTTTAACTGGCATTGATCTTGTCTGCTACTGGCTTTCATGGTGTATTTTACCCTTAAGTCGCCGCCCCGGGCTAATGTGTGAATATACTGGCAAGACAGATGATCCGCAACGGTTTAACCAAATAGAGTTGACTGAGGATGAGGTCACTGAAAGTGTGAAGAAGATACTTGATGAAAATCTCACCGTGTGCACTCAAATCGGTCTGCGTCCTTACTACGCCTCTAACAAACCGCCGACGGTAAAATTTTAACTTCGTGCCTTCCTGATATCTTGCCGCTTTAATATTGTTTACAATAATCCTTTATGCAATCTCGCAGGCCAACAGCTCCTTCTAGAAAAAGAAACCGCAAGACAAACCGGCCAGGGCTCCTCGTGTCAAGAGCAAGGTCACTAAGAGAGCTGGCAAGAAGAAAACTGCTGAGTCTTCTGAACCGCCAGAAGATGCCAGCGACTTAGTTGAAGAGGTAAAACTTTACTCCCTTGGCTTCTATTTCTTGCACCTTATTGATAACGATTACTCCCAGGATGATGCGGAGGCCAGCCTTGTAGACCATGTTGAGGTAATTTACCTTTCTGACTCAGAACTTGTGCCGGTTCAAAGGTTTCGCCGTGCAGTTCAGAAAGTGAAATGCTCTCACCCTCTTGCTTATGTGGGTCAAAAACTTTCTTTGAAGACATAGCAAACCGAAGGTCGTCGCACAACCCGGCACAGCAGTCAACAGGTCACTTCTTCCGGTTTACCTCAGACACCAACCCGGAAACACCATCCAGAGGTTGCTTGTTCTCTTGAAAAACGTTATCCGTTGAAGGGTTTTTTCCGATGCCCTCTCAATCCATCTGACTCAAACTATCAGGTATCTTCCAACTCGTCTGGCGGTTCATCCACCACTCAGCTGCCTCCATTGAAAACCGTCCCTGGTTAAGCATACAGCCTTTTATTTTTCCCTTATCCTTATATTGACCCTGCTAATCCTTGTTTTGACATTAGCGGCAAACCTCGTCTGAGTAAGAAGGCTAAGACCAGTACCCCTTCTGGCGAAGTTGAACCGACAGAGATTCCTGAAGATGCCCGTGAGAACTTTGATAATCCCATGGACGATTTTGTCCTGCCAGAACCAATTGTAAACGCTGATCCGCCAGAAGCTGACCCGGCCACTCACGAGGGCACCTCCAGTCCACATGCCACACCTGCCAGTCCAGTTGTTGATCCTCTGAACTCCACAGCCAATCCGCCAACTCCTCCTACCACTTCAATCCCAGAAAAGGATGATGAAGTTGTCGTCACCGGCATTGGTTATACCGCCCCGGGCAATCCGGTCGTCTTGGCAAAGCATAAGGCCAAAGATGAATTTGCTTTCCCGGGCAAAGGAAAAATGGAAATTGATTTGTCAAAATACGCTCATCTTTCTGTCGAGGAGCTTCATTCCGGATTCTTGAACCGGCTTTATGCAAGCCGAGACTCTGAAGCTGATTTGGTGAACCTGATGAAAAAACGCTATGAGGTATTCCTTCTCATCTCAATCTTGTATCCTGTAGCCCCCAAGGGCCGGGTTAATTTGTAAAGTTAAACTGGTACTTGTGATCCCTCTCATTCTGTACTGCTCCTTATTGATGTTCTTTTGAATAAATATACATTAGCCCCCAAGTGCCCGGATTAAAACTTGTATTGATCCTGGGGACTTTGAACCAGCAGTAGGAAAGAAGCAATCCACAGTAGCCCCCAAGTGCCAAGTGTATAACTAGTTGTATACTTGGGACTTTGATATTATATTGATATGCATCTGTGACGGACAGGCGGAGATAAACGGTCAGCGCACTCAAATTGCTAACCTTCAAGAAAGCATCAAATCTCAGCAAGAGGAATCTTCCAAGTCCAAAGATGAACTAAAAGCCGCTTTAACTTCCCTGGAACAACTTAAAGAAAACTTCAAGACTGAACGTGCCAAGTGGGAAACTGAGAAGGATGCCTTACGAAAACGAGCTGAAGACGCCGAATCAGCTCTTAAACCGGTGGAAGAGGAGCTTTCCGGATTGAAGCGCCAAGTGAATTCTATGACCTCTGCAGTTTTTGGTGAGTACTCCCACTAAGCCATGAAATGTTCCTTTTTGGAAGGCAGCCGTTAATAATCCTTAAACCGTTACAGGAAGCCGTATTACTCATCTGGGCTCAGATGCACGGGTGAAATTGAAAGCAGCATATACTTTTATTGAACAACCATATGCTGGTGCCCAACGGGTTATTTGTGCAGCCTCCTATGACAACCCAGCCCCAACCCTGATCAAGGAAACGCTAGCAAGGCTATCTATGGTACCAGCACAGATAGAAGAGGTGAAGCGATCTGCTGCCAGGGCAGGCGCTTTGCTGGCCCTTACCCGAGCCAAAGTGTGGATAACTGACCTTGATCCGGTTGGCCTTGCCAAAGGCTTTCCAAGCACACAAGAAGACGGGGCGAACTTTGACGACGAAGCCTTGAAAAAGGTGACAAGGGAAATGCGTCCTCTGGCGAGTCAGCTGGCAGAAGATGCTAACTTGACTGTTCACCGGTCTCGTTATGATGCAAATAACAAACGGATTAATGCTGATCTGCTGGAAGTGCAAAATCTCATTCCGCCAATCCGTAAGCACACTTATGCCCCTGATGTTGATCCGTCAGAACTTATCAGTGAAGAAGCTGTCTTTCAGGCTTTAACCCGGATTGACTGGACAAGCACGGATTTCCAACCACAAGGTGAAGAAGAGGCCGACCCGGCACAAAATGACCCGTCAACTTCGCAACATCGTGGCAACGAAACTTAATCCGGCAAGTTGTTGGATGCTCCGCAAACTTTGCTCAGGGGGAAACAACACCATATTTTGGGCCTTGAAAGTGCCTTGTAATAGGCTAGAAAAATATTGTGATCCGGCTGCCATCGCGCACTGGGATATACTTTGCCTTGATCTGTCATGAGAATTTTAATACTGCCTTATGTTTGTTCAATACATGCAATCCCTATATCTGCATAAGAGAAAATCTGCCCAGATGGTTTACCGCTGGACGGGTCAAAAATACCCCGCATATCTTGGCAAGCAACCATGGTTGCTAACAACATAGCAATAATAAATCATACCTGTGATATGAAACATTGCTGTTAGTTTTACCAATTGTGATATTAGGAAGGATGAAAATCCAACTTCCACCATGCCATGTTGGTATATGATATCGAACCGGGTTGTGATAAACACCAGGCGATTGATGGAGACAGTGTTAAACCAGATCGGTATGAAGGATGCCGGGTTACCTTTATTGGAATGCTTAAACAGAAAAATCCGTAAGCCACACCGGGTTAAGAAACACCGGGTTCGTCGTAAACATGATGAAAGAATAAAAACTTAGCATGAACAAAGAAAAAATCAATAGCAAGGCTTTTCAAGGGCTGCCAGGCCCAAATCGACGCTTTTCATGGGCTGCCAGGCCACTGAGTTAAACCATTTTAGCAAAGCCTTTTAAGATGGGCCAGCTAACCAATCATCGTTTTAACTTTGACGAGTTCGGGGTCTCAAAGAGAGTAACTGTCAAACGTTCGACGAGTCGTGCCAGGATTACCTGGATAGGAGTGGCTTACTTGATGAAGGCAGGTTAACCCGGGGTTTTAGGTGAATACACCAGGCTTCCAAGCCGTGGGTCGATACCCGGCTATAAGGGTCCTTTCAAGCTCTTTGGTATTTGACACAAAGAGCCCCCAAGTAACATTGTGAGCTGTGCTCAATGGGTGCCTATGTTTGAGCTGTGCTGTGAGCAATTAGACTCTCTTTGGCCCCTTGGGTGTGAAGCTCCCAAGCTAGGTGGTGGCGTGATAGCCGGTTTAACAGGTAGTACTCCACTTTTCTTAGCTGAAGCCCCCAAGTTAATAGATATTGGAAGAAAAACAGCGGAGACCCTGCTTGATTTAGCAAGGGTGCCGGTTTATTTTATTGATCATAATATGTACATTGTCAAAATATATACATAAGAAAAGCCAGTGGCTTCAAGTATAATAAGGCCGTAGGAGAGCTATGTTCCATGGCCGCCGGGTCTCCTCCTCAGAGCTACGTGAGTCTTATCGAACGTCAATGAGGTAGTACGATCCGTTGTGCAGATTCTTGCTGACCACAAAGGGTCCTTCCCAAGGCGGGGATAGCTTGTGCATATCAGTCTGGTCTTGAACGAGACGGAGCACCAGATCACCTTCTTGAAAGGTTCTTGTCTTAACCCGGCGGCTGTGATAACGCCGCAGGTCTTGTTGATAAACCGCCGACCGAGCCAAAGCCATGTCTCGTTTCTCATCTAACAGGTCCAGCGCCTCTTGGCGTGCTTGCTCGTTGTCCGCTTCAACATAATTCGCAACTCGGGGCGAGTCGTGACGGATATCGCTTGGAAGGACAGCCTCTGCCCCGTAAACCATGAAAAAAGGTGTATAACCTGTAGACCGGTTTGGGGTGGTGTTTATACTCCATAACACTGATGGTAATTCTTCCACCCAACAACCCGGGGTCCGCTTCAGAGGGACCATAAGCCAAGGCTTGATACCCTTCAGGATTTCTTGATTCGCCCTCTCCGCTTGACCATTAGACTGGGGGTGAGCCACAGATGCTAGATCAAGCCGAATGTGCTCTTGTTGGCAAAATTCCTCCATCTCTCCTTTAGAAAGGTTCGTACCATTATCTGTGATGATACTGTGTGGAAAGCCAAAACGGAAAATAATCTTTTTAAGGAATTGAACCGCTGTAGCTGCGTCACACTTACTGATGGGCTCCGCTTCAACCCATTTAGTGAATTTGTCAACCGCCACCAACAGGTGGGTCTTCTTGTCCTTGGAATGCTTAAAGGGTCCCACCATATCGAGCCCCCAAGTAGCAAATGGCCAAGTAATGGGAATCATGTGTAATTCTTGAGCCGGAACATGAGCTCGACGTGAAAATTTCTGACAAGCATCACACCGCTTTACCAAATCCTCCGCATCAGAATGGGCTGTTAACCAGTAGAACCCATGACGGAATGCTTTAGCCACGAGGGATTTTGAACCGGCATGGTGACCACAATCACCTTCATGGATTTCACGCAAAATCTCTTGCCATTCTTCAGGAGAATCATAACGTTGGAACACGCTTGAAACGCTGCAACGGTGTAGCTCACCATTGTGCTCGACCATAGACTTGGACCGCCGGATTATCTGTCTGGCGAAAAGCTCGTCATCTGGTAACTCGCCCCGGTTTAGGTATGCCAAATATGGGACAGTCCAATCCAGAGTGGCATGTAAAGTAGCTACCAATTGGGCCTCCGGATCAGGAACAGCTAAATCCTCCTCTGTAGGCAATTTCACAGACGGGTTATGCAAAATATCCAGAAAGGTATTAGGTGGTACCAGTTTACGTTGAGATCCCAACCGGCTTAGAGCATCAGCTGCTTCGTTCTTGCGCCGGTCGATGTGCCCCACCTGATAACCTTTAAAGTGGCCTGCTACCATATCCACCTCTCGCCTATAAGCTGCCATGAGTGGATCCTTTGAATTCCAAGTGCCAGAAACTTGCTGGGCCACTAGATCAGAGTCTCCAAAGCACCAAACCCGGCTTAAGTTCATTTCCTTAGCCACACGGAGGCCATGGAGTAAGGCCTCATACTCTGCTGCATTGTTAGTACAAGGAAACATTAAGCGGAGAATATAACAAATTTTATCACCTCGAGGGGAAGTAAGGAGGACTCCAGCCCCCGAGCCTTCCAACTGCCTGGACCCGTCAAAGTGAATAGTCCAGTATGTGTTATCCGGTTTGTCCTCTGGTGCCTGTAACTCGGTCCAGTCATTAATGGAGTCAACCAGCACCTGAGATTTGACGGTTGTTCGAGGCATATACTTCAACCCATGGGGACCAAGCTCAATTGCCCACTTTGCAACCCGGCCAGTTGCCTCTCTAGTCTGGATTATATCACCCAAGGGAGCAGAACTAACCACTGTGATGGGATGGCCTTGAAAGTATTGCTTGAGCTTCCTACTTGCCATGAAGACTCCATATACAAGCTTCTGCCAGTGCGGATATTGTTGCTTGGATTCGATCAGTACTTCAC
Source organism: Aegilops umbellulata (assembly GCA_032464435.1). Lineage (NCBI taxonomy): Eukaryota > Viridiplantae > Streptophyta > Magnoliopsida > Poales > Poaceae > Aegilops > Aegilops umbellulata. The sequence continues at coordinate 385,567,216 of CP136057.1, read as the reverse complement.
TGATATAGTAAACTGGCCATTGAACCGGATATTCCTTTCCAGCCTCCTTACGTTCAACCACAATCGCCACACTGACTGCACGGGCATTGGCAGCCACATACAACAACAAGGGCTCCTTATCAACCGGAGCAGAAAGAAGGGGCAGTTCAGCCAGCTGCCGCTTCAAATCCTCAAATGCTGCGTTAGCGGCGTCACTCCAGACGAATTTATCTGTCTTCTTCAGCATCTGATATAAGGGAATTGCCTTTTCTCCCAAACGACTGATAAACCGGCTGAGGGCTACAATCCGGCCCGCCAAACGCTGAACATCATTGATACATGCCGGTTTAGCCAAAGATGTGATTGCTTTGATTTTTTCCGGATTGGCCTCAATGCCTCGGTTGGACACGAGAAAGCCCAGAAGCTTGCCTGCCGGAACACCAAAAACGCACTTCTCCGGGTTAAGCATCATTTTATAAACTCGAAGATTGTCAAACGTCTCCTTGAGATCGTCTATCAAGGTTTCCTGCTTCCTGGACTTTACCACAATATCATCCACGTAAGCATGAACATTGCGCCCGATCTGCTTGTGAAGACAATTCTGCACACAACGCTGATAGGTTGCTTGGGCACTCTTGAGCCCAAAAGGCATGGAGACATAGAAGAAGGCTCGAAAGGGGGTGATGAAGGTTGTCTTCTCCTGGTCCTTAACTGCCATTTTAATCTGATGATAACCTGAATAAGCATCTAGGAAACTCGGGCGATCACAACCCGCCGTCGCATCAATGATCTGATCAATGCGCGGGAGAGCAAAAGGATCGGCCGGGCATGCCTTGTTCAAATCTGTGTAGTCCACACACATACGCCAAGTGCCGTTTTTCTTAAGAACAAGCACCGGATTAGCCAACCATTCGGGATGAAAAACTTCGATGATAAACCCTGCTGCCAGTAGCCGGGCTACTTCTTCTCCAATGGCCTTGCGTCTCTCTTCATTAAAACGGCGAAGGAACTGCTTAACCGGTTTAAACTTGGGATCAATATTGAGGGTGTGCTCAGCGAGTCCTCTCGGTACACCTGGCATGTCAGAAGGCTTCCATGCAAAAATGTCTCGATTCTCACGGATGAACTCGATGAGCGCGCTTTCCTATTTCGAATCCAGATTGGCACTGATACTAAACTATTTGGATGAGTCACCAGGGACAAAGTCGATAAGTTTAGTCTCATTAGCCGGTTTGAACGTCAGGGTCGGGTCATGTTCAGTTGTAGGCTTGTTTAAAGGGGACATGTCTGCCGGATCAACATTGTCTTTATAAAATTTCAACTCCTCGGTAGCACAAACCGACTTAGCATAGGCCGCCTCACCTTCCTCACAATCCAAAGAAATCTTGCGGCTCCCATGTACTGTGATCGTCCCCTTATGACCCGGCATTTTGAGCTGTAGGTAGACATAACAGGGTCTCGCCATGAATTTCACATAGGCCAGCCGTCCGAACAGCGCGTCATATGGGCTCTGGATCTTCACCATCTCAAATGTCAATGTCTCAGATCTGGAATCATGCTCATCTCCAAACACAACTTCCAAAGCAATTTTCCCAACAGGGTATGCCGATTTGCCTGGTACCACGCCGTGAAAAACTGTATTCGACGGTTTAAGATTCTTATCTGTCAACCCCATGCGATGGAAAGCCTTGTAGTATAGGATGTTAATGCTGCTTCCTCCATCCATTAAAACTTTGGTGAACTTGTAACCCCCCACCTGAGGTGCTACGACCAAGGCTAACTGACCCGGATTGTCAACCCGGGGTGGGTGATCCTCTCTGCTCCGCACAATGGGCTGCTCCGACCATCGTAGATAACGTGGCACGGCCGGTTCAACAGCATTAACTGCCCTCTTGTGAAGCTTCTGATCTCGCTTGCACAGGCTAGTCGTGAACACGTGATATTGTCTGCTGTTCAACTGCTTGGGATGACTTTGGTAGCCTGACTGCTGCTAATTCCCCTGGTTGTTCTGCTGGTTATTGCCATGGTTGTTCTGATGGCCTTGGTTATTCTGAAACCCAGAGCTTGAACCGCCGTCCCCATGGAAACCAGGACCTGAACCGCCGGACGGACCCTGGTCATACCGGTAGAGACCAGAGTTTTTGAACTCCCTCATTATGTGACAATCCTTCCAAAGGTGTGTGGAAGGGGCCTCCTTGGTTCCATGCTTCGGACAGGGCTGGTTTAACAAGCGCTCCAGATTCATCCCGCCATCGCGCTGGGGCGGTTTACCTTTACGACGTTGCATATTCGTGTTAGCCACAAAATCTGAATTATCTGCCTTGCGCTTACCGTTATTCCCATGGCCTCCTTGGTTATGGTGCTGCTGCCCTTTCGCACCGCCGTTCTTCTTTCCCTTCTCTGGTTTCTCCTCATCAGACTCGGGATCCTTGGTATTATCAGAATTGGCATATTTTACCAAGGCGGCCATAAGTGTTCCGATATCATTGCAATGGCACTTGAGCCTTCCCAACTTCATCTTCAATGACTTAAACCGGCAATTGCGCTCCAGCGTTAAGATCGCTTGGCCAGTGCTAATCCGGTCTGAAGAGTGCAAAACCTCCGAAATCCGGCGCTCACAGTGAGTTGTTGACTCGCTCTCCCCTTGAACACAGGCATCCAGATCCACAATGGACATAGGCTGTTTGCATGTGTCTTTGAAATTGGCTATGAACTGGGCCTTCAACTGCCCCCATGACTCGATGGAATTGGCCGGTAGGTTTTTCAGCCAAGTGCGGGCTGTCCCCTCTAACATCATCGTGAAATATTTTGCACAAGTCGCTTCATCCACCTCCAGCATCTCCATTGCCATCTCGTAACTCTCGACCCACGCCTCAGGCGGCTGATCAACAGTGTAATTGGGTACCTTTCGTGGACCCTTAAAATCCTTAGGTAGTCGTATGTTACGTAGGGCCGGAATAAGACACGGCACTCCCCAGGAACTGAAAGCGACCCCAGTGCCTCGGTCTACCGACGCCGTTGGCTGAAGCGGGGCGGTTTGATGGCGGCCTGCCTCCCTGCATGCCCTGCCATTATCTACCACATCCTGAGCATTTATCTCACCGTGGGCCGCATTACGGCGCCTAGCACTGCTAGATACTTCCGGTTCATCCATGTGTCTGCTGTAGCTTTTGCTTGGACGGGGGTCGAATGAATTCTATCCCAACTCTAAGAATAGGCCTGCTATTGCACCACGGCGGTTTGAAGAAGATCCCTGGCCTGCCGTGTTTCGATCGCCGCCAATGAGTCACCTTCGATCGGAATAGCTGCCAGACGGGACGTACAACAATCACATTATCCAAAGGGCTCGGAAAGTGATCCGGTGGCGCGGTCACATACGGCGGCGGGTTGTCCGTCCGTCAAAGTGGTTCTGTTAGGCGTGGCTGATCCGGCGCCGTCCTAGGTGCTTCAGTTCGGTTTACGGCTGCTGGATTGCTCGTCCCAGCCCCCAGTGTATTAAAGAGGTTCAAGCCTTCAAAGACCGATGGCAGGCGCGATCGATATTTCCGCCGCATTACCTCGTTCGATGCGTTTTGATCCAACGCCAGCCGGTAATTCTGTGCCTATATCAATTGTGACTGGGCATCCAAAGCGGCCCATTCCTCGGCCATCCTTGCATCCTCAACCGCCAGATCCTCCTTGGCCTGCACTATCTGGTCCTTCAGTTTAGCAACGTCCGCATTATGCTAGTCCTGCGTCTCCGGCGTAACCACCGCGGTTAGCAAGGTCGCCCAAGCATCCATCAGATCAGAGAGAACTTGAACCGGCCGGCGCATCGGGCCTCCTGCCGTGGCTGCTGTTGAAGATTGCAAAGTAAGCTGTGTTCCGGCCGTGTAAACAGTAACCCGACTTGGCTGTTCAAGGAGATCCGGAATACTGCCGCCGTCGGAATATCCTTTGAACCCATCGTCATGGACTTGGTACAGGGACTCAGTCTCACCGGTGGATGATTCGCTGTCAGAATACACAACTGTCTCGCCTTCAGACACCGGTTCAGATCCAGCCCCATGGATGCATCCTACGAACGCCCGCTTCACGGCAGGTTTAACCTGGGTAGGGCTTGCACGCTGAGCTGTTTCGACGAGGTCGGTGCAAATGTCCAGCTCAGGACCCGGTTCGCCGATCTTGCCGATGAAGACATGGATTCCTCCAAAGGGGACCCGGTATCCGTACTCGATTGAGCCGGTCTCGGGGGCCCACCCTTCGTTGTCGATGTAGAGCTTGCCGCGGCGACTCTTGGTCATCCGGCCAACCGCGTACCCTTTGAGTCCTTCGAAGCTGCCCTTCAAGAACTCGAAACCATCGCGCGATAGCCCCACGGTGGGCGCCAACTGTCGTGGAACTAACACGTCAGATGTCTTCTTGGAAAGACTTAGTCGTGGAGCCATTGCAACGGGTTAGCTTGAACGGGTTAAACCGGACAAGGGACACGAGAGTTTATACTAGTTCGGCCCCTTCGATGAAGGTAAAAGCCTACGTATAGTTGTGATGGGATTGATTGGGTTTCGATGCGCAGGGAGCGAATACGCTAGCCTGAGCCTTGAGTTGTTGTTGTCTGTCCCTAAACCGCCGCCGAGTCACCCCTTTATATACACAGGAGGACCCCGGCCGGTCTACAGAGTCCTAGGCTGACTTATACAAGTGCCAGCCTTGGTCTCTTCCTTTCTTTCTTATAATACAAGTTTATACAAGCATGGCGGTTTACCATCATGGGCCCTAAATCGCCCGTGGACTCTGGGCCACTAAGCTTCTTCCGTAAAGCGCCATCCTCTGGGTTGTCTTGGGCTTCGGTATAGCTAAAGGTGAACCGGCCCCTCCTGGTCGGTTTACCCTTAGCGGTTATATCCTCAACAAACCCCTTTAAGCTAACCTCGTCGCAATGGCTCCACAACAAAGTCCTTCTATGAGGACATTTGTCGTGACACTTCCACGACAGTTGGCGCCCACCGTGGGGCCTACGCACTGTGGCTTTGAGTTCTTGAAGGGCAGCTTCAAAGGAATCAAGGGATACTGTCGTGGATTTGTCACGGAAGATGTCCTCTTGCAAGGACTTAGTCGCGAGGCCAATGCATCTATGTGGTAGCTTGAAGGGGTTGAGCGGAATCGAGAAACGCAACACACAAGACGAGGATTTAGACAGCTTCGGGCCCCGGGAAACATCATCTGGTAATAACCCTACATGATGTTTGTGGCTAGGTCTTATTATGATCATGAGGGAGTCTCCGCATAAGCCGGCTCTCCTCTTTGTGTCTAGCCCTAGGTATTGTTTCTTGTCCGTCCCTCTTTGGGGAGCCCTGCCCCTCCTTATATAAGTTAGAGGGGTGGGTTACATGTGGAGTCCTAGTAGGACTAGGACTAGTCTATCCTCTCTTACAAGTTAAATACAAGTCCGAGTCTTGCTTCCTCGTAAAGGAAATATTCGTCATCCCTTTCCTCTTAAGCCGGCCCACCATCACATGAACCGGCCTTCTGGGCCTTGGGCCTTGTCATCCATCTGACCCGCCGTTGGGGTCATCAGTAAGTCACCAAATACTCGCCGGGTCTCTGTGAGCCGCCAAGTCCGGCCGGGTCATACCGCGGGGTATATTCCCGACATTAGCCCCTAGTTTAATTTGGATTTATCCATGTTAAACTGATCCTGTAAAATAAACACAAGAACAAACTTGATAGATTGTGCTCCGGGTTAAATATTTTCCTGAACCGACACTTGATCATCCTTAAATCTTTGTCATCTCCTTCTTGTTATGTATCCATAATCCCATAGAAAATCTCTTTAGCTGATATGTTCAAATTTTGCCAATGCAAAAAATCCAGATACTTCCTTTGAAAAATCCGGGTCAACAGGCCAGCTTCAGAGTCAATTTGCTGACACTGGTCTCTTGTTGAGAAATATTGTAAGAGATAATCCACTTGAGTCGGCTTTCAATGCTCTGACTTGACGAAAATATTGGTCTTCAAATATTCAACTTATATTCAGCCGGCTTGAAGATGTAAAACTCGCCGGTTTATGATTACCAAATTGCCGGGTTATAAATAGTTGATGCCGAGCCATAATTGTCGCCGATGCCGGTTTATGATTTTTGCAGACACCGGGTCAATCTGATTTACTCAAACTGACAATTTGAAGATATTTCTCCCTTATATCCGTATTAGCTGTAGCCCCCAAGGGCCGGTTTAATCAACATGAATAAGACGGGACTTATCACCATGGCTTTAAATAAAATCCAGTAGTGTAGCCCCCATGAGTCGGCTATAGTCATAGCAGTATAGCCGGGTCATCCTAAAATTGTCTTCAGCAAAGAGCAATATGCATTAGGCCCCAAGTGTCGGGTCATTATGTAATAATGAGCAGGGACTTTGTAAATATGATGATGTGAATTTGAGCAGTGATGTATAGCCCCCAAGGGCCGGCTCATTACAATGGGATGAGTCGGGTCTTCAATAAGGCCAATAAAAATGACTTCGCATGAGCCCCCAAGTGTCATGGTTCATGCTTGTAGCGACATGAGACTTGCATATTTGATGTAACCTCAACTTGAATAATGTAGCCCCCAAGTGCCGGGTCGTAAGCCTGCAGCGACTCAGGACTATTTCCTCCATTGTAAAATAAATCATGCATGCCCATTGATAAAGATAATAGCTGTTGCACTAAAACGACTTTGAAAACCTCAATCATAATACTGGTTATTGATAATCATAATAGAAATCCAGCCATGTTGGCTATTCAAGATTTGAATAACCCGGTTTGAAAACCTCAATCATTCAATATCATAACGAAAATCCAGCCAAGTTGGCTATTTAAAGATTTCAAATACCTTATCTGTTGACAAGTAAATCCGGAGTTTAAATACCCGGCGGCTCTTGGCCGATGGCGATTCAATACGCCTTCATTGTAAACCGGAATTTTTATGACCCGACGGCTTATAGCTTTTTGAGAAAAATCCAGAACGGATAATCATTTTGATGCATCAACTTTGGCAATGAGCTTGAACTTAATCCTTTATATGTCATATTTCTGCAAATCCTGCAGAGAGTTTAAACAACATATGCCCTGATGACTTAGCGTCAAAACCAGGGCGGGTCATAATATCTCACATATAACCACTGTGATATTGAATTTGTACTGCCGACTTATGATACCTGTGAAGTAAGGGTGATAACCCAATCCTTAGAAGCCAATGCTTCCACATAGATGATGATTGTCATAAACTGGCGACTTATAGTCAAAAGTCAAGCTGGGTTAAGTATAAAACAGTTATATATATTTGAGATATAATCCCAAAAAGGTCTCAAGTTAAGTAATTGTGGCTGCAATAAACCTTACTAGAGACAGAATAAAACTTTTTGAGGCTTCTGATTCAGATACGATCAGTAAACCGTTCTAAAGGGGTTAAGTTAAGATTCGAATACGATCATATAGCCCCCAGTGGCTTTGGCGATGTCGATCAAGAGGGTATCGACAGCTATGTTCTCTTTGGTTCGAATACGACCTATGTTTGAACAGGAAGCCCCCAAATGACCTTAAGAGTTGTTTAGCGACGCTGATTCGAATACGATCCACGTCGATTCCCAAAGGGGTTGAGCTATGATTCGGATACGATCAAGAAGCCCCCAAGTGGGTTCGGCAGTTTGCCAATCAAAAGGGTATCGACAGCTATGTTCTCTTTGGTTCGAATACGACCTATGTTTGAACAGGAAGCCCCCAAGACCATATAAGTTTTGGCATTGCGCCGATCAAGAGGGTACTGATAGCTATGCTCGATGAGCAGGAAGCCCCCAAGTGATCATAATAAGATAAGCCATAAGGCAGGATATCCATGTTTGAACCGCGCATCATGGCAACAAGTTCTTTTGGCAACCTTTAATTTTTCTGAGAACTCGAACTTGCGAGAGATTAAATCTTTTTGAACCGGAACTTTAAACCGGATATTGAGAGCCTCAATGCTTTGCAAGGGACAAATTTACCTTGAGCTGGATGTGGAACTGGTTTTGAGAGCTTCAAAGCTTTGCTGGAGAGAGATGTCTCTTGAGCTATATTTTAAACCAGAGTCCTTATTTTGAGCCGGAAATCTTCTGACGGCTTTTAAATTTTCATCGATCTAGCAGTAATCTCCGGGGCCGGGTTAATTTTCCCTTCAATGACCCGGAGTTCTTGAATTTATTGAAACCGGCTAATTTTGCCGAGTCATACCATTGTAGCCCCTGAGTCTCAAGACGACTCGAGGAGTTGGCTTGAGATTCTCCATATTTGACCATAGCAGAAGGTCTATATCATTGGCGGTGATAGCGCGATGTAAATCCGCAGAAAGTTGAGGTGACTGCGGCGGGTTATAAATGATCCCGTGTGAGCCGTGTCAGCAACTCGGCCAATGGTTCCTTCCAATTGGTTGTTTGAAGTTAATCAAACTGTAGTAGCAGCGACTTGTGTGCCTGCCCATTGAAACATCCAGTGCAGACGGCAGCTGATAATATATGATAATTTGCCTCCAATTTGTTGGAAGAAAAACCGGGCTTCCCAAGTAGTGACTTGTTCATACTCAATAAACAGCTCATCCAGACAAGTGCGGCCCGGTGCGTTGATGTAGACCAGGCCGCGAGAGACGGACGGTAAAAACGACCGCCGCATCAGAGGTGGCTCAAAACAGATGAGTCGGCCGTAGTGCTGTAAACCGGTGCAAACGGGTGAGTCGGCCGTGGCGTTTGTAAGCCGGCGCGGACAGCGAGTCGACCGCGGCGTTATAAACCAGTGCGGGTGAGAGAATCGGCCGCAGGGGCGAACAATAAGTCAATCGCGTGTGTTGATGTAGCGGGGATAGCAACCTGTGCAGGATGAGCGCTAGTGCAAAAAATAATATCTGCTCACGCCCCTTTTGCAACACCTTTTTGTGAGGAATAATGGTCCTGCGAAAAAAAGCATAGACCAAGTGATTGTTCTTTGATAAAAACAATGTGTTAAGAAAAATAAACTTAGATGGATATCACCTGATTTGTTCGGATGACGGATGATCCGTTCAACGCGACAGAAGCGGTTCAGTCAGACTAGCGACTCAATATAACCCCGCGGCCATCGCGCGGCAAGCGTGGCTCAGGTAACAGCAATTTAACTGTGGTGAGTCATGACGAGCCAACGGAGCAAGGGACGGCTCATCCTACAGCAGAGGTAGAGTAGCGACTCAAGAAACGGGCGTGCGCTTCGGCGGGTCGCAGCAATCTCGGGCATGGTCTCCATGAGTTGATTTAAGCCGGGACATAGGGATCGTAATATAACACCTTGTTAGTTATGAACAAATATCCTGCATCAAAAAGTATCGCAAGACAGTAATTGCTCACACAAAAATTAATATGGGCTTAAATAAACCGGACGGATATCACCTGGTTGTTTTTTTCTTGCGGCAACTTTGACCGGCCAGCGGCGACTTGGGCCGCAGCGAGATCGCTCCGACGAAGTAGAGCAAGTGCAACTTGGAGCCACGCACTGTCTTTGACCCGCCACCACTGCTGCCCGTGAGCGCTCGTCGCCAGTGCAGGAACCGGCGGCTGTTGCAGCTCGGCGACGGCGAAACCGGGTCGTGGCTTCCCTTTTTTGTATTTTTTTCTTTAATTTGGACTCCACACTTGTTTCAACAAGTAGTAGTAACCCGAGTATTTTCCTTGTCCGGTAGCCGATCTAGTTAATTAATGTTTTTTCCTTCCACACAGCCATGCATGTAGCCTGTCTTTTCGTGCGTTGATTTCCTTTGGGACTTGAGCTGCTCAGGAGAAGTGGTACTCCTTGGATACGTATTATTCTGGCATTCGTTGGTTCTAATCAGCAGTGGCGCTGTGAGATTGGAAAAAACCAACCAAACTATGACATAATGCAAGTCTTGTTTGATTCCTGACTGACGATTGATGTGATACTTCTGCTGCTGTCATTGTTTGCTTTGTAGTCTGGACAGGTATGTCAATACTACCTCTGGGCGCTGTTGCTTGTACGCGAGCCCGCTGCACGCGCGGTTCCTTGTCAGATCCGACCCGATTTGGGTGTCCGGCTCGGGTGTCCTTCCTCCGAAAAAATCCGCCAAATTTTATTGCTAGTTAACAGATCGGATTCGATGCATCACTTTTTTGTCGGCGGCGCACAACAAAACTTCGAACACTAACTTGTCTTCAGATCCAAAACTCATATTGCCAGCTCTAATGTTAATAACAATTCTGATCACAAACGTGGGTTTTGCCGGCTCTGCCAAAGACTATTTCCTGCCGAACTTTCTTCATCCGGCCAATTGCGAACTTCTCGAGATTCTGGAAAAGATCCCTTCAAAAACTCAACACCACATTACGCAGCCCCACGGTGGGCGCCAACTGTCGTGGATTTGTCACGACAGATGTCCTCTTGCAAGGACTTAGTCGCGAGGCCAACGCATCTATGTGGTAGCTTGAAGGGGTTGAGCGGAATTGAGAAACGCAACACACAAGACGAGGATTTAGAGAGCTTCGGGACCCGGGAAACATCATCCGGTAATAACCCTACATGTTGTTTGTGGCTAGGTCTCATTATGATCATGAGGGAGTCGCCGCAGAAGCCGGCTCTCCTCTTTGTGTCTAGCCCTAGGTATTGTTTCTTGACCGTCCCTCTTTGGGGAGCCCTGCCCCTCCTTATATAAGTTAGAGGGACGGGTTACATGTGGAGTCCTAGGAGGACTAGGACTAGTCTATCCTCTCTTACAAGTTAAATACAAGTCCGGGTCTTGCTTCCTCGTAAAGGAAATATTCATCATCCCTTTCCTCTTAAGCCGGCCCACCATCACATGAACCGGCCTTCTAGGCCTTGGGCCTTGTCATCCATCTGACCCGCCGTTGGGGTCATCAGTAAGTCACCAAATACTCGCCGGGTCTCTGTGAGCCGCCAAGTCCGGCAGGGTCATACTTCCGGCCGGGTCATACCGCAGGGTATATCCCCGACAGATACCCCGTGGGCCAGATGACCAAGAGTCGTCGCGGCAAGATCTACATCGACGATGCAGGTTGGGGCCCCGAGGCCGGTTCAATTTAGTACGGGTACCGGGTCCCCTTCGGCGGAATCCACGTCTTCATCGGCAAGATCGGCAAACCGGGCCCTGAGCCGGACATCTGCACCGACATCGTCGAGGCGGCTCAGCGTGCACGACCCGTCCGAGTTCAACCCGCCGTGAAGCGTGCATTTGTTGGATTTATCCATGGGGCTGAGTTGGAAGGCTCTGTGTCTGGTGGTGAGACGGCCATCTACTCTGATGACGAGTCGTCCACAGGCGAGACCAACTCGATGTATCAACTGCAAGATGGACGGCTTGGGGGCTGTTCCGATGGCGACAGTATTTTGGACCCCCATGAGCCGCCGAACAGGGTGGCAATCTTCATGGCTGGCACTCAGCCGGTTCTCGGTTCAACGGCCGCTACGGCCATGACTTCCAGTGCAGCGGCAGTGACAACAGCGGGTGCTGGCGGTTCAGCGCGCCCGCGAGCTCAAGTTTTGACAGATCTGTTGGAAGATCTGGCGACTCCGATGGAGGTCGATGTAACCCCAGACAACTAGGAATAGCATAAGGTGGAAGTGGCTAAATTGCGTGATGATATTGCGCTAGCTAAGGAAGACTTGGCAGCGGAAAACGCCAGGATGGCTGCAGAACGGGCCATTTTGAACGCCATAGCGTAGCGGATTCAAGCAGATTCATACCGGCTTATGGTGGATCAGAATGCTTCGAACAAAGTCTTGAGGAGAAAGCACCGGAGTCATCTGCCCTCGGTTTATGAGTCGAGGGACCTCTTCGGTGGTGGTAAATCAGACGGCTGAAGCATGAGGGGGTGGAACGCTGGGTCAGCCGCGCGTGACAGGCTCTCCACATATGAATAACACCCCACCTCAGCATGTGGTGACACCACCGGGTCATTACTCCACCCCTCTAGACAACATGATTGCTGCAGCTACACGATTGGCGGCTCTTCTAGTCGAGGGCGAGACTCCAACAATGATTGAAACCATAAGGGCTAGGGAGCTTCTCCAAACGGCTTTGGTACAGCAACATGCTTATTCCTATAGTTGTGACCGGATTCATTCGACCCCTCGTCCAAGCCGGAGCTACAGTAGTGTGACGCCCCTGATTCAATCGTACACTAATCATGCACGCAAATGTGTACGATCAAGATCAGGGACTCACGGGAAGATATCACAACACAACTCTAAAATATAAAATAAGTCATACAAGCATCATAATACAAGCCAGGGGCCTCGAGGGCTCGAATACAAGTGCTCGATCATAGACGAGTCAGCGAAAGCAACAATATCTGAGTACAGACATAAGTTAAACAAGTTTGCCTTAAGAAGGCTAGCACAAACTGGGATACAGATCGAAAGAGGCGCAGGCCTCCTGCCTGGGATCCTCCTAAGCTACTACTGGTCGTCGTCAGCGGGCTGCACGTAGTAGTAGGCACCTCCAGTGTAGAAGGAGTCATCGTCGACGGGGGCGTCTGGATCCTGGGCTCCATCGTCTGGTTGTAGTAATCGGGTAGAGGAATGGGGAAAAGGGGGAACAAAGCAACCGTGAGTACTCATCCAAAGTACTCGCAAGCAAGGAGCTACACTACATATGCATGAGTATATGTGTAAGGGGAAATATCAGTGGACTGAACTGCAGAATGCCAGAATAAGAGGGGGATATCTAATCCTGTCGAAGACTACGCTTCTCGCAGCCTCCGTCTTGCAGCATATAGAAGAGAGTAGACTGAAGTCCTCCAAGTAGCATCACATAGCATAATCCTACCCGGCAATCCCCTCCTCGATGCCCTGTTAGAGAGCGATCACCGGGTTGTATCTGGCACTTGGAAGGGTGTGTTTTATTAAGTATCCGGTTCTAGTTGTCATAAGGTCAAGGTACAACTCTGGGTCGTCCTTTTACCGAGGGACACGGCTATTCGAATAGATAAACTTCCCTGCAGGGGTGCACCACATAGCCCAACACGCTTGATCCCATTTGGCCGGACACACTTTTCTGGGTCATGCCCGGCCTCGGAAGATCAACACGTCGCAGCCCCACCTAGGCACAACAGAGCGGTCAGCACGCCGGTCTAAATCCTATGCGTGCAGGGGTCTGGGCCCATCGCCCATTGCACACCTGCATGTTGCGTACGCGGCCGGAGAGCAGACCTAGCAACCTCCATTACAAAGGAAGTCACGTTACGCGGTCCAACCCGGCGCGCGCCGCTCAGTCGCTGACGTCACGAAGTGCTTCGGCTGATACCACGACGCCGGGATACCCATAACTACTCCCACGTATATGGTTAGTGCGTATAGACCAAATGGCCAGACTCAGATCAAATACCCAGATCTCGTTAAGCGTGTTAAGTATCCGCGAACGCCGAACAGGGCCAGGCCACCTCTCTCCTAGGTCGACTCAACCTGCCTTGTCGCTCTGCCTCAAAGTAACAGTCGGGGGCCGTCGGGAACCCAGGCCCACCTCTACCGGGATGGAGCCACCTGCCCCTTCAGCCCCCATCTCCGAACAGTATCACAGGTAATGTAACAGTGTAAAGTATATAGTATGCCCGTGATCACCTCCCGAAGTGATCACGGCCCAATAGTATAGCATGGCAGATGGACAAGAGTGTAGGGCCACTGATGGAACACTAGCATCCTATACTAAGCATGTAGGATTGCAGGTAAAGGTATCAACAACAGTATCAAAGACAGGCTATGCTTCAGGATAGGAATAACGAAAGCAGTAACATGCTACACTACTCTAATGCAAGCAGTATAGAGGAGAGTAGGCAATATCTGGTGATCAGGGGGGGGCTTGCCTGGTTGCTCTGGCAAGAGAGAGGGGTCGTCAACTCCGTAGTCGTACTGGGTAGCAGCGGCGTCGGTCTCGGTGTCTATCGAGAGAAGAGGGGGGAGAAACAATAAATATTTAAGCAAGCAGATGCATAGTGATTTATGACATGACAAGTATCGGCGTTAGAGGGGCCCTAACGCGGTATGGGATGATACCGGTGAAGGGGGGAAACATCCGGGAAAGTATCCCCGGTGTTTCGCGTTTTCGGGCAGAGTAGCTGGAGAGGGAAAGTTGCGTGTTTGATATGTTAGGGGTGTGTGGCGGATGAACGGGCTGCGTACCTGGGTTCGCCTCGTCGTTCTGAGCAACTTTCATGTTGAAAATATTTTCATCCGAGTTACGGATTAAAATATATGATTTTCTAAAGATTTTATTAATTTATGGAATTTAATTATTTATTTAAATTAATTTGAAAATGAATTAATGACATCAGCATGATGTCATGCTGACGACAGCAGTCAACAGGGGTTGACTGGGTCAAACTGACGCGTGGGTCCAGTGGGACCCACCTGTCATACACTGTTAAGTTAATTATGATTTAGGTTAAACTAATTCCTGTTTAACTAAACTAACTAATTAATTAGATTAATTAAACACACTTAATTAACCTAATTAACTCATTAATTAATTTTTATTAATTCATTTTTTAATTATTTATTATTAAAAACGTTCTGGGCGGGGGCCCCCTGTCATAGGCCCTGGGGGCCTTACGGGTTTGCGGGTTAACGGGCGGTGCGGGCGAGGGGCGACGTGCGCCTGGGCGGTGCTCGCCCGCAGGGAGCAGAGAGGCGAGGCCAGTGGCCAGGGCGGCCTGCTGGCGGCGGGCACGACCGCGCGTGGAGGCCCGGCGGGGCGGCACGGCGGCCAGCGGCAGGAGGCCAGGACGCCGAGGAGCGGCCACGGCAGCGCTGGAGCGTGGCTGGTCTGAGGCGGGGCTGCGCACGGCGGTCGCAGGGAGCCAGCAGCGGCAGGTGGGCGCGCGCGGGGGCTGTGGCTGGGCAGTTGCAGAGCACGGCTGGATGGCGTGGGTCACGCGTGCGGGGGCGCCCAGGAGCTATGAGCGTGCGCTGGGGTGAGCACGGAGACGTGCGTGGTCAGGGCCGTGGGCGAGCACGCGTGGAGTGAGCTTCGGCCATGGCGGCGCAGCGCGGGGACGGCCTCAACGACGACAAACCGAAGCAGGGAGAGAGGGGATCCGGGAGAAGAGCTCTCAGCAAGCTCGGAGGCGCGGTTAAGGAGGCCGGGGGCGGCGTGGTGATGCGCACGAGAGAGAGATAAGGTGGAGGCCATTGCCTCACCGGGGTCGTAGGGTCTGGGGAACGGGTGTCTAGGAGGGGGTTGGGGACGGTGTGCGACGAGGAGGCAGGCCGGTGAGGAAGTCCGGCGAGGAGGAGACGAGGAGGACAGTGAGGTGGCGACGAGGTCCGGCGACGGCGGCGGTGTCGAGCGCCCCGATCCAGTACGGGTCGAGGGGGAAGGCGCCGCGCGGGAGGAGACGGGAGGCGGGTCCGGCGTGCTGGCTCCGGCGATGGGAGGCATTCGGGCGGCGGCACGGCATCGGTTGGGGGGGGGGTTCGGGCGACGGGGTGACGGGAACGGCGTCGAGGGGGTTTCGTCCCCGATCCAGATTTGGATCAGGAGAGGGGAACGTGGGAGCGAGTGGGGAGGGAGTGGTGCGTTGGGGGGTTAGGGTTTGGTCGCCCAGGGGTTATGGGGGAGTGGGAGGGGGGGCGGCCTGGACCGGCCTAGTAGCAGCTGGGCCGACTGGCCCAGTGGGGGGTGGGGGTTCTCTTTCTCCTTTTCTTTCTTTTTTTTTCTATTTGTTCTTTTCTTTTTGTTTACTCTTTCCTATTTTATTTTAGTTACCTTTTAATGTAGTTTTTGTAAAATATTTACTTAGCATCTAATTTAGTATTTCAGTTTAGTCCACTGTCACTAAATGTCTAGTCCCCAAATAATTTAGTTTGATAATTTATTAATTAGTAAAGGCATTTAATTATTTGTTTTTGTTACTGTTTTAGTCATTTCAGTGCAATTAAATACTTTATAAAAATGTGGATTCTCCACCATAATTATTTATGCAGTATTTGGAACATATAGAACATTTTAGTTTTAATGTTTGAAAATTTTTATTGTTTGCCTTGATTTTGAATTTTGAATTCGAACGGGATTGAATCATCGCGAGGTTCACTATAGTAAGAGTGGTGACGTGGCATCATTAGCAGAGGTTACTGTAGCTAGATTATCCGGGCGTCACAATCCTCCTCCACTACAAGAAATCTCGTCCCGAGATTTAAGAGGGGAACAAGGGGGAAGGTTCGGGTTACGAAATTCCAGGGAGTGTTCTTGGTCTTGGTTGTTCTTCTCGAAGAGGTTGATCCATTACATTGTTGTCGTCATTTCGCTGTTTCAGGTCATAATGATGAAGTGGCCATCCTTTCTTCAGGATCTCCATCGTACTTACGACAGAATAAGGGGGTATTCCGGGAGAAACGGACCTCGACAAGGTTGACTATCTGGTCGACAACATCGGGGAAGGTGGCGGAAAGTAACTCTGGAATTGAACTTAAGAAAATATCGAGAGCAAAGTAATGAGGTTTCATGGGAAGTTTCGAGCGAGCAGGCAACCGTTCGATGCCTAAAACAGGGCTTGAATGGGGCTCAAAGCAATCGGGAATAAGTATTGCGTCCGGTAACAGATTTGATGATCTCTCGGAAGGTGGCTCGTGAAGTACTTATGAGGCCATGCATGAGGAATAACTTTGGAAACAGGGTGTACAGGAGAGTCAGGTTTCGATCCTGTGGAACTGTGGGTTATGGGCCCCCCCATGTTTTTTTTAAATAGGAGCGATGACATATTGCACGGTCACGATAGCAAGGCATGTCAGAGGGTAGCCTGTCAGTTACTTCGACAACAACATCGATACCAAGGGCGAGGGATGAAGAGAACCATTTTCCTGCTCGTTGAACGAGGCGGGCCAAGAGGCAAAGTTCTTATCCATTGGTGGTTACCGGGATGCTATCAATAATGGTAACAGGGTCTTACTAACAGAGTTGTACAACGAGGTGCTTACTAAGCAGGGAATTATCACTGCTCGGTTAAGTCAGATTACAAGAAAGCTTAAATAAGACAATGGAAAGGAAAATGCGATTATCTGGTTTAACCCGAACAATGGAAATGAAAATGTGTATAAACACATATTTCGGGGGTATATCTTTCCCAAGGACAAGCGGAGCATGATATCCATGACAGGATAGAAAGTAGAAAACCATTAAGGTAAGGGGAAGGGATTTCATGATATTACCCATACAACGATGTTTCGATAATTGAGCAAGAAAACATTTAGCATTGGGCTTCAAATGTTCTTGTCGAAAATCGGAGTACCTTAGACATGCTTCGAGATAGCATAGACATGGTCACTGGTTAAAGATCAGACTTTGGATACACAAAGGATCCATTAGGAACAACTTTATAGAATAAGTCTTATAATTTCCTCATGGAAGAATGGATAGCATTGGTAAAAGGAAAATTATAACAATAGGTCCTCCGGTCAGGTGTGCTAGGCATGACATCACCTTACCGAGTCGTAAAAAGACCAACGTTATAACTCTTGGAAAATGTTCCAGCCATCATATCTGGCCGAGATTCAAATCTGATTGGTGTCAGGATAACTCAGACTCGGGGACTGAACTATGGGAGTGAGTTCCGAAACGAGAGTTCATCATTAAACCAAGGAGAGGATGAGGAGGTGGCTGATGGACTCAGCGACAACTCATCGAGATTTCCAAAAAGATGGATTTCCACAATTATGTGAACAAGGAAATATCATTTGTCGGACCAAATGATATAATGATGTATGCTCAAGGAAAACTTACACAGTTTAAATATTGGTTGAAAGGTGTACCCGAAATATGGGCTTAAGTAGCATGATCGATGTTAGAATGGTGGTTCGATAACCAATAGTTTAAGAATCAAATATAGACCATTTACTTCAAGCAATAGGTTGCTAGAAGTTTTGGAATTACACATCACAGTCAATTTGTCAGTATTCCGGTAAGAAACAACACGATGACCAGGAAAAGAATGGCGATCGTGATAAGTATCACTTGTATCAAGAATTCTCCAGAGGTGGTGAAATTCTCACGACATTCTTGACATAAAAGATGGTAATACTCCAAGGTAAAGAAGAACAAATGCTGGATAGCAAGGAACTCAAGCTATAACACAAAACACGAACAATTTTGTGTTGAATGGAAGGCAATAAAATGATCGATGATAAAACAAATCATCGAGGGCAAGGATGGTATTTCTCATCATGAATTCAATTGATATCCAGGAAGGAGTCAAGATGTTGATGATGGCGACATTTTTTGTCGAGATATTCCTGAAGATGTAATCGATCAGCGAGGACTTCAAGTCAAAGGAAATATGAAGCAAGAGGTTATTGGGACCACAGTTAAGACACAAACTCGAACTCAAGCTTGTTGTTTAAGGTGGAAGGGTATGACGAGGAAATTCGACGTAAGCTTAGCTATCGTCGTAAATTGGTGCTCCAAGAATAAGGACCAGGTAGCACAATTAAAATCATCACGACAATGATATATCCAAACATGCTAGGAATGGCCTGACCGGGTACAAACTCGTACTTAAAGAAGATTATTGAAGAGTTGTTGAACCGTAGTGCGGACTCGGTTCAGTTATCGGTGTCTTTGAGTGTTTAATGACTCAGAGCCCGTGAAAAATTGGAATTAGTGGGAATGTAGCACTTGATGAAGAACTCATAAGAAGCTATGCAGTTTCCATGATAATCTCGAGATACTAGGGGGTAATACTTGACGACAGGTCAAAGTAAAGGTTGGACTGGGGTATTGATCCGTAGAAGACAAATATTTAAACTTGTCTGAGAAATGGAAT
Organism: Aegilops umbellulata; assembly: GCA_032464435.1. Taxonomy (NCBI): domain Eukaryota; kingdom Viridiplantae; phylum Streptophyta; class Magnoliopsida; order Poales; family Poaceae; genus Aegilops; species Aegilops umbellulata. The sequence continues at coordinate 385,548,436 of CP136057.1, read as the reverse complement.
CAAAGGAGAACAATAATGGTCGGAACCACGATTGCAAAGGACCAAATCCTAGATATAACATGGACTTATAATAAGGGAATAATTGATTTAAGAGAAGCTTAAATGATAAGATCTACATCGTGTCCATGGGCATGAACACAAAGTTCAAGGTCGACTCCCACTTCTCCAATGCATAACCTTTCATTCACTTCTCATACTCGAGGAAGTTGTAGTGTTGAAATTTTATCTGGCAAAATACCAGAAGTGTGTGATTCGTGAAAACTTTCGAGTTCACACTTATTAAGGAAGGCATAGGTTCAACCCGTCATGGTATCGTGGAATCATATACCACAAGCTTCAATAGTAAACACCACAAGCTCAAAAGCAGAGCATGGTTGGTCAATCAGAGGATAGGATTTACCAATGGAGAAAGAACTTCCAAAGGGATTGAATATGAAGGACACTATCGGATAAAATCCAACAAAGGAACCGGTGGTCCTCAAAGGATCTGATGTGAGCATCGGTACTCAACCAGAGGAAGAAACAATGCAAGGAGATCAGACTATAGAAACAACTGACTAATTCAAAGCTCAAATACAAAAAGAATTATGATTTCCGACCAAGGGACCAGAAGCAAACACTCTGATTAAGGATGGATAAGTTGAATAGACTTAGGGGTACCATCGATGGCAATCTGATTGGCCGAGAACCAGCTCATGTTCGAAAGACGTCTGAGCGGAAAGATAATTTATAAGGATCAACTGATGGTTGCGTGCATTCGCACACATATAGGATCAACGGACTTAAATGATAGTGACAAAGGATGCCAATAAGATTACTAGATTTATGGGATTAACCAAAATGTAAGCAAGCAAGAATTTCAAGAGCAATAGGCTCCTGAGGATTTTTGGAAGATCGAATGGTATTTCGAAGATTGATGACATACATGAATCAACTGGGGATGAGCGGATACTCGGCAAGTGCGGGAATTATCCGTAGGGGTATTCAGGTGACAAAGTACAGCAAGGCACTAAGCTCAAAGGATTCTCGGTACAACAGAGAGTATTTCGGGACATCTTGTAATAACAAGATCAACGGGGAATGATTGTATGAATGGCAAGGGTATGCAGTTTTCATAGGGGTTGACGGTGGAAGGAAATCGCAAATGCGATGTCACAAGGACTCGAGAGAACATCGTAGAGTAACTTCGAAATCTTCTAGTGCTTCAGGCGATCACCTGAAGTGAGGGGCTCTCCGGGAGAAAGTATTATCGGGAACCTAGAGTCAGAGTTAGTAAAATCGTTTAACCCGAATAGAAGAGAGTTCAGAGTCCCAGAGTAAAGGTCGAGGAGTAAAAGATCCTAGTACCACCCGATGGCGACGTGGGCCCGTAAGGCACACAGCCAAGTTAGTAAAAGTTTTTGCAATGTCTAGACTCGACTTCGGCCAAGGAGTGTGGAAGGGGGATTCCTACAGGCAGTCGGCTCTGATACCAACTTGTGACGCCCCCGATTCAATCGTACACTAATCATGCACGCAAACGTGTACGATCGAGATCAGGGACTCACGGGAAGATATCACAACACAACTCTAAAATATAAAATAAGTCATACAAGCATCATAATACAAGCCAGGGGCCTCGAGGGCTCGAATACAAGTGCTCGATCATAGACGAGTCAGCGGAAGCAACAATATCTGAGTACAGACATAAGTTAAACAAGTTTGCCTTAAGAAGGCTAGCACAAACTGGGATACAGATCGAAAGAGGCGCAGGCCTCCTGCCTGGGATCCTCCTAAGCTACTCCTGGTCGTCGTCAGCGGGCTGCACGTAGTAGTAGGCACCTCCAGTGTAGAAGGAGTCATCGTCGACGGGGGCGTCTGGATCCTGGGCTCCATTGTCTGGTTGCAGTAATCGGGTAGAGGAATGGGGAAAAGGGGGAACAAAGCAACCGTGAGTACTCATCCAAAGTACTCGCAAGCAAGGAGCTACACTACATATGCATGAGTATATGTGTAAGGGGCCATCTCAGTGGACTGAACTCCAGAATGCCAGAATAAGAGGGGGATATCTAATCCTGTCAAAGACTACGCTTCTGGCAGCCTCCGTCTTGCAGCATATAGAAGAGAGTAGACTGAAGTCCTCCAAGTAGCATCACATAGCATAATCCTACCGGGCAATCCCCTCCTCGATGCCCTGTTAGAGAGCGATCACCGGGTTGTATCTGGCACTTGGAAGGGTGTGTTTTATTAAGTATCCGGTTCTAGTTGTCATGAGGTCAAGGTACAACTCTGGGTCGTCCTTTTACCGAGGGACACAGTTATTCGAATAGATAAACTTCCCTGCAGGGGTGCACCACATAGCCCAACACGCTTGATCCCATTTGGCCGGACACACTTTTCTGGGTCATGCCCGGCCTCGGAAGATCAACACGTCGCAGCCCCACCTAGGCACAACAGAGCGGTCAGCACGCCGGTCTAAATCCTATGCGCGCAGGGGTCTGGGCCCATCGCCCATTGCACACCTACACGTTGCGTACGCGGCCGGAGAGCAGACCTAGCAACCTCCATTACAAAGGAAGTCACGTTACGCGGTCCAACCCGGCGCGCGCCGCTCAGTCGCTGACGTCACGAAGTGCTTCGGCTGATACCACGACGCCGGGATACCCATAACTACTCCCGCGTAGATGGTTAGTGCGTATAGACCAAATGGCCACACTCAGATCAAATACCCAGATCTCGTTAAGCGTGTTAAGTATCCGCGAACGCCGACCAGGGCCAGGCCACCTCTCTCCTAGGTCGACTCAACCTGCCCTGTTGCTCCGCCTCAAAGTAACAGTCGGGGGCCGTCGGGAACCCAGGCCCACCTCTACCGGGATGGAGCCACCTGCCCCTTCAGCCCCCATCTCCGAACAGTATCACAGGTAATGTAACAGTGTAAAGTATATAGTATGCCCGTGATCACCTCCCGAAGTGATAACGACCCAGTAGTATAGCATGGCAGACGGACAAGAGTGTAGGGCCACTGATGGAACACTAGCATCCTATACTAAGCATGTAGGATTGCAGGTAAAGGTATCAACAGCAGTATCAAAGACAGGCTATGCATCAGGATAGGAATAACGAAAGCAGTAACATGCTACACTACTCTAATGCAAGCAGTATAGAGGAGAGTAGGCAATATCTGGTGATCAAGGGGGGGCTTTCCTGGTTGCTCTGGCAAGAGAGAGGGGTCGTCAACTCCGTAGTCGTACTGGGTAGCAGCGGCGTCGGTCTCGGCGTCTATCGAGAGAAGAGGGGGGAGAAACAATAAATATTTAAGCAAGCAGATACATAGTGATGCATGACATGACAAGTATCGGCGTTAGAGGGGCCCTAATGCGGTATGGGATGATACCGGTGAAGGGGGAAAACATCCGGGAAAGTATCCCCGGTGTTTCGCGTTTTCGGGCAGAGTAGCTGGAGAGGGAAAGTTGCGTGTTTGATATGTTAGGGGTGTGTGGCGGATGAATGGGCTGCGTACCCGGGTTCGCCTCGTCGTTCTGAGCAACTTTCATGTTGAAAATATTTTCATCCGAGTTACGGATTAAAATATATGATTTTCTAAAGATTTTATTAATCTATGGAATTTATTTATTTATTTAAATTAATTTGAAAATGAATTAATGACATCAGCATGATGTCATGCTGACGTCAGCAGTCAACAGGGGTTGGCTGGGTCAAACTGACGCGTGGGTCCAGTGGGACCCACCTGTCATACACTGTTAAGTTAATTATGATTTAGGTTAAACTAATTCATGTTTAACTAAACTAACTAATTAATTAGATTAATTAAACACACTTAATTAACCTAGTTAACTCATTAATTAATTAATAAATTAATAATTAATTTTTATTAATTCATTTTTTACTTATTTATTATTAAAAATGTTCTGGGCGGGGCCCCCCTGTCATAGGCCCTGGGGGCCTTGCGGGTTTGCGGGTTAACGGGCGGTTCGGGCGAGGGGCGACGTGCGCCTGGGCGGCGCTCGCTCGCAGGGAGCAGAGAGGCGAGGCCAGTGGCCAGGGCGGCCTGCTGGCGGCGGGCACGACCGCGCGTGGAGGCCCGGCGGGGCGGCACGGCGGCCAGCGGCAGGAGGCCAGGACGCCGAGGAGCGGCCACGGCAGCGCCGGAGCGTGGCCGATCTGAGGCGGGGCTGCGCACGGCGGTCGTAGGTAGCCAGCAGCGGCAGGTAGGCGCGCGCGGGGGCTGTGGCTGGGCAGTTGCAGAGCACGGCTGGATGGCGTGGGTCGCGCGTGCGGGGGCGTTCAGGAGCTGTGAGCATGCGCTGGGGTGAGCACGGAAAAATGCGTGGTGAGGGCCGTGGGCGAGCACGCGTGGAGCGAGCTTCGGCCATGGCGGCGCAGCGCGGGGACGGCCTCAACAGCGACAAACCGAAGCAGGGAGAGAGGGGATCCGGGAGAGGAGCTCTCAGCAAACTCGGAGGCGCGGTCGAGGAGGCCGGGGGCGGTGTGGTGATGCGCACGAGAGAGAGAGAGAAGGTGGAGGCCATTGCCTCACCAAGGTCGTAGGGTCTGGGGAACGGGTGTCGAGGAGGGGGTTGGGGACGGTGTGCGACGAGGAGGCAGGCCGGTGAGGAAGTCCGGCAAGGAGGAGACGAGGAGGACGGTGAGGCGGCGACGAGGTCCGGCGACGGCGGCGGTGTCGAGCGCCCCGATCCAATACGGGTCGAGGGGGAAGGCGCCGCGTGAGAGGAGACGGGAGGCGGGTCCGGCATGGTGGCTCCGGCGATGGGAGGAATTCGGGCGGCGGCACGGCATCGATGGGGGGGGGGGGTTCGGGCGACGGGGAGACGGGAACGGCGTCGAGGGGGTTTCGTCCCCGATCCAGATTTGGATCGGGAGAGGGGAACGTGGGAGCGAGTGGGGAGGGAGTGGTGCGTTGGGGTGTTAGGGTTTGGTCGCCCAGGGGTTATGGGGGAGTGGGGGGGGCGGCCTGGGCCGGCCTGGTAGCAGCTGGGCCGACTGGCCCAGTGGGGGGGTTCTCTTTCTCCTTTTCTTTCTTTTGTTTTCTATTTGTTCTTTTCTTTTTATTTACTCTTTCCTATTTTATTTTAGTTACCTTTTAATTTAGTTTCTGTAAAATATTTACTTAGCATCTAATTTAGTATTTCAGTTTAGTCCACTGTCACTAAATGTCTAGTCCCCAAATAATTTAGTTTGATAATTTATTAATTAGTAAAGGCATTTAATTATTTGTTTTTTTACTGTTTTAGTCATTTCAGTGCAATTAAATACTTTATAAAAATGTGGATTCTCCACCATAATTATTTATGCAATATTTGGCACATATAGAACATTTTAGTTTTAATGTTTGAAAGCTTTTATTGTTTGCCTTGATTTTGAATTTTAATTCGAACGGGATTGAATCATCGTGAGGTTCACTACAGTAAGAGTGGTGACGTGGCATCATTAGCAGAGGTTACTGTAGCTAGCTTATCCGGGCGTCACAAGTAGGCACATTGATTCCCCGACAGTTTCGAGTACTGAAGAGCACCATAACCAACCTCATGGATATGACTCGGCGCGCAATGGTGCCAATGCACAGGATTTGGTGGACCAGGGCAGAGCGCGCCGGGAGGCCGAGCTGGCGGTTCAGCTGGCGGCTCATCAGCACGCGCCGGTTTACCCGACGACTTCAGTTGAGGCGGGTGTAGCTTCTAGAGCTTTTTGGTGTGCCGTGTTTAACGATGGCTATACGAAACAAGCGTCTGCCCAAGGACTTCAAAGGCCCTCGTAAGGTGCCTAATTACACAGCAGATCAGTCCCCTGAGGCTTGGGTGGAGAGTTATGAGATGGGCATGGAGATGTTGGATATTAGTGAGGATGCATATGCTAAGTACTTCACCATGATGCTGGAGGGGACGGCTCGTACCTGGTTGAAGGGGCTGCCAGCTAACTCCATCGGGTCATGGGCAGAGCTGAAAGCTCGGTTTATTCAGAATTTCAAAGATACATGCAAGCAGCCTGTGTCGATCGTGGATTTGGTATCTTGTGTTCAGGCTGAGGGCGAGTCAACGACCAGCTGGGTGCGCCGGGTCTCGACTATCATACATTCTTCAGATAACATCAACGTCGGCTCAGCGATTCTAATGTTGGAGAAAAATTGCCATTTTATTCCACTCAAGCAGAAGCTTCGGCGGCTTAAGCGTCATTGCAACGACATGGGGGAGATTATGGCGGCTCTTATTAAGTATGCCGACTCTGATGGTACCAAGGACCCCGACTTTGAGGATGAAAGATCAGGAAAGGGAAAGAAGAGTAGCGGCATGAAGGGACAACAGTACAACCTTACCAATCAGGGCAGCAACGGTAAGCGCAAGGCAGATGATTTTGTGGCTAACACCGGTGCGTGAAATTATAAACAGCGTCGTAAGGGAGGGCCGACTCAAGGGGCAAGGTTTGACCTTGATGCAATACTAAATCAGCCATGTCCAAAACACGGAACGGATCAGAAGCCGGCTACTCATCTGTGGAAGGATTACAGTATAATGAGACACTTTAGGGAGTCTGTCCAGCACAACCGTGGCCCGAATGGCGGTTCAGGATCCGGCTCTCATGGTCCGGGTCATGGAGGCGGCGGCTCAAATTCTGGGTTTCACGGCCAGGGCAACCAAGGTGGTTACAACCAGCAGAGTAATGAGGGAAATCAGCAGCAGCAATAGTCTAGTTATCAGAGCAACGCGAAGCAATTGAATAGTGGGTAGTATCACGTCTTCACCACCAGTGCGTGTAAGCGCGATCAGAAGCTTCACAAGAGGGCAGTGAATGATGTTGAGCCGGCGGTGCCACGTTATTTACGGTGGTCAGAACAACCAATTGTGTGGAGTCGAGAGGATCACCCACCCCGGGTTTATAATCTGGGTCACCTGGCACTGGTGGTGGCGCCTCAGGTCGGAGGCTATAAATTTACTAAGGTACTCATGGATGGAGGCAGCAGTATTAATATACTTTATTATGAGACCTTCCGTCGCATGGGATTAACTGATAAGAATCTTAAGCCGTCAAACACTGTTTTTCATGGTGTGGTGTCGAGTAAGTCAGCCTACCCAGTGGGTAAGATATCTTTAGAAGTTACCTTTGGAGATGAGCATGATTCCAGGTCTGAGACTTTAACCTTCGAAGTGGTCAAGATCAAGAGCCCTTATCATGCTCTGTTTGGGCGGCCGGCTTATGCTAAGTTCATGGCAAGGCCTTGTTATGTTTACTTATAGCTTAAGATGTCGGGTTACAAGGGCACCGTCACCGTGGTAGCTTTGGAGTGTGAGGAAGGTGATGCCGCTTATGCTAAATCAGTTTGTGCAACGGAGGAGCTGAAATTTTACAAGGGCAATGTTGACCCGACATACATGACGTCCTTGGAAACGCCAACTATAGAGCATGATCCTTCATTAAAGTTTAAGTCGGCAGATAACACTAAATTGGTTGACTTCGTTCCTGGTGACTCATCTACACAGTTCAGCAGCAGTGCTAATCTAGATCCAAAATAGGAAAGTGCGCTCATCGAGTTCATCCATGAGAACCGGGACATCTTCGCATGGAAGCCTTCAGACATGCCGGGTGTACCGAGGGAACTCACTGAGCACACTCTTAATATTGATCCGAAGTTTAAGTCGGTCAAGAAATTTCTTCGTCGCTTTAACGAGGAGAGGCGGAAGGCCATTGGTGAAGAGGTGGCCCGACTCTTAGCGCCCGGGTTTATCGTTGAAGTTTTTCATCCTGAGTGGTTGGCTAACCCAGTGTTGGTGCTTAAGATGAATGACACTTGGCAAATGTGTGTGGATTACATGGAGTTAAACAAGGCTTGTCCAGCTGATCCGTTTGCTCTCCCTTGTATTGATCAAATCATTGATGCTACGGCGAGTTGTGAGCGTTTGAGTTTTTTTGGATGCTTATTCTGGTTATCATCAGATCAAAATGGCAGTTAAGGACCAGGAGAAGACGGCTTTCATTACTCCGTTTGGAGCCTTCTGCTATGTGTCTATGCCTTTTGGGCTCAAGAGTGCCCAGGCGACTTATCAGCGATGTGTGCAGAATTGCCTCCACAATCAGATCGGGCGTAATGTTCATGCTTATGTGGATGACATTGTGTTAAAATCCAGGAAGAAGGAGACCCTGATTGATGATTCGAAGGAGACGTTTGACAATCTCCGGGTCTACAAGATGATGCTTAACCCGACCAAGTGTGTTTTTGGTGTACCAACAAGCAAGCTCTTGGGCTTTATGGTTTCTAACAGAGGCATTGAAGCTAACCCGAAGAAGATCAAAGAAATTACTTCGTTGGCTAAGCCGGCGTGTGTCAATGATGTTCAACGTCTAGCGGGTCGTATTGCGGCCCTAAGTCGGTTCATAAGCCATTTAGGTGAGAAGTCTATTCCTCTTTATCAGATGATGAAGAAGACAGATAATTTCGTCTAGAGTGATGCTACTAATGAAGCGTTTGGGGCGCTTAAGAAGCAACTGGCCGAGCCTCCGGTTCTTGTTGCTCCTGTTGATAAAGATCCTCTGTTATTATATGTGGTTGCCAATGGCTGAGCTGTCAGTGTAGCTATTGTGGCGGAAAGGAAAGAGGCAGACAAGGAATATCTGGTTCAACGGTCGGTTTACTACATCAGTGAGGTGCTTATTGAGTCCAAGCAGAGATATCCACACTGGCAGAAGCTCGTGTATGGGGTTTTCATGGCGAGCCGGAAGCTCAAGCAATATTTTCAGGGTCATCCTGTTACTTTGGTTAGCTCTGCTCCTTTAGGAGACATCATCCAAAACAGGGAAGCCACAGGCCGGGTTGCTAATTGGGCCATTGAGCTTGGACCTCATGGTTTAAAGTATGTGCCTCATACGACCATCAAGCCCCAAGCACTTGTGGATTTCATCAATGATTGGATAGAGTTGCAGACGCCTGAGAAAAGCCGGACAACACATATTGGACTATTCACTTTGATGGATCCAGGCAGTTGGAGGGCTCGGGGGCTAGAGTTGTCTTGACTTCCCGACAAGGTGATAAATTTTCTTATGTTCTCCGGCTAATGTTCCCTTCTACTAACAATGCAGCTGAGTATGAGGCCTTGCTCCATGGTCTTCGGATGGATAAAGAGATGAATTTAAGCCGGGTGAGATGTTTTGGCGATTCAGATCTGGTAGCTCAACAAGGCTCTGGTACCTGGGATTCTAAGGATCCGCTCATGGCGGCTTAATGCCGAGAGGTTGATGATATTGCGGGTCATTTCAAGGGCTATCAAGTTGAACATATTGATTGCAGGAAGAATGAGACGACTGATACTTTAAGCCGGTTAGGGTCTCAGCGCAAGCCGGTGCCACCTAACACGTTCGTGGATATTTTGCTTAACCCTTCTGTCAAATTACCTACATAGGAGGATCTTGCTGTCCCTGATCCGGAAGCACAATTAGTGGCGGCTCTTCATGCTATTCCTGATTGGACAGTTCCGTATTTGGCTTACATGACCCGGGGTGAGTTGCGAGAGGATGAGATCTTGGCCAGACAGATAACCCGGTGGTCTAAGTCAATGTCAATTGTCAATGGGGAGTTGCACCGCCGCAGTGTCTCAGGGGCGTTTCAGCGTTGCGTCTCTCCTGTAGAAGGCTGTGAGATTCTACGGGAGATTCACGAAGGAGATTGTGGTCATCATGCCGGCTCTAAATCTCTTGTAGCCAAGGCTTTTCTTCATGGGTTCTATTGGTTGACGGCTCATGCTGATGCTGAGGATTTGGTAAGCAAATGTGACGGTTGTCAGAAATTTTCACGACCAGCTCATGTGTCGGCTCAAGAATTGAGGATGATTCCAATTTCTTGGTCGTTTGCAACTTGGGGGCTTGATATGGTTGGGCCTTTTAAGAGGTCCAAGGATAAGAAGACCCACCTTTTGGTGGCAGTTGATAAGTTTACTAAGTGGGTTAAAGCAGAGCCGGTTAGTAAGTGTGATGCAGCAACAGCGGTTCAATTCATGAAGAAGGTGATCTTCCGTTTTGGCTTTCCACACAGCATTATAACAAATAATGGTACTAATCTCTCTAAAGGTGCTATGAAAGAATTTTGTCAACATGAGCACATCCGGCTTGACGTTTCCTCTGTTGCTCACCCTCAGTCCAATGGTTAGGCAGAACGAGCAAATCAAGAGATTTTGCGAGGTATCAAGCCCCGGCTTATGGTTCCTTTACAAAGAACGCCGGGTTGTTGGGTAGGGGAGTTACCCTCAGTGTTATGGAGTATCAATACTATCAGATGTGGGGTTCCGGCAAACCCTTAAGGTTCGAATACTGGGGTGTGCATGCAGTCTTTCCCTCCTACCGATCTATGCCCTAGCTCGCTAAGATCTTGCGAACAAACTCGACAAACTCGCAACACAGAAAGGCATGAGGTTTATACTAGTTTGGGCCACCGTTGTGGTGTAATACCCTACTCCAGTGTGGTGGTGGTGGATTGCCTCTGGGGCTGATGATGAACAGTACAAGGGAAGAACTGCCTCCTGACTTGTGCTCTGTGGACTTGTGGATGACAACCCGATTCCCCCCCCCTACTGTGGTGGCTAGCTCTACTTATATAGGCCCTGGTCCTCTTCCCAAATGTTGAGGGGGAAGGGAGCCAACAACGGCGGGCAAATTTGAAGGGGGACAGCTAGTACAAGCTATCCTAACAAAAGTGGTCTTCGTCTGCAAAAAGCTCTGGTGGTGACGCCGTCTTTGGCTCCACGATGACCTCTATCTTGCCGTCCTCCTGGTCTTGGTCTTGTTGCACCAATATAGCAACCTTTGCCTGATGCCTCGGTACTCTTCGCCTGCGCTGGCCTCCTTAGCACCAAAGAGGAAATAAGGACGCTGCGCACGCTGGCGCCCGTCTGACGCCCGCCTGGTGTCGTTCGTCATGGCTCACGTCACGAGAGCCTCGTGAGGTTTGCCCCGCCTTGATATCTCCGCTCCTCGTGAACCTGCCTGGCTAGACCACTCTGGAGGAGGTCTTGCGTCGTCTGCCTCGTGAGGCTTGGACCCTCATGAGGGTCTTGGATGCCTTGTTGACGAAGATGGGTCGTACGGCCTGCTGACTTAGCCATGCTGTGGGCCGCAGGCAGGCAAGTCTGGGGACCCCCGTTCCCAGAATGCCGACAGTAGCCCCCGGGCCCAAGGTGCGCTCGGGCTTGGCTTCGCGGCGAAGCCAAGGGTCAAGTTCTGAGCATCGCGGGCCCCCAAAGCCTGCGGTCTCGGTCAACACGTGGCGGTTGATTGGACGTGGGCGTCTCCACTTCCCCACGCTGCCTCGACAACTACACGACTTGACAAGTCCCTGCGACATGCAAGGAAAACCATCATTACCTGCGATCATGGGAGACGCCGGTTGGCCTTCTTCCGCTATAAATGGGGGGGGGGCGGAGCCCCCGTCGCCCTTCTCTTCCTTGCTTGCTTGCTTCTTACTCCCTGCTCCACTGCTGACAACAATGACGCCCATCAGAAGGTTTTTTGCTGAAGAAAAAGGGAAGGCTCCCCGTGATGACCCGGGGACACTTCCGCCGAAGAAGAGGTCGATCCATCGCCGTGATGAAGCGGCGATGTAGGTGTTGACAAGGCCTTGGTGCGAGCGGCCTCCTCTGAGGTACCCGCTACCCTTGTACGCCCGAGCCGAGGGCTCGGGAGGACGAAGTGACGAGCAACACCACCCATGTCGTATTTGGGGTCGCCGCGCCATGGCAACGCGTGCCGTCGCTCCTGGCGTCCACGCCGCGGACTCCTCGCGCGAGTTGGTGCTGTGGGCGCTGATGCGTCCAAGCTCCTGAATCCGGTTCCCGCGGTTCTTCTCTGACGTGATGCCGCCGAGGGGGCCTCTCGAGCTCTGGCTGCAGCACGCCGACTGCAACGCTCCAGCGACCGGAGCGGAGATCGAAGCGGTCCCCACCGGCAAGACCTTCATGACCCACGGCTGGGGGAGATCATGCGGGTCTGCCGCGCGAGGGGCGCCCTCGCGATCCACTTCGAGTACGACGGCGCCTCCATGCTCTTCTTCAAGGTCTTCGACGCCGTGGGCCGCCGCCTGGAGTGCTGCCCTGAAGAGGAGCGCCAAACTGACGAGCGCTCCGCTCGCGGCTGCTCCAGCAGCAGTAGCCCATGGGAGTCCAGCAGCTCTCCTGAGCTTTACGAGACTCCGGAAACGAGCGGCGACAGCTACGTATCGCCGAGCTCTCGCCGCGCTCGAAGTAGGGCTGCGGCGTCTGGCCATCGCCGCCGCTGATCTGGATGGGGTTGGCGCCGGCCTCACATGGCCCACTGTTGATGATGGCGTCCGCCATGGAAGGGTGTAGATAGTATTCCCCTTAGTGTCAACTTTTGTTTACTGTGAAGAATCATGAGTTACCCCGTGGGGGCATGTGAGGATCTGCAATGTCTTTTGTACTTATCCCCCTTGTTATGAAAACTTAGCGAATGCGTCCCATTGAGGCTTGGTTCCCCCTTTCTTTCCTCGCGATAGCTTGTTGCTCTACGATAACAGGTCCCGGTCCCCAGGCAGGCTACAGCCGTCGCTGGTATGCCAGGTCGCTTGCCGTGGTCAAGGCCAAGAGGTGTGCGGCCCGAGGTCCAGTAAGAGCCCCCGAGGCGCGATGCTCAGGAGGTCCCCCTTAGCGCTCAAGCAGCCATGGTAAGGCGAGAAAGGGAGTTGACGAGGCCGCAACGGGGTCGCGGCAAGGTGAGGGTGGCCATCAGGCCCCAATATTTGGTCGGTCCAGGAGCGGGACTTACCTTGTTGACTTTGCGGCGATTCCTGATGCTGCGCTGGAGTTGCGCGCCTACTCGTGCGGCATAGCTAGGCCGGCCCGTACGAGTTTCCCTCCCCTCATGCTCTCCTTAGTGCTCTACGTCCTCAGGTCCCGGCCCTCGAGCGTACTCAACCGCCGCTGGTATGCCAGGTCGCGATGCCATGGTCAAGGCCAGGGGGTGAGGGCTGGAGAGCCAGTAAGAGCTCCTGAGTGGCGATGCTCAGGAGCCCCCCTTTTAACGCGCAAGTGAATTGCACGAGAGAAAAGGAGACTCACAGTGCCGCCTGCTATCCTTTCCGTGGGATTCCTGTGAACTAGCACAAGAAGAAACACGGTTTGCCGTTACAGCTGTCAGCCTGCCGCTGGTTGCTTTGGATGAGGTGAAGGCACTGAGGGCCTGGTGAGGTGACGTGCGCGGGGCGTGCCGCAAGCCAGAGCTCGACCGCTCAGGTTTGTCGACGTGACAGGGATGGACCCATGCATCATCCCCGTGCCTGTGTGGAGGCCCCGGGGGAGGCGATGATCAAGCGGGTGATAGCAGTTGGCAGGTTAAGCATGGAGAGCAGATCAACTTGGATAAATGCAGGAAGATACATGCCACCGGGTCCGGCCCGACCGGCTTGGGGATGATGCAGCCCGAGGGGCACCCTCAGCAAGGTAAGCTAAAGACATAAGCAAAAGGGATACATGCCGCAGGGACGGACCCACGCGGCCTGGGAATAATGCAGCCCGAGGGGCGCTCCCAGCTAAACAAGCTTGGAAGATGTCACCTGGTTCTGTAGACGAAGTAAAGTTGGTGCAGTTGGAGGCATGCGTTGAAGAAATGACTCCTCATGAGCCGCCGGAGCCCTGAGCCTCGGGAGGCTCTGGGGGCTCAGGAGGCTCCCTGAAGATCGTCTCCATCTCCTCCAGAACGGTGTGGTACCTGGCCTCCTGAGCCGCCAGGACGCGCCGCATGTTGCGCCGATAGGCCGACGCCGCGCTCGGCAGGCCAAAGGGCATGCGAGCGTAGCTGTGCGGCGGGCCCTCGCAGCGGCCCACACGTGAAGGCCAGAAACGCTCCTGAGATGCGGCTCTGTTGAGCCCTAGGACTTGGATGCAGACACGCAGCCCGACATCCTCGACTGGATGGGGAGCTGCGCCTTGTGGGTGGCTGTCGCCGCGCATGGCTCCTGCTTCTTGCAGTTCATGTGTGGTCTTGGTGATGAACTCCTGAGTGGTGGCCACTCCTTGCCTTGTGCTCTCCTGAGGGTCACGTGCCATGAAGCACGCCTCCAAGTGGTGCCCAAGCGCCTCCCTCGTGAGGTTGGCAAGGTCTGAGGCCCTCCAGAAGAGAGCCCCCGAGCCCTGCCCAAGGAGGGCGTCGGGCGCGCTTTCCTATGTGATAGAGGGAGGCGCCCCTGGAGCGGGCGCTGATCCTGACGAGGCTCCTGCCACGATGCCATCCTCCTGAGGTCCTGCACGGCGCGGCTGCTTCTTCTTGGGGATGGCCTCCGGAGGGCCTTCATTTCTGCTGTCGGGGTCGTCGATTGCTGCGGCTTGAAAGGCGCGCTCGAGGGAGCACACCGCATCCCTCTCTTCACATGGGACCATGATGATTCCTTCACTTCCTGGAATCTTGAGAACATTGTAGTCGTGATGAGTAACTGCCATGAACATGGCCAGGGCTGGATACCCGAGGATGGCATTGTACGGCAGGCGGATGTGCGCGATGTCGAAGTCGATGAGCTCGGTGCGGTAGTTCTTGCGCTCCCCGAAGGTGACAGGCAGGCGGACATGCCCTATTGGTGTGGTGGAACCGTCGGTCACTCCTGAGAAAGGCTTGGTGGGCTGGAGCTGTTCATATGGCACTTGGAGGTTGTCGAACGTGTCAACGAACAGGACCTTGAGCCCTGCGCCGCCGTCGATGAGGGTCTTGGTGACCTGCACATTGCTGATGACTGGGGAACGCAGCATAGGGAGAGCGCCAGCGGTGGCTGCGCACTTGAGCTGATCCGCCGAGTTGAAAGTGATGGCACATTGGGACCACCTGAGCGGGCGTGTGGCCTCGAGTTTGGGGAGCACCGCGTTCACCTTGCGAGCGAACTGTTTGAAGATGCGCTGAGAGGCTGGGGGCTGGGCGCCGCCCAAGATGCAGGCGATTGCACGCGGCTCCTGGAAGCCTTCAGCCCCCTCGTCCTGGTGGTGGTCGTCGTTCCTTCTCGGTGGCGACAGCGGGGGAAGACCGGCGTTGCCCTGGGGGCGATCCTCATGCGGCGGGTCCCTTCAGGTGCCCTCGCGAGGTTGGTCCTGCCAGCAGTCCTCACAAGGCCGGTCGCGCCATTCCTGGCGCGGACCACGGTCATCCCAACGTCTGCCTCCACGTCCTCCTCCGCGGCTGTAGCCCCGGTCGTTGCGCTCGGGGCGTCGACCAAAGCGTCCTTCACATATGGCTCTAAGCTCTTGATAGTCGTTGGTGTTGTGGGTGTTCAGATTGTGGAAGGCATAGAACGGTCGGCTGTTATTGGAAGACTTGGGATGATCTCTGCCCCGCTTGGTGTCGGGCTCCGCTGCGAGCACAGCTGCCTCCTTGCACTTCACGTCCTTGGCCTTGGTTTTCTTCCGCTCTTCGCCCACGGGCGGCAGCTCAAGGAGAGAGAGGCGCCCCTCCTCAGCTCTTGCGCACTTGGTCGCCAGGTTGAACAACTCCTGAGAAGTGCAGAGCTCCTCGTGGATGGCGAGCTCTTCCTTCATCTTGACGTCACGGACGCCGTCGGAGAACACGGAGATGATGGCCTCGTCCGTGACCTTGGGGATCTTGAGGCGGGTGTTGTTGAAGCGCTAGATGTACTTCTGAAGGGTCTCTCCTGGTTGTTGCTTGATGCGGCGTAGATCACCCGCGGACGGCGGGCGGTCGTGAGTGCCCTGGAAGTTGGCGACAAAGCGGTCGCGCATCTCGTCCCAGGAGGAGATCGAGCCGTGCTGCAGGTTCAGGAGCCAGGAGCGAGCTCCATCCTGGAGAGCCATGGGACACCATCTCGCCATGACCTTTTCGTCGCCATTGGTTGCTTCGATGCTCAGCTCATAGAGCTGCAGGAACTCCGCGGGGTCGGTGGTGCCGTCTTAGCGAGGAGGTAGATCCGGCTTGAACTTGCCTGGCCAGGCGACGCTACGCAGCTCGGGGGTGAAGGCGCGGCAGCCGGACGTGGTTGCCGGGGCCCGCTTCGGAGGTGGAGCTTGGTCTTGACGAGGTCCGTGTTGCGCCGCTGCGGGCGGTGCGCGGTCTTGACGAGGTGGCGCGGGGAGCGCAGGTGCAACTTCTCGTGGCCGAGGGATTTCTTGGCAGCTTCTCTCTTCGCGCACGGGCACCGGGCGTGGTGGATCACACCGCGGTGCCGCGCGCCTTGGTGCCAAGGCACCGTCTTGAGGCAGAGGTGGTGGAGGCACGCCATGAGCCTCGTCGCCCATGGTTGGTTGAGGGGGAGGTAGAGAGAGGGACGGCACCGGGGAGCCCCTTGCGGCACGGACGAGCTCGGCAACGCGGTCGAGCCACTCCTCATAGAGGTCGTTGACGGGGCGGTAGCGCAGGAGTTCGTTTGCCACGAGGAGCGCGGCCCGCGCCTCCATGGGAGTGCGGCGTGCGTGAGACGAGGAACCGACAGGGGTCAGCGATGGAGTGGCGGTGCGGCCGTCCTGCCGCACCGAAGGATGCAACGACGACGCCTGCTGCTCGTTCCCCGCCGGGCCGGTGGCAGTGTTGGCGGCGGGTGATGGAGAACGATGAGGTGGCCCGTCGACGGGAGCCGTCTGAGCGACGCGGGCGGTGAGGGCAGCCCGACGCTCAGCCCGAGCACGGCGAGCGTCCGCCATGGATACGACGGAGCGACAGAGCGGCGAACTGATTGAAGGGAAGCTACGGCGCACCCCTACCTGGCGCGCCAAATGTCGGATGTCCGGCAAACCCTTAAGGTTTGAACACTGGGGTGCGCGCGCAGTCTTTCCCTCCTACCAATCTACTCCCAGCTCGCTAAGATCTCGCGGACGAACTCGATGAACTCGCAACACAGAAAGACACGAGGTTTATACTGGTTCGGGCCACCGTTGTGGTGTAAGACCCAACTCTAGTGTGGTGGTGGTGGATTGCCTCTAGGGCTGATGATGAACAGTACAAGGGAAGAATTGCCTCCTGAGGTTGAGGTGTTCTTGTGCTCTGGGGTCTTGTGGATGAGAACACGATCCCCCCCCCTACTGTGGTGGCTAGCTCTACTTATATAGGCCCTGGTCCTCTTCCCAAATGTTGAGCGGGAAGGGAGCCAACAACGGCGGGCAAATTTGAAGGGGGACAGCTAGTACAAGCTATCCTGACAAAAGTGGTCTTCGCCTGCGAAAAGCTCTGGTGGTGACGCCGTCTTGGGCTCCACAATGACCTCCGTCTTGCCATCCTCCTGGTCTTGGTCTCGTTGCACCAATATAGCAACCTTTGCATGATGCCTCGGTACTCTTCGCCTGCGCTGGCCTCCTTAGCACCAAAGAGGAAATAAGGATGCTGTGCGCGCTGGCGCTCGCCTGGTGTCGTTCGTCATGGCTCACGTCATGAGAGCCTCGTGAGGTTTTCCCCGCCTTGATATCTCCACTCCTTGTGAGCCTGCCTGGCTAGGCCACTCCAGAGGAGGTCTTGCGTCGTCCGCCTCGCGAGGCTTGGACCCTCGCGAGGGTCTTGGATTCCTTATTGACGAAGATGGGTCGTATGGCCTGCTGGCTTGGCCACGTTGTGGGCCACAGGCAGGCAAGTCTAGGGACCCCTGTTCCCAAAACACCGACAAATACAACCCCCAACAGATCTACGGGTTACACACCTTTATTCATGGTTATTGAGCAGAGGCGGTTCTCCCTAGTGACATCCGTCACGATTCACCCCGGGTGGCGGCTTATGTTGAGGCTGATAATGAAAAGGCACGTCAAGATGAACTTGACCTATTGGATGAGGAGCTTGATCTCGCAGCAGCTTGTTCGACGATTTATCAGCAAGACCTATGTCGTTATCACAGCCACCGGGTCAAAACTAGAACCTTTCAAGAAGGCGACTTAGTGCTCCGGCTCATCCAGGACCAAAAGGATATGCATATGCTATCACCGCCTTGGGAAGGACCTTTTGTGGTCAGCAAGAATCTGCATAATGGGTCATACTATCTTACCAACGTTCGAGACCACAAGGACTCACGCAAGTCGTAGGAGGAGACCCGTCGGCCGTGGAGTATAGCTCATCTTCGGCCCTACTATACTTGAGCCACCGACTCTCATGATGTACATAGTCAGATGATGTATATATTATAAGTAGTATAATAAAGCCAGCATCCCTGATAATTCAGGGCCTCTGTTGTTTCACTTCCTTGAAGCTGAGTCTTTATCATCATCTTACATATTCATTTAAAGAGGCTCGACGCCCAAACTTCAGGGACCCAAGAGAGTTGGATGCACATCACAGCTCAAACGTAGGTCCCTGACGAGCACGACCTGTCAGTATGTCACTTGGGGGCTTCCTGTTCAAACATAGGCGTATTCGACCAAAGAGAACATAGCGTTACTACCCTCTTGACCAGGTTATCTTGTCCAAATATAGGCGTATTTGACCAAAGAGGGCATAACCTTTCCGGGTCATCCTACCTGTATACCAGCTGCTTCAACTCCATCGGGTAATCCCGATTGACCCGTCGAACTCTTAATGATCAATCTTTACAGTGTATTCGACCAAGATATGAGCCTGTTAAGGTTCAAATGGCGGCTTGTCATGCAAGAGCACGGTTTACAGATAGTCAGGATAGATCCAGGTTTCATAAGCCGCCTTCCTTGAAACTTGGATAAATCGGCCCATGGTGTATGCTGTTACTCTGACCCCGCGTACTCCTGATAAGTCTACCTTTGAGCAAGACCTGACTTTATCTGGGTTCAAATGTCAATTGGGTAATGTGAGTCAGGCTCACGGAAAGCATGTACCTTCCAGTGGCTCAGGCTAGTTTCATCGAGGAATACACTTTGGCTTGGCAGCCTACAAAAGCCTCGAATTTCTTTTGATTTCTTAATTTATATTATTGATATGGTATTTTCTTTGCCCTCTGGTTTTTTACAAGCCGGGCCCAGCTGCCCTACTTATGGCTCATATTTGAAGCATCTTTTGGGTCTCTATAACCCGCCAGGATGGCAGACTCTAAGTCGCCAGAGTATCATACTATTATGTTTAGAGTTACAGCTCTAACACCTCTAACTGCACGAAGCTGATAACCCGACAGTATAAGCATATACTACAGGTATGACATCTTATTTAATGATTGTCATACCGGCCCTGGTTATGGACTATTCATCCTCAATGGCTTCAATAGGGCATCATGACCCGCCCGGCGGTAAGCCGCCAGGGCATTTGTACTTTCTTTGTGTGCAGGACAATAACCGATCAGATTGGCATAAATCAAATGTTATCATAAGCATAAGGTGATGTTTTCTCACAATGGAGATCAGCAGTCTGCGCAAAAAGCAGAAACGTGCACGATGGCATGGCAGATTTAAGTTTTTACTACCCTATTACATGGCTCCATGAGCCGAATGAGATCAAGTATTTTTTCAAGGATCAAATATATAAACCGCCCGGCGGTTCAATCTTCTTGGCTTTGCTGACTGGAGGCCTCTGGGTCATCCCTTTCCGGTTCTTCGTCCTCCTCTGCCATCTGAAAATTTGGTGATGACCAATCGATGCCAGATAAAGCTTGAAATTCAGCTTCGTCATCTATAAGATCAGACGACTCAACTTCAGGGGCAAAAGTGTGCTTACGGATTGGGGGGATTAAGTCCATCACTCTATATGCTGGGGTTGGCATCTTCTGATTCTCCTTGTTGTATGCCCGATGGTACTTTGAAAGGTCTGAATCATAGTCGCCATCAGATGTATTACTTTCACGCAAGCCGAGAAGTCTTTCTAATCAAATGGCGTACCATCTTCTTTCAAACTTGGGTACCCAGTGGCTACCTCAGACGGGTCAAGCTCTGATACCCATGCCTTGGCCCGTCTCAAAGTCGTCACAGCACCGGCTCTTGCAGACGACCGTTTCATTTCATCAATCCTGGCTGGTAGCACGGAAAGTTTTTTCAAGACATCTATCAATAGTGTTGGTGCTTGATTAGTCAGAGAGATTGTAGCCTGTGTACACTGGGCTCCAGTATACAGTTGCTCGACAAGGGTATAGACTGCCTTCAGCTTTACAAGCATGTCTTGGGTCAGGTTGCTGCTCCTAGGACCTGAATAAATCACAGATTGGTTAAATGTTGGTTTATATTATCACGACAAGTATTCACTTTTGATGAATAGCAAGGCGACTCACCAAAGATAGCAGAAACCATCTGAGATACACGGTGTTTTAAGCCGGTGAGCTCAGTGGTTACCTATTGAAGAGCTGCCTTTGCTTTTTTAGCTCGCTGTGTTAAAGCAGTCTTTTTCCCCAGCCCAAGTGCCTTTTTCAGCCTCAAAACTGGTCTTCAGTTTTTTCGATTCAGCTATGCTAAACTAGAATTTTGACTCAGCTTTCCTGGTCTCAGATTCTTGGTTCGCCAGCCGGGTCTTTGCATCATTTAACTGTGACTCAAGTTCAGCAGTAGCAGCCTGTATGAAGCAGAATTATAAATACATTTATATCCGGGTTACAAGAGTATAAGTCCCAAGTCTTTTGCAAGCAACAACACTTGGAACTTGGGGCTAATGTCTGTCAAAGAATTTCTTTAAGTAAAACAACTTTTATGAATAAAGTCCCAAGCACTTTTGCAAGCAAGACTACTTGGCACTTGGGGGCTAATGCATATCGCCTGTATCTTCTTAATGATGAGCCGGTTGTGCTGTAAATAGTCCCAGCCAACTCATGGGGGCTACACAGATAAGCTCTCCTTTCTTAAAACAATGGTAAATAGGACCGGCTCATTCATGCTGATTAAACCTACCCTTGGGGACTACGGATGCAATGTTAAATTGCTTAAACATCCGGTTTAATTTTAACTATGACAACCGGCCTTGGAGGAATTCTATGACAGAAGCTTATGGATTATTTTAAGTCTACAGACTATTCAATTTTATCATAACCAGTAGACTTGGGGGCTGGCAGGATGTACATAATTATTCAAAGTGGGAACTAATACCTCATATTTTTGGTGCATTTGTTTCACCATATCAACTTCAAGATCGCGGCTGGAGTGTACTTGGCTAAGATTACCATAGAGTATCTCACTGCTGCTCAGTTGTGCATAATGGGAGACGTCAAACCTTATCTTCTGCCTTTCAATAACCTCTTGCCTGGCAGTATGCTTGGCCAAAGCTATTGGATTTCCCGGTTCTGTAAAGCCGGTGCCAGTGATCGAAATATCATTAGTATGAGTCTCCGATGGCTTAGGTGGACTTGATGGTGCTGGGTTCGAAGAATTAATATTGGTGTCATCAATGCAGAGATCTGGAATCTCAGGTGAAACATCAGGGGCAGGGTCATCTGGTTGTTTTTCAAAAGCATCAGGTGCAGAGACTTGTTGTTCCGGTTCAATAACTTTAGGATCCTCAGCTGGCTTGGAAACCTTTGTTTTCTTACTAGGCTTTGCTTGTCCGCTGCGTAGGTGGTGGCAAATCAGTATAAGTATAACAGTATAAAGAGTTACAGAATATAAGGTAATCATTATTACCCAGGGGCAGTTTTAAAAGCCGGCAACTCAGTTTGTGATGAATCGCCAGAGGAAGAACGGGCAATTTCCTGGTCAATTGAATCAATAGAGTTAAGTGGTAGACAAATAGGACCCACCAGCGGGTAAAAAGAGTAAGTTAAAAAGAGCCTCATTTTGACATTTTCGAGGAGCGGGAGTGCTCGGTAAGCCGGAGGACAACTCTTCACCGCCGCTTGTTCGCGTCTAACGTCAATTCTTGTGTTGTTGTTGCTTCAAAAGAAAGTGAGGATCTAAATAAGCCAAGGGGTGTGAAAACCTTACTTTCCGGGTTACTTGTCGAAGTTTCTGTCTTAGCAAAGGTTCTGAGCCGGAGGAAATAATAGTTACCTCTTCTTCAGCTGCTTGGCTTGCTCCCATGTCATCCTGATAATAGTCAGTGTCAATAAGATGATTGAAAAACGAGCCAAGAGAGTAAAGGGCTACCTCCGACTCAGAGGTATCATCAAGATTAACCATGTCAGAGGCGCTTGGTTTCTTCTTTCTCTTGGTGGTCTTCTTGGCGGCTTTCTTGGCGGCTTTCTTGGCGGCTTTCTTGGCAGCCCTGGCCTTCTTGGTGTTGGGGAACATAGTATTTCAAAATTTTGCCTACGATCATGCAAGATCTATTTAGGAGAAGCATAACAACGAGCGGGGAGAGTGTTTCCATGTACCCTCATAGACCAAAAGCGGGAGCGTTTAGTAAAGCGGTTGATGTAGTCGAACATCTTCACGATCCAACCGATCCAAGCACCGAACATACGACACCTCCGAGTTCTGCACACGTTTAGCTCGATGATGTCCCTCGAAATCTTGATCCAGCAAAGTGTCGATGGAGAGTTCCGTCAGCACGACGGCGTGGTGCCGGTGATGATGAAGTAATCCATGCAGGGCTTCACCTCAACACTACGTGAATATGACCGGAGGCGTAAACTGTGGAGGGGCGCGCCGCACACGGCTAACAATGTTTGTTGTGTGTTCTAGGCACCCCCTCCCCATGTATATATAGGTGGGAGGGGGAGGGGAGCAGCAAGGGCGCGCCCAAGTAGGAGGAATCCTACTTGGGGCCCTTGTCCAATTCGGCCTCCCCCCTTCCAAAAGTGTTGGAGGGGGAAGGAAAGAGAGGGGCGAGAAGGGAAGGGGAGGCTGAATCCTCCTCTTTCCTTTCTCTCTTCCCATCCGTCCTTCTCCTCCTATTTGGCATATATGGGGCGCACCAGCCCAGTAGGCGCTGGTCTGTCCCGCCCTTGGCCCAATAAGGCCCATATCTTTGCCGGGGGGTGGGGGGGTGCCCGGAACCCATTCCGGTGACCCGATACGTACCTGGTACCCCCAAAACACTTCCGGTGTCCGAATACTATCGTCCTATACATGAATCTTTACCTCTCGACCATTTCGAGTCTCCTCGTCATGTCCGTGATCTCATCCGGGACTCTGATATGTCTCCAACGTATCTATAATTTTTTATTGCTCCATGCTATATTATCTACTGTTTTAGGCAATATTGGGCTTTATTATCCACTTTTATATTATTTTTGGGACTAACCTATTAACCGGAGGCCCAGCCCAGATTTGTTGTTTTATGCCTATTTCAGTGTTTCGAGGAAAAGGAATATCAGACGGAGTCAAAAAACGGAACGAAATCAACTAGAGAAGTTATTTTTGGAAGGAAACCTACCTGATAGACTTGGGCTCTACGTCAGAAGATACGGGAGATGGCCACGAGGGTAGGGGGCGCGCCCCCTGCCTCGTGGGGCCCCCGCAGCTCCACCGACGTACCCCTTGCACCCATATATACCTACGTATCGTAAAACTTCCAGAACAGAGATTAGATCGGGAGTTCCGCCACCGCAAGCCTCTGTAGCCACCAAAACCTCTCGGGACCCTGTTCCGGCACCCTACCGGAGGGGGGAACCCTCACCGGTGGCCATCTTCATCATCCCGGCGCTCTCCATGACGAGGAGGGAGTAGTTCACCCTCGGGGCTGAGGGTATGTACCAGTAGCTATGTGTTTGATCTCTCTCTCTCTCTCTCTCTCATGTTCTTGATTTAGCACGATCTTGATGTATCGTGAGCTTTGCTATTATAGTTGGATCTTATGTTTCTTCTCCCCCTCTTCTCTCTTGTAATGGATTGAGTTTCCCCTTTGAAGTTATCTTATCGGATTGAGTCTTTAAAGATTCAAGAACACTTGATGTATGTCTTGCCGTGCTTATCTGTGGTGACAATGGGATATCACGTGCCACTTGATGTATGTTTTGGTGATCAACTAGCGGGTTCCGCCCATGAACCTATGCATAGGGTTTGGCACACGTTTTCGTCGTGATTCTCCGGTAGAAACTTTGGGCGCTCTTTGGGGTTCTATGTGTTGGTTGAGTAGATGAATCTGTGATTGTGTGATGCATATCGTATAATCATGCCCACGGATACTTGAGGTGACAATGGAGTATCTAGCTGACATTGGGGTTTTGATTGATTTGTATCTTAAGGTGTTATTCTAGTACGAACTCTAGGGCTGTTTGTGACAATTATAGGAATAGCCCAACGGATTGATTGGAAGAGGTGGTTTCGTACCCTACCATAATCTCTTCGTTTGTTCTCCGCTATTAGTGACTTTGGAGTGACTCTTTGTTGCATGTTGAGGGATAGTTATGTGATCCAATTATGTTATTATTGTTGAGAGAACTTGCACTAGTGAAAGTATGAACCCTAGGCCTTGTTTCCTATCATTGCACTACCGTTTACGCTCACTTTTACCGCTTGCTACCTTGCTGTTTTTATATTTTCAGATTACAAAAACCTATATCTACCATCCATATTGCACTTGTATCGCCATCTCTTCGTCGAACTAGTGCACCTATACAATTTACCATTGTATTGGGTGTGTTGGGGACACAAGAGACTCTTTGTTATTTGGTTGCAGGGTTGCTTGAGAGAGACCATCTTCATCCTACGCCTCCCACGGATTGATAAACCTTAGGTCATCCACTTGAGGGAAATTTGCTACTGTCCTACAAACCTCTGCACTTGGAGGCCCAACAACGTCTACAAGAAGAAGGTTGCGTAGTAGACATCAAGATCTTTCCTGGCGCCGTTGCCGGGGAGGTGAGTGCTTGAAGGTATATCTTTAGATCTTGCAATCGAATCTTTTTGTTTCTTGTTTTAGCACTAGTCAGTCTATAAAAGAAAACTACAAAAAAATAGAATTGAGTTTGTCTCATACGCTTCACATTTTTAATATCTTTCGTGAGTATGATGGAAAGGAAAATTGTGCCAAAGTGTTAGAAGAAGAAATCTATAAAATGTTTGGCACTAAATATTTGAATGATGAGCATGATTGCAATATTTTTAGTGTGAATTCCTTGAATATCCATGATGCTAATGATATGCAAAGCCACAAGCTTGGGGAAGCTATGTTTGATGATGATATTTTTTGTCCCCCAAGCTTTGATGAGCAAATTTACTATGATGAAAGCATGCCTCCTATCTATGATGATTATTGTGATGACATGTATGCTTTAAAGAATAATGATAACCATGAAACTTGTCATCTTGATCTTAATTTTCAATCACATGATAGTTGTTTTGTTGAGTTTGCTCCCACTATTATTCATGAGAAGAAATTTGCTTATGTGGAGAGTAATAAAAATTCTATGCTAGTAGATCATGAAAAGAATGCTTTAGGTGCTGGTTATATTGTTGAATTCATTCATGATGCTACTGAAAATTATTATGATGGAGGAACATATGCTTGTAGGAATTGCAATAATATCAAGTTTCCTCTCTATGTGCTTAGAATCTTGAAGTTATGCTTGTTTTACCTTCCTATGCAAGATGATTCTTGTTCCCATAAGTTATTTGCCCACAAAATCCCTATGCATAGGAAGTGGGTTAGACTTAAATTTGCTAGTCATATTCTTCATGATGCTCTCTTTATGTTTCAATTCTTATCTTTTATGTGAGCATCATTGAAATCATCATGCCTAGCTAGGGGCGTTAAACGATAGCGCTTGTTGGGAGGCAACCCAATTTTATTTTAGTTTCTTGCTTTTTGGTTCTGTTTAGGAATAAATAATCCATCTAGCTTCTGTTTAGATGTGGTTTTATGTTTTAATTAGTGTTTGTGCCAAGTAGAACCTTTGGGAAGACTTGGGTGAAGTCTTTATGATCATGCTGTAAAAAACAGAAACTTTAGCGCTCACGAGAATTGCTTAAACATTTTACTGTAGAGTTATATTTAGTTTATTCTTTTTGCAGATGATTACTAGACAAATTCCTCATGTCCACCAATTTATTTTAGAATTTTTGGAGTTCCAGAAGTTTGCGTTAGTTACAGATTACTACAGACTGTTCTGTTTTTGACAGATTCTATTTTTCGTGTGTTGTTTGCTTATGTTGATGAATCTATGGCTAGTAAAATAGTTTATAAACCATAGAGAAGTTGGAATACAGTAGGTTTAACACCAATATAAATAAAGAATGAGTTCATTACAGTACCATGAAGTGGTGTTTTTTTTTCTTTCGCTAACGGAGCTCGCGAGTTTTCTGTTAAGTTTTGTGTTGTGAAGTTTTCAAGTTTTGGGTAAAGATTCGATGGACTACGGAATAAGGAGTGGCAAGAGACTAAGCTTGGGGATGCCCAAGGCACCCCAAGGTAATATTCAAGTATAACCAAGCGTCTAAGCTTGGGGATGCCCCGGAAGGCATCCCCTCTTTCGTCTTTGTTTATCGGTAACTTTACTTGGAGCTATATTTTTATTCACCACATGATATGTGTTTTGCTTGGAGCGTCATTTTATTTTCTTTAGCTTTGCTTTCTGTTTGAATAAAGTACTAAGATCTGAAATTATTAAATGGTAGAGTCTTCACATAGTTTCATAATTATTCAACTACTCATTGATCTTCACTTATATATTTCGGAGTAGTTTGTCGTTTGCTCTAGTGCTTCACTTATATCTTTTAGAGCATGGTGGTAGTTTTATTTTGAAGAAATAGATGAACTCTCATGCTTCACTTATATTATTTTGAGAGTCTTAAATAGCATGGTAATGTGCTTAATCCTAATATGCTAGGTATTCAAGAATAGAAAAAACTTTCTTATGAGAGTGTTGAATACTATGAGAAGTTTGATGATTGATGATTGTTTTGAGATATGGAGGTGATAATATAAAAGTCATGCTAGTAGAGTAATTGTGAATTTGAGAAGTTCTTGAGTTAAAGTTTGCAAGTCTCGTAGCATGCACGTATGGTAAATGTCGGGGAAGCTGATCCGCGAGCACCTATGGGGACGGAGCCCCTTTCGGTTCGGCGGGGGGTGGAGGTCGCACGAAGAGCAGATCGAGGCGAGGCACACGAGCGGTTTACCCAGCTTCGGAGCTCTCCGGAGAGATAATACTCCTACTGCTGCTTTGTGGATTGTATTGAGTTCTTGCTCGGGAGCGCTGAGTGCTACAGTACGCACCAGCAGCTAACGAGACCAAGCGTGAGTGTCCTACTGTTCCTCCTCCCTCCTCTACGTTGCGCATGGGCCTCCTTTTATATGCTCAAGGGGTCACCGACAGGTGGCAACGTAGGCAAGGGCAAAAATGGAAAAGGTGCTGCGGTTGGTACAACTACCTGCATAGTGTATCATACCTAACCCTGACGGCAGGGGACAAAGGCATTAAATGCCTATCTATGTCACCCAAACAGTGCAGAAAAGGGACCGTCAGGGACGCCACCGCTCGCCACGATGGCGATCTTGTCAGCGCCGCTTGCCACAGTGTACCCCTGGCTGCACAGCCTCCCGCCACGTACGCCTGGAAGGGTCCCAGAGCGACACGTTGGTGGATGCGCTGGAGCGTGGGTACAGTGTGGTTGCTCGCCGCGGCAAGCGCCTTGCCGCGGCCGTTGTCTTGTCGCGTCCGGAAGCTTGTCGCTCACCGGACCCTGCCGGGACGCGTGGCGCGTCGCGGCAAGTTCCTTGAGATGCCCTGGTTGGTTTCCCCGGCAAGCTCCTCTTGCCGGGGTCTTGTGCCTTGAGTGGCCTTCCCGGCAAGCTCCTCTTGCCGGGGCCTTGTCTCCTTGGCTTAAATACTTTGTTCTTGAATGGCTTCAAAGGAACCACGGAGGACCTTGGCGGTCACCCAGCAAGCCTTGCTGCGGGGTGCTGCGACTGCCCGTGCACAAGTTCGGGATACTAGGGTACCCCTACTCTAGTACACCGACAGGAGCCCTCGGGCCTGGGCCATACACGGTGCCAAGCGCTGTTGGGCCAGGCCCAAAACAGGGCACGGGCACACGCGGCCTGGGTCATGTCGTATCTTACTCCGTATCCACGGCGCCCTCTCCGAACGGCACGCGTCGATTGCGGCATCGTGGGAGAGGTCGTGGGTGGTTCTTTATTCGGAAAGGCGGACCGTCTGCCCCCTCCCTCCTTATAAGCAGGGGAAACAGGGGCAGTTTGCCCATCCGCCCGTTGCTATTCCTTCCTCGAGAATCTCCGCCACTCCCCTTCTTCCCAAAGCCGAAAGAGAGCAGCGCTCCGCCCCCATCGCCACCAGCACCACCAACGCCGTCGTCCTCCCTCACCACTCCCGCCATGGCTCCGAAAGTCGAGAAGGTGAAGTCGGCCGAGGCGCAGCGGCTCGTGGCGCTGCGAAAGGAGCGGGCAATCTTCCCTCCGAGGCTTACCGCGGAAGAGCTGAAGGAGTACTACTACCTCTTCTGGTCGACGGGGACGCGAGCGCATCCGCACACGAGGGTACTCCCAGCCGCCGCTTGGAAAAAAGCTCCCACTGGGTACCCTTTCTTCGCCTTGTTCTTCTACTTCAGGCTCTTCCCGCCCTTCTCTGAATTTTTCTGTGACGTCATGAACACCTACGGGCTCCGCCTCCTTGACTTCACCCCCAATGCTGTCCTGACCATGGCAGTTTTCGCACATCTCTGCGAAAACTTTGTCGGAATCCATCCAAACGTAGCTCTTTTCCGCCACTTCTTTTCGCCTCGAGTTGAGAAAGGAGAGCCTTTATCCGGCGGAATCGCCTGGATCTCAAAAGCCGGCAAGAAGGATGCTTATCTGGATGGAGAGTTCCGCAGCAAGTGGGAGGAGTGGAGGGCGGACTGGTGTCTGATTGTCGAGGAGAACCCGCAGCCATTTACCGCCCTGCGCCAAACTCCAGTAGTGCGCGGCAGTGATTGGAGTAGCTTGGCCCCGGAAGACGACAGACTGAAGATTGCCGTCGCTCGGATCCTACGCCTCAGGCTTGCCGGGCTTACTATAGGAGGGGTTGGCGCAGATTTCCTTCGCCGCCGCATCGCCCCCCTGCAAGAGAGGAGGAGACCCGCCTGGGAGTTCCAGAACGCGGCGGATATCATGAGGCTGCGGCCGGGCCTCAACTTCAACTTCACTGTCCTGGAGCTCAACGTGATGCTCGAGGAGCTGTTTAAGTACGACCCACAGCATCCCGAAGTGTTCAGGTTGCCGAGGGGCGTCGTTCCGCTGTGTAACAACTCCTCGCTCAACCGCATCCGTGCAATGATGCCGCTGTGCGACTCGCATGGAATTGACCCAGCCTGGATAGAGCCTGCAGATGATGTCGTGCGGGCGTTCTTCGATGGCTTGGTAGAAGTGCCGGTCGACGCCGATGAGCAGAGGGGCCTCACCCGGGACACCACCGACGAGGAGCTCAAGTGCATCGCCACCAGGCTGGAAGAGGCGGCGGCAGCTGCAGCCGCGTGCGAGTTTGGATTCACCGTGGAGGAGGCAGAGGCAGCAAGCCTTGCCGAGCGAGAGGATCTTGCCGGCGAGGAAGAGCCTGCCGGGCATGACGCCGGGCCGAGCGGGCCCGCCGAGGATACGAGCGGCTCGTTGGAGATCGGCTCCTCTTCCTCTTCGTCTTCGGGCAGCTTGCCGCAAGCAGAGCCCCCGGCTCCACAAGCAGAGCCCCCGGCCCCACCAAGAAGGCGTCTTCGCAAGACCGGGGATGTAGTGGAGCGGCGGACGAGTCAACCCCCGCCGCGGCAAGTTCTGTTGCCGCGGAAGCACCTCACGCTGCAGCAGCAACTGGAGCAGGGTCCTCCCGATTCGCCGCTCCAGCTCCCGCCAAGCGGTCAAGGGATCCTACTCCTCCGCCTCCTCGCGCCGGAGGTGGGCCAGGCTTTGACTTCTCCGCGCTCAGCTCCGACGAGGAAGAAGAAGAGTAAGATTCTTGTTGTATTTGTATGTCTTCAATACTTGTTGTCTTGTCTTGTATCTCATTTTCTTTACTCTGAACTTATTCCTTTTTAGGACTCTGGCCCAGAGAGCGTCAAAGAGAGCCAAGGTCCCGGTGATTGTCATCGAGGACGATCCCACCGTGCCAGCAGGGGGTGCGCCCGAGACAAACTTGCCGGACCCGGCAGCTGCTCTTCAGAGCAGCCCCCAGCGTAAGTATATGGTTTGCTTCCCGCTGTTAGGCGCGCATGGGTACTCTTTGTTTGCTGATATCTGACTGTCGGTTTGTGTAGGAGCAGAGCAGCCCAACCAGGAGCACCCGGAGACCGCCCCTGACTTGCTATCTGCTTCAACTACACCGCCAAGGGAGCGTTCTCCGACAAGGGAGGATCCTCCGACAAGGGAGAGCTCTCCGGCAAGGGGGAGCTTTCTGGCAAGGGAGGAGACTCCGGCAAGGGACAGCACCAGCGGTCCTCCGATGGTGGAGACCACAACTGCCGAGCCTGGTGCAGGTAAACCTCTTGCTTCGAAACTTCCCTTGGGTTCTTCTTCTTTTGATCTTCTTTTTGGATATTTGCTTGACTTTTCTTCCTTTTCCGGCCGTCAGATCCATCTACTGCGGAGCCGATGGAGACCGAGGTTGCTGTTGATGATGCCGCCACCACCGAAGAAGCGGCCGGCGCTGATGATCCCGCCGGCGAAGAGGCCGCCAAGGCTGCCGCCGCAGCAGCTGACGAGGGGTCTGGCGATCGCACTGACGGCCCTGAGGCCGCAGGAGCGTCAGGCGCTACACCGACCGCCGACCGCCGACCCTTCCGCCGCTGCCGCAGCGCCGGGCCCCGAAGGGCCCCAGCCAGGCGTCTACTTGAAGGCCGGCGATGGCGTCTTCATCAACCTCCCCTGGGCATCAACGTCCAGGGCGCCAGTCGAAGGAGAAAGCTTTGACGTGGAGGTGCTTGCCTCCGCTGGGCTGACGCTGGTCGACGCGCCATGCAGCAGCAGCGACGAGCCTGAGGAGGAGCGACTGCTGCGGAAGCTGTTGTCGCTCTATCGTGCCCACCAGGCCAAGCTGGAATCCCGCGAATCGCTTGCCGCGATGGCGGGAGCAAACATCGAGAAGCGCGCAGAGGAGCTCCGAGGTATTAACCAGGTAGCTCTCCGGGCCCTGGCGGAGGAGCGGGAGCAGCTCGAGGAGGCGCAGAAGGACTTCATCCTCGAGAAGGCAGAAATTGCAGAGCAACAGCGGCATGCCGCCGAGGAGCTATCTGCGCGGGAGGGCGAGTTGGTGCAGCTGAAGGCCAGCCTGGACAGCCACGAAGAGGAGCTTGCTGCGCGCGAGAAAACACTCAGCGGAGCTCTCAAGGAAGCAAAGGACGTTGCCGCAGCTGCCGAGGCCGCCAAGAAGGAGCTGGAGACGAAGGTGGCGCAGCTGGAGACTGATCTCAAGGCGAGCGGTGAAGAGCTTGCCGCGCTCAAGCATGAGCGCGAGAAGGACGCCTACACCTTTGGCGAGCTGCAGGGTCGTCTCGTCGAGAAGATCAAGGAGCTTAGCACCGCCAAGGATTCCAACGCCGATCTTGAGCTGAAGCTGGCTGCTTTGACCAAGACGCTGGACGGTGCCAAGGAGCAGGAGGCAGTCCTGAAGAAGGAGATCAAGGCCGACAAGGCGCTGCTGGAGAGCATTGCCGCCACCCAGAACGATTTTAGAGAAATTGTGGAGCAGTGGACGGAGGGTCTTGTGAATGCTGCCACAGACATCGATAAGGAGCTGGCGCAGCTGGGGATGGGGGATCTCGGGTATCCCTCCGATGAGACCCTCCCATCCAGCGCCAAGCTCACTCTATTCTTCAAAGGCGTGGCAACGGCCCTCCAGCGACTCCGGGAGAGGATCCCAAAGCAGTTGGCCGACGAGTCGCGCAAGATCTGCGCGGGAGCTCTTCAAAAGGTGTTGGTGAAGGTAGCCTTCCGCAACCCGGGCCTCAACCTCACCAATGTCCTCAGATCCCTGCCGGCGAAAGCTGATCTGGAGGCGCTCAAGGACCTTGTCGCACCCATTGTGGACAAGGTGAGCGGGATCAAGAGGGTTGAGGGCGATCGCGTGGACTAGGCCGCCCGTTTTCTTCTTTTCTTGTCGCTGCTGATCATGTTATGAAAACAGTCTATTAGAGCCGCGACAAGCTATTTTGTAATATAACTCTTATTTTGGGTAGTGATTGCAATGTTATTTCTTTACTTGACTCCTTCCTTTGTATGTTTTTTCCCTACGCTTTTAGGGAACTTGCCGGCGTAGGCACCCTCGCCGCGAGTGCTGAGTGCGGGACGTCAGCAGCCTGCTGGCAATGCCGTTGCCGACAAGAAACCTTGTCGTAACTAGCCACAGCTCGCTTAAGTTGTTGAGCGAACTCGAAACAAAGTAAGGGCGCGAGTCTAGTCGCAGCACACTTAAACTATTGAACGAACTCGAAACAAAGTAAGGGCGCAACTAGCCACGAGCCGGTTCCTCTGCGCACAGGTTTTCCATACAAAGCATGGTCGTTCAAGGAAGATAACTTAAAAAATTTAAAAACATCTGATTGCTCAAACTTTGGCAACTTAGCTTTTCTGTCGTTTGCTTCCCGGCAAGGCGAAACTTTCTTGAACGACGCCTGGTCCATACCATTATCTTCCCCTTCCCCCGGCAAACTTGTGGGCGAAGGAACCTTCCTTTCCTTGAGAAAAAATAAAGTAGAGAAAATAATGATATGGAGCCTTATGGCTCGTTATTGCTTACCGGGGGTGTTCGCTGCACAAAGTGTCAGATAGCTCATGCAAAAAATAAAAAGCATGAAATTGACAAGATGTGTGGAGCACATGAGCTTTATTTATGCACAAGGTCTGCGCCTGGCTTTGTACAAAGGATTACATGCAACAGCGGCAAGACTTGTACAAAAAGGTGGTTGCCGGAACAGGGTCCGGCAACTGCGCCTTGCGGGTAAAACTTACGAAGATGCTCGTTGTTCCAGGAGTTACTCACCGGAATGCCATCTTCGGTCTCAAGGCGGACAGCGCCAGGCCTAGTGACTCGTTTCACCCGATAAGGGCCTTCCCACTTCGGCGTCAACTTGTTGGAATTCTTGGCGGACTGAACGCGCCGAAGAACAAGGTCGCCTTCCTCGAGACTTCTGGCGTTAACTTTGCGGCTATGGTAGCGGCGCAAAGCTTGCTGGTAGCGAGCAGCTCGCACAGCAGCCTGAAGACGGTCTTCCTCAAGGAGCAGCGCATCATCTTGTCGCAGCTGCTCTTGCTCAAGCTCATCATAAGCGAGCACTCGAGGCGACCCGTATATGAGTTCCGTGGGGAGAACTGCCTCTGCTCCATAGACTAGAGCGAAAGGTGTCTGGCCAGTGGCTCGATTTGGCGTCGTCCTGATCGACCAAAGAACCACCGGCAGCTCCTCAATCCAGTTTCTTCTGCACCCGTGTAGCCTGTCGAAAGTCCTAGTCTTGAGTCCACGCAGCACTTCAGCATTTGCCCCCTCCGCTTGACCGTTGCTCCTGGGGTGAGCAACAGAAGCGAAGCAGACCTTGGTGCCAAGATCTTGGACGTACTGCATGAAGGTGCGGCTCGTGAATTGCGTACCGTTGTTGGTGATGATCCTGTTAAGGATCCCGAAGCGGCAAACAATCGACCTGAAGAACTTGACTGCTGACTGTGCTGTCACCTTCCTCACTGCTTCCACTTCCGGCCACTTTGTGAACTTGTCGATTGCGATGTACAAGTACTCAAAGCCCCCGACTGCTCGGGGAAAGGGGCCGAGGATGTCGAGCCCCCAGACCGAAAATGGCCAGGATAAAGGGATCATCTGGAGAGCTTGAGCTGGCTGGTGTATTTGCTTGGAATGGAACTGGCACGCTTCACACTTGGTTACTTGTGTAGCCGCATCCTAGAGGGCTGTCGGCCAAAAGAAACCTTGCCAGAAAGCTTTGCCGGCAAGCGCTCTTGCGCCAATGTGGTGACCACATATGCCTCCATGTATCTCTGCCAATAGCTTCTGTCCATCTTCCCGGTGAATACACTTCAATTTCACACCGTTGAGTCTTCTTCTGTATAGTGCGTTGTCGACAAACTGGTACATACTTGACTGCCGGGCTACTCTTTCTGCTTCTCCTTGCTCCTCGGGAAGTTCTCCTGTCTGAAGGAAGCGGACGATCTGCTGTGCCCATGCTGGAGCTTGTGGCTCGATAACAAGGACTAAAGGCACATCTGCTGCTGTGGGAACATCCGCTTCTACGGCGAGAAACTACGGCTCAGCCGGAGCTTGACGTTCCCCGGCAAGCTTGCCGGAGCAAAACTTGTCGGGAGCGTCTGCTTCAACGGAACAAACCCTGGGGTTTGCCGGAGCAGACTGCTCCCCAGCACTCTTGGTGTTGATCTTGGGGACTTTTTTGGCGGCGGCTTCGGGAAGCTCTGCCGGAAAATAGTCACCAGAAATTAACTTCCTCTTCTTGCTCTGTCTAGTTGATGGCGTCACGGACGGTTGAGTCAGCTTGAGCACAAAGATCCCTGGTTCCACAGGTAACTTAAGTGTTGCGCACTTTGACAGGCCATTGGCAATGTCGTTCTGAGCTCTTGGAACTTGTTCCATCTGTAGGCCGACAAAGTGCTCTTCTAGCTTCCTCACTTCATCAACGTAAGCTTCCATCAACGGACTCTGATAACTCTTATTCACTTGGCGGACGACAAGCTGCGAGTCACCCCTGACAATGAGTTTCTTGATCCCAAGGTCTGCCGCGATCCTGAGACCGGCAAGCAATCCTTCATACTCTGCAGTATTGTTTGTTGCTTGCTCCTTGGGAAAGTGCATCTGGACTACGTACTTGAGGTGCTCTCCGGTGGGTGCGACAAGCAGCACGCCAGCACCGGCGCCTTGCAGCGAGAAAGCACCATCAAAGTACATCAGCCACTCTTTGCTTGCTTCCTTGACGGGGATGCTCGTTTCTGGAATTTCTTCATCTGGTGTTGGCATCCACTCTGCTATGAATTATGTCAATGCTCTGCTTTGGATAGTTGAAGTGCTCTCAAACTTGAGGCCAAAGCTTGACAGTTCCAGTGTCCACTCAACAATCCTGCCTGTTGCTTCTGGATTCTGCAGTATCCTCTTCAGCGGAAAACGAGTGACAACTGTTATCTCATGTGCTTGGAAGTAATGGCGCAGCTTTCTCGAGGCCATGAGAAGGCCGAAAAGCAATTTCTGCACACCAGAGTACCTTGACCTAGCCCCTGCAGAAGGGAATTGACAAAGTAGACTGGGCGCTGCACCATTCTCTTCTGCTGTATCTCTTTGCACATCTGCGCAGATCCATCTTTGTCGGGACTAGAGCTTGTCGGGGAAGCCCCCTGCTTGTCGATGGATGTGCTTGCCGCGGTCGCTGGCTCATCATCAACCTCTCTCTCCGCTACTAATGCAACACTAACCACTTGATTGGTTGCCTCCAGATACAGCAGCAACTTCTCTTGTGGCTTAGGTGCGACAAGTATTGGAGTGGAGGACAGGTATCTCTTCAAGTCCTGCAGCGCAGCCTCCGCTTCCGGAGTCCATTTCATTGGACCTGCCTTTTTCAAAATTTTGAAAAACGGCAGGGCACGCTCAGCAGACTTAGAGATAAGCCTGCTGAGAGCCGCCACGCAGCCGGCAAGTCTCCGTACATCCTTGACGCGCTTCGGTGCTTCAATCTGCTCAATGGCCTTGATCTTGTCGGGATTGGCTTCAATTCCCCGCTGAGACACGAAGAACCCGAGAAGCTTGCCGGAAGGGACTCCAAACACGCACTTCTCGGGGTTGAGCTTGAGCCCGTAAAGGCGCCGACAAACTGATGGCATAGGTCTGCCCAGGAAGATATGGAGTTTTCCGGCAAGTGCATGAGCCAGGACCTGACGTTGGGTTTGAGCACCAGCGGGAAGTAGTTGGCAAGGATCTTGTCGTCTCGCCCCCCGGCAGCCTGCACCGTGATGGTGTAGATGCTGAGGAACTCCAACGGATGCAACCTGGCGTCGTACTTCTCCGGTACGTCTGGCTTGAAATTCTTTGTGCTGGGCCACTGGACTTGCCGCAGCTCACGGGTAAACGCAGGGTAACCTACCGCGTACGGCAGGTCGCCTGGTTCCCTTGGCACATGCATGTCAACAGAGGGTCCAGCGCGCCGGTCAGATTGACGCCGCGCTTCTCTTCGGCGCTCGATACGAGTACGAGCGTCTTCTTGCTGTCGTTCGTGAAGAACTTGGCGCTGATCGCGGCAAGCTCGCGGATCTGATGAAGCAGTGGAGTCGCTGTCGTGGTGGACCCGGCGAGACAGCGATCTTGGCCTTCGGGGCAGAGAGTGCACGGTGGTTGCACCCCCACCGGTCTTGTCGCCATCAGGCCGCACCTGGCTGACTTGCCGCGGCTGCGACGTAGTCGGCTGTCGTGGAGTGTCGCCGTTGGCGAAGCCGATGAGACTCTGAATGGTAGCCCTCCAGTCGTCGATCTTGTCTGGCGTTGGAGGGAAGTCTAGGAGCAGTTGAGCTCGCGCCAAAGCTTCTGCTGGAGTGGCGGGTAGCGGTGGCGAACGGTGCGAGGAGCGGGATATGCTCGGACTTCCAACGATGTTAGAAGGAGCAGTATTCCGTCCGGGCGACCGTGCCTCGCTCGCGCCGGCACGTTGGCGTGCATACTGGCCTTGAGCATCCCGAGATCCGCCAGCTCGATTTGGGTCCAGCAAGCGTATGGTACCGTGAGTATCACGACGCTGCCGGTCCTGCGCCTCCTGAGATGGGCGCGGAGCATCCACGGACGCCCGGTCGTCGTGGGAGCCTGCTACGCCGCTGACGGGCAGCGCAACCTTGTCCTTGGACCTGGCGGCACCGTGGGCTCCCTCGTCAACGCCCGTTCTTCCGCCGGCATCTTCCCCACCAGCCATTTGCTCTGGCGATGGTGGGTTTGTCGCAGACGGAGCAGCCGCCTCCGAAGCCTTCTTCTTCGGCGGCATGTCGATGAAGATGTTGAAGATCTAGCTCGTGTGAACACCGGATCAGGTTCACACAACCTCGACGCCCCCTACCTGGCGCGCCAAAGATGTCGGGGAAGCTGATCCGCGAGCACCTATGGGGACGGAGCCCCCTTCGGTTCGGTGGGGGGCGGAGGTCGCACGAAGAGCAGATCGAGGCGAGGCACACGAGCGGTTTACCCAGCCTCAGAGCTCTCCGGAGAGATAATACTCCTACTGCTGCTTTGTGGATTGCATTGAGTTCTTGCTCGGGAGCGCTGAGTGCTACAGTACGCACCAGCAGCTAACGAGACCGAGCGTGAGTGTCCTACTGTTCCTCCTCCCTCCTCTACGTTGCGCATGGGCCTCCTTTTATATGCTCAAGGGGTCACCGACAGGTGGCAACGTAGGCAAGGGCAAAAATGGAAAAGGTGCTGTGGTTGGTACAACTACCTGCACAGTGTATCATACCTAACCCTGACGGCAGGGGACAAAGGCATTAAATGCCTATCTATGTCGCCCAAACAGTGCAGAAAAGGGACCGTCAGGGACGCCACCGCTCGCCACGATTGCGATCTTGTCAGCGCCGCTTGCCACAGTGTACCCCTGGCTGCACAGCCTCCCGCCACGTACGCCTGGAAGGGTCCCAGAGCGACACATTGGTGGATGCGCTGGAGCATGGGTACAGTGTGGTTGCTCGCCGCGGCAAGCGCCTTGCTGCGACCGTTGTCTTGTCGCGTCCGGAAGCTTGTCGCTCACCGAACCCTGCCGGGACGCGTGGCGCGTCGCAGCAAGTTCCTTGAGATGCCCTGGTTGGCCTCCCCGGCAAGCTCCTCTTGCCGGGGTCTTGTGCCTTGAGTGGCCTTCCCGGCAAGCTCCTCTTGCCGGGGCCTTGTCTCCTTGGCTTAAATACTTTGTTCTTGAATGGCTTCAAAGGAACCACGAAGGACCTTGGCGGTCACCCGGCAAGCCTTGCCGCGGGGTGCTGCGACTGCCCGTGCACAAGTTCGGGATACTAGGGTACCCCTACTCTAGTACACCGACAGTAAACGTTATGTAACAAATTTGAAACATGAGGTGTTATTTGATTGTCCTCCTTATGAGTGGCGGTCGGGGACAAGCGATGGTCTTTTCCTACCAATCTATCCCCCTAGGAGCATGCGCGTAGTGCTTTGGTTTTTTATGGGTTTTAGATTTTTGCAATAAGTATGTGATTTCTTTATGACAATGTTGAGTCCATGGATTATACGCACTCTCACCCTTCCATCATTGCTAGCCTCTACGGTACCGTGCATTGCCCTTTCTCACATCGAGAGTTGGTGCAAACTTCGCCGGTGCATCCAAACCCCGTGATATGATACGCTCTTTCACACATAAAACTCCTTATATCTTCCTCAAAAAAGCCACCATACCTACCTATTATGGCATTTTCATAGCCATTCCGAGATATATTGCCATGCAACTTTCCACCATCCAGTTTATCATGACACATTCATCATTGTCATATTGCTTAGCATGATCATGTAGTTGACATAGTATTTGTGTCAAAGCCACCGTTCATAATTATTTCATACTTGTCACTCTTGATTCATTGCATATCCCGGTACACCGCCGGAGGCATTCATATAGAGTGATACTTTGTTCTAGTATCGAGTTGTAATCATTGAGTTGTAAATAAATAGAAGTGTGATGATCATCATTCAATAGAGCATTGTCCCAAAAAAAAGAGAAAGGCCAAAGAAAAAAAAGGAAGGCCTAAAAAAAGGGGGCAATGCTACTATCCTTTTTTCCACACTTGTGCTTCAAAGTAGCACCATGATATAGCGAGTCTCATATATTGTGCTTCAAAGTAGCACCATGTTCTTCATATAGAGAGTCTCTTGAGTTATCACTTTCATATACTAGTGGGAACTTTTCATTATAGAAATTGGCTTGTATATTCCAACGATGGGCCTCCTCAAGTGCCCTAGGTCTTCGTGAGCAAGAAAGTTGGATGCACACCCACTAGTTTCTTTTGTTGAGCTTTCATACATTTATAGCTCTAGTGCATCCGTTGCATGGCAATCCCTACTCCTCGCATTAACATCAATCGATGGGCCTCTCCATAGCCCGTTTATTATCCTCGTTGATGTGAGACTTTCTCCTCTTTGTCTTCTCCACATAACCCCCATCATCTTATTCTATTCCACCCATAGTGCTATATCCATGGCTCGCGCTCATGTATTGCGTGAAGGTTTATGAGTTTGAGATTATTAAAGTATGAAACAATTGCTTGGCTTGTCATCAGGTTGTGCATGATGACAGCATTCTTGTGTGACGAAAATGGAGCATGACTAAACTATATGATTTTGTAGGGATGAACTTTCTTTGGCCATGTTATTTTGAGAAGACATAATTGCTTAGTTAGTATGCTTGAAGTATTATTATTTTTATGTCAATATAAACTTTTGTCTTGAATCTTTCGGATCTGAATATTCATATCACAAGTAAGTAGGATTACATTGAAATTATGCCAACTAGCATTCCACATCAAAAATTATCTTTTTTATCATTTACCTACTCGAGGATGAGCAGGAATTAAGCTCGGGGATGCTTGATACGTCTCCAACGTATCTATAATTTTTGATTGCTCCATGCTATATTATCTACTGTTTTAGGCAATATTGGGCTTTATTATCCACTTTTATATTATTTTTGGGACTAACCTATTAACCGAAGGCCCAGCCCAGATTTGCTGTTTTATGCCTATTTCAGTGTTTCGAGGAAAAGGAATATCAGACGGAGTCAAAACGGAACGAAATCAACTAGAGAAGTTATTTTTGGAAGGAAACCTACCTGATAGACTTGGGCTCTACGTCAGAAGATACGGCAGCTGGCCACGAGGGTAGGGGGCGCGCCCACCCCCCTGGGGCGCGCCCCCTACCTCGTGGGGACCCCGCAGATCCACCGACGTACCGCTTGCACCCATATATACCTACATATCATAAAACTTCCAGAACAGAGATTAGATCGGGAGTTCCGCCGCCGCAAGCCTCTGTAGCCACCAAAAATCTCTCGGGACCCTGTTCCGGCACCTTGCTGGAGGGCGGAACCCTTACCGGTGACCATCTTCATCATACCGGCGCTCTCCATGACGAGGAGGGAGTAGTTCAACCTCGGGGCTGAGGGTATGTACCAGTAGCTATGTGTTCGATCTCTCTCTCTCTCTCTCTCTCTCTCTGTCTCTCTCTCTCTCTCTCGTGTTCTTGATTTGGCACGATCTTGATGTATCGCGAGCTTTGCTATTATAGTTGGATCTTATGTTTCTTCTCCCCGTCTTCTCCTTTGTAATGGATTGAGTTTCCCCTTTGAAATTATCTTATTGAATTGAGTCTTTAAAGATTTGAGAACACTTGATGTATGTCTTGTCGTGCTTATCTGTGGTGACAATGGGATATCACGTGCCACTTGATGTATGTTTTGGTGATCAACTTGCGGGTTCCGCCCATGAACCTATGCATAGGGGTTGGCACATGTTTTTGTTGTGATTCTCCGGTAGAAACTTTGGGCGCTCTTTGGGGTTCTATGTGTTGGTTGAGTAGATGAATCAGAGATTGTGTGATGCATATCGTATAATCATGCCCACGGATACTTGAGGTGACGATGGAGTATCTAGGTGACATTAGGGTTTTGGTTGATTTGTATCTTAAGGTGTTATTCTAGTACGAACTCTAGGGCTGTTTGTGACAATTATAGGAATAGACCAACGGATTGATTGGAAAGAATAACTTTGAGGTGGTTTCGTACCCTACCATAATCTCTTCGTTTGTTCTCCGCTATTAGTGACTTTGGAGTGACTCTTTGTTGCATGTTGAGGGATAGTTATGTGATCCAATTATGTTATTATTGTTGAGAGAACTTGCACTAGTGAAAGTATGAACCCTAGGCCTTGTTTCCTATCACTGCAATACCGTTTACGCTCACTTTTACCGCTTGCTACCTTTCTGTTTTTATATTTTCAGATTACAAAAACCTATATCTACCATCCATATTGCACTTGCATCACCATCTCTTCGCCGAACTAGTGCACCTATACAATTTACCATTGTATTGGGTGTGTTGGGGACACAAGATACTCTTTGTTATTTGGTTGCAGGGTTTCTTGAGAGAGACCATCTTCATCCTACGCCTCCCACGGATTGATAAACCTTAGGTCATCCACTTGAGGGAAATTTGCTACTGTCCTACAAACCTCGGCACTTGGAGGCCCAACAACGTCTACAAGAAGAAGGTTGCGTAGTAGACATCAGACTCCGAACAACATTCGGTCACCAAATCACATAACTCATATAATACAAGTTGTCATCGAACGTTAAGCATGCGGACCCTACGGGTTCGAGAACTATGTAGACATGATCGAGACACATCTTCGGTCAATAACCGATAGCGGAACCTGGATGCTCATATTGGCTCCTACATATTCTACGAAGATTTTTATCTATCAAACCGCATAACAACATACGTTGTTCCCTTTGTCATCGGTATGTTACTTGCCCAAGATTTGATCGTCGGTATCATAATACCTAGTTCAATCTCGTTACCAGCAAGTCTCTTTACTCGTTCCGTAATGCATCATCCTGTAACTAACTCATTAGTCACACTGCTTGCAAGGCTTATAGTGATGATCATTTCCGAGTGGGCCCAGAGATACCTCTCCGATACACGGAGTGACCAATCCTAATCTCGATCTATAACAAGTCAACAAACACCATCGGAGACACCTGTAGAGTATCTTTATAATCACCCAGTTACGTTGTGACGTTTGATAGCATACAAGGTGTTCCTCCGGTATTCGGGAGTTGCATAATCTCATTGTCAGAGGAACATGTATAAGTCACGAGGAAAACATTAGCAATAAAACTATACTATACGATCATTATGCTAAGCTAACGGATGGCTCTTGTCCATCACATCATTCTCTAATGATGTGATCTCATTCATCAAATGACAACACTTGTCTATGGTCAGGAAACTTAACCATCTTTGATTAACGAGCTAGTCTAGTAGAGGCATACTAGGGACACTTTGTTTTGTCTATGTATTCACACATGTATCAAGTTTCCAGTTAATACAATTCTAGCATGAATAATAAACATTTATCAAGATATAAGGAAA
Organism: Aegilops umbellulata; assembly: GCA_032464435.1. Classification (NCBI taxonomy): domain Eukaryota; kingdom Viridiplantae; phylum Streptophyta; class Magnoliopsida; order Poales; family Poaceae; genus Aegilops; species Aegilops umbellulata. The sequence goes on along the minus strand of CP136057.1, from coordinate 385,506,593 downwards.
TATAAGTAACAACTTTATTATTGCCTCTAGGGCATATTTCCTTCAGTCTCCCACTTGCACTAGAGTCAATAATCTAGTTCACATCACCATGTGATTTAACAACAATAGTTCACATCACCATGTGATTAGTTCACATTGCCATGTGACTAATACCCAAAGGGTTTTACTAGAGTCAATAATCTAGTTCACATTGCTATGTGATTAACACCCAAAGAGTACTAAGGTGTGATCATGTTTTGCTTGTGAGAGAAGCTTAGTCAATTGGTCTATCACATTCAGAGCCGTATGTATTTTGCAAATTTTCTATGTCTACAATGCTCTGCATGGAGCTACTCTAGCTAATTGCTCCCACTTTCAATATGTATCCAGATTGAGACTCAGAGTCATCCGGATCGGTGTAAAAGCTTGCATCGGTGTAACTCTTTATGATGAACTCTTTATCACCTCCATAATCAAGAAATATCTCCTTAGTCTTCTAAGGATAATTTTGACCGCTGTCAAGTGATCCACTCCTGGATCAATATCGTACCCCCTTGCCAAACTCATGGCAAGGTACACAATAGGTTTGGTACACAACATAGCATACTTTATAGAACCAATGGCTGAGGCATAAGGAATGACTATCATTCTCTTTCTATTTTCTGCCATGGTCGTTTTTTTGAGTCTTACTCAACTTTACACCTTGCAATACAGGTAAGAACTCCTTCTTTGACTGTTCCATTTTGAACTACTTCAAAAAACATGTCAAGGTATGTACTCATTGAAATTTTTTATCAAGCATCTTGATCTATCTCTATAGATCTTGATGCTCAATATGTAAGCAGCTTCACCGAGGTCTTTCTTTGAAAAACTCCTTTCAAACACTCCTTTATGCTTTCCAGAAAATTCTACATCATTTCCGATCAATATGTCATACACATATACTTATCAGAAAGGCTGTAGTGCTCCCACCCACTTTCTTCTAAATACAGGCTTCACCGCAAGTCTGTATAAAACTATATGCTTTGATCAACTTATTAAAGCGTATATTCCAACCCCAAGATGCTTGCACCAGTCCATAGATGGATCGCTGGAGCTTGCATATTTTGTTAGCGCCTTTAGGATTGACAAAACCTTCTGGTTGTATCATATACAACTCTTCTTTAAGAAATCCATTAAGGAATGAAGTTTTGACATCCATTTGCCTGATTTCATAAAATGTGGCAATTGCTAACATGATCCGGACAAACTTAAGCATCGCTACGAGTGAGAAAATCTTATTGTAGTCAACACCTTGAACTTGTCGAAAAAAAATTGCGACAATTCGAGCTTTGTAGATAGTAACACTACTATCAGCGTCCGTCTTCCTCTTGAAGATCCATTTATTCTCAATGGTTTGCTGATCATCGGGCAAGTCAATCAAAGTCCATACTTTGTTCTCATACATGGATCCCATCTCATATTTCATGCCCTCAAGCCATTTCATGGAATCTGGGTTCATCATTGCTTCCTCATAGTTCGTAGGTTCGTCATGGTCTAGAAACATGACTTCCAGAAAGGATTACCGTACCACTTTGGTGCGGACCATACTCTGGTTGACCTACGAGGTTCGGTAGTAACTTGATCTGAAGTTTCATGATCATCATCATTAGCTTCCTCACTTACTGGTGTAGGAATGATTGGAACTGATTTCTGTGATGAACTACTTTCCAATAAGGGAGCAGGTACAGTTACCTCATCAAGTTCTACTTTCCTCCCACTCACTTCTTTTGAGAGAAACTCCTTCTCTAGAAAGGATCCATTTTTAGCAATGAATATCTTGCCTTCGAATCTGTGATAGAAGGTGTACCCAACAGTCTCCTTTGGGTATCCTATGAAGACACATTTCTTCGATTTGGGTTCGAGCTTATCATGTTGAAGCTTTTTCACATAAGCATCGCAGCCCCAAACTTTAAGAAACGACAACTTGGGTTTCTTGCCAAACCATAGTTCATATGGTGTCGTCTCAACGGATTTAGATGGTGCCCTATTTAACGTGAATGCAGCCGTCTCTAAAGCATAACCCCAAAACGATAGCGGTAAATCAGTAAGAGACATCATAGATCGCACCATATCTAATAAAGTACGATTACGACGTTCGGACACACCATTATGTTGTGGTGTTCCGGGTGGCGTGAGTTGCGAAACTATTCCGCATTGTTTCAAATGAAGACCAAACTCGTAACTCAAACATTCTCCTCCACGATCAGATCATAGAAACTTTATTGTCTTGTTACGATGATTTTCCACTTCACTCTGAAATTCTTTGAACTTTTCAAATGTTCCAGACTTATGTTTCATCAAGTAGATATACCCATACCTGCTCAAATCATCTGTGAAGGTCAGAAAATAACGATACCCGCCGCGAGCATCAACACTCATCGGACCGCTTACATCAGTATGTATTATTTCCAACAAGTCTGTTGCTCGCTCCATTGTTCCGTAGAACGGAGTCTTAGTCATCTTGCCCATGAGGCATGGTTCGCAAGCATCAAGTTATTCATAATCAAGTGATTCCAAAAGCCCATCAGCATTGAGTTTCTTCATGCGCTTTACACCAATATGACCTAAACGGCAGTGCCACAAATAAGTTGCACTATCATTATTAAACTTATATCTTTTGCCTTCAATACTATGAATATGTGTATTACTACGATCGAGATTCAATAAAAAATTTACATTGAGTGTATGACCATAGAAGGCTTTATTCATGTAAATAGAACATCAATTATTCTTTGACTTAAATGAATAACCATATTGCAATAAACATGATCCAATCATATTCATGCTCAATGTAAACACCGAATAACATTTATTTTAGGTTCAACACTAATCCCGAAGGTAAAAGAGGAGCGTGCGATGGTGATCTTATCAACCTTGGAATCATTTCCAATACACATCGTCACCTCGTCCTTAACTACTCTCTGTTTATTTTGCAACTCTCGTTTCGAGTTACTACTCTTAGTACTAAACCAGTATCAAATACCGAGGGGTTGCTATAAACACTAGTAAAGTACACATCAATAACATGTATATCAAATATACCTTTGTTCACTTTGCCATCCTTCTCATCTTCCAAGTATCTAGGGCAGTTCCACTTCCAGTGACCATTTCCTTTGTAGTAGAAGCACTCAATTTCAGGCTTGGGTCTAGCTTTGGGCTTCTTCATGGGAGTGGCAACTTGCTTGCCATTCTTCTTGAAGTTCCCTTTCTTTCCCTTGCCCTTTTACTTGAAACTAGTGATCTTGTCAACCATCAACATTTGATGCTTTTCTTGATTTCTACCTTCGTCGATTGCAGCATCACGAAGAGCTCGGGAATCGTTTTCGTCATCCCTTGCATATTATAGTTCATCACAAAGTTCCAGTAAATTGGTGATAGTGACTAGAAAACTCTATCAATCACTATTTTATCTGGAAGATTAACTCCCACTTGATTCAAGCGATTGTAGTACTCAGACAATCTGAGCACATGCTCACTGGTTGAGCGATTCTCCTCCATCTTGTAGGCAAAGTACTTGTTAGAGGTCTCATACCTCTTGACTCGGGCATGAGTCGGAAATAGCAATTTCAGCTCTTAGAACATCTTATATGCTCCGTGGCATTCAAAACATTTTTGAAGTCCCTGTTCTAAGACGTAAAGCATGGCGCACTAAACTATCAAGTAGTTATCATACCGATCTTGCCAAACGTTCATAGCGTCTGTTATCTACTCCTGCAATAGGTCCGTCACCTAGCGGTGCATCAAGGACATAATTCTTCTGTGCAGCAATGAGGATAATCCTTAGATCACGACCCTAGTCCGCATCATTGCTACTATCATCTTTCAACATAGTTTTTCTCTAGGGACATATCAAAAAATAAATGGGGAGCTACATCGCAAGATATTGATCTACAACATAGATATGCAAAAACTATCAAGACTAAGTTCATGATAAATTAAGTTCAATTAATCATATTACTTAAGAACTCCCACTTAGATAGACATCCCTCTAATCGTCTAAGTGATCACGTGATCCATATCAACTAAACCATGTCCGATCATCACGTGAGATGGAGTAGTTTTCAATGGTGAACATCACTATGTTGATCATATCTACTATATGATTCACGCTCGACCTTTCGGTCTTAGTGTTCCGAGGCCATATCTGCGTATGCTAGGCTCGTCAAGTTTAACCCGAGTATTTCTGCATGTGCAAAACTGGCTTGCACCCGTTGTATGTGAACGTACAGCTTATCACACCCGATCATCACATGGTATCTCGGCACGACGAACTATCGCAACGGTGCATACTCAAGGAGAACACTTGTACCTTGAAATTTAGAGAGAGATCATCTTATAATGCTACCGCTGTACTAAGCAAAATAAGATGCATAAAGGATAAACATCACATGCAATCAATATAAGTGATATGATATGGCTATCATCATCTTGTGCCTTTGATCTCCATCTCCAAAGCACCGTCATGATCACCATCGTCACCGGCTTGACACCTTGATCTCCATCGAAGCATCGTTGTCGTCTCACCAACTATTGCTACTACGACTATCGCTACTGCTTAGTGATAAAGTAAAGCAATTACATGGCGATTGCATTTCATACAATAAAGTGACAACCATATGGCTCCTGCCAGTTGCCGATAACTGTTACAAAACATGATCATCTCATACAACAATTTATATATCATCACGTCTTGACCATATCACATCACAACAAGCCCGGCAAAAACAAGTTAGACGTCCTCTACTTTGTTGTTGCAAGTTTTACGTGGCTGCTACGAGCTTCTAGCAAGAACCTTTCTTACCTACGCATCAAAACCACAACGATTTTTCGTCAAGTGTGTTGTTTTAACCTTCAACAAGGACCGGGCGCAGTCACACGCAATTCAACTAAAGTTGGAGAAACAGACACCCACTAGCCACCTGTGTGCGAAGCACGATGGTAGAACCAGTCTCATGAACGCGGTCATGTAATGTCGGTCTGGGCCGCTTCATCCAACAATACCACTGAATCAAAGTATGACATGCTGGTAAGCAGTATCATTATTATCGCCCACAACTCTTTGTGTTCTACTCGTGCATATAACATCTACGCATAGACCTGGCTCGGATGCCACTGTTGGGGAACGTAGTATTTCAAAATTTTGCCTACGATCACGCAAGATCTATCTAGGAGAAGCATAGCAACGAGCGGGGAGAGTGTGTCCATGTACCCTCTTAGACCGAAAGCGGAAGCGTTTAGTAAAGCGGTTGATGTAGTCGAACGTCTTCACGATCCGATTGATCCAAGCACCGAACGTACGTCACCTCCGAGTTTTGCACACGTTCAGCTCGATGACGTCCCTCGAAATCTTCATCCAGCAAAGTGTCGAGGAAGAGTTTCGTCAGCACGAGGGCATGGTGACGGTGATGGTGAAGTAATCTGCGCAGGGCTTCGCCTAAGCTCTACGTGAATATGACCGGAGGCGTAAATTTGGAGGGAGGCGCCGCCTCCCCACGCATATATAGGTGGGAGGGGGAGGGGAGCAGCAAGGGCGCGCCCAAGTAGGAGGAATCCTACTTGGGGGCCTTGTCCAATTCAGCCTCCCCCTTTCAAAAGTGTTGGAGGGGGAAGGAAAGAGAGGGGGGAGAGAAGGGAAGGGGAGGCCGAATCCTCCTCTTTCCTTAATCTCTTCCCCTCCTTCCTTCTCCTCCTATTTGGCATATATGGGGCGCACCAGCCCACTAGGGGCTGGTCTGTCCCGCCCTTGGCCCAATAAGGCCCATATCTTTGCCGGGGGTGGGGGGTGCCCGGAACCCCTTCCGGTGACCCGATACGTACCCGGTACCCCCAGAACACTTTCGGTGTCCGAATACTATCGTCCTATATATGAATCTTTACCTCTCGACCATTTCGAGACTCCTCGTCATGTCTGTGATCTCATCTGGGACTCCGAACAACATTCGGTCACCAAATCACATAACTCATATAATACAAATCATCATCGAACGTTAAGCGTGCGGACCCTATGGGTTTGAGAACTATGTAGACATGACCGAGACACATCTCCGGTCAATAACCAATTGCGGAACTTGGACGTTCATATTGGCTCCTACATATTCTACGAAGATTTTTATCGGTCAAACCGCATAACAACATACGTTGTTCCGTTTGTCGTCGGCATGTTACTTGCCCAATATTCGTTCGTCGGTATAATCATACCTAGTTCAATCTCGTTACAAGCAAGACTCTTTACTCGTTTCATAATGCATCATCCTGTAACTAGCTCATTAGTCACATTGCCTGCAAGGCTTATAGTGATGATCATTACCGAATGGGCCCAGAGATACCTCTCCGATACACGGAGTGACCAATCCTAATCTCGATCTATGCCAACTCAACAAACACCATCGGAGACACCTGTAGAGCATCTTTATAATCACCCAGTTACATTGTGACGTTTGATAGCACACAAGGTGTTCCTCCGGTATTCAGGAGTTGCATAATCTCATAGTCAGAGGAACATGTATAAGTCATGATGAAAGCATTAGCAATAAAAGTATACGATCATTATGCTAAGCTAACGGATGGGTCTTGTCCATCACATCATTCTCTAATGATGTGATCCCGTTCAATAAATGACAACACATGTCTATGGTCAGGAAACTTAACCATCTTTGATTTACGAGCTAGTCTAGTAGAGGCATACTAGGGACACTTTGTTTTGTCTATGTATTCACACATGTATCAAGTTTCCGGTTAATACAATTCTAGCATTAATAATAAAAATTTATCATGATATAAGTAAATATAAATAACAACTTTATTATTTCCTCTAGGGCATATTTCCTTCACTTGGCAGCTGTGACGCCCCGAGACCGATGTGCCAGTTGTCCTCCCATTATTCGATGTTGTTGCTTTGTCATTTGCTTGCGTGTCGCATCTTGTCATGTCATCATTTGCATTGCATCGGCACTCGTTGCCGTCATCGTTTTTAAAACTTGCATCCGCTCGTAGTTGCCGCGTCCCCCTTGCTTTCGTTGACCGTTCCGAGACCAACCTTGTTCTTCGTTTGCCCTCTTGCCTAAACCGGAGTCTCTCTGTTCAGTGCATCGATCACTCGCCCGTGTCCGAAACTGCCCCGAACCCGAATCGCTCAGTCATCACTGCTGCATTCGGATCATCCCCAAACATATATAAAACATCTCCGTTTTCTCATTTGGACTCCCTAGCTATTTTATTCGCGACCGTTCGATTACGATCGTAGGGATGTGATATCCCATAACCTAAATTCATCTAATATAAACATCGGGGCAACCCTAGACCCTAGCCGTCCCATCCATCTTTTCCCATCCGCGCCGCCACTACTCGTCCTCGGGATCCATCCCGAGCCAACCACCTCTCCACCTCCCCGATCCATCCACCTACCAGATCTCCGACCACCTCCCTCGTTCTGCGCGCTGCCCAAATTGCAGCAGCCCCGATCCCGAGCTCCTCCTCTGCTTCTTGCCAGGCGCCTACCTCTTCTTCCTCGATCCCGAATGGATCGTGTAGATGTTTGAGGCCCCGAGCAGGAGAGCTCGGCCTCATTCCCTCGCGCGGCAGCCGGCAACCGGAACCATCAGGCACGCCCCTCGCGACCCTCTCCTTCTGTTCCCTCTTCCCTGCAGCTCTCTCTCCCTAATCTCCTCATCTCTCTGTACCTCAACAGGAGCTCCAGCGCCATGGTCATCCCGAGCTCGGCCCGCGCAGCTCGGAGACTCCAAGCCCCCCTCGTTCTAGCAGTCCAGGAGGATGCAGCCGTGTCGTGCTGCATCCCGCGAACCTGCCGGCGACCCCGACCTTCAGGCTACCCCGACGTGCCCGATGCCTCGCCCTCAACCCCGCGGTCGCCGGACCCCTGCGCCGCCGAGCGCCCCGCGTCCCCGAGCACCTCGTCGTCGCGCCTGCATCGTCGTGCCTCGTCGTTGCCGCCCTCCGTCCTTCGCCGCCGGCGCCCCCATGTCCCTGGAGCCGCCGCGCCTTCCTCCCCTGCTCTGCTTCGTCTCGAGCAGAGGACTGCGCCCCACCTGCGGTAACCCCGTCGCCACCAGGACCCCATCTCCACGTCGCCGGCCTTCTCAGCTCGCCGGAGCCCCAAGTCCTGCCGCGCCAAGCCCCTCTAGTCGCCGGCCTCCTTTGCTGCATCGAGCAGCATCAGTTCAGGCAGAGGAGGGCGATGCCTCTGCTTCGACACCTCCCGTTGACCGCGACCCGTGGCCCAGCGCTGCAGCTAGCATCTCCTTTGACTGGGCCTAGCCCATGGGTGAGGCCGCCCACATCCCAGCGCCCTCCTTTTTTTCCCTTACCTGTTGGACCAGCCAGCAGATTCGGCCCATATTGGGTTTTTTTTTCGTTCTGCGATTTTCCTAATTACCAGTGCACTGCATATTTACAGATTGGACCCTATACTTCAAGCATATAATAACTCTTAATCCGTGCATCATATGTAAAACTTTAAATATGAAAAATGCTTAGATTTCTGTCTAGTTTCATAATATGCCACTTCATCCATGTTTAAAATGATTAAACATGTTGTTTGTTTAAATTTGCTTAAATGCCATGTTAAAATGATTTATTCCATAACTAAATAACCGTAACTCGGAATTTAATAAACTTTATATGTAAATGGGGTAGGAAAATGCCTAGTTTAACATGATGCACTTTATTTTGCTGTTTAACAACATTAAAATTGTGTTTAGGGCAGAACAGTACCAAACCTTAAAATAGGCATATGGGGTTTTACCGGAATTGTTGCTTATTGTTTCCGGCCTCATTTAAACTTGCCTAGATAGGTAGTTTTGTTATGTTTCACCTCTTGCCATGTTTAACAACATTTAATATTGTTGGATATATAAACGGGAGAAAACTAAATATTTGATGTGGTGTTTTGTCAATATGCAACTCGTTGCATATTGAGCTCCACTTAACTTGTAGTGTTGTTTGTTGCTCTTTGCCATGCCTGCTTATTTAAACCGGGCATGCATCATACTTGATTGTGCATCATGCCATGTTTATGTGATGGTTGTTTACTATGTTGTTTGTTTCTTTCTGGGTTGTTTCTCTCGTTAGCTTCGGTTTCGTTCCGGAGTTGTGAGGATTCGTTCGACTACGTCCGTCTGTCTTCTTCATGGACTCGTTCTTCTTCCTTGTGGGATTTCAGGCAAGATGACCATACCCTCGAAATCACTTCTATCTTTGCTTGCTAGTTTCTCGCTCTTTTGCTATGCATATCCTGCGATACCTACCACTTGCTTATCATGCCTCCCATGTTGTTAAACCAAGCCTCTAACCCACCTTGTCCTAGCAAACCGTTATTTGGCTATGTTACCGCTTTGCTCAGCCCCTCTTATAGCGTTGTTAGTTGCAGGTGAAGATGAAGTTTGTTCCTTGTTGGAACATGGAGATGTTGTTCCTTGTTGGAACATGTTTACTTGTTGGGATATCACAATATATCTTATTTAATTAACGCATCTATATATTTGGTAAAGGGTGGAAGGCTCGGCCTTATGCCTGGTGTTTTGTTCCACTCTTGCCGCCCTAGTTTCCGTCATATCGGTATTATGTTCCCGGATTTTGCATCCCTAACGCGGTCGGGTGATTTATGGGACCCCCTTGACAGTTCGCTTTGAATAAGACTCCTCCAGCAAGGCCCAACATTGGTTTTACCATTTGCCTCACCTATGCCCTTTTATTTCCCTTGGGTTTCCGGAGCCCGAGGGTCATATTTATTTTAGCCCCCCCGGGCCAGTTCTCCTTCGAGTGCTGGTCCAAACCGAGCGATGTCCGGCGCCCCCTGGGCAATCAGGGTCTATGCCAACCCGACGTCTTGCTCATCCGGTGTGCCCTAAGAACGAGGTACGTGCGACTCCTATCGAGATTTGTTGGCACATCCGGACGGTTTTTCTGGTCTTGTTTTATTACTGTCGAAATGTCTTGTAGCCAGGATTCCGAGACTGATCGGGTCTTCCCGGGGGAGAAGGAATATCCTTCGTTGATCGCGAGAGCTTATCATGGGCTAAGTTGGGACACCCCTGCAGGGTTTGAACTTTCGAAAGCCGTGCCCGCGGTTATGTGGCAGACGGGAATTTGTTAATGTCCAGTTGTAGAAAACCCGAAGTTGACCTTAATTAAAATACATCAACCGCGTGTGTAACCGTGATGGTCTCTTCTCGGCGGAGTCCGGGAAGTGAACACGGTGTTGGAGTTATGCTTGACGTAGGTTGTTCTAGGATCACTTATTGATCATAGTTGTTCGACCGTGCTTTTGCCTTCTCTTCTCGCTCTCATTTGTGTATGTTAGACACCAGATATGCTAGTCGCTTGCTGCAGCTCCACCTCACTACCTTCTCCTACCCATAAGCTTAAATAATCTTGATCTCGCGGGTGTGAGATTGCTGAGTCCCCGTGACTCACAGATACTTCCAAAACCAGTTTGCAGGTGCCGATGAAACCGTGCAGGTGACGCACCCGAGCTCAAGGAGGAGCTCGATGAAGATCTTGTTCATTGTGTTGTTTCATTTCAGCTGATCAGTAGTGGAGCCCAGTTGGGACGATCGGGGATCTGTGTAGCATTTGGGGTAGTCTTCTTTTATTTTGGTTCCGTAGTCGGACCTTGATTGTATTTGTATGATGTAATGCTTTACTCATGTATTGTGTGAAGTGGCGATTGTAAGCCAACTATGTATCTCTTTCCTTTATGTATTACATGGGTTGTGTGAAGATTACCTCACTTGCGACATTGCTTTCAATGCGGTTATGCCTCTAAGTCGTGCTTCGACACGTGGGAGATATAGCCGCATCGAGGGCGTTACAGCAGCTTCATGATCATACTTCTTTTTCCAAAAGTCAGACTTAGCCTGTAAAGTTCATTAAAGGTTCAGTTAATAAAGTATTTGAATAATGAAGTAAAGGTAAGTAAGTCCTGAGACTCACATCCGGTGGCGGGTTAAGCTTGCAGAAAGGGGCCATACCCACTTTAACGCAATCTTCCGGATCTTCATTTAGAAGGGACTTAACCATTTCGTGAATTGCCTCATCAGTTAATGGCGCAGAACTATGGCGTAGTGGATCCTTTACACCACGAGTGTAAGTACACATTAAGACGGTGCGGCGACTCAAGGGTACGATCCGCCAAGAAACCCAACACCTGACTAAATCAATGCCAGTTAACCCGTTTCCTAGCAAAGCTTTAACCTTTGCAATGGTAGGAGCAAGTTTTGCCCGTTCGGCAGTGGTAAGTTTCTCAGGAAGATTGTGTTCTGGGTCCAGGCGCTCGGCGCGGTAACCCGGCAGTGGATTCTCGTCAGCCGGAGAGGTATCTTTGCAGTAAAACCACGCATGATTCCAATCCTTGGGGTGACTCGGCAGGCATGCATAAGGGAAGATGGCATCTCTTATGCGTTGAATCGAGATTCCGCCAAGCTCCAAGCTGGGGCCGTTCGTGAACTCATTCTGGTGGTTCAAATAAAAATATTCCCTAAAGAGGTCGATGCTGGGATCCTCTTGAAGGTATACTTTGCAGAAGACTTGAAATTTGCAGATATTTGACATGGAGTTGGGTCCGATGTCTTGAGGTTGAAGTTGGAAGAAGTGCAGAACATCTCGGAAAAACTTAGAGCCGGGTGGTGAGAAGCCCCGGTTCATGTGATCAGTGAATACAATAACTTCGCCATCCTTTGGCTGAGGTCTTTTTTCACCTGGTTCAGGAGCACGGTAATGCATAACACTCTTTGCGGGCAAGTACCTGACTTTGACAAAATCTTTGAATGAGCCCTCAGTGACGACGGAGGGGACCCAATTGCTTGTATAGACTGTCTTGGGCGGCATTGTGAAGAAAGAAAGCCTAAAGGAAGGGAAAATTTCGCCGGTTCAAATCAATTTGTGAAATCACAAGTTAACAGTTATAGTATATATTCAGGATGGCCGCTTAAGTGAGGACTAATGATATATTAGTAAGTATAAGCTGGTAAGGTAAGCCGCCATGACCAGCATGGATATTCAAGATCTAGCAGGAGCAAATTCTACCAAGTGTTGGGACAAACAGGTTTCACAGGTTGAAGCTATAAGATTGGATCTACAGCTGTTTAGAAAAATGAAATAAAATCTAAATTTAAAATGGCGGTGGCCGAAAAATGGGGGTGTCCAGATGAGATCTATTTGCAATGGGGATATACTCTGGTATCAAAAAACAAGTGCTAAAACTGCTACCGCGTAAGATTTATGTGGTTTTTCAGATCTAAGGTATGAATCTAAGCAAGAAGGAAGGGCGGTGATGAACACGGATGAACACTGAAACCCTAAAGACAGATCTATTACGAGGAAAGAGAAGACTTACCGTTGCTGATGAGACTGCGGAGGAGCGCCGCGGTGTTCTGGTCTGTTCAGGGTGATGCAGCGGCCGGAGTCGACGAAGGGGACGAAGGTCGACGGCGGCGGAGCTCAAGCGCACTAGAGCATCGCGAGGAGGAAGAAGAAGAAGAAGACAAGGCGAAGGGGGAGAGTGAAAAGTGAACCCGTGGCCCTATTTATAAGGTTTGAAGGACAAAGGGCACGCGCAGGAATCGAGGAGACAGGAAAATGGATAGGTGACGACGTGGGTGCCTCGATTTTCAGAGGGTCAGTAAAGGAAAAGATTTATTAAGATTTGGGCCATGTGTAGTATTAATCACAGATGACGTCACGACGGGTTACAGCAATTTCACGAGATGACGTCATGGCAGGTTACAGTTTTTCACACAAAGATGAAGAAGGATTTTTTCGAAGTGTTGAAGATTGACATGAACAAGTTCAAATCAACCTGGGCCTAATGTTGGCGATATGATTATTGGATATGACCCGCCCAGGAGGGGCCGGGTTATCCCGATGGCGGTTCATCTAAGACAAAGCCCATGAATATGTTGAAGATGGCGGTTCATGAAGTAGGCCTGTTAAAGGGCCCAAACAGAGAGGCGGCTTAAGGCCCATGAGTATAAACCGCCATGTATATGTAAGCTTATATTATAAGGTATGTAAGATAAGTCACCGAGCGACACGTTTGTATGAGCCGGCCGGGACTCTGTAGGCCGCAGGGCGTCAACCCATGTATATAAGGGGACGACCCGGTAGCGGCTTAGGGCAAGAAACAACAGATCGAAAGCTTGGCAGAGCGTATTCGCTCCCTGGTAATCAAAACCCTAGAAATACCACCTCAAACTGGATTAGGCTTTTACCTTCACCGCAAGGGGCTGAACCAGTATAAACTCCTCGTGTCCTTTGTCCCGTTTAACCCCTTTAAGATAACCTCGTCGCAATGGCTCCACAACTAAGTCCTTCTATGAGGACATCTGTCGTGACACTTCCACGACACCTAGAGTATTCTAATAAATCACGATTCATGCGTGACCCTCTCAAAATGTGTGTACAGCATGAATGATTGTGGAAAACTAAAAAGCAAAGACTCATATCATACAATACGCTCCAAGCAAAACACATGTCATGTGGTGAATAAAAATATAGACTCAAGTAATGTTACCGATAGACGAAGACGAAAGAGGGGATGCCTTCCGGGGCATCCCCAAGCTTAGGCTCTTGATTGTTGTCGGTGTCAAAACCGGCGGATCTCGGGTAGGGGTCCCAAACTGTGCGTCAAGGTCAGATGGTAACAGGAGACAAGGGACACTTTATTTTACCCAGGTTCGGGCCCTCTCGATGGAGGTAAAACCCTACTCCTGCTAGATTAATATTGATGATATGGGTAGTACAAGAGTAGATCTACCACGAGATCAAGGAGGCTAAACCCTAGAAGCTAGCCTATGGTATGATTGTGTATGACGATGGTTGTCCTACGGACTACAACCCTCCGGTTTATATAGACACCGGATAGGGTTAGGGTTACACAGAGTCGGTTACAATGGTAGGAGATCTTGAATATCCGCACGCCTAGCTTGCCTTCCACGCCAAGAAAAGACCCTTCCGGACACGGGACGAAGTCTTCAATCTTGTATCTTCATAGTCCTGGAGTCCGGCTGAAGGTATAGTCCGGCTATCCGAACACCCCCTAATCCAGGACTCCCTCAGTAGCCCCTGAACCAGGCTTCAATGACGACGAGTCCGGCGCGCAGATTGTCTTCGGCATTGCAAGGCGGGTTCCTCCTCCAAGTTCTTCAAGAAGATTACAAACACCAAAAATAGTGTCCGGCTCTGCAAAATAAGTTTCCACATATTGACATATAGAGAATAATATTAGCACAAATCAAATCTGTTGACGTATTCCGCAGTGCGTCATAACACTACGGCCAAGCTCTTTATATAAATAGTTTTCATTGTTCCACCTCAGCGTTATTAGCGAGGCGGTTTCCTTGGCATGTCTTGTCAAAGCAGAGATCGTGTGCCCCTTTTAACGGGATTCTCATCAATACGGATGTGGGTAACCCAGTCGTGCCCGTTAGCACATTTTGCCTTAATTAAAGGCTAGTCCAAGACGGTTACGGGGAGGGCTCTTGGTATTCTGCCTCTTATAAAGAGACCAAGAACCTGTTCCCCTCTTCTATTCTCAAAACGAGCTCGCCCGTCGCCTCGAGCTCCAACACCCTAGGCTTCCAGATTTCAGGCGCACCGGACCTTCGACAATGTCCGGCTCTAACCTCCAAGGCAGATGGATGCCCTCCTCCGTTACGGAGGAGGACGTATTAATGTTGAGGGAAGCTAAATTCCTGACCAGCGAGATTTCGCACAGGTTGCTTGTTCAAGGACAGGTGATCCCTAGCCCTCAGCCCGGCGAGATATTCATATCCCACTTCCTTCGGGGATTAGGCTTCCCAATGGATCCCTTTGTAAGGGGGCTGATGTTTTATTATGGGCTGGAATTCCACAACTTAGCTCCGGAGTCCATCCTCCATATTTCCTTGTTCGTTGTTGTGTGTGAAGCGTTCCTCCGTGTTACCCCTCACTTCGGACTATGGCTCAAGACCTTCAAAGTAGAACCGAAGATGATCGAGGGGCGCCACGCAGAGTGCGGAGACACTGCTATAAAAAGAAATGTCGATGCTCCATGGCCCGAGGGCGCTTTTCAAGAGGAGCTTGGCTTATGGCAACAGGAGTGGTTCTATATCACCGCTCCTCGGGGCACCGCATGGGTGGCGCCTCCTGCCTTTCGCTCGGGTCCCCCACCGCGGTTAGCGTCGTGGATCAACACAGGGTTAGATCGGGGCTTGCCCAAAGACGTACCTCTGCTGCAGGGCCGCATTAAGGATCTCTTGGAAGGATACCTCAACCTGGTCAAGGTGACACAAGTCATGTTGATTCGTCGGACACTGCCCGGCCAACGTCGCCCCCTTTGCCTGTGGGAGTTCAATCCAGAGGGACCGCAAGTTCTCCGGGATTTTATGGGCGCGACACCCGCGGAGATGTATAAACTGTTCTTCGGATCACAAGAAGTGAGTCCGGATTTGACCGAGGATGTGGGTTTAAGCCGCAATCGCCCGGATACTCAAGTAAGTGACCTTGTGCCCGGACCTTCTATCCGCATAATTGACTCGCTCTTAACAGCGCTTCTCCTTTTAAGCAGGAGTGGATAGCGAAGGCGAAGCTGATCAGGTGTCCGGCTCCCCTTCCCGAAACCAGGCTGGATCCCGTGCTAGTCAGGATGCTGGAGGTAGTGCCTTTGGAGGGAAATAAGGGGGAGAACAAGGAAACCATGGCCTCCTCGAAAGAGGCCATTCTGAAGGGAGGAATCGATAATTCCTCTCCTAAGGGAAAGAAAAGGGCCGCCTCTAATGACCCAGAGACCGTAACCTCGAAGCGGGGGAAAGAATCCTTGTCAGAGGGCCCGACGCCGGGGAGCCCCTCGGCCGAACTAAACCCTCAAAGGGACCAGCTCTCCAGCGAGCTGTAAGTAGAAGAAGAGTTTTTCTTTTAAGAGAAATCCTTGATTTATATCTGAGAAGTTTTAACCGAAACCTTATTTTGTAGTTCGGACCTCAGCCCTTCTCAGCAGAACTCGTCCTCGGGGGATCTTCTTCCGGAGATGATGGAGAGCGGGTCGCCTCCTCCTTCTGTATCGCCTAGCAAGGCGGGCGACGCTGAAGTGTCATCGCGGAGGATTTCTCCAGATCTGACAGGGGCGGAAGGTGGCCATGTGGCCCCCCGAGGTTCTCCACGTCCGACCTTTGAGGGAGGCCATGGGACGAGTCTGGCACCATCTGGTGTTCGGCCGGAGGAGCTAAAGATTCTGCTGGGGCGAGCCTCTGTCTCAGAGGAGCATCGTGTGTTGATGAACACGGTGATTGAAAAGATGTCATCCGCAGAAAGCGGATTGCACGAGGCCGTCAAAATTTTACTGGCAGGCCTTGAGGTACGTTTTAAATAATGTACACTTGTGTTAGTTGCGCATAAATAAAGTGCGCTCTGTGTAGATAGTAGCCCCTGAGACTCTGTGCGTCGTTAAAATTGACGGCGCGCAGAGGATCTTAATCCCAGGTCCTTTAAGTGGCACCTTTATATGTAGGTGGAGAATTGTCCGGAGTCAAGCCGGACTCGTGAATTTGCCGAACTGAAGCGACAACTTGATGAGGCAGAAGCCGACATCGCGCTTGTTAACAAGCGGCTTGATGATGTTCAAGGTATTGAAATCATCGGGCAATGGTTAGTAAGAGGAGCTTTATGTCAATATCTTACCGTGTATATGCTTGACGCAGATGGTGCGGCCGCCATGGAGGATCTTAGGGTCGAACTCGCCCGAGCGAAGGAACAAGCCAGAAAAAGCGATGCGGCTGCCGTGAAAGCCTTTGAAGAGCTGAAAGCCGAACAGGCTTCCCATTGCCGAAGCAAGGAGGAGATGGCCGATATGGCCGTAAAGTTAAAGAGTGCTACTGACCGTTGCAAGCTTCTTGAAGAAGAGGGCCGGGCGAGGCAAACGAGCTTAGAGAAGGCTGTTGCTGACGTCAAGGACGCCCGCTCTATAATGAGAGCGGCAAAGGAGGAGCTGCATCAAGCCAGACAAATTGCGGATGGAAAGCCCTTCTCGCTGCGGAGAAAATTTTGTGATCCGAAGTTTGCCCCGTTAAACCGGATGTGGAGTGTAGAGGACACCTATCTGGATTTGGCGGCTAGTGCTGCTGATGTGACCGAACACTTTCGAGATAAAAAGGATCATGAAGTGGAGAAGCTCTTTTGGTCGCAATTCATCAATCCAGAGCGTCCACTAGCAGTGGACAATCGCTTGGCCCAATGGACCGAACTGAATAGGTTGTCCGGACTCACCATGAAGTACGTCATGGATCATCTGTGTCCGGGGAGATCGAAGCAGAAGAGTTATTTCAGCTTGGTGCAGCAATTGCTAGACGTGGTGCCACGTGTCGATGCTATGAAGAGGTCGGCATGCATAGAGGGCGCTCGGCTGGCTCTTGCCCATGTCAAGACATACTGGGCAGATATGGAGCCCACCATTGTTGCGTCCCGGGATTCGGATAAAAGCCGAATACCTTCCGAGCACTATTTTGAGGAAGTCCTCGAAGGCGCTCGCGTAATAGAGACGCGGTGCTCGAAGGATGCTATATTATGATAGCATATGTAATCATAAAACAGTATTTTGATAAATTGTAGTGGCATTTTTTAGACTTGTGCCTTCAAGTATTAAGAACACCTCCTGTGCGGCCGTTTTAATATATAAATTCTGAAAGATTGCAGTCGTTGGCTTCAGCCCCCACGCACATAGTGCGGGGGTGCACGCAGAAGACGCATTTTCACACTTAACCCAACGTCTTGGTCCTACAAAGGAGGTGATAGCGCAGCGGGCTAGGCAACCGGACTATAATGCTTTAACACTTTCACTTAGCCATAGGAGCTTGACAGTGGGACTCTTTAGGTAGCCCCTTAGTGGCGACTGCGCGTGCCCGAATTCGGGGCGCATACGTGCCTGACCGGGAAACGGCCCTTCGTCAAAGCGGAGGAATCCGATAAATTCCTATAGGTCATCGAGTGGCGACCAGTCTCGCGCTACATCATGACAGTCAGTTTTCGGCTTTCTCTACTGAGGTGCTCACCCGGCCAAACCGGGGCACAATCACAGTAGTTCTCCTGGTGCTACCTTAGCCGATAGAGCGGAACGTAAGGTGGCCGAACTCAGGAGCCGGGCAACCCAACATTTGACCAAAGACATGACTCAGAGCTGATGCATATAGTGCCAAAACTCGCGACGCCGAACACTCCCTAAGGTGTTCGGTCTTTATGAGTGCGGGTGAAACAACACCCTTGAAAAAAGAGCCCCTAGTGTCCAGGTACAAGCAAAAATTCTAGCGTGGCCACATGCCAAAACGCCAGCCTCCTCCTTGGTTATAGTAGAAAAAACCAGGGGATGTATAGCAGCAAGAGATAGTAAAAAAAGGTTTACGCAGGGTCTTAATCTAAAAAGAATCCTTAGGACGGGTCCCTACTGCACGTCTGCGCCTGTGTCTCCGCTGTGCCGTGTCCTGGACGGGCGCCGCACGACGTTCATCTGTAAAAGAGAGGAACTGAATTGAAAATGGGTCGTGCGGAACAAAAAGATAATAAACAAAATATAAAGTAAAAAATATATAAAGTTGAGCTTTATTGTCTCTGCGTATAGCCCCCGGTACGGGGGTATATGGCGTTATAAGCCTGTGTTGATGATGGACTTGTGCCGAACTCATTTAGTCCGGGTCCATGGCCTTTAATGACTTATATCGAAAAAGTCTTTTGGCTGGCGAGGCCATTTTATTGTGCAGCTGTTTAAGCGGCCGCGCAATCCTTCGTTTGGAGGAGGCGTATTTTAGTGCGCTCCCTTTAAAGAGATGATGCCTCGTGGAACGGGCATCTTAAGCGTGAGAGATGCATAGTGCGGTATTGCTTTAAAGCGAGCGAAAGCTCCGCGTCCCATTAGTGCTTGATAGCGACTTGAAAACGGGACGACATGGAAGATCAACTTTTCGCGACGAAAGTTATTAGCCGAGCCAAATATGACTGCGAGCCGGAGAAAACCCATACAATGGGTGTTCGGGCCCGGTGCTACCCCTTGAAAGGAGGTTTTACTGTGGCAGATTCTTGCTGGGTTTATGCCCATGCGGTGGATTGTATCCTGATATATCAAGTTTAGTCCACTGCCGCCGTCCATAAGGACATTGGTAAACTGGAATCCGTCAATTATTGGATCGAGTATCAGGGCAGTCCGGCCTGCGTTTTTGATATTTCTAGAATAATCTAGCTGATCAAAAATGATTGGTTTTAATGACCAGTGGCGGGACCCCTGAGGGATAGGTTTTATTGTGCGTACCTTTATGGGTGCCACACGTTTTGTTACGTGAAGTAAGTTCACTGTTTTAACTTCTTGTGGGAAGTTCTTTTGTTTCCTGGTGTTCTGCTTCTGGGGTTCGTCCTTGTCTTTGCTTGGTGTATCGAGCCCCTTGTGTTCGGCGTTAAACCTTCCGGATTGTTTAAAAACCCAACAGTCTCTGTGGGTGTGATTGGCAGGCTTCCCAGGAGTACCGTGTATCTGACATATTCTGTCCAGGATTCTGTTTAAGCTGGACGGATCGTCCCTATTATCCTGAAGGGGTGGTTTTGTCTGATTTTGCCGTGAGCTTTTGAATCCGGCATTGACTGCCGTGCTCTTCAGACTTTCTTCTTTAGTTCGGCGACGGTCCTTATTTCGTCGCGGTTTTCTGTTTCCATCCCTGATTTCGGATGTACTTGGGTCGCTGGGGCTGCATCGTGCTAACCAGTTGTCCTCTCCTGCACAAAAGCGGGTCATGAGGCTTGTGAGTGCGGCCATTGTTCTTGGCTTTTCCTGGCCGAGGTGTCTGGCGAGCCATTCGTCTCGGACATTATGCCTGAAAGCTGCTAAGGCTTCGGCGTCCGGACAATCCACTATCTGATTCTTTTTAGTAAGGAATCTGTTCCAGAACTGCCGAGCTGATTCTCCGGGCTGTTGAGTTATGTGACTGAGATCGTCTGCGTCCGGAGGGCGGACATAGGTCCCTTGAAAATTTGCTCGGAAAGCATCCTCGAGCTCTTCCCAACTTCCAATTGTGTTTTCGGGAAGGCTTTTAAGCCAGTGCCGGGCTGGCCCTTTAAGCTTAAGGGGTAAATATTTGATGGCGTGGAGATCATCTCCTCTAGCCATATGTATGTGGAGGATATAATCCTCGATCCAGACTCCGGGGTCTGTTGTTCCATCGTACGCCTCTATGTTGACGGGTTTGAATCCCTCTGGAAATTCATATTTCAGGACCTCATCGGTGAAACATAGGGGTGTGCGGCGCCCCTGTATTTGGGTGTGCCGGATTCTGATGATGGCTTTTTTGCATTGCTTGTGAGAGCTTGCTTTCTTGGCCCGTAAATGGACCTGGCTGGGCCATGATGCGAGTCTTTAATTGGGTCGCATGTCGCATTAAGTGCGGCGCCGCTTGCCGTTTTATGGTGGCCGTGGGGTCGTCTATCCGACTGTGTGACTTTTTTATTTTTTGAATGCGAGGGCTCTAGGGCCTCTTGGTCGAATTCGGGCAGTAGTTTTCTCTTCGGATAGCTTTTAGTGCGGCGGCTGCCGCCGTATTTGTCTGTGGTCTTGATTACCTTGCTCCATCTTGTTCTGAGTGCATCTTCCGCCGTCTTTAGCTTCCGCTTCTGCTTTTTCAGGCTGCGTGCTGTAGCAACGAGCCTTTCGTGGAGATTCTTCTGCTGCGTGGTTTTATCCGCGTGAGATCGTCCGGAGTTCTGTTATGGCCGGGGGAGGGCTATCTGTCCTCTGTATCCGTGTTGCCCTGTTCGGACGGTTGCTCTTAGGCATGCTCGTCGTCTACCGGCTCATCCTGCTCTATGGCTGGGTCTTGATCGAGGCGGGGCTTGGCCCGACGTTTTCGTCGCCGCTTTGATTGCTTTTCGGAGGTTTTATCCTTTTTTCCGTCCCCTTTTTCCTTGTTGTCGTTTCCTTTAGGGGTATCCACCATGAATACATCGTTAGGTGGGGTGGCGGTCCAGCGCCCTATAGGTGTTGGTTCCTGTTCGTCTCCATCTTCGTCGTCCATACCGTCGAAGTCTTCGGATCCGAAGTCAAGTATGTCGGTTAAATAATCGACAGTGGCTATTAAGTGGGTGGTGGGTGGGCTTTGAATTTCTTCGTCGTCCGAATCCCAACCTCGCAGACCATAGTCCGGCCTGGGCTCTCCTGATAGAGAGAGAGACTTGAGAGAATTCAGGATATCACCGAAAGGTGAGTACTGAAAGATGTCCGCGGTGGTGAACTCCATTATAGGCGCCCAATCGGATTCGATCGGTAGGGGCACGGAAGGCCCGGAGTTCGGAGAAGAATCCGACTCCTTGGAGTCATGGGCCGTGCGGAGTGCGGGGCTGGCGTTCGGCTCGATCGCCTTTAAGATCGCAGCCCCCGAGGTGACGTCCAACCGTTCATCCTCAAAGAACGCAGCGGGCTCCGAGTCGACGATCGGGGCCGGTGCGTGTGCGGCCTCCAGGGCACTGTTCGGAGATAGAGCTATATCCTGCCCCTCGAGGTAGTGCGGCGCGCTTGGCTGTGGCTCAAGCCCGTCGAAGATCAAGTCTCCGCGGATACCTGCCATGTAGTTTAAGCTTCCAAACCTGACTTGATGGCCAGGGTGTAGCTTTCGATCTGCTCCAGACGACCAAGCGAGTTGGCCCGCAGAGCGAAGCCGCCGAAGACGAAGATTTGTCCGGGGAGGAAAGTCTCACCCTGGACCTCATCGTTGTTGATGATCGAAGGAGCCATCGGGCCTAAAAGCGACGACACAGAGGAACTCTCAATGAAAGCACCAATGTCGGTGTCAAAACCGACGGATCTCGGGTAGGGGGTCCCGAACTGTGCGTCAAGGTCAGATGGTAAGAGGAGACAAGGGACACTTTATTTTACCCAGGTTCGGGCCCTCTCGATGGAGGTAAAACCCTACTCCTGCTAGATTAATATTGATGATATGGGTAGTACAAGAGTAGATCTACCACGATATCAAGGAGGCTAAACCCTAGAAGCTAGCCTATGGTATGATTGTGTATGACGATGGTTGTCCTACGGACTACAACCCTCCGGTTTATATAGACACCGGATAGGGTTAGGGTTACACAGAGTCGGTTACAATGGTAGGAGATCTTGAATATCCGCACGCCTAGCTTGCCTTCCATGCCAAGAAAAGATCCTTCCGGACACGGGACGAAGTCTTCAATCTTGTATCTTCATAGTCCTGGAGTCCGGCTGAAGGTATAGTCCGGCTATCCGAACACCCCCTAATCCAGGACTCCCTCAATTGTCCTTCAATATTACCTTGGGGTTCCTAGGGCATCCCCAATCTTAGGCTCTTGCCACTCCTTATTCCATAGTCCATCAAATCCTTCAAAACTTGAAAACTTCACAACACAAAACTCAACAAAAAATCTCATAAGCTCCGTTAGTATAAGAAAATAAATCACCACTTTTGGTACTATTGTGAACTCATTCTTTATTTATATTGGTGTAATATCTACTATATTCCAACTTTTCCATGGTTCATACCCCCCGATACTACCCATAGATTCATCAAAATAAGCAAACAACACATAGAAAACAGAATCTGTCAAAAACAGAACAGTCTGTAGTAATCTGTAACTCTCAAATACTTATGTAACTCCAAAAATTCTAAAAAATTAGGACAACCTAGGAAATTTTCATACCAATCTTGTGTAAAACATTCATAATTTTATCACGCTTCTGTGATTCTTAAAAATTCTGGGACTGGGCACAAAAGTTTCAGTTTTTCAGCAAGATCAAATCTACTATCACCGTAAGCCATACCAAAGGTCTTATTTGGCACAAAAACTAATTCAACACAAAAAAACATCTTACCAGAGGCTAGATGAATTATTTATTGAAAAAAAACAAGGAAAAATATTGGGTTGTCTCTCAACGAGTGCTTTTATTTAAAGCCTTTTAGCTAGGTGTTGATAATTTCGATGATGCTCACATGAAAGACAAGAATTGAAGCACAAGAGAGCATCATACAGCATGTGAAAAACACATCTAAGTCTAACATACTTCCTATGCATAGGCATCTTATAGGCAAACAAATTATCATAGCAAGCAAAAACTAGCATATGCAAGGAAGAGGAAAGAAACAATAGCAATCTCAACATAACGAGTGGTAATTTAGCAACATGAAAATTTCTACAACCATATTTCCCTCTCTCATAATAATTACACGTGGGATCATATTCAAATTCAACAATATATCTATCATATAAACTATTTTAAACATGAACCACATGCATGCAAAGTTGACACTCTTCCAAAATAGTGGGATTATCATTAACTAAAGTCATGACCTTTCCAAACCCACTTTTATCAAAAAGTTCATAAGATTGAATATTCTCCAAATATGTGGGATCTAAAGTCAACACGCTTCCAAACCACACTTTCAATATGATGGCAAACATTATTATCAATCTCATATTCATCATGGCGCTTAAATAAATTTTCAAGATCATAAGAAGAGTCACCCCAATCATGATCATTGCAACAAGTAGTAGACATAGCAAAATTAGCATCCCCAAGCTTAGGGTTTTGCATATTATTAGCACAATTGACATCAATAGAATTTATAGTAAAACCATTGCAATCATGCTTTTTATTCAAGGAGCGCTATCGCGAATCACTTCATAAATTTCTTCAGCATAATTTTCAGATTCACGAATTTCAAGCAAAACTTCATAAAGATAATATAGTGCACAAAACTCACTAGAAATTGGTTCATCATAATTGGATCTCTTAAAAAGATTAGCAAGTGGATGAGGATCCATAAACTTTTGTTTCTGAATTTCAATAAACACAAGCAAACAAACCAAGTAAGACATAGAGGCAAATAGAAAGGCAAATCTTTTCAACAAAACATTTTAGAAGTGGGGGAGAGGAAAACGAGAGGTGAATGGTGAATAATGTAATGCAAGAGATGAGAGGTTTATGATGGGTACTTGGTATGTCTTGACTTGGCGTAGATCTCCCCGGCAACGGCGCCATAAATTCTTCCTGCTACTTCTTGAGCTTGCGTTGGTTTTTCCCTTAAAGAGGAAAGGGTGATGTAGCAAAGTAGAGATAAGTATTTCCCTCAGTTAGAGAACCAAGGTACCAATCCAGTAGGAGAAAACACACAAATCACCAATACCTGCATAAACAATCAAACAACTTGCACCCAACGCGATAAAGGGGTTGTCAATCCCTTCACAGTCACTTGCAAAAGTGAGACCTGATAGAGATAGATAAAACTAAACAAATGATAAAGTAAATATTTTTGGGTTTTTGGTTTATAGATCGGAAAGTAAAAGATTGCAAAATAGTAGATCAGAAACTTATATGATGGAAAATAGACCCGGGGGCCATAGGTTTCACTAGAGGCTTCTCTCAAGATAGCAAATAATACAGTGGGTGAACAAATTGCTGTCGAGCAATTGATAGAAAAGTGCAAATTTATGACGATTTCTAAGGCAATGATTATGAAATATAGGCATCACGTCCGTATCAAGTAGACCGACTCCTGGCTGCATCTACTACCATTACTCCACACATCGACTGACTCCTGCATGCATCTAGAGTATTAAGTTCATGAAGAACAGAGTGACACATTAAGTAAGATGACATGATATAGAGGAATGAACTCAAGTAATATGATGTAAACCCCGTCTTTTTATCCTTGATAGCAACAATACAATACGTGCCTTGCTGCCCCTACTATCACTGGGAAAGTACACAGCAAGATTGAACCCAAAGCTAAGCACTTCTCCCATTACAATAAAAACCAATCTAGTTGGCCAAACCAAACCGATAGTTCGAAGAGTGTCGGGGGTTGGGTGCGACATATGCCAAAAGATGGCTTATCATGGTGGGAGCAAGTAGAACGTCACCGGTGCCTGGAAACAGGATGAGGCGTAGACATGAACGCCGGCAAACTTTACCCAGGTTCGGGGCTCTCCTAGGAGATAACACCCCTAGTCCTGCTCTGCGGGGTCTCCGCATGATCACTATGGCAAAAGTGAGTACAAGGTTGCTCCTCGAGCTGTTTTCTGGAGGTAGGAGAAGGCAGGGCTAGCTCTCTCCTTCCTATATGTTCTGGTCTAGTGCTAATGGATTCGAACCCTTTGTATGGGTGCCCTGGGGGGTTTATATAGGCCTACCCCCAGGGGTACAATGGTAATCCGGCTGGGCGCGGGGCCCAGCCGTCAGTATCTTTGGTCGCCGGCTTCTCCGCCGACTGCAGGGGCCCACCGAATGATGGGCCCGCCGACCGTCCGCGTCCGCTGCTCATGGGTCCTGCCGACTGCTGATTACTGTAGCCGTGCCTCTAATGGCGCGGGCTTGGTCATGGGGTCATGGCTACAGCTCCGCCGCCTGGCGGGCGATTACTGTAGCCACTCCCCGTCTTGTCTGGTTAATAACGCGTGGGGCCCGTGGGAGGGGCAAGCCGACTCCCAGGGGCCGACTCCCACCGGGCCCGACCGGTGGCGCTCTCGCTGTCTTCTGGACTCCCGTCGACTGGTGGGACCCGTCGTCCCTGGGTCGTACAGACAGGCCGTCGTGGGTGCAGGACTCATCCTATGGGTGCTGATGTCAGGGCTGGTGTTGGGGATATTGCTACTGGGCGTATACCGGCCAAGACAGGCCGGGTTAACTTCATCAGTAGTTAAGTATGTAGAAGCCCATAAAAGAAGAACAGGGATTAAGGCCCACAACCGGTTTAAAGCCTGTAGCCATAAACCGGCGTTGGTATGTAAACTTGTATTGTAAGTTAGGAATAAGTAGAGACCAAACCAGACACGTTTATGAGCCGGTGTTAGGACTCTGTAAACCGACGGGCGTCACCCATGTATATAAGGGACGACCCGGCGGCGGTTCAAGGACAACAGACAACAACTCGAGACTTAGGCGAAGCTTGTTTGCTCCCTAGTTATCGAAACCCCATCAATTCCATCACAACTAGACGTAGGCTTTTACCTTCATCGAAGGGGCTGAACTAGTATAAACTCCCTTGCGTGCCTGTGTCCGCTTTAACCCCTACAAGCTAACCCGTTGCGATGGCTCCACGACTAAGTCCTTTCATGAGGACATCTGCCATGGCAAAACCACGACAGTTGGCGCCCACCGTGGGGCTATCGCACGATGGTTTCAAGTTCTTGGAGGGCAACTTCGAAGGACTCAAGGGCTACGCGGTGGGCCGGATGACCAAGAGTCGTCGCGGCAAGCTCTACATCGACGATGCAGGATGGGGTCCCGAGGCCGGCTCAATCGAGTACGGGTACCGGGTCCCCTTTGGTGGCATACACGTCTTCATTGGCAAGATAGGCGAACCGGGCCCTGTGCCGGACATCTGCACCGACCTCGTCGAGACGGCTCAGCGTGTGCGATCCGCCCAGGTTAAACCGTCCGTGAAACATGCCTTCATGGGAGTCATCCATGGAGGAAGCCATGAGGATGGATCGGAATCTGGTGGCGAGACCGTCGTTTATTCCGGCGACGAGTCATCAACCGGAGAAACCGAATCTTTGTATCAGCTACAAGATGGCCGGATTGGGGGCTGTTCCGATGGCGACAGTATTTCGGACCCCTCCGATCTGCCAAACCGGGTCGGAATATTTATGGCCGGGACACAAACAGCGCTTCACTCTTCAACTGCAGCAGCGATGATCTCCGGATCAGTAGCGGCGACGGCTGCCGGGGCAGGTGGCCCTGTGCGCCCGCCGGCTCAAGTTTTATCCGATCTGTTTGATGCATTGGCTACACTTATGGTAGAGGCTAACCCGACGGATCAGGATGCCCATGATGCGGAAATTGCGAAGGTGAGGGACCAGATCACTCAAGCCAAGGCCGACCTAGCAGCTGAGGATGCCAGGATGACTGCAGAGCGGGCCGCGTTGGATGCGCAAGCTTACAGACTTATGGTGGATCAGAACATGTCGCATGAGGTCCTGAAGCGGAAATACCGGTCTTGGTTGCCTCAGGTCTTCGAGGCTAGAGATCTCTTCAACACCCCAGGAGCAGGAACCAGCAACCCGCCGGTGGTAAACCGGGCGGAAGCACCAGGGATGGGCGCGCCGGTTCACCCTCGCTTGGAGGATTCGCCTCGTCAAAACGCTATGGTACCTCGGGCTGTCCCGACACCTTCGGGTCACTACTCGAACCCGATGGATAACCTTGTTGCTACTGCGGCACGGCTGGAGGCCATCCCAATTGAAGGTGATTCGCCGCAGGTGGTAGAAACAGGCCGGGTTAAGGAGCTTCTTCGGACAGCTTTGATCCAGCAAGAAGCATACTCATACAGTCGAGACCGAGTTCACTCCACCCCTCGTCCAAGCCGGAGCTATAGCAGACGTATGGATGAACCGGCTGTGTCAAGTAATGCACGAAACCGTGAAGTACCCCGCGGTAACAACCCGGCAGGTGGTGTTGGTGATGCTCAGGAAGTGTTGGACCAGGCCCGAGCGTGCAGGGAGGCCGAGTTATCAGCACAGTATGAGGCTCGCCAACTTACGCCGGTTCATCCAACTACCTCAGTCGAACCTGGCATTTCTTCTAGCTCTTTGGGGGTGCCTTGTCTTGTCCCCGCTTTACGCAACGTGCGCCTACCCAAAGATTTCAAGGGCCCATGCAAGGTGCCAAACTACACCTCCGATCAGCCCCCAGAGACATGGATAGAGAGCTATGAGATGGCCATGGAGATGTTGGATGTGGATGACGCGGCATGTGCAAAGTACTTCACCATGATGCTCGAAGGAACGGCCGTACTTGGTTAAAAAGTTTGCCGGCCAACTCTATCAGTTCATGGGCCCAATTGCGAGCCCGGTTCATCCAGAACTTCAAGGATACATGTAAATAGCCCATGTCAATAGTGGAGTTAGCAGCCTGTGTTCAGGAAGAAGGAGAATCAACGACTCATTGGGTGCGCCGGGTCTCCCAAATTTTGCATTTGTCAGATCGTATCAATGCTGACACAGCGGTTATAACCTTGGAAGGCAACTGCCGGTTTGGGCCTCTAAAGTTGAAATTGGGACGAATGAAGCGCCATTGCAACGATATAGGGACCCTCATGGCTGCGTTAGTGAAGTATGCTGATTCTGATAGTACCAAGGATCCCGAGTCTGATGACGACAAGGCAGGGAAGGGAAAGAAGAACAGCAACTCCAAAGGACAGCAGCATAACCCGGTAGGTCATGGAAACGGAGGCAAGCGCAAAGCGGATGGCAGCATGGACTTTGTGGCTAATACCAACGCACAGGACAAGGGCCAGCGACGTAAAGGTAAAACGTCGAATCGCAGTGGAGCGCCTACTAACACGGACCGCTTATCTTATCTGTTGAACCAGCCCTGTCCAAAGCATGGGATGAAGGAGGTGCCAGCCAATAATCTTTGGAAGGATTGTTACATCATGCAGGAGTTCAAGAACTCTAACGCTTTCCGGTATGACCACGGATCTGGTGGTGGCTCAGGATCCGGGCCGGGTTACGGCGGAGGAAATTCCGGTTCAGGGTTTAATGGTAATCAGGGAGGACATGACAATCAAGGTAATCAGAATGGTCAAGGTGGTTACAATCAGCAGCAGCAG
This sequence comes from Aegilops umbellulata, assembly GCA_032464435.1. Classification (NCBI taxonomy): domain Eukaryota; kingdom Viridiplantae; phylum Streptophyta; class Magnoliopsida; order Poales; family Poaceae; genus Aegilops; species Aegilops umbellulata. The sequence continues at coordinate 385,477,977 of CP136057.1, read as the reverse complement.
CAGCAGTCGGGTTACCAGAGTCACCCGAAGCAGTTGAATAGTGGGCAATATCATGTCTTCACCGCTAACTTGGACAAGCGAGATCAGAAGCTTCATAAGCGAGCAGCAAACTGTGTTGAGCCAGCCGTGCCCCGTTATTCTATTGGTTGACTGCTCATGCTGATGCGGAAGATCTGGTCAGACGATGTGATGGCTGCCAAAAGTTCTCAAGACGTGCTCGTGTGCCGGCTCAAGAATTGAGGATGATTCCAATCACTTGGCCATTCGCGACTTGGGGGCTGGATATGGTTGGGCCTTTCAAAAGGTCCAAGGACAAGAAAACCCACCTTTTGGTGGCGGTTGACAAGTTTACAAAGTGGGTGGAGGCAGAACCCGTTAGCAAGTGTGATGCGGCCATGGCGGTTCAATTCATCAAAAAGGTGATTTTCCGGTTTGGCTTTCCACACAGCATCATCACTGATAATGGTACCAATTTTCCCAAAGGTGCTATGAAGGAGTTCTGTCAACGAGAGCACATCTGGCTTGACGTTTCATCAGTGGCTCACCCCCAGTCCAATGGTCAAGCAGAGAGGGCTAATCAAGAGATCTTGCGAGGTATCAAGCCCCGGCTTATGGTTCCTTTGCAACGAACGCCGGGTTGTTGGGTTGAAGAATTACCATCTGTATTATGGAGCATTAACACCACACCCAACAGATCAACAGGATACACGCCGTTCTTCATGGTCTACGGAGCGGAGGCGGTTCTCCCCAGTGATATCCGTCATGATTCACCTCGTGTAGTGGCTTATGTTGAAGCGGATAATGAGGCAGCACGACAAGATGCTTTGGACCTGTTGGATGAAGAGCGTGACATAGCAGCTGCCCACTCGGCGATTTACCAACATGATCTTCGTCGTTATCACAGTCGCCGAGTCAGAACCAGAACCTTTCAAGAAGGGGATTTGGTACTTTGGCTCATCCAAGACCAGACTGATATGCACAAGTTATCCCCACCTTGGGAGGGACCTTTCGTGGTCAGCAAGAATCTGCACAATGGGTCATCCTATCTGATCGATATTCGATAGCATAAAGACTCACGACATCAGAGGAGGAGACCAACATGCCGTGGAACATAGCTCATCTTCGGCCTTACTATACTTGAGTCATTGGCTCTACTTATGTATATACTATGACAATGTATATATTATGATCAATATGATAAACCGGAGCCTCAGCTAAAGCGGGGTCTCTGTTCTTTTTACATCATGCATGGTTACACGGAGTTTTATCTGTCCTAAAGCGGCCTCCGGTTTACCCCTTGAGTTAGCTTTTTAAAGCTTCATGTTATATCACTTGGGGCCTTGGTCGTATCTGAACCAATGCAACACCTTTTGATAGGCGAAAGCCATGAGATCACTTGGGGACTTGGTCACGTCTGAACCAGTCACGCCTCTTGATCGTCCTAAGGCCACAGAATCACTTGGGGGCTTGGTCGAACCCGAACCATCACTACACCTCTTGATCGGCATAATGCCACTGCATCATTTGGGGACCTGGCTGACTTGAACCATAGCTATGCCTATCGGGGGCTTGGTCGTGTCCGACCATGGTAATGCCACTTGATTGGCTCAATAGCCTCTTTTTGTAAATGATTTTATCATTGCCTTTGCTTGAAATTTTCTTTGATAAATATTTATTTTTTGTTGCGTTTTAAACCGACAATTCTTAAACCGGTTCAACTATCAATTGACGGAACACGGTCCATTCTTAATCCGAAGACTATTTGCCCGGTTTGATTTTTTATTAACATCCTATTATGGAATAACACGGTGTTTATCATAACCCGGCACGATTTACATGGTAAACCGGCGTTATATATACAGGAGCGGTGTTCTCCTCTGATGGTATACGTTCATAAACCTCCGCTTGAAGATTGGCCAAGCCAACTTCATGCCCAACGATGGCAGGTAATATGTATCACAAGATTTGATCATATGTTTAAATTTAAGGTATTTGATTTCATATATATAGAAATCATAACCTGCCTGGCGGTACAACCATGGCGGCGCTTTAAGATTTTTTTGATTGCAGAAAGTACTTTGGCAATTTCATCACCCAAAGGAAGCACAAGTTGCAGTAATTATGCACGAAGGCATATCAAAATCAAGAGTATCGGCTAGCCTATTACAAGGCAACACGGTGCCCAAATAAGATCATTGTTTTTCCGCAGAATAGAAAGGAGCAGCAATTTAAACCGGATTCCGTTTCAAGCTTGGTCATCAGCCTGGCCTGATGGTTGCGGGTCATCTCGCGCCGCTTCAACCTCTGCTTCTCTACCCAGCGGCTGGAAATCAATAGTTGTCCAGTCGATTCCCATTAATGCTTGAAAGACAGCTTCATCACGGATCAGCAACGACGGTTCAATATCAAGAGCGTAAGTATGCTGACGGATTGGAGGGATAAGATTTTCCGCTTCAGGAATTGGTGCAGCTACTCGCTTGTTTTGGTCATCATATTGGGCTTGATAATGAGACAAGTCTGCCTCTTCAACCAGTTGACAAGCTAGAGGGCGCACCTCCCATTTTATTGCTCGCAGATCCGCTTCACTAAACTGTGACCCGTCTTCCTTCAAGCTGGGATAGCCCTGAGCTGCTTCAACAGGGTCGAAATCTGGCACCCACGCTTTTGCCCGAATCAAGGCATTTATAGCACCGGTTCGAGCAGCAGATTTTTTAAGCTCTTCAACTCGGGCAGGAAGCATAGAAAACCTTTTAAGGGTGTCTTGGATCAAGGTGGGCGCCGGATTGTTGTGGGATGCAGTAGAGATGATCTGCTGCACACCAGTATACAATTGTTCGATCAATGTGTAGCCGGCTTTCAATTTCTTCCGCACATCCGACCCCAAGTGACCAATGCGTGTTCCTGAAATATTACAAAGGGTTAACAAACCGCCAGCTCTATAAGATGGCCGAGTCAATCCATAAATCAAACCGGCTTACCGAAGATAGCAGCGGTCATGGCATGCACTTGCCGCTTTATGCTGGTCAGTTCATCCACTACCGGTTTCAGTGCAGCTTCAGCATTTTCTGCTCGTTTGGTTAAAGTGGATTTCTCAGTGGCCCAATCCGCCCGCTCCTTCTTGAAGCCCTCCTTAAGCTGTTCCATGGTGCTTAAAGCGCTGGTTAATTCCTCTTTGGCTTTGGAGGTTTCAGCTTGCTGGGACTTCAGGTTTTCTTGCAGATCGGCGATTTGGTTTTCTCTTTTGCTCGTCTCAGCCTACACACAGACAATAATATGATTCAGATGAGGGTACAGAAGTGAAGTACCAACCACATAACAAGTTATGCCCTCGGTACTTGGGGGCTAAAGCCTATTTGATCTTCATCTTACAATTTTTATGAAAGTCCCAAGCTCAATACAAGTATTCAACTTGGCACTTGGGGGCTAATGGCTATTTGCTCAATAATTATTAATACGTTTTGCCTAAAGTCCTAGTTTAATTATGTTAAGTTGAACCGGGCCATGGGGGCTATGTCAGCAAAATTCAGAGACGTTGAAGTTCACATTGGAAAAGTCCCAGTTTAAGTTGATATCTTAAACCGTCACTTGGGGGCTATTGGAGTTGACACATTACAAGCAGAGGAGTATATGGAAATCACCTCATATTTGTCCTTCATCATATTAACCAGACCGGCTTCATAGTCACGGCTGGTGTATAACCGGTTCAGATAGCCGAAATGGAGATCCTGGGGAGACAGAGTGGCATAGGTTGACAAGTCGACATTCCATTTGCCCTTACCAATTGCAGCAAATTCTTATTTGGCAGTGTGTTTGGATAAAGCGACAGGATTGTCGGGCTCGGTACGACCAATGCCATTAATAATAACATCATCATCTTTGGCTTCACCGGTTTGCATTGGAGTCACCGATTTGTCAGCTTGCTTTGACGGGCTGGTTGTTCTATCAATCCGGACCGGGCTTGCGGGCTGGTCAACAGGGCCTGATGTGTCAACATGTGGTTCTTCAGCAACAAAATCATCATCTTGCGGTGGGGGGTCGTTTGGCACATCCTCGCGAATAGTTGCCTCTGGTGTTTTGTCTGGTTCAGGAACAGTATCATCTTCGTCCGCTTTGTTCAGTCGAGCCTTCTTGCTTGGCCTAGGTTTTACCCTGAAAGAAATGAAAAGGATCAATACAGCGTATGTTATAATGTAATATATCAGAAACATTGTAAGAAATATAACTCACCCAAGCACCGTTTTGAGTGGCGGTAGCTGGGTGGCTGATGACTCGCCAGATGATGAATGGGAGGGGCCCTGGTAATCGGAGTCAGACGGATTAAGAGGTTGACGAAAACAGCCTACTTTAGGACAAGCATTGACAAGAGAGTTAGAGACCTCTGAACGTCGTTCTGAACCGGACTGTTCGGTAAACCGGCGGAGGTGACTACCTGGCCGTTGTGCCGGGTTGTGCGACGGGCTTCATGTTGTTGTGTCTTCATAAGAAAGTTGGGATCCAAATAAGCAAGAGGATGAGAAAATTTAATTTCCCGGTTTGCCCAACGGATTTTTAGTGAAGGTAAAGGGCTTGAATCGGAGGACAGAGTGATTACCTCTACAGCATTAGCCTGACTGCCTTCCGCATCATCCTGACAATGGTTATTATCAATAAGACGTGTGAAAAATAATCCAAGTGAATCAAGTTCTACTTCTAGGTCCAGATTACCCACATCATCATCAGCTATTGGGTCAGAAGACGCGGTGGTTTTCTTCCTGTTAGCTGGCCTCTTAACAACTCTGGTCTTGGGCCGGTTTGGCCTCTCCGGTTTCTCTAGTTTCTCCGGTTTTTCTTGCAAAGGTTTTTTGCTCCAAAATGGATCATCGCCCTGTTTGAAAATTTTGGATATTAGCAAATTGATAAAGCGAGCAGGCAGGATCAGCAAAAAGAAAAAGGTATAAGTCTTACAGCTGGCGGTTTGTTGATGGCACAGAAGGGAGCTAGGCCGGTTTTGGCGCAAACAGATTCCGGTTCATTCAGTATTTTCTTCACAGCTTCTGTGACTTCGTCATCTGTGAGCTGGATGTCAATATGTCGAAGAGGGTCTTTTTCACTCCCGGTGTATTCACACATCAAACCGGAGCGCTGACTTAAAGGCAGTATACTCCATGATATCCAGCAGCGGGCAAGATCAACCCCTATCATCCCGTTAGCCATGAAGGCTCTGAGTTTGGATAATTGAGGAGCATATTTACTTCTTTCCTTAGCAGTCAGTCTTTGGGGGAAAGGATGGGTGTTGCTAAGCCGTTCTGGACGGTAACCCGGTAAAGGATTTTCGTCAGAAGGAGAGGTGTCTTTACAGTAGAACAATGTTTGATTCCACTCTTTGGGATGACTGTGCAGTTTGGCGTGAGGATAAGTGACCTCCTTTCTCTTTTGGATCGCCATACTGCCTAACTCCGTATTGGCACCATCAGTAAATTCCGTACGGCGGTTTAGATGGAAGCAGTCTCTAAACAATTCAACGGTGGGTTCCTCTTGAAAGAATACCTCACAGAGCACTTGGAAGTGACATATGTTGGTTACAGAGTTTGGGCCAGTGTCTTGCGGGCGGAGTTGGAAATTGGCTAAGACATCCCGATAAAATTTTGAACCGGGAGGATTGAAGCCCCGGGCTAGATGATCCGCAAAAACAACAACCTCTCCCTCTTGGGGCGTGGGAGGACATTCTGTACCAGGGATCCTCCAATGAATAACCTCTTTACTGCTCAAAGCGCCAGTTTTGACTAAATTGTTCAGCTGAGTCTCAGTCATGCGAGAGGGAACCCAGTTGCACTCGTACACTTGCTTAGCCATGACGCGATCTACAAAGGCAGCAATTCCGGTTCAAGAATATGTTGGACGAATATACACTGGTGCACACATTGCTAAACCGGAGGCAGTTTCTTATAAACCGGAGTTTGCGAAGCGACAGTGCCTGGCTAAAGAATCCTGGCGGTTCAACAAGGGGACTAATGGTATATACCGGTTTGGTAATTTTTTCTACAAAGTTAAACCGCCTGGTCTAAACATTGAAACAGTTGAGATTGTGGATGAGTAAGTACGCAGAAATAGATTTCACAAGATTCTATTATAGCATTGGATCTGGAGTGTGTCTATGAAAGGAAAACATATATATTCAAGACATAGGGGGAACAGTGTGGAATCAGTAAAGTAAAGCTGTGGATCAGATCTACGGTCCAAAGATATCAAAGTGAAGGTGGATGCTAGAAACTACCGTTATACAGAGCAAAAATTCATAGATTCGTCTAAAGGATCTATCCTATATGAGCATGAAGCAGACGATGAACACTAGAGGAGCATGGAAACCCTAGAACAGATCCATAATGAAAGGGTCAGAAGATTTACCGGAGTTGAGTACGACACGGGAGATCACCGCGGTGCTCTGGTACAAGTCAGGGTGATACAAGCTAGGAGACGCGAGGAAGACGAAGAAGAGGAGCACGAAGGGGAGAAAGGAAATGACCCTTCGGTCCTATTTATAAAGAAAAGGACGTGTGTCAGGCGCGAGAATCAAAGGACTGCGGGGTTGGAAACGGAACTATCGCCTCCATTATCGCAGATCTATTAAACAAGGAAGCATCATGGATAGCTTCGTTATAATAGATGACATCACTCCGGTTTACAGCAATCAGAGAAGATGACATCATGGCGATTCACCAAATTATGAGAAGATGTTGAAGATGAAGTTTTTGCTAAGGATTGACATGAACCCGTTCAAATCAATCTGGGGCCTAATGTTGGGGATATTACTACTGGGAGTAAACCGGCCAAGACAGGCCGGGTTAACTTCATCAGTAGTTAAGTATGTAGAAGCCCATAAAAGAATAACAGGGCTCAAGGCCCACAGCCGGTTTAAAGCATGTAGCCATAAACCGGCGTTGGTATGTAAACTTGTATTGTAAGTTAGGAATAAGTAGAGACCAAACCGGACACGTTTATGAACCGGTGTTAGGACTCTGTAAACCGACGGGCGTCACCCATGTATATAAGGGGACGACCCGGCGGCGGTTCAAGGACAACAGACAACAACTCAAGACTTAGGCAAAGCTTGTTTGCTCCCTAGTCATCGAAACCCCATCAATTCCATCACAACTAGACATAGGCTTTTACCTTCATCGAAGGGGCCGAACTAGTATAAACTCCCTTGTGTCCCTGTGTCCGCTTTAACCCCTTCAAGCTAACCCGTTGCAATGGCTCCACGACTAATCCTTTCATGAGGACATCTGTCGTGACAAAACCACGACAGCCGGCATGGCAACAGTGCGCGCCGGACGGAGATCTCTGCGGGTACGGCGCACTGTGGCTACGCCTGCCCCTAGAAAGAGGAGGGAGTGGGCTTTACTGTAGCCACTCCCCGTCTCGTCCCTCTTGATGAGGGCACGGGTATTCGTTGGTGCCGGCGGTCGACTCCTGGTGGCCGGCTTCTCTGGAAGCCGCCAGATTGGAGTCGGCGCGTCTTGAACTTGTCTTCTGGAATCGACCGTCTTTGGGGAGTCGGCTATTCCTTCAGTCGACCTCCAGAAGGCGGACTCTCGTCTTGGCGTTCGGAGGGGCGCAGTCGGCCCCGATGTCTTGAAAGGTTCTGGGCCCAGGGTTAGCCTACCCGTGGCCTATTACTCCGACAGTAGTCCCCGAAGCTGGTGAGGCGCCACGGATGATCAGCCGAGGAGCCTCAGCAGTTTCTCTCTCCAGGTGCTTGAGGTCAGAGCCTCGTCTGACTTCTGCCGATCCGACTGGAAGGAGTCGGACTCGCCCAACTCTGACTTGTCCAATATTTCGAACGCCCCGGCGGGATCCAAGTGGCGTGCTGGCTAAGCTTCTAGGCCGCCACCCGATTTGGGCCCGTCACATGGCAGCGTGCGGCCGGGCTAGCCTGCCCACCCACGTGCATGACGGGACAGGCCCTGGGGCGGGGCCCGCCACTACCGCGCCTTGGCGCCCGTGCGGATCCGCTGCGGCCGTGGCAGACGGTTGAGGCTCCCACGGAGTTACTGCGCGCAGTAACTCCGTGCAATAAACGTGGGGGGTTGTGGCGCAGTAAATCCCACAACCGCCCCCTCGGCTTCACAACCCATGAGGCTATAAGTAGGGGAGGAGGGGGAGCGGAAGAGCATGCGCGCCCCTCCTCCATGCTACTCCCCACTCTTCTTATTCTTCCTCGCACCGCCGTGCCCCAAGTTTTGCCGAGCGCCGCGGCGATCCGCTCACGATGAGCTCTTCCTCCGCCGCCTCGCCCCCCTCGGTGCACTCCGGCACCTGGGATGGCTTAGAGGTCCATGACGACTTCCTCCGTAAGACGCGTCGGCTCCCCGGCAAGGACTATGTGCGGGTCCGCCTTGCGCCGCCGGAGGAAATTTTGCCGGTGCTGCAGGAGGGCGAGCGGGTCATCTTCCGCTCGCACTGCCTGCATGGCCTAGGCCTGCCGGCGAGCAGCTTTTTTCGTTCCTTTTTTGAGTTCTACGGCCTTCAGCCGCACCACCTTACGCCCAACACGGTGGTGCTGCTATCCGCCTTCGTCACCCTGTGCGAGGGCTTCCTCGGAGTCCTCCCCACCATCGAGCTCTGAGGGGAGTTCTTCTTCTCTAAGCTCGGCACCCAGGCTGCAGGCGTGCCAGCTCAGTGCGGCGCGTTCATCGTCGTGCGGAGGTCGGGGGCGGACAACCCCTTCCCCACCATCAAGCTGATAAAGTCAGTGAAGATGTGGCAGCAATCGTACTTCTACGTGAAGAGCGTCTTCGCGGAGGGCGATTGGGTTAATCTGCCGGCTCTCGTAGGCGGCCCACCAGCTGGGAGGCAGCCCAACTTGTCGTAACGGGCCAGGTCGCTGACGCCTGCAGGAGCCGGCGCCATCACGCGACTCAGAGTGCTGACGCAGTCGGAGGGCCTGACCGGCCCGGATCTGCTGGACGCCTTCATGGCGCACCGAGTCCTCCCGCTCCAAGGTCGCCCCACATGATATGCCAAATGAGCGGGCACCGAGACCCGAGCCAGATGTGCACCAAGGACATGCCTCACGAGGAGGTGGCCTACATGGTGAACTACCTCTCGGACAGCAAGCAAGGAGCCGTACTCTCGCGCCAACCCCCTGCCTATAGTGAGTTGCCTCTTTCTTTCTTTAACTTGTCTTCTTTCTTGCCGAGTTTGTCTTGTCCGACCTGACCAGTCGGCCTTGGTCAGAATCCCCTCCTCCATCCATCAGCCGGCACCGCAGGGCCGGCCCGCGAGTTCCTCGCTGACCGGGCGGAGAGCGACGCTGACGAGCCCGATCTAGGGGGCGGCGGCCTTGGAAGACGACGCCGAGGGAGGAGGCGGCCTGCGGCTTGGGACCAGTCTCGAGGACTGGCCTGACGATGACGAGGAGGTCGCCCCCCGTCATCAGCCAGGAGTCGGCCAGCCCGGCACGAGCTCTTCCGCCGTGCCGGACGCTCAAGGCGGAGCAAGGAAGCGCAGGGCCGCGCCGAGTAAGTTCGGCAGCCGGCCGAAGAAGCCCAAGGGTTCGGCCGCAGCGACCAAGCGGGACGTGGTGGCTGCGAAGGCCATCTGCTTCTGCAAGGAAGTGAAGAAGTCGCCGCTGGTCTCCGCGTGAGTACTCCATCTTTATGCTTTTATTCTTTCCCTGTAGCTTTTATCTGAGTCTTTACTTGCTTCCCTTGCTTCAGGGGTGTCACGACCGATTTTCCGGGCTTTAATTTCCAGAAAAGGGCCGTTGTGCTCACCAGCCCCAGGATTACTGTTAGCTGATGAGGCATCAACTTGTTATAGAAATACCAAGCAAAAGTACAAAATATGTAGTACAAGACCATTGTGGCCTATGAGTACATCAAATGGTTTCTAGTGGTTGAGGGCGGAAGCGGTTTGTGGATCACCACGGTCTATGGGACTCCATTTCCCACGGGAACAGCTGGCCAGGTTAACTCCTATCTTCGCGAGGCTGCTATCACCGTTGCTTAGGTTCCGGGGCGGTCATCACGTCGCTCCTCTCCGGGCAAGAAATCTGGCCAAGACAATAGCCATGGACAAGCCAGTGAGTACTTTGAATGTACTCGCAAACATTAAGAACACAGGTATAATATAAATGATCAACATGCCCGCAAATATTCTATGATCACATCGTCAAAAATAAAATCTTGATGCATGCAAGCAGGTTATTTATATGCAACCGTAATATGTAATGACAGAATAGAAATAAGATGCACCGATCGGATGTCTGAAGCGACGTCTCAAAAGGATAGTAAAAGTGAGCATGCCTCAGTCGGGCGTCTTAGCGACACCACATAAAGGGCTTGTCAGGTAAATAAAATAACAAGCAAGGCCACAGTCGGGCGTCTGAGCGACACCACAGAAAGGGCTTGTAAGATAAATGAAATAACAAGCATGGCCACAGTCGGGCGTCTAAGCGACACCACATAAAGGGCTTATAAAGTAATTAAATAACAAGCATGCCACAGCCGGGCGTTTAAGCGACACCACATAAAGGGCCTATACGAAAATGAAATAATCATAGTGAATATCCAGGAGGTGGTACCGTTCCAGGGATACTCCTTATTTCAAACAATGCAATCGGTTAGTCCATAATGATAACAATCATAACCATCATATATCACAGGTCATAATCAATATTCGGGTTTTTAGTGGTTTCTCCTCCGAAGACCGACACGAAGACCGACACTTGACCCATCCCAGACTGTAATCCTTAACCATGGACACGGCTATTCGAATAGGTTTAATATCTCTGCAGAGAGTGTACTCTTTACCCACGGGTAACGGATTCCTTTAGTCCATCGGGACTAATTCCATCTATGGTCTTTTAATCGAAAACACACCTGACTTGCACACACCAGCTTAACTCACCGGTGTCTGGAATCACCCACGACACCTGTCAAGCAAACTCTAAGTGGGGAGGCTACAACCTCGCGTAGCATGGGATCAAATTTCTATCACGCGCTCTAAGGGGTATCCCCCTCTCGGTCCCAACCGGATACACCCATGCCCCCGGACCAGGTGGCATGCCTACCGGATGCAGTCGGTATCTTCCACCATGGCCTCTCTGTACGGTGTGTGCCAAGACAAGGGTTAACAACTTACAGAACCATACCCCACCTACGGTAGGGACCAGTGGCAGTACAAAACAAGTATGGGGGTTACCGGAACAAGACTCGATCTATGGCTGACTCAGGAGGCTTATGAGTTTCCTGCATGACATGTGTAACAAAATTATTTCAACCAACAAATCAACACTCATTATACATTGCCATGCCATACCGGATATAACCGTCCCGACGGAGACCGGCGACAAGCTCACGCCTACCCAAGGCAAAGGCTTTCCCGGATTCCTTACCGGCATGCATGTAAGGCACATGAGGATGATTACCATCATACGTATGTTCATTTCCAACAGCAAGGAAATCACAATAATGCATCCATGCAAACGATCATATCACATGAAATAACAATACTCCGAAATGAGGTGGTGTTATAAACGTGTCAACTAACACACCAAAAATATTATTCCGGGGTTCAGAATGCTTGCCTTAAAGGTGTGGAGAGGTGGGGGTGCTCTCCAAAACTTTTGAAAGTTTTCCTCTCTTCCAAAATTCCTATTTTCAAAAATATGCAAATAACACATATTTCAAAAACAGTACAAAAAAGTTGTTTGGAAAATTTTCAAATAAATCTTAAAATAAACTAGACAGAATTTGAGAGATGTAGGAAAAAGAATCAATTCATTTGGAGTTTTTAAAGAGTTATAGATAGTCAAAGTTCTGGTCAAATCTGTTTTTAAAAATAAAACGTTTCAGTCTCGAATACGCTTTCGGTGCAGGGAAAACGTACTGGGAATTATACGTCTTCACTTAAACACGTGGACCGGCGTGGGGGTCACTGACAGTGGGCCCGCCTTGCCCACTGGTCAGGTTTGACCAGTCGCCGCGCCCCTTCTCCCTCCTCTGCCCGAGAGGGGGCGGGACTCCGGCGATCGTCGCCGGCGATTGGCGTCTCCTTGCGGGGTCCCGAGGGCGGGGATGGATCCGCCACTCCAGGGCGGTCCTCCCGGTGGTCGTCAGGCAGGAGGGGACGGAGGGAGCTGCCGGCGGCGAGCTTCTCGGCGGGGGTGGCCTCGGGAGCAAAGTGTTTTTGGGGATGCGGTGGCTCCCGATCAAAATCGAGCAGGGGGGAGGGTTCACGAGAGGGAGAGAAGGCTCCTGGTGGAGAGAGTGGAGAGGGTGAGGTCCTAGAGGTGCCGGACTGGCCGGGGCGATGGCGGCGGCAAGAGTTGCCGGAGACGGGGAAGAAAACCTCCCTGGGTCGAATGCGAGCTAGGGTAGCGCCATAGGGGTGGACTGAGGTTGCCTGTGTGCTCGGATGGTTTCGGGGGCGTCCTTCTATAGCGCGACGAGGTCGGTTCCGCGGCGGTGGGGATAAGATCGCCGGCGACTGATGTTCTGTAGCAGCAGGGGGATGTGGCGGGGCTGAGGATGGCGGCAAGAGCTAGCGGACGGGCGGGGCACTGCTCTAGGGAGAGCTGATGTGTGGGAGTAGCTCGGGCGGCGCCGACACGGCCGGGGCCTGCATGCGGCCGTCAGCTAGCCGCCACGGCCGTCCTGGTGGTGGCGCTGTGGGGTGCCAGGGGTGGTCGGGGTGGCGTGGCGGTGCGGGGATATGTGGCATGCTAGCAGCTATTGGCCAAGGGCCGGAACAAGTGCGGGGCGAGACGCGGCGGCTCGGGCGCACGGGCGTGCCAAACGCACGCTTTGGGCTCGCCCAGAGCACGCCCGGGACGTGTTTGATGAAATGCCAGATTAGCCTAGAGTGTTTGAGAGGGGCTGGCAAGAAACAGGATTAGTCTAGGGTTAGTAAGGGGATCAAGGGACATGGTGGTTAGGTCAGTGGATCAGGTCCACAATGCAAACCAAAACTCATGCCAAAACTGTTCATGCCCACAGGGTGCTCGACAGAATGCCACATGCACCTAGGCATCTCTTGGGGTGGCCAAAACTTCCAGAGTAGGGTCTCTTTAGTTGAAAGAGAGGGTGGTGAGCTAAGTTTCTTAAAAGGAAAAACTTGTCAGAGCAAGTTTTGCAAAACTTCAGTTTTGGACAGAAAGAAAAGGGCATGATTGCAAGAACTTAGAGTCATCAAATAGACCCACTCTCCTGGACTTAAGGGTTTGGCACGGTGCACTATAAGCATGAGAAAGCTCAAGGGCCAAAGAGCAAGCAAGAATATGGTTGTTGTACAAACCATCATGTTGGACCAGAATGAAGATGAGGTTGATCCACTCAAAACTTTCAAATAACATCACTGGGTTTTTGCATAAAGTTGGATGGCATGCTACCACTGACATCCCATAATTTTGGTGGAGGCTAGAAAAAAGTATTTAAATGGGTTGTAGTGCCAAATTGCCCACTGGACCAGAGAAGAAAATTGGGTGTAGAGCTCAAATTATTTCAAGAGTAAAAGATATTTTTGGACAAAAGTGATCTAAAAACATCACATGACATCTCCAAATTTTGGTGGCATTATTGAATAAATTTTTAAAGAGGTTGTAGTTCAAATATGGCCATATAACCTGTAAAAACCATTTTTTCAATAAAATGAAGATCAGGCAGATTAATTATGTAATTAGTTCTACTAATGAAAGAAATGTTTTTCTTGAGAGGTTTTAAACAAGTCCGAAAACATATTTGAAAAGTTTTCACTTTGGGGAAAAACTCCATAATAACAAGGGAAAAAAAGTTCAAAAAATCAAAAGGGAGCCTAGAAAGTAAAAGTTTTAATTCCTGGCAAAATTTTAATTAATAAAACAAGGCCAAAAAAATTGGGTGTCACAACACTACCCCCCTTAAGAAAAATCTTGTCCTCAAGATTAGATAAGGGTTGTTTTGAAAAACAAATACGCCACGATTACGCGTTTTGCAAGCAGGGTGTGTGTTCGGGCGATTGTGAGTCTGCTGCCGTGATGCTGTGTGAAACTAAATAATCCACGCCGTGAGGAGGTGTACGATGTAGCAACTCAGGGAAAAGAAAATTCACTCCAGCACTTCCGCGAGGGAAAACTGTTAAATTAAAGGAGCATAAAACAAAAACTACTCACATTAGTAGAAGCCAAATAATTGACTCGTCGCACAAACTCAGGGTGTCACGCATAAGTCACATACAAAAATAAATGTTGCAACAATGAACACAGCAGCGACGTCTAAAATGGAAACGGTAACTGGACGGGGTCCTGAGAAAACGTCTCTGGTACTGGAATACACTCCTCTTCTATCGGGGAAAGGGGATTGACCAGCCGATGAATGTGTTTCTCCTGGTCGGGCTTTAGTGATCCGCCGATGGCCATCTGAGGATTTAAATCTGCGAGGCTCTGGAGATAACCCATCACACGTTGGGTTAAATGCTCTTGAGCAATGACGTACTGGACAAGCTTGGCCAAGACTGGGTCTCTCTCAATTCGTCCACCGGGAAAAGATGTTACTCCACCGGGTGCTGCACAGCTTGGAAAATAATAATACCCTCATTCGCTGGCATAAGGTACCGCAAATCGAAGGCGAGCAAGCGCTTCGTATGCAACAGCTTCTATGGCCATAAGCGGGGTTGGCATAGATTTCCCTACGAAGGAGACCTCCGTCGGGTCTTCGTTTGAGTTCACGGGAGGAATGTGTACTGCTGCCCAATATCTCGAGGTGGAAGAGGTGATTCTCGATTTGAACAGCTCGTACTGGGGTGGCTAGGTAGCGCCCATGGTACTGCAGGTAAAATCCCACAATATCTTGACAAAACTACCCGGGGTTGCATCTGGGGTTCTCAGGTAAATGCTAGGGCTCGGCTTGGCAAGAAATGGTTGTGAGGGTGGTGCACAAGGTGAGAGGTGTTTGGCAAGGTCACGCGGTGGCCTATTTATAACACCGGAGCTGGGTCACTTTTACCATTGTGAATGGTAAAGAAACTTCCAGCTCTGCTCCACGGGTCGGAGTCAAGCCGCAGAAACACATATTTCACTAAAGTGACGTGTTACTGTGGGGGTTGTCGGGGAGGTTTTCGGTAACTGCGTCTGGGATAGAAACGCTGGCATATCCATGCAAGGCTACAGGGGCTCAACGACAGGCGGCGTTTATTTACAAGGTCACACGATTACAAGCGAGAATACACTGGGACTCGATACGACTCGAGCGATTTAGTCTACCTCGTTTACATCCAGGCGGGCGTGCCTGGTGGACGTCGAGGCTTCTCCACGGGTCTCGCCGTCGGAATTAGCTGGAGTGGGTTGAGGGGCTGCAGGCTCGGGGTAGCAATGATGACCATCTCGGGGATTGTTGGCCACAACCCCATTGGAGTGTGCTCCCAATATGCGACGAAGCACTTCTCGGGTTATCGCAGCACCTTGGCCGATGGCTGGGGCTGTCCTCAGGGACTCGATCGGGTGTCCAAACAGCACGACTGGGTTGTCGGTGTTGGGCTCGTTCTCTTCTCTCACCGGGGATCGACCAACCAGCTCTCCACGAGCTGCGATTAGATCAATGGTGATTTGATCGCATAGTTCCTCTAGTGCACCCACATAGCGCACTAGGTGTAATAATCCAGGATCTGTCTCGTGATCTCCGTTGGCAACTTGGGATGGTCTACCATACCCTTCACGTCTGGGGTAGTAGTGGAACGAGCGACAGTTAACTCTGGGCGACAAGTGTCAGAGATGAACTATAGCTTCTCGAGCAGCTAGTTGAATGGCTTGTGGCTCAAAGGAAGTCGTCCTTCCAGTGAACCTGTAGGGGCGCTCGAGTGCTAGACCCCTACCATAGATGTGCACAGTGGCCCAGAATTGACGGCTCCTGCCTCTCATGGATCCTTGGTACACAACATATTTTGGGGGCTCTTCTAACGCATAGGCACGACGGGTGAGGTTTGCGAGTATGGTCACAAAGCCTCCAAGGTTGGTTGTTGTGGTCTCATTGTGGACAACGGGTCCTGGCATTATAGCTCGGTTTGGGTAGAGGTTGTGTTGTGCTGGGTTGAGGCTAGCGTGCCCTTTTATAGAAAAGGGAACGGAGTCTTCCTCCGCACACTTGCGAGAAAGACTATTCAGGATCCAGTCACTAGCGCATGAGCGACAGGTTGGATTGATAGGTTGGGCACCGACTGCCAAAAGGTGTCGGGTCACTGTGTGGCTATCTTGCATGAGAAGCTTGGCTGGGGTTCGGTTATGGCTTGGTGGGTTGGTCTGCCTAGGTTTATTGACCTGGCTAAGATAGGATTAGCCAATGGTCAGCCTGGCTCTGATACCAAGTCTGTCATGACCGATTTTCCGGGCTTTAATTTCCAGAAAAGGGCCGTTGTGCTCACCAGCCCCAGGATTACTGTTAGCTGATGAGGCATCAACTTGTTATAGAAATACCAAGCAAAAGTACAAAATATGTAGTACAAGACCATTGTGGCCTATGAGTACATCAAATGGTTTCTAGTGGTTGAGGGCGGAAGCGGTTTGTGGATCACCACGGTCTATGGGACTCCATTTCCCACGGGAACAGCTGACCAGGTTAACTCCTATCTTCGCGAGGTTGCTATCACCGTTGCTTAGGTTCCGGGGCGGTCATCACGTCGCTCCTCTCCGGGCAAGAAATCTGGCCAAGACAATAGCCAGGGACAAGCCAGTGAGTACTTTGAATGTACTCGCAAACATTAAGAACACAGGTATAATATAAATGATCAACATGCCCGGAAATATTCTATGATCACATCGTCAAAAATAAATCTTGATGCATGCAAGCAGGTTATTTATATGCAACCGTAATATGTAATGACAGAATAGAAATAAGATGCACCGATCGGATGTCTGAAGCGACGTCTCAAAAGGATAGTAAAAGTGAGCATGCCTCAGTCGGGCGTCTTAGCGACACCACATAAAGGGCTTGTCAGGTAAATAAAATAACAAGCAAGGCCACAGTCGGGCGTCTAAGTGACACCACAGAAAGGGCTTGTAAGATAAATGAAATAACAAGCAAGGCCACAGTCGAGCGTCTAAGCGACACCACATAAAGGGCTTGTAAAGTAATTAAATAACAAGCATGCCACAGTCGGGCGTCTAAGCGACGCCACATAAAGGGCCTATACGAAAATGAAATAATCATAGTGAATATCCACGAGGTGGTACCGTTCTAGGGATACTCCTTATTTCAAACAATGCAAACAGTTAGTCCATAATGATAACAATCATAACCATCATATATCACAGGTCATAATCAATATTCGGGTTTTTAGTGGTTTCTCCTCCGAAGACCGACACGAAGACCGACACTTGACCCATCCCAGACTATAATCCTTAACCATGGACACGGCTATTCGAATAGGTTTAATATCTCTGCAGAGGGTGTACTCTTTACCCACGAGTAACGGATTCCTTTAGTCCATCGGGACTAATTCCGTCTACGGTCTTTTAATCGAAAACACACCTGACTTGCACACACCAGCTTAACTCACCGGTGTCTGGAATCACCCACGACACCTGTCAAGCAAACTCTAAGTGGGGAGGCTACAACCTCGCGTAGCATGGGATCAAATTTCTATCGCGCGCTCTAAGGGGTATCCCCCTCTCGGTCCCAACCGGATACACCCATGCCCCCGGACCAGGTGGCATGCCTACCGGATGCAGTCGGTATCTTCCACCATGGCCTCTCTGTACGGTGTGTGCCAAGACAAGGGTTAACAACTTACTGAACAATACCCCACCTACGGTAGAGACCAGTGGCAGTACAAAAGAAGTATGGGGGTTACCGGAACAAGACTCGATCTATGGCTGACTCAGGAGGCTTATGAGTTTCCTGCATGACATGTGTAACAAAATTATTTCAACCAACAAATCAACACTCATTATACCTTGCCATGCCATACCGGATATAACCGTCCCGACGGAGACCGGCGACAAGCTCACGCATACCCAAGGCAGAGGCTTTCCCGGATTCCTTACCGGCATGCATGTAAGGCACATGAGGATGATTACCATCATACGTATGTTCATTTCCAACAGCAAGGAAATCACAATAATGCATCCATGCAAATGATCATATCACATGAAATAACAATACTCCAAAATGAGGTGGTGTTATAAACGTGTCAACTAACACACCAAAAAATTATTCCAGGGTTCAGAATGCTTGCCTTAAAGGTGTGGAGAGGTGGGGGTGCTCTCCAAAACTTTTGAAAGTTTTCCTCTCTTCCAAAATTCCTATTTTCAAAAATATGCAAATAACACATATTTCAAAAACAGTACAAAAAAGTTGTTTGGAAAACTTTCAAATAAATCTTAAAATAAACTAGACAGAATTTGAGAGATGTAGGAAAAAGAATCAATTCATTTGGAGTTATATTTAAAGAGTTATAGATAGTCAAAGTTCTGGTCAAATTTGTTTTTTAAAATAAAACAAAAATAAAACGTTTCAGTCTCGAATACGCTTTCGGTGCAGGGAAAACGTACTGGGAATTATACGTCTTCACTTAAACACGTGGACCGGCGTGGGGGTCACTAACAGTGGGCCCGCCTTGCCCATTGGTCAGGTTTGACCAGTCGCCGCGCCCCTTCTCCCTCCTCTGCCCGAGAGGGGGCGGGACTCCAGCGATCGTCGCTGGCGATTGGTGTCTCCTTGCAGGGTCACGTGGGGCGGGGATGGATCCGCCACTCCAGGGCGGTCCTCCCGGTGGTCGTCAGGCAGGAGGGGACGGAGGGAGCTGCCGGCGGGGGTGGCCTCGGGAGCAAAGTGTTTTGGGGGCTGCGGTGGCTCCCGATCAAAATTGAGCAGGGGGAAGGGTTCACGGGAGGGAGAGAAGGCTCCTGGTGGAGAGAGTGGAGAGGGGGAGGTCCTAGATGTGCCGGAGTGGTCGGGACGGTGGCGGCGGCAAGAGGTGCCGGAGACGGGGAAGAAAACCTCCCTGGGTCGAATGCGAGCTAGGGTAGCGCCATCGGGGTGGACTGAGGTTGCCGGTGTGCTCGGATGGTTTCGGGGGCGTCCTTTTAGAGCGCGACGAGGTCGGTTCCGCGGCGGTGGGGATAAGATCGCCGGTGACCGACGTTCTATAGCAGCAGGGGGGCGTGGCGGGGCTGAGGATGGCGGCAAGAGCTAGCGGACGGGCGGGGCACTGCTCCTGGGCGAGCTGGCGTGCGGGAGTAGCTCGGGCGGCGTCGACACGGCCGGGGCCTGCATGCGGCCGTCAGCTAGCCGCCACGGCCGTCCTGGTGGTGGCGCTGTGGGGCGCCAGGGGTGGTCGGGGTGGCGTGGCGGTGCAGGGATACATGGCGTGCTAGCAGCTATTGGCCAAGGGCCGGAATGAGTGCGGGGTGAGACGCGGCGGCTCGGGCGCACGGGCGTGCCAAACGCACGCTCTGGGCGCGCCCAAAGCACGCCCGGGACGTGTTTGATGAAATGCCATATTGGCCTAGAGTGTTTGAGAGGGGCTGGCAAGAAACATGATTAGTCTAGGGTTAGTAAGGGGATCAAGGGACATGGTGGTTAGGTCAGTGGATCAGGTCCACAATGCAAACCAAAACTCATGCCAAAACTGTTCATGCCCACAGGGTGCTCGACAGAATGCCACATGCACCTAGGCATCTCTTGGGGTGGCCAAAACTTCCAGAGTAGGGTCTCTTTAGTTGAAAGAGAGGGTGGTGAGGTTAGTTTGTTAAAAGGAGAAACTTGTCAGAGCAAGTTTTGCAAAACTTCAGTTTTGGACAGAAAGAAAAGGGCATGATTGCAAGCACTTAGAGTCATCCAATGGACCCACTCTCCTGGACTTAAGGGTTTGGCACGGTGCACTATAAGCATGATAAAGCTCAAGGGCCAAAGAGCAAGCAAGAATATGGTTGCTGTACAAACCATCATGTTGGACCAGAATGAAGATGAGGTTGATCCACTCAAAACTTTCAAATAACATCACTGGGTTTTTGCATAAAGTTGGATGGCATGCTACCACTGACATCCCATAATTTTGGTGGAGGCTAGAAAAAAGTATTTAAATGGGTTGTAGTGCAAAATTGCCCACTGGACCAGAGAAGAAAATTGGGTGTAGAGCTCAAATTATTTCAAGAGTAAAAGATATTTTTGGACAAAAGTGATCTAAAAACATCACATGACATCTCCAAATTTTGGTGGGATTATTGAATAAATTTTTAAAGAGGTTGTAGTTCAAATATGGCCATATAACCTGTAAAAACCATTTTTTCAATAAAATGAAGATCAGGCAAATTTATTATGTAATTAGTTCTACTAATGAAAGAAAAGTTTTTCTTGAGAGGTTTTAAACAAGTCCAAAAACATATTTGAAAAGTTTTCACTTTGGGGAAAAACTCCATAATAACAAGGGAAAAAAAGTTCAAAAAATCAAAAGGGAGCCCAGAAAGTAAAAGTTTTAATTCCTGGCAAAATTTTAATTAATAAAACAAGGCCAAAAAAATTGGGTGTCACAACACTACCCCCCTTAAGAAAAATCTCGTCCTCAAGATTAGATAAGGGTTGTTTTGAAAAACAAATACACCACGATTACGCGTTTTGCAAGCAGGGTGTGTGTTCGGGCGGTTGTGAGTCTGCTGTCGTGATGCTGTGTGAAACTAAATAATCCACGCCGTGAGGAGGTGTACGATGTAGCAACTCAGGGAAAAGAAAATTCACTCCAGGACTTCCGCAAGGGAAAACTGTTAAATTAAAGGAGCATAAAACAAAAACTACTCACATTAGTAGAAGCCAAATAATTGACTCGTCGCACAAACTCAGGGTGTCACGCATAAGTCACATACAAAAATAAATGTTGCAACAATGAACACAGCAGCGACGTCTAAAATGGAAACGGTAACTGGACGGGGTCCTGAGAAAACGTCTCTGGTACTGGAATACACTCCTCTTCTATCGGGCAAAGGGGATTGACCAGCCGATGAATGTGTTTCTCTTGGTCGGGCCTTAGTGATCTGCCGATGGCGATCTGAGGATTTAAATCTGTGAGGCTCTGGAGATAACCCATCACACGTTGGGTTAAATGCTCTTGAGCAATGACGTACTGGACAAGCTTGGCCAAGACTGGGTCTCTCTCAATTCGTCCACCGGGAAAAGATGTTACTCCACCGGGTGCTGCACGGCTTGGAAAATAATAATACCCTCGTTCGCTGGCATAAGGTACCACGAATCGTAGGCGAGCAAGTGCTTCGTATGCAACAGCTTCTATGGCCATAAGCGGGGTTGGCATAGATTTCCCTACGAAGGAGACCTCCGTCGGGTCTTGGTTTGAGTTCACGGGAGGAATGTGTACTACTGCCCAATATCTCGAGGCGGAAGAGGTGATTCTCGATTTGAACAGCTCGTACTGGGGTGGCTAGGTAGCGCCCATGGTACTGCAGGTAAAATCCCACAATATCTTGACAAAACTACCCGGGGTTGCATCTGGGGTTCTCAGGTAAATGCTAGGGCTCGGCTTGGCAATAAATGGTTGTGAGGGTGGTGCACAAGGTGAGAGGTGTTTGGCAAGGTCACGCGGTGGCCTCTTTATAGCACCGGAGCTGGGTCACTTTTACCGTTGTGAATGGTAAAGAAACTTCCAGCTCTGCTCCACGGGTCGGAGTCAAGCCGCAGATACACATATTTCACTAAAGTGACGTGTTACTGTGGGGGTTGTCGGGGAGGTTTCCGCTAACTGTGTCTGGGATAGAAACGCTGGCATATCCATGCAAGGCTACAGGGGCTCAACGACAGGTGGCGTTTATTTACAAGGTCACACAATTACAAGAGAGAATACACTGGGACTCGATACGACTCGGGCGATTTAGTCTACCTCGTTTACATCCAGGCGGGCGTGCCTGGTGGACGTCGAGGCTTCTCCACGGGTCTCGCCGTCGGAATTAGCTGGAGTGGGTTGAAGGGCTGCAGGCTTGGGGTAGCGATGATGACCATCTCGGGGATTGTTGGCCACAACCCCGTTGGAGTGTGCTCCCAATATGCGACGAAGCACTTCTGGGGTTATCGCAGCACCTTGGCCGATGGCTGGGGCTGTCCTCAGGGACTCGATCGGGTGTCCAAACAGCACGACTGGGTTGTCGGCGTTTGGCTCGTTCTCTTCTCTCGCTGGGGCTTGATGAACCAGCTCTCCACGAGCTGCGATTAGATCAATGGTGATTTGATCGCATAGTTCCTCTAGTGCACCCACATAGCGCACTAGGTGTAATAATGCAGGATCTGTCTCGTGATCTCCGTTGGCAACTTGGGGTGGACTACCATACCCTTCACGTATGGGGTAGTAGTGGAACGAGCGACAGTTAACTCTGGGCGACAAGTGCCGGAGATGAACTATAGCTTCTTGAGCAACTAGTTGAATGGCTTGTGGCTCAAAGGAAGTCGTCCTTCCAGTGAACCTGTAGGGGCGCTCGGGTGCTAGACCCCTACCATAGATGTGCACAGTGGCCCAGAATTGACGGCTCTCGCCGCTCATGGATCCTTGGTACACAACATATTCTGGGGGCTCTTCTAATGCATAGGCACGACGGGTGAGGTTTGCGAGTATGGTCACAAAGCCTCCAAGGTTGGTTGCTGTGGTCTCATTGTGGACAACGGGTCCTGGCATTATAGCTCGGTTTGGGTAGAGGTTGTATTGTGCTGGGTTGAGGCTAGCGTGCCCTTTTATAGAAAAGGGAACGGAGTCTTCCTTCGCAGGCTTGCGAGAAAGAATATTCAGGATCCAGTCACTAGCGCATGAGCGACAGGTTGGATTGATAGGTTGGGCACCGACTGCCAAAAGGTGTCAGGACACTGTGTGGCTATCTTGCATGAGAAGCTTGGCTGGGGTTCGGTTATGGCTTGGTGGGTTGGTCTGCCTAGGTTTATTGACCTGGCTAAGATAGGATTAGCCAATGGTCAGCCTGGCTCTGATACCAAGTCTATCACGACCGATTTTCCGGGCTTTAATTTCTATAAAAGGGCCGTTGTGCTCACCAGCCCCAGGATTACTGTTAGCTCATGAGGCATCAACTTGTTATAGAAATACCAAGAAAAAGTATAAAATATGTAGTACAAGACCATTGTGGCCTATGAGTACATCAAATGGTTTCTAGTGGTTGAGGGCGGAAGCGGTTTGTGGATCACCACGGTCTATGGGACTCCATTTCCCATGGGAACAGCTGACCAGGTTAACTCCTATCTTCGCGAGGCTGCTATCACCGTTGCTTAGGTTCCGGGGCGGTCATCACGTCGCTCCTCTCCGGGCAAGAAATCTGGCCAAGACAATAGCCAGGGACAAGCCAGTGAGTACTTTGAATGTACTCGCAAACATTAAGAACACATGTATAATATAAATGATCAACATGCCCGGAAATATTCTATGATCACATCGTCAAAAATAAAATCTTGATGCATGCAAGCAGGTTATTTATATGCAACCGTAATATGTAATGACAGAATAGAAATAAGATGCACTGATCGGATGTCTGAAGCGACGTCTCGAAAGGATAGTAAAAGTGAGCATGCCTCAGTCGGGCGTCTTAGCGACACCACATAAAGGGCTTGTCAGGTAAATAAAATAACAAGCAAGGCCACAGTCGGGCGTCTGAGCGGCACCACAGAAAGGGCTTGTAAGATAAATGAAATAACAAGCAAGGCCACAGTCGGGCGTCTAAGCGACACCACGTAAAGGGCTTATAAAGTAATTAAATAGCAAGCATGCCACAGTCAGGCGTCTAAGCGACACCACATAAAGGGCCTATACGAAAATGAAATAATCATAGTGAATATCCAGGAGGTGGTACCGTTCCAGGGATACTCCTTATTTCAAACAATGCAAACGGTTAGTCCATAATGATAACAATCATAACCATCATATACCACAGGTCATAATCAATATTCGGGTTTTTAGTGGTTTCTCCTCCGAAGACCGACACGAAGACCGACACTTGACCCATCCCAGACTGTAATCCTTAACCATGGACACGGCTATTCGAATAGATTTAATATCTCTGCAGAGGGTGTACTCTTTACCCACAAGTAGCGGATTCCTTTAGTCCATCGGGACTAATTCCATCTACGGTCTTTTAATCGAAAACACACCTGACTTGCACACACCAGCTTAACTCACCGGTGTCTGGAATCACCCACGGCACCTGTCAAGCAAACTCTAAGTGGGGA
This sequence comes from Aegilops umbellulata, assembly GCA_032464435.1. Classification (NCBI taxonomy): domain Eukaryota; kingdom Viridiplantae; phylum Streptophyta; class Magnoliopsida; order Poales; family Poaceae; genus Aegilops; species Aegilops umbellulata. Next base: position 385,453,801 of record CP136057.1, on the reverse strand, counting down.
GGCTACAACCTCGCGTAGCATGGGATCAAATTTCTATCGCGCGCTCTAAGGGGTATCCCCCTCTCGGTCCCAACCGGATACACCCATGCCCCCGGACCAGGTGGCATGCCTACCGGATGCAGCCGGTATCTTCCACCATGGCCTCTCTGTACGGTGTGTGCCAAGACAAGGGTTAACAACTTACTGAACCATACCCCACCTACGGTAGGGACCAGTGGCAGTACAAAACAAGTATGGGGGTTACCGAAACAAGACTCGATCTATGGCTGACTCAGGAGGCTTATGAGTTTCCTGCATGACATGTGTAACAAAATTATTTCAACCAACAAATCAACACTCATTATACCTTGCCATGCCATACCGGATATAACCGTCCCGACGGAGACCGGCGACAAGCTCACGCCTACCCAAGGCAGAGGCTTTCCCGGATTCCTTACCGGCATGCATGTAAGGCACATGAGGATGATTACCATCATACGTATGTTCATTTCCAACAGCAAGGAAATCACAATAATGCATCCATGCAAATGATCATATCACATGAAATAACAATACTCCGAAATGAGGTGGTGTTATAAACGTGTCAACTAACACACCAAAAATATTATTCCGGGGTTCAGAATGCTTGCCTTAAAGGTGTGGAGAGGTGGGGGTGCTCTCTAAAACTTTTGAAAGTTTTCCTCTCTTCCAAAATTCCTATTTTCAAAAATATGCAAATAACACATATTTCAAAAACAGTACAAAAAAGTTGTTTGGAAAATTTTCAAATAAATCTTAAAATAAACTAGACAGAATTTGAGAGATGTAGGAAAAAGAATCAATTCATTTGGAGATATATTTAAAGAGTTATAGATAGTCAAAGTTCTGGTCAAATCTGTTTTTTAAAATAAAACAAAAATAAAACGTTTCAGTCTCGAATACGCTTTGGGTGCAGGGAAAACGTACTGGTAATTATACGTCTTCACTTAAACACGTGGACCGGTGTGGGGGTCACTGACAGTGGGCCCGCCTGGCCCACTGGTCAGGTTTGACCAGTCGCCGAGCCCCTTCTCCATCTTCTACCCGAGAGGGGGCGGGACTCCGGCGATCGTCGCTGGCGATTGGCATCTCCTTGCAGGGTCCCGAGGGCGGGGATGGATCCGCCACTCCAGGGCGGTCCTCCCGGTGGTCATCAGGCAGGAGGGGACGGAGGGAGCTGCCGGCGGCGAGCTTCTCGGCGGGGGTGGCCTCGGGAGCAAAGTGTTTTGGGGGCTGCGGTGGCTCCCGATCAAAATCGAGCAGGGGGAAGGGTTCACGGGAGGGAGAGAAGGCTCCTGGTGGAGAGAGTGGAGAGGGTGAGGTCCTAGAGGTGCCGGAGTGGCCGGGGCGGTGGTGGCGGCAAGAGTTGCCGGAGACGGGGAAGAAAACCTCCCTGGGTCGAATGCGAGCTAGGGTAGCGCCATAGGGGTGGACTGAGGTTGCATGTGTGCTTGGATGGTTTCAGGGGCGTCCTTTTATAGCGCGACGAGGTCGGTTCCGCGGCGGTGGGGATAAGATCGCCGGCGACCGACGTTCTGTAGCAGCAGGGGGACGTGGCGGGGCTGAGGATGGCGGCAAGAGCTGGCGGACGGGCGGGGCACTGCTCCAGGGCGAGCTGGCGTGCGGGAGTGGCTCGGGCGGCGCCGACATAGCCGGGGCCTGCATGCGGCCGTCAGCTAGCCGCCACGGCCGTCCTGGTGGTGGCGCTGTGGGGTGCCAGGGGTGGTCAGGGTGGGTGGCGGTGCGGGGATACGTGGCGTGCTAGCAGCTATTGGCCAAGTGCCGGAACGAGTGCGGGGCGAGACGCGGCGGCTCGGGCGCACGGGCGTGCCAAACGCACGCTCTGGGCGCGCCCAGAGCACGCCCAGGACGTGTTTGATGAAATGCCAGATTAGCCTAGAGTGTTTGAGAGGGGCTGGCAAGAAACAGGATTAGTCTAGGGTTAGTAAGGGGATCAAGGGACATGGTGGTTAGGTCAGTGGATCAGGTCCACAATGCAAACCAAAACTCATGCCAAAACTGTTCATGCCCACAGGGTGCTCGACAGAATGCCACATGCACCTAGGCATCTCTTGGGGTGGCCAAAACTTCCAGAGTGGGGTCTCTTTAGTTGAAAGAGAGGGTGGTGAGGTTAGTTTGTTAAAAGGAGAAACTTGTCAGAGCAAGTTTTGCAAAACTTCAGTTTTGGACAGAAAGAAAAGGGCATGATTGCAAGCACTTAGAGTCATCCAATAGACCCACTCTCCTGGACTTAAGGGTTTGGCACGGTGCACTATAAGCATGAGAAAGCTCAAGGGCCAAAGAGCAAGCAAGAATATGGTTGTTGTACAAACCATCATGTTGGACCAGAATGAAGATGAGGTTGATCCACTCAAAACTTTCAAATAACATCACTGGGTTTTTGCATAAAGTTGGATGGCATGCTACAACTGACATCCCATAATTTTGGTGGAGGCTAGAAAAAAGTATTTAAATGGGTTGTAGTGCCAAATTGCCCACTGGACCAGAGAAGAAAATTGGGTGTAGAGCTCAAATTATTTCAAGAGTAAAAGATATTTTTGGACAAAAGTGATCTAAAAACATCACATGACATCTCCAAATTTTGGTGGGATTATTGAATAAATTTTTAAAGAGGTTGTAGTTCAAATATGGCCATATAACCTGTAAAAACCATTTTTCAATAAAATGAAGATCAGGCAAATTAATTATGTAATTAGTTCTACTAATGAAAGAAAAGTTTTTCTTGAGAGGTTTTAAACAAGTCCAAAAACATATTTGAAAAGTTTTCACTTTGGGGAAAAACTCCATAATAACAAGGGAAAAAAGTTCAAAAAATCAAAAGGGAGCCCAGAAAGTAAAAGTTTTAATTCCTGGCAAAATTTTAATTAATAAAACAAGGCCAAAAAATTTGTGTGTCACAAGGGGCCCCTCACTCTTGAGAGGGTTGCCACCGCCTCTGTCATGGGGTCGACGGAGACATCCGCCACCACTCGGCGGGTTAACCCCGCCGACCACCTCTGGGAGGCGACGAAGCGGAACGCGCAAGAGAAGCGCGAAGAGGAGGAGGCCGCCCTCCTGGAGAAGGCGGAGGCCGAGAAGGCGGAGGCCACCGCCAAGAAGAAGCTGGAAGAGGCCGAGGCCGCCGTCGTGGCAAAGTGGCAGGCTGAGGAAGCCGCGCACCGCCAATCGACGGTGTTCGTCACCCCACTGAACTCCGCACCGCCGCCTTCGGAGTTCACGGGGCAGACTGGGGGAGTCAGTGGCGAGTACCCGAACATGGAGAGGGAAGGCGGTGACGCCTCCATGCCGGACGTGGTTGTGCCGTCCCCGCCGCCTGCCGGAGCCGCGCAAGGTGGGCAGCCGACGGGCCCGCCGGTGCCGCCGACTGGAGACGAGGTCAAGGCGGGCCTGCTTCTTTAGGTCGGCACGCCAACGCGCCGCCGGCTCACAAAGGCGACTTCAGCGCCGCGCCCTCTGGACACCGGCGCTGCGAGCTCCACGATCCCAGACGCCGATGCGACGAGCGCCGCGCCCACTGGGTGGATGCGGGGAGGCGGGACGGGCCCGTTGAACCATGCACTTCTAGACGTCCAGGCCAAGCTCCGAGCTGAGGGCGACGCCATCCAGAACTGCTCCAAGGCGCACCTGGCGTCGCGGGCAGCCATCCGAGTACGTCTTCCCCTTGTTTTGCTTTGTTTTTTCCTTTTTCTCTCTGTGGGGGCGCGCTAGCGCACCCACTAGGTGTAGTCCCCGAGTTCCGGGCCGGCTGCTGAGCAGGCGGCTTGGAACTCTAAACGGTGAGTTCCAAGTACTAATCGTCTGTCTGAAATGTTTGCCATAGGACTATCATAATATTCGCGCGACCGCCTTCAACCGCAACGTCGAGGAGCTGGGCAAGTGGACCGCCAACTTGTCGAAGAGCCGGATTGAGTCTTCTTTCTTTCCGCGGGGGCGCACTGGCGCACCCGCGGGTTGTAGTCCCCAAGATTCGGGCCGACTGCTGAGCAGTTGGGCCGAATCTTCCTAGCGACCTTCTTTTATTGACGACTGAGACCTTCTTTCTTCTTTTCTTCAGAGGCCAACGCCACCCTGCAGCAGCAGTTGGGCGAGGCCAACACCGTGCTGCGTGCCAAGGAGGAGGAGTGCAGAAAGCTGGCGGCGGAGCGCGACCTGCTGGTTGTGCAACTGGCGGAGCAGAAGGATCTGCTCAACAAGACCCGGGATGAGGCGGAGGAAAATGAGACCGCGCTCATGGCTGAGTTCGCGAGCGAACGCTCCTCCTGGACCGACAAGGAGGCGCTGCTGACCTCCGGCTTCCATGAGATCAAGGATCTTGTCGACGATGAGTTTCCTCATTTTTCTTCTTTGAGTTGCTGACTATAGGTCGAGCCGACTCCTGGTTTTATTTGACTTGTTCTTCATTCTTTCGTCTCGGCAGACTTCTTCCCCGGCCACTTGCAGGCCGCCAATCAAGCCATCGAGGCTGATCGCGAGGGGCGGAGGGCGGATGGCGCGGAGATCGCCGCCGACGCCCCCCGAACCCTCGATGAGCAGATCATGAGCATTGAGGCCCGCCTTTGGCCGGCCCACCGGATGCTGCGCCGGCTTCAACGTGTCGGTGCCCAAGCGATCGCCGCCCTGTGGCCGGACATGCAGGCCCTGCGCACTCCCAATCGGACCGCCGACTGGCTGGAGGTCGCGGCTGGCCGTCTTGAGGCCTGGAAGGGTTCCTCGGCCCGGGCTGGAGCGCGCCAGGCCTTGGAGTTCGTCAAGGCGTGGTGTTGGGGATGTTGCTATCCGGGGTAAACCGGCCTGCAGGGCCCGGGTTACCTCCGTCAACAGACCCGAGATGTTAAAACCCAAGGAGAGATAGAAGGGCCTAAGGCCCATAATCGGTTTAAAGGTTTATGATGTAAACCGGCCGGATGTAAACTTGTATTATAAGTTAGGAATAGAGAGACCGACCCGGGCACGTTTATTAGCCGGAGGTTGGGACTTTGCAGACCGACGGGCGTCACCCGTGTATATAAGGGGATGACCCGGCGGCGGTTTGAGGACAGAGAAAAAGAACTCGAGGTTTAGGCGAAGCTTATCGCTCCCTAAGCCCTCGAAACCCATCAATCCCATCACAACTAGACGTAGGCTTTTACCTTCATCGAAGGGGCCGAACTAGTATAAAAACCGTGTCCTTGTGTCCACTTTAACCCCTTCAAGCTAACCCGTTGCGATGGCTCCACGACTAAGTCCTCTTACTAGGACATCTGCCGTGACAAATCCACGACAGTTGGCGCCCACCGTGGGGCCCTCGCGAGATGGTTTCAGGTTCTTGGAGGGCCGCTTTGAAGGACTCGAGGGTTACGCTGTGGGACGGATGACCAAGAGCCGCCGCGGAAAACTCTACATCGACAGCACAGGATGGGGCCCCGACGCCGGCTCGATCGAGTACGGGTACCGGGTCCCCTTTGGCGGCATCCATGTTTTCATCGGCAAGATCGGAGAACCGGGCCCCGAGTTAGGCGACTGCGCCGACCTCATTGAGACAGCTCAGTGCACGAGATCGACCCTGGCTAAACCGACCAGGAAGCACGCCTTCGTGGGAGTCATCCACGGGGGAAGCTACGAGGAAGGATCCGAATCTGGTGACGAAACCGCCATCTACTCTGGCGATGAAACGTCGACCGGGGAGACCGAATCTCTTTACCAGCTACAAGATGATCGGGTTGGGGGCGGCTCCGATGGCAACAGTATTCCGGACCCCTCTGATCTGCCCTATCGGGTTGGGATCTTCATGGCTGGGACACAGGCGGCGCCACGATCATCAACTGCAGCAGCAGCGATCTCCGGATCGGCAGCAGCAACGGCTGCGCGGGCAGGAGGCCCTACCGGTTCACCAGCCCAAGTTTTGTCAGACCTGTTTGACGCACTAGCAGCGCTCATGGCGGAGGCCAACCCGGTGGATCAGGAGTTTCACAATGCTGAGATTGCCAAAGTGAGAGAGCAGATCACTCGGGCTAAAGCGGAGCTGGCAGCAGAAGAGATCAGGATGACGGCGGAGCGCGCCGCTTTAGATGCACAGGCTTACAGGCTCATGATGGACCAGAAGGCATCTCAGGAGGTCCTGAAGAGAAAATCCCGGTCTCGGTTGCCCGCCGCCCTCGACGCTCGAAATCTCTTCAACACCCCGGGGGTAAACCGTGCGGAGGCGACAGCCGGCGCCCCGGTTCAGCACCGGATTATAGACCTGCCTCGTCATAACACTGATACGCCACCGGCCATGCCAACGCCGTCAGGTCATTATTCCAACCCGATGGATAACCTCATCGCGGCGGCGGCTCGGTTGGAAGCCATTCCGATCGAAGGAGATTCACCGCAGGATGAAGAGACACGCCGGGTCAAGGAGCTCCTTAGGACCGCGTTGGCCCAGCAAGAAGCGTATTCGCAAAGCCGTGATCGGATTCACTCCACCCCTCGCCCCAGCAGGAGCTATAGTAGGCGCGTGGAGGAGCCGGCTGTTTCAAGTAACGCCAGGCGTGAAGCGCTCCGCGCCAACAATCCGGCGGGCGTCGACAATACTCACGAGAATGTGGATCGCACCCGTGCACGGGAGGCCGGATTAGCAGCGCAGCATCAGGCTCGTCAGCTTACACCTATCTTCCCCGCAGCTACGGTTGAACCGGGGGTGGTTTCCAGTTCTTTGGGAGTACCGTGCCTTGTTCCCGCTTTACGCAACGTACGCCTGCCCAAAGACTTCAAAGGCCCCCGCAAGGTACCAAACTACACGGCAGATCAGCCTCCGGAGACATGGGTGGAGAGCTATGAAATGGCTATGGAGATGCTGGATGTGGATGACACGGCGTGTGCCAAGTATTTCACTATGATGTTAGAAGGAACGGCCCGGACTTGGCTAAAGAGCTTACCGCCTAATTCAATTAGTTCGTGGGCCCAATTACGCGCCCGGTTTATCAAGAAATTCAAGGACACGTGCAAACAGCCAATGTCAATAGTTGACCTAGCAGCCTGCGTTCAGCAAGAAGGGGAATCAACTACCCATTGGGTACGGCGGGTATCAGAAGTTTTGCACTCGTCAGATCGCATCAACGCAGACACCGCCGTGGTGCTGTTGGAGAGCAACTGTCGGTTTGGCCCTTTGAAGCTAAAGCTGGGCCGGATGAAGCGTGATTGTACAGATATAGGAACGCTCATGACCGCTTTAGTAAAGTATGCGGATTCTGACAGTACCAAGGATCCTGACTCTGGTGATGACAAAGCAGGGAAGGGAAAGAAGAATAGCAACACCAAAGGCCAGCAGCATCGGCCGACAGGTAATGGAGGCGGAGGAAAGCGTAAACCGGACGGGAGCATGGACTTGGTGGCCAGCACAAGTGCACAGGATAAAGGCCAGCGGCATAAGGGGAAACAGCCAAGTTTCCGCGCACATCCCGGTCCTAATCCGGAGCGTTTGAACTTTTTCTTAAACCAGCCCTGTCCGAAGCACGGAACAAAGGAGGAACCAGCAGCCCATCTTTGGAAGGATTGTTATATCATGAAGGAATTCAAAAGCTCAAACACTTTCCAATATGATCACAGCTCCGGTGGCGGTTCCGGTTCCGGATCAGGGTACGGTGGCGGGAATTCCGGTCCAGGGTTCCAAGGTAACCCGGGCGGATAGGTCAGCCAAAATAATCAGAATAATCAAAGTAATCAAAGTGGTTATCAGAGCAACCCGAAACAGTTGAGTGGTGGACAGTATCATGTCTTTACTACGAGCTTGGATAAACGAGATAGGAAGCTTTAGAGGCGGGCAGTCAGTGCTGTCGAACCGGCCACGCCTCACTATCTGCGTTGGTCGGAACAGCCTATCATATGGAGCCGAGAAGATCATCCTCCCAGGGTGTATAATCCGGGTCAGTTAGCACTGGTGGTAGCGCCTCAGGTGGGAGGTTATAAGCTCACCAAGGTGCTCATGGACGGAGGGAGCAGCATTAACATCTTGTATTATGAGACCTTCCGTCGTATGGGACTGGTAGATAAGGATCTCAGACCGACCAATACAGTGTTCCACGGGGTGGTGCCTGGCAAGTCTGCGTATCCGGTTGGTAAGATAGCCCTTGAAGTGGTATTTGGCGATAGTCACGATTCCAGATCAGAGACGCTGACGTTCGAGGTGGTTAAAATCCAAAGTTCGTACCACGCTTTGTTCGGGCGGCCAGCTTATGCAAAATTTATGGCATGGCCCTGCTACGTATATCTGCAACTTAAGATGCCAGGTTACAAGGGCACTATAACGGTTCATGGGAGCCGCCGAATCGCTTTGGAATGCGAGGAAGGAGATGCGACTTATGCTGAATCGGTTTGTGCTACGGAGGAGCTAAAGCAGTACAAAGACAGTGTTGATCCGGAGGATATGACTTCATTAAAAAAGCCAACTACGGACCACGATCCGGCCTTGAAGTTTAAGTCAGCGGCCGAAACTAAGCTTGTTGACTTCGTACCTGGCGATTCATCCAAGCAGTTCAGCATCAGTGCAAACTTGGATCCAAAATAGGAAAGCGCGCTCATCGAGTTCATCCGTGAGAATCGGGACATCTTTGCATGGAAGCCATCTGACATGCCTGGTGTACCGAGGCAACTCGCTGAGCACACCCTTAATGTGGATCCTAAGTACAAGCCGGTAAAGCAGTTCTTACGGCGGTTTAACGAAGAAAGACGTAAAGCGATTGGTGAGGAAGTGGCCAGGCTCCTGGCAGCTGGGTTTATCATTGAGGTTTTTCATCCCGAATGGCTCGCTAATCCGGTGCTAGTTCTTAAGAAAAACGGCACCTGGCGCATGTGTGTGGACTACACAGACTTGAATAAAGCTTGCCCAGCAGATCCTTTTGCTCTCCCCCGGATTGATCAGATCATTGATGCTACGGCAGGTTGCGAGCGTTTAAGTTTTTTGGATGCCTATTCGGGCTATCATCAGATCAAGATGGCAGTTAAGGACCAGGAGAAGACAGCGTTCATTACTCCCTTTGGAGCCTTCTGCTATGTGTCTATGCCCTTTGGGCTTAAGAGTGCGCAGGCTACTTATCAACGATGTGTGCAAAATTGCCTCCACAAGCAGATTGGTCGTAATGTGCATGCTTATGTGGATGATATTGTGGTCAAGTCACGAAAGAAGGAGACCCTGGTTGACGATTTGAAGGAGACTTTCGATAACTTGAGAGTATACCAGATGATGCTCAACCCGGCTAAATGTGTTTTTGGGGTACCTGCTGGTAAGTTGTTCGGATTTTTAGTGTCCCATAGAGGAATTGAGGCCAATCCAGAAAAGATCACAGCCATCACCTCCCTGGCCAAACCAAAATGCATCAATGATGTTCAGCGCATGGCCGGGCGGATTGCGGCGTTAAGCCGGTTTATCAGTCGCCTTGGTGAAAAGGCGATCCCCTTGTATCAAATGCTCAAGAAGACGGATCAATTTGTCTGGAGTCCGGAGGCTGATAAAGCGTTTGAGGACTTGAAGCGACAACTAGTCAACCCGCCAGTATTAGCAGCCCCTGTAGATAAAGAGCCACTCCTGTTATATGTTGCAGCGAATGCCAGAGCGGTCAGTGTGGCGATGGTGGTAGAACGAAAGGAGGCTGGAAAGGAACATCCGGTTCAGCGACCGGTTTACTATATCAGTGAAGTACTTATCGAGTCCAAACAAAGGTATCCGCATTGGCAGAAGCTGGTATATGGCGTTTTTATGGCAAGCCGGAAGCTGAGGCAATATTTCCAAGGACACCCAATCACGGTGGTCAGTTCTGCTTCTTTGGGTGACATTATACAGAACCGGGAGGCGACCGGTCGGATTGCCAAGTGGGCTATCGAGCTCGGGCCGCACGATTTAAGGTACGTACCCCGAACGGCCATAAAGTCACAGGCACTTGTCGATTTCATAAACGATTGGACAGAGTTACAAGCGCCTGAGGAGAAGCCAGATAACACCTATTGGACCGTTCATTTTGACGGATCAAGACAATTGGAAGGCTCGGGGGCTGGAGTCGTTTTAACTTCCCCACGAGGAGATAAGTTTTGTTATGTCCTCCGTTTAATGTTCCCCTGTACAAATAATGCGGCGGAGTATGAAGCTTTGCTTCATGGTCTTCGGGTGGCTAAAGAGATGAATCTGAGCAGAGTTAGGTGCTTTGGTGATTCGGATCTGGTGGCTCAGCAGGTATCTGGCACCTGGGATTCTAAGGATCCGCTTATGGCTGCATACCGACGTGAAGTAGATATGGTGGCTGGGCATTTCAAAGGCTATCAAGTGGATCATGTGGACCGCAGAAAGAATGAGGCAGCGGATGCTTTAAGTCGCTTGGGCTCTCAGCGCAAACCGGTCCCACCCAATGTTTTCTTGGATGTATTGTACCACCCATCGGTGCAGCTGGCCGGTGAGCTGGAGTTGGCTGTTCCTGATCCAGAGGCTCAGTTAGTGGCGGCTCTTCACGCCACCCCGGATTGGACGCTCCCTTACCTGGCATATATGAACCGGGGTGAGTTGCCAGAGGATGAAAGCTTGGCTCGACAGATAGTACGACGGTCCAAATCTATGACCATTTTCCAAGGAGAATTACATCATCGCAGCATGTCAGGAGCGCTGCAACGGTGCATATCCCCTAAGGAGGGGTGCGAGATATTACGAGAAATACATGAAGGAGATTGCGGCCACCACGCCGGTTCAAAATCTTTGGTGGCTAAAGCGTTCCGCCACGGTTTCTACTGGTTAACTGCTCATGCTGATGCGGAAGACCTGGTCCGGTTATGTGATGGTTGCCAGAAATTTTCCAGACGAGCGCACATACCGGCTCAAGAATTGAGGATGATTCCAATCACTTGGCCGTTCGCGACTTGGGGGCTTGATATGGTTGGGCCTTTTAAGCGGTCCAAAGATAAGAAGACCCACCTACTGGTGGCGGTTGACAAATTTACAAAGTGGGTGGAGGCAGAACCTGTCAGTAAGTGTGATGCTGCTACGGCGGTTCGGTTTATAAAGAAGGTGATCTTCCGGTTTGGATTTCCGCACAGCATCATCACAGATAATGGTACCAATCTATCCAAGGGGGCCATGAAAGAGTTCTGTGCACGGGAGCATATACGGCTTGATGTTTCTTCGGTAGCGCACCCACAGTCTAATGGTCAGGCAGAACGAGCGAATCAAGAGATCTTGAGAGGTATCAAACCCCGGCTTCTGGTCCCTTTGCAAAGGACACCGGGTTGTTGGGTGGAGGAGCTACCGTCTGTATTATGGAGCATCAACACCACGCCTAACAGATCCACGGGGTTTACGCCGTTTTTTATGGTCTATGGAGCCGAGGCGGTTCTCCCAAGTGATATACGACATGACTCACCTCGCGTGGCAGCATATGTTGAAGCGGATAATGAGCAGGCACGGCAGAACGCTCTTGACTTGTTGGATGAGGAGCGTGACTTGGCAGCTGCCCGTTCAGCGATTTACCAGCAAGATCTTCGCCGTTACCACAGCCGTCGGGTTAGGACCAGAACCTTTCAGGAGGGGGATTTGGTGCTTCGGCTCATCCAGGATCAATCTGATCAGCATAAATTATCCCCGCCTTGGGAGGGACCTTTTGTGGTCAGCAAGAATCTGAATAATGGGTCATATTACCTGATTGATATTCGAGAGCGCAAGGATTCACGCACATCAGAGGAGGAAACCAGCAGGCCGTGGAACATAGCTCATCTTCGACCTTATTATACATGAGCCCTGGGCTCTGTTTATGTACATATCATGACCATGTATATATTATGATTAATACAATAAACCGAAGCCTCGAGTAAAACGGGGTCTCTTCTGTTCGTCACATCATGTGTGCTTACCCCTGGAGGTCGCTTCACAGAAGTTCAAATTATAGATTCCGGTTTAAAGGCCGGTTCAAGGGAAGATGTCTCCCACAGGGTTGTGAAGCTCTTAATATCCGGTTCAATATCCCGGTTCAAGCATAAGGCTTACTGTTCAAACATAGGCCGTATTCGAGCCAAAGAGAACATAGCCATTCAGCATGAGGCTTCCTGTTCAAACATAGGTCGTATTCGAACCAAAGAGAACATAGCTATTCAAACATGGGGCTTCCTGTTCAAACATAGGTCGGGTTCGAACCAAAGAGAACATAGCTAAACCCTATAAAGTCAGTTGGGGACCTAGTCGGCCTGAACCGTAGCTACACCTCCGGGGGGCTTGGTCATGTCTTGACGACGGTAATGCCTTCTGGCTGGCACATTTGCCACTGAATCAGTTGGGGACCTAATCGACTTGAACCGTAGATTACGCCTTATGGGAACTCGGTCATGTCTTGATGATGGTAATGCCTTCTGGTCGGCTTTTTAGCCAATGAATCATTTGGGGGCTTGGTCGTGTCCGAACCAACGCAATGCCACTTGATCGGCCCTTGGCCATTGAGTCACTTGGGGGCTTGGTTGACGAACCAATGCAATGCCATTTGGCCGGCATATTTGCCACGATTCAGTTAGGAACCTGGTCGACCTAAACCGTAGCTACACCTCTTGGGGGCTCGGTTTTGTCTTGACGATGGTCACGCCTTCTGAACGGTTCATAGTAGCCACTATTTGCATGCGTTTTACTATCGCGTTGCCTTTTCATATTTGCTTTTTGTTTTCTGCCTTTATTGTGGTATTTTTTGTTCTTCGGAACGTCAAGTGTTTTTAAACCGATTCAGCTGACATAGCCTGGCCCGTTTTTTAACCCAGAGGCAAGTTGCCCGGTTTGGCAAGGGCGCAGCACGGTTCATAGGGCCGGAAGATCTTGTGTACTCAATAAAGACAGGAAACAAAGTTGGAAAACGTCATTGGAAAAGAGCATCAGTACTCGTGCGCGAAGGCACATTCAAATGCAGAGGTATCAAACTATCTTATTACAAGGCAAACGTAGTGCCTGAATATATTGTTCGTTGACGGATCAAAACGTCACCAAGTAAGGTGAACCGGAGCGTTGATTAGGCCTGTTCGCTGCCTCGGTTCGAAGGTTGGGGATCGTCTTGCGCCGCTTCAGCTCTATCTTGGTTACCCATTGGCTGGAAATCAGCAGTGGTCCAGTCGATTCCCATTAGCGCTTGAAAGACGGCTTCTTCGTGAATCAGCAAAGACGGTTCAATATCAGGGGCGTAAGTATGCTTACGGATTGGAGGAATAAGGTTTCCCGCTTCAGGGACCGGAGCAGCCACTCGTTTGTTCTGGTTGTCGTATTGGGCTTGGTAACGTGACAGATCTGCTTCCTCAGCCAATTGACAGGCTAGGGGGCGCACCGCCCGGTTTATCGCCCTCAAATCGTCTTCACCAAAGTCTGAACCGTCTTCCTTCAAGCTGGGGTATCCTTGGGCCGCTTCGACAGGATCGAAATCTGGTACCCATGCTTTGGCCCGGATCAAGGCAGTAATGGCTCCAGTTCGAGCAGCTGATCTTTTCAATTCTTCAATCCGGGCTGGAAGCATGGACAGCCTCTTTAATGTGTCTTGAATCAGAGACGGCGCAGGGTTGTTATGCGACGCAGTGGTGATAGCCCTTTGTGCTCCGGTGTACAACTGTTCAATCAGAGTATAAGCAGCTTTGAGTTTCATCCGCACATCAGAACCCAAGTGTCCAATACGTGAGCCTGCAGTGTTTCAAGATGGATTACAAACCGGACATAGGATGTAACAAACAAGGTATAAATTGGAAGAAAGGCGTCGAACAGCTTACCAAAGACAGCAGAGGTCATGGAGTGTATCTGTCGCTTCACGGTGGATAATTCATCGACCACCGGTTTAAGAGCAGCTTCGGCATTTTCAGCCCTCTTCGTCAAAAGAGCTCTCTCAGTAACCCAATCAGCTTGTTCTTTCTGGTGGCTTTCTTTCAGCTGTTCCATAACGGTTAAGGCATGGGCCAATTCGTCCTTCGTTTTTTCAGTTTCAGCCTGTTGGGTTTTTAAGATTTCCTGAAGGTCCGAGACTTGTTTCGCTTGGGTCTTTAGATCCCCCTGCAGCAGGTCGTCAAAGCAGTGTTCAGAAAATATTGCACGGTTTGGAAGTATCAACCACACAAGCAAGTTATGTGCTCGATACTTGGGGGCTAATGCATATTTGATTTTAACGCAAGTTTCCCATTGCAAAAAGTCCCAAGATTAATACAAGTATTTAAACTTGGCACTTGGGGGCTAATAGTTATCTAATGATGTTTTCTGGTTATGACCTAAGTTGAAGCCTTGGGTTTTCTAAACCGGACTTTAATTGTCAAGACAGCCTGATCCGGGTTTACCGTCTCGGTTTGGAAATATTGATAAGCTAAGTTGCAATGGAATGAAGCACAAGGGAGTTACCTCAAGTTTCTCCTTCATCATCTTGATCATGCCAGCTTCATAATCCCGACTGGTGTACAGTCGGTTCAAGTACTCGGAATAAAGATCCGGGGCGCTTAAAGCGGCGTACGTAGAAGAGTCAAGGTCCCATTTGCCCTTCATGGCCGAGATTTCGTCCTTGGCAGTATGCTTGGCTAAGGTAGCAGTGTTCCCCGGTTCAGAGTGACCGATGCCGGTAATCACAACATCATCATCCTTGGAATCGCTGCTCTGCAGTGGCCCTGTCGGCTTATCAGCAGTTCCAGAAGGGGGGATGGATTCCTCAACCCGAACAGGACTGGCAGGCGGATCAGTATGGCTGGCAGGTTCGATAATCCTTTCTTCAGCGTAGGTGTCATCTTGCGGAGATAGATAACTCTGAGTGTCCTCACGACCCGGAGCGTCAGCACCAGGAGTTTTCTCCGGTTCAGGAGCGGCAGTTCCTCCAGCCGGGTTATCCAGACGAGCCTTCTTGCTCGGTCTAGGTTTGGCCCTGGAAAAAGCCCAAAGATTGAAAAAACGGTATAAGATGGATTAAGAAACCCATACAGAGATATGTTGTGATCAGTCCAACTTACCCAATAACTGTCTTCAACGGTGGCAGTTGAGTGGCTGAAGATTCACCGGAAGAGGAATGGGAAGTGACCTGATAATCGGAGTCAGACGGATTTAGAGGCTGACGAGTTAAACCTGCTTTAGGAGGAAAGCTAGCGCATAAATTGGAGACCTCTGAGCGGCGTCTCCGAACCGGGCTGTTCGGTAAACCGGCGGAGGTGACTACCTGGCCGCTATGCCGAGTGGTGCGTCGAGCTTCATGTTGCTGGGTCTTCACAAGAAATTTGGGATCCAAATAAGCAAGAGGGTGAGAAAATTTAAGTTTCCGGTTTGCTTGGCGAGGTTTTTTCAAAGGCAAAGGAACGGCATCAGAAGAAAGAATAGTTACCTCTGGGCCTTCAGCATTGCTCGCTTCAGCGTCGTCCTGACAAATATCATCATCAATAAGACGTACAAAAAGTAAGCCAACTGAATCAAGGTCTACCCCAAGGTCCGGATTACCCACATCATCCTCCTCTAAATCGGGGGTACAGGAAGCAGTGTGCCTTTTCTTTGTAGCAGGCTTCTTCACCCTTGTCTTGGGTCTGATTATCTTTTCGGTTGGCTCCTGAAGCTTCTTGCTCCAAAACGGATCATCTCCCTGTTTCGGAAAGGACTGGAAGTTAGCAATATATATAAGGAGATCAAAAATTCTATAAACATGGAGGAGTTACTTACAGCAGGTGGTTTGTTTGTGGCGCAAAATGGAAGCAGGCCGGTTCGAGCGCAAACATGTTCCGGTTCGTTCAGCATCTTTTTCACGGCTTCAGCGACTTCGTCCTCCGTCAGCTGAATGTTGCAGTGCCTCAAAGGATCATCAACCCGACCCGTGTATTGGCACATCAAACCGGAGCAGATGCTAAGGGGCAGGATGCTCCATGAAATCCAGCAACGAGCAAGATCAACCCCCGTTAAACCATTAGCCATGAAGGCTCTGAGCTTGGACAGCTGAGGGGCATACTTACTCCTCTCTTTGGCAGTTAGCCGTGGGGGGAAGGGGTGAGTGTTGCTAAGTCTCTCTGGACGGAAACCGGGCAGTGGATTTTCTTCAGCAGGGGAAGTATCCTTGCAATAGAACCAAGTGCAATTCCATTCTTGCGGATGACTATGCAACTTGGCGTGAGGATAAGTCACCTCTTTCCTTTTCTGAATCGCCATACCACCCAGTTCCATATTAGGGCCGTCGGTAAATTCAGTACGTCGGTTCAAATGGAAAAAGTCCCGGAATAGCTCTACAGTAGGTTCTTCTTGGAAGTACGCCTCGCAAAGTACTTGAAAATGGCAGATATTCGTGACTGAATTTGGACCAACATCTTGTGGGCGCAGCCTAAAATTAGCCAAGACGTCCCGATAAAATTTTGAACCGGGTGGATTAAACCCCCGGGCCAGGTGATCCGCAAACACCACCACTTCTCCCTCCTGCGGGGTAGGAGGACATTCGTCTCCTGGAACCCTCCAATGGATGGTACTTTTGCTACTCAGAGCACCAGTCAGAACTAAGTTGTTTAGTTGGGTCTCAGTGATGCAAGAGGGAACCCAGTTGCATTCATACACCTGTTTTGCCATGAGGAAATCTACAAGGTAAAGGTATTCCGGTTTGAGAGCAAGTATGATTGTGAACCGAAGATTATCTACAATAATATCAACCGGCGGTTCATCAAGGGGACTAATGGATGTGTAGATCGGTTTGTTCGCTTTGCTAAGAGTTAAACCGACCAGATCTAAACAGTTGTGAGTATGAAAGCAGAAACAGATCCCGTACAGATTCTTTCAAAGCAATGGATCTACAGCTAGGGCGAAAAAGAAATAAAAACAGGTAATATGAAGTCGGGCTCACAGCAGAACAACATAAGTTCGACAAGCAGGAACAAGAGTGAGATCTAAGGAAATGAGTGCAGATTTATGGCGACTGCTAAGAGGAACTACAAATCCAGATACAGGTATCATCATCTGTTCGCAAAGGCTGCTATGGGGATGAGCAAGAAACAGTAGCAGGACGATGAACCCTAGAACAGATCTAAAGCAACAAGAACAGAGGCCTTACCGGGGTCCAAGCAGATGTGGAAAGTCGCCGCGGTGCTCTGATCCGATCAGGTTGATGCAGCGGCCGGAGTTGATGCAGCAGCTGACGGCGGCGGCGGAGCTTTGAGGTCTGGGTCGCGAGGAAGACGAAGAAGGGGAGGAAAGGAAGATGGCCTTCAAGTCCTATTTATAAGGCGCGGCGCGTGTATCAGGCGCGCGAATCCAGGGGCCGGAGATTTCGGAAGCCCAGCCGTCGCCCTGATTCTTGCGGGTTAACGAAAGGAGACGGTAGCTTGCGCTGACGTCACATCGGTTTACCACAGCAAGAGGAGACGGAGAAACGATGGTTTAACAAGTCACTGGAAGACATTTGAAGACAGAAATTCTTATTAAGGATTGACATGAACCTGTTCAAATCAATCTGGGGCCTAATGTTGGGGATGTTGCTATCCGGGGTAAACCGGCCTGCAGGGCCCGGGTTACCTCCGTCAACAGACCCGAGATGTTAAAACCCAAGGAGAGATAGAAGGGCCTAAGGCCCATAATCGGTTTAAAGGTTTATGATGTAAACCGGCCGGATGTAAACTTGTATTATAAGTTAGGAATAGAGAGACCGACCCGGGCACATTTATTAGCCGGAGGTTGGGACTTTGCAGACCGACGGGCGTCACCCGTGTATATAAGGGGATGACCCGGCGGCGGTTTGAGGACAGAGAAAAAGAACTCGAGGTTTAGGCGAAGCTTATCGCTCCCTAAGCCCTCGAAACCCATCAATCCCATCACAACTAGACGTAGGCTTTTACCTTCATCGAAGGGGCCGAACTAGTATAAAAACCGTGTCCTTGTGTCCACTTTAACCCCTTCAAGCTAACCCGTTGCGATGGCTCCACGACTAAGTCCTCTTACTAGGACATCTGCCGTGACAAATCCACGACACGTGGTATCCGGGGCTGGACCTAGACCGGCTAGCCACACTCCGGTCAGAGGCCCAGGCGGAGCTGGCAGCTGCGGAAGACGCCCTCGTCAAGCGCGCAGCGGCGATCGCCGAGTACACCAACACCAGCATCTTTGTTCCTGAGTGGGCTGAAGACGGCGGGGAGGCGCCGCCGGAGTGGTTCAGGATGAACCTGGACTACGGCGAGGACTCGGCGGAGGTGATCGGCTCCAGCGTCGAGGAGGAAGGCGAGGTGGAGGACGGAGGTGAGATGGAGGCACCAGAAGACGGAGCGGACGGCCAGCCTCAGCTCGACCGCGCCTCCAGCAATGAGCCGCGCCCGACCGAGCCGGCTGCCACCGGAGGTGATCAAGCCGAGACCGACCAGCCGGCCGCCCCAACGCCTGGCGCCGTCGTCTCCTCCGATCCTCTGAACCCGTCTGCCGCTTCCTAGGCCGCCATCTTATCTATCTTTGTTTTATCTGATTAATAGTCTTTGAGGAACTTGTTAATTCGTACAATTCCACCGGCAGGGTGTATTTTGAACTTTTGTTTGGAAGACTCGGACAAGGGCCTCTGTTATGTAAATATTCATCCGAGTTCTATCTCTTCTTGCTTATTGCTCCTTTGGCTTTTTCCTTTGCCGCCTTCCCTCAGTTGTTGTCTTGCCAGTCGGACAGCCGCTCTGCGGACTGCTGCTGGGTCAAGTACTTTCGCTACTTTGGGAAGGCAAGTACTTAGCCGTTTTAGAGTTTTTTAGCAAGTTAAAATAGAAGGCGGCGAGCCGACTGCTCAAGAGTCGGCTTGCGAAAAAGGCTGGAAGCCGGCTTAAGCTATGTTTATGCTTTGAGTCCTTAGCCATTTTCATGTGGGCGCCCATTCTGCCTTACTCCTTCCCACAAGGCAGTCGCTCTGCGAGCTATGGCTTCTGATAGGAGACGGCTTAGGTGCCACACACTACTTGTCCGGCTGCAGGAAGCATTTCATAGCATAAGGCGGCAAGTCCCCGGGCCGACTAGTCGAACCCGGTGCCAAGCGGCATAACAAAGAGTAACATACTCGTAGGCATAATTCTTATCATATAGATAAAAGAGGGCAGTCCCCGAGCTCTTCTCGAGGGGCCCGAAGTCTTGGTACTTTAATACAAAAGGTAGCGTGGTACATACTGCATCAACTGTAAAATCTTCGGAGGAGATTTGCATTCCATGGCCGTTCCGTCTCTTTGCCAGAGTCGTCCCACTTGCGTGCTCGGGGCTTCTGAGCGTCGATGAGGTAGTAGGGGTCGTTGCCCAACACTTTGCTGATGATGAAAGGGCCTTCCCAAGGTGCCGAGAGCTTGTGTTGGCCGGCTGTTCGCTGGATCAGCCGAAGCACAAGGTCACCCTCCTGAAAGGATCTCGGCCTAACCTTCCGGTTGTAGTACCGACGCAGGCTCTGCTGGTAGATGCTGGACCGGCTGAGTGCCAACAGCCGGCCCTCTTCCAGCAGATCAACGCCGTCTTGACGTGCTTCTTCTGCTTCCTCCTCGGTGTACATGGTGACTCGTGCGGAGTCGAACTCTATGTCCGTTGGGATGACGGCCTCGGCACCGTATACGAGGAAGAAAGGCGTGAAGCCGGTTGACTTGTTTGGAGTTGTGCGCAGACTCCAGAGAACGGCCGGCAACTCGTCGAGCCAGCAACCAGCCGAGCACTCCAGAGGCTCGACCAGTCGGGGCTTGATGCCGGACAGGATGAGGCCGTTTGCTTGGTCCACCTGGTCGTTTGACTGCGGATGGGCAACGGACA
This sequence comes from Aegilops umbellulata, assembly GCA_032464435.1. NCBI lineage: Eukaryota > Viridiplantae > Streptophyta > Magnoliopsida > Poales > Poaceae > Aegilops > Aegilops umbellulata. Next base: position 385,434,072 of record CP136057.1, on the reverse strand, counting down.
CCAAGTCCAGTCGGATGCCCTGCGTTGCGCAGAAACGGCCCAAGGCACCTTTGGCAAAATTTGTGCCGTTGTCGGTGATGATGTTGTGCGATATGCCTTACCGAATTGTGATGTCGGAGATGAAAGTCACGGCAGTCGGACCATTCAGCTTCTTGATTGGCTTTGCTTCTATCCACTTGGTGAACTTGTCCACCGCGACAAGTAAATGGGTCAGGCCACCTCGTGCCGTCTTGAATGGTCCCACCATGTCCAGGCCCCAAACAGCGAAGGGCCAGGCAGTGGGGATAGTTTTGAGTGCAGAAGCCGGCTGATACGGCTTGGAGCGGAACTTCTGGCACCCTTTGCATTTTTGGACCAAGTCCTTGGCTTCTTCTAAGGCAGTTGGCCAGAAGAAACCATGTCGAAAGGCTTTGGCGACGAGTGCCCTTGAAGCCGCATGGTGGCCGCACTCGCCTTGATGGATGTCCTTGAGAATTGCTTGGCCTTGCTCTGGCTCCACGCAGCGCTGGTAGACGCCAGTGACACTGCGCCTAACCAGCTCTCTGTTGACTACGGTATAGGCTGCTGCTCGGCATTGCACTTGCTGAGCTAGGATCTCGTCTGTTGGTAGCTCTTTGCTCACCAGGAATTTGAGGATGGGCTGGGCCCATGAGGGTGCTGTTATTTCTTCGACTGTTAGAACTGCGACTTGGACAAGGGCGACTGGGCCGGGAGGCGGCGAATTGGAGTCGGCAGCCGTTTGCTGGATCGATGAAGTCCCCGGGCCAACTGGTGCAGTCCCCGGGCCAAGTTCTGAAGTCCCCGGGCCAGCTTTGACTACCGCGGTCCCGGAGCCGTCTGTCAGGATCCTTGTGCCGCCTGCCTGAGCTCTTGAGTCGGATCCGACTGCTTCAGGTGGAGCCGGCACAAAGATGGAGTCTGATTCTGGTGAAGCTTGACAAACGGCTTGAGGAGGCGCTGAAGGGCGACGCCGAACGGTATTGCTTGACGGGTAGAGACGATTCTTGCCAGGGCGTCTGCTTTGTCGTTGTCATTTCTTGGTACATGAAGAAACTCGCACCCCTCAAAATATCCACTGAGTTGCTGCATGAGGAAACGGTAGGTCGCCATGTTTGCGTCTTTGGCGTCCCAGTCGCCGGATGACTGCTGGACCACCAAGTCGGAGTCACCGTAACACAGGATCCGGCGAATGTCGAGTTCTTTGGCAAGCCAGAGCCCGTGAATGAGTGCCTCGTACTCAGCGACGTTGTTGGAGGCAGCAAAATGGATTTGTAGCACATATTTGAGCTTGTCGCATTTGGGAGAGGTGAGGATGATGCCGGCTCCCAAGCCGGTGCGCATCTTGGAGCCGTCGAAATGCATCCGCCAATGGGTGGAGTCAGGCGCTGGCGGCAGGTACTGGGTCTCGGCCCAGTCAACGAGGAAGTCAGCCAGCGCCTGTGACTTGATGGCAGTGCGAGGCTGGTAGTAGATGGTGTAGGGGGCCAACTCTATGGCCCATTTGGCACTCGACAAGAAGCATCTCGGCTTCCGGTGATTTCGGCTAGTGGAGCCGTGCAGACCATAGTGATTGGATGCTCTTGAAAGTAAGGCTTCAACTTCTTGGCAGCAAAGTGCACACCGTAGCACATCTTCTGGTAGTGGGGGTAGTTTTGCTTGGAGGTCGACAGTACTTCACTCAAGTAGTACACCGGTCTCTGGACTGGCAGCGCCTTGCCTTCCTCCTTGCGCTCTACCACAATAACGGTGCTGACTACCCGGCTGGTGGCGGCAATGTATAGGAGCATGGGCTCCTTAGGAGTCGGAGCCGCCAGAACAGGTGGAGTAGTCAACATCTTCTTCAACTGGAGGAAAGCTTCGTCCGCCTTGTGGTTCCACTCGAAAAAAGTGGTCTTCTTCATGAGCTGGTATAGGGGGAGAGCCTTCTCGCCCAGTCGACTGATGAATCGGCTGATGGACGCCAAGCAGCCAGTGAACTTCTGCACGTCCAGCAGTCGGCTGGGTACTTCCATCCTCTCAATGACCTTAATCTTCACAAGGTTGCACTCTATGCCGCGTTTAGAGACCAGGAAGCCGAGAAGTTGGCCGGCTGGTACCCCGAAGACGCACTTTTCTGGGTTGAGCTTGATCTGAAATCAGCGCAGGTTCTCAAAGGTCTCCTTGAGGTCTTCCAGCAGCGTTCCATGCTTCTCCGTCTTCACCACCACATCATCCACGTAAACGTGGGCTTTTCTGCCGAGTTGCTTGAGGAGGCACTTCTGCATGCAACATTGAAAGGTGGCGCCGGCATTCCTCAAGCCAAACGTCATGGTCAAGTAGTAGAAGGCTCCAAATGGTGTGATGAAGGCGGTCTTCAGTCTGTCAGCCGGGTTCAGCTTGATCTGGTGATATCCCAAATATGCATCTAAGAAGCTCAGCAGCTCGCATCCGGCTGTGGAGTCTATCACCTGATCAATCCTTGGCAAAGCGAACGGATCCTTGGGGCAAGCTTTGTTGAGGCTGGTGTAATCAATACACATTCGCCACTGCTTGTTCTTCTTCAGCACTAGGACCGGGTTGGCTAGCCACTCTGGAAAGAATACCTCCATGATGAAGCCAGCTGCCAGCAACTGGGCTATCTCCTCTCCAACGACTCTTCTCTTCTCCTCTGATAAGCGGCGCAAGGGCTGCCTGACTAGCTTCACATCAGACCGGACATGTAGCTTGTGATCGGCGAATTCCGTCGGAACACCTGGCATGTCTTTGGGGGACCATGTGAAGATGTCCCGATTCTCATGGAGGAAATCGACGAGCTCGCCTTCCTATTTGCTGTCAAGGTTCGCACCTACGACAGCGTACCTCTCTGGGTGCTCCGGGTCCAAGGGTATCTTCTTCGTCTCTTTGGCCGGTTTGAACGAGCCTTCAGCTTCCGACTCCTTGGGGTTGGGTGACATCTCCGGCTACTTGCCGACCATCGCCACAACCCGGTCAAGGAGTCGTTTCTCGGCCACGATCACCAAGGGCTCGGCCAGCCGACTGCTCTCAGCTGTGCAGGCGGACGACCTTCTGTAGTCGTCGGCAATAGTTAGAATCCCCTTGGAACTCGACATCTTCATCTTGTGGTAGGCATAGTGGGGGACGGCCATGAACTTGGCCAGGGCAGGCCGGCCAAGCAACGCATGGTATGGGCTTTCGAGGTCCACCACTTCAAACCAAACTGACTCGGCGGAAATGGTCCTTGTCTCCGAAGAGGACATCTATGAGGATCTTGCCGGTTGGTGAGCAGGAAAGGCCGGGAACTATGCCATGGAATATAGTCCGGCTGTTCTGAAGTTGTCTCTGCTTGATTCCTAACTTCTCCATGGTGTCTTTATACAGGATGTTGATGCTGCTGCCACCGTCTATCAGGACTTGGGAGAAACGAGCATCTCGCTTGTCTGTGGCAAAGGTGGCATCCAATACCAAGGCGTAGGAGCCTAGACTCGGCATCACCTCTGGGTGGTCAGCTCTGCTCCAGCTGATGGGTTTTTCAGACCAATGCATGAACTCTAGTGTCTTCGATGCTACTGCATTCACCTCTTGTTGCTGCAGCCGCCTGCTGTGTCGATCATCGGCCACACTGGTGAACACCACGTAGGCCCCGTGCTCTTCTGGGTACTCGTCTTGTACTGGGCCGACTGGTCTGACAGCCGGCTGCTGGGGCGGAGGAGGAGGCAGCTGCCCTGTGGGCGGGGGAGGCATGAGGTTGTCTCCCTTGGCGATCCTGGTGAGCCAGTGGCACTTCCGAGTAGTGTGGTTGGACGGCTTCACGACGTTGTGGAACTTGCAGGGACCACCCAAAGTCTGCTTGTAGGAGAAAGCCGGCAACCAGTTTGACTTGCCGCCCTTCTGTCTCTTGGTCGGAGGCTGCCCCTCCGGCTGCTGGTCTTCGACTGCCGCCACCTGCCGGCTGCTGGAAGCCGGCTGTGGGGCCGACTGGCGTCTCCAGCTGGGGTTCTAGGAGCCTGAGGAGCCACTTTGCTAGTCGCACTAACTTGAATCTCTGCCTTCATGGAGGAGTCGGCCGTGGCATACTTGTGTGCTATGATCAGCAGCTCGTCGAGGGTTTCTGGCTTGTCGCAGAGGAGCTTGTGCTTGAGGAGGGTGCCTTCTCTGCACCCGGCGGTGAAGTACTCGATAGCCTGCACCTCGTGCACGCCCTCACAGGAGTTCTGGAGCTCGGCCCAACGCGTGAGGTAATCGCGAGTTGACTCGTTGGGGCCTTGCACGCACAAGGAAAGCTGGCGAGGCTTGGGAGGCCGCTTGTACGTGCTGGTGAAGTTGCGGACGAAGGCGTCGGTGAAGTCGACCCAGCTATTGATGCTGCGGGGCTTCAGGCTGTTCAGCCATGTCCGGGTCGTGCCCTGGAGCATGAGCGGAACATATTTCACGGCAACACGCTTGTTGCCGTTCGCGATGCTGACGGCGGTGGAGTGGTCAACTAGCCAATCTTCCGGCTTCACGGAGCAGGTGTACTTGGGCGTGTATCTCGGGAGCGTGAACCCTTTGGGAAAGGGCTCGTCTCGAATGCGGGGGCCGAAACACGGTGGGCCCAGCTCGTCTTCCTCTTCCAGCGCCAGGGATTGGTGGAGTCTGTCGATCCGATGGCGGGCGTCGTTCTCTCCGACTCCTTCTCGACAGCCAAGGCGGTCGCCGAGTGTCGGGTGATCAACAGGCGGCGGGGAGACTCGCCTTTCCCTGCGAGGGGGAGGAGGCGGACAGTCGTCCCGTCGTTCCACTGCTCTTGGGCGGCCGTCTTGGTCGCGCTCGATGGTGACACGAGTCCGACTGCGGCTGGCAGCCAGCTCCTTATCTTTTCTCCCGCGGACCCCGCCAATCGGCGTCCGAGATGTCGCACCTTGGTCTCGGCGGGGAGGCGGGTCATCATTTTGCCGTTGCGGCGCATCAGTGCGGCAGCCGGCCTTGTCCTGCTCGGCAGCCACGTTGAGGAGTCGCTGGACGCGCCCCATCATCAGGCGACGCTCTTCGCCCTTGAAATTGTCCAACTCGTCAGCCGCCGCCTGGGCGGCTCGGATGTTCTCCGCAGGCGTGGCTTAAACGGGGTGATTCACCCCGAACAGGTTGGCGATGGCTACGCCGCGCTGCTGGACCGCGCCAAGGCGGCTAGGCCCAACTGGAGCTGGCGAGCCACCTACGGCGTGATCCATCTCGCGCTGGTAGGCCTCTGACAGGCGTCTCATGCCGGCCAGCTTCTTCGCGCCTTCGACGAGCTGAAGGCGGCGCGCCTCCAGCGTCGGCGTCTTCGGGAATGGGCGCGGTTACGTCTTGTAGCGCCGCATCGAGCGGGTCGTGAGCTCCTCCGCCGGAGTGCTCGCCATGACTGATGACAAGCACCTCCGTGACGGTGCTCCCGTTGCTCTCCGCGCGAGGGAGCGGCTTGTCGTAGACCACCACGTTGGTGGGGAACGCGTCGAGCGACGCGGTATCGGAATCGACCAACATCGGGTTAGTGGAGCCTATGGACTCCAAGTCCACAGCTGGCTAGCTGGCGAAGTGAAGTTGATCAAGGAGGCCCGCAAGGAAGCTCTCGGGGCCGCCTGTGCCCGCGTCGGACGCGGGCTCGTCGGAGAGGCGAACCTCGCCGACAAGATCGGCGAGGCAGTTGGCCGCGCAGGCGATCTCCGCGTTGTGCAGCGCGTCGGCACAGACTCTGTCTGGCGTGCCGGGATGGCTGCGCTCGCCAGGAAGGAAAATGGTTCCCGTCCAGAGCAGATCTCTAGACGACGGTGCACCTCGCCCCATGGTGGGCGCCAAATGTCGGGGGTTGGGTGCGAATATGCCAAAGGATGGCTTATCATTGTGGGAGCGAGTAGAACGTCACCGGTGCCTGGAAGCGGGATGAGGGATAGACATGAACGCCGGCGAACTTTACCTAGGTTCGGGGCCCTCCTAGGAGATAACACCCCTAGTCCTGCTCTGCGGGGTCTCCGCATGATCACTATGGCAAAAGTGAGTACAAGGTTGCTCCTCGAGCTGTTTTCTAGAGGTAGGAGAAGGCAGGGCTAGCTCTCTCCTTCCTATATGTTCTGGTCTAGTGCTAATGGATTCGAACCCTTTGCATGGGTGACCTGGGGGTTTATATAGGCCTACCCCCCAGGGGTACAATGGTAAGCCGGCTGGGCGCGGGGCCCAGCCGTCAGTCTCTTTGGTCGCCGGCTTCTCCGCCGACTGCAGGGGCCCACCGACTGATGGGCCCGCCGACCGGCCGCGTCCGCCGCTCGCGGGTCCTGGCGGCTGCTGATTACTGTAGCCGTGCCTCTAATGATGCGGGCTTGGTCATGGGGTCGTGGCTACAGCTCCGCCGCCTCGCGGGCGATTACTGTAGCCACTCCCCATCTTGTTTGGTTAATGACGTGTGGGGCCCGTGGGAGGGGCAAGCCGACTCCCAGGGGCCGACTCCCACCGTGCCCGACCGGTGGCGCTCTCGCCGTCTTCTGGACTCCCGCCGAGTGGTGGGACCCGTCGTCCCTGGGTCATACAGACAGGCCGGCGTGGGTGCAGGACTCTGCCTATGGGTGCTGATGTCAGGGCCGGCATGGCAACAGTGTCGCGCCAGATGGAGATCTCTGCGGGTACGGCGCACTGTGGCCACGCCTGCCCCTGGAAAGAGGAGGGAGTGGGCTTTACTATAGCCACTCCCCGTCTCGTCCCTCTTGATGAGGGCACGGGTATTCGTTGGTGCCGGGGGACGACTCCTGGTGGCCGGCTTCTCTGGAAGCCGCCAGATTGGAGTCGGCGCGTCTTGAACTTGTCTTCTGGACTCGGCCGTCTTTGTGGAGTCGGTTGTTCCTTCAGCCGGCCTCCAGAAGGCGGCCTCTCGTCTTGGCGTTCGGAGGGGCGCAGTCGGCCCCGATGTCTTGAAAGGTTCTGGGCCCAGGGTTAGCCTACCCGTGGCCCCTTACTCCGACAAAGAGACTTACAAAGATATGAAATCATGCATAAAAGAATTCAGAGAAGATTCAAATAATATTCATAGATAAGCTAATCATAAATCCACAATTCAGCGGATCTCGAAAAACACACCACAAAAGAAGATTACGTCGGATAGATCTCCAAGAACATCGAGGAGAACATGGTATTGAGAATCAAAGAGAGAGAAGAAGCCATCTAGCTACTAGCTATGGACCCGGAGGTCTGAGGTAAACTACTCAAGCTTCATTGGAAGGGCAATAGAGTTGATGTTGAAGCCGTCCGTGATCGAATCCCCCTCTGACAGGATGCCAAAAAAGGCCCCAAGATGGGATCTCACGGGAACAGAAGGTTGCGGCGGTGGAAAAGTGTTTTCGTGGATTCTTCTGGTGGTTTGGGAATATATGTGAATATATAGGAGGCAGAACTAGGTCAGGGGAGTCACGAGGGGCCCACAAGGCAGGGGGCACGCCCTCCCTCCTTGTCGCTGCCTCGTGGCTTTTCTGACTTGAACTCCAAGTCTCCGGGGTGTCTTCTGGTCCAAGAAAAATCATCGCGAAAGTTTTATTCCGTTTGGTACTCCTTCTCTGCGAAACTCAAAAACAAGGAAAAAATAGAAACTGGCACTGGGCTCTAGGTTAATAGGTTAGTCCCAAAAATAATATAAAATAGCATATTAATGCATATAAAACATCTGAAACAGATAATATAATAGCATGGAACAATAAAAAATTATAGATAAGTTGCAGACGTATCAAAACTCCACAAGACGAGATCATTTTCCAATTTGGCTAGAAGCCTTTTCAAGTGCTCGATTTGGCTCCTCAAAGGTAAGTTTATGGGCGCTTCATACTGAAAAAACACCAAGATTCTCAGGGCCACAAGCAAGAGTACCTTCCTCCAATCTAGGAGATGCTCATATTTCCAAAATTTCGTCAACATCCGAAGGTAGGAGTAGTTTATTAGGAGGTCAAGATTCCACACACCATGCTCATTCAACAGCTCAGAAACAAACCAAAATATGCACCTTCCATGAATCGTGACCGGTTTATAAGAATGGTGCCTCAAGATCCGGTTATAGCGCCATACCAGTATGCTCCTTCCACTGCTAACCCGCCAAACTAGGCCCTTCTTCAAAATATCATGATAATAGTTAATCGCTAGCCATGACGGCGATGTGTTGCGAGTATAAACAGTTTCTTCGAGCCCGCTGGTTGGATAGTAGCAAGCCTTCCGGACGTAAGCATATAAAATGCCAGGTTCAGTAATAAGTTGCCATGCTTGCTGAGCATGACTTGGTTAAACATGCGCTAATCCCTGAAGTCAACACCTTACCGAAGCCCCGACATTGATGCAAATGAATCCAAGAGGGTACATTAAATTTTACAAAATACCTCACTAATGTGACACATGTCATAATCCAGTCAACCCATCAATGAGAAAAACCCAACTTTTGCATTACTGTCATAAGCATTTAACAAGTCTAGCTTATAAGCACCATTACTCTATGTGGGATCTTTTCTTGCTTGATATGGTGAATACATAAAAGGATGCAAGTGCATTATCTGTAATTAGCCTACGTAGGGAAATACCACCAGTAGAGTCTGCAGAAGGTGTCGTTTAGGAGAGATGACTTGAAGAGGAGAAAACCAACCAGCCAATTTCCTATGTTTTGAATCATGCACTAGTATGTGGCGCCGACGTTCTTCAGCCCAAAGGGCATTGTGTTGAAGCAAAAATGGCCCATAGGGCATGATAATCGCTGTTGTTGCCTGGTCAGAGTCTTTCATCTTTATTTGATGGTATCCCGAGTAGACATCCAGGAAGGACAGCGAATGATGTCTGGTTGTGGCATCCACGATCTGATCGATGCATGGTAATGGAAAGGGGTCCTTGGCGCAAGCCTTATTGAGGTCTTTGAAATCGATGCACAAGCGCCAGGATCTATCCTTCTTTGGTACCACGACCAGATTGGCGAGCCAGTCAGGGTGTTTGATGTCTCGTATGAATTCGGCCTCGAGGAGCTTACCTAGTTCCTCACCCATTGCTTGATGCTTGGGTTCGGAGAAGCGCCGAAGTGCTTGCTTGACGGGTTTATACCCTTTTAAGATGTTCAAGATGTGTTCGGCGAGCCTGTGGGGTATTCCTGGCATATCGGAAGGATGCCAGGCGAATATATCCCAATTTTCCTTGAGGAAATTGCATAGGGCCTCGACAATCTCTGGCCCGAGGTTTGCCCCGATTGACGCCATTTTATTTGGGTCTGTGGGGTGTACTTGAAATTTGACTATATCGTTGGGAGGCTTAAACAATGTCGACTTCGGCCGTTTGTCGAGGATGACATTGTCCCGATCAACTTTGGCTCGTAGCGATGTAAGTTCCTCGGCCGTGAGGGCCTCAGATAGAGATTCCAGGGCGAGTGACACTGTTTTGTTCTCGGCCTTGAGTGCTCTGTTGGGGTCGCTGGAGATGGTGATTATCCCGTTAGGGACCGACATTTTGAGGTTCATTTAGCCATAGTGTGGGACTGCTTGGAACTTTGAAAAGGCGTCCCGCCCGAGCAGGGCGTGATATCCGCTCTTGAAAGGGGCGATATGGAACGTTACCTCTTCAGATCGGCAGTTATCCGGTGTTCCAAAGACCACATCCAAGGTAATTTTTTCACTGCAACGCACCTCTTGTCCCGGTATTATACCTTTGAAGGTGGTTTGACTCTGTTTGATGCGCGATTAATAGATTTGCATCTTTTCCAGAGTATCTGTGTATATCAGGTTAAGGTTGTTGCCTCTGTCCATTAGTACTTTCCGAAGGCGGCAACTACCCACGACGGGGTCGAGTACCAGTGCGGTGGGGCAACTATTCAGGGTAGACCTCGGCTGGACTTTATGATCAAAGGTGATTGACATGTCTATCAACGCCCCCCAGCTGGCACCTGCCTAATAGAATTAACATCCCGCAGAGCCCGCTTGCACTGGTTGTTAAATGTGAAGGTCGCATAAATCATTAAGACCTCTTCATCGCTCAAGGATTTCTCAACGTGCCACGATGTGCCATTGAGGAGGACTAGGCCTCCTTTAGCCACTTGCCTGACCACCCAACAGTCACGAAGGCTATGAGTGGGGCAGGAATTCAACAAGACAAAGTGTATCGGGCATGGCTTATCCACAAAGTTGTCGAGGGTTGTCCCAGATAGACCGGTGGTTTTCTTCTTTTTTCCTAGGCCAATCGACCAATGTAAGCCATGCGCGGGACTCATGCTGATGTGTGAGCCTATCACGCTTTAATTTGTTGTCGCTGATCGAATCTGTCTTTTTCCGTGCCAGCTAGGCGTCTTTGATGTTACAGAATTTTGCACTAGATCGGATGACTCCAGAAGTGTTTGGACGCAACGGTGAGTGAGGGCGTTTGAAACACATGTATCCTTGCATCCGCACTGAAAAGATGCTATTATATCAGATTCCCGGAAGTCTGGTATGTCACCTATGACAGACAAAAACCTGTTCCAGAATTGCCTGATTGATTCGTCAGGTAGTTGCCGTACGTAGGCGAGGTCCCAGACATCGGGAGGGCCCGGATTATCGGGACGATATTCGATGTGGGAGGTGGGTGGGAGAGTGCTATCGGTCTTTACAGACCGCGGGCTTGATGCCTTGCTGCTTTCGGCCTGTGAGGGGCGAGCGGCTCCCGGATCAGCCGAACTGATTTTTAGATCAGACTCGCAGCCGTCTCTAGACGGCTGCCGTCAGAGTCACTTTCCAGGAAGTACCTCAGACCGTCGCCTTCTACGGGACGCTCGTCCGGGGCCGAGAAGAGATCGTCGATCACCTCCTGCTCGTGAGGGGGAAGCCGTGTTTCCCTGGTGGGGTCTTTGAGCACGGAGATCGTGCCTTGGGGGTTGGAGTCATTAACCGACGAACCCATCAATCCTTCGCAGATCACACAACGGAACTCTCAATGAAAGCACCAGTGTCAGTGTGAAAATCCGGCAGACCTTGGGGTAGGGGGTCCTGAGCTATGGATCTCCGATTGGTGGTAACAGGAACAGGGGATAAACTGTTTACTCAGGTTAGGGCCCTCTTGATGGAGGTAAAACCCTACGTCCTGCTCCTGTTTATATTGATGGAGATGTATCAAGTACAGAGTTGATCTACCTTGAGATCATGAGTTGTGTTCTACCTCTAGGGTAGGCAAATGTAATTTGATTCGATCCTCTTTACGGGCTAAACCCCTTGGCTTATATACACGCCAGGTAGGGTATCTAGGGTTACATAATCGGTATCCATAGGATTGATGGAGGTGGCAGGAGACATCTTGGAGTACACATCAAGTCTTTGGCAGGGGCAGTCTTGATCACGCCTAGACTCACATCTTCTGGATTCCATCAATGAACAGAACGAGGGCCCATCGGCCCATCCGAGGACTATGGGACAGATAGGTTAGTACCCCCATATCCAGGACACCATTACCCGGGATGTCGGAGTCCTACGTGGCGGAGGTTTGGACTCCCGCAAAGCCCCCCGCCCCCTTGTTTGCTTCTGGTTTATGGGTAAACGAACAACCGAACCAGTCCGTGGACCGGTGGAATACGGCGTTGGATTGAAAAGTGCGTCTGGACTGCTCGGTCCAGACGGTTATGGGTGGTTTGAGGGTCCACGTTGGAGATTCCCTAACACATTGGCCTTTGCATGGATCGATGGACACAACCTTCACTTAGTTATTCCAAAGTTTACGAGATTTAAAACTTGAAATGGCGTTAGAAAATCGCCACATAGGCCAACAGAAGAAGGGACGACCGACCTGAAACAAGGGAAAATGATGGCTCATCCCAACAAATAGCCCAATAAATTGGAACTATCATCCTGTTAAAACGCAATTTTTGTGGTAATTTGTATAGCCCCTCCTCCACTCCTCCCCCCAAAGTAAAAATATACACGCGGGTTTATTCCTTCAACTTATGATGAATCACAAAAGTTCAGCTAATCAGTTTTTGAACAAAAATTATACTATTTGTAGATGAAGCGAAAGACTAATTTCAGCGAGATGCGCTTGGTTTTGAGGATTTTTTTTCTTGCCAGGGAAACCACGTGGGGAGGGGTGTACCTACCGTGATGAGTCTTGATGAAGCCTCGGAGCGACACAGAACGTAATGGAAGAAGAAACCTTACATTGTTTGTAGATAATAAATAGAGATAACTTATGTATCAGATGAGGCCACCAATAATCAGATAGAACACAACCAATGGAGTGGGAGCTTTGCTACACTTTACAGGCAAAATCTACGGATTGAAGTTTATAGGATGACATGGCATGAGTTAGTTGGGAACCATCAGGCCCCACAGCTGTATTCAGGGGGGAGGGTTTATGAATTTTCATGCCTCGCTGTGATATTCTGCCCCGATCCCTCTCCTTTCCCTAGGTGGGAGATCCATGCCTACACACGTCGGGGAGAAAAGCCACAAACTGGCGCGCGAGAGGTGATGGCGTAAAGCGTACCTAGCGAATAGCGACCTCCTTCACCTTGACGCTACCCCTAGCGTTTTCCTCACCTCCCGTCCTTCCTGCGATCCAAACTGAAAGGATGATCTCCCGCAGTGGGAGGAGAGGATCCCCTATGGCCATGGAAATCCCACGTGGCCCTGGGGTACTTTCTCCTTGCAACCAAATTAGACCTAAGTTTAGAATTATCCATGGAATGACACCCTCACAGTGAAGATCACATCATTCTGAAACGGCTAGTTACGGGGTTTGTACGGATCTCTCTCTACCCAACAACTAACCTTTATCCCTTGAATTTGAATTTTAGGGTGGACCCGACTCTCCACTAACTTTCAGTCTACCCACGTCAGCCATTCTGTAATTCTCTATAAATTCTCTCTGTAACTCTAGCGAAGCTCTATTTTTCTATACCACGCGTTCACAACTACCCTCCTTTCCAAAATGCAAGATTTTATTAAAAAAAAGACAAATTTCTATAACTCCGACAAAGTATTTAGAGAAAAAAATCAATGTCTACAATATCAAATAATTTATCATTATATTTCCTTTTTTGTGGGTTATCATTATATTTGTTGTGAAAAAAATTCTACTTACTTCGTATTGTAGATGTTGATATATTTTGTTATACACTTAGTCAAACATACAAATATTTGACTTTAGAAAAACTAATACATGAAACAAAGGGAGTATATTAAAATAGCTAGTATTATCCTTTCCATACATATATGCAAAGACGTAATCACATGCTGGTAATCATGCAGGTGGTATATATGTGTGTATATACACAGGCGTCAAAGGTAGGGGTATATAAGTTATGCCGTCAGGGTAGGAAGGCTGCATGGCGAGTCCGCAGAGGCCTTTCTCGTCGACGATGTCCCTCTCCATCCTGATGAAACCGTTCTCGCCCCATGATGCGCCCCACGAGTTCTTCATCACCCAGTACTTGGTCCCGTCGCTGGCAATGCCGTACCCGACCGCCGCAATGCCGTGGTCGAGCTCCGTGCCACAATCGCCGGAGAGAACGCCGCCCTTGTAGAACCGAAAGAGGTTGTCCCCTCCATCAACGGCCACGGACACGGGTTGCGCGGCCACCGCCTTCTGAAGCGACGCCTCGTCGTTGGCCGGCACATCCTCGTACCCCTTGATGGACGCTGCGGCACTGGACTCCTTGTTGGAGTTGCAGCTTCCGTCGGTGCCTGTGTAGGGGTAGTTGCCCTCGGTGGTCAGGCCGCCGTTGTCAATGATGAACTCGAAAGCGTTGTCCATGAGCCCGCCCTCGCACCCCTGGTCCATGCCGTCCACATCGCAGTCCACCAGCTCCTGCTCCGACAGTGAAATCAGTTTCCCGGTGCTCAGCTTCACGATGCCTTCCATAGAGACCACCGTGGAGAAGGCCCAGCAACACCCTGAAATATTCCACATTACACATGTGTTGATATGTTAGTCAATGTCCATAAAAAGACAAGAATAACTGAATAACATAATGTAAATTAGTACGGTCCTGTGCAGTGTTCTCATTTCCAATAAAACTTGAAATTTCGAAATTTCTGTCAGCGGGTATGGAAATATTTTCATTTCTGTTAACAAAAATCAGCCAAACACGAATTTGAGCCAATTCAAATAGTATATGAACTTTTATCAATTGAAATATTCTATGTGAACTATAGCTAAAACCTAGAAACTTCAGTAATATCAGTGGTGCCTAGAATATTTCTAGAATCGAATTCTAGAACAATTGGCAATAGTCGCGTAATTGTGTGAATATGAACTTACCACATTGGCCTTGGTCTTTGATGGGAGTGACCGCGCCTTTGGTTCTCCAGTCCACAGATGTCGGGAGAGCATCGAGGCTAACATTCGCATACCTGAACCCCGTCTTCCTGCCCTTGCTGCCACCCACCGGCGCCTTATACCCCGTGTGCGTAGCCCTAAATTCATCGTCGGTGATATCTGCAAACTGGTTAGCCTTGAGCCAGAACTTGTCGGTCCCTGCATTCACCGACTCGATGAACGCGACATTGGCCTTGAACACCTCTAGCCGGTGTGCTTTGTCAGCAGCGTCACTGTACACACGGCCATACTTGGCCATCCACTGCTCGTGCCTCGCGACAATGGACCGATCTTCGGCCAGGTCCCGGGCTGCAAGAGCGCTAAGCACGCAGGCGCATGGGAGGATGGCGAAGAGCAAACCTTGTGAGTAGCTAGCCATGGCTGGCCGGAGTAGAAGTTGAAGATCGAGGAGGTTGCGGTGATCTATCTTGTTTGATGATAATTGGGGTCGTAATGTGGATCATATTTATAGGGATCAGATGATTAATGGCTCGGCTGTGCTGAACTGCGGGGATTCTAGGTAAGGATGATAGTGATTTGCTGCGTGCCGTGAGAGGACGTACTGCAGATTAATTCTTGTTAAACAAAGGAATGAATTAGCTTGGCAGATGAGCTGAGAACAACAGGGACTAATTCTTGTTAAACAAAGGCATGGATGGACTGGATTATTATTTCGTTCAAGAATACTGAACGTCTAGTTTGCTCGTTAAACAAACATGTTGATAAGGGGACTAAAATAATTACTTTAATTATCCGTTTCTTACAGTGAGTATATGATCAGTTGTAAAATACTCAGTTAAGTACAATTTGCACGTCTGGACACTTCGGCCCAAGTGGCAACTTGTTTTCTAGTGGTAGGCTAGTTCAACCTTGGTTGGACATTGTTCATTTATTAAATGCAAACTTTTTTTAGGGGAAATAAACTTGGTTCGACGCACGAGCTAAGACTAGCTCAAACACATATATCGCCGAAGGAGAATAGGCTTCTAAATTTCAAAGGAAAATGGAATGAGAACAGTAACATGAACTAAATCTGTAAGATACAATATTCAAACATAAAAATTGTAGGTCAAAGAAATGGTATTATAACTTGTGCTATGGATACAAAAAATCTATTTGAGTTTGAATTTTGAATCAGTTTGTTTTTTAATAACACACACTCATAGTCTTAACTCAGTTTTGAATCACATATGAGTTTGAATTTTCAATGCGAGGAGGGGGGTGGGGGGGGATTATTGACTGGTCAAAATTAAAATGTGTATTGAGTTTTAACAATTCATTTGAAATTGATAAATATTATACAATGTTTTGTAAAACTAAAGTTCGCAATTTACTTTATATATTAAAATAAGGTACTTTTCTTTTGATAAATCTTCCAATGCTATAGGTAGCCTACTATAAAACCTTCATAACTTGTAACTCATAGATCCTAATTCCAACTCAAAATTTCAATTTTGAATAAAAATGGGCCTATATTTAAAGGGGTGAAATATGAAGTAGTAACATTTTGTATACATTTTACTTGGACTCAGAATAATCCAGGGAAGCCTCCTAAAGTTGACATTTTTCTTTTATATTTTTATAACCTCAAATGTTTCGAAACCCATCAATTTAAGTTCGAAAAGAAAATAAAAGAAGGAAGCAGAATGGTCGAAACCTGGGAGCTCGTAAGTGGCGTCTTAAGTGACACTTGAAGGAACGGGCGCTCACGCACCACTGCTCGTGGCCCGGCCCATGTAAGGTGAGCGGTCAATCGCTTCACCTGTTCCCCCTGGTCGCTCGAGCGCAGTTTGAACGGTCGCGGTTGACTAGTCAGTCAACCATTGACTTTAAAAAAATGAACGACAAATATAAAAAATTCATCAATTCAAAAATGTTCATCGATTTAAAAAATGTCCAAAGAATTTGAAAGACGTTCATTGATCTCGGAAAAGTTGACTGAATTTTAAAACGTTCATCAGATTTGAAAAAAGTTCATCGGATTTGAACAAAAAATCATCTGTTTTAAAAAACTTCATCAATTTTGAAAAAGTGCATTGGATTTCAAGAGGTTCTTCGAATTTGGAAAAAAGTCATCAAATTTGAAAAAAGTTAATCGATTTTGCAGAAACAACTGCAACCGGTGCTTAAGGGGCCCTATATCTCACATTCAATGAGACGGGAGGAACCATCACTAAATGGTGGGCGAGTTGTGTTGGCCCAGGCGCGTGGAAACAACAGCCTCATCTTTTTTTTTCATGTTTTTTGCTTTCTGTTATACTGTCGTTTATACTTCCAAATATTGGTATTAGAAAAATGTTGACCATGTATTAGAAATTGTTAATCTTGTATTTAAAAACATGTTTAAAATGTATATATGAAAATATTGGTATCATAAAAATGCTAAATTGGTACTGGAAAAATGTTAAATGTGTGTTAGATAAATATTGTTGACATATATAAAAAGATGTAGAATGAAAACCAAAAGAAACAAAGAAAATAGAAAAATGAAACCAAAAAGAAACAAAATAAACCAAAGAAAAAAGAAAAAGAAGAAAAAGAAGAAAAGGATGAAACAAGTGGAAAAAATGAAAAAAATAGAAGGAAAAAGAAAAGAAAAGAAGAAAGGAATAGATAAATAAAGAAAATCAAAGAAAAAAAATGAAAAAACCCTAATGGAAATAGAGAAAAACTGCTGAAAAAATAAAAGAAAAAGAGAACGAAAAATCCCTGGAAAAATGAAGAAGAAACAGTGAAAAGTTGGTTCACAATGAACCCGAGGCAAGCCAGTGGCTAACCGTGCTTGCTATCAGGAGACCAGGGTTCGAATCCCCCTGAGCTCCCTTTTCTTCTCTCTTTTTCCTTTATTAACTATGCGCGAATGGACCGACCCGATTTCTGTAGACCCCTTCAGCAAGACATCCTACACTCTCGCTTAATGTGAGATATAGTCGCCCCCCCCCCCCCCCCCTCCTCGTTCCTTTTTCCATCACCGAATGGGCCATGGGCTAGTTATATTTCTTTTGTCATTTATCTGTATGTAGTCCATATTTAAAAATATCCAAAATATCTTATATTTGTGAGCGAAGTGAGTATAAATTAATTCAGCACCCAAATATTAGCAAATGACTTCTTAAAAAATTTGTTATACACTTAGTCAAACATAGAAATATTTGACTTGAGAAAAAACTTATACATGAAACAGATGGAGTATATTGAAATAGCTAGTATTATTCTTTCCATACATATATAAATACGTAATCACATACTGGTTTACACAATCATGCAGGTGGTATATATGTGTATACACAGGCTTCAAAGGTAGGAGTATATAAGCGCTATGCCGTTGGGTAGGAAGGCTGCATGGCGAGTCCGCAGAGGCCTTGCTCATCGGTGATGTCCCTCTCCATCCGGATGAAGCCATTCTCGCCCCATGATGTGCCCCACGAGTTCTTCATCACCCAGTACTTGGTCCCGTCGCTGGCGACGCCGTACCCAACCGCCGCAATGCCGTGGTCGAGCTCCGTGCCACAATCGCCAGAGAGAACGCCCCCCTTGTAGAACCGGAAGAGGTTGTCCCCTCCGTCGACGGCCACGGACACGGGCTGCGCGGCCACCGCCTTCTGAAGCGACGCCTCATCATTGGCCGGCACGTCCTCGTACCCCTTGATGGACGCTGCGGCGTTGGACTCCTTGTTGGAGTTGCAGCTGCCGTCAGTGCCTGTGTAGGGGTAGTTGCCCTCGGTGGTCAGGCCGCCGTTGTCAATGATGAACTCGAAAGCGTTGTCCATGAGCCCGCCCTCGCACCCCTGGTCCATGCCGTCCACATCGCAGTCCACCAGCTCCTGCTCCGACAGTGAAATCAGTTTCCCGGTGCTCAGCTTCACGATGCCTTCCATAGAGGCCACCGTGGAGAAGGCCCAGCAACACCCTGAAATATTCCACATTACACAGGTGTTGATATGTTAGTCAATGTCCATAAAAAGACAAGAATAATTGAATAACATAATGTAAATTAGTACGGTCCTGTGCAGTGTTCTCATTTCCAATAAAACTTGAAATTTCAAAATTTCTGTCAGCGGGTATGGAAATATTTTCATTTCTGTTAACAAAAATCAGCCAAACACAAATTTGAGCCAATTCAAATAGTATATGAACTTTTATCAATTGAAATATTCTATGTGAACTATAGCTAAAACCTAGAAACTTCAGTAATATCAGTGGTGCCTAGAATATTTCTAGAATCGAATTCTAGAACAATTGGCAATAGTCGCGTAATTGTGTGAATATGAACTTACCACATTGGCCTTGGTCTTTGATGGGAGTGACCGCGCCTTTGGTTCTCCAGTCCACAGATGTCGGGAGAGCATCGAGGCTAACATTCGCATACCTGAACCCCGTCTTCCTGCCCTTGCTGCCACCCACCGGCGCCTTATACCCCGTGTGCGTAGCCCTAAATTCATCGTCGGTGATATCTGCAAACTGGTTAGCCTCGAGCCAGAACTTGTCGGTCCCTGCATTCACCGACTCGATGAACGCGACATTGGCCTTGAACACCTCTAGCCGGTGTGCTTTGTCAGCAGCGTCACTGTACACACGGCCATACTTGGCCATCCACTGCTCGTGCCTCGCGACAATGGACCGATCTTCGGCCAGGTCCCGGGCTGCAAGAGCGCTAAGCACGCAGGCGCATGCGAGGATGGCGAAGAGCAAACCTTGTGAGTAGCTAGCCATGGCTGGCCGGAGTAGAAGTTGAAGATCGAGGAGGTTGTGGTGATCTATCTTGTTTGATGATAATTGGGGTCGTAATGTGGATCATATTTATAGGGATCAGATGATTAATGGCTCGGCTGTGCTGAACTGCGGGGATTCTAGGTAAGGATGATAGTGATTTGCTGCGTGCCGTGAGAGGACGTACTGCAGATTAATTCTTGTTAAACAAAGGAATGAATTAGCTTGGCAGATGAGCTGAGAACAACAGGGACTAATTCTTGTTAAACAAAGGCATGGATGGACTGGATTATTATTTCGTTCAAGAATACTGAACGTCTAGTTTGCTCGTTAAACAAACATGTTGATAAGGGGACTAAAATAATTACTTTAATTATCCGTTTCTTACAGTGAGTATATGATCAGTTGTAAAATACTCAGTTAAGTACAATTTGCACGTCTGGACACTTCGGCCCAAGTGGCAACTTGTTTTCTAGTGGTAGGCTAGTTCAACCTTGGTTGGACATTGTTCATTTATTAAATGCAAACTTTTTTTAGGGGAAATAAACTTGGTTCGACGCACGAGCTAAGACTAGCTCAAACACATATATCGCCGAAGGAGAATAGGCTTCTAAATTCCAAAGGAAAATGGAATGAGAACAGTAACATGAACTAAATCTGTAAGATACAATATTCAAACATAAAAATTGTAGGTCAAAGAAATGGTATTATAACTTGTGCTATGGATACAAAAAATCTATTTGAGTTTGAATTTTGAATCAGTTTGTTTTTTAATAACACACACTCATAGTCTTAACTCAGTTTTGAATCACATATGAGTTTGAATTTTCAATGCGAGGAGGGGGGTGGGGGGGGATTATTGACTGGTCAAAATTAAAATGTGTATTGAGTTTTAACAATTCATTTGAAATTGATAAATATTATACAATGTTTTGTAAAACTAAAGTTCGCAATTTACTTTATATATTAAAATAAGGTACTTTTCTTTTGATAAATCTTCCAATGCTATAGGTAGCCTACTATAAAACCTTCATAACTTGTAACTCATAGATCCTAATTCCAACTCAAAATTTCAATTTTGAATAAAAATGGGCCTATATTTAAAGGGGTGAAATATGAAGTAGTAACATTTTGTATACATTTTACTTGGACTCAGAATAATCCAGGGAAGCCTCCTAAAGTTGACATTTTTCTTTTATATTTTTATAACCTCAAATGTTTCGAAACCCATCAATTTAAGTTCGAAAAGAAAATAAAAGAAGGAAGCAGAATGGTCGAAACCTGGGAGCTCGTAAGTGGCGTCTTAAGTGACACTTGAAGGAACGGGCGCTCACGCACCACTGCTCGTGGCCCGGCCCATGTAAGGTGAGCGGTCAATCGCTTCACCTGTTCCCCCTGGTCGCTCGAGCGCAGTTTGAACGGTCGCGGTTGACTAGTCAGTCAACCATTGACTTTAAAAAAATGAACGACAAATATAAAAAATTCATCAATTCAAAAATGTTCATCGATTTAAAAAATGTCCAAAGAATTTGAAAGACGTTCATTGATCTCGGAAAAGTTGACTGAATTTTAAAACGTTCATCAGATTTGAAAAAAGTTCATCGGATTTGAACAAAAAATCATCTGTTTTAAAAAACTTCATCAATTTTGAAAAAGTGCATTGGATTTCAAGAGGTTCTTCGAATTTGGAAAAAAGTCATCAAATTTGAAAAAAGTTAATCGATTTTGCAGAAACAACTGCAACCGGTGCTTAAGGGGCCCTATATCTCACATTCAATGAGACGGGAGGAACCATCACTAAATGGTGGGCGAGTTGTGTTGGCCCAGGCGCGTGGAAACAACAGCCTCATCTTTTTTTTTCATGTTTTTTGCTTTCTGTTATACTGTCGTTTATACTTCCAAATATTGGTATTAGAAAAATGTTGACCATGTATTAGAAATTGTTAATCTTGTATTTAAAAACATGTTTAAAATGTATATATGAAAATATTGGTATCATAAAAATGCTAAATTGGTACTGGAAAAATGTTAAATGTGTGTTAGATAAATATTGTTGACATATATAAAAAGATGTAGAATGAAAACCAAAAGAAACAAAGAAAATAGAAAAATGAAACCAAAAAGAAACAAAATAAACCAAAGAAAAAAGAAAAAGAAGAAAAAGAAGAAAAGGATGAAACAAGTGGAAAAAATGAAAAAAAATAGAAGGAAAAAGAAAAGAAAAGAAGAAAGGAATAGATAAATAAAGAAAATCAAAGAAAAAAATGAAAAAACCCTAATGGAAATAGAGAAAAACTGCTGAAAAAATAAAAGAAAAAGAGAACGAAAAATCCCTGGAAAAATGAAGAAGAAACAGTGAAAAGTTGGTTCACAATGAACCCGAGGCAAGCCAGTGGCTAACCGTGCTTGCTATCAGGAGACCAGGGTTCGAATCCCCCTGAGCTCCCTTTTCTTCTCTCTTTTTCCTTTATTAACTATGCGCGAATGGACCGACCCGATTTCTGTAGACCCCTTCAGCAAGACATCCTACACTCTCCAGAGAGAACGCCCCCCTTGTAGAACCGGAAGAGGTTGTCCCCTCCGTCGACGGCCACGGACACGGGCTGCGCGGCCACCGCCTTCTGAAGCGACGTCTCATCATTGGCCGGCACGTCCTCGTACCCCTTGATGGACGCTGCGGCGTTGGACTCCTTGTTGGAGTTGCAGCTGCCGTCAGTGCCTGTGTAGGGGTAGTTGCCCTCGGTGGTCAGGCCGCCGTTGTCAATGATGAACTCGAAGGCGTTGTCCATGAGCCCGCCCTCGCACCCCTGGTCCATGCCGTCCACATCACAGTCCACCAGCTCCTGCTCCGACAGTGAGATCAGTTTCCCGGTGCTCAGCTTCACGATGCCTTCCATGGAGGCCACCGTGGAGAAGGCCCAGCAACAGCCTGAAATATTCCACATTACACATGTGTTAATAGGTTAGTCACTGTCCATAAAAAGACAAGAATAGTTGAATAAGATAGTGTAAACTAGTATGGTCATGTGCATTGTTCTCATTTCCAATAAAACCTGAAATTTCAAAATTTCAGTCAGCAGGTATGGAAATATTTTCTTTTCTGTTAACAAAAATCAGCCAAACACGAATCTGAGCCAATTCAAATACTATACGAACTTTTATCAATTTCTCTCAAAAATTGGTTGGATTTCAGCTTACCTCCAGCATAAACATTGGTCATTTTGGTGAACTATAGCTAAAACCTATGAAACTTTAGTAATATCAACGCTCCCTAGAATATTTCTAGAATCGAATTCTAGAACAATTGACAATGGTCACGTGTAATTGTCTCAATATGAGCTTACCACATTGGCCTTGGTCTTTGATGGGAGTGACAGCGCCTTTCGTTCTCCAGTCCACAGACGTCGGGAGAGCGTCGAGGCTAACGTTCGCATACCTGAACGAAAAGGTGTGATGGAACCCGGGTGCCCCGACACCCCCTTATCCCGTGCGTTCTGTAATTTCAAGATTCGTGCTATGGACTAGTCAACAGCAGGTCACTTGCGGTGTCATGTAAAAAAAGCAGGCAATTTGCAGAGACAAATAGGGCCAGCACTAGACTGTAGCAGTCAGTATAGGCATGCCCGTAGGTCACGCGTAGGACAGTGGTAGCCCTGGCAGGAGGCTAGGTGGGCCATCGGGGTGAAAGAACAACACGACGTAGGCAGTGCATGCGGTGTATTCAGGCTACTCCTACAATGCTGTGTACAGAATCAAGCTACTCAAACAACTAGCACCTGCCAACTGTTAAGTGGACCCGTTTTGCTCCACGCGGCATGTGCTATCCGTTGATTACCAATGGAACAGTAGTAGAAATATAATTTTCTTATTTTCTGGTTTCAATTTTTTTAATGAAATACACACATACCTATAGATCGATGTATAATACTTGTCTTTTAAATTTTATGGCAAAATTCATGTTTATGCTATCTACATGCATTTTTATGGATTTCTATAACATGCAAAATTCGCTATAAAATAACTAATTTCTTTTTTTTTACAGCTCACATCACAAACGCATTTCCAAAGAAATTTTACACACATATAGCATACACCTCTCATTACAGTGTGGTCGGTACCATCAACGAATATATGCCTGGCACAAAATGCAACCCATCCGGCTACCTCTACCCAATCCTAGCAGTAGTTGTACTGTGCATTCACGTGTCCTCCTACGAGTGTCCTGCTGCAAATTAAAAAATATTGCTGCCCGAGTAACAGAGTAAGATTCCAGGCAGGTCTGCCGCCCACGCCCTTTTCAGTCAAAGTTTGCTGTCTGGTAAAGTTGTATTATCATATCCAGCGTATAACCCGTAGCTAGCTAAGATTCTTTTCACTAATGACGCACGATAGCCACCCATGCATGCATGATACGTGGCGCTCCAAACAATAATCACGTCGTAAGGATTTGAGAATTTTGATGAGGACATGTATATACTAATCACGTCCCTGATAGTCGTTGCACACTAGAACAGTTGCTTGAAGCAAATCATATTTAAAAGTGATGATCGATCTACTCTCTTTGGCTGTGTTCCACTAAACCATTAACAGGTCTCAAAAATGCATTGGTGTGACCATCAAGTTCATATACTTAAGTTAAGGGCATCCACAATGTATGCCAAATTGCTAGTGCCAAATGATAAAGTAGCTTTTGGCGTTGCTTCTCACATTGTGGAGGTAGTGCTAAATTAGAGAAAAGAGGGAACCGATCCTCCTTCCGTCTCCGATGCCAAATACAACTTGTGTGTCAGATTTGGCATCATCAACATTGTGGATGCCCTAGACGCGGGCGTATAATTGAGACTCATATTTTGTCGGTGTGTGCCGAGCATTTGCACTAACACGAGCATATCGTCCGTGCAGAATTCACGCTCGGATTTGTCCGCGACCTCACAGGGGTGTTAATCTCGCCGTTCTTTTTGCGCGGAGAGGTGGTTGCATGTTTTTCTTTTCTTTTTTCATAGCAAATGATGGGGACAAAAGGAGTACTCACATCAGACGATTACAGGAAGTTTGCGTAAAGTGGGAACAGGAACCGGTTGAAACTTTGGGTCGGTCGCCCGGCACCTAGAGCTGGCCTTTTTTCTTAGATCTATAGCTTAGTGGTATGAAATATCTCCACTGTATCCAAATATGTGCCGAGCACATATAAGTTTGATTTGGATCGACACGTGGCAAGGAGGAGGCGAGAGTTGATGCATGAATTCTTTATGAGCTGGTCTTCAGCACATAAAAAGTTGTTCTCCATTTTTTATTGATCATGTCAATACTATTTTTTTGTTGGGTGTTGTTTTGTGGGGTCACGTGAATGCAGTAGGTACAAGTATGCCTGAGTGTATCAGGTACAATTATATAGTTGTCCACTTAATGTATCGGGCACAAGTGTGCCTGAATATACCAGGTACAAGTATACGGTTGTCCACTTAATGTACCAGGTAAAAGAGTACCCTTGTGGTGGCCGAATGTACCAAGTCCAACTACTGTGCGCTAATTGTACCAGGTACATGTATGTTTGTGATGGGTTAAAGTACCAAGTACAAGTTATGAGTAACAACCAATATCACTGCCCAACATAGTGTACATCATCCGAGTAGTCCTCTCCTCCTCACCGGGAGAGTCATCAGACGACTCAAAATAGTGCTCGCATATTTAGTCCATATCATAATCCATTGTTTCAGGGAGGAAGGAAACAAAATTTAGCACGATCAATCCAACGAGCACTTGCGAGCCGTGGTGACTTTCGTATGGTGGAATGGTACCTTTGCGGTGGATGGAGGAGTGGTCTGAGCCGGCAGAGGATGACAAGCCTCGCGGATCTCGGGTGTAGCGGTGTAGGTGACGAAGTAACGGAGTTCAAGTAAGGGTGGGGCAGGGCGGCCGGTGTGTTAGAACGGTGGTGCCGGTAAGAAAGAAAACATATGAAAAAAAGTTGTATTGGTCGCCTTGCGGGGCCGGGGGTGCACTTTTAAGCACGAGCCTTAAGCACGGAGGCCGGAGGAGAAGTGGCCGGGGTGCCAGAGTCCTATGCGGCTATCGTACGCATGATGAATAACATCCCTGATAATACTCACTATACCGCTGCAGGAGCATCAATCTCATGGCACCATTAGAAGTCAGGTGTTTGTCCCGATGTCAGGGAAGGAGGCAAGCTTGTGTTCACGACATATGGGGGTTGTGTGTGTTCAAAGGGAACGGATGCGACAAGCTCGTGAATGTCCTTGGGAAGTGTTCGAAGGAGGTACCGTGGACGCATGAGTTGCATGATGCAGATAAAAAAATTGTTCTCCATTTTTTATTGATCATGTTAATAATATTTTTTTGTTGGGTGCTATTTTATGGGGTCGCGTGAATGCAGCAGGTACAAGTATACAGTTGTCCACTAATGTACCGGGCACAAGCATGCCTGAATGTATCAGGTACAAGTATATAGGTGTCCACTTAATGTACCAGGTACAAAAGTACCCTTGGGGTGGCCGAATGTACCAAGTCCAACTATTGTGCGCTAATTGTACCAGGTACATGTATGTTGTTGATGGGTTAATGTAACAGGTACACGTTATGAGCAACAACCAATATCACTGCCCAACATAGTGCATCTCATCCGAGTAGTCCTCTCCTCCTCATCGGAAGAGTCATCGGATAACTCAACATAGTGCTTGCATGCATATTTAGTCCATATCTAAATCCATTGTTTCAGAGAGGAAGGGAAACAAAATTTAGCATGGGCAATCCAACGAACACTTGCGAGCCGTGGTGACTTTCGTATGGTGGAATGGTACTTTTGCGGTGGATGGAGGAGTGGTATGAACCGGCAGAGGATGACAAGCGTCGCGGATCTCGGGTGTAGCAGTGACGAAGTCACAGAGTTCAAGTAAGGGTGGGGCAGGGCGGCTGGTGGGCTAAAACGGCAGCGCCGGCAAGAAAGAAAACATATGAAAATAAAGTTGTATTAATCGACTTGCTGGGCCCGGGGGTGCGGCTGGTGCGAGAAACTCATGAATGTTCTTGGGGAAGTGTTCGAAGTAGATACCGTGGCCGCATGAATTTTACGATGCACATAATTTTTTCTCCATTTTTGATTGATCATGTCAATACTATTTTCTTGTTGGGTGTTGTTTTAATTATGGGATCGCGTGAATGTAGCAAGTACAAGTATACAATTGTCCACTTAATGTATCGGGCACAAGTATGTCTGAATGTATCAGGTACAAGTATACAGTTGTCCATTTAATGTACCAGGTACAAGAGTACCCTTGGGGTGGCCGAATGTACCAAGTCCAACTACTGTACGCTAATTGTACTAGGTACATGTATGTTGTTGATGGGTTAATGTAACAGGTACACGTTATGAGCAACAACCAATATCACTGCCCAACATAGTGCCTCTCATCCGAGTAGTCCTCTCCTCCTCATCGGAAGAGTCATCGGATGACTCAACATAGTGCTTGCATATTTAGTCCATATCTAAATCCATTGTTTCAGAAAGGAAGAGAAACAAAATTTAGCATGGGCAATCCAACGAACACTTGCGAGCCGTGGTGACTTTCGTATGGTGGAATGGTACCTTTGCGGTGGATGGAGGAGTGGTTTGAACCAGCAGAGGATGACAAGCGTCGTGGATCTTGGGTGTAGCAGTGACGAAGTCACAGAGTTCAAGTAAGGGTGGGGCAGGGCGGCTGGTGGGCTAAAACGGCGGCGCCGGCAAGAAAGAAAACATATGAAAATAAAATTGTATTAATCGACTTGTTGGGCCCGGGGGTGCGGCTGGTGCGAGAAACTCGTGAATATTCTCAGGGAAGTGTTTGAAGTAGATACAGTGGCCGCATGAATTTTACGATGCAAATTTTTTTTCATTTTTGATTGATCATGTCAATACCATTTTTTTGTTGAGTGTTGTTTTGTGGGGTCGCGTGAATGTGGCAGGTACAAGTATGCCTGAGTGTATCAGGTATAAGTATACAATTGTTCACTTAATGTACGGGGCACAAGTGTGTCTGAATGTATCAGGTACAAGTATACGGTTGTCCACTTAATGTACTAGGTACAAGAGTATCCTTAGGGTGGCTGAATGTACCAATTCTCATTACTGTGCACTGATTGTACTAGATACATGCAGTTATGAGTTGATTGTACCATGTACGTACATGCATGTTTGTGGTGGGTTAATGTACCAGGTACAAGTTATGAGTTGAGTTTAATAGATACATGTATGTTTATGGTGGGTGATTATATCAGGTACAAGTTGTGAGTTGATTGTACCAGACACATGTATGTTTATGTACCAAGCACAAGTTGAGAGTTGATTGTATATTTACATGTATGCTTGTGGTGGGTTAGTGTAGCTGGTATAAGTTGTGACTAACAACCAATGTTACTGGTTTGCCAACTGTTAGGCTAGCGGGTTTTTTATCTTCGCCGAGCATACACTCGATGAATCTGAGTTATTTTTCGTTGTTCGTTAACTATTTCTTTACCCAGCCAAAATCTTTTGCCACGTATCACCAGAAACACTCGGGTGTGTAAGACCGATACGTTCCTCTTCCAGGAACATGAGCTTGTCGGCAGGCATGACGCGAGTCCCGTTTCGTGTACATGCATCATGACTGATGTGGTGCATGGTGTTGTCAACACAGCACCGTACTGTTCCGGGTACAGCCCTTACAGGCTCGTGTTCTACACCAGTTAAACTTTCTCACGTGCTGACACGAGCTGGCTGGGACCAGCCAAGGCACTGTGCAGCCTGTGCGTACGGCTCTTTCTATTTGTCTTTTCTATGCTCGTGTGTTTTTTACTCAGCATGTTTGGTCATCGCGCATGCTCTCATCACGACATGCTCAAATATACTCGTTTTCAGCATGTTTTTTTTAGTTTGATAGTCGCAACATTGCATCTTTGAGGCTGATTGATGGTTTTAGTGGAACACAAGCAAATATAGTAGATCGAGCATAAATTTTGAGTACCATTTGCCTCAAGCAACCGTTATACTTTGCAGCAACTACCAGGCACATGATTAGTATCTTATGACAAGAATATGTTGAGTATGGAAACGTGAATGATCGAAATCTTAAGAAAGACACAGCCACACATCCTCATCAAAACGGCCCCCTAATTTTCCCAAATCCTTGCGACGTGACTACTGTTGGGAGCGCCACGTATCATGCATACGAGGCTCTCGTGCATCACCGTCCTAAAAGAATTGCAGCCCGCTATGGTTTATAGGTTGTATAGCTACCATTGACAGATGTAACAATACCACTTTGCCATAGGGGGCAGTAATATTTGTCTGAGATGCGTAGTCTGTCGCCTTGCATGGAATCTTATTCAAACATAAATAATTTAATTTGCAGCAGGGCATGCACTCATAGGAGGACCGTGGATGAGTGGGGTACAATGAACATACAGTACAAGTCACACATGGTGTGCCAGGAACACATCTTGAGAGATCCTTGAGCATAGGTACCTTTTGCTTACGGAATGGTGTGCCAGTTTGATCACCATGTGTTGCATTTAGAATATTGTACACCTTGTTGAGGCTGATGTTGTTATCTCTGAGATTCTTGATGAAATTCATAAGAACCGGATTGATCTCAGTATGTGAATGACACTCCCTCGTCTCCTCACGACTAGCTGAGAGATGGTGATTATGCTCATTACTGAATATGCTAACATACCACCCGGGATCCTCTATACGAAGCAGTCGCATCATGGCCTTGCATTCTGTTTTGCATTCAGTATGTGAATTTTTCTTGTCTGGCTTACCCTGCAATCAGATTTCTTTTTAGATGTTGACAGACCAAATGTCATCAATCATAAGCATTTCATGCATCAGATAAACGGACATGAATTTGCAGTTGACATGACAATGCAAATGGGCTGGCACAAGTAGTAAATGACACAACAATAAACACAAATATACGGTAACTTAATTCAGTGGGCTCTAGAACTAACCTGACACTGACACACGATTTCATGCATTAGCTGGTACCGTCCTTCCCCCATCTCGATTTTCCATGTCGAATACCAAACAATTCTCCCAAGCAAACAGATTATATTGCTCATACGCTTCTTGGCAACAGTCAAACGACATGCCTACCACAGGAGATGCCTACCACAGGAGCGCAAGTGTCGGGTGCGTGCTTGGCTTCAGAGTTCAAAAGGCATCTTTCAATAGAGCTCACTTTGCTTGGCGTCGCCCTCACTGTAAGTTAATCACGGTTTCTCTTGATGTTTGAACTTTGAACCAACAGTTAGAACAACAATATAAGTTGTTTAGAAGGAACAACATATTGCAAACAGGGATACCCAGATGGTACAATACTAAATCACCTAAATCACTAAGCAGATCCCCTCCAGTGAGATGACCGAATTCGGGTAGGTACTAGGTACCATGTACCCACCTCTTTTCTATTAATCCCCACAAGATAATGTTGAAAAAAAGGCTATAAGGTTTTCTTTACTGGCAGTAAGGTTTCATAAATTTTGACCCTGGTGCAGTGCCTGCCTCAGTGAGAATTTAATCTCATTGTGTCAAATAGACTTCTTCTAAAGTTACGCCTTGTTGTTATTACATGAATGTGAGCAAGTATTCATCCCCAGCTTGTTAGTTTGCAAGAATCCTGAGTATGGTTTTCAGCCTCTCAGGTCCGGCGTGGGCGAGGTCGAGGTGGGGACGAGGTTGGCAGGCACGGGTATGGCGAGGCTAGTGGTGGAGCTCCAGTTGAGGACGCGGCTGAAATCTAAGAGACGTCGTGTTTAATCTGTCACATGGTAAATACAGAAGACTGGGTGGGTGCCACCAGTAGACCGGTGAGCACTTGTTGAGCTCTAATCCTGCCTACACTTTGGTTTTGTAAAGTGTCTTCTAGATTTAGTATCAGAATTGCTCGAGCCATGAACCAAAAAGGAAAAACATACATTATTTTCATTCGGATCCTTCTTTTTTGCATGTAAAAAATACGGTTTGCATGCCATGTACTACTATCACGGATTATATGTTAAGATGTGTATATAGAGAGTATTGATAGGCTGCATAATTTTGGACTCTGCAAGTTTTTCTGAACATTATTAGGAGCAGCACAGTACCTGAACTTTAGAGAACCTTCTGTGCAATTGGCACCTAGGCTCAACACAGGCAGAGTTTTTTATAGGATTTCTCACTATTCTAGAATTTCATACTATAACTTTTTAGAGAGGATTGAGATTAATTATTTTGTTACCCCTTCCATGTTTGACTAAATGTATGGAGGTTTAAATAGCAATGACCCTTACATCGTAGATATTTATAATAGTTTTTGGCACGATGTCGCGGCTGGTTAGATGATAATTATTGGAATATGACGGATGGGGAGTAGATAAAAGGCAAAATTTATATGTTCTTTTTTCTACTGTCAAAATTTATATGTTCTTTTTTTTACTATCAAATTCAGGGCCCTTCTTCCCCCCGAGGTTCCTTTATAGTAAGCAAAAAACAACACAGGTGACGATCAGAGCGCTGCAGTACAACACATAAATGTGTGAAAAAGATCGACCCAAGAAGACACTTGTATGCCCTGAATAATGCTTAATACTGCATTTGCCGGCATGCTTGCACTGGGATACTTATAGTGTTACCAAAATCGAACGCGGTAACCAAGCAAATACAGCTCCTATCCCCGCACCTGCGTTTCCAACCTCCAGAGGACTCCTATAACGAAGGAATCATCGCGCCATGATCGGACTTGGCTC
Organism: Aegilops umbellulata; assembly: GCA_032464435.1. Lineage (NCBI taxonomy): Eukaryota > Viridiplantae > Streptophyta > Magnoliopsida > Poales > Poaceae > Aegilops > Aegilops umbellulata. The sequence goes on along the minus strand of CP136057.1, from coordinate 385,403,325 downwards.
CACCGGCTGCTTGTGCGTCGCCCCAAAACGGATCAGGACTGGAAGCATCCAGAACTTCGCATCTGGACGAGAAGGGAGGCCTTTTGGTTCAATATAGTCCTATAGACCAGATCAATAATCCATACTTTGAATGGAGTACGCCATGACTAACCTGGATATCGTCTCCAAATCCGGAACGGTGGCGATTTATGCCAGTATGTCCATACCAGATCGAGAGTCTAGATCTGTTATGCCTTCCGTCTCCGGATCACCAAGCTGAAGTCTGCTATCACATCACCCCCGCCAGTACGGATCGGCTCCATTGGAACCTAGGCTATGGTGCGGCGGGTGGATTTGTTTGATGGGAGGTGGAAGGATGGTGGGGAACAGAGATGTTGACGACGCTGAGCTTCAAGGCGAGGCCCTCAATGCGACGCGTCCTCTCCAACCATTTTCTTGTTTCTATTCAACACGGGCCGACAGGTCATGTCGTTACCAGGGGAATCAAACCTAGCCATAGCGACAGGCTAGGCCCAGCCCCATCTGTATTACAACCGACCGCATGTGTTTAGCAAAACAGTAGGCCTGCTAATGGTTTGCTTGCTACAGTGTATGGCACATATCCCTACGAGCCGGATTCTGGACTATCGGTGAGATAAGGGGGTGCCTAGGCCCCCGGGTGCTAAAAATCCGTTCTCATACCTGAACCCCGTCTTCCTGCCCTTGTTACCACCCACCGGCGCCTTATACCCCGTGTGTGTAGCCCTGAATTCATCGTCGGTGATATCGGCAAACTGGTTAGCCTCGAGCCAGAACTTGTCATTCCCTGCATTCACCGACTCGATGAACGCGACATTGGCCTTGAACACCTCTAGCCGCTGTGCTTTCTCAGCAACGTCACTGTACACACGGCCATACTTGGCCATCCACTGCTCGTGCCTCGCGACAATGGACCGATCGTCGGCAAGGTCCCAGGCTGCAAGAGTGCTAAGCACGCAGGCGCATGCGAGGATGGTGAAGAGCAAACCTTGTGAGTAGCTAGCCATGGCCGGCCAGGGTAGAAGGTGGAGATCGAGGAGGTTGTGGTGATCTATCTTGTTTGATGATAATTGGCGGTGTAATATGGATCATATTTATAGGGATCAGATGAGTGATGGCTCGGTTGTACTGAACTGCTGAGATTCTAGGTAGGATGAGAGTGATTTGCTGCGTGCCGTGAGAGGACGTACAGCAGATTAATTCTTGTTAAACAAAGGAATGAATTAGCTTGGGGGACGAGCTGAGAACAACAGAGACTAATTCTTGTTAAACAAAGGCATGGATTATTATTTAGTTGAAGAATGTTGAACGTCTAGTTTGCTCGTTAAACAAGCATGTGGATGGTAATATATATATTTGACACTCCGGTCAAAGCGGTAACTTATTTTGTAGCGGTTGGATCTTTTTGAAGGAAGTGTGTAGTGCACGTTTATAGACTGGAGTTTCACAGTCCAACATTACTTCTTTAAAGTTTCGTAATTTTTTTTTTTACTTCTTTAAAGATGCTGGAGTATCCGCTTTCTAGGCCATCGGGCGATTTTTCTCGGTCTGATCTCATAAGTGTGGTACACTTTGTCTGCCTGGCGGCTTTGCCATCGTCTGATCTGGTTAATTCGTGTCTCATCTCCTCGACGACTTCTATGGACCAGGGATGCGCGTAGGGCCCCTTGGCGTCGGTTGTTCGACCGGTTTAGTCTCGTCTGCCCGACTGGCGGAGTCAGTGCCATCAGTTTGTTGCAGCCTACTTGTCCTATCTACCTGACCATTCGCATCCGCCTGCTAGGCCCGGTTCATCTTGTTGGGAGTGAGAGGATCGCTTGGGCGGCGTCAGTGTTGTTCCTTTTTGGTCGGGCATGCTCGTTCTGTCTAGCTGGTTGTTTGCCTCCACCCAGTGTGCCCTATTCGATTTCATTGGGGGGAGGGGGGTGTGGATCGATGGACAGTCGGTCTCCTTCATTTGTTGCCAAAACATGTCTACCTGGTTGTTTGCCTCTGCCCGTTATGCCCCGTTTGGTCTTGTTGGCGGTGAGAGGATCACTGGGTAGGCAGGGATTCAGTTCGTTTGGGATCAACGTGTGCTGGGACCTGTTCATTGTTGTCGGAGGGTGAGAGGATCACTATGCAGGTGGGAATTCAACCTGTGTTCAATCGTCGTCTGCTGGGATCTGTGCTTTGTCTTTGGGGTGAGGGGATCGTTGGGAGGCAGACATTCGGTTTGTGTGGAATCGGCGTGTGCCAGGCCTCATGCAGAGAGGTTTTATTTAGCCTGTTGGGTAATACCATGTCTCTGCCTCGCTTGTTTCCTACCGATGATTGTGACACTGCAGCCATGTTATCCTTATGGTCTCACGTGTGTCAGTGGATGTATGGGTTTACTTTCTGGTTTGTTAGTCCCAGATGCTTTTGCGGTATACCGGAAGTGGGCAGTGACACAAAGTTCAAGACGTGTTGCGGTACGCGGGGAGTGGTGGTGGCAGGCGGGGGTTAGTACCCATACTCTGTGTGTGTGTGTGCGCGCGCGTGCGTGCCGGCTGACACTCTTTCTATGCTGGCTTGGCCATGAATGTTTATTTGTTTGCATTGTTTCCCTGTTCGGCCCTATGGTTGCTTCTGGGTTTATCTGTTGTGGTCCCGTGTGTTAGCGACTCATTTGTGCTACTTTTTGGCTGTTCTACCTCTGGCCCACCCCTGTGTTGTGTTGTTATTCTTATCTAGTCTCCTTCCCCATGTCCTTTTCTTCCTTGTGTGGCGTTTTCCTTCATGATCGTCACCTCGCAGAGTAGGCCCCCTCGCCTGTTGGGGAACGTAGTAATTTCAAAAAATTTCCTACGCACACGCAAGATCATGGTGATGCATAGCAACGAGAGGGGAGAGTGTTGTCTACGTACCCTCGTAGACCGAAGCGGAAGCGTTGACACAACGTAGAGGAAGTAGTCGTACGTAGAGGAAGTAGTCGTACGTTCTCCTCGCGATCCAACCGATCACAGCACCGTTACTCCGGCACCTCCGAGTTCTTGGCACACGTTCAACTCGATGACGATCCTCGGGCTCCGATCCAGCAAAGCGTCGGGGAAGAGTTCCGTCAGCACGACGGCGTGGTGACGATCTTGATGTGTTACCGGCGCAGGGCTTCGCCTAAGCACTGCAACGATATAATCGAGGTGGAATTTGGTGGAAGGGGGCACCGCACACGGCTAAGGAACGATCCGTAGATCAACTTGTGTGTCCTTGGGGTGTCCCCTGCCCCCGTATATAAAGGATGAAGGGGGGAGGCTGGCCGGCCAAAGGAGGGAGGCGCAGGAGGAGTCCTACTCCCTCTGGGAGTAGGATTCCCCCCCCCCCCAATCCTAGTTGGACTAGGATTCTTCAAGGGGGAGAGAGAGAGAGAGGGGGCGCCCCACTTCTCCTAGTCCTAATAGGACTAGGGAAGGGGGGGAGGCGCACAGCCCATGAGGGCAGCCCTCTCACCTCTTCTCCAAGGCCCATGTTGGCCCATTATGCTCCCGGGGGGTTCCGGTAACCCTCCCGGTATTCCGGTAAAATCCTGATTTCACCTGGAATGCATCCGATGTCCAAACATAGGCTTCCAATATATAATTCTTTATGTCTCGACCATTTCGAGACTCCTCGTCATGTCCCCGATCTCATCCGGGACTCCGAACTCCTTCGGTACATCAAAATGCATAAACTCATAATAACTGTCATCGTAACGTTAAGCGTGCGGACCCTACGGTTCGAGAACAATGTAGACATGACCGAGACACGTTTCCGGTCAATAACCAATAGCGGGACCTGGATGCCCATATTGGCTCCCACATATTCTACGAAGATCTTTATCGGTCAGACCGCATAACAACATACGTAGTTCCCTTTGTCATCGGTATGTTACTTGCCCGAGATTCGATCGTCGGTATCCAATACCTAGTTCAATCTCGTTACCGGCAAGTCTCTTTTCTCGTTCCGTAATACATCATCTCGCAACTAACTCATTGGTTGCAATGCTTGCAAGGCTTTATGTGATGTGCATTACCGAGAAGGCCCTGAGATACCTCTCCGACAATCGGAGTGACAAATCCTAATCTCGAAATATGCCAACTCAACATGTACCTTCGGAGACACTTGTAGAGCACCTTTATAATCACCCAGTTACGTTGTGACGTTTGGTAGCACACAAAGTGTCCCTACGGTAAATGGGAGTTGCATATTCTCATAGTTAAAGGAACATGTATAAGTCATGGATAAAAGCAATAGCAATATACTAAACGATCGGGTGCTATGCTAATGGAATGGGTCATGTCAATCAGATCATTCAACTAATGATGTGATCTCGTTAATCAAATAACAACTCTTTGTTCATGGCTAGGAAACATAACCATCTTTGATCAATGAGCTAGTCAAGTAGAGGCATACTAGTGACACTCTGTTTGTCTATGTATTCACACATGTATTATGTTTCCAGTTAATACAATTCTAGCATGAATAATAAACATTTATCATGATATAAGGAAATAAATAATAACTTTATTATTGCCTCTAGGGCATATTTCCTTCAGTCTCCCACTTGCACTAGAGTCAATAATCTAGTTCACATCGCCATGTGATTTATCAGCAATAGTTCACATCGATATGTGACCAACACCCAAAGGGTTTACTAGATTCAATAATCTAGTTCACATCGCTATGTGATTAACACCCAAAGAGTACTACGGTGTGATCATGTTTTGCTTGTGAGAGAAATTTAGTCAACGGGTCTGCCACATTCAGATCCGTTATGTATTTTGCAATTTTCTATGTCTACAATGCTCTGCACGGAGCTACTTTAGCTAATTGCTCCCACTTTCAATATGTATCTAGATTGAGACTTAGAGTCATCTAGATTAGTGTCAAAACTTGCATCGACGTAACCTTTTACGACGAACCTTTTTGTCACCTCCATAATCGAGAAACATATCCTTATTCCACTAAGGATAATTTTGACCGCCGTCCAGTGATCTACTCCTAGATCACTATTGTACTCCCGTGCCAATCTCAGGGTAGGGTATACAATAGGTCTGGTATACAGCATGGCATATTTTATAGAACCTATGGCTGAGGCATAGGGAATGACTTTCATTCTCTTTCTATCTTCTGCCGTGGTCGGGCTTTGAGTCTTACTCAATTTCACACCTTGTAATACAGGCAAGAACTCTTTCTTTGACTGTTCCATTTTGAACTACTTCAAAAATCTTTTCAAGGTATGTATTGAAAAACTTATCAAGCGTCTTGATCTATCTCTTATAGATCTTGATGCTCAATATGTAAGCAGCTTCACCGAGGTCCTTCTTCGAAAAAACTCCTTTCAAATACTCCTTTATGCTTTACAGAATAATTCTACATTATTTCCGATCAATAATATGTCATTTACATATACTTATCAGAAATGTTGTAGCGCTCCCACTCACTTTCTTGTAAATACAGGCTTCACTGCAAGTCTGTATAAAACTATATGCTTTGATCAACTTATCAAAGCGTATATTCCAACTCCGAGACGCTTGCACCAGTCCATAGATGGATCGCTGGAGCTTGCATATTTTGTTAACACCTTCAGGATCGACAAAACCTTCTAGTTGCATCATATACAACTCTCCATTAAGGAATGCAGTTTTGTTTATCCATTTGCCAGATTTCATAAAATGCGGCAATTGCTAACATGATTCGGACAGACTTAAGCATAGATACGAGTGAGAAACTCTCATCGTAGTCAATACTTTGAACTTGTTGAAAAACCTTTTTCGACAATTCTAGCTTTGTAGATAGTAACACTACTATCAGTGTCCGTCTTCCTCTTGAAGATCCATTTATTCTTAATTGCTTGCCGATCATCGGGCAAGGCAACCAAAGTCCAAACTTTGTTCTCATACATGGATCATATCTCAGATTTCATGGCCTCTAACCATTTTGCGCAATCTGGGCTCATCATCGCTTCCTCATAGTTCGCAAGTTCGTCATGGTCTAGTAACATGACTTCCAGAACAGGATTACCGTACCACTCTGGTGCGGATCTCACTCTGGTTTACTTACGAGATTCGGTAGTAACTTGATCTTGAAGTTACATGATCATCATCATTAGCTTCCTTTACTAATTGGTGTAGTAGTCTCAAGAACAGATTTCTGTGAGGAACTACTTTCCAATAAGGGAGAAGGTACAATTACCTTATCAAGTTTTCTACTTTCCTCCCACTCACTTCTTTCGAAAGAAACTCTTTCTCTAGAAAGTTTCCGAACTTAGCAACAAAAGTCTTGCCTTCGGATCTGTGATAGAAGGTGTATCCAACAGTTTCCTTTGGATATCCTATGAAGACACATTTCTCCGATTTAGGTTCGAGCTTATCAGGTTGAAGCTTTTTCACATAAGCATCGCAGCCCCAAACTTTAAGAAACGACAGCTTAGATTTATTGCTAAACCATAGTTCATACGGTGTCGTCTCAACAGATTTAGATGGTGCCCTATTTAATGTGAATGCAGCTGTCTCTAATGCATAATCCCAAAAACGATAGTGGTAGATCGGTAAGATACATCATAAATTGTACTATATCTAATAAAGTACGGTTATGACGTTCGGACGCACCATTATGCTGCGGTGTTCCAGGTGGCATGAGTTTGTGAAACTATTCCACATTGTTTTAATTGAAGACCAAAACTCGTAACTCAAATATTTTACCTCTGCGATCATATCGTAGAAACTTTTTATTTTCTTGTTACGATGATTATCCACTTCACTCTGAAATTCTTTGAACTTTTCAAACGTTTCAGACTTATGTTTCATTAAGTAGATATACCCATATCTGCTTAAATCATCTGTGAAGTTCTGAAAATAATGATACTTGTCGCGAGCCTTAATATTCATCGGACCACATACATCAGTATGTATGATTTCCAACAAATCTGTTGCTTGCTCCATTGTTCCGGAGAACGGCGTTTTAGTCATCTTGCCCAAGAGGCATGGTTCGCAAGCATCAAGTGATTCATAATCAAGTGATTCCAAAATCCCATCAGCATGGAGTTTCTTCATGCGCTTTACACCAATATGACCTAAACGGCAGTGCCACAAATAGGTTGCACTATCATTATTAACTTCGCATCCTTTTGGTTTCAATATTATGAATATGTGTATCACTACGATCGAGATCCAATGAACTATTTTCATTGGTGTGTATGACCATAGAAGGTTTTATTCATGTAAACAGAACAACAATTGTTCTCTAACTTTAAATGAATAACTGTATTGCAATTAACATGATCAAATCATATTCATGCTCAACGCAAACACCAAATAACACTTATTTAGTTTCAACACTAATCCCGAAAGTATAGGTAGTGTGTGATGATGATCATATCAATCTTGGAACCACTTCCAACACACATCGTCACCTTGCCCTTTAACTAGTCTTTGTTCATTCTGCAACTCCCGTTTCGAGTTACTAAATTTTAGCAACTGAACTAGTACCAAATACTGAGGGGTTGCTATGATCACTAGTAAAGTACACATCAATAACATGTATATCAAATATACTTATGTTCACTTTGCCATCCTTCTTATCCGCCAATTACTTGGGGTAGTTCCGCTTCCAGTGATCAGTCCCTTTGCAGTAGAAGCACTTAGTCTCAGGCTTAGGACTAGACTTGGGCTTTTTCACTTGAGCAGCAACTTGCTTGCCGTTCTTCTTGAAGTTCCCCTTCTTTCCTTTTGCCCTTTTCTTGAAACTAGTGATCTTGTCAACCATCAAGACTTGATGTTTTTCTTTGATTTCTACCTTCGCCGATTTTAGCATCGCGAAGAGCTTGGGAATATTTTCCGTTATCCCTTGCATATTATAGTTCATCACGAAGTTCTACTAACTTTGGTGATGGTGACTAGAGAATTCTGTCAATCACTATCTTATCTGGAAGATTAACTCCCACTTGATTCAAGCGATTGTAGTACTCAGACTATCTGAGCACATGCTCACTAGTTGAGCGATTCTCCTCCATCTTTTAGCTATAGAACTTGTTGGAGACTTCATATCTCTCAACTCGGTTATTTGCTTGAAATATTAACTTCAACTCCTGGAACATCTTGTATGGTCCATGACGTTCAAAACATCTTTGAAGTCCCGATTCTTAAGCCGTTAAGCATGGTGCACTAAACTATTAAGTAGTCATCATATTGAGCTAGCAAAACGTTCATAACGTCTGTATCTGCTCCTGCAAAAGGTCCGTCACCTAGCGGTGCATCAAGGACAAAATTCTTCTGTGCAGCAATGAGGATAAACCTCTGATTACGGATCCAATCCGCATCATTGCTACTAACATTTTTCAACACAATTTTCTCTAGGAACATATCAAAATAAACACAGGGAAGCAACAATGCGAGCTATTGATCTACAACATAGATATGCTAATACTACCAGGACTAAGTTCATGATAAATTAATGTTCAATTAATCATATTACTTAAGAACTCCCACTTAGATAGACATCTCTCTAATCCTCTAAGTGATCACGTGATCCAAATCAACTAAACCATGTCCGATCATCACGTGAGATGGAGTAGTTTCAATGGTGAACATCATTATGTTGATCATATCTACTATATGATTCACGCTCGACCTTTCGGTCTCTGTGTTCCGAGGCCATATCTGTATATGCTAGGCTCGTCAAGTTAAACCTGAGTATTCCGCGTGTGCAACTGTTTTGCACCCGTTGTATTTGAACGTAGAGCCTATCACACCCGATCATCACGTGGTGTCTCAGCACGAAGAACTTTCGCAACGGTGCATACTCAGGGAGAACACTTCTTGATAATTTAGTGAGAGATCATCTTATAATGCTACCGTCAATCAAAGCAAGATAAGATGCATAAAAGGATAAACATCACATGCAATCAATATAAGTGATATGATATGGCCATCATCATCTTGTGCTTGTGATCTCCATCTTTGAAGCACCGTCATGATTACCATCGTCACCGGCGCGACACCTTGATCTTCATCGCAGCATCGTTGTCGTCTCGCCAATCTTATGCTTCTACGACTATCACTACCGTTTAGCAATAAAGTAAAGCATTACATCGCGATTGCATTGCATACAATAAAGCGACAACCATATGGCTCCTGCCAGTTGCCGATAACTCGGTTACAAAACATGATCATCTCATACAATAAAATTTAGCATCACGTCTTGACCATATCACATCACAACATGCCCTGCAAAAACAAGTTAGACGTTCTCTACTTTGTTGTTGCAAGTTTTACGTGGCTGCTACGGGCTTTAAGCAAGAACTCATCTTACCTACGCATCAAAACCACAACGATAGTTTGTCAAATAGACTCCGTTTTAACCTTCTCAAGGACCGGGCGTAGCCACACTCGGTTCAACTAAAGTTGGAGAGACAGTCTTCCGCAAGCCATCTCTGTGCAAAGCACGTCGAGGGAACCGGTCTCGCGTAAGCGTACGCGTAAGGTTGGTCCGGATCGTCTCATCCAACAATACCGCTGAACCAAAGTATGACATGCTGGTAGGCAGTATGACTTGTATCGTCCGCAACTCACTTGTGTTCTACTCGTGCAAATAACATCAACCATAAAACCTAGGCTCTGATACCACTGTTGGGGAACGTAGTAATTTCAAAAAATTTCCTACGCACACGCAAGATCATGGTGATGCATAGCAACGAGAGGGGAGAGTGTTGTCTACGTACCCTCGTAGACCGAAGCGGAAGCGTTGACACAACGTAGAGGAAGTAGTCGTACGTAGAGGAAGTAGTCGTACGTTCTCCTCGCGATCCAACCGATCACAGCACCGTTACTCCGGCACCTCCGAGTTCTTGGCACACGTTCAGCTCGATGACGATCCTCGGGCTCTGATCCAGCAAAGCGTCGGGGAAGAGTTCCGTCAGCACGACGGCGTGGTGACGATCTTGATGTGTTACCGGCGCAGGGCTTCGCCTAAGCACTGCAACGATATAATCGAGGTGGAATTTGGTGGAAGGGGGCACCGCACACGGCTAAGGAACGATCCGTAGATCAACTTGTGTGTCCTTGGGGTGTCCCCTGCCCCCGTATATAAAGGATGAAGGGGGGGAGGCTGGCCGGCCAAAGGAGGGAGGCGCAGGAGGAGTCCTACTCCCTCTGGGAGTAGGATTCCCCCCCCCCCCCCAATCCTAGTTGGACTAGGATTCTTCAAGGGGGAGAGAGAGAGAGAGGGGGCGCCCCACTTCTCCTAGTCCTAATAGGACTAGGGAAGGGGGGGAGGCGCACAGCCCATGAGGGCAGCCCTCTCACCTCTTCTCCAAGGCCCATGTTGGCCCATTATGCTCCCGGGGGGTTCCGGTAACCCTCCCGGTATTCCGGTAAAATCCTGATTTTACCTGGAATGCATCCGATGTCCAAACATAGGCTTCCAATATATAATTCTTTATGTCTCGACCATTTCGAGACTCCTCGTCATGTCCCCGATCTCATCCGGGACTCCAAACTCCTTCGGTACATCAAAATGCATAAACTCATAATAACTGTCATCGTAACGTTAAGCGTGCGGACCCTACGGTTCGAGAACAATGTAGACATGACCGAGACACGTTTCCGGTCAATAACCAATAGCGGGACCTGGATGCCCATATTGGCTCCCACATATTCTACGAAGATCTTTATCGGTCAGACCGCATAACAACATACGTAGTTCCCTTTGTCATCGGTATGTTACTTGCCCGAGATTCGATCGTCGGTATCCAATACCTAGTTCAATCTCGTTACCGGCAAGTCTCTTTTCTCGTTCCGTAATACATCATCTCGCAACTAACTCATTGGTTGCAATGCTTGCAAGGCTTTATGTGATGTGCATTACCGAGAAGGCCCTGAGATACCTCTCCGACAATCGGAGTGACAAATCCTAATCTCGAAATATGCCAACTCAACATGTACCTTCGGAGACACTTGTAGAGCACCTTTATAATCACCCAGTTACGTTGTGACGTTTGGTAGCACACAAAGTGTCCCTACGGTAAATGGGAGTTGCATATTCTCATAGTTAAAGGAACATGTATAAGTCATGGATAAAAGCAATAGCAATATACTAAACGATCGGGTGCTATGCTAATGGAATGGGTCATGTCAATCAGATCATTCAACTAATGATGTGATCTCGTTAATCAAATAACAACTCTTTGTTCATGGCTAGGAAACATAACCATCTTTGATCAATGAGCTAGTCAAGTAGAGGCATACTAGTGACACTCTGTTTGTCTATGTATTCACACATGTATTATGTTTCCAGTTAATACAATTCTAGCATGAATAATAAACATTTATCATGATATAAGGAAATAAATAATAACTTTATTATTGCCTCTAGGGCATATTTCCTTCATCGCCTCATTCCACTGGAAGGGATTCTTCAAGCTTTGTCGGTGGTGCTCGTGCTTGTTCCCGTATTACTTGCTTCGCCAGCCGGTTGGTGTTTGCTCCTCCTAGAAACTGGGTTTTGGATCAGATTTCCCTCTTTACTTACTAGTATTTGTTTCCGCAAAGATGAAACTAGTGTAGCAACTTCTTTGTGTTGAGAATGTTGCGTATACACTTTTTATATTATCATTGTGGGTGCATTCAACAACTATCATGTTGATTTAGTCAGACATGGAAGAAGATAATCTTAACATAAAGTGCAAGAACTAGGGTGCAAGACCCAGTAGATCGCATGTGGTGTATTGGTGGGTCTGTACGAGTTATTTGGAGTTTCCGCTGCAATAATTATCCAGTGTTCTTTGCCTCAACCAAAATGGTCACAACAAGGTAATATGCTCGGAATATATGGATGTTCTTATGTTGGCAAAGTTATTGTCATGAGAGCGCACATGGTTAGTTGCAGTTGTTTTCAAAGTAAGAGTATCGATCCCACAAAAAGCAGACGAAATGGCATTTTGCCTCTTATATAGGTTTACCATGTGCCTGCAAGTTATTATAGATCCCAAGAAAAAGCGGTGCGTAGAGTGAAACATTGCAAGTATGTTCAAGCACGAATTAAAGTGTGCGAGAATAGTAACTAAGTGAAGGATCTAAGATGCCTTAAATGCCGACTAGAGGGGGGTGAATAGGATGCCTTAGTGTAAACTGAAAGCATGCTCGAAACATAGTTAGTCGTCTAATGTTTATTGTCATTAACACAAAAACCATCATTAGGGGTGTGCATGTTCTTTCACTAAGAACAAGAACAAAAGAGAGTAATGAAAATGACAGAAATGTGGGGAGCGCCACTCCTGGCCGCGTGGGCGGCGGATCGGCGACGAGCGTGGCTGGCTCCTGGGGCTTCCCCGTTTGCCCTTGGAGCAGATCTGGCGATGGTGCTTCCTCTCGGGGGGATGAATTTTGGGAAACCCTTGGCTGTTCGCTATGGCCACGATGTCGGCAGCGCTCCGGCCTCGTTCCCCTTCTTGAAGGCGGCTTCGCAATCCCCCCTCGCCCTCCCTTCCTCATCCCGGGTGAAAGCCCCAAATCTCCGGATTGGGTGGTGACGGCGCTCTGGCGTCGTTTTTCTTCTTGAAGACACCACCTTGGAGCGGCGGAGTGGTGGTCGAGGCTTTGGCATGGGAGGTTGCTGCCGGATATCGTCAATGGTGTCCATGCTCGGCCACTTGCAGTTGAAGTTGGCGCCGGTGCGCGGCGTTGGCGATGCTCGGTGATGCGGCTTCCTGGTGCGGTAGTCGTGCTTGTCGCCCCCTCCCAGCAATCTGTTGGTCCTGGTCATGCGAGCTCAGGGGTGAGCGACTCTGCCTGTCGATGGCGTAGTGTCCTCCGATCCAGGACTAGAGGGCAGGGGCCTCTCTTCGGAGGTAGAGACGGATGGCGGACCGGATGGCTTGGCTCAAGGGGGATGACGGAGCGTGACAATCCTCCTGCAGTGGGATCTACCTCGGCTTAGTCGCGGCGTGTGTTGGCTCCCGTTCGCCGAGGGCTTCGATGTTCAAGCTTGTGCTTGGTGCATTCGAGTCTTGTTAGTGGCTCCTTTGGTATCTTGTATCTTTGCCGTTTATGGTTTTTTCTTCCTTTCTTTTGTATCGTTGAACTTGTGATTCGGTGGGTGCTTTATGATATAAAGCAGGGGAAACCCTTTTTCGGTAATGACAGAAACTGCATTAGGTTTAAAGGTGTTCTTCGGGAGTCAGGATTCACCACTTGTATTTATGATACTTAAATGTGTAAAAACACAACCTTTGATTCATATACGTATTTATGTTATATGTGTATTGTGTGGGCGGAGCAAATAATAAGATACGTGCATGCTGCTAGAGCTTTGTACCACCCACGCCAACATCGTTCCTCCATATCCTCGATAACTAGGGAAATTACTCAGACATAGAGGCACGAGACATCATCGAGGTGTTCATGGCTGTTATACACGTATAAATCCACATTAGGTTCGGGATTACATTAACGAGGTGAATGGAGGAGTCGATATTGAGGACCTGGGTGATGGTGCTGATGATGATTGGTGTCATGGCCTCCGTGATCGATGCTATGGCAAGGTGATGCTCTTCTGCCGAATCCCCCTCTGGACCACTTCTGGAAGTGGGGTTTCTACTTCTGTTTCGTGACTTGGAGCCTCTCCATTCATCAAATATGAGATCTGATTGCACGGGTGGAAATAGTCGGCCAGGGGGAGGCGGCGCCATATGGTACAACTACTGGTATGAGCGGGTGCGCTCATACCGCGCGTCATATTCTCTTCTGGAGAGGCGAACACATCCTAGTTTGAAACAGATGTCACTCATTTATAAAAACGATTTGGAATAATTAGTTTTAATTTAGAAAATTGTTTCACTTATTTTTGGAAAACTGATTTCACTTATTTCAACCAAAAAATCATATAAAAATACAATTTCACTTATTTCCAAACATTGGTTTCACTGAATTAAAAAAACTTAATTCACTTATTTCAGAAACCTGATTTCACTCATTTAAAATGTTGAATTAAAACATGTTTGAAATGCATACAAGTTTGATCTTATTCTACAGCTCTTGGTGTCAGGAATTCAAATATATAAAATGTTTTCAAACATAACAGTGTAGTTTAAATGATATGAATGGTTTTTTTACTATGTACTGCGGGGCTAAGGGAGGTAATCCAGCTCAATAGGTCCTCCCTGTATTTACATTTGATCCTATGAGCTAGCGAAGTTATGTCATATATGAAACTTCTACTCCATGCAACAAATGTAGGCCTTTCATTTCTGAACACCTTCCCATTCTTGACGATCCAAATATTTCAAGCAGCAGTGAACATAACCTCAGTGAAGAATTGTTTGCCAAAGTCCCTCCTAGCAATCATAGCCATGTGAGACCAAGAACTATTATGCTGCAACATCCATGAGATTCCAAGATAGTTCTAGACCCTCTGGCTGAAGTTACATTCAAAGGAAAGGTGTGATCTATTTTCATGGAGCAGAAAAGGACACAATATCATTATCAACATGCCAGTGACACATTTGCATCATGTCTCTTGTGTTATGTCTATCCATATGAATGATTGAAATTGCTAAAGAGAAAATAAAAGGCAAGGATTTATACCACTCCACCACATGCAACGTCAGGGGAGGCTCTCTCTCACCTCACCTGACATGACCCCACCAGTCTGACATTGATTTGACTAAAAACAGAAATACAAGAGATGGTTTGAACTACTCCCTCCGTTCCATAATGTGAGACATTTTTTGACATATTATGGGACAGAGGGAGTAATACTTCGATATACACATGCATATGGTCCCACAACTTTACATATGGCATCACCTCATTGATAGCAAGACCACCGGTAGCTACCCAAAGCAATAAAATGACTTTGCGTGCATGCAACACATTGGATGAACATGCTTGTAGATTAGGGTGGAGGACTACAAAATAAATTTTGCAGAAGAATGAGGTATTTTTTGCAAACTTTTAGTAGATCCTACGGCATCTGACCTCTCTTGCGTGTTGATCACATAAACACAGGGTCTTTTGCCATAAAAAACAGTCCAGCTAAAACCACCCCTCTGCCAACTCAGCACACCACATATTTCATCTGACATGGCTTCATTTCAGGGTCGATTTGAACCAAAAGTTAGCATGTGAGACAGGTTTCCCCCCGCTTTGTATACAAAGCAACCAACCAAACCATACAAGGATAGGTGCTGGGGCGGAAGCAGCACAGACACGCCCAAAAGAAACGACAGGGAAAGAGTAAAAGAAACAAATGCCGACAACGGCGGATCAACAAAAACGAAGAAGCCTCGCGATCGCTGCACCCACCGGAATCTACCCCTAGGCTCCAAGACTCCGAAGCACCGGCACCTATCAACGCCTCCAAGAAGGATCGCGACGATGACGAAGTTGCTGCCAGGGGTTTCCCCCGATCCCAACCCGCACCTCGGGCGCTTCGGATCCATCCACCAAACCAACCACCACCCTGCGCCAATGCGGTCATGAGGCCCCCACGCCGTCTCACCACGGCACCACGAAATGAAGGCAGGCGGCGAAGGATCGAAGCATGGACTAGGGCATCAGCACCATCGGCACGCGGGAGGGCCCCACCTCCACCGTCAGTGACGGTAGCCGTCCGGACACAATAGCAGGAGCACACTAGACCCGGCCGAGCCCTCGTGGGCCCGTAAAGCTCCCGCCTTCGCGCTGTTGCCGGCACGCCATCAGCGCCGACGCCCCAAATCCGAGCCGCTCCTCCTCCTCACCGCGCCGTAGGCAACGAGGCCACGCTGGGGGCCGGCCCGCTAGGACCCAGATGGGGCCCACCGGGCCCAGATCTGGGCCGGGGGCGCAACGTCGGCCACCTATGTAACGCCCCGGACACACCCGCCGATGGTCGTTACTCCTGGCGGGATCTAGACTGGCCCCACAGATCAATACTAGTCTTTTCTGCGCACTTTGTCCTCACTCGTGCGCACCCGGGAGCAACTTCCCGGTCGGTCACCCATCCTGACACTACTCCAAGCTGAGCACGCTTAACTTTGGAGTTCTGTCCGAATGGGCTCCCGGAAAAGAAGGAATTCCTTATTGATATGAGTAGTCTATCATCCCTAATAAGCCAGGCTATCACATACAACCCCACTCAGAGGAACCGACGTCCTCGTCGGGCCACAGGAACGTTCCCTCTTGGCACAAACGTCTGTGCTTCCAGTCCGGTACATGTGCCATGCCGGGTGCCACGACGGGTCACAAACGTCATGAACAACATGACCACGCACCTGTCCGCAACCATCCGTGTAACCGCGAGGGTCGGCTCTGATACCAACTTGTAACGCCCCGGACACACCCGCCGGTGGTCGTTACTCCTGGCGGGATCTAGACTGGCCCCACAGATCAATACTAGTCTTTTCTGCGCACTTTGTCCCCACTCGTGCACACCCGGGAGCAACTTCCCGGTCGGTCACCCATCCTGACACTACTCCAAGCTGAGCACGCTTAACTTTGGAGTTCTGTCCGAATGGGCTCCCGGAAAAGAAGGAATTCCTTATTGATATGAGTAGTCTATCATCCCTAATAAGCCAGGCTATCACAACCTAGCACCACCACGCCGCCTCGCCGCCAAGGAGCAACGCCTCCACCACGTCTGCCGCCGGCCACCACGCCGGGTCACCGGACCGCCGCCAAGCCGAGCGACACCGCCGCCGCCCCCTGCCCCGGGCCAGGAGGACGCGCGCGCGGGGAAGAGAGATCCTGCCGCCGCCGGCACCCCCCGGGCCGGAGCCGGGGGCGCCCGCCGGCGACGGCAGGGGAGAGGGAGAGTGGAGCGCGGCCGAGAGCAGCGCCGCGGGGGCCGCCCCGGCCACCTCCCGGGAAGGAGGCGCGAGGGCGGAAGGAGGGGAGGGGGAGGAAGGGCGGGGGGAGGGAGGACCGAATCCGGGCCGCGCGCCGGCGAGGGCGGCTGGATCCCGCCGGCGACGGGCAGGGGGAGGCGGCGGCGGTGGCTAGGCTTGCGGGTCGTGGGAGCGGGTCGCGGGAGCCCCCCAGGTTTAGCATTACAAAATTCTAAGTTGCTAGTTTGTGGGCTATAATGTGAGTACGCAGGACAAGTTAATGTACCGCAAGTGCATTTCACTTGAAACTAACGACGCGTTTGGTTCGTTCCATTTTCGCTGTCTCCCGAATACAGTGGATCACGATTACGTTACCAGCGTTTGTTTCGCCAGCGTTGGTTTCAGTTCCCGTGTAATCGTAACCCGTCCTTCACAAAATCGAAAACACCCGATACCGGCTGGTATGGAATAACACCACTCGTCCTGATCGTTCTTCCGCGTGAGGAACAAGCAGCAGCGACTTGCAGTACCATCGCCGTATCAATTCACCGCCGCCGATCTCCAGTCGCCTCCGCCGCTGAGCGCCGCCGATTTCCAGTCGCCTTCGCCGCCGGGCGCCGCCGATCTCCAGTTGCCTCTGCCGCCAAGCGCCGATGATCTCCATTCGCCGCCGCCCTCGTTGTGGGCAGCGCCGCCGATCTCTCTTCGCCGACGTTGTGGGCAGCGCTGCCGATGTCGCTTCGCTGCCGTGAGCAGCAGCGTTGTTCTGAAGGGCTGGTGATCTCATTTTCCGTCAAGGGCCATCCCAGCAGCCGTCCGTCCTCCGGTCCTCCGGCATAGTCTACAAGGCTGGCGACGGCACTCCACGGCTTCATATTCTTTTGCGTGAACCAAACACATCATGTAATCACTTACTCCCAATCTAATACAGTGTATTCTCATTACAACAGTGAATACGTTACCTGAGCTCCAACCAAACGCGTCGCAAGAACGTTGCTCCTAGAAACTTGTCAATGGACACACATAAACAGCTAACACTTCACTTTTCCAAGAAATAGACTCATTTTTGCAAAAAGAGATAAGTAAACAAGGGACCCATGTTCCTCTAATATATACTCCCTCCGTCGCTCTTATATTATGGGACGGAAGGAGTATTTATTATATAATCTAACATGATTTGTCCAACAGCAATAGTACAACAGTTCCACTTTTTCTAAAAAACCAAAAAGTATAACTCTTTCGTATTACATGAATGGTACTGAGGATACAACGTAAGTTTACATCAAAACTGAGCTGTTAGATTGAGGACGTGGGCATAGCCCAGTGGTTGGGGGCGCATGATTGTAAACCTAACGACCAGAGTTCGATCCACGTCGGGGACGAATTTCTGGAATTCTCATGAGGGATGCTTCTTCTATATCAATAAACCGTGGGTGCTAGTGCCCATGGAGTTTCATTTTTTTTTTTATGGACCAAAGAATGATGTATGATACTGTAATACCACACAATATATTTACACCAGAATACAGAGGCTTATTATCATCCTGACCAACCAATATATCATATTCACAAATCCAGTTCTCATCCGCATGAAACCATGAGTTACCTCCGCTTAGTTTTACCAATGATAAAAGGTTGGATCTGCAGTTGCCGTGAAAACGCTCTATTGAAAAGAACCCGGGTTTGGATAGCCGAGATAATAGGCATCCATGCTAATACAGCAATTGGAAAAAATAGCAGTGTACCCATCCCATAGTCATAAGCGTGAGCAATGACCTGAATAGGCTCCCATATTGCATAGTATTCTATTTTCGGCCTCAAAACCTGAACAATCTGTGCAGCAAGGAGGGAATTAGGGCAATAGTGGAAAAGAATGTTGAACAATTGGTAGAGTGCACTATTGATACTTACAAGGAGGAGGCCCCAACCAGTTGGAATGAATGCAAGGCAACAGACGATCAAGTCCATGATGGATAGTTTGCACAGGCAAGATAGAAGGATAAAGGAAGTCACCACTGCCAGGAATGTCAACAACTTTATGAACCTGAAGATGAGTTGGTGCTTTGAGCTTAACTGACGACTAGCACAATTAACAAGCTGCAGAAATTTCAGAAAAAAAAATCAGTATAATGATGAAGTATCACAGTTGCCAAAAACAAAGACATTCAAGACGAAGCATATACCTTGACAAGCCCAACAATGGAAATTATCACAACCCAAGAAAGCAAGTACACAAGAAAATTCTTGTTATCATGAGATATCTTGAGATGATAGACAAGTCCATACTGATAAACAAAGAACCGCAAACAGAGCAATACTTCAATAATCCTAGAACTCAGCACCGAGTAACGGAGATGTGCATTCTCAGCATTCCACCATGACTCCCAACTCTTTTCTGGTTGCACACCTATTCCCCCTTGGTTCATCATCCATCTATTCCAATCTGCCCAGTCGTCAACAATCTTGTGCCAAGCAAAACCAGCTGGATTGAAAAGAAAAGGTGCGAATAGCCAAGTCATTGCCATAAACCATGTTGAATATGTGACCATCACATGAAACTTTCCATCGGATTTCCTAAATAGGTGATAGATTATCAAAAGGAAGATCAGCTCAAATGCTTTGACAAAGTGACTCCGAGAGTACAACTGATAGTTTTCTGTAAAGCTCGCGTGAAAAACTACAAATTTACGCCCCGTTGGTCGATATTTAGCGCCACCATGAAGAATGGTACGTCCATAATAGTGAGCTTTCGTTCCAAGAGAGAATGTGAAAAAAACTGAAGCAACCTGCAGTTGCATGAGGATGAAGTCACTCAAAGCTGCTCTGAAACCCTTCTCCAACCCTAACTCCATCACCATAGGTAATCCTGTGAGCAGTCCCAACTGAAGAAAAGATTGAGATGCAAGGGCTGTTTCTAAGGACTTCATATTCTGGTGATGAGCTTTAATCAACAGAGCACTCTGTAATCCACTGAGAACCAAGTATAGTTGTCCATATAGGAAAACATAAACACCTACAACTGATATCTGTACAAGATATGGATCCATTGAAACAATAAGAATCATTGTTGGTGATAAGCTCAAAGATCATATTGACACAAAATATTATATGCAAGGAGTCACTTAAAAATGCGTATGTAAAGAGAAATATAAAGTATTAGTATTCTGATGGGCCACATGGATCATTGTTACAATTATAAGCATATAAAAGTCATACGATTAACCTACAAAATTTCAATGAGTGACTTTTCTGACCTGTACAGAGGGAGTAATGTTTTTCATATTAAAAATCTAACATTAGTAAACAAATTATGTAAAGATTGTAGCAAAGTAAATAGTTTAAAATTCAGGTTTAAACCTCCTAATTTATTTCAAGTACAATTTGCCCTATACGATGCTGGATTGGTCCATCAGCATTTGTTTTGAGAAATAGCATGTCTGGTTATCCAATGATATATGTGGCATGAAGCAATTCTGCATCGTGTATTTGTTCCTAACTGGTGAAACTTCCACACCTGGTTGGAACGAGGATAATCAACATAAAACAGACTATTGGTATATCTCTGGAAAAAGAAAAGCGAAGTTTGGTCTGGCCAATAATGACTAAATCAATCTTGAAAGCAGTTCACTTTAAACTACCAATTTTCCAAAGATCGAGCCGGCAGGTCTTAGGAGAAACATTGATTATACTGGAACCCATGAACCTCACTTAGATAAACATCTTTTACATTCTATGTAAGATTTGAACCAAAGATTGTCAGCTAAAAGATAATGTGTTAAATGGCAGGAAGAAAAACTCTTTCTCTGCTACTGATGATTTTTTCATCTTTCTTTTCACATTTTTTTGTAGTTTCTCAGGAATTGCCACACATTATGTTCTAACTGCAATGCTTCTGGGCATTATAGTGTACACGTGGAAACAAACATGCAAGCATGCACGTCGAGCAGGGGGGAGAGAGAGAGAGAGCATACTAGGCTGTTGAAGTAAAATCCCACTGTCGTGAAATAGCATGAAAGCATCCTGAAAAAATCGAATCGCCGCGCTAGACGATAGATATCACGGCTAAGTGTTTGTTCACTATTGCCATTTGCAACTTTAGCTTCAAATTTCGATATCTGATTAAGTCCAACATCACGCCCTTTGCCAACTTGAATGTACTCGTTGTAAGTTATATGTCCACGACGCAAAATGGAATTATACCCTGTAAAGTTAATATTAAATATGAAACTCCTTTGAAAATGGCATGACAAATTTAGTTTTTGAAGGAAAATATTAACTTACCAGCAAATACGTCCTCACTTAAGTTTATAGTTTTAGATGCTTTGCTTATGCCGCCCCTTGTTAAATGAAACATCCGATCAAAAATGTCTGGATGGCCATAGTGAAACCGTACCCTTCAACCATGGAAAAGATGATTTGGACAAAAAATAGAGTTTATAGAATGAACATACACAATACACTCAATCCTTTAGAAAAAATACATATATCTAACCTAAATTTTAGCACGGATAAAAAACTTAGCGCATAAGGAATGTGTTCATCGCATCATTGCTAATACTATAAGATCAAATAAGAAGCATGTTCTGACCTAAGGGGGTCAGCAAGGAATCTCTGTCCAATTGTGACGAAGCTTGTCTCTTGGTATGACATGAATCCAGCAAGTGATGAAACACTGCACAAACAATAATCTCATATTATCCAAAAGACATTATATGTTTGAAAGCCATGTCAGAAAAACTACAGACCTTCCTGTAAAAATATGCTCTCTAAGCCCGAGGATGGTTGGAGTTTGGTCCCTAGGATGCCTAACAAACTCTTGAAGTACATTTCTCATTTTGTAAGCTTCTTCCAAATAATTGTCCTGATAGCACCGAAATTAGTGGAAAGAAAGTATTTTATGGAGACAAACTATAGAAAAAATGTCCAGTTCATTACCTGATTCATGTCAATCGTTTGTAGGGCCTCTCCACGGGTGAATATAATTGCATGGTTTTGATTTTCAGGCTTCCCTTCTCCAATGATGGGTGGGCCAGGCAGC
This sequence comes from Aegilops umbellulata, assembly GCA_032464435.1. NCBI lineage: Eukaryota > Viridiplantae > Streptophyta > Magnoliopsida > Poales > Poaceae > Aegilops > Aegilops umbellulata. Next base: position 385,381,468 of record CP136057.1, on the reverse strand, counting down.
TTTATACGGTAAATCTCCTATGTAAATAATCAACAAGCAAGAGCATTTGAAGAACTGGATAAAAATAGTCGTATATTTCTATGAGAAAGTATATTAATAGTTATGCACGTTATGCTTAACAAAAGATAGTTGATAGACAAAAAATTAGTAGGAAAAAAATAACTGATAAAATTGAAAAGATGATTAATACAAAAATTTAGAGGCTTAAATCTAAAACAATACAAAATTTTCTGCTTTGATTCTTAAGCTAAGATTATTACCTGGTCTAAGTTATTTTCTGCTTTTATTAAAACAGAGGAATAAACCTTATGAGGCATATTGTCTACTATAATTTCCTTCTCTTCAATGTAGGCAACACGAAGAGCTGGATACCTTCATTGAGCATGCAAGAAGTAGAAATATCAGCACAATTATAGAGATAATAATTACTCTACAGGTTTATATTTTTCAAACCATACCTTGCCATCAGATCAATAATATCTTGAGCATGCGCATCACCATTAGATTTCTGTTCCCCAAACTTTTGACAAGAGATGACATACGAAAATTTCATATCCGCGAGGGCATCCAATTCAGTTGATAATGATTGGTGAATGTTTCTCTTATTTTGTTCTCGCTCTGTCCCCATGGGTCCTTTATATAACTCTGCTCATTTAAAAGGATTAAGTTTTGGAAGCATACCAGTTTTCAAATAAATATGAAAATGAGAACGGCAAAATCATCACAGTTATCTGATAACAATCTGATCAAACTTCAGATGCTAGGTGATCTAAAATTCCACCCATTTTGGAAATCGAGCATCAAAATTTAATGATGAGATGTTGGAAAGAGTAAGATAAGCTGTAAGTTTCTATGTGCACCTTGGTCATTTGTCCTGTCTAAAAAAGCTTGTAGTCTCAATGCCTTTCTGTAATACATCATTCCCCTAACTAGATAATACACAATAGAGAGAGTCAGACAGCCTGTAGGCGGGGACTTCAGTGATAATAGTTTACAAAAAAAATGAGAATAATACTCCATATTACCGGTTCGACTTAGTGTTTGACCACGGAAAGAAGCCCAGTATCTGATGTCTTCACTTTTTACATTTGTACCAAGCCTTTCCAAGAAATTTGTCCATTCATCTAAAAAATGAGAATGTGGAGTCTTAGTAACAAAATATAACTAACAAAAGCAATTGCAACAAAAAATGGGTGAAAATAGAAATATGGAACATAAAGTGACCTGGATATATCTTCTGCATGTAGGAAAGGATGGATGCTTCATCTTGATCTGAATGAAGCTCTTCATCTGAAAACTTTACTTCCTCCATGAAGTAGGGAGTTACTATGCTGAACAAATTACATGATGTCAGGATGCCATCAGATGTTCACTATATTTGATTTGTTCTGTGATTGATATGGACAAGAATTTCCAAAACAAAGAACAATTACAGTTGACAACATAACTCGCTATATTGATGTAAATGCTCCTACTGGTAAGTGGTCATGATCTTATTGATGGGATTTACTTGAAAAACATAAATTCCCAAAAAATTCAGAGCTCACAATATTCTGTGACTTTTGGTTCTATTTGAATGCTGCACTGAAGTTCTCATCTTTTACAAAGGAATTATGGCCAATTGACGGAGACAACAGTATATGATAGCGCCAGGCAGCTACTTCTACAGTTGATAAAAGCATCCATGTTTCAGGTATCACATTTCTCTCAAAACAAACAATGTTTGCATATGTTTTCTTGCTTTTTCCACACACAAAAACCTAAACAATTTTACATCTCTATATGCATTGACAGAACAAAAAAGTTATATATGGTTTAACCCCCTGGCAATAAAGGGTGAGCTCACCGAGCCTGCTGCCGCCCAAGTTTTGTCCTCAGTTTTGCTCAATTACTGACGAGGTGGTCCACATCCATCCACTCGCCCTCAAAGTTGCATGTGTTACGGTGTATGCACCCTCTCTAAAACATTACCCCTATTTTTCGCAAGTTTACCTTCTGCATTCATACTCTTTGCCTACTTGTATAGTTGCATAGGACCATTCAACCCTCCCCACCCACCCCCCACCCCCCGCGGGGCACGCTCTCTGTGGTCCATTAATTGAACTCAATTCTATACCTCAACGCCCCTTCTCACGTGTTGCTCAATGACGCCTAAAATGTTTATTTAAATTGTGAAAGCTGAGACCAGTTTCATGCGCCAACCAGTACAACCAAAAGACCAAACTTAGAAGAAGGTTGGGCAATCCACATATACTTCAACACCTTTTAGTGACGATTTTACAAATACCTTCCCTCAGTCACAAATTAGATCATAGAACTCATTGACTAATATTATCGAAATTAACCTGAAATAAGTTTTAACAGAATACGAAAAGCACAATATTACCTAAATGACAACATACTGCGTACTTTGGGAGCAGCTGGCATATCCATGAAAAGAGAGGTAGCAAAAAATGAAATGCGTCGGCGAGCCTCTGAATTTGATGGCACTTCTGCAGCCTTCTCTTTTGTATTAAGTAGTAGGTAGAGACGTTTAACCTGAATATGCCAAATCATCTCATCATTCAGAGAGTTACTACCATTCCTGCACTCTGTCTTAGCTAATGAAGGATTATGTCAGACCTGCTCTTTGAGTGGACCAGTGGCAGGAAATGGAAAGCGAATTTTTGATATTGAGCTGATCGACGCAAAGAGCTCTGGTTTGTAGTAATTGAATGCTCCATCGTTATCAGATATCAGTGTCTCAGAAGAATTTATCTGATCCAATACACTGTTGAAAGAGGAGACTGTTATCTAACCACAAAACAAAGGATGTAAAAGCATAGAATGATCACATATATTATATTATTGTTACCTTTGAGCATCGACAAGCATATCTTGGATCAGGGTATCAATGATATCTTGGAGTAAAATTGTCACCTCATATTGAAGGCTTTGTTTGTTTGAATACTGGGTAACCATTAGGCATAAATTTCACTACATGTGCTGACATAATAGGATTCAAAAATCAAAATATAAGAAGGCCATATACACTCTACCAGAGAAATAGGCTGTCACTCAAATCCCTACAAGCACCCCCTCCAACCCTATGAAAACTAAAATTAGTCTGTCAGCTCCACCCACTGTAATACTTCGCCATCCCCTATGATAGAACTGCTATGTGTTGTATGCTAGTAAGTAACAGGGGATACAAACTGCACGTTGAATGGCAATCAATGTCTTTCAAGAAGAATGATGGTGCGATTTTAAAGTCTGAAGGACTTTGGCTAGTTCACCTTATTCCAGAAAACAATTTCAGTGCCATACTCTTATCTTTCCAAGGAACAAACTTAAGATTCAAACAGATAAAGATAAAAACCTACCCTTAGTCTCTATTTTCCTTCCTCGTGATGTCAGGATTTCGTAGTTTCTGTTGGTCGTTGTAATTATGGCACTATTATTTGGGCTGAGTTTCCTCTAATATAAATGGCATCCACCTACGTGTTCGAGGAAAAAAAAAACTACCCCTAATTAACGAAGTTAAGAAATCTCAGCCAGCCCTGGGTTGCTGCTGGCTCTCTGGTGCACCATTTCATGGACCGCCAAAGCAGCACACGCAAACAAGTATAGTTATCCATTTCCTGAACTCTGGGAACAAACTCCTTCCCCATGCCCATCGTATTCCTGCAAACTAATTCTGTAATTCTAGCCATCTCTGTCATTACCCTTATAACCTTTTAGTCCTCACGAACAACCAGTGTGCCAAAAAGGTGCAATGAAAGTACCCTCTAATTACAGATGACAGTAAAAAAACTCGATTTGAGGTTGATGTGTTACAGTAAAACAGTGAAGTATAGAACATAAAGGGAAAGAGACAAATAATACTAGTGAAGTGATTACCAAAATCTCAGCCAGCTGTTCAAATTTGTCAACCAGCAAAGGCAAGTGATCCATCTTAAAATCTACCAATAAACTTGAGTTCTGAATACTCTTTTTTATTTCGGCAAATATGGCAGCTATTACCCTGAATAGAATCTGTCAAACATCATCACAATATTCACGGGAACATGTACGACCAAAGCATTGCAAACATGAGAGAAAATGTAGTAAAATTGGTAATGTTGAAGTAAAATGATTACCTCTTCTCCACATCACCAATAACGAGAAATCTGAAAATACTTTTTGTCAATTCATAGAAATCGTTGATCGCACAAAACATGTAGTTATCCTTCTTAATTCTCTGGAAGAGCTGTGCACTATTTCCAGTAAAATTTGCTGCCATATCAACTGCTGTTGAAAACTGTCACGGAAGGAAGACAAGCATAACATTATACAAAGTTCTATGACACATTTTATAGATAGACAGAATACAGATGTAAGCCTGAGCGCAGAATAACATATTTTGCACTCCGGCTAGCACGAGTGAGCCAGGCTAGCCAATTAAACCCACCCTCCACGTGCGTTCTTGTTCTAGCCAGGAGAACTAACCCATCCACTGGGAATCTGCTCTTAATTGTGATAATAAAAACTAAGGAATATGTAGTAAAGTAGTAACTTGTAGTAAAAATCAAGCAATATATGGTTAAAAAAATTGTTTGTAGTAAAAGTAAAACTCAAACAATATGTAGTCAAAAAATTGTAGTAAAACTCCAGCATTATTTAGTAAAGTAATTAATTTGTGATGAAAATCAAGATATGTAGTCCAAGTTTTGATATTAAGCTGTACAAATCTTGTAATCAACACCAGTTAATAATTACTTCGCGATTTTCTATTATTTGTTTTTTCTCCTATCCCCAAAACATTACGACATTTCATGGTTGTTTTACTAACTCGCTTCTTCTTGCCCCTCCCACCCCTTCCCCCCTCAATTTCCTTTTACAGGGTATGCTATGATTTTACTGTTGGCTCATATGATTTAATATCATACTAGGTTCAGGAGTGTGACATAAAGCGTTAGTACATATATAATGATTTTACCTTTGGTTCACTATAGTTTTACCATTGAACTTAGGTTCCAGACCGTGAAATAAAGAGTTTTACTAGTTTTACTAGATAGAAACACTTTTACTATTAGTTCCATGCGATTTGCAATCAAATTATGGCTCGGAGTGCACCATAGAAGACTTTGCCACTTGCACTACATGGCACTAGTCTTTTACGGTCAAGCCTAGAGAAATGCTACGTATTTCCGAAGTAGTGCAGAGTGTATTGCACTGAAATCATGGTCCGTCATGTATAAATAACAGTTCCATATACCTTTTTGGCAACTAAAAACAAGGGCCAGCGAATAGAACCAGAACGATACTCTAGTGACATGGGCATTGTCATCAAATCCATCTCTCTGCAAAACCAATGAAATATGAAGGAGAAAGTAATCTGATGAAGCTTATGTCGCACTGGAATAACCAGAACGTACCTATTGCTTATTAAATCCTCTGAGCGGAAGCTGTTTATTATCTGGTTCCAAACCAGAGCGAATTTTGTTGGGTCATGTCTTTCAGATTTACCCAAATCCTGAAAACGGTGTAATATGAGAAATAATAATAAGAAAAGCACCTTCAAGGTAAAGTGGACATGATCAGATTCAACCTTAAATATTTTCTTTTCCAAGAAACTAGGCAATATCCCTTTTTTCTCTTTTGGACTTGAGCGAGGAACAAGGCAAGCATTGAACACTTCTGGTAAGGTACAGAACCGACTTCTAACCATTCCCATTGTGCGAATCTAGGAGTAAGTATAAGAAATAAGAATCTGTAAACATCTGAAATAAACAGTCAAGAGTTTAGTGGTGCTTCACCTCACCTCACCAAGATGATGAACGATACCACACATACCACCAAAAATGGTACAGAATACAGAATACCAAATTTGTGTGTCCATAAAATAGACCTGTTGAAAATGCAACGAAATTAATTAGTTTATGAGCCATATGCAAATTAAATACTTGAGTTCATATGAGTTCTTACAAGAATTATAGGGGCCCATACAGCAAGAATTGCGCCAGCATTGCTCTTGACTGGAACAAAACAGATAGAATCGTCACTCTGTGTTCAGTGTTCATTATCAAACTCAGTACCCTATTGAGTAAAAAGGATGATTAATGGACAAGGGAAGATGAGATATGGGGAAGACCTTGTGGAAAGAATTCATGCCACTCATATATATTCACATTGACCCTCATGATTTCTTTCGTAGGTTCCACAAGAGGCTTAATCTGCTCAAGTTATATTCAGAAAAAAAATGTAGTAGGAGGAGCGGTCACACAAAATAAATGTAGAGATAAGAAACTAAGGCGTGCTTAAAAGAATAACAAACACTCAAACAGAACTTCTCATGGTGTTACTATGTTCTATCATTAACATAACCTAAGACCATCGTACATACATTATAAATTGTAACTGAGTTGGACCTACATACATGCATTTTCACTGATTTGAATAAATCTTGAGTTGCATTGCGTTGCATAATAAAAATAAAAGGTGTGTAGATTCTATACTGATAGATATTATTACCTCGAAGTAGTAGCTGAATATAAATTTACTTGATAAAAGAACCGTCCAAAATGATGTATACCTGTTGAAACACAGAAAGAATATTTAGCTCACATCAAATGGCCACCAAAGTATGTGAATAATAATACACATGTTTTACTTTAGTAAAGGTACTTGGCCTTCATGCATTCCTCTTCCAACATATGACGGGGCCTGCGCACATCATTGGCAATATATCAGTACTTCATTAAGGTATAATGCCCATGCACGAGATCTGTAAGTCATGGTCCAGTACAAAGAGCTGATTAACAGCTCTATAGAAGGAAAAATATATTTTTTGGAAATTTAGGTTGACTAACCCAAAAGATTTTCGTTGGGGCGTAACCCTCTCAGCGACGCGCCACATCGGAACCCGGGTGTGGTGGAAAATGGGCAAGGGCCGGGCCGTCACCCCCCAAGTGGCGCGCCGTATCTTGATCCGGATACGGTGGCAAGTGAGCGAGGATTGGGTCGTCGCATCCTTAGTGGCGCGCTACATCGGCGCCCGGATGTAGTGAAAAATGAGCAAGGGTCTTCGCATTTGACTCGACGAGTGCGAAGGGTAAGGAAGCTAGCCGAGCCTAGGAGGATTCGCTTAGGTAGCTGGAACGTAGGGTCTCTGACAGGGAAGCTTCGGGAGCTAGTTGATGCAGCAGTGAGGAGAGGTGTTGATATCCTTTGCGTCCAAGAAACCAAATGGAGAGGACAGAAGGCGAAGGAGGTGGAGGATACCGGCTTCAAGCTGTGGTACACGGGGACGGCTGCAAACAGAAATGGCGTAGGCATCTTGATCAACAAGAGCCTCAAGTATGGAGTGGTAGACGTCAAGAAACGTGGGGACCGGATTATCCTGGTCAAGCTGGTAGTTGAGGACTTGGTTCTCAATGTTATCAGCGCGTATGCCCCGCAAGTAGGCCACAATGAGAACACCAAGAGGGAGTTCTGGGAAGGCCTGGAAGACATGGTTAGGAGTGTACCGATTGGTGAGAAACTCTTCATAGGAGGAGACCTCAATGGCCACGTGGGTACATCTAACACAGGTTTTGAAGGGGCGAATGGGGGCTTTGGCTATGGCATCAGGAATCAAGAAGGAGAAGATGTCTTAAGCTTTGCTCTAGCCTACAACATGATTGTAGCTAACACCCTCTTTAGAAAGAGAGAATCACATCTGGTGACTTTTAGTAGTGGCCAACACTCTAGCCAGATTGATTTCATCCTCTCGAGAAGAGAAGATAGGTGTGCGTGCCTAGACTGTAAGGTGATACCTGGAGAGAGTGTTGTACCCCAGCATAAGCTGGTGGTTGCTGACTTCCGCTTCCGGATTCGTGTCCAGCGGGATAAGCGTGCCAAAGTCACTAGAACGAAGTGGTGGAAGCTCAAGGGGGAGGTAGCTCAGGTGTTCAAGGAGAGGGTCATTAAGGAGGGCCCTTGGGAGGAAGGAGGGGATGCGGACAATGTGTGGATGAAGATGGCGACTTGCATTCGTAAGGTGGCCTCGGAGGAGTTTGGAGTGTCCAGGGGAAGGAGAAGCGAAGATAAGGATACTTGGTGGTGGAATGATGATGTCCAGAAGGCGATTAAAGAGAAGAAAGATTGCTTCAGACGCCTATACCTGGATAGGAGTGCAGACAACATAGAGAAGTACAAGATGGCGAAGAAGGCCGCAAAGCAAGCTGTTGGTGAAGCAAGGGGTCGGGCATATGAGGACCTCTACCAACGGTTAGGCACGAAGGAAGGTGAAAGGGACATCTATAAGATGGCCAAGATCCGAGAGAGGAAGACGAGAGATATTGGCCAAGTCAAATGCATCAAGGACGGAGCAGGCTAACTCTTGGTGAAGGACGAGGAGATTAAGCATAGATGGCGGGAGTATTTCGACAAGCTGTTCAATGGGGAGAATGAGAGTTCTACCATTGAACTAGACGACTCCTTTAATGAGACCAGCATGCGTTTTGTGCGGCGAATCCAGAAGTCTGAGGTGAAGGAGGCTTTAAAAAGGATGAAAGGAGGCAAGGCGATGGGCCCTGATTGTATCCCCATTGAGGTGTGGAAAGGTCTCGGGGACATAGCAATAGTATGGCTAACCAAGCTTTTCAACCTCATTTTTCGGGCAAACAAGATGCCAGAAGAATGGAGACGGAGTATATTAGTACCAATCTTCAAGAACAAGGGGGATGTTCAGAGTTGTACTAATTACCGTGGAATTAAGCTGATGAGCCATACAATGAAGCTATGGGAGAGAGTCATTGAGCACCGCTTAAGAAGAATGACAAGCGTGACCAAAAATCAGTTTGGTTTCATGCCTGGGAGGTCGACCATGGAAGCCATTTTCTTGGTACGACAACTTATGGAGAGATATAGGGAGCAAAAGAAGGACTTGCATATGGTGTTCATTGACTTGGAGAAGGCCTATGATAAGATACCGCGGAATGTCATGTGGTGGGTCTTGGAGAAACACAAAGTCCCAGCAAAGTACATTACCCTCATCAAGGACATGTATGATAATGTTGTGACAAGTGTTCGAACAAGTGATGTCGACACCGATGACTTCACGATTAAGATAGGACTGCATCAGGGGTCAGCTTTGAGCCCTTATCTTTTTGCATTGGTGATGGATGAGGTCACAAGGGATATACAAGGAGATATCCCATGGTGTATGCTCTTTGCGGATGATGTGGTGCTAGTTGACGATAGTCGGACGGGGGTAAATAGGAAGTTAGAGTTATGGAGACAAACCTTGGAATCGAAAGGGTTTAGGCTTAGTAGAACTAAAACCGAGTACATGATGTGCGGTTTCAGTACTACTAGGTGTGAGGAGGAGGAGGTTAGCCTTGATGGCCAGGTGGTACCTCGGAAGGACACCTTTCGGTATTTGGGGTCAATGTTGCAGGAGGATGGGGGTATTGATGAAGATGTGAACCATCGAATCAAAGCCGGATGGATGAAGTGGCGCCAAGCTTCTGGCATTCTCTGTGACAAGAGAGTGCCACAAAAGCTAAAAGGCAAGTTCTACAGGACGGCGGTTCGACCCGCAATGTTGTATGGCGCGGAGTGTTGGCCGACTAAAAGGCGACATGTTCAACAGTTAGGTGTGGCGGAGATGCGTATGTTGAGATGGATGTGTGGCCACACGAGGAAGGATCGAGTCCGGAATGATGATATAAGAGATAGAGTTGGGGTAGCACCAATTGAGGAGAAGCTTGTCCAACATCGTCTGAGATGGTTTGGGCATATTCAGCGCTGGCCTCCAGAAGCTCCAGTGCATAGCGGATGGCTAAAGCGTGCGGAGAATGTCAAGAGAGGGCGGGGTAGACCGAATTTGACATGGGAGGAGTCCGTTAAGAGAGACCTGAAGGATTGGAGTATCACCAAAGAGCTAGCTATGGACAGGGGTGTGTGGAAGCTTGCTATCCATGTGCCGGAGCCATGAGTTGGTTGCGAGATCTTATGGGTTTCACCTCTAGCCTACCCCAACTTGTTTGGGACTAAAGGCTTTGTTGTTGTTGTTGTTGGAAATTTAGGTTGACTCAAATGTTGGAAAATAAGATAGCATAACAATGTATTCCACTGAGATCAATTTCTGATATTAACTACAAAACGTAAACAAAAACAAGTTCTACTCTTGAGCAAGGTAAAAGATCATACCTGGCACCACCAGGACAATATATTGCAAATTCGCCAGGTAGATGTCTCTATATAGCTGCTTACAGCTGGAACGAAAAAAAGTGCCATCCCAATCACATTGCTTGTCAGGTAAAATGCCACAGCCACCATATACTTTGACAGGCAGAACATTCCCAAAAAGTTTTTAGGACGTCTAGCAGAACAAGCCTTGTAATTTTGAGAACTGGAATAAAATATGGGCAGAATGATCACCCATAAAACCGCAAGAGAGAGTTTTATGACAAATCTTAGTTTCTGGCTAGATCTCATTGTTCCCCTGGTTCTCCATGAAAATAAAATATCAAGGACCACTGCACAGAAACAATTAGACACATCATTGAAGAATGAAGACAGAACAATAGGAAGAAAGTTACATCAATGTGTTAGTACTAATTCGTCAGAATTTATGGTATAGATATGCACAAGAAAATTCCAATTAACCTTGAAGAACTCGAAGTACTGCATTGGTTATGAAAATACTCAGAATATCCTCAAAAAAGATTGGATCTAGTAACTGAAGAGGGCTTTCCAATCCATGCCATGCTATTATTATCAGAATCTAGAAAGAGAACATATGAGAAAATGGGTCAAAAGATCTGGCAGTGATTAAACAATATATAAATGTATCACTCCCCAACCATTAATGTAAGAACTAAACCTGAAGCCCAAGCACAAGGAGTGTCCACAGCCTATCAAAGCTTCTGAAGATATGCCAAAAGGAACGGACCTCAACAAAATTTGTCTTTCCCAACCACCTCTGCTGAGATGTCACACTTATAGTTTGCTATATGCAATAACAGGAAAATGGAGAACAAGAGCACATGTAAACAACTATTCAAAAATGAATGTACTGAAACATGCACATTTCTGTTAGTTGTGAATGTACATGAAAAGCTTAAATTGCATTATGATAAATAATAATAATGTGGCAAGTTATTATAAAACACAAGCTTAGGGAACATAGCTGTTCAGAATGTGAAGTTAAGTTACATGGCACGTTGTTTCTACATTATTACCACATGAAACTAAAAAACATAGAGTAGATGTTTCATTTCTGAAGGCAAAATATAAAATAGACTTTAAGCACTGAATTTGGCTACTTCCTTATATTCTCAATACAGATGAATGAGAAAACAAAATTGCTTCCCATAAAAAAAACTGCAAGATTGCTTTACTCGGAACTGAATACGTAAACAAAAAGTTAGGTATATGATACAAATGGTATACCATATTGTGGAATGGCCTTGTTCTGTAGTTACTACCTGTTGTGGTTGGTCAGGTACTTCTGAATCAACAATGTTTTGTGCTGAGGAGGATCCACGAGGCAATTGGGAATTTTGTATCTTAGTTTCATGAGACATTTTATTCTTAGTCGATGTGAAAAAGAAGTCGTTGTTGAGACGCATGGGCCAGCCAAGTTTGAAGCAGTCTGCAGACCTGCATCTTTACATATTTAGTACTGCATCTGAGTACCAAAGGCAAACCCAACAAAACGTGGTATCTGACCAGAAAAATTCGTTGAGGTCATCGTAGTTTCTCCATGTTGAGTGATCAGATACTCCATTTTTGTTCTTTAGAGCTTCCTTCATTACAAAAAAAAAATACTGCCATCATTATAACTTCCAAAGCTGTGCTAAGTCTAATTGCTGAAAAGTAGGGATGTCCAACCGCATATATCTCGTCGTATATTGGTGCCACTACTTTATTAAGAAATGATTCGTCTTCTCCGCCATATGCAGGTCTGACCTTTTCTCCAGTAATTAAGCTTACAGCTCCAGAAAGCACTCCATATAGCTCGTATGACATCTGAAGCAACAAGTGGTTATCTTTTGTCGCAAATGTGGACTTAACTTTGTGGCAAAGTCTTCAGCAAAAAAATACAGAAACTACTTAGAAGCAAGAATTGCTTTTAAGCAAAAATAGTCCTCGAATAGTGACAGTAGATTTGTTTTTCTAATTAAAAACATGCATAACACTTGCTTAAACTCCTTTCTGCAAGAATCTTATCTGGGAAAACAAAAGCTAACCACAGATTAAGAGTTTGCTAGGGGAACTCGTAATTCAATTCGAAGCAGTACAACATGAAACAACAACCCAGCTAAATCGAAAACCTTTTAGATGTGATGGTTAATTATGAAACAGCAAAAGAAAAGGACCACAAGAGACTCTCTGACAGCATGATACCCTGATGAGAGATAGCAGGGAGGAGAGATGTAGAGTAGAGACTTGCCACTGCCCACTGGTAATTCAAGCAGGTAACTCTGGGCATTCTCTCTTATTTAAGGTATTAGGATCTGCTTCAGTACACCCACCCCCCCCCCCCCCCCCAACGCAATCAACGGTGGAGATTAAAACATACCTTTTCAAGTGAAAGGGTATAATGGTCTAGTAATTATATAATTAACTTAAGAAAAGAATCAATCCTGCAGTTTCGAAAGAAAAAAATCCATCCCTTGGCTCAAGTTTTCATGGACTGACATCTCATCATCGAGATGGCATGCATAGCGCTTGGATGCTCCAGCAGGTAGCAGCCTATCATGTACATCCGGCCAGCTGTTGGAATGTGCACGGCTTTCATAAGAAGTTAGAGCATTGGGTCAAGCAGGACACGAACATCAGTGAAGCCGCTGCAACCATGCCGCTAAGAACGCACATGGTATTGATTAAGCGGACGAACCCTGAATACTTCGGCTGCAGTTGTGGTGCGGACAGCGGAACCAGTTGGTGTGTGGTGTGGATCGATCACTGGAGCACACAAACATGCCTTCAGCCTGCCTGTCCCAAATAGATGCAGGAGCAGCCCCAGCCCGTCATCGCTATCCCGGGAAGCCGGACCGCCGCAGCGGCGCTAGCGGAATGAGCAGTGTATTCCTCTTTTTCATAGGCAGGGATGAGCCGACGCAGTTTAATCATGATTAGCGCTAATTAATAGTAAAAGACAAAATTGCCCTTTTATATTTTTGAAAGGGGGTGTACTGATCGTTCTATTTTTGCGAGGAATGTCACTGTAAAATCTTTTGTCATGCTAATTAAACGAATAACTTTGGCCATTTTCCACTGAAACAGATAGTATTTCTTTTTTACACAATCTAATGTTCTTTTAGTTAGAATGTATTTACAAGCGTATTTGCAAAAGTTTGCGCTTGAAAGATCACATTGCGCCATACAAAAAACACGAGCAAGGTAGCCTTACAATATAAATGCACTCGATCTTCGATCTTTCCTTTTTTTTCCTAAAATGCACATGTGACCATATTTATGCACACAAATTTGCAGGTGCACATGAACCAACATATCCTACTAGGAAGATGGGTTTGAACCTGTGTTTCTTGGTAGGAAAACCATGCGTCCTACCATTTATCTAGTCAACTTAGAATATAGTTCAGAAAAGAAAACAAGCACTAAAAACATCCAAACACTTGGCACATGCCTGCTAATTCTATAAGCATGGCTATTGTTATTGTTATTGTTGTTCTCGTCCGTTGTCAACAACAAATGTGTAAGAACTACTCCTAATAATAGTATTATTATAAAAAGATTCTTCTGGCAGAAGCATTTACATGGTAGATTTTACTACCAAGCAATGAAAATTTATATGACCGATATAAACCAATAAACATATATCAAATGTTCAGAGATGATTTCAAGAAAAAACTAAATTTAGTTATAATTTGAATAATTAATGCAGTGAGAACAATGGAAAGATAAAAGAAAAAATAGTTTGCATACATGATGAAAGATGTAGCATAAGCATTCTGGCATAAGTCTTAAATTTGATGCTTCTCCCCATATAAGAAGATAAAGAGATATGTACAGAAGTTTATGCTGCTGAATTTCTTGCTTCACAGAGGGCAACCTGCAGGTGCAATAAAAAGAGGACCAGTACAAGTAAAAAAAACACTTCCTTGAAATTCACTCAAGCTGATGTTCAGTTAGATGCAGTCCAATCTAAAGAAATAAAAACTGCATATATTTACCATATGTTGCTTTTTCTCCCCAAAAATTTGCACCAAGTCAGATAACTCTCAAATGTTTTCGCTAATAATTCCTCTACTGCTCTTTCATCAAGCTAAAAACAGGCATATCAAAATGTTATTCTAATATGTTAACCAGAAGATAGATAAGGCAAACAATATTCTTGTATGAATACCATTGGAGCAGAGGATGACTTTGGATTCAACCGAGCATGCATATTTGCAAGCAAAAGAATGAGATGCTCCCTTTGGTTGGCAACATTCCCTTTCTACGCCACCCCCCAAAAAAAAGCAACCCCAATTACTGAGCTGAAATGCAAGAGAAAGCCACTGGTACTAAATCTGATATTTGAACAAATAACTAGCCAACCTGGAATCCAAACCAACTTTGCAGCCATCGAAAAATATCTGTCTGACTTTTTTCACCCTTGACATTAGCCAATGGAAGACTGCGTACATTAAACACCGCAGACACTGCAACTTTGATCTGCACAATAGTATATCATAAGAAATTTTATCTAAATGCAGAATGCAGGCTCAGTGACTAAGTAACAGGCTAAAGGTTATTCATCCCAAAGAAGAATTACTACTCCCTCCGATCCATATTCCTTGTTGCTGCTTTAGTACAACTTTAGGCAGCTGCCCAAGTCGCCCGTTCTCGTGACCGCGTCGCCCCCGTGGGCGACCGGTCGCGCCTCCAGCGCCTCCTCCCCGAGCTCTCCCCCTCCCCTCTCTCCTTGCCGCCGTCGCTGGCGTTCGGCGCCGGGCCTGGCCCGGGCGGCGCTGGCGGCGGCGACCACTGGCCTTTCCCCTCGCGGGTCGCTCTGATGCGGGGCGGTGCGGCGCTGCGGGGTGCTCCCAGGCGGCGGCGGTCCGGCGCGGCGGCGGTCCGGCGCGGCGGCGGTGCTCTCCGGCGTGGTGGCGGGGGATCTTCTAGGCGGCGGCGCTGCCGTTGGCGGCGGGGCGGCGCGGCGGTGCGATCTGGCGGCGCCCGCTCGGCCCAGATCTAGGCCCTTCAGGCCCCATCTGGGTCTGGGCGGGCCGGCGGCGGGGAGGATCGTCGGTGTGGCTTCCGGGAGGCAGGGGAGCGGCGATGGGCGGGTGGATGCTGGCGGCGCTGGTGCCGCCCTGCTGCAGCGTGGCCGGCGGGGCTTTACGGGCCCAAATCGGGCCTGGCCGGGCCAGGGGTGGCCTGGTATGCCCTGCTGCTGCGTCCGGACGGCGACCGCGACGGTGCCGGAGACTCGGGCCTCCCGCACGACGGCGGTGGAGGTAGTTCCCTCCCGCGTGGCTCCGGTGCTGCTGCTCCTGTCGCCTCGTGCGTCTCTCTCCATCCTCTTGGCCTCGTGGTGGTGATCTCGGTGAGGCGGCGTGGGTGGCGTCAAGACCGCGGTGGCGCATGGTGGTGGGCGGCGAGGTGGCTGGTTGGCTCCGGACTGGTTGGGCGGTGGGGTTTGGAGTGCGGGAGAAATCCCTTGCCGGTTCTCTGCCGGCTCCGATGCGGTGACACCTGCGGTTGCCACCATCCCTTCTTGGAGGGTGTCGGATGTATCCATCCCCCACTTCCTTTCGCGTGCCGGGGGAAACCCTAGGACATGTCCGGGCAGCAGCGTCATCGACGTCGCATCCCTTGTTGGAGGTGCTGCTTGGTACGCGGCTGGTCGGAGCCTGTGTCCGTGGTGGGTCAATTTCGGAGGGCGCAGCGGTGGCGGGTCATCCGCGCTTTGTCGAGCTGCCGTTGTTGGCATTTCTTTCTTCTTCTTTGTTCTTTCTCTTTTCTTTGGGCTTGTTGTGCTTCTCGCCCGAGCATTCCTTTGTATCGGTGTTGGTTGCTTTGTAATACAAAGCGGGGGGAAACCCTTTTTCGGTACAACTTTAAAGCATCGACAAGTAATATGGACCGTGGGAGTATCATCTTTTGTCCTATGAGACGTAACATTGGAATTAAATATCCATATTTCAGAAATGAGAAAACAGTTTCTTTATAGCACTAGCCAATTGCTACTATGTTTTGTATCCCAGAAAATCTATCCTGCAATGAGGATTGGTCATTGTCTTGGCAAATACCATCTGGTAACTCAGTACAAGTCCTGGCAACAAGGATCTAGTGCCTTTTGTATCATACCAAACATGAAGATATCACGAGTCATTGGCCCTATTAGAAGGCACAATTCTTTTTTTTTTTGTACTGTACTTTAATTATCCTTGCACAAATAGTATACCCAGAAGGTATATTTTTGAGTTTTGAGTAGAAATATGTCCAAACCTCTTGAAGAAGCATGATTGGTTGCTGACTTGATCTAGGATGAAGTGGAATAATATTGTATCGGAAGCCTGACTTGTCGCCAAAATCTTCACTAGCAACAAGGCTCTGCAAAGTTATGAAAACTTTAACTACATGGCACATCATACATCATAATTATTATTTTGTGAAAGGTATCAGAACCTCCAAGCCAGTCCCGATGAGAACAGCCTTCAAAACTTCTCCCAGGACAGGCATTAGTTGATGTGCATTAGCTTGCTTTTTCCTATAAGATGGCAGAAGAGGATGGAAATCACATTTTGGTTGGGGATAGTGGTTTAGCTGTGGTTCTTAAGAAAGTAGTCTTTTTTAAGATAATGAAAACTTTGATTGCCCCCGGCCTCCGCATCATAACTTTTAAGTGGTCTACAATACAGGTTTGTATCTGAAAAAAAGATCATACTTACTTCTCATAGAATGATTTAATCTCTCGGGCATCATTTCTTTCTTTCCTCTTTGAGAAAGTGCTTTTCTCGTCCTGTTTGGAAAGTAAATACAACATAAGCGCATTATTTAACCAATAAATAGTGACTTCTTGCATATATCTTAATGTAACAGAAAGAACATGTGCATTCATGTTCTGAAACAAGGAATATCTGCTAAGATGTGATATACATTTACAGCATGTATAATATGCTCCAATGTCCAGGATATTTATTTATATTGCATTTATGCAATCCGAATTAAGTTAATTTTCATCATGTACATACCTGCTCCAATCTCTGAAGAAGTGTAGTTTTAAATTGCCGAACACCCCTCCCTGTTGAACGAGGATCCAACATATGAGCCTTTTCAAAGGCGTGAAATCGACCTGTAAAATGATAAAAGTCAACTCTTGTAGAGAAAGACCCACTTTGGCTTCCCAACATAGTTCAATGATTATAGTACTTTGTTCTGCATTAGAACAAATTTAGTAATTGACCAAGCAAAATTCACAGTGCTACGAAGAAAGAAAAAAAGGTAGGCAGGGCGAATCAAGACGATAATTGAGATATTTGACGTTCTTTGCTGGTAATTCCCCGTAAGCTCTTCGGTGATGCAATATCACAAGTTATGCCACCTTTTATGCGGCCTGATGCAAATGTTGTACTGCAGCCCAAATTAAGGAATGTTTTTCACTTGCCTGCTGATCAAGCTACCTGTATTTTTAAGGCTTCCAACAACCTACTCTGCTAACGAAGGGAAATAAGCAGAAAGGTAATACTACTGAAGAAGAATGTTCTCTGTGGAAGAATCTTTGACTGATTCTAGAACAGACCCTCTAGCCTTTGGAATATAACCAGTTAACATCTGGTCCTACAACACATTTCTTTTAAATGAAAGTGAAAGACAAGAGTATTCAAGATTCAAGAAGGTGATGTTCTAAGCATGTGAGCTGCCAAGTAGCCCCTCGTCCTTTAAGGAATCTCCAAATTACCGGATGTAACTAAATCAGCATTGACGTTGCTTAAGCCAAGGTGGAAAGCAGCGGTAGACGACCAAGCACCCGAGAACTCATGATCACCGACCATGAACTTCCAGCAGCAGAGGATGTAACAAAAGATAGAATACTCCTGAACTGAAACGAGTGGCACCAAAACCACCTCGAATCTCTTCAGGCTGGTTTCGTGTACTCGCGTTATCCTGAATACAGTCACGGATAGGATCTCAAATGACATACACACCGCACCACTTAAACACAATCGACGTTCAACGTCCATCTTGCACCTCAGGTCCTCCCTTAGCTGCCGGCATTTCCTCGAGCACGTCGCGGGCACCAGTGAGCCGCAGTCTACCACCATCATAAGGTGAAAAGGCCTAGAGAATACATAGAGGAGCGGCGCTTACAGAGATATGCGACGCGCGGGGACTCAGCCTCGATCTGGTTGGCGACGCGCAGGAACGGCCGTATCTCCAGCACGAGCGTCTGCGGGAGCTTCTCGCTGTCGAACTGCAGCGCCGCCGTGACGGCGCTAGCGCTGGCGCTCGCCTCCGCGGCGCTCGCACCGGAGGACGCCGTCATGGGCGGCGGCGGGAGCGGCGGGGGAGGAGGGGGCGCCCGCCACTGCGGCGGCGGCGCGTACCGCAGCGGCTCGACCTCCACGATCTCCGGCTCCATCGCGTGAGGCGTCCGTGCGGAGGAGGCGAGCACTCGGCACTCGGTACCATCGCCGCTACTTATCTAAATCCCGCCTTCGCTTTCGCTTTCGTCGTCGCCTTAGCCGCTAAGCTTTATCGCTTTTCCTCCCCCAGGCCGGCGCGGAGGTGGCGGCTTTAGCTTTTTTGGCGATCCCCTCGCCTGCCGCCCGCTTTTGATCTCGGATTTGGTTGGCCCGGCGTCTGTGTGCGTGCACTGGTGAGGCGAGGCGAAGGCTTTTCTGCGAGGCTGGGGGGTGGGGGGCGAGGGAGGGGGAAACGAGTAGTGCGGGAAAAGATGGTGTGGGGGAGGCTTTTTGAACGTTCGGGGGTGGGGTAAGCGTCGCAGGAAAAGCGTGGGGGTGTCGAGTGGTAGATTGGCCTTTCTTCTTCTTCTTCATTTGCTGTCTTTTGCCAGAGAAAAGAATTACATGTGTCTTTGCTTTGTGGCCTTGACGACCCTCTCTCGGTGGTTAGAGTGCTTTAGTACAGAGCACTGGCTAAGCAAACGTTGTTTTGGGCCAAGTGATCTACCTTGTCATCCCAAGAAAGAGAAGTGATGTCGAGACGAGGGTTTTGCCTTGCTTTGTGGATAAAGTCAGTCGACCAAGCAATATAGGGTGTTGAGGTTATCCTCTTGCAAATCAGATCAACGAAAACTAGGACGAAGCAAGGCGAGGGCGCAAACAATGCACAAGAAATTCATGGTCGGGCACCACCAGCTTCCATAAGTGTCTGAAGAAACCGATCAAAAGCGAACTCACGGTCTCCTAGATGAAGGAGTGAAAACAAACAAGACCACCAAATGGTGGTGCCGAAGAAGCATCGCGTCATGATCCACGCCTGCCCGCAAACACCATCGGGATGCTACCAGAACATGAATGCTTCAAGGACTCGCTTGAGAGGGTAACGAGACACCGCACCGGCATCGCCGAGTCTGACAAAACTGACATGGGTTAACACTGGAGAGACGGCAAGCAAGGAAGGGAAGGACCACATAGCCACCCCTAGGAGGGAGTCGACACCCGCAGACATCGCCGATGTTAGCACCAAAGCGTTGAGATTTCACTTAGTATCTCCCTCACCTTGCCGAGGAACCAGGTCACTGACCACCCCATGATGGGGATCCCGTCACACTTGGATCTTGGTCTCCACGTTTAGACCAGGCTCAGCTACCATCAATGGCAATGCCCTCACCTTCGATATCCACGTAGCCAAGAACAGTTGCCAACACTACTACCACGAGGCTCGCCAAAGAGTTTACTGTGCAACCCACCTTTTGGGGTCGCCGCCTCGACATCCAAGACTCGAGCCCCCACGCACCAACAGTCGTCACGCCCTGAGACCACGGATGGCATCCTACGACCACAAATCAACCCGAGCCACCTGCCTTGAGGGATCGTCAATTTAACTGCATTTCTCTGCCTATGATTCTCAAGCCTGAGACTCATGTTGTGAGATATGGGGTGTATCCCTTAAGGGGGCGATCTTCACAAATTATAGGAAGAAACAAGGAGGGAAACACATGGATGAACAAAAAACATGAGATAACTACATAGCTTCCTCGATGGAACACACATCCACTAGTGGACGGGAACCCAAGGCAACACATGCACTTGCAACGTAGAACCACACCAGGTAGTTGAAATGGTTTCTCACAAACACTAAAACACAAGGGAGTTCACAAGTCCTAGGACAAGGAGGCCTTGGACTTCTCGGAGTCTTCACCTCTCAAGGTGGTCTTGGGCTCCATGGGAGTCTTTAGCACAAAGAGTGACCTTTTCTCCATAAGGAATCATCTCCCAAAGGGATACGTTGGGTCCCACAAGGGGAGGTAGATTGGGGACAATATACCTATGCAAATCTTAGTTTAACCATAGAGAAGAAGTGGGAGAGGAGTATATATATGGTACCCACCATGAATGGGTATGTGGGAAGGGAAAGATACATGGGCCTTGGCCAAGTTCTGCACGCAAGCAGCTATCCAGACAGTTCATGCCTAGAGCTCGCTTAGGCTTTGGCTCCTCGGCGTTTATAGAGGTATAGTGTTGGACGGGCCATGTAAGGTCCTGGTCCGCTCAGGTTTGACCCAAAACGATTCGGTCCAACCTCCAGGTCCACTCTCCCTAGCCTCGAATGCCCTGAGCAATCTGCCAGGATGGTTCGGCCTTTGGCTTGGTGCGAGTACCATCTCCTGGTGGGACTATCCGGCAATGATGACATGCAAGACACATGGGGTTGCATGGTACCTTCGTTTAAGTATCCCAATAGTTATCGTCCCAACAAAGAGCGAAGTAGAGTAATATGAATACCATTTCGGTCACACACAAGTTCCCACGGGTCTTGTGCAAAGTAACTATCTAAAAATCTACATATGGTAATATTGTCCCGTGAAACAAATATACCAGAGTGGCAGAAAATTTGATAGTTGCAACGGGAATAATAAAGAGCTTAAAAGTAAATATACAATGTAAAGAGGATAAAAGTAAAAGGCTGTCGTCTGAAATAGAGAGGTTAGGTGCAGAGAAACTTCGAATCATGGTGTACATTAAGTGCGCCAGTGCAACTATAATATGTTACCTTGTGTTGCGAAGTTTTCAAGTTTTTGGGTAAAGATTTGATGGATTATGGAACAAGGAGTGGCAAGAGCCTAAGCTTGGGGATGCCCAAGGCACCCCAAGGTAAAATTCAAGGACAACCAAAAGCCTAAGCTTGGGGATGCCCCGGAAGGCATCCCCTCTTTCTTCTTCGTCTATCGGTAAGTTTACTCGAGGCTATATTTTTATTCATCACATGAATGTGTTTTGCTTGGAGCGTCTTGTATGATTTGAGTCTTTGCTTTTTTAGTTTACCACAATCATCCTTTTCTGTACACACCTTTTGGGAGAGACACACATGAATCGGAATTTGTTAGAATACTCTATGTGCTTCACTTATACCTTTTGAGCTAGCTAATTTTGCTCTAGTGCTTCGCTTATATTTTTTAGAGCACGGTGGTGGTTTTATTTTATAGAAATTATTGGTCTCTCATGCTTCACTTATATTATTTTGAGAGCCTTTTAGAACAACATGGTAATTTTCTTTGGCTATAAAATTAGTCCTAATATGATAGGCATTCAAGATGGGTGTGATAAAAACTTTCATATAGAGTGCATTAAATACTATGATAAGTTTGATACTTGATAATGGTTTTGAGATATAAAGGTGGTAATGTTAGAGTCATGCTAGTTGGGTAATCGTGAAATTGAGAAATACTTGTGTTACAGTTGGCAAGTCTCGTAGCATGCACGTATGGTAAACGTTGTGTGACAAATTTGAAGCATGGGGTGTTCTTTGAGTGCTTTCCTTATGAGTGGTGGTCGGAGACGAGCGATGGTCTTTTCCTTTCCGCACTCTTACCTTTCCGCAATTTGTTAGCCTCTACGGTACCATGCATTGCCCTTTCTCACCTTGAGAGTTGGTGCAAACTTCGCCGGTGCATCCAAACCCCGTGATACGATACGCTCTATCACACATAAGCCTTCTTATATGTTCCTCAAAACAGCCACCATACCTACCTATTATGGCATTTCCATAGCCATTCCGAGATATATTGTCATGCAACTTTCCATCGTTCCGTTTATTTTGACACGCTCCATCATTGTCATATTGCTTTGCATGATCATGTAGTTGACATCGTATTTGTGGCAAAGCCACTTTCATAACTAGATGATGCCCCGCGCGTTGCTGTGGGATTTTTTGTCATGAATTTTCTAAGAAAGGTGAGGATCCAAACTGAAGTGACAAAACTGCACATCTAACTTCGCGTTCTGTAGAGATGGCAATCCACATTAAGGTTGGGTCAATAAGAAACACATGAATATAAGTGGAACTTTGCAAAAAAAAAGGTGCACATGATGTCAACAGTTGCCGCAGATACATGTAGTCCCACATCATAATATATTTGTAGTTTTGTACCGCTGAAAATCATCTTGAAGTATGAGAATGTTTCTTAGTTACAATAGGTAGTGATCAAGGTAACGATTATTGATAATACTATAATATAAGTAACTGGCATGGATGGCACTGTAGCATGTATCTTCATTAAGCATAGCTTGACGTTGCCCTGCATAGTGTACAAATTTGTATCATTGTTAGGAAGGTATTAAGTGGATAGAATGGTGCATTATTTCATCCAAAAAACTGGTTTAATGTGTGATGTGGTGCATTAAACCTCTGATTTTGTTTTTGTAGCAGCATTACTCTGCCTGCCCTAAAATGTTTCTTGCGTTCTTGTTGTTTGTAGTGCTCCATGAAGATGTAAAATGAGAGCGTCATGGAAAATTGTGATATATTGCTGATGGTAATAACTAATAGTAGTCTTCCCATGTGAGAGGATCGAGAAGAGGTGTCTAGAGGGGGGGGGATTAGACACTAAGTACCAAAAGTTGCAGTTTTTAAAGTTCTTAAGTTTAGGTGGAGTTTAGGCACAAGTTTAACAAACACAATACATATCAAACAAGCATGCAATGAGTATATGAGCAGCGGAAAGTAAAGCATGTAACTTGCAAGAATGTAAAGGGGAGGGTTTGGAGTATTCAAATGCAATTGGAGACACGGATGTTTTTGGCGTGGTTCCGATAGGTGGTGCTATCGTACATCCACGTTGATGGAGACTTCAACCCACGAAGGGTAACGGTCGCGCGAGTCCACGGAGGGCTCCACCCACGAAGGGTCCATGAAGAAGCAACCTTGTCTATTCCATCATGGCCGTCGCCCACGAAGGACTTGCCTCACTAGCGGTAGATCTTCACGAAGTAGGTGATCTCCTTGCCCTTACAAACTCCTTGGTTCAACTCCACAATCTTGTCGGAGGCTCCCAAGTGACACCTAGCCAATCTAGGAGACACCACTCTCCAAGAAGTAACAAATGGTGTGTTGATGATGAACTCCTTGCTCTTGTGCTTCAAATGATAGTCTCCCCAACACTCAACTCTCTCTCATAGGATTTGGATTTGGTGGAAAGAAGATTTGAGTGGAAAGCAACTTGGGGAAGGCTAGAGAGCAAGATTCATATGGTAGGAATGGAATATCTTGAGCTCAACACAAGGGTAGGTGGTTCTCTCTCAGAAAATGTGTATTGGAAGTGAAGATCTGTTCTGATGGCTCTCTTCACGAATGAAGAGTGGGTGGAGGGGTATATATAGCCTCCACACAAAATCTAACCGTTACTCACAATCTGCTAAACTCGGTGGGACCGAATCGTTAAACTCGGTCGGACCGATTCAGCAAACATAGTGACCGTTAGGATTTTCGGTGGGACTGAGATGCAACTCGGTAGGACCGATGTGGTTAGGGTTAGGGCATAACGTAATCTTGGTGTGACCGATTACACAAACTCGGTGGGACCGATTTTGGTAATAAGCTAACCAGAGAGTTTGCATTGTAATCTCGGTAGTACCGACTGCCCAACTCGGTGAGACCGATTTCGGCAATGGACATACACAGTGAGATTGCAATCCCATCTCAGTGAGACCGAGATCCCTATCGGTGAAACCGATTTGCTAGGGTTTGTGGCAGTGGCTATGACATGTGAAACTCGGTGGCTCCGGATAGAAAGAATCGGTGGGGCCGAGTTTGACTTTAGGTTTGGTCATATGTGGATATGGAAAGGTAGTTGCGGATTTTGGAGCATATCACTAAGCACATGAAGCAAGAGGCTCATTAAGCAACACCTCATCCCTCCTTAATAGTATTGGCTTTTCCTATGGACTCAATGTGATCTTGGATCACTAAAATAGAAAATGTAGAGTCTTGATCTTGAAGCTTGAGCCAATCCTTTGTCCTTAGCATCTTGAAGGGGTTCCACATCCTCTAGTCCATGCCACTCCATTGTTGGACTTATCTGAAACATGCTAGGTAAAAGTGTTAGTCCAACAAGAGATATGTTGACATTAATTACCAAAACCACCCAGGGAGCACTTGTGCTTTCAATCTCCCCCTTTTTGGTAATTGATGACAACATACATCAAAGCTTTAGATAAAGATATAGAGAATAGCAAGTAAAGCTTTGGAAAGATATGTAACATGCAAAGGCTCCCCCTACATGTATGCAATCATGTGAACATGGAATATAGGAGCATGTGAATGCATAAACATGATAGAGTAAGCAATGTGTTACATGTATCTTGGCTATATGCATCAGAGCAAATGATGTGAATGTGAGAAAATGTACTTTCATGCTCATGAGTCCTTCTTGCAAACAGTATGTACATCAGCAAGACTTTCTCATTCACATGACTGTGATGCATATACTTACCTTGTGGTCTTGAGTTGGCTTAGGGTAGGATGAGCCTGCGCAAACAAGGTTAGATAACACAGATACACCTACTAACCAGAGCAACAAAAGAAACCACAATAGAACCAAGACTGGGATGGCATGTAGAGTGAGTACTAAGTACTACATTGGATATAGACATGTCCCCAAAGGTAAAGATATGCAATAAAATCAGAGATTTCCTTTCCTTAGATGTCTTGCTCCCCCTGAATCTAACATGAGATATTGGGAGAAGATAGGAAACAGAAAATCATAGCAATAGAAAATAAACAACAGAGCTTGAGCTAAAGCAAGCAAACAAACATAAACATGTCTTTTCCCCTCTTAAAGACATGTGACATATCTCCTCTTGAACACCAAGCATCTGGGGTCATTGATGATATTACTTTACTTTCTCTCCCCCTGGGTATTCTCTCTTTCTCCCCCCATAGGAAAGATTTAGCTTTGATGTGATCTCTCTCTCCCCCTTTGACATCAATTTCGAAGAAGGGTCTTCAGGACATGTGATACAAATGGGTTGATCCTTGAGTCACAGAGCAAAGCAACACGTGTAACATGATGCTGGTAGAGGACATGAATCATTGAGTGGAGCTGGGGCAAATAGAAATCAGGAATAAGTGGCAAGTTGGTTTTCCTGTGATGAAATCGGTGACTCCGAGTTGTGTGCTTCGGTTGCACCGAAAGATTTCGGTTAGACCGAAGAAAACAAACCGGTGTGACCGAGTTCATCAGAGTGGAACCCCTTGTCACCTCATCTCACTAGACAAGTAAGATCTCACAAGGATTTTCAAGGAATTAACTGAAAGATTTGCAATGAATTGGATGCAGAAAATGCAGAATAAATGAAAATAAAATAAAATAAAAGATCTAGATGAAGTTTTTTTTTGAAACAAATATGCAACGAACAAATGCAATAACACAGAAAAGAACACACGAGAGAACTTCATCTAGAGTTGGGCGGTTACAAAGTCACCTATGTTAGAGTATATTGACTTAGGAGTCAAGTGAGAGCACTTGATCATAGGTCATACTCATCGTTTAAGCTCAAAATGGGGTTACCATTTTTCATTTAAGCATCTTGATGTATTAACATCTTGTTGAGTTGCTTTGACTCATGTCTTGGAGTAAAGCTTCTCTAAGATGGAATAACATACCTTGGGTGGTGGTGTGGGTCTTGCTCATGTAGTTGAACTTGTGTGGGTTGCTCGGGGTTGATGTAGTTCATCAAGAGTTGTGAGCACCACTTGGAGTTTGAGTTCATCTACCTACATGGGTTAGTCTTGCAAGGAAGAGCACTTGTGTATCCAAAATGACTATCATGAAACTCAATTTAGAATTTGTCAAAGGATATGTTTGACTGGTTTCGTGCTTCCTTGTCTTCAACCACCATTGTGTAGAGACTTGGTGATGTAGAGACTGCTCAAGATGTGAGTGTGTTGCAATCTCATAGAATTGGATTCATCCAAGTACCTACACGGGTTAGATAACATGCAAGGTGCAAATATATCCAAGACATATGAAAATCATCATAAGAGAAATATCAAGGATTAGTCATAGGCTCATGCCTCGCATGTATCAAATGGAGTTCCTACTCCAAGTTTGAAGCATCAATGATGTTCAATTCACCTCTTAACCTGCAAAACACTTTCTCATCAAGTGGTTTAGTGAGTATATCCGCCAATTGCTTATCGGTGCGAACATGCTTAAGGTTAATGTCCCCTTTGGCAACATGATCTCGAATGAAATGATGACGAACTTCAATATGCTTAGTTCGAGAATGTTGCACGGGATTGTGAGCAATTTTAATAGCACTTTCATTGTCACATAGCAATGGAACATGTTTCACATATATCCCATAATCTTTAAGAGTTTGGGTCATCCAAAGTAATTGAGCACAACATGAACCAACGACAATGTATTCCGCTTCGGCAATGGATAAGGATACCGAGTTTTATTTCTTGGAAGACCAAGACACAAGAGATCTACCAAGGAATTGACAAGTACCCAAAGTGGACTTTCTATCAACCTTGTCTCCGGCATAGTCCGAATCGGAATAGCCAACAAGATCAAAAGAGGACCTCTTAGGATACCAAATGCCAAAATTTGGTGTATGGATTAAGTATCTCACTATCCTTTTCACAGCCTTAAGATGACATTCTTTAGGAGCAGCTTGATATCGTGCACACATGCACACACTTAGAATAATATCGGGATGTGAGGCACATAGATATAACAATGAACCGATCATAGAGCGATAAACCTTTTGATCAATCGGTTCACCATCTTTGGTCAAATTAAGATGTCCACTAGTAGGCATGGGTGTAGGCATACCTTTGCATTCTTGCATATTGAACTTCTTGAATAAGTCTTTGGTGTACTTCGTTTGAGATACAAATGTACCTTCCTTAGTTTGCTTGATTTGCAAACCGAGAAAGAATTTGAGTTCACTCATCATAGACATCTCGAACTTCTCCGACATTAGCTTTCCAAACTTCTCACTAAAATAAGGGTTAGTTGAACCAAATATGATATCATCAACATAAATTTGGCAGACAAATAGTTCTCCATTAACCCTTTTAGTAAAAAGAGTAGAATCAATTTTACCAATTTCAAAGCCTTTTTCAGTAAGGAACTTGGTTAAGCATTTATACCATGCTCTAGGAGCTTGTTTAAGACCATAAAGGGCTTTGTGAAGTTTGTAAACATGATTGGGTTTCTTAGGATTAACAAAGCCGGGAGGTTGCTTAACATAAACTTCATCCTCAATTTTGCCATTTAGAAAAGCACTTTTAATGTCCATTTGGTATAAGGTGATATCATGGTCATTAGCATAGGCAAGTAAGATGCGAATGGACTCAAGTCTAGCAACGGGAGCATATGTCTCACCATAGTCCATACCTTCAACTTGTGTATAACCTTGGGCGACGAGACGTGCTTTGTTGCGAACCACTTGTCCATCTTCATCTTGCTTGTTGCGAAACACCCATTTGGTACCAATGATGTTGTGGTTGTTGTCGGGCTTCTCGACCAATGTCCACACTTGATTTCTCTCAAAGTTGTGTAGCTCTTCATGCATAGCATTTATGCAATCCGGATCCTTCAATGCTTCTTCAACCTTCATAGGTTCAATTTAGAAATGAATGAGTAATGTTCACAAAAGTTAGCTAAATGAGTTTTAGAGCGAGTGATTCTCCCGGTTTGGATATCTTTGTAGATTTGCTCGACGGGATGATCTTTGGCAATTCTTGCTCGAACTCGTGTAAGCTTTTGCTTGGGTCGGGGTGGAACATCCTCTTCATCTTGTTCTTCTTCTTCTTGGCCTTCTTCTTCTTGGCTTTCTTCATTGTTGCCGTTGTTGTTCTCTTGTCGTGGTGGAGAAGGAGGTTGTTGATGTTCATCTTGGTGTACTTCCTCGTTTTCTTCATCTTGACGTGTCCCACTTGTGGATGCTTCCGTATCAACTCTTGGTTCACCTTGACGTGAGGTAGAAGCTTCCACTTGGACGGACGATGTACTCTCCTTCATTTCCGTTGGACGAATCTTGCCAATGGACAAGTCTTGAATTGCTTCCGAAGGGTCTTTATCTCCTACATCAATTGGCAATTGCTCTACTTGCGAGCCTTTAGATTCATCAAACTTCACATCCACCGTCTCTTCAACCTTTCGGGTGAAATTGTTGTAGACACGGGAAGTGTGAGAGTTTGAGCCATAACCAAGTAGAAAACCTTCATGAGACTTAGGAGCAAATATAGAACGACGATGCTTATCAAGAATGTAGCACTTTGAGCCGAATACTCGAAAGTATCCAACTTGGGGCTTGTTACCGGTGAGGAGCTCGTATGCCGTCTTGTCGAGTAGCTTGTGAAGATACAAGCGATTTGTTGCATGACAAGCTATCTCAACCGCTTCCGCCCAGAAGTGCTTTGGCGTCTTGTACTCATCAAGCATCGTTCTTGCCATCTCGATAAGAGTCCGGTTCTTCCTCTCAACAACTCCATTTTGTTGAGGTGTGTACGTAGCCGAGAACTCGTGTGAAATCCCTTCTTCGTCAAGAAAGGTGTCCACATTTGCGTTCTTGAACTCCGTTCCGTTGTCACTCTGAACCTTCTTGATCTTCATGTCAAACTGATTTTGGGCCTTCCTAGCGAAGTTTTTGAAGATCTTTTGGACCTGCGAATTGTCATCAAGAAAGAACACCCACGTGAATCTTGAAAAATTTAAAAACATTATAACCGAGCACTTTTGGAGGCATCTCAGGCTATCAGATTCTCAGCCATCCATTCTTGCGATCCAATCGTTCTAGGTCGTCCGATTCACGCGGAAATCACTCCAGCGCGCGCCGTGGACCGCGATTGAGACCGATTACACAAACTCGGTGGGACCGATTTTGGTAATAAGCTAACTAGAGAATTTGCATTGTAATCTTGGTAGTACCGACTGCCCAACTCAGTGAGACCGATTTCGGCAATGGACATACACAGTGAGATTGCAATCCCATCTCAGTGAGACCGAGATCCCTATCGGTAAAACCGATTTGCTAGGGTTTGTGGCAGTGGCTATGACATGTGAAACTCGGTGGCTCCGGATAGAAAGAATCGATGGGGCCGATTTTGACTTTAGGTTTGGGTCATATGTGGATATGGAAAGGTAGTTGAGGATTTTGGAGCATATCACTAAGCACATGAAGCAAGAGGCTCATTAAGCAACACCTCATCCCTCCTTAATAGTATTGGCTTTTCCTATGGACTCAATGTGATCTTGGATCACTAAAATAGAAAATGTAGAGTCTTGATCTTGAAGCTTGAGCTAATCCTTTGTCCTTAGCATCTTGAAGGGGTTCCACATCCTCTAGTCCATGTCACTTCATTATTGGACTTATCTGAAACATGCTAGGTAAAAGTGTTAGTCCAACAAGAGATATGTTGACATTAATTACCAAAACCACCCAGGGAGCACTTGTGCTTTCACCATGGAACTATACCGGTTTAATATGTATAAGAAAACACTCAGAAAATTACATAAATTTAATGATTTTATAGAAGATGAACAAAAATGTTTCCTTAGCTCCCATGTATGAGAATAAGAAGCAAGCCACATGACTATCATCACAAAAAAGGTTCATTTCAAAAATCACACATATAGTCTTCAATGAAAAGATTTATTGCAAACATGTGATCAACTAATGGGATAATGGAACCCTTTGCATTCTGCATACTAATCAACCTTCAAAATGTTATAACAAAGTGGGCTATACAGTGATCTAGCTAGTAAAGTGGTTTTTCTGAACGATCGTACTGATTTTGTATTTCTACCAATTTGTGAGTCAATCACCAGAACTGCATATATGATGCTACAACACAAACATGTTTGAGACCATTGGCAGTTTGAACTCTCACCTACACATCTATATTACACAATCAGGTGAGTAGAACATCTATTTATATATAGCTCTAAACTCCAAAGAGACTCCCAAAGCAAGAGTATAATATATTTTCAGAGGTATATAGTCTAGATTGTCCGGTCAGTAACCAAAAAATGAATTGGCCTGCAGCTATGTGTTAGAATTTATGATACAAACATTGACTCTCTGTGAATATATACTAACCGAAAGCAGGGCGAAAAGGATCAACAGGCCAAGCGCATGGTAGTGATCTAACAACAAAGAAACAACATAGTACAGGGAGACTGGGAGTGGATGAATGAGGGAGAACCTCATACAAATATGGGATTGAAATAGATTGCAGGTGGCATTGAGGCCGTAGAGGTGACCCGGCCTAGGTTGTTTCCAACCTTTCGCTAACGATTGCGAGAGCAAACTGCAAAAAAAGAGGGCATGCATATAGTTCCAATTCAGCATAGTTTTGCAAAAAAAATGAACATCGAGTAATACTAACTTATTGTATGAGGAGGTTGCGGGGAAGCAGGTATGAACAGGGGCTG
Source organism: Aegilops umbellulata (assembly GCA_032464435.1). NCBI lineage: Eukaryota > Viridiplantae > Streptophyta > Magnoliopsida > Poales > Poaceae > Aegilops > Aegilops umbellulata. Next base: position 385,350,648 of record CP136057.1, on the reverse strand, counting down.
CGAGAAGAAGGTACAGACAGGGGGCGCGGCGTCGAGGGAGCCGATGTGTCCAGCCAACGTGCAGAGCACCAGCAGGCGATGGGTGTGGCTGATTTATATAAGGGGAGAACCCGGCGACTCTCGAGCAGCTCCACTGATTAATGGGGAGAGGAATTGCATCAGTTACCTGGGCAGGGGAAATTAAATCCATCCGTTTCTATTAGAGAAAAGTAGTGGGACTTAACTAAGGCTGGAGAAGGTGAAGAGGAAGAGGCGCTGCAGTGGAGAAGACAGAAGGCAGCGAGCCTACCATGGGGAATCCTTTGCGCAACAAAAGGGCGTTGCCGACCGCCATGGAGAAGAGTTGAAGTAGCGTTGCCGCAACGGGGATTCCTACTCTCGTGTGGAGAAGAAATCGAGCGTGTGGTGGGCCAGCCTTTTGGGTGGAGAAAAGGGAGGCTAGCGAGCGGTCTTATGGGCTAGATTTCGGCGTGTGATGGGCCAGCGTCTTGAGAGGAAAAAAGAAGGGGAGGCGAGCGAGTGGTCTTGCCAGGCTTAGTGCACGGACACGAAGCGAGGAGAAAAAATAAATTAAGTGACGTCTGCCCATGACATGGCATCACCAAATTGCATGAAAATTTCTTAGTGGGAGGTAGCTTTTTAAGAATCGAGGATGACATGGCACATCGCTGATGTGGATAGTGTGCATGGTGAGAGAATAAGAAGTAATGGGGAGCAACTTCTTAAGAATGGTAGATTCTTTCATACATGTCGCTCTTGATTCATCGCATATCCCTGTACACCGCCATAGGCATTCACATAGAGTCATATTTTTGTTCTAGTATCGAGTTGTAACATTGAGTTATGAGTAAATAAAAGTGTGATGATCATCATTATCAGAGCATTGTCCCATGTGAGGAAAGGAGACTATGAAATAAAAAAAGAGGCCAAAGAAGCCCAAATAAAAAAAGGCCAAAGAAGCCCAAACAAAAAAAATGAGAGAAAAAGAGGGAAGGGACAATGTTACTATCCTTTTTCCACACTTGTGCTTCAAAATAGCACCATGATCTTCATGATAGAGAGTTTCTTATTTTGTCACTTTCATATGCTAGTGGGAATTTTTCATTATAGAACTTGGCTTGTATATTCCAACGATGGGCTTCCTCAAAATGCCCTAGGTCTTCGTGAGCAAGCAAGTTGGATGCACACCCACTTAGTTTCTTTTGATGAGCTTTCATATATTTATAGCTCTAGTGCATCTGTTGCATGGCAATCCCTACTCCTCGCATTGACATCAATTGATGGGCATCTCCATAGCCCGTTGATTAGCCGCGTCTAGCCCGTTGATTAGCCGCGTCAATGTGAGACTTTCTCCTTTTTTGTCTTCTCACATAACCCCCATCATCATATGCTATTCCACCTATAGTGCTATATCCATGGCTTGCGCTCATGTATTGTGTAAGGGTTGAAAAGGCTAAAGCACGTTAAAAAGTATGAACCAATTGCTCGGCTTGTCATCGGGGTTATGCATGAGGGAGCATTTTGTGTGATGAAAAGGAAGCATGGCCAAACTATATGATTTTGTAGGGATAAGCTTTCTTTGGCTATGTTATTTTGATAAGACATAATTGCTTGGTTAGCATGCTTGAAGTATTACTATTTTTATGTCAACATTAAACTTTTATCTTAAATCTTTTGGATCTGAACATTCATGCCATAATAAAGAGAATTACATTGAAAATTATGTTAGGGAGCATTCCACATCAAAAATTCTGTTTTTATCATTTACCTACTCGAGGACGAGCAGGAATTAAGCTTCGGGATGCTTGATACGTCTCCAACGTATCTATATTTTGATTGTTACATGATATTATATTATCTATTTTGGATTTTTAATGGGTTTAATATACCTTTTTATATTATTTTTGGGACTAATCTAATAACCGAAAGCCCAGTGCAAATTGCTATTTTTTGGCCTATTTCAGTGTTTCGCAGAAAAGGAATATCAAACGGAATGAAACCTTCCCGAGGATCATTTTTGGAACAAACGCAATCCAGGAGACTTGGAGTGGACGTCAAGGAAGCAACGAGGCGGCCACGAGGCAGGGAGGCACGCCCCCACCCTCGTGGGCCCCTCGCAGCTCCACCGACCTACTTCTTTCGCCTATATATATACTCTTATACCCTGAAACCTTTGGGGAGAGCCACAAAACACCTTTTCCACCGCCGCAACCTTCTATACCCGTGAGATCCCATCTTGGGGACTTTTCCAGCGATCTGTCGGAGGGGGATTCGATCACGGAGGGCTTCTACATCAACACCATAGCCTCTCCGATGATGTGTGAGTATTTTACCACAGACCTTCGGGTCCATAGTTATTAGCTAGATGGCTTCTTCTCTCTCTTTGGATCTCAATACAAAGTTCTCCTCGATTCTCTTGGAGATATATTCGATGTAACTCTTCTTGAGGTGTGTTTGCCAAGATCCGATGAATTGTGGGCTTATGAACTTGATTATCTATGAATATTATTTGATTCTTCTCTGAATTCTTATATGCATGATTTGATATCTTTGCAAGTCTCTTCGAATTATCGATTTTGTTTGGCCTACTAGATTGATCTTTCTTGCAATGGGAGAAGTGCTTAGCTTTGGGTTCAATCTTGCGGTGTCTTATCCCAGTGACATCAGGGGCAGCAAGGCACGTATTGTATTGTTGCCATCGAGGATAAAAAGATGGGGTTTATATCATATTGCTTGAGTTTATCCCTCTACATCATGTCATCTTGCCTAATGCGTTACTCCGTTCTTATGAACTTAATACTCTACATGCGTGCTGGATAGCGGTCGATGTGTGGAGTAATAGTAGTAGATGCAGAATCGTTTCGGCCTACTTGGCACGGACGTGATGCCTATATTCATGATCATTAACTTAGATGTCATCATAACTATGCACTTTTCTATCAATTGCTCGGCAGTAATTCGTTCACCCACCGTAATATATGCTATCTTGAGAGAAGCCACTAGTGAAATCTATGGCCCCCGGGTCTACTTTACATCATATAAGTTTCCAATCTACAATTCTGGTTTACTATTTATTTTGCAATCTTTATCTATACCACAAAAATACCAAAAATATTTATCTTATTATCTTTATCAGATCTCACTTTTGCAAGTGGCCGTGAAGGGATTGACAACCCCTTTATCGCATTGGTTGCAAGGTTCTTATTTGTTTGTGCAGGTACTAGGGATTTGCGTGTAGTCTCCTACTGGATTGATACATTGGTTCTCAAAAACTGAGGGAAACACTTATGCTACTTTGCTGCATCACCCTTTCCTCTTCAAGGGAAAACCAACACATGCTCAAGAGGTAGCAATCTCCCCGGCAACGGTGCCAGAAATCCTTCTTGCTACCTCTTGAGCATGCGTTGGTTTTCCCTTGAAGAGGAAAGGGTGATGCACCAAAGTAGCATAAGTATTCCCCTCAGTTTTTGAGAACCAAGGTATCAATCCAGTAGGAGACTACACGCAAATCGCCTAGTACCTGCACAAACAATCAAGAACCTTGCAACCAGCGCGATAAAGGGGTTGTCAATCCCTTCATGGCCACTTGCAAAAGTGAGATCTGATAAAGATAATAAGATAAATATTTTTGGTATTTTTGTTGTATAGATTGGAAAGTAAAGATTGCAAAATAAACGGCGACAGAAATTGGCAAGTTGATGATAAACTAATATGATCTAAAATGGACCCGGGGCCATAGGTTTCACTAGTGGCTTCTCTCAAGATAGCATATATTACGGTGGGTGAACAAATTACTGCCGAGCAATTGATAGAAAAGCACATAGTTGTGAGAATATCTAGGCATGATCATGAACATAGGCATCACGTCCGTGTCAAGTAGACCGAAATGATTCTACATCTACTACTATTACTCCACACCTCGACCGCTATCCAACATGCATCTAGAGTATTAAGTTCATAAGAACAGAGTAACACATTAGGCAAGATGACATGGTGTAGAGGGATAATCTCAAGCAATATGAAATAAACCCCATGTTTTTATCATCGATGGCAACAATACAATATGTGTCGGTTCCCTTTCTGTTACTGGGATCGAGCACCGCAAGATTGAACCCAAAGCTAAGCACTTCTCTCATTGCAAGAAAGATCAATCTAGTAGGTCTTGATAACCCACAAGTATAGGGGATCGCAACAGTTTTCGATAAGTAAAACTGTCGAACCCAACGAGGAGCTAAAGGTAGAACAAATATTCCCTCAAGTTCTATCGACCACCGATACAACTCTACGCACGCTTGACGTTCTCTTTACCTAGAACAAGTATGAAACTAGAAGTACTTTGTAGGTGTTGTTGGATAGGTTTGCAAGAATATAAAGAGAGCGAGTAAATAAAAGCTAGGGGTTGTTTAGATAAATACACAACTAAATTAGTTTTAGTAAAGAGCTTGTTGTCACGAGAAAGTTATTTGTCCCTAGGCAATCGATAACTAGACCGGTAATCATTATTGCAATTTTATTTGAGGGAGAGGCATAAGCTAACATACTTTCTCTACTTGGATCATATGCACTTATGATTGGAACTCTAGCAAGCATTCGCAACTATTAAAGATCATTAAGGTAAAACCCAACCATAGCATTAAAGTATCAAGTCCTCTTTATCCCATACGCAAACAACCTACTTACTCGGGTCTGTGCTTCTGCCACTCACGCCACCCACCATAAGCAAATCATGAACATATTGCAAACCCTACAGCGGGGATCCCTCACGCTTGCGCGACACGGAGAGCACCATAGGACAACACCAATAATAAAACATGCAACTCAAACCAATCTTGATCATCAAATAACCCTTAGGACAAAACGGATCTACTCAAACATCATAAGATAGCCATACATCATTGGGAAATAATATATAGCGTTGAGCACCATGTTTAAGTAGAGATTACAGCGGGTAAGAGAGAGGTTACACCGCTGCATAGAGGGGGGAAGAGTTGGTGATGATGGCAGTGAAGTTGTTGGTGAAGATTGCGGTGATAATGATGGCCACGACGGCGTTCCGGCGCCACCGGAAGAGAAGGGGAGAGGGGGTCCCTTCGTCTTCTTCTTACTTGACCTCCTCCCTAGATGGGAGAAGGGTTTCCCCTCTGGTCCTTGGCCTCCATGGAGTGGGAGGGCGAGAGCCCCTCCGAGATTGGATCTATCTCTTTGTCTCTCTCTGTTTCTGCATTCTGTTCTGCTGCCCTTTCACCGTTTCGGGTATATATGGAGATCTATAACTCCGATTGGATTGAAACGTTCCCCCAGATCTTTTTCCAAAAATTAGCTTTCTTGAGGCAAAAGTAGAGCATCAACCGCCTTATGAGGGGCCCACTAGGGTGGGGGCGCGCCCTCGTGGGAAGGGCGTGGGCCCACCCTCGTGGCCACCTCGGGCATCGTCTCACGTTGATTTTACTTCCCAAAAATCACGAATATTCCAAAATAATTCTCCGTCCGTTTTTATCCCGTTTGGACTCCGTTTGATATGGGGATTCTGCGAAACATAAAACATGCAACAGACAGGAACTGGCACTGGGCACTGGATCAATATGTTAGTCCCAAAAATAGTATAAAAAGTTGCCAAAAAGTATATGAAAGCTGAATAATATTGGCATGGAACAATAAAAATTATAGATATGATGGAGACGTATCAGCATCCCCAAGCTTAATTCCTGCTCGTCCTCGAGTAGGTAAATGATAAAACAAGATAATTTTTGATGTAGAATGCTACCTAGCATAATCTTGATCATATGTCTAATCATGGCATGAATATTAAGACACGAGTGATTCAAAGCAATAGTCTATCATTTGACATAAAAACAATAATACTTCAAGCCTACCAATAAAGCAATCATGTCTTTTAAAAATAACAAGGCCAAAGAAAGTTATCCCTACAAAATCATATAGTCTGGCTATGCTCCATCTTCACCACACAAAATATTCACATCATGCACAACCCCGATGACAAGCCAAGCAATTGTTTCGTACTTTTGATGTTCTCAAACCTTTTCAACTTTCATGTAATACATGAGCGTGTGCCATGGACATAGCACTATAGGTGGAATAGAATATGATGGTGGGGGTTATGTGGAGAAGACAAAAAAGGAGAAAGTCTCACATCAACTAGGCGTATCAACGGGCTATGGAGATGCCCATTAATAGATATCAATGTGAGTGAGTAGGGATTGCCATGCAACAGATGCACTAGAGCTATAAGTGTATGAAAGCTCAAACTGGAAACTAAGTGGGTGTGCATCCAACTTGCTTGCTCATGAAGACCTCGGGCATTTGAGGAAGCCCATCATCGGAATATACAAGCCAAGTTCTATACTGAAAATTCCCACTAGTATATGAAAGTGAAAGCATAGGATACTCTCTCTATGAAGAGCATGGTGCTACTTTGAAGCACAAGTGTGGTAAACCCGTAAAAGGATAGTAATATTGCCCCTTCTCTCTTTTTCTCTCATTTTTTATTTTCTTTTTTTCTTTTTTTTCTTTTTTTGTGGACTTCCTTGGCCTTTTTTTTGGGCTTCTTTGGCCTCTTTTTTTTGTAAAGTCCGAAGTCTCATCCCGACTTATGGGGGAATCATAGTCTCCATCATCCTTTCCTCACTGGGGCAATGCTCTAATAATGATGATCATCACACTTTTATTTACTTACAACTCAATATTACAACTCGATATCTAGAACAAAGATATGACTCTATATGAACGCCTCCGGCGGTGTACCGGGATGTGCAATGATCTAGCGTAGCAAAGATATCAAAAGAAAAACGGACAAGCCATGAAAATATCATGCTAGCTATCTTACGATCATGCAAAGCAATATGACAATGAATGCTCAAGTCATGTATATGATGATGATGGAAGTTGCATGGCAATACATCTCGGAATGGCTACGGAAAAGCCATAATAGGTAGGTATGGTGGCTGTTTTGAGGAAAATATTAGGAGGCTTATGTGTGACAGAGCGTATCATGTCACGGTGTTTGGATGCACCAGCGAAGTTTGCACCAACTCTCGAGGTGAGAAAGGGCAATGCACGGTACCGAAGAGGCTAGCAATGATGGAAGGGTGAGAGTGCGTATAATCCATGGACTCAACATTATTCATAAAGAACTCACATACTTATTGCAAAAATCTATTAGTCATCGAAACAAAGTACTACGCGCATGCTCCTAGGGGGATAGATTGGTACGAAAAGACCATCGCTCATCCCCGACCGCCACCCATAAGGAAGACAATCAATAAATAAATCATGTTCCGACTTCATCACATAATGGTTCACCATACGTGCATGCTACGGGAATCACAAACTTCAACACAAGTATTTCTACAATCCACAACTACCCACTAGCATGACTCTAATATCACCATCTTTATATCGCAAAACTATTGCAAGGAATCAAACATATCATATTCAGTGATCTACAAGTTTTATGTAGGATTTTATGACTAACCATGTGAATGACCAGTTCCTATCAACTCTCTAAATAGATATAAGTGAAGCAAGAGAGCTTAATTCTTTCTACAAAAGATATGCCCACGCTCTAACAAATATAAGTGAAGCAAAAGAGCATTCTACAAATGGCGGTTGTCTAAGTAAAGAGAAACAGGCAATCCAAACTTCAATGATATAAGTGAAGCACATGAAGCATTCTATAAAGCCATACTCAAAAGATATAAGTGAAGTGCAAAGAGCATTCTATAAATCAACCAAGGACTATCTCATACCAGCATGGTGCATAAAATAAAAGTGAAAACTAAATGCAAAAGACGCTCCAAGATTTGCACATATCGCATGAACGAAACGAATCCGAAAACATACCGATACTTGTTGAAGAAAGAGGGGATGCCTTCCGGGGCATCCCCAAGCTTAGACGCTTGAGTATCCTTGAATATTTACTTGGGGTGCCTTGGGCATCCCAAAGCTTGAGCTCTTTCCTCTCTTCCTTCTTCTCACATCGAGACCTCCTCGATCATCGAACACTTCATCCACACAAAACTTTAACAGAAAACTCGGTAAGATCCGTTAGTATAATAAAGCAAATCACTACTCTAAGCACTGTTGCAAACCAATTCATATTTCATTTTTTCATTGTGTCTACTTTAATATAACTTTTTCATGGCTTAATCCACTGATATAAATCGATAGTTTCATCAAAACAAGCAAACTATGCATCAAAAACAGAATCTGTCAAAAATAGAACAGTCTGTAATAATCTGAACATTCACCATACTTATGATACTTGAAAAATTCTGCAAAAATTAGGAAAAATAAAGAATTTGTATAGAAAGACAGTGCAAAAATAATCAGAACCATTTGACGTTCCAGTAAAAACTGTAAAACCGCACACTACAGCCAAAGTTTCTGTCCTGCACCGTAGAAACCAACAAGCATTGTAAACATCCTAAAGGCAAACCTTGGCACATTATTTTTATAATACAATGGAATTGTACAAGGGGATAATTATTTTGGTTTAAAAGTTTCTGTAATCAAGATTCACAAAGTTGCCGTGAGCATGGACAAAGTTCAAGGAGCTCTCCTACTTCAACAATGCTTGTCTTTCTCACCTTCACTTTCCTTTGTGAAAAGTTTGGGGTTCCCCTCTTTATTTTTGTTGTTTTTAAACTATATGAAAGCACTCAACAGAAATAAATGACTCTCTAAAACTTCCAGGTTGTCTCCCTGGCAGCGCATATAGTGCTCAAGTAGCGAATCCACCCGGATCCCAAGGTTTATCAAAGCCAATTTTAATTAGCAATGATTTGGCATTTAGTAGTGAGCACAAAGCAACATATATCATGTAATGACGAAGTCTAACTCTCTTCCTATGCATCAGCATGTCATAAAAGAACAATTCATGCACACATAGTAAAGGCCAATGCATAGTATAAGCAGTTTCTTGCAATTTTATTGCATTGGAAACATAGAGAGGTGGAGATATAGTTCCTCTCTCATAATAATTGCAAGTAGGAGCAGCAAGCACATGGATATTATATCTATCAAAATCATCATGTGCAACGGTAAAAGGCAACCCATCAATGTAATCCTTAATAAGTGCAAACTTCTCCGATATAGTGTAGTTTGGAGAATTCAAAAGGATAATAGGACTATCATGTGTGGGTGCAATAGCAACAATTTCATGTTTAACATAAGGAACTATAGCAAGTTCATCTCCATAAGCATAATTCATATTGGCATCTTGGCCACAAGCATAGCAAGCATCATCAAAAAGGGATATTTCAAGAGAATCAATGGGATCATAATAGTCATCATAGTAGTCATCCTTCAGTAAGCATGAAGGGAAATTAAACAATGTATGAGTTGAAGAGTTACTCTCATTAGAAGGTGGGCACGGGTAGCTAATCCGCTCTTCCTCCTTTTGTTCTTCGCTCTCCTCATCATCTTTTTCATCCAATGAGCTCACAGTTTCATCAATTTCTTCTTCCATGGACTCCTGCAAAATATTAGTCTCTTCTTGGACACCGGAGACTTTCTTAATAAGTGCATTAATATCGTAATTGTATTCATAATTCTCATAACAATATTTAAGGATAGCTAAATTTTCAGGTCTATAAACCGAATCATCAAAATCTTCAAACTCTTTAAACATATATTCAATTTCATAAGCACCCATAATAGCAACAAATTCTTCTATTTGTTCCACATCATAGTAATCATAGATACCATTAGCATAAGAAGCTAAGGTTTTATTATCATTAAATTTGCATGAAAAGGGAAGGTGTGGAGCCTTCATCCTAGAGCAACAAGTATAATCATATCTCAAGCATAGTTGCCTAGCATACCACTTCAACATATAAATTTGATCCCATAATAGTTTCCCTTTTTGTGTCAAGCGATAATCCCTAAAGTATTCACGTTGATCCAATGTTACTCCCATTACAAAGTTGAATGGGATTTTCTTAGGATTATCAAAGTAGGACATAATATCTATCACATAATGAGCATCGAGGGTTGTAGGAGGTTCCTCATCTCCATGAGCAGCAAGTACACCTAATTTTTTTGGTATTTTGTGTTCCATATCCATAACTAAAGATAAAGAACAACTAAGAACAGCAAATAAAAATTACTTAGTGATAAAGAAAACAAGCACACACGAGAATATTCACCCCACGCTATAACTCACCGGCAACGAAACAAGAAAAAGGTCTTGATAACCCACAAGTATAGGGGATCGCAACAGTTTTCGATAAGTAAGAGTGTTGAACCCAACGAGGAGCTAAAGGTAGAACAAATATTCCCTCAAGTTCTATCGACCACCGATACAACTCTACGCACGCTTGACGTTCGCTTTACCTAGAACAAGTATGAAACTAGAAGTACTTTGTAGGTGTTGTTGGATAGGTTTGTAATAATATAAAGAGAGTGAGTAAATAAAAGCTAGGGGCTGTTTAGATAAAGACACAACTAAATTAGTTTTAGTAAAGAGCTTGTTTTCACGAGAAAGTTATTTGTCCCTAGGCAATCGATAACTAGACCGGTAATCATTATTGCAATTTTATTTGAGGGAGAGGCATAAGCTAACATACTTTCTCTACTTGGATCATATGCACTTATGATTGGAACTCTAGCAAGCATTCGCAACTATTAAAGATCATTAAGGTAAAACCCAACCATAGCATTAAAGTATCAAGTCCTCTTTATCCCATACGCAAACAACCTACTTACTCGGGTCTGTGCTTCTGTCACTCACGCCACCCACCATAAGCAAATCATGAACATATTGCAAACCCTACAGCGGGGATCCCTCACGCTTGCGTGACACGGGAGCACCATAGGACAGCACCAATAATAAAACATGCAACTCAAACCAATCTTGATCATCAAATAACCCATAGGACAAAACGGATCTACTCAAACATCATAAGATAGCCATACATCATTGGGAAATAATATATAGCGTTGAGCACCATGTTTAAGTAGAGATTACAACGGGTAAGATAGAGGTTACACCGCTGCATAGAGGGGGGAAGAGTTGGTGATGATGGCGGTGAAGTTGTTGGTGAAGATTGCGGTGATGATGATGGCCACTGCAGCGTTCCGGCGCCACCGGAAGAGAAGGGGAGAGGGGGCCCTTCGTATTCTTCTTCCTTGACCTCCTCCCTAGATGGGAGAAGGGTTTCCCCTCTGGTCCTTGGCCTCCATTGCGTGGGAGGGGCGAGAGCCCCTCCGAGATTGGATCTATCTCTTTGTCTCTCTCTGTTTCTGCGTTCTGTTCTGCTGCCCTTTCATCATTTCGGGTATATATGGAGATCCGTAACTCCGATTGGATTGAAACCTTCGCTCAGATCTTTTTCCAAAAAATAGCTTTCTTGCGGCAAAAGTAGAGCATCAACCGCTTTACGAGGGGCCCACGAGGGTGGGGGGCGCGCCCTCCTGGGGAGGGCGTGGGCCCCACCCTCGTGGCCACCTCGGGCACCATCTCACGTTGATTTTACTTCCCAAAAATCACAAATATTCCAAAATAATTCTCCGTCCGTTTTAATCCCGTTTGGACTCCGTTTGATATGGGGTTTCTGCGAAACATAAAACATGCAACAGACAGGAACTGACACTAGGCACTGGATCAATATGTTAGTCCCAAAAATAGTATAAAAAGTTGCCAAATAGTATATGAAAGTTGAATAATATTGGCATGGAACAATAAAAAATTATAGATACGACGAAGACGTATGAGTATGCCAAACTAAACCGATAATTTGAAGAGACTTGCAAAGTTATTAAATCATGCATATAAGAATTCAGAGAACAATCAAATATTGTGCATAGATAATCTTTATCATAAACCCACAATTCATCGGATCTCGACAAACACACTGCAAAAAGTATTACATCGAATAGATCTCCAAGAATATCGAGGAGAACTTTGTATTGAGAACCAAAGAGAGAGAATAAGCCATCTAGCTAATAACTATGGACCCAAGGTCTGTGGTAAACTACTCACACATCATCAGAGAGGCTATGGTGTTGATGTAGAAGCCCTCTGTGATCGAATCCCTCTCCGGCAGATCGTCGGAAAAGGCCCCAAGATGGGATTTCATGGGTACGGAAGGTTGCGGCCGTGGAAAAGTGGTTTCGTGGTTCTCCTGGATGTTTTCAGGGTATAAGAGTATATATAGGTGAAAGAAGTAGGTCGGTGGAGCTACGAGGGTCCCGCGAGGGTGGGGGCGTGCCTACCCCCCTTGGGCGCGCCCTCCTGCCTCGTGGTCGCCTCGTTGCTTCCTTGACTTCCACTCCAAGTCTTCTGGGTTGCGTTTGTTCCAAGAAAGATCCTCGCGAAGGTTTCGTTCCGTTTGATATTCCTTTTCTGTGAAACACTGAAATAGGCAAAAAAAACAACAATTTGCACTGGGCCTTCAGTTAATAAGTTAGTCCCAAAAATAATATAAAAGAGCATATTAAAGCCCATTAAACATCCAAAACAGGCAATATAATAGCATGGAACAATCAAAAATTATAGATACGTTGGAGACGTATCACCTTGTATTGTGATTCTAGCGCATAGATTGTTTGTTTTGTAGGGGGTTCACCCTAGAGTGGTCAAACTCCTCCATGCCAGAATTGTTCTTCCCCATAGTCCTGCTTCGACATTGCCATAACATGGTCATTTCCACAATTAAGGTCATCAGACCGGATAAGCGCATTTTTCATTGATAATCGGTATCTCATGTTGTCTTTGCTCCTCATATATAGCAACACTACTTGTCATCTGGAGATCACAGATTGTTGGAAAAGGTAGTAGAAAACAAAAAAATCGCACCTACGATCACCAAAATCAATATGAAGATGCATAACGGGTTGGGATCAACGATCGTTACCGACTCCGGAGTGCAGTGGAAGAAGAAGAGTCGGTGTAGATCATGCTTGAAGTCCCTTGAACGTTGATGACGATCCCCCGAACCATCCTCAAATGATCCCTCGAACGAAAGACCAAAAGCATGACCTATCTACTTGGTTACAAGTGTACGGTCTTCACGATCCGGCAGCGCTTCGCCGTCCAGAGCTAATCGTCGCCGGAGAATTAGAGGCAGGAGATTAGAACCACACCGAGCTTCTAGTTATGAGGATTAGAGGTGGCTAGGGCTAGCTCTAATTAGTCTAGGACCAACTAGAACTAGAACTAGATCAACTAGAAGAGGCACCCAAAAACTTGTGATCAATAGGGTGGAAAACCTCTAGTCTCTACTCCTAATGTCTGAGTTGGCTGAATAGTATCCATGTTTACTTTCGTCCCACCACTTTCAACCATTTTATTTTGCTGTTTTTTCATCCCATTCCCCATCACCCCCCGGTTTATTTTTGCGTCACCCTCTCACACAATGAAAAAAAATCTAAACGGATCCGAACTTTCCATGCTGGTGCAAGTTATTTCTAGTAATGTCTTTATGTGAAAGAATCAATCATGATCAATCTATAAAGATCAAATCTAAATTAATTAATCTTAATTTAAATCGCTCAGTCACATTAAATGGGAAACACATATTTAAACCGATTTTATTTGTCAATAAGATCAATTTTCGGTAGTATTTGGTAACTTTTATATATGGAAATGAATAATTCATGATCAATCTTTAATTAATTTGTGAAGACCAAATCTTCCTTAACCCCGACTCGTGATCGATACTGCACTCACTCACACGATACCTTCGTTAAAAAAAGACATGACCCACGCCCCGTCTTATCCCGATCCTCTCACCCACGATCTCCCCTCTCCCGCGAGGCTGCGACACATGAACCCACGTTTAATGCCCGATCTTACCCAACCCTCTCATCTCACTCTCGTCCCATATCTCTCACTTGCCGCCGCCGTCTGTGCTCACCTTCCATCACCCACACTGATCCGCACAAAAGATGTAAGACGGCAGTGTCGGAGCCCCCATCACCGTCGAGGCAAGACTGGCAGGTCGTGCTCCAATACGACGGTGGCGGCATGGCAACAGCGTCAACCAAGCTCCTTCCTCCGCTGGATCATAGATGTTGGGTTCGCCGACGGCGACGGGGACATCATCGGCTTCAAACTCCCATGAAGGCCAAGAAGAGCGACGACAGCTACAGCCCTGCGTTGCCTTCAGTTGCTGCCCTTCTCCAAGGACCTGCTGCAGCGAGGTGAGTGATACGTCTCCGTCGTATCTACTTTTCCAAACACTTTTGCCCTTGTTTTGGACTCTAACTTGCATGATTTGAATGGAACTAACCCGGACTGATGCTGTTTTCAACAGACTTTCCATGGTGTTATTTATGTGCAGAAACAAAAGTACTCGGAATGACCTAAAACTCCACGGAACGTATTTTTGGAAAATATTAAAAATACTGGAAGAAGAATCCACGTCAAGGGGCCCACACCCTGTCCACGAGGGTGGGGCGCGCCTACCCCTGGGCGCGCCCCCTACCTCGTGGGACCCCTGACGCTCCATCGACCTTAACTCCAACTCCATATATTTGTGTTTGGGGAGAAAAAAATCAGAGAGAAGGATTCATCGTGTTTTACGATACGGAGCCGCTGCCATGCCCTAAAACCTCTCGGGAGGGCTGATCTGGAGTCCGTTCGGGGCTCCGGAGAGGGGAATCTGTCGCCGTCGTCATCATCAACCATCCCCCATCACCAATTTCATGATGCTCACCGCCGTGCATGAGTAATTCCATCGTAGGCTTGCTGGACGGTGATGGGTTGGATGAGATCTGTCATGTAATTGAGTTAGTTTTTTTACGGTTTGATCCCTAGTATCCACTATGGACTGAGATTGATGTTGCTATGACTTTGCTATGCTTAATGCTTGTCACTAGGGCCCGAGTGCCATGATTTCATATCTGAACCTATTATGTTTTCATGAATATATGTGAGTTCTTGATCCTATCTTGCAAGTCTATAGTCACCTACTATGTGTTATGATCCGGCAACCCTGAAGTGACAATAATCGGGACCACTCCCAGTGATGACCATAGTTTGAGGAGTTCATGTATTCACTATGTGTTAATGCTTTGGTCCGATACTCTATTAAAAGGAGGCCTTAATATCCCTTAGTTTCCGCTAGGACCCCGCCCCACGGGAGGGTAGGACAAAAGATGTCATGCAAGTTCTTTTCCATAAGCACGTATGACTATATTCGGAATACATGCCTACATTACATTGATGAATTGGAGCTACTTCTGTGTCACCCTATGTTATGACTGTTACATGATGAACCGCATCCGGCATAATTCTCCATCACCGATCCAATGCCTACGAGCTTTTCACATATTGTTCTTCGCTTATTTACTTTTCCGTTGCTACTGTTACAATCACTACAAAAACCAAAAATATTATCTTTGCTACTGTTACCGTTACTTCCATATTACTTTGCTACTAAATACTTTGCTGCAGATACTAAGTTATCCAGGTGTGGTTGAATTGACAACTCAGCTGCTAATACTTGAGAATATTCTTTGGCTCCCCTCGTGTCGAATCAATAAATTTGGGTTGCATACTCTACCCTCAAAAACTGTTGCGATCCCCTATACTTGTGGGTTATCAAGACTATTTTCTGGCACTGTTGCCGGGGAGCATAGCTCTATTCTTTGAGTCACTTGGGATTTATATCTGCTAGTCACTATGAAGAACTTGAAAGACGCGAAAACAACAATTTATCCCTCAACTACGAGGGGAGGTAAGGAACTGCCATCTAGGTCTGCACTTGATTCACCTTCTATTTTGAGTAAGCTTGCGACACCTAAACCTGCTTCTGCTATTCATTCTGGTATGTCGCATGTTATTGATGATGCCACTTCTGCTATGCATGTTACTTATGATGAAACTACTTCTATGCTTGATACTGTTGTGCAACTCGGTGAATTTCTTGATGAACAACTTGCTAGGGCTAGAGAGAATGAAATTATTGAAACTGATAATATTGATGAAAGTGATGATGAAGACTCTTCCCCTAATAAATATGAATTGCCTATTGTTCCTGAGGGTTATGTTCTGGAAAAAGAAGCTGCTAGAGCTATTTTAGCTTGCAATGATAGATATGATTTAAAGAGGTTATTAGCTAAATGGAAGCAACAATCTCTTAATGCCAGAATGAAACCTTACCCTGCTTTTGCTACTTCACCTATCTGTGTTACTGATAAGGATTATGAATTCTCTGTTGATCCTGATATAATTACTTTGGTTGAATCTGATCCTTTTTATGGCTATGAATCTGAAACTGTTGTGGCACATCTTATTAAATTAAATGATATAGCCACCTTGTTCACTAATGATGAGAAATCTCGCTACCTTTATATACTTCAAATATTTCCGTTCTCATTAAAGGGTGATTGAGGGAGTCCTGGATTAGGGGGTATCCGGATAGCCGGACTATATCCTTTGGCCGGACTGTTGGACCATGAAGATACAAGATGGAAGACTTCGTCCCGTGTTCGGATGGGACTCTCCTTGGCGTGGAAGGCAAGCTTGGCAATACGGATATGTGGATCTCCTTCCTTGTAACCGACTCTGTGTAACCCTATCCCCCTCCGGTGTCTATATAAAACGGAGGGTTTAGTCCGTAGGACAGAATATATACAACAATCATACCATAGGCTAGCTTCTAGGGTTTAGCCTCTTCGATCTCGTGGTAGATCAACTCTTGTAATACCCATATCATCAATATCAATCAAGCAGGAGTAGGGTTTTACCTCCATCGAGAGGGCCCGAACCTGGGTAAAAACATCGTGTCCCCTGCCTCCTGTTACCATCCGCCTAGACGCACAGTTCGGGACCCCCTACCGGAGATCCGCCGGTTTTGACACCAACATTGGTGCTTTCATTGAGAGTTCCTCTGTGTCGTCACCGTTAGGCTTGATGGCTCCTTCGATCATCGATAGCGATGCAGTCCAGGGTGAGACTTCTCTCCCCAGACAGATCTTTGTATTCGGCGGCTTCGCACTGCGGGCCAACTCGCTTGGCCATCTGGAGTAGATCGAGAGTTACGCCCCTGGCCACCAGGTCAGGTTTGGAAGCTTAAACTACACGGCCGATATCCGCGGAGACTTGATCCTCGACGGATTCGAGCCCCTGCCGAGTGCGCCGCACGGTCACGATGAGCATGATTTAGCTCTGCCGTTGGACAGTGTTCGTGAGATCGCACCTGCAACTGCTCAGACCCTCAATTTGGAGCCAATTGCGCCATCCATGGACGGGTGGCTAGACCCCGCCACGGAGGCCGCAGTCTCAGCGGCGATCGAGCCGAATACCAACCTTACCCTTCACGAGAGCCGTAATTCCAAACTGCCGGATTCTTCACCGGCCACGGACTCTGAACTGCCTGCGCCTGTGCCTGTCGAATCCGACTAGGTGCCGATCATGGAGTTCACCTCCGCGGATATCTGTCAGCACTCGCCCTTCGGCGACATACTGGACTCATTAAGGTCCCTCTCCTTGTCAGGAGAAACCTGGCCGAACCATGTCCGGCAGGGTTGGGATGCGGATGACGAAGAAATTCGCCGCCCACCCACCACCCACTTAGTAGCCACTGTCGACGATTTGACCAACATGCTCGAATTTGACTCCGAGGTCATCGATGGTATGGACGACGATGCAGGAGACGAACAGGAACCACTGCCCACAGGGCACTGGACAGCCACCTCATCCCATGATGTATACATGGTGGACACACCCAAAGAAAACGACGATGAGGAATGGAAGGACGCAGCGAAGGATCGTTCCCTCGAGAAGCAGTAAAAGCGGCGGCGTAAACGCCACTCCAAAACCCGCCTCGGCAGAAACAACGACCATATAGACCCAGCGATAGAGCAGGGTGAGCCAGCGGACGACGAACACGGCATTGAACAACCGTCTGACGATGGCAACACGGAGAATCAAACCGATCAACCCGTCTCCGGCGAAGATAACAGTCCAGATGACATCACACCGGACAAGCTCCTAGAGCAGAAGAATCTCCATCAAAGGCTTGTCGCCACTGCGCGGAGCCTGAAAAAGCAGAAGCAAAAGCTCAAGGCTGCGGAAGATACACCAGAATCTAAAGTACTCAACACCGCAGAAAAGTATGGCGACAGTCACCACACAAAGAGCTACCCGAAGCGAAAGCTACTACCTGAATTCGATGACGAGGCCTTAGAGCCCCTGCAATCAAAAAACAAAACAGCCATCTAGTTGGATAGACGACCTCGTGGCCAACATAGAACGGCAAATGACGCCGCACACAAGCCAGTACGCGATCCACGTGAGGACTCGCATCATAAGGATGGCCCAACCCGATCCATCTACGGGCCAAGAAAGCGCGCTCCAGCACGCAATGCAACACAACAAAAATCCGAACACCACGGTACACCCAAATATAGGGGTGCCGCACACCCCCTATGTTTCACCGATGAGGTGCTTGACCATGAATTTCCAGAGGGATTCAAACCCGTAAAAATAGAGGAGTACGACGGAATGATAGACCCTGGGGTCTGGTTTGAGGACTACATCCTCCATATCCACATGGCTCGAGGAGACGATCTCCATGCCATCAAGTACTTACCCCTCAAGCTCAAAGGGCCATCCCGACACTGGCTTAAAATCCTCCCCGAAAACACCATTGGAAGTTGGGAAGAGCTCGAGGACGCTTTTCGGGCAAATTTTCAAGGGACCTATGTCCAACCACCGGATGCAGACGATCTAAGTCATATAACTCAACAGCCTGGAGAGTCAGCCCGAAAGCTTTGGAACAGGTTTCTCACTAAAAAGAACCAAATAGTCGACTGTCCGGACGCCGAAGCCTTAGCAGCTTTCAAACACAATGTCCGAGACGAATGGCTCGCCAGACACCTCGGCCAGGAAAAGCCAAGAACAGTGGCTGCATTAATAAGCCTCATGACCCGCTTTTGCGTGGGCGAGGACAGCTGGTTAGCTCGATGCAGCACCAACGACCCAAGTACATCCGAAGTCAGGGACGGAAATGGGAAACCACGACGCAGCAAAAACAAGCGCCAGAATAAAGAAGACAACCCGAAGAGCACGGCGGTAAACGCCGGATTCAAAAGCTCTCGGCCAGGTCAGCAAAAGCTGCCCCCCAAAGGCGACAGAGATGAATTGTCCAGCCTAAACAAGATCCTGGACAAACTATGTCAGATCCACAACACCCCTGATAAACCTGCCAATCATACCCATCGAGAATGTTGGGTCTTCAAGCAGTCCGACAAACTCAACACCGAACACAAGGGGCTGGATACACCAAGTGAAGACGAGGACGAGCCTCACAAACAAAGCACTGGGGAATAGAAGAAATTCCCACCAGAAGTCAAAATAGTAAACGTGTTACACGTGATAAAGAAAAACAACGCGACACTCATAGAGACACGTGCCCCAGGGCCTATCACCATGGAGTTCCGCCACTGGTCGTCCCAACCGATCACCTTCGACCATCGGGATTACTCGTCAAGTATCCGGCATGCAGGATGGGCTGCCTTGGTGTTAGACCCGATAACTGACGGATACCACTTCACACGAGTCCTGATGGATGGCGGCAGCAGTTTAAACCTGATATATCAGGACACAGTCCGCAAAATGGGGATAGACCCAACAAAAATCAGCCATAGCAACACTACCTTTAAAGGAGTAACGCCAGGCCCAGAAGCCCATTGCACGGGCTCTGCTACTAGAGGTTATATTCGGCTTTCCCGATAACTTCCGCAGCGAAAAGTTAACCTTCCACATCGCTCCGTTCCAAATTGGCTATCAAGCACTACTCGGACGCGAAGCTTTTGCTCGCTTTAACGCAATACCGCATTACTCCTCTCTCATGCTTAAGATGCCCCGTCCACGTGGCATCATTATAGTAAATGGAAATATTGAGCGCTCCTTGCGCGCGGAAGACCATGCGGCTGCTTTGGCAACCGCACACTAAACGGCCTCACCAGCTAGAGCATCTGACAGGTCGTTAAGATCACGGACACGGTTATACGAGTCTGGCGTAGCTATATAATTGGTACAGGTTTGATGGCTATACCCCTATAACAATACAAGGGGCTCAACGTGTGTAAACAAGTGAAAATTAGGCTCAATTTTACTCATCTTGAACTGTACTTGGTTTATTCAGTATAACCTACCTTTTGCACGACAACTTTTCAGCTAAGTTCCTCTCTTTTACAGATGACCATTGTGCTACACCTATCCAGGATACGGCACAACGGAGACACAGACGCAGACATGCAGCAGGGACCCATTCCAAGGATTCTCTTTAGATTAAGACCCCGCGTAAACCTTTTTTACTGTCTCTTGTTGATACACATCCCCTGGATTCTCAGTACAACTGATATGGATGCTGACGTATTGGCATGTGGCCACGTCAGAATATTGCACGTACCTGGACACCAGGGGCTTATTACAAAGGGCACTGCTTAGCCTAGTTTACATAATAAAGACCGAATACCTTAGGGAGTGTTCGACATCGCGAGTTTGGCCTTATATGCATCAGCTCCGAATCATGTCTTTGGTCAAATGTTGGGTTTGCCCAGCTCCTGTGTTTTGCTGCCTTACGTTCTGCTCTATCGGCTAAGGCGACACCAGGAGAACTACTGCGATTGTGCCCTGGTTCATCCAGACGAGCACCTCAGTAGAGAAAGCCGAAAACTAACTGTCATGATATAGCGTCAGACTGGTCAACTACTCGATGACCTAGCGAAATCTTCGGGATTCCTCCGCCTTAACGAAGGGCCGTTTCCCGGCCAGGCATGTACGCGCCCCGAATCCGGATGAGCGCGGAGCCACCAAGGGCTATATAGTAGCCCCACTATCAAACTCCTCTGGCTAAGTGAAAGTGTTAAAGCATTATAGTCCGATTGCCTGGTTCGCTGCGCTATCACCTCCTTAATGGACCAAGACGTTGGATCAAGTGTGAACATGCGTCTTCTGCGAACACCCCCGCATTATATACGTGGGGGCTGAAGCCGACGACTGCCATCTTTCAGGTTATATACATACATACATAAACGGCCGCACAGGAGGTATTATAATTCTTGTAGGCACAAGTATAAAATAGCCTTCATAATTCAGTAAAACATTGTTTTTCAATGGGAATACATGTCATTAGAACATAATATTCTTCGAGCACTGCGCCTCTATGGAGCGAGCGCCCTCAAGAACTTCTTGAAAGTAGTGCTCGACAGGTACTCGGCTCTTGTCCGAGTCTTGGGCTGCAATGGCGGTGGCCTCCATCTCCGCCCAGTATGTCTTCACACGGGCAAGGGCCATCCGCGCACCCTCTACGCACGCCGACCTCCTCATCGCGTTGATATGCGGCACTGCACCAAGGAACTGCCGCAATAAACTAAAATAACTGTTCTGCTTTGGCCTTTCCGGCCACAGATGATCCACAACATACCTCATGGCGAGTCCGGACAATCTATTCAGCTCGGCCCATTCGGCCAACCGATCTGTCAATGGAAGCGGATGCTCTGGAACGTGAAATTGTGACCAGAACAGCTTTTCCACTTCGCAATCTTTTTGATCTCGGAAGTATTCGGCCGCATCGGCAGCACTCGCCGCTATGTCCAGATATGCATCCGCAAAACTCCATAGCCGGTCCAAAGGGGCGTACTTAGGATCTCCGAACTTCATCCGCAGCATAAAGGGCTTCCCAGCCGCAATATCACCGGCTTGACACAGCTCCTCCTTCATCGCTCTCATTGCAGAGCGGGTGTCTTTGGCCGCCATTGTGGCCTTTTCTAGGTTTTTCCTCTTCGCTTGATCTTCCTTTTCAAGAAGCTTGCAACGGTCAGCGACATTCTTCAATCCACAGCCATCCTAGCTATTTCCTCCTTGCTTTGGAAGTGAGCAGCCTGTTTGGCTTTCAGCTCCTCGATTGCCTTTAGGGTAGCCGCATCGCTTTTCCTGGCTTGTTCTTTGGCTCGGGCAAGTTCCGCCCGAAGGTCCTCCACGACCGCAGTTCCATCTGCATTCAAAAACATGTTATAGATACTAGCATCATGCTCCTCTTATCATGTGTCACTGGAGAAATTACATACCTTGCGCCTCATCAAGCCGCTTATTGACAAGTACGATGTTGGCATCTGCCACGTCAAGCTGCCGCTTTAACTCGGCAAACTCATCAGTCCGGCAGGCCACCGAACACTTCGCCATCTGCACATTAAGGCGGCAAGATTATTCCTGGGATTATGATCCTCTATGCGCCGTCATCTTCAACGGCACCCAGAGTCTCAGGGGTTACTATCTACACAGGGGACATCTAAAATGTGCGGTACTGTACATCATTTCACGTACCTCAAAACCCATCAGTGGACTCATAACAGCTTCATGCAACCCGCTTTTGGCGGACGAAATTTTGCCAATCACCGCACCCATCAACGCGCGGTGCTCTTCTGAGATAGCCGATCTCTCTAGCAGATCCCTCAGTACGTCCGACCGCACACCAGACGGAGCCCGATTCTTTTGATTGCTCTCTTCAAGAGCCGGATACTGAGGACTTCGGGTGGCCATATGACTACCTTCTGGCCTTGCCGGACCAGGAGAAACCCTCCGCGACGACACCTCGGGGTCGCCCGCCTCATGAGGCGGTATGGCAGGGGGAGGCGTTCCGCTCTCCATCATCTCTGGAAGAAGATCCCCCGAAGACGAGCTCTGCTGAGAAGGGCTAACATCCAAACTGCAAGATAAATGCTTCGGTTACTTTCCTCAGAAGTAAAGCAAGGTTTTTTCATTATTAAGTACCCTTTTACTTACAGCTCGGTGGAGGGCTGATCCCCTTGAGGGTATAGAGCGGCCGGGGAATCCCCCAGGGCAGGACCCTCCGGCGAAGATTTCTTCCCCTGTTTGGAGACCATTGTCTCCGGGTCTTCGGAGGCGGTTCTCTTTCTTCCCTGGGGAGGGGAAGTTTTAGTTCCTCCTTCCCGGCTAACCTCCTTCGCGGAGGCGCTAGCCTCTTTGTTCCCCCCTTTATCTTCTCCTGAAGGCGCTTGGTAAGGCGCGATCTCCAGCATCCTGGTTAATACGGGATCCGGTGAGGACTCAGGGAGGGGGGGCGGACACCTGATCAACTTTGCCTTCGCTATCCAATCCTGGTAAAAGAGCGGCCTTTTTAGGGCGACGTTGCGATAGATAAACGGGCAGTGTGTTCGGATGCGGGGCTACTTACTTGGGTATACGGGCGATTGCTGCTCAGACCTGCATCCTCAATGATCTCCAGACACATTATTTGTGGTCCGAAGAACAATTTGTACATCTCCTCGGGCGTCATGCCGAGGAAGTGTTGAATAGCTCGCTGATACGTCTCCAACGTATCTATAATTTTTGATTGCTCCATGCTATATTATCTACTGTTTTGGGTAATATTGGGCTTTATTATTCACTTTTATATTATTTTTGGGACTAACCTATTAACCGGAGGCCCAACCCAGATTTGCTGTTTTTTGCCTATTTCAATGTTTCGAAGAAAAGGAATATCAAACAGAGTCGAAACGGAACGAAATCAACTGGAGAAGTTATTTTTGGAAGGAAAGCTACCGGATGGACTTGGACCCCACATCATGAGCCAAGGGAGGTGCTCACGAGGGTGGGGGGCGTGCCCCCTACCTCGTGGGGCCCTCGAAGCTCCACCGACGTACTTCCTGCACCCATATATACTCACGTACCCTAAAACTTCCAGAATGGAGATTAGATCGGGAGTTCCGCCGCCGCAAGCCTCTGTAGCCACCAAAAGTCAATCAGGACCCTGTTCCGGCACCCTGCCGGAGGGGGGCAACCCTCACTGGTGGCCATCTTCATCAACCTGGCGCTCTCCATGACGAGGAGGGAGTAGTTCACCCTCAGGGCTCAGGGTATGTACCAGTAGCTATGTGTTTGATCTCTCTCTCTCTCTCTCTCTCTCTCTCTCTCTCTCTCTCTCTCTTGTGTTCTTGATTTGGCACGATCTTGATGTATCGCGAGCTTTGCTATTATAGTTGGATCTTATGTTTCTTCTCCCCCTCTTCTCTCTTGTAATGGATTGAGTTTTCCCTTTGAAGTAATCTTATCGGATTGAGTCTTTAAAGATTTGAGAACACTTGATGTATGTCTTGCGTGGGATAACCGTGGTGACAATGGGTTATTCTATTGATTCACTTGATGTATGTTTTGGTGATCAACTTGCGGGTTCCGCCCATGAACCTATGCATAGGGGTTGACACACGTTTTCGTCGTGATTCTCCGGTAGAAACTTTGGGCACTCTTTGAAGTACTTTGTGTTGGATTGAATAGATGAATCTGAGATTGTGTGATGCATATCGTATAATCATACCCACGGATACTTGAGGTGACATTGGAGTATCTAGGTGACATTAGGGTTTTGGTTGATTTGTATCTTAAGGTGTTATTCTAGTACGAACTCTAGGGCTGTTTGTGACACTTATAGGAATAGCCCAACGCATTGACTGGAAAGAATAACTTTGAGGTGGTTTCGTACCCTACCATAATCTCTTCGTTTGTTCTCCGCTATTAGTGACTTTGGAGTGACTCTTTGTTGCATGTTGAGGGATAGTTATATGATCCAACATGTTATTATTGTTGAGACAACTTGCACTAGTGAAAGTATCAACCCTAGGCCTTGTTTCCTAGCATTGCAATACCGTTTACGCTCACTTTTACCACTTGTTACCTTGCTGTTTTTATATTTTCTGTTTACAAAAACCTATATCTACCATCCATATTGCACTTGTATCACCATCTCTTCGCCGAACTAGTGCACCTATACAATTTACCATTGTATTGGGTGTGTTGGGGACACAAGAGACTCTTTGTTATTTGGTTGTAGGGTTGCTTGAGAGAGACCATCTTCATCCTACGCCTCCCATGGATTGATAAACCTTAGGTCATCCACTTGAGGGAAAATTGCTACTGTCCTAGAAACCTCTGCACTTGGAGGCCCAACAACGTCTAAAAGAAGAAGGTTGTGTAGTAGACATCACTCGCAGTCCCTCCGGGTTGAAATCCCACATGCGGAGGGGACGGCGTTTGCAAGGCAGGACTCGGCGAATTAACATAACTTGCATTACCACAATCAGATTGATATCTCTCTCAAGGAGATCTCGGATGTGACTCTGCAATGTGGGCACGTCCTTTACTGCCCCCCAGTCCAACCCCTTGTTGACCCATGACGTTAGTCGTGGCGGAGGACCCGAGCAAAAGACAGGGGGAGCCGCCCACTTGGTGCCCCTGGGAGCTGTGATATGAAACCACTCTTGTTGCCATAAACTGGACACCTCCTGGAAAGATCCCTCGGGACAAGGAGCATCGGCGTTTTTGCTTATTACAGCGCCTCAGCACTATGCGTGTCGCCTCTCGATCATCTTTGGCTCCACTTTGAAGGTATTGAGCCACAGTCCAAAGTGAGGGGTAATACGGAGGAAAGCTTCGCATACAACGATGAACGATGAGATGTGGAGGATGGACTCAGAGCTAGATCATGGAAGTCCAGCCCGTAATAGAACATAAGCCCCCTCACGAAGGGATCTGGCGTGAAGCCTAGCCCTCGGAGGAAGTGAGATACGAACACGACGCTCTCACCGGGCTTGGGAGTGGGAATAACCTGCCCTTGAGCAGGCAGCCTATGCGGGATTTCGCCGGTCAGGTACCTGGTCTCCCGTAGATTTATTACGTCTTCCTCCGTGATGGAGGAGGGCATCCACCGACCTTGAAGGTTGGATCCGGACATAATCATAGGTCCGAAGTGCCTGAACCTAAGCTTTGGGTGTTGGAAATCGAGGCGGGAGGCGGATTCGATTAAGATCGAGAGGAAAAAGAATAGGGCTTGGTCTCTTTATAAAGAGGTTGAATACCAAGAGCCCTCCTCGTGACCGTTTGGGACTTACCTTCAATCGAGGGGTCATACCAACAGGCACGATTGGGTTACCCACGTCCGTGTTGATGAGAATCCCGTAACAAAGGGGACCCGATCTCTGCTTCGACAAGACGTGCCAAGGAAACCGCCTTGCGAAACACGCTGAGATTGGTTATAAAAAAGATTCGAATAAAGACCTGGCTATGGTGTGATGTCACACTACGGGGTACATCAGCAGATTAGATTTGTGGAAATATTATTCTCTCCACGGTTGTATGTGGAACTTGTTTTGCAGAGCCGGACACGATCCTCGTGTTCAAAATTCTATGAAGTATTTGGAGGAGGAACCCGCCTTGCAATGCCGAAGACAAATCTACGCGCTGGACTCATCGTCATTGAAGCCTGGTTCAGGGGCTACTGAGGGAGTCCTGGATTAGGGGGTATCCGAACAGTCAGACTATATCCTTTGGCCGGACTGTTGGACTATGAAGATACAAGATTGAAGACTTCGTCCTGTGTCCAGATGGGACTCTCCTTGGCGTGGAAGGCAAGCTTGGCAATACGGATATGTGGATCTCCTTCCTTGTAACCGACTCTGTGTAACCCTAGCCCCCCCGGTGTCTATATAAACCGGAGGGTTTAGTCCGTAGGACAAAATATATACAACAATCATACCATAGGCTAGCTTCTAGGGTTTAGCCTCTTCGATCTCGTGGTAGATTAGCTCTTGTAATACCCATATCATCAATATCAATCAAGCAGGAGTAGGGTTTTACCTCCATCGAGAGGGCCCGAACCTGGGTAAAAACATCGTGTCCCCTGTCTCCCGTTACCATCCGCCTAGACGCACAGTTCGGGACCCCCTACCCGAGATCCGCCGGTTTTGACACCGACAGTGATGCTAAGATATGGTTTAACTCTCTTGATCCTGGTTGCGTGCGTAGTCCCCAGGATATGATTTATTACTTCTCTGCTAAATATTTCCCTGCTCATAAGAGACAAGCTGCTTTAAGGGAAATATACAACTTTGTGCAAATTGAAGAAGAGAGTCTCCCACAAGCTTGGGGGAGGCTTCTCCAATTACTTAATGCTTTTCCTGATCATCCTCTTAAGAAAAATGAAATACTTGATATCTTTTATAATGTACTAACCGATGCTTCCAGAGATTACCTGGATAGTTGTGCTGGTTCTGTTTTCAGGGAAAGAACACCGGATGAAGCTGAAATTCTATTGAATAATATGTTGACTAATTAAAATAATTGGACACTTCCTGAGCCAGCTCCTGAGCCAATTCCTGAGCCTATTCCTAAACCAACTCCGAAGAAAAGAGGTGTTCTATTTCTCAGTCCTGAAGATATGCAAGAGGCAAAGAAATCTATGAAAGAAAAAGGTATAAAAGCTGAAGATGTTAAGAATTTACCTCCTATTGAAGAAATACGTGGTCTTAATTTACCGCCTGTTGAAGAAACATATGATCTTAATCCATCACCTATTGAAGAAACACATGGTCTTGATAACCTTACAAAGGTAGTAAAGGTAAATTCTCTCTATTGATATGATAAAGCTGAAATCCCTCCTACTAAGCTTGCTAGCCAATGTTTGGATGAGTTTGATAACTTTATGGTTAGGCAAGAAGATTTTAATGCTTACTTTGGTAGACAGTTAAAACAAAATGCTTCTATAATTGAACACTTGGGTGATTATATGTCTAGAGTTAAAGGTGAACTTAAACTCATTAGTAAACATGCTTCTATGGTTACCACTCAAGTAGAACAAGTACTTAAAGCTCAAAATGATTTGCTCAATGAATTGAATAGTAAGAATAATGATTATGATGTTAGAGTGGCTACTAGAACTGGTAGAAGGACTCAGGAACCTTTGTATCCTGAAGGCCATTCTAAGAGAATTGAGCAAGATTCTCAGAGAAATAATATAGATGCATCTAGTTCTTCTAAAAAGAAGAAAAAGAAAAATGATAGGACTTTGCATGCTTCTAGTGAACCTATTGCTGAAACACCTGAGAATCCAAATGATATTTCTATTTCTGATGCTGAAACACAATCTAGTAATGAACATGAACCTAATGAAAATGTTAACGATAGTGTTCATGATGATGCTCAACCTAGTATTGATAATGATGTAGAAATTGAACCTGCTGTTGATCTTGATAACCCACAATCAAAGAATCAACGTTATGATAAGAGAGACTTCGTTGCTAGGAAATGATGACCCACAAGTATAGGGGATCTATCGTAGTCCTTTCGATAAGTAAGAGTGTCGAACCCAACGAGGAGCAGAAGGAAATGATAAGCGGTTTTTAGCAAGGTATTCTCTGCAAGTACTGAAATAAGTGGTAACAGATAGTTTTGTGACAGGATAATTTGTAACGAGCAACAAGTAACAAAAGTAAACAAAGTGCAGCAAGGTGGCCCAATCCTTTTTGTAGCAAAGGACAAGCCTGGACAAACTCTTATATAAGGAAAAGCACTCCCGAGGACACATGGGAATATCGTCAAGCTAGTTTTCATCACGTTCATATGATTCACGTTCGGTACTTTGATAATTTGATATGTGGGTGGACCGGTGCTTGGGTGCTGTTCTTACTTGAACAAGCATCCCACTTATGATTAAACTCTATTACAAGCATCCTCAACTACAACAAAAGTATTAAGGTAAACCTAACCATAGCATGAAACAAATGGATCCAAATCAGCCCCTTACGAAGCAACGCATAAACTAGGGTTTAAGCTTCTGTCACTCTAGCAACCCATCATCTACTTATTACTTCCCAATGCCTTCCTCTAGGCCCAAATAATGGTGAAGTGTTATGTAGTTGACGTTCACATAACACCACTAGAGGCTAGACAACATACATCTCATCAAAATATCGAACGAATACCAAATTCACATGACTACTAATAGCAAGACTTCTCCCATGTCCTCAGGAACAAACGTAACTACTCACAAAGCATATTCATGTTCATAATCAGAGGGGTATTAATATGCATAAAGGATTTGAACATATGATCTTCCACCAAATAAACCAACTAGCATCAACTACAAGGAGTAATCAACACTACTAGCAACCTACTAGTACCAATCCCGGACTTGGAGACAAGAATTGGATACAGGAGATGAACTAGGGTTTTGAGATGAGATGGTGCTGGTGAAGATGTCGATGGAGATTGCCCTCTCCTGATGAGAGGAGCGTTGGTGATGACGATGGCGATGATTTCCCCCTCCCGGAGGGAAGTGTCCCCGGCAGAACAGCTCTGCCGGAGCCCTCGATTGGTTCCGCCAAGGTTCCGCCTCTTGGCGGCGGAGTCTCGTCCCTAAAGGTTTCTTATCAATTTTTCCTCAACGAAAGACCTCATATAGCAGAAGATGGGCATCGGAGGGCCAACAGGGGGACCATGAGGCAGGGGGCGCGCCCAGGGGGGTAGGGCACGCCCCCCACCCTCGTGGCCAGGTGGGGCCCCCTCTGGTGAACTTCTTCCGCTCAATATTTTTTATATATTCGGAATATAACTTCCGTGGAGTTTCAGGACTTTTGGAGTTGCACAAAATAGGTCTCTAATATTTGCTCCTTTTCCAGTCCAGAATTCCAGCTGTCGGCATTCTCCCTCCTTATGTAAACCTTGTAAAATAAGAGAGAATAGGCATAAGTATTGCGACATAAAGTGTAATAACAGCCCATAATGCAATAAATATTGATATAAAAGCATGATGTAAAATGGACGTATCAACTCCCCCAATCTTAGACCTTGCTTGTCCTCAAGCGAAAGCCGATAACGATAAATATGTCCCCATGTTTAGAGGTAGAGGTGTCAATAAAAATAAAAATTGATGATCTATTCACAATGCAAAAGTATGAATCAAAAACTTTATTGAGAACCAACAAACTATAATCTCAGTCATTGAAGCAATTGCAATTTATCATAACATCATAAAGAGTCTATGTCAGAGCTTAAAAGCAAGTCCACATACTCAACTATCATTTAGTCTTTCATAATTGCTAACACTCACGCAATACTTGTGGTTATGGAGTTTCAACCGGACACAGAGAAAGATAGGGGCTTATAGTTTCGCCTCCCAACCTTTTACCTCAAGGGTAATGTCAACAATAGTAACTCATGCCCCCTACATCCAATTAGATATATCTATCAGGATCCTTCCAACATATTGTTCTTGCCAAAGGATAAAATGTAAAAAGGAAAGGTGAAGATCAACATGACTCTTGCATAAGGTAGAAGATAATAGTAACAGATATGCCCTTCGCAGAGGGAAGCAGAGGTTGCCATGCCATTTAGGGTTGGATGCACAAAATCTCAATGCGAAAGAACGTCACTTTATATTGCCCCTTGTGATATGAACCTTTACTATGCAGTCCGTCGCTTTTATTTCTTCCACATCACAAGATCGTATAAAGCTTATTTCCTCCACACCAATCAATTATACATATTTAGAGCAATTTTTATTGCTTTGCACCGATGACAACTTACTCGAAGGATCTTACTCAATCCATTGGTAGGTATGGTGGACTCTTATGGCAAAACTGGTTTAAGGGTATTTGGAAGCACAAGTAGTATCTCTACTTGGTGTTGAGAATTTGGCTAGCATGAGGGGGAAAGGCAAGCTCAACATGTTGGATGATCCATGACAATATACTTGATAACCCACAAGTATAGGGGATCGCAACAGTTTTCGAGGGTAGAGTATTTAACCCAAATTTATTGATTCGACACAAGGGGAGCCAAAGAATATTCTCAAGTATTAGCAGCTGAGTTGTCAATTCAACCACACCTGGAAACTTAGTATCTGCAGCAAAGTGTTTAGTAGCAAAGTAATATGATAGTGGTGGTAACGGCAACAAAAGTAAAGACAGCAAAAGTAATGTTTTTGGTATTTTGTAGTGATTGTAACAGTAGCAGCAGGAAAGTAAATAAGCGTAAACCAGTATATGGAAAACTCGTAGGCACCGGATCAGTGATGGATAATTATGCCGGATGCGGTTCATCATGTAACAGTCATAACATAGGGTGACACAGAACTAGCTCCAATTCATCAATGTAATGTAGGCATGTATTCCGTATATAGTCATACATGCTTATGGAAAAGAACTTGCATGACATCTTTTGTCCTACCCTCCCGTGGCAGCGGGGTCCTATTGGAAACTAAGGGATATTAAGGCCTCCTTTTAATAGAGAATCGGATACTAGAGATCAAATCCTAACAAAACTAACTCGATTACATGATAGATCTCATCCAACCCATCACCGTCCAGCAAGCCTACGATGCAATTACTCACGCACGGCGGCGAGCATCATGAAATTGGTGATGGAGGATGGTTGATGATGACGACGGCGACGAATCCCCCTCTCCGGAGCCCCGAACGGACTCCAGATCAGCCCTCCCGAGAGGTTTTAGGGCTTGGCGGCGGCTCCCTATCATAAAACGCGATGATTTCTTCTCTCTGATTTTTCTCCCCAAAAGCCAATATATAGAGTTGGAGTTGGCGTCGGAGGGCATCCAGGGGGCCCACAAGGTAGGGGGGCGCGCCCTAGAGGGGGGGGGGGGCGCCCCCACCCTCATGGACAGGGTGTGGGCCCCCTGGTCTTCATCTTTGGTGAGGATTTTTTATTGTTTTTTCTAAGGTGTTCCGTGGAGTTTCAGGACTTTCCGAGAATATTTGCTTTCTGCACATAAAACAACATCATGGCAATTCTGCTGAAAACAGCGTCAGTACGGGTTAGTTCCATTCAAATCATACAAGTTAGAGTCCAAAACAAGGGCAAAAGTGTTTGGAAAAGTAGATACGACGGAGACGTATCAACTCCCCCAAGCTTAAACCCTTGCTTGTCCTCAAGCAATTCAGTTGACAAACTGAAAGAAAGAAAGAAAAACTTTTACAAACTCTGTTTGCTCTTGTTGTTGTAACTATGTCAAGCCAGCATTCAAGTTTTCAGCATATATCATAACTAACCACATTTGCAATAATTCTCAGGTCTCATAATTACTCATATCAATAGCATAATCAACTAGCAAGCCATAATAATAAATCTCGGATGACAACACTTTCTCAAAACAATCATAATATGATATAACAAGATGGTATCTCGCTAGCCCTTTCTGAGACCGCAAAACATAAATGTAGAGCACCTTTAAAGATCAAGGACTGACTAGACATTGTAATTCATGGTAAAAGAGATCCAATCATAGTCACACCCAACATAGATTAATAGTGATGAATGCAAATGACAGCTGTGCTCTCCAGCTAGTGCTTTTTAATAAGGGGGTGATGACTCAACATAAAAGTAAATGGATAGGCCCTTCACAGAGGGAAGCAGGGATTTGTAGAGGTGCCAGAGCTCGGTTTTTAAATAGAGATAAATTGCATTTTGAGCGGTATACTTTCATTGTCAACGTAACAACTAAGAGATGGCGATATCTTCCATGCTAAACAAATTATAGGCGGTTCCCAAACAGAATGGTAAAGTTTATACTCCCCCTCCACCAACAAGCATCAATCCATGACTTACTCGAAATAACGAGTGTCTCCAACATACATCAGGTCCCAGGGGGAGTTTTGTTTGCAATTAATTTCGATTTAGTTTGCATAAAGCATGGGACTGGGCATCCCGGTGACCAGCCATGTTCTCGTGAGTGAGGAGCGGAGTCTACTCCTCTTGAGAATAACCTGCCTAACACGGAAGATAAGGACATCCTTGGTTGACACATGAGCTATTCGAGCATACAAAACAGAATAATTGTTTGAAGGTTTTGAGTTTGGCACATACAAATTTACTTGGAACGGCAGGTCGATACCGCATATAGGAAGGTATAGTGGACTCATCTGGAATAACCTTGCGGTTTAAGGGATTGGATACACAAGCAGTATTCCTGCTTAGTACAAGTGAAGGCTAGCAAAAGACTGGGAAGCGACCAACTAGAGAGCGACAACAGCCATGTACATGCATTAAAATTAATAAACATTGGATGCAAGCATGAGTAGGATATAATCCACCATGAACATAAATATCGTGAAGGCTATGTTGATTTGTTTCAACTACATGCGTGAACATGTGCCAAGTCAAGTCACTTAAATCATTCAAAGGAGGATACCACTCCATCATACCACATCATAATCATCTCAATAGCATGTTGGCACGCAAGGCAAATCATTATAACTCATAGCTAATCAAGCATGGCACAAGCAACTATGATCTCTAATTGTCGTTGCAAACATGTTTATTCACAATAAGCTGAATCAAGAACGAGGGGCTTATCATATTTACAAAAAAAGAGGTCGAGTTCATACCAGCTTTTCTCATCTCAGTCAGTCCATCATATATCATCATAATTGCCTTTCAATTGCACGACCGAATGGTGTGAATAATAATAAGAGTGCATGTGCATTGGACTAGGCTGGAATCTGCGAGCATTCAAGAAACAGGAGAAGACAAGGCAATATGGGCTCTGGGTTAAATCAACAATAATGCATGTAAGAGCCACTTCAACAATTTAATCATGGTCTTCTCCTACTGACCCCCAAAGAAAAGAAATAAAAACTATTTACATGGGAAAGCTCCCAACAAGCAAAAGAAGAACGGGAAATATTTTTGGGTTTTCTTTTTAGTTACTACTACAACAGGAAAGTAAATTACTACTAATTTTTTTTGGTTTTCTTAAGGTTTAACAAACACACAAGAAGAAAGCAGGAAAAAGAAAATAAACTAGCATGGATATTACAGTGAAAGAGTATGAGCACCGACATCTAGCAATGAGTGTGTGTGAACATAAATGTAATGTCGGTGAGAAATACGTACTCCCCCAAGCTTAGGCTTTTGGCCTAAGTTGGTCTATTGCCAGGAATGGCCTGGCGGATACCCGTAAGTGTAGCTGGGGTCGTACTGTGATGAAGAGTAGTTGGGATCATACTGTGATGACGAAGAGGGCTCTGACTGCCACTGGCTGACAGTCGTCTCTGGATCCCAAGAATAAACAGATTGTCGTGGAGGCTCATCTTGTGGTTCCGGTTCCGAGGCTGGTGCTGGATTTTTGTAGGCTTGGACAGCAGCCCACGTAACAAGATAGGGACCTGCAAAATTAAACAGAGAAGGAGCAGGCAACGTAATAGTTTCAGGATAATGTTTATCAAAGTATAACTTGTATTTGAGCTCTCTATTCCTGTCCTTAACAAGAAAATCATGGGCTATCATGCTCTTATAGTCTAGATAAGCATTAGGCAGCACTTTTTCTTCTTTCTCATAATGCCTAATAGCTATGATAAACTGTGCAGCAAGGCGAGAAGCATAAATGCCTCCAAAGATGGGGCCTTTAGTATGGTTCAGACTCAACCACCTAGCAATAATTCCGCCCATACTAACAGTGTTGTCATGGTATAAACCATGGAACAAAATGATAATACCAGGAACGCTAAAGTTCCTACAGTTCCCACGACCTATCAAGCATCGACTAGCAAATAAAACAAAATAGCGTAACACAGGAAAATGTATGCTAGTGATCCTTGCATCAGAAACCTTCCTGGTTTCTCCTACAGAGATAAGTTTAATAAATGGTTCCAACTCCTTACTGGGTGGTTCCTCTAAAGTGCCCTCAGGGGGTATCTTGCAGACTGCGCAAAATTCAGACAATGGCATTTTCTTCACAACGTCATATAAATGAAACTCTACTGATGGAGGTGATTCCTTAGGGTAAAAGTAGAAGTTTTGCACAAAAGTATTTGTGAGTAAGAGATACTGTGGACGTTGGTCGCAGGCGAAGTCGGTGAGGCCAGCATTTTCAATCAATGAATAGAAATCCTCATAAATCCCGGCCTCTCTCAAGAAATTATCAGAAGGCCTTTCACACGGCCGGATTTCCGCGGTACGAGGCAAATTATATTTGGGCCTCTGAGCTTCTTCATCTTGTTTATCCTTTGAGCTTCGGCTCGATGAGCCCCTCAAAATTCTCTTCATCATTTTTTCTGAAATAATCTGAAATTTTTAGTAACTTCAAACAAAATTGAACCAACTTCAATAAAACTGATAGCAACTACTCCTATAAGTGCCTAGAGCCTATATCAAGCATTAGAACTACTTGGAACCATATAAATTTGACATGCAAGCTCAAGAACATGGTCACCTATGCAGCACAAATTTGCAAAGAATAAAGCACTAGAACAAAAACTAATTGGACCAATGGCGGAGTCACATACCAAGGAACAATCTCCCCAAGCAGTTTTGCGAGAGGTGCTTTGAGCAAGGAGATCGAAAATCACAGCAAAGGTGGCTGGAACTTGTGCTTGAGTTGGTTTTTCGGGTTTGTGTGAGACAGAAGAAGAAGATGGGTGCTGGGATAAGTGGAGGAGGGCCACCGTGGGCCCACGAGGCAGGGGGCGCGCCCAGGGGTGTAGGGCACGCCCACCACCCTCGTGGCCAGGTGGCAGCTCCTCCCGTGGTAATTTTTGCACAGTAAATCCTCAAATATTCCCGAAAAAATCATATTAAATTGGCATGTCATTCTGAGGACTTTTATTTTTGGGATATTTTTATATTACACTGATAAGCCAGGAAACAGACAAAGAAATACTATTTTTACTTTATTTCTACTACAGAACAGAAAATATAATGAGGGTACAGAAGGTTGTGCTTCTAGTTTCATCCATCTCATGCTCATCAAAAAGAATCCACTAACAAGGTTGATCAAGTCTTGTTAACAAACTCATTCCGATAATCATGAAACCGGAGAAATTTGGAATAACACTAAGTTACCTCAACGGGGATATGCACATCCCTATAATAAGTATATCATATTTCTTTTTGACAGTAGGAAGAGGAAATTCAAAACCTCCAAATATAATCGATGGAATTTTTTCAATGGAGTTGATACTATGAACTTGAGGTTGTTTCCTCGGAAAGTGTACCATATGCTCATTACCATTAACATGAAAAGTGACATTGCCTTTGTTGCAATCAATAACAGCCCCTACAGTATTAAGAAAAGGTCTTCCAAGAATAATAGACATACTATCATCCTCGGGAATATCAAGAATAACAAAGTCCGTTAAGATAGTAACGTTTGCAACTACAACAGGCACGTCCTCACAAATACCGAAAGGTATAGCAGTTGATTTGTCAGCCATTTGCAAAGATATTTCAGTAGGTGTCAACTTATTCAAGTCAAGTCTACGATATAAAGAGAGAGGCATAACACTAACACCAGCTCCAAGATCACATAAAGCAGTTTTAATATAATTTCTTTTAATGGAGCAAGGTATAGTAGGTACTCCGGGGTCTCCAAGTTTCTTTGGTATTCCACCCTTAAAAGTATAATTAGCAAGCATGGTGGAAATTTCAGCTTCCGGTATCTTTCTTTTGTTAGTAATGATATCTTTCATATATTTAGCATAAGGATTTGTTTTGAGCACATCAGTCAATCGCATATGCAAAAAGATAGGTCTAATCATTTCAGCAAAGCGCTCAAAATTCTCATCATCCTTTTTCTTGGATGGTTTCGGAGGAAAAGGCATGGGTTTCTGAACCCAAGGTTCTCTTTCTTTACCATGTTTCCTAGCAACAAAGTCTCTTTTATCATAACGTTGATTCTTTGATTGTGGGTTATCAAGATCAACAGCAGGTTCAATTTCTACATCATACCATTACTAGGTTGAGCATCATCATGGACATCATCATTAGTATTTTCATTAGGTTCATGTTCATTACCAGATTGTGTTTCAGCATTAGACATAGAGATATCATTTGGATTATCAGGTGGTTCAGCAATAGGTTCACTAGAAGTTTGCACAGTTCTATCATTTTTCTTTTTCTTCTTCTTAGAAGAACTAGGAACATCAATATTATTTCTCTGAGAATCTTGCTCGATTCTCTTAGGGTGGCCTTCAGGATACAAAGGTTCCTGAGTCATTCTACCAGTTCTAGTAGCCACTCTAACAACATAATCATTTTTCTTATTATTCATTTCATGGAGCAATTCTTTTTGAGCTTTAAGTACTTGTTCTACTTGAGTGGTAACCATAGAAGCATGTTTGCTAACAAGTTTAAGTTCACCTCTAATATTAGCCATATAATCACCCAAGCATCTAATCTTATAAGCATTTTCTTTTAATTGTCTACCAAAATAAGCATTGAAGTCGTCTTGCTTAAACATAAAGTTATCAAACTCATCCAAGCACTGACTAGCAATTTTAGTGGGAGGAACTTCAGCTTTATCATATCTATAGAGAGAATTTACCTTTACTACCTGTGTCGGGATATCGAGATCAGGAGGTTCTTCAGTAAATAAGTGATCAAGTTCATATGTTTCTTCTACAGGCGGTAGATTAAGACCATGTATTTCTTCAATAGGAGGTAAATTCTTAACATCTTCAGCTTTAATACCTTTTTCTTTCATAGATTTCTTTGCCTCTTGCATATCTTCAGGACTGAGAAATAGAACACCTCTCTTTTTCGGAGTTGGTTTAGGAATAGCCTCAGTAATTGGAGCAGGAGCTGGCTCAGGAACTGGCTCAGGAGGTGCCCAATTATTTTCATTTGTCAACATATTATTCAATAGAATTTCAGCTTCATCCGGTGTTCTTTCCCTGAAAAGAGAACCAGCACAACTATCCAGGTAATCTCTGGAAGCATCGGTTAGTCCATTATAAAAGATATCAAGTATTTCAGGTTTCTTAAGAGGATGATTAGGCAAAGCATTAAGTAACTTGAGAAGCCTCCCCCAAGCTTGTGGGAGACTCTCTTCTTTAATTTGCACAAAGTTGTATATTTTCCTTAAAGCGGCTTGTTTCTTATGAGCAGGGAAATATTTAGCAGAGAAGTAATAAATCATATCCTGGGGACTACGCACACAACCAGGATCAAGAGAATTAAACCATATCTTAGCATCACCATTTAATGAGAACGGAAATATTTTCAGGATATAGAAGTAACACGATCTCTCATCATTAGTAAACAAGGCAGCTATATCATTTAACTTAGTTAGATGTGCCACAACAGTTTTAGATTCATAGCCATAAAAAGGATCAGATTCAACCAAAGTAATTATATCTGGATCAATAGAGAATTCATAATCCTTATCAGGAACACAGATAGGTGAAGTTGCAAAAGCAGGATCAGGTTTCATTTTATCTCTAAGTGATTCTTTGTTCCATTTAATCAATAACCTCTTAAGCTCATATCTATCTTTGCAGGCTAAAATAGCTAAAGAAGAATCTTTATCAAAAAGATAACCCTGAGGAATAACGGGCATATTTTCATCATCACTTTCATCATCGTATTCAGATTCATCAATTTCTCTTTCTCTAGCCCTAGCAATTTGTTCTTCAAGAAATTCACTAAGGGGCACAGTAGTATCAGGCATAGAAGGAGTTTCATCATAAGTATCATGCATAGCAGAAGTGGCATCATCAATAACATGTGACATATCGGAACGAATAGCAGAAGCAGGTTTAGGTGTCGCTAGCTTACTCATAACAGAAGGTGAATCAAGTGCAGAGCTAGATGGCAGTTCCTTACCTCCCCTCGTAGTTGAGGGATAAATTGTTGTCTTAGCGTCTTTCAAGTTCTTCATAGTGTCCAGCAGATATAAATCCCAAGTGACTCAAAGAATAGAGCTATGCTCCCCGGCAACGGCGCCAGAAAAAGGTCTTGATAACCCACAAGTATAGGGGATCGCAACAGTTTTTGAGGGTAGAGTATTTAACCCAAATTTATTGATTCGACACAAGGGGAGCCAAAGAATATTCTCAAGTATTAGCAGCTGAGTTGTCAATTCAACCACACCTGGAAACTTAGTATCTGCAGCAGAGTGTTTAGTAGCAAAGTAATATGATAGTGGTGGTAACGGCAACAAAAGTAAAGACAACAAAAGTAATGTTTTTGGTATTTTGTAGTGATTGTAACAGTAGCAGCAGGAAAGTAAATAAGCGTAAACCAGTATATGGAAAACTCGTAGGCACCGGATCATTGATGGATAATTATGCCGGATGCGGTTCATCATGTAACAGTCATAACATAGGGTGACACAGAACTAGCTCCAATTCATCAATGTAATGTAGGCATGTATTCCGTATATAGTCATACATGCTTATGGAAAAGAACTTGCATGACATCTTTTGTCCTACCCTCCCGTGGCAACGGGGTCCTATTGGAAACTAAGGGATATTAAGGCCTCCTTTTAATAGAGAACCGGAACAAAGCATTAGCACATAGTGAATACATGAACTCCTCAAACTATGGTCATCACCGGGAGTGGTCCCGATTATTGTCACTTCAGGGTTGCCGGATCATAACACATAGTAGGTGACTGTAGACTTGCAAGATAGGATCAAGAAATCACATATATTCATGAAAACATAATAGGTTCAGATCTGAAATCATGGCACTCGGGCCCTAGTGACAAGCATTAAGCATAGCAAAGTCATAGCAACATCAATATCAGAACATAGTGGATACTAGGGATCAAACCCTAACAAAACTAACTCGACTACATGATAAATCTCATCCAACCCATCACCGTCCAGCAAGCCTATGATGCAATTACTCACGCACGGAGGTGAGCATCATGAAATTGGTGATGGAGGATGGTTGATGATGACGACGGCGACGAATCCCCCTCTCCGGAGCCTAGAACGGACTCCAGATCAGCCCTCCCGAGAGGTTTTAGGGCTTGGTGGCGGCTCCGTATCGTAAAACATGATGATTTCTTCTCTCTGATTTTTTTCTCCCCAAAAGCCAATATATAGAGTTGGAGTTGGCGTCGGAGGGCATCCAGGGGGCCCACGAGGTAGGGGGTGCGCCCTAGAGGGGGGGCGCGCCCCCACCCTCGTGGACAGGGTGTGGGCCCCCTGGTCTTCATCTTTGGCGAGGATTTTTTATTGTTTTTTCTAAGGTGTTCCGTGGAGTTTCAGGACTTTCCGAGAATATTTGCTTTCTGCACATTAAACAACATCATGGCAATTCTGCTGAAAACAGCGTCAGTCTGGGTTAGTTCCATTCAAATCATACAAGTTAGAGTCCAAAACAAGGGCAAAAGTGTTTGGAAAAGTAGATACGACGGAGACGTACCAATACTTTATCTCAGATATTAGAAAACATAACCCATTACGTTGTCTTCCTTGTCCAACATCAACTCTTTAGCATGTCATATTTTAATGAGTGCTCCCAATCATAAGAGATGTCAATGATAATATATTTATATGTTATACCTCTCTTTCCTTATTACTTCCTATTAATTGCAATGATGACCAAAGCTATGTCTGCCAACTCCCAACAAATTTTAATCATCATACTCTTTTTATGTGAAGTCATTACTCTCAATAAGATCAATATGAACTATTTGTTTCTTTTTATTCTTTTTCTTCTCTTTTCTTTTATTCACTCAAGATCATGGCAAAATAATCAAGCCCTTGACTCAACACTAATCTTTATTATATAGCTCACGGACTCGATTACATAGAGAGATCATAAAGCAAAACTCAAAACTAGATCATGCCATAAACTTTATTCTACTAGATCAAGATACTACTAATAGGATCGAACTAAGAAAAACGGTAAAGATAGGAGTGTGATGGTGATACGATACCGGGGCACCTCCCCCAAGCTTGGCAGTTGCCAAGGTGAGTGCCCATACCCATGTGATTATGTCTCCTTCTTTGTTGTTGGTGAAGATGACGGAGTTGTTGATGATGCAATTTGTGCTTTCAACTTCTTCATATTGTAGTTGAGGGGAGCAATTTCCTCCTTTAAATCATCGACCTCTGACTCCAGCTTCAAAATCTTGTCACATAAATCTCCTTTGCTTTTCTGCCAAAAATGCAAGGGAATAGATCGGTTGTTAGATAGCTTAGCCCTCTTAGGGAGACTAGATTTCTTGAACTTCACGTGCATATCCCCAGGTTGAGGTAGAGGGCTATCATCCTCCTCTGAACTTGAATCATTGGTTTTCATCAAATAAGCATCCTCCTCCTCATCCGTAGTTCGACCACAAGGAGATAGATCCCCATAGGTCTTTGGGTCAGCAATGAGGTATGAGACATAGCTCTCTCCGTCGGAATCCTGAGATGACATCTTGCTCCAAACCTGCTACGGAAACAGCTCGAAACAAAAACAGAGGATACTTGTGTGATACAGGAGTCAAAACCTTCGGGAGAATATATACTGAATTTTTACCGACCAAAATATGTATCGTGCAAGAAAACGGAGTCCGGAAGACACACGAGGTGCCCACGAGGTAGGGGGCGCACCCTCCACCCTCGTGGGGCCCTTGTGTCCTTCCCGGACTGCTACTTATTTTTCTATTTTTCTAAATATTCCAAAACGGAGAAATATTGCCTTAAAAATTGTTTTGGAGTCGGTTTACTTACCGTACCACATACCTATCCCTTTTCGGAGTCTGAAATGTTCTGGAAAGTGTCCCTTATGTATTCCTCCAGGGTTACGGTTTCAATAACATTGGTTTCAACATTTATAGGATTACCTGAGATATAATGTTTAATTCTTTGACCATTAACCACCTTCGGATTTGTGCCTTCTTAGTTGTTGATTTTTATGGCACCGGAACGATAGACCTCCTCGATGACGTAGGGGCCTTCCCATTTAGAGAGAAGTTTTCCTGCAAAAAATCTTAAACGAGAATTGTATAGCAATACATAATCACCTACGTTAAACTCACGCTTTTGTATCCTTTTGTCATGCCATCTTTTAACTTTTTCTTTAAACAACTTGGCATTTTCATAAGCTTGGGTTCTCCATTCATCAAGTGAGCTAATATCAAATAACCTCCTCTCACCGGCAAGTTTGAAATCATAGTTGAGCTATTTAATAGCCCAGTATGCCTTATGTTCTAGTTCGAGAGGTAAGTGACATGCTTTTCCATAAACCAATTTATACGGAGACATACCCATAGGATTTTTATAGGCAGTTCTATAGGCCCATAGTGCATCATCAAGTTTCTTGGACCAATTCTTTCTAGACCTATTGACAGTCTTTTGCAAAATTAATTTGAGCTCTCTGTTGCTCAACTCTACTTGACCACTAGACTGTGGGTGATAAGGGGATGCAATTCTATGATTGACATCATATTTAGCAAGCATTTTACGAAAAGCACCATGAATAAAATGTGAACCACCATCAGTCATTAAATATCTAGGGACTCCAAACCTCGGAAAAATGACTTCTTTAAGCATCTTAATAGAAGTGTTATGATCAGCACTACTAGTTGGAATAGCTCCTACCCACTTAGTAACGTAATCAATAGCAACTAAAATATGTGTATATCCATTAGAGGCAGGAAAAGGTCCCATATAATCAAAGCCCCAAATATCAAATGGTTCAATAACAAGTGAATAGTTCATAGGCATTTCTTGACGTCTACTAATATTACCAATTCTTTGGCATTCATCACAAGACAAGACAAACTTACGGACATCCTTGAAGAGAGTAGGACAATAAAAACCGGATTGCAATACCTTATGTGCAGTTCTATCTCCAGCGTGGTGTCCTCCATAAGCTTCGGAGTGACACTTGTGTGGGATCTGTTCCTGTTCATGCTCAGGTACACAACGTCTAATAACACCATCTACTCCTTCTTTATAAAGATGTGGGACATCCCAAAAGTAATGTCTCAAATCATAGAAGAACTTTTTCTTTTGCTGGTATGCGAAACTAGGTGGTATAAATTTTGCAACGATGTAATTAGCATAATCAGCATACCATGGAGTACTACGAGAAGTATTTATGACATTTAATTGTTCATCAGGAAAGCTATCATCAATAGGTAGTGGGTCATCAAGAACATTTTCTAACCTAGACAAGTTGTCTACAACGGGGTTCTCAGCTCCCTTTCTATCAACAATATGCAAATCAAATTCTTGTAGCAAGAGAACCCATCTAATAAGTCTAGGTTTAGCATCTTTCTTTTCCATCAGGTATTTAATAGCAGCATGATCAGTGTGAATAGTTACTTTAGAATCAACAATATAACACTACAAAAAAAGACACATCCATGACATTTTGGGCCGAACGAATTTTTTTTCTGTCATACATATGACACTTCTATGACGATAATTGTGACAAAACCCGGTATCATCATAGATGTGGTGGGCTCCTACTTCTATGACAAAAAATCATGACAGAAAATGGGCCTTTTGTCCTGGGCGGGCCGGAGACGCAGATGCATGACATTCTTTGGGCCGTCCATGACAGAAAAACCCGTGGTAGAAGCAAGGGCGGGGAAAATTTTGGGGAGTTCCCGATTACGGTGGGAGGTCGGGGGCCGAGCGAGGCACGCTTCTCTCGTACATGTACGCACGTGTGCGAGGCGTTGGCTCTAACTGAACCCGAGCGAGGCGTTGGGCTCTAACTGAACCCGAGCGATTGCACTGCAGGCTACGCGTTACTGAACCCGAGCGATCAATCGATGGCTGTTAACTCAACCCGATCGAGCGATTCCTTCGCTACTGCTGCTAACTGAAGCTGATCGATTGGATGAACAGTGAGCGTTGCGGGGGGTTTGGATGAGCAGTGAGCGGTGGCGTTGCCTCTGGATGAATAGGACCCCGTGGTGTGGTGGAGGGCTGGATGAACAGTAGACGGTGGAGGGGTGCCCGTGGAGGGTGGATGAACAGGACCTCGTGGTGTGGAGGGCTGGATGAACAGTAGACGATGGAGGGGTGCCCGTGGAGGGGTGGTTGAACAGGACCCCGTGGTGTGGAGGGCTGGATGAACAGTAGACGATGGAGGGGTGCCCGTGGAGGGGTGGTTGAACATGACCCCGTGGTGTGTAGGGCTAGATGAATAGTAGATGGTGGAGGGGTGGTTGAACAGTAGCCGGTGGAGTAGGGCGCGGTGGAGGCTGGATGAACAGGAGCCCGTGGAGGCTGGGTGAACAGGAGCCCGTGGAGGCTGGAGGAGGTCGATGGTGGAGATGAACAATATCCCGTTGAGTCCCGTTTTGCGGTACGCCACACCCCTCCCGATGAACAGGACCCCCGTTTCGACCGTAGCGCTCCAACACAAGTCCGTTTCGTCCGTTTTGCGGTACGCCACACCCCTCCCGACCAACAGGACCCCCGTTTCGACCGTAGGAGGTTTGTTTCCTCCATTTTGCGGTACGCCAGACCCCTCCCGATGAACATGATCCTGTGTTGAACGTGGTTGGTCGAACACAAGGCCGTTTCCTCCGTTCTGCGGTACGCCAGGCCTCGTTTCCGCCTGTTCCATCCAAGCCCTCCCGATGAACATGACGCATTCCGTTGCCTCCCCATGAACACGACGCATTTCGCATGACGCATTCCGTTGCCTCCCCATGAACACGACGACGACGCTGTTTCTCCGTTCCGACCCAGCCATGTACACGAGCCCTGGCCGTATGTATGCGCGAGTAGGCGTTCGAGACCCCGCCCGTATGTACACATATGTAGCCGTATTTTCTTTCTTGCACCCTGGCCGCTGTACGTACGTGTACATGCTACGTGCACGCCTCTACTACGACACATGCGCGCCTCTACATCGACCAGTATATATGTACGTACACGTTCGCGACCAGAATGACAACGCTACGTACGCTTTGACCAGGTGGGTCCCGACTGTCAGGCACTTCCTTGCGTGCAAAGATGTAGCTGGTGGGTCCCAGCAGTCAGGGGCAAACGTTTTTTTCGTGAAATATGGTG
Source organism: Aegilops umbellulata (assembly GCA_032464435.1). Classification (NCBI taxonomy): domain Eukaryota; kingdom Viridiplantae; phylum Streptophyta; class Magnoliopsida; order Poales; family Poaceae; genus Aegilops; species Aegilops umbellulata. Next base: position 385,306,110 of record CP136057.1, on the reverse strand, counting down.
GACCGTCCGGTGGGTCCCCACTATCAGGTGGAGGAATAATTATTTTGCATGTAATAAGGAGGCACTTCCTTGCTGCAGCCATGGACCCAGCTGTCAGCCTCTCCACGTACAGTCCACGTCCGATGGAAGCCGTTCCTTGACCATGTTGACCACTCCGCGCCGAGAGCACCAAGGCGGTGGACGATGGCGAGGCCTAGGAAGGGGACGACGCGGAGCCGGGGAAGACGCGGCAGTGGATGCCCACGCATAGAGGAGTACGAGGGTTCACTGGTTCGTTGCGGTATGAGGCTGCCGTCGCCGCAGAATAACAGGGGGTGTGGGTGAGTAGAGGGATGGCCTGGCCAGCGGTGGGAGTAGTAGGGGGCGGTGAGGCCTCCGCCGCATCGCAGCCGACCACGGGAGGCAGGAGCACGAGGCACGACCAGCGCTGGTTTGGGCGGCTGGAGCAAGAAGACCAGAGGTTGAAGAAGCACTACGGCCGTTGGATGGACATCGTACGGTCACTAGAGCTAGAATCGTTCATATTGACTAAGTTGACAAAGCCCTCCATCCTTGTCAACTTAGTAGGCCCACAAGTCAGCCTCCCACCATGGTGGGTCCTAGCTAGCAGGGGGAGTATTCAGTTTTCTATGCGTAATAAGGAGGCACTTCCGGCGGGTCCGAGCTGACAGCGGGGGGGGGGGGGGGAACGTTTTTTCGTGAAATACGGTGGTCCGTCCAGTGGGTCCCAGCAGTCAGGGGCAAACGTTTTTTCGCGAGATACGGTGGCCTGTCCGGTGGGTCCCAGCAGTCAGGGTGGAAACTTTTTTCCACGAAATACTGGTGGCCTGTCCGGTGGGTCCCTGCTGTCAGGTGGAGGAATAATTATTTTGCGCGTAATAAGGAGGCACTTCCTTGCGGCTGCCGTGGACCCAACTGTCAGCCTCTCCACGTATAGTACTCTTCCGATGGAAGTCGCTCGTTGACCACATTGACCACGCCGCGCCGAGAGCACCACGGCGGTGGACGACGGCGAGGCCTAGGTAGGGGACGACGTGGAGCCGGGGAAGACGCGACAGTGGATGCCCACGCGGAGAGGAGTACGAGGGTTCACTAGTTCGGCTGCGGTGTGAGGCTGCCATCGCCGCAGAATAACAGGGGGAGTGGGTGAGTGGAGGGATGGCCTGGCCAGCGGTGGGAGTAGTATGGGGACGGTGAGGCCTCCGCGGCAGCACAGCCAGCCACGTGAGGTAGGAGCATGTGGCACGACCGGCACTGCTTTGGGCGGCTGGGGCAAGAAGACCAGAGGTTGAAGAAGCACTACGGCCGTTGGATGGACATCGTTGACCACGCCGCGCCGTGAGCACCAGGGCAATGGACGACGGCGAGGCCTATTAAGGGAATGAAACGGAGCCGGGGAAGACACGACAGTGGCTGCCCACGCAGTGGAGAGTACGAGGGTTGACTGGTTCGGTTGTCGTCGCCAGAAAATAACAGGAGGTGTGGGTGAGTAGAGGGATAGACAGGCCAGGGATGCGAGTATGATGGGGCCGTGAGGCCTTCCCGACAGCACTGCCGGCCACGGGAGGTGGGAGCAGGCGGTTCCGACGGCGCTGGTTTGGGCGGCTGGGGCAGGAAGATCAGAGACTGAAGAAGCACGATTGCCGTTAGATTGACATCTAACGGTCTGACGCTGGTAGAGTCGATTGTTGACTAAGTTTATTTTTTGAGAAACCTTGTGTACGCATGAATTTATTAGGCCCACAAGTCAGCCTCCAAATCTGTGGCAGACAACATAAAGCCCATTTGCTATTTTTTATAATTTGCAGCCCATTTGCTAATTCTTAAGTAATTTATTACAACCCATTTTCTGCCCAGGACCACGGTCAAAAAGTCCAACCTTATTTTGCATATTTCGGTGGAGTCCGAACTATTGTAATCCCGAAATGATAAAGATTTTTTGAAGAATTTATTGATTTGCCAGAAAAATTGTTTTGTTTTTGTAAGCAAATAAGACGTGGGACAATTTAGTTGGTTTAAGGGAAAACCAGTGGTAAAAAAACTAGCACTGGGTGGGAAAAACAACAAAAATAAGGATGTAAATATGAAAAGGGAATTTTATGTGTTTTCAATATAATGATACGTGTATATGAACTAGTAAAACTATAGGTAGAGATTAGAAAACGAATGTAGGACATGCGTTTCAAGAGGAAAATAGAACTGGGCTGTGTGTTTGATTCAGTAAAAAAACTGCCTGCGGATGTTGTAAGACAAAATATAACTAACGCTGGCGGGCCAGAGGCCAGTAGATACCTGCTAGATCTTTGTGCCCCGTTGTCGTCATGGGATGGGCCTGTTAAAAACAAAACAACCCTGGGCAATCTACAACCCAGTTGAAACTTGCTCGACCTGAAAAAACAATATACGTGCTCAATAAACGAGAGAATTCTGCAAGTACAGACTGATAACTGGGATGCAGCATGGATATTGTTTTTTTATCATGATAATAAGTGCATGCGCTTGTTTCGAAAAAAATGGAGAACTGGGAATTCGAACGGCGGGTGCTTATGCTACCCATCAAATAAAAATCAGGTGCCTGAAAATTCGTTTCGAAACAAATGATTCAGCTTTATATCCACGTCGACCCTCGGCATGATGGTTGGAAGAAAATACAAGTTCATACGAAAAGATCGTTAACAACAATACCAACTTGCGGACGACAAGGTAGTACAACTACCAATACCAAACTAACTTATAATCTTTTTACTCCTGGCCCTAGTGTTCGTCTGGTAGAAAATCTTGCATAGGACCAGCTCCCGCTCCTTCTCTTGCTCCAGGTCCCCGAGGTGGTACTGGTGCATCACCCAGTTGGTCCTCTGCTGGTCCAAGTTCTTGTTGGTGTGCAGTACCAGAACCTTTTTTGTTGCCCGTTTGCCGACCGTTGACCATCACCGGCAAGGTATTGCCAATCTTGTGCCACATCGCATGCATGCCGCACTCCGACTGTATCTTCGACGCGTCCACGCGCCCCTTTTGAATGCCCTGGAATTGCACTGGAAGAAATGCTTCCTTAGGCCACTCAGTGTGATACCTGCAGTATTGTGGAATACATGTTTTAGTGTACCTAGTTGGCGTTTTCATAAGATCTTTGGCATGTTGCAGTCACTTGTTTCACTTTTTATTAATTGTCAAATTGTAATTGCTTCACCAGTTCTGCGTCTAAAAAGAAAAATAGAGCTATAAACAAAGGAATATGTTTGTGCAAGTAGACGGCCGATCGGTGTCTTACCTGGAAGTTTCTCAGGTTGGGTGTAACATATGCCGTGCTCGCTGTTGATGGTTGGTATGAAAAAATTGATGAGAGACTGAAATCTCGCGCTGTCAGCACTCACTTTGGCCTCAAGGTGCTCGATCAGCTCCTGATCCGTGGGATCGAACTTGACGCCAGCCGGCAGCACGGGCCAATCCTTCTTCGACTTGCATTGGTAATTCTAGTTATATGGTACTCAATGTATGATCAATCGACTGTTTTAAGTGAATGATGAAAGATTTCGACAGATAAGTGGTACTCCAAATCTGAAGTCCAGGATACCCGAACACGCCGCCGGCATTCTTGTGTCACCTCACGCGCAGCGTGTTGTCACGTCAATTCAATGTGTGGACATGATGAATAATTTGACCGACGTATACTAGTACTGCTATTGTACTACTTACTAGTCGTATTTAGTGTCACAATTTATACATAGGTTTAACTAACAAGTACGCACTTGAAGCCTAACTGAGTTATATATATATATATATATATATATATATATATATATATATATATATATATATATATATGGCTTCTGCATAGCATCTCCATCATCATTATCAGTACATCCTACGCAGGTGAGTTAGGATGCACTTGATCCCAGGAAGGTATCTATCCTTCAAACCAGAGGAGTGCTTCAAACTAACAACAGTACATAATATCCAACAAAAGAGGGTCTTGCTACAGCAGCAGAATACATGGCTCAGTCTAGATATCAACACGAATCAAGTTGTGCATATTTGTTGTTGGCATGAACCACATTGCCGCATGTCGGGTTTGCAAAAGCCATCCATCGCATGGAAGCTTGATGCCTTTCACACACTGAAGATTATCTGGCAACAAGCTGTGTCGACGAATCTCTGGATATGGTGATTCATGAAACCCATGGTATGATGTGTAAACACAGCCCCCCTCGCGAATGGAAGTTGCATAGCATAGTAATCATCGCCAGTGATATGATCGATGATTGGTTGGATGATCGGATAATTGAGCCCGAGGAACAAGGAGTGGTTGCCGAGGTTGTAAACCCGCCTCCAGTTGAATACGCCTGGCCCAACGAAGCTGGGATCTTTCTCGAACACGAAGTAGCCATAGCCATCAATGTCATGAACGCCCCACGCATTGTATTGCATGTGGTTTGATGTAATGGTTTGGTCAATTTGGTACGTGCGAATGAGCATCAAATGACCGCCGTCAGCTGAATGAGTGATAAACCAACACCCATCGGCTGGTATGATTCCAGGTCCTGGAATCATGAAGGCCAATGCTTTTGCGTTTGCTGCAACAATTCAAATTGGAGACCAAAAGGACAAAAATAAACAATCATGTTCAGAGTATGTGTGGAATTAAGATTATTATAACAGTGACACATATCATAGACAGAGAATTGCAATGTCGTGGTCATAAACCCCAAGTTAAAAAAATAAGCCAATGGCTTTCATATTCTAGCAATATGTCATGGTTCAAACATCATGTAACAATGAGAGGAAAACATCTATGACAGTGCCTACTCATATTCTACCATAGCACTTACTACTACTGTTCTCATATCAACTCTAAGCAATAACATGCGTTGTTATAAAAATCTTGTAAACGAGAGTAACATATAGCAATCATGATGTTATGCTCATAATATGTATTCTAACAATCATTAGATGCCAATTGTTCTCATATCAACTCTAACAATAACATGTGTGGTCATAAAAATCTAGGAAATGAGAGGAACATATAACAATGATGTGGTTATAGACATGCTATGCATTCTAAATTTGTAACAAATGAATAGGCAGTCGTATTCATAAGGTAAAGATGAGATGAGATAGAACAATTACACGACGATAGATTCCACCAATATAGGTAGAAAATCTGTGTGTCGACCGCGTAAACGATGCCATCGTGCACTATAGCATCAGATAGAAATGTTTCCTCAACAGGATTGATGATGAGCCATAACCATGTATGGCGATCGGATTCCAGATAGAATAATCCCTTGTTGAACAAGGCAATGAGCTTGTAATCCATGTAGTCTTCTGATGGTGTGGGCACTTTGCAGATTACAACTTTCTGCAAACAGAGGTCGAGCCAAAAGCTTGACGCGTCTCGTGCATAGTAGGCAGGAGTGTCCGGCGGGCCGCGAGGCTCGATGGCGGCAGTATCCAATGATGGAAGGGTGATCTCTCGCTGGGTGTACATATCCACGTGACGCCACGGACTACCAGTGTGGTGGATGAGGACGATCCAGTTGGCCTTCATGCCCGCTGAGGGAGTTCGGGATTAGGGGGTGTCCGGCCATCCGAACTATACCTTCAGCCGGACTCCAGGACTATGAAGATACAAGGTTGAAGACTTCGTCCCGTGTCCGGAAGGGACTTTCCTTGGCGTGGAAGGCAAGCTTGGCGGTGCAGATATTTGGATCTCCTACCATTGTAACCGACTTTGTGTAACCCTAACCCTCTCCGGTGTCTATATAAACCGGAGGGTTTTAGTCCGTAGGACAACAACTCCAACATACAACAATCATACCATAGGCTAGCTTCTAGGGTTTAGCCTCCTTGATCTCGTGGTAAATCTACTCTTGTACTACCCATATCATCAATATTAATCAAACAGGACGTAGGGTTTTACCTCCATCAAGAGGGCCCGAACCTGGGTAAAACATTGTGTCCCTTGTCTCCTGTTACCATCCGCCTAGACGCACAGTTCGGGACCCCCTACCCGAGATCCGCCGGTTTTCACACCGACATTGGTGCTTTCATTGAGAGTTCCTCTGTGCCGTCGCAATCAGGAAGGATGCCTCTTCCCGTCTTTAAAGACGGCGCTGTTACTAAGGGAGCCTTGGCTGTCGGCCAAACTTTCCGGCTAGGTGGTTTCCTCATGACCGCCTGTTCGGCCGTTGCGTCGACGGTGACCTCTCAAGTCATCAAAAGTAATCTTCACATCAGCTCGAAACTCGCCGAGCAGTTGGATCCAATGGAGCTCTCTTCCGTAAACGAGCTCTTGGATCGCATCGCCGCTTTGGGGGTCACTAGGATTATGACCAGGTTGGGATTAAACCCGATCTAAGAGAGATTAATTCTCCCCAAGTCACCCATCATGTTGCCGTAGTAGAGGCACAGTGCGGCGACCCTTCATCTATCTTAAGGACTAGCTACGTCCGGATTCCCGATCCCTCCAAGCCGGATATCCGCGGAGGGGAGGATGTAATTCAAGACCTGAACTTAGAATCAGGCAACGGGTCAGATTCACTGGACAACATCCAAGAATCCAAACTTCAGAGTTTGGAAACTCCTTGGCCTCTGAGTCTCAGATTGGGTGAGGTTGCGGATTTAATTCCACCCACCCACCCGAACATAAGCGATCTATCCCAAATCAGGCAAAAGCCCGAAGAAACAGTACACCATTACTAGGCAAGGTTCCTCCTGGTTATGAACAGGATAAAGGACTGCCGCGAGGAAGACACAATCTCAATCTTCTGCAATAATTACACGGACAAGGGAATCCTCAATGCCACAGGTCATCGTGATATTACACGCTTCGCTAACTTGGCGTCCATAGTACAAAAGTACTGTGCGATGGAAAGCGCCTGGAAAACCGAAATTAAATTTTGGGATAATCCGACCCTGAATAGAAACCTCGTCCGAAATAAAAGGGTGCATCATCATCAGACACCCGGGTTAAAAACCAAAAAACCAAAACCCTCTACAGGGCATGGAACCGTACTGGAGGGATGGCTTAATGGACCCTGTAAAATTCGTAGTACAGAGGACGCCACACCAACTCTTAGCCTTAGAGCATGTTGGATACTCCGGCAGGTGGCCAAGAGGAGGGAAGATCTCCTAATTCCGGAGTCCGCAGAAAGCCACCTCAGGGACTCCAGTACAGTCTTAACAGTCTTCGAGACTTTCGCATCAAATAATATGCGAAAAAGAACACTCCACAGCCTCGCTGAAGTCTATCAAGTAGCAACAATAAACCCTTGGAGTGACACGACTATTACTTTTAATGCCAGTGATGAACCTAAATTCCGAACAGCCCGAGCACCAGCCGCATTGGTCCTTAGTCCAATAGTGGACGACTTTCGCCTCACCAAGGTACTCATGGACGGAGGCAGCGGATTGAACCTCATTTATGAGGAAACCCTCCAAAAAATGGAAATAGACTGGAACCGCATTGAGCGAAGCAGCACAACCTTTAGAGGAATAATCCCCAGTCGGGAAGCGCGCTGTACAGGAAAAATCACACTAGACGTGGTGTTCGGCACACCGGATAATTACAGGTCCGAAGAAGTCACATTCCAGGTGGCCCCGTTCAGTAGCAGATACCACGCTCTGCTAGGGCGGGAAGCGTTTACAATCTTCCAAGAAATACCCCATTACGGGTACATGAAGCTCAAGGTGCCCGGGCCAAACGGAATCATCACTCTCGCCAGTGATCCGGACATAGCCCACCGCGCCGAAAACAAGACAGCCGCACTGGCCCTCAAGGCACTGTCCGAAGCCCTAGCGGCTGAGGAACTGACTGCGCTGCGCTCCACGGTAAACAGGGACGATGTGATACTCGACAAAAGATCCAAGTCCACCTCCTTTAAACCAGCGGATGAAATAGTCAAATTCCAGGTCCATCCGACGGACCCCAATGAAACAACTTCCATCGGGGCACAATTAAACCCTGATGTAGACGCCGCACTGCGAGAGTTACTACGCGAGAACTGGGACATTTTTCACCTGGCACCCTTCAGACATGCCAGGAATCCCACGCAGGCTAGCCGAACACAGCTTAAATATCCTAAAAGGATTCAAACCTGTCAAACAAGTACTTCGGCGTTTCTCTGAACCCAAGAGACAGGCTGTGGGAGAGGAGCTAGCCAAGCTACTTGAGGCCGGATTCAACAGAGATATAAAACATCAGGACCGGCTAGCAAACTTGGTGATGGTACCAAAGAAGGACAAATCCTGGCGCCTGTGCGTTGATTTTAAAGACCTTAACAAGGCTTGCCCAAAGGATCCCTTCCCCCTCCCCCGCATCGATCAAATTATCGACGCCACAGCAGGACACGATTCGTTGTGTTTCCTCGATGCATACTCCGGCTACCATCAAATCAAGATGGCCGAGTCAGACCAAGCCGCAACGGCATTCATCACCCCACACGTCCCATTCTGCTTTAACACAATGTTGTTCGGGCTCAAAAACGCCGGCGCAACATATCAGCGCATGATTCAGACATGTCTGGCAAACCAGATCGACAAAACAGTGGGGGCATACGTGGATGATGTGGTCGTAAAAACAAAACATGTTGAATCTCTAGTAGACGACTTGAGGCTTACATTCGATAATCTCTGAACATATGACATCAAGCTAAACCCGGAAAAATGCATTTTCAGCGTTCCAGCCGGAAAGCTCTTGGGCTTCATTGTATCCGGTAGAGGAATCAAAGCAAATCCAGCCAAGATCCGAGCTTTGTCACAATTGGATATCCCAAAGGACCTCAAACAAATACAAAAATTAACCGGATGCGTGGCGTCTCTAAGTCGCTTCATCTCCTGCTTGGGAGAAAAGGCACTACCCCTGTATCGCCTCCTTTGGCGCACCGAACACTTTGAGTGGACGGATGCCGCCACGGACGGACTCGACGAAATAAAAGCCATATTGGCAACAAACCCAGTCCTGGCCGCGCCAAACATCGGCGAACCAATGATATTGTACATTGCAGCAACCCATCAAGTTGTCAACGCAGTACTTGTCGTCGAGCGGGAAATGGACGAACACAAATTCCCCCTTCAAAAGCCGGTTTACTACGTGTCCACTGTCCTCACTCCATGAAAATCACGGTACCCACATTATCAAAAGATTGCATACGCGGTATTCATGGCATCCCGGAAGCTACGACACTACTTTCAAGAGTGTTCAATCACAGTAGCATCGGAAGTACCACTCAACGATATTATAAACAACCGCGACGCAACGGGCCGGATTGCAAAATGGGCCATCGAGCTCCTCCCGTTCGACATAACTTATAAGCCACGGCGAGCTATCAAGTCACAAGTTTTGGCTGACTTCATCGCAGAATGGACGGAGGCCGAACTCCCTAAAGAGTACGACACATACTCAAACTGGATCATGCATTTCGACGGCTCCAAAATGTTGGCCGAACTAGGGGCTGGCGTCGTTTTGACATCCCCCACAGGAGATACAGTTCAATGTGTACTCCAGATTATGTACACGGACTCCAACAATGCTGCTGAATATGAGGCCCTTTTACATGGTCTCCGGATGGCAGTATCCATGGGCATTCAACGCCAGGAAGTGCGCGGGGATTCAAACCTCGCGATATCCCAAATAAATGGAGAGTTTGATGCCAAGGATCCAAAAATGGCAGCTTACCGCAATGCCGTCTTAAAAATGTCAGCCCGGTTCGAGGGGCTCGAATTTCACCACATAGCCCGGGAAAACAATCAGGCGGCAGACATCCTGGAATGCATCGGCGCAAAACACGATGCAGTCCCCCCCAACGTCTTCCTGGAAAGGCTGTTCAAGCCATCCGTAGTATGGGAAGGGGAGCTTGGTAATGATAGCCCGGACCAATCCGCACTGTCCGGCACCGAACAATCTGACATAATCGGCGGCCCTGCCAATGAAATTACAACTTCCGCCCACGTCACAATGGCCGTCATCGCCCCGTGGACAGAACCATTCCTAGCCTACCTTAATAGGCAGGAGCTCCCAGAGGACCAAAATGAGGCACGCTGCATAGTGCGGCAATCCAAGGCCTATAAAGTCCATGAGGGAGAGCTTTATAAGAAAAGCACTACCGGAGTACTTCAAAGGTGCATCTCCAAAGAGGAAGGGCAGAACTTGCTGGCTGAAATTCATGCCGGACTCGGTGATCATCACGCCGCAGCTCGGTCCCTTGTAAGCAAAGCTTTTCGTACAGGCTTTTATTGGCCGACGGCCCGGGCAGACGCTCAGGACCTGGTCCAACGATGCGTCGTTTGCCAGCTCTTTGCAAACCAAAGCCATATGCCACCTACCGCCCTCCAAATTATCCCGCTCACTTGGCCCTTCGCGGTCTGGGGGCTTGACATGGTTGGACCCCTTAAAGGGGGAACTAACAAGAAAAAATACTTACTGGTCATGGTGGATAAGTTCACCAAATGGATAGAAGCCAAGCCTGTTAAGACGGCCGAATCCGGACCAGTGATAGACTTTATATCCGGGGTCGTACACCGTTACGGCGTCCCCCACAACATCGTCACTGATAACGGCACGAACTTTACGGCCGACGAGGTAAAACTCTGGTGCAAAAACATGGGCATCAAGCTTGATTATGCCTCCGTCTATCACCCACAAACTAACGGCCAGGTCGAGCATGCAAATGGTCTTATCATGAGCGGCATCAAACCCAGATTAGTGCGGTCCCTAAAGGAATCTAACACGCACTGGGTAGAGGAGCTTGACTCCATACTCTGGGGGCTGCAGACCATGCCGAATCGCACCACCGGATACACACCATTCTTTATGGTGTACGGCGCAGAGGCAGTTCTGCCTTGCGACATAATTCATGACTCACCTCGAGCGCGCATGTACGAAGAAAGAGAAGCCGAGCTCGATCGGCAGGACAGTCTGGACGCCTTGGAGGAGGAGCGCGACGTGGCAAAAGCCCGTTCCGCATTCTATCAACAGCAGGCTCGAAGATATCAAAGCAGAGAAGTGCGGGCCAAAAATTACAACGTTGGCGAATTAGTTCTACGACTGTCGGACAAGAAAAAGGACAAACTCAAGCCCAAGTGGGAAGGTCCCTTCATAATTGACCAAGTCCTGACCGGTGGAGCGTACCGCCTGCGAGATGCCTCGGATAACCGACTCGAGCCGAACCCATGGAATGCAGCCCGTCTCCGAAGATTCTACGCCTAGCGCCGGACTCTGTGTTCGTCTCCTTCCTCTGTCCATTTTTTACATTTTCTGTCTTACATTTCTCTCCTTCCACCCTTTCTTCTATTTTTTCTCGCGCTCACTATACCTGGGGGCTTCTTTAAACAGAAGCTTATTTATATGGGCTTCACGCCCAAAACATGTGTCAAACTTCCGCATGTACCTTTTCTTCACCATTATATGCATCGATATGACATAAGTTTTGGCCAAGCTGGGTTGCCTGGCTCCTGTGCTTACCCCTACGTTCCCGATTGTTCAGCTAGGCGGTAAAGGGAGCACCTCTGCGATTGTTACTGCCGGGTCAGCCAGATGTGTACCTCAGACTGGGTGAAGCCGAAAGCTAGCGTTCTTAAGGGAATATTCGGTCGGTGAACTAAAGATGACCTTTTTAACTTATTTATATATATATGCCCCCAGATGCTTTTCCTGCGTTTGCAGCCCAGACATGCACTTTAGGGCATGCCTCCCAGAGAAAGGAACCCCTAATGGAACTATTCTCCCTGGAAGATGTTTCTTACTAACCATGTAATATAACATAACTAGTTGGGCACTTGTCTGATAAAGCACTAATGACCCCTATGCCCGGTCTCCATGCATACCCCGGTTCTTACATAACCGATAGGGTATTCGGACACACTCCGGACCGTCAGGTCCCGAGGTCGAAGCGAAAAGGCCGGCAACGACAAACGATCTATAATCCGGCTAGAAGGCATTACACATGTCAATTAAAAATTACATAGTCAGTCTGACTGATTGTATTCCTCTTCAATACCATCTAACAGGCTGTCTAATTTACAGTCCTACTGGGAATACTTTGCGGCCAATTCTACTTGGCCGTATACTAAGCTAACATGGATCTCCTTCCCATCAGGTCCCACGGGTCCGACCTCGGCCATGTGGTTGGGGTCAGCCTTTGTGTACCGCGTCTTTACCATGCCCCAGGCCTCCCTCGCGCTTTGGCGGCAGGCTGATATCTTCCACAACCGGAAGCGCCGCCGCGCTCCCTTTAGCTTCTCTGCAAGCTCTCCAAGGCCCTCTAGCCTGGGGAGGGATGGCCATAAGGCTTGGGCAACTCCTTGCATCGCCTGCCGAACTCGCTTGTGCAGCTGCGAAAGCTCGGGAAGAAGGTCGCCCGTTGAACCGGGCATCTCCTCTGCAGGACGACCTGTCAGCATACCTACAGACATAACTCTGTTATTTGACTTCCTCGCCGAACCCTTTTCAGAAGTTTGTTTAAGCACTTACTATATATGCCGCGTCGAACCCGTTGATTCTCCTTAGTGGAGTCTGACAGCTGGGCACGAACATCTTTTAGTTCAACGCCCAGCTTGGTGTTGGCATCCTGAAGATCATTCTTCTCTTGCCTCACCTTTGTCAGCACGTTCTCCCTAGTCTCTAACTGGCGCAGAAGTTGTTGCTTTTCTGGATCCAGTCCGGGGCCATCTGCAATACGATTTGTCAGATTTGCACCCATGCCGCACTTCGCAAAATATTTCTCTTTCGAAGCGTATATTACCAGTGGGGGTCTCCTTGGGCTCCCCTGCCGTGGCTAGTGCGGCCTCCAGTTGGGCTTTTGAAAGTGCAACTATCCCTAGGTGGTTTTGGTAATTCATAACAACATATAGCTCATTGAGCTAATGATATTCCAAGACAATTATTTCAGGAAAGCTCAATGATTGGCATGGCATGGATGGTGAAAGTGGAACCCTCAAAATGCGAAGGACAAAGGATTGGCTCAAGCTCAAAAGCTCAACACTCTTCATTTTACATTTTAGTGATCAAAGATCACATTGAGTCCATAAGAAAAGCCAATACTATCAAGGAGGGATGAGGTGTTGCTTAATGAGCTTTTTGCTTCATGTGCTTAATGATATGCTCCAAAATCCTCAGCTACTTTCCCATATCCACAAATGACCTAAACCCTAAGCCAAACTCGGACCTACCGATTCTTGCTATCCGGCGCCACCGAGTTTCACTTGTCATAGCCACTGCCAACACCCTAGCAAATCGGTTCTACCGATAGGGATCTCGGTCTCACCGAGATGGGATTGCAATTTCTCTGTTTCCTTTTCATAACTTTTCGGTCTCACCGAAAGAGCGGCTCGGTCCCATCGAGATTGCAATGTAAACTCTCTGTTTCCCTTTTGTAACTTTCCGGTCTCACCGAAAGAGCAAATCGGTCCCACCGAGTTTACCTGACCAACTCTCTGGTTAGCTTATTACCAAATCGGTCTCACCGAGTTTGTGTAATCGGTCTCACCGAGATTACGTTATGCCCTAACCCTAACCGTATCGGTCCTACCGAGTTGCATGTCAGTCCCACCGAAAATCTCTAACGGTCACTAGGTTTACTATTTCGGTCCGACCGAGTTTGTTGATTCGGTCCCACCGAGATTGGTAAATTGTGTGTAACGGTTGGATTTTGTGTGGAGGCTATATATACCCCTCCACCTCCTCTTCATTCGTGGAGAGAGACATCAGAACACATCTACACTTCCAACTCATATGTTCTGAGAGAGAACCACCTACTCATGTGTTGAGACCAAGATATTCCATTCCTACCATATGAATCTTGATCTCTAGCCTTCCCCAAGTTGCTTTCCACTCAAATCTTCTTTCTACCAAATCCAAATCCTGTGAGAGAGAGTTGAGTGTTGGGGAGACTATCGTTTGAAGCACAAGAGCAAGGAGTTCATCATCAACACACCATTTGTTACTTCTTGGAGAGTGGTGTCTCCTAGATTGGCTAGGTGTCACTTGGGAGCCTCCTACAAGATTGTGGAGTTGAACCAAGGAGTTTGTAAGGGCAAGGAGATCGCCTACTTCGTGAAGATCTACCGCTAGTGAGACAAGTCCTTCGTGGGCGATGGCCATGGTGGGATAGACAAGGTTGCTTCTTCGTGGACCCTTCATGGGTGGAGCCCTCCGTGGACTCGCGCAACCGTTACCCTTCGTGGGTTGAAGTCTCCATCAACGTGGATGTAGGATAGCACCACCTATCCGAACCACGGGAAAAACATCCATGTCTCCAATTGCGTTTGAATTCTCCAAACCCTTCCCTTTACATTCTTGCAAGTTGCATGCTTTACTTTCCGCTGCCTATATACTCTTTGCATGCTTGCTTGAATTGTGTGATGATTGCTTGACTTGTCCTAAAGTTGCTAAAATCTGCCAAGAACTAAAATTGGGAAAAGCTTAAGTTTTTATTTGGTCAAGTAGTCTAATCACCCCCCTCTAGACATACTTCTGATCCTACAAGTGGTATCAGAGCTTTGGTCTCCATTTGCTTTGATTTCCATAGCTTTTGGTGGACATAGCCTTGGTTTCACAACCTAGGAGAGTATGGCGTCTAGCGAGGGAAATTATCACCGTAGAGGTCCTTACTTTGATGGTACTAATTTTGCTAGTTGGAAGCATAAAATGAAAATGCATATTCTCGGACATAACCCCGCCGTTTGGGCTATTGTGTGTGTTAGTTTGCAAGGTGACTTCTTCGATGGGAAAAAACCAAACCGTGAATCTACTGCAGATGAGTTGAAGATGCTGCAATACAATGCTCAAGCTTGTGATATTCTCTTCAACGGATTGTGCCCCGAAGAATTCAACAAAATCAGCCGTCTTGAGAATGCAAAGGAAATTTGGGATACTTTGATTGATATGCACGAAGGTACTGACTCCGTCAAGGAATCCAAATTGGATGTGCTTCAAAGTCAACTTGACAAGTTCAAAATGAAGGATGGTGAAGGTGTCGCTGAAATGTACTCTAGGCTTGCTCTCATCACAAATGAGATTGCCGGCTTAGGGAGTGAAGATATGACTGATAGATTCATCATCAAGAAGATCCTAAGAGCCTTGGATGGAAAATATGATACCGTGTGCACATTGATCCAAATGATCCCAAATTACAAAGATCTCAAGCCAACGGAGGTCATTGGAAGAATTGTTGCTCATGAGATGTCACTCAAGGATAAAGAGGAACTTCACAACAAATCAAGTGGTGCTTACAAAGCCTCATGTGAAGCCCCCACATCATCAAGTGAGAAACAAAACTTCAACAAAGAATTGAGCTTAATGGTGAAGAACTTCAACAAGTTCTACAAGAGTAGAAGCAAAGATAGAAGCTCCAAGTCAAGGTCCTACAATGACAAAAGATCTTCTAGTCGAGAGCGAAACTGCTACAATTGTGGAAGACCCAGACACTATTCCAATGAGTGTACGGCTCCCTACAAAATAAGAGAAGATTCTCCAAAAAGAAGAAGCAAAAGAGAAGAATCACCATCAAGAGAGAGAAGGAGTAGTGATGATCGTTATGAACGAAGATACTCACGGAGAAACAAGGATTCGGAAAGAAAGGAAAAGTCATCAAAGAGCTACACAAAACGAAGACATCAAGCTCAGGTTGGTGAATGGGTATCCGGCTCCGACTCCGACAACCACTCCGAGAGAAGTTATCACTCCGTCTCCGAATATACTCAAGATGAAGGTGTTGCCGGTCTAGCACTTGTGTCAACCAACTCCTACGACATATTTGGCTCACCAAATGAAGGAATTGGAAGATGCTTCATGGCCAAAGGTCCTAAGGTAACACACCCTGAGTATGTTGATTTTAATAGTGATGAAGATGACTTGTTAGGTGATGATGATTTACTTGTTGACAACTCTAGTGATGAATACTATGATGAAACGTCAATTAATCATGATAATCAAGATGAAACGAATGACAATGATAAGGATAAAATTGAGGCTCTAACTAAAGAACTAAACACTCTTAAGTTAGCTCATGAAACTATCTTCGAAGATCATCGAGAACTTTTAAGAGCTCATGAGAAGTTACGCTTTGAAAAGCTCAATCTTGAGCAAGAGCATGAGTTTTTAAAGGCAATCAATGATGATCTCCGCAAGAAAAGTTCTTCTTACATTGTCAAGCGTTTACTCTTATCCACTTACACGCCTCAAGTCAAGTCTAGTAACAAGAAAAAGAAAGATTCTTCCTCTAGTAGTAACAATGATCATGTTAAATCCAATGTCATTGCTTCTAGTAGTTCTCTTGATTCCACTAATGATTCTCTTAGCCAAGTTACACTTGAGCAAGAAAATAGCTTATTGAAGGGAATCATAGAGAAAGGAGTGTACAAAAGCCTTGCCGGAAGTAAGCAATTCGAGGAAATTGTACGCAAGCAAGGAAGGCACCGGAAGAATCAAGGTGTTGGTTTTGAACAAAAGTTCAATGCCAATGGAGTTGAGTGGGAAGAAGATCAATACCCCAAGACAAAGTTTGTTCCACAACAAGAGAAGTATGATCCTACTTCTTTCAAGGGGACACAAGCTCAAGATGATCTTCCACCACAAGACTACAAGCAAAAAGGCAAGGACAAGCATCAAGAGGAAATTGATACATTTGAAGAAGCTCCTAAGACCTTAGTCAAGTGGATTCCCAAGACTACTTCAAGTAGGACTACAACTCCAAGGATTCCCATCAAGATGGTGTGGATCCAAAAGAAGAAGAACTAGAGAGTTCTTGAGGGTGACTCCGCCAACATACTTCACTCTTATCATTTTGGCAAGAACAAGTGCAATCAACTTCCACATCTTGCACTAGTTCAAGGAGTCACAAACCCTCTTGTTGGTAAGTCAAGGGACAAGGTAACCTAAAAGTTTTCATGGACATCATCTTGTGTGTGCATCACTCTATGTCTATGGATATCCTTGTTTGTTCCTTGTGGGACTAACCCATGTAGGTATTGAAAGTGCAATTCACTCAAAAGGATAGCTTCAAGTGATCTACATCAACATTGAGAATCCACATCTTCAACATCTACATGAAGTCATCATCGACAAAACCCAAGGTTAGTTCATCCCTCTTAGGGGGGATATCACATCTAGGGGGAGCTTTACTCTAAGACTTGAGCTAAAGCAACTCTAATGATGTGAACACAACAATGCTTTATGTAAAAGTGGTAACCCCACTTGAGCTTAAACGATGAGTATGACCTATGATCAAGTGTTCTCATTTGACTCCTAAGTCAATATACTCATATATAGATGACATAGTCATCGCCAATTGCTTGATAGATGCTAGAATTGGTTGTGCATGCTTTGTCACATATTTCAATTGCCATTTTATTGTGTGAGCATGTTGGTTGCATATTTTACTCATTCGAGGACATCCACTTGTTGTTTTGATTGTTTGGCTTTATTTTTCTTTTGCCAAGTGGATGGACAAGAATGCCTAAGAACCTCCTCTAGCTATCTATGCTTTTCTCGTCTCAAACTCTATTCATGCTACATCACAAAATTTGATCAAGTCAGATTCGAACCACTCTGTGTGAGGAGCACTCGGAGTCCCCGATTCGTCATAGACTTAAACTTCCAAAACCTCTTTGTGATTCTCGGTCTGACCGATACCCCACTTTCGGTCCTACCGAGATCATTAAGTTGATCTATGTTTTCGATCTCGGTGCAACCGATTTGAACCATTCGGTCACACCGAGTTGCAATAACTGTATACAGTTTTGCATCTCGGTGCCACCGAGTTGTTCCACTCGGTCACACCGACAGGGTCGGGCTATATATAGACACGGGCAAAAATTTGGAAATTTCTCCGAACCCCTTCGCCCGCGCGATAGCTCGCTCTGCCAACGTGGTCTCCGGATCGTCTTCTCGCCGCCATCCGCCTCCAGTCGCTGGTCTTCGTCGCCGTCAACGGAATTCAACCCCGCCGTTGCCGCCGTAGCGAGTCTCCGCCGAACTTGGGTATGGACTCAATCTTTGTGCTACTCGCCAATCCGATTCCTAGCACATTGTGATCATATTGATTCTAGCCACGTTTGAAAAACTCCAATCCAGTCAATGCGATTCGTAGAATAGGTTTGATTCGAAATTTTAGGGTTAGGTTTCCGCCAAAACCATCTCAGACCCACCGAGTTGAAAAACTCGGTCCCACCGATTTGGCTCATGCCATTGCACAAGTGAGACTCGGTCTGACCAAGTATTGCTAATCGGTGTGACCGATTTTGGAACTTTGTGAAACCCTAGCAGTCTCGGTGCCACCGAACTGTGACTCGGTCTGACCGAGTTCACTAGTTTAGGTTCCAAAACTGCTCCGGTATCACCGAGTTTAAAAATCGGTAGATCCGAAATGATTTCTGTGGGAAACTTAAACTAAGATTTTGAATCATTCTTTTGCAAAAATCTCTGCATTTTGTGATGCCCATCCACTCTACCTCATCTATAAACTATTCACAGGGTCAGCAGTCAGCCTGTTCGCCATGTCAGACCAGAGTGATAGCCAAAATGTGTCAGAACAGCTAGTGCACATGAGTGAGGGCACTAGTCCCTCCAGTTCTTCAGATGAAGGCAGCAGGTGACGAGGATACGTACCTAGGGTAGGGTAACTTATCATACCTGAGGTACCCAATCAAGGACATGACTCCTACAATGAAAGACATTCTAAGAAGTATCAACATTTCAGTCGACCTGGTCAGCCCAGTCGACGGACACGAGCGTACTCGACCAGAAGCACAAGCAGTCGACCATGAAGACAGCCACTCGACTATAAGAAGACCTAAAGGCACTGCCTACAAACGGTCATCTCATAAGTAGCTTTTATGGCCTTCATGGTCCTTTATTACGGGCGTTACCAGTAACCCCCTCTCTTTATGTACATTAAACTCCTTGTAACGTGGGCTGGCTGGGGTCCTGGCGAACTCTATATAAGCCACCCTCCTCCACTAGGACAAGGGTTCGCAACTTTGTAACACACACACACATAATCCAGTCGACTGCCTCCGGGCTCCGAGACGTAGGGCTGTTACTTCCTCAGAGAAGGGCCCGAACTCGTAAAACTCCTTGCGCATACAACTACTCCATAGCTAGGATCTTGCCTCTCCATACTTACCCCCATTCTTACTGTCAGACTTAGAACCACGACAGTTGGCGCCCACCGTGGGGCAGGTGTTCTAGCGATTTGTTGGAGGAGTTGGGATTCTTTCACCCCACATCATGTTTTCGAGCGGAGTCATGGTCGAGAGCCGCGAGATCCGTCTCGGCGCTCTCTCCTTCATCGTTGACAACTCTGCTTGGCTGCAGGAGGCTCCACTCGACGTGGACGCGCTTCCCGCCCGCGGAGCCACGCATTTTCGCGCATGCGTCCGCGGCGTCCTCCTGCGGCAACCGTCGACCCAGTACGGGTCGGCATTCGTTTCGCCGTCGTCGTCATCAGTTTCCCACCGGCGCAAGCGCACCGGTCGGTCGAGACTCCAGCGGTGGGTGAAGCACGCACTGGCCCGCCAGTCGGCCATCCCCCAAGTCGCGGCAAT
The DNA here is from genome assembly GCA_032464435.1 of Aegilops umbellulata. Taxonomy (NCBI): domain Eukaryota; kingdom Viridiplantae; phylum Streptophyta; class Magnoliopsida; order Poales; family Poaceae; genus Aegilops; species Aegilops umbellulata. The sequence continues at coordinate 385,286,571 of CP136057.1, read as the reverse complement.
CGAGCCCGACGAGTCACTCTACGGCCTGTTCGACCTGTCGACTGGCTCCGTAGAGACTGCGTCCAAGTGCGACAGCAGTGATCCAGCGGCGGAAGTACTAATGGTCGACGGACCACGTAGTCCCCCCGGATTCCCCCACACCGAAGAGGTTGCCGCAGGGGGGATTCCGGCGCGGGGCCACGAAGAGTACACGCCCGAGCCCCTTACCTCAGTGCAGAGGGAGGAACTCCGTCGCCGGAACATGGACGCCCTTCACACTCCTATCGTTGGAGAAACCCCTGAGGCACGAGCCCTGGAGGAGGTGCGCTTGGCCAACTTGGCTGAACGTACTCGACTGGAGAATCTCCAGAGAGCACTCGACGAGCGCGCACGACCGCCCGTTCCCGAGTCCAGTCGCCGTCGCCTCTTCCAGCCGCCGACCCAGGTATACCGTACCCCGATTCAGAATTTGGCAGCTGCGGCTCGCATAGCGGAGTCGATCCAGCCTTCACAGTCAGAGGCAAGGAGAGGTCTGTTGCAGATCAGAGATTTGCTCCGTGCAGCGGGTGACCAGAATTCAGCCGTATCTCAGTCGCGCAACAGGATTCACAGTCGATCCGTCACTGCGAATTCCGTTCAGTCGGCTTATAGTCCAAGGTCGCCCCCGAGGCGTGAAGGACGCAGAGGCCGGCACGAGGATCAATACCAAGGGCACGAGCGATATGAGCACCGATTTGATCGCAACGATCAACGTCGAGTGCCTTCTCCTGCCCCAAGAGCGGAGTCGTACGTTCCTCGACGGCAAGAGGACAGACGCCAGTTCAGTACTGGGCGAAGGGTCCCAGTCGACCCCAGGGAACCAGACTTTGATGCGAGATCCATCATCGTTCAAGGTCTGGTCGACCGAAATAGAGCTCACCGAGAAGACCGTGACAGAGGCGCGCCGTCCAGCAGCAGAGTTCACGTCTCAGGTCCCGAGTGTTTCAGCAGAGCAATCAGAGCTGCAGTGATTCCTCCCAACTTCAGGTTGGCGACTGGAGTCAGCAAGTTCACCGGAGAGTCCAAGCCGGACACATGGCTCGAGGATTACCGAGTGGCTGTTCAGATCGGAGGCGGCAATGACGAGGTGGCCATGAAGCATTTGCCCCTCATGTTGGAAGGATCAGCCAGAGCGTGGTTGAATCAGTTGGCTCCCAGCAGTATTTATACTTGGGAAGATCTAGCCCAGGTGTTTGTCAGGACGTTCGAAGGGACTTGCAAGCGACCGGCAGGGTTGACAGAATTGCAGTCATGTGTTCAGAAGTCGAGTGAAACCCTGAGGGATTATATCCAAAGGTGGATCACTTTGAATCACACGGTCGAGAATGTGTCCGATCATCAGGCAGTTTGCGCCTTCAAGGAAGGCGTCAGGAACAGGGAGTTAAGTTTGAAGTTCGGTCGAACTGGGGATATGACCCTGAGTCAAATGATGGAAATCGCCACCAAGTACGCGAACGGAGAAGAGGAAGATAGACTCCGGAGTGGCAAGTATAAGGCAGCCGCTAATGAGGCCGGCGAAGGACACTCCAGTCGGAAGCAGAAGCGCAAGGCCGAGCCAGTCGCCCCCGGGGAAGCCTTAGCTGTGACCCCAGGGAAGTTTAAGGGGAAACCCAAGGGTCCTTGGAACCCCAAGAAAGTGAAAGACCAGGACGGGAACGATGTGATGGACTTACCATGCCACATTCACACGAAGAAAGATGAAGAGGGAAATCTCATTTACCCTAAGCATACCACTCGACAGTGTCGACTCCTGATGCAACAGTTCCAAGGGAAGCAGGCCAAGGACAAAGAGAAAGAGTCAGACAAAGTTGAAGACAGGGAAGACAGCGATGAAGAATACCCCCAAGTCAATTCCACTCTGATGATTTTCGCTGATGTCGAAAGTAAGAGTCGACTGAAGGTCATCAATCGCGAAGTAAACATGGTCGCTCCGGTGACACCCCATTACCTGAAGTGGTCCCAGACCGCCATCACCTTCGACCAGTCCGATCATCTGACTCATATTGCCACCCGAGGGAGGCAAGCGTTGGTGGTCGACCCAATTATTGAAGGCACTCGACTGACCAAGGTTCTGATGGACGGCGGCAGTGGGCTAAACTTGTTGTATGCAGAGACGTTGAAGGGGATGGGCATTCCGATGTCCCGACTCAGCCCCAGCAACATGAGCTTCCACGGAGTCATTCCTGGGAAGAAAGCTGAGTCACTCGGTCAAATCACTCTCGACGTCGTCTTTGGTGACTCGAAGAATTTCCGGAAAGAAAAGTTAACCTTTGAAGTCGTGGATTTTCAGAGTGCGTACCACGCCTTTCTTGGGAGGCCAGCCTATGCTCGTTTCATGGCTCGACCATGCTACGTATACCTCAAGCTGAAGATGCCTGGCCCCGAAGGTGTAATCACCATCGTTGGCAATCGGAAGAAGGCAGAGGAGTGCTTCCAGAAAGGCGCCAAAATTGCTGATGCTTAGATGGCCAAGATAGAGATACAAGAATACCAGAAGACTGCGGATCCGAGTGAGTTGTTACGAGCCAAGAAGCCCGCCACGGAGTCAGCATTTCAGTCGACTGGTGAGACCAAGCAAGTCCATATCCACCCGACCGATCCAAATGCGGCTCCAACCAACATCTCCACTACACTCGACTCCAAATAGGAAGAAGCGCTCGTCCAGTTCCTCCGTGAGAACTGGGACATCTTTGCATGGAAGCCTGCTGACATGCCAGGTGTGCCCAGGGGACTGGCCGAGCACCGCCTTCGAGTCGACCCAAAGGTCAAACCAGTCAAGGAGCATCTCCGACGGTCCGCCGTTCAGAAGAGAAAGGCCATTGGTGAAGAAGTGGCCCGACTCCTAGCAGCAGAATTCATTCGCGAGATCTACCACTCCGAGTGGCTCGCCAATGTTGTAATGGTCCCTAAGAAGGACAAATCGTTGCGCATGTGCATCGATTTTAAGCATATCAATCGGGCCTGCCCGAAAGATCATTTTCCTCTTCCTCGCATCGACCAAATAGTCGACTCGACTGCAGGATGCGAGAGGTTATCTTTTTTAGATGCTTACTCTGGATACCATCAGATCCGTCTGTATGGACCCGATGAAATAAAAACAGCCTTCATCACCCCATTTGGGTGTTTCTGCTATGTTACCATGCCTTTTGGTCTCAAGAACGCCGGAGCTACATTCATGAGAATGATTCAGAAGTGCCTAATCACTCAAATCAGTCGGAATGTAGAAGCATACATGGATGACATAGTGGTCAAGTCACGAAAAGGTTCCGACCTGCTGACTGACCTAGCTGAAACTTTTGCCAATCTCAGGAATTATGATATCAAGCTCAATCCGTCGAAGTGCACATTTGGAGTCCCTGGAGGAAAGTTACTCGGTTTTCTTGTTTCCGAACGAGGAATCGACGCTAACCCCGAAAAAGTTGGCACCATACTCCGGATGAAACGCCCCGTGCGTGTGCACGATGTCCAGAAACTTACTGGATGCTTGGCCGCCCTAAGTCGATTCATCTCCAGGCTCGGTGAAAAGGCGCTGCCTCTTTACCGACTGATGAAGAAGTCAGACACGTTCGAATGGACTCCAGAAGCTGATGCAGCATTTGCAGAGCTAAAAGCTCTGCTCTCCACCCAGCCGGTGCTTGCTGCTCCTGTCAGCAAAGAGCCATTGTTGCTTTACATAGCAGCCACGGGACAAGTCGTTAGTACCGTTCTTACGGTCGAGCGGGAAGAGGAAGGAAAGACCTTCAAAGTTCAACGCCCAGTTTATTATCTCTCTGAAGTTCTGACCCCGTCGAAGCAAAGATATCCCCACTATCAGAAGCTTGTTTACAGGATTTACATGACCACGAAGAAGGTTGCTCATTATTTCTCCGATCACTCTATCACAGTCGTCAGCGACGCTCCATTATCAGAGATTCTTCATAACAGAGATGCAACCGGTCGAGTGGCGAAATGGGCAATTGAACTTCTTCCTCTTGATATCAAGTTCAAGGCAAAGAAAGCTATTAAGTCCCAGGCAATAGCTGATTTCCTCGCCGAGTGGACCGAGCAGGAGCTTCCGACTCAAGTTCACTCGGAGCACTGGACTATGTTTTTCGATGGCTCCAAGATGCTGAACGGATCCGGTGCGGGGGTCGTACTGGTTTCCCCCCGAGGAGATAAGCTCAAGTATGTCCTCCAGATTCACTTTGATTCCTCCAACAATGAGGCAGAGTATGAAGCGCTTCTGTACGGATTACGTATGGCCATTTCACTCGGCGTCCGTCGCCTCATGGTCTACGGCGACTCAGATCTGGTTGTTAATCAAGTGATGAAGGAGTGGGACGTCCGAAGCCCATCCATGACGGGATATTGCAGCGCAGTGAGGAAGCTGGAGAAACGATTCGAGGGGTTGGAGCTCCACCATATACCCCGACTGAAAAATCAAGCTGCAGATGATCTGGCGAAGATAGGGTCCAAAAGGGAGGCCATCCCTAAAGATGTGTGTTTGGAGCACATTCACACACCATCAGTGCAAGAAGATCCTTTCACAGAAGAGCCTCCACAACCAAAAAGCGCCTCTGACTCGACCGAAGTGGAGGTTCCAGTTGTGGTCGACCTGATTATGGGAGTTATGGTCACCACTCCCGATTGGACAGTGCCGTACATTGCGTATATCATGAGAAAAGAGCTCCCAGAAGATGAAGAAGAGGCTCGACAGGTCGCCCGTCGATCCAAAGCCTTTACAGTAATCAAAGGGCAGCTATACAGAGAAAGCGCGACTGGAGTTGGTCAGAAGTGCATCACACCTGAAGAAGGACAGATAATTCTCGAGGACATCCACTCGGGGACCTGTGGCCATCATGCGTCCTCTCGGACCATCGTGGCCAAAGCATACCGAGCGGGTTTTTACTGTCCAAAGGCGAACGAAATGGCAAAGGATATAGTCGACAAGTGCGAGGGGTGCCAGTTTTATTCCAACATGTCTCACAAGCCCGCCTCCGCCTTGAAGACCATTCCACTCGTCTGGCCTTTCGCTGTCTGGGGTCTAGACATGATCGGACCACTGAGAACTGGTAGGAGTGGCTTCACCCACTTGTTGGTTGCAGTCGACAAGTTCACGAAGTGGATAGAAGCCAAACCCATAAAGGACCTCGACGCAAGCACTGCCATCAGTTTTATCAGGGGATTGATATTCAGATATGGAGTTCCGCACAGCATCATCACGGATAACGGATCAAACTTTGATAATGACAGATTCAAAGCCTTCTGCGCCTCTCGGGGCACTCGAGTCGACTATGCTTCAGTTGCTCATCCTCAGTCGAATGGACAGGCCGAACGCGCGAATGGCCTCATCCTCAAAGGACTAAAACCCCGACTGATGCGTGATCTCAAACACGCAGCAGGCGCCTGGGTCGACGAACTTCCGTCAGTTCTATGGGGGTTAAGGACCACCCCTAACCGGTCGACTGGAAGAACACCATTCTTTCTGGTCTATGGAGCCGAAGCGGTTTTGCCGAGCGACCTGCTCCACAACGCGCCTCGAGTCGAGTTATATTCCGAAGCAGAAGCAGAACAGGCCCGGCAAGATGCAGTCGACCTCTTAGAGGAGGAAAGAGAGATGGCTCTAATCCACTCGACCATCTACCAGCAAGAGTTGCGTCGGTTCTACGCCAGAAACGTGAAGGGTCGAGCCTTTCAGGAAGGAGATTTGGTCCTCCGCGTGGATCAGCAAAAACCTCACAAACTTGCCCCGACCTGGGAAGGCCCCTTCATCATCACCAAAGTCCTGCACAACGGAGTGTATCACCTCTACAACATCGATCGACGGATCGACGAGCCTCGAGCATGGAACGCGGACCTGCTCCGTCCTTTTTACACTTAAAAACTCACTCGACTGAGATGTAATAAAAGTACCTCTGTAGTTCTTTTGTTTCAAGCAAGAATTTCTTTTTCTGTTTGTCTAAATTTCCCCCAGTGGGTGACTTAGCTGCGAATCCGCTTCGCCTAAGTTTTCAGGAAATCCTGCCGAGTGGAGAGCAAGTCTCCCACTCGGGGGCTTAGCTGCGAATCCGTTTCGCCTAAGAAATTAAAATCCTACCGAGTGGAGAGCCAGCCTCCCACTCGGGGGCTTAGCTGCAGTCCAAGCACTCGCCTAAGTTTGAAAAAATCCCACCGAGTGGAGAGCAAACCTCCCACTCGGGGGCTTAGCTGCAGTCCAAGCACTCGCCTAAGTAATTGAAATCCTACCGAGTGGAGAGCAAACCTCCCACTCGGAGGCTTAGCTGCAGTCCAAGCACTCGCCTAAGTAATTGAAATCCTACCGAGTGGAGAGCAAACCTCCCACTCGGGGGCTTAGCTGCAGTCCAAGCACTCGCCTAAGTAATTGAAATCCTACCAAGTGGAGAGCAAACCTCCCACTCGGGGGCTTAGCTGCAGTCCAAGGACTCGCCTAAGTTTGAAAAAATCCCACCGAGTGGAGAGCAAACCTCCCACTCGGGGGCTTAGCTGCAGTCCAAGCACTCGCCTAAGTAATTGAAATCCTACCGAGTGGAGAGCAAACCTCCCACTCGGAGGCTTAGCTGCAGTCCAAGCACTCGCCTAAGTAATTGAAATCCTACCGAGTGGAGAGCAAACCTCCCACTCGGGGGCTTAGCTGCAGTCCAAGGACTCGCCTAAGTTTGAAAAAATCCCACCGAGTGGAGAGCCAGCCTCCCACTCGGGGGCTTAGCTGTAGTCCAAGCACTCGCCTAAGTAATTGAAATCCTACCGAGTGGAGAGCAAACCTCCCACTCGGGGGCTTAGCTGCAGTCCAAGTACTCGCCTAAGTAATTGAAATCCTACCGAGTGGAGAGCGAACCTCCCACTCGGGGGCTTAGCTGCAGTCCAAGCACTCGCCTAAGTAATTGGAATCCTACCGAGTGGAGAGCAAACCTCCCACTCGGGGACTTAGCTGCAGCCCAGTGCTCGCCTAAGCCATGTTGACAGACACCATTGCAACGACAAGCATCGTGCAAACCAGGCAGCCTCTGAGAGAACAACGAATAGCAGCCTCTGAGGGAACAACGAATAGTAGACCGGTGGATCAAGTCACGAAGACATTCAACGTCGAGCCATGTTCGGATAAAATCAAAAGATCCTAGATCGCAAATAAAAGTACTCGAGCTATAAGCTCGACGGAGTTTATCGGTTACATAAACCACTCAGCATTCCGAGGCAAATTTAAGGCAAGGAACAACAGTTTTTTACTCCTCCGGTGGAGGACTGGATGGTGCAACAAATTCGTCCAAGTCAATCCCATCAGAGATACGAGTGGCAGCAGCGATGAAGGTCTCCATGAAGTCCTGAAAGTTATGCTTCCTCGTATTGGCAACTTGGAGGGCGGCCAGCTTCTCTTCTCGAGCCTCCTTGCAGTGGACACGAACCAGCGACAGAGCAACATCGGCACCACACCTGGCAGAAGACTTTTTCCATTCTTGCACTCGGCCTGGAACCTCACTTAGTCGAGTGACCAAGGATTCAAGGTCGTTCTGAAGCATCTCCTTGGGCCAGAGTGCGGAGTCGATCCGTGACACAACAGCTTTCAGTCGAGCCAGGTAGTCCACCACACCAGCGATACGGGATTCCAACCGGAGGACATTCATGGCCACTTCATCCTTCACAGGAGAATTGATAGGGTCCAGGCTGGTCTCCACTCGACTGGTCTCTTCCTCAAAATTCCGGCAGAATTCTGAAAGAAGTTTCGACAGAGCAAAACTGTAACCAAATGGTGAGTCGACAACAACAAGATTAATCGCACAAAGGGGGTTACCTTCAAGCATGAGGTATAGCTTCTTGGCAAGACCCCCAAGATAATCCCCCAAGTCCTTGTGCTTCCCCGCCAGCTGGCCGATCTTGTCGTTCAGAGTACTCTTGTCAGTCTTCAGTCGACTCGCTTCCCTATTGGCCTCGTCAAGAGCAGACTTCAGCCTAGCGTTCTCGTTCTCAAGATGGCTGACTGAAGCAAGTTTCTCTTCAGCGAGCTTTAACTTCTCCGCAGCTGCCTTCTGCGCCTCCGCAAGGTCAAGATCTTTCTTCTTCAGGGCCTTCTCTAGTTCGTCTGCAAAGCAACAACAGACACAGAGTTCAGAACGGGCAGAGGAACAGAGATAGACGTCGAGTCCTCACCAGCCATACCTTTTGCTTCATCCTTCGCCTTCTGCACGTTTTCCTGAGCAAACTGTAAATCAAGATTAAGCTGGATCTGCTTATCCTTCAGATCAGCGAGCTGAGCAACAAGCTCACAAGACTTCTGCAAAGAGTCAATCGACAAAGGGTATCAAAGACAAGTTACTCCCGAGTGACTGAAAGAAAGAGCACAACACTTCTAAGACTACAGCCGAATCAAAACATTCGACAGTAGCCTCGGGGACTACACCCAGTGGGTGCACTCAGCGTGCCCCCACCGGTTTTCCTTGATTTCCACTCGACCCAATCCGATCAGTCGAGTGAGGAGGTTTGAAAGCATAAAGACCGCAGTCGACTGCCAGCAGTCGACCGTGGCCTTGGGGACTACACCCAGTGGGTGCACTCAGCGTGCCCCCACCGGTTTTCCTTGATTTCCACAAGACCCAATCCGATCAGTCGAGTGAGGAAGTTTGAAAGCATAAAGACCGCAGTCGACTGCCAGCAGTCGACCGTGGCCTTGGGGACTACACCCAGTGGGTGCACTCAGCGTGCCCCCACCAATGAAAAATTTCAGATCAACAGCACCCACTGGGTGTACAACGCAAGTGAAGACCAACTAACCTGGACGTTCTGCTGCAACGCCGAGCTGATATCATAGGCCGCTTGACTGGCATCCCGAGCCGCTTTGGTCTGCTCCATCACGAGCCCCGCCTGACGTATAGCCTCCTTAGCAGCACTCACTTGATCCTCCGGGGTCTGGTAGGCGGCGAAGAACGAGGGCGGGTCGACCAGTGGGGGAGCAGTCGACGACGAAGGCCGGGCAGTCGTCAGTGGTTCAGCAAAAGTCACAGTAGTCCGGGCGGTGTTGTCACCCCCTTGGACCACCGCCTCCGCAGTCGACGCGGTCTGAGGAGCCTTGTCGACCGGGGCCCTCCGGCCTCTCCTCCCAAAAGGCCTGAGCGGCACTTCCGCCTCCTCCTCATCATCCGGAAGGTCAATAATGTTGGTCGGAGCTACAAAAGTTCAGAAATAAATATCCAATCGACTCAGCAGTTAAACACTCGGATCGTGTCAAAGATTATACCTAAGTTGGAAGTGACGGCGTCCTCCATCGTCTCATCGACATTCTGGATGGAAGTCTCGGAAGTAGCGGCGCTGCACGATTCCAAGCAAATAATTTGAAAGTGAATCGACTAAGAATCCGTTCTAGTCGACTCAAGAAAGATAAAAACAGTCACTTACCCAGAGATGACAGGGATGGCGACCCTGATCTTGGGCAAGGCCTTGGGTGGCTTGGTCGGGATGGCTCTGGGCTGCTTGGGTGCCTTCTCAGTTGGGGCCGGCGACGCGGTCCGAGGGCGCTTGGATGACTGGCCCACCGGAGCACTCGACTGACTGCGCTCCACGGCGGGATCCTGAGCGTTCTTGGAGCATCTCTCGCGTCGAGGAAGGTCGACCTCCACCTCTTCATCTTCATCACCCGAGTAGTCGCTGGCCTCCTCCTCTACGTCATCATCAGATTCCCACTCCTCGACTTCACCTCCACCCTCACTTCCTTCGCCTCCACTCCCTCCTCCTTCAGATACTTGCTCCTGGTTCCCATTCGGCATCGAATACATGTCGTTGATCTCCTGCAAGACAACGGGCAGAGCAAAGATCAGTCGACTTATCGCAAGCCAGTTACTAGACGGAGTGAAAATTTCAGTCGGAAGAAGTAAAACGTACCTTGTCTGTCTCCATCATCCCATCAAGCGGAGCAATCCTCCTAGAACCCCTGGGGTTGTCCTTATTCCCGGTCATGCTGGTCAGCCAGCTCTCCAGTACAGAAGCCTCGACCGCCTCCGGGTGGATCCGAGTGGAGTCGTCGGACCCGGAATACAACCACATCGAGTGATCCCGAGCCTGGAGAGGTTGGATTCGTCGCTGGAGGAAGACTTCGAGCAAGTCCATGCCGGTCACGCCTTCCCGAACCAACTCAACCACTCGACTGACTAATACCTTCACCTGAGCCTTCTCCTCTGGAACCACTTTCAAAGAAGTGGGTTTCTGCACTCGGTCCAAGGTAAAAGGAGGAAGGCCGGTCGAGTGGCCAGGGGTCGGCTGGTCCTTGCAGTAGAACCAAGTCGACTGCCACCCGCGCACGGAATCGGGAAGCGTCATGGGAGGAAAACAACTCTTACCCCTTGTCTGGATCCCGAGGCCCCCGCACATCTGGATCACCTGCGTCCTTTCCCCGTCCGGGTTGAGCCTTTTAACCGACTGGGATCGGCAAGTGAAGATATGCTTGAAGAGGCCCCAGTGAGGTCGACAGCCTAAGAAACACTCACACAGAGACACGAATGCAGCAAGATAGACTATGGAGTTGGGCGTGAAATGGTGGAGCTGCGCTCCGAAGAAGTTCAGAAAGGCCCTAAAAAAGGACTCGGGGGCAGGGAAAACCCCCGGTCGACATGGGTGGCTATCAGGACGCGCTCACCCTCGCGAGGTTCCGGCTCCGTCTCCTTCCCAGGGAGGCGAGCAGCCTTGTAGGGAATGAGTCCCCCCTCCACCATGTCATCGATATCCGCTTGAGTAAGGATGGAGGGCATCCAATCCCCCTGTAACCAGCCGGACGGCAGAGCGGCCCGCGAGGACGACCCGCCTCGGCCAGATTTCTTCCCCTTACCCTTTGCCGCGGCCTTCTTCGTGCGTTCCGCCGCCGCCGTCTTGTCCTTCCCCATTGTCTCGAACAAGGTCTTGGCCAAGCGGCGGTGTCGAGATTGCAGCGAAGAGCGAGGCGGAGGCTTACGGAGGAAGGGAGAAGAAAAACAAGGGCGCACAGTGAAAAAATCGGAATCATTACCTTATATAAGGCCACACCCGAGTGGCTGATCAGTGGGCCTGCGCCCCCAGTCAAATCCCGCAGCGGACGCACGCGTGGTACGTGGCGAAAAAGGTGGCGCAGAGATCGAGGCGTCCTTGCCTTATCCAGCCGATTCACGCGATTTTCTCTGTCCGGTGCGCTTCTCAATTTTCAAATCCCGCAAGATCCGCGATCGACAGGACGGTTTGTCAGACGAAAAGATCCGTTTCCTTAAGTCTCCCAAGAGACTCGTCACGTAAACACACTCGACGGTAATATGAAACCACTCGACGGACATCTGAATGGATCAAGGCAACTGAAGAATGGGTTCCCACCGTAACTTCCATTTATCCAAAGACAGATGCAACCGAAGCATGGAGGTTGAGTCGGAAGCATAGGCTCGGCCCCATTCTCACTTAACCCCTGACCCATTCGGGGGCTAATGACGAGGATACATACCTAGGGTAGGGTAACTTATCATACCTGAGGTACCCAATCAAGGACATGACTCCTACAATGAAAGACATTCTAAGAAGTATCAACATTTCAGTCGACCTGGTCAGCCCAGTCGACGGACACGAGCGTACTCGACCAGAAGCACAAGCAGTCGACCATGAAGACAACCACTCGACTATAAGAAGACCTAAAGGCACTGCCTACAAACGGTCATCTCATAAGTAGCTTTTATGGCCTTCATGGTCCTTTATTACGGGCGTTACCAGTAACCCCCTCTCTTTATGTACATTAAACTCCTTGTAACGTGGGCTGGCTGGGGTCCTGGCGAACTCTATATAAGCCACCCCCCTCCACTAGGACAAGGGTTCGCAACTTTGTAACACACACACACATAATCCAGTCGACTGCCTCCGGGCTCCGAGACGTAGGGCTGTTACTTCCTCAGAGAAGGGCCCGAACTCGTAAAACTCCTTGCGCATACAACTACTCCATAGCTAGGATCTTGCCTCTCCATACTTACCCCCCATTCTTACTGTCAGACTTAGAACCACGACAGCAGGAGCACTCCCAGTAATTTGCCAAAAGCTGCCACCAGACAAAGGAAGAAAAGAACCTCAGAATTAGAGGATGAAGACTATGTGGCAGAAGAAGAAGCTACTTCCAAGAGAGTTGTGCTTAAGAAGGAGTATGGCTCAGCTGTAGCCATCAAGCCAGGAATGCACAAAAAGGCACCTGCTAGGAGAGTTCCTACCTCCAAGCCTAGGAAGGCTGTCCCTGAGGAAACTATAAAATTCACTACGGAATCTGAAGAGGAAGAAATTGGCCAGGACAAGAAAAAGAAGAGAGCCAGAACTACCACTTCAAGAGTAGTTGGCAAGCCTTCTATGAGGAAAGATTCTTCTGATGAGGAAGAAGAAGAAGAAGAGGTTGCTGCACCAGCACCTAAGGCACCCAAGCTAATGGGTGATGCAATCAAATCAGGGGCTACTGCATCCAAGCCCAAGGAAGCACCCAAGACTGCATCAAAGGCCAAGACAGCTCCAAAGAGGAATACAAGGAGCTTCCCAGCTGCTGAGAAGAACAAGGCCCCAGTGCCTGACACTGCAGAAGAAGAGGAAGGCCAAGTTCTCAGAAAGTTGAAGCCCAAGATCCCAGACCACAATGATGCTCATCCTGTGGCTGAGGATATGAAGATCAGAAGAGACTCAGGGCTGAGAAAGTGGAGAGTAGAAGATCCATATGCTACCAGGAGGAGAACTGCTGTTGACTACAGGTTCCACACTAAGGAACAGCAGGACTTCTATGAGATAGTCTTATTGGATAAGAAGCCTATTGTTTGTGACATGAGATGGGTCGACTGGGAATACATCAAGGACAATGAAGATCACTATCCTGGAGTGCAAGACAGCTTCAAGGCATGTGGAGTAGCTGACTTTGTTGGGCAGAAGCTCACAAAGTGGAATGAAGAGCTGATCATGCAGTTCTACTCCACAGCACACTTTTATCCAGATGGCAGAATTGTATGGATGTCTGAAGGTACGAGGTACCAATCAACAATTGCCGAGTGGGCACAGCTCATTAATGCCCCAGAGGAGCATGAGGATGACCTAGATATTTATGCCAAGAAGAAGATGGACCACAACTCTATGTCCAACATGTACAAGGAGATCCCAAACAAGGCACTTGACACTTTCAAGTTTGGATCAGTACATTATCTTCTGTCAGGATTGCCAACCATCAATTGGATACTGAGGCATACCTTGTTGCCCAAGTCAGGTGATCACAAGATGATCAGAGGCCATGCAATCAACTTACTTCATATCTTTGATGTACCATAGAAATTCAAAGTCATGAGCCTCATGGTAGAAACAATCAAGAGGACTGCAGCAGACCAGAAGAGGAGCTCTGGATATGCCCCTCAGATCCAGGAGCTGATTAACTCCAAGATGGGCATAGGCATATACCTCTTGGACAAGGAACATTTGCCTATTCATCCAGATTTTGAAGATAATTAAGTTGTGATGAACAAGCATGAACCATCTTCAGCCCATGCACAAGCACAGAAGGAGAAGGCAAGGAAGGAGAAAGCTGCAAAGATGCCAACTCAAGAGGAGGCATCTGAATATTTCTTGAAAACCAAGCAAGAGCAGCTCAGTTACTTGATTGCATCCACCCTGAGGAGAGAGAAAGGACTGGCCACCCTCACTCAGAATCAGGAGAGCTTAGAGAGGATCATAGAACAAAAGTTCTATGACTTGGATGTCAAAGTGACAGAGATCCAGTCTGCAGTGGAGCAACTTCAAGATGACATGCAGGAGAGGAAAGGGAAGACTACCACCGATGCATTTGCCAGAGTGCCACGAGCCCAGAGGTCGTCTGAAGTGCCAGTTCATGACACAAGAGCCACCACCTCAGCTCCGGCCACAGCACCAGCCCAACCAGCTCCAGCATCTACTTCAGCTCCAGCTCCAACCACGTCTACAGAAGCCTTCGTCCTTGGAGTGATCCAGAGTCCACCACCACCAGAAGATCAAGCCTGAGTGTCGATCTAGCACTATGCATTTTCTAGGAACTTTTTGGTAACTTGTTGCCAAAGGGGGAGAAAAATGTATAGATCATAGGCTTCGAGAGAGAGTGTGTTGCTTTTATTGTCTCTTGCTTTATTTGGTGGTTTATCAAACTTTGTTTGCTTTTGGTCGAGACACTTTGATATGCTTGTGAGACATTGATGATCATGTGTTTGATCATAAGCTACACTTATGCATGCTTGATATATCTTATCTATCTTGTGTGATCATTCACTTTTTCTTGGTGATGAGTGCATGTATTTCATTCTTATCATTTTGAGCGCTCCACCAAGATGTATGTGACATGGAAGAGTAACCCATGATTCTAACTCTTTGTGCATTTGCAGTCCAAAGAAAATTTTAAATATGCACAAATTTAGGGGGAGCTCTTACTTATCACATACTTCTCAAAACGACGATATAATTCATTCTTATTATCATTTGTCAAAGCTTTGATCTATATGTTGTCATCATTTACCAAAAAGGGGCAGATTGAAAGTGCAACTATCCCTAGGTGGTTTTGGTAATTCATAACAACATATAGCTCATTGAGCTAATGCTATTCCAAGACAATTATTTCAGGAAAGCTCAATGATTGGCATGGCATGGATGGTGAAAGTGGAACCCTCAAAATGCTAAGGACAAAGGATTGGCTCAAGCTCAAAAGCTCAAGACTCTTCATTTTACATTTTAGTGATCCAAGATCACATTGAGTCCATAAGAAAAGCCAATACTATCAAGGAGGGATGAGGTGTTGCTTAATGAGCTTTTTGCTTCATGTGCTTAATGATATGCTCCAAAATCCTCAGCTACTTTCCCATATCCACAAATGACCTAAACCCTAAGCCAAACTCGGACCTACCGATTCTTGCTATCCGGCGCCACCGAGTTTCACTTGTCATAGCCACTGCCAAAACCCTAGCAAATCGGTTCTACCGATAGGGATCTCGATCTCACCGAGATGGGATTGCAATTTCTCTGTTTCCTTTTCGTAATTTTTCTGTCTCACCGAAAGAGCGGATCGATCCCATCGAGATTGCAATGTAAACTCTCTGTTTCCCTTTTGTAACTTTTCGGTCTCACCGAAAGAGCAAATCGGTCCCACCGAGTTTACCTGACCAACTCTCTGGTTAGCTTATTACCAAATCGGTCTCACCGAGTTTGTGTAATCGGTCTCCCCGAGATTACGTTATGCCCTAACCCTAACCGTATCGGTCCTACCGAGTTGCATGTCAGTCCCACCGAAAATCTCTAACGGTCACTAGGTTTACTATTTCGGTCCGACCGAGTTTGTTGATTCGGTCCCACCGAGATTGGTAAATTGTGTGTAACGGTTGGATTTTGTGTGGAGGCTATATATACCCCTCCACCTCCTCTTCATTCGTGGAGAGAGCCATCAGAACACATCTACACTTCCAACTCATATGTTCTGAGAGAGAACCACCTACTAATGTGTTGAGACCAAGATATTCCATTCCTACCATATGAATCTTGATCTCTAGCCTTCCCCAAGTTGCTTTCCACTCAAATCTTCTTTCTACCAAATCCAAATCCTATGAGAGAGAGTTGAGTGTTGGGGAGACTATCATTTGAAGCACAAGAGCAAGGAGTTCATCATCAACACACCATTTGTTACTTCTTGGAGAGTGGTGTCTCCTAGATTGGCTAGGTGTCACTTGGGAGCCTCCGACAAGATTGTGGAGTTGAACCAAGGAGTTTGTAAGGGCAAGGAGATCGCCTACTTCGTGAAGATCTACCGCTAGTGAGGCAAGTCCTTCGTGGGTGATGGCCATGGTGGGATAGACAAGGTTGCTTCTTCGTGGACCCTTCGTGGGTGGAGCCCTCCGTGGACTCGCGCAACCATTACCCTTCGTGGGTTGAAGTCTCCATCAACGTGGATGTAGGATAGCACCACCTATCCGAACCATGGGAAAAACATCCGTGTCTCCAACTGCGTTTGAATTCTCCAAACCCTTCCCTTTACATTCTTGCAAGTTGCATGCTTTACTTTCCGCTGCCTATATACTCTTTGCATGCTTGTTGAATTGTGTGATGATTGCTTGACTTGTCCTAAAGTTGCTAAAATCTGCCAAGAACTAAAATTGGGAAAAGGTTAAGTTTTTATTTGGTCAAGTAGTCTAATCACCCCCCCTCTAGGCATACTTCCGATCCTACAGCTTTGCACTCTTCTAACTCCTGGGACAGTAGGGTATTCTTTTCTATAAGAGCCTGCATAAACAAAGGATCCTTAAATCAGTTATTCTAACTGTTTCAAGTCTTGGGGGCTACTGGTATATATATATTTACCAAAAAAATTCTTACCCGTATGTCTTTCACATATTGCTTCGTGGCTCTGGCTAAACCATTTTGAGCGGCACGGAGGTACGCATCTCCCGAATTAAAGGCATCCAAGGCCTCTTGGGAGAAACAAGCGTCGCGAAGAACTGTCCGGCGACGCCTGTGGTTCATGGCACTCTCCACCTCGGAATTGGTGGTAGACAGCCTGTCTGCATCCTCTGTCGGAGGAGCGTCCGGTGCGCGCCTTGTGTTCACCTCCGCTTCCGGACCAGGCCTTGGAGCCTGGCTAGTGGAGGCGCGATTGGCAACCTCTCCGGATATAGTCCGGCGAGGTCTCTTCATCCTGAAGAGAACACGAGCGTTAATACGCCCTGAAGGAATAACACCAGGGAAGAAGATGGTGCACTATACCTTTGCGCCGGCGTCTCAGTCCGGACTACATTCCTTTTTACCCCACGGGGTCCTGCAGCCCCTCGTTGGCTAGCCGCAGGCTCGGCCTCCCGCCTCGGAAACCTCCCCTGCAAAACACGGTTGTTGTTAGGGAAACTGAAATGCGTGAGGATGGATTCCTTCCCAAAGTGACGAGGCTCCGGTCTCTGTTACCAGGGAGGCCGGGATTAACCCTGGGTAATCGGATGTAATGGCCACCAAGGTATCATCCTTGCTTAGCTGATGAAATACCCCGTCAATTAGCTCCACAGCTATGTCCGGATCTTCTTCAGAGTCCGGGTTAAGGGACAGCTCTGGATCCTCGGGCTGTGGAGGACGGCTGGTTATATCCTTTACTTCCTGACGCAGTTCCTGCATTGAAGTCGTTAGACTACATATTTAATCATGGGAATATGAAACGGATGGGTGAGCAAAATTGTCCACTTACCCAACTCGGAGGGTTGTACATAGTAAATCCACCCTGGGGGTTGACATGGAGGAATTCCTCCTCTTCTCCCTTGTACAAAGAGGACATGATCTTTATCAGAGCGGCAACCGAGTTAGGCCCCTTACGACCGTAACGGGTGGCGTCATCTTCCCCGTTAAAGTCCCACATGGGGTGGCCTCTATACTGAAGTGGCTGCACCCCCCGCATAATGCATGCGACCATGACTCCAATCATGGTTAGTCCAAAATGAGCCAATAGTCTTATCCGTCCCATCGGGTAAAGGACGTCCGTATCACTTTCCTGCTGAGGGCTCCGCGGACTCCAGCTTAGGCGTTTCTTTAAGGGAGCATTGTTGAATTCGGGGAGGCCGATCCGGATAGGGTCCGGCAGCGGGACATCCTCCATATAAAACCATTCCAAAGGCCAGTCCTCAGATGCCTTCTTCGGGGTTCCGGATAGGTATCCGGTCCCGGCGATGCGCCATACTTCGGCTCCGCCCACTTGATATATTCCCCCCTCCTGAGAACGGGGCACCAGGCAGAATAGCCTCTTCCACAGTGCGAAATGAGCCTCAACTCCCAAGAACAGCTCGCAAAGGACAACGAAGCCCGCGATATGCAGTATAGAGGCGGGCGTGAGCTTGTGCAGCTGGAGGCCGTAGAACTTCAGAAGCCCCCGGAGAAACGGATGAATTGGAAATCCAAGTCCTCTTATTAAATAAGGGACGAGACATACCCGATCTCCTTTGGAGGGATTGGGGATGCTCTCCGCTTGCTCTCCGCCATTATAGGTGGCGAGTCCGGCTCGAACCGGAACCATATAGGCCGAAGGGAGGAATCCCTTGATCTGAAGCGACACTAGCTCGCTATGCGGGATGGAGCACCTCTCCCAGTCTCCAGGCCTAGGGCTGGAAGGGCGAGAGGAGGAGTTGCGATGGTTGGCCATGTTGGAATGGACCTTTGCTAGATGCGCTCTGATGATTACTCGCGAGAGGGAGAAGGTGTGGTTTGGATCTAAATCCCCATCTCTTTAAATAGGCGGCTCATTTACGCGACCAGGGGTATGAATGTAAAAACACCCAGACTTTTCGTATTCGTTCGACACGTGGAAGGCCGCCATTATTGGGCGAAGGAGCCGAGGAGCGCTACATTACAAAAACCGGACATTATTCAACAGGTACACAGAATTTGGAGAAGAACCCGCCTTGCAATGCCGAAGACAATCTGCGCACCGGACTCGTCGTCATTGAAGCCTGGTTTGGGGGCTACTGAGGGAGTCCGGGATTAGGGGGTGTCCGGCCATCCGAACTATACCTTCAGCCGGACTCCAGGACTATGAAGATACAAGATTGAAGACTTCGTCCCGTGTCCGGAAGGGACTTTCCTTGGCGTGGAAGGCAAGCTTGGCGATGCGGATATTTGGCTCTCCTACCATTGTAACCGACTTTGTGTAACCCTAACCCTCTCCGGTGTCTATATAAACCGGAGGGTTTTAGTCCGTAGGATAACAACTCCAACATATAACAATCATACCATAGGCTAGCTTCTGGGGTTTAGCCTCCTTGATCTCGTGGTAGATCTACTCTTGTACTACCCATATCATCAATATTAATCAAGCAGGACGTAGGGTTTTACCTCCATCAAGAGGGCCCGAACCTGGGTAAAACATTGTGTCCCTTGTCTCCTGTTACCATCCGCCTAGACGCATAGTTCGGGACCCCCTACCCGAGATCCGCCGGTTTTGACACCGACACCCGCCCAGTAGTGGCCGCGCATGAAGGACAGGTGGACGGGTAGTGGTAGCATGTCGAGGGTCACCACGGCAACCTCCGTAGGATCGTCAAGTCGGTGTCTGGGCCACCTGCGAGGATCGGGCATCAGCAAGCAGGGTGTCTTGAAAAGAGCCGACCGGTTGCAGACGAGTAGACGGTACAAAGACACCGAGCATGCGGCCAGATGGACGGTGCTGCGTAGGTCCATACGACTACAGATCTGCTCCAAGAGAATATCGGGGAGGGAATTCCAATCGCGGCTCTGCGTGTCAGTCGGTTCTGCCATTGGGGTTTTTGGTGCCTGTGAGCCAGCGGGGAAGTGGATTCGGGCGGGCGAGCGAAGAAGCTTCTCCTCGTGCGGCCGAGCAGTGAGCGGGGGGATATGGTACGCGCGAGCTACCAAGGAAGATGGCGCGGGCGGGCGAGCAGTGAGCAGGGGTAAATGGTGTGCGGCCGATGACGGGGAAGAGAGGAGGAAGAAAAAGAGAGGAGGAAGAAGAGTGGAAGACGGGGAAGAAGTGCGTTCAATCTTAATTCTACTAGTACTACTACCAGGAAATACCGTCCTTCGGAGTGTAAATAGTTACACGGATGACATGTGGGTCTACCACAACAGGGCCCATATGTCAGTTAATGGAGGACAGAGGTGCGTAGGCGTATTTGCGAAAGTGTGCTCTACTAGCAAACATTATGGCAGTACTCGGTAATGCTGATTTAGTAACACCAACACGCTGGTTCAGCTTATTAATTACGTGTCCCATCTGCTGCAGCGTGTATTATCACTTCACTGCGAAGACTAGTTGAATAGTTCTCTCTGACCGAGATGGGGAATAAATGGATCGCGAGGACTTCCTTTCTACAGTATCCCTATGCCTCTACGCTCACTTCACTCATTTTGCTCCGTACCTAGTCACTTGTTGAAATCTATAGAAAGACAAATACTTCGTATTTGGGAACAGAGGGAGGCTTTTACTCCGTACTACTCCCTCTGTAAACTAATATAAGAGTGTTTAGAATACTAAAGTAGTGATCTAAACGCTCTTATATTAGTTTACAGAGGGAGTATTTGGGAACAGAGGGAGTATCACCATATGGAGGGAACAGAGGAAGCTTGAAATATGAACATGCCAATGGGAGGGAGTAAGCCCCATGCATGCATGCATGCAACATGCAACACTCACGCGTACACATGGACGCACGCAACACTCACGCACCCATGCGGCACACAGCACACGATGCAACACACACGCTCACGCTCAAGTGCTCAACCTACTCCCTACGTCCGTGAAAGACTGTATATTTAGAGATTTACATATTGACCAGGGCATAATTAACGCCCAAAAGTAGCAGACTTATGTGTGCATGCGACCATTGAGATAAGAAGATTAAATGAAGGCCGTTGGATGCTGTAATTAAGGATAGACATGTAGCCTATACCTACAGCACAAGTTGGTGCATTAGTCAATCAATATTGATTTAGATTAAAGGCTAAATGCTTGTAAGTGTAGATGTACATCATGTAGTACACTCTTTGTTGGAAGACCGAGGGAGGACACGTGCATGCACTCACATACACAGCCAGGGCGGTTCGCGCGCAAGGGTTGGACTCTTGGGACCCAGAAACCAGGTGACAATTCAACCAGTCAACAAAGTGCCACGTCGACTATGTGGCCGGTCAGTAGGGTGCAATACGGTGCTCTACAATGAGCTAGTGATCGCATAACCGCCGTAAAACTATAGATAGTGACCGTAAAGAGCGTATTGTTACATACGTTGACCGCCAGTGTATTTTTCTCATTTCAAATTAAGCCATATTAATCGCAAAGGACGCAGTATGGACTACTACTACTAGTACTAGTACTGCTTTGATGTGTCCCGTCAACTCGCCGAACGAGGAGAAGCTTGCTTACTACGCCTCTCCCTCGCCCACGCGCGCGGTGGTTCGCAGGACGAGGAGAGGGTTTTGATTACAGCGCCCTTTCCCTCTCCCTCTCCCTCTCCCTCGCCCTCGCCCTCGCGGTGGACGTGCAACAGTTCAATCGGTGTCAGATTGCCAGAAGCATATTGTACTGTAGTATCATCATTGTTGGACCTTCCGAAGAGGCGAAGAGCCAAGTGCAAGGTTCACACGAGTACGAACTGTTAAACCTCCCGAAGAGGCAAAGAGCCAAGCGCAAGGTTTTATAGGAGTTGTCGTCCTAGTAGGAGTGTACTAGTACAACTATAGTGAACGATGCTACTGTATGATGCCGCCACGTCACGTATATCCAAAGCTGTGCCACCTTTTTTTCTCAAAGAGCATGTTGGAGCCCGTGCAACAACCACACAAGTTGCACGTACACATAACACATTTACTAGTAATAAATTCTAAAGGACAAATGTCAGTATGCCACACAAGTTCATATCCAACTCATGTGATAAATTTGTGCACGACTAGTCTACATATATTCACAGCGCTACCGTTCACAATTACCGTACTCCACTTACACGTTATAGATGGGCTACATGTCCCCCTCCAGGTTCCAGTCCCAGGTGTTCTTCATGGATGGCACGATCCATAGCGATGGGCAACGGGAATCATTGTCGCAGCTTTCTAGTCCGGTTCCACACGATGGAGACTCATCCAAGCTGAAGCGGCATAAATCAGGGATAGCGTGTCCCAGCATGTCATTCATCCGGCGGTGCGCACTGAAGACACAACCATGCTTCATGAACGGCAGGCCTTCCGTGTTGTGCACGGAAGGTGGCATCCTCTTCTCAATGGGGTAGCTGTCCCCGATGAAAAGCGAGTACTCTCCAAGAGTGTTCCTCGGCACCCACGTAGCATCACGGGGGTCGAACTTGGTGCCGCTCATCTGGTTCATGCGGCATCCCAGATCTGGACACACGGTGACGTACATAGTCAATGTCCATGCATAATAATGTTGTGCTCAAATGTGGCGGTCAGTAATACTGTGCAGCAAATAGTACTACTCTGGTATAGAGGAAGTAAAATAACCGGCTTATTATATATAGCCACTCTTGGCTACATGGATGAGATAGTAAGACATGGAAAAACAAAAATGGTGGCAGCTAGTGGGTTCAAGTCTTCAAGGGCCTAGCTAGCTATACGCGTCCTCCAAGGTAAAAAGTACTCCTACTAGTACTACAAAGTATACTACTAGTACAACAATGAAAGAGCAGGCGAGAGGGTTAAAAAATGGAATACCTGGGTAGATGGTGACGGTCCGATCGTGGTAGATTATGTGACCATGTTGCACATCACTGGTACCATGGGTAACGACTGCTAAGATAGTTGATCCCAATATGCCAAAGTCAGCTACAAGGTTCCATGTTAGACCAAATCGCGGATGCAAATGCACATCCAGGATCGGCGATCTTATTTTGATCGGGGGATGACTGGTCCCTGCAAAATAATGGAGTACCATTAGGGATGCAAATGATGGTTTGTGCATTCCGTTTGTAATCTCCCGTACCGTAGGATGTCAACCAGATGAAACAAGTCCCCTGGCTTGTCGCCGTGAAGATGCGGCCTAGATGGCGCACGGCGTCTTCGAACGTGTAGGGGTACAAATCTGTCGCCGCCAACATGTGCCAGCCTCTGCCGTTACTGCCTCCTGCATTGATGGCAATCCTTATGTCGAACACTGCGATGAGATAGTAATCGTCGTAGCCGAGTCGCGTTGTCGGCAGGTCCGCAATTGCTATCTTCTTCAATCTCATGTAGGCATCATCATACGTATTCTTGCCCAGCCAGTCCGGAAGGCCGATCCCAATAGTGGAGAAGGGGTCTACTGGAACGGCCGCACTGCTGTGGATGTTGTGCAAAATCATGGTGGTATCCGGCCGGAGGTATGCAAGCCAATCTTCGTTGGCACCGACCCAGACCTATATATAAGACGGTGGGCAGCGGAGAAATTGCGGGATGGAAATGGAATAACTAAGTACTACATGATCAAACTCCATTGCTGACCTGCTCATCGGACAAAATCCGACTACCACTCAACGTCGTCAACTCTAGCGGAGTCAACGTGCAACCATGGCCAGGGAGCGGTGGACTGTTTGAAGAAATGTCCCATAGAAGAACCTTCTCCTCGAGGACGCATGGAAGACCAACAAGCATGGCCTTTTCCCAAGCCTGTTTAAGCAGCGTCTTGAAAAAGTTGGTGCAGGAAGCACCGAGTCTTGCGGCGGTGAGGACGTCGGAGCGGCGTGCGATTTCTCCCAGAGAATTTTCGTCCAAGGTCTCCCAGCCCCGACGAGGAGGAGAACCGCCTAGCGAATCCATGGGAGCAGCAACGAACTGCCTTCTCTTCGGGGGGAGGGGAATTGGCGAGGAGGAGATAACAGCGTAGTAACCGCAGGGCCTCGTCCCTTCCAACTGTAGATCGTTCCTCAGCGAAGGGATGAGGTTATTATTTACTACTCTAAATAATAGCACTAGTAAGAAATTATTGGCACTAGCTAGTAGTTTTTGGTACCATGGAGTACTAGTACGAGCATTATGGAACGTTATGGGATTGCATTATACTGTAAATAATAGCACTAGTAAGAAATTTTTGGCACTAGGTAGTAGTTTTTGGCGTGGATTAAGAAATTTTGGGTATGTTTTTGCCATTTTTTGTACACGCCAACTAGTGTCAAAAAAGTCATACATTATGTGACGGAGGAGTACGTACTCGTACTGTAGCAGTACTAGTACTACTTTTCTCAACTAGTAGTGCGATGTACTGTACTTCTAGTCTAGTCTTGTATAGTGCACCAGTTTTGAACTCTTGAATCTCAGGGCCAAGGAGCTACAGTTGGAAGTGGAGGGTACTACTGTTCTCTAGAACCATCATTGTACTATCAATGCAGGGGAAGTACACCTGCGTAGTGGCCTAGTGGGTACTCTCGGTGCTCTATTCAGCCGCTCCACTCATGTAGCTGGCCTACTCAGCCGCTCCTCTCACGCACACACTAGCAGCCTGTTTATCAGCGACGGTTACTGCGGGGGCAGAACATTTGAGTTATTTGATACAACGAGACTAGGCTTTTCGCTTCCATTTGTGGAGGTGTAATGGATCTCCTCGAACTTTGTTAGTACTTCCTTCTTTATGAATGAGATGAAGCAAAGCTTTTGCCTCCGTTTCAAAAAAACACGTCAAGAGGAATTTCTTTTATAGTAGAGCCGATAATGGAGTGAAGTCCATGCATGCAACGCCACAAGCTATAGAGTAGTAGTAGAGCACTTTACGTACAGAGCCATATTGCACAGTTCCCAATGCCCCGCCAGGCTTTTCCGGCTCCTCGGGCTTAATTGGGAGGCGCTAGTTTAAATACGCTACTAGCTGGAATCTGGAAGCGAGGTGCGGCTAGGGCGAGCACGCGAGCCACGGGATGCTGGGAAGGAAAATCCGTTCACGTGGCTAGGCTGTCTAGTGCACCCAGATTGTGGGGCCGCACGTCCGTCTGACTTCAAAACTCAAACTACCCGTGTAAAATATTGGCTCGCAGCAAAGTGTAAAAAGGCCGCCGTGCGTTCGGCCGGGATCGAACCCACAAAACGAGGTATACACTCCCACGACCACTAGTAGTACTCGTTGGAGTACGACGCAACCTAGAATCGCCTTTTATCGCTAGTAGTACGTACATTGTTCCTTAGAAGAAACCCCTAAGATCATGGTTAATAGTATAGCCAACTGCTGGCTATAAGCGAGTGCCATGTCATCTACAGCCCATCTTATAGCCAGCATGTAGTAGTAGTTTATTTCTTATAGCCCGCTGACTCAGCTCTATTGTACTTGCTCTAATAATGCAAGAAACCACTAAAATGCCAAGAAACTACTACCACTTGCATACGTGGCAGACTTAAGTTAAGACTACCTTATCAACCATTGTACATGCTCTTACCAACAAAAATCCTCGAGTGACCTCCTACCTCCGGCCCGTCCACCTAGTCATCCTCGGCCATGGGACGCAGCTACCGTCGCCGGCAGAAGGCGAGTCAAAACCGCCGGCGGTGCGGAGCCCATGTTGCAGCAGCCCGGATGCCAGCTCCGTCCGGCGCTCGCGGCCGCTAGCTAGCCAAGATAGCTCCGTCTAGCTGCTTGTCTGCAAGGTTTGCTATCTAGATTGGCACGGCAGCATGGCGGCTTGCTCGCGCGCGCCGCGCTAAGGCCAGCCATCTGGCTCGAGCGAAGGCCAGCATGGTGGCTTGCTCGCTCGTGAGTCACGCTCGGGCCAGGCTACCAACCCGTGCGGAGGCCAGCGCGGCGTACGGCCCGTCCAGCCGAGCGGCGGCCAACTCGCTCATCACCGGCGCCACCGACGAACACGCATCAGTATTGTTTGAAGTAATGTTCAGGAAAAATAATGATTTGAGGGGGAATAACAGGATATAAGGTCAGCTGTGGGTCCCTCGTGTCAACGGTCAAACAAAATGTGTTGGTTTAAGCTACCTCGTCAGCACGGACATGTGGGCCAACCCTGTCATAAATGGGTTTAAACGAACCTAATCGGTAGGAGTACTAGGTAGTTTTTGGCATGGATTAAGAAATTTTGGGTATGTTTTTACTATTTTTTGTACAATAGATTCCTCCTAGGGCTGGTTCAAAGTGGTAGTTTTTTGTTAAATACTCTACATATTGTAAGTAGGAGTGAAAGTTAAGCTTTGGAAGCCAATAAGCAAGGCTAGTTACATAGTGCATATGTGTACATGATTGAAAGTAAATATCAACCATGAGTGACTAATATCTTGATGGAAAACTCGAAACTATGGAATACTAGGAAAAGAAATGCATGGTTGAAAATACTAGCAATGTTCATGTCCGTTGCAACGAATCATAATTAGAATAATACTTATTCACAAACTTGGTACAAAACACTCTCATTTTGATATACATATGTCACTAGAGATATATTATGTTTCAATTAGAGTATATTCCTTGGGCTGTTTTGGTGAGGTCAGGGAGGCATGTGGTTGGTTTTAAGATACTAATTATGGGTTTTTCTGCAAATTGGTAGACAAGTGGGATGTTGGTGAGAAAAGGCAACAACTTACCTCACAATCGTTACATGTAGATCTAATGGTCAGAAACGACGGATGGCAGACACACCAGCATCACCAACTTAGTCTTGTGTAGGAGTACTAGCAAGATCCGTGCATTGCACGGAACATCAAGATGCATTTTTTTATAAAACACTTGTTGTGATTGACCCTTGCGGGAGTAATCCCATGTGTAAAAACTAATGATATCTCGAGAAATATGAGATAAGGTGAAGAGGAGTGGGGTGTGGTGGTGGTTGGTGGTCGGACTGAGCGGAGGCATGGGGATTGACGACGCCGGCGGCGGCCACCAGGCCAGTTTGTTCCGGAGGCTTCCTTTCTTAATTGCTCAACAATGAGGTTTGTTGGAGATAAGGATGGACGAGGGAGGGCCTTGTCTGCAAATGTGGAGAGGGTGCGGGTATCTTTTAGTTTAATGTCCATCCGTCAGATATAGATCGGACGGTCTATATTGCAAGATGGCACACGTGCCATCATCACCAACTTGGTTTTTTTATAAGAGAAGAAATATAAGTATGGAGATACAAACGTATTATTGATACTTGCT
This sequence comes from Aegilops umbellulata, assembly GCA_032464435.1. Taxonomy (NCBI): domain Eukaryota; kingdom Viridiplantae; phylum Streptophyta; class Magnoliopsida; order Poales; family Poaceae; genus Aegilops; species Aegilops umbellulata. The sequence goes on along the minus strand of CP136057.1, from coordinate 385,260,005 downwards.
TCCGTAAACTAGCATCTACATTCTATTCAACGCCTCGGCATGTGGGGCCCTAGCACAATGACTTCTCGACTGTGTCAAACGAAGATTTTCCCGTCGCCGACAAGGAGGGGGTGACGGCGGCACACTTTTTGGCTTGCTCTAGTCCTAGTAGTCATACTAGGTTGTCTAAGCACGTGTAGATTTATTATTTTTCACGTCTCGTGTTCGCCGTACTGCCACGACTGTTCATGAATAGACGGTAAGTTATTCACAGGGAAACCCTTGTTGAGCGTGTTTGCGAGAGAGAGAGAGAGAGAGAGAGAGAGAGAGAGAGAGAGAGAGAGAGAGTGCGTGTGTGATATGTTAGAGACTGAGGCAATGATAACAGATTCTTTGTGTCTATGTGTGTGGAGGATAGAGAGAGACATGTACATGGGGCTTCGTGTTGTGTAACATGGAGACACATATACATAATTAGAGAGTGAGTGTGTGAGATACACATGCGGACATGAGGAGAGATGAGGATCCAGGTAAATGGGTGTTTGTGCGTGTCTGTGTGTGTTTGTGCATGCGTTTGTGTGTGAGAGGGAGAGAGTGTATGTGGAGTAGAGAGACCACTGATGATGTAAACCTAGTATAAGGGAAGGGGGAATGGTGTGACATGTGTAGTAGCGAGATAGCACGGGTGCGGGCCTGGGGAGCAGACTATTTGGAAGAGACATCGAGTGTGTGTGTGGGAGAGGGGTGTGAGAGCGAGAGAAAGAGAGAGCTAGCAACGGAGAGAGAGAGAGAGAGAGAGGAAGAGAGGGGGCGAGAGGGGTCGTTTGTGTACATAAATGGCGTATAGATAGGGAGACGATGTTGATGTTGTCCAAAATTGGCCTATGAATGGAGACGCAAGGGAAGCGAGTCATCGTGTGTGTGATAGGGACTTCATGAGAGATCTAGAATAGATGGTGTAGAGAACAATGTGCGAAATCGAGAACGACTATACATTAGGGAGCTATGCAAAGAGTCACGACATATATGTATACAGGGAAGGAGTTGGGGCGGGTCCGCATGTGGGAGAGATAGAAATAGGAGAGTGGTGCACAAGGAGACAAAGTGTGCTTGTTTGCAGTGGGGGTGGTGTGTGAGGTGAGTGCGCGAGAACCACATAACTAGGGAGATAGACGTTTTGGGGCGACGTTTGTGTGTATGGGAAATATACACTCTACATAGTGTGTGTGCTTGGGTAAGAGAGATAGCGGGAGACCTAGAGAGTGAGGGAAGAGATGTGTGCATGCCCGAGAGACAAAGTGATAGAGACCTATGTTGGGGTCCGGACTTTACAAGAGAGAGGGGTGTTAATGTGCTCGTGTGTTGGTGTTTGGGGGAGAGAACGACTTCTCTCTCTCTCTCTCTCTCTCTGTGTGTGTGTGTGTGTGTGTGTGTGTGTGTGTGTGTGTGTGCGCGTACGGTGGGGGGTGACTTCAGATAAAGAGTGATGCGTCTATATTTGAGGGACTTCAGCGTAATTGAGATATTGTGCACTCATGGTTGATCAATTTTTTTCACAGTTTGTACTATGAGATAACGATACTTTTGAACATGCGTGATATACCGTGATGTACCAGAATTACAAACCTAAGATTGGAATTTTGGAATTCGACTCCATCATTAGCTTTTGTAATTCATTTAAACGGAGGTACATTTTTTAAGCCGGGATTTCGTGATTTCAAATTCATATATCAAACCTAGAGATATACACATACGGGCATGTTCAAACTTTATAATCATCCACTTTATTCATACACATACACATTTTTGCTTTTGTCATCATATTTAGGATAAACACATTTGGAATTTCATTTGAATTGGACAGTATGATGGTATTTGCTTGTAGTAGCTCAATGATCCATATTTGAATTGAATGGACAATCTAAGTTTCGAGTTGGAGACATTGATTTTCAAAACTTGCACATTTTTTGCGTGCAAAACAAACAAATTGTCGGCCATGATATCATAGTCGGTCGTACGAGAGCAGAATACTTATAATTTTAGGCGCCAAAAGCTTTCAAACTTCCCGCTCACATCGAAATATCACGCGCCCGAAAGTTTAGCCCTGCGATATTCCTATTTTACCCCTGCTACATGAACGGAAAAGGGCTGCTTTGGTATCTCCATTGTTTTCCCCTCTTTGCCCCCAACATTCTTCCCTAGAGCCCCTCCCCTTCCCCTCCCCGACCCCCCAACCACGTCAAGCCGCCGAATCTAGTCCTCCGCCGCAACGGTGGACCTCACACCCCGCCGGATCTACCTTCTGCACCTTGGAACCCCCAACTGCCAACTCACCACTTCACCGGAGCCGCTTCAGCGACTGGCTTGTTCACCGCTCCAGATCTCCTTGACCGCCATCATGGTCCACTGCACCGGATCTGCTTAACCGGTGCCCTCATCCGCCACAACCTAGGCCCTTCACTGACTTCCTCGTCCGCCCCTTCGCTGGCCCTTCATACAAGCCCTCGTCTGCCGCAACAGATCCGCCTCACCGAAAGCACTGTACAACGCGCCCGCCGAAGCCTTCGTCCACTGCACCAGACCCGCTCCACGGACGCCATATTCAACTCCACCGGCCCTGCTTTACCGACGCCGCAGCCTCATCAGGTTATTTCGATTTGTACTCCTTCGGTTTTTCTGTTTATCGTGCAACTGTTCACTTACCACAGATGAGCTTTCTTGTATGTCGACAGGCGCCGCAACCGTAGCACCGGAGCTGCTTCAGCGACGGCGACAACCGGCCCAAACACAACCGCAACACGAGCACCATCGATGATCCTTAGCTATCAAGTATGACAACGATACCCATACGTCGCCGAGAATCAGGTACTATTATCCAACGGCCGGCGCCTACATTCACTTTCCTAGCATAAGCACCGCACCTTTGAATTTCTTCAGGGCATCATTCAGTTTTACATGAGATGCGTTATTCTGCTTGCACCTGTAGGGCCATACTTCTAGCAGTGAACATGTTACATGTGCTAAATTACATACCAGTGCACATATAGTTAATATGCTTTAGTTTTGTTCTGATGCCACCTGTTGGTTCCATCAGACTACTTAATGTTCTCTATGCTTAATTACACATCAGCAAACTAGCATGTGGTTCCACTGCTTTTTGTTTGTTTTACCCTACATTTTCTGATGCTAGCTATTACATCACTGCTCCAAGCCTCTGTTCATTACTTGTTTGTGTGTTCTTGATCTTCCCAAGTTGCATCACTAATTTGATGCTTCTATTAATTATGGAGCTGCCAACCCCATCAAGCAAAATATTTGTTCTTTTGGGGCTGGCACCTCGAACAAGCATAAAAATAGAGGGAAGCAGATATACTCCCTCCGATTATATTTACTCTGCGCATAACTCTTGACCCGCATACCAAGGAGGGCACTGGTTTAATTTTTCTGGACTAATTTGCCAATTAATTACAGCAGAGGTGGATGGGGTGGGGCACAAAAGGAAACCAGCGCTAGGAATCGGCAATGCACAAACTAATACGAGAAAACTAAGAAAAAGTTATACGCAAAGTAAAAAGAATCGGAGGGAGTATTGTCGTGTATGCACACACCCTTCTTTCATTAGTTTAGATGAACCATTGATGAATAATTCGGACCAATGCATGTGATTAAAATTAATTTTACCTAAATAGATGGTGCAGAATAAACTACAACAACTAGATTTGCAACCACGGGATGCTGACGATATCTTCAAAGAACATTGCAACAGCAGCTAGGCTTCACAGCAACATATGGTAAGCCAGTGTGTTTTAGTACATGTGAAATGTAATGCGAGTGGGCTGCTTTCTTGGCTTCTGCCCTCAGCGTGTAATCCTACCGAATTGCAAATAGTTCAGTTGTCTGCTTTGCTGTATTGCTTGATTCGAATGCTTATTTGTTGTTACGCTATACCTGAGTTGGCCAATATGTCAGCAGTGCCTGCTGTACTATCGTAAAGAAATGCATGCCTATTTCATTTGAGTCCTTAAATTTTCCTCTCAACTTCATCACAAGACTGTCTTCGTAGTTTATATGAGGCCACACTATTAAGTGCTTTCTCAGATTATTTCAACTGCTTAGATGCCTTGGCAACTTAAATATAGCGGTTGTACACTCCCTTTCAACTAGGGATGTCAACTGGGTCCGGTTTAATCCCGATTAAAGTCCACTAGTGGTATGATAGTTCAAAAGAGTTTTTGTTTTTTTAGGAAAATGAACTAGGGAGGTAGCAAAAACTAACTAGATGGGACTGGCGGATTTCATTTATTTGCCACTTACATCCCTAGTTTCATTTTACCATTTTAATTTCTTTTCGGCTGATGCTGCTTAGAACCATTTAAATATAGTTTGCCATGCTCGGCAATAATTCGTCCGTCGTTTACCATGTAAGCTTACTGCCTGGATCATACGATAACTATCTCATACTGATGTCCAGCGGAAACCTTTCAGGATGCCGTTCACACTAGGACACAATGTACAACCCCAGAATCTATTTGTGGAAGCAGTGCGCCATCCATGTTACCAGATGGTAGCAGTTCAGAGGCAACACCGCCGGAGAGCAGTCTGAGCACAGATATTATAGTGCTTGAGGCTCTACTAGAGGCAGAAAGAGATGGTGTGGCTGCCATGAATGAGGTAATATTTTTCTTGAGGCTGGAAATTACGGAATTAGCGGCACGCATTATGCAAGCAACCCAAGAATTGGAGGAAGTAAGAATGTTGCATTTGAAGACGGAGGAGGTCCTGCTGTTTCTGCTATCTGAAGCCCAAGATAATCCCGGTTCTTCTTTAGATACCAGTTGAAATTTTCATTAGATTATTGTACTTGCATGTTGTGTCATGTCTCTGAATGGATTATGTTGCAAGACCCCCTATGTTGTCCATGTGTTGTAATGATCCAAATTTTTTAGGCGAGGTAATCCTCAGTACTTGTATGATTGACATAAGGTGAACTGTTTGTCGTGTGAGCATATTGTATTGGATGAAATAACTGTTTGACTCAGAGTGTATCCAACCTACTGAATTCGAAGATCACGGCATGTCTAAATCATAATCATATATAAAGGTGGAATAAATCTTTGTTGTGGTTTTGAAGAAATAAATAACAAAACGTATAATTATCTGTGGATATTCGTAATCGAATACAAATTGGATTTGAATTTAGTTTGCCACGTCCCAGGGCAAACGTGAATGCTAATTCTCCCAAGTTTTGAACGAAGCGGCTAAACACCCACTATAATTTGTGGGCTGCTCGAAGCAAGTGTTTGTGAGATGGAAATTATTGTCTACCCCTGACACTTGACATCCTTATCGACAGGATTTACACTGTTGTCGATAGGGGTAGACTAGTAACTTCAATCAGACGTGACACGACGACCTCTGAGCCCATTCAGACACGGTGGGTGCCAAACGTGGGCGGCAAAACACATTTGATTTAAGCTCGTCCGAAAGACATGTGTCTCTTCCTCCATTTCCCCATTCATACACGGTGGGCGGCAAAACAAACTCTCCTCGTCCGAAATCGATGTAGGCTTATATTTTAAATTGGGCAGATGTGTAACTTCCATCAGACGTGACACAACCGCCCTACCTGTCAGCCCCGTTCATACACCATGGGCGCCAACTGTGGGCGGCAAAACACCCTCTCCTCGCCCGAAACTGATGTAGGCTAATATTTTAAATAGGGGCAGATGTGTAACTTCCATCAGACGTGACACAATTGCCCTACCTGTCAGCCCCGTTCATACACCGTGGGCCCAACCATGGGCGGCAAAACACCCTCTCCTCGCCCGAAATAGTTACCGGCAAATATTTGGGAGATGCGAGATTACCTTCCTATCCCCAACCGACGCGATGTCCGAAAATTTAAACGGGGGATAAGTTCGTAACTTTCCCCCATTTCAGAGAAGCGCGTCCCAAAGTTTGAGATCCCCCGCCCCCCTCCCCTCCATTTCCCCATTCATACACCATCGGTGGCACGACAACCTCCGCACTGCGGCCAGCCTCCTCCGTCCGCCACCACATCCTCCACCTTGCCGGAGCCGCTACCCCTACCCCGTCGTCCACTGCAAGAGATGGACGTCTCTCATCCACGACGCTGGACTAGGATCCTTTCATCGCCTCCTCTCACTTCATTGGCGCCGTCGTCCACCTTGCCGTTGCCACTCCTACGACCACCTCGTCCACGGCAACAGGATATATCCCCCGACCCGGCCGTCTGTCGTCTAAAGTCTTCTTCCCCGCCGCCGACAGCCATCGCACCCGCAACACCCTCAACGTATCAGCATAGGCCTACACGGCGTCCCAAGAGAGGTGGTACTCTTCCATATGTGCTTAAGTTATTGATCTCACCCAGAACATAGGTCGTAATTTGTTTACTGTATGTTTCTTGTCTGTACCAAATCGTAGTGGCTAGTTGAAAGCAAACATTGGTTGCAAAGTAGCTTTGTCCGGTTTGCACCTTCAGATCCGCCATGGCACGGGCACTATACTCGTAAAGCTTATGGTTTCCCCCCTTTATATTCACTACCATCATCGTAGGTGCTTCGTGTCGTGCTAGCACTGCTCCTCAAGACCTTAACCCAAAGCTTACATGTTGAAATACGAATATGATATGATGCTCATATCACTAAAATAGAGAAGGTTTAATTGGTCACCTAATGTTCCTATATTCGTTTTGAAAAGCATGTGCGCCACCCAATGGTTCAGCTAGTTCCACTTTCCTGATTTTTCTCTTGATGCTTAGGGTTTTCCCCTTTTATCTACTCTACTATGATCTGCGTAGGTGCTTTATGTCGTACTAGCATTACTCCACCCTTCAAGCTAAACAACACAACACTCAGAATTCAAAAGCTTAGTTGTTCAAATATGATTGTGATATGATACTGATATTAGTTAACCGACACATTTAATTGGTTAGCTAAATGTCCCACTTGAGTTTCCAAATGCATGTCGCGACATATAGAGAGACAGCGTAATTGCATTTCTTTGTCACTTGTTGACCGTACTTTCTTGTCCATACCAAATCTTAGTTGTTATTTCAAAGCAAACATCAGTTGCTAACTACCCTTTGCACGGTTTGCAGCTTCAGATCTGCCATTCCACTGCCACGGTCAACATTGTACTCATCATGCTTATGTTTTCCCCATTTTATGATGACCACAATCAGCCTACGTGGTTCATGTCGTAATAGCACTGCTCCACCCATCGATCTAAACAAGCTTAGTTGTACAAATGCATATATGATATTATTGCTGATATTAGTAAAACTGAGAGATGTTTAATTGGTTAGCTAAATGTTCCTACTTTAGTTTCGAAATGCATGTGAGCCACATATGGAGAGACCGGAAAGAATAGTATTTCTCTGTGCGCTCTGGTTCATCATGGGTGGCCAACCGACATTGTATTAAAAGACATGTAATATCTTCAATCTGCTTGCTCTTCTGCTCTTCTTTAAGATGATACTCTTCTCTTGCGGTCGACTGGTCAGGTCGAGTTGTTCTCCCTTAGTATATTTTGAATCTGTCAGGTCAGGTCGACTTGTTCTTCTTTACTATATGTTGAAGCTATCATCTGCGAAGTGTCATCACTTCTGGAGCTCTCATATTTTGAGTAGTAGGCCACATTATATTCATGCACACAACAAATTACAGCATGCATGGCATCTTTTAAAAGAATTGCAGAGATAGCACAAAGGGGTTTACAGGGAGGCAGTATTGGATTAGAATCACTTCTGCATTACAAAGAAAATCTCACTTGTTTTTATGTTTTCATGCATGTCAGATATTGAACATTATCAAAATGAATATGAGAATGGGCACACGAGAGGAATATTGCGGAACGATCCACTGGCTAACAAACTTGGCATGGTGGAGGATGGCCTATCTTATTCACCCATCAAGGTGCCTGCTCTAACTTTGCAAAGTTATATTGGTCGCACAAATTTTGCTTCTGACCTCTTGCATTACTGCTACTTTGTTACACCATCTCCTTAGTTTAAGCATCATATATGAGTATATGCCATACCTATCCATTTTCTGTACCTATTCCATGTGTCGTCACACTATGTTTTTCCAGTCTAATGTTGTTCTTTTGTAATAGATGTCCAAAAGGAAGAGGGTGAGTGCAGATCCTCAAGGAGTACAAACTAGGTATTTGGAAAAGGTAGTGATACCTGTTAAATCAGATAGATCAGCAGCCACAGAAAACACATGCCCAACTGTACCACACTTTACCCCTACTCTAGTGGCCAAACCCCTATTAGACCTGCTGGGAGCCCAGCGTCAGGTACTGTCTATGATATCAATTCAAAATTTGAACTCCTAAATTTCTGCTTGTGCCTTACCTTCTCTCTTGTATGAAAACTAATTTCAGATGAATCTCCTTGCTCAAAGGATCATACGATTTCAAAACAATAATGGGCTCCGCGTTGCTCTTGTTAGTACCTCTCTCCCTTTTGCCTTGTAACGTTGTACTTAATTAATTGCTATTTGATTATGTATCATCAGTCTGCACCTGAGCTTCATTATCCTCTGTTTCTTCCAATATTATTTGATCTATATTTACTCTTTGCCAAATGTAAAATAATGGCAACGCTTATAAAGAATTTTCTTTGGGGAATTTATTGAATTATCCTTCCATCAACATGGAGAAGGGCTTTGTCCAGCCCGTGTTAACATGTAATGTAAGTTCATCCTTCTCAAGCCTTCAAACTTTGTGCTAGTATAGATTGGGATAGGCATCATTTCCTCCACTGCTGTTTGCTTTGCTGTTTACATCTGATTGGATGTTTGCAACAACTACCAGTTTCAAATTCTAGTTGTAAAAACATGTTCCTTATGCAGAACAGATCCATTTATTTGCTTATATAATTGTGAAACCTGTTACGTGTCTCCTTGTTTCTCTTTCAAACTCGTATCTCTTACGCCAAGCAGAACTTTAGGGAAGATAGTGAGCCAAACCATCTTGAGGACAGCGAGATGACCCCAAGGTCCAGTCTTGATGAAGACAGTGAGTTGAAGCTACTCACCAGCAGGTGTGAGACAACCTCTGTGCAGTCACTGCCTCAATCAGTTCGACTTCTTTAGTCTCAACTTAAAGCGGAAAGGCTTGCTTCAGCTCAGCTCCGACTTGAAGTCAAAGATGCAATGAACATGTCAGAGGACTGCCGTGCGCACCATCATGCCTTAAATCTAGTGTTGATGCATCTATCGTTGACACAACTGAGGTCTACTCAGCTTCTTCAGCTGTTGGGGGGGGGAGCTGACCTGCCAGGCCTAGTGCCTTCTGAAGTGCTCTTAGTTTTGTATATTCTTTTGTCGGCGCGTTTATTTGCACTGGTGGCGAACTTTGATGCCCAGTGGATGTAATATGTGTGACAGCCTTGATAGCCTAGCGTAAGTTGCTTGCTTATTTATTTCCTTGTTGTCTTGTTTATTTGTTTGCTTCTAGTCATTGCAGTTCTTTTTCCGCGGTTTGCTAGTGGCTGCAATAACCTATTTTTTAAAACTAGGCCACAATAACCATGGGCTAATATTTACTGTAGTGACACTGGGCCTCCTACGGGCCGTAGAAACAGTGGGCCTTCTACGGGCCGTAGAAACAATGGGCCTTCTACGGGCCGTAGAAACAATGGGCCTTCTACGGGCCGTAGAAATAATGGGCCTTCTACGGGCCGTATCATCAATGGGCCTTATACGGGCAGTATGATCGATGGCCAAACATGGGCCAATAACAAGCCACATTACGGCCGTAAATGGGCTAGAGTTGGAATCGTCCGTTCATGGGCCGACCATAACGGGCCATCGTTAATAGGCCGTATTTGATGACGCTATGAAAATGGCCCAACGTATTAACGGACCACAAACGGGCCGACTGTAACCACTGGCTGAATTTGGCCCACAAGCAGAAAATGACAGTAACGAGTCGTAAGTAAACGAATGCTGGAAATGAGCCCAAGAATAAATGGGCTCTGAGAAGGCCGAAAGATAACATGGGCTGGAAACGGCCCAACGGAATAACGGGCCGTTAATGGGTATAAAGTGATACACTGTTCATCACGGGCCAGTTTCACCACGGGCCGTTAATGGGTGTAAAGTGATACACCGTTCATTACGGGCCAATTTCACCATGGGCCGTTAGTAGGCCAAGAGTTACATAGGGCCTCATATGGGCCGAAAGACGTCATGGGCCATACATGGGCCAGAAGTGAAAACGGGCTGGAATCATATTGGATGGCCCAGATGACGCTAATGGGCCTAATTCGGATAGGGCGTAACGGGCCTTGGGGTTAGCGGGTTGTAAATGGGCTATATTCGAACAGGCCGTTAACAGGCTTTCCATGGGCCGGCCCGCCAGCTTTTGACCAACTTAAACGGGCTGGCCTTTTCACGGGAATGGGCCTCTGTTGGGCCGTGCCACGTGTCGACGTATCATAGGCGCCTTTCGTCCAATGAGTGGTTGACATCTGTCCCAACAATGAGCCAACACGTGTTTCCTCCAGCCAATGATGATTTTACACGTGGAAAATCCCCATTGGTCGGGGCTGTTAACAGGTTATCGGATCCAAAACCCGACCCGATACCTTAACGGCGTTCAGTTACGGTGGATGCCACATGTCGGTCACCCTTGACGAAAGCACTTCTATGACGCGCGATTTATCGTCATGGAAGTGGACACTTCCGTGATGATAATTTTGGTAATGTCATGGAACACTTCTACGACAGCACAGGTATGACTATCTTGATTCTGTCATAAATTTGTCATGGATGTACATGCATGACAAAAAACGCTACCTACTGTGACAAACACGTATCATCACGGAAGTGTATTTTTTTGTAGTGTAAGGTCTGAACTTATCACAAGCAAATACAACTGCTAAGAATTCTTTTTCAGTAGTAGCATAATTTCTTTGAGCATTGTCTAGAGTATGGATAACATTTAATTTCTTATCAACTCTTTTCCCTAAAACAGCACCTACAACATAATCACTAGCATCACACATAATTTCAAAGGGTAAATTCCAATCAGGTGGCTAAACAATAGGTGCAGAGATCAATGCTTTCTTAAGTATTTCAAATGCTTCTACACAATCATCATCAAAGACAAATGGTATATCTTTTTGTAATAAATTAGTCAGAGGCCGAGAAATTTTTGAGAAGTCCTTAATGAACCTCCTATAAAATCTGGCGTGACCAAGGAAACTTCTTATAGCTATGATGTCCTTGGGACATGGCATCTTTTCAATAGCATCAACCTTGAACTTATCAACTTCAATACCTCTTTTAGAAACTTTACGCCCCAAGACAATTCCTTCATTAACCATAAAGTGGCACTTTTCCCAATTCAAGACAAGATTAGTTTCTTCACATCTCTGCAAAACTCGATCAAGATTGCTCAAGCAATCATCAAAAGAGGATCCATAGACGGGAAAATCGTCCATGAAAACCTCACAAATCTTTTCACAAAAGTCAGAGAATATAGCCATCATGCATCTTTGAAAGGTAGCAGGTGCATTACGTAAACCAAAAGGCATACGTCTATAAGCGAAAGTACCAAAAGGGCATGTAAAAGTAGTCTTTGATTGATCTTTAGCCGACACAGGTATTTGAGAGAAACCAGAATAACCATCTAGAAAACAATAATGTGTATGTTTGCATAATCTTTCTAGCATCTGATCGATAAAAGGTAAGGGGTAATGAGCTTTCTTAGTAGTCTTATTTAATTTGCGGAAATCAATTACCATCCTATAACCTGTAATAATTCTTCGTGGAATCAATTCATCTTTATCACCAGGAACAACAGTAACACCTCCCTTCTTAGGGACACAATGGACATGACTTACCCACTGACTATCAGCAACGGGATAAATTATACCTGCCTCCAAAAGCTTTAGTATCTCTTTTCTTACCACTTCTTTCATCTTAGGATTAAGCCTTCGTTGAGGATCACGGACTGGTTTGGCATCTTCTTCCAAATTTATTTTATGTTGACATAGAGTGGGACTAATGCCCTTAAGATCATCAAGAGTATATCCAATAGCAGCACGGTGCTTCTTCAGAGTTTTCAATAATCTTTCTTCTTCATGCTCTGAAAGGTTAGCACTAATAATAATAGGATATATCTTCTTTTCATCAAGATAAGCATATTTAAGATTATCAGGCAACGGTTTAAGCTCAAACACGGGATCACCCTTGGGTGGAGGAGGATCCCCTAAGATTTCAACAGGCAAATTATATTTCAGAATAGGTTCCTATTTAAAGAATACTTCATCTATTTCCCTTCTTTCATTCATAAACATATCATTTTCATGGTCTAGCAAATATTGTTCTAAAGGATCACTAGGAGGTACGACAATAGAAGCAAGACCAATAATTTCATCCTTACTAGGTAATTCTTCTTCACGGTGTTGTTTACTAAATTTAGAGAAATTAAACTCATGAGACATATCACCCAAACCAATAGTAACAACATTCTTTTCGCAGTCTATTCTAGCATTAACGGTGTTCAAGAAGGGTCTACCAAAAATAATGGGACAAAAGCTATCTTGTGGGGAACCAAGAACAAGAAAATCAGCAGGATATTTAGTTTTCCCACACAAGACTTCAACATCTCTAACAATTCCCATTGCTGAAATAGTATCTCTATTGGCAAGTTTAATTGTAACATCAATACCTTCTAACTCAGCAGGTGCAATTTCATGCTTAATTTCTTCATATAAAGTATGTGGTATAAAACTAGCACTAGCGCCCATATCACATAATACATGATAACAATGATCTCCTATTTTAACAGAAATAACAGGCACGCCTACCACAGGTCTATGTTTATCCTTAGCACAAGGTTTAGCAATTCTAGCAGTTTCACCGCAGAATTGAATAACATGCCCATCAATATTATCAGACAAGAGATCTTTAACAATAGCAATATTAGGTTCAACTTTAACTTGCTCAGGAGGTGTATAAGTTCTAATATTACTTTTACGAACCACAGTTGAAGCTTTAGCATGATCCTTTATTCTAACAAGGAAAGGTGGTTTCTCAACATAAGAAGTAGGAACAACAGGATCATTATAAGTGACAATCTTTTCTTCAACTTTAATTGTTGCAGCTACTTTTACTTATATGGGAGGATGATATTTAAACCACTTCTCCTTGGGGAGATCAACATAAGTAGCAAAAGATTCATAGAAAGAAGCTACTATCTCAGAGTCAAGTCCATATTTAGTGCTAAATTTACGGAAAATATCGGTATCCATAAAAGCTTTAACACAATCAAACTTAGGTGTCATACCTGACTCCTTACCTTCGTCGAGATCCCGATCTTCAGAGTTGCATTTAATTCTATCCAATAAATTCCATTTGAATTCAATAGTCTTCATCATAAAAGAGCCAGCACAAGAAGTATCGAGCATGATGCGATTGTTTTCAGAAAGCCGAGCATAAATTTTTTGAAGAATTATTTCTCTTGAGATCTCATGATTGCGGCATGAATATAACATTGATTTAAGCCTCCCCAAGCTTGAGCGATGATTTCTCCTTCGCGAGGCCAAAAATTATATATATAATTGCGATCACGATGAACAAGATGCATAGGATAATACTTTTGATAAAATTCCAACTTCATTCTTTTATAGTTCCATGATCCCGTATCATCACATAGCTTATACCATATCGATGCATCTCCCATCAAAGATAAAGGTAAGACCTTCTTCTTAACAACATCATCGGGTATACCTGCAAGCTTAAATAATCCACAAACTTCATCTACAAAGAGTAGATGTTCATCAGGATGCTTAGTTCCATCTCCTGTAAAAGGGTCATCAAGCAGTTTTTCTAACATACCCGAAGGAACTTCAAAGGGAATAATTTCATTTTTAGTGGGTTCAGTAGGTTGAGGAGCAATTCTTTGCTCTACTGGTCGGGGTGAAGATACCCCGAACAAGCCCCTCAGAGGATTACTTTCCATAGTAACAAGTGACAGTAAATTTCAGCACACTATATAAATTTTTTCCTTACCAAATTCCACCTACCAAAGGCGCTTCACTCCCCGGCAACGGCGCCAGAAAAGAGTCTTGATGACCCACAAGTATAGGGGATCTATCGTAGTCCTTTCGATAAGTAAGAGTGTCGAACCCAACGAGGAGCAGAAGAAAATGATAAGCGGTTTTTAGCAAGGTATTCTCTGCAAGTACTGAAATAAATGGTAACAGATAGTTTTGTGACAGGATAATTTGTAACGAGCAACAAGTAACAAAAGTAAATAAAGTGCAGAAAGGTGCCCCAATCCTTTTTGTAGCAAAGGACAAGCCTGGACAAACTCTTATATAAGGAAAAGCGCTCCCGAGGACACATGGGAATATCGTCAAGCTAGTTTTCATCACGTTCATATGATTCTCGTTCGGTACTTTGATAATTTGATATGTGGGTGGACCGGTGCTTGGGTGTTGTTCTTACTTGAACAAGCATCCCACTTATGATTAACCTCTATTGCAAGCATCCGCAACTACAACAAAATTATTAAGGTAAACCTAACCATAACATGAAACATGTGGATCCAAATCAGCCCCTTACGAAGCAACACATAAACTAAGGTTTCAGCTTCTGTCACTCTAGCAACCCATCATCTACTTATTACTTCCCAATGCCTTCCTCTAGGCCCAAATAATGGTGAAGTGTTATGTAGTCGACGTTCACATAACACCACTAGAGGCTAGACAACATACATCTCATCAAGATATCGAACGAATACCAAATTCACATACCTACTAATAGCAAGACTTCTCCCATGTCCTCACGAACAAACGTAACTACTCACAAAGCATATTCATGTTCATAATCAGAGGGGTATTAATATGCATAAAGGATCTGAACATATGATCTTCCACCAAATAAACCAATTAGCATCAACTACAAGGAGTAATCAACACTACTAGCAACCTACTAGTACCAATCAAGGACTTGGAGACAAGAATTATTGGATACAAGAGATGAACTAGGGTTTTGAGATGAGATGGTGCTGGTGAAGATGTTTATGGAGATTGCCCTCTCCCGATGAGAGGAGCGTTGGTGATGACGATGGCGAGGATTTCCCCCTCCCGGAGGGAAGTGTCCCCAGCAGAACAGCTCTACTGGAGCCCTAGATTGGTTCCGCCAAGGTTCCGCCTCGTGGCGGCGGAGTCTCGTCCCGAAAGAGGCGGCGGCTACCTCGACGAGGGGCTCCGGCGGGGCGGCGGGGCAGCGAGGCGAGGCGGCGCGGCGCGAGCGGCGGCGGCGGCTGGCGGCGGCGGCGGCGGGCGACGCTGGCGGCGGCGGCGCTGGGCTGCGGCTGTTGTTGCTGCTGCGGGGCGGGGCGGCGGCTTGGGGAGGAGAGGAGAGAGGGGGGGTATTTATGAGGGGGAGGGGAGGTGGCTTGGGGGAGGGGGCAAGGCAAGGGGGGAGGAGGAGGATTTTTTCTGCGCCCGGGGAGGGGCGGGGCGCGGGCCGGCTCGGCTGGGCCCTTGGCCTGGTCGGGCGCTGAGGATTTTTTTTTAAAATAGTTACGCGCGCAGAAAAACGAAGAAAAGAAAATCTATACGAGCTCCAAAAATCCCGAAGTAGATTTTCCCCGACTCCTAAAAATGAGTCGAACAAAATGAATTTTTACTCGGGGCCTAGATGCAATATTTTTGAAAACACACATTTTTTCCTAATCCAAATAAAATGCAAATAAACTCCAGAAAAATCCAAAATTTGATTTATTTATTAAATCTTCATTTTTCCTAAATTTGGGAAAGTCATATTATTCCTCTCTCATGTTTTTGATATTGGAAAAATAATTGAAGATGAAATAAATAAAATCAAATGATCCTCTTTCAAAATTCAAGAAAACTCAAATATGAAAATAACGAAATCTCCAACTCTCTCCGAGGGTCCTTGAGTTGCGTGAAATTTCTAGGATCGACCAAAATGCAAGAAAATATGTTATGCATGATGATCTAATGTATAACATTCCAAATTGAAAATTTGGGATGTCACATTTATGATCTCTCTTTGTAATCGAGTCCGTGAGCTATATATAATAAAGATTTAGTGTTGAGTCAAGGGCTTGATTATTTTGCCATGATCTTGAGTGAATGAAAGAAAAGAGAAAAAGAATAAAAGAAACAAAGAGTTCATATTGATCTTATTGAGAGTCATGACTTCACATAGAAAGAGTATGATGATTAAAAGTTGTTGGGAGTTGGCAGACATAGCTTTGGTCATCGTTGCAATTAATAGGAAGTAATAAGGAAAGAGAGGTTTCACATATATATATATATATATTATCATTGACATCTTTTATGATTGGGAGCACTCATTAAAATATGACATGCTAAAGAGTTGATGTTGGACAAGGAAGACAACATAATGAGTTATGTTTTCTTACATCTGAGATAAAGTATGTTGTCATGGATCCTCCAACATGTTGAGCTTGCCTTTCCTCCCCTTTCTAGCCAAATTCTCAGCACCAAGTAGAGATACTACTTGTGCTTCCAAAACCCTTAAACCAGTTTTGCCATGAGAGTCCACCATATCTACCTATGGATTGAGTAAGATCCTTCAAGTAAGTTGTCATCCGTGCAAAGCAATAAAAATTGCTCTAAATATGTATGATTGATTGGTGTGGGAGAAATAAGCTTTATACAATCTTGTGATGTGGAAGTAATAAAAGCGACGGACTGCATAATAAAGGTTCATATCACAAGGGGCAATATAAAGTGACGTTCTTCGCATTAAGATTTTGTGCATCAAACCATAAAAGCGCATGACAACCTCTTCTTCCCTCTGTGAAGGGCCTATATTTTATTATTATCTTCTACCTTATGCAAGAGTCATGGTGATCTTCACCTTTCCTTTTTCATTTTATCCTTTGGCAAGCGTAGTATGTTGGAAAGATTATGATACATGTACCTAATTGGATGTAGGGGAGCATGAGTTATTATTGTTGACATTACCCTTGAGGTAAAAGGTTGTGGGCCGAAACTATAAGCACCTATCTTTCTCTGTGTCCGATTAAAACTCCGTAACCACAAGAATTGCGTGAGTGTTAGCAATTATGAAGGACTAGATGATAGTTGAGTATGTGGACTTGCTTTTAAGCTCTGACATAGACTCTTTCTGATGTTATGATAAATTGCAATTGCTTCAGTGACTGAGATTATAGTTTGTTGGTTCTCAATAAAGTTTCTCATTCATACTTTTGCATTGTGAATAGATCATCACTTGAACATAAGTAATCATATGACAATATCTATATATGTTGCTGTTATGAGAATAATCATGATGCCTTCATGTCTATATTTTATTTTTATCGACACCTCTACCTCTAAACATGGGGACATATTTATCGTTATCGGCTTTCGCTTGAGGACAAGCGAGTTCTAAGCTTGGGGGAGTTGATACGTCCATTTTGCATCATGCTTTTATATTAATATTTATTGCATTATGGGTTGTTATTTCACATTATGTCACAATACTTATGGCTATTCTCTCTTATTTTACAAGGTTTACATAAGGAGGGAGAATGCCGACAGCTGCAATTCTGGGTTGGAAAAGGAGCAAATATTAGAGACCTATTCTATGCAACTCCAAAAGTCTTGAAACTCCACGGAAGTGATTTTCAGAATATATAAAAAATATCCAGCGGAAGAAGTTCACCAGAGGGGGCCCCACCTAGTCACGAGGGTGGGGGCGCGCCCTACCCCCCCTGGGCGTGCCCCAGTACCTCGTGGGCCCCCTGTTGGCCCTCCGATGCCCATCTTCTGCTATATGAGGTCTTTCGTCGAGAAAAAATTGATAAGCAACCTTTCGGGACGAAACTCCGCTGCCACGAGGCGGAACCTTGGCGGAACCAATCTAGGGCTCCGGCAGAGCTGTTCTGCCGGGGACACTTCCCTCCGGGAGGGGGAAATCATCGCCATTGTCATCACCAACGCTCCTCTCATCGGGAGAGGGCAATCTCCATCAACATCTTCACCAGCACCATCTCATCTCAAAACCCTAGTTCATCTCTTGTATCCAATTCTTGTCTCCAAGTCCGGGATTGGTACTAGTAGGTTGCTAGTAGTGTTGATTACTCCTTGTAGTTGATGCTAGTTGGTTTATTTGGTGGAAGATCATATGTTCAGATCCTTTATGCATATTAATATCCCTCTGATTATGAACATGAATATGCTTTGTGAGTAGTTACGTTTGTTCCTAAGGACGTGGGAGAAGTCTTGCTATTAGTAGTCATGTGAATTTGGTATTCGTTCGATATTTTGATGAGATGTATGTTGTCTAGCCTCTAGTGGTGTTATGTGAATGTCGACTACATAACACTTCACCATTATTTGGGCCTAGAGGACGGCATTGGGAAGTAATAAGTAGATGATGGGTTGCTAGAGTGACAGAAGCTTAAACCCTAGTTTATGCGTTGCTTCGTAAGGGGCTGATTTGGATCCACCTGTTTCATGCTATGGTTAGGTTTACCTTAATACTTTTGTTGTAGTTGCGGATGCTTGCAATAGAGGTTAATTATAAGTGGGATGCTTGTTCAAGTAAGAACAACACCCAAGCACCGGTCCACCCACATATCAAATTATCAAAGTACCGAACGCGAATCATATGAACCTGATGAAAACTAGCTTGACGATATTCCCATGTGTCCTCGGGAGCGCTTTTCCTTATATAAGAGTTTGTCCAGGCTTGTCCTTCGCTACAAAAAGGATTGGGCCACCTTGCTGCACTTTATTTACTTTTGTTACTTGTTGCTTGTTACAAATTATCCTATCACAAAACTGTCTGTTACCATTTACTTCAGTACTTGCAGAGAATACCTTGCTGAAAACTGCTTATCATTTCCTTCTGCTCTTCGTTGGGTTCGACGCTCTTACTTATCGTAAGGACTAAGGACTACGATAGATCCCCTATACTTGTGGGTCATCAGTTGCTTATCAATTTTGCCTCGACGAAAGACCTCATATAGCAAAAGATGGGCATCGGAGGGCCAACAGGGGGCCCACGAGGCAGGGGCGCGCCCCGGGGGGTAGGGCGCGCCCCCCACCCTCGTGTCCAGGTGTTGCCCCCTCTGGTGAACTTCTTCCGCTCAATATTTTTTATATATTCAGAAAATAACTTCCGTGGAGTTTCAGGATTTTTGGAGTTGCACAGAATAGGTCTCTAATATTTGCTCCTTTTCCAGCCGAGAATTCCAGCTGCCGGTATTCTCCCTCCTTATGTAAACCTTGTAAAATAAGAGAGAATAGGCATAAGTATTGCGACATAAAGTGTAATAACAACCCATAATGCAATAAATATCGATATAAAAGCATGATGCAAAATGGACGTATCAGGAAACACGGTAAAGAAAGAGAACCATGGGTTCAGAAACCCATGCCTTTTCCTCCCAAACCATCCAAGAAGAAGGATGATGAGGATTTTGAGCGCTTTGCTGAAATGATTAGACCTATCTTTTTGTGTATGCGATTAATTGATATGCTCAAAATGAATCCTTATGCTAAGTACATGAAAGAAATTATTACTAATAAAAGGAAGATACCGGAAGCTGAAATTTCCACCATGCTTGCTAATTATACTTTTAAGGGTGGAATACCTAAGAAACTAGGAGATCTAGGAGTACCTACTATGCCATGCTCCATTAAAAGAAACTACGTTAAAACTGCTCTATGTGATCTTGGAGCCGGTGTTAGTGTTATGCCTCTCTCTTTATATCGTAGACTTGATCTGAATAAGTTGACACCTACTGAAATATCTTTGTAAATGGCTGATAAATCAACTACTATACCTGTAGGTATTTGTGAGGATGTGCCTGTTGTGGTTGCAAACGTTACTATTTTAACAGACTTTGTTATCCTTGATATTCCCGAGGACGATAGTATGTCTATTATTCTTGGAAGACCCTTTTTAAATACTGCATGGGCTGTTATTGATTGCAACAAAGGCAATGTCACTTTTCATGTTAATGGTAATAAGCACACGGTACACTTTCCGAGGAAACAACCTCAAGTTCATAGTATCAATTCTATTGGAAAAATTCCATCGATTATTTTTGGAGGTTTTGAATTTCCTCTTCCTACCGTCAAGAAGAAATATTATATTCTTATTATTGGGGATGTGCATATCCCCGTTGAGGTAACATAGTGTTATTCGAAATTTCTCCGGTTCCATGTTATTCGGAATGAGTTTGTTAACAAGACTTGATCAACCTTGTTAGTGGATTCCTTTTGATGAGCATGAGATGGATGAAACTAGAAGGCACAACCTTCTGTACCCTCTCTCTACTTTCTGTTATTTAGTTGAAATAAAGTAAAAAAATAGTATTTTTCTGTCTGTTTTCTGAATTATCCGTGCAATATAAAAATACCCCAAAAATAAAAGTTCTCCAAATGCCCTGCCAATTTAATATGATTTTTTATGGAATATTTGAGAATATCTGGCACTGAGAACACAGCAGGGGGAGCAAGCACCTGGCCACGAGGGTCCAGGGCGTGCCCACCCCTACAGGGCGCGCCCCCTGCCTCGTGGGCCCATGGTGGCTCCCCTCCACTTATTTCTGCACCCACACACTTCTTCTTCCTTCCAAAAAAACCACCATCTAGCTCAAGCACGAGTTCTAGCTCATTTTGCTGTGATTTTCGATCTCCTTGGTCAAAGCACCTCTCACAAAACTGCTTGGGGGGATTGTTCCTTGGTATGTGACTCCTCCATTGGTCCAATTAGTTTTTGTTCTAGTGCTTTATTCCTTGAAAATTTGTGCTTCCTAGGTGACCATGTTCTTGAGCTTGCATGTCAAATTTATATGGTTCCAAGTAATCCTAATGCATGATGTAGGCTCTAGGCACTTGTAGGAGTAGTTGCTATCAATTATGTTGAGTTTGGTTCACTTTTATTTGAAGTTGCTAAAAAATTCAGAAATTGTTCAGAGGAAGAAATATGTTTAGGAAAATATACCAAGGTGGTTCTTCAAGGAAGCAAGGACCCAGGCTTGCAATGCGTGATGCTGACGATGAGCCACCAAGGGACGCTCCAGTGCGGCCTTGTGAATGGCCTTCAGAAAACTTTATGGATCGAGCGGGAACCAAGGAAGAATTTAACGCATATTTGCGTAACGCTGATCTTGTGAGCTTCGAGGAGGAAAAGTGCCGCCAGTACCACTATCTCACTAGTTCCTTTGTGAGGAGGTTTGAATTTTCATCTTCACGCAATTCTCCAACTGTCCTGTTTGACCTTTATGAAAAATCTTATACGATGGACTTAGAGGATTTTACCACTGCTTGCAAACTTCCACAATGGGGTAGTGCTAGTGAACCTCGCAAATCTGAATTTAGAAATTTTCTTGCTAGTATAACTGTGGGGGAATCTAGAGACATAGCACAAGCTACCATAGGGAGCATTCATTTTCCTGTCATACATTAGTTTGCACTCTTCATAGGTAGGTGCATAAATGGTAAAGATGAAGCATGTCATATGTGTGTTCCTGGCCCCAGTATTCTTAGGAGTGCTGTGTTAGGAGACTAATCTTATAATTTGGGAGCCATTGTTGCACGTAGGTTGCATCATAATAGATTTAATGAAGATTTCTTTGGTGGAAATTATGCAACCCGCTTAGCTGATTTTCTTGGTGTAACCATACGTAATGATGATATTGAATTGCCTCCTACTTATCTAGACTTTAATGCTATGGTTCACCACCAGTTTGTCGAGAGGAATGAATCACCTCTCCAGTATTGACTAATCTTTTATAGACATCGTGCTGTCCGTATTACTCTCCCTGCTCCTGCCTTCTTTGATTATCAGGCAAAAGGAAGACATTTTATTACCAAAGAGGAGGCAGATGAGTACGAGAGGAGGGCGGAGGCAGCCCGCCGTCATGCTGCAGCTCAGGAGGCAATAGCCGCCGCATCGCAGTACGACCCCGGCTACAACTATGGATATCCGCCAGGCCATCCATGGTAATAAACCAACTTAGGCCAAAAGCCTAAGCTTGGGGGAGTACGTATTTCCCACCGACATTACATTTATGTTCACACACTCATTGCTAGATGTCGGTGCTCATACTTTTTCACTGTACTATCCATCCTAGTTTATTTTCTTTTTCTTGCTTTCTTCTTGTGTGTTTGATAAACCTTAAGCAAAAAAAATAGTTGTAGCTTTAGCTAGTTTACTTTTCTTGTTGTAGTAATAATTAAAAAAATATAACCCAAAAAGATTTCCCGTTCTTCTTTTGCTTGTTGGGAGCTTTCCCGTGTAAATAGTTTTTATTTCTTTTCTTTTCTTTGGGGGTCGATAGGAGAAGACCATGATTAAATTGTTGAAGTGGCTCTTATATGCATTATTGTTGATTTAACCAAGAGCCCATATTGCCTTGTCTTCTCCTGTTTATTGAATGCTCGCAGATTCTAGCTTAGTCCAATGCACGTGCACTCTTAATATTATTCACATCATTCGGTCATGCAAGTGAAAGGCAATTATGACGATATATGATGGACTGAATGAGATGAGAAAAGCTGGTATGAAATCGACCTCTCTTGTTTTTGTAAATATGATTAGTTCATCGTTCCTGATTCAGCTTATTATGAATAAACATGTTTGGAATGACAATTAGAGATCATAGTTACTCGTGCCATGCTTAATTAGCTATGAGTTATAATGGTTTACCTTGCGTGCCAATATGCTATTAAAATGGTTGTGATGCGGTATAGCGGGGTGGTATCCTCCTTTGAATGATTTAAGTGACTCGACTTGACACATGTTCACACATCTAGTTGAAACAAATCAACATAGCCTTCACGATATTTATGTTCATGGTGGATTATATCCTACTCATGCTTGCACTCAATGTGTATTAATTTTAATGCATGTTCATGACTGTTGTCGCTCTCTAGTTGGTCGCCTCCCAGTCTTTTTCTAGCCTTCACTTGTACTAAGCGGGAATACTGCTTGTGCATCCAATCCCTTAAACCCCAAACTTATTCCACATGAGTCCATTATATCTTCCTATATACGGTATCTACCTGCCGTTCCAAGTAA
Organism: Aegilops umbellulata; assembly: GCA_032464435.1. Classification (NCBI taxonomy): domain Eukaryota; kingdom Viridiplantae; phylum Streptophyta; class Magnoliopsida; order Poales; family Poaceae; genus Aegilops; species Aegilops umbellulata. The sequence goes on along the minus strand of CP136057.1, from coordinate 385,236,942 downwards.
ATTTGTATGTGCCAAACTCTAAACCTTCAAATGAAATTCTGTTTTGTATGCTCGAATAGCTCATGTATCAACTAGGGTTGTCTGTATCTTCCATGCTAGGTGGGTTATTCTCAAGAGGAGTGGACTCCGCTCCTCACTCATGAGAAAATGGCTGGTCACCGGGATGCCCAGTCCCATGCTTTATGCAAATCAAATCAAATTAATTGCAAACAAAACTCCCCCAGGGCTGTTGCTAGTTGGAGGCACTCGTTGTTTCGAGCAAGCCATGGATTGATGCTTGTTGGTGGAGGGGGAGTATAAACTTTACCATTCTGTTTGGGAACCTCCTATAATGTGTGTAGCATGGAAGATATCGCCATCTCTTGGTTGTTATGTTGACAATGAAAGTATGCCGCTCAAAATATTATTTATCTCTGTTTTAAAACCGAGCCCTGGCACCTCTATAAATCCCTGCTTCCCTCTGTGAAGGGCCTATCTATTTACTTTTGTGTTTAGTTATCACCCTCTTATTAAAAAGCACCAGCTGGAGAGCACCGCTGTCATTTGCATCCATTACTGTTAATTTATATTGGGTATGACTATGATTGGATCTCTTTTACCATGAATTACAATGTTTAGTCAGTCCTTGATCTTTAAAGATGCTCTGCATTTATGTTTTGCGGTCTCAGAAAGGGCTAGCGAGATACCATCTTGTTATATCATATCATGATTGTTTTGAGGAAGTGTTGTCATCCGAGATTTATTATTATTGCTCGCTAGTTGATTATGCCATTGATATGAGTAAACATGAGACCTAAGAGTTATTGTGAATGTGGTTAGTTATAATCTTTGCTGAAAACTTGAATGTTGGCTTTACATATTTACAACAACAAGAGCAAACAAAGTTTGTAAAAGTTTTTCTTTATCACTTTCAGTTTATCAACTGAATTTCTTGAGGACAAGCAAAGGTTTAAGCTTGGGGGAGTTGATACGTCTCCATCGTATCTACTTTTCCAAACACTTTTGCCCTTGTTTTGGACTCTAACTTGCATGATTTGAATGGAACTAACCCGGACTGATGCTGTTTTCAGCAGACTTTCCATGGTGTTATTTATGTGCAGAAACAAAAGTTCTCGGAATGACCGGAAACTCCACGGAATGTATTTTTGGAAAATATTAAAAATAATGGAAGAAGAATCCATGTCAGGGGGGCCACATCCTGTCCACGAGGGTGGGGGTGCGCCTACCCCCTGAGCGTGCCCCCTGCCTCGTGGGCCCCCTGACGCTCCACCGACCTCGACTCCAACTCCATATATTCGTGTTCGGGGAGAAAAAAAATCAAAGAGAAGGATTCATCGCATTTTACGATACGGAGCCGCCGCCAAGCCCTAAAACATCTCGGGAGGGCTGATCTGGAGTCCGTTCGGGGCTCCGGAGAGGGGGATCCATCGCCGTCGTCATCATCAACCATCCTCCATCACCAATTTCATGATGCTCACCGCCGTGCGTGAGTAATTCCATCGTAGGCTTGCTAGACGGTTATGGGTTGGATGAGATCTATTATGTAATCGAGTTAGTTTTGTTAGGGTTTGATCCCTAGTATCCACTATGTTATGAGATTGATGCTGCTATGACTTTGCTATGCTTAATGCTTGTCACTAGGGCCCGAGTGCAATGATTTCAGATCTGAACCTATTATGTTTTCATGAATATATGTGAGTTCTTGATCCTATCTTGCAAGTCTATAGTCACCTACTATGTGTTATGATCCGGCAACCCCGAAGTGACAATAATAGGGACCACTCCCGGTGATGACCATAGTTTGAGTTCATGTATTCACTATGTGTTAATGCTTTGGTCCGGTACTCTATTAAAAGGAGGCCTTAATATCCCTTAGTTTCCGCTAGGACCCCGCTGCCACGGGAGGGTAGGACAAAACATGTTATGCAAGTTCTTTTTCATAAGCACGTATGACTATATTCGGAATACATGCCTACATTACATTGATGAATTGGAGCTACTTCTGTGTCACCCTATGTTATGACTGTTACATGATGAACCGCATCCGGCATAATTCTCCATCACCGATCCAATGCCTATGAGCTTTTCACATATTGTTCTTCGCTTATTTACTTTTCCGTTGCTACTGTTACAATCACTACAAAACCCAAAAATATTACTTTTGCTACCGTTACCGTTACTTCCATATTACTTTGCTACTAAATACTTTGCTGCAGATACTAAGTTATCTAGGTGTGGTTGAATTGACAACTCAGCTGCTAAAACTTGAGAATATTCTTTGGCTCCCCTTGTGTCGAATCAATAAATTTGGGTTGAATACTCTACCCTCGAAAACTGTTGTGATCCCCTATACTTGTGGGTTATCAGTGAGCCGGCAGCGCGGCGGGCAACGCTCCCGCCGTCTAGCGCCGTGGTGTGGCTGCAGGGGCCGGACATCGTGTGGCCATGAAGCGTTCACCCTGATCAACGCCGCAGGACGCGTCCACGGCCCTGCTCACCCTCCTCCTCGCTAGCGCTGCTGGCCCGTATTCGCGCATCTCACGCAGAGAGATCGCTGATTGTTATGGCTACCCGTGGGCTGCCTCCATCGTCGTCATCCAGATCCGTGACCTTTACGATCAACCCCTCCCCTTCCTCCTTCGCCCATGTGTCTGCTCCACCGGCGCCAGAGATGGTAGTTCTGCTTCTGCGGCTAAAGCGGGGGCGACGAAGAAGGTGTCCTCGAAGGAGGGGACCGTCGACAACGAGTTCCTCGGCCGCAAGAGCTCCAAAATGTGTCGCATCTTCCACAAGGACATTCCCTTTGAAGAGGACTACAGCAACAATGAGGCGGGGAACGGCAGCGAAGAGACCAGCGCAGCAAGGGTGGTTCCTCTTCCTCTACCGTGGCCATGAACACGGCTACAACACACAATCACTGGGCTTTGGTTCAATAGGTATGACTTGGGGGTTGTTGATGCTTGTTGGTTGATTTGTTGTGGTAGATTTTGAGATTATTAGACGTTTAGGAGTTCCCATTCTACCGTGGCTATGATCAGTCTTGGAGAATACTGTTGAGGGTAGTATAATCAACATGCAAATTTGAGGATCAGTTATGACATTCATTTATAGGAAATAAAAATCCTAAGACGGCAGTACGACTCCTCTTTATTGTAACACCCCGGATTCGATGCGGCAGGTGTCTGCCAGTTATTTGCCGTTGTTGCCACGTCATTTTCTTGCGTGTTGCATTTTGCCATGTCATCATGTGCATCTCATTTTGCATACGTGTTCCTCTCATGTATCCGAGCATTTTCCCGGTTGTCCGTTTTGCAATCCGGCACTCCTATGTTCCTCGGCGCCCCCTTTTACCTCTTTTCGAGAGTGGGTGTTAAACTTTCTCGAAATGGACCGAGGTTTGTCAAGCGGCCTTTGTACACCACCGGTAGACCGCCTATCAAGTTTCGTGGCATTTGGAGTCCGTTTGATACTCCAACGGTTAACCGGATAGCCACAAAAGCCTCTTTTGTGTACAGCCCAACACCTCTCCAAAATGGCCCAAAACCCACTTAAAACCCCTCCATCATCTCGGTCGTTCGATCTCGATCGTGTGGGCAAAAACCGCACTCCATTTGGAGCCTCCTAGCTCCCTCTACCTATAAATAGGCCCTCCCCCGTCCAAATCACAGTCCAAACCTTAAAAAAATCCTCCCCGCCGCCACCGGACATGTCCGTCCGCCGTCGGACAAATCGCGCCGCCGCCCCGAGCCATACAGCTCGCGCCATGTGTCACCACCGCAACGGCGCACGCCGCTGGCCCGCTCGGCCCACGGCGGGGCCCGCCCCGACTGCGACCGGGCCCGAGGCGCCCGCCTGGCCCGCGCCGCCGCGCGCCGAGACCCCGCCGCCGCGCCCCTCCGGTGTCTCCCCGCTTCCTCCCGTCGGCGCCCCACCCCGCCGGCCACAGCTCGTCGCCGCCCCGGTGAGCCCGCGCCGCCTCGCCTTCTTCTCCCTCTCCTCTGCTCTCCCTCTCTCTCACCAGCTCTCTCTCTCTCTCTCTCTCTCTCTCTCTCTCTCTTTCTCTTCAGGAGCGCCGCCGCTCGGAGCTCCTCGCCGCCCCGCGCCGTCCCTCGGCGTCCGCGCCCGGATCCGGCCCCTTCTCCGTCCATCCTCGTTTCTCGCGCCGCCGTTGACTTTTGCCGCGAGGTGAAAATATTCCCAAGTCCCGAAATTCTATCATTTTCTTGCTCTGTTCATCATGCCATATCTCCTCGCTTACTGCTTTGTTTTGCATGCATGATATATCGGAATGTTCACCTCGATGAGTAATTCATTTCATCTCATTGCATCATTTTCATTTGAGCTCATCTTGATGCCTGAAATGCTGTTGGAAGAGTGCTAGTTTCTGTTAGTTTCAGATTCTTATCAGGATATGCTCTTTTGTCATTTTTGCCATGATTGATGTGTGCACCCTATGGTCTTGAGTTCTACATGTGTTTTGGACTATGCCATGCCATCTTTCCATAGGTTTATGACATGTATTTTTGTGATCTATGTGGTGACTAGCACGAGCATGCAAATTAGGCTTGATGATGTTGCTGATTTCAGGGACTTAGGATTTTCCTAAGTCATTGTTCTGCTGTTATTTTTATGCCATGTATTCATGTTGCTACCAAGTGATCCGTGACTCTTTTGAGCATGGTCATTAAGGATGTTTCGTAGGTATTGTGGTGCTCTATCCATAAATGACCTTTTTGGCAATTATGGAGTGCCATAGCATTAATCAATCTTACTCTTCCTTTGCTATAAAATGTTCCTGGCAGATTGTTTACATGTTGTTCAATTTTGCCAAGCTTGTTGTAGTTGATCCGTGCATGATATGTTATTGTTCTTGCCATGTCTAGTTTCTATGCCATGTCTAGTTGCTGGTTGTATGCTTGGTTTGTCATGCAATGCCTCGAAGTGAGTGCATCGAGCTCGTAAACATGGCTACTAGTTATCTGTTTTGGCCATGCTCCAGTTTTTCACTAAGCCTGAATCTGTAACCAAACTTGCTATGTTTACATGGTTGCCATCATATCTTATGTGCCCTTTTGGCTCATGGTCAGTAAGGGACTTTTGTTACATGCAATTACTAGATTGATGTCATTCCTTTTTTTCCATGGGAGCTTGCTTTAACATGTTGTTTTGTAGCTCTAAATATTGCAACCTGATGTTATTTCTGCCATGTCCTGTGAATTCCACCAAGTCTGTGAACCTGTTATTATTTTCAATCTTGCCATGTCCTTTTGATCATGTTATAGTAGTTTATGGAGGTAGCTCAGTGTTCATGCTTTTTAATGCTTTACATGTACATCATGTCAATGCCTTTTGTTTTCATATTGTGGTGCTGTAGCACATTGTTTTGATGCTTGCAATATGCCTAGTTGTTGTTTTGGACAGCTTGTCCTTTGACCTTGTATGGTGTGTATGTGTTGAACCGTTGCTCCGTTTTGAGTGTGCTCTATATGAAACTTGCTTAGTTTTGCATGTAGTTTCATGTTACCTTGTTTGATGCATGTTTTGAGATGTTTTCTTGATGTTTGTATGCATTTTGCATCAATGCCATGTTTATCTTGTTTTGCTCATATCTTCTAGGCCGTAGCTCCGAATCTAATGAACTTTATATGTAACTTGACTAGAATTTCGTGTAGATCATCATGGTGCATCTTAACTTGCTGTTTAACAACTTGAACATAAGGTTTATTCAGATCTGGACCAATTTCTAAATTTGCATATGGGGACTTACCGGGATTGTTATATGTTGTTTCCGGCCTCATTTAAACTTGATTTGATGTGTTGTTCTTGTATGCATCAGCTCTTGCCATGAGTAGCCTCATGTAGCCTTGTCATGCATCATCCTTGGTTGAGCATCATGCCTTGTTCATGTGTGGTGTGTTTACCATGTTGTGTGCTTCTTCTCGCTAGTTCCCGTTTCGTTGCGATCGTGAGCATTCGTTCGTCTTCGTGGCTTCATCTTCTTCATGGACTCGTTCTTCTTCCTTGCGGGATTTCAGGCAAGATGACCGTCACCTTGGATCTCATTACTATCATTGCTATGCTAGTTGCTTCGTTCTATCGCTATGTTGCGTTTCCTACCACTTGCTTATCAAGCCTCCCCAAATTGCCATGAACCTCTAACCTTTGTCACCCTTCCTAGCAAACCGTTGTTTGGCTATGTTACCGATCTTGCTCAGCCCCTCTTATAGCGTTGCTAGTTGCAGGTGAAGATGAAGATTGCTCCATGTTGGATTATGTTTATGTTGGGATATCACAATATCTCTTATATTATTAATGCATCTATATACTTGGTAAAGGGTGGAAGGCTTGGCCTTATGCCTGGTGTTTTGTTCCACTCTTGCCGCCCTAGTTTCTGTCATACCGGTATTATGTTCCTGGATTTTGCGTCCCTAACGCGGTTGGATGATTTATGGGACCCCCTTGACAGTTCGCTTTGAATAAGACTCCTCCAGCAAGGCCCAACCTTGGTTTTACATTTGCCTCACCTAGCCCTTTTTCCTTTGGGAGTCGCGCTCTCGAGGGTCATCTTTATTTTACCCCCCCCCCCCGGGGCCAGTGCTCGTCGTGAGTGCTGTTCCAAATCGTCAGCCGCCGGTGGCCACCAGGGGCAACTCTGGGTTCGCCTATCGGAAGTTTGGACAATCCGGTGTGCCCTAAGACCGAGATATGTGCAGCTCCTATCAGGATTTGTCGGCACATCCGGGCGGCTTTGCTGGACTTGTTTTACCATTGTCGAAATGTCTTGTAGCCGGGATTCCGAGACTGATCGGGTCTTCCTGGGGAGAAGGAATATCCTTCGTTGATTGCGAGAGCTTATCATGGGCTAAGTTGGAACACCCCTGCAGGGTTTGAACTTTCGAAAGCCGTGCCCGCGGTTATGTGGCAGATGGGAATTTGTTAATGTCCGGTTGTAGTAAACTTGAAGTAAACTCTTCTAAAATACACCAACCGTGTGCGTAACCGTGAGTGTCTCTTTTCGGGGTTGTTCGAGAGGAGAACACGGTTTCTGGGTTATGTCTGACGTAAGTAGGAGTTCAGGATCACTTCTTGATCATTACTAGTTGACGACCGCTTTCTTTGCTTCTCTTCTCGCTCTTATTTGCGTAAGTTAGCCACCATACATGCTTAGTTGCTGCTACAACCTCACCACTTTACCCCTTCCTTACCCTTTAAGCTTTGCTAGTCTTGATACCCATGGTTATGGGATTGCTGAGTCCTCATGGCTCACAGGTTACTATAACACCAGCTGCAGGTACAGGTTATGCGATGATCATGACGCGAGAGCGATGTTTATTTGTGTTGGAGTTTTTCTTCTGCTTCTTCTTCGATTGAGGGATAGGTTCCTGGTCGGCATCCTGGGCTAGCAGGGTGGATGTCGTTTGAGTTTCTGTTTATGCTTCATCCGTAGTCGGATGTTGATCTTGTATATGATGTATTGTTGTATTCATGTGACACTGTATGTCTTGGGTGTATTCCCCCTATTATATAATGTTGATGTAATGATATCCACCTTGTAAAAGCGTCTTTAAGATGTGCTTCTATCCTTGGTGGGACCTTCGAGTTCCTTTAGGATAGGGTCGCATCTTGGGCGTGACAAGTTGGTATCAGAGCCTCGACCGACCCTGGGAGCCCCCCTTGATTGATCGTGTAGTTTGGCCGATGTCGAGTCTAGAAGATATTTTTTTCGGAGTCTAGTTATGTCGGAGAGTAGGAATTCTTTTTACTCCTCAGCCCCTTCGTCGCTCTGGTGAGAAATCTTGGCATAGGTGTATTGAATTACCCCTCTTCCCCTTCAAATTTTTTCTTTAGGATCACACGGTTAGTTTTTGTTCGTTGTTCATCCTCTTTTCAATACGGCGCACTTCTCTTCGAGTGGTTTCGATCCTCGTCATCTTTCGCAAGATCAGTCATTAGTTCTTTCTCTTTCGACGTTGTTTCCCCATCCGAAGTTTTCCTTGTTTTTTTCCCACCCGCCCTCCCTTCTTCTTCTTGGAGCCGGAGTCCGAAATTGAGTATCCATCCTACTCGTGTGAAGCCTTTCCATTCTCTCCTCAGTAATTTCAACCGGTGTTTTTCTCTTCAAGTTACTCGTCGATTCCCCGTTCAAGTGGCATGTGTTTTCCCACCCTACCTCCCATTTTTATTCTCGAAGTCTGAGCCTCTATTCGAGCATCAATTTCATTTGTGCGGAGCCCCTTCAATCTTTCCTCAATTGTTTCAACCGGTGAAGTCTCGTCTAGTCCATCATTGTTCGTCGCTTTTTCTTTCCGGTGGATCCAAATTCAAGTTTTCGGTGTTAATCGTATTGTTTCCCTCAGCTCAAATATTTCCCTTTGCTCATTCGCCTCTCGCCATTCTATCATTCTGGAGTAATGAAGACATCTCAGAAGATTCGTGTTTGCATTCAATTAAACCGAGGTTGTCACCTCATTCAAATCTTTCAATTGTTCCGGTGCATCGTATCTTCTTCAATACCTTTCCAACGGTGTTTCTTTTCAGTGGGCCCTAACCCACACGTCTTTTCCCAGGATCTTACCTGACTCTTCTGTTTTTCCGGAGTTATTCTTTCCAAAGTATGACGTAAGTATGAATTTCATCATTTAGATGCCTTCTCCAAGATCGTTTTCAAATTCTTTCATGTTCGGGTCAATCCTTTCTCTTTTCATTCTCCCGGATCTCAACAATTTTACTGGTGTTCCCCGTCGTCATTCTCAACATTTGAAGACCGAAGAAGAATTTCTCTTAAATCTTGTCCGTTCTCCCGGAGATTCGTAGCGCTAGCTCGAGGTTATCCTATCAAATTGTTTTCCAGTCGGGCAATTCTTTTCATCCATCTGGGGTATTTCAGGAGTTGTTTTCCGTCTCGATCATCCGGAGGCCATCATTTCGTAAGATCTCTTCATTATAAGATTTCAGATTCGTTCTCCAACTATTCTATATCCGTGCCCCTTCGTTCGTCTCAATATCCTTCCGGTGTTTCGTTCAAGTATTCTTCAATTAGTTCGCGATCCCTTCGTTCTCTTCTTTCTAAATTCCCTCAAGTTTCTCGTGCTTTTCTAATTCTTCCCGGCGTATCTTTCTCTTTTCTTTGTTCATTGTCATTTCTAACGGTGGTTCGTTCAACATTCCTATTCCTTGTCGGCATATCAATTAATTCGTTTTTTTTATCCTACCGGTGGTTCATGAAGACTCTCTCGTGTTCGCACTATATATCCCCTTAATATTCTTTCCAACGTGGATAAGTGGTATGCAAATCCATTGCTTCTCATCAATTTAATTGATGAAGGATAAGCAAACATAATTGTTATTCTTCTTTCTTCAAGTGGTTTAATCTCTTCTTTTCGGAGTTTGTTCATCTTATCACTTTCTCTGTTCCAAGTTGTTCATCTTTTCTTTTCCGGAGTTCCAAGTTCTCCTTGGTCGTCTCGTCGAAGCCCTATCTTAATCATCGCAAGGCTTTAATCTTATCCCTTTCATCCTTCAATTTCATCTCGTCATCCTTTTTGTTACCGGAGTTCTTATGGTGGTTCGTCATGATTTAATTCATTCTTCAAGTGTTCATCAAGATTCTTGTGAAGGAGCGCAAGTATCTTTCCCTCTTGCCACTCGTAGTGCAATTAATTCTTCGTATTCTTTTGAAGTGGAGTTTTGCATTTCTTCGTTCTTCTCACCTATCCAATCTATCCCGCTTGTGGTCAGTTATCACCTTCAAATTTTGACATGTTATCTATGAGTCCACAACAAGCAATTCTTTGTTGTTGATTTTCTCAACAACTTCGTTCAATTTTTTCTTCGCAAGGATGCTTTTCAAATTCATCCGTGGTAGAAGTTATCATTTTTCCCCGTTCTTCTCATTCCACTCTTTCAAGTTCTTCCGGAGGCTTTGTGCTGTTACTCTCGGCATCTATCGTTCCATTTTGTCAATCTCCGTTCCAACTTTTCCATGTTTAGCCAGAGTCCTGCTTAAATCCTTTCATTCTTATTCCTTATCTATCTTGTCCTAACCGGAGTGGTTTCAAATTCAGTCTTATTTTTTGAGCGTTTGCTTCTTGTCATATTCATTGTTCCTCCCTTCTACCTGAGTGCTCTCGACTTTGTTCATCTTCTCTCTTTTGCTCTTGTTTCACCTCACCCTCTTTCCCCCTGTCTCGATCCTAAGATCTCAGGATGAGATCTCTTGTTAGTAGAGGAGAGTTGTAACGCCCCGGATTCGATGCGCCAGGTGTCTGCCAGTTATTCGCCGTTGTTGCCATGTCATTTGCTTCCATGTTGCATTTTGCCATGTCATCATGTGCATCTCATTTTGCATACGTGTTCGTCTCATGTATCCGAGCATTTTCCCCGTTGTCCGTTTTGCAATCTGGCACTCCTATGTTCCCCGGCGCCCCCTTTTACCTCTTTTCGTGAGTGGGTGTTAAACTTTCTCGGAATGGACCAAGGTTTGTCAAGCGGCCTTGGTACACCACCGATAGACCGCCTGTCAAGTTTCGTGCCATTTGGAGTCTGTTTGATACTCCAACGGTTAACCGGATAGCCGCAAAAGCCTCTTTTGTGTACAGCCCAACACCTCTCCAAAATGGCCCAAAACCCACTTAAAACCCCTCCATCATCTCGGTCGTTCGATCTCGATCGTTTGGGCGAAAACCGCACTCCATTTGGAGCCTCCTAGCTCCCTCTACCTATAAATAGGCCCTCCCCCGTCCAAATCACAGTCCAAACCCTAAAAAATTCCTCCCCGCCGCCACCGGACAAATCGCGCCGCCGCCCCGAGCCATACAGCTTGCGCCACGTGTCACCACCGCACCGGCGCACGCCGCTGGCCTGCTCGGCCCACGGCGGGGCCCGCCCCGACTGCGACCGGGCCCGAGGCGCCCGCCTGGCCCGTGCCGCCGCGCGCCGAGACCCCGCCGCCGCGCCCCTCCGGCGTCTCCCCGCTTCCTCCCGTCGGCGCCCCACCCCGTCGGCCGCAGCTCGTCGCCGCCCCGGTGAGCCCGCGCCGCCCCGCCTTCTTCTCCCTCTCCTCTGCTCTCCCTCTCTCTCACCAGCTCTCTCTCTCTCTCTCTCTCTTTCTCTTCAGGAGCGCCGCCGCCCGGAGCTCCTCGCCGCCCCGCGCCGTCCCTCGGCGTCCGCGCCCGGATCCGGCCCCTTCTCCGTCCATCCTCGTTTCTCGCGCCGCCGTTGACTTTTGCCGCGAGGTGAAAATATTCCCAAGTCCCGAAATTCTATCATTTTCTTGCTCTGTTCATCATGCCATATCTCCTCGCTTACTGCTTTGTTTTGCATGCATGATATATCGGAATGTTCACCTCGATGAGTAATTCATTTCATCTCATTGCATCATTTTCATTTGAGCTCATCTTGATGCCTGAAATGCTGTTGGAAGAGTGCTAGTTTCTGTTAGTTTCAGATTCTTATCAGGATATGCTCTTTTGTCATTTTTGCCATGATTGATGTGTGCACCCTATGGTCTTGAGTTCTACATGTGTTTTGGACTATGCCATGCCATCTTTCCATAGGTTTATGACATGTATTTTTGTGATCTATGTGGTGACTAGCACGAGCATGCAAATTAGGCTTGATGATGTTGCTGATTTCAGGGACTTAGGATTTTCCTAAGTCATTGTTCTGCTGTTATTTTTATGCCATGTATTCATGTTGCTACCAAGTGATCCGTGACTCTTTTGAGCATGGTCATTAAGGATGTTTCGTAGGTATTGTGGTGCTCTATCCATAAATGACCTTTTTGGCAATTATGGAGTGCCATAGCATTAATCAATCTTACTCTTCCTTTGCTATAAAATGTTCCTGGCAGATTGTTTACATGTTATTCAATTTTGCCAAGCTTGTTGTAGTTGATCCGTGCATGATATGTTATTGTTCTTGCCATGTCTAGTTTCTATGCCATGTCTAGTTGCTGGTTGTATGCTTGGTTTGTCATGCAATGCCTCGAAGTGAGTGCATCGAGCTCGTAAACATGGCTACTAGTTATCTGTTTTGGCCATGCTCCAGTTTTTCACTAAGCCTGAATCTGTAACCAAACTTGCTATGTTTACATGGTTGCCATCATATCTTATGTGCCCTTTTGGCTCATGGTCAGTAAGGGACTTTTGTTACATGCAATTACTAGATTGATGTCATTCCTTTTTTTCCATGGGAGCTTGCTTTAACATGTTGTTTTGTAGCTCTAAATATTGCAACCTGATGTTATTTCTGCCTCCTGTGAATTCCACCAAGTCTGTGAACCTGTTATTATTTTCAATCTTGCCATGTCCTTTTGATCATGTTATAGTAGTTTATGGAGGTAGCTCAGTGTTCATGCTTTTTAATGCTTTACATGTACATCATGCCAATGCCTTTTGTTTTCATATTGTGGTGCTGTAGCACATTGTTTTGATGCTTGCAATATGCCTAGTTGCTGTTTTGGACAGCTTGTCCTTTGACCTTGTATGGTGTGTATGTGTTGAACCGTTGCTCCGTTTTGAGTGTGCTCTATATGAAACTTACTTAGTTTTGTATGTAGTTTCATGTTACCTTGTTTGATCCATGTTTTGAGATGTTTTCCTGATGCTTGTATGCATTTTGCATCAATGCCATGTTTATCTTGTTTTGCTCATATCTTCTAGGCCGTAGCTCCGAATCTAATGAACTTTATATGTAACTTGACTAGAATTTCGTGTAGATCATCATGGTGCATCTTAACTTGCTGTTTAACAACTTGAACATAAGGTTTATTCAGATCTGGACCAATTTCTAAATTTGCATATGGGGACTTACCGGGATTGTTATATGTTGTTTCCGGCCTCATTTAAACTTGATTTGATGTGTTGTTCTTGTATGCATCAGCTCTTGCCATGAGTAGCCTCATGTAGCCTTGTCATGCATCATCCTTGGTTGAGCATCATGCCTTGTTCATGTGTGGTGTGTTTACCATGTTGTGTGCTTCTTCTCGCTAGTTCCTGTTTCGTTGCGATCGTGAGCATTCGTTCGTCTTCGTGGCTTCATCTTCTTCATGGACTCATTCTTCTTCCTTGCGGGATTTCAGGCAAGATGACCGTCACCTTGGATCTCATTACTATCACTGCTATGCTAGTTGCTTCGTTCTATCGCTATGTTGCGTTTCCTACCACTTGCTTATCAAGCCTCCCCAAATTGCCATGAACCTCTAACCTTTGTCACCCTTCCTAGCAAACCGTTGTTTGGCTATGTTACCGATCTTGCTCAGCCCCTCTTATAGCGTTGCTAGTTGCAGGTGAAGATGAAGATTGCTCCATGTTGGATTATGTTTATGTTGGGATATCACAATATCTCTTATATTATTAATGCATCTATATACTTGGTAAAGGGTGGAAGGCTTGGCCTTATGCCTGGTGTTTTGTTCCACTCTTGCCGCCCTAGTTTCTGTCATACCGGTATTATGTTCCTGGATTTTGCGTCCCTAACGCGGTTGGATGATTTATGGGACCCCCTTGACAGTTCACTTTGAATAAGACTCCTCCAGCAAGGCCCAACCTTGGTTTTACATTTGCCTCACCTAGCCCTTTTTCCTTTGGGAGTTGCGCTCTCGAGGGTCATCTTTATTTTACCCCCCCCCCCCCGGGCCAGTGCTTGTCGTGAGTGCTGGTCCAAATCGTCAGCCACCGGTGGCCACCAGGGGAAACTCTGGGTTCGCCTATCGGAAGTTTGGACAATCCGGCGTGCCCTGAGACCGAGATATGTGCAGCTCCTATCAGGATTTGTCGGCACATCCGGGCGGCTTTGCTGGACTTGTTTTACCATTGTCGAAATGTCTTGTAGCCGGGATTCCAAGACTGATAGGGTCTTCCTGGGGAGAAGGAATATCCTTCGTTGATCGCGAGAGCTTATCATGGGCTAAGTTGGGACACCCCTGCAGGGTTTGAACTTTCGAAAGCTGTGCCCGCGGTTATGTGGCAGATGGGAATTTGTTAATGTCCGGTTGTAGTAAACTTGAAGTAAACTCTTCTAAAATACACCAACCGTGTGCGTAACCGTGAGTGTCTCTTTTCGGGGTTGTTCGAGAGGAGAACACGGTTTCTGGGTTATGTCTGACGTAAGTAGGAGTTCAGGATCACTTCTTGATCATTACTAGTTGACGACCGCTTTCTTTGCTTCTCTTCTCGCTCTTATTTGCGTAAGTTAGCCACCATACATACTTAGTTGCTGCTGCAACCTCACCACTTTACCCCTTCCTTACCCTTTAAGCTTTGCTAGTCTTGATACCCATGGTTATGGGATTGCTGAGTCCTCGTGGCTCACAGGTTACTACAACACCAGTTGCAGGTACAGGTTATGCGATGATCATGACGCGAGAGCGATGTTTATTTGTGTTGGAGTTTTTCTTCTGCTTCTTCTTCGATTGAGGGATAGGTTCCTGGTCGGCAGCCTGGGCTAGCAGGGTGGATGTCGTTTGAGTTTCTGTTTATGCTTCATCCGTAGTCGGATGTTGATCTTGTATATGATGTATTGTTGTATTCATGTGACACTGTATGTCTTGGGTGTATTCCCCCTATTATGTAATGTTGATGTAATGATATCCACCTTGCAAAAGCGTCTTTAAGATGCGCTTCTATCCTTGGTGGGACCTTCGAGTTCCTTTAGGATAGGGTCGCATCTTGGGCGTGACATTTATTTTGTGTCTAATTTACAGAAGTATTTATTTGATAAGAGGTTTTGTATAGTTGTAAGAATCATTGTCCACAATAGAAAGCTAAATCACACTTCTCTCATGTGTATATGACTAAACCTTGATGTTACATAAATATCTTAAAACGTATACATGACATACTACACACAATTCAAAAGATTATAATTATGAAATTGGCATTATATGTTCTAAGATATTTTTTGATATGGGTGGTGCTTTTAGACAAAATCACAACAAAGTACATGGGGGAATTGAATGAGAGGCCATTCCTATTGGCATGCCTTTGAAAGTTTGGCCGCAAAGAAGACGAGTTGGAGCTTCTCAGCTATGCACATTTTGGGAGGAGCTACTCATGAATCCATAGTAGTACCCTTTCAAGACTTACATAGTTGGAGGCATCACTGAGGTGTGTGGAGTTCTTTTACAGATCATAGCTTATGTTCCATCGATTCTTGGAGGTGATAACTGATAATTTATATGCTACACTGCTACTTGTGTGATCCAGAGACTATCAACTGATTACTTTTTTGAACGGAATCCAGTTGAACTTAGTTTGAGCTCTCATGTTTATGGTCTACCTTCAACTCATATGTAAGACAGACTAAAATTATTTCTTAACATGAAGATATAAACGTCCAACTCCGAGTATGTTTTTCATAATGATAGGTGTTGTGGCAAGTGTTGTCAGAAGTCCTTGAGTCCATTGAAAAGAAGAATCTTAATTGAGTGAATTCTCAGAAAGTGCATTTGCTTTTGCAACACTAAATGCACTCTGATTAATTATCCAACACAGATAACTTCTTCAGAGAACATCAGGTGGAGAAGAAATAACAACTAATTGCTACTTTTTGTATAATATTGGTGAACTACCGGGTTTATCGTGGCTACATGATAATATTCTAAAGGAATATTTACACAACAAAGAAGGATTAATGGTTGAAAATGATATATGAGAATAAAGAGAATAACCTATCTACATTTTGGGACATCATGGATACATGCCCATCGTATCTATGGATTCTCCCTAGTTGAGAATTTTCTGTTTTCTTTGGGTTGATTTATCTTCTTTTTTTGTTTCAATTGACATGCATACACTACCAACTGTCTCACCTAAACCCATTTTGACCAAACTATGGATTTTTTAGTAATATTGTTTGGTTGATCTTAACTATTTCATCTCTACCCGCTAATGAGTATGTTCTACCGCTCATGTTCTTATGACCTGCAACTTCATCCTTGAGGAGGGCGGTGAGGTGTTGGTCCGACGATGACCACGATGTTGATGCATCTCCTGCTGATGATGATCTGTGGCCTTTAAAACCAAACAGCAGGTCATTCCTCCCCCTGGATTTGAGACTATCATGGAGGAGGTAGCAAGAGGCTTAATAAATGCAAGAAAATGGAACCAATTCGATGAGCTTAGGACTAGGAGCAATGCGTCATGGGCTGTGGAGCTTTGCCGTACTGTAGAACAAAGATCAGAGACGAGAAGAGAGGTTCAAGATGTGTGCAGTAATATATACTTAGTACAGAAAATATTTCTACTAGAGAATGGATTTTTTTCAAGAATCACCCTTTGTACTTTTGAATACTGTTTTTCTTCTTGCAAGGTTGTTTTAGACTTAAATTATTAGATTTCTAAATATTTATACATTTTGTACCCGTTGCAACGCATGTATATATGTGTTCGACATTTTTTATGATCAACTCTTTCCTTTGTTTGACTAGCACAAGAGCTCACATGCTTGCATGTATATATTTGTTTTACAACTTATGCTGGTTTGCTAAGTATAATTATCAGAAGGTTGGTTTAGACTAAAATTATTATATTTATAGAAACTTTTGTATATAAAGTTTTGAAGCTCTGTTTCATCCTTCCAGTTCATGCACAGTTCAAGCATATCTTATCTGAGCTATGTTTACTAGATTATTGCAGGAAGGGCCTTATGACGTATAGAGTGTTCTGCAACTTAGGTCACCCAGGAGTTGTTGGTGTTAAAAGATGATGCTCAATGGGTTGAGCATCATCAAATATTTAAAAATCTTGAAAAGGTTTAAAATCACTTTGTAGTAAAAGGTCACACATAACTGTAATTTTGAACAAAGATGCTTCAGCCTTGTATAGTGGTGCTCCATCTGTTCCATGTTTAAAGAGTAGAAATATATGAGAATGTTTTCTTTTTCAAGCCTAACGTCCATCGATTTGATGTAATGTGATACAAACTTGGTGTTTCTGATTATACGAAAACTAAGTTTTTAACAAAATGTATTCACCATGTAGAATATAGACAAGTGGTCGTAAAACCTGATTTTGCACGGCTGATGGTTACAATATATTAAGTATAGTATCTAATTGCTTCGAACATGGTCTGTAATTACAACCCAATGGGGTGATTCTTTGGTATGTTGGGAACAATATTAAAGAAGTATACACCCGCTTGGGTGTAATTTATTTTAGCAAATGAATAGCAGGATGCCATTTTCATCCAACGAGGATAATGATATAAGCAACATTGTGGACGGGGCAAGGAGAGGACGGGGCTGGTGACGCCGTGGATGAGAGGGGAGGCTGTGGGAAGAGGAGCGGGTGGACTTCACCATGGCATGGAGGGGAGGTGCCCGGAAGAGATGGCGGCGGCAACACTGTGACGGGGAGATGAGATGAGGCAACAATCGGTGGCTGCTGTGCGGGGAGAGTAGGAGACGGTTGTGCAGTAAATGAGTGAGGAAAGGAGCGGTTGCTTTTTTCCAAAAAGGAGCAGCTTCAATGTGGTGACATCAATGTTGCATCACCTAATAAGTCTTTTTTAGTAAAAATACCAACCAATGTATCTATAGGTAGCGTACAATTTAAAGTTCACTAAAATCAAAATGTGCTCACATCATACCATGCAAATGAAGCTTAAGACAACATTTCTCACATTGTACGTAGATATCTGAAACATATCAAGTAGATCTTAGTTTGTAAAAGATAATTAGTTGGATCACTGCTCTCTGTGTACTCCCTTCGGTCCTTTTTACTCTGCGTATTAGATTTGCGTCAAGTCAAACTTTGCAAAGTTTGACCAATATGAACATCTACAATACCAAATATTTTACATTTATGCCCCTAATTTGTGCCCACTCTCAGATTTGCCCCTAATTTCAAAGCCTGCTCAAATTTGCCCCTCCGCCGTTAGGTGCCCTTACAGAAATGCCCTTCTGCGTCGTTACCGTCCGGTCAAAGCCGGTCAAAGGGCTTTGACCATCCTAAAAAAATAGCAAAAAAATTCTAAAAAATCTGAAATATTGTGAGATCAAAAATACTCATGTGCGCAAGGTGCGTGCAAGTTTTCATGCTATTTGGACATTCCAAAAGATCGTGACGAGGAAAAACAGTTAATATGTACGCTTGTGAACAGTAAATTCAAAAAAGAATTGCAAGAAAATTCAAAAAAATATGAAAAAATTTGGCATCAAAGAGGCTCGGGTCTGCAAGGTGCGTGCAAATTTTTTTTCTCCACGAGCTCCTACAGTGTCCAAACATAAATAAAATTTGCACGCACCTTGCAGACCCGAGCCTCTTTGATGCCAATTTTTTTCATATTTTTTTGAATTTTCCTGCAATTTTTTTTGAAATTACTGTTCACAAGCATACATATTAACTGTTTTTCCTCGTCACGATCTTCTGGAATGTCCAAATGGCACGAAAACTTGCACGCACCTTGCGCACATGAGTATTTTCGATCTCACAATATTTCAGATTTTTTAGAATTTTTTTGCTATTTTTTTCAGGACGGTCAAAGCCCTTTGACCGGCTTTGACCGGACGGTAACGGAGCAGAAGGGCATTTCTGTAAGGGCACCTAACGGCGGAGGGGCAAATTTGAGCAGGCTTTGAAATTAGGGGCATATAAGAGTAGGTGGTTCGAGTTAGGGATAGAAATGCAAATGGCCCTCCCAATATTTATTTTGTGAAACTATATTTCATAATGAATCTATTGATTTGACATTGTGAATGTTGATACTTTTTTATATAAGTTTGGTCAAAGTAGAGATATTTTGACTTCAGACAAAGCTTATATGCAAACTAAAAAGGACCACCCGGAGTAAATATAGTTCTATTAGATTTTTTTATCAACTCACATCGCAAGTGAAGTGAATTTCAATTACTTTTTGATTGTTACAGGCTATCATTTCTATGTATGCAAATTTGGCATGCATTATTTTTATATATGCAACCGGACAAAATATATTTAAAGTTCGTAGCAACGCACAGGCATTCTACTAGTATATATAGGTTTAGGGGGGAGGAGAGGGCAGCCACCAAGTCCCCCCTTGGTGCGCCGGCCTAGGGGGGAGTGCAACTCCCACCCCTAGTAGGATCCCCCCCCCCCACACACACACACAAGGAAAAGGGGGCGCCACCTCCACTTGGGCCTTTATGGCCCAAGTCTACTTCCACCTCTTGGCCTTTTAAGGCCGTTGATATTTAATTTATATATATATATCATACTTTAAACATTTTTAGAGTATTATATATATAATTTAACATCTCCAAAAAAATTCCAACTATATATAATTAATCGGTAATGCCCAGTATTACCCGATATTCACCGAAACCCTTTTGGTGACCCCGAAACGCTTCCGGAACCTCTTGGAACTATTCCGGATATTAATGAAACTATTTCATGAATACATATTCTTATCATTCCTGTTCCACTAACACTCAACAGATCATGATTACCTTAAGTTTGTGACCCCGTAGGTTCGGTAAATCATAGACATGAACAAACCCCCCTTCGTTCAGTGACCGCTAGTGGAACCGTGGACATCCATATTAGTCCCTATGATTACACGAATAATATTCAAGTGAACCTTTGGTTATCATGTGATGTTCCCTTTGCTTCGTGATACTTTACAAAACCCGGTGTGCATCGGTATCCTCTTGAGTCATCATCATGCTCACTATACCTTCGCTCCTATTACCGGTTTTGTTCTTCTTACTCATTGACGTGTTCCGGCATCCCCGTGACACCGAGAGAGCGCTAAGAATATATCTCCATCGTCGGAGGAGCAAATCCCGCTCTTGAGTTGTTCGTTCACTTCTCAAACTTTCCGGTGAGCCTGGAGGTTTTCGTTATGATCACCTTGTTATAGATGAAGTTTGAGCAACCCCAAAGTCCATCACCTGGTAGGAAGTGACCAAGACACTCTCATGGTCTGAGGAACTAAAGAACACATGCTAATACTCCATGTTATAAAAGATGATTTCAGACGATATGATCACTAAGTATAACATACAAGATTGGGTCGATTCAGTATGATAGTTCTTATAACATCATACCCTCAATGTTGTTTTAGGACTATCGTTACACCTGACGATATCCTAAAATTCGGGAAACGTGATCACCAACAATACTTGAGCCAGTCCTAGAGGCTAGACCGGGAACCTATTGTTTGACCGTTTATCATTTCGCATGTGCATATGAGTTTTCCACTGAATCGCATATTCTAGGATCATAGCAGTTATAGCATGAAATATAAACTCTTAATTATGAATAATGGGAATATAATAATACAATATTATTGTCTTTAGGGCATATTCCCTACACAAATTCACTAAAAAATTATGTGGTACATGTGTAGGTCTTTGGATCATGTTGCATGGCCCCTTAAATTGGACAACGCTCATTACGTGCACCACAAATAAACAACTTACTGAACAATCCTAGAACTATTACCACAAATGACGACATATAAAATAGGCACAAATGAATCTCACCAATCCCCTACATCTCCCATGCCTAGGGGGATTAGTCATGCATAAGAGGAAAATAACCAAACAACTTGGAGATTAAATAAAGAGAAATCATCTAAATATATAATACCACAAAGATCCGCAACAAGATGAATGATTAAATGAGTCTCGGTCTTGATATGAGTATGATTACAAACCCTAATCTTACAACTTGGAACTTCTATCCCTATGGTGGTGTTGCGATGAATGGAATGGAGATGAGGTAGAAGGATGGAATGGAGATGAGGTAGAAGAGAAAGAATGGATCTCCAGTGGTTCTTCTTCTCTGTATCTCTTCTCCCTCTGCTTTGGATGTGGCAGTAGACCCTCTTTGTAGTCTGTTGTTGTTGCCTTCACAAAGTTGCTTATGTAAACGGTATGGTGGCGACGCCGTGTGGTATTGACCACCGATACGCACGACCGCGCTCGTACCATGCGCCTGATAACCCACAAGTATAGGGGATCGCAATAGTTTTCGACGATAGAGTATCCAACCCAAATTTATTGATTCGACACAAGGGGAGACAAAGAATATTCTCAAGTATTAGCAGTTGTGTTGTCAATTCAACCACACCTGAAAGACTTAATATCTGTAGCAAAGTATTTAGTAGCAAAGTAGTATGAAAGTAACGGTAACAGTGGCAAAAGTAACAATAGCAGCTTTGTAGTAATTGTAACAGTGGCAACGGAAAAGTAACTAAGCAAAGATCAATATGTGAAAATCTCGTAGGCAATGGATCAATGATGGATAATTATGTCGCATGCGATTCCTCATGCAACAGTTATAACATAGGGTGACACAGAACTAGCTCCAGTTCATCAATGTAATGTAGCCATGTATTCCGAATATAGTCATATGTGCTTATGGAAAAGAACTTGCATGACATCGTTTGTCCTACCCTCCCGTGGCAGCGGGGTCCTATCGGAAACTAAGGGATCTTAAGGCCTCCTTTTAATACAGTACCGGACCAAAGCATTAACACTTAGTGAATACATGAACTCCTCAAACTACGGTCATCACCAGTAGTGGTCCCGATTATTGTCACTTCGGGGTTACCGGATCATAACACATAATAGGTGACTATTGACTTGCAAGATAGGATCAAGAACTCACATATATTCATGAAAACATAATAGGTTCAGATCTGAAATCATGGCACTCGGGCCCTAGTGACAAGCATTAAGCATAGCAAAGTCATAGCAACATCAATCTCAGAACATAATGGATACTAGGGATCAAACCCTAACAAAACTAACTCGATTACATGATAAATCTCATCCAACCCATCACCGTCCAGCAAGCGTATGATGGGATTACTCACGCGCGGCGGTGAGCATCATGAAATTGGTGATGGAGGATGGTTAATGATGACGACGGCGACGAATTCCCCTCTCTGGAGCCCCGAACGGACTCCAGATCAGCCCGCCAGAGAGAGATTAGGGCTTGGCGGCGGCTCCGTATCATAAAACGCGATGAATCCTTCTCTCTGATTTGTTTTCTCCCCGAACGTGAATATATGGAGTTGGAGTTGAGGTCGGTGGAGTCTCAGGGTGCCCACGAGGCAGGGGCGCGCCCCAGGGGGTGGGCGCGCCCTGCACCCTCAGGGACAGGGTGTGGGCCCCCTAATGCTGATTCTTTCGCCAGTATTTTTTATTTATTCCAAAAATATTCTCCATGAAGTTTCGGGTCATTCCGAGAACTTTTATTTCTGCACAAAAATAACACCATGGCAATTCTGCTGAAAACAACGTCAGTACGGGTGATGTCTACTACACAACCTTCTTCTTGTAGACGTTGTTGGGCCTCCAAGTGCAATGGTTTGTAGGACAGTAGCAAATTTCCCTCAAGTGGATGACCTAAGGTTTATCAATCCGTGGGAGGCGTAGGATGAAGATGGTCTGTCTCAAACAACCCTGCAACCAAATAACAAAGAGTCTCTTGTGTCCCCAACACACCCAATACAATGGTAAATTGTATAGGTGCACTAGTTCGGCGAAGAGATGGTGATACAAGTGCAATATGGATGGTAGATGTAGGTTTTTGTAATCTGAAAATATAAAAACAGCAAGGTAACTAATGATAAAAGTGAGCGTAAACGGTATTGCAATGCTAGGAAACAAGGCCTAGAGTTCATACTTTCACTAGTGCAAGTTCTCTCAACAATAATAACATAATTGGATCATATAACTATCCCTCAACATGCAACAAAGAGTCACTCCAAAGTCACTAATAGCGGAGAACAAACGAAGAGATTATGGTAGGGTATGAAACCACCTCAAAGTTATTCTTTCCGATCAATCCATTGGGCTATTCCTATAAGTGTCACAAACATCCCTAGAGTTCATAGTAAAATAACACCTTAAGACACACATCAACCAAAACCCTAATGTCACCTAGATACTCCAATGTCACATCAAGTATCCGTGGGAATGATTATACGATATGCATCACACAATCTCAGATTCATCTATTCAACCAACACATAGAACCTCAAAGAGTGCCCCCAAGTTTCTACCGGAGAGTCAAGACGAAAACGTGTGCCAACCCCTATGCATAGGTTAATGGGCGGAACCCGCAAGTTGATCACCAAAACATACATCAGGGGAATCACGTGATATCCCATTGTCACCACATATACGCACGGCAAGACATACATCAAGTGTTCTCAAATCATTAAAGACTCAATCCGATAAGATAACTTCAAAGGGAAAACTCAATCCATTACAAGAGAGTAGAGGGGGAGGAGAAACATAAGATCCAACTATAATAGCAAAGCTCGCGATACATCAAGATCGTATCACCTCAAGAACACAAGAGAGAGAGAGAGAGAGAGATCAAACACATAGCTACTGGTACATACCCTCAGCCCCGAGGGTGAACTACTCCCTCCTCGTCATGGAGAGCACCAGAATGATGAAGATGGCCACCAGTGAGGGTTCCCCCCTCCGACAGGGTGCCGGAACAGGGTCCCGATTAGTTTTTGGTGGCTACAGAGGCTTGAGGCAGCGGAACTCCCGATCTATTCTGTTCCCCGAAGTTTTTAGGGTATATTGATATATATATAGGCGGAAGAAGTACGTCAGGGGAGCCACGAGGGGCCCATGAGGGTGGAGGGCGCGCCCCCCTACCTCGTGCCTTCCTCGTTGCTTCCCTTACGTAGACTCCAAGTCTTCTGGATTGCTCCCGTTCCAAAAATCATGTTCCCGAAGGTTTCATTCCGTTTGGACTCCGTTTGATATTCTTTTTCTGTGAAACTCTGAAATAGGCAAAAAACAATAATTCTGGGCTGGGCCTCCGGTTAATAGGTTAGTCCCAAAATAATATAAAAATGAATAATAAATCCCAATAATGTCCAAAACAGAAGATAATATAGCATGGAGCAATCAAAAATTATAGATACGTTGGAGACGTATCAACGGGTTAGTTCCATTCAAATCATGCAAGTTAGAATCCAAAACAAGGGCAAAAGTGTTTGGAAAAGTAGATACGTGGGAGACGTATCAACTCCCCCAAGCTTAAACCTTTGCTTGTCCTCAAGCAATTCAGTTGACAAACTGAAAGTGATAAAGAAAAACTTTTACAAACTCTGTTTGATCTTGTTGTTGCAAATATGTAAAGCCAGCATTCAAGTTTTCAATAAAGATTATGAACTAACGATATTCACAATAATATTTAGGTCTCATGTTTACTCGTATCAATGGCATAATCAACTAGCGAGCAATAATAATAAATCTCGGATGACAACACTTTCTCAAAACAATCATAATATGATATAACAAGATGGTATCTCGCCAGCCCTTTCTGAGACCGCAAAACATAAATGCAAAGCACCTTTGAAGATCAAGGACTGACTAGACATTGTAATTCATGGTAAAAGAGATCCAGCCATACTCAATGTAAATTAATATCAATGCATGCAAATGACAGCGGTGCTCTCCAACTGGTGCTTTTTAATAACAGGATGACGACTCAACATAAAAGTAAATAGATAGGCCCTTCGCAGAGGGAAGTAGGGATTTGTAGAGGTGCCAGAAATCGAGTTTTGAAACAGAGATAAATAATATTTTGAGTGACATACTTTCATTGTCAACATAACAACTAAGAGATCTCGATATCTTCCATGCTACACACATTATAGGCGGTTTCCAAACAGAATGGTAAAGTTTATACTCCCCCACCACCAACAAGCATCAATCCATGTCTTGCCCGAAACAATGGGTGCCTCCAACTAACAACAGTCCTAGGGGAGTTTTGTTTGCAATTATTTTGGTTTGAGCATGGGACTGGGCATCCCGGTTACCGCCCATTTTCTCGTGAGTGATGAGCGGAGTCCACTCATCGTGAGAATAACCCACCTAGCATGGAAGATATAGACAACCCTAGTTAATACATGAGCTATTCGAGCATACAAAACAGAATTTCATTTGAAGGTTTAGAGTTTGGCACATACAAATTTACTTGGAACGATGGGTAGATACCGCATATAGGAAGGTATGGTGGACTCATATGGAATAACTTTGGGGTTTATGGAAGTGGATGCGCAAGCAGCATTCCCGCTTAGTACAAGTGAAGGCTAGAAAGAGACTGGGAAGCGACCAACTAGAAAGTGACAATAGTCATGAACATGCATTAAGATTAATCAACAATGAGTGCAAGCATGAGTAGGATATAAATCACCATGAGCATAAATATCGTGGAGGCTACGTTGATTTTGTTTCAACTACATGCATGAACATGTGCCAAGTCAAGCCACTCGAATCGTTGAAAGGACGATACCACTCTATCATACCACATCACAACCATTTTAATAGCATGTTGGCACACAAGGTAAACCATTATAAACTCCTAGCTAATTAAGCATGGCATGAGCAACTATAATCTCTAATTGTCATTGCAAACATGTGTCATTCATAATAGGTTGAATCAGGAACGATGAACTAATCATGTTTACAAAAACAAGATAGGTCGAGCTCATACCAGCTTCTCTCATCTCAATCAGTTCATCATATATCATCATTATTGCCTTTCACTTGCACGATCGAACGGTGTGGATAATAATAATAGTTCACGTGCAATTGGACTAAGCTGGAATCTGCAAGCATTTAATACAAGGGAGGAGACAAGGTAATATAGGCTCTTTGTTAAATCAACAATAATGCATATGAGAGCCAATCAACATTTTCATCAAGGTCTTCTCCTCTCGACCCTCAAAGAAAAGAAATAAAACTATTTACACGGGAAAGCTCCCAACAAGCAAAAGAAGAACGAGAAATCTTTTTGGGTTTTCTTTTAATTACTACTACTACATGCATGGAAAGTAAACTAGCTAAAAGCTACAACTAATTTTTTTTTTGGTTTTTCTTAAGGTTTTTCAAACACACAAGAAGAAGGCTAGAAAAGAAAAGAAACTAGCATGGATAGTAAAATGAAAAAGTATGAGCACCCACAACTAGAATGAGTGTGTGAACATGAATTTAATATCAGTGAGAAATACGTACTCCCCCAAGCTTAGGCTTTTGGCCTAAGTTGTGTTGGAAATATGCCCTAGAGGCAATAATAAAAGGATTATTATATTTCCTTGTTCATGATAATTGTCTATTGTTCATGCTATAATTGTATTGATCGGAAATCATAATACATATGTGTGAATACATAGACCACAATGTGTCCCTAGTAAGCCTCTAGTTGACTAGCTCGTTGATCAATAGATAGTCATGGTTTCCTGACTATGGACATGGGGATGTCATTGATAACGGGATCACATCATTAGGAGAATGATGTGATGGACAAGACCCAAACCTAAGCATAGCACAAAAAGATCGTATAGTTCGTTTGCTAGCGCTTTTCTGAATGTCAAGTATCATTCCTTAGACCATGAGATTATGCAACTCCCGGATGCCGTAGGAGTGCTTTGGGTGTATCAAACGTCACAACGTAACTGGGTGACTATAAAGGTGCACTACAGGTATCTCCGAAAGTATCTGTTGGGTTGGCATGAATCGAGACTGGGATTTGTCACTCCGTGTGACAAAGAGGTATCTCTGGGCCCACTCGGTAAGACATCATCATAATGAGCTCAATGTGATCAAGGTGTTGTTCACGGGATGATGTGTTACGGGAACAAGTAAAGAGACTTGCCGGTAACGAGATTGAACAAGGTATCGGTCTACCGACGATCGAATCTCGGGCAAGTATCGTACCGATAGACAAAGGGAATTGAGTACGGGATTGATTAAGTCCTCGACATCGTGGTTCATCCGATGAGATCATCGAGGAGCATGTGGGAGCCAACATGGGTATCCAGATCCCGCTGTTGGTTATTGACTAGAGATCGTCTCGGTCATGTCTGCATGTCTCCCGAACCCGTAGGGTCTACACACTTAAGGTTCGGTAACGCTAGGGTTGTTAAAGATATTAGTATGCAGCAAACCGAAGGTTTTTCGGAGTCCCGGATGAGATCCCGGACGTCACGAGAGGTTCTAGAGTGGTCCGGAGGTAAAGAATTATATATAGGAAGTGTTGTTTCGGCCATCGAGAATGATATGGGGGTCGCCGGTATTGTACCGGGACCACCAGATGGGTCCCGGGGGTCCACCGGGTGGGGCCACCCATCCCGGAGGGCCCCGTGGGCTGAAGTGGGGAGGGAACCAGCCCATAGTGGGCTGGTGCGCCCCCCATGGGCCTCCCTCCTGCGCCTAGGGTTGGAAACCCTAGGGCAAGGGGCGCCCCACTTGCCTTGGGGGGCAAGGCTCCCCCCTGGCCGCCGCCCCCCCTGGAGATGCATCTCCAGGGCGGCGCCCCCCCTAGGGGGCCTATATAAAGGGGGGGAGAGGGAGGGCAGCCGCACCCTGCAGCCTTGGCGCCTCCCTCTCCCCGTTACACCTCTCCCTCTCTCCGTAGTTGCTTGGCCCTGCTGGAACTCTGCTGCATCCACCACCACGCCGTCGTGCTGCTGGATCTTCATCAACCTCTCCTTCCCCCTTGCTGGATCAAGAAGGAGGAGACGTCATCCCGACCGTACATGTGTTGAACGCGGAGGTGCCGTTCGTTCGGCACTGGTTATCGGTGATTTGGATCACGACGAGTACGACTCCATCATCCACGTTCTTCTTGAACGCTTCCGTTGCGATCTACAAGTGGTATGTAGATGCTCTCCTATCCCCTCGTTGCTAGAATACTCCATGGATAGATCTTGGTGATGCGTAGGAAAATTTTAATTTCTGCTACGATCCCCAACAGTGGCATCATGAGCTAGGTCTATGCGTAGTTTCTATGCACGAGTAGAACACAAAGTAGTTGTGGGCGTCGAATTGTCAATTCTTCTTGCCGTTACTAGTCCTATCTTGGTTCAGCGGTATTGTGGGATGAAGCGGCCCGGACCAACCTTACACGTACGCTTACGTGAGACCGGTTCCACCGACTAACATGCACTAGTTGCATAAGGTGGCTGGCGGGTGTCTGTCTCTCCCACTTTAGTTGGATCGGATTCGATGAACAGGGTCCTTATGAAGGGTAAATAGAGATTGACAATTCACGTTGTGGTTTTAACGTAGGTAAGAAACGTTCTTGCTAGCAACCTATAACAGCCACGTAAAAACTTGCAACAACAATTAGAGGACGTCTAACTTGTTTTTGCAGCAAGTGCTACGTGATGTGATATGGCCAGAAGTTGTGATGAATCATGTATGTGATGTATGAGATGATATTGTTATTGTAATAGGAATCACGACTTGCATGTCGATGAGTATGACAACCGGCAGGAGCCATAGGAGTTGTCTTTATTTATTTATGACCTGCGTGTCAACTTAAATCGTCATGTAATTACTTTACTTTATTGCTAAAGCATTAGCCATAGTAGCAGAAGTAATAGTTGACGTGACAACTTCACGAAGACACGATGATGGAGATCATGATGATGGAGATCATGGTGTCATGCCGGTGACGACGATGAACATGGCGCCCCGAAGATGGAGATCAAAGGAGCGAAATGATGTTGGCCATATCATGTCACTATTTTGATTGCATGTGATGTTTATCATGTTTTTACATCTTATTTGCTTAGAACGACGGTAGCATAAATAAGATGATCCCTCATTAAAATATCAAAAATGTGTTCTCCCTAACTGTGCACCGTTGCTAAGGTTCGTCGTTCCGAAGCACCACGTGATGATCGGGTGTGATAGGTTCTTACGTTCGCATACAACGGGTGTAAGCCAGATTTACACACGCAATACACTTAGGTTGGATTGACGAGCCTAGCATGTACAGACATGGCCTCGGAACACGGAGGACCGAAAGGTCGAACATGAGTCGTATAGAAGATACGATCAACATGGAGATGTTCACCGATGATGACTAGTCCGTCTCACGTGATGATCGGACACGGCCTAGTTGACTCGGATCATGTATCACTTAGATGACTAGAGGGATGTCAAATCTGAGTGGGAGTTCATTCATTAATTTGATTAGATGAACTTAATTATCATGAACTTAGTCTAAATCTTTACAATATGTCTTGTAGATCAAATGGCCCACGGTAATGTCACCCTCAACTTCAATGCGTTCCTAGAGAAAACCAAGCTGAAAGATGATGGCAGCAACTATTCGGACTGGGTCCGGAACCTGAGGATCATCCTCATAGCAGCCAAGAAAGATTATGTCCTAGAAGCACCGCTAGGTGAAGCACCATTCCCAGAAAACCAGGACGTTATGAACGCCCATCAGTCACGTACTGATGATTACTCCCTCGTTCAGTGCGGCATGCTTTACAGCTTAGAACCGGGGCTCCAAAAGCGTTTTGAGCAACACGGAGCATATGAGATGTTCGAGGAGCTGAAATTGATTTTCCAAGCTCATGCCCGGGTCGAGAGATATGATGTCTCCGACAGGTTCTTTAGCTGCAAGATGGAGGAAAATAGCTCTGTCAGTGAACACATACTCAAGATGTCTGGGTTGCACAACCGCTTGACTCAGCTGGAAGTTAATCTCCCGGATGAGGGGGTCATTGACAGAATCCTTCAGTCGCTCCCACCTAGCTACAAGAGCTTCGTGATGAACTACAATATGCAGGGGATGGAAAAGACCATTCCTGAGTTGTATTCAATGCTGAAATCTGCAGAGGTGGAGATCAAAAAGGAACATCAAGTGTTGATGGTGAATAAAACCACTAAGTTCAAGAAAGGCAAGGGTAAGAAGAACTTCAAGAAGGACGGCAAGGAGGTTGCCGCGCCTGGTAAATCAGTTGCCAGGAAGAAGTCAAAGAATGGACCCAAACCTGAAACTGAGTGCTTTTATTGCAAGGGAACTGGTCACTGGAAGCGGAATTGCCCTAAGTACTTAGCAGATAAGAAGGCCGGCAACACTAAAGGTATATGTGATATACATGTAATTGATGTGTACCTTACCAGTGCTCGTAGTAGCTCCTGGGTATTTGATACCGGTGCCGTTACTCATATTTGTAACTCAAAACAGGAGCTGCGGAATAAACGGAGACTGGCGAAGGACGAGGTGACGATGCGCGTCGGGAATGGTTCCAGGGTCGATGTGATCGCCGTCGGCACGCTACCTCTACATTTACCTACGGGATTAGTTTTGAACCTCAATAATTGTTATTTAGTACCAAGTTTGAGCATGAACATTGTATCTGGATCTCGTTTAATGCGAGATGGCTACTCATTTAAATCCGAGAATAATGGTTGTTCTATTTATATGAGTGATATGTTTTATGGTCATGCTCCGATGGTCAATGGTTTATTCTTAATGAATCTCGTGTGTGATAATACACATATTCATAGTGTGAATACCAAAAAGTGTAAAGTTGATAATGATAGTCCCACATACTTGTGGCACTGCCGCCTTGGTCACATTGATGTCAAGCGCATGAAGAAGCTCCATGCTGATGGACTTTTAGAGTCTCTCGATTATGAATCATTTGACACGTGCGAACCATGCCTCATGGGCAAAATGACCAAGACTCCATTCTCAGGGACAATGGAGCGAGCAACCAACTTGTTGGAAATCATACATACAGATGTGTGTGGTCCAATGAGCGTTGAGGCTCGCGGAGGCTATCGTTATGTTCTCACTCTCACTGATGATTTGAGTAGATATGGGTATGTCTACTTGATGAAACACAAGTCTGAGACCTTTGAAAAGTTCAAGGAGTTTCAGAGTGAGGTTGAGAATCAATGTGACAGAAAAATAAAGTTCTTACGATCAGATCGTGGGGGAGAATATTTAAGTCACGAATTTGGCACACACTTAAGAAAATGTGGAATCGTTTCACAACTCATGCCGCCTGGAACACCTCAGCGTAACGGTGTGTCCGAACGTCATAATCGCACTCTATTGGATATGGTGCGGTCTATGATGTCTCTTACAGATCTACCGCTATCATTTTGGGGATACGCTCTAGAGACAGCCGCATTCACTTTAAATAGGGCTCCGTCAAAATCCGTTGAGATGACACCGTATGAATTATGGTTTGGGAAGAAACCTAAGCTGTCGTTTCTGAAAGTTTGGGGTTGCGATGTTTATGTCAAGAAACTTCAACCTAAAAAACTCGAACCCAAATCGGAAAAATGCGTCTTCATAGGATATCCCAAGGAAACAGTTGGGTATACCTTCTACCTCAGATCCGAAGGCAAGATCTTTGTTGCCAAGAACGGGTCCTTTCTAGAGAAAGAGTTTCTCGCGAAAGAAGTAAGTGGGAGGAAAGTAGAGCTTGATGAAGTACTACCTCTTGAAAATCAGAGTAGCGCAGCTCAGGAAAATGTTCATGTGGTGCCTGCACCGATTAGAGAGGAGGTTAATGATGATGATCAAGATACTTCTGATCAAGCTCCTACTGAACTTCGTAGGTCCACAAGGACGCGTTCCGCACCAGAGTGGTACGGCAACCCTGTCCTGGAAATCATGTTGTTGGACAATGGTGAACCTTCGAACTATGAAGAAGCGATGGCGGGCCCAGATTCCGACAAATGGCTAGAAGCCATGAAATCCGAGATAGAATCCATGTATGAAAACAAAGTATGGACTTTGAATGACTTGCCCGATGATCGACGAGCCATAGAAAATAAATGGATCTTTAAGAAGAAGACAGACGCGGATGGTAATGTGACCATCTATAAAGCTCGACTTGTCGCTAAGGGTTATCGGCAAGTTCAAGGGGTTGACTATGATGAGACTTTCTCTCCCGTAGCGAAGCTGAAGTCCGTCCGAATCATGTTAGCAATTGCCGCATACTATGATTATGAGATATGGCAAATGGACGTCAAAACGGCATTCCTTAACGGCTTCCTTAAGGAAGAATTGTATATGATGCAGCCGGAAGGTTTTGTCGATCCTAAGAATGCTAACAAGGTATGCAAGCTCCAGCGCTCTATCTATGGGCTGGTGCAAGCATCTCGGAGTTGGAACATTCGCTTTGATGAGATGATCAAAGCGTTTGGGTTTATGCAGACTTATGGAGAAGCCTGCGTTTACAAGAAAGTGAGTGGGAGCTCCGTAGCATTTCTCATATTATATGTGGATGACATACTATTGATGGGAAATGATATAGAATTCTTGGAAAGCATAAAGGCCTATTTGAACAAGTGTTTTTCAATGAAGGACCTTGGAGAAGCTGCTTATATATTAGGCATCAAGATCTATAGGGATAGATCGAGACGCCTCATCGGTCTTTCACAAAGTACGTACCTTGACAAGATTTTGAAGAAGTTCAAAATAGATCAGTCCAAGAAGGGGTTCTTGCCTGTATTGCAAGGTGTGCGATTGAGCACGGCTCAATGCCCGACCACGGCAAAAGATATAGAAGAGATGAGTGTCATCCCCTATGCCTCAGCTATAGGGTCTATTATGTATGCCATGTTGTGTACCAGACCCGATGTAAACCTTGCCGTAAGTTTGGTAGGTAGGTACCAAAGTAATCCCGGCAAGGAACACTGGACAGCGGTCAAAAACATCCTGAAGTACCTGTGAGGGAGTCCTGGATTAGGGGGTGTTCGGATAGCCGAACTATATCTTCAACCGGACTCCAGGACTATGAAGATACAAGATTGAAGACTTCGTCCCGTGTCCGGAAGGTCCTTTCCTTGGCGTGGAAGGCAAGCTAGGCATGCGGATATTCAAGATCTCCTACCAATGTAACCGACTCTGTGTAACCCTAACCCTATCCGGTGCCTATATAAACCGGAGGGTTGTAGTCCGAAGGACGAACACATCATAACCATCATCATACCCATAGGCTAGCTTCTAGGGTTTAGCCTCCTTGATCTCGTGGTAGATCTACTCTTGTACTACCCATATCATCAATATTAATCTAGCAGGAGTAGGGTTTTACCTCCATCGAGAGGGCCCGAAACTGGGTAAAATAAAGTGTCCCTTGTCTCCTGTTACCATCCGACCTTGACGCACAGATCGGGACCCCTACCCGAAATCCGCCGGTTTTGACACCGACATTGGTGCTTTCATTGAGAGTTCCTCTGTGTCGTCGCCTTTAGGCCCGATGGCTCCTTTGATCATCAACAACGATGAGGTCCAGGGTGAGACTTTTCTCCCCGGACAGATCTTCGTCTTCGGTGGCTTCGCTCTACGGGCCAACTCGCTTGGTCATCTGGAGCAGATCGAGAGCTACGCCCCTGGCCATCAAGTCAGGTTTGGAAGCCTAAACTATACGGCAGATATCCGCGGAGACTTGATCTTCGACGGATTCGAGCCACGGCCAAGCGCGCCGCACTATCTTGAGGGGCATGATATAGCTCTGCCTCCGAACAGTGTCCTGGAGGCCGCATACACTCCGGCCCCAATCCTCGATCCGGAGCCCGCTGCGTTCTTTGGGGATGAACGGTTGGAAGTCACCTCGGGGGCTGCGATCTTAAAAGCCATTGAGCCAAACGCAAGCCCCGCACTCCGCATGGCACATGACTCCAAGGAGCCAGACTCTTCTCCGAACTCCGAACCTCATGCGCCCCTGCCAATCGAGTCAGATTGGGCGCCGGTAATGGAGTTCACCGCCGCGGACATCTTTCAGTATTCGCCTTTCAGTGATATTCTGAAATCTCTCAAGTCTCTCTCTTTTTCAGGAGAGCCCAGGACGAACTGTGGCCTGCGAGGTTGGGATTCGGAGGACGAAGAAATTCAAAGCCCACCCACCACCGACTTAATAGCCACTGTCGACGATTTAACCGACATGCTCGACTTCGGCTCCGAAGACTTCGACGGTATGGACGACGAAGACGGAGACGAACAGGAACCAGCGCCCATAGGGCACTGGACCTCCACCCCACTTAATGACGTATTCATTGGATACACCCGAAAAAACTCACAATGAGGAAGAAGGGGGCGAAAAGAAGGGTAAACCCTCCGAAAAGCACTCAAAGCGGCGACGTAAACGCCGAGCGAAGCCCCCCCTCGATCAAGACCCAGCCATAGAGCAGGACGAGCCGGCAGATGACGAACGCATCCCAGAACAGCCGTCCGAACAGGGTAACACGGACAGAGAGGACGAACAGTCCTCCCCCGGTCATAACAGAACTCCGGACGATACCACGCCGGATAAAATCATGGAGCAGAAGAATCTCCAAGAAAGGCTCGTCGCCACAGCACGAAGCCTGAAGAACCAGAAGCAAAAGCTAAAGACTGCGGAAGATGCACTCAAAACAAGATGGAGCAAAGTAATCAAGACCGCAGACAAATACGGCGGCAGCCGCCGCACCAAAAGCTATCCGAAGAGAAAGCTACTGCCCGAATTCGACCAGGAGGCCCTAGAGCCCCCAAACTCAAAAAACAAAAAGGCTACACGGTCGAATAAACGACCTCTCGGCCACTACAATACGGCAAACGGCGCCGCACTCAATGCGGCATGCGACGCAATCAAAGACTCGCATCATGGCCCAGCCAGGTCCATTTACGGGCCAAGAAAGCAAGCTCTCGCAAGCAATGCAAAAAATCCACCATCAGAATCCGGCACACCCAAATATAGGGTTGCCGCACACCCTCTATGTTTCACCGATGAGGTCCTGGAATATGAATTCCCAGAGGGATTTAAACCCGTTAACATAGAGGCGTACGATGGAACAACAGACCCGGGAGTCTGGATCGAGGATTATATCCTCCACATACATATGGCTAGAGGAGATGATCTCCACGCCATAAAATATTTACCCCTTAAGCTCAAAGGGCCAGCCCGCACTGGCTTACAAGCCTTCCCGAAAACACAATTGGAAGTTGGGAAGAGCTCGAGGACGCTTTCCGAGCAAATTTTCAAGGGACCTACGTTCGTCCCCCGGACGCACACGACCTCAGTCACATAACTCAACAATCCGGAGAATCAGCTCACAGGTCGTCTTCAATCTTGTATCTTCACAGTCCTGGAGTCCGGCTGAAGATATAGTTCGGCTATCCGAACACCGCCTAATCCAGGACTCCCTCAGTTGGTGCTTTCATTGAGAGACTGTGAATCCCCAAGACTACCCGAATCCAAGACGACCTCGGCGAGGAAGACGAATAACAGAATTATGTCTGTAGGTACGCTCACAGGTCGTCCTGCAGAGGAGATGCCCGGTTCTACGGGTGACCTTCTCCCCGAACTCCTGCAACTGCACGAACGAATTCGGCAGGCAATGCAAGGGGTTGCCCGGGCCTTATGGCCTGCCCACTCCACGCCCGAGGGCCTTGGAGAGCTTGCAGAGAAGCTGACGGGAGCTCGGCGGCGCATCCGGTTGTGGAAGATATCAGCCTGCCGACAAGGCGCGAGGGAGGCCTGGGCCATGGTGAAGACCCGCTTTACGAAGTCTGACCC
This sequence comes from Aegilops umbellulata, assembly GCA_032464435.1. Lineage (NCBI taxonomy): Eukaryota > Viridiplantae > Streptophyta > Magnoliopsida > Poales > Poaceae > Aegilops > Aegilops umbellulata. The sequence goes on along the minus strand of CP136057.1, from coordinate 385,201,662 downwards.
CAATCACATGGCCGAGGTCGGACCAGTGGGGCCTGACGGGAAGGAGATCCCTGTGAGCTTGGTGTATGGCCAGGTAGAGCTGGCCGCAAAGTATTCCCAGCAGGACTGTAAATTAGACAACCTGTTAGATGGTATAGAGGAGGAATACGATCAGTCAAGATGACTATGTAATTTATAATTGACATGTGTAATGCCTTCTAGCCGGATTGTAGATCGTTTGTCGTTGCTGACCTTTTCGCTTCGACCTCGGGACCTGACGGTCCGGAGTGTGTCCAAATACCATAACGGCTATATAAAAGCCGGGGTATGCATGGAGACCAGGCGTAGGGGTCATTAGTGCTTTATCAGACAAGTGCCCAACTAGTTATGTTATATTACATGGTTAGTAAGAAACATCTTCCAGAGAGAATAGTTCCGTTAAGGGTTCCTTTCGCTGGGGTGGCGTGCCCTAAAGTGCACGTCCGGACTGCAAATGCAGAAGATCATCTGGGGGCATGTATAAAATAAAAAGGTTCATCTTTAGTTCACCGACCGAATATTCCCTTAAGAACGCTAGCTTTCGGCTTCACCCAGTCTGAGGTACACATCCGGCTTATCCGGCAGTAACAATCGCAGAGGTGCTCCCTTTACCGCCTAGCCGAACAATCGGGAACGTAGGGGTAAGCACAGGAGCCAGGCAACCCAGCTTGGCCAAAACTTAAGTCATATCGATGCATATAATGGCGAAGAAAAGGTGCATGCGGAAGTCTGACGCATGTGTTGGGTGTGAAACCCATATAGATAAGCTTCTGTTAAAAAAGCCCCCAAGTTTAAGGAGCGCGGATAGCGCGTCATATAATGAGCCTTTTACGGGCTAGAAAAGAAAAGAGTAGTAGACAAAGTAAAAAAAGATATAAATGTAAATAATGGACAGAGGAAGGAGACAAACACAGAGTCCGGCGCTAGGCGTAGAATCTTCGGAGACGTGTGGCGTTCCATAGGTTCGGCTCGAGTCGGTTGTCCGACGCATCTCGCAGGCGGTACGCTCCACCAGTTAGGACTTGGTCGATTATGAATGGACCTTCCCATTTGGGCTTGAGTTTGTTCTTTTCCTTATCCGGCAGGCGCAGAACTAGTTTACCAACGTTGTAATTTTTGGCCCGTACTTCTCTGCTTTGATATCTTCGAGCTTGTTGTTGATAGAATGCGGAACGGGCCTTAGCCACGTCATGCTCTTCCTCTAAGGCGTCCAGGTTGTCCTGCCGATCAAGCTCGGCTTCTCTTTCTTCGTACATGCGCACTCGAGGTGAGTCATGAATTATGTCGCAGGGCAGAATCGCCTCAGCGCCGTACACCATAAAGAACGGCGTGAATCCGGTGGTACGATTTGGCGTGGTTCGCAGCCCCCAGAGTACGGAGTCGAGCTCCTCTACCCAGTGCATATCAGATTCCTTGAGGGACCGCACTAGTCTGGGTTTGATGCCGCTCATGATGAGACCATTTGCACGTTCGACCTGACCGTTAGTTTGTGGGTGATAGACAGAAGCGTAGTCGAGCTTAATGCCCATGTTTTTGCACCACAGCTTTACTTCATCAGAGGTGAAGTTTGTGCCGTTATCGGTGATAATGCTGTGGGGGACACCATAACAGTGTACGATCCCGGATACGAAGTCTATCACAGGTCCGGATTCAGCCATCTTGACAGGCTTGGCTTCTATCCATTTGGTGAATTTATCCACCATGACCAATAAGTATTTTTTCTTATGGGTTCCGCCTTTAAGGGGTCCCACCATATCGAGCCCCCAGACCGCGAAAGGCCAAGTGATGGGGATAGTTCGGAGGGCGTTGGGTGGCATATGGCTTTGGTTGGCAAAGAGCTGGCAACCGACGCGCCGTTTGACTAGGTCCTGAGCGTCTGCTCTAGCCATCGGCCAATAGAAGCCCGTACGAAAAGCCTTGCTTACAAGGGACCGAGCCGCGGCGTGATGGCCACCGAGTCCGGCATGAATTTCAGCCAACAGACTCCGCCCTTCCTCTTCGGAGATACACCTTTGAAGGACTCCTGTAGTGCTTTTCTTATATAGCTCTCCCTCGTGGACTTTATAGGCTTTAGATCGCCGCACTATGCAGCGTGCCTCGTTTTGGTCCTCAAGGAGTTCCTGCCTAGTAAGGTAGGCTAGGAATGGTTCCGTCTACGGGGCGATGACCGCCATTATTGCGTGGGCTGAGGGTGTAATTTCGGTGGCGGGGCCGCCGATTATGTCTGATTGTTCGGCATTGGGTTGTGCGGTTATGCCCGGGCTATTATCCGAGGGTTCCCTTTGCCTCAAACCCTACTCCATTCGTCTGGAACAGATTCCTCACTAAAAAGAATCAAATAGTGGATTGTCCGGACGCCGAAGCCTTAGCGGCGTTCAGGCACAATGTCCGAGACGAATGGCTCGCCAGACACCTCGGCCAGGAAAAGCCAAGATCAATGGCCGCACTCACAAGCCTCATGACCCGCTTTTGCGCAGGAGAGGATAGCTGGTTGGCACGATGCAGCCCCAGCGACCCAAGTACATCAGAAATCAGGGATGGAAACCACGGCGATACAAGGACCTTCGCCGAATCAAAAGAAAAAGTCTGAAGAGCACGACAGTCAATGCCGGATTCAAAGGCTCACGGCAAAATCAGACAAAATCACCCCCTCAGGATAATAGGGAAGATCCGTCCAGTCTAAAGAGAATCATGGACAGGATATGTCAGATACACAGTACTCCTGGAAAGCCTGCTAATCATACCCACAGAGACTGTTGGGTTTTCAAACAATCCGGAAGGCTTAACGCTGAACACAAGGGGCTCCACACACCAAGTGAGGAAGAGGACGAACCCCAAAAGCAGAACACCAGGAAGCAAAAGAACTTCCCGCAAGAAGTCAAAACAGTGAACTCACTTCACATAACAAGGCATAAAGGTCCGCACATTCAAGCCTATCCCTCTGGAGTCTGGCCACTGGTCACTAAAGCCAATCATTTTTGATCAGTTAGATTATTCTCGCAATATCAAACACGCAGGCCGGACTGCCCTGACGCTTAATCCAATAATAGACGGATTCCAGTTTACCAACGTCCTTATGGACGGTGGCAGTGGATTAAATCTGATATATCAGGATACAATTCACCGCATGGGCATAAACCCAGCACGAATCTGTCACAGTAAAACCTCCTTTCAAGGAGTAGCACCAGGCCCGGACACCCACTGTATGGGTTTTCTCCGGCTTGTGGTCATATTTGGCTCTGCCAATAACTTTCGTCGCGAAAAGCTTATCTTCCACATAGTCCCGTTTTCTAGTCGCTATCAAGCACTAATGGGACACGGAGCTTTCGCTCGCTTTAACGCAATACCGCATTAGGCATCCCTCACGCTAAAGATGCCCGGTCCTCGAGGCATCATCTCTTTAAAGGGAGCATACTAAGCTACATCTCCTCCAAACGGAGGATTGTGCGGCCGCTTAAACGGCCGCCCAACAAAATGGCCTCGCCAGCCAAAAGACTTTTTTGATGTAAGTCACAAAAGGCCGCGGACCCGGACTCAATGAGTTCGGCACAAGCCCATTTTCGTTATAGGCTTGGTACGCCTCACCAGGGGCTGTACGCAGAGACAATAAAACTCGATCGTATCTATTTCTCACTTCATATTTTATTTATTATTCTTTTTGATCCGCATGACCCATTTTTCAATTTAGTTCTTCCCTCTTACAGATGAATGTCGTACGGCGCCCGTCCAGGACACGGCACAGCGGAGACACAGGCGCAGACGTGCAGTAGGGACCCGCCCCAAAGGATTCTTCTTAGATTAAGACCCTGCGTAAACCTTTTTTACTGTCTCTTGCTGCTATACATCCCCTGGTTTACCTCACTATAACCATGCAGGAGACTGGCGTTTTGGCATGTGGCCACGCCAGAATTCTTGCTCGTACCTGGACACAAGGGGCTTTTTTCTTTTTCAAGGGTGTTGTTTCACACGCACCCACAAAGACCGAACACCTTAGGGAGTGTTCGGCGTCGCGAGTTTTGGCACTATATGCATCAGCTCCGAGTCATGATTTTGGTCACATGTTGGGTTGCCCGGCTCCTGAGTTCGGCCACCTTACGTTCCGTTCTGTCGGCTAAGGTTGCACCAGGAGAACTACTGCGATTGTGCCCCGGTTCGGCCGGGCGAGCACCTTAGTAGAGAAAGCCGAAAACAGACTGTCATGATGTAGCGCGAGACTTGTCGCCACTCGATGACTTATAGGAATTTATCGAATTCCTCCGTTTTGACGAAGGGCCGCTTCCCGGTCAGGCACATATGCGTCCCGAATTCGGGTAAATGCAGTCGCCATTAAAGGGCTACCTAAAGAGTCCCACTGTCAAGCTCCTATGGCTAAGTGAAAGTGTTAAAGCATTATAGTCCGGTTGCCTAGCCCGCGGCGCTATCACCTCCTTTGTAGGACCAAGACGTTGGGTTAAGTGTGAAAATGCGTTCTCCGCGCGCACCCCCGCACTATGTGCGTGGGGGCTGAAGCCAACGACTGCAATCTTTCAGAATTTATATATTAAAACGGCCGCACAGGAGGTGTCATTAATACTTGAAGGCACAAGTCTAAATTACGCCATTACAATTTATAAAAATATTGATCTACGATTACATATGCTGTCATAAAACAACATCTTTCGAATACTGCGTCTCTATTATACGAGCGCCCGCGAGGACTTCCTCAAAATAGTGCTCGGAAGGAATTCGGCTTTTATCCGAATCACAGGACGCAACAACGGTGGGCTCCATATCTGCCCAGTATGTCTTGACACGGGCAAGAGCCAGCCGCGCGCCCTCTGTGCAAGCGGACCTCTTTAGAGCTTCAATCCGAGGCACCACATCAAGAAATTACTGCACCAAACTGAAATAGCTTCTCGGCTTCGATCTCCCCAGACACAGGCGGTCCATGGCATACTTCATGGCGAGTCCGGACAACCTATTCAGCTCGGCCCATTGGGCCAGGCGATCATCCACTGATAGTGGACGCTCTGGATTAGTGAACTGCGACCAGAAGAGCTTTTCCACTTCATGATCTTTCTTATCTTGAAAGTACCTGGTCGCATCAGCGGCACTAGCCGACAAATCCAGATAGGTGTCCTCCATGCTCCACGCTCGGTCCAACGGGGCGAACTTCGGATCACAGAATTTTCTCTGCAGCAGGAAGGGCTTTCCATCCGCAATTAGTCCGGCTTGACGCAGCTCTTCCCTTGACGCTCTCATACCAGAGCGGGCGTCCTTGGCGTCGGCGACGGCCTTCTCTAAATCCGTCTGCCGGGCTCGACCTTCCTCTTCAAGAAGTTTGCAACGGTCAGTAGCACTTTTCAACTTCACGGCTATATCAGCCATCTCCTCCTTGCTTCGGCAATGGGAAGCCTGTTCGGCTTTTAGCTCTTCACGGGCTCTTCCGGCAGCCGCATCGCTTTTTCTGGCTTGTTCCTTTGCTTTGGCGAGCTCGGCCCTAAGACCTTCTACGGCCGCCGCACCATCTGCATCAAGCATACACAAGGTAAGATATTGACATAAAGCTCCTCTTACTAACAATCGCCAAATAAACTCAATACTTTGAGCATCATCAAGCCGCTTGTTAACAAGCACGATGTCGGCTTCTGCCTCATCAAGTTGCCGTTTCATTTCGGCAAAATCTCGAGTCCGGCTCGACTCCGGACAACCTGCCACCTACATACAAAGGTGCCACTTAAAGGACCTGGGATTAAGATCCTCTGCGCGCCGCTAATCTTTGCGGCACACAGAGTCTCAGGGGCTACTATCTATACAGGGCGCATGTTATTATGCGCAATTAACACTAATGTTCGTTATTCAAAACGTACCTCAAGGCCCGCCAGTAAACTCTTGACGGCCTCGTTCAGTCCGCTTTCCGCGGATGAAATCTTTTCAATCACCGTGTGCATCAACGCACGATGCTCCTCTGAAACAGAGGCTCGGCCCAGCAGAACCTTCAGATCCTCCGACCGAACACCAGATGGTGACGGACTCGTCCCATGGCCTTCTTCGGAGGCCGGACACGGAGAACCTCGGGGGGCCGCATGATCACCTTCTGCCTCTGGCAGATTCGGAGAAATCCTCTGCGACGACACTTCGGCGTCGCCCGCCTTGCTAGGCGATGAAGGAGGAGGCGTTCTGCTCTCCATTATCTCCAAAAGAAGATCCCCCGATGACGAGCTCTGCCGAGAAGGGTCGAGGTCCGAACTACAAGGTAAGGTTTCGGTTAAAACTTCTCAGATATAAATTAAGGATTTCTCTTAAAAGAATGACTCTCTTTCTACTTACGGCTCGTTGGAGGGCTGCTCCTTTTGAGGATTTAGTTCGGCCGAGGGGCTCCCCGGCGTCGGGTCCTCTGACGCGGATTCTTTCCCCCGCTTTGGAGCTACGGCTCCCGGGTCGTCAGAGGCGGCCCTTTTCTTCCCCTTTGGAGAGGAGTTGTCGATTCCCCCCTTTGGGATGGCCCCTTTCGAAGAGGCCACGGTTTCCTTGTCCGCCCCTTCATTTTCCTCCAGAGGCGCCACCTCCAATATCCTGACTAGCACAGGATCTAGCCTGGTCTCGGGAAGGGGGGCCGGACACCGGACCAGCTTCGCCTTCGCTATCCACTCCTGCGTAAAAAGAAGTACTATTAAAAAATAAGTCAATTGTACGGATGGAAGGTCCGGGCGCAAGGTCACCTACTTCTGTATCCGGGCGGTTGCGGCTTAAACCAGCATCCTCGGTCAAATCCGGACTCACTCTTTGTGGTCCGAAGAACAGTCTATACATCTCCGTAGGCGTCACGCCCATGAAATTTCGGAGAACTCGCGGCCCCTCTGGGTTGAACTCCCACAAGCGGAGGGGGCGACGTTGGCCGGGCAGTGTCCGGCGAATCAGCATAACTTGTGTCACCTTGACCAGGTTGAGGTCTCCTTTTAGGAGATCCTTTATGCGGCCCTGCAACAGAGGAACGTCTTTGGGCAAGCCCTGATCTAACCCTGTATTGATCCACGATGTTAAACGTGGTGGGGGGCCCGAGCGAAAGGCAGGAGGCACTACCCAAGTGGTGCCCCGAGGAGAGGTGATGTAGAACCACTCCTGTTTCCATAAGCCGAGCTCCTCTTGAAAAGTGCCCTCGGGCCATGGAGCATCGGTATTCCTTTTTATAACAGCACCTCCGCACTCTACGTGACGCCCCTCGATTATCTTCGGTTCTACCTTGAAGGTCTTGAGCCATAATTCGAAGTGAGGAGTGATATGGAGAAACGCTTCACACACAACAATGAAGGAGGAGATATGGAGGATGGACTCCGGAGCTAGGTCATGGAATTCCAGCCCATAATAAAACATCAGCCCCCTTACGAAAGGATCCGTTGGGAAGCCTAATCCCCGAAGGAAGTGGGAGATGAATACTACGCTCTCACCAGGCTGAGGGCTTGGGATCGCTTGTCCTTGAGTAGGCAACCTGTGCGGGATCTCGCTGGTCAGGAACCTAGCCTCCCTCAACCTTGATACGTCCCCCTCCATAACGGAGGAGGGCATCCATTAGCCTTGAAGGCCGGAGCCGGACATTGTCGATGGTCCGGTGCGCCTAGAATCTAAAAGCCTGGGGTGTTGGAACTCGAGGCTATGGGCGAGCTTGTTTTGAGAACACGAGAGGGGAGCAATGTCTCGGTCTCTTTATAAGAGGCAGAATATCAAGAGCCCTCCCCGTAACCGTCTTGGACTAGCCTTTAATCAAGGCAGGACGTGCTTAACGGGCACGGTTGGGTTACCCATGTCCGTATTAATGAGAATCCCGTTAAAGGGGGCACACGATCTCTGCTTCGACAAGACGTGCCAAGGAAACCGCCTCGTTGAACGTGCTGCGGTGGAACAACAAAAATAATCCATACAGAAGGCTTGGTCGCAGTGTTATGACGCACTGCGGAATACGTCAGCAGATTTGATTTGTGTTTGTATTATTCTCTATATGGCAATACGTGGAAACTTGTTTTGCAGAGCCGGACACTATTTTTTGGTGTTTATTATCTTCTGAAGAATTAGGAGGAGGAACCCGCCTTGCAATGCCGAAGACAATTTGCGCGCCGGACTCGTCGTCATTGAAGCCTGGTTCAGGGGCTACTGAGGGAGTCCTGGATTAGGGGGTGTTCGGATAGCCGAACTATATCTTCAGCCGGACTCCAGGACTATGAAGATACAAGATTGAAGACTTCGTCCCGTGTCCGGAAGGTCCTTTCCTTGGCGTGGAAGGCAAGCTAGGCGTGCGGATATTCAAGATCTCCTACCAATGTAACCGACTCTGTGTAACCCTAACCCTATCCGGTGCCTATATAAACTGGAGGGTTGTAGTCCGTAGGACGAACACATCATAACCATCATCATACCCATAGGCTAGCTTCTAGGGTTTAGCCTCCTTGATCTCGTGGTAGATCTACTCTTGTACTACCCATATCATCAATATTAATCTAGCAGGAGTAGGGTTTTACCTCCATCGAGAGGGCCCGAACCTGGGTAAAATAAAGTGTCCCTTGTCTCCTGTTACCATCTGACCTTGACGCACAGATCGGGACCCCCTACCCGAGATCCGCCGGTTTTGACACCGACAACCTGAAAAGGAGTAAGGATATGTTTCTCGTTTATGGAGGTGCCGAAGAGCTCGTCGTAAAGGGTTACATCGACGCCAGCTTCGACACAGATCTGGATGACTCCAAGTCACAAACCGGATACGTGTATATTTTGAATGGAGGGGCAGTAAGCTGGTGCAGTTGCAAGCAAAGCGACGTGGCGGGATCTACATGTGAAGCAGAGTATATGGCAGCCTCGGAGGCAGCACAAGAAGCAGTCTGGGTGAAGGAGTTCATTACCGACCTAGGAGTCATACCCAATGCGTCGGACCCGATGACTCTCTTCTGTGACAACACTGGAGCAATTGCCCTTGCGAAGGAGCCCAGGTTTCACAGGAAGACCAGGCATATCAAGCGTCACTTCAACTCCATTCGTGAAAGTGTTCAAAATGGAGACATAGAGATTTGTAAAGTACATACGGACCTGAATGTGGCAGATCCGTTGACTAAACCTCTCCCTAGAGCAAAACATGATCAACACCAAAATTCCATGGGTGTGCGATTCATCACAATGTAACTAGACTATGGTCTCTAGTGCAAGTGGGAGACTGTTGGAAATATGCCCTAGAGGCAATAATAAAAGGATTATTATATTTCCTTGTTCATGATAATTGTCTATTGTTCATGCTATAATTGTATTGTTCGGAAATCATAATACATGTGTGAATACATAGACCACAATGTGTCCCTAGTAAGCCTCTAGTTGACTAGCTCGTTGATCAATAGATAGTCATGGTTTCCTGACTATGGACATGGGGATGTCATTGATAACGGGATCACATCATTAGGAGAATGATGTGATGGACAAGACCCAAACCTAAGCATAGCACAAAAAGATCGTATAGTTCGTTTGCTAGAGCTTTTCTGAATGTCAAGTATCATTCCTTAGACCATGAGATTATGCAACTCCCGGATGCCGTAGGAGTGCTTTGGGTGTATCAAACGTCACAACGTAACTGGGTGACTATAAAGGTGCACTACATGTATCTCCGAAAGTATCTATTGGGTTGGCATGAATCGAGACTGGGATTTGTCACTCCGTGTGACAAAGAGGTATCTCTAGGCCCACTCGGTAAGACATCATCATAATGAGCTCAATGTGATCAAGGTGTTGTTCACGGGATGATGTGTTACGGGAACGAGTAAAGAGACTTGCCGGTAACGAGATTGAACAAGGTATCGGTCTACCGACGATCGAATCTCGGGCAAGTATCGTACCGATAGACAAAGGGAATTGAGTACGGGATTGATTAAGTCCTCGACATCGTGGTTCATCCGATGAGATCATCGAGGAGCATGTGGGAGCCAACATGGGTATCCAGATCCCGCTGTTGGTTATTGATCGGAGATCGTCTCGGTCATGTCTGCATGTCTCCCGAACCCGTAGGGTCTACACACTTAAGGTTCGGTAACGCTAGGGTTGTTAAAGATATTAGTATGCAGCAAACCGAAGGTTGTTCGGAGTCCTGGATGAGATCCCGGACGTCACGAGAGGTTCCGGAGTGGTCCGGAGGTAAAGAATTATATATAGGAAGTGTCGTTTCGGCCATCGGGAATGATCTGGGGGTCGCCGGTATTGTACCGGGACCACCAGATGGGTCCCGGGGGTCCACCGGGTGGGGCCACCCATCCCGGAGGGCCCCGTGGGCTGAAGTGGGGAGGGAATCAGCGCATAGTGGGCTGGTGCGCCCCCCCATGGGCCTCCCCCCTGCGCCTAGGGTTGGAAACCCTAGGGCAGGGGGCGCCCCACTTGCCTTGGGGGGCAAGGCTCCCCCCTGGCCGCCGCCCCCCCTGGAGATGCATCTCCAGGGCGGCGCCCCCCTGGAGATGCATCTCCAGGGCGGCGCCCCCCCTAGGGGGCCTATATAGAGGGGGGAGAGGGAGGGCAGCCGCACCCTGCAGCCTTGGCGCCTCCCTCTCCCCGTTACACCTCTCCCTCTCTCCGTAGTTGCTTGGCCCTGCTGGAAACTCTGCTGCATCCACCACCACGCCGTCGTGCTGCTGGATCTTCATCAACCTCTCCTTCCCCCTTGCTGGATCAAGAAGGAGGAGACGTCATCCCGACCATACGTGTGTTGAACGCGGAGGTGCCGTTCGTTCGGCGCTGGTCATCGGTGATTTGGATCACGACGAGTACGACTCCATCATCCACGTTCTTCTTGAACGATTCCGTTGCGATCTACAAGTGGTATGTAGATGCTCTCCTATCCCCTCGTTGCTAGAATACTCCATGGATAGATCTTGGTGATGCGTAGGAAAATTTTAATTTCTGCTACGATCCCCAACAAGTTGGTCTAGGGCCATGGATCGAAGCTACTTTCTCCGGTGTACTGAGGAGGGTCCTCAGGGTGCCACTGGTTGGCGATCTCCTCCGGATCCCACTGATAAAGAGACTGTCGATAAGGTTCAAGTGGTGGCTCAGGCTCAGGCTCTGGAACTTGGGTCAGGCTCCAGAATGCATAAATGGCCCTTGGCAAGATGAGGTACGTGCCTGAAAGTATATTAAACAAAGAGGGCGCAGGCAAGGTAATAGTCTCATAGTGAGTTTTATCAAATATTAGATTGTACTTAAGCATCTTCTTCTTATTTTTAATAATAAAGTCATGTGCTACCATACTCTTATAATCTAGAAAAATAGGAGGCAGCAACTTTTCCTCTTTCTCAAAATGCCTAATAGGTATCTCAAAGTGTGCAACAAGGCACGAAGCAAAGATGCCTCCAAAGATGGGGCCCTTTGTACGGTTCGAACTTAATCGTTTAGCAATAATAGCGCCTAAGCTGAAAGTTGTATCACGAAACTAAGCATGGCCCAAAATGACTAGATCAGGGGCACTAAGATTTCCACTGTTCCCGCGACCAATTAAGCATTTACTAGCAAATACTGCAAAGTAACGTATAACAGGAAAATGTATAATAGTAATTCTTGCATCTGAAACTTTCCTCGTTTCCCCTACAAAAATTTTATCAATAAATTCCTCCACATAATTACGGTGTGGTTCCTCGATGCTGCCTACAAAGTGTATCTTGAAGACCCGACAAAAATCATGGAGCGACATCTCCTTAACCTCATCATATAAATGAAACTCCACTGAAGGTGGTGATTTCTTAGCATGAAAATAAAATTTTTGCATGAAATTATTAGTGAGTAGGAGATAGTGTTCGCGCTGGTCGTGGAGGAAGTCGGTGAGGCCTGCATTCTCAGCCAAGTGATAAAAATCATCATAAGTTCCGGCAGCTCTCAAGAACTCATCACAAGGCCATTCGCACGGCTGAACCTCCGTAATGCGAGGAAGATTGTATTTGGGCTTTTTATTCTCTTCATTTTTCTTATCCTTCGAGCTTTGGCTCGAAGAGCCTCTCAACAATCTCTTCAGCATTTTCTCCCTCTGAAAATTTCTGAAATTTTTAGTGACTCGAAATAAAAGTGAACCAAACTCAACAAGGTTGATAGCAACTACTCCCACAAGTGCCTAGAGACCATATCATGCATTAGAACTACTTGGGACCATATAAATTTGACATGCAAACTCAAGAACAGGGTCACCTAAGCAGCAAAAATTTGCAATAAATAAAGCACTAGAACAAAAACTAATTAGACCATTGGAGGAGTCACATACCGAAGAACAATCCCTCAAAACAGTTTTGTGAATGAAGTTTTGAGCAAGGAGATCGAAAATGGCAGCAAGATGAGCTAGAACACGGGTTTGAGCTATGGGAGGATTTTTTCTGGAGGAAGACGAAGTGAGTGGGTGCACGAATAAGTGGAGGGGGTCCACGTGGGGCCCATGAGGCAGGGGCGCGCCCTAGGGGGGTGGGTGCGCCCTGGACCCTCATGGCCAAGTGGTGGGCCCCTCTGGTGTGTTCTCAGTGCCAGATATTCTTAAATATTCTACAAAAAATCATATTTCATTTTCTGGTCATTTGGAGAACTTTTATTTTCGGGGTATTTTTTTATTGCAAGGATAATTCAGAAAACAGACAGAAAATACTTTTTTTGCTTTATTTAATCTAAATAACAGAAAGTAAAAGGAGGGTATAGAGAGTTGTGCTTTCTAACTTCATCCATCTCATGCTCATTAAAAGGAATCCACTAACAAGGTTGATCAAGTCTTGTTAACAAACTCTTTCCGAATCGCATGAAACCAGAGAATTTTCGAATAACACTGAGTTACCTCAACAGGGATGTTCATGTCCCCAACAATAAGAATATCATATTTCTTCTTGACAGTAGGAAGAGGGAATTCGAAACCTCCAATAATAATTGTTGGAATTTTTCCAATAGAATTGATACTGTGGACTTGAGGCTGTTTCCTCGGAAAGTGTACCGTATGCTCATTGCCATTAACATGAAAAGTGACATTGCCTTTGTTGCCATCAATAACAGCCCCTGCAGTATTCAAAAATGGTCTACCAAGGATAATCGACATACTATCATCCTCGGGAATATCAAGAATAACAAAGTCCATTAAAATAGCAACGTTCGCAACCACAATAGACACATCCTCACAAATACCGACAGGTATAACAATTGATTTATCGGCCATTTGCAAAGATATTTCAGTAGGTGTCAACTTATTCAAATCAAGTCTACGATATAAAGAGAGAGGCATAATACTAACACCGGCTCTAAGATCACATAAAGCAGTTTTAACATAGTTTCTTTTAATGGAGCATGGTATAGTTGGTACTCCTCGATCTCCTAGTTTCTTGGGTATTCCACCTTTAAAAGTATAATTAGCCAGCATGGTGGAAATTTTAGCTTCCGTTATCTTTCTTTTATTTGTATCAATATCAATCATACACTTGGCATAAGGATTCATTTTAAGCATATCAGTCAAACGCATACGCAAAAAGATAGATCTAATTATTTCAGCAAAGCGCTCAAAATACTCATCATCCTTTTTTCTTGGATGGTTTAGGATGAAAAGGCATGGGTTTCTGAACCCATGGTTCTCTTTCTTTACCGTGCTTCCTAGCATCGAAGTCTCTCTTATCATAACGTTGATTCTTTGATTGTGGGTTATCAAGATCAACAACATGTTCAATTTCTACATAATTGTTATTGCTAGGTTGAGCATCAACATGAACATCATCATTAACATTATCACTAGGTTCATGTTCACTACCAGATTGTGTTTCAGCATCAGAAATAGAAATATCATTGAGATTCTCAGGTGTGTCAACAACAGGTTCACTAGAAGCATGCAAAGTCCTATCATTTTTCTTTTCTTCTTCTTAGAAGAACTAGGTGCATCAACATTAGTTCTCTGAGAATCTTGCTCAACTCTCTTAGGGTGGCCCTCAGGATACAAAGGTTCCTGAGTCATTCTACCCCCTCTAGTCACAACTCTAATAGCATTATCTTTTTCTTATTATTCAATTCATTGAGCAAATCATCTTGAGCTTTAAGCACTAGTTCTACTTGAGTGGTAACCATAGAAGCATGTTTACTAATAAGTTTAAGTTCACCTTTAACTCTAGACATATAATCACTCAAGTGTTCAATCATATAAGCTTTACGTTTCAATTGCCTACCAACATAAGCATTGAAGTTTTCTTGTTTAACAATAAAATTATCAAACTCATCCAAGCATTGGCTAGCAGACTTATAATGAGGAATATCACCTTCATCAAATCTATAGAGAGAATTTACCTTTACTACCTGTGTCGGGTTATCAAGACCATGTATTTCTTCAGTATGTGGTAAATTCTTAACATCTTCAGCTTTAATACCCTTTTCTTTCATAGAATTCTTTGCCTCTTGCATATCTTCAGGACTGAGAAATAGAATACCCCTTTTCTTCGGAGTTGGCTTAGGAGTTAGTTCAGGAAGTGTCCAATCATTATCATTACTCAATATATTATTCAATAGCAATTCAGCTTGCTCAATAGTTCTTTCCCTGAAAACACAACCAGCACAACTATCCAGGTGGTATCTGGAAGCATCGATTAGTCCATTATAAAAGATGTCAAGTATTTCATTTTTCTTGAGAGGATGATCAAGCAAAGCATTAAGTAATTGGAGAATCCTCCCCCAAGCTTGTGGGAGACTCTCTTCTTCAATTTGCACAAAATTATACATTTCCCTTAAGGCGGCTTGTTTCTTATGAGCGGGGAAATATTTAGCAGAGAAGTAATAAATCATATCATGGGGACTACGCATACAACCAGGAGTAAGAGAATTAAACCATGTTTTAGCATCACCCTTTAACGAGAACGGAAATAGCTTAAGGATATAGTAGTAACAAAAATTTTCCTCATGAGTGAATAGGGTGGCTATATCATTTAATTTAGTAAGATGTGGCACAACAATTTCAGATTCATAGCCATAAAAAGGATCAGATTCAACAAAAGTAATCAACTTAGGATCGACAGAGAATTCATAATCTTTATCAGAAATACAGATAGGTGAAGTAGCAAAAGCAGGGTCATATTTCATTCTAGCATTCAGAGATTTTTCTTTCAGCTTAGCTAACAGTTTCTCAAGATCATATCTATCTTTGCAAGCAAAAAGGTCTCTAGCAGTTTCTTCATCCATAACATAACCCTCAGGCACATCAGGCGATTCATATCTAGGGGGAGAATCTTCATCATCACTTTCATCAATATTATTAGTTTCAATAATTTCATTCTCTCTAACCCTAGAAGTTGTTCATCAAGAAATTCACCTAATGGCATAGTATTATCAAGCATTAAAGTAATTTCATCATAAGTATCATGCAAAGCAGAAGTGGCATCATCAATAACATGCGACATATCAAAATCAATAGCAGGTGTAGGTGTCGCAAGTTTACTCAAAACAGAAGGAGAATCAAGTGCAGACCTAGATGGCAGTTCCTTACCTCCCCTCATAGTTGAGAGATAAATCTTGGTTTTTCATCTTTCAAGTTCCTCATAGTGATCAACAGATATAAATCCCAAGTGACTCAAAGAATAGAGCTATGCTCCCCGGCAACGGCGCTAGAAAATAGTCTTGATAACCCACAAGTATAGGGGATCACAACAGTTTTCGAGGGTAGAGTATTCAACCCAAATTTATTGATTTGACACAAGGGGAGCCAAAGAATATTCTCAAGTATTAGCAGCTGAGTTTTCAATTCAACCACACCTGAAAGACTTAATATCTGCAGCAAAGTATTTAGTAGCAAAGTAGTATGGAAGTAAGGGTAACACTGACAAAAGTAACAGTAGCAGCTTTGTAGTAATTGTAATAGTGGCAACAGAAAAGTAACTAAGCAAAGATCAATGTGTGAAAAGCTCGTAGGCAGTGGATCAATGATGGATAATTATGTCAGATGCGATTCCTCATTCAACAGTTATAACATAGGGTGACACAGAACTAGCTCTAGTTCATCAATGTAATGTAGGCATGTATTCCGACTATAGTCATACGTGCTTATGGAAAAGAACTTGCATGACATCTTTTGTCCTACCCTCCCGTGGCAGCGGGGACCTATTGGAAACTAAGGGATATTAAGGCCTCCTTTTAATACAGTACCGGACCAAAGCATTAACACTTAGTGAATATATGAACTCCTCAAGCTACGGTCATCACCGGGAGTGGTCCCGATTATTGTCACTTCGGGGTTACCGGATCATAACACATAGTAGGTGACTATTAACTTGCAAGATAGGATCAAGAACTCACATATATTCATGAAAACATAATAGGTTCAGATCTGAAATCATGGCACTCGGGACCTAGTGACAAGCATTAAGCATAGCAAAGTCATAGCAACATCAATCTCAAAACATAATGGATACTAGGGATCAAACCCTAACAAAACTAACTCGATTACATGATAAATCTCATCCAACCCATCACCGTCCAGCAAGCCTACGATGGGATTACTCACGCACGGTCGTGAGCATCATGAAAATGGTGATGGCGGATGGTTGATGATGACGATGGCGATGGATTCCCCTCTCCGAAGCCCCAAACGGATTCCAGATCAGCCCTCTAGAGAGAGATTAGGGCTTGGCGGCGGCTTCATATCGTAAAACATGATGAATCCTTCTTTCTGATTTTTTTTCTCCCCGAACGTGAATATATGGAGTTGGAGTTGAGGTCGGTGGAGTCTCAGGGTGCCCACGAGGCAGGGGGTGGGCGCGCCCTGCACCCTCGTGGACAGGGTGTGGGCCCCCTGATGCTGATTCTTTCGCGAGTATTTTTTATTTATTCCAAAAATATTCTCCGTGAAGTTTCAGCTCATTCCGAGAACTTTTATTTCTGGATAAAAATAACACCATGGCAATTCTGCTGAAAACAGCGTCAGTCCGGCTTAGTTCCATTCAAATCATGCAAGTTAGAGTCCAAAACAAGGGCAACAGTGTTTGGAAAAGTAGATATGTTGGAGACGTATCAATGCCGTCTTGCGCTTTGTTTGCTCTGATGTAACGCCCCAAGACCGGCGCTCCAGAAGCCTTCAATGTTCTTCGTTGCCGTCGTGTGTTTTATTTTGTTTGTTGCATTTCATCATTGCATCATTTTGCATTGCATCATGTATTTTTGCAACCGTTTTAAAAACTCAAATAAATTGCATAGATCGTTGTTCTATTTAAATCGAGGGAATTCACATGGTGACTTGTCTTTATAACTTATCCTCCCAATATTAGGGAGCTATTATAAAATATTCCATTGATGTGGAATTACCTTTGACACACTTGCAAATAAATCCCAATGCCTTTGCTATCTCAATTCTTGGTCTCCGACTTGTCCTCATATTCTTTTATCGTTTTATCGAGGCTCTTCCTAAATGTTCAACATCTTGGAAACTTCAGATTCATACTCCTTGTTCAAACCAGTTGAATTAAATTCAAATGCATTTGAATTTATATCTTTCAATCATGCCACTTCTATTTTTTCTGGTTCAAGCTCATTTTTGTGAATCCGTGAAAATTATCCGCGTGTCCAACTTCTTCCCCTAACCTCCCTTTCTTTTCTTTTCTTATCCCTGCTTTGTTTTATTTTCTTTAGAGTGAGAGAGAGAAGGGAGCCCAGCAGCCAGCCGCCCCATTTGGCCCAAGGCCCATTTGCACCGAGGTCAACCAACCCCCTGCTCCTTAACCCTAGCCCTCCCGATCGGCACTCACCCTCTCCCTCTCGTCCTCCCACAGCGCCGCCACACACACGCATCGCGCCAGCGCTCCGCCTCCTGCCGCCGGCAACCGGCGCGAAGTCCGTCGTCGGCCGCCCTCTATCTTCTTCCTTTGTCTTCGCCCGCGCCTCGTGCGCCTCCTCCCGTCCCGAGCTCGAGCTCGCCCGAGCTGCTCCCATGACGATGTCGCCTGGCCCCGACCACCAGTGCGCCACGGCAAGCCCCCGCCGCCGTGTACGGTCGCTGCCGGCGACCACGACCAGTGCAGCGCCTCTGCTGCCCGCCTCGACGTCCTCGCCCGGAGGCCGCCGCCCGCTCCTCCCTCGGCCGCGCAAGTCCAGCGACGACCGCGCCCGTTGACTCCTGCGATGCCTGCTGTTGCCGCTGTTTTCCCCTGTCAAACGAACGAGCACGCCGCCCCAAGCCCCGCCTGCATCCCCGTTGCTTCTCCCCGTGCCTCGTTCTGGCGTTGTCCGCGATGTCCGACCCCAAGCTCTCCTCCGTCGTCGTCATCTGCAGCAGTTGCAGGTTCGGCAGACCCGCCCGCCATGGCCCTCCTTGTGCTGCTGCTCCTCTGCTTCGTCCACAGACACACGCGCCCGCGTTGACTCGAGTGAGTCCAACACCCTGACCCGCCGCTGCCATGGCCTTGCATCCATCTGGCCCTGCTGTGTTCATGGAGCCACTGTACCATGGCCAAGACCAAGACCCCGTGAACGTCGAGTTCTTCTACGACGCCCGAACGACTACAGGCCGAAACGCCCCACTTCGACAAGTGTACCTCACTTCGGATTCGCCAAGTACCTCTACCATCGCCGTGTACCACTACTTCCACTACGACCGTCCCGAGAACATCTACTTCCCCTACACCGCATCGAACCCGATCCGCTCAGTTAAACTTGCCTAGATAGTTAGTTTATTTATGCTTCACCTCTTGCCATGTTAACCAACATTTAATCTTGTCTTGTTCATAAACAAGAGCGAACTAAATAATCTAATGTGGTGTTTCGTCAATATGCAACTTGTTGCATATTGAGCTCCACTTAACTTGTAGTATTGTTTGTTGCACTTTGTCATGCTTTTAAACTGGACATGCATCATACTTGTTTGTGCATCATGCTATATTTATACTTGTGTGTTTACCATGTTGTTTGCTTCTTTTCGGTTTGCTTCTCTCGTTAGCTTCGGTTTCGTTTCGGAGTTGTGAGGATTCGTTCGACTACGTCCGTTTGTCTCCTTGGCCTCGTTCTTCTTCCTTGCGGGATCTCAGGCAAGATGACCATTACCCTCGATATCACTTCTATCTTTGCTTGCTAGTTGTTCGCTATGTCGCGCTACCTACCACTTGTTTAACATGCCTCCCATATTGCCATGTCAAGCCTCTAATCCACCTTTTCTAGCAAACCGTTGTTTGGCTATGTTACCGCTTTTGCTCAGCCCCTCTTATAGCGTTGCTAGTTGCAGGTGAAGATGAAGCTTGTTCCATGTTGGAACATGGATATGTTGGGATATCACAATATCTCTTATTTAATTAATGCATCTATGTACTTGGTAAAGGATGGAAGACTCGGACTTATGCCTGGTGTTTTGTTCCACTCTTGCCGCCCTAGTTTCCGTCATACCGTACCGGTGTTATGTTCCTTGATTTTGCGTTCCTTACGCGGTTGGGTGTTATGGGAACCCCTTGACAGTTCACTTTGAATAAAACTCTTTCCGCAAGGCCCAACCTTGGTTTTAACATTTGCCACCTAAGCCTTTTTCCCTTGGGTTCTGCAGACTCAAGGGTCATCTTTATTCTACCCCCCCCCCTCGCCCGTGCTCCTCTGAGTATTGGTCCGAACCGAGTAGACTGCAGGGCCACCTCGGAGAAACTTGAGGCTTGATTTTACTCGTAGGATGTCTCATCCGGTGTGCCCTAAGAACGAGATATGTGGAGCTCCTATCGGGATTTGTCGGCATAGTCGGGTGGCTTTGTTGATCTTGTTTTACCATTGTCGGAATGTCTTGTAACCGGGATTCCGATACTGGTCGGGTCTTCCCGGTAGAAGGAATATCCTTCGTTGACCGTAAGAGCTTGTGATGGGCTAAGTTGGGACACCCCTGCAGGGTATTATCTTTCGAAAGCCATGCCCGCGGTTATGTGGCAGATGGGAATTTGTTAATGTCCGGTTGTAGAGAACTTGACACTTGACTTAATTAAAATGCATCAACCGCGTGTGTAACCGTGATGGTCTTTTTTCGGCGGAGTCCGGGAAGTGAACACGGTTTGGGTTATGTATGAACGTAAGTAGTTTTAGGATAACTTCTTGATCATTTCTAGCTTCTCGACCGTTGCGTTGCTTCTCTTCTCGCTCTTACTTGCGTATGTTAGTCACCATATTTTGCTTAGTGCTCGTTGCAGCTCCACCTTAATACCCCCTTTCCTACCCATAAGCTTAAATAGTTTTGATCTCGCGAGTGTGACATTGCTGAGTCCTCGTGACTCACAGATACTTGCAAACAGTTGCTGGTGCCGATGATACCAGTACAGGTGACGCAACCGAGCTCAAGTGGGAGTTCGACGAGGAACTTGGTCATTCCTATGTTTACTTTTCATGTTGATCAGTAGTGGAGCCCAGTTGGGACGATCGGGGATCTAGCTGTTGGGTTATCTTCCTTTTCATTTGTTGCCTGTAGTCGGACTATGTGTGTACTCTGAATGATGTATGATTTATTTAAGTATTGTGTGAAGTGGCGATTGTAAGCCAACTCTCTTTATCCCATTCTTGTTCATTACATGGGATTGTGTGAAGATGACCCTTCTTGCGACAAAACCACAATACGGTTATGCCTCTAAGTCGTGCTTCGACACGTGAGAGATATAGCCGCATCGCGGGTGTTACATCTGATGAACTTTGGCCCAAAAGGAAAGTTGTTCCAAATGACTTCATTTGCTAGGATATTAATTGGTTTCCTTCCAAATATGTTTATTCCTACACATCAATAGTAAAAACAAGTTTTCTTCTTTCTCAAAAGATTAGCGTTAGAAAGATGCAGAAATATCGAAAACCCTTCGAAAACCACACCAAAACCCTCTTATAAAAGTGACAAAATATTGAGCCATCACACAACTTTAGCACGGACTCTAAGGCTACCTCAAGCGCAATGCCTGGTCGAAGCGCTCCAGATCAACCACCCCAAGACCACCCAAGATTTTAGGGGTACACACCATCTTCTAGTTCACCAGGGAACACCCACCACTGGCGTTTTCACTATCATCAGCATGTCAATTAAAATTCCTGGCCAACTTTTCCATCTTCGAGTGCCCATATGGGAAGCAGGATGACTACTTAGTGGTAGGAGATAAGTAGCAATGAGAACCGACTTTGTCAATTAACATTCATCAGCATGTCAATTAAAATTCGTGGACAACTTTTCCATCTTCGAGTGCCCATATGGGAAGCAGGATGACTACCGAGTGGTAGGAGATAAGTAGCAATGAGAACCGACTTTGTCAGATCAACCCAGCCAGCCCATGTTAGGTTTCTTCCCCTCTAGCCATGAATGTGAGCACCAAACTTGTTGATGAGAGGTTGCAATTCCACCTACCGGGGGCGCCGAATGTGCAGGGGGGAGATCGAGGTATTTGTCGGGGAAAGCTGCCAGCTTAGTTGGGAAGATGGAGAGGGTGTCAGCTAGGTCAATGTGCTCGCAATGAATAGGAAATACTTCAATCTTGCTGATGGTCGTTCTTAGACCAGTGGCATCGGCAAAGACATCGAGGATGTGGCGGATGGTTGATAACTTCTCCTTATTTGGGTGGCAAACATTCCGGCATCATCTACGTACAGAGGAGTTCTTAGTGTAGCACTACGAGGCTAAACAAGCTTAAGAACCCCCATTTCTGTAGCCATGTTGCGTATCTGTTGCAGTAGTGGGTCAATGGTGAGGACGAAAAGCATGGGTGAAAGCGGGTCGACATGATGAAGCTCTCAAGCATAGTGGGATGGGGGCGGAATCCCGTTTAGCAAAACGCGAGATGTCAAGGATGACAGGAACAAAGAAATCCGGACCGGCGCCTTGACGGAGGGTAACTAGAACACCGCCTTTTTTATCTCCAACTCGTCGAAGGGGCATCTTGTTTATGATTTGTCTACGACGGACTATTTATATTTAAATCATTCATGATGACAAGCAAATGAAGTAGTGTAGAGTAGAATAAAATGGACTTGGACATTTGTGGTGGATAATTGTGGATGCCCTAGATAAACACCATGGTGAAAGGTGCTCATATCATTTGTCTATACACATGTCTCTTCTTCCTTTCATCGGTCTGAGACAAGAAGCGAGTGGCGGATCTAGCAATTGACATCAGGGTGGTCCGCCTTAAAAAAATGACAACAAATATGACATGTAAACATTGTTATTACCACATTGAAATAAATTAATATAGTCTTACAAACACACTGAAATTCTCAAGTACTTCCTCTGTCCCATAATATAAGAACGTTTTTTACACTAGTGTAGTATTAAAAAAGTTCTTATATTTTGGGACAGAGGGAGTAAGTCTCAATTTTGCATAAAAGAAGCCTACATAGTACATACCTTGAGAAGTTAAAGAAGACTGTGTTTCTGACCTAAGCGATGCAACGGAAGTATCAATTATATCATCTTCATTCACCTTAGAAAAAGCATCCCACTCATCTTGAGTTTGTTCGACCACCACAACCGCTATATGCACAAGTTCTCTGATTTGCTCTTCGGCCACATCTGACATGTCTTTCTTCTCTATCTTTATAGCATGTTTGTGAAAAAGTTTTGCAATATCTCCGGTCCTCTTCATTCCTCAATAATTCTCCAATAATAATTTACTTTCTATCAGACATTGACACAATTGAACAGAAATGATGTGCTAAATTAACCGATTCATGTTCATGTATTTTACTGGACAGTCCAACATAACAAATCAGGAAGCAATGAAGCTAACCCTAAATCAGAAAATGGGAAATTGAAAAATGGTACCTCAAATCTGGCTGAGCCGAGTGTTGGAGTGAAGACTGGGTGGTAGGCCGCTGCCGCCGGCTTGCAGCAGCGCCAGGCGGCCGGGGCAGGGCAGCACGGTCGCGGCCGGGGGTGGCGGCGCGGCTGGCGCCGAGCGCCTGGCAGGTCGAAGGCGCGACGAAGAGGAAGGTGCAAAGGAGCTTCCTGGGGGATTGGCTGCCGGCGACGGTCATGGGCGGCGAGGCAAGCAGAGGCGGGGACAGGACGGCCGGCGGCGAGCGTCAGGCAAGTTCTAGCGTCGCGTGCGTGGTCCCGTGTTTGGACGAGAGCGAGAGAGGCTCAGGGGCGTGGACTCTTTGGGTCAAAGTGTTACTGGGCCAACAATTTCTTTTTCTGGCCCATCTCTATAGGTATAGTTATATAGGCCGGAACTAAACTCAGGGTGGGCCGCGGTCCACCATGGCCACCCTGTAGCTCCGTCCCTGCAAGAAGCAATGCTAAGATGGGACATGGAGTTTCTGCACACGAGCACATATGAGCTCTTTATCGGCACGGTTGAACGGCGTCTTGGGATGAGGTGTAGTTAATTCGTGGGTGGAATACGGGGTGCGAGTTAATGATGTAAATTGAGAAATATGGGCGTGGGGACTTGTGAGCTGTCCCCGAGGAAAGAACGGAGAACCGGCCGCCGTCAGCCTGCGGGAGGCGAGCCGTGGCTCAGGAAGTTCGTCGACATTCTGATCCGTGGAACAGGAAAAACACTTTCCTGGTTGGTAGTAGTAACTACGAGGTGGAGGGGTGGGAGCGCTCTGCGTCCTGTAGGCACTCCATCGTACCATCAGCGAGGTCGGATCTCAGCCACCGTGGGAACGGGCCGTCGCCGATGAGCAGGAGATAGAATTCCTGATGCAGCCAATTAAAAGGTAACGCATAGATCCTCTTTCCCGCAGTGCAGATTTGTGATGAATTCCTCCCTGCGATTGACTTTCCGTTTCCGCATCTGCCGGAGCAGATTCACGGTGCTTGAGGAGGTCAATGATAGCGACGTCCCGATGGCGCCGCTGCATTACCCCGTCGCTGGCGTCGGCGAGCTGCAGCACGCGGCGGCCCCAGAGCTGAGCAGGGACGGACAAATCTGTGCAGAAAGGGAAATTTCACCCCAAAAGGCTTGATTAATGAACCTAGAAAATCCCTCGAATTGGATCTCACTAAGCGTCCGAGCTCTCCACCGGCAAGATGAACCTGCAGGTTATTGGATGGACTCGTAGGTATGAACTTACTTCCGGCTGTGATTTTGGATTTTGGTATTCAGGTCACTGTTCTCGTATATAGGCATAGTGGATAAAATTCATCCATGGTTAGGTGTAGAGCAGTCCCATTGAGGATAGTTTTTTACTGGCCAAATTTTGGTATTCCATAATACAATGGGTACTCAATGGATGTATAAAATTCAGTTTAGAAAAAAAAAGGCGTCACACGATCTTCAGGAGTTGCTTACAACATTATAAAATTCACTGGCAAAATCATACGCATTTCGCCAGTCGAAATTGTAATCCGTTCTTCAGGAGTGCGACATCTTAGAATTGAGGATTGACTGCAGCATGTATTTGTGCTTTGTAGTTATCACACGATAACCAGAAATACCTTGTTGGCAGTTTGGCCAGTGTGGCCTGATAAACATATTGTGCCTGCTGCAATAATGAACTTGCCTTTCATCGATGTGGCGACGTGCGTGCCAACCACATACACAGAGCTATGTTACCTGAGGTGTGCCTTTTAGATTTATTGGTTTATGAACCCAGCTATCTTATATGCTACTCCTTTCGTACCTAAATATATGACGTTTTGGTAGACTAAACTAGCCTACCAAAAGGTCATATATTTAAGTATGGAGGGAGTAGATTGATATAGGAGTAGATGTTTATTTCCTGGTACAGAGATAGAAAATACGGCTACTCTAGTGGGAAGTGCATAGATACAAGAATTTTTAATATAGCAAGCAGACATTGATGGTGATCTAAAAAGAAAATTTAGCAATTTACTATTTTGTACCTTCATCATATGAACTAGTGGTTAATTTCATGTGGTAAATAGCTCATGTAAGTTTTATTTCGAATGTTGCAGAATTGAGCTCAGATAGGGTTGATGTATCATAAGATAATAAGTGCCTGAATTGGGTATCTACCATTGGAGTTGCTTATGGACTTTGATATGGTCTTTCATATGACTAGTAGAGGAAATATGCGATTGTTCTAAGGAGGTCGTCGTTTGATGTCAGGTGCCAAATTCGGAAGAAGCAGTACAAGTGTACAACTAGAGAAGTTGCGGAAACAATTGTAGCTACTGAAACAGTGACCCAAGGTGCTGTAGCTCAAGCTAACTAGTATGCAAGGCCGACAACTATGGCGTCATGGCAACAGATGTGTCAACAGAAAGAATTGAAAATGATGGAGGAGAGTCCAGTTCTTGAGGACTGTGCAACACATTCCAGAATCAGACAGCTTCGATGACATGAAGATAAGAGCGTCGATGAGGCACAAATACCAGTGTTTGCATTTCAGAATGATACATCATCTGCTGGTAATGGGGGGATTTTTGCAATAGATATGTGGAAGTAGATCTACGGGTTAATTGCTCTAACAAGGAATATGACTGATGATGACGCAATGCTTGATAGATAATCGAAGCACAGATCGTCGGAGGGGAACAGGTGTAGTGTCCGGACAGATGTCGAGGAACCTAAGGTTGCAAGTTGGTATGGTGAGGACAATTGTGTAGGTTGATATGGGGGATAAATTCTGATGGAAAGCCAGTTTTGAAGTATGAAGAGCCAAATGCAGGAGAGGTGATGATTTTCTATGACAAAATCCTGTCATGTACCAACATGGATCTCAGTGTAGCTTCAGTACTCACTGAGGTTTTCATTTGCAGGATATGGTTCAAGCACATGGTTCCAACATTCGCTTTGCTGACGGGAGAGGACTACATCAAGGAGTTTGGACAATTACATTAGTCTTGGTTAACAACTTAAGCCTGTGAGCGCTAAGATCAGTATTGGTGTTGCATTCATACTGCTTCTGATTTTGACCCTATGGTGGTGGAATGTGCAGATCCGGCGTCACTATCTCAGGAGGTCAATTGCATATGAGGTGATCTCGATGAGAGGTAACATGGGTGAGTTGCCCGACTTCATGATGGAGGAAGTCTTCTTCTGATGTGGGAATGCTGATCTGGTACCATGTGGTTGCTTTTGGGTGGGACCTTTTTTTTGTGCGAGTGAAATAATGTGCTTCTATTACTCAGTGATAAGCTTTTGGTTGGAACCTGAAGCTGTGCCTACGGTTCTAAGACCTGGAGTATATTTTGACACGGCGGGTACTTGTTACTTGTTAGCTTCCATCCCAGTTTCTGATGTTGTTGTGCTTGTAATCCCATTGTGTGGTAGCCTACCATTATGTATGTGTTAAATCTGAACCACTATTTTGAGCCAGTTGTGACATGTTAGCATCCATCCCGCTTGAGTAGTGTGGAAGTGCTTGTGGTCACACCATGCTTAATAGCATGCACATATGATTGCCGAGACTTCATGAACTAATGTGTGTGAGACTATGATCTGAACAAGTGATGCTGCAATTACTAGTATTTGCTTGTGTTGGTACGTACCTATACTTTTTAGCTATGAATAGAAAGAATTTGCATTAGTACTTGCGACGACAACTTGTGATGCATAGTGCGACCTGAAAAACTTGTTCGCCATGTCCGGCAGCGGTGGGGCTATGCGGTAATGATCTGATTTTTTTAACAGGCGGTCGGCGGTGATCTTGCAGTATTAATTGCAGCAACGTGGCAGTGGGTAGACGGCTCAGGAAGGTATAGGATGTCGGTCTAGCACGTCATATTTTATCTGAGCCGGAACATAGTCCCTCCGTTTTTATTTAGTCTGCATATTAGGTTTGACCGAAGTCAAACTTTGCAAAGTTTGATCAAGTTTTTAAAAAAATATATAAAGATTTACCATAACAAATCTATATAATGTGAAAGTACATTCAATAATGAATCTAGTGATATTGATTTTTTATTGTATATGTTAATATTTTTTTGTTTGTAAACTTTGACTTTGACCAAATCTAATATGCGGACTAAATAAAAACGGAGGGAGTACTTGACTGGCGCAGGTGTAATGAATGCGATGCAGAGGTGGGCCATCGCTCAAAGAAATAATCATGTACGAGTGGCTATACGAGCTAAAATACAAGCGGGAGCGTGAATCTGGAAGAAAGCAGACGGATGTAATAAAGTGTGCATGTGTGCTCGGGCTCATAAGAGCATTTTCGAAAGATGCAACTTTTGCCAGTAATTTAAGAAAAGAAGCACCGATAAATCGCGGGTGGACATGCAGCCACGCGAGGTCGTTATCAACATCGGTCGTTTCCAAATGATTCGTGCCACTTAAATACAGCGAGCGTGTATAACCTTATACAGGCACTGTAGACAAGCTGGTATAGCTCGCGTATTACCTCTGTCCATGTCCAGCAGATGGCCCACAAGGCTGGCTCATGCATTTAAACGAGACCTCCGTGTGCACCCAATGGATAGCCGCACCACGCAGAAACCAGTTTGATTACCCGCTAGTCCCAGCAGCTAGCTGCACCATGCTCACCTTGGTCTTTTTAAACGTTCGGCGAGATTGTTTATGCTGTTCATTCCTTGCCGTTCTTCTTCTGCATACATCTCATCCTTGCCGCAGCTGACAAGCACGTGTTCATCCATGTCCCAGGTTCCTGGTGCAGTTCCACATCATGGACATGTATCTCTTCTCGAACAGAAGCAAGCATTGCTGAAGAACATTTTCATCCCGGGGCTCCTGTACCTGCTAGCCATGGCCATGATCTTGAAACACAAACTCGTAAGATTTTCTTTTTGCAGGGAACAAACTCTGAAGCTTAGCCGCTCCGCGAAGGCACTGCAGTAGTTTCCATATGTATTTTTTTTCTTTGTGGGCTCTGTAATGCATGTATCAGCTAGTATAAGTTGCTTGTTCATGCGGGCAGACGGCTGGCCTATCAATAATACATCTCCAAACGCTTGTGTGCATGCAACAACATTATAGCAAGTCGTAACCTAGCGATACTAATTAGTCGAACCCTAAACACGAGACACACTGCAAAACAAATCCAAATACACCAAACAGCAGTGGCATCATTAATACCGCCATTTAAGTATGCACCACAGCCACCAGCAGTCCATAAATCACGAGTGGACAAGCATTTAATGAGACCCAGCTCCTTTGCGCCCATCAATTCTTCCAGCTCTCCTGTAGTCTGAAGACCATCATGATACCCAGCGCCCCGTAGTAAAGTTAGGAGAGGACATGGCTTCTGCACAAACGGAGCTCAACAAGAAGGGCCGAGACCAGAGAGGGTTATGCCATCTCCAGAACGGCTGGCAGACTTGTATGTATTTCTACAAATTATAAATGCAGTACGCCCGCTCCTGTGATGTATATCACGACGTATCGAAGGACAAATGATTAACGCAACATGTATTGCCAATGGGCCTATATTAAGTAAGAATCACGATGCGCTCGCGGACGCCGGGGATAGCGGCATCGCATGGCCGCATGTCCCAAAAATTCGCGTCCAACAAGCACGGCGTGTGAAGCGTTGCGACCATTTCTTGTCAGCAAGAGATTCTTTGCAAGCCTGAGTTCTTCCATGTTTCCCTCAGCTTCAGTTCACCTCCCCAAGGAATTGTTCGTTTCTTGCATAGACCCAACACAGCCAAAGCATCTCAACACCAACGAATCCCTACAAGAACAAGTGACAGAACGAGATAATAACCACGTCCGCCTCTCGTCCTCGTCCCGACCGACCCAACGGCTGCAGCAACCAATCTGGCCTCCCGGGACCGATGGGCTGCTCCTCGTCGAAGAAGCTCGACGAGGAGGAGGCCGTGAAGACGTGCCACGACCGGCGGAGCTTCGTCAAGAAGGCGATCGCGCAGCGGGACCTCCTGGCGTCCTCCCACGTCGCCTACCTTCAGTCGCTCCGCCGCGTCTCGCTCGCGCTCTTCTACTGCCTCGCCGAGGACGAGCACCTCTACTTCCTGCAGGACACGTCCGCGCAGTGCACCCACCGCCCGTGCTCGCCGGAGAGGAGGGCCGTCCTCCTCGTCGTCAACCGCCTGAGGCAAGGAGGGGCGCCCGTGCACCCGCTGGTGGGGCGGTGGGACGGAGAGGCTGGAGCTGCCGAGGCCGCCGTGGTTGACGGGTTCTTCGGCGTGGATCCTCGGCTCCTCCGTCCTACTCCGGCGAACGACGTTCCGGTTTCCTCGCCGTCGCACCTGCCGTCGGCATGGGACGTGTTCTGGGTCGACCCCTTCTCTTCGCTGCCGACCGATCGCGTGGGCTATGCGAATCACGGCGTCCAAGAGATGGTGAATGCTGATCAAGAAGATGGTGGGATGCCGGAGCTGGAAGAAATAAGCGAGGATGGCAGCAATGGAGAAGGCGATTCAGAGGAGGAGGCGCAGGCAGTAATGGCGCCAAGGGAGGAAGAAGAGAAGAAGGTGGCGGGTGTGAGCAAGAAGCTGAGGGTGCGGGCGAGCGCCGAGGTCGAGCAGCAGAGCACCCCCGGCCGATTCACCGTGTTCGTCGACAGGCCGCCGGCGAGCGTGGCGGAGGCCATGAGGGACATCAAGGGCCATTTCTCCAAGATCGCCGAAACCGCCGGGGAGGTCTCCGTGCTGCTGGAGGTCGTCCCCTACCAGAAGAAAGGTACAGTCATGCAAAACCTCTTCCCCTATCTCAAGTCTGAACTTCTGAATTATCCCCTGTCATGCCAATTGCTCTTCTTCATACCACTACTGGAGAACAGAGTGAATCATTCAGAACATGCCATAGAGCTGTAGCATTGATCATTGCCGTCTTGTACATAGACAGTTCGACCACCTGCTCCGAGAGGGGAAGCCGAGGGCGACGACGGGGGCGAGCAAGTCGGCGCCCGTGAACCTTCGCCGGAGCCGTTCCAGCTCTTCCAGAGCCACAAGGAGAGCCTCGACAGGCTCTACGCGTGGGAGAAGAAGCTCTACGAGGAAGTCAGGGTACGTACGTTCGACCGATCACACGCGCTTCTCTCCGAATTCAACTCCAATTCTCGTATAATCATCAGAAGTTCAGAACCAGTTAGGATGAAGTTGTGATATGAAATGTGTTTCCAGGCAGGGGAGCGGGTCCGGCTGTCGTACGAGAAGAAGGTCGCGCAGCTGAGGAGCCAGGACGCCAACGGCGCGGAGCCGTTCGCCATCGAGAGGACCAGGGCCGCCATCAGGGACCTCCGGACCAAGCTCAACATCTCGCTCGCCTCCGTCGACGCCGTGTCCCGGCGGATCGTTGCCGTCCGCGACGATGAGCTGCTGCCGCAGCTCGCGGAGCTCATCCGTGGGTACGTATATTTACTATGGCGTGCTCGATCGGTTCCCCCGACAACGGTGACGCCGCAAGTGTTTGATTGATGTTCCTCGTCGCTGTGTTCTTCAGGCTGGCAAGGATGTGGCGCGTGATCGGCGACGCGCACCGGGTGATGAAGCGCACGGCCGACGAGGCGAGCGCGCTGCTCTCATCCTCGGCCGCCGGGGCGGAGGGAGGCATCAGGGGCCCGCCGCCGCCGCCGGGGCCGACACGCGCGGCCACGGCGGCGGGCGCGCTGGCCACGGAGCTCCGCGGCTGGCGCGCGGCGCTGGAGGCCTGGGCCGAGTCGCAGCGCGGGTACGCGGCGGCGCTCTGGGGCTGGGCGCGGAGCTGCGTCAAGGACGGCGAGGACATGCCGCGGCTGATCGTGGCCTGGGCCCGCGCGGTCGAGGCCGTGGACGTGGACGCGGCGACCCGGGCCGTGGAGGGCGTCGCCGCGGAGGCAGCGGCCATCGCGACGGCCGCGAGGCGCCGCAGCAGCAGCGCCGAGGAGGAGCCGCCGAACGAGGAGGAAGGGAAGCGGAGGGTCTGCGTCGGGCTGGCGGCCGCGCTGGGCGCCATCGCCGAGGCCGGCGGCATGGCCTCCGCGGCGTACGGCGAGCTGGTGGCCGAGATGGACGAGAGGGAGCGCGAGGCAGAAATGGCGGGAAGGGACGACGAGCCGTCCATCCAAAACAATCCACCGTAGCCTGTAAATGAAATGGCGGGAAAGGGAAGTGTACCGTGTGTAATCTGTAAATGAAGCTTACCACTGACTGACAGATCACAGTTAACTGACTGACATGGTCTCACCATTACATGTACTCTGGGTAGAAAGTTCCATTACATAGCTACGAGGCAAGGCGAAGACACAAGTTATTACCGACTGACGCGACACGAGAGGACTCTGAAAAACTCAAGTCCATCAAGAGTTTTCATCAGCTCAAACACTTCGACATAGGTAGGTACGCAGACGGGGAGGGACGTGCATGGCTTCACTTGGACATGGCGCCGTTGGAGCTGGAGTCCCAGCCCCAGACGTCGACGGCGTCGCTGCCGCCACCGTGCTGCATCCGGCTGCTGTGGTCGAGGCTCTCGAGGCTGGCCATGCTCTGCATCGGCGAGCTCTGCACCTGCTCGGCCGGGGACAGGCTGCCGAAGCAGGCGTCGTCGGCGCCGCCGGGGAGGAAGTCCAACCCGGCCAGCACGTCCGGGACGCGGCACGGGTTCAGCGCCGCCGGGGAAAGCCCCAGGTGGCCCAGCCCGCACGACATGGCGCCGCGCGCCACCATGTCCTCCGCCAGCTTCACCTTGACCCGCAGCGCCTCCACGTCCGACTTGAGGATCCGGTTGTCCGTGACCGCCGTCGTGAACTGCTGGTTCGCGTCCGTCAGCTGCTTGAAGATCGACGCGTTGTCGCCCCGGAGCTGATCCACCTGCAGCTCAGCCATTCACAAGTCAGAATGAACTCAACTGAACCTTGAAAATTACTAGTCAGTACGCACGCCATAGTGTAGCTTACCTGCGTCTCCAGCTCAACCAAGTGAGCTTGCTTCCTCTTCCTCGACCGCCGCGCCGACTCCCGGTTCGACACCATCCTGTAGTAATTGGCAAACAAGGGTTTATGGTTTGAGCAGTGAATGAAGAACAGAAGGGGGAAAAGGCATCATGGCTCGTGTTTCTTGATGTACCGTCTCATCCTCTTAACGTCCGTTGGGTTCGTGCCGTTGTCGCACAAGCCACCATCGTCGAACATCGACTCGCTGTCGGAGTCCGAGCCGCTCGTGCCTCCGAATGCTTGGCTCTCTTTGATACTTAGATTGGTGGCCGACGTGGGACTCGCTGCTGCTGCATAGATAGAGAATTCAACAGTCATGTGTTGTAACCGAGTCCGGTTTAGACGCAGCAGCACCTAACATCATGTGATTCAGTGTGCAGTTTAGCACTGAAAGCATGGCACACAACAATGAACCATTCTACTAAACGCAATCTTATGAACTTACTGAAAACTGTGGAAGTGGAACTATGAGGATGCGTTACCATAGATTGACGACTGCGACTCGATTGTCGTGGAGACCGCGGGATGCCGCGCGCCGAGGTTCGGGGACTGAGGCCACAGGTGATTCTGAATGGTTCCATTGAGGGTCTGCTTAATTGGGAAAAAACGAAAGACATTCAGTACAGTGAAAACAATCGCCCAAGTGGAGCTCTACAGCAGAACATCTCATGCATAGCAAAAGCTGTATTACTCGTTTGCATCTTCTAGTACTACTAAGAAAAGCAAGCTCAACTCCTCGGTCAGTGACAGTTATAATGGAATGTTCAAGCATAATTCAACTGTCTGTCAAATTTTGGTAATTGTTAGTTGAATTTCAGCCAGAAGTTTTGGTGACACTTGATTATGGTGGACTCAGGCAGAATTCAGATGTTTGACAAAATTTGATACTTTTTTCGTTGAATTTCAGTCAAATTCAAACACAACTTTTCGTGTTGGCCGAATTGAACATAAAAAACCATTGGTTTCAGTTGATGGCCGAAATTCGAATCAAAGAAAAAGAAAGACTGAGCACACTCCTAACTTTGGCATATGGGAATCTTTCAGCCACCTCCAAAATATAGTTATTTCTTTCTCAAGGATGTTAAGCATGTTGCGAAGAGGAAAAGGCTAGGCCGCATGGCCCGCATCACATCCACAAGCCGCAGGTGATTAAATTAATTCTAGTCGGCATACGGCAGGGATCATGCAAGCACCATCCCATGACATCAAGGGGGGAAATCTATGCATGTGTCGCGTGTGATCATCAGAAATTCCAAACATGCCATGCCATAACCCTCCAAAAATTCTTTATTATGCACGCGCCACAGTTTCATCAGCTCCTCTGCTGCGCTACGTTAACAGGAGGAGATCGATCGAGGACGACGGACTCACCGAGTCGGCGAAGCCGAAGGCGCTGGAGAGGTCGGCGGCGGAGAAGAGGCCGTAGGGACCGTTGGCGCCCGCGGCGGCGCTGCCGGGCTTCTGCTCGGGGGCGAGCCCACGGCCGCGGATGAAGGCCTCCAGCTCCAGCTCCGACGCGCACTTCTTCATCGCCGATCGCCTTCGTCCGTCAGGTGCTGCGCTAGTAAGCGGGGGGAGGTGAGCTGAGCAGAGTTGCGGAGGAGGAGTCTGGTGGGTGCTCCGGTACGTGGCGTCGGCGTCCGGTGCTTTTAGAGGGGAGATGCCGCGGTGAGGCGGAGCGCTGGAGAAAAAGCTCTTTTCGGCGGTCGATCGATCGATCGATCAATCAATCGGATAGGGAAAAAAACCAAAGGAGAAGAAAGGTGGCTGGCTGGCTGGAAGGAGTGAAGTCGGGCGTGGAAAGCGGTTCGGCTCGCCTCTCGGGCGCCTTCTTCGGGGATATCTACGACTCTGCCACTCGACCGGCCGTATCTAGGCCGGACACACGGGACCACGGTTTTTTCCTTTTCTCGGGGATCCTCGTCACCGCGAAATTGCGAGGCAGCGCAAGAGGGAGTGACGTCCGTGCATGGGTGTCGAGCTCCCGTGGGTTCTCTCTTCTCTGATTTGAAGAAAATAAAAACATATTGTAGAACATCTACAATCGGACTTTACAAAGTTTGCCGCACAATATCCAGGATGCGTTCGCGGACAGCGTCCAGTCACTCATCATTCCTCGCCTCCACAGTTGTCTCCCTCACATTACAACCTTCAAATCACCACGTGATCAAATTGCATATTTGCAGCGTCGGTGGCAGGGGCTCGTCGATGACGTCGCGGCGGAGGTCCTCGCCCGAGTCGGCGGGCGGCAACAGATCTGCATGACTCGCTGCCGGACCTAGTGGGTCTGGTCCGCGCCGCCCTCTGCCTCGCGCAACCAGTGGACTGCGCCTATTACTGGGTTTTGCGGGGACGAGCACCCAACGTCGTCCAGGATGAGCAGGGTTTGGAGGTGCCTGGCGCCACTGGCCACTCATCGCCTCTCTAAAGAGGGCGCAGAGCATGAGCTACCCCTTTGGGCCAACGGGGAGCGCGCGGAGCACAAGCGCACACCCCCCTATCCATTCGCGACAAACAGTGGGCGAGTTGTTTGTCGTTCAGCGTGGAGCTCGAATCCGACATGACGGCGAGGGCGTCAAAGCCTGGTGGGGCCGGCCTTGGTGGTGCGGGGAGGGGAACAGGCAAGAAGGGGACAAAACGAAGAGGAACTGTCGAGAGTGAGGCTAGGGTTTGATCTGGGTGGGGAATGGGATGGGATGGACGAATCATTTCTATTTTTTTTAAAGTCAAATAATGTATTTTTCGACCCATTTAAAACTTCTTACAAATTCTATCCAAAGATAATGATTTTGTGGTACTTCCTCTGTTTTTAAATATAAAACCTTTTAGATATTTCAGTATGAATTACATACAGATGTATATAAACTCATTATAGAGTGTAGATTCACTTATTTTGCTTCATATGTAGTCTGGATTGAAATCTTTAAAGAGAGTTATATTTAGAAAAGAAGGAAGTATAATATTTGTGGAGATGGTAGGGGTGGGTTTAATGTTTGTGTTTCTACACTGTATACTAAATAATTTTCCAAAACAAAATTATTGTAGACGAGTCTAAACACTCTGCATGGCACAACGACCCTTTTCGTTTTGAGAAAATTTGAGAAAAACGCCCCCAGAACGTTCCAAGTAGCTGCTTCACGTCTAGGTTCACAGAAATCACAGCTCGCTGTCTCCTATACCACAGAGTAGCACACTCCGTTTCCAAAACGGATGTAGTATCTTTGATGTCACCTTCTTCCACGCACGAGCGACGTGTATATTTTAGAGCAACTTCAATGGAGTGATTCATTTCGTCCTCTATCGTTCGTTTGGATTGGTGCGACATAAAAGGCGGTCCAACGTGCCGACTCAAATGGACGCGCATCCGTTTTTCATCCATGGACGACTCATTCTCGGTCCGTTTTTGAGCCGGATTTGCGTCGGCGAGGACACGCGACGGACGCGCGCACGCTCGCCTTCTCCTTTCCCCGGGCCCGTTGGTCGGTGGCTCATTGGCCTCCTCCACCCCCCCCCCCCCAACATCAACCCTCGCCCGCTCCTTCGTCGCCGACACCGCCGTCTTTTTTTGCCGGTGACTCTACCAGCTGACGCCGCCTCCACATTCGCCCAGCAACGCCACTCAGTCCCCCCGTCGCCCGCCACCGCCGTCTTGCCGCCGGGGAGCAGACTGCTTCCCACCGCCGCTTCCCCAACCGTACAACCG
The DNA here is from genome assembly GCA_032464435.1 of Aegilops umbellulata. Classification (NCBI taxonomy): domain Eukaryota; kingdom Viridiplantae; phylum Streptophyta; class Magnoliopsida; order Poales; family Poaceae; genus Aegilops; species Aegilops umbellulata. The sequence continues at coordinate 385,166,228 of CP136057.1, read as the reverse complement.
CCCGCGACCAAGAGGCCGCCTCACCGCCCCGGCCAGATCCTCATCGGCATGCTCATCGGACGCCGGCCCAATCGTTGGACGCCGGCCCAATCGTCGGACGCCGGCAGGGTAGCTAGCTGGTCCGTGCGCGCCGCGACTCCCCTCGCCGGCCGTCTCCTTCTTCGACGCCTGCAAGCTGTTCGACAGTTTGCCAAGGTACGAAAATGGACTCCGTCGACGAGTTCTTTTTCCACAATTTCCTTTGCGACTCCGACGATACGTCGTCCGACGATGAGGAGGAGATATTGGCTGTTGTGTTGGTCCATCACCACCTCAACAGCTAGCGGCCGTTATTTCGTGGCTCCATTCGCTTGCAAAACTATGTGAAATATTTTTATTTGTATCCGGCTTGTAAAACTATAATATTTTTATTCGGTAAAACTATGTTATTTGACAGTATGTTTGAATGCAAATCAATGTAAATATTGGGCGGCCAGCCGGCACATACGGATCGGCGCATTGGGCGCGCTACCAACACAAATCTAAAAGAGGACGGACGCAGGGCGGACGGCCGACCCAAACGGATAAAAAGCGGATGAATTCGCCGTCCGTTTGAGTCGGTCCGTTGGAGTTGCTCTAAAAGGGCCGACCCATTTCGTCCGCCGCCGCCCGTTTGGGTCGGCGCGGACAAAAGTGACGGCCCAATGCGCCGACCCAAACCCAAATCACGTCCTCGCCGACGCATTTGCTGTTGGGGAACGTTGCAGAAAACAAAAATTTTCCTACGGTTTCACCAAGATCCATCTATGAGTTCATCTAGCAACGAGTAATCGGATGCATCTACATACCTTTGTAGATCGCGAGCGGAAGCGTTCACTAGAACGTGGATGATGGAGTCGTACTCGCCGTGATCCAAATCACCGATAACCGAGCGCCGAACGGACGGCACCTCCGCGTTCAACACACGTACGGAGCGGATGACGTCTCCTCCTTCTTGATCCAGCAAGGGGGAAGGAGAGGTTGAGGAAGATGGCTCCAGCAGCAGCGCGACGGCGTGGTGGTGATGGAGCTGCAGTACTCCGGCAGGGCTTCGCCGAGCTCTATGGAGGAGGAGGAGGTGTTGGAGAGGGAGAGGGAGGCGCCAAGAACCAGGGGTGCGGCTGCCCCCCTCCCCCCCTTTATACAGGCCTCTTGGGGGGGCGCCGGCCCTGGGAGATCTGATCTCCCAAGGGGGCGGCGGCCAGGGAGGATTTCCTCCCCCCCCCCCAAGGCACCTAGGAGGTGCCTTCCACTTGTGGGACTCTTCCCCTTTGGAACCCTAGGCGCATGGGCCTCTTGGGGCTGGTTCCCCTTGGCCCATGTAGGCCAAGGCGCTTCCCCTAGTGCCCATGTGGCCCCCCCGAGGCAGGTGGCCCCACCCGGTGGACCCCCGGGACCCTCCGGTGGTCCCGGTACAATACCGATAACCCCGAAACTTGTCCCGATGGCCAAAACAGCACTTCCTATATATAATTCTTTACCTCCGGACCATTTCGAAACTCCTCGTGACGTCCGGGATCTCATCCGGGACTCCGAACAACATTCGGGTTACTGCATATACATATCTTCACAACCCTAGCGTTACCGAACCTTAAGTGTGTAGACCCTACGGGTTCGGGAGACATGCAGACATGACCGAGACGGCTCTCGGGCAATAACCAACAGCAGGATCTGGATACCCATGTTGGCTCCCACATGCTCCATGATGATCTCATCGGATGAACTACGATGTCGAGGATTCAATTAATCCCGTATACGATTCCCTTTGTCAATCGGTATTTTACTTGCCCGAGATTCGATCGTTGGTATCCCAATACCTCGTTCAATCTCGTTACCGGCAAGTCACTTTACTCATACCGTAATGCATGATCCCGTGATCAAACACTTTGATCACATTGAGCTCATTATGATGATGCATTATCGAGAGGGCCCGGTGATACCTCTCCGTCAAGCGGAGTGACAAATCCCAGTCTCGATCCGTGTCAACCCAACAGACACTTTCGGAGATACCTGTAGTATACCTTTATAGTCACCCAGTTACGTTGTGACGTTTGGCACACCCAAAGCACTCCTACGGTATCCGGGAGTTACACGATCTCATGGTCTAAGGAAAGGATACTTGACATTGGAAAACTCTAGCAAACGAACTATGCGATCTTATGCTATGTTTAGGATTGGGTCTCGTCCATCACATCATTCTCCTAATGATGTGATCTCGTTATCATTGACATCCAATGCCCATAGTCAGGAAACCATGACTATCTATTGATCAACGAGCTAGTCAACTAGAGGCTTACTAGGGACACGTTGTTGTCTGTTATTCACACATGTATTACGATTTCCGGATAACACAATTATAGCACGAATAAAGACAATTATCATGAACAAGGAAATATAATAATAATGCTTTTATTATTGCCTCTAGGGCATATTTCCAACATTTGCGGCCCAAATTTGCGCCCCAAATTTGCGCCCCAAATGCGTCGGCACGGAAGCCGAACGGACGGCACGCGCGCCTTCTCGCTGTCCGCGGCGTCCCCATCTGGCGGCCGTCCAACTACCCGCTGCCCACAGGTCAGCTTAATTTATGACCACGGGCCCACGCGTCAGGACGACGCTCGTCCTTTTTTTAAGCCAACCGTGCGGCGAGGCCGTCCTCATCCAAACTTGCCGTCCACATCTGGCAAGCTTTGCTCCCCCGTCGCCGGCAAACCCTAGCCACCAGAACCACAGCGAGATGGGGCTCTTCTCCGCCGTCGGCAGCAGCAAGGCCAAGGGCAAGGCCCCCGCCACCCCTTTCCCCGTAGAGTTCCTCCCGCCTCGCCGGCAGAGGCAGCGCGTGAACGTGCTACTACACCAGGCGGAGTGGCACTGGCGACACCGCCAGCCTCTGCCGTACCCCGATGTGACCCTGCCGCACGACTGGCATCTGGATCCAGATAGGATCCCAGTGCCGGCGGCGCCGCGGGCGGCTAGGGCTCACGTGGAGGAGGTGCGGCGTCGGCCGGCGCCGCTGACGCCGAAGCAGCGCCGCGAACCCGCCTACGCATCTGACTCGCCCAACTGGGCAAGGTGTTTCGCCTTCGAGCACGAGAAGGCGAGGCGACGGGGCGTGCGCGAGGTCGTCCGGAGCGAGCCGCCGCCGCCGCTCAGTTGGGGAACGTAGCAATAATTTAAAATTTCCCTACGTGTCACCAAGATCAATCTAGGAGATACTAGCAACGAGAGAGAGTGTACATCTTCATACCCTTGAAGATCGCTAAGCGGAAGCGTTACAAGAACGCGGTTGATGGAGTCGTACTCGCGGCGATTCAAATCGCGGAAGATCCGATCTAGCGCTGAACGGACGGCGCCTACGCGTTCAACACACGTACAGCCCGGGGACGTCTCCTCCTTCTTGATCCAGCAAGGGGAGAGGAGAGTTGAGGGAGAACTCCAGCAGCACGACGGCATGGTGGCGATGGAGCTCGTGGTTCTCCAGCAAGGCTTCGCCAAGCACTATGGAGGAGGAGGTATAGGAGGAGGGAGGGCTGCGCCAGGGAAGAGGTGCGGCTGCCCTCCCACCCCTCCACTACATATAGGGGCAAGGGGAGAGGGGGAGGCTCCCTAGGGTTTCCCTTAGGGGGCGGCGGCCAAGCAAATTGGATCTCCCTAGGGAAAATCCTAGGGAGACGCCCCCCAAGCCAAGCAGGTGGAGGCTTGCCTCCCAAGCCAGGTGGAGGCATCCCACCTCCCCAAGTAACGTGGGAAAGGGTGTGGGGGGCGCACCACCCCTTAGTGGGCTGGTTTGCCCCTTCCCCTTTGGCCCATGAGGCCCTCCAACACTTGTCGGGGCTCCCGAAACACCTTTCGGTCATGCTGGCCATAGCCTGGTACCCCCAGAACACTTCCGGACTCAAATACCCTTCGTCCAATATATCAATCTTCACCGCCGGACCATTCCGGAACTCCTCGTGACGTCCGGGATCTCATCCGGGACTCCGAACTACGTTCGGTAACCACATACTATTTCCCATAACAACTCTAGCGTCACCGAACCTTAAGTGTGTAGACCCTACGGGTTCGGGAACCATGCAGACATGACCGAGACACCTCTCCGGCCAATAACCAATAGCGGGATCTGGATACACATATTGGCTCCCACATGTTCCACGATGATCTCATTGGATGAACCACGATGTCGGGGATTCGATCAATCCCGTATTCAATTCCCTTTGTCAATCGGTATGTTACTTGCCCGAGATTCGATCGTCGGTATCCCAATACCTCGTTCAATCTCGTTACCGGCAAGTCACTTTACTCGTTCCGTAATGCATGATCCCGTGACTAGCTGCTTAGTCACATTGAGCTCATTATGATGATGCATTACCGAGTGGGCCCAGAGATACCTCTCCGTCATACGGAGTGACAAATCCCAGTCTCGATTCGTACCAACCCAACAGACACTTTCGGAGATATGTGTAGTGCACCTTTATAGCCACCCAGTTACGTTGTGACGTTTGGTACACCCAAAGCATTCCTACGGTATCCGGGAGTTGAACAATCTCATGGTCTAAGGAAATGATACTTGACATTAGAAAAGCTTTTAGCAAACGAACTACATGATCTTGTGCTATGCTTAGGATTGGGTCTTGTCCATCACATCATTCTCCTAATGATGTGATCCCGTTATCAATGACATCCAATGTCCATGGTCAGGAAACCATAACCATCTATTGATCAACGAGCTAGTCAACTAGAGGCTCACTAGGGACATGTTGTGGTCTATGTATTCACACATGTATTACAGTTTTCAGTTAATACAATTATAGCATGAACAATAGACAATTATCATGAACAAGGAAATACAATAATAACCATTTTATTATTGCCTCTAGGGCATATTTCCAACAGTCTCCCACTTGCACTAGAGTCAATAATCTAGTTCACATCACCATGTGATTGTAATGAATCCAACACCCATGGGGTTTTTTCATATCTTGCTTGTGAGAGAGGTTATTAGTCAACGGGTCTGAACCTTTCAGATCCATGTGTGCTTTACAAATCTCTATGTCATCTTGTAGATGCAGCTACCGCGCGCTACTTGGAGCTATTCCAAATAACTGCTCTACTATACGAATCCAGTTTACTACTCAGAGTCATCTGGATTAGTGTCAAAGTTTGCATCGACGTAACCCTTTACGACGAACTCTTTTACCACCTCCATAATCGAGAAATTTTTTTAGTCCACTAGTTACTAAGGATAAGTTCGACCGCTGTCATGTGATCCACTCATGGATCACTCTTGTACCCCTTGACTAAGTCATGGCAAGGCACATTTCAGGTGCGGTACACAGCATAGCATACTGTAGAGCCTACGTCTAAAGCATAGGGGACGACCTTCGTCCTTTCTTTCTCTTCTTCCGTGGTCAGGTCTTGAGTCTTACTCAATACTCACACCTTGCAACACATCCAAGAACTCCTTCTTTGCTGATCTATTTTGAACTCCTTCAAAATCTTGTCACAGTATGTATTCATTTGAAAGTACTATTAAGCGTTTTTTATCTATCCTTATAGATCTTGATGCTCAATGTTCAAGTAGCTTAATCCAGGTTTTCCATTGAAAAACACTTTTCAAATAACCCTGCATGCTTTCCAGAAATTCTACATCATTTCTGATCAACAATATGTTAACAACATATACTCATCAAAAATTCTATAGTGCTCCCACTCACTTCTTTGGAAATACAAGTTTCTCATAAACTTTGTATAAACCCAAAATCTTTGATCATCTCATCAAAGTGTACATTCCAACTCCGAGATGCTTACTCCAGTCCTTAGAAGGATTGCTGGAGCTTTGCATACTTGTTAGCATCTTTCAGGATTGACAAAACCTTCTGGTTGTATCACATACAACCTTTCCTCAAGAAAATCATCGAGGAAACAATGTTTTGACATCCTATCTGCAAGATTTCATAAATAATGCAGTAACTGCTAATACAATTTCATCAGACTCTTAGCATCGCTATGAGTGAGAAAGTCTCATCGTAGTCAACTCCTTGAACTTGTCGACAAACATCTTAGCGACAAGTCGAGCTTTCTTAATGGTGACACTTACCATCATTGTTCGTCTCCCTTTTAAAATCCATCTGTACCCAACAGCCTTACGACCATCAAGTAGTTCCTCCAAAGTCTACACTTTGTTTTCGTACATGGATCCTCTCTCGGATTTTACGGCCTCGAGCCATTTGTCGGAATCCGGGCCCACCATCGCTTCTCCATAGCTCGTAGGTTCATTGTTGTCTAGCAACATGACTTCCAAAACAGGATTACGTACCACTCTGAAGTAGTACGCATCCTTGTCGACCTACGAGGTTTGGTAGTGACTTGACGCGAAGTTTCATGATCACTATCATAAGCTTCCACTTCAATTGGTGTAGGTGCCACATGAACAACTTCCTGTGCCCTGCTACACACTAGTTGAAGTGACGGTTCAATAACCTCATCAAGTCTCCACCATCCTCCCACTCAATTCTTTCGAGAGAAACTTTTCCTCGAGAAAGGACTCGTTTCTAGAAACAATCACTTTTGCTTCCGGATCCGAAATAGGAGGTATACCCAAATGTTTTGGGTGTCCTATGAAGATGCATTTATCCGCTTTTGGTTCAAGCTTATCAGGCTAAACCTTTTTTTTACATAAGCGTCGCAGCCCCAAACTTTTAAGAAATGACAGCTTAGGTTTCTCTAAACCATAGTTCATGCGGTGTCATCTCAACGGAATTACGTGGTGCCCTATTTAAAGTGAATGCGGTTGTCTCTAATGCCTAACCCATAAACGATAGTGGTAATTCGATAAGAGGCATCATGGTATGCACCACATCCAATAGGGTGCAGCTATGATGTTCGGACACACCATCGCACTATGGTGTTCCAGGCGGTATTAGTCGTGAAACAATTTCCACAATGTTTTAATTGTGTGCCAAACTCGTAACTCAGATATTCATCTCTATGATCATATCATAGATATTTTATCCTCTTGTCACGGCGATCTTCAACTTCACTCTGAAATTACTTGAACCTTTCAGTAATTCAGACTTGTGTTTCAGCAAGTAAACATACTTAGCATCTACTCAAATCATCTGCGAAGTAAGAACATAACGATATCCACTGCGTGCCTCAGCACTCATTGGACTGCACACATCAAAATGTATTACTTCCAACAAGTTGCTTTCTTGTTCCATCTCACTGAAAACGAGGCCTTTCAGTCATCTTGCCCATGTGGTATGATTTGCATGTCTCAAGTGATTCAAAATCAAGTAAGTCCAAACGATCCATCTGTATGGAGTTTCTTCATGCATATATACCAATAGACATGGTTCGCATGTCTCAATCTTTTCAAAAACGAATGAGTCCAAAGATCCATCAACATGGAGCTTCTTCATGCGTTTTATACCAACATGACTCAAATGGCAGTGCCACAAGTATGTGGTACTATCATTACTATCTTATATCTTTTGGCATGAACATGTGTATCACTACGATCGAGATTCAATGAACCATTCATTTTAGGTGCAATACCATTGATGGTATTATTCAAATAAACAGAGTAATCATTATTCTCCTTAAATGAATAACCGTATTGCGATAAACATAATCCAATCGTGTCTATGCAAAAACCAAATAACAATTATTTAGGTTTAACACCAATATCGATGGTAGAGGGAGCATGTGATGCTTGATCACATCAACCTTGGAAACACTTCCAACACATATCGTCATCTCACTTTCAGCTAGTCTCTGTTTATTCTGTAGCCTTTTATTTCGAGTTACTAACACTTAGCAACTGAACCGGTATTTTAATACCCTGGTGCTACTAAGAGAACTAGTAAAGTACACATTATAATGTATATCCAATATACTTCTGTCGACCTTGCCAGCCTTCTCATCTACCGAGTATCTAGGGTATTTCTGATTCAGTGACCGTTCGCCTCATTACAGAAGCACTTCGTCTCGGGTTTGGGTTCAACCTTGGGTTTCTTCACTAGAGCAGCAACTGATTTGCCGTTTCATGAAGTATCCCTTTCTTGCCCTTGCCCTTCTTGAAACTATTGGTTTTACTAACCATCAACAATTGATGCTCCTATTTGATTTCTACTTTTGCGGTGTCGCGAATAGCTCAAGGATCATCATATCTATCCCTATATGTTATAGTTCATCACGAAGCTCTAGTAGCTTGGTGGCAGTGACTTTGGAGAATCATCACTATCTCATCTGGAAGATTAACTCCCACTCGATTCAAGCGATTGTAGTAGTCATACAATCTGAGCACGCGCTCAACGATTGAGCTTTTCTCCTTAGTTTGCAGGCTTAAGAAACTTGTCAGAGGTCTCATACCTCTTGACATGGGCATTAGCCTAAAATCCCAATTTCAGTCCTTGGAACATCTCATATGTTCTGCGAAAAAATGTCTTTGGTGCCTCAATTCTAAGCCATTTAACATTAAGCACTGAACTATCATGTAGTCATCAAAACGTGTATGTCAGATGTTCGCAACATCCACAACCGACGCTTGAGGTTCAGCACACTGAGCGGTGCAATAAGGACATAATCCTTTTGCGCAGCAATGAGCACAATCCTCAGTTTACGGACCCAGTCCGCATAATTGCTACTATCAACTTTCAACTAAATTTTCTCTAGGAACATATCTAAAACAATAGAACCAAAGCGTGAGCTATGACATAATTTGCAAAGACCTTTTGACTATGTTCATGATAATTAAGCTCATCTAAATAAATTATTTAATGAACTCCCACTTAGATAGACATCCCTCTAGTCATCTAAGTGATACATGATCCGAGTCGACTAGGCCGTATCCGATCATCACGTGAGACGGACTAGTCATCATCGGTGAACATCTTCATGTTGATCGTATCCACTATACGACTCATGTTCGACCTTTCGGTCTTCCGTGTTCCGAGGCCATGTTTGTACATGCTAGGCTCGTCAAGTCAACCTAAGTGTTACGTGTAAATCTGGCTTAAGCCCGTTGTATGCGAACGTTAGAATCTATCACACCCGATCATCACGTGGTGCTTCGAAACAACGAACCTTCGCAACGGTGCACAGTTAGGGGGAACACTTTCTTGAAATTATTGCGAGGGATCATCTTATTTATGCTACCGTCGTTCTAAGCAAATAAGATGTAAACATGACAAACATCACATGCAAATCATAAAGTGACATGATATGGCCAAATATCATATTGCGCCTTTTGATCTCCATCTTCGAGGCGCGGCATGATCACCTTCGTCACCGGCATGACACCATGACCTCCATCATCATGATCTCCATCATCGTGTCTTCATGAAGTTGTCTCGCCAACTATTACTTCTACTACTATGGCTAACGGTTAGCAATAAAGTAAAGTAATTACATGGCGTTTTTCATTGACACGTAGGTCATACAATAAATTAAGACAACTCCTATGGCTCCTTCCGGTTGTCATACTCATCGACATGCAAGTCGTGATTCCTATTACAAGAACATGATCAATCTCATACATCACATATATATAATTCATCACATCCTTTTGGCCATATCACATCACATAGCATACCCTGCAAAAATAAGTTAGACGTCCTCTAATTGTTGTTGCATGTTTTACGTGGTTGTTATGGGTTTCTAGCAAGAACGTTTCTTACCTACGCAAAAGCCACAACGGTGATATGCCAATTGCTATTTACCCTTCATAAGGACCCTCTTCATCGGATCTGATCCGACTAAAGTGGGAGAGACAGACACCCGCTAGCCACCTTATGCATCAAGTGCATGTTAGTCGGTGGAACCTGTCCCACGTAAGTGTACGTGTAAGGTCGGTCCGGGCCGCTTCATCCCACAATGCCGCCGAATCAAGATAAGACTAGTAACGGCAAGCAAATTGAACAAATCATCGCCCACAACTACTTTGTGTTCCACTCGTACATAGAATCTACGCATAGACCTGGCTCTGATGCCACTGTTGGGGAACGTAGTAATAATTCAAAATTTTCCTACGTGTCACCAAGATTAGTCTAGGAGATACTAGCAACGAGAGAGAGAGAGAGTGCATCTTCACACCCTTGAAGATCGCTAAGCGGAAGCATTACAAGAACGCGGTTGATGGAGTCGTACTCACGGCAACTCAAATCGCGGAAGATCCGATCTAGCGCCGAACGGACGGCGCCTCCGCGTTCAACACACGTACAGCTCGGGGACGTCTCCTCCTTCTTGATCCAGCAAGGGGAGAGGAGAAGTTGAGGGAGAACTCCAGCAGCACGACGGCATGGTGGCGATGGAGCTCGTGATTCTTCAGCAGGGCTTCGCCAAGCACTATGGAGGAGGAGGAGGTGTGGGAGGAGGGAGGGCTGCGCCAGGGAAGAGGTGCGGCTGCCCTCCCATCCCTCCACTATATATAGGGGCAAGGGGAGAGGGGGAGGCGCCCTAAGGTTTCCCCTAGGGGGCGGCGGCCAAGCAGATTGGATCTCCCTAGGGAAAATCCTAGGGAGACTTGCCCCCCAAGCCAAGCAGGTGGAGGCTTGCCTCCCAAGCCAGGTGGAGGCGTCCCACCTCCCCAAGTAACATGGGAAAGGGTGTGGGGGGCGCACCACCCCTTCGTGGGCTGGTTTGCCCCTTCCCCTTTGGCCCATGAGGCCCTCCAACACTTGTCGGGGCTCCCGAAACACCTTTCGGTCATGCTGGCCATAGCCTGGTACCCCCAGAACACTTCCGGACTCCAATACCCTTCGTTCAATACATCAATCTTCACCGTCGGACCATTCCGGAACTCCTCGTGACGTCTGGGATCTCATCCGGGACTCTGAACTACCTTCGGTAACCACATACTATTTCCCATAACAACTCTAGCGTCACCGAACCTTAAGTGTGTAGACCCTACGGGTTCGGGAACCATGCAGACATGACCGAGACACCTCTTCGGCCAATAACCAATAGCGGGATCTGGATACCCATATTGGCTCCCACATGTTCCACGATGATCTCATCGGATGAACCACGATGTCGGGGATTCGATCAATCCCGTATTCAATTCCCTTTGTCAATCGGTATGTTACTTGCCCGAGATTCGATCGTCGGTATCCCAATACCTCGTTCAATCTCGTTACCGGCAAGTCACTTTACTCGTTCCGTAATGCATGATTCCGTGACTAACTGCTTAGTCACATTGAGCTCATTATGATGATGCATTACCGAGTGGGCCCAGAGATACCTCTCCGTCATACGGAGTGACAAATCCCAGTCTCGATTCGTACCAACCCAACAAACACTTTCGGAGATACGTGTAGTGCACCTTTATAGCCACCCAGTTACGTTGTGACGTTTGGTACACCCAAAGCATTCCTACGGTATCCGGGAGTTGAACAATCTCATGGTCTAAGGAAATGATACTTGACATTAGAAAAGATTTTAGCAAACGAACTACATGATCTTGTGCTATGCTTAGGATTGGGTCTTGTCCATCACATCATTCTCCTAATGATGTGATCCCGTTATCAATGACATCTAATGTCCATGGTCAGGAAACCATAACCATCTATTGATCAACGAGCTAGTCAACTAGAGGCTCACTAGGGACATGTTGTGGTCTATGTATTCACACATGTATTACAATTTCCAGTTAATACAATTATAGCATGAACAATAGACAATTATCATGAACAAGGAAATACAATAATAACCATTTTATTATTGCCTCTAGGGCATATTTCCAACACGCTCATCGTCCGCGAGGAGGACCAGACGGCCGAGGACGCCTACTAGGCAACCCTTGCGGCCGTCTACCAGGAGAGCGAGGAGGACGAGCGGCGCAGGGCGGAGACGGCGGAGGAAGAGGAGGCTCGCTACGAGGCGGCAATGGCGCAGGCACTTGCCCTCTCTGCGGTGGGCGACTGCGTGGTGCCGCCGATGACCCCGCCGTCCCCTCCCCGATGCCTCGTCAAGCCGGAGAAGCAGCCGGAGCTTGAGCCGGAGCCGTCCCCCATCGAGCACTACTCCTGGACGGGAGTAGTGCGCGAGTGGGTACGCGCGCCTCCGGTCTGGATGGGGGCGACGCCGGCGCAGGAGGCGGCGTACCTCGAGCACTGGCGCCAGATCCGGGTGACCGAGGAGCGTCGCGACGGCGAGTACCTCGAGATGCTCGAGTGCGACCTCGAGGAGGAGCAGCGAGAGGCCGAGGAGGAGGCGCGCCAGGCCGCGGCTGCACAGCCCCCCGCGCCGGCACCGCCTGCGCCCGACATGACCGCGCTCTAGAACACAGCGTTCTCCTGGGCCGGGCCGGCGCCGATGCTCATCGGCCTCACGAACCCCGAGGACGCCGCCGCCGCCGCCTAGGGCAGCGCGCTGCCTCGTTAGGCTGTTTTTATTTTTTTTAAATGCAAATGTGGACGTGTGGACTCTCATTGGCCTTCGTGGCCGGCTTTATGTTTAATTATTGTTGTTTTTTTAGTATGCATGTGTTATTTTTTCTAGTGCCGCCCAAATGGGTCGGGCCAACGTTAGACGCACGCGTCGACCCAAACGTGAAAGCGGACATCCGTGTCCGCCTGGCCGACCTAAACGAACAAAAAAGGGATAAAAGCGTCGTTTGTTTGGGTCGGCCAGTTGGAGTTGCTCTTGCGCCCCATCCCCACACGCAGGTAACACGATAGAAAAGATGCCGATCGACCGAGGGCATTCTCGGCATCCGCATCCGATGAGATCGCCGATGCCCCCGCTAGCGACCAAACCGGGCCAAAAGACGAGGTCAGCGGGGCGAGCTGGACACCACGAGGCCGGACCACGACGTCACCGGTGCAAAAGGCGATGCACAGGTGTGAACGAACCCAGCGACAGCGAGCGGGGCATTCTGGACAATTCTAGGCCGCCGAGGAATGGGAGCTGACTCGGATCCGCACCGACCTCCGGGGCCGCGAGGGCCGAGCACGTGGACTCCTCCGTCCCCGGCCACCTGATTTTCGTACCCGACCGTCCACTGACATGCGGGCCGGAAATGGTGGGGCTAGACATCCATTGAGACGGGTGGGCTCAGGCGTGGGGGCAGAAGAGCGAGGCAGCCGTCGCATTGGCCATCACCGGCGGGAAGCAGGTACGCGTCAGCGTCCCCCGATCCTCTGCGGCCACGCGGACGCAGAGACCCCTGCTGCGCGCGCACGTGTTGCGAGGCTAGTGGAGGGAACCGACGGCGCGGTGCAGGCTGCGGAGACCGGGGCCGCGGTGGAAGGCCGCAGAGGATCCGGCGGGGGTGGAGACGGGACGGGAGCGGTGGACGGGGGACGGGGGCGTCCGAGTCAGGTGACGCACTTGGCCGAGTTGGCTGCTTTGTCCTCTTGCCCCCTCTCGCTCGCTCGCACCGTCGCACGTCTCACCAAACCAAACCCCTCCTCGCACTTGTTTATTTTGGATTGGATGGAGGTGCCTCGTGTGTCTCTTTCGTTTCCTTAGCTGATGCTTCGTGGTCTAGAAGCCTTCGGCGACACGCATCCGACGCAGGCAAAGTGACAAGGGAGCGTGAGTGTGTGTGCGGGGATCGGTGACCGTCTGCTTAACGTAATGTTCCCGTTGACGCAAGCTCTATACCGTGTAAAATGAACACGGTAAGGGCTTCTTTGATTAAAGGGATTTTATAGGATTGTTGAAGGATTGAAATCTTTAGAATTCTTTTCTATGCTGGTCCTTTGATTCATAGGATTGGATCCCATAGAAATTATCTTATGAAATCTTTCCGTACTACTTCTATATTTCACAGAAAATCTAACGTCAACTCCAATCTTTTTTTTTTACAATTTTTTGTTTTTTATGGCATCAAACACTCATTACTAATCCTATTGGGTTCAAGTGGGCATTGCCACTTCAATCCTATACTTTTCATGTTTCTATGTTTTTAGAATTCAACAAATCAATTGCATCATTTAATTTGGATCGAAGGGAGTAATATTTTCCCCTCGTCGTGCCGTTCCAAGCTACTTGTAAACAAATTTTTTAATCCATATATAGTCAAACTTTTAAGAGCATGTCTAAGAAGATGCAGTCAAGTCAGCGGACTATAATGTTTAAATTATTATAGTTTTGCTGAGTTGAATAAGAAAGAAGATGAGACAGAAGAGAAGCGAGTTGTAGATTAACAGCCAGCTAGCACCGGCTTCAAGAAACATTATGAGAGTGTAAGGTGGCTCGTGTATTAATAAAATAGTAGTACTACTTAGTAACTAAGCTACTATACATGTTTTTTGTTGAGAAAACCTACTGTACATGTTGGATATTAGGTTGACTATATGTGAAGTGCACTTCATACATCCAGTTGTTGACTATACTATTAACCATGCTCTAAAGCTTGACCAACTTTACCGAGAAAATAATATCAACATTCATATTACGAAATAAATATAACTTTAATATTATAGACGTTGAAGTATAAATTTGGTCAAACTTTGCGTAGTTCAACTTTAAATAATTCTTATATGCGGATTAGAAAGAAAAACGCCGGGAGTACTATTAGAAAGTTGATGGCTTCTTTCGGCAAGATGACGATTGTGCATGTGCCCGAGATAGCAATGCTGCAACATTGGTTGGCCGAAGCTAGTTACAGGAGAAACTTTCTCTGGAGTGGCATGACCATCCTCCTAACTTCTTGATCCCCTCTCTTGTAATGGACATGACTATTGTTCAATAAATGTATTCGAAGTTTTAAAAAAGGACTTTAGTGGTCCTGACATTATTGTTCAAATATATTGTATGATAACAATGTGGTAACAATAAACGAGTAGAAAGAATAAGGGCCTTCTTGATTTGCAGGATTCTCAAAAATGTTGAAATAGGGAAAATGTAGGAATAGAGTGACATCTTCTCTTGTCCCTACATGATTTGTAAAAGTGTTTGATAGCACACAAGAAAAAACAAAGGAATCCAACAAAGAGGTTTGAGTGGATGTAAATTTTTCACCAAAGTGCAGTACAAATGAATCCTATGAAAAAAATTATCCTACAAATCAGACAACCATCATAAAAAAAGATCCTAAGGATTCCAAATCCTTAAAAAATCCTATGAAATTCCTTTTGTACCAAAGGAGCCCTAAGCTTCAAGACCGAAACATGGGCAAATTGGCACACTCTACCATTCATCTTAGAGCATCTCTAGCCGAACTCCTAAAATAATTTTACTCCCCAAATACTCAAAGTTTGTTCATAAACGAAGGCAAAATATTTGTCTCTTTTTTTATTAAAAAAATTGTTCGGTTAATGAACCAAAAGCACAATGTATAGCACACGAAAACAACAAGGAATTTTGATAAACAAAAGGTCATATCAGTGTTTTTTTAGAAACACATTACAAACACAGACGCCCACATATACACATGCACACTCATCCCTACAAATATAGGTGCACACTAAAATGCGTCAGAGAACCTAAAATAAATCCGGGAAATAAGCGAGCACCCGTGTCAAGATTAATTTTAACACGAATGAGCTGATTTCACCACAAGAAATCTAACCATCTTAGTTCATAGTTATATGTGAGCTCTCACTTTTTGATGCACTTTGGAAAGGAAAAAAATATATACTGTACTCTTCTCTCAGCCCACGGGCATGTAGCCTGTAAGTATACTTTGTTCACGGGCCTGTAACTTCATATCATATCCCCTGTTCGCAGGCCTGTAACTTTGTAATACTCCCAAATCACTAATTACAGAGCACTCATTTCAAAAAACCCTCCCACTTTTGAGAGAACACTGGCTTAAAACTTTTTGCCCTATTTGACACTCGAAATCTTTTTCTTCCTTATCTAACACCAATTCTAAAATTTGTTCCCTTTGTAACAGTTTCGTCCATTTTAACTACTAACGGTGTTAAAGGGCACCTGAAAAGACGATTTTACCCCTCATCCAACTTGTGACAAAATTCAAATAATTACCTGCTAATAGGTCGTTGGCCAGTAACAAGCAGCACTGGAGTCCAAAAATAAAAACAGGTCACAATTTACACTATCCTACTACAAACCTCGTTCCGTAACTGAAGCATATAACAAACTAATTCAAAGAGAGTTTTGATCTAGATTTTCACAGGGAAGTAAGAAGCATCTTTATAGAGAAATAATAAGCATTTTCACAGAGAACTCATAACCATTTTCACAGATAAATAAATGCATGAATAACCTGCAATGTGAATAATAGTGCATCAGCATTAGAGTTAAACCAGATCAATAACAGAGTAACTGAATTTTTTCAGATCCATAGCATTTTCAGAGAAATAAAGCATCACATAACAGACTAAGCCCTTTCCTGAGAGGAGGAAGAGGAGGGCGCAGACTTGTCTTCGTGAGGGCTAGCACTGGTCGGTGAAGGTCCCGGCGTACGGAGCTGTCAGTGGCCGCAGCAACGGGGAAGGCATGGAGCGGATGGAGTCAGGGGATCAGGGATATGTTCAGCGGCGTCGGCAGGGACTCGAGCCCGCTGCAGCCGAGACACCGCCACCTGCCGAAGTCGTGCGCTCGTCTGGCCCCTCCGCAGCCCCACCGTCGCCATCGCTCACCAACGCCGGATCCGCAGCAGCGCCGAGGTCGGACCCCTCCGCAGTTGCGCCCTGGCCATCCTCTGCAACGCCGTTCCATCCGCAGCACTGCCGCCATCCATTACCCGGAGTCTCCGTCGCCGTCACTGCCGCCTATAGGACTAGGAAGTTCGCCGCCACCGCCGCTAGGGTTGGGAGAAAGGGATGAGAGGCGCGGGTCGGGAGGGAAGAGAGATGGCCGGTTCGGTCTATCTTTCTTTTTTCCTTTTCCTCATGCTTATTATTACGGGCAGGGCAATTTTGTCCAGCTACAGAAACTGACATCACTCCATGCATCTTTTAACGGTGTAGGCTAACAGAACTAACGGAAGTGTTAGAAAGGGAATAAAATTTACACTTGGGTGTTAGATAAGGAAGAAAAAAATTAGTGTTAAATAAGGAAACAACATTTAAAAGAGTGTTATATAAGGAATTTTCTCCCCACTTTTTCAGGTTGCGACAAGTGACACACTGCACGCGCACCACTTGTCGCAATCTGTGAGTTTTTCCTTTTTCCTTACATTCATTTATTTAAAACGTTTTATCTCTTAAACCGTGCATCCAAATCTCGAACTGTTTTCATCATTGGATTCCTCGCACCGAGGTCTTCAAAATTAGTTCTCATGTTGATAAACTTTGACGAACTTTATTTTTCACGAAAAATCGGATAAAAGAAACCGGACAGAAAAACTGAACTGGGAGCTGTCTTTTTTCCCTTTCCTAGAGAGGCACGAAAGCAAAGCCGTGCCTCTTGCATAAGAAAAAACAAGAAAACATGTTTTTTTTCGTTTTTGAGAGGCCGCGCCCTCGCAAAGAAATAAACATGTTTTTTTTCATTCTGAGAGGCACGCGGAAGCATAACCGTGCCTCTCGTGGAAGCAAATCATGCCTCCCGTGAAAGGAAAAAGACTCAGAAACACGTACCTTTTCCTGTTTTCGATAGGCACGACCATAACTCTTGCGGAAGAAAAATAAATAAAAGACGCGTTGTTTTCTTTGCCGAGAGGCACGGTCGTGCCTCTCGCGGAAGCAAAACCGTGCCTTTTGCGGAAGAAAAATAAATAAATAACGCGTTCTTTCATTGTTGAAAGGCACGGTCGTGCCTCTCGCGGAAGCAAAACCGTGCCTTTCGCGAAAGAAAAAGAACATGTTTTCCGCGCAATTTTTTTAAATTTTTTTGTCCAAAAGCTTAGGAAGACCGGTAAAAAATCAAAATGTCGAAAAAATCCCGGAAAAAACCCCTTTAAAAAGCTGAAGACGTGTGCGAAAAAAAACCAAAAAGAACGCCCATAGTGCGACACGTTAGCGCGCTCTTAGCCCACCCCATTGTGATCGTTGGAGGCTTCCGAAGGAGCGCTCGCCAACTAGTAGCTCCCATAATACAATAGGCAAACCCTAAACGACGCCTTAAGCGCCCGTTTATGGGTTATTCGCAAACACAAGTGGAAACGAGAATCGAACATGCGACCTCCGCCTTCCAGGTTCAACGCACCAACCACCACGACACCCACCCTCTTGTGCGTATGTACGTCTTTCTTAACCTTTTCATCCATCTACTTTCCTTTTTCCTTTTTTTTTCTCTTCTTCCTGGTTCAATGAACTTTTTAAATTTTTCGTGAACCTGTTCGCAAAACCAATGAACTTTTTCTTAATTTTTGATGAACTTTTTTTGAATCAATGATTTATTTCTCAAACTTTTGATGAACTTTTTTCAAATCCGATGAACTTTCTTCAAATTCGATGAACCTTTTCCAATTTCGATGAACTCTTTTTCAAATCCGATGAACTTTTTTCAAATTTGATGATTTTTTTCAAAACCAGTGAACTTTTTTCAAAATCGGTGAACTTTTTTCAAAGTCGATGAACTTTTTCCAAATTAGATGTTTTAAAAAAATCAGTGAATTTTTTTTCAAAATCGGTGAACTTTTTCCAAATCCAATGCTTTTTTTTTCAAAATCAGTGAACTTTTTTCAAAATCGTTGAACTTTTTTCAAATATGATGATTTTTTTTTCAAAATCGATCCACTTTTTTCAAATTTGTGAACTTTTCTGAAAATTGATGAACTTTTTTCAATTTTTATGAGCCTTCTGAATTTGAGTATGTTTTTTGAATACATGAACCTTTTCCCTAGTTCGTGATGTTTTTAAAAATCTGTGGACATTCAAAATTTGTTCACATTTCTTTTTTAAAGAATCCTGCTTTGCTAAATAGCGCAGCTGAATTATAGTTCTTAGATATTTCGCGTTACAAATTTTTCATAATGGCTTAATAGGTGTAGTGGTTAGCCAATCATGTATTCGAGCCGACGACTTGTGCAGGTTCGAATCCTCACGAGAGCATCGTTTCGGTGGTTCTTTCGCGACATAATTTTTTGCACTGCCCCAGCGTCTTCATCGGCCGGCCTATAGCCCTTCACTTTGCGCAAACAAAAAAAAAACTCTTTTCACGGGCCTGTTTTGTCGAAGGAGAAAACAAATTAATCGGGCCCAGCGAAGTTACAGGCCCGTGAACGAACTGAATAGGCCTCACCACTCGCGGGCGGGTCGGCCACTCGCCGGCGTGCGTCCCCCGCTCGATCAGCCGCCGCCCCCCGCCCGTCTCGTCCTTCCCGCTGCCAAGCTCCTCCGCCGCGCGGTCACTTCCACCCCGCGAGATGCAGGTACTTCTCTCGAGCTCGTCCCGCTAATCAGACGGTTCACCACCTCGGCTACTGCCATCCGCGGTTCCGCTCGCCGGCGTGCGTCCCCCGCTCGATCAGCCGCCGCCCCCCGCCCGTCTCGTCCTTCCCGCTGCCAAGCTCCTCCGCCGCGCGGTCGCTTCCACCCCGCGAGATGCAGGTACTTCTCTCGAGCTCGTCCCGCTAATCAGACGGTTCACCACCTCGGCCACTGCCATCCGCGGTTCCGCTCGATTGCGGCGCTGATCGTAAGAGGTCACCCTAGGTTACCGGTGCGTCTCCGTGGTTTGACTTAGTGGTTGCCTGCATTAGCTGCACTGTTCACGCGTCGAAATTGTGGTGGAATCGAGCCACCCGTCTATTCCTCGCTAGGCATCAGTCACTGTGCTACGACGTGTGCATTTGACACCATGTTACCACATCTCTTGGTGCTAGGGCCGAGATCAACAGCTCTGATTTCCAGAAGTCTTGTCATCGTGTTATTTGTTTAACATTTACCCGTGCTTTCCTTTTTCGGTGAATGCGTGGAGGATGGATCAAGTATGAACTGCCAAGGGTAAATTATGGAGGCTAGATGATTCGGTATTGTCGCATTGATGTAGGGAACCAGGCTGATGTGTATGACGATGCTTACGGTAAATGGAAACCAAACACTCCTGTAGGTGTGTGCTTGCTATCTTTGTACTGCCAGTTCAAAAAAAAAAAACTATCTTTGTACTATTATACTAGTATTTTTATTCATATACTTACTAGCATCGTACGACTACAAGGTGGACACAGATTATTGGTGAAGGAAAAGCGACGATGCGGTTTGTTATGCATGTCTGAAGCTATACACCATATTTGCCTATTTGGGAGGGGGAATACTAGGCCCTAACAGAGTTGATGCTATCTAAGCTTCCATGCTTTTCCCCCCTTCAAATTGTACGCCTTAAGCCTCCCGAAGACCATGACGAAGATCAGAATCATTTTCCCCTTGTCGCTCCATTTCCCGACAAACCCATATGAAGCATCCTTGCAGTGCAGGTCTTGTTTCAGTAGCCTCTTGCAGCTGTAACCCATCGAGAAGCCCACGTTTCCATATGCACTGCAATATAATCACTCATCAGATCAGCCAGAAGTTCAGTAATGATAATCATGGCAAAACGAACCACGAGGGTCTCTTAAGAATGTAGTGAATTTGAGTGACTTGCCTTACAACTTCAAACAGTATGCTGAAAACATTGAAATTAAGTGGATCTGTGGTCAGTGCTTCTCGCTCAGTGATACAAATTAGCATGACAAAGATAGCCAGATAAGACAACTGGGACAAGATCCAGTCCTCCAATAGCCTTTTTCTGCTGTATCTCTTCTCATCCTTAGAATACCGATCGACATAGTTGGGTAAAAGTGAAGTGTAACCAGGGAGGTACCTGATACAAGTTGGTGCAAACATGCGTTAAGAAGCATAGCTTAACAATAGTTCTTCTGAATGATAGCATACATTAGATACTCTGATGTTTCTTACTCTATTATATGAGATATAGCTATTGGTTAAGTACAACATATTTGCATATCATTCTACTTAGTCTGTAAAACCACTATTTGGCTAATGTAAGGATGCAGTAAATCCAGGATTTTTTTTACTAATGTAAGTGCTGCAGTAAATCCAGGAAATATTCTTCATAACGAGCATTATTATTCTCGGGAGAAGGTTAGAGAAGGAACTTACATCATGATGGTGTATAGGACTATTATTGCCGAAGAGATGCTTGACAGATCCACAATAGTTTCACCAGCATGCCTCGCATTGGTTGACTGAAAAAGAGCACCTACTATCTTTTGATAGCTGCTCATTTCCTGCATAGCCTCGGAGCTCCATTCCAAAGAGCAAAACAATATGGTTTGCAGAATGATGAAGCCCACAACAGTTAAAACTAAATAAGCAGACTTTCTTGTACTCATAAGATGCCTGTATCCGGTGGCCTTTGGATGCTCAAGAATGAAACACCATTCTTGTTTGCCGGTAATCTTCTGGAGTGACCACACCATGAATCTCAAGCATGGTGCAAATGATGTATTTCCTACTAGCATCTGAGGAATAATTAGCAATAGCAAACCGGAGTTCTTCTGGAAGACAATCATATTCTCGTTTACTGGAGTGAAGCCGCAGTTTGCAACCGAGGATATAGCCGTAAATACAGAAAATAAAAAGAGCCCAATCCCTTTTCTCTTCAGAACTTCTTGTGCATCTGGTACTAGCTTAAGGTAGAGGTAAATAAGCAAGGAGCTCCCTAAGTTTGTTATTAGAAGATAGACTGTCACTGCAGTACCTAAAAGTACAGTTGTCTTGGGATCAACATGCTGTTTGTTTGCCAGGCGGAGTTTAGAAAATGACACTGCATCTTTTGTGCCATGGCTAGTTTTGGGATCAAAGTTTGTAACATTAATAGATTCAATATCAACATGAGATATGTGGTCCCTTGTGTTGAGTGAATTTTCTGTATTGAATTTAGCCCTCATGAAGTGGAGACCAAGTATTGAAGTGAATACCTCACTACCAATCAGCATTAAAATTGCCAAAACCCATAGTTGTTTGCTTGAGAATTCCTCCATTTCAACAGTAGCCATGCTTGAGACAGTTGATGCAGAGACAGAAGTAAACAACACGTCTAAGTCTTTCAGAGTATTTGACTTATCTTGGGAGTTCAGGACCTTCAGAGCTTCATATCCAGCAAATGAGATCAAGGTAAAATAGGTGACTTGGATAAAGAGTGGGTTAGTTTGGCAGGAGTATTTCATAGATTGCCATGCAGATTTGGCAAAAGAAGACAATTTGGTGGGTGCAAATGCACAGAAAGTTCGAAGGCTTTTTAGGCATACTACAGGAGAATTATTCATTCTTTTCTAGTACTTATGTGGCACTAAAAAGAATGTTTTCTCCTTTTGGAGCGGTTAGGCGGGGAAAGGGGTGAGGGGGTGCTGGTTCCTTATGTGTAGTCACACTGAGTACTGTCTATTTATAGTGGAAAAAAATATTCTTCTTTCAACTTTGTACCTATGGTGTTTCGTACAATCTGTGCTGTACAGAGGAATTATAAATTAGTAGTGGATTTATGTGGGCAAATATGACCGAAGAATCAAGGCTGCTTCATGGATTCCATCATTCAAGATAGCTTTGCCATAGTAGTGGTAAAGGATTCTGTTTTCTACTGAATTTGTGTCAATAAATAGCCTACAGGCTAGTGAAAATGCAAAATTAAGAATGAGCACTCTGAGTGCAAAGTTATTTCATTCTGTGCTCTGCATTATGCCTTGTTCACACGATAGGTGCTTTTTCGTTCTTTGAGCCTCCCCGAGTTAGACCTTGACGGCATGCAGATCCAGTTGGAACCTGGAAAGATTAAATGTGTTCTTGAACTGCAGATCCAGCAAGTGGTTCGTGTCCTTTCGGAAGCTAAGGTGCTATTAGGCTCCCTTGTCTTACTGAGTTCCCTGTGTACCAGAACTGACCCTCGACATGTAGAGTTCATTCCGGAATCTTGACTCAGATCTATCTTGGATTTCAAATTTTGTAACGCTGAGTTAATCAGAGGCTGCTGTCATAGAAAGACGTACTTGCATGTCTCTCTTGGAAACATCAGTATGCTCGCCCTTACCAGTTACCATGTCTGTTTTCTTGAACTGCAAAAGGAACGAGGGATACCTGCAAGGAGCTAGATATCCATTTAATGAATAAGAATAGACATCCAAATCTTAGTCAAAGAGGATTCGAGCCTGGTTCAAAGGGAGTATAATTACACCTCCTGCATTACTGTAGTCATGTTCTTCTAGATGTGTACCAGTTCTTTTCATGTAGTATGCTAAATATGTACATCAGTATATATATATATATATATATATATATATATATATATATATATATATATACATATGACTCTTGTCATGGCATCAACAATATTGTTTACTCATATTGGTTTTCAAGAGGAAGTAACATCACGCTTTCTTGTTTCATAAGCAAACACGTGTAATCCACATTTGGCGAATTTGATTTTATTCTTCTCACCAAGGACAAAGCATTTGGTACAACCAAATTAGCTCTTCAAGACCGATGACTAGATTTTATTCTTTAAGCTTTATCATCTGAGTGGATATGGTCATATGGAACAAATTCTTTGTATGCTACATAGTTGCGCTGCACTGGCATATACTACCTATGCGGACTAGGTTAAATATGCTAGTTAAATTGATTGAATGGATTTAGATATCATTTCGTGTTTCATTCTGTAATGAGTGGGCTTTACTAGTAACGTGTGGAATCGAAACACCTTTCAATATTTATAAGGCTGCATTCAGCTTCTATGATGCTGTTAATGGACTCGTGGAGCAAGATGACCTCCACAACTTTCCCTGCATGTGCTGTTCACACTAATTCGATTTTCCCCTCTTTGTTCTTTCTGAGATAGACGAGTTGATCTTTTCCTCACACCATTTTTTGTTAGTTTGACAGTAACTAATTTGGAGGAAATTTCAAGCTTACACACATCTCACTATCTTCTAGAAATGTATTACTGTTTATGCAAGTTAGTATGATATCTGTGGCATCATTAAGCGGCTACGAAGCTTTAGCAATGAACTCATGATCATATCTACAAGACGACAAGAATCAGTGGCTTAATAACTTATTTAAATGATAATAATACATCTCCCTCAAAATTAGAGATGTTGCTGATTCAGATGAGCCAATGACAAATGAAAAATAATATAGCATCATAGAAACCGTTCAAGTATTTTCTCGCTACCCATTAAATCAGCATCATGTAATTCCATTATCTCCAAAAGGAGGAAAATTATGCAACTGCGTAACATTAGGTAGTTGATTTTCTGTGGTTAGTGAATATGAGGTGCCTTCTTTTGCGAGAAAAATACGATGTGGCCTTGATGGGGCATTTTATTGAAAAGAACACGTCATTTATCTAGAGTGTTTGCCTCTCAACTATCTCTCTCCGAATCCCATCTTAAATTATGAACTGGGTTCTGTTGGAGAAGCCTTGTTCGGATGTGCTCTTGCCAGATGCAGAATATATTTGAAGATGGAGATAGGGATTTTAGCGAGAACATATGTGGCAGCATGCCACCAGGCCCACCATGTGAACACATAGTATGGAGAACTCTATGGGCCTGTTATGATAGTTCTGTGAGTTTACAATGAATTGGCAAATGTGGACGTCCCTTCCCTTGCAAAATGCTGGGATTACTGATCATGTTAATAAATCATGGTAATTTTAAGGCCAGATCATGTTATCTCCCAGTGCCAATTATGGGATACTCTGTCCTCTTTAGTGAATACCATTTAACATGCTAATTGCGTTACTTCCATGGATTGCTGTTGTATTTAGTCAACATATTCCACTGACAGCAAATGCACACTCATTAACCTCTCTGCTACAGGCGGCGAACTTCAATATCAATCAGCTGACCTTCCATGGCTGACAGACACGCATGCATGGTGATTAGCAGGCAATCTTGTTCAGCCTGCCGAAGAACACGACAAGCGACAGCATTGTGGAGAGCCTCAGTTCATTGCTACATTGCCACTGTCTTTTGAGCAAAAGCTACATATCCCTGAATGGTGGCCTGATTCGACTTTGCCGCTCTCGTGGTATTAGTGGCCTCACCACCTACAATTTGAGCATCTCAGATTCCCTATTTGTTGTCCGTGCCAGATATATTCTGGGAGCACTTTCAGAGATTTGTTCTCCATTATGTGACCGATGATGCTCAAAATACAACTGAAGCAGGTCTGGGCAGGCTCTGCTCAACTGCATACTGGTCTTCTGTTTGCTGATACGGAGATGGTTATCTTCTTTTGGTTCTGACGCTGTGCGGCATGGTAACATCGACGTAGTATGGTATGATTTTCCATGCATGACAGACATCAACGCATGGTGAATGGTGATCTTGTTCAGCCTGCTGAAGAACGTGACGAGCGACGGCTCTGATGGCGAGCTTCCCTAAATAGCAGCCCCCGAAAGGTGGCATGATTCTTTTCCTCGTGGTATTAGTGGCCTTACCACCAGGCACCTTTTTTAACTTGTATGTGTCCTGGGAGCACTTTCAGATATTTGCTCTCCATTATTTGAATGATGATGCTCAAGGTACAGCTGAAGCAGGTCCGCGCCAGACTCTGCCGCTGTGAATACTGGGGTTCTGCTTGCTGATAGAGGGAATTGCCTTCCTTGTGGTTGAAACGCGGAGTGGTGGAGCATATGGTAACGCGGAGCGGTGGAGCATTATTCTTCCTCAAGGTACAGTATTATGGTATTGTAATTAATTCTAGTTCACCAGATGGCGAGATGATGTTTTGCAGCTCATGCTCTGCTCCCCCCATTCAGTAGACTACTCCGTGGCTGTGGGCTCGTTTTCTCCCAGGTTAGTATTTTTCTTTTTGCGAATTTCTCCAAGGTTGCTGTGTACATGAATGAATAGTGCCAAGAGAATGTCATCAAGATTGAATTTTAATCTTCCAGTGTGTTCTTAATAACACCATCAAGATTGAATTTTAAGCTTGACCAATTGAAACTTGTGACCACAAGGGAACATCGGTAATGATGGTGGCGCAGGGTACGGGAACAATAATGTGGGTGCACGGTGGAGATTCCAAGTCGAGTTCAGCTAGGCACCTGCGATCTGCATGCACATGTCATGCATGGACCATACGGATGTACCACCAGAGTTTGATTTTGCCTCAGGAGACCATGTTTCTGCTGTGATTTACCTGAGCTTAGAACTGGAATGTACTGAAATGGCACCTATAAATTCTGCTATCCCTCAGAAGAAGTTTTTTTTTGCGGGAATCCCTCAGAAGAAGTTTATTAATGGATATTTTTACCCAGGCCAATCAAGCGTTTAACATGCAGCAAATCTCTTCATGCAACTTCAGGATAGGACGCGACATCAAATTTCTTTGCTAAGTGCTAGCATAATTACCCCTGCTTGCTACAGAGAAATGCAATCACGCTCAAGCACTGAACATCTTGCGGTGGACATGACCCCAAAACTTTCTCCCTCTCTTTTATTCGACCCACAGTTCAGAAACCTTTTTTTTTTTAGTAATTACTCTATGCTTTCATTCGCTTAAAAGATCATTTAGATCTCTATGCTCTCTGCTACTACAAACTGAGGAGCAGCTTGACGGCATCACGCAGCTCGGTCGGCTAGGCCGCCGCGACGCTGGGGGAGAAGGACATCGGCGCGGAGCACGGCGAGGCCGAGTAGCTGCTGGCTCTGAGGGCTTCTGATCCACATTTTTCTGCGTGGTCGTCCATGAGCATCTGGTGGCATCGGCACTCGGAGCTGCAGAAGGCTTTCTCCCCCCTACAGTTGCAGGTCAAGAGCGAAAGAGAGGTAAGCGAGTGGTTAGTGTACTGTTCCTTGTCACTAAACTCTGAAAGTATTATAGACTGAATTCACCAGGAGCTATGCTTGCCATTTAAAAAGATGTTTATGCGAGGTGCTATGCTGGGATGAGTGATACTACTTATTAAGGTGAAATGTTAGATAAAATTCTACACCTATCACAACTTATCTGTCTTCTGCTTTCTTATGGATAGCTGAACTAGGCTGTGCTCCAGGAATTCATAATCATGGCATCCTTCAACCGAAGGGCTAATGAATGGCTACAGGGCCAAAGAGTGGCTATTGCTACTTTGAACTCATAAGCACATTTGATATCTCCTAATATCAGCTGTAGACCTACCCCTAATTGTTCTCTGAGAGAAAGGAAGGTGAAAAAAAATCCCACCTAAATAAAACAAGAAATTAAGATGTGATGTACATCAAGCTTTGCTTGGTCCAACAGACATGAAGGATCGCTGTCCACACAACCAAAATAAAAACCAGGAAAGGAGATCCCTAAAGGATGGTGGCTAGCTAAAATTCTCACAAACTTCTTAGGGAAAAAAATGGTAGGAATGTATTCCATTCAAATTGATACTATGATCATGTGAGATTCCTGAAGGATTATATGCATCTTGTAGTAGCTTATTTGTTTCAGTATGGCATCAGTTATTAACTCCTTGCGATATGAAGTACTGCTCGTCAGTTGTTGGTTGGTTAACCACTCACCTATACATGTAGATGTCGAGCCCATCAAGCCTCTTGTTGCAGAGGCAGCACCTGCTCAAGAAGTCGTCCGCCCTCGCCGGCGCCTCCTCAGCGGCCTCCACGAACCAGCCGTCCCCGCCGTCGCCGAACCCGAAGTAGACGCGCTTGCGCATGCTGCCGCCCTCGCCGGCGGCCATGTGCGTGATGACGCACGTGTAGCTCTCCGAGAGCTCGTCCTCCTCGCGCGCGCGGCGGCGTGCGGCAGCGCCGATCGCTATCGGCTGGGCGGTGAGGCACGCACGGCTCATGGCCGCGACGATGCCGAGCCCGACGACGCCCTCGGCGTCGAAGCTCCGCCTCGGCGGCTTGGGCTCGGACGAGCTGACCCGGAGGAAGATGGATAGCAGGTTGCCGAAGGACGACGAGGCCTTCTGCTCGGCTGCCGGCTCTACAGACCTCGTCATCATTTTCTCGCGGGAAGAGAGTGGGAGAGAGAGAGGGAGGTGGGCTTCAGTTTTGTACTGCTCTCCACACTCCCTCTTCTCTTCCCTCCTAACCACCTGTCTCGCCGATGAAGAATACTAATGGAGGAGGGAAGGGAGGGAGGGAGGGAGGAGATGGTGCTGGTGGTGGAAGGCATTTTAAAGGGATAAATGGTTTGTTGTAGTACTAGTGTACTACTATATTTTTCCCTAATAATTAGTGGGGGTTGCACATGTAAAAAACCACTTTATTTCCCATAATTGTAGAATATTCCATGATAACAATATTAATTTCCCAATGAGAATCAACAACTTGTCCTTTTGTGAAGCCGAGCACTTTAGCTCCCACTATATGTATTCTTTTTTCAGTAGAATTAGTTGTCTCTGGATGCATTAGTAGGAAAAGTTTCATGTGTACTGGTAGCTTGTTTATTCAGCCTTTTGCCATTTATATCCGACTGTCCATGTTGAGCGAACCTTGCAAACCTGCTTTCCGGCGGTTCCACCCGGGCTCTTGTCCGGCTGCTCGTTTACGGAATGCAATTAGTTCTTCAGCTACCCTTCGCCTGCCCCCCTCTCACATGCCTTTGTTTTCATTTATTCCGGCGTTGCGCAAGGAGGCTCGTGAACTTTCTGAAAGCACCTGGCGGATTTGGGGAAAGATATCCTCGCGTGATCGATCGATCCAATGCGGACGGGTCTCTCTCTTTTCGCGCGTCGCGATCGTCGTGGAAAGAATAGAGGGGCGAGGTTTATTGCGGTGGCTAATCATCATGCAGAGGCAATTAGTGGTTGTTAAGTGGCGCTACTTGGTTGCTGTTAATGTTTATAATAGGAACCCAATGCTTAAACTTGTCATCATCATGAGAGATATGCCAGCACTTCAAGAAGGCCAAAAAGGCAACGCGTACCCCAAGGCCCATCGTCCGCGATCGGCGTGAATTTCCTTGAAATACACACTAGACTTAGAAATTATAGCAAACTATTTGAAATTTCAACCAGGCCTGTTTTTGGAAGGCGGGATTTTAAGCGTTTCATGTGAGAAATTGGTTTGTTTCAAGTTGGCCTCATGCCCTCGTGTCATCTACAAAAAAGCAGGCCTCATGTTTGACATATCCCCACTTGTTTAGGACTCGGTTAGTGCCGGTCTTAAAATTTCTTGGGGTATTTTCTGTTTTATCAGTAAAGCGGGACAAGAGAATGTTTTGAGAGAAATTTCTTAGGGTATAGGAAACATTACTGAATAATTATTGTCATGCTTTGAACAATGCATTGTCTTCTCAAATTTAATTGTAAAAATAGGAGACATAGTTGCTTGTTTTACTTTGCAGGAGAAATATGATTGCTTCTTGATACAGTGCTACTGTCCTTTAACGATCTCAGGCAGCAATAGCATCCGTCGTTGTCTGCTCCTTCTCATGGCCGGCACACCTAACAAAATAATTTATAGCCCCCATCATGCATGCCCAATATACTTGAGATTTATGGTCCAGAGAGCTTTCCTGTGACCTGGGTTCACTGTGAGCCAACCATGAAGGGCATCCCTTTCCCTGTTGACCAGACAAGGTACACGACGTTGACATCCATGCATATGTGGTTGCCTGCCTATGGACAGGCAAACATGGCAGCTTAACCAGAAATCATTAACATATAGTGTTAAACTTGGGTTGGTTGGTGCAGCTACCTTAATATTTTTGTAAAGAAATGTATAGAAATGCATTCTGAAATGAAACTTGTCATATGTAAGGTGACTAGTTCCGAGTCTTGTTTTGTTTTACATGTTTTTTTGTTTGTGTGTTTCATTGGTGCTCAAACTAGACCTGATGAGTTACTGGATGCAACTTTTTCCGAAATAAAATGAGTCATGGAATAATTAAGAAATATTATAAAAGAGAACAAGCAGGATGTTCGGGACATGGGAAATAATTATCCTCAACTTGTCAAAATCACACTTGATTATAGCTGATGTGGCAAGCATTAAGCGTTATCACAGGGTAAACAAAGGAAGTGGAGGACAACCTTTTCATGTGTGGTTGAGTTGTGACTTCTCTTTTGATGGGTGGTAGATTTGTGCCTTATGAGGGCACGACTCTATTTGTTAGCTGGAGATAAAAAGACGGTGACGCCGGCCGAATGGCTTCATCAGAGCTTTTTCCGGGTCTTTCTAGGAAATTGTCAAAGATGATCTTACCGTTGCCATTTTGCACCTTGCAAGTATGCAAACATCATCAGTTCCACCAACATGGTACAACTCTCTAAGTATGTCGATGCGCAAAATGTGGGAGACTACCGATCAATCGGCCTTATTCATAGGATCTCCAAGATTTTATCTAAACTCTTTGCAAATAGAGTCGCACCCATGCTTGGCAACATTGTCTCCAAGAGCCAGATTGCCTTCATCCAGAAACGCGACATCCACAATAATTTCCTAGATGCCTAGAATCTGATCAAGGCTTTGCACACAAAGAAGACCCCATCCCCTAACTAAAGCTTGATATATCTAAGGCAATCGACTCGGTCAGTTGGCCATACCTGCTTGAGGTGTTGCAAGCTCTGGGTTTTGGTCAGAACATGTGATATTGGATTTCCTTGTCACTATCATCCTCTACCTCACGCGTGCTACTAAACGGGATTCTGGGGGGCCCCTTTCCACCATGCTTGGGGCTTCATCAGGGACAACCGCTATCGGCCATGCTTTTCATCCTTGCCATCAACCCACTTCAACATATCCTTAGCATGGCTATTGATTTGGGAGTTCTCAAGCCCATCCAGGATCGAACGACCAGACTAAGAACTTCCCTCCCCACATACGACACGAGAAATTTTGCCAACCCAAGCAAGGAGGAGCTATCGCTCACCTGCCACATGCTGGATGTCTTCGCCGATGCTACAGGCTTAAGAATGTACCTCATCAAGACTGAAGTCTTTCCCAATCGTTGTGAACACATTGACCATGCCGACACCCTCTTCGTTTTCCTGGCTAAATTGGTTGCCTTCCTTGACAAATACCTCAATCTTCCCCTACACATCCGGCACCACCAGAAGGTGGATTTGCAACCGCTCATCGACAAGTTCGGTGCTCGCATTCCTGGTTGGAGGGGCAGAAAACCTAACACGGGTTGGTCGGATCTACCTGGCAAATTCTATCCTCACTACTATACCACCTAGCGGCTACCCCGCTCCCCAGATGGAAGCTCAAGAAGATGGACAAGTTGGCCAGGATTTTTTTGGAATGACGCTGACAGTGAGAACACCAACAATTGTCTCTCCCTGGTCCATTGGAAGATGGCATGTGCCCCTAATGACTTCAGTGGTCTTGGGATGGCTGATCTGGATTGTTTTGGTTGAGCCTTGTGCCTGAGGTGTCCGAGGTATGCGTGGATTGTCCCCGACCGACCATGGGTAGGCGCTAAGCTGCCCTGTAGCAACTCTGACATGGCACTCTTTAGAGCCTCAGCTACTATCACCATCAGCGACGGGAAACGTACCAATTTTTGGAATGGTAAATGGATCTGGGATTCTTCTTGTGCAAACGAGCTCTTGAGCTATACAAGATTGCAACAAGGAAAAATAGGAACACTCGTTTATGGCACTGAGGGGATATATGGATTAGCCATTGACCCTTTGAGCATCATGGACTAGCTTCACAAATTCTTCGTCACTTGCCAGCTTTTGCAGGCCTCGACATCCACCCCTCTCGTTCGGACCATCCATTGGAATTGGACGGCCTTTGGGGAATACTCCACCAAATCTGCCTACTTGATGCAATTCTCTTGTCGTTTGGGGCCTATTTGCTCTGCTAAGGTTTGGAAAGCTCAAGCCACCCCAAATGCAAACTCTTTGCCTGGCTTGCTCCACATGAGAGAATCCTAACGACGAAGAATTTGGCAATTCGTGGATGACCACATAATCCTACTAGTCACCTTTGCCTTGCATCCAATGAGACTGTCGTACATATATCGCCCATTCTTGTAGGAGGTTTGGAGGACTGTCAATGCCATTGAAGGGATGCCTAACCCAAGCTTGCCAGATGCTAAAATTTCCATCAACTTGTGGTGGGAGGGTATCCTTGGCAACACCTCGGGAAGGAGCGTGGGAGCGCATAGTGGTACCATGATATATTCACTTTGAAATATTTGGAAGGAGAGGAACTGGCGTGTTTTCAGCAACAAGATGATGACCTACCGTGAAGTGGATGACCTAGCTTTGTTGGATAATCGCTTGCACATATTGTTGAATATTGAACAATTTTCCATCAACTTTAATCCATATAGAGTATACAAAACATGATGATCATAATAGAGATGGTACTCGAATCATTAACATATAGTGTTAAACTTGACGTGAGACAAAGAAGAGTTGGTTTGTGCATGTGCCTTAATATTTGTAAGAAAAATGTAGAAGTGCATTCTTAAATGAAATTTGTCATATGTAAGGCAACTAGTTTTGAGCTTTGTTTAGAAGTTTTTTTGTTTGTGCATCATTGGTGCTCAAACTATACTTGATGAGTTACTGCATGAGACTTTCTAAAATAAAAAGATTCACGGGATAATTTAAAATATATAAAAGAGAATGAGCAGGGCGGAGCGCCGGAGCCTAAAGCCTCAGATTCATCTATTATTATTTTTATTCTTTGTCGCTTTTAGACTTGCATTTTTATTTTGAGGACTGTTTTGGACCTACATTGGTCAGACTAAAACCTTCAAAATTAATGCCCAAGTTAACCTCTGCACAATACACTTTAATGAATGATGGAGTTGTACGCGCTGATCAGAAGATGGGAAATGATTAGTGTGGACTTGTCAAAATCACACTTAATTATAGCTGATGCGGCAAGCATTAAATGTTATCACATGGTAAACAAAGGAAGTGGAGGACAACCTTTTCATGTGTGGTTGAGTTGTGACTTGTCTTTTGATAGGTGTTAGATTTGTGCCTTGTGAGGGCACGACTCTATTTGTAAGTTGAGAGCACATATTTGCAATCTGATATATATATGTAATAGTTTTTCTAGACCTAACCCAAATCATATCACATAGTGGTTGCTCTTAGACCACACGAAACGGTACCCTCGCGTCGCCCCGCGCGGGCGACTCGAGGGCGTACGCGAGCACGCCGCCGGGCCACAAACATCTTCGACCCCTCGCCGCCGCTGGAGGCTGGCGTCGACCAAGTCCGAGCCGCAGCCAAGGACGGCGACGGCGGGGCCGTCTCGCCCTAGGAGAGGGTGTGATCTGGGCTTTGGCCCGCGGTGGTCTTCCCCGGTGCAGCGGCACCTTAGCAGCGAGGCGGCGGCTCGTCAACATCCCTCCGCCCTACGGTGGCTACCGGCCGACCATGGGGCTCCGAGGCGACGTCCGGCGAGCCTGGCCCCTGCAGGATCCAGATCTGGCATCTGCGGGCCTGTAGGGCCTATGGGCCTGGGCAGGCCTCGTCCATCGTTGGTGTTGGCGGCTGGGGTTGCAGCGAGGCTAGTCTAGGCAGCTTGGTCGGCGGCGACGACGTTCGTTATGCGGCCGGCGACGGCTGCCCGTACACGAGAGATGGAGGTCTTCGATTAGATCTGGATGAAAACCTGCTATTGGCTATTGCCAATGGCCGACGATGGCGATGCTGTTTGTGTCGTTCCCTTCCTGAAGGCATCGCCGAGGAGAAGTTCAAGGCCACTCTCTGCTACCTCCGGGGGAAACCCTAGATCAGTAGATCCGATGACGGCGGCTCTCTGGTGTCATTTCCCCCTTGGGGGCGTCATTCTTGGAGGTGCACACGGGCTCGAGGGACCAGAGGACGACGTCTTCTGGTGGAGCGGTGCTTCACCTTACACATCGACGGTGGTGGATCTCGGCGGTGTGGCGCTGTGGAGACTCGGCGTCTGATGCGCGGAGATGGACTCGCGTAGAAGGACGAAGCTGTCTGGCGTCATGGTGGCGTTGATGGCAGAGAGGACTGGTAAGGTCGGTGCTTCAGTTCTGCTCTGAGGATGGACCGAGGGATGATGGAGGTGACGGCCCTTGCAGCGTGCGGTGCTCACTAGGAGTGGGCCAGACCGGTGTGGGACCCAATCCAGGTAGTGGCTTAGATGGGACAGCCGACTTTAGATGTTAGGCTTTGGTGCGATGTCTGTTTGGTATTAGGCCCGGACATTCGGCACGGCTTCATCAAGGGGATAGGAGTAGCAACGACGATGCCAAGATGGTGACTTCAGGCTTATTGATGTATCATCTTGTATGGTCTTTGTGAATAATTAATAATATAGCTGCATGCATCATCCAAATGCAGAGGCCGGGGATACAACCTCCTTTTCTAAAAAAAATTAGTGGTTGCTCTTGTAATTTCCATAAATAATATGATCATGTGTAACCTTGTGAAAATCACAATATGTAGTTACAAAAATTGCATTGCAACAATTTGTTCTGCTCCTAACTTACAAGTTTTTGGCACATTTCAAAACTTACATATACTATCTTTTGCCAAGTTTTAAAAAATAGTTTGTATGCATCAAGGTACCGAACAACACTTTCGTGAAGTGTTTTCAATCTCGGGTTTTTATTCACACCTAAGAGCATCTCCAGCCCCTCTCCCCCCAAGTGCCATCCCCAAGGCCACTTTCTATGCGCCGGCATCGTAAAAGGGGCAAAAAATAGCCCAGCCATGCCCTCCAAGCGCCCCCAAGACCTCATATTAGCGCCGGGAAACCTAGCCCAAACCCAACGCGCTGGGGCGCCGGCGGAGGCAACGGCCAATCCTACTCCTCCACGCATTCTTTTTCCTAGCCCACTCAATCACTTTGTGCCTAGCGATTTTTCTGAGGATGCCAACGACTGGAAACAAGGGTTCATGAAGGCGCCGGCGGAAGTGTTTTGCCCCCCAGGACGAGCTATTTTCGGTCCGGCGATTATTCTGGGGGGCTCCAACGGCTGGAGATGCTCTAAGTGGTTGTTGTCTTGGGCTTAGTTTGTGGCGGCGGCCTTTACTGTGTTATACTTACTTTATAATTTGATGCAGTAACAAAAATCACAAAATAAGCACAGTTCGACCAAGCAAACTATAGAACATGCAAAAACAAGTTGGTCAAACAAGATTATGATATTCCTTTCAGTATAGACTTTTGTGAGATTCAGTGACCTATTTTTATTGCCAAACAATTATAGCTGAGCCAGGGCCAACTAGTAGACAATACCTAATGGGGATGTCGCCAGACCGAGTTCGAGTCTCACCTCTGGAGTTTCCCCTAAAAAGCAACTACGGGTGACTTCTAATTCCTCTTCGCTCTTTTTTTTATTGTCAAAATAATTACATACATGTGTCACGGAGACCGGTAAGCATGCGTGCAGTGACATTATATGCGTATACATCATTTGTAGTGAAGGAAAATAAAAGGATTTGCTATTTCTTAAGCCACCGAGTAATCATTATTTTGGGCTCACCACTAAGAACTATCCTATGTAAGCATAAGATCCATAAAAAGACAAAATGTATAAAAATGTTTTGATCAAACAACTATCAATATCGACTACGAAATAGCCATTAAACTAAATCGTAGACACTTCTAAATGAAAATATCCACCCGTGACGGCATGACTAAATTCTAAGGATTCAAAACTGTGTATTCTCTTTCACATACAAGCGAGGTTTTTCAGTTTTGGACGAGTGAAAGTGAATCCACTTTCAAATATGTGTCTCTCGTAACCCCTCGTACCTCCTCGTCTCGCCCCCTTCAGGCGATCGGGGGGGGGGGGGGGGTAGGGAGGGGGGGCAACCTAACGATCGCCCGTGATGGAAATGACGGGGATCTTAGCTGTAGCCCGACTGTCTGGGGGGATGGGCGGCGCGAGATCGTCCTGTAATGATCGTCCATCCTTGCAGCTCGGCACTGCTCTAGCAGCTTTGTGGGGAGGGTGGATCGGGAGGGGATGTGGCCGATCAGTGGTGCATGATCCCCGGAGCGGCGACTTCAATCATGGTGGTGACGGCGTCCCTCCGCTGGGAATGACGGCCAGGTGGTGGATCCTTGTGGCGACACCGATGGTGGTGGGTCTCGGAATCCCGTTCCTAGGGACGTCGCAGGATACGCGTGGCTGCCGGAGCTTCCACCGGCGTCTATGGAGCTTGATGCGGGATCGCGACAACGGTTGCCATTGTATGGACGACGACAGCGGCTGGCGCGACGGTGGGTGCTCCTTGTAGCGCCCGGAATCGGGGCGGCAGCCCCTCTTATTCAACGGGGGCGGACTATGTGGTCGTGTTGGCAATTCGGAGTTTGGATCCCGAGGTGGTGACGGCCTTTCTGCAGCTGGCGACGGTATGGGACGTCCCCTCCATTAACATATCAATTCAATGCGCCCGACAGGTGACACATGTGCCTTTTTTTGGAGTTGTCGGGCAGTGCCTGTCGCCGACAGGTGAAGCCTCGATCTGCCGCCGGCGGATGCCGCACGACGTCTCATGCGGAGGCATCAAGTCATGCATGCTACAGGAACGTGTTGCACGGTGGCTCTGGGAGGTGTCATGTCTAGCTTGTTGCTGCTAGATCGAATGTGGTGCGACAATGGCGGGAGGCAGGTGGTATGGGACGTCTGTCTTCTTGCGTCTTCTCCAGAGGCGTCCGGTTATGAAGGCGTTGGTAGCCGGATAAGGGATAATGTTACATACGGCTTCAACGAAGACTTTATGCACTTCGATGGAAACATAAGATCAGTGTGGACGCGCGTCTGCATGGTGCCCTTGTTGAAGATAGTGGATTGAAGCTTGGCTTTGGAATGAGAATCCGAAGTTTAACCTTGTGTTGGACTCGTCATCATC
The DNA here is from genome assembly GCA_032464435.1 of Aegilops umbellulata. Lineage (NCBI taxonomy): Eukaryota > Viridiplantae > Streptophyta > Magnoliopsida > Poales > Poaceae > Aegilops > Aegilops umbellulata. Next base: position 385,129,589 of record CP136057.1, on the reverse strand, counting down.
AGCGCATGTGCAACGATTTTTTCTTAAAGGCATAGCCTAGGAGTTGTGTATTTTTCGTTTTGATTTCGTCTTATATCATAGGGTTAGTGACTATCCGGTGAAGTTACTGTTGCGAGGCATGTAACCTCGGGTTTTATTTTGTTTTCTTCCGGATCGATGTTGTTCTGTTGGATTTTGCTTTTTTTTAATAATATATATAGTTATTTGCATTGCTCGATGCAAATAACTTAAAAAAAGCCAGGGTTAACCTTCTTTTCAAAAAAAAACAGACATGTATTAAGAGGACACACAAACATAACCGTATGTGTGATGAGACAGCATGCGTGCACACGTACATTCACTCCTGTGCTACTAACAAAGAAAAGAAAATATGTCAAAAACAGTCATTTTCTCCCTATAAGATAGGGTCCCGTTCTCTTTTTTATTTCTGTGAAATCGATGTCAAGATGGGTGCCGGAAGCCCGGAACTAAGACACGTATTATTTTTTGAAAAATAAAATCCTTGAAGAGGGATCTCTGTCAGTCAGCCTGTCGACATAAAGAAACGGCAGAGGCATTCGTACGGCGACACGCCACGTACGTGTATGGAGGAGCAGGAAGGAACAGACGTCGCCTCTCTGCCTCCACTGATTGCCTTGCCGCGCGTCCTGCTCTTTTACGTGCCTTTCACTGGCCCACGCGCGGGTGCCGGTGCTGTGCAGCTGAACGTCGCTTTCGGGCCACCGGAGGGCGACGCGACTCCTCCGATGCTCCTATGTGGGTCGCCCATGTCTGCACCTTGCTGGGCTCGCGGCCACTCGCTGAAAACGACGGAGCGGATGGTCCTCCTTGCATTAGCAGGATTTTTTTTTTGATTTACAGTAGTTTTTATTTCAAATTATATGATTCTCCATGCACTGCTATTGTTCATTGTTTTTGAGATAGCTTACCACTCATGCCAAATGGTCTCCACGCACCGCTATGGTCCAACGGCTCCATTTATTACAAATTAACATGTTTGAACCGTGAGCCATCCGATTTAAATAATCCAACGGATGTAACTCATTCTTATAGGCACACTACACATGAATATTTTTTGAAAAAGGTGTGTATTATATTAATTCAACATATTATAGATATAGAAAAGAAATGGTTTGTTTTCATTTCTTACTTTGTAGCACTCTCCATGCATGGGTCTTGGTTCTTAGGGTGGTTTTGCACCTTTGAAGTTTCGAAAAGTAGAAACAAAATTGTCAACGCAAGGGATGCTGCAGATTGGGAACCTGTAAAATGAAAGATTATAGATTCCTTGCTTACATTTATACCGCTGTCTAAAACTATGCTAGACTTAAAGTTAAACAGTTTACAAAGTTTAAGGCTTAACAAAGATTTTTTTTATAGTCAGAGGTTCAATGAGACATGGTACTTTCTCCATCTGGATTTATAGCCCCCCTTCTCATATACTAACATTTTCCTTAGGAGTCATTTTGCTAGTTTCATACCAAAATTACCATCCACTCTGACCTTCAGGTGAAAAATGCTATCTTTTTCTTGCGCATAATCAACCATGCACACTAATTCTGGGTGACATGCCATTGCATATCTGTGTTTTCCCCCTATTTTTTCATTTCACAAATCCGATGAATAAAAAAGGCCCTCGATTTTCTTACTCGGGAATCATGAGAAAGCCCGTATGTTGCAAGGAGAGAAAAAGAAAGGAGAAGCCCATTGAGAGAGAGAGAGAGAGAGAGAGAGAGAGTTTGTGGCCCAGGACGGCACCGAGAGGCGGAGACCTTGAGATGTGCGGTGGCGAAGGGCGGGAGCTATGTCACGCTTATTGCGAGACGTAGCTCCAACTTGCCTCTTGCTCGAGGCTAGCTGCCTATGTTTTTATTTGTTTTTTGGTTTTCATTATTTTATTATTTTTTATTTTTTATTTGTGCCTTTTTTTGTTTTTCACTCGCTTGTTTCTTTGGGTTTCTTTGATTTTCTTTGTTTCTTCCCCTAGTTTCACCATTTTAATTCAGATTTTTCTTCCTTCATTTCAACACATATCTAATTTTTTTTCATACACGATGTACACTTTTGCTTACATCAGAATCATTTTTTTAAAACATTTAACATTTTTTGAATACATGATTTTTATGAAATAAATCTTTGGATTCCAACTTATTTCATACACATTGTACATTTTTTGTATACATGTCAAATATTTGTATACACTTTCAATAAAATTTTAAAATACATAATTAACATTTTTTAAAATTCACTCACAAAAATTATTTTTTAAATAAATGTTCTGATCATTTTTTGTGAATACATTTTAAACATTTTTCAAATAAACATTTTTTTTGAATGATATGGAACCTTTTTACATTCATAATTTTTTAAATGACACAAACATATTTTTGAAATGCATGTTTTTTTTATAAATTTTAATATTTTTTAATGGTAGGAAAAAATATTTTGAATTGTACGAACATTTTTAAACACGTTTGACATTTTTTGAATAAACGTTTTTTGTTGAAATATATCTTTGGACGTCAACCTATTCCATACACAATGTACCTTTTTCGTATCCATCTAAATTATTTTTATACATAATTGTTTTTTAAATAAATTATTAAGATTTTGTTAAAGAACCTCACAAATTTACTTTTAAAAATAAATGTTGTGATTATTTTTGTGAGTGCGCTTTAAATAATTTCAAATAAACATTGAAACATTTTTTGAATGATATGGAACTCTTTACATTGATAATTTTTTGAATGACGGAAATATATTTTTGAAACGTATGATTTTTTAAATTTTTTAATATTTTTTTGAATTTTACGAAACAATGTTTTGAATTGCACGAACAGTTTTTTACATTATATACCATTTTTTAAATGTCACATATTTTTTCTAAGTCCGCGATATTTTACGGACACAAAAAATATTTTCGTATGCTATCAACATTTTTTGAAAAATTACAATAGCAAAAAGGTTACACTGGATTTTGGCTGCGACTAAGAGGAGGTCGAGCGCCTTCTCACCACGCGTTTCACCCTATGGTGGTTGCTATGAGGTTTGGGTGGGGCGTGTGTGAGTGGGGGGGGGGGGTAGGATTTTCGTGAGAGGAAAATAGTCCGCGTGGAGCACTACTAGGTTCTCGTGGGCATCAGGAGCTTGGCAGGGCTATGGTGTCGCTAGATTCAGGTCATGAGAGGAAAGGGCTAGAGGTTTTGACTGGTGGGGCGAGGAGGATCCAAAACGAGAACAAGTCTTGGGGAACCGTAGGCCAGGAGTCATCACGACTGAAGCCCGTTTATGCCTTATGAAAAAAATTAGCAGAGAAAGGAGGGCGGACGAAATCAGACGCAAAAGGCTGGTGTGGCAGGAAAATGAACCTTACATTTTTTTAAGTAAGTAGATATATTGAGATTTATTTTTTTACAGACCATGAATTTATTTTGTATTTTTTGGATTATCAAAGTTGTTTTTTAATCAAAGGGGTACGGACGAAAAGGTGGTAGAAAGAAAAGTTGACGCAAGAATCTTTACATTCTTTTTAATAAGTAAAAAAAAGTAGAGATTTCTGCATTTTACAAATCCGGCGAATCAAAGAGGCCTCAGTTTTTTTACTCAGGGGGAAACAGAGAGGAGAAGCCCATGAGACATCGAGAGAGGGTGTGTGGCTTCGTGGCCCAGGCCGGCACCACCCCGAGGCCCGAGCCGAGAGGCCGAGACTCCGAGACGCGCTGTGGCGGGCGAGCGAAGACAGTCATCCGCAAATGACTGGCTAAGAAGAAGATCATGGACGAGCCGCGGAGCCGGAGCCCTTTCACTCCACACTTTTTACAGCGTACGCGCGCACACGCTCATCTTCTCGGTTCTCCCTCTAGCTCACCTGGCCGACTGGCAGCCACGTACACGGAGCCGCCGCCACCTGCCGCGACATGGCCGTCCTTCCTTTCAGGCTGCGGCTGCGCACGGCCGCCATTTCCGGCTTGAGCTCCTCGACCTCTGTCGTCTGTCCTAGCAGGCAGCACAGAGACGGCGGCTCCTTCTCCTGCCGTGCCGCGGCGGCAGCCGGGGGGCCGATCATCGTCTCCGGGGACCCGCCCACGTTCGTCTCCGCCCCCGGCCGCCGCATTGTCGCTGGTACGTATGCTATCGTCTGTTCGCTTTTTCTGTTCTTTTCTTTCTTTCTGAAGAAATAGACAGCTCTGCGTATCCGTTCTGCATGCATGATTTGTAACTGCATCCTGCCTGATCACACATGTGCTCTATCATCTCTTTGGTTAATTAATTTGGTGGGACATTTTGCCAATAGAAAAGAAGAAGAGTGACACGGCAATAAAATCCACCCTTTGTCGAAAAATCAGGAATTTATCTTTCACAGCGTCATCGTCTGAACATGAACTTTGCGTTGCAGTTGGGGACCTCCATGGTGATCTCCACCAAACGAGAGCTGCTCTGGTGATGGCCGGTGTCCTGAGCACGGAATCAAATTGTCATGTGTGGACAGGCGGGCAGACGGTACTTCTACGTTTACACCACACATTTGAAGTTTTATTTATTCTCCGTTTCTTTTTCTAAAATTTCCATTTCTAGGTTCTTGTTAGGGATTGCTAGAAAGCGCTTTCTTGTAGAATAGCCTTCGCAACCTACTTGCCAAAATGTAGGGCATCTTAGTATTTTCACCTTTTTTTCTAATAGACAATGGTCATGTTGGTCCATTCTGAATCCTGAATTGTGGTGCTTGGTTAGACTAGAATCCTTAAGTTTGTATCTATATTTGATTCTGAACGTTCTACAACCGTTTAACCTGAACTCTAGCCCACTCTTGGTTAATGGTTCTGCATTTTGGGGTTTACCAAAACTGTAAAAAATCATAGATATAGGGAATGCTCTGAAACTGTAACCCACAGACACTATGACTTTTGTGTATGCAGGAAAAATGACAATAGATAAAGGTTACTTTTGCATTTTTTATGACACAAATAATCATATTTATTAGTGAATCTTTGCAAGTGCTCATTCTATAGCAGTTCTTGCTTTCATTAATACTTTCAAATTTGTCGAAACTTCGGAGGTCCAGAAAAAACCTGTTATAGTAATTTCCCATACCAATATGACCATTCTCATTCCATACAAAAAATGCAAGAGATAAGTGAATGCCTTAGACAAATGTGTGATGTGCTTGTTTTTATTTTATTTTACAAAATGTGTGTGCTGTGCTTGGTTTTATTTTATTTTACAAAATGTGTGTGATGTGCTTGTGTACAGGTTCTGGTTCAAGTTGGGGATATCCTTGACCGCGGAGAAGATGAAATCGCAATACTTTCCCTGTTGAGTTCACTCAATGTGCAAGCAAAATCTCAAGGCGGTGCTGTGTTTCAGGTTTGACCATTACATCATGTCCTTCTAAGTACTCTACAACATTGTAATACTTAAGAAAAAATGTTAGGTAAACGGAAATCATGAAACAATGAATGTGGAAGGCGATTTCCGGTACGTCGATCCAGGATCATTTGATGAGTGTATACGCTTCCTGGAATACTTGGAGGAATTTGATGGCGAGTGGGATGATGCTTTCCTCAATTGGGTTAATGTTTCTCAAAGGTGGAAGGAAGAATATCGGGTGTCGCCTAATGGTGACTGGCTTCCTTTGAACTTTGTCAAGGTAACTAAGCATTGACTGTCAATGAAGAATGACTGAACTTGTTCAGTTAACCACATTCGGATATACAAAGTTCATACTGTAATATGTTCATTTCCAATTTTAGTACATCGGTAAGTACATCCCAAGTCCACAACAAAATGAATATAAAAGAAATAACCAGCAGCATTTCATTAGATGGATAGCCTTCAAAAATGGGTAACGATTTATTCTCTTCTGCTTCTGAGATATTTTCCTCCAAATGCCGAGACAGAAAAATAAAGGGTTCGCTGCAAGAGCATCACTTTTTAAGCAAGGTGGACCATTAGCTTGCGAATTGGCACGACATCCTGTTATCCTGAATGTCAATGACTGGATGTTTTGCCATGGTGGCCTTCTTCCCCATCATGGTGAGTCGCTCAAGAGATTGTGTGATTTGAGCTTGGTATTTACAATTCTGCTTCTAATATAAAAAATCACCTAGTATGTTCCAGTTGATATCACATATTTCTGTAAGTGTTATCTAAGATTCTAGGTCCATTTCCACTCCATAGTTGAATACGGGATCGAACGCATCAACAAGGAAGTATCGAATTGGATGCAATGTTCAAGTGAAGACATCGATGATACCGATCTCCCCTTCATAGCTACTAGAGGTTATGACAGTGTAGTATGGACTCGTTTGTACTCTCAAGATTCAGTCGAAAGGACGCGGCGTTCTTGGGATGTGAGAAGATCCAACCCACTAAACATATGGTTTCATTTTTCACCATGGAAAAATGTTTGTTAGTTACAGAACTGTTGTCACATGCTTAACATAATTATCATACAAATATGTTTGTTGGTTTCAGCTATCTTCTATTATCGCTGAACAAACATTGAAATCTGTTGGAGCTAAAGGAATGGTCGTCGGTCACACTCCCCAGAGTCGTGGAGTGAACTGGTATACATTGTTCTAAATTGGGTAAAGACAAGATACCAATATTTTTTCAAATAAGCTATAGATGACTGTCTCTTTGTTCCCAGCAAATGTGATGGTAAAGTTTGGTGTGTTGATGTGGGCATGTCTTATGGTGTACTGCATTCGAGACCAGAGGTAAATTTATTCCTTTTGGCCTAATTCATGACATCCCTTGTTTTGTCCTAAGTATTGTGCTCTTCTACAAACATTTAGTGTTTGCTATGTTAGGATTAATTTGCTAAATCCATAGTGTGGTTAATTGTTGTAGGTCTGCCGCATTATATATGTACTATCTGCAGTAACATCATGATATTTTTCCAGTTTTAATGAAGAAATGACTTGATTTCTCGAAAATTTAAGCCTGCATGACTAGTAAAATTTAATATGTTGATGCACATAAACATGTTTTCCTTATCTCTAATGATAAGGATTTAGGACAAAACATTTTTTGGTGTCTGATGTTCAACTCTAATGGCTAGGTCCTAGAAATAGTCAATGACAGACCAAGAGTTCTAAAGGGTCAGAGGGACTCATACGATGAGATGGAAGTGCTGGACTATTTATGAAACCTCGAAATTTATGTAAGCACTCTTAAATTCATCTCTCTTCTTAGTCCCCAAAACTGGGTAAATCATTCTTTTAAGAATCTGCAAAAATAAGAGTTTTTATTATTTGTTGGGACAATAACTTGTTACAGGAAACCTACAAATGTCATTTTTATTTATTGCTTGCCATGCCTGAAAAATTCATGAATGAAATAAATATGCTATTGCAGGTATATAATAGGCAGCATTTTACTGGGAAAGATATTATACAAGACAGTTTTGGGTGGACACCCGGTTGACTAAATTCTTCAGGACATTTATACATCAAAAGAAACCAACCGGCTTTCCATAACGGTAAGTACATTTTCTGTTGACAAAACAGCATACCTCTTTGAACTTATGTGATTCAATCATCTAACTTCACAAACTTGAAATTACTTTCATTGTATGCCCCTACTGAAATATAAGGTCTCCAAAAGTAGCCAATTTGAATTCGATGATTGAATCCACTATGTAAAACCTGAGTGTGTAAGTTACAATTAGCAAGAACAACTCCAGAATACATGAAAGTGATCATGCTATATCTTAAAGCAAATGCAGAAAACAGAGTGATATTTAAAGATTGATGTATTCAGCACCCAAGGTTTGGGTTTTCCTGCACCTTCGTATGCACAGAAGGGGGGTAAGGGAGGGTGTGGACAACAAATATCTGAATATTTTCTTTTTCAGTGCTTTCCAGGACTGTTCACTCAGTCTTACATCGCAAAGCGTCGGCTTGCTCATGAGGCAAGGGGCATAATAATAAATTATGGGCAACAGCACTGTTATCATCTTCAAGTGTTCATCAAGAAGGCGAAGGACAGCCGGGCACTCATCCATAGGAATTGGAGTAAAGTTGTGTGTGCCATACGCATGGAGGAGAGCACACGCATTTCGCTTCTTCTGCCTCGCCAACAACTTGGCGGGCCTTCACCTAGAATGTTACCGTCTATGATGCTGATGATGTTAAAGATTTTAGATGTCAAATGAGTACTACTACTGTGCCACCTGTATATGTATGCTATGGTGCTATTGTGATATCCATTAATTATGCAATGGTGGTTGACCATTTATTATGTTTGGGTATGTTTGATTGATATTAATTATGTTGTGGGTCTATGTTCAAATTAAAATTCCGACCAATTTGCTTATTGCATGGATTAAATTATGCAAAAATTACGTTCGACACGGTCCAGAAAAACAAACCATGTGCAATGGACAACCATAACACAAATGATTGAACGAAAGTGCGCAATAGACCAATATACGCACATGTTCTACCATTAAAACATCGTGTGTGATGAATCAGTACAACACACACACACACAACTGTGCAATGCCAACCATATGAGATGCACGACACTGACACACATGTTTTCTTTGTAATGAATCGTGTGGAATGGATGCACAATCGCACATGTTCCATTGAGCCAATTCTATGCGACTGTTCGTGTCATTGCAGACAATTCATCCACGGCAAATGTGTGGGACGGCGGCCCCATCTCATATGGATGTGCTTCCATCTGCAATGAATCCCCAATCACAAACCCACGCAACCACATGGTTAGTGAAATTGTGTGCTGTGGGGGGCGGGGGGGGGGGGGGGGGGGTGAACCATGTGGGTGATATGATTTGCACTAGTGGTACCATGTGAGAACTAGTTATTTGATAATGATGATCACAATGGTGGTAACCATGCCAAATTAAAGATAATAGTATGATCAATAAACCATATGACAATAAATAACAAGTCTCTAGTCATGTAATGTAATTGAATGATGGTGGCAGCACACACCAATATAGTCAGAATGGTAATGAAAATGCCATGATCTTTTTGTGTAGTGCAGCGAGATAACTATATATATTTGATAAGTGTCCAAATCAGACGAGAGGGAATAAGTTTTTTTGGAAAGGAGGTTGAAACCCCTGGCCTCTGCATCCAGGGATGCACACAATCATCTTTATTAAACTATTCAATAGAGTCTAACAAAACAAAAACATGGATCAACCCAAAGCCACCTTCCTGGTTTCCTCGATCAACCCAAAGCCACTTTCCTGGCGGGCCGAGAGCACCAACCGGTGTAGCAAACCCTTAGCGCGTACCGCACACACACGCTCTAAAATCCATCGCCGCTATCTTCCGTCATCCCATCTTCAAGAGGGATCAACACATTGACCTTGCCAGGCCCAACTATCGTCAACGCCACCACGACGCCTGACAACGCCACCACCCTACACGCTGATACGTCCATTTTGCATCATCCTACTATTATTGATTATATTTTGGGCCGTTATTTCACTTTATGATGCAATTCTAATGCCTTTTCTCTCTTATTTTGCAAGTTCTACATGAAGAGGAAGATTTCCGGCAGCTGGAATTCTGGACCGGAAAAAGCTACAACAGAGAAAGCTATTCTGCACAGCTCCAAATGACCTGAAAATTTACAGATAATTCTTTTGGAATATATAAAAATATTGGCGGAAGAATTACTAGAATGGGGCCACCAGGGAACGACGGGCTCAGTGGGCGCGCCCTGTGAGCTCGTGGCTCCACCAGCAGGCCTCTAGGGCCCATCTTCTCCTATAAGATGCTATTTTCCCTAGAAAAAAATAAAGGGAAGACTTTTGGGACGAAGAGCCGCCGTATCAAGGTGGAACCTGGGCAGGAGCACTTTTGTTCTTCGATGGAGCGATTTTGCCAGGGAAACTTCTCATCGAGAGAGGGAGAAGCCATCAACATCACCAACGATCCTCTCATCGTAGGAGGACCAATCTTCATCAACATCTTCACCAGCACCATCTCATCTCAAACCCTAGTTCATCTCTTGTATTCAACCTTTGTCCTGAAACCTCATATTGGTACCTGTGGGTTGCTAGTAGTGTTGATTACATCTTATAGTTGATGCTAGTAGTGTTGATTACATCTTATAGTTGATGCTAGTTGGTTTATTTTGTGGAAGATTATATGTTCAAATCCTTAATGATATTCAATACCCCTTTGATCTTGAACATGAATATGATTTCTGAGTAGTTACTTTTGTTCTTGAGAACATGCATGTGAGAAGTCTTGTTATGAGTAATCATGTGAAATTTGGTATTCGTTCGATATTTTGATATTATGTATGTTGTTGCTTCCTTTAGTGATGTCATGTGAACGTCGACTACATGACACTTCACCAGATTTGGGCCTAAGGGAAGGCATTGCGGAGTAATAAGTAGATGATGGGTTGCTAAAGTGACAGAAGTTTAAGCCTTAGTTTATGCGTTATTCCGTATGGGGCTGATTTGGATCCATATGTTTCATGCTGTCTTTCAATCAACTTGCTTGATAATTGGCTCTTCCGTGCGCCGTCTTTGCACCGAATCTGACGACTATCCATCCTCTAAATCAATGTCTGGGGACTCCTTGTAACCTTGCTCATGATACCACTTGTTAGAATTAATCCGGGGCCACCGTCGATCTACCAGGACCAAGCAATCACATGAACATGACGCCGAGATTTGTTAATGAAGTTCACCGATATGGCTACATCCCGGGGTCTGACTACGAGCGCTCCTCCTCATGACACCGCTACAATACCTGTGACACCCCCAATTCAATCGTACACTAATCATACATGCAACTGTGTACGATCAAGATCAGGGACTCACGAGAAGATATCATAACACAACTCTAGACACAAATTTAAAATCATACAAGCTTTATATTACAAGTAAATAAGCCTCGAGGGCTCGAATACAAATGAGTCAGCGGAAGCAACAATATATGAGTGCACACATAGTTAAACAATTTAGCCTTAAGAAGGCTGACACAAAACTAGCAACGATCGGAAGGGCAAGGCCTCCTGCCTGCGTGCCTCATATCTACTCCAGGTCATCGGCGGTCTCCATGTAGTGGTAGGCTTCGTCAGGGTAGCAGTAGTCGTCGGCTATGGCATCTGGCCCCTCGGTTCCGACATCTGATCGCAATAATTGGGTATAGGGGGAAAAGAGGTAGCAAAGCAACCGCGAGTACTCATCCAAAGTACACGCAAGACTTACATCAGATCTACACTGCATATGCATCGGTATCAACAAAAGAGGTAGCATCTGTGGACTAAACTGCAGAATGCCAGAATAAGAGGGGGAGAAGCTAGTCTTATCGAAGACTACGCTTCTGGCAGCCTCCATCTTGAAGCAGTAGAAGAGAGTAGATGTATAGTAAGAAGTATCAACGCATAGCATAATCCTACCCGGCGATCCTCTCCTCGTCACCCTGTGAGAGAGCGATCACCGGGTTGTATCTCTCATTTAACTGGGTGTTTTTTATTAAGTATCCGGTTTTAGTTGTAAGAGGTCGGAATACAACTCCAAGCCGTCCTGTTACCACGGACACGACTATTTGAATATATTACTTCCTTGTAGGGGTGCACCACATTACCCAACACGCTCGATCATTCTGGCCAGACACACTTTCTTGGGTCATGTCCGGCATCGGAAGATCAACGCGTCATAGCCCTACCTAGGCTCAACAAAGAGGCCAACACGCCGGTCTACATCCTAAGCGCAAGGTCTTCGGCCCATCGCCCTTTGCACTCCTGCACATTGCGAGGGAGGTCGGGATCAGTCCTGGCGACCTCCTTATACAAGGCAGGTGCTTACGTGGACCACCCAGGCGCGCATCGCTCAGTCGCTGACATCTGGAGAGCTTCGGCTAATACATACGACACCGAGTGCCCATAATTGTTCCCGCGTGGCGGTTAGTGCGTATAGGTTGATACATCTCCATCGTATCTATAATTTTTGATTGCTTCATGCCAATATTCTACAAGTTTCACATATTTTTGGCAACGTTTCATATTATTTTTGGGACTAACACATTGATCCAGTGCCGAGTGTCAATTCCTGTTTGTTACATGTTTTTTGTTTCGCAGAATATTGATAACCCACAAGTATAGGGGATCAATTGTAGCCTCTTTTGATAAGAGTGTCGAACCCAACGAGGAGCTAAAGGTAGAACAAATATTCCCTCAAGTTCTATCGACCACCGATATAACTCTACGCATGCTTTATGTTTGCTTTACCTAGAACAAGTATGAAACTAGAAGTACTTTATAGGTGTTGTAGGCTAGGTTTGCAAGATAGTAAAGAGCACGTAAATAAAAACTAGGGTTTGTTTAGATAAAGACACAACTAAGTTAGTTTTAGTAGAGAGCTTTTTGTCCAAAGAAAGTTATTTGTCCCCAGGCAATCGATAACTAGACCGGTAATCATTATTGCAATTTAATATGAGGGAGAGGCATAAGCTAACATACTTTCTCTTCTTAGATCATATGCACTTATGATTGGAACTCTAGCAAGCATCCGCAACTATAAATATCATCAAGGTAAAACCCAACCATATCATTAAAGTATCAAGTCCTCTTTATTCCCATACGCCATGACCCACTTATCCGTGTTTGTGTTTCAGTCACTCATGCAACACAGACAGTAAGCAAACCATGAACATATTGCAAACCCTACAACGGGGATCCCTCACGCTTGCGCGACACGGAGATCACCATAGGACAGCACCAATAATAAAACATGCAACTCAAACCAATCATGATCATCCATCAACCCATAGGACAAAATGGATCTACTCAAACATCATAGGATAGCCATACATCATTGTATATAGCGTTGAGCACCATGTTTGAGTAGAGATTACAGCAGGGAGAAGAGGTGTTACACCGCTGCATAGAGGGGGAGAGAGTTGGTGATGACGGTGGTGAAGTTGTTTGTGTAGATCGCGGTCATGATGATGGCCCCGATGGTGTTCCGGCGCCACCAGGAGAGAGGGGGAGAGAGCCCCCCTTCTCCTTCTTCTTCCTTGACCTTCCCCCTAGATGGGAGAAGGGTTTCCCCTCTGGTCCTTGGCTTCCATGGCGGTGGAGGGGCGGGAGCCCCTCCGAGATTGGATCTCTCTATGTTTCCTTCTATTTTTGCGCTCCCCAATTCCGGGCTTTCACCGTTTCTTAAATTCCCAGAGATCCGTAACTCCGATCGGGCTGCAATTTTAACATGATTTTTATACGGATATTAGCTTTATTGCACCAGAATAAGGGCACCAACCGCCTTACGAAGTGGCCACAAGGACCAAGGGAGTGCCCTACATCCTTGTGGGCCCCTCAGGCATCGTCTCGCGTTGATTTTTTCCCCAAAAATCACATACATTCCAAAAATAATCTCCGTAAGTTTTTACCCCGTTTGGACTCCGTCTGATATGGATTTTCTACGAAACAAAAAACATGCAACAAACATGAATTGACACTGGGCACTGGATCAACATGTTAGTCCCAAAAAATACTATAAAAAGTAGCCAAAAGTATATGAAAGTTGTAGAATATTGACATGGAATAATAAATAATTGTAGATACGATGGAGACGTATCAAATATCCATACCAAACGAAGTCCAAACACGATAAAAAATTACTAGAATATTTGTGATTTTTGGGAAAAAGAATCAATGCGAGACGATGCCCGAGGGGCCACAAGCTCAAGGGGCGCGCCTGGAGGGTCTGTGGGTCCCTTGTAAGGCGGTTGGTACCCTTCTTTCGCCACAAGAAATAATATCCGAATAAAAATTATGTTAAAATTTCAGCCCAATGGAGTTACGGATATTCGGGAATTTAAGAAACGACGAAAGGTCAGAAACAGGGTCGAAGAAACAGAAGAAAACACACACACACACACACACACACACACACACACACACACAGAGAGAGAGAGAGAGAGAGAGAGAGAGAGAGAGACAGAGAGAGAGACAGAGAGAGAGAGAGAGAGAGAGAGAGATCCAATTTTGGAGGGGCTCCCGCCCCTCCGGGCTCCATGGAGGCCAAGGACCAGAGGGAGAACCTCTCCTCATCTAGGGGGGAGGTGATGGAGGAGGAAGCACAAGGTGGAGACTCTCTCCCCCTCTCTCTCGGTGGCGCTGGAGTGCCGCCGGGGGAACCATCGCCGCGGTGATTGTCTTCATCAACATCACCGTTATCATCACCTTGCCCATCTCTTTTAAGCGATCCACTCTCCCGCACCCCACTGTAATCCCCTACTTGAACATGGTGCTTTATGCCACATATTATTATCCAATGATGTGTTGCCATCCTATGATGTTTGAGTAGATCTCTTTTGTTCTTTGGGTTGATTGATGATCTTGATTGGTTTGAGTTGTATGTTTTATATTGGTGTTGTCCTATGGTGCCCTCCGTGCAGCGCACACGTGAGGGATTCCCACTGTAGGGTGTTGCAATAAGTTCATGATTCACTTATGGTGGGTTGCTAGAGCGACAGAAGTTTAAACCCGAGTAAGGGGGTTGTTGCGTATGGGAGTAAAGGGGACTTGATACTTAATGCTATGTGGGTTTACCTTAATGATTTCTAGTAGTCGCGGATGCTTGCTAGAGGTCCAGTCATAAGTTCATATGATCCAAGTACGGAAAGTATGTTGGCTCATGCCTCACCCTCATACAAAGTTGCAATAATGATTACCAATCTTGTTAACAATTTCCTAGGACAATTCCGCACACCGACCCATCATTATTCCACACTCGCTATTTGTAGTATATTCTAACTTTATGTTAACAACACCTATTTTTATATTTTAGCTCTCCGATATCATGTGAAGTTATCCTTTTTATACCCACAAAGTAGTTTTATTTCTTGTTTCTAGATGAAGCAAACGCTCGGTGTACATAGAGTTGTATCGATGGCAGATAGGACTTGAGAGAATATCGATCTTACCTTTAGCTCCTTGTGCGTTCGACACTCCATACTTATAACTTCCATGTTTGAAAATTGCTACGATGATTGCTTGCACTTGGGGATTATAAATCTCTTTTCTGGCGCCATTGCCGGGGAGCAATAGCATGGGGTTAATATTTTCTTGTATGCTTGTTTGCTTTCTTCCCTAAGTAGATTTTCTTTTCCCTTTTGTTTTTCTTTCTTTTTCTCTTTCTTTAGTTGTGGGTCAAACAATATATAGGGAAACCATTTTTTTCAAAAAGATAAGTGAAAGTAAGAAAGACGAGCACCGTTGAAGTGGGGGAGCTCCTTGAGCTTTGTTCATGCCCATGGAAACTTTTCAAATATTGAACTACAGAAACTTTTCAACAAAAATAATTCTCCCCTTTTACAAATCCATTGTATTATAAAAATAATGTGCCAAGTTGATCCTTTGGGATGGTCTATGGTGATGGTTGATTTGATTTTGCTGAAAAACAGAAATTTTGCGCCCAGCTCTGGAATTTTAATAATTCACAAAAATGTGATTTTATCTTAAGTTTATACACAAGATTGATATACAAATTTCCCATATTGTCCTAATTTTCAAAATTTTCGGAGTTACATAAGTATACGAATTTTCCAGATTGCTACAGACTGTTCTGTTTTTGACAAATTCTGTTTTCTTTGTGTTGTTTGCTTATTTTGATCAATCTATGGGTAGTATTGGGGGGGGGGGTATGAACAATGGGGAAGTTTGTCACAACCTGATTTTTGGCCCTTTGTTTTTTCTTTTGATTTTCTGAGATTTTTGCTTCAGTTTTCTTTTTCCTGGCTATGTGATCTGGAAACTGAAGAAGATGACCTCTTCTTTTTGTGCAGAGTGGCTTGTCATCCCCAAACCCTTCCCAAAACCTTGCCATTTCCATCTTGGACCAAACCCCAATATTCTTTTCCTTGGGGATATTTCCTTGTCTATTAAAGGAATAACCCAATTTGTCCTAGGTTGTGAAGCAACCTATATTTCTATCGCTCCCAAAATTCCCAAATAATTCTCATAAATTGTTTGGGTCATATCTTGCTCAAATATGGCAAGATAATTCACTTGCCATGTTCCTCATCATGCCCAATTAATTCCTTTCCTATTCTGTCCTGAATGGCAGTTGGTGAAGCAAGTGCCATTTACCTTTGCCAAATTGACCCCAAACTTTTTGGAAATCTTTTCCTATCCATATCATTGCCCCATGCCAAAATGCAACTCAATTTTCCTAGTAAATATCACTGAGCACTTTTTTGAAAGTTCCTGTCTGAGGGAAGTGATTGTGAAGGAGGTACAAGCTAGGCATATCCAAATGAGTTGAAATTTTGCAAGGCCCTCCATATGATCAAATCATGACTCTCCACCAAATATGAGCTCATGTAACTCATCTATGTGAGCCCAGCTCCAAATATTAGTTTCTGGTCAGATTTTCAGTTTGTGAAGCAACCATATTTTATCTTGCTTCATTTAAGCTAAAAATTTTCCAGGGCATTCTCCTATCCATATCACCTATCGCCACCAAGTTTTGGCTCAATTCATGAAACCATTTGCCATGTGCAATTTTTCCAAGTTTCTGTCCAGAGCAAAGCTATATGAAGCAAGTGCTATTTTGGCAAGACCAATGGCATGAAACTTTTTGAGCATCTTAAAATATTCAAATCATTGGGCCATGACCAATTTCAGCTCGGCCTCTTCACGTGAGTGCAACTTCATCATCTCTAATTCTGGCCATTATGGTGGTTTCTATAGCAAGTACCCTCTAAATCTCTTCTCTTAGTCTGATTTCTTGTAATAAGCATCACCTTAGTGTGTGATCATCACCAGACAAATCCTTTCCTTCATTCCGTAGCTGGTGCCCCCACTGCACATCACAAACACTTGGTTGTTGGTCTGCTTTGGGATCATCTGCAAATCTCTTATTTGCCCCTGGACCAAATTCTTCCTTTAGTTAGAATAAGGGCACTAAGGTCTATCTACTAGACATGGCTGGTCCGGCCAAAACGAGCTATTTGCTCCAGTGCGCGTGGTGGTCACGCTTGCGCCATTGAAAACTCGCGCTCTGGCTCGTTCCAGCCACTATTCCCGTTGTCTCCCTCGTCGTCTCGACCTCCATTCATGTCCTAGAGCTCCCCCGTGATGCCCTGCATTGCCCTGCGTCAATGCCTCGTCATGGTTCGCCATAAATGCGTCGCTAGATCCATGCTCATGCCGTGTCCTGCTGCTGTCCACCATTAGTGCCCTGTTGAAGGTTCCCCGTGAAGCTCTAGAGCCCTCTCCTCGGCTATATATACCTCCCCCGAGGTCCTGTGCACCTCATTCATCCCTCGCCTCACTTGCCCTCTGGAGTCGCCTAATCTCGTCGGAGTTCGCCTCTGTCCGCCATGGCCGCCGCGGTTCCTCCTTGGTTCCGGTGAGCCTAGTCCCTCTCCACTCCTCCCGAGTTGTCCCCGAGCTTCCTCTCGTCTCCGTGAGTCGCCCCAACCCTTTGCCCCTCACCGGAGACGGCCGCAGCGCCGAGAACCACCAACGCCCGACAGCCTCCACCGTTCGGCCACCTCTACGTCTCGCTCATCCCGAGCTCCTCCTCCACCTCTAGCCACTCCACCACCTTCCTCACTCTCCGGCGGTCCTCTCCATCCCCTCTGCTCGTCGTAAGAGCCTCCGAGGCCACGCTTCCCCACGTCCGGCCGCCGCCTCTCCATTTCTCTGTCGCCGCAAGCCCCGCCGTCCCCATTCCTCCCCGGCGCGGGCTGTGCCTCCGGATGGGCACGACGTGGACGCCCGAGCCTTCCAGTGGCCTCCGCCTGGCCGGAGCTGGCCGGGGCAGGCCGGCCCGTTGCCGGCAGCACCCTCCCCTGCTCCCTCCTCTGTTTCCATCGGGGGCAGGGAGAGGAGGAAGAAGACGAGGCCAGGTGGGCCCCGCAACTTCCCCGACCCTACCTGTAAGTCCCTCACCATTGACCCAGCCCCGGGCCCGCTTGTTTTTAAGTGGAAACGTATTTGAGCGTTTATGTTTTCGTTAAACGAAAGCGTAAGTAGCTACAAGTTCTAGCTAGAATACGTTTCTCTGTTTGGAAAGCGCATTTCCATCTACTGCGGCCTAAAGTGCGTTTTCTTTTTAGAAAAAGTAATCCACCCAGTGCGCTTTTGGTTTTAGCCGTCAGGGGCCTGTCTGCGAATAGAAAATTTATAGATTGGTCCCTGTACTTTAAATGGCTATAACTTTTTGATCCTAACTTCGTTTGAGGTGATTCCAAAGCCTACTTCTTGTCTCGTCGAGCTCTGTCTGTTGGTATCATTTTCAATATAGGTTGACATACTGAAAATGACCAGTTTTCCCTTGCCCTAATCAGCCCCCTTCGGGAGAGAAACTTTTCCGGCGATTCCTTCCGCACATCTTCCTGGTGGTTTCTTCATCCCCAGGCAAGCTGCAACACCCACTTGCATGATAGCCATGGTTTTAAACTTAAATATTTAATAAATGTCTGTTTGTTTTGATACAGTTATCGTTGTTTTGGTAATGCTTATGGATTTGTGTTCAGTTTCATGCTATGCTATTATGCACCTGGTTATCATGTATTTCTTTCTAGTATTATTTTTGTATGACATGCTGGGTAATAGTACATGATGGTGTTGGTCAAGTTCTTCGGTGCATGACTATCGTCTGCTACCAAGTACCGTGAATATGCATGTTCCTTTGCACCTAGCTGATTATATGCTTACTTGACCGTATTCTTGATATGTTCTTGCATTGTATTTATTGTTGATGCTAGTGGTTGAGTTATGCTATGAGTAGTGTTATACTTGTGATGTTCATGCTAGTCAGTATGCCATGATCATTCAGATATATGCTTTATTATTATCGATATGCTTGATGATTATGTTGTACCCCATGCTTATGTTGATACCGTGCATGCTAGTTGCATCATGTTATATTGTATGACTCAACATCATTTGCACTCAAGTTTAACCAGACTTAAATGAACTTGAACAATTGTTGGCTGAGTCATGGTGCCACCATATCGAAATGACAAGTGTAGCCACATTTGCCTTTATGTGAAGGTCCTAGCTGGGTCTATTGTCATGCCTCTCGCCGGTGCCTCCAACGAGGGAAGATTATGCGCGGGCGCTACCCTAATCAGGTAGGACGGCATAAGCCTTGTGTGCCTGTTGCTTTGATTGGTATACCATTGTCCCCATTTGGGACCGTTTATTGTTTTGCCACGACGGTGGCCGTTGATGCCTTTGGTAGGCACGGGGCCACCCATGACTTAGCCCAGAGGGGAGTTTGTCGGAGTGGCCGAGAGAGTGTCATGGCAGTAGAGCAGTTTTGTCGGAACACCATTGGTCCACCCGAATGGGAGTGCGAGGCCATGCACTACAAAAAAAAGACACATTCATGACATTTTGGGCCGAACGATTTTTTTTTCTGTCATACATATGACACTTCTATGACGATAATTGTGACAAAACCCGGTATCATCATAGATGTGATGGGCTCCTACTTCTATGACAAAAAATCATGATAGAAAATGGGCTTTTCGTCCTGGGCGGGCCGAAGACGCAGCTGCATGACATTCTTTGGGCCGTCCATGACAGAAAAAACCGTGGTAGAAGCGAGGGGAAGGAAAATTTCAGGGAGTTCCCGGTTACGGTGGGAGGTCGGGGGCCGAGCGATGCGCGTTTCTCTCATACACGTATGCGTGTGTGTGCGAGGCGTTGGCTCTAATTGAACCCGAGCGAGGCGTTGGGCTCTAACTGAACCCAAGCGATTGCACTGCAGACTACGCGTTACTGAACCCGAGCGATCGATCGATGGCTGTTAACTGAACCCAATCGAGCGATTCCTTGGCTACTGCTGCTAACTGAAGCCGATCGATGCTGCCTTTGGATGAACAGTGAGCGTTGCGCGGGGGGGGGGGGGGGGGTTGGATGAACAGTTCCCGGTGGGGGTGGATAAACAGGACCCCATGGTGTTGCCTCTGGATGAACAGGACCCCGATCGATCGAGCTGGTTGGGGCTGAATGAACAGGACCCCGTGGAAGGGTGGATGAACAGGACCACCCCGTGGAGGGCAGGATGAACAGTAGATGGTGGAGGGGTGCCCGTGGAGGGGTGGTTGAACAGGACCCCGTGGTGTGGAGGGCTGGATGAACAGTAGACGGTGGAGGGGTGGTTGAACAGTAGCCGGTGGAGTAGCGCGCGGTGGAGGCTGGATGAACAGGAGCCCGTGGAGGCTGGAGGAGGTCGACGGTGGATGAACAGTAGCTCATGGAGGCTAGAGGGGGTCGGTGGTGGAGATGAACAGTATCCCGTGGAGTCCCGTTTTGTGGTACGCCACACCCCTCCCGATGAACAGGACCCCCGTTTCGACCGTAGCGCTCCAACACAAGTCCGTTTCCTCCGTTTTGCGGTACGCCACACCCCTCCCGATCAACAGGACCCCCGTTTCGACTGTAGGAGGTTCGTTTCCTCCGTTGTGCGGTACACCACACCCCTCCCGATCAACAGGACCCCCGTTTCGACCGTAGGAGGTCCGTTTCCTCCGTTGTGCGGTACGCCAGGCCTCGTTTCCATCGCCTCTTCCGTCCAAGCCCTCTCGATGAACACGACCACGCATTCCGTTCCGACCCAGCTGTGTTGCCTCCCGATGAACACGACGCATTTCGTTGCCTCCCCATGAACACGACGACGACGCTGTTTCTCCGTTCCGACCCAGCCATGTACACGAGCCCTCGCCGTACGTATGCGCGAGTAGGCATTCGAGACCCTGCCTGTATGTACACATACGTGGCCATATTTTCTTTCTTGCACCAAGGCCGCCTCTACTACGACACGTGCATGCCTCTACATCCACCAGTATATATGTACGTACACGTTTGTGACTAGAATGACAACGCTACGTACGCTTCGACCAGGTGGGTTCCGACTGTCAGGCACTTCCTTGCTTTCGAAGATGTAGCTGGTTGGTCCCAGCAGTCAGGGGGGCGAATCAACTTTTTTGCCCGGACGCACTTCCTTGCGTGCGAAGGTGTAGCTGGTGGGTCCCAGCACGCAGGGGGGAAACGTTTTTTCACGAAATACGGTGGCCCGTCCGGTGGGTCCCTGCTGTCAGGTGGAGGAATCATTATTTTCCACGTAATAAGGAAGCACTTCCTTGCTGCCACCGTGGACCCAGCTGTCAGCCTCTCCACGTACAATCCATGTCTGATGGAAGTCGTTCCTTGACCATGTTGACCACGCCGCGCCGAGAGCACCAGGGCGGTGGACGACGGCGAGGCCTAGGAAGGGGACGACGCGGAGCCGGTGAAGACGCGGCAGTGGATGCCCACGCGGAGAGGAGTATGAGGGTTCACTCGTTCGGCTACGGCGTGAGGCTGTCGTTGCCGCAGGGCCTGGCCAGCGGTGGAAATAGTAGGGGGCGGTGAGGCCTCCGCGGCAGCATAGCCGGCCACGGGAGGCAGGAGCAGGCGGCACGACCGGCGCTGCTTTGGGCGGCTGGAGCAAGAAGAACAGAGGTTGAAGAAGCACTACGGCCGTTGGATGGACATCATACGATCAATGGAGCTAGAATCGTGCATATTGACTAAGTTGACAAAGCCCTCCGTCCCCGTAAACTTAGTAGGCCCACAAGTCAGCCTCCCACCAAGGTGGGTCCTAGCTAGCAGGGGGTATTTATTTTTTTGTGCGTAATAAGGAGGCACTTCTGGTGGGTCCGAGCTGACAGCAGGGGGACCATTTTTTTCGCGAAATACGGTGGCCCGTCGGGTTGGTCCTAGCAGTCATGAGCAAACGTTTTTTTCGCGATATACTGGTGGGCGTCCGGTGGGTCTCTGTTGTCAGGTGGAGGAATAATTATTTTCTGCATAATAAGGAGGCACTTCCTTGCGGCTGCCGTGGACCCAGCTGTCAGCCTCTCCACGTATAGTATTCTTCTGATGGAATTCGGTCGTTGACCACATTGACCATGGCGCGCTGACAGCACCACGGCGGTGGACGACGGCGAGGCCTAGGAAGGGGACGACGCGGAGCCGGGGAAGACGCGACAGTGGATGCCCATGCGGAGAGGAGTACGAGGGTTCACTGGTTCGGCTGCGGTGCCGTCGCCGCAGAATAACAGGGGGTGTGGGGGAGTGGAGTGGAGGGATGGCCTGGCCAGCGGTGCGAGTAGTATGGGGGCGGTGAGGCCTCCGCGGCAACATAGCCGGCCACGGGAGGCAGGAGCAGGCGGCACGACTGGTGCTGGTTTGGGCGGCTGGAGCAAGAAGACCAGAGGTTGAAGAAGCACTACGGCCGTTGGATGGACATCGTACGGTCAGTCGAGCTAGAATCGTGCATATTGACTAAGTTGACAAAGCCCTTCGTCCCCGTCAACTTAGTAGGCCCACTATACTGGGTCCCAGCTAGTAGGGGGAGTATTGATTTTTTTGTGCGTAATAATTAGGCACTTCCTTGCGTGCGAAGATATAGCTGGTGGGTCCGAGCTGTCAGCGGCGGTAATGTTTTTTCACGAAATACAGAGGCCGTTTCGGTGGGTCCCAGATGTCAGGTGGAGGAAATCATTATTTTGCGCTTAATAAGGAGGCATTTCCTTGCATGCGGCCGTGGACCCAGCTGTCAGTATCTCCACGTACAGTCCACTTCAGATGCATGTCGGTCGTTGACCACGCTGACCATGCCACGCCGAGAGCACCAGGGCGATGAACGACGGTGAGGCCTAGGAAGGGAACGACACGGAGGCAGGGAAGACCCGGCCGTTGTTTTTGTTTCCCACGCGGAGGGGAGTACGACTGTACGAGGGTTTACTGGTTCGCCTGCCGTCGCCGGAGAATAACAGCAGGTGTGGGTGAATAGAGGGATGGCTAGGCCAGCGATGGGAGTATGGTGGGGCGGTGAGGCCTGCGCGGCAGCACAGCCGGCCGCGGGGAGGAGGGAGCAGGCAGTCCCGCCGGCGCTTGTTTGAGCGGCTGGAGCAGGGAGAGCAGAGATTGGATGGACATCCAATAGTATACAGGCCATTTGTGGAAAGCCTGAAATCTGTGGAAAACAACATACAACCCATCTGCCATTATTCAAATAATTTACAGCCCATTTGCTAATTCTTACGGGTTTTTTTGGAGCCCATATTCTTTATGTTAGCATTACAACCCATATTGTGGCCACGGTTAAAAAATTATACAAAATTTTGCATATGTCGGTGCGGTCTGAACTATTTTTAATCCTGAAATTTTGAGTCACATTCAGGCTGATTTTAAAAATAAATGTATATCAATATAAAATCCAATAAATTTTCCACGCATAAAAATCAATGCTATTTAAAATCTTGAAATGAAAAAAAATATATTTGAAAATAATTGCCAGTTTGATGTGTTTTAAAAATGTACAACCCATTTCTCATTACTGATAGGCCATTTTCTCGGCCAGCCGAATGAAGCTCTCCTCGTCTTGAAAGATTTGCAGCCCAACAGGCCTGATAAAGCGACTTACTTGACAAATCAAAAACAACTGGGCTAGCCATTTTCAGAAAGAAAAAAAAACTACTGAGCTGGTCTGTGGTAAACATAAAAGAAAAGGCTGTCTAGACAGGCCAGAGTATCCCGCACAGCCGAGTTGACACCCTGCTTCCGTCTCAAAAACAAATTAGATAAATGCCACTCCAATTATGGTGATTCATAAAAATGCCACTGCAATTTACAAAGTTTGAAAAATGCCACTGCAATTTTTGCAAACTTTGAAAAACGCCACTGTAGTTTGCAAACTTTGAAAAACGCCACTCTAGACTTCGAAAAATGCCACTAGAAATGGCATGAAATGGCATTTTTCAAAGTTTGGAAATTGCAGTGGCATTTCTCGGATACACCAGATTTGGAGTGGCATTTATCAAATTAACCCAAAACAAAAATAACTGGACGAGATGCTGGGTCCCTGGTGTCAGCCGCTCGTTGTGCAATTCTCTCGTTTATTGACTACGTTGACAATGGCATGGGACCCAGATGTCAGAAATCCACTAGGAGGAGCCATTTTTTCTATTGGCTTGAAATAAGGAAGCACTTGCTTGCGTACAAGCTTGTCAGTTTCTTCAGAGGTAGGCATTTTTATTCAAAAAACTGCCACTTCGCATCTTGCATCGCAAATAAAACTGCCAGGAGCGCATTTGTAGGCTAGCTAGTGATCGATCAGTAACTTGTAAACACTGAGCGAACAGAAATAAGTAACCGTTAATGCATCTCAATGATTCACAGATCATACACAAATATGTAGCTCCAAAAGCAAAGATCAGCCACTTCGGATCTTGCGTCGCAACTAAAACTAACTAGTACGATTCCCATACATAAGATCAACATGTTAATGCATCTCAATGACTCACAGATCATATACAAATATGTAGCTCCAAAAGCAGAGATCTAGAAAAAACATCTGTTCTTCCTACTAACATGGATGCTTCTATTGGCCAACATTCAGTACAGACTGAAAGACAAATTTGTTTGTGAAGTCTACAATTCCTCTTGCAAACATAAGTGGTTTCACCGACAGCTGGAACCATGAGAATGAACCAGACATGATGGAGGAACATGCACTGCAATATGATTTGGTCTTCCCTCGATCACACTGCGAGACTATTTTCGGAATACAAACTTTAACTTAGGAAAAATGATGTCCATTGTATAATCAGACCAAAGCAATGAAGCACCTAGTGTTGGCCAATAAATAGTACAATACTACTTTTCTGCAGTCCATGAAGTGACTATCCAATCTTTCTGTGTCTATTTTCAAATGGCACTGCATGCAGTGACTATACTATTCTCTTGTGCAGTTCAACCAAAATTGCGGGCACTTTGTTGGTTTGCCAAATAGCAACGGGCAGCCATCTCTGTCTGCATAAATATCAAGCAGCTAGTAAACATATACCACACCTTGTATTTTCGGTTTAAACATGTCTCTTCCGCTTAGCATCTGTCATGTTCTGCACTGGACAATCTGATACAGTTATGTTTTGCCCTAGACAATTTCATACTAAATTGATTTGCTGGTTCAGAGCAGAAATATAGCGCCTATTCTTCATCAGACCAAGGATATCCATGTTCGTAGTGATGGAAGAGGTGAAATCGATACAACCCAAATTGAGCATCCAATCATTGAATCCTGCCTTGCACCTCCAATGTAGGTCCACCCTGCCAATAAATTCACATGCAAACCACTAGTATTACTATCTAATGACAGTACAAAAAGAGTAGCAAGATAGTAGCAAACCATGTACCTTCGTAATGAACAGCTCATAGTGCCACCAATTGGATATAAAGGTTGGGAAAAAACATGCTCCTAATGTTGAACCAATTGGACTTTTTGTGCAGTTCCACTAAAATCGAGCATCCCTGTTTGCATAGATATTGAAAGTGTGATTACTCTTAAAGTGGCACTAGTTGAAGCATAGACTCACAAATATAAGTATTCCAATTTCTTAATGGGAAAAGGTAGCAAGACTGTTTCTAACCACCTGTTTGAAGGAATAAATAAAGCAACATCGGCTGATGTGAGGAAGGCAGACGTAGTTTTTTCTGGAAAAGTGAGCCATTCCTGACCTTTCCTCTTCTTTTAAGCAAATTTTGTGCAGTTCTACTAAAATAAAATGCTATCACCGCCTTGAAAATTCAGTGACACTGTACAAAAGGAAATGACTTAACATTACATCATGATGTCAGGTATGTAGTCGACAGGCATTAGAGACAAACATACAGACCTCCTCAAGAGAACAGCCGGAGGAGGAGGTGCCCACTCTTGACCTTTCCTCTTGTCTTCATAATTGTCTGTGTAGTTTAACCAAAATAAAATGACATCAGCGCCTTGGCATTTTGGTGACACTGTACAAAAAAATTAACTTATCTCATGAAGGTGAGGTATGTAATCTATAAGCATTAACGGTGCAAAAATCTCACGGGAGTAACAAGTTTCATCGTTGGTATACTGGCTGTGCAACAACATTAGAATGCCTTATAGCTGAAAAATCTTTAATATATCCACAATCAACAGCTAACCCTGAAATAATCTAGTGACATTAAATGGCATTGCTTAAATTTATGGGTGGCATTAGACTAAGAGCGGCATTAGTTAAATGTGGCATCACTTTAGCAGTAGCATTGCTTGACTTGACTGCTGGCGTTATACTAACAGCAAAAAAAGTGGCAATAAGAGCATGGGAGGCACCAGTACGATGTACCTCCACGGACGCAGAGTGGTGAGGGAGGTATGGCTGCCCAGAGCAACAAATATCCAGGCAGCATATGTGGATTACGGTCCCATTTTTGTTCTCTTTAGCCACCTTTTTCCTATGCGAGGACAACAAACCGATCGACCTGGTCATTCTCTATTGCATTGTCATGCCTTTCTACCCTTCTTCAACCAAGAGACACGAGACTCGTTCCTTAGCTACTGATTTTCCCCTTTTCAACCTAGATGCGGGTTCGATGCCTACTCTCTTGGACAGTACAATCTCCCTTCCTTTCCTTATTCAACCCAGACATGGATTAGTCTGCATGAAGTAGGGTTTCCTTTAATAGTGCGAATGATGGTTTTCGTCTGCGTGGCCAGCAGAGTAGAGGATAGCAAATTGGGAAGATGGTGGAGTGGAAAAAGATCCACATGCAACGACGTAGCAGATGGGGCAATAGAACAAGGTTACGGCTCGAAAAGAGGTAGCATACCTGAGGGTCGGCGGGAAGTGGCTTCGCTCGTGGTCATCGTCCTCCGCACACACTACGACAGTGAACTTGGGGACGGAGGCCATCCCGCGCGGGCGCTAGGTCTGAGAGGACGGCCTTGTCGTTAGTGCATGACCTCGCTCGCTGATGACGAGTGCGTCAACAGTGCACGTCCTTTTCTTCCCCGACGGATCTGTGACCACCGGTGAGGAGGGAGAGAGGGGCCGTCTTTTTTAGATCTAGAGAGAGGGTGGTAGTGTAAGAAGCAAGTGGGCAGCCCTTAGCAAAAAAGCGCTGAAGCTCCAGCCTATATATATCTTTTTTATACTACTAGTACTGGAGGTGGGGTAGTGGTAGAGTAGTTTATATTTTCTCTGCGTACAGTACCAGTTAGTCGTGCTTCAAAACTCATCGGCACGCCATTAAAAACATAAAGGTCGATAACTAATGCGGCACCTCGGGCCAACGCGGCCAGATCGCATTTTGCACGAGAAATTACACACCATGTTTCGTTTACATGTGGTCCCGTTCCAACATATCAGTGAGACGACGGCGAGTAGTAGGAGTATTTCCGAATGGACGTGTAGGCCAGGGCGCCTCTTCATGAACCGCAGGAAACTCGCAACCGTCCACCGACTCTTCGCCTTTCCCTCTCGATTTGGAACTGCTGTCGCACGCTCTTCCTCTTCCTCCTCCATTTTTCTTCAGCCCTTCACCCTTTCTTCTGCCATTGTTCGATCGTCTTCTCCATGGAGGGAACAGGCCGGAAACGACCTCGTTATTCTTGCCCCGATCTGAAAGATGACGTGGTGGAGGAACTCATTGATCGGTGCGACGTCATCACCTCGGCTAGCATGGCAGGTTCGTTCCAGCCCATTCTCGACTCAACTAATAACATCATTGCAAGGAACCCAAGAGTCAAGGAGCGGTTTGATCTCCCCTATCTTCTTCGCCGTGACCCTGATGACTGGCGCCGACACGACAGAGGCCTCGCCCTGTGCAAGTTGATGCCGCTTGATAATGATACGTGTGATGTTAAGATGCCATCACTTGAGGGCAAGGCTTGGGTGGGCGCAAATGGAGATTGGGTTGTTTACATTGGGTCCAACTGCGAGTGGCAACTTGTGAATGTGTACACTCATCACCGGGTTCCACTTCCAAAAATCTCATCACACTGCCCAGAGGTTGAGCACACCGGTAATGTACGCACGTTCAAATATGATCATGGTGACTGTCGTCTATGGAAGATAGCAATTTGTCGAGTTCCTGACCGCTCTTGGAATTACAAAAACTATGATGTTGTTGCTATCTTCGGCAAGCTTGTTGTCGTCCTTGATGGTTTCACTCGATGGATATTGCTCAAAAATCAGTTTCTGTGCACGAAGGAGTACTGTGATGCAATTCAATACGAGGGCCTTCTGTTTGCTGCCACCACTCGTGCCACTCTTTATGCATGGCATCCTCGTTGTTTCGGTACGTTTGTCTTCCACCGTAATTATAATTGTTTCATCCACATGCATGCGGGTTAGCAAGTTTCCCTTTACCAATTAACCTTCTTCTTGTGTTTCCAAGGTCCTGTGAACATCCCACCACCTATAATTGAAGATTTTTATAACCAAGGGGGAGATGACGATGGTGATGATCACGAGCATGAGGACGAGCAGCGCCGATATACTGTGTGGCGCCTGGCAACTAATTCCGATGGATCACCTCTTCTTGTGTGTATACAGCCCACTGATGATGTTACTGCTAAGGAAGCAGGTGTAGTCTCCCATGGTCGCACTCTCCGGACCTATTCCAACACCTGTTGCATGGTATTCGGGATGGATACTAGGGTGCTAGCGCCAACTCCTTCTCCCTGGCACAGAATTGATAGTCTTGGAGAAAACTCGCTCTTCCTTGGACAAAACTATCCGATGATAGTGAAAGGCGATCCAACTGCCGTTGACACATTTATGAGAAGCAACTGTGTCTATACCTCGGACATTTGGGTGGTTCCCTACCCTGGTACTGATATAGTAGGCCGCTTCAGCCTGGATGATCAGTCCTGCGTTGGTCTCCAGATCGACAACGGATGGCCCGTCCCAGAGAATCACTTGTGGTTCAAAGCAAGCGTTTCCAACGCCGCGGAATGGTTGAGTTGAAGTTCATTTCATGGATTGTTATTTGTTGTGTGGTGAAAACTTTAGTATTTATAATGTATCCTCGTTGTCGATGTGGGTCGATGACCTGTTGTTCTATGTAATAAAATGATATGCCTGTGATAAACTTACTAAATTTATGAATGGCTTTCGAGTCGCTTCTCTGAGTGAGTGGTGCGACGAGGCAAAAAATATTTTCCGAATACATAATTGTACGTGCATTGCAACAGGTTATCGGATGAGGCCAATCAACAATAGTAGTACACTATTTGTACTAGCTTCATATGCTTCGCGCGTCGGGCGGGTGTTTTTACTGTAGCCATATGTTAATGTGTTCGTTGTACGTAACCAGCACCTTGAATCCTCGATACTACTAGTATACTATATAGTAGGAGTAAGTAGTAGGAGTAGTAGGGTGGCATGGGCCAGAACAAGCATTCACGTCCAGGAGTACGACACACGCCACCACCACAACATCCATCTGACACCATATTATTTCTTGGAGTCCGTGCGAGAGCAATCTCTTCAACCTCGTCGTTTCTCTAACTTCAGCCATCGTGCGGCGGGCGAGGTGGGGGGTTTGCCGATAGTCGGTTTCCTTAACTGCGGTCCCACTTGTAAGGCCAACTCCAATGCACGACCCCAAACGGGCCTCCGTTTTGCAGGAACTCCAACTATAATTTTGACTAGAAAATCAAGACCAAAGAAAACAAGAACCACAAGAATACATTTGACTACTCCTGTAGTAAGTTGGATTAGTGCCTTCTCGATGCATTCATTGTTGATCTGCGGAGGCTCGATCTTGCGTGCTTCTTTATTCTTCGAGTGTAAAGAAGTAGACGTTGCTTCCTCGCATCTCTCATGTCTAGCCTCTATTCTATACTAGCTAAAAGTGATAGAACATCTACTAAATTGCGCTCTATCAATATATGGATGTATTCTTCTTCCCAATACAAAAACTTGCATCCATTCTACTCCCTCCGTTGCACAATACTACATGCCTTCTATTTGTCAAAATGTATATGTATCTAGACATGTCTTAGTATATAGGCACATCCTTTTTGGACAAATGGAAGTTAAGTATTTTGGAACAGAGGGAGTACACAATAAATTTTTTAAGTTAGCACAACTAGTCTAATCCGAGAGCAGAACCGAAGATTTGGTCGGGTTCTTCCTCCCTTTGCCGACACGTGGGACATCCAGCATCCAGGTCGTGTCATGAAAAAAAATAGAGTGGTAGTTGAAGCCACGAGATGTGCATCTTGGGTTAAACTGTAAATAGAATCTTACTACTCTTGAGTAACTCCAAAAGCGGCCACCGAAGATCTTTATTGGATTTGTTTTTCATCACCAGCATGTCGAGGTGAAAGATGTGCAGGTTCAGTGGGTCCTCTTGCGTTTTCACTGACATGTGGGGCCGCATGTGAGCAAACAGACGATGGGCTCCGCGCGTCCGCTGGCTGGTTGAGAAGAGAGATAGAGGAGGGCTGAGCACGGACTGTAGGAAATTTGTTCTACGTACCTCGATATAGGCTCGATATAGTGGGGTGGCATGGGCCATAACTAGCATTCACGTCTAGCAGTACGGCACACGCCACCCACACGAGTCCCATCCGACACCAATTTTCTTGGAGTCCGTGCTACAGCCATCTCTTCTCCCTCCTGTCCTCTTTTCTCAGCCATCACGCGGTGGGCGGGGTGGGGGTTTGCCGATAGTCGGTTTGCTCAACTGCGGTCCCACTTGTAAGTGAAAATGCAACACCGCACGCATTCCTGCTTGAGCGGCGTGCCGGACCAACCGTGTGGGGGTGCGACGCGAACACGGCAGGCTTTTCCTTTTGAACTCGTAACTTGTAAAATTTGGTTCTGCTCCATGGCGCGACCGATAGATAGAAAATAACGATTTTTCCTAGAGTAATGAGAAGTTTGCTTCTGGCGCCGTTCATGCATGGAGTACGTACAAAAATTATGAAGTTGATGCGGAAGGTAAGATAATTACTGTAGTATCATATACTACTACATGGATTTGATGGAAGGATAAAAATACATACGGATCCATCAACGTTCAACAACATCCTCACGCCCTAGTGCGCCGGGTCACCAACCGACGTGTGAGGAGCAGCGGCGTTGGCGGCGAGCTCAATGTTCTTCTGAACAGTGCTGTCCAAGGTTGCCCTGCGCTCCAAGAAGGCCAGCGTCCTATCGTCCTCCTCTTGCATGTAGTAGTCCTTGTGGACGATTTGCACATAGACGTGGGTGATTATGTCGATGGTGTCTTGCTGCGCCAGGCGCTGTGCGGCGAGCGCGACCTCGAGGTGGACATTCTCCGGCGCGACGGCGGGCAGTCACAGGGCCACCAGTGCGTCGAAGAGGTTGTTACCATAGTGGCCGTTGAGGGTGGCGGGCATCATAGAGCCTGGGCGCGTCGGCTGGAGGCTTACGTCAAAGTCGTCCTCAAGCTTCTTGACGACGGTGAACTTGTCGAGGAAACCGACGAGGACCTCGTCGAACAAGGATGCGAAGCTGTCGTCCAAGCGGCCCCTCGCCCTGGCGGCCTCAAGCAATACTACCTGCCGGGCCGCAGGCCGGCGTCGTGGACCATCTGGCACAGCTGGCTGATGCTCGTGCTCATCGCCTCCATGGGGTCTAGCGTAGCTTCTAGTCAACTGATCTTGTGATTTGAGTGATCACTCAACCCTTGGTTAGCGTGCGTAGGTGCGTAGGATTTCGTACTACTCCTCGGCCCTCTACTACACCTGCCTTTGGCTATATGATAGGTGGGCCAGCCACCCCCTGGGGCCACGTGTCATTCACCTCCTGACCCGTCTCTCACACGCACGCTGCTAGTGTAAGTATAGTGGTTTTCTTTTTCTCCCCATATCAACCATTTTATATTGCGTACGTGTCATTCAAGAGTGAAAAGATGGTTGCTTCTTCCGACTAACTAACTGTGTGATCTGACTGCTCCTTAGTGGCCCCTACACGTACTCCCCCTACGTGTATGCAACAGTCACACATACACATGGACGCAAAAACGCGCGCGACGCCCTAATGCATGCATGTCCGAGCACAGGACGGAACACACACGGTGATGCTCAAGTGCTCAACCTACACGTGCATGCACACACATACTCAGTCAGGGTGAGCTAGTGACCGTATGAACACCAGAAAATATATATATTGAGCGCAATGAGCGTATTATGAAGTCCACTGACCGTAATTTTACAAATATACAATGACAGACAGTGTATTTATCTCGTTTGAAATTAAGCCATGTTAACCGGAGAGGAGGTAGCATGGACTAGCATTACTTTGCTGTGTCCCGTCAACTTGCCGAACGAGGAGAAGGTTGCAGGACGGGAGAAGCTTGCGCGCGGTGGCTCGCAGGACAAGGAGAAACTTTTGACTAATGCAAGCTCTCCCTCACTCAGGTGGTGGACGTGCAACAGTTAATTCGGTGTCAGATTGCCAGAAGCATACTACACTATACTACTAGGAACCGGATGGAGGAGCATCTGCACTCTTATTATAATTTTAAAATGTGATAAAGCAATCTTCAACACATTTGGTTCTCTTCGAGGGTTCTCGCATGTGATAATGGAAGTTGATTACATGGAACACTCGCCATAATTCTCGCTTAATTCTGGCTCATATCCTATTACAAATAGTAGCGCTCAGTAATATTTCCTCTTTTTTTGTTATTCAGCATGTAAACTGGTCAGCAAACCTTGCGGCGCATCTTCGTGCGAACCGTGCTTGCTGCACTTTGAATGTGTCCGAGAGCTGGCTTGATGAAACACCTCGCTTCCTACTTCTTTTTTTGGCTTCCTAGTGACCAGTGTCTTGGCTGATCGTCCTAACAATGCTTATATATGAATAAAGCTCTCTCATTTACCCACAAAAAAGATTAAGCCATATTAACCGGAAAGGAGGGAGTATGGACTAGCACTACTTTTTAGTGTGTCCCGTCAACTCGCAGAACGAGGAGAAGCTTGCAGGACAAGGTGAAGCTCGCTTACGCCTTTTGACTAATGCAACCTATAGTCGGTGGACATGCATCAGTCCATTCGGTGTCAGATTGTCAGAGGCATACACTGTAGTACCCAACATGCGGAGTACCATCATTGTTCGACTTCACGAAGGGGCGAAGAGCCAAGCGCAGTACTAGTACGCGTACTTGGTTTTGCACCTTCATACTACTCCACCCTCCGTCACAATTTACAGGGCGCGCTTCATTATGATGCATTTCTCTCAATGCATTTCCACCACCAGAGAGACTTTAGACGCGTTTGGTTTAATGCTCAATTAATTAGGGCGTGGTAACCGCAATCAAGTCCACAATTTTCTCTCCATGTACTGTACTACTACGGAGTGCATGCATGTGTGTACCCGGGGTGGAAGCATTGCATGCATGTGTGTACACATTATTCCCTCTAGTAATAGACGTTGTGCTATAACTACCAATGCTATTTTTCAGGCCGATCGCTAGTCGCCTTGGTCCCACAGATTTTTTTCTTTTTTCTGAAGCGCGTTGTATAAACAGTGACGGATGGAGTAGTATGAGAGGATTCAAAGAAGAGCGTATTGATGGTTGCTTCTTCAGAGCAACTTACAGTGGAAAAGGTGGGGCTTATGATTTGACTGCTCATTACTCACTATTAATGCGGCGCAACGACCGGGCTGAGTCTCCCATGCGGTTGTGCACTACCCCCTCAGTTCTTAAATATACTCTGGAGTATTTGTCTTTCTAAAATATGTTGAAATCTCTGTTAAGACGAATAGAATATTTAGGAACGGAGGGAGTACACATACGAAGAAAAATGAGTGAATCTACACTCTAAAATTTGCCCGTTTGAAATTTGTAAAAAGACAAATATTTAGGAACGAAGGAGTATAATTTCGTGCATGGCACATGGACCCGGATGATGAAGAGGCTTCTGGCAATGCTATCAAGCTTCCATCATTTGTTTACATAATTGACGTACTATACAAATAATTTTCCAGCGACATGAAATTGTACAATGGTGTGAGCTTTCAGCTTTTGTTTCACGTGTCTTGCCATCGATGCTCTTTCAGAAACAATAAAAAACTAACTTCCTTGCTAATGCATGTCAATTATTAGCAGATCAGAGCTAATAATTACATCACAACTGAAGACAAAGTTGTGAGAAGGTTTTAAATTAAAATTGATCCATGCTTTCATTGGCAGCAACGTCCCCCCATCTCTGTCTAAATCAACAAGGCATGTTAGGAAAAAAGTAGCTGTATGGAGCATGCAACATTCCGATCATTTTGTGCAGTTCCACTAAAATAGAGCTGAGCGTCCCTGTTCCAAAGATATCAAGTGTGATTACGATAATAGAGGACTGTTGATGAAACAATAAACACACAAATAGAAGCCGGTCACCTTTGCGGTCTCTCTTAAGACTAACTAGTTGGAGAAGATTAGGCTCGGAGTTGGATGAGGAGGATAGGGCAAAACCAATCTCCCTTTGTGCAGTCGCACTGAAATGTAGAGACGTTGCCCGTGTGACATTTTAGTACAATTGCACAAAACACTCTTAAGAAAAAAGTGATTTGTGCAGTTCACCAAAAGGTCGCAATAGCAACGAGGTGAAATGGATAGCCCTGTTTGCAAAAAAGAGGTAGAAAGGAAACAATTACTGGCCAATAACAGTTAATGACACATGCGACGACAAAAAAGAAGCATATTCCTTGTCCTAAGGGAAGATAACAACATGGTTGTGTTTGTCTAAAACATTGTGATGACGAGAATGCAATATGGAAAGTACGGCGGACGAGCTACGTTTTGGGCAAAGAACTATGGAAGATCCACATGCAGCGACGTGGGAAAATGGGCAGTGGAGCAAGGCCGGAGGGGATACCTGGAGGTCGTGGGGATGTAACTAGGTGAGCGGCGGCGGGCGGAATCTACGAGCAGGTGGCGTAGGCCTTGCCGCGCCGGAGCTTGGTCAGAGAGAACGGCGTGTACCGCAGATCGGGACGTGCTGCCTCGGCGCCGTTGAATGGAGAAACGATGCACTTCCTTCCTTTCCCCCGGCGGACGGGATGCGACCAAATCAGTGACCAACGGTGAGAGAGAGAGAGAGTCCACCGCACTCCCTTTCCCCCGGCGGACGGGATGCGGCCGGATCAGTGACCAATGGTGAGAGAGAGAGAGAGAGAGGCCACCACACTCCCTTTCCCCAGCAGACGGGATGTGGCCGGATCAGTGACCAACGGTGAGAGAGAGAGAGAGAGGCCACTGGAGCCTTGTGTGAGATACTCTGAAGAGCGGACTACCTTTTCCTCCATAAAAATCGTTTTATATTCTGTGTACGTGCCATTGAGCGCTATAACTTTATTTAGAAGGGCCATGAGGGAGTCCTGGATTACGGGGTGTTCGGATAGCCGGACTATACCCTCAGCCGGACTCCAGGACTATGAAGATACAAGATTGAAGACTTCGTCCCGTGTCCGGAAGGATCTTTTCTTGGCGTGGAAGGCAAGCTAGGCGTGCGGATATT
Source organism: Aegilops umbellulata (assembly GCA_032464435.1). Classification (NCBI taxonomy): domain Eukaryota; kingdom Viridiplantae; phylum Streptophyta; class Magnoliopsida; order Poales; family Poaceae; genus Aegilops; species Aegilops umbellulata. The sequence goes on along the minus strand of CP136057.1, from coordinate 385,094,275 downwards.
CAAGATCTCCTACCATTGTAACCGACTCTGTGTAACTCTAACCCTATCCGGTGTCTATATAAACCGGAGGGTTGTAGTCCGTAGAACAACCATCATCATACACAATCATACCATGGGCTAGCTTCTAGGGTTTAGCCTCCTTGATCTCGTGGTAGATCTACTCTTGTACTACCCATATCATCAATATTAATCTAGCAGGAGTAGGGTTTTACCTCCATCGAGAGGGCCCGAACCTGGGTAAAATAAAGTGTCCCTTGTCTCCTGTTACCATCCGACCTTGACGCACAGTTCGGGACCCCCTACCCGAGATCCGCCGGTTTTGACACTGACATTGGTGCTTTCATTGAGAGTTCCTCTGTGCCGTCGCGATCAGGAAGGATGCCTCTTCCCGTCTTTAAAGACGGCGCCATTACAAAAGGAGCCTTGGCTGTCGGCCAAACTCTCCGGCTAGGTGATTTTCTCGCAACCACCTGTTCGGCTGTTGCACTGACGGTGACCTCCCGGGTCATCGAAAGCAACCTCCACGTTGGCTCAGAACTCGCCGAGCAATTGGATCCGACGGAGCTCTCTTCTGTAAACAAGCTCCTGGATCGCATCGCCGCACTGGGTGTCGCTACAAATTACGACCAGGCCGGGCTTAAACCCGATCTAAGAGAAATTAACTCTCCCCAAGTCACCCACCACGTTGCTGTGGTGGAGACACAATGCGGCGACCCTTCATCTATCTTAAGGACTAGCTACGTCCGAATTCCTGAACCCTCCATGCCGGATATCCGCGGAGGGGAGGATACAATCCAAGACATGAGCTTAAAATCAGGCAAATCGGATAACATCCAAGACTCCGGATCTCAAAATCCGGAAGTTCTTCGGCCTCCGAATAGCAAACTGGGCGAAGTCTCAGATTCAACGACACCCGCCCGCCCGATCTTAAGCGATCTTTCCCAAATCAGGCAAATGCTCGAAGAAACAGTACATCATTACTGGGCCAGATTCCTCCTGGTTATGAACAGGATAAAGGACTGCCGCGAGGGAGACGCAATTTCAATCTTTTGCAGTAACTGCACGGACAAGGGAATACTCAACGATGTAAGTCGTCGTAATATTACACGCTTTGCTGACTTGGCGTCCATAGTACAAAAATACTGGGCGATGGAAAGTGCTTGGAAAACCGAAATAAAATTTTGGGATAATCCGGCCTTGAATAGCAATCCCGTACGAATTAAGAGGGCGCACCACAGTAAGGCGCCCGGACTAAATACCAAAAAATTAAAACCCTTTAGAGGGCATGGAACCGTACTGGAAAAGTGGCTAGATGGACCCTGCAAGATTCATAGTGCAGAGGACGCCACCCCAACTCACAGCCTCAGGGCATGTTGGATACTCCGGCAGGTGGCCAAAATTGGCGAGGACCTCCTAATTCCAGAGGTCAAAGGAAACCAGCCCGAGAATTTCAGTTCCGTTCTCACAGTCATTGAGACTTTCGCATCAAATAACATGCGAAAAAGAACACTCCGCAGCCTCACTGAAGTCTATCAAGTAGCGACAATAAACCCATGGAGTAATACTGCTATCACCTTCAATGCGAGTGACGAACCTAAATTTTGAACAGCCAGAGCACCAGCCGCATTGGTCCTCAGTCCCATAGTGGACGGCTGTCGCCTCGCAAAGGTACTCATGGACGGAGGCAGCGGATTGAACCTCATTTACGAGGAAACCCTCCAAAAGATGGAAATAGACTGGAACCGCATTGAGCGAAGCAGCACAACCTTTAGAGGAATAATCCCCAGTCAGGAAGCGCGCTGCACCGGAAAGATCACACTAGATGTGGTATTCGGCACGCCGGATAATTACAGGTCCGAACAGATCACGTTCCAGGTGGCCCCGTTCAAAAGCGGATATCACGCTATACTAGGACGGGAGGCTTTCACAGTTTTCCAAGCTATACCCCATTACGGGTACATGAAGCTTAAGATGCCTGGGCCAAACGGAATTATCACTCTCGCTAGTGATCCGGACATAGCACTCTGCGCCGAGAACAAGACAGCCGCATTGGCCCTCGAGGCACTATCCGAAACCTTAGCGGCCGAAGAACTGACTGCGCTGCGATCCATGGTCAATAGGGATGATGTGATACTCGATAAGAGATCCAAATCCACATCCTTCAAACCAGCGGACGAAATAGTCAAATTCCAGGTCCACCCAACGGACCCCAATAAAACAGCCTCCATTGGGGCAAGACTGAACCCTGATGTAGGCGCCGCACTGTGAGAGTTCCTACGAGAGAACTGGGACATTTTCGCTTGGCACCCTTCAGACATGCCAGGAATCCCACGCAGGTTGGCCGAACACAGCCTAAATATCCAGAAAGGATTCAAACCTGTCAAACAAGCCCTTCGGCGTTTCTCCGAACCAAAGAGACAGGCTATGGGAGAGGAGCTAGCCAAGTTATTGGAGGCCAGATTCATTAGAGACATAAAACACCCGGACTGGCTAGCAAACCTGGTGATGGTACCAAAGAAGGACAAATCCTGGCGCCTGTGTGTCGATTTCAAAGACCTTAATAAGGCTTGCCCAAAGGATCCTTTCCCCCTCCCTCGAATAGATCAAATCATCGATGCCACTGCAGGACACGATTCGTTGTGCTTCCTCGACGCATACTCCGGTTCCCATCAAATCAAGATGGCTGAATCAGACCAAGCCGCAACAGCATTCATCACACCATACGGCCCATTCTGCTTCAACACAATGCCCTTTGGGCTAAAAAATGCCGGCGCAACATATCAGCGCATGATTCAAACATGCCTGGCAAACCAAATCGGCAAAACAGTGGAGGCGTATGTAGATGATGTGGTCGTTAAATCAAGACATGTCGAATCTCTAGTAGACGACTTGAGGCTTACATTCGACAACCTCCGAAAATACGACATTAAGCTCAATTCGGAAAAATGCGTTTTCGGCGTTCCAGCCAGAAAGCTCCTAGGCTTCATTGTATCCGGTAGAGGAATTGAGGCAAACCCAGCTAAAATCCGAGCTTTGTCACAATTGGATGCCCCAAAAGACCTCAAACAAATACAGAAACTCACCGGATGCGTGGCGGCTTTAAGCCGCTTTATCTCCCGCCTGGGAGAAAAGGCGTTGCCCCTTTACCGCCTCCTCAGGCGCACCGAACACTTCGAGTGGACAGACGCTGCCATGGCCGGACTCGAGGAAATAAAGGCCATCTTGGCAACAAACCTAGTCCTGTCCGCGCCGAACACTGGCGAACCCATGCTATTGTACATTTCCGCAACTCATCAAGTTGTTAGCGCAGTACTCGTCTTCGAGCGGGCAACGGACGGACAGAAACCCCCCCTTCAAAGGCCGGTTTACTACGTGTCCACTGTCCTCACACCATGCAAATCACGGTACCCGCATTACCAAAAGATTGCATACGCGGTGTTTATGGCATCCCGGAAGCTACGACACTACTTTCAAGAGTGTTCTATAACAGTAGCCTCGGAAGTACCACTCAACGATATTATCAACAACCGCGATGCAACGGGCCGGATAACAAAATGGGCCATAGAGCTCCTCCTGTTCGACATAACCTACAAACCACGGCGAGCCATTAAATCGCAAGTCCTAGCCGACTTCGTCGCCGAATGGACAGAGGCCGAACTCCCTAAAGAGTACGACACATATTCAAACTGGATCATGCATTTCGACGGCTCCAAAATGTTGGCCGGACTGGGGGCTGGCATCGTTTTGACGTCCCCTACAGGAGACACAGTCCAATATGTACTCCAAATTATGTACACGGACTCCAACAATGCAGCCGAATACGAGGCCCTTCTACATGGTCTCCAGATGGCAGTATCCATGGGCATTCAATGCCTGGAAGTACGCGGGGACTCAAACCTCGCGATATCCCAAATAAATGGCGACTTCGACGCCAAAGACCCAAAAAGGCAGCTTATCGCAATGCCGTCCTAAAAATGTCAGTTCAGTTTGAGGGACTGGAGTTTCACCATATAGCCCGAGAAAATAATTAGGCAGCGGACGTCCTGGCACGCATTGGAGCAAAACGAGATGCAGTCCCCCCAACATCTTCTTAGAAAGATTATTCAAGCCATCTGTAGCATGGGAGGGGAACCCTCGGATAACAGTCCGGACACAACCGCACAACCCAACGCCGAACAGTCCGACATAATCGGAGGCCCTGCCACTGAAATCACACCTTCAGCCCACGTAATAATGGCGGTCATCACCCCGTGGACAGAACCATTCCTAGCCTACCTTACTAGGCAGGAACTCCCAGAGGACCAAAACGAGGCACGCTGCATAGTGCGGCGATCTAAATCCTATAAAGTCCACGAGGGAGAGCTATATAAGAAAAGCACTACAGGAGTCCTTCAAAGATGTATCTCCGAAGAGGAAGGGCGGAGTCTGTTGGCTGAAATTCATGCCGGACTCGGTGGCCACCACGCCGCAGCTCGGTCCCTTGTAAGGAAGGCTTTTCGTACGGGCTTTTATTGGCCGACGGCCCGAGCAGACGCTCATGACTTGGTCAAACGATGCGTTGGTTGCCAGCTCTTTGCAAACCAAAGCCATATGCCGCCCAACGCCCTCCGAACTATCCCCATCACTTGGCCTTTTGCGGTCTGGGGGCTTGATATGGTGGGACCCCTTAAAGGTGGAACCCACAAGAAAAAATACTTATTGGTCATGGTGGATAAATTCACCAAATGGATAGAAGCCAATCCTGTTAAGAGGCCGAATCCGGACCTGTGATAGACTTCATATCCGGGGTCGTACACCATTACGGTGTCCCCCACAGTATCATCACCGATAACGGCACAAACTTCACCTCCGACGAAGTAAAGCTGTGGTGCAAAAACATGGGCATTAAGCTCGACTATGCTTCTGTCTATCACCCACAAACTAACGGTCAGGTCGAACGTGCAAATGGTCTCATCATGAGCGGCATTAAACCCAGACTAGTGCGGTCCCTCAAGGAATCTAATACGCACTTTGTGGAGGAGCTCGACTCCGTACTCTGGGGGCTGCGAACCACGCCGAACCGTACCACCGGATTCACACCATTCTTTATGGTGTACGGCGCAGAGGCAGTTCTGCCCTGTGACATAATTCATGACTCACCTCGAGTGCGCATGTACAAAGAAAGAGAAGCTGAGCTTGATCGGCAGGACAACCTGGACGCCTTAGAGGAGGAGCGCGACGTGGCTAAAGCCCGTTCCGCATTTTATCAACAGCAGGCTCGAAGATATCAAAGCAGAGAAGTACGGTCCAAAAATTACAACGTTGGCGAACTAGTTCTACGCCTGCCGGATAAGAAAAAGGACAAACTCAAGCCCAAATGGGAAGGTCCCTTCATAGTTGACCAAGTCCTGACTGGTGGAGCATACCGCCTACGAGATGCGTCAGATAACCGACTCGAGCCGAACCCATGGAACGCCGCACGTCTCCGGAGATTCTATGCCTAGCGCCGAACTCTGGGTTTGTCTCCTTCCTCTGTCCATTTATATATATATTTTTCTGTTTTTGTTTTGTCTCCTCCCACTCTTTCCTTTCATAGCCCTTAAAGGCTCATCATGTGACGCGCTACCCGCGCTCCTTAAACCTGGGGGCTTCTTTAACAGAAGCTTGTTTATATGGGTTTGACGCCCAACGCATGCGTCAGACTTCCGCATGCACCTTTTTCTTCACCATTATATGCATCGATATGACTTAAGTTTTGGCCAAGCTGGGTTGCCTGGCTCCTGTGCTTACCCCTACATTCCCGATTGTTCGGCTAGGCGGTAAAGGGAGCACCTCTGCGATTGCTACTGCCAGATAAGACGGATGTGTACCTCAGACTGGGTGAAGCCGAAAGCTAGCGTTCTTAAGGGAATATTCGGTCGGTGAACTAAAGATGCACCTTTTTTTTACTTATACATGCCCCCAGATGTTTTCCTGCATTTGCAGTCCAGACGTGCACTTCAGGGCACGCCACCCCAGCGAAAGGAACCCTTAACGGAACTATTCTCTCTGGAAGATGTTTCTTACTAACCATGTAATATAACATAACTAGTTGGGCACTTGTCTGATAAAGCACCAATGACCCCTACGCCTGGTCTCCATGCATACCTCGGTTCTTATATAACCGTTATGGTATTCGGACACACTCCGGACCGTCAGGTCCCGAGGTCGAAGCGAAAAGGTCGGCAACGACAAACGATCTACAATCCGGCTAGAAGGCATTACACATGTCAATTATAAATTACATAGTCATCCTGACATATTGTATTCCTCCTCTATACCATCTAACAGGCTGTCTAATTTACAGTCTTGCTGGGAATACTTTGCGGCCAATTCTACCTGGCCATACACTAAGCTCACAGGGATCTCCTTCCCGTCAGGCCCCACCGGTCCGACCCCGGCCATGTGATTGGGGTCAGACTTCGTAAAGAGGGTCTTCACCATGGCTCAGGCCTCCCTAGCGCCCTGCCGGCAGGCCGATATCTTCCACAACCGGAAGCGCCGCCGAGCTCCCTTCAACTTCTCCGCAAGTTCTCCAAGGCCCTCAGGTATGGAGTGGGCAGGCCACAAGGCTTGGGCAATACCTCGCATCGCCTGCCGAACTCGTTCGTGCAGTTGCGAGAGTTCGAGAAGAAGATCGCCCATTGAACCGGGCATCTCCTCTGCAGGACGGCCTGTCAGCATACCTACAGACATAACTCTGTTAGTTGTCTTCCTCGCCGAACTCCTTTTCAAGAGTTCGATTCAGCACTTACTAAAAATGCCGTGTCGAAGTCGTTGATTCTCCTTATTGGAGTCCGACAGCTGGCCACGAACATCTTTTAGTTCAACATCCAGCCTGGTGTTGGCATCCTGGAGATCATTCTTCTCCCACCTCACCTTTGTTAGCACGCTTTCACCAGCCTTTAACTGGCGTAGAAGCTGTTGCCTGTCCGGATCGAGTCCAGCGCCATCTGCAATACCATTTGTCAGATTGGCACTTAAATCCGCACAATACTAAATATTCTGGTGTATTGTTTACCTGCAGGGGTCTCTTTAGACCCCCCCTGCTGCCGTTAGTGCCGCCTCTAGTTGGGCCCTGCACCTTTCCAGCTCCTGGGACAACGCGGTGTTTTTCTCGGTAAGAAACTGCATGTTATATGATTCTCGAATCAGTTATTTCCACTGCTTCAAGTCTCGGGGGCTGCTGGCATATCTATATTTACCAAAAATTTCTTACCCGTATGTCTTTTACATACTGCTCCGTGGCTCTGGCTAAACCATTTTGAGCGGCACGGAGGTACGTGTCTCCTGAATTGAAGGCATTTAGAGCCTCCTGGGAGAAACAAGCGTCGCGAAGAACTGTCCGTTGACGCCTGTGGTTCATGGCACTCTCCACCTCGGAATGGGTGGCAGGCAGCCTGTCCGCATCCTCTGATGGAGGAGCATCCGGTGTGTGCCTTGCGCGGGCCTCCGCTTCCGGGCCAGGCGTTGGAGTCTGGCTGGTGGAGGCGCGATTGGCAACCTCTCCGGATATAGTCCGGCGAGGTCTGTTCGTCCTGAAGATAGCCCGAATGTTAATATACCCTGGAGGAGTAAAACACCAGGGAAAAAGAGAGGGTATGCCATACCTTTGCTCTGGCACCTCAGTCCGGACTACGTTCCTTTTTGCCCCACGGGGCCCTGCGGCCCCCCGCTGGCTAGCTGCAGCGGGGTCGGCTTCCCGCCTCGGGAATCTCCCCTACAAAGCACGGTTGCTGTCAGAACAACCAAACCCGTGAAAACGGAACCCCTCTTAAGGGGGTAAAGCTCCGGTATTTGTCACCTGGGAGGCCGGGATTAACCCTGGGTAATCAGCTGTAATAGCTACCAAGGTATCGTCCTTGCTTAGCTGATAAAACTCTCCGTCGATAAACTCCACCGCTAAGTCCGGATCCTCTTCGGAGTCCGGATCGAGGGACCGTTCTGGGTCCTCTGGCTGTGGAGGACGGCTGTTTATGTTTTTTACCTCCTGACGCAGGTCCTGCGTTGAAGTCGTTAGACTGCCTATTTAATCATGAGAATGTAAAATGAACAGGGAAGCACGATTGTCCGCTTACCCAATTCGGAGGACTATACATGGAAAATCCGCCCTGCGGGTCGACGCGGAGGAATTCCTCTTCTTCTCCCTTGTACAAAGAGGATAAGATCTTCATTAGAGCGGCAGGCGAGTCCGGCCCTTTACGGCCGTAACGGGTGGCGTCATCTTCCCTGTTGAAATCCCACATGGGGTGGCTTCTGTATTGGAGCGGCTGCACCCCCCGCATAATGCACATGGCCATGACTTTAATCATGGTTAGTCCGGAATGAGCCAGTAGCTTAATCCGGCCCATTAAGTAAAGGACGTCTCTGTCATTCTCTCTCTGAGAGCTCCGAGGGCGTCAGCTCAGGCGTTTCTTCAGGGGAGCGTTGTTGAACTCAGGGAGACCGGCCCGGATAGGGTCCGGCAGGGGGACGTCGTCTATGTAAAACCATTCTGAAGGCCAGTCCTCGGACGCCTTCTTCGGGGTTCCGGACCGGTATCCGGTCCCGACGATGCGCCATACTTCGGCTCCGCCCACTTGATATATGGACCCCTCTTGGGAACGGGGCACCAGGCAGAATATCTTCTTCCACAGCGCGAAATGAGCCTCGATGCCTAAAAATAGCTCACAAAGAGCGACGAAGCCCGCGATGTGTAACACAGAGCCGGGCGTAAGGTGGTGCAGCTGGAGGCCATAGAACTCCAGAAGCCCGTGGAGAAAGGGATGAATTGGAAATCCCAGTCCCCTTATTAGATAAGGGACCAGGCACACCCGCTCCCCTTTAGAGGGACTAGGTGAGTTCTCCGCTTGTTTTCCGCCTTGATAAGTGGTGAGTCCGGCTCGGACCGAGACCATATAGGCTTGAGGGAGAAATCCCTTGGCTTGGAGCGACACTAATTTGCTATGCGGGATGGAACAACTCTCCCAGTCTCCAGGGATAGGACTAGAAGGGCGAGAGGAGGAGCTACGGCGGCTGGCCATGTTGGAATGGATCTTTGCTGGAGACGCTCTGATGATTTCTCGCGGAAGGGGAAGGTGTGGTTTGGATCTGAATCCCCATCTTGTTAAATGGGCGGCTCGTTTATGCGGCTAGGGGCTTGGATGTAAAACCGCCCCAGCTTTTCGCATTCGTTTGACACGTGGAAGGCGACCATTATTGGGCGTGAAAACCAAGGAGCGCTGCATTATAAAAATCGGACGTTATACCCGCAGGTACACAAAGTTTGAAGGAGAACCCGCCTTGCAATGCCGAAGACAATCTGCGCGCCGGACTCATCGTCATTGAAGCCTGGTTCGGGGGCTACTGAGGGAGTCCTGGATTAGGGGGTGTTCCGATAGCCGGACTATACCCTCAGCCGGACTCCAGGACTATGAAGATACAAGATTGAAGACTTCATCCCGTGTCCGGAAGGATCTTTTCTTGGCGTGGAAGGCAAGCTAGGCGTGCGGATATTCAAGATCTCCTACCATTGTAACCGACTCTGTGTAACCCTAACCCTATCCAGTGTCTATATAAACCGGAGGGTTGTAGTCCGTAGAACAACCATCATCATACACAATCATACCATAGGCTAGCTTCTAGGGTTTAGCCTCCTTGATCTCGTGGTAGATCTACTCTTGTACTACCCATATCATCAATATTAATCTAGCAGGAGTAGGGTTTTACCTCCATCGAGAGGGCCCGAACCTGGGTAAAATAAAGTGTCCCTTGTCTCCTGTTACCATCCGAACTTGACGCACAGTTCGGGACCCCCTACCCGAGATCCGCCGGTTTTGACACCGACAGGCCAATTCCAGTTCTGCCCCTAACTCGAACCCACTACTCAGTTTTGCCCCTAATTTTCAGGTATGCTCAGTTTTGCCCCTCCGCCGTTAGTGTCACTTATAGAAATGCCCTTTTGCGCCGTTACCGTCCGGTCAAAGTACTTTGACCATCCAGAAAAAAATAGCAAAAAAAATCAAAAAAAATATGAAATTTGGTGGGATCGAAGATAGTCATGTCCGCAAGGCGCGTGCACATTTTTGTGTTGGTTGGACACTCCAGGAGCTTGTGGCAAAGGAAAACAAAAATAATTTATGCCTATGAATAGAAAATTCGAAAAATAGCAAAAAAGTTCAAAAAAATTGAATTTATTTGGCGTCAAAGAGGCTTGAGTGCACAAGGTGCTTGCAAGTTTTGGTGATCAAATGACGTACGGGGCGCTCTAGAGAAAAAAAACAAAATAGTGCATTTTTTGAAAGTTTTTTTGAGCTAAAATTTGTTTTTTTCTCCACGAGCTCCTACAATGTCCAAACACAACAAAAACGTGCACACATCTTGCGCACGTGAATATCTTCAGTCCCACGAAATTTCATATTTTTTTGATTTTTTTTCTATTTTTTTGAATTTACTACTCGCATGCGTACAAAATTTATGTTTTCCTTTGACACGAGCTCCCGGAGTGTCCGAACGGCATGAAAATGTGCATGCGCCTTGCGGACATGACTATCTTCGATCCCACCAACTTTCATATTTTTTTTTGAATTTTTTTGCTATTTTTTCAGGACGGTCAAAGACATTTGACCGGACGGTAACGACAGAGAAGGGCATTTCTATAAGTGAAACTAACGGCGGAGGGGCAAAACTGAGCATACCTAAAAATTAGGGGCAAAACTAAGTAGTGGGTTCGAGTTAAGGGCATAGATGTAAATGTCCCTATTTAAAAATAACGCCACAACGCGTCAAGTCGAACTTTGTTTCGTGCACGCGTGGTACACGACCTCCCTAGGTAAACAACCGCTACAGGCATTCAAATTAGCACGTGGGCTGCCATTTCGTAAAGAAATGAGCTCCACCGTGTACCCGCGCGGGTGTGGCTGGGCACGAAGGGTGAGTACGTGCAGGGTGCACCTATTCTCTTCTTGTATACGTACACCACCTACGTGGGGTTGTGTGAGAGAGATACAAACCTAGAGAGATATATTGTGTGGGTTCTTGAGAGGTTTTTTTTTGGGGGGGGGGTCAATCAAAAAATTTAACATATGCAACGTGTGTGAAATAGAGTCCTGGATATAACATATATATAGAGGGGGTGATCCACGAGAAGAGAGTGGAGGTATCATCGGCTTGAGGTGTCTATAGAATCGAAGAGAGGGATGATGTGTGTGTGTGTGCGCGCGCGCGATCGATAAAGAGTGCCATCGAATTTGTGTGTGCCCACGTCAAAGATATAGAGTGGCTGGCCTACTGGAATGTGAGATGGGACATGTGCAGTTTGTCTCTGTGGCATGGATACCTACCTGCAGTGCTCGACTATCGGTGTGTGGTGGGGGAAGAGGGAGGCCCAATTAACTATAGAGGTACAATGGCTGGTATATGTGTGGAGGAGGAGAGAGGCTACCTCATGTATTAAGGAGATCGATCTGCCTCATGTATTAAGGGAGATCGATCGGCATCCATGCATATGTGGAGGAGATGAATAAGGTTGGGAGAGAGACAGAGCTAGAGTGTTGGAGGGGGTTGTAGTGGAGTTGCTTCTAACAAATGGTGGGATAGGCTTGCTAGACAAACGGAGGGCACGCCCGCAATATCAATAAGAGAGGAGATGGCTGCTTGTTGTCTGTGCACGTGCGTGTGAGAGACGGGTCAGGAGGCATGCACGAATGATGAGGGGGACGATGTGGCTGTGGTAAGCAGGCGTAACTACATAGGAAGATCAATCGCCCTTTGTAAGAGAAAGGAGAGCCATAACTTGTGAGGTACGTCGATCGATGGGGGGGTAGTTAAAGTCGATCTAGGTATATGTTGGGAGATGGATCGGTATACATGCATGTGTGTGTTAGAAGCAAATGAGGCACGAGGAGAAGGATAGAGAGAGAGGGATGCATGTAGGAGGTGGTACGAGAGGCATACTATATCGAGGGGGAGGAGTGTGCGACTACGAGAACGATGAGAAGAGTGGTGGGAGTGAGGCATGCATGGACGGTGACAAGAGAAGAGGGGAAGCTTGTGTTTGTGCTAGGCACACCTGGCTAGAGAGGCATATCGATCGATGTGTGCCGTAAAGAAGGAGATGGGGGGCCTACACACACCATGGGTGAATGACCTAAAGTGAAAAGATGAATTTGCGCGATGGAGCTAGAGAATGCTGAGGGAGGGTGAGACAGATGCGGGTGTGTGCATGCACAAGAGAAAGTTAGCGCTAGCTACAAAGATAAGAGGGTTGTGTGGGTGTAAAAGACGAATAGAGATCACATATACTTCATTATAAAAAGCGAATTCGGATATTTGAAGAATTTATCATAGTGTTTCAAACCGACGGATGTGTGAATATATATAACGGTGATACACATGGTGTGGTTATGAACATGGTATACTACATTTAATATATTTTATCTCTACTCATAAAAAAACGGAGTAGTTGATGATGGTGTGCCTGCCATCCTGCATTATAGGCTGTCTGATTTATATCTGGCGGATAGCAAGGAAACTATGATGGTTGAAGTTGGCAACAATCATGATTGTAGATTCTTATTGAAATAGAGAAACGAATTCAAATTTAGTTCGAATTGCAGCGGTAGTATAGACATTTGGAATGCACTAAAATGTTGGTATGAGTAGGTTACATGCATTATACAGCAAGCGAAAAAAATTAATCGGACATAACATGGATTCATACTCCCTCCTTCCATCTACATAGGGCGTAATGAGATTTTTAAGACCACCTTTGACTATTGACAAGATTAATAGTACATGACATGCACAATGTGAAAATTATATCATTGAAAGAACCTTTCACAGACGAATTTAACGGTGTGCTTTGTGTAAGTTGCATGTCATATATCATTGCTCTAAGATTTGGTCAAAGTTAGCATCGAAAAACAAATTAGGCCCTATATAGATGGAAGGAGGGAGTAGCTTTGAATAGCATTTGTATAGTAAAACAGGGAAAGACTCTCTCTTTGTGTGGTGTGAATAGTTTTATTTTTTTCGTTTTCCTTTTGGTTGAGGGAAGTGCGAATTGATTTGGTACGTACAAGAGAAAACTGGCGCCTGAAATTCAACCCGCGTCTTGTTATATCCCAAAAATTCAGATATCATGCTCCCAAAACTAGCGCCTTCACAACCCGCACCTTGCTATCCCGAAATTACAACGCGCGCGAAAACTCCCTCCAGCTGCCAAATCCCGACACGCGAAATCCCCCTTCTAACCCTGAGCCGAAAGCGCCGCTAGTTCAAATCAATGGGGGGTACTTTTGTAACACACCCTACATTTTGGACAAGCGCGTTCCTAAGTCATACTTCACCCCCTCCCATCACCCCCTTTTCGCCATTCGAAATCCCAAGCCGCCATAACCTCTCTGCTCCAGCCGCGAAACCCCACCCTCCTCCGTCCGCCACGTCACCGCTGCCCAGCCGGAGCCTCTTCCCTGATGACGTCGTCCACCGCAACAGCTCGACGTCCCTCGTCCACCTCCCCGGATGAGGATCCGTCGTCCATCTCGCCGTCCCGCCGGTTCAGTCGCCCCGTCCTCCACCTCCAAGGAGCTGCTCCGACGATCGCCTCGTCTATCGCGGCTGCTCCATCCCCACATCGCCGCCTTAACCTGCTCCACCGGAACCGCAGCATCCTCACCGACTCCTCGGACGAAGCCGAGGCCTACTCGGCGCCACTAAAGAGGTTGTACACTCATCGCAGCGCACCTTCTCCTTAGCTCAACCTCCCGGCACCGACGGTGCTCCATCCCGCACCCCATGGAGCGACAACCTTGAAGCCGGCGCCGCGGGCGACATCTCCACGGCGGCTCTCCCCCAGTGCGAGGCCCCTTCGGCGGCGGCGTCCATACCAGCCGGATCTGCTACTGCTGCTCCGGCTCTCGCTCGATCGCTCGCTCGCCCAGCTATTGCTGCTGCTCTCCCCCTTGCTCGTGCTGCTGCTGCTCTGCTCCGATTAAGCCACACTTCAGTCGACTGAATCGACTTTTGGGTCAGTCAATTTTCAGGGGTTGGGGGGCTCGCCGGAGTTAAGGAAGAACCACCCGCAGTGGGGACGGGGGCTCGCCGGAGAGGTACCCCACTATCTATCTTAGGGTTCAGGGTGGGGGGGGGGGGCTTAGAGGGCTGGCCGGGGCGGCGGTGGCGAGTTGTTTCGGGGCGGCGAGGCGGCGCTGGGGCCGGCGGTTCGGCCGGTGGTGGCTGGCGGCTCAGGGGGGGTGCAGGTTGAAGATGAACTGCAGGCCCTCCCTAAAGTACATGTCAAGTGCCTCTCTGCTACCATTGCGTTTAGTTTCGACAGTAGCATTCAGATTCCACAGTAAATTTCAGTTTCGACAGTTAAGTTCAGAGTCAATAGATTTTACCTCATCTGTTGTAGTCAGGTGGTTTTTGGTGATGTTAATTTTACATCCATTTTACATCATCTATTGGAAATGCTATTAGAATCCCACTTGAGATTGACGATGTCTGTCTTGTGCTGCTTCAGCCTTGACGTCTTATGGCTCACCGGAGCTGCTCCAACGACAGAACGATCCATCACAACAGAGCAGTGCCCTGGACGCCGTCTACAGATTCCTCAGATCTTCCTCCACACCTCCGACAGCCACCTCTGCCTCAACTGCTTCAGCGACCAACCCAATGATGCTGAGGTCGACACGGCTACGGCAAAGAGGTTGTACACTTGTTGCATCACTTATTACTATACATTCACGTCGATCCATTAGGGCTATTTTGGTTCAACGGAAAAACATCGATCCACTGGTTGTTACCATCACTCTAAATTTCTGCATGCTCTCCTTACATAATCTCACCATATTTTTTTCGTATGCTTGTCAGATATTGTACATAATCATGCTGAACATGTAGAGAAAAAGAGAAGAGTTTTGCGCGACAATACAATGTCATGCAGACATCGCTCCATGGTGGGTTCAATGGCAAACCCTCCCCACCCCTCTCCAGATTGTAATCCAAAGGAAGATATTTGTTCTGAGGCGGATTCGGACGCCGCTGACCACTCCTATTTACCCCCCCAAGGTGTTTGCTCTACCTTGACATGATGATGTTAGTCATATCATGCATATGTTGCCTTGCAGTGCCTACTTTTGACATCATATATGTCATCTGCTTAGTTTAGACATGTTCTGTAATGCCACATGTTTAGTTTCTATATCATATATGTGAATTATGCAGTCTCATGCCTTTTAGCCAGCCATAATATATGTGAAATGTGCAATGCCATCCTGTTTAACCAGGCATCATATATTTGAATGATATCTTGCCCATCATTTTCTTCATTACATTTCCATTTGTTGACAATGTTTGTAAATTAAACTACTCTTCCTGTGAATCAGCCATTTGGGTGGGAGATGGAAAAATCTGGAGTGAAAACAAGGCCTTCAGAGCAGACAGTGCTACCTGTCGTGGTTCTAACTCTGACAGTAATGTAGGGGGGTAGGTATGGAGAGGCAAGATCTTAGCTATGGAGTAGTTGTAAGAACACGAGGTTTACGAGTTCAGGCCCTTCTCAGAAGAACTAATAGCCCTACGTCTCGGAGCCCGGAGGCGGTCGACTGGATTAAGTGTGTATGAATTACAGGGGTGCGAACCCTTTACACTGAGGAGGGGGGGTGGCTTATATAGAGTTCGCCAGACCCCTCCGGCCCTCAGTTATGCAGGGTTTTAAGTACATTAAGGCTGGGCATTACTGGTAACGCCTCTAATAAAGTGCTATGATGACCATATAAGCTACTAAATGACCGACCGTTAGTGTGCGGAGTGACTTGAGGTCTCCTGGCCGTTGAGTGGCTTGATCTTGGTCGAGTGATTGCTTCATGGTCGAGTGTCTTCGAGTCCGTCGAGTGGAACACCTCCAAGTCGATTGAAAGGCGATTTCTTCTAGGGATGCCCTTGGGTAGGGTAGTTAGGACAGGTCCATGACCCTACCCTAGGTGCATGGCTTCATCATTAGCCCCCGAATGGATGGAGGTTTGAGTGGGGAAGTAGTTGAGAACTTCTTTGACCCATTTTTCGTGCCATGAGTATATCTTGTTTTGGATCAATGAACATGAGTGATGTCACCAACTTCTTTTTCAGTCGCCTTGATCCATTCTTAGTTTTCTTTAGTCGAGTGAATTCCTTTACTTGTAGACTCCCGAGTGGTTGCATGGAGGAGATCCTCCGTCTGATGAGTTGTTTCGCTGTCTGCGGATTTCGCGGGATTCGAATTTCAGGAAGCGTGCGGGATGGGGGAGGCCGCAGTAATCAGATGGGATAGACCGGAGCCTCCTCGATCTCCGCGCCACCTTTTTCGCCACGTATCGCGCGCGCGACTGTTGCGGGATTTGACAGGATCGCCTGGGCCTACAGGTCAGTCACTCAGAAGCGACCTCTTATAAGCTGCCGGCCCAGGGCTTTTGAATAGCGCGCCTTCACTTTTCCCCTTCCTCCACGAAAACTTCTGCCACCTCTGCTCTCGTGTCGGCGTCGCCGGCCTGTTCGAGCTTCGTCCGCGACAATGGGGAAGGAGAAGACAGCGGTCCTGGAGCGCGCGACGAAGGCGACGGCGCAGGCGAAAGCGAGGAAGTCCGGTCGGGGCAGATCTTCTTCGAGGTCCGCTCTACCCACTACTAAATGACCGACCGTTAGTGTGCGGAGTGACTTGAGGTCTCCTGGCCGTCGAGGGGCTTGATCTTGGTCGAGTGATTGCTTCATGGTCGAGTGTCTTCGAGTCCGTCGAGTGGAACACCTCCAAGTCGATTGAAAGGCGATTTCTTCTAGGGATGCCCTTGGGTAGGGTAGTTAGGACAGGTCCATGACCCTACCCTAGGTGCATGGCTTCATCATTAGCCCCCGAATGGATGGAGGTTTGAGTGGGGAAGTAGTTGAGAACTTCTTTGACCCATTTTTCGTGCCATGAGTATATCTTGTTTTGGATCAATGAACATGAGTGATGTCACCAACTTCTTTTTCAGTCGCCTTGATCCATTCTTAGTTTTCTTTAGTCGAGTGAATTCCTTTACTTGTAGACTCCCGAGTGGTTGCATGGAGGAGATCCTCCGTCTGATGAGTTGTTTCGCTGTCTGTGGATTTCGCGGGATTCGAATTTCAGGAAGCGTGCGGGATGGGGGAGGCCGCAGTAATCAGATGGGATAGACCGGAGCCTCCTCGATCTCTGCGCCACCTTTTTCGCCACGTATTGCGCGCACGACTGTTGCGGGATTTGACAGGATCGCCTGGGCCTACAGGTCAATCACTCAGAAGCGACCTCTTATAAGCTGCCGGCCCAGGGCTTTTGAACAGTGCGCCTTCACTTTTCCCCTTCCTCCACGAAAACTTCTGCCACCTCTGCTCTCGTGTCGGCGTCGCCGGCCTGTTCGAGCTTCGTCCGCGACAATGGGGAAGGAGAAGACGGCGGTCCTGGAGCGCGCGACGAAGGCGACGGCGCAGGCGAAAGCGAGGAAGTCCGGTCGGGGCAGATCTTCTTCGAGGTCCGCTCTACCCAAGGACTGGATCCAGGGCGACTGGATGCCCTCGGTGATTTGGCAGGATGACCTTGATGATCTGATGGAAGGGGGATTCATTCCCTACGGATCTGCGCGTCTCCCAAGGAACAAGACCGAGCCCCAGCCTCGCGAGGGTGAGTGTGTCCTCCTCACCACCCACATCGATCGTGGATTTTCTCTGCCTCCTCATCCTTTCTTCCGGAGTTTCTTGAACTTTTTCGGAGCGCAGCTCCATCACTTTACTCCAAATTCCATAGTGTACCTCGCTGCCTTTGTATCTTTGTGTGAGAATTTCTTGGGTTGTCACCCCCATTGGGGCCTCTTTAAGCACATTTTCACTTGTCGTTCTCAGTCGGTTAAGAAAGCCAAGTCGAGTGACGAAAAGACGCAAGTGATTCAGATGTGCGGGGGTCTTGGGATCCAAATGAGAGGAAAAAGTTCTTTTCCAGCTATGACCTTTCCCGAGTTGGCCCGCGGGTGGCAGTCAGCCTAGTTCTATTGCAAAGACCAGGCGACTCCCGGACAGTCGACTGGGCTTCCTTGAACCGAGCAGAAAAACCTTCCTCTCTGAAAGTAACGCCAGAAGAAAAGGTGCAAGTCAAAGTGCTGGTCGGTCGAGTGGTTCAGCTTGTTCGCGACGGGGTGACTGGCATGGATTTATTAGAGGTCTTCCTCCGGAGGCGCATCCAGCCGCTCCAGGCTCGTGACCATCTGATGTGGATGTATTCGGGCCTCGATGACACCACTCGGATTCATCCGGGAGATGTCGACGATGAGATGTTGGAAGGGTGGTTGTCGAGTATCACACGGAACAAGGACAACCCCAGAGGAGCCAGGAGGATTCCTCCACTCGACCAGTCATAAGAAGTAGACCAGGTCCGATTCTGCATCTCCGACTGTAATCTTGCTTTCTTCATTTTGTTTTCTTAGAATCAGTCGATTGACTTTTGTCTTGTTGCTGTCCTCCAGGCCATTACCGATATGTATTCGATGCCCAACGGAGCGCAAGAGCAGGCCGAGGAGGGGGAGGCGAGCGGAGGCGAAAGTGGAGAGGAGTGGCAATCTGACGGCGAAGGGGAGGGGGATGACGACGACTCCAGTGAAGAGGAGCAGGAATAAGTCGAACCTCCCCGCTCGGAAAGGCGATCCAAGCTCACACACGATCCTGCGCGCGAATGTGGTAAGGCGACCGTGCCTGTTGGGCAGTCGTCAAAACGCCCTGGGACGTCTTCCCCAGCGCCGATAGAAAAAGCTCCAAAGCATCCACGAGCGACGCCGTCAAAGCCACCAAAGGCCCTGCCCAAGATGAAGATGACCATTCCCACCATTTCCGGGTAACAATAGAACTTGCTTTCTTTTGTTGAACATGGACGGACTCTTGGTCGACTCATTGAATAAACTGACTGGTTTTTTAAATTTGCAGTGCTACCACCTCTGAGGTCTCTGCCAAGAATGATGACCAGGAAATGGAAGCTGCTGTTACCTCCAACCTTGGTATGATTTCTGATGTTCCTCTCTTAGTCGACTGACGGTCTCTTTCGGTCGATTGGATTGTCATCTTTAACTTTGGATTTTTCTTATAGCTCCTCCTCATGTCATTGATCTCCCTGATGATGATGACGAAGTGCCGCTGAGGGCGCGGAGGAATGGGAAGGCGTCGACTGGCAAGGCCCCACAAACCGCATGAGCGCCTGAGGCAGTAGTTCAGGAGGGTGGTAATACCACTCGGACTTCTGTGTCCTTCGCTGTGCTTCTGACGAGTGTTCGGCCTTCATCGTCGACTGCTGATCCGCCCTCCCTTTTTGCCACACACCATGTCCCTGAGGATCAAGTGGGTGCTTCTAAGGAGGCTATGCGCCAGGCGGGGATCATGATGGAGCAGGTGAAGGTGGTCCGGGAAGCCAGCCAAGCAGCCTATGATGCTAGTTCAGCCCTTCAAAGCAATGTCCAGGTCAGTCGATCACCGCTTGTTCTGTTAGGATATGCTATTTGAAGACTCACTTTTCCAAAGATCTTTGTATCTGTACACCCATTGGGTGTGTCCATTGGATTTCTGGTACTAGTGGGGGCACGCTGAGTGCACCCACTGGGTGTAGTCCCCGAGACTACGGTGGACTGCTGGCAGTCGACTGTAGTCTTTATATTGTGTTGCTTTACTTGAACTTCTTCACTCGGTCTGGTCAGGCCATGTCGAATGGAATCTTGTAACTAGTGGTGGCACGCTAAGAGCACCCACTGGATATGGTCGACTGCGGGCATTCGACTTTTTTTGGTCGAACCAGTGGGGGCACGCTGAGTGCACCCACTGGGTGTAGTCCCCGAGACTACTGTCGAATATTTTTGATTCGGCTGTAGTCTTAGAAACGTCACGGTTTTTCTCTTAGTTGCTCGGAAGCAACCTACCTTTGACATCTGTCGACTGATTCTTCGCAGAAATCCTGCGAGCTTGTGGCTCGCTATACTGAATTGGAAAACAAATAGATCCAGCTCAACCTTGACTTGAAGCTTTCCCAAGAGAACTTGCAGAAGGCGAGAGACGAAGCAAAAGGTATGGCTGGTGAGAATCTGACGACTGCCCTTTCTTTTCCGCCCATTCTTGATGTTGATCTCACTGTCATTTCACAGATAAAATGGAGGAGGCTCTCAAGAAGAAGGACCATGATCTTGCTGAAGCGCAGAAGGCGGCTTCGGACAAAATGAAGCTTGCGGAAGAAAAACTGGCTTCAGTCGGTAACCTTGAAGAGGAGAACTCCACACTGAAAGCCGCTCTCAACGCGGCCAACCAAGAGGTCAGTCGTCTGAAGAATGATAAAATAGCTCTGGGTGACAAGGCAAGTGAACTGGTAGGGAGGAGGAACGATCTGGAGGCTTATCTTGGAGGGCTCACCGAGAAGTTGTTCGTCATGCTTGAGGGTAATCACTCCTACTCGACTGACTTGTTGTCATCAACCCAGTGCAGAGCCACTGATTTATCTTTGAATTGTGTTTTCAGAATTCTGCCAGAACTTCGAGGAGGAAACCAGTCGAGTGGAGAAGGATTTGGACCCCATCAATTCTCTGGTGAAGGATGAGGCTGCTATGAACGTGCTCCGACTGGAGTCTCGTGTTGCTGGAGTGGTGGACTACCTTGCTCGACTGAAGGTTGCGGCGTCGCGGATCGACACGGCGCTCTGGCCTGGAAAGGCGCTTCAAAATGACCTCGAGTCTCTGATGACTCGACTGAATGAAGTTCCAGGTCGAGTGCAGGAATGGAAGAAATCTTCTGCTAGGTGCGGCGCTGACGTCGCTCTGTCCTTGGTCCGTGTTCACTGCAAGGAGGCGCGAGAGGAGAAGCTGGCTGCTATCCAAGTTGCCAACACCAGGAAGCACAACTTTCAGTCTTTCATGGAGACCTTCATCGCTGCTGCCACTCGGATCGCTGACGGGATTGACTTGGATCAGTTTGTCGCACCCTCCAGTCCTCTGCCTGAGGAGTAAAAAACTTCTATGCTAAACCTTAAATTTGCCTCGGACTGCAGAGTGGATTTTGTAACCGTTAAACTCTTTCGGGCTGAATGCTCGAGTACTTTGATCTGCGGTCCGGGACCTTTAGGATTTATCCGAACTTGGTTTATCGTTGAATATGCTTGCCTTTGCCTTCGAGCAAACTTTGTTTTTCATGAATTCTCCGTCGAGTGGGACTTGTTCTTCACTCGATGCAACTTTTGTATTTGTGGCGTAGCTCCGAAGGAGAAGGTAGCAGTCGACCTGCACCTCGTCGTCCTTGCAGATCAGGATGGATTTCAAACTTAGGCGAGTACTGGACTGCAGCTAAGTCCCCGAGTGGGAGGTTTGCTCTCCACTCGGTAGGATTTTCACATACTTAGGCGAGTACTGGACTGCAGCTAAGCCTCCAAGTGGGAGGTTTGCTCTCCACTCGGTAGGATTTTCACATACTTAGGCGAGTACTGGACTGCAGCTAAGCCTCCAAGTGGGAGGTTTGCTCTCCCCTCGGTAGGATTTTCACATACTTAGGCGAGTACTGGACTGCAGCTAAGCCTCCAAGTGGGAGGTTTGCTCTCCACTCGGTAGGATTTTCACATACTTAGGCGAGTACTGGACTGCAGCTAAGCCTCCAAGTGGGAGGTTTTCTCTCCACTCGGTAGGATTTTCACATACTTAGGCGAGTACTGGACTGCAGCTAAGCCTCCAAGTGGGAGGTTTGCTCTCCCCTCGGTAGGATTTTCACATACTTAGGTGAGTACTGGACTGCAGCTAAGCCTCCGAGTGGGAGGTTTGCTCTCCACTCGGTAGGATTTTCACATACTTAGGTGAGTACTGGACTGCAGCTAAGCCTCTGAGTGGGAGGATTGCTCTCCTCTCGGTAGGATTTTTACATACTTAGGCGAGTACTTGGACTGCAGCTAAGCCCCCAAGTGGGAGGATCACTCTCCACTTGGTAGGATTTTTCAAACTTAGGCGAGTACTAGACTGCAGCTAAGCCCCCGAGTGGGAGGATCGCTCTCCACTTGGTAGCATTTTTCAAACTTAGGCGAGTACTGGACCACAGCTAAGCCCCCGAGTGGGAGGATCGCTCTCCACTCGGTAGGATTTTTCAAACTTAGGCGAGTACTGGACCGCAGCTAAGCCCCCAAGTGGGAGGATCGCTCTCCACTCGGTAGGATTTTTCAAACTTAGGCGAGTACTGGACTGCAGCTAAGCCCACGAGTGGGAGGATCGCTCTCCACTCGGTAGGATTTTTCAAACTTAGGCGAGTACTGGACTGCAGCTAAGCCTCCGAGTGGGAGACTGGCTCACCACTCGGTAGGATTTTTCAAACTTAGGCGAGTACTGGACTGCAGCTAAGCCCCCGAGTGGGAGGATCACTCTCCACTCGGTAGGATTTTTCAAACTTAGGCGAGTACTAGACTGCAGCTAAGCCTCCGAGTGGGAGACTGGCTCACCACTCGGTAGGATTTTTCAAACTGAGGCGAGTACTGGACTGCAGCTAAGCCCCCGAGTGGGAGGATCGCTCTCCACTCGGTAGGTTTTTTCAAACTTAGGCGAGTACTGGACTGCAGCTAAGCCTCCGAGTGGGAGACTGGCTCACCACTCGGTAGGATTTTTCAAACGTAGGCGAGTACTGTACTGCAGCTTAGCCTCCGAGTGGGAAACTGGCTCACCATTTGGTAGGATTTTCGAACACTTAGGCGAAACGGGTTCGCAGCTAAGCCCCCGAGTGAGAGGCTGGCTCACCACTCGGTAGGATTTTTTTACAAACTTAGGCGAAATGGATTCGCAGCTAAGCCACCCACTGGGGGGTTTCTCACGCAAACAGAAGCAACAACAATCACTGGAGAAATTATAACACTCTTTGTCTTTGATAAATAAACTACAGAAGTTTTTCTTATTACATCTCACCCGAGTGAGAATTCAAGTGTAAAAGGGGCGGAGCAGTTCCGCATTCCAAGCTCGTGGCTCATCAATCTGGCGATCGACGTTGTAAAGGTGGTACACTCCACTGTGGAGGACTCTGGTGACGATGAAGGGACCTTCCCAAGTAGGAGCGAGCTTGTGTGGTTTCTGTTGATCCACTCAGAGGACCAAGTGTCCTTCTTGGAAGGCTCGACTCTTCACATATCTGGCATGGAATCGACGCAAGTCTTGCTGGTAGATGGTCGATCAGATCATGGCCATTTCTCTTTCTTCTTCCAGGAGGTCGACTGCGTCCTGCCGGGCTTGTTCTGCTTCATCTTCAGAGTAGAGCTCGACTCGGGGTGCATTGTGAAACAGGTCACTCGGCAAAACTGCCTCAGCTCCGTAGACCAGAAAGAATGGGGTTCTTCCAGTTGACCGATTCGGGGTAGTCCTCAATCCCCAAAGAACTGATGGAAGCTCGTCGACCCATGCGCCTGCTACGTGCTTGAGATCGCGCATCAGTCGGGGTTTCAGTCCTTTGAGAATTAGACCATTTGCTCTTTCTGCTTGTCCATTCAACTGGGGGTGAGCGACTGAAGCTTAGTCGACTCGTGTGCCTTGAGAGGCGCAAAAAGCTCTGAACTTGTCTGAATCAAAGTTTGACCCATTGTTAGTAATGATGCTATGTGGAACTCCATATCTGAATATCAATTCTCTGATGAAACTGATAGCAGTGCAGGCATCGAGATTCTTGATAGGCTTAGCTTCAATCCATTTGGTAAACTTGTCGTCTGCCACTAGCACATGAGTGAATCCGCTCCTGCCTATTCTCAATGGTCCAACCATATCCAATCCCCCAATAGTGAAGGGCCAGACGAGTGGAATGGTCTTCAGGGCTGACGCGGGTTTGTGGGACATGTTGGAGTAGAACTGACATCCTTCGCATTTGTCGACTATCTCTTTCACCATTTCATTTGCTCTTGGCCAGTAAAATCCAGCTCGGTATGCTTTAGCCACAATGGTTCGAGAGGACGCATGGTGACCATAGGTCCCCGAGTGGATATCATCAAGGATTATTTGACCTTCTTCTGGTGTTATACACTTCTGGCTGACTCCAGTCGCGCTTTCCTATACAACTGTCCTTTTATGACTGTAAAGGCTTTGGATCGACGGACGATCTGTCGAGCCTCTTCTTCGTCCTCTGGGAGTTCTTTCCTTAGGATGTACGCGATGTATGGCACCGTCCAGTCGGGAGTGATGACCAAGACTTCCATGATCAGGTCGACCACTGCTGGAACTTCAACTTCAGTCGGATCCGTGGCACTTTTTGGCTACGGGGCTTTTTCAGTGAAAGGATCCTCTTGAACTGATGGCGTGTGGATGTGTTCCAAAAACACATTGCTGGGAATGGCTTCTCTTTTGGAACCTATTTTCGCCAAATCATCAGCTGCTTGATTTTTCAGTCGGGGTATGTGATGAAGCTCTAACCCCTCGAATTTCTTCTCTAACTTTCTCACAGCATTGCAATACCCAGTCATGGCTGGACTTCTGACGTCCCACTCCTTCATCACCTGATTAACCACCAAATCTGAGTCGCCATAGACCATGAGGCGACGGACGCCGAGTGAAATGGCCATGCGCAATCCATACAAAAGTGCTTCATATTCTGCTTCGTTATTGGAGGAATCAAAGTGAATCTGGAGAACATATCTGAGCTTATCTCCTTGGGGGGAAACCAATACAACCCCAGCGCCGGAACCATTCAACATCTTAGACCCATCGAAGAACATGGTCCAGTGCTCCGAGTGAACTTGAGTCGGTAATTGTTGTTCAGTCCACTCGGCAACGAAATCTGCTATTGCTTGGGACTTGATAGCCTTCTTTGCCTCAAACTTGATATCTAGGGGAAGGAGTTCAATGGCCCATTTGGCCACTCGACCAGTTGCATCTCTGTTGTGCAGAATCTCTGACAATGGAGCGTCGCTGACGACTGTAATAGAATGATCAGAGAAGTAATGAGCAACCTTCTTTGTGGTCGTATAAATCCCATATACAAGCTTCTGGTAATGAGGATATCTTTGCTTTGACGGAGTCAAAACTTCAGAAACATAATATACTTGGCGTTGAACTTTAAAGGCTTTTCCTTCTTCTTCCCGCTCGACCGTACGTACTGTACTGATGACTTGTCTCGTGGCTGCAATGCAAAGCAGTAAAGGCTCCTTGCTGATTGGGGCAGCAAGCACCGGCTGGGTGGAGAGCAGAGTTTTGAGCTCTGCAAACGCTGCATCGGCTTCCGGAGTCCACTCGAACTTGTCTGACTTCTTCATCAGTCGGTAAAGAGGCAATGCCTTTTCACCGAGACGAGAGATGAATCGACTTAAAGCGGCCAAGCAACCAGTAAGCTTCTGGACGTCGTGCACATGCACAGGATGTTTAATTCGGAGTATGGTGCCAACTTTTTCTGGATTGGCGTCGATTCCCCGTTCGGAAACGAGAAAACCGAGTAACTTTCCGCCAGGGACTCCGAATGTGCACTTTGATGGATTAAGCTTGATGTCATACCTTCTGAGGTTGGCAAAGGTTTCAGCAAGGTCAGTCAGTAGGTTGGAACCCTTTCGTGACTTGACCACAATATCATCCATGTAAGCTTCCACATTCCGACTGATTTGAGTGAGCAAACACTTCTGAATCATCCTCATGAACGTGGCTCCGGCATTCTTGAGGCCGAATGGCATGGTAACATAACAGAAGCACCCGAATGGAGTGATGAAAGCTGTTTTGATCTCGTCGGGTCCATACAGACGGATCTGATGGTACCCGGAATAGGCGTCTAAAAAAGACAGTCACTCACATCCCGCAGTCGAGTCGACTATCTGATCGATGCGGGGGAGAGGAAAATGATCTTTTGGGCAGGCCCGATTGATATGTTTAAAGTCAATGCACATGCGAAGTGACTTGTCCTTCTTAGGGACCATGACAACGTTGGCGAGACACTCGGAGTGGTAAATCTCTTGGATGAACTCCGCTGCTAAGAGTCGAGCCACCTCTTCACCAATAGCCTTTCTCTTCTGGACGGCGGACCGTCGGAGATGTTCTTTGACAGGTTTCACTTTTGGGTCGACTCGTAGGCGGTGCTCAGCCAGCCCCCTGGGAACACCCGGCATGTCAGAAGGCTTCCATGCGAAGATGTCCCAGTTCTCATGGAGGAACTGGATGAGCGCTTCTTCCTATTTGGAGTCGAGTGTTGTTGAGATATGAGTCGGAGCAGCATTGGGATCGGTCGAGTGAATGTGAACCGGCTTCGTTTCGCCAGATGACTGGAAAGCTGATTCCATAGCGGGCTTCTTGGCTCGCAAGAAATCACTCGGGTCAGCAGTCTTCTGGTACTCCTGCAGCTCTACCACTGCCATCTAGGCATCAGCGATCTTTGAGCCTTTCTGAAAACATTCTTCTGCCTTCTTCCGATTGCCTGTAACAGTGATCACGCCTTTAGGACCAGGCATCTTCAATTTGAGATACACATAACATGGTCGAGCCGTGAAGCGTGCATAAGCTGGCCTGCCCAAAATAGCGTGATAAGCACTCTGGAAGTCCACAACCTCGAACGTCAAATTTTCTATGTGGTAATTCTTGGAATCACTGAAAACCACATTGAGAGCAATTTGGCCGAGTGACTCAGCCTTCTCCATGGAAACTCATGTTGCTGGTACTGAGCCTGGACATCGGAATGCCCATCCCTTTTAACGTCTCTGCATATAGTATGTTCAAACCACTGCCACCATCCATCAAGACTTTGGTCAGTCGAGTGCCTTCGACAACTGGGTACACCAAAGCTTGCCTCCTAGGGGTGGCAATGTGCGTTGGGTGATCGGACTGGTCGAATGTGATGGCAGTCTGAGACCACTTCAGATAACTGGGTGTCGCCGGAGCAACCATATTCACCTCACGGTTGATAACTTGCAGTCGACTTTTGCTTTCAACATCAGCAAAAATCATCAGGGTGGAATTGACCTGGGGGTATCCATCATCACTGTCTTCCTTGTCCTCAACTTTGTCCGACTCCTTTTCCTTATCTTTGGGTTGTTTGCCCTGGAACTGCTGGATCAAGAGCCGGCACTGTCGAGTGGTATGTTTCGGGTAAATGAGTTTACCCTCTTCATCTTTCTTTGTGTGGATGTGACATGGAAAATCCAACACATCATTTCCGTCTTGGTCTTTAACTTTCTTGGGGTTCCAAGGCCCTTTGGGTTTCCCCTTAAACTTTCCTTGAGTTACAGCCAAGGTTTCCCCAGGAGCAGCTGGCTCGGCTTTCCGCTTCTGCTTCCGATTGGAATTTCCTCCTCCGGTTTCTTGGGCGACTGACTTGAGCTTGCCACTCCGTAGTCGATCCTCATCTTCACCATTAGCGTACTTGGTGGCAATCTCCATCATCCGATTCAGAGACACGTCTCCGGTTCGACCGAATTTCAGATTCAGTTCTCTGTTCTTGACACCTTCCTTGAAGGCACAGACTGCTTGGTGGTTAGACACATTTTCTACAGTGTGGTGCAACGTGATCCACCTCTGGATGTAATCCCTCAAAGTTTCATTCGACTTCTGCACACAAGACCGCAGTTCGGTCAGCCCTTCCGGTCGCTTGCATGTTCCTTCAAATGTCGTGACAAATACTCGGGCGAGATCTTCCCAAGTGTAAATGCTGCTAGGTGCTAACTGATTGAGCCATGCTCTGGCCGAGCCCCCCAACATGAGAGGCAGGTGCTTCATGGCCACTTCATCATTGCTACCGCCAATTTGGACAGCCACTCGGTAGTCTTCAAGCCAAGTATCAGGCTTGGATTCACCAGTGAACTTACTGACTCCAGTCGCCAACCTGAAGTTGGGAGGAATCGCTGCGGCCCTGATGGCTCTACTAAAGCACTCTGGCCCTGAAACATGCACTCTTCTGCTGGTAGGTGCATCTTTGTCGTGACCTTCTCGGTGAGCTCTGTTTCTGTCGACCAAACCTTGAACAAGAATGGATCTCGCATCAAAGCCTGGTTCCCTGGGGTCGACTGGAATCCTCCGCCCAACACTATGAGGGCGCCTGTCATCCTACTGCCGAGGCACGTATGATCCGCTCCTCGGGGGAGGGGTGGGCACTCGACGTCGATCGTCACGATCGAATTGGTGACCATACTGCTCACGGTTCCTGTACTGATCTCGTTGGTCTCCACGTCCCTCAAGCCTCGGAGGCGATCTTGGGCTGTGAGCCGACTGGACTGTGTCTGCAGCAATGGATCTGCTGTGGATTCTGTTCCGTGACTGAGAAACAGTGGAATTCTAGTCTCCTGCTGCCCGGAGCAACGCTCTGATCTGCAGCAAGCCTCTGCCAGCCTTTGATTGGGAAGGCTGAATCGACTCTGCTATACGGGTTGCAGCTGCTAAATTCTGAATCGGAGTTCAATATACCTGCGGGGGCGGAAAGAGCTGACGGCGACTGGATTCTGGAACCCGTTGCCGTGCACGCTCGTCGAGTGCTTGCTCGAAGTTCTCCAGTCGAGTGCGCTCAGCCAAGTTGGTCAGGCGCACGTCCTCCAAGGCACGAGCCTCAGGGGTTTCTCCAACAATAGGAGTGTGCAGCGCATCCATGTTCCGGCGACGAAGTTCTTCTCTCTGCAGCGACGTGAGAGGCTCGGGGAGATATTCCTCGTGGGGATGCGACGGGTCGCCTCCACCTGCGCCTCCGTCGGTGCGCGGAAAACCGGGAGGACTGCGCGGTCCATCGACCATCAGAACCTCCGCCGCCGGATCACTGCTGTCGCACTCGGATGCGGTCTCTACAGAGCCAGTCGAACAGGCCGTAGAGGGATTCGTCGGGCTCGATCGCCGCGACTTGAGGGGTGGACGACTGGCGTGCCACCGCGTGTCTCACCCACCGCTAAAGTCTCGACCGACCGGAGCGCTTGCGCCGGCGGGAAACAGGGAGGTAGGAGAATGCAGGGGCCGACCGATAATGGGTCGACGGTTGCCGCAAGAGGACACCGCGGACACACGCGTGAAAGTGTGTTGCCCCGCGGACAGGAAGCGCGTCAACGTCGAGCAGAGCCTCCTAAAGCCAAGCGGAGTCGTCGGCGATGAACATGAGCACGCCGAGACGGATCTCGCGGCCCTCCACCAAAACTCTGCCAGAAACCATGATATTTGGATCGGAAAAAATCGCAACTTCTCCAACAAGTCGCTAAGACACCAGCCCCAAGGTGGGCGCCAACTGTCGTGGTTCTAACTCTAACAGTAATGTAGGGGGTAGGTATGGAGAGGCAAGATCTTAGCTATGGAGTAGTTGTAAGCACATGAGGTTTACGAGTTCAGGCCCTTCTCAGAAGAAGTAATAGCCCTACGTCTCAGAGCCCGGAGGCGGTCGACTGCATTATGTGTGTATGAATTACAGGGGTGCGAACCCTTTACACTGAGGAGGGGGTTGGCTTATATAGAGTTCGCCAGACCCCTCCGACCCTCAGTTATGCAGGGTTTTAAGTACATTAAGGCTGGGCGTTACTGGTAACTCCTCTAATAAAGTGCTATGATGACCATAAAAGCTACTAAATGACCGACCGTTAGTGTGCGGAGTGACTTTAGGTCTCCTGGCCGTCGAGTGGCTTGATCTTGGTCAAGTGATTGCTTCATGGTCGAGTGTCTTTGAGTCCGTCGAGAACACCTCCAAGTCGATTGAAAGGTGATTTCTTCTAGGGATGCCCTTGGGTAGGGTAAATAGGACAGGTCCATGACCCTACCCTAGGTGCATGGCTTCATCACTACCTGTCGAAGCAAATCTCTTGTTGGGTCCCGATAGCTCCTCAGAGATGGATTCAGAGACAGATGACCAGTCCTATTCCCCCACTGAGGTGTATGCTCTAACTTGGCATGGTTATACTGCTCATATCATGCATACGGTGTCTTGCATTGCATAGTTTAGACATCATATACACAATATTCAACACCATGTTCTTAGTTCAGACATCATATTGAATGCCCTCTGTTTAGCATATAAATCATATATGTGAATTAAATGATGCGATCCTGATTACTTAGATAACATGTAGGTGAATTATGTCAGGCGATCCTGTTTAGTTATTCATCATATCTTTGAATTATGTTATGCTATGCTATCCAGTTTAGATAGACATCATATATGTGAAATTATGTCATGCTATCCATTTTAGTTAAACAATATACATGTCAACTATTTCATGCCCTCTTTTTTCCACACTATCTATTGCATCTGTCTCTCATACAATGTCTGTACATTCAACTATGTTTCCTGTTTATCAGCCATTTGAATTGGAGCAGGTGATGCCAGTATCTAGCGGACTAAAAACACGGTCTTCAAATAAAATAGTGCTACCTCTTGGTGGAGATAGCACCCCGGTTGTACATGCACAAGAACCAGCCCTGCCACACATAACCAAAACTCTCGCAGATTGTACCCCTACTACGATGGACAAAGAACCAGCTTCACCCAATCTAACCCCAACCCCAGCTGATAGTAACCCAGTTCCTGTTGACACAACACCATCTCCACCATAGATCTCCCAAACAAGAGCAGTTAGTAAGGCAACTCCAGTGCCCAAAGGGCCAGTACTATCACGGCAAACCCCAACTCCACCAGTTAGTATGCCTATTCCTGTGGAGGAAGCACAACCAGCTAGTCGTAGTTTAGCATCTATCGCATTTGATGTTGTTAAATCGTATGTGCGTATCTTCCCATCTTGGAAATATTATATTGAAGATGAAGGAAAATGCCAGTTGCAGGTGTTTGTCCAGGAGTTATGTGTAAGTAATGTTATTCATGGCAATTACTTTGCTTTGTCCCATACATCCTACCTCCATGATGGTTATAATATAGCAAATTTTCCCATTTTTCTCTATAGAGAAGGACCGATTTGGAAACTCAGGATGAGGTAACCTGTGCTAATACCTCTGCTATCTTCAAGAATGCTTGGTGGCAGTATCGGAATTACCTGAAGAAAACATACTTCACCGGCAAAGAAACTCATCAAATTCCCTTACGTTCTTCTGAGACACATTTACTGGACGATGACTGGGAATGCCTTGTTCTGTACTGGTCCCGAACCAAGAATGTGGTAAGGTCTATGAGCTCATTTTCTATTTTTAAGTATTATATTCTTGCGTCTTACTGTACTCTGTTCATGTAGAACAAGTGCCTAAACCTGAAGAACAACTGTTCTAATTTAAGATTCCATTGCTACCATAGGACATAGATATATGTTCGTTTGATGCTTTTATTATGTACTAGTACTTGGCCATAGAAGACTTGGTAGTTTAATCCTGTCCACCTTACTAATGAACTGGTTCACCGAAATGAGTTTCATATACTAGTACATGCTAAACTTTTTATGTGTCTGCTTGTTTCTTCTTTTAGAATGCTGACAGAATATTGGGGAAGAGTGCCTTATTAAGCAACGGTAAATGAAGTAATGCAGATAAGGTTTAGGATAGTGACACATCTTGTGTTGGTTTAGTGTTGGAGTTACTGGCCACTACCGATTGCACAAGCTATTCAAACTCACTGTCTGAATCAGTTCGGTTTGTTGAGTCTCAACTACAAGCTGAAAGACATCGATCAGCTGTGCTGCGACAAGAAGCGGAAGGACTGCGGAAGTCCCTGGAGCATTCAGATGCATACTTTCTGGTGCAACAGCAAGCGTTGGAGGATTTTAGCGCCAAATAGGACAAAGCTAATCAGCTTGCTAAGCTTATTGCCAGCATGGTGGATACCCAGGATAACGTTTCTTGAGCTCTTCTGAAGTTGTTTCAGTTATGCTCTTGTTTTGCTGCCGCGTTTATTTGCACTGGTGGCCAATTTTTATGTCCAGTGTATGTGTTATGCTGCTTTGTTCCCTATATTTGCACTGGTGGCGAACTTTGATGCCCAGTGGATGTAATATGTGTAATAGCCATGATAGCCTAGCGTTAGTTGCTTGCTTATTTATTTCCTTGTTGTCTTGTTTATTTGTTTGCTTGTAGTCATTGCAGCTCTTTTTCCGCGGTTAACTAGTGGCTGTAATAACCTATTTTTTAAAACTAGGCCACAATAACCATGGGCTAATATTTACTGTAGTGACACTGGGCCTCCTACGGGTCGTATAAACAGTGGGCCTTTTACGGGCCGTAGAAACAGTAGGCCTTTTACGGGCCGTAGAAACAATGGGCCTTGTACGGGCCGTATCATCAATGGGCCTTATACGGGCCGTATGATCGATTGGCCAAACATGGGCCAATAACAGGCCGCATTATGGACGTAAACGGTCTAGAGTTGGAATCGTACATTCATGGGCCGACCGTAACGGGCCATCGTTAATAGGCCGTATTTGATGACACTATGAAAACGGCCCAACGTATTAACAGACCACAAACGGGCCGAATGTAACCACGGGCTGAATTTGGCCCACAAGCAGAAAATGACAGTAACGGGCCGTAAGTAAACGAATGCTGGAAATGAGCCCAAGAATAAATGGGCTCTGAGAAGGCCGAAAGATAACATGGGCTGGAAACGGCCCAACGGAATAACGGGCCGTTAATGGGTATAAAGTGATACACTGTTCATTACGGGCCAGTTTCACCACGGTCCGTTAATGGGTGTAAAGTGATACACTATTCATTACGGGCCAGTTTCACCACGGGCCGTTAATAGGCCAAGAGTTACATAGGGCCTCATATGGGCCGAAAGACGTCATGGGCCATACATGGGCCAGAAGTGAAAACGGGCTGGAATCATATTGGATGGCCCAGATGACGCTATTGGGCCTAATTCGGATAGGGCGTAACGGGCTATAAATGGGCTATATGCGAACAGGCCGTTAACAGGCTTTCCATGGGCCGGCCCGCCAGCTTTTGACCAAGTCAAACGGGCCGGCCTTTCCACAGGAATGGGCCTCTGTTGGGCCATGCCACGTGTCGACGTATCATAGGCGCCTATCTGACCCACTGACGAGCTGACACGTGTTTTGTCCGGCCAATAAGAATTTTACACGTGGAAATTTCCCATTGGTCGGGGCTGTTAACGGGTTATCAGATCCAAAACCCGACCCGATAGCTTAACGGCGTTCTATTACGGTGGATGCCACGTGCCGGTCACCCTTGACGAAAGCACTTCTGTGACGCGCGATTTATCGTCATGGATGTGGACACTTCCGTGATGATAATTTTGGTAATGTCATGGAACACTTCTACGACAGCATAGGTATGACTATCTTGGTTCTGTCATAAATTTGTCATGGATGTACATGCATGACAAAAAGCGACCTACTGTGACAAACACGTATCATCACGGAAGTGTATTTTTTTGTAGTGATGGGTTCTGTGGTGTGGGTAAAGTGCGCTACCTCTCCAGAGTGTGTATTAAATCTATCAATAGCCGCACCCGCGGATAAGGGCCCAGTTCGTAGTTGGTCACACTATGTGTCAACAGTAATAATAATAACCTGTTTAATAACAACCCTGGTTCGATGATGAGAAAGAGGTTGATTGTGATCGTGAGATGATCACCGTGGTATCGAGGATACCGAGTTGTTGGATGTTTGCGATGTTGTGCGAGAATCATGGGTAAAGGTCAAGCTCCTTGTGATCATGTAATGATTACTACGGTATTGTTAATACCAAGCTTGATTGGATCCTAAGATGATTGTGTGATGTCCGTGGTGGTTACGAGGTAACCCGAACAGTGTAAGTTGGTGCATGATAACGTCATCATGATAGCGACATCATGTTCATATATTCATGCCATGATTGTATTGTTCTAGTTGTATCATCTTGCTCATGCTATGACTTATCTGATAGTATCATCTTGCAAGTACATTCAATGTACTAACTTGGCGTGTCATGCCAGTTTGCAGGTCATGCCAGATTTGATTGCTTGTTTGCCGTGGATCCCTTGTTTGCGAGCTAGGATAAGCGTTCTAGTTAGAGTCCCTGCAGAGTAGAGTTCATCACCGTCGTCGTTGTTCCGCTGCTAGAGTTATTCCGCTGCTTCATGTTGTTCTGCTGCTTGCATGGAGCAACCATGGCAGGCATAGTGTCGTCGTGCCGATGTAATCCCCTTGTACCCATATAGCTTGTAATAAAGAGCTGATTTGTTCTATGCTAAGAAGTGTCGTATTCCAGAAGACTTCTCCTCGATCTCTGGGCTGGAATACGGGGCGTTCCGGTTTCTTTGAGCCAGGGTGCCACAGGCTTGGTATCAGAGCAGGTCTGGCTGTAGGATGCCCTAGCCCGCGCGAGCGTTAGAATGCGGTAGTATAAAGCCCAGTTGGTTTGTTGCACTTGATTGCTGCATTTGTTTGTTGCATAGCATGCATATAGGTCATTATATGGTCGCTAATAGTGATTTTGCGTGTGTAGGTGGTATCGGTTTCGATCCACTACCTGCACCCTTCCTCTTTGCATACCCGCTCTTCGGTGTTTGGCGTCACCTCTGTCCCAGCAGAGTGGTTTCCTGGTACCTTGTGTTCCAAAAACCATTTGTTGGACTTATTCTCAGATATCGCGTCGATATCTTTCTACCAATCACCCATATTGTTTCAGTGATAGAAATGTATCTATCCTGAATCGTGCTATCCATCTCGTCCCTTTGGCAACCCTTACTGATCTTTGTTATCAGAAAAGGGCAATGCCATCAAGCCTTGTTTTTCCCCGCCATCCTACCCTGTCATCCTATTCTTTGGACGTGTGCGGTTCCCTTCCGTACGCTTGATGATGATGTGGTCGTGACCTTTGTGTCTCGCTACATGATCGCCATGCCCGTCCTCACCTCCTTATTCATCCAGTTACAACCGGTGTTCAGCCAGTGCTTGGTGTAGCCTTGGTTACACCAACTCCTTCCACACATGGATTCGTTTTCGTGCACACCGCCACAACATATTAGACCGTAATACTGGAGTTTCCGCGAGATTTGTGTGTGTAGGTGTGCATGCATATTATTGTTGTGAGTAGCAGTAATATGTGGTGTTGCTTGATTATTATTATTATTATTATTATTATTATTATTATTATTATTATTATTATTATTATTATTATTATTATTATTATTATTATTATTATTATTTGTAGGCTTTGGGTGCTTTTGTTTTCATCATTTCGTTTGCTTCTTTCTTTGGGCCTTCGGTGTTGCATACTTTCCCCTTATTAAATTTTCTCGTCAACCGACAATGGACCCAAAGAATCAGCAAAGTTCAAATATTTGGAAACTCAGCAAAAAAAGAATGGAATTCTTAGCTGACTGCAAAAAAAGGGGAATATCTGATCGTGATGCTGACCATCAAGTTTGCATCAGTGTGCACTCCTAGAAACAATATGGATAATAAAGTCTCCCTCAGTATGCACTCTTCATAGTAGTGATGATCAAATCAGCAAGAAGATATATGGTGTGCACTATCGACAACATATTATTAGTCAAAGAAAGGAGGATAGTTCAGCAAACCCTTTTTCACGCAAGTAATCCACAACAGAAATATTAAGATGGTGTTGTATATGGTAACCGGTCCGCATATCACAATGAGGAGCTTCTGGTACAAGCAACCCAGTCTTCCCTCGCAAACTACCAGAGAAGCTTCCAATGCAAGACTACTCAGTGTGTTATATGGATGACTTCCCGTGCAAGGTACTCTGTCTTCTTCAATAAGCAACCGCAAAAGCTTCCGACATAAGGTACCGAGTCCTTCCCCGGCAAGTCTTTAAGGGGGGAAGCTTCTGAAGCACGATACGCAGTCTTCGTCAGCAAGGTACTCTCAATGGTTTCCTGCATAGGTCATCCAATCGTCCTCAGTACAGCATTGGTGCAAGATATTACACTGTAAATTGACAACATATGGCAGTGAATCCCAAGAACTAGGTCCGCAACAGCCTGGTCAGAAGCAAGAATCATTCAGAATGCAAGTTTGCCTCGGGAATCAGTTACCTATACATATATGGTGAGTATGCAGCCAAGTTCTTGCAAGTCAATGGTACGATGATGAAGTAAAGGTATGAATCTGAAAACCTCACGAGTTATGCAAAAATAAGAAGGCCAGTTATACACCTTAGTAGGGTGATGCAAGAACCGTCAAGTTTTGGAGAAAAGCAACATGGGACAAAAAAATTTGACAGTTCTCAGCAAGGCCAGTTTCCTCACAACCGACAAGGTGATATCATTTACCCTGGTCACCACCTGGTATGCCTGACAACAACGATGAGTTACATGCAAGTACGTGTGAACCTGGTATAATTCCTATCACACGATACATAAACAAGGATAAAGTTATGACTGCCGAAATATTGCACCCAATAGTACCTATGGCCACACACAGAAGCAATATGACCAAGCTCTTTTAGCAAAGAATCCAGACGAAGAGAACAATAATGAAGGAGCAAGACCGGCAATACAGGTATGATAATTGTTGCATGATCCACATGGTGCAGATTCCCCGGACAGTTTGATTCAGCATCGATCACCGTGAATATTCACCTAAGGGTTCTGCTCAATTTTGGTAAGGACCCCATATCTAGACAACCCGCTCAGTCAACAGTATATGCTCAAAATTGTCAGTATCGAATATCTGAGTCTGCCAAGTCAGACAAAGGGGCTATTCGATAGTTTGACCCCGACAACCTTGGAAAAAGCATCACACAGCCTATTATCCCCGTGGATATACCAACAAAATGAATAATAAGAAGGGTGAATAATAGTATTGAAGCATGTGCCCTCACTTATGTGAAGCATCAAAGGGTAGCCAGTCATGAACAAAATTCTTCTGTCAGAACCACCGTCAGCCAGGTCCGTGGATACTATCATATGAGGTCGTACCCCTTCATGATGGCCGCGACAGGAGACAGTTAAATATTTGGTATGGGACTGACACTCAAGACAGTGGAGCTAGTCAAGGTGATTCAGAAACTCCGCGAGAAATCAATATCAGTCAGATGAACAATTATAATCCACATCACTGTTTTGGGCCTCGAGGAAATGCATCTATTTGAGAACCCCAATGCAAGGAGAAAAAAGATTGGGTGTCCATCAGGAAAATTTGACCCTCACTTCATGAAAGATTGTTAGTGCTGGATGACGCATCCATCGGAAATCATGCTTGGACTTGTGAGACACACATATGTTTCAGTCATGGTAATCTATCGCACTCAGCTAAGTCAGCAGATATGAAAAGAATTGGAGCCAAGATAAGCATGAACATGTAAGGTAAGTTCTGTCAGAATATGGATACAGTAAAGCAAACCAGCCCAGAGCCAGCCAGTCAAGTCAGATGAAGAAGTCAGTGGGAACAATCAATTAAGGAAAAAGGATACCTGAGTTGGAAACGGTTTCCTTAAGTCAGTATATTCATACTTGTTCCCTAAGCAAGAAAATCTCAAGGACGAGATTTCTTTAAGGGAGGGGGGGGGGGGGGGGAGTTGTCACAACCTGATTTTTAGGCCTTTCTTTTTCTTTTGATTTTGTGAGATTTTTGCTTGTGTTTTCTTTTTCCATGGCTACGTGGTCTGGAAACTCTAGAAGATGACCTCTTGTTTCTGTCCAGAGTGGCTTGCCATCCCCAAACCCTTCCCAAAACCTTGCCATTTCCATCTTGGACCAAACCCCAATATTCTTTTCCTTGGGGATATTTCCTTTTCTATTAAAGGAATAACCCAATTTGTCCTAGGTTGTGAAGCAACCTATATTTCTATCACTCCCAAAATTCCCAAATAATTCTCATAAATTGTTTGGGTCATATCTTCCTCAAATATGGCAAGATATTTCATTTGCCATGTTCCTCATCATGCTCAATTAATTCCTTTCCTATTTTGTCCTGAATGGCAGTTGGTAAAGCAAGTGCCATTTACCTTTGCCCAATTGACCCCAAACTTTTTGGAAATCTTTTCCTGTCCATATCATTGTCCCATGCCAAAATTCAACTCAATTTTCCTAGTAAATATTACTGAGCAATTTTTCAAAGTTCCTGTCCGAGGGAAGTGATTGTGAAGGACGTACAAGCTAGGCATATCCAAATGAGTTGAAATTTTGC
The DNA here is from genome assembly GCA_032464435.1 of Aegilops umbellulata. Classification (NCBI taxonomy): domain Eukaryota; kingdom Viridiplantae; phylum Streptophyta; class Magnoliopsida; order Poales; family Poaceae; genus Aegilops; species Aegilops umbellulata. Next base: position 385,056,294 of record CP136057.1, on the reverse strand, counting down.
AAGGCCCTCCACATGATCAAATCATGACTCTCCACCAAGTATGAGCTCATGTAACTAATCTATGTGAGCCCAGCTCCAAATCTTAGTTTCAGGTCAGATTTTCAGTTTGTGAAGAAACCATATTTTATCTTGCTTAATTTAAGCTGAAAATTTTCCAGGGCATTCTCCTGTCCATATCAACTATCTCCACCAAGTTTTGGCTCAATTCATGATACCATTTGCCCTGTGCAATTTTTTCCAAGTTTCTGTCGGCAGCAAAGCGATATGAAGCAAATGCTATTTTGGCAAGACCAAATGGCATGAAAATTTTTGATCATCTTAAAATATTCAAATCATTGGGCCATGACCAATTTCAGCTCAACTTGCCTCTTCATGTGAGTGCAACTTCATCATCTCTAATTCTGGCCATTATGGTGGTTTCTACAGCAAGTACCCTCTAAACCTCTCCTCTTAGTCTGATTTATGGAAATAGGCATCACCTCAGTGTGTGATCATCACCAGACAAATCCTTTCCTTCGTTTCCTAGCTGGTGCCCCCACTGCACAACACAAACACTTGGTTGCTGGTCTGCTTTGAGGTCATTTGCAAATCTCTTCTTCGCCCCTGGCACAAATTCTTCCTTCCGTTAGACAACGGGCACTAAGGTCTATCTACTAGACATGGTTGGTCCGGCCAAAACGAGCTATTTGCTCCTGTGCGTGTGGTGATCACGCATGCGTCATGGCAAACTCGCGCTCTGGCTCATTCCGGCCACTGTTCCCGTCGTCTCCCTCGTCGTCTCGACCTCCATTCATGTCCTGGAGCTCCCCTGTGACGCCTTGCGTCGCCCTACATCGATTCCTCGTAGTGTTTCACCATAAATGCATCGCTAGATCCATGCCTGTGCCATGTCCGGCTGCTGTCCACCATTATTGCCCTGTTGAAGGTTGCCCGTGAAGCTCTAGAGCCCTCTCCTCGGCTATATATACCTCCCCGAGGTCCTGCGCACCTCATTCATCCCTCCCCCGCCTAATTTTCCCTCTGGAGTTGCCTAATCTCGCCAGAGTTCGCCTCTGTCCGCCATGGCCGCCGCGGTTCCTCCTTGGTTCCGGTGAGCCTAGTCTTTCTCCGCTCCTCCCGAGCTGTCCCCGAGCGTCCCCTCGTCTCCGTGAGTCTCCCCAACCCTTTGCCCCTCGTCGGAGACGGCTGCAGCGCCGAGAACCACCAACGCCCGACCGCCTCCACCGTTTGGCCCCCTCCACCTTAGTGCCCCCTCCGTCTCGCTCATCCCGAGCTCCTCCTCCACCTCTAGCCACTCCACCGCCTTCCCCACTCTCATGCGGTCCTCTCCATCCCCTCTGCTCGTCGCTGGAGCCTCCGAGGCGACGCATCCCCACGTCCGTTCGCCGCCTCTCTGTTTCTCTGTCGCCGCAAGCCCCGCCGTCCCCACTCCTCCCGGCATGGGCTGTACCTGTGGACGGGCGCGGCGTGGATGCCCGAGCCTTTCGGTGGCCTTTGCTTGGCCGGAGCTGGCCGGGGCAGGCCGGCCCGTCGCCGACAGCACCCTCCCCTCCTCCCTCCTCTGTTTCCGTCGGGGGCAGGGAGAGGAGGAAGAAGACGAGGGCAGGTGGGCCCCACGACTTCCTCGACCCTACCTGTAAGTCCCTCACCGTTGACCCAGCCCTGGCCCGTTAGGTTTTAAGTGGAAACGTCTTTGATAACTTACGTTTTAGTTAAACGGAAGCGTAAGCGGCTGCAGCTTCTAGCGAGAATACGTTTCCCTATTCGGAAGGAGCATTTCCGTCTACTGCGGCCTAAAGTGTGTTTTCTTTCTCAGAAAAAGTAATCCGCCCAGTGCGCTTTCGTATTTGGCCGCCAGGGGCCTGTTTGCGAATAGAAAATTTACAGATTGGTCCCTGTACTTCAAACGGCTATAACTTTTTGATCCTAACTTCGTTTGAGGTGATTCCAAAGCCTACTTCTTCGTCTCGTCGAGCTCTCTTTGTTGGTATCATTTTCAATATGGGTTGACATACTGAAAATGACCATTTTGCCCTTGCCCTAATCAGCCCCCTTCAGGAGAGAAACTTTTCCGGCGATTCCTTCCGCGATCTTTCCGCACATCTTCCCGGTGGTTTCTTCATCCCCAGGCAAGCCACAACACACACTTGCATGATAGCCATGCAGTAGCCGTGGTTTACAATTTAAATATTTAATAAATGTCTGTTTGTTTTAATACGGTTATCGTTGTTTCGGTAATGCTTACGGATTTGTGTTCACTTTCATGCTATGCTATTATGCACCTGGTTATCATGTATTTATTTCTAGTATTATTTTTGTATGACATGCTGGGTAATAGTACATGTTGTTGTTGGTCATGTTCTTCGGTGCATGACTATCGTCTGCTACCAAGTACCGTGAATATGCATGTTCCTTTGCACCTAGCTGATTATATGCTTACTTGACCGTATTCTTGATATGTTCTTGCATTATATTTATTCGTGATGCTAGTGGTTGAGTTATGCTATGAGTAGTGTTATACTTGTGATGTTCATGCTAGTCAGTATGCCATGCTCATTCGGATATATGCTTTATTATTATCGATATGCTTGATGATTATGTTGTACCCCATGCTTATGTTGATATTGTGCATGCTAGTTGCATCATGTTATATTGTATGACTCAGCATCATTTGCACTCAAGTTTAACCAGACTTAAATGAACTTGAACAACTGTTGGCTGAGTCATGGTGCCACCATATCGAGCTGATAAGTGCAGCCACATTTGCCTTTACGGGAAGGTCCTAGCTAGGTCTATTGTCATGCCTCTCGCCGGTGCCTCCAATGAGGGAAGGTTATGCGTGGGCGCTTGATACGTCTCCGTCGTATCTACTTTTCCAAACACTTTTGCCCTTGTTTTGGACTCTAACTTGCATGATTTGAATGGAACTAATCCGGACTGACGTTGTTTTCAGCAGAATTGCCATGGAGTTATTTTTGTGCAGAAATAAAAGTTCTCGGAATGACCTGAAAATCAACGAAGATTATTTTTGGAATTAATAAAAAATACTGGCGAAAGAATCAAGGCCAGGGGGCCTACACCATGTCCACGAGGGTGGGAGGCGCGCCTACCCCCCTGGGCGTGCCTCTGCCTTGTGGGCCCCCTGGTGCTCCACCGACCTCAATTCCAACTCTATATATCCATGTTCGGGGAGAAAAAAATCAGAGAGAAGGATTCATCATGTTTTACAATACAGAGCCGCCGCCAAGCCCTAAACTCTCTCGGGAGGGCTGATCTGGAGTCCGTTCGGGGCTCCGGAGAGGGGAATCTGTCGCCATCGTCATCATCATCCTTCCTCCATCACCAATTTCATGATGCTCACCGCCGTGCGTGAGTAATTACATCGTAGGCTTGCTGGACGGTGATGGGTTGGATGAGATTTATGATGTCTACTACACAACCTTATTCTTGTAGACGTTGTTGGGCCTCCAAGTGCAGAGGTTTGTAGGACAGTAGCAAATTTCCCTCAAGTGGATGACCTAAGGTTTATCAATCCGTGGGAGGCGTAGGATGAAGATGGTCTCTCTCAAGCAACCTGCAACCAAATAACAAAGAGTCTCTTGTGTCCCCAACACACCTGATACAATGGTAAATTCTATAGGTGCACTAATTCGGCGAAGAGATGGTGATACAAGTGCAATATGGATAGTAGATATAGGTTTTTTGTAATCTGAAAATATAAAAACAGCAAGGTAGCAAGCGATAAAAGTGAGTATAAATGGTATTGGAATGCGTTGAAACAAGGCCTAGGGTTCATACTTTCACTAGTGCAAGTTCTCTCAACAATAATAACATAGTTGGATCATATAACTATCCCTCAACATGCAACAAAGAGTCACTCCAAAGTCACTAATAGCGGAGAACAAACGAAGAGATTATGGTAGGGTACAAAACCACCTCAAAGTTATTCTTTCCAATCAATCCACTGGGATATTCCTATAAGTGTCACAAACAACCCCAGAGTTCGTGCTAGAATAACACCTTAAGACACAAATCAACCAAAACCCTAATGTCACCTAGATACTCCAATGTCACCTCAAGTATCCGTGGGTATAATTATACGATATGCATCACACAATCTCAGATTCATCTATTCAATCCAACACAAAGTACTTCAAAGAGTGCCCCAAAGTTTCTACCAGAGAATCAAGACGAAAACGTGTGCCAACCCCTATGCATAGGTTCATGGGCGGAACCCGCAAGTTGATCACCAAGGCATACATCAAGTGAATCACATGATATCCCATTGTCACCACAGATACGCACGACAAGACATACATCAAGTGTTCTCAAATCATTAAAGACTCAATCCGATAAGATTACCTCAAAGGGAAAACTCAATCCATTACAAGAGAGTAGAGGGGGAGAAGAAACATAAGATCCAACTATAATAGCAAAGCTCGCGATACATCAAGATCGTGCCAAATCAAGAACACGAGAGAGAGAGAGAGAGAGAGAGAGAGAGAGAGAGAGAGAGATCAAACACATAGCTACTGGTACATACCCTCAGCCCCGAGGGTGAAGTACTCCCTCCTCGTCATGGAGAGTGTCGGGATGATGAAGATGGCCACCGGTGAGGGTTCCCCCCTCCGGTAGGGTGCCGGAACAGGGTCCCTATTGACTTTTGGTGGCTACAAAGGCTTGCGGCGGCGGAACTCCTGATTTATTCTGTTCCCTAAAGTTTTTAGGGTATATGGGTATATATAGGAGGAAGAAGTACGTCGTTGGACCTCCGGGCTGTCCACGAGGCAGGGGGCGCGCCCTAGGGGGGTGGGCATGCCCCCACCCTCGTGGGCAGCCCGGGACTCCCCTGGTGCAACTCCGGTACTCCGTGGGCTTCTTCTAGTCCAAAAATAGGTTCCATGGAGTTTCAGGTCAATTGGACTCCGTTTGATATTTCTTTTCTTCGAAACACTCAAATAGGCAAGAAAACAACAATTCTGGGCTGGGCCTCCTGTTAATAGGTTAGTCCCAAAAATAATATAAAAGTGGATAATAAAGCCTAATATTGTCCAAAACAGTAGATAATATAGCATGGAGCAATCAAAAATTATAGATACGCTGGAGACGTATCAATTTACCATGTAATCAAGTTAGTTTTGTTAGGGTTGGATCCCTAGTATCCATTATGTTCTGAGATTGATGTTGCTATGACTTTGCTATGCTTAATGCTTGTCACTAGGGCCCGAGTGCCATGATTTCAGATCTGAACCTATTATGTTTCCATGAATATATGTGAGTTCTTGATCCTATCTTGCAAGTCTATAGTCACCTATTATGTGTTATGATCCGTTAACCCCAAAATGACAATAATCGGGATCCTTACCGGTGATGACCGTAGTTTGAGGAGTTAATGTATTCACTAAGTGTTAATGCTTTGGTCCAGTACTCTATTAAAAGGAGGCCTTAATATCCCTTAGTTTCCAATAGGACCCCGCTGCCACGGGAGGGTAGGCCAAAAAATGTCATGCAAGTTTTTTTCCATAAGCACGTATGACTATATTTGGAATACATGCCTGCATTACATTGATGAATTGGAGCTATTTCTGTGTCACCCTATGTTATAACTATTGCATGAGGAATCGCATCCATCACAATTCTCCATCACTGATCCAATGCCTACGAGCTTTTCACATATTGTTCTTTCCTTAGTTACTTTACCGTTACCACTGTTACAATTACTATAAAACTATCACTATTACTTTTGCCACCGTTACCGTTACTTCCATACTACTTTGCTACTAAATACTTTGCTGCAGATACTAAGCTATCCAGGTGTGGTTGAATTGACAACTCAACTGCTAATACTTGAGAATATTCTTTGGCTCCCCTTGTGTCGAATCTATAAATTTGGGTTGAATACTCTACCCTCGAAAACTGTTGCGATCCCCTATACTTGTGGGTTATGAAGACTATTTTCTGGCGCCGTTTTCGGGGAGCATAGCTCTATTCTTTGAGTCACTTGGGATTTATATCTGCTGGTCATTATGAGCAACTTGAAAGATGAGAAAACCAAAATTTATCCCTCAACTACGAGGGGAGGTAAGGAACTGCCATCTAGCTCTACACTTGATTCACCTTCTGTTTTGAGTAAGCTTGCGACACCTAAACCTGCTTCTGCTATTAATTCTGATATGTCACATGTTATTGATGATGCCACTTCTGCTATGCATGATACTTATGATGAAACTACTTCTATGTTTGATACTACTGTGGCACTAGGTGAATTTCTGGATGAACAACTTGCTAGGGCTAGAGAGAATGAAATTATTGAAACTGATAATATTGATGAAAGTGATGATGTAGATTCTCCCCCTAGATATGAATTGCCTGTTGTGCCTGAGGGTTATGTTATGGATGAAGAAACTGCTAGAGACTTTCTTGCTTGCAATGATAGGAGTGATCTTAAGAAATTATTAGCTAAGCTTAAAGAAAAATCTCTGAATGCTAGAATGAAATATGACCCTGCTTTTGCTACTTCACCTATCTTTGTTACTGATAAGGATTATGATTTCTCTGTTGATACTGAGATAATTACTTTGGTTGAATCTGATCATTTTTATGGCTATGAATCTGAAACTGTTGTGGCACGTCTTACTAAATTAAATGATATAGCCACCCTGTTCACTAATGATGAGAAAACTTGCTACTACTATATCCTTAAATTATTTCCGTTCTCATTAAAGGGTGATGCTAAGATATGGTTTAATTCTCTTGATCCTGGTTGTGTGCGTAGTCCCTAGGATATGATTTATTACTTCTCTGCTAAATATTTCCCCGCTCATAAGAAACAAGCCGCTTTAAGGGAAATATATAATTTTGTGCAAGTTGAAGAAGAGAGTCTCCCACAAGCTTGGGGGAGGCTTCTCCAATTACTTAATGCTTTGCCTGATCACCCTCTCAAGAAAAATGAAATACTTGATATCTTTTATAATGGACTAACCGATGCTTCCAGAGACCACCTGGATAGTTGTGCTGGTTGTGTTTTCAAGGAAAGAACAGTTGATCAAGCTGAATTGCTATTGAATAATATGTTGACTAATGATAATAATTGGGCACTTCCTGAACCAACTCCTAAGCCAACTCCGAAGAATAGGGGTATTCTATTTCTCAGTCCTGAAGATATGGAAGAGGCAAAGAAATCTATGAAAGAAAAAGGTATTAAAGCTGAAGATGTTAAGAATTTACCTCCTATTGAAGAAATACATGGTCTTAATTTGCCGCCTGTTGAAGAAACACATGGTCTTGATAACCCGACACATGTAGTAAAGGTAAATTCTCTCTATAGATTTGATGAAGGTAATATTCCTCATTATAAGTCTGCTAGCCAATTCTTAGATGAGTTTGATAATTTTATCGTCAAACAAGAAAACCTCAATGCTTATTTTGGTAGACAATTGAAACACAATGCTTATATGCTTGAACACTTGAGTGATTATATGGCTAGTGTTAAAAGTGAACTTAAACTTATTAGTAAACATGCTTCTATGGTTACCACTCAAGTGGAACAAGTGCTCAAAGCTCAAAATGACTTGCTCAATGAATTAAATTATAAGAAAATTGACTTTGCTGTTAGAGTTGCAACTAGAGGAGGTAAAATGACTCAGGAACCTTTGTATCCTGAGGGCCACCCTAAGAGAATTGAGGAAGATTCTCAGAGAACTAAAGTAGATGCACCTAGTCCTTCAAAGAGAAAGGAAAAGAAAAATGACAGGACTTTGCATGCTTCTAGTGAACTTGTTGTTGACACACATGAGAATCCCAATGATATTTCTATTTCTGATGCTGAAACACAATCTGGTAATGAACATGAACCTAGTGATAATGTTAATGATGATGTTCATGTTGATGCTCAACCTAGCAATGCCAATGATGTAGAGATTGAACCTGCTATTGATCTTGATAACCCACAATCAAAGAATCGACGTTATAATAAGAGAGACTTTGTTGCTAGGAAGGACGGTAAAGAAAGAGACCCATGGGTTCAGAAACCCATGCCTTTTCCTCCTAATCCATCCAAGAAAAAGGATGATGAGGATTTTGAGTGCTTTGCTGAAATGATTAGACCTATCTTCTTGTGTATGCGTTTTACTAATATGCTTAAAATGAATCCGTATGCTAAGTATATGAAGGATATGTTGGAAATATGCCCTAGAGGCAATAATAAAATGGTTATTATTGTATTTCCTTGTTCATGATAATTGTCTATTGTTCATGCTATAATTGTATTAACTGGAAACCGTAATACATGTGTGAATACATAGACCACAACATGTCCCTAGTAAGCCTCTAGTTGACTAGCTCATTGATCAATAGATGGTTATGGTTTCCTGACCATGGACATTGGATGTCATTGATAACGGGATCACATCATTAGGAGAATGATGTGATGGACAAGACCCAATCCTAAGCGTAGCACAAGATCGTGTAGTTCGTTTGCTAAGAGCTTTTCTAATGTCAAGTATCATTTCCTTAGACCATGAGATTGTGTAACTCCCGGATACCGTAGGAATGCTTTGGGTGTACCAAACGTCACAACGTAACTGGGTGGCTATAAAGGTGTACTACAGGTATCTTCGAAAGTATTTGTTGGGTTGGCACGAATCGAGACTGGGATTTGTCACTCCGTATGACGGAGAGGTATCTCTGGGCCCACTCGGTAATGCATCATCATAATGAGCTCAATGTGACTAATGAGTTAGCCACGGGATCATGCGTTACAGAACGAGTAAAGAGACTTGCCCGTAACGAGATTGAACAAGGTATAGGGATACCGACGATCGAATCTCAGGCAAGTAGCATACCGATAGACAAAGGGAATTGTATACGGGGTTGATTGAATCCCCGACATCGTGGTTCATTCGATGAGATCATCGTGGAACATGTGGGAGCCAACATGGGTATCCAGATCCCGCTGTTGGTTGTTGGCCAGAGAGCTGTCTCGGTCATGTCTGCATGATTCCCGAACCCATAGGGTCTACACACTTAAGGTTCGGTGACGCTAGAGTTGTTATGGGAATTAGTGTGCAGTTACTGAATGTTGTTCTGAGTCCCGGATGAGATCCCAGACGTCACAAGGAGTTCTGGAATGGTCCGGAGGTAAAGATTTATATATGGGAAGTCCTATTTTGGCCACCGGAAAATGTTCAGGATTTTCGGTATTGTACCGGGAAGGTTCTACAAGGTTCTGGAGTGGGGCCCACCTGCATGGGGGACGCACATGAACGTGGGTACTGGGGGCAAGGCCCCACACCCCTGGTCAAGGCGCACCAAGATCCTCCCTTAGAAGGAATAAGATCATATCCCGAATGGATAAGATCAAGATCCCTAAAAAGGGGGGATAACAATCGATGGGGAAGGGAAATGATGGGATTTCTTTCCCCCACCTTTGCCAATGCCCCAATGGACTTGGAGGGCAAGAAACCAGCCCCCTCCACCCCTATATATAGTGGGGAGGCGCATGGGAGCCACACCCCTTCCCCTGGTGCAGCCCTCACCCTCCCCAACACCTCCTCCTCCGTAGTAGTGCTTGGCGAAGCCCTGCTGGAGAACTGCAAGCTCCACCACCACGCTGTCATGCTGCCAGAGCTCTCCCTCAACTTCTCCTCTCCCCTTGCTGTATCAAGAAGGAGGAGACGACCCCGGGCTGTACGTGTGCTGAACGCGGAGGCGCCGTTGTTCGGCGGTTAGATCGGAATCAACCGTGATCTGAATCGCTACGAGTACGACTCCTTCATCCGCGTTCTTGTAACGCTTCCGCATCGCGATCTTCAAGGGTATGAAGATGCACTCCCCTCTCTCTCTTTCGTTGCTAGTCTCTCCATAGATTGATCTTGGTGATGCGTAATTTTTTTTAATTTCTGCAACGATCCCCAACAGTGGTATCAGAGCTAGGTCTATGCGTAGTTTCAATGCACGAGTAGAACAGAAGTTGTTGTGGGCGTCGATTTCGTCAATTTACTTGCCATTACTAGTCTTATCTTGATTCGGCGGCATCGTGGGATGAAGCGGCCCGGACCGACCTTACATGTACACTTACGTGAGACAGGTTCCACCGACTGACATGCACTAGTTGCATAAGGTGGCTAGCGGGTGTCTGTCTCTCCCACTTTAGTCGGATCGGATTCGATGAAAAGGGTCCTTATGAAGGGTAAATAGAAATTGGCATATCACGTTGTGGTTTTGGCATAGGTAAGAAACGTTCTTGCTAAGAAACCTATAGCAACCACGTTAAAAATTTGCAACAACAATTAGAGGACGTCTAACTTGTTTTTGCAGCATATGCCGTGTGATGTGATATGGCCAAAAGGATGTGATGAATGATATATGTGATGTATGAGATTGATCATGTTCTTGTAATAGGAATCACGACTTGCATGTCGATGAGTATGACAACCGGCAGGAGCCATAGGAGTTGTCTTAATTTATTTATGACCCGCGTGTCAACATAAACGTCATGTAATTACTTTACTTTATTGCTAAACCGTTAGCCATAGTAGTAGAAGTAATGGTTGACGAGGCAACTACATGAAGACACGATGATGGAGATCATGATGATGGAGATCATGGTGTCATGCCGGTGACGATGATGATCATGGCGCCCCGAAGATGGAGATCAAAAGGAGCAAAATGATATTGGCCATATCATGTCACTATTTGATTGCATGTGATGTTTATCATGTTTTACATCTTATTTTCTTAGAACGACGGTAGCATAAATAAGATGATCCCTCGCTAAAATTTCAAGAAAGTGTTCCCCCTAACTGTGCACCGTTGCGAATGCTCGTTGTTTCGAAGCACCACGTGATGATCGGGTGTGATAGACTCTAACGTTCGCATACAACGGGTGTAAGCCAGATTTACACATGCGAAACACTTAGGTTGACTTGACGAGCCTAGCATGTACAGACATGGCCTCGGAACACAGAAGACCGAAAGGTCAAACATGAGTCGTATAGTGGATACGATCAACATGAAGATGTTCACCGATGATGACTAGTCCGTCTCACGTGATGATCGGACACAGCCTAGTTGACTCAGATCATGTATCACTTAGATGACTAGAGGGATGTCTATCTAAGTGGGAGTTCATTGAATAATTTGATTAGATGAACTTAATTATCATGAACATAGTCAAAACGTCTTTGCAAATTATGTCGTAGCTCACGCTTTGGTTCTACTGTTTTAGATATGTTCCTAGAGAAAATTTAGTTGAGAGTTGACAATAGCAATTATGCGCACTGGGTCCATGAACTAAGGATTGTCCTCATTGCTGCACAGAAGGGCTATGTCCTTAATGCACCGCTCAGTGTGTTGAACCTCGAGCGTCGTCTGTAGATGTTGGTAAACATCTGACATACACGTTTTGATGACTACGTGATAGTTCAGTGCGTAATACTAACGGTTTAGAATTGTGGCACCAAAGACGTTTTTTTGAAATGTCGCAGAACATATGAGATGTTCCAAAAAACTGAAATTGGAATTTCAGACTAACGCCACCGTCAAGAGGTATGAGACCTCTGACAAGTTTTTTAAGCCTTCAAACTAAGGGAGAAAATCTCAATCGTTGAGCATGTGCTCAGATTGTCTGAGTACTACAATCACTTGAATCGAGTGGGAGTTAATCTTCCAGATGAGATAGTGATGGTTCTCCATAGTCACTGCCACCAAGCTATTGGAGCTTCGTGATGAACTATAACATATCAGGGATAGACATGATGATCCTTGAGCAACTCGCGATATTTCACACCGCGAAAGTAGAAATCAAGAAGGAGCATCAATTGTTGATGGTTAAACCACTAGTTTCAAGAAGGGCAAGGGAAAGAAGGGATACTTCATGAAACGGCAAATCAGTTGCTGCTCTAGTGAAGAAACTCAAGGTTGAACCCAAACCCGAGACTAAGTGCTTCTATAATGAGGGGAACGATCACTGAATCAGAACTACCCTAGATACTCGGCAGATGAGAAGGCTGGCAAGGTCGACAGAAGTATATTGGATATACATTATAATGTGTACTTCACTAGTGCTCCTAGTAGCACCAGGGTATTAAAATACCGGTTCAGTTGCTAAGTGTTAGTAACTCGAAATAAAAGGCTACAGAATAAACGGAGACTAGCTGAAGGTGAGATGACGATATGTGTTGGAAGTGTTTCCAAGGTTGATGTGATCAAGCAACGCATGCTCCCTCTACCATCGATATTGGTGTTAAACCTAAATAATTGTTATTTGGTGTTTGCATAGACATGATTGGATTATATTTATCGCAATACGGTTATTCATTTAAGGAGAATAATGGTTACTCTGTTTATTTGAATAATACCATCAATGGTATTGCACCTAAAATGAATGGTTTATTGAATCTCGATCATAGTGATACACATGTTCATGCCAAAAGATATAAGATAGTGATGATAGTACCACATACTTGTGGCACTGCCATTTGAGTCATGTTAGTATAAAACGCATGAAGAAGCTCCATGTTGATGGATCTTTGGACTCACTCGTTTTTGAAAATATTGTGACATGCGAACCATGTCTATTGGTAGATATGCATGAAGAAACTCCATACAGATGGATCGTTTGGACTCACTAGATTTTGAATCACTTGAGACATGCATATCATACCACATGGGCAAGATGACTGAAAGGCCTCGTTTTCAGTAAGATGGAACAAGAAAGCAACTTGTTGGAAGTAATACATTTTGATGTGTGCAGTCCAATGAGTGCTGAGGCACGTAGTGGATATCGTTATGTTCTTACTTCACAAATGATTTGAGTAGATGCTGAGTATATTCACTTGATGAAACACAAGTCTGAATTATTGAAAGGTTCAAGTAATTTCAGAGTGAAGTTGAAGATCGTCGTGACAAGATGATAAAATGTCTATGATATGATCATAGAGCTGAATATCTGAGTTACGAGTTTGGCACACAATTAAGACATTGTGGAAATTGTTTCACAACTAATACCGCCTGGAACACCATAGTATGATGGTGTGTCTGAACATCATAGCTGCACCCTATTGGATGTGGTGCATACCATGATGTCTCTTATCGAATTACCACTATCGTTTATGGGTTAAGCATTAGAGACAACCGCATTCACTTTAAATAGGGCACCATGCAATTCCGTTGAGACGACACCGTATGAACTATGGTTTAGAGAAACCTAAGCTGTCATTTCTTAAAAGTTTGGGGCTACGACACTTATGTGAAAAGGTTTCAGGCTGATAAGCTCGAACCCAAAGCGGATGAATGCATCTTCATAGAATACCCAAAAATAGTTGGGTATACCTCCTATCTCAGATCCAGAAGCAAAAGTGATTGTTTCTAGAAACGGGTCCTTTCTCGAGGAAAAGTTTCTCTCGAAAGAATTGAGTGGGAGGATGGTGGAGACTTGATGAGGTTATTGAACCGTCACTTCAACTAGTGTGTAGCAGGGCACAGGAAGTTGTTCCTGTGGCACCTACACCAATTCAAGTGGAAGCTTATGATAGTGATCATGAAACTTCGGATCAAGTCACTACCAAACCTCATAGGTCGACAAGGATGTGTACTACTTCAGAGTGGTACGTAATCCTGTCTTGGAAGTCATGTTGCTAGACAACAATGAACCTACGAGCTATGGAGAAGCGATGGTGGGCCCGGATTCCGACGAATGGCTCGAGGCCATAAAATCCGAGAGAAGATCCATGTATAAAACAAAGTATAGACCTTGAAAGAACTATTTGATGGTCGTAAGGCTGTTGGGTGCAGATGGATTTTAAAAGGAAGAAGGACATTGATGGTAAGTGTCACCATTAAGAAAGCTCGACTTGTCGTTAAGATGTTTCCCGACTGTTCAAGGAGTTGACTACGATGAGACTTTCTCACTCGTGGCGATGCTAAGAGTCTGTTGGAATTATGTTAGCAGTTACTGCATTATTTATGAAATCTTGTAGATAGGATGTCAAAACATTGTTTCCTCGATGATTTTCTTGAGGAAAGGTAATATGTGATACAACCAGAAGGTTTTGTCAATCCTGAAAGATGCTAACAAGTATGCAAAGCTCCAGCAATCCTTCTAAGGACTGGAGTAAGCATCTCAGAATTGGAATGTACGCTTTGATGAGATGATTAAAGATTTTGGGTATGTACAAAGTTTATGAGAAACTTGTATTTCCAAAGAAGTGAGTGGGAGCACTATAGAATTTCCGATGAGTATATGTTGTTGACATATTGTTGATCAGAAATGATGTAGAATTTCTGGAAAGCATGCATGGTTATTTGGAAAGTGTTTTTCAATGGAGAACCTGGATTAAGCTACTTGAACACTGAGCATCAAGATCTATAAGGATAGATCAAAAATGCTTAATAGTACTTTCAAATGAATACATACCGTGACAAGATTTTGAAGGAGTTCAAAATAGATCAGCAAAGAAGGAGTTCTTGGCTATGTTACAAGGTGTGAGTATTGAGTAAGACTCAAGACCTGACCACGACAGAAGATAGAGAAAGGATGAAGGTCGTCCCCTATGCTTTAGACGTAGGCTCTACAGTATGCTATGCTGTGTACCGCACCTGAAGTGTGCCTTGCCATGAGTCAGTCAAGGGGTACAAGAGTGATCCAGAAATGGATCACATGATAGCGGTCGAACTTATCCTTAATAACTAGTGGACTAAGGAAATTTCTCGATTATGGAGGTGGAAAAAGAGTTCGTCGTAATGGGTTACGTCGATGCAAACTTTGACACTAATCCGGATGACTCTGAGTAGTAAATCGGATTCGTATAGTAGAGCAGTTATTTGGAATAGCTCCAAGTAGCGCGTGGTAGCTGCATCTACAAGATGGCATAGAGATTTGTAAAGCACACACGGATCTGAAAGGTTTAGACCCGTTGACTAATAACCTCTCTCACAAGCGAGATATGAACAAACCCCATGGGAGTTGGATTCATTCCAATCACATAGTGATGTGAACTAGATTATTGACTCTAGTGCAAGTGGGAGACTGTTGGAAATATGCCCTAGAGGCAATAATAAAATGGTTATTATTGTATTTCCTTGTTCATGATAATTGTCTATTGTTCATGCTATAATTGTATTAACTGGAAACCGTAATACATGTGTGAATACATAGACCACAACATGTCCCTAGTAAGCCTCTAGTTGACTAGCTCGTTGATCAATAGATGGTTATGGTTTCCTGACCATGGACATTGGATGTCATTGATAACGGGATCACATCATTAGGAGAATGATGTGATGGACAAGACCCAATCCTAAGCATAGCACAAGATCGTGTAGTTCGTTTGCTAAGAGCTTTTCTAATGTCAAGTATCATTTCCTTAGACCATGAGATTGTGTAACTCCCGGATACCGTAGGAATGCTTTGGGTGTACCAAACGTCACAACGTAACTGGGTGGCTATAAAGGTGTACTACAGGTATCTCTGAAAGTGTCTGTTGGGTTGGCACGAATCGAGACTGGGATTTGTCACTCCGTATGACGGAGAGGTATCTCTGGGCCCACTCGGTAATGCATCATCATAATGAGATCAATGTGACTAATGAGTTAGCCACGGGATCATGCGTTACAGAACGAGTAAAGAGACTTGCCCGTAACGAGATTGAACAAGGTATAGGGATACCGACGATTGAATCTCAGGCAAGTAGCATACCGATAGACAAAGGGAATTGTATACGGGGTTGATTGAATCCCCGACATCGTGGTTCATCCGATGAGAGCATCGTGGAACATGTGGGAGCCAACATGGGTATCCAGATCCCACTGTTGGTTATTGGCCAAAGAACTGTCTCGGTCATGTCTGCATGATTCCCGAACCCGTAGGGTCTACACACTTAAGGTTCGGTGACGCTAGAGTTGTTATGGGAATTAGTGTGCAGTTACCGAATGTTGTTCGGAGTCCCGGATGATATTCCGGACGTCACGAGGAGTTCCGGAATGGTCCGAGGTAAAGATTTATATATGGGAAGTCCTATTTTGGCCACCGGAAAATGTTCAGGATTCTCGGTATTGTACCAGGAAGGTTCTGGAGTGGGGCCCACCTGCATGGGGGACCCGCATGAACGTGGGTAGTGGGGGCAAGGCCCCACACCCCTGGTCAAGGCGCACCAAGTTCCCCCCTTAGAAGGAATAAGATCATATCCCGAAGGGATAAGATCAAGATCCCTAAAAAGGGGGGATAACAATCGGTGGGGAAGGGAAATGATGGGATTTCTTTCCCC
The DNA here is from genome assembly GCA_032464435.1 of Aegilops umbellulata. Taxonomy (NCBI): domain Eukaryota; kingdom Viridiplantae; phylum Streptophyta; class Magnoliopsida; order Poales; family Poaceae; genus Aegilops; species Aegilops umbellulata. Next base: position 385,040,029 of record CP136057.1, on the reverse strand, counting down.
CACCTTTGCCAACGCCCCAATGGACTTGGAGGGCAAGAAACCAGCCACCTCCACCCCTATATATAGTGGGGAGGCGCATGGGAGCCACACCCTTCCCCTGGTGCAGCCCTCTCCCTCCCCAACACCTCCTCCTCCTCCGTAGTGCTTGGCGAAGCCCTGCCGGAGAACTGCAAGCTCCACCACCACGCCGTCATGCTGCCGGAGCTCTCCCTCAACTTCTCCTCTCCCCTTGCTGGATCAAGAAGGAGGAGACGTCCCCGGGCTGTACGTGTGTTGAACGCGGAGGCGCCGTTGTTTGGCGCTTAGATCGGAATCAACCGCCAATTGAATCGCTACGAGTACGACTCCTTCATCCGCGTTCTTGTAACGCTTCCACGTCGCGATCTTCAAGGGTATGAAGATGCACTCCCCTTTCTCTCTGTCGTTGCTAGTCTCTCCATAGATTGATCTTGGTGATGCGTAGAATTTTTTTTAATTTCTGCAACAATCCCCAACAGGATATTGCTACAAATAAAAGAAAGATACCAAAAGCTGAAATTTCCACCATGCTTGCTAATTATACTTATAAAGGTGGAATACCTAAGAAATTAGGTGATCTAGGAGTACCAACTATACCATGCTCCATTAAAAGAAATTATGTTAGAACTGCTTTATGTGATCTTGGAGCCGGTGTTAGTGTTATGCCTCTCTCTTTATATCGTAGACTTGATTTGAATAAGTTGACACCTACTGAAATATCTTTGCAAATGGCTGATAAATCAACTGCTATACCTGTCGGTATTTGTGAGGATGTGCCTGTTGTGGTTGCAACCGTTACTATTTTAACGAACTTTGTTATTCTTGATATTCCCGAGGACGATAGTATGTCGATTATCCTTGGTAGACCCTTTTTGAATACTGCAGGGGCTGTTATTGATTGCAACAAACGCAATGTCACTTTTCATGTTAATGGAAATGAGCATACGACACACTTTCCGAGGAAACAACCTCAAGTCGACACTATAAACTCTATTGGAAAAATCCCATCGATTGTTATTGGAGGTTTTGAATTTCCTCTTCCTACTGTCAAGAAGAAATATGATATTCTTGTTGTTAGGGATGTGCATATCCCCGTTGAGGTAACTTAGTGTTATTCGAAATTTCTCCGATTTCATGCGATTCGGAATGAGTTTGTTAACAAGACTTGATCAACCTTGTTAGTGGATTCCTTTTGATAAGCATGAGATGGATGAAGTTAGAAAGCACAACCTTCTGTACCCTCCTTTTACTTTCTGTTATTTAGATTAAATAAAGCAAAAATAGTATATTCTTTCTGTTTTCTGAATTATCCATGCAATAGAAAAATACCCCAAAAATAAAAGTTCTCCAAATGCCCCGAAATTGAAATATGATTTTTAATATTTGAGAATATCTGGCACTGAGAACACATCAGGGGGAGCAAGCACCTGGCCACGAGGGTCCAGGGCGCGCCCCCTGCCTCGTGGGCCCATGGTGGCTCCCCTCCACTTATTCCAGCCACCACACACTCCTTCTTCCTCCCAAAAAATCAGCAACCAGCTCAAGCACGAGTTCTAGCTCATCTTGCTGCCATTTTTGATCTCCTTGCTCAAAGCTCCACTCACAAAACTGCTTTGGGGGATTGTTCTTCGGTATGTGACTCCTCCAATGGTCCAATTAGTTCTTGTTATAGTGCTTTATTCATTGCAATTTTTTGCTGCCTAGGTGGCCCTGTTCTTGAGCTTGCATGTCAAATTTATATGGTCCCAAGCAGTTGCTATCAATTTTGTTGAGTTTGGTTCACTTTTATTTCGAGTTACTAAAAATTTCAGAAATTTTTCAGAAGGAGAAATATGTTTAGGAAATTGTACCAAGGTGGTTCTTCAAGGAAGCAAGGACCCAAGCCCGCAATGCATGAGGCGGACCATGAACTACCCAGAGAAGCTCAAGTGCGGCCTTGTGAATGGTCGTTAGATGATTTCATGGTCTGAGGAGGAATTTGACGCATATGTGCGTAATGCTGAACTCGAGGGCTTCATGCTAGATAAGTGTTCTCAGTACTATCACCTAACTAATTCCTTTGTGAGAAGGTTCAAATTTTCATCTTCATGTAATTCTAACACTGTCCTATTTGATATCTATGGCAAATCTTATACTATGGACTTAGAGGATTTTAATACTGCTTGCAAACTTCCACAATGGGGTAGTGTTAGTGAACCTCGCAAATATGAGTTTAGAGATTTTATTGCTAGTATTACAGTGGGGGAATCTAGAGATGTAACACAAGCTACCATAGGGAGCATTCATTTTCCTGTTATACATTATTTTGCTCTCTTCATAGGTAGGTGCAGAAATGGTAAGGATGAAGCATGTCACATGTGTGTCCCTGATCTTAGTGTTCTCAGGAGTGCTATTTTAGGAGATAAACAAGATAACGTGGGGGCCACTGTTGCACGGAGGTTGCATAATAATGGTTTAAGTGGAGACTTGTTTGGTGGAATTTATGCAACTCGTGTGGCTAAATTTCTTGAGATACCCATACATGAAAATGATATAGAATTGCCTACCACTTATCTAGGTTATGAGGCTATGGTTCGCCATCAGTTTATTGAGAGGAACGAACAACCTCTGCAGTACCGACTAATGTTTGACAGGCGCCACATTTTCCATGTTGCTCTCCCTGCTCCTACTTTCTTTGACTTTCACACAAAAGAGAGATTTATTATAACCAAGGAGGAGGCAAACGAGTATAAGAGGAGGACGGAGACAGCTCGCCTCCAAGCGGCAGCTCATGAGGCAATAGCTGATGCATCACAGTACAACCCCAACTAGAACTTTGGATATCCGCTAGCCCAGCCATGGCCATAGACCAACTTAGGCCAAAAGCCTAAGCTTGGGGGAGAACGTATTTTTCACCGACATTACATTCATGTTCACACACTCATGCTAGTTGTCGGTGCTCATACTTTTTCATTGTACTATCCGTGCTAGTTTATTTTCTTTTCTCGCTTTCTTCTTGTGTGTTTGAAAAACCTTAAGAAAAAAAAATTAGTTGTAGCTTTTAGCTAGTTTACTTTCTTGCTTGTAGTAGTAATAACTAAAAGAAAACCCAAAAAGATTTCTTGTTCTTCTTTTGCTTGTTGGGAGCTTTCTCGTGTAAATAGTTTTATTTCCTTTCTTCTCTTTGGGGGTCGAGAGGAGAAGACCGTAATGAAAATGTTGAAGTTGCTCTTATATGCATTATTGTTGATTTAACTAAGAGCCCATATTATCTTGTCTTCTCCTCTGTATTGAATGCCTGTAGATTCCAGCTTAGTCCAATGCACGTGCACTATTATTATCATTCACATCGTTCGGCCGTGCAAGTGAAAGGCAATAATGACAATATATGATGGACTGATTGAGATGAGAGAAGCTGGTATGAACTCGACCTCTATCGTTTTTGTAAATATGATTAGTTCATCATTCCTGATTCGTCCTATTATGAATAAACATGTTTGCAATGACAATTAGAGATTATAGTTGCTTATGCCATGCTTAATTTGCTAGGAGCTTATAATGGTTTACCTTGCGTGCCAACATGCTATTAAAATGGTTGTGATGTGGTATGATAGGGTGGTATCCTCCTTTGAACGATTCGAGTGACTTGACTTGGCACATGTTCACACATGTAGTTGAAACAAAATCAACATAGCCTCCACGATATCTATGTTCATGGTGGATTATATCCTACTCATGCTTGCACTCAATGTTCATTAATTTCAATGCATGTTCATGACTGTTGTCGCTCTCTAGTTGGTCGCTTCCCAGTCTTTTTCTAGCCTTCACTTGCACTAAGAGGGAACACTGCTTGTGCATCCACTTCCATAAAACCCAAAGTTATCCCATATGAGTCCACCATACCTTCCTCTATGCGGTATCTACCTGCCGTTCCAAGTAAATTTGCATGTGTCAAACTCTAAACCTTCAAATGAAATTCTATTTTGTATGCTCGAATAGCTAATGTATCAACTAGTGCTGTCTGTATCTTCCATGCTAGGCGGGTTATTCTCAAGAGGAGTGGACTCCGCTCCTCATTCACAAGAAAATGGCTGGTCACCGGGATGCCCAGTCCCATGCTCTAAGAAAATCAAATCGAATTAATTGCCAACAAAACTCCCCCTGGACTCTTGTTAGTTGGAGGCACTCGTTGTTTCGAGCAAGCCATGGATTGATGCTTGTTGGTAGAGGGGGAGTATAAACTTTACCATTCTGTTTGGGAACCGCCTATAATGTGTGTAGCATGGAACATATCGAGATCTCTCGGTTGTTATGTTGACAATGAAAGTATGCCGCTCAAAATATTATTTATCTCTAATTCAAAAAATCGAGCTCTGGCACCTCTACAAATCCCTGCTTCCCTCTGTGAAGGGCCCATCTATTTACTTTTATGTTGAGTCATCATCCTCTTATTAAAAAGCACCAGATGGAGAGCACCGCTGTCATTTGCATCCATTACTATTAATTTATATTGTGTATGACTATGACTGGATCTCTTTTACCATGAATTACAATGTTTAGTCAGTCCTTGATCTTCAAAGGTGCTCTGCATTTATGTTTTGCAGTCTCAGAAAGGGCTAACGAGATACCATCTTGTTATATCATATTATGATTGTTTTGAGAAAGTATTGTCATCAGAGATTTATTATTATTGCTCGCTAGTTGATTATGCCATTGATATGAGTAAACATGAGACCTAAATGTTATTGTGAATATGGCTAGTTCATAATCTTTGCTGAAAACTTGAATGCTGGCTTTACATATTTACAACAACAAGAGCAAACCGAGTTTGTAAAAGTTTTTCTTTATCACTTTCAATTTATCAACTAAATTGCTTGAGGACAAACAAAGGTTTAAGCTTGGGGGAGTTGATACGTCTCCGTCGTATCTACTTTTCCAAACACTTTTGCCCTTGTTTTGGACTCTAACTTGCATGATTTGAATGGAACTTGTCGGCATTCTGGGAACGGGGGTCCCCAGACTTGCCTGCCCGCGGCCTGCGGCGTGGCTCAAGGGGGGGCCCAACATGGCCCATCTTTATCAACACAGACCCAAGACCCTTGCGAGGGGCCAAGCCTCGCAGGGCGGACGACACGGAGCTTCCTCAGGCACGGCCTCATCAGGCTGGCTCGCGAGGAGGCGGAGAGATCAAGGCGGGGTACCTCACGAGGTGCCCGTGACGCAAGCCATGACGACCAAGGGCGCCAGGCGGGTGCTAGCCCGCGCAGTGTCCTCCTTTCCTCTTTGGTGCAAAGGGAGCAAGCACAGGCGAGAGCATCAAGCAAAGGCACCCATTTCGGTGCAACGAGACCAAGACCAGCCCAACGGCAGGGAGGAAGTCATTGTGGAGCTCAAGCCAGCGTCACCACCAGAGCCTTTGGCAGGCGAGGACCAACTTTAGTCAGGATAAGTGTCCCAGATGTTCCCCTTCAAAATGGCCAATTGTTGGCGCCCTTCCCGCTCAATATTTGGGAAGAGGCCCAGGGCCTTTGCCTATAAATAGGACTAGCCACCCCTAGGGTAGAGGTAATGGGCCAATCCAGAAACAAGCTGGGATCAGATCGAGTAGCATCACACACAGAGAGAGAGAGAGAAGGGTGACTGAACTCCTCCTAGCAGTTCATCGCCCCAGCCAAGAACAGACCCTCGCGAGGCTGTTCTTCCTTGTATTGGTCATCATCATCAGCCCAAGAGGCAATCCACCACACCACAAACTAGAGTAGGGTATTACACCACAATGGTGGCCCGAGCTAGTATAAACACTGTGTCTCTTGTGCTGTTCTTTCCATAGCTTAGATTTTGGCGAGGCGGTGGGGTGCAGGTAGGTAGAAGGCGAAATCTCCACGCGCACCCCAGTGTTCGAACCTCAAGGGTCTGTCGGAACCCGAAATCCAACATTTGGCGCGCCAGGTAGGGGTGTGCCGGAATTCGTCTTCCACCGCCCCGTTCTCCTCCGACCATCGCGTCCATGTCTGACGCTCGTCGGGCCCGCGCCGAGCGCCGAGCCACTCTCGCTTCCCGCGTCGCCCAGACGGCTCCTGTCGGCGGGCGTCCTCGCCATTCCCCGTCACCTGCCGTCAACGCCGCCACCGGCCCGGCGGGAAACAAGCAGCAAGCGTCGTCTCAGCATCCGTCCGTGCGGCAAGACGGTCGCACCGCTACTCCCTCGCTCACCCCAGCTGGTTCTTCGTCCCGCGTGCTCCGCACACCCATGGAGGCTCGAGCTGCGCTCATCGCGGCAAACGAGCTCCTGCGCTACCGTCCCATCGACGACGTCTACGGAGAATGGCTCGACCGTGTCGCCGAGCTCATCCGTGCCGCAGGGGGCTCTCCTGCGTCGTCCTTTTGGCTGCACCGCACCCGCCCTGTGCGGGCGACGAAGCTCTGGGGGTGCCCCAGCCGCCTCCTCCTCAAGAAGGCGCCCTGGCTCCAAGGCGCGTGGCCCCTGGGTGGAACCCGCTCCGTCAGGTGCCAATGCGGCAAGAGCAGAGTTGCCAAGAAGTCCCTCTCCCGCAAGAAGCTGCCCGGGCGCTCCCTGCTCCAGCACGTCGCGACCATGCTCCTGCTCCCGGACGTCAGGACCCCACGCTGCTCCCAGCTGCAGCACATGGGGATCTGCAAGACCAAGCTCTCCATCACCCAAGGCCTCCCGTGGCCACAGCAGGCTGCCGTGCCTTCACCACCGAGCTACGCAGCGTCACGTGGCCCGGCAAGTTCAAGCCAGACCTGCCTCCTCATTACGACGGCACGGCCGACCCTGCGGAGTTCCTCCAGCTCTATGAGCTGGGCATCGAAGCTGCCAATGGAGACGAGAAGGTCATGGCGAACTGGTTTCCCATGGCGCTCAAGGACAGGGCCCGCACCTGGCTCCTGAACCTGGCTCCAGGCACGATCTCCTCCTGGGACGAGATGCGCACCCACTTCATCGCCAACTTCCAAGGTACTCGCGACCGGCCACCCGCCGTGAGCGACATGCGCCGCATCAAGCAACAACCCGGAGAGACCCTGCAGAAGTACATCCAGCGCTTCAACAACGCACGCCTCAAGATTCCCAAGGTGACCGAGGAGGCCATCATCTCAGCCTTCTCCGACGGCGTGCACGACGTCAAGATGGAGGAGGAGCTGGCGATGCATGAAGACCTGTGCACTTGCTTGGAGCTGTTCAACTTGGCGACCAAGTGCGCCAGGGCTGAGGAAAGGCGTCTCTCCCTCCTCAAGCTGCCTGCCGCAGACCCAGAAGAGAAGAAGCCCAAGGCCAAGGATGTGAAGCGCAAGAGGGCTGCCATGCTCGCAGCAGAACCAGACACCAAGCGGGGCAGAGATTAGCCCGAGTCTTCCAAGGGCAGTCGGTACTGTGTGTACCACGACCTCCACACCCACAACACCAACGAATGTCAAGAGCTCCGAGCCGTGCGAGAAGGAAGGATCGGCTGTCGTCCCGACCGTGGTGACCGGGGCTACGGTCGAGGAGGAGGAAGGAACGCAGGACACTGGGAAGTCCGCGGCCCGCGCCAAGGGTAGCGCGATCGACCTCGCGAGGATCGCTGGCAAGACCCGCCTCACGAGGGAGACTGGAGGGATCAGCCTCGTGAGGATCGCCCGCAAGGCAATGCAGGCCTCCCTCCGCTGCCGCCGCAACCAAGGAGAAACGAGGACCGCCATCAGGACGAGGGGGCTGGGGGCTTCTAGGAGCCGCGCGTGATCGCCTGCATCCTGGGCGGGGCTCAAGCCCCAGCCTCTCAGCGCATCTTCAAGCAGTTTGCCCGCGAAGTAAATGCAGTCCTCCCCAAGCTCGAAGCCACGCGCCCTCTCAGGTGGTCGGCGTGCGCCATCACGTTCAGCTCAGCGGATCAGCTCAAGTGTGCGGCCACAGCCGGAGTCCTCCCGATGCTTTGTTCCCCAATCATCAGCAACGTGCTGGTCACCAGGACCCTCATCGATGGCGGGGCAGGGCTCAACGTCCTGTCCGTGGAAACATTCAACAATCTCCAAGTGCCCTACAACCAGCTTCAGCCAACCAAGCCTTTCTCCGGAGTCACCGACGGCTCCACGGTCCCGATTGGGCAGGTCTGCCTCCCTGTCACCTTCGGGGCACGCGACAACTACCGCACCGAGCTCATCGACTTCGACGTCACTCACATTCGCCCGCCGTACAACGCCATCCTTGGGTACCCAACGCTGGCCAAGTTCATGGCCGTAACTCACCACGGCTACAACGTCCTCAAGATGCCAGGAAGTGGCGGAGTCATCACGGTGCCCTGTGAAGAGAAGGACGCGGTGTGTTCCCTGGAACGAGCCTTTCAGGCCGCATCACTGGAAGACCCGGATCGCGGAAGCAGGAGGCTTCCCGAGACCACCCCCAAGAAGAAAAAGACATCGTCCGGCCCGGCCCCTCAGGAGGCAGGCCCCTCAGGGCCCGCGCCTGCCCAGGGGGAACCTCCTTCCATCGCATAGGAAAGCACGCCCGTCGCCCTCCTCAGGCAGGGCTCGGGGGCTCTCCCCTGGAGGGCCACCGACCTGGCTAAGGTCACGAGGGAGGCGCTTGGGCACCACATGGAGGCATGTTTCAAAGCATGTTTCCCTCAAGAAGGAGTAAGGCAAGGAGGGCCAGACCCTCAGGAGTTCGTCAGCAAGGCCATTCAGGAGCTACAGGAGTCAAGAGTCATGAGTGGCGGCCGCCGCCTACCAGCTATGGCTCCCCATCCAGGCGAGGATGGTGGGCTGCGCGTCTGCATCGACATACCAGGGCTCAATCGAGTCGCCTCTCTAGAGAGCCTCTGGCCCTCGTGAGTGGGGCGCTGCGAAGGTCCACCCCACAGCTACATTCGCATGCCTTACGGCTTGCCGAACGCGGCTGCCATGTACCAGCGCCTCATGAGGGGCATCACGGAGGCTCAAGAGGCCAGGCGTTCCGCAGCCTTGGCGGAGATGGAGATGGTCCGCGAGGAGCCACCAGCGCCTCCGGAGCCTCCCGATGCCCCTGGGCCTGGGGGCTCGTGAGGATCGGCTTCCGCAGCCCACCGAGTCTGCTACACCAACACTCATTCGTCCTCAACATCATCAGGTGCCATCTTTCAAGTTTCATTTCCAGCTGGGAGCGCCCCCCAGGGCTGCATTATTCCCAGGCCGCGTGGGTCCGTCCCTGCGGCATCTATCCCTTTTATTTCATGTTGTTAGCTTACTTTGTTGGGGGCGCCCCTCGAGCTGCATCATCCCCAAGTCGCTCGGGCCAGACCCAGCGGCATGTATCCCTTTTGCGTTTATTTCCGGCTATGCGTTCGACCCACCATGCTTGATTATTTCATGCCGGTCCACGACACCTCTTCTTCTCCATGCCGACCACTTGCATGTTAAAGGGGGGGGGGGGTACCTGAGCATCGCGACTCAGGGCTCTTACTGGCTCTCCAGCCCTCACCCTCTGGGCTTGTCCACGGTATCACGACCTGGCATACCAGCGACAGCTGAGACCAGCTCGAGGGCCGGGACCCGAGGACGTAGAGTGCCGTCATCTAACCAAATTTGCAGGAACACATCACAAGATAAGGCCCAGCTCCAGGCGCAACCCGCCTAGAGGTAGGGCCCCGTGAGTCCCGCGCTGGCTCACGGGTGCCCAGATACACCTCGCCAGGCCCTACCGTGCCAGCCACGTGTAAGGGCGGGGCTGTACACGCCCCGGGGGCTCCTCCCGAAGGGGAGCCCACTCCCACGTACCAGTGGAAGCACCATGCTCCGCGCTGGCTGACGACACTACCGAGGAGCGGCTATGCCCGTACACATACGGAAGCGCTATGCTCCGCCCTGGTGATAAACAACTGAGGGTGGCCCCCGGGCCGCATCAACCTCAGGGAGCCTAGAGCTTAGTGTCTAGCCTCATCGTAACACCTCCCCTAGGGAGTGCCGCGCGAGGGGGCTGGGCACGGGGGCTGCGCCTGGGTCACACCCAGACGCACGCCACCCAGCCAGGCCCCCCCGGGCCTGGTTCGTCGCGCGTCTCCCCCCGAGCGGAGCCAAGGTACGAAGGCCGTTTGAGCGTCAAGGGGGACTCCTGAGCATCGCGACTCAGGAGCCCAACTGGTAACGTAGCCCCTCACTCCTTAGTTCCGAAAGGCTAACGACAGTTGAGGTATGTGCGGGGCCGGGCTCTGCAGACGTAGAACGGTAGATCCACCCACATCTCACCTCCCTACTTGCTTTTCGTGCGCCAAGGGGGACTCCTGAGCATCGCGACTCAGGAGCCTAACTTGTCACGTAGCCCCTCACTCCTTGGTCCCGTCATGGTTTCCGGTCGGGGCTAACGGCGGCTGAGGTATGTGCGGGGCCGGGCTCTGCCAGCGTAGAACATAAGCAAGTAGGAAGGAAAAGCGTAAATTTCAAGGAATTCAAAAGCTAATATTACAGTCCACACTGTTACCTCAATGCCAAACGCAAGTTTAAATGCCTCCCCGAGGCATGATACATGTGCAGGAATTGAAGGAAGGACATGAGCCACAACGGAATCACTTGTCGGCGGTGGAGCAGCGCGGAGTGGGTTCACCTCATGGAGCAGCAGGGTCGGCAGCGCCTCGCTTCGGCTTGGTGCTGAAGGCCCGGAACTTCCCCAACAGAGCCTCCGCGCGACCCTTCACGGCCTCGGCAGCGACAGCGGCACGCTCGCCGCTTGCTGGCTCCAGCAGGCTGTCGGGGTCGACGCTGGGATCGCGAAGGAAGATGTGGGTGAGGACCCGCGTCAGCGCTGCAGAAGACAAGACACGCGCCTCGACCTCGGTCGTGGGGCCAAGCCAAGGGCGACATCTTCAAGAGCGCGAACCAGGAAGGGAAGCAGCTTGGCGGGGCCGTCCTCGGCGCCAGCCAGCGGGCTCTCCAGGCCGCTATCATAAAGCGTCCTCAGCGAGGAGCGAGCCTTCGCCTCCATCTCCGCGAAGGCCACGCGGTCCTCGGCAAGAACTTGTGCCTTGTCGTCCAGCTCGACCTTCCTCGCCCCAACTCCTGCTCCAGCGCGCCTAGGCGGTCATGGCACTTCCTGAGCTTGGCCTCCCGGTCCTTGACGACCGCCTCGCGAGCCTTTACGCCTTCTTCCTGCTCTTGGCGAAGGCGGGCCTCTTTCGCGAGCTGGTCCCGCAGGCCTTGCAGCTCGTCCTCTAGCACCTTGTAGCGACCACAGATGTCGACCACCTCACCCAGGGCTGCGTCACGAGCAGCCTTTGCCTCAAGGACGGCCAGCCTCTCCTCATCGCAAGCCGTCGAGGCCTGGACCAGCGCCACCCGAATCGAAGCATCGGAGCGAATCCATCCTAAAGCCAGCTCCAAGCGCCCGGCCACCAAGCGAGGGTCAGCGCCAAGAAGATCCTGCCGTAGCCGGTCCAGCTCAGCAGCAGCACGATCCAGAACGGCAGTTGGAGTTGGAGAGACAGCAGTCTGTGGAGTAGGAGGAGAAGGCGGCAGCACGACCACAGCATCCTGAGGCGAAGCGTGCTGCGCCCCAACGGCTGTGGTGGCGGCAGCAGGCAAAGGCACCTCGGGAGTCGCTTGGGCCATGGGGGCTGAGCTCGCCCCAGCCGGCTCAGCCAGGCCTCGCGAGGACGACCGGGCAGGAAAGGCCCGTGCGTCGCGGTCACCTTCCTTCGCGGGCAGAGGCGCTGTCCCGGATGGAACCTCAGGAGCTCCCTTCGGCTTCTTTGCTGCGGGCGCCAGCCTATCCAAGAGATGCGGACGTCAAGCCTCAGCAGCAAAACAAGAAATAAAGACAAGAATCAAGCGCTTACGAGTCGTCGCCAGTGAGCTCAAGCAGCCTCCGGCCAAATTTGAAGCCCGAAAGCCGGCTGGAAGGGTCAACCTCGGGAAGCTCGGGAGCGGAAGGCGGTCTGCGGTCCGCCTCGGGGCCGGGGCAGACCCGCGGGAGATCAGCCCGGTCCTGTCCTTCTTCGGGATCAGGGGCAAGCTCCCGCCACCCTGCTCGACATCATCCTCGTCGTCATCGCTCGGAGAGAGGCGGAGAACGCGGGGCCTGCGCCGGGGGAGGGGAGCCCTCGACTCTCCGTCAGTCGCCTCGGAGTCAGGCCCTTTTTCCCGCTCCCCTCCTTCCTCCTCATCGCTGGAGTCGTCGGAGGACACGTCCACCGGTTCCTCGGGAGCTTCCATGGGCACAGGCCCATCCCCGTTGAAGACGGGCATGGACTCCACTACCTGCTCCCAGTCGTCGCGGAGGAACAAGGGCGTAGGAGCGCCCTCCAACCTCGCCACATCGCCCCCGACCAGAGATTGGAGGACCGCAGCCAGATCTTCGTCGGCCAAGGCCGCGGGGCTCGGATGGGGCCTCCACATCGGAAGTGAGTACTGCTGAAGCGGAGCCAGCTGGTGCTCCAGGAATTCCCTCAGCAGTGAGGCGCCGGTCAGCTTCGCCGCCGCCATGTTGGCTGGCCTCAAATCCGCGTCCATCTTCTCCAACACCAGCTTCGCGTGGGGGTCCACGAGCTCCGCTCGACCCCAATTGCTGGAGCTCGTGGGTTGCTCCGTGGGCAAGATCAGCCGAGGGTGGATGCGCCCAGCATCTGCCAAGACCCACTTGCTCCTGAAGCCCTCAATCCTTTTCCCGAGGTTCGAAATGGCAATGGCACCACCGTACGCGATGAAGCTCGCGCACGTGGAAGCAGGACCGCGGGAGGTCCGGAGGTAGAAGTAGTGGCGCAGGAAGGCCACTGAGGGCTGCACCCCTACGTGAGCCTCGTAGTAATAGGCAAAGATTGCTAGGAGAAGGATGGAGCTGGGGTGGAGATGTAGATGCAGAGCCTGTAGCTTATAATGGCGGAGGACAAAGAAGAAGAACTCGGAGAAGGGAGGCACCAGGCCAGCAGCAATGGCGCTTACAAAGAGCGGATAGAAGGTGCTCCCTTGGCCCTCAGGGGTGGCGGAGCCGGCCTTGAACACCTTCGCCCCGTCGATGCCCTACGCCGCCACCATCCGGCGCAACCCGGCGAGGCTCGCCTCCGACACGTTCGACGAGTCGAGGGCAGACGAGTACCCAGCTCCGGCCGGGGACTGACGAGGCGCCATGGCTTCCTAGGTCACGCGGTCGAAGTAGATCTGGAAATTTTGGAGGAAGGAAGGAGAGGCGCAAGAAAGGGGATCTGAGCAGCAACAGAGAAAGAAAAAAAAAGCAAAGCTCAGGCAGATGCCGCTGCTTTATCAACTTGTGCGGTTGCTGAGGCGCTCACGTCCAATCAACCGCCACGCGGCGCCCAAGGCCGCAGGCTGTTTGGGCCTGTGGTGCTTCGCCCTTGCCCTTTCGCCTCCCTGCACGGCCAAGTCCGGGCGCGCCTTGGGCCCGGGGGCTACTGTCGGCATTCTGTGAACGGGGGTCCCCAGACTTTCCTGCCTGCGGCCTGCGGCGTGGCTCAAGGGGGGCCCAGCACGGCCCATCTTCATCAACACAGACCCAAGACCCTCACGAGGGGCCAAGCCTCGCAGGGCGGACGACACGGAGCTTCCTCAGGCACGGCCTCATCAGGCTGGCTCGCGAGGAGGCGGAGAGATCAAGGAGGGGTACCTCACGAGGTGCCCGTGACACAAGCCATGACGACCAAGGGCGCCAGGCGGGCGCCAGCCCGCGCAGTGTCCTCCTTTCCTCTTTGGTGCAAAGGGAGCAAGCGCAGGAGAGAGCATCAAGCAAAGGCACCCGTTTCGGTGCAATGAGACCAAGACCAGCCCAACGGCAGGGAGGAAGTCATTGTGGAGCCTAAGCCAGCGTCGCCACCAGAGCCTTTGGCAGGCGAGGACCAACTTTAGTCAGGATAAGTGTACCAGATGTTCCCCTTCAAAATGGCCAATTGTTGGCGCCCTTCCCGCTCAATATTTGGGAAGAGGCCCAGGGCCTTTGCCTATAAATAGGACTAGCCACCCCTAGGGTAGAGGCAATGGGCCAATCCAGAAACAAGCTGGGATCGGATGGAGTAGCATCACACAGAGAGAGAGAGAGAGAAGGGTGACTGAACTCCTCCTAGCAGTTCATCGCCCCAGCCAAGAATAGACCCTCGCGGGGCTGTTCTTCCTTGTATTGCTCATCATCATCAGCCCAAGAGGCAATCCACCACACCACAAACTAGAGTAGGGTATTACACCACAATGATGGCCCGAACTAGTATAAACCCTGTGTCTCTTGTGCTGTTCTTTCCATAGCTTAGATCTTAGCGAGGCGGTGGGGTGCAGGTAGGTAGAAGGCCAAATCTCCGCGTGCACCCCAGTGTTCGAACCTCAAGGGTCTGCCGGAACCCGAAATCCGACAGAACTAACCCGGACTGACGTTGTTTTCAACAGAATTGCCATGGTGTTATTTTTGTGCAGAAATAAAAGTTCTCGGAATGACCTGAAAATCAACATAGATTATTTTTGGAATTAATAAAAAATACTGGCAAAAGAATCAAGGCCAGGGGGCCTACACCCTGTCCACGAGGGTGGGAGGTGCGCCTACCCCCTGGGCGCGCCCCCCTGCCTCGTGGGCCCCCTGGTGCTCCACCGACCTCAACTCCAACTCTATATATTCACGTTCGAGGAGAAAAAAAATCTGAGCGAAGGATTCATCGCGTTTTACAATACGGAGCCGCCACCAAGCCCTAAACTCTCTCGGGAGGGCTGATCTGGAGTCTGTTCGGGGCTCCAGAGAGGGAAATCCGTCGCCATTGTCATCATCAACCTTCCTCCATCACCAATTTCATGATGCTCATCGCCATGCGTGAGTAATTCCATCGTAGGCTTGCTGGGCGGTGATGGGTTGGATGAGATTTACCATGTAATCGAGTTAGTTTGGTTATGGTTTGAACCCTAGTATCCATTATGTTCTGAGATTGATGTTGCTATGACTTTGCTATGCTTAATGCTTGTCACTAGGGCCTGAGTGCCATGATTTCAGATCTGAACCTATTATGTTTCCATGAATATATGTGATTTCTTGATCCTATCTTGCAAGTCTATAGTCACTTATTATGTGTTATGATCCGTTAACCCCGAAGTGACAATAATCGGGATCCTTACCGGTGATGGCCGTAGTTTGAGGAGTTCATGTATTCACTAAGTGTTAATGCTTTGGTACGGTACTCTATTAAAAGGAGGCCTTAATATCCCTTAGTTTCCAATAGGACCCCGCTGCCACGGGAGGGTAGGCCAAAAAATGTCATGCAAGTTCTTTTCCATAAGCACGTATGACTATATTCGGAATACATGCCTACATTATATTGATGAATTGGATCTAGTTCTGTGTCACCCTATGTTATAACTATTGCATGAGGAATCGCATCCGGCATAGTTCTCCATCACCGGTCCAATGCCTATGAGCTTTTCACATATTTTTCTTTGCTTAGTTACTTCACTATTGCCACTGTTACAATTACTACAAAACTATCATTGTTACTTTTGCCACTCTTACCGTTACTTCCATACTACTTTTGTACTAAATACTTTGCTGTAGATACTAAGTTATCCAGGTGTGGTTGAATTCTCAACTCAACTGCTAATGCTTGAGAATATTCTTTGGCTCCCCTTGTGTTGAATCTATAAATTTGGGTTGAATACTCTACCCTCGAAAACTATTGCGATCCCCTATACTTGTGGGTTATCAGCGCTACCCTGATCAGGTAGGACGTCATAAGCCTTGTGTGCCCGTTGTTGTGATTCGTATACCATTGTCCCCGTTTGGGACCGTTTATTGTTGTGCAAGGACAGTGGCCGTTGATGCCTTTCGTAGGCACGGGGGCACCCATGACTTAGCCCGGATGGGAGTTTGTCGGGGTGGCCGGGAGAGTGTCATGGCAGTAGAGCGGTTTTGTCGGAACGTGGTACCTCTTGAGCTTGCGTTGGTTTTCCCCGAAGAGGAGAGGATGATGCAGCAGAGTAGCGTAAGTATTTCCCTCAGTTTTTGAGAACCAAGGTATCAATCCACTAGGAGGCCACGCTCAAGTCCCTTGTACCTGCAAATCGATAGCAACTCGCAACCAACGCGATTAGGGGTTGTCAATACCTTCACGGTCTCTTACGAGAGTGAGATCAAATAGAGATAATATTTTTGGTATTTTTCATATAAAGATGCAAAGTGAAAAGTAAAAGGAAAAGTAAAAACAAAGAAAGATTAAAGTGATGGAGATTGATATGATGAGAATAGACCCGGGGGCCATAGGTTTCACTAGTGGCTTCTCTCAAGAGCATAAGTTTTCTACGGTGGGTGAACAAATTACTGTTGAGCAATTGACAGAATCGAGCATAGTTATGAGAATATCTAAGCATGATCATGTATATAGGCATCACGTCTGTGACAAGTAGATCGAAATGATTCTGCATCGACTACTATTACTCCACTCATCGACCGCTATCCAGCATGCATCTAGAGTATTAAGTTAAAATACAGAGTAACGCTTTAAGCAAGATGACATGATGTAGAGAGATAAATTCATGCAATATGAAATAAACCCCATCTTGTTATCCTTGATGGCAACGATACAATACGTGCCTTGCTGCCCCTTCTATCACTAGGAAAGGACACCGCAAGACCGAACCCAAAGCTAAGCACTTATCCCATGGCAAGAACTACCAATCTAGTTGGCCAAACCAAACGGATAATTCGAAGAGACTTGCGAAGATAACCAATCATACATAAAAGAATTCAGAGAAGATTCAAATATTATTCATAGATAGACTTGATCATAAACCCACAATTCATCAGTCTCAACAAACACACCGCAAAAGAAGAAGATTACATCAAATAGATCCCCACAAGAGAGGGGGAGAACATTGTATTGAGATCCAAAAAGAGAGAAGAAGCCATATAGCTAATAACTATGGACCCGAAGGTCTGAGGTAAACTACTCACACTTCATAGGAGAGGCTATGATGATGTAGAAGCCCTCCGTGATGACGGGCCTCTCAGGCGGAGCTCCGGAACAGGCCCCAAGATGGGATCTCGTGGATACAGAAAGTTGCGGCAGTGGAATTAGGTTTTTGGCTCCTGTTCTGATCGTTTGGGGGTATGTGGATATATATAGGAGGAAGGAGTACGTCGGTGGAGCTTCCGTGGGCCCATGAGGTTGGGGCGCGCCTGGGGGTGTAGGGCTCCGTTTGGACTCCGTTTGATATTCTGTTTCTTCGGAACACTGAAATAGGCAAAAAACAGCAATTCTGGGCTGGGCCTCCGGTTAATAGGTTAGTCCCAAAAATAATATAATAGTGGAAAATAAAGCCCAATATAGTCCAAAACAGTAGATAATATAGCATGGAGCAATCAAAAATTATAGATACGTTGGAGACGTATCAGGCATCCCCAAGCTTAATTCCTGCTCGTCCTCGAGTAGGTAAATGATAAAAAGAGAATTTTTGATGCGGAGTGCTACTTGGCATAATTTCAATGCAAAATTTCTTAATTGTGTTATGAATATTCAGATTCGAAAGATTCAAGACAAAAGTTCATATTGACATAAAAATAATAATACTTCAAGCATACTAATAAAGCAATCATGTCTTCTCAAAGTAACATGGCCAAAGAAAGTTATCCCTACAAATTCATATAGTCTAGCTATGCTCCATCTTCACCACACAAAGTATTTAAATCATGCACAACCTCGATGACAAGCCAAGCAATTGTTTCATACTTTAACATTTTCATAACTTTTTCAACCTTCACGCAATACATGAGCGTGAGCCATGGATATAGCACTATATGTGGAATAGAACGGTGGTTGTGGAGAAGACAAAAAGAGGGGAAGATAGTCTCACATCAACTAGGCGTATCAACGGGCTATGGAGATGCCCATTAATAGATATCAATGTGAGTGAGTAGGGATTGCCATGCAACGGATGCACTAGAGCTATAAGTATGTGAAAGCTCAACAAAAGAAACTAAGTGGGTGTGCATCCAACTCGCTTGCTCACGAAGACCTAGGGCATTTTGAGAAAGCCCATCATTGGAATATACAAGCCAAGTTCTATAATGAAAAATTCCCACTAGTATATGAAAGTGACAACATTGGAGACTCTCTATCATGAAGATCTTGGTGCTACTTTGAAGCACAAGTGTGGTAAAAGGATAGTAACATTGTCCCTTCTCTCTTTTTCTCTTTTTTTATTTGGGCCTTTTTTTGGCCTCTTTTTTTTCGTCCGGAGTCTCATCCCAACTTGTGGGGGAATCATGGTCTCCATCATTCTTTCCTCACTTGGGACAATGCTCTAAAAATGATGATCATCACACTTTTATTTTTCTTACAACTCAACAATTACAACTCGATACTTAGAACAAGATATGACTCTATATGAATGCCTCCGGCGGGGTACCGGGATAAGCAATGAATCAAGAGTGACATGTATGAAAGAATTATGAATGGTGGCTTTGCCACAAATACGATGTCAACTACATGATCATGCTAGCAATATGACAATGATGAAGCGTGTCATAATAAACGGAACGGTGGAAAGTTGCATGGCAATATATCTTGGAATGGCTATGGAAATGCCATGATAGGTAGGTATGGTGGCTGTTTTGAGGAAGATATATGGTGGGTGTATGATACTGGCGAAAAGTGCGCGGTATTAGAGAGGCTAGCAATGGTGGAAGGATGGAAAAAAGTGCATATAATCCATGGACTCAACATTAGTCATAAAGAACTCATATACTTATTGCAAAAATTTAGAAGTTATCAAAGCAAAGTATTACGCGCATGCTCCTAGAGGGATAGATTGGTAGGAAAAGACCATCGCTCGTCCCCGACCGCCACTCATAAGGAGGACAATCAATAAACACTTCATGCTCCGACTTCGTTACATAACGGTTCACCATACATGCATGCTACGGGAATCACAAACTTCAACACAAGTATTCTTTAAATTCACAACTACTTCCACTAGCATGACTCTAATATTATCATCTCCATATCTCAAAACAATTATCATGCTTCAATCTTTTCTTAGTATTCAACACACTCAAAAGAAAATTTCACAAATCATGAATACCAAGCATATTAATATTAAGCAATTTACCATGCTATTACGACTCTCAAAATAAATTAAGTGAAGCATGAGAGATCAATAGTTTCTTTAAAACAAACCACCACCATGCTCTAAAAAATCTAGGTGAAGCACATAGAGCAATATTATAACGCTCAAAAGATATAAGTGAAGCACATAGTGCAAAACTACATAGCTCAAAAGATATAAGTGAAGCACAAAGAGTATTCTAACAAATTTTAATTCGTAGATGACTCTCTAAAAAGGTGTGTACAGCAAGGATGATTGTGGCACACTAACAAATAAAGACACAAATAATACAAGACGCTCCAAGCAAAACACATATCATGTTGGTGAATAAAAATATAGCTCCAAGTAAATTACCGATGGAAGTGGACGAAAGAGGGGTTGCCTTCCGGGGCATCCCCAAGCTTTGACTTTTTGGTGTCCTTGGATTATATTGGGGGTGCCATGGGCATCCACAAGCTTAGGCTCTTGCCACTCATTGTTCCATTATCATCAAAATAATTCACCCAAAACTTGAAAACTTCACAACACAAAACTCAATAGAAATCTCGTGAGCTTCGTTAGAGAAAGAAAACATAAAACCACTTCAAGGTACTGTAATGAATTCATTCTTTATTTATTTTGGTGTTAAACCTACTGTATTCCAACTTCTCTATGGATTATAAACTATTTTACTAACCATAGATTCATCAAAATAAGCAAACAACACACGAAAAACAGAATCTGTCAAAAACAGAACAGTCTGTAGTAATCTGTAACTAACGCAAACTTCTGGAACTCCAAAAAGTATACCAAAATTAGATGACCTAGAAAATTTGTTTATTGATCAGCAGCAATTGTAATCAGTATTTTATCACGTTCTGATGATCTTTAGTAATTCGGGCACTGAACGCAAAGTTTCTAGAAATTACAGCAAGATCAAATAACTATCATCCAAGAAGATCCAATAGGTCTAGCTTGGCACAAACACTAATTAAAACACAAAACCACATCCAAACCGAAGGTAGATGGGTTATTTATTCCCTAACAGAAGAAAAGCACAAAAAACTAAAAATAAAATTGGGTTGCCTCCCAACAAGTGCTATCGTTTAACGCCCCTAGCTAGGCATAAAAGCGAGGATAGATCTAGGTATTGCCATCTTTGGAAGGCAATCCATAAGTGGCTCTCATGATGGTTTCATATGGCAATTTTATTTTCTTTCTTGGAAAGTGTTTCGTGCCCTTTTTTAATGGAAATTGGAATCTAATATTCCCTTCCTTCATATCAATAATCGCACCAACCGTTCTAAGGAAAGGTCTACCAAGAATAATAGGGCAGGAAGGATTGCAATCTTTATCAAGAACAATGAAATCTACGGGCACATAATTCCTATTTGCATCAATAAGAACATCATTAATTCTTCCCATAGGTTTCTTAATAGTAGAATCCGCGAGATGCAAGTTTAAAGAGCAATTTTCATGATCACGGAAATCTAGCAAATCACACAAAGTCTTGGGGATAGTGGAGACACTAGCACCCAAATCACACAAAGCATAAAACTCATGATCTTTAATTTTAATTTTAATGGTTGTCTCCCACTCATCATAGAGTTTTCTAGGGATAGAAACTTTCAACTCAAGTTTTTCTTCATAAGATTGCATCAAGGCATCAACAATATGTTTGGTGAAGGCTTTCTTTTGACTATAAGCATGTGGAGAATTTAGCACGGATTGCAACAAGGAAATACAATCATTCAAAGAGAAACTTTCATAATTAAATTCCTTGAAATCCAATATAGTGGGTTTAGCAACATCTAAATTTTTATTTCTTTCAATCCCACTTTCATCAATTTCATCATAAAGATCTAAATACTCCGAATTTTTGGAACACCTTCTAGGTAAAGGAAGATCATGTTTAGTTTCATCAAGATTCATATTACAAAACAAAGATTTGATAGGGGACACATCAATAACTTTTAGATCCTCATCTTGATTTTCATAGGTATTGGAAGACCACGCTTTAATAAAGGCATATTTTGAAGCACGCATCCTAGCGGTTCTTTCCTTGCACTCATCAATGGAAATTCTCATAGCTTTCAGAGACTCATTGATATCATGCTTAGGAGGAATAGATCTAAGCTTTAAAGAATCAACCTCAAGAGAAATTCTATCAACGTTCCTAGCCGAATCATCAACTTTAAGCAATTTCTCTTCAAGCAAAGCATTAAAATTATTTTGTGAATTCATAAACTCTTTAACACTATTCTCAAATTCAGAGGGAATCTTATTATAATTTCCATAAGAGTTGTTGTAGGAATTTCCATAATTATTAGAAGGATTACTAGGATATGGCCTAGAATTAAAATTCCCTCTATATGCGTTGTTACCAAAATTATTCCTACCAACAAAATTCACATCCATAGATTCATTGTTATTCTCAATCAAAGTAGACAAAGGCATATCATTAGGATTAGAAGAAACACTCTTAGTAGCAAATAATTTCATAAGTTCATCCATCTTTCCACTCAAAACATTGATTTCTTCTATCGCATGCACTTTTTTAGTAGAAGATCTTTCAGTATGCCATTGAGAATAATTAACCATAATATTATCTAGGAGTTTAGTAGCATCTCCTAAAGTGATTTCCATAAAAGTGCCTCCCGCGGCCGAATCTAAAAGATTTCTAGAAGAAAAATTCAATCCGGCATAAATTTTTTGTATAACCATCCACAAATTTAAACCATGAGTAGGGCAATTACATATCATTAATTTCATTCTCTCCCAAGCTTGTGCAACATGTTCATGATCAAGTTGCTTAAAATTCATAATATCATTTCTAAGAGAGATGATCTGAGCGGGAGGAAAGTACTTAGAGATAAAAGCATCTTTGCACTTGTTCCAAGAATCAATACTATTTTTAGGCAAATACGAAAACCAAGATTTAGCACGATCTCTAAGCGAAAAAGGAATACCTTCAATTTAACGACATCATTATCGACATCTTCTTTCTTTTGCATATCACATAAATCAACGAAGCTATTCAGATGAGTAGCGGCATCTTCAGTAGGAAGGCCGGCGAATTGATCTTTCATAACAAGATTCAACAAAGCAGTATTGATTTCACAAGATTCAGTATTGGCAAGAGGAGCAATCGGAGTGCTAAGGAAATCATTATTGTTGGTATTGGTGAAGTCACACAATTTGGTAGTATCTTGAGCCATCGCGACAAACAAGCAATCCAACACACGAGCAAACAAAAGGCAAGCGAGAAAAAGGCAAGCAGAGAAGGAGAAGGAGGAGGAGAAGGAGAAGGAGAAGGCGAATAAAACGGCAAGGGTGAAGTGGGGGAGAGGAAAACGAGAGGCAAATGGCAACTAATGTAATGCGGGAGATAGGGATTGTGATGGGTACTTGGTATGTTGACTTTTTGCGTAGACTCCCCGACAACGGCGCTAGAAATTCTTCTTGCTACCTCTTGAGCTTGCGTTGGTTTTCCCCGAAGAGGAGAGGATGATGCAGCAGAGTAGCGTAAGTATTTCCCTCAGTTTTTGAGAACCAAGGTATCAATCCAGTAGGAGGCCACGCTCAACTCCCTCGTACCTGCACAAATCGATAGCAACTCGCAACCAACGCGATTAGGGGTTGTCAATCCCTTCACGGTCTCTTACGAGAGTGAGATCTAATAGAGATAATATTTTTGGTATTTTTGATATAAAGATGCAAAGTGAAAATTAAAAGGCAAAGTAAAAACAAAGCAAGATTAAAGTGATGGAGATTGATATGATGAGATAGACCCGGGGGCCATAGGTTTCACTAGTGGCTTCTCTCAAGAGCATAAGTTTTCTACGGTGGGCGAACAAATTACTGTTGAGCAATTGACAGAATTGAGCATAGTTATGAGAATATATAGGCATGATCATGTATATAGGCATCACGTCCGTGACAAGTAGATCGAAACGATTCTGCATCTACTACTATTACTCCACTCATCGACCGCTATCCAGCATGCATGTAGAGTATTAAGTTAAAAACAGAGTAACGCTTTAAGCAAGATGACATGATGTAGAGAGATAAATTCATGCAATATGAAATAAACCCCATCTTGTTATCCTCGATGGCAACGATCCAATACGTGCCTTGCTGCCCCTTCTGTCACTGGGAAATGACACCGCAAGATCGAACCCAAAGCTAAGCACTTCTGCCATGGCAAGAACTACCAATCTAGTTGGCCAAACCAAACGGATAATTCGAAGAGACTTGCAAAGATAACCAATCATACATAAAAGAATTCAGAGAAGATTCAAATATTATTCATAGATAGACTTGATCATAAACTCACAATTCATCGGTCTCAACAAACACACCGCAAAAGAAGAAGATTACATCAAATAGATCTCCACAAGAGAGGGGGAGAACATTGTATTGAGATCCAAAAAGAGAGAAGAAGCCATCTAGCTAATAAATATGGACCCGAAGGTCTGAGGTAAACTACTCACACTTCATCGGAGAGGCTATGATGATGTAGAAGCCCTCCGAGATGACGGCCCTCTCCGGCGGAGCTCCAAAACAGGCCCCAAGATGGGATCTCGTGGATACAGAAAGTTGCGGCGGTGGAATTATGTTTTTGGCTCCTGTTCTGATCGTTTGGGTGTACGTGGATATATATAGGAGGAAGGAGTACGTCAGTGGAGCTTCGGTGGGCCCACGAGGGTGGGGGGCGCGCCCCCTACCTCGTGCCCCCCTCGGAGCTTCCTTCACATAGGGTCCAAGTCTCCTGGATCTTATTCGGGAAAAAAATCACGTTCCAAAATGGATTTTTCTGTTTGGACTCCGTTTGATATTCTGTTTCTTCGAAACACTGAAATAGGAAAAAAAACAGCAATTCTGGGCTGGGCCTCCGGTTAATAGGTTAGTCCCAAAAATAATATAAAAGTGGAAAATAAAGCCCAATATAGTCCAAAACAGTAGATAATATAGCATGGAGCAATCAAAAATTATAGATACGTTGGAGACATATCAGAACACCGTTGGTCCACCCGAATGGGAGTGCGAGGCCATGGGTTCCGTGGTGTGGGTAAAGTGCGCTACCTCTGCCGAGTGTGTATTAAATATATCAATAGCCACGCCCGCGGATAAGGGCCCAGTTCGTAGTTGGTCACACTATGGGTCAACAGTAATAATAATAACTTGTTTAATAACAACCCTGGTTCGATGATGAGAAAGAGGTTGATTGTGATCGTGAGATGATCACCGTGGTATCGAGGATACCGAGTTGTTGTATATTTGTGATGTTGTGCGAGAATCACGGGTAAAGGTCAAGCTGCTTGTGATCATGTAATGATTACTACGGTATTGTTAATACCAAGCTTGATTGGATCCTAAGATGATCGTGTGATGTCCGTGATGGTTACGAGGTAACCCGAACAGAGTAAGTTGGTGAATGATAACGTCATCATGATAGCGACATCATGTTCATATGTTCATGCCATGATTGTATTGTTCTAGTTGTATCATCTTGCTCATGCTCTGACTTATCTGATAGTATCATGTTAATCCTTGTTAACCTATAAATGCCATGCTGTTGTTTGTCTTGATTGCTTTGGTTGCTGTGAGCTTGCAAGTACATTCAATGTACTGACCTGGTGTGTCATGCCAGTTTGTAGGTCATACCGGATTTGAATGCTTGTTTGCCATGGATCCCTTGTTTCGAGCTAGGATAAGCGTTCCAGTAAGAGTCCCTGCGGAGTGGATTTCATCACCATCGTCGATGTTCCGCTGCTAGAGTTATTCCGCTGCTTCGTGTTGTTCTATTGCTTGCATGGAGCAACCATGGCAGGCGTAGTGTCGTCGTTCCTATGTAATCCCCTTGTACCCATATATCTTGTAATAAAGAGCTGATTTGTTCTATGCTAAGCAGTGCCATATTCCAGAAGACTTCTCCTCGATCTTTGGGCTGGAATACAGGGCGTTCCGGTTTCTCTGAGCCGGGGTGCCACAAAGTTGTAACACAGTAGATATTACACCAATATAAACTGAGTTCACATCAGTACCTAAAGTAGTGATTTGCTTTATTATACTAACGGATCTCATGAGGGTTTTGTCAAGTTTTGTGTGATTAAAGTTTTGAAGTTTTGGGTGAGATCACAATGGATGAAGGAATAAGGAGTGGCAAGAGCCTAATCTTGGGGATGCCTGAGGCACCCCAAGGTAATATTCAAGGACTCCCAAGCAACTAAGCTTGGGGATGCCTCGGAAGGCATCCCCTCTTTCTTCTAATGACCATCGGTAATTTTACTTGGAGCTATACTCGTCACATGATATGCGCAAATTCTTGGAGAGTATTTTGTGTTTTTTAATTTTTCTTTTATGCACCATGCTGGTATGAGATAGTCCTTGGTTGATTTATAGAATGATCTTTGCACTTCACTTATATATTTTGAGTATGGATTTATAGAATGCTTCATGTGCTTCGCTTATATCATTTGAAGTTGGATTGCCTGTTTCTCTACACATAGAAAACCGCCATTTGTAGAATGCTCTTTTGCTTCATTTATATTTTTTAGAGCGTGGGCATATCTTTTGTACAAATAATTAAACTGTCATGCTTCACTTATATCTATTTAGAGAGTTGACAGAAATTGGTCATTCACATGGTTAGTCATTAAATCCTACATAAAACTTGGAGATCACTCAATATGATATGTTTGACTCCTTGCAATAGTTTTACGGTATAGAGATGGTAATATGTGGGAGGTACTAGTGGATGATTGTGGTTTAGTAAGAATACTGGTGTTAATGTTTGTGATTCCCGAAGCATGCACGTAAGGTTTCTCGTTATGCGATGATATTGGAGCATGATTTATTATTGATTGTCTTCCTTATGGATAAGCGATGGTCTTTTCCTACTAATCCATCCCCCTAGGGGCATGCGTAGTAGTACTTTGCTTCGAGGGCTAATAAAAAATTTCACAATAAGTATATGAGTTCTTTATGACTAATGTTGAGTCCCTGGATTATAAGCACTCTCACCTTTCCTCCATTGCTAGCCTCTCTAGTACCGCACCAATTTCACCAGTGCATAAACCCTCCTTATACCTTCCACAAAATAGCCACCATGCCTACCTATCATGGCATTTACATAGCCATTCCGAGATATATTGCCATGTAACTTCCATCATCAACATATACATGACTTGAGCATTCATTGTCATATTGCTTGTCATGATCATAAGATAGCTAGATCATTGCTTGTCCTTTTTTGATATCTTTGCTATGCTAGATCATTGCACATCCTGGTATACTGCAAGAGGCATTCATATAGAGTCATCATGTATTAGTTTTATCAAGTTGTAAGTAAATAAAAGTGTGATGATCATCATTATTAGAGCACTGTCCCATGTGAGGAAAGGATGATGGAGACTATGATTCCCTCACAAGTTGGGATGAGACTCCGGAATTCAAAATAAAATAAAAAGAGGCCAAAGAGCCCAAAATAAAAAAAAGAGCCTAAGAAAAAAAGGAAAAAATGAGAGAAAAAGAGAGAAGGGGCAATGCTACTATCCTTTACCACACTTGTGCTTCAGAGTAGCACCATGTTTTTCATATAGAGAGTCTCCTATGTTGTCACTTTCATATACTAGTGGGAATTTTTCATTATAGAACTTGGCTTGTATATTCTGATGATGGGCTTCCTCAAATACCCGAGAGCTTCATGAGAAAGCAAGTTGGATGCACACCCACTTAGTTTTGAGTTTGAGATTTCATACACTTATAGTTCTTAGTGCACCCCTTCCATGGAAATCCCTACTCCTCGCGTTGATATCGATTGATGGGCATCTCCATAGCCCGTTGATCCTCCTAGTTGATGCGGGACTTTCTTTCTTCTCCTATCGATCCCTACCACCGCATTCTATTCCACCCATAGTGTTGTATCCATGGCTCATGCTCATGTATTGAGTGAAGTTGAAAAAGCTGAAGCACGTTAAAAAGTATGAACCAATTTCTCGGCTTGTCATTGGGGTTGTGCATGATAAATACTTTGTGTTAATAAGATGGAGCATGACAAGACTATATGATTTTGTAGAGATAATGTTCTTTAGCATTGATATTTTGAAAGACATGATTGTTTGTTGGGTTGCCTGAGTATTGATGTCTTTATCAAATTATAGAATATTGCTTTGAATCACTCGTGTCTTAATATTCATGCCATGATTAGATTATATGATCAAGATTATGTTAGGTAGCATTCCACATCAAAAATTGTCTTTTTTTATCATTTACCTACTCAAGGATGAGCAGGAATTAAGCTTGGGGATGCTGATACGTCTCCATCATATCTATATTTTTTGATTTTTTCATGATAATATTCCACAACTTTCATACACTTTTGGCAACATTTTATATTATTTTTGGGACTAACATATTGATCCAGTGCCCAGTGCCAGTTTCTATTTGTTGCATGTTTTTTGTTTCATAGAATATCCATAACAAACAAAGTCCAAACGCGATAAAAATTTGCAGAGATTTATTTTGGAATATTTTTGATTTTTGGGAAAAAGAATCAACGTGAGATGATGCCCGAGGGTATCACAAGCTCGAGGGGCGTGCCCCCTACCCTGGGCACACCAGGAGGGATTGTGCGTCCCCTGTAAGGGGTTGGTGCCCTTCTTTCGCTGCAAGAAAGATAATATCCAGATAAAAATCGTGTTATAATTTCTGCCCAATCGGAGTTATGAATCTTCGAGAATTTAAGAAACGGTGAAAGGCCAGAAACAGGGTCGCAGAAATAAAAGGAAACAGAGAGAGAGATAAAATCTCGGAGGGGCTCCCACCCCTCCGGGCACCATGGAGGCCACGGACCAGAGGGAGAACATCTCCTCGTCTAGTGGGGAGGCCATGGAGGAGGAATCACAAGGGGGATACTCTCTCCGCGGTGATTTTCTTCATCAACATCACCGTCTTCATCACCTTCCTCATCACTTTTAAGCTTTCCACTCTCCCGCACCCCACTGTAATCCCCTACTTGAACATGGTGCTTTATGCCACATATTATTATCCAATGATGTGTTGCCATCCTATGATGTTTGAGTACTTCTTTTTTGTTCTTTGGGTTGTGTAACGCCCGGATAATTATGCTACAGTGATCCCACGCTAATGGTGCCACGTCACCACGATTACTGCTGCTAATCTATCGTTAGAACAAAATCGGTCCAAAATTCAAAGTCAAAGTATGGTAAATAATAAAAGTTTTCAAACATTAAAATAAAAATATTTGGTTTGTACCAAATATTACAAAGGTAATTATGGTGCAACAAACCCATTTTTATAAAATGCCTAAGTAATTTAAAATAAATAAAACAGAAAGAAAATACAAAGGGAAAAAGAAAACAGGAAGGAAACAAAAAAAAGAGAAAGACCCCCCTAGGCCAGCAGACCCAACGGGCCGGCCCATTCGCCCATTCGGCCCCGTCCGGCCCACCCCGCACCCCACTCCCTTAACTCCCCCCCACTCTCCCGGTCCACACCGACACCCCCACTCCCCCCCAAAATATCTCCTCCCTCCCCTCCCCGATTGGATCAGGATCGAGGAGGAGGGCGCCATCACCGACGCCGGTCGGCACGACCCCGCCGCCTCGTCGCCGACCACCGCCCCGTCGCCGGATCTCCTCCCCATCGCTCGGTCGTCCCCGTCCACTTCCTCGACCCCCGCTGCCCGTGCCCTACATCCACCGTGAGCTTCACCCCTCCTCCTTCCCCTGTTCTCGCGCACGCAAGCCTACAGCCGCGCGCGTCTCGGTCCCTGCCTGCTGCTCCCCGCGCTTCCCCCGTGCTTGCTGCTGCTGTTTCCCCTACGCGCGCGCCTACTGCTTTGGCCGCACCCCTGCACCGCTCGCGCGCCTCCTACCGCGTCCGTCGTCGACGCTTGCCGTAGCTCCGCCCCGCGCGCCCACTGGAGATCCGCTCCGGCGCCGCCCGCCGCATCCGGCCGTCCCTGCTTGACGCTTCCCCGACGCGGCTCTGACCACTGCTCGCAGCCTTCCACCACTCGCCGTTTCCCCTGTGCTTCGCCGCCCGCGTGTGCCAGGCCGCGACCGTTCGCCCGACGCCCTGCGCCTGTTCCCCTTCGCGCTGCCCGTCGTCCCGCCTCCGCCACAGCTGCCGCCTCCGCGCGCGCACGCCCTCCTCGCCAGAGCTCGCGCGCGTCGCTCGGGGCCACGCCCCGCCATGGCCGCGGACGGCGCTCGATCCCGCCCCGACGGGCGTCCCCGCCAGCGCTCAGATGGGCTGGCGCACGTGGCCCCGCTAGCGCCTGCAACCGCGCCCGTTCGGGCGACAACTGTCGCCCCAGCGCCCAAAACCCGTTAAGGCCCCCTGTGCCTATGACAGGGGGCCCCACGACCAGAACGTTTTTTAACAAAAAAAGGAAAATAAATAATAAATATAATAATTAAAATGTTAACTAATTAATTAAAGAATTAATTAACTTAATTAAATCGGATTAGATTAACCTAATCATTTAGTTAAAGCTAATTAGCCCTGTTTAATTACTATGAGTCTATGTCATGCAGGACCCACTGGTCAGGTTGACCAGTCAACCCTGTTGACTGCTGATGTCAGCATGACATCATGCTGATGTCATAAACCCATTTTTAAATTAAATTAAATAATTAGTTAAATTCCAGAAATTAATAAAATCTTTAGAAAATCATATCTTTTAATCTGTAACTCGGATTAAATTATTTTCAACATGAAAGTTGCTCAGAACGACGAGACTAATCCGGATACGCAGCACATTCGTCCGCCACGCATCCCTAGCATAGCGAACACGCAACTTTCCCCCTCCAATTCATCTGTCCGAAAGCGCGAAACACCGGGGATACTTTCCCGGATATTTTCCCCCTTCACCGGTATCACCTCATACCGCGTTAGGGCACCCCTAGCACCGATACTTGTCATGTCATGCATCGCTATGCATCTATTTGCTTAAATATTTATTGTTTCTTCCCCCTCTTCTCTCGCTAGACACCGAGACCGACGCTGCTGCTACCCAGTACGACTACGGAGTTGACGACCCCTCTCTCTTGCCAAAGCAACCAGGCAAGCCCCCCCCCCCTTGATCACCAGATATCGCCTACTCTCCTCTATACTGCTTGCATTAGAGTAGTGTAGCATGTTACTGCTTTCGTTATTCCTATCCTGATGCATAGCCTGTCTTTGATACTGCTGTTGATACCTTTACCTGCAATCCTACTTGCTTAGTATAGGATGCTAGTATTTCCATCTGTGGCCCTACATTCTTGTCCGTCTGCTGTGCTATACTATCGGGCCGTGATCACTCGGGAGGTGATCGCGGGTATATACTATATGCTATACATGATACATGTGGTGATTAAAGACGGGTCGGCTCGTAGGAGCACCCACGAGTGGATCTTTGTGGCGGAGCGACAGGGTAGGACGAGACCACCTAGGAGAGAGGTGGGCCAGGCCTTGTTCGGCGTTCGCGGATACTTAACACGCTTAACGAGATCTGGGTATTTGATCTGAGTCTGGCCATTTGGTCTATACGCACTAACCAGCTACGTGGGAAAGATATGGGCACTCAGCGTCGTGGTATCAGCCAAAGCCTTCGTGACGTCAGCGACTAAGCGGCGCGCGCCGGATTGGAACGTAAGCCTGCTCTTGTATTAAGGGGGCTAGTTCTGCTTCTGGCTACCCACGCAACGTGCAGGTGTGCTCAGGGCGATGGGCCCAGACCCCTGCGCGCTTAGGTTTAGAACGGCGTGCTGACCTCTCTGTTGTGCCTAGGTAGGGCTGTGACGTGTTGATCTTCCGAGGCCGGGCATGACCCAGGAAAGTGTGTCCGGCCAAATGGGATCAAGCGTGTTGGGTTATGTGGTGCACCCCTGCAGGGAAGTTAATCTATTCGAATAGCCGTGTCCCTCGGTAAAAGGACGACCCGGAGTTGTACCTTGACCTTATGACAACTAGAACCAGATACTTAATAAAGCACACCCTTCCAAGTGCCAGATACAACCTGGTGATCGCTCTCTAACAGGGCATCGAGGAGGGGATTGCCGGGTAGGATTATGCTATACGATGCTACTTGGAGGACTTCAGTCTACTCTCTTCTATATGCTGCAAGACGGAGGCTGCCAGAAGCGTAGTCTTCGACAGGATTAGATATCCCCCTCTTATTCTGGCATTCTGCAGTTCAGTCCACTGATATGGCCCTTTACACATATATCCATGCATATGTAGTGTAGCTCCTTGCTTGCGAGTACTTTGGATGAGTACTCACGGTTGCTTTGTTTCCCCCTTTTCCCCATTCCTCTACCCGATTGCTGCAACCAGACGATGGAGCCCAGGATCCAGACGCCACCGTCGACGACGACTCCTTCTACACTGGAGGTGCCTACTACTACGTGCAGCCCGCTGACGACGACCAGGAGTAGTCTAGGAGGATCCCAGGCAGGAGGCCTGCGCCTCTTTTGATTGTATCCGAGTTTGTGCTAGCCATCTTTTGGCAACTTGTTTAGCTTATGTCTGTACTCAGATATTGTTGCTTCCGCTAACTCGTCTATGATCGAGCACTTGTATTCGAGCCCTCGAGGCCCCTGGCTTGTATTATGATGCTTGTATGCCTTATTTATGTTTTAGAGTTGTGCTGTGATATCTTCCCGTGAGTCCCTGATATTGATCGTACACATTTGCGTGCATGATTAGTGTACGATTGAATCGGGGGTGTCACAATTTGGTATCAGAGCCGACTGCCTGTAGGAATCCCCCCTCCACACTCCTTGGCCGAAGTCGAGTCTAGACATTACGAAAACTTTTACTAACTTGGCTGTGTGCCTTACGGGCCCACGTCGCCATCGGGTGGTATTAGGATCTTTTATTCCTCGCCTATACTCTGGGACTCTGATCTCTCTTCTATTCGGGTTAATTGATTTTGCTAAATCTAAAACTAGGATCTCGTTACTACTTCCTCCCGGAGAGCCCCTTCATTCCAGATGATGGCCTGATTCATTAGAAGACCCCGATAATACTCTATGATATTATCCCGAGAACTTGTGTTCATTGCGTTTGCAATTCCCCTTCCACCGTCAACCCTTATGGATAACTACCTGCACGTGCCATTCTTACATTCATCCCCAGTTGGTCTTGTTATTACTAGATACCCTGTAATACTCGTCGTTGTTCCAAGAATCCCTTGTGCCACTACCTTGCGGTTCCTTGCCGCAAAAATATCCCTTTGATTTGTTTCTTCACACTTATCGAGGAATCGTTCATTACAGTTATTTATAGGATTCACTAGATACATGGGAATACTACCCGATCTTTCGATAATCCTCTGCCAACTATTGCTCTGCAAATACTTGTCTGCTTGCAGTCTGGACAATTCTATTTGTCTAGCAATAACCATTAAAATCCTTGTGATTGACATTCTGATCCTATTAATTCAACATGTGTGAATGCACACAATCATCAGTTGATCCTTATAAATTATCTTTCCGGCTCAGACGTCTTTCGAACATGAGCTGGTTCTCGGCCAATCAGATTGCCATCGATTGTACCCCTAAGTCTATTCAACTTATCCATCCTTGATCAGAGCATTTGCTCATGATCCCTTGATTTGAAAATCATAATTCCTTTGCTATTTAAACGTTGAATTATTCAGATGTTCCATAAACCGATGCAATTGCATTCTTTCTTCCTCTGATTGGGTATCGATACTCACATCAACTCCATTGTGTATCGCCATATCCACTGTTGGATTATATCCGACAGTGTCCTTCATAATTAATCACCTTGTGAGTTCTTTCTTCAATACATAATGCCTTTGGTAAATGGTATCCTCTCCTTTTGTCAACCATGCTCTGCTTTCGAGCTGGTGATATTTACTCTTGAAGCTTGTGGTATATGTTTCCACGATACCCTGACAGGTTGAACCTATGCCTTCCTTAATATGTGTGAACTCGAAAGTTTTCATGAGTCATACTCTTCTATTATTTTTCTAGATAAAACTTCAACACTACAACTTCTTCGAAGACGAGAAGTGAATGAAAGGTTATGCATTAAAGAAGTGGGAGTCGACCTTGAACTTTTTGTTCATGCCCATGGACCCGATGTGGAACTTATCATAAAAGCTTCTTGTAATAATAACTATTTCCTTGATATGATATCATTTGGTATCTATGTATTGATCCTTTGCAATCGCGGTCCTGACCACATTCTCTCCTTAATTCCATTTCTCAGACAAGTTACATCACTTGTCTTCTGTTGATCGATACATCTCCGCAACCTCTGTTTTGATCTTCCTCGAGTATTAACCTCTGGTATCTCGAGAACTATGTTGCTTCCTGCGAGTCTTCATCCAGTATTGCTTCTCACCGATCTCAGATTTCCCCCAGGTTCTGAGTTATTAGTCACTCGAGAACACTGATAAGTGAATCGATTCCGCACTCTTATTCAATAACTCTAAGTAATTCTCATTGCTTACGAGTTTAATAATCCTTCAAGTCCCTTCCAAGCCTTATCGGCTATATCATTATCGTGCAAACTTTTAACTGTGCTACCTGGTCCTTCTTCTCGGAGCACATTTTTCAATGATGAGCTAATCTTACGTTGATTTTCCTTGTATTATCATTTCACCTTGAACAACAAGCTTGACCCCAAGTTTGTGTCGTATTTTTGGCTCCAATAATCTTTTGCTGCATCAGCCCTTTTGCTTGATGTAGTCGCTGATCAATTGCTTCTTCGTGGAGCCTCTCGACAAAATGTGTCGTGATCATCATGAACATTCCGAGCTCTTCCGGGATATCAATTGAATTCATGATGAGAAATACCATCCTTGCCCTCGCTGATTTGTGTTGTCATCGACAACTTTATTGCCTTCCCTCCAACCCAAACTTGTTCGTGTTCTGGGTTATACCTTGACTTCCTTGCTATCCAACATTTGTTCTTCTTTAGCTTGGAGTGTTACCATCTTTTATCTCAAGAATGTTGTTAGAATTTCACCACCTCTTAAGAATTCTTGGTATTGTGATACTTCTCACCATCACCATTCTTTCTTGGTCCTCGTGTTGATTCGATCGAGGCTGTTTGGATTCTGCCCTTCTAGCAACCATATTGCTTTGAAGTTAGTGGTCGGCCATTCACTCTTATACCTATTGATTACTGAATCACCATTCTGACATTGGTCGTGCAACCCAACCCATATTCGGGTGCACCTTTCAATCAATGTTTAATTGTGTATGTTTTCGTCGAGTATACCTCATTATATCATTTGATCCGAAAAATGTTATCTCCTTGTTCACATAACTGTGGAAATCAATCTTTTGGAAATCTCAATGATTTGTCGTTGAGTTCATCAGCCAACCCTCATCCTGTCAATGGTTTAATGATGAACTCATGATTCGGAACTTGCTTCCATAGTCCATTTCCCGAGAATCTTGCAACTCCATCTCATCAAATTGTGTTGCCCCCTTTCCTTCCGAGGCATCATGAGTCTGAGTTATCCTGACACCAATCAGATCTGAATCTCGGCCAGATATGATGGTTGGAACGTTTTCCAAGAGTCACAACATTGGTCCTTATATAACCCGGTAAGGTGGTATCTTTGCTTAGCACCCCTGGCCAAAGGCCCTATTGTTATAGATTCCTTTTTAGCAAGGTTAACCATTCTTCCATGAGGAAATTGTAAGACTTATTCTATAAGTTGTTCTTGATGAATCCTTTGTGTATCCAAGTTCGACCTTTGCTTGAAGACCATGTCAATGCTACCTAGAAGCATGTCTGTGGTATTTCGATTATCAACAAGAACATTTGAAGCCCAATGCTAAATGTTTCTTACTCAATTATCCAAACACCATTGTATGGGTAATATCATGAAATTTCTCTCCCCTTCCTGAAGGGTTTTCTACTTCATATCCTACCAGGGATATCATGCCTTGCTTGTCCTTGGGAAGGGTATACCCCCAGTATATGTGTCAAACACATTTTCCTTTCCATTGTTTCGTTTGATCTGATGATCACATTTTCCTTTCCGTTGATTTTTTAAACCTTCCTCGTAATCCATATGATCTAAGAAGTAATATTCTTCTGCTTATGTAAACACCTTGGTGTACTACCGTGTCAGTAAGACCCTGTTGCATTTGTAGATGGCTTTTCGGAAACCAGCGATGGACGAGAACCTTGCCTATTGGTCCGCCTCGTTCAACGAGCAGGAAAATGGTTCTCTACGTCCCTCGCCCTTGGTATCGATGTTGTTGCCAACATAACTGATAGCCTACCCTCTGACATGCCTTGCTATTATGACCGTGCAAGATGTCCGCCCCTTTCTACTTTGATACACATAGTGGGCCCATAACCCACAGTTCCACAGGATCGAAACCTGACTCTCCTGTACACCTTGTTGACAAAGTTATCCCTTACTCTTGGTTTCGTGTGTAATTCATGAGCCACCTTCCTAGTGATTTGTTCCGGTATCAGATGCAATCCTTAAACTTGATGCTCTGAACCCCTTTGACACTCTTTTTCAGGCATCGAACGATTGTCTATCCACTTGGAACTCCTTGTTATACCTTCTTACCTTACTCTCGATTTGTTCGACTCGAGAGATACTCATCTGTTCATTCACGGGAAAAACTCCAGACGGTTAACCCTTAAGCATTCTGTCGTAGCCGAGCTACCCCTTACCTATTTGTAAGCACGAAGGAACCCCCGAAAAAAAGATGACGACTTCACCATGATGACCTGAAGCAAAGAAATGAAGACGTCAATGTAATGGATCGACCTCTTCGAGGAGAGCAAACAAGGCCGAGAAGATCCATTAGAATTTCGTAACTAGACCTTTCCCCCTGTCTCTACCTCTTAAATCTCGGGACGAGATTTCTTGTAGTGGAGGAGATTTGTAATGCCCGGATAATTATGCTACAGTGATCCCACGCTAATGGTGCCACGTCACCACGATTACTGCTGCTAATCTATCGTTAGAACAAAACCGGTCCAAAATTCAAAGTCAAAGTTTGGTAAATAATAAAAG
This sequence comes from Aegilops umbellulata, assembly GCA_032464435.1. Lineage (NCBI taxonomy): Eukaryota > Viridiplantae > Streptophyta > Magnoliopsida > Poales > Poaceae > Aegilops > Aegilops umbellulata. Next base: position 385,003,968 of record CP136057.1, on the reverse strand, counting down.
TTTTCAAACATTAAAATAAAAATATTTGGTTTGTACTAAATATTACAAAGGTAATTATGGTGCAACAAACCCATTTTTATAAAATGCTTAAGTAATTTAAAATAAATAAAACAGAAAGAAAATACAAAGGGAAAAAGAAAACAGGAAGGAAACAAAAAAAAGAGAAAGACCCCCCCCCCCTGGGCCAGCAGACCCAACGGGCCGGCCCATTCGCCCATTCGGCCCCGTCCGGCCCACCCCGCACCCCACTCCCTTAACTCCCCCCCCCACTCTCCCAGTCCACACCGACACCCCCACTCCCCCCCCAAAATATCTCCTCCCTCCCCTCCCCGATTGGATCGGGATCGAGGAGGAGGGCGCCATCACCGACGCCGCTCGGCACGACCCCGCCTCCTCGTCAACGACCACCGCCCCGTCGCCGGATCTCCTCCCCATCGCTCGGTCGTCCCCGTCCACTTCCTCGACCCCCACTGCCCGTGCCCTACATCCCCCGTGAGCTTCACCCCTCCTCCTTCCCCTGTTCTCGTGCACGCAAGCCTACAGCCGCGCACGCGCCCACGGCCGCGCGCGTCTCGGTCCCTGCCTGCTGCTCCCCGCGCTTCCCCCATGCTTGCTGCTGCTGTTTCCCCTACGCGCGCGCCTACTGCTTTGGCCGCACCCCCGCACCGCTCGCGCAAGCCCCGCTCACGCGCCTCCTCCCGCGTCCATCATCGACGCTCGCCGTAGCTCCGCCCCGCGCGCCCACTGGAGCTCCGCTCCGGCGCCGCCCGCCGCATCCGGCCGTCCCTGCTTGACGCTTCCCCGACGCGGCTCTGGCCACTGCTCGCAGCCTTCCACCACTCGCCGTTTCCCCCGTGCTTCGTCGCCCGCATGTGCCAGGCCGCGGCCGTTCGCCCGGCGCCCTGCGCCTGTTCCCCTTCGTGCTGCCCTTCGTCTCGCCTCCGCCACAGCTGCCGCCTCCGCGCGCGCACGCCCTCCTCGCCAGAGCTCGCGCGCGTCGCTCGGGGCCGCGCCCCGCCATGGCCGCGGACGGCGCTCGATCCCGCCCCGACGGGCGTCCCCGCCAGCGCTCAGATGGGTTGGCGCCCGTGGCCCCGCTAGCGCCTGCAACCGCGCCCGTTCGGGCGACAACTGTCGCCCCAGCGCCCAAAACCCGTTAAGGCCCCCTGTGCCTATGACAGGGGGCCCCACGACCAGAACTTTTTTAACAAAAAAATAAAAATAAATAATAAATATAATAATTAAAATGTTAACTAATTAATTAAAGAACTGATTAACTTAATTAAATCGGATTAAATTAACCTAATCATTTAGTTAAAGCTAATTAGCCTTGTTTAATTACTATGAGTCTATGACATGCGGGACCCACTGGTCAGGTTGACCAGTCAACCCTGTTGACTGCTGACGTCAGCATGACATCATCCTGATGTCATAAACCCATTTTTGAATTAAATTAAATAATTAATTAAATTTTAGAAATTAATAAAATCTTTAGAAAATCACATCTTTTAATCTGTAACTCGGATTAAATTATTTTCAACATGAAAGTTGCTCAGAACGACGAGACTAATCCGGATACGCAGCCCATTCATCCGCCACGCATGCCTAGCATAGCGAACACGCAACTTTCCCCCTCCGATTCATCTGTCCGAAAGCGCGAAACACCGGGGATACTTTCCCGGATATTTTCCCCCTTCACCGGTATCACCTCATACCGCGTTAGGGCACCCCTAGCACCGATACTTGTCATGTCATGCATCGCTATGCATCTATTTGCTTAAATATTTATTGTTTCTTCCCCCTCTTCTCTCGCTAGACACCGAGACCGACGCTGCTGCTACCCAGTACGACTACGGAGTTGACGACCCCTCTCTCTTGCCAAAGCAACCAGGCAAGCCCCCCCCTTGATCACCAGATATCGCCTACTCTCCTCTATACTGCTTGCATTAGAGTAGTGTAGCATGTTACTGCTTTCGTTATTCCTATCCTGATGCATAGCCTGTCTTTGATACTGCTATTGATACCTTTACCTGCAATCCTACTTGCTTAGTATAGGATGCTAGTATTTCCATCTGTGGCCCTACATTCTTGTCCGTCTGCTGTGCTATACTATCGGGCCGTGATCACTCGGGAGGTGATCGCGGGTATATACTGTATGCTATACATGATACATGTGGTGATTAAAGAAGGGTCGGCTCGTAGGAGCACCCGCGAGTGGAACTTTGTGGCGGAGCGACAGGGCAGGATGAGACCACCTGGGAGAGAGGTGGGCCTGGCCCTGTTCGGCGTTCGCGGATACTTAACATGCTTAACGAGATCTGGGTATTTGATCTGAGTCAGGCCATTTGGTCTATACACACTAACCAGCTACGTGGGAAAGATATGGGCACTCGGCGTCGTGGTATCAGCCGAAGCCTTCGTGACGTCAGCGACTGAGCGGCGCGTGCCGGATTGGAACGTAAGCCTGCTCTTGTATTAAGGGGGCTAGTTCTGCTTCCGGCCGCCCACGCAACATGCAGGTGTGCTCAGGGCGATGGTCCCAGACCCCTACGCGCTTAGATTTAGACCGGGTGCTGACCTCTCTGTTGTGCCTAGGTAGGGCTACGATGTGTTGATCTTCCAAGGCCGGGCTTGACCCAGGAAAGTGTGTCCGGCCAAATGGGATCAAGCGTGTTGGGTTATGTGGTGCACCCCTGCAGGGAAGTTAATCTATTCGAATAGCCGTGTCCCTCGGTAAAAGGACGACCTGGAGTTGTACCTTGACCTTATGACAACTAGAACCGGATACTTAATAAAACACACCCTTCCAAGTGCCAGATACAACCCGGTGATCGCTCTCTAACAGGGCATCGAGGAGGGGATTGCCGGGTAGGATTATGCTATACGATGCTACTTGGAGGACTTCAGTCTACTCTCTTCTATATGATGCAAGACGGAGGTTGCCAGAAGCGTAGTCTTCGACAGGATTAGATATCCCCCTCTTATTCTGGCATTCTGCAGTTCAGTCCACTGATATGGCCCTTTACACATATATCCATGCATATGTAGTGTAGCTCCTTGCTTGCGAGTACTTTGGATGAGTACTCACGGTTGCTTTGTTTCCCCCTTTTCCCCATTCCTCTACCCGATTGCTGCAACCAGACGATGGAGCCCAGGATCCAGACGCCACCGTCGACGACGACTCCTTCTACACTGGAGGTGCCTACTACTACGTTCAGCCCGCTGACGACGACCAGGAGTAGTCTAGGAGGATCCCAGGCAGGAGGCCTGTGCCTCTTTCGATTGTATCCTAGTTTGTGCTACCATCTTATGGCAACTTGTTTAGCTTATGTATGTACTCAGATATTGTTGCTTCCGCTGACTCGTCTATGATCGAGCACTTGTATTCGAGCCCTCGAGGCCCCTGGATTGTATTATGATGCTTGTATGACTTATTTATGTTTTAGAGTTGTGTTGTGATATCTTCCCGTGAGTCCCTGATCTTGATCGTACACATTTGCGTGCATGATTAGTGTACGATTGAATCAGGGGCGTCACAGGTTGATTGATGATCTTGATTGTTTTGAGTTGTATGTTTTATGTTGGTGCTGTCCTATGGTGCCCTCCGTGCTGCACACACATGAGGGATTCCCGATGTAGGGTGTTGCAATACGTTCATGATTCACTTATGCTGGGTTGCTAGAGTGACAGAAGCTTAAACCCGAGTAAGGGGGTTGTGGTGTATGGGAGTAAAGGGGACTTGATACTTAATGCTATGGTTGGGTTTACCTGAATGATTTCTAGTAGTTGCAGATGCTTGCTAGAGGTCCAGTCATAAGTTCATATGATCCAAGTACATAAAGTATGTTAGCACATGCCTCACCCTCATACAAAATTGTAGTAATGATTACTGATCTTGTTAACAATTGCCTAGGACAATTCCGCACATCGACCCATCATTATTCCACACTCGCTATTTCTAATATATTCTAACTTTGTGTTAACAACACCTATTTTTATATTTTAGCTCTCCGATATCATGCAAAGTTATCCTCTTTATACCCACAATGTAGTTTTATTTCTCGTTTCTAGATGAAAGCAAACGCTCGGTGTACATGGAGTTGTATCGGTGGCAGATAGGACTTGAGAGAATATCGATTTCACCTTTAGCTCCTTGTGGGTTCAACACTCCATACTTATCACTTGCATCTTTGGAAATTGCTACAATGACTCCTTGCACTTGGGGATTATCATAGGTCAACGTCCAACTCAGATCAAATATCAAAACTCTCTAAGCGTGTTATTTTGAAGTAAATGCATACAACGACCTGTCAAGAAAGCCACGAGGCGGTCACGAGGGTGGGGGGCGTGCCCACCCCCTAGGGCGCACCCCCTGCCTCGTGGGCCCCTCGGAGCTCCACCGACGTACTTCTTCCTCCTATATATACCTACGTACCCCCAAACGATCAGATATAGAGCCAAAAACGTAATTTCACCATTGCAACCTTCTGTACCTACGAGATCCCATCTTGAGGCCTGTTCCGGAGCTCCGCAGGAGGGGGCCATCATCACGGAGGGCTTCTACATCATCCTAGCCCCTCCGATGAATTGTGAGTAGTTCACCTCAGACCTATGGGTCCATAGTTATTAGTTAGATGGCTTCTTCTCTCTTTTTGGATCTCAATACAATGTTCTCCCCCTCTCTCGTGGAGATCTATTCGATGTAATCTTCTTTTTGCAGTGTGTTTGTTGAGACCGATGAATTGTGGGTTTATGATCAAGTCTATCTATGAATAATATTTGAATCTTCTCTGAATTCTTTTATGTATGATTGGTTATCTTGGCAAGTCTCCTCGAATTATCAATTTGGTTTGGCCTACTAGATTGGTCTTTCTTGCTATAGGAGAAGTTCTTAGCTTTGGGTTCAATCTTGCGGTGTCCTTTCCCAGTGACAGAAGGGGCAGCAAGGCACGTATAGTATTGTTGCCATCGAGGATAACAAGTTGGGGTTTTTATCATATTGCATGAAACTATCCCTGTACATCATGTCATCTTGCTTAAAGCGTTACTATGTATTTAACTTAATGCTCTAGATGCATGCTGGATAGCGGTCGATGAGTGGAGTAATAGTAGTAGATGCAGGCAGGAGTCGATCTACTTGTCTCGGACGTGATGCCGAAATACATGATCATACCTAGATATTCTCATAACTATGCTCAGTTCTGTCAATTGCTCAATAGTAATTTGTTCACCCACCGTAGAATACTTATGCTCTTGAGAGAAGCCACTAGTGAAACCTATGGCCCCCGGGTCTATTCTCATCATATCAATCTCCATCACTTTAATCTTGCTTTGCTTTTTTACTTTGCCTTTTACTTTTCACTTTGCATCTCTATACCAAAAATACCAAAAATATTCTCTATCAGATCTCACTCCCGTAAGTGATCGTGAAGGGATTAACAACCCCTAATCGCGTTGGTTGCGTTGAGCTACTATTTTGTGCAGGTACGAGGGACTTGTGTGTAGCCTCCTACTAGATTGATACCTTGGTTCTAAAAAACTGAGGGAAATACTTACGCTACTTTGTTGCATCATCCTCTCCTCTTTGGGGAAATCCAATGCAGTGCTCAAGAGGTAGCAGGAAACATTTCTGGCGCCGTTGCCGGGGAGTCTGCGCAAAAGTCAACATACCAAGTACCCATCACAATCCCTATCTCCCGCATTACATTAGTTGCCATTTGCCTCTCGCTTTCCTCTCCCCCAGTTCACCCTTGCCGTTTTATTCGCCCTCTCTTTTCTGTTTGCCTTTTTCTCGCTTGCTCGTCGTTATGCTTGAAATTGGGGAAATTATCGCCGACATGGGCGATAATAATATCATAGAAAATTCTGAAGCTCCTGCTGAAGAAACCCCTACCTATCATACAAAAAGATTTCAGATCGGTAGTGGTACTATTATTGGAAAAGGAGTTATTCAAGATTTCTTTACTTGTGTCGGTGCTTTGCCCTCTATGGGTGGTTCTATTCTTCATAGAACTAGTAGTCTTGCGGATGCAATTGCCATGCTTATTGTTGAACTTGAAAGGCAATTTATGCATATGCACCCTTCTATACAAAGAATTTTCCTAGAATTTTCTAATATCGAACACTCCTCTGTTAAGGGTGCCGCTACAGTCTTTTTGGCTCATGAATTCAGATTTATAATAAAATAAGCCAAATAAATCTTTGCGCACTATAGGGTGGACGCTGGCCGTCCTCCCATAGAATCTATCCTCTTTGATCAAGAAGAAAGTATGAGCTTTCAATCTCTTGACTATGTTGCTTTCAATGAAAACCTTAGAAAAAAGGAGCCAACCAATATTTTAATTGATAGAATCTCTGAACTTAATGATGATTTGCTTTTCGAAATAATGAGCTAGGATACTCTCTTGAGTTGGCTCACAAGGTTCTGTCAAAAGAACGCTTACAATGATGAATTGGTTGTGCATTACGAAGGGCCGAAAGAGGAACCTATACCTCCAAAAATTGATCTTGGGGAGTTTTGTCCTATTAAATTTAGCCCTTTTGATTAATTTTTCTTGCCTCAAAGGAAACTTGCTGCCGAACGTAGAGAATATGAAATGAGTTTCACCGATCTATCTTATTACTACGAGACTACCTAGATCTTTCCTCGCTTTTATGCCTAGCTAGGGGCGTTAAACGATAGCGCTTGTTGGGAGGCAACCCAATTTTATTTTAGTTTTTTTGTTTTTTCTTCTGTTTAGGAATAAATAGTCCATCTACCTTCTGTTTAGATGTGGTTTTGTGTTTTAATTAGTGTTTGTGCCAAGTTAGACCTATAGGATCTTCTTGGATGATAGTTATTTGATCTTGCTGTAATTTCCAGAATCTTTCTGTTCACGAGAACAATTGTTAAAAATCACCAGAACGTGATAAAATACTGATTCCAATTGCTGCTGATCAATAAACAAATTGTCTAGGTCTTCCTATTTTGGTAGATGTTTTGGAGTTCCAGAAGTTTGCGTTAGTTACAGATTACTAGAGACCGTTCTGTTTTTGACAGATTCTGTCTTTCGTGTGCTGTTTGCTTATTTTGATGAATCTATGGCTAGTAAAATAGTTTATAATCCATAGAGAAATTGGAATACAGTAGATTTAACACCAATATAAATAAATAATGAGTTCATACAGTGTCTTGAAGTGGTCTTTTGTTTTCTTTCACTAACGGAGCTCACGAGATTTCTATTGAGTTTTGTGTTGTGAAGTTTTCAAGTTTTGGGTGAAATCTTTTGATGGATTATGGAACAAGGAGTGTCAAGAGCCTAAGCTTGGGGATGCCCATGGCACCCCCAAGATAATCCAAGGACACCAAAAAGTCAAAGATTGGGGATGCCCCGGAAGGCATCCCCTCTTTCTTACTTCCATCGGTAATTTTACTTGGAGCTATATTTTTATTCACCACATGATATGTGTTTTGCTTGGAGCGTCTTGTATTATTTGTGTATTTGTTTGTTAGTGTGCCACAATCGTCCTTGCTGTACACACCTTTTGAGATATCCATACATGAATTGGAATTTGATAGAATACTCTATGTGCTTCACTTATATCTTTTGAGCTTTATAGTTTTGCTCTGTGTGCTTCACTTATATCTTTTGAGCTTTACAGTTTTGCTCTATGTGCTTCACTTATATATTTTAGAGCACGGTGGTGGATTTGTTTTAAAAGAAAATATTGATCTCTCATGCTTCACTTAGATTATTTTGAGAGTCTTTAAATAGCAAGGTAATTTGCTTAATAATAATAAGCTTGGTATTCAAGATTTGTAAAACTTTCTTTTGAGTGTGTTGAATACTAAGAAAAGATTGATACTTGATAATTGTTTTGAGATATGAGGATGGTGATATTAGAGTTATGCTAGTTAAGTAGTTGTGAATTTGAAGAATACTTGCGTTAAAGTTTGTGATTCCCATAGCATGCACGTATGGTGAACCGTTATGTGATGAAGTCGGAGCATGATTTATTTATTGATTGTCTTCCTTATGAGTGGCGGTCGGGGATGAGCGATGGTCTTTTCCTACCAATCTACCCCCCTAGAAGCATGCGCGTAATACTTTGCTTTGATAACTTCTAGATTTTTGCAATAAGTATATGAGTTCTTTATGACTAATGTTGAGTCCATGGATTATACACACTTTTTCCTTCCTTCCACCATTGCTAGCCTCTCTAATACCACGCACTTTTCGCCGATATCATACACCCACCATATACCTTCCTCAAAACAGCCACCATACCTACCTATCATGGCATTTCCGTAGCCATTCCGAGATATATTTCCATGCAACTTTCCACCGTTCCGTTTATTATGACACGCTCCATCATTGTCATATTGCTAGCATGATCATGTTGTTGACATCGTATTTGTGGCAAAGCCACCTTTCATAATTCTTTCATACATGTCACTCTTGAATCATTGCATATCCCGATACACCACCGGAGGCATTCACATAGAGTCATATTTTGTTCTAAGTATTAAGTTGTAATTGTTGAGTTGTAAGAAAAATAGAAGTGTGATGATCATCATTTTTAGAGCATTGTCCCAAGTGAGGAAAGGATGATGGAGACTATGATTCCCCCACAAGTCGGGATGAGACTCCGTACGATATATATATATATATATATATATATATATATATATATATATATATATATATATATATATATATATATATAAAGAGGCCATAAAACAAGATAAAAGGCCCAAATTAAAAAAATGAGAGAAAAAGAGAGAAGGGACAATGTTACTATCCTTTTACCACACTTGTGCTTCAAAGTAGCACCAAGATCTTCATGATAGAAAGTCTCCTATATTGTCACTTTCATATACTAGTGGGAATTTTTCATTATAGAACTTGGCTTGTATATTCTAATGATGGGCTTCCTCAAATGCCCTAGGTCTTCGTGAGCAAGCGAGTTGGATGCACACCCACTTAGTTTCTTTTGTTGAGCTTTCACATACTTATAGCTCTAGTGCATCTGTTGCATGGCAATCCCTACTTACTCACATTGATATCTATTAATGGGCATCTCCATAGCCCGTTGATACACCTAGTTGATGTGAGACTATCTTCCCCTCTTTTGTCTTCTCCACAACCACCATTCTATTCCATATATAGTGCTATATCCATGGCTCACGCTCATGTATTGCGTGAAGATCGAAAAAGTTTTGAAAATGTTAAAGTATGAAACAATTGCTTGGCTTGTCATCGGGGTTGTGTATGATCTAAATACTTTGTGTGGTGAAGATGGAGCATAGCCAGACTATATGATTTTGTAGGGATAACTTTCTTTGGCCATGTTATTTTGAGAAGACATAATTGCTTTGTTAGTATGCTTGAAGTATTATTATTTTTATATCAACATGAACTTTTGTCTGGAATATTTTGGATCTGAATATTCATACCACAATTAAGAATATTTACACTAAAATTATGCCAAGTAGCACTCCGCATCAAATTTTTTGTTTTTATCATTTACCTACTCGAGGACGAGCAGGAATTAAGCTTGGGATGCCTGATACGTCTCCAACGTATCTATAATTTTTGATTGCTCCATGCTATATTATCTACTGTTTTGGACTATATTGGGCTTTATTTTCCACTTTTATATTATTTTTGGGACTACCCTATTAACCGGAGGCCCAGCCCAGAATTGTTGTTTTTTGCTTATTTTAGAGTTTCGGAGAAACAAAATATCAAACAGAGTCCAAACGGAATGAAACCTTCGGGAACGTGATTTTCTCATCAGATAAGACCCAGGAGACTTGGACCCTCCGTCAAGAAAGCCACGAGGCGGTCACGAGGGTGGGGGCGCGCCCCTACCTCATGGGCCCCGTGGAGCTCCACCGACGTACTTCTTCCTCCTATATATACCTACGTACCCCCAAACGATCAGATACGGAGCCAAAACCTAATTTCACCGCTGCAACCTTTTGTACCCACGAGATCCCATCTTGGGGCCTGTTCCGGAGCTCCGCCGGAGGGGGCAATCATCACGGAGGGCTTCTACATCATCCTAGCCCCCTCCGATGAAGTGTGAGTAGTTCACCTCAGACCTACGGGTCCATAGTTATTAGCTAGACGACTTCTTCTCTCTTTTTGGATCTCAATACAATGTTCTCCCCCTCTCTAGTGGATATCTATTCGATGTAATCTTCTTTTTGCGGTGTGTTTGTTGAGACCGATGGATTGTGGGTTTATGATCAAGTCTATCTATGAATAATATTTGAATCTTCTCTGAATTCTTTTATGTATGATTGGTTATCTTTGCAAGTCTCTTCGAATTATCAATTTGGTTTGGCCTACTAGATTGGTCTTTCTTGCCATGGGAGAAGTGCTTAGCTTTGGGTTCAATCTTGCGGTTTCCTTTCCCAGTGACAGAAGGAGCAGCAAGGCACGTATAGTATTGTTGCCATCGAAGATAACAAGATGGGGGTTTTATCATATTGCATGAAACTATCCCTCTACATCATGTCATCTTGCTTAAAGCGTTACTCTGTTTTTAACTTAGTACTCTAGATGCATGCTGGATAGCGGTCGATGAGTGGAGTAATAGTAGTAGATGCAGGCAGGAGTCGGTCTACTTGTCTCGGACGTGATGCCGAAATACATGATCATACCTAGATATTCTCATAACTATGCTCAATTCTGTCAATTGCTCAACAGTAATTTGTTCACCCACCGTAGAATACTTATGCTCTTGAGAGAAGCCACTAGTGAAACCTATGGCCCCCGGGTCTATTCTCATCATATCAATCTCCATCACTTTAATCTTGCTTTGCTTTTTTACTTTGCCTTCTACTTTTCACTCTGCATCTCTATACCAAAAATACCAAAAATATTCTCTATCAGATCTCACTCCCATAAGTGACCGTGAAGGGATTGACAACCCCTAATCGCGTTGGTTGCGTTGAGCTACTGTTTTGTGCAGGTACGAGGGACTGGCGTGTAGCCTCCTACTGGATTGATACCTTGGTTCTCAAAAACTAAGGGAAATACTTACGCTACTTTGCTGCATCATCCTCTCCTCTTCAGGGAAATCCAACGCAGTGCTCAAGAGGTAGCAGGAACCCAGGCCCACCACTACCTGGATCGAACCACCTGTCCCTTCAGGCCCCCACATCCGTGAATGACTCGCGGGTATTCTACGAGCCGACTTTAGTCATAATATGCATCATGTATAGTATGTATATATATACCCATGATCACCTCCCGGAGGGATCACGGCCCGATAGTATAGCATGGTAGATGGACAAGAATGTAGGGCCGCTGATGAAATACTAGGAACCTATACTAAACATTTCGGATAGCAGGTATACGTATCAACAACTATAGCAAGGACAGGCTATGCACAATATATGATCAACTAATAAGACAATAACAATATTACTACTCTAATGCAAGCAGTAGAGGGAAAGAGTTGGCGGTATCAGAATGATCAAGGGAAGCTTGCTTGCCGGGAAGCTCTACTGAGAAGGAGGGCCGTCAACACCATAGTTGTATTGGGGGTCTCCAACAATCTCGAGGTCTACCAGAGAGAAGAGGGGGAAGAAACAATAAATATAATGCAAACATATGTAACACAATGCATGGCATGGCAAAATGCAGTGCAAGAGGTTACCTAATGCAGTAAATTCGGGAATGTTTTCCTGGTGTTTGGTATTTTTCATATAGATGAAATGGAGGGGACGGATCTATATTCGCTATGCTATAGGCATGTGACACATGAACAGATGGCATATTCGGAATCATCATATTTTTTTGAGCAACTTTCATGTATAAATTATTTTTATCCCAGTTACGAATTATTTCATATTAATATTCAAGGTTTTAATGATTTTATAAAACTACTATTATTTAAACTAATTCAGAAATTAAATAAAAAAATGCTAAATGCACATGGCACAGTGTACACACAAGTGTACACAAGCTGACAGGTGGGTCGAGAGGGTCCTAGTTGACCAGTCAAAGTTGACTGGTCAACAGGGGGTGGGCCCCCCATGTCATTGTCTATTTGACTAATAAACTAGTTAAATAGGTAATTAAGCTAAGTTCATTAAGCTAATTAATTAAATTACTAATTAATTAATTAATTTTATTATCATTTATTTCAGTTTTTTCATTTGTAAATCCTTTTTAGTTCGTTTTACAGGGCGGGGCCCATATGGGAGTGGCCCATCTGGCCACCGATGTGGTCGTGCACGCACGTGCGTGCACGATGGAGAGGCAAGGCCATGGCCGTGCCTGGGGGACGCACGAGCGCATTCCGGCAGCGGCAACCCAAGCCACAGCCCGCAACGGCGGCGGCTAGGCAAGCGGCACAAGGCAGGCGGGAGGGAAGGGTGCGACCGGTGGAGGGCGAGCGCGGCCGCAACGGGGACGGCAGGGCGCGACGAGGTCAAGGCAGGCGAGCGGGCGGAGCGTGGTGGCGGGGCAGCAGTAGGCGCAGCAACGTGCGCATGCGAGGGGCAGTGGCCGTGGGACGTTGATACGTCCATTTTGCATCATGTTTTCTTACTATTATTTATAATGTTTTTATCCATAATAATGCTGTTTGGAGTAATTCTAATGCCTTTTCTCACATAATTTGCAAGGTACACGCAAAGAGGGAGAATTCTAGCAGCCGGAAATCTGGACCTGAAAAAGCTACGTTAGGTTACCTATTCTGCACAACTCCAAATGAGCTAAAACTTCACGGAGATTTTTTATGGAATATATAATAATTACTTAAGCAAATAACCAGGCGTGCAGGTGTAGGCACCGGAGCAGGTATAGGCGCGACAGAGGGCTCGCAGGTGTGCATGGGTGGAGGGGCGTGAGCGTGAGGGGGAGGGCGCAGACGACGCGCGAGGCACCCGGTCGGGCGCGCAGGGCGCAAGGCGAGTACGGCCGGAGCGCATTAGGGGGGTGCAGGCGGCGCGGTGAGTGGACGGGAACAGGGAGAGAGATGGGATTGCTCACCCTCGTTGGAAGGGTTCGGGGCGGTGAAGCGCGAGGTGGGCCGACGGGGAAGCGGTCGGCGACGGCGGGCGATGGGCAGCGTCCAGATCGGGAGAGGGAGGAGGGGATCGAGGAGAGTGGGGATAGGGTTAGGGTTTTTGGGAGGTCGACGCCTAAGTCGGCGGGGTGGCGGGCTGTCCTGCCGTGTGCTTGCCCTGGTTGGCCAAGGCCTAGGGTAGATGTCTTTTTCCTTTTTTCCTTTTCTTTTATTTTTTCCTTTTATTTATTTTTTGTTTTACTGTTTTCTATTTTATTTTCAATTTATGTTAGTTCTATGAAATACCAAAATAGTACCTAAATTATTATTACTAAATATACCACTGCCACAATAATTTTTGGTAATTAAATATTTTTGTCTGCATTCTATAATTGTAAAAAGGTATTTAATTAATTGTTTTAGCTGCTATTTTAAATACTTTAGGAAATTTAAATACTTTATAAAAATGTGGTTTCTTCACCATAATCATCTATGAATTATTTGCCACATTTGAACAATTTAGCTTTGTCATTTGAAAACTTTAATTTTCGGACTTTAATTTAAATTTGAATTTGAATTATGTTTGAATCGAAGTGAGATTTAGCAACAGTAATGTGATGACATGGCACCATTGGCATGGGACTACTGTAGCTTGATTCTATGGGTGATACAAATCTCCTCCACTATAAGAAATCTTGTCCCGAGATTTAAGAGGTGGAGTAAGGGGGAAAAGGTCTGGTTTCGAAATTCTAACGAATTTTCTTGGTCTTGGCTTCTCTTCTCGAAGAAGTTGATCCCTTTTGTTGATGTCTTCATTTCTCTACATCAATGCATCATGATGAAGTTGTCGTCCTTCCTTTAGTAAGTCCATTGTACTTACGAAAAGGATAAGGGGTAACTTTGGGAGAACGAACCTCTACAAGGTTGCTTATCTGGTAGCTAACTCAGGAAGGCGGCAGAAATTATCTCTCGAATTGAAACTTTAGAAAATATTGAGAGCAAAGTAAGAAGGTACCATGAGAAGTTTCAAGCGGGCAGGCAATCGTCCGATGCCTAATTAGAAGGTAAAAGGGTTTGAGAGCAACAAAAATAAATATTGTGTTTGATACCAGAGTAGATCATCTCTAGAAAGGTGGCTCGTGATTTACGTACGAAGCCATGCGCGAGGAATAACTTTGGAAACAGGGATGTACAGGAGAGTCAGGTTTCGATCCTATGGAACTGTGGGTTATGGGTCAACCATATGGGTTAAAATTAGAAAGGGCGCTGACATCTTGCATGATTATGATAGCAAGGCATGTCAGAGGATAGCCTATCACTTATGGTACCAAGGGAGAGGGATGAAGAGAACCATTTTCCTGCTTGCAGGAACAAGGCGGACCAACAGGAAAAGTTCTCGTCCATCGGTGGTTACCGGAATGCTATCAGCAATAGTAACATGGTCTTACTGACAGAGTTGTACACCGAGGTGTTTAATTAAGCCCGGATTTATTACTGTTGTGCTAGTCGGGCATGGTCCCTCAAATTTTTTGATGTGGTTGTTCCTTTTGTTTTGTGGTGACTAGGCTGTGTTCGAGACAACACAAACATGAAGGGTTTTCTCAATTTTGCGGTGGCAAATATGATACAAAAGGGTGAAGTGCATACATTATGTCCATGTTCGACATGCAAAAATGGAGTTTTGCACAACCCGTTAGAAAGGAAGTGTACTGGTGCACTTGCTCCATCACAGTTTCGTTACAGGTTATACATGATGGACAAAGCATGGTGAGGACGATGTTAGCAATGATGAAGGAGGAAACAATGAAGCAGATAACTCTTTCAATGAAGCAGAGCCACCATTCTGGGCCAGGTGGGCGAAGAATATCGAGAATGAAGAACGTGATTTCATTACCATGTCTCTGCGTGAAGCACAACTTGCTAGTGCAAAGGAGGTGAAAGGAATCACCGCCAAATATGAGCCTTGGGTATTCGATATTTGCTAAGGAAGTGTCACAATGCTTCTAGTTAACTGAACCTACAAAGCTGAGTCATGTTATTGTCCAAACAGGAAAAAGGAGCATCGTTGGGATGGACAGAGTCGCCCACGAGGATGACTATGATCAATTTGGCGTGGACCCAATAGACAAGGAAATTTATGAAGACGAAGACTACACCACCAGAAGGAGTAGAACCACGTTGCCTGCGAGAGGATGTCCCTTCTTGAGAAAGAGTCAGAGCGCGGACGACAAGTATTCAAGCAATATTAAGAAGACCCAAACCATTGTCGAGAGGGTTGTCAAACGACGTCATATTACTTGATATGTGTACTTCATGTCTATGTACCCCTAAATTGTGTGTACCTCAAATATTAATTAACCATACCATATTTAGGTATTCTAAATCAAAAGACAAATTTTTATCGTTATAAATATCTATAATATGCATGTCGTCGCTCAATACGTCATCTACAAATATGTAGTTACTCTAATTTAAAAGACTACTGCTGGCGTTGGGAACGTCATCCGTGCCAGCACTAACAACCAACCAACACTTTTTTAATTGGGAAAAGATGAACTCATTTTCAGCATCTCTCCCATCTCGCGCCGATGACAGAAACTTTGCTGCTTCCCTCGCCCAGCCGTGCCCGCCGCCACTCGCCCCATCGTAGCGCCCCCTTCACTTGCTGTTGCCCTACCATGGCCCCCGCCTTGCCACCGACCCTACCCCGCCTTGCCCCCGCCATGCCACCACCATCCCCCGCCCCGCCTTGGCCCCCACTGTGCCACAGCCGTTCCGCCCCACAAACCCTCCTCCCGATGAACTAGCTCATCGTGTCCAGCCATTCTCTCCCTCCGTCATCATCCCTCTCGGTATAAGACCTCCTTCTACCAATTTATTTTCATCTAGGTTTGTTCTGGTGTGCATATTTTTGTGATGAAATGCACACATTATGTGTACCTTTGAATTAATTGATGAAATTAATTACATGTGTACAAATGTGATTATTGTGAATTGTGAATCAATTAACTTTTTTGGTGTGTGCTTGTTTTAATTTAGACAGTGCATTGTGTTGCTCGCGAATTGTCTCGCGCCATGTTTATTTTTGCAGGGAACGTCTAGAGAGTTGCCATTGTTTTTGCAAGACGTTGACTCATTTCCGTTTCGTCAAATTTCTGGCACTCAATATGTCCCTTTTTTAACAAAGGTAATGTCAATTTTTTCTGCTGATTTTAATTATATGAACGCAACCCAAAATGGAAGAGTGCCCCTACTATTTCGACACTCGAGGTATATGCGACGATCCTCACCTTGACAACAATAAATTATTGTCCCTCATGCTTCAAAGTGATATTGAATATTATATGGTAATCACTATTTATATTTGTTGGCACATATTTCCTTCTTAGGCATGTACTATATAAGGTTTTTGCTTCAAAATGTAATTTCTGTTTTATTATATTTTGACTAGTGTATCCCTTGCTATGCAAGACCTTTTGTTCTGGCGAAGTTTTTTGTCTGCGACATGGAAGAGGTGACTGAGATGAATACTTACCTCAAGAGGAAAGATGGTTTCAATTTCAAATCTATGATGTATAGTGAGGCAGATCACACATATTTTGGTTGTGCTAATGGGAAAATTGGCAAAAGCTTACATATTTGAGCCTGGTCTGATAATAAAATTTTATATTGGCACCTATTCTCAAAATGATGAGGACATATAAGTCGATTTAGACGTGATTCCAGTTTGTCCTCGGGTAAGTTTTGTAAACAAACTTGTTAAATAACCTTTAGATTCCAGTTCACCCACAACTTATCTTGATTATATAAAACTGACAACTTATTTTCTATATCGAGGAAACATACGAAGCTTACTAGAGGACACCTATTATGCTGCTCGCAGTATGCTTAGTTACCTGGAAAATAAGTACCTCGTGTCCTTCGTTGCTGGTATCGAGTCGCTTAAGAGCACTTACGGAGATGGTCCAAATTATGTACCATACTTGGCAATAGCGCACACCTTAGACAAAAACAACATTTCTAGAAAATGCATGGTAAGATTTTGATCGCGACTAGTATGTCTTTTCCATATACATTCTTCTTTCACCTCATAGTATACATTACTATTTCTTACTATGTGACTATTATGTTCAATAACAGAAGCTCCCTAGATGTGTTGTGCCTCATGTGATGGATGACCACCCGCCTGGTGAGATGACTATTTTTTCCGATGACAATACCTATTTCAGATGTACATACTTGATTGCACCACGACAAGATGGGTGGCTCAAAATTAATGAATGGGGCCAACTACTGAGTGAGTGTGATGTCTACTATACGACTTATTCTTGTAGACTCGTGTTGGGCCTCCATGCGTGGAGTTTTGTAGGACAGTAGCAATTTTTCCCTCAAGTGGATAATCTAAGGTTTATCAATCCGTGGTGGGATGAAGATGGTCTCTCTCTAACAACCCAGCAATCAAATACAAGAAATCTCTTGTGTCCCCAACACACCAAATACAATGGTAAAATGTATAGGTGCACTAGTTCGGTGAAGAGATGGTGATAAAGTGTAGTATGGATGGTAGATATAGGTTTTTGTAATATGAAAATATAAACAAAGTAAGGTGGAAAGTGATAAAACGGAGCATAAACGGTATTACAATGCTTAGAAACAAGGCCTAGGGCATACTTTCACTAGTGCAATCTCTCAACAGTGCTAACATAATTGAATCATATAACAATCCCTCAACATGCGACAAAGAATCACTCCAAAGTTCTTATCTAGAGGAGAACATAAGAGGATTTTTTTTGTAGGGTACGAAACCACCTCAAAGTTATTCATTCTGATCAATCTATTGAGCTATTCCTATAAGTGTCACGAACAACCCTAGAGTTTGTACTAAAATAACTCCATATGATACACATCAACTAACTCTAGTGTCACCTAGATACTCCAATGTCACCACAAGTATCCGTGAGTCAATTATGCGATACACATCAAACAACTTCGGATTCATAATATTCAATCTAACACAAAGAACTTCAAAGAGTGCCCCAAGATTTCTACCAAAGGAAGTAGGACAAAAACATTCATCAAACACTATGCATAGATTGCCCCAATGTCACCTCAGGAATCCGCGAGTTGAGTGCCAAAAAAATATCAAGTGAATCAATAGAACACCCCATTATCACCACGGTATCCACATGTAAGACATACATCAAGTGTTCTCAAATCCATAAAAGTAGTCGATCTGATAATAGTGAAACCTCAAAGGTAAAAATCTATTCATCACAACAAGATAAAGAGGGGAAAAACTCCATATGATCCAACTATATTAACAAAGCTCGCAACACATCAAGATTGTGTCAAATCAAGAACACGAGAGAGAGAGAGAGAGAGATCAAACACATACCTATTTGTACATACCCCTATCCTCGAGGGTGAACTACTACCTCCTCATGGTGGCTGTCGGGATGATGAAGATGGCCTTCGGTGATGATTTCCCCCTTTGGCAGGGTGTCAGAACAGGACTCCAGATGGTATTTCGATGGTATAGAGGCTTGCGACAGCGGAGTCAAAGTTCTAGGATTACTTCTGGGTGTATCTCTATTTATAGGATTTTTTGGCACCAATCTCACACGAAGAGGGGCTAAGATGGGCCCACAAGGCACCACGCCCAGGGCACCCCCTGGATGCGCCCTGGTGCCTCGTGGGCACCTCGTGGCTCTTGTGGTCCTCCCACGAAGCTTCAGGGGTCTCTTTTGATCCAAAAAAAATCATCAAAAAGTTTCAACCCATTCTGAGAACTTTTATTTCCGTAGAAAAAACAACACCACGGTAGCTCTGCTAAAAACAACATCAGTCCGGGTTAGTTCCATTCAAATCATACCAAAACCATATAAAATTGTTGATAAGATGGTATGAATACTTCATAAATTATAGATACATTAGAGACGTATCAGCATCCCCAAGCTTAATTCATGCTCGTCCTCGAGTAGGTAAATGATAAAAGAAATAATTTATGAAGTGTGAATGCTATCATAGTGCGTAAGTTTGATCAATTATAACTCTAATAACTTTTTCTAGCATCATTATTTATCATAAATAGTAGCTCATCTCATAAAACTCATTATTTTAAAGTAGCAATCAATTCACCTGTTATGGTTCGAACAATGCATTCTCTTGAAACTTGACAACCCATGTTCTTAGTCACCAAACAATTGCAATTCAACTTATTTTCAACAGAGTCTAAGTAAGAATTCCACATACTCAGTTATCATTTAGTCGTCTATGCTATTACCCAAAGCATATTATTTAGAACAAATAGCATCAATCAAACACAGAGAAAGATAGGGGCTTAATGTTTTTCCTCCCAACTCATTTCCATAGAGAGAATTGTCAATAATAATAATTCATGGTAAAATATATTTGAATGGACATATGTGCCTGGATCTTTCCCCACCACATGATGCTTCCCAACTAGAGAATAATTGACGTTGAAATGAGAAGCAATACTATTGACTCTTGCATAAAAGTAAATACATAAAGTAAAAGATAGGCCCTTTGCAGAGGGAAGCAGAGGTTGTCATGCGCTTTTTATTTTTGGATGTGCAAGCCCGTAATGCAAAGGAACATCACAAGTTCATACAACACTTATTTCCCTTGCAATAAAAGATCATACATATTTTAGGAGCAACTTTTATTGCTTTTTGCACCGATGACAACTTACTTGAAGGATCTTATTCAATCCATAGGTAGATATGGTGGACACTCATGGCACTAGGTTTAAGGGTTTGTGGATGTACAAGTAGTATCTCTATTTAGTACGAATTTTTGGCTAGCAAAAGATCCTAATCAAGCACCACATGTTGGAGGATCCATAACAATATAACTTCTATACAAATATATCCAAACATAACTCATTGCGTTGTCTTCCTTGTCCAACTTCAACTACTTTTCTCAAGTTTTAAAATAATTAATGGGTATTCACAATCATAAAAGATGTCCAAGATAATATATTTATATGTGAAAGTTTTCTTCCTTATACTAGTCATTCATGAATTGCTCGTATGATTAATATTGTGATTGTCAAACTTCAATAGATATTGCTTTCTGAATCCAATGTGAAGATACGACTAGGTTTAATACAAGCATATGAAGCACATATAATTTCAAATTTATGATATTCAGTTCATTCAACAATTTACTCTTAAGATATAAGTGAAGAACAAGAGTAAATGACAAACTACTCCACAAAGATATAAGTGAAGATCAAATGAGTAATTAAGTAAATAGGTAGCTATGTGAGGATTCTCTCTCATTTAATTTTTTAGATCTTAAGCATTTTATTCAAAAAAGAAAGAAAACAAAATAAAATTACATTCCAATAATAGCACATATCAGACAAAGCAGCAAAAACTTAGGCTCAAGCAAAACTGACCGATAGTTGTCGAAGAAGAAAGGTAGGATGCCCACCGAGGCATCCCCAAGCTTAGATGCTCGATACTTCTTGAAATATTAACTTGGGATGCCTTGGGCATCCCCAAGCTTGATCTCATGCGTCTACTTAATTCCTCTCATATCATGGTTTCCCTAAATCGTAAGAACTTCATCCATACAAAACTAAACAAGGACTTGTGAGATAAGTTAGTATAAATGAATGCAAAACCTTATCATTCTCTACTATAACAAATTACTTAAATTATAATTTAACATTTCATACTAAATGCCTCTGCATATTTTATATTGATATCCTTAAATAAAATCATTAAACTAGCAAACATATGCAATCATAGGAGCAATCTTCCTAAACAGGATAGTCTCTAAAGGATGAAGCAAGATCCATACTTATTTAAATCAAAAAATTCTGAAACTTTACAAAAATGTAGAAAAATTATAATATATTATTGTGTCAAAAGTTCAAGATTTTATCATATTCTTACTATTCTATAGATTTCACATAATAGCGTGCAACTTTCTGTTTTGAAACAACAACTCATATACTTGCAAACTAAGCATGGTGAAGGTTATCCTTGACACTTTTATTGAAATAAAAGATATAAAACATTATTCCAAATAACATCAAGAAAATAAACAAAATAAAATGATGCTCCAAGCAAAACACATATCGTGTGATGAATAAAAATATAGCTCCAAGTAAGGTTACTGATAATGTTGAAGATCAAAG
The DNA here is from genome assembly GCA_032464435.1 of Aegilops umbellulata. NCBI lineage: Eukaryota > Viridiplantae > Streptophyta > Magnoliopsida > Poales > Poaceae > Aegilops > Aegilops umbellulata. The sequence continues at coordinate 384,982,790 of CP136057.1, read as the reverse complement.
AGGGGATGCCTTCCGGGGCATCCCCAAGCTTAGTTGCTTGGTTATTCCTTGAATTTTACCTTGGGGTGCCTTGGGAATCCCCAAGCTTAGGATATTTCCACTCTTCATTCTCCTCATATCGATATCGCACCGAAAACATGAAAACTTCAATCACACAAAACTTAATGGAACTTCGTGAAATAGGATAGTACGATAAAGAGTAAATCATTCACTTTAGTATGGTCAATACAAGACTCATAATTTTTCCCACACAATGCCTATTGTGCCCTATCATTTCTAGAATTTATATTTACCAATATAGGCCATATAAACTAGAAAACAAGCAAACTATGCATTGAAAAGAGAATCTGTCAAAAACAGAACAATTTCTAATGATCTGAACAACGACCATACTTACGCAACTCTAAAAATTCTGAAAAATTAGGACAACGTAGAAAATTTGTATATCAATCATATGTAGGAATTTTAGATCAAAATCAAGTTCCAGTGATTTTTAGATCTTTATGGACTGAGCGTAAAAGTTTCTATTTTTTGCACGGAATCAAGTCAACTATGATCCCACCATCCCAAAGGCTTTATTTAGCACTTTATTGAAATAAAAGCTATAAAACATGATTACTACAGTAGCTTAATTATGTGAACACACAAAATAATAGGTATAAGTATAGGGTTGTCTCCCAACAAGCGATTTTCTTTAATGCCTTTTTAGCTAGGCATGATGATTACAATGAAGCTCTCATAAAAGTAAAGAATTCAAACATAAGAGGAGCATCATAAAACATATGACTAGGAGATTTAAGCCTAACCCACTTCCTATGCATAGGGATTTTGTGAGCAAACAATTTATGGGAACAAGAGTAACCTAGCACAGGAATGCAAAACAAGCATAACTTCAAGATTTTTAGCACATAGAGAGGAAAAATGATATTATTGCAATATGTAAATGCATATGTTACTCTCTCGTAATAATTTTGAGTGGCATCATGAATTAATTCATTGATATAACAATCACATAAAGCATTCTTTCCATGATCCATAAGCATAGAATTTTTATTACTCTCCACATAAGCAAATTTATTCTCATTCATAATAGTGGGAGCAAACTCAAGAAAATAACTATCATGTGATACTTGATTGGCATAATTCAATTGAAAACAAAAATCATGATGACTAGTTTCATGGTTATCATTATTATTTATAGCATACATGCCATCACAATAATCATCATAAATAGCAATTTTGTTGTCATAATCAATTGAAAACTCTTCCAAAATAGTGGAATCATCATTAAATAAAGTCATGACCTCTCCAAATCCACTTTCATAATTATTACAATAAGATTCAACACTCTCTGAAATAGTGAGATCATTACTTCCTAGAGTTGACACTCTTCCGAATCACTTTCATAAATATTGCAATCATCATAAATAGGAGGCATGCAATCATCATAAGAAATTTGCACATCAAATCTTGGGGCATAAAAATATCATCTTCGTCAAACATAGCAACCCCAAGCTTATGGCTTTGCATATCACTAACATCATGGATATTCAAAGAATTCATACTAGCAACATTGCAATCATGCTTATCATTCTTGGATTTTTGCCAAATTTTTTATTGAATTCTTCTACTATCAATTGAGCAAAATTTTCCGATCCATCATTTTCAAGAAAGACATTATAAAGATGAATTATATGAGGCAACCTAAATTCCATTTTTTGTAGTTTTGTTTTATAAAACAAACTTGTGATAAACAATAAACTAAAAGATTCAATTGCAAGATCTAAAGATATACCTTCAAGCACTCACCTCCCCGACAATGCAACCAGAACAGAGCTTGATGTCTACTACACAACTTATTTTTGTAGACTCGTGTTGGGCCTCCAAGCGCAGAGTTTCATAGTACAATAGCAAATTTCCCTCAAGTGGATGACCTAATATTTACCAATCCATGGGAGGCGTAGGATCTAGATGATCTCTCTCAAACAACCCTACAATGAAATACAAGAAATCTATTGTGTCCCCAACACACCAAATACAATGGTAAATTGTATAGGTGCACTAGTTCGGCGAAGAGATGGTGATGCATGTGTAGTATGGATGGTAGATACAGGTTTTTTAATCTAAAAATATGGAAACGACAAGGTAGAAAGTGATCAAATGGAGTACAAACAGTATTACAATGCTTAGAAACAAGGCCTATGGTTCATACTTCCACCAGTGCAATCTCTCAACAGTGCTAACATAACTGATTCAATTATGTTAGCACTGTTGAGAGATTGCACTAGTGAAAGTATGAACCATAGGCCTTATTTTTCAAGCATTGCAATACCGTTTGTGCTCACTATTGTCACTTGCTACCTTGCTGGTTTTTATTTTCGGATTACAAAAACCTAGATCCACTATCCATACTACACTTGTATCACCATCTCTTCGCCGAACTAGTACACCTATACAATTTACCATTGTATTGGGTGTGTTGGGGACACAAGAGATTTCTTGTCTTTGATTGAAGAGTTCTTTGAGAGAGACCATCTTCATTCTACGCCTCCCACAGATTAATAAACCTTGGGTCATTCACTTGAGGGAAATTTGCTACTGTCCTACAAAACTCTGCGTTTGGAGGCCCAACACTAGTCTACAAGAATAAGTTGTGTAGTAGACATCAAACGCCCGTGAAGATCTGTATTATTACTCGCGTTCAAAAATATGGCACACCATAGCTATGTATGATATTTCCATTGTGCAATTATATCCAACACCATAGGTATCTAAAATAGTGTTGACGTGAACGTCAAGGCCACTACAATATTTTAACAATGGTACCATATTGGTGGCATGGTGTGTCCACGCCAGCAAGGCCGCTTTTGGCACGTCGTTGCTAGGCTTTCTGCACTAGTGCTTGCTGGATGAGGTTATCTCTTCTTTTACAGGAATTTGATAGTGAGATACTAGATCGCGAGAACATAAAAGAAGTTTTAACGAACATCTCGTTAGTGGAAGAAGAGCACGGGTACAATGCATTGTGGATATGCATCCCATATGGAACGGTGGTGGCCTTGGATAGAGCGGCCACTAGTACCTGCAAGGATACTGAACCGCCATTCATTAGGTTGGAAGAACTATTCACAAAACTAAGTGTAATAGAAGAAAGTGATTTATTTCATTATAATAGCTCTTTGCATCCCAGTAAGATGCAGAAGACATCATCAGCTCCTTATCACCAAAGAGAAAAGAAACCCGGGATGAAGGCGTATAACAAAAATAAAAGATGGAAAAAAGAGGGAACTCAAGCAGGTTCTTTCATTTGCCTTAAGTATTCGCTTTGTTCAACTCCATCATATTTTTCTGTGTGTTTTTTGAAGTCAAACGGGCACTCATATGACAAGAATCGATCGTATTAAAGGCTGTCGAACGCTCTATCGTCAAGAGCCAACCTTTGGTCTCTCTCTCTCTCTCTATATATATATATATGTATGTATGTATGTATGTATGTATATATATTCCTATGCAGGTCAGGAAGGTCAAAAGGGAGTAGATCTGAGTGGACACGGTCATTTGGAGCACCGTCGAATGCTCTGTGCACAAGGAACGCGGAAGGGAAATCTCATATGACTACTCAAATGACCGGACGCGATCGTATGAAAGGTCACTAATCATGATCTCTTTCGGAGTCTTAACAAAATTTTGCCTGATCTTGTCTATTTTGTTTTCGATTCTCTTTAACTTCCTTATCTCGTTAAAACCTGGGTACCTAACCTCATATATACAGAACCTTTTACTTCTTCTCTATCAAAACTAATGAACAAATATAGCCCAAGTCTCGCTTAGTTTTGAAGTGCGGCAAGTAATGGCTCGTTCGTGGCCCGAGAGGCAAACCTCCTATGAGGAGGAGGATGATCTGGAGCAAGAAGGCTGTTCTCCGGCGAGCATTAAGGAGAGGCTCCGTCGCATACGTGATTGCTCCTCCTCAGAGGAAGATGTGGTTGAATGCCTTTCGTAGGAGATGAAGAGATGGAAGATGAGGAGAAGGAGAAGACACCAACGGCCATCCCCATCAACGCAATGAAGTTCGTCATCAATGGAAACAAGATCGAGTTCATCAAGGATACTTCCATCATCATGGGTAAGTGTGGTTTTGGGAAATGCACTATGCATGAGCCATTGGGAGAATCCGAGGAAATTGATCCAAGGGCACGCAAGATGCACACCATTGGTGCCCGCATGCAAGTGGGGCTTCCAAGGATGGCATGCCACCATCCCTCCGCCCTCAACTCAACCTAAGGTACATATCAATAATTTAATGATGGAACTAAATATATGACGGAGCAAACGAGGGAGATGGAGAAGGCTCTAGCCATCAAGACTCGTGAAGCTCTTAACATGAGATCGAGGATCAACGCCAACCAGGATGAAACATTTTGCATGTACCGCTCCTTCATCAAAGGACCTCGAGATAGCCAACAAGCTCATGATGGATGTCCTCACCAGCGTCACTGCTCCAACTCCGAAAGAGAACATTGCTATCAATAAAAAGGAGACAAAATGAATCCATCTGGCTTAGCATGTTAAGCTTGGGGGATTTTGAGGCCCTTTCGTATCCCTTATTTTCTTATTGAACTATAATTAGAAGTTTTTCATTTAGTCTGAATAAGTAAGGCCAGTCAAACTTTCTTGATAGAGGGATGGATTTTATCCAATGTGTCATCGATGGCTTAACGAGTGATCGATGATGATCTTTATTTGAATTTTCTTGCGATAATTGGGCACTGTTGTGTGATAGATATTTCTGCTTTTGGATAAGGATTATAAGTCTTCCACATCTTTGGTATCAATCGGGAATAATAGGTTAACAACTTGATTTGATTCACCATTTATATTTTAGTTTATTTGATGATTACTTGGTGAAGTCCATAAATTAATGACCTAGGTATGAAAATAGGACAAGTTTCTGATACGTCTATCGTGTCTATAAGTTTTTATTGTTTCATGCCAATATTCTACAACTTTCATATACTTTTCGCAACATTTTATATTATTTTTGGGACTAACATATTGATCCAGTGCCCAGTGCTAGTTCCTGTTTGTTGCATGTTTTTTGTTTCACAGAATATCCATAACAAACGAAGTCCAAACACGATAAAAATTCATGGAGATTTATTTTGGAATATATGTGATTTTTGGGAAGAAGAATCAACGCAAGACGATGCCCGAGGTGGCCATGAGGCACCAGGGCGTGGCCAGGGGTTGGTCGCACCATGGTGGCTTCTAGGCACCTCGTAAGTCGGTTGACCTCCTTCTTTTGCCGCAATAAAGATAATTGATGACCCACAAGTATAGGGGATATATTGTAGTTCTTTTGATAAGTAAGAGTGTCGAACCCAACGAGGAGCAGAAGGAATTGACAAGCGGTTTTCAGCAAGGTATTCTCTGCAAGCACTTAAATTATCGGTAATATATTGTTTTGTGATAAGATAATTCTTAATGGATAACAAGTAACGAAAGTAACTAAGGTGCAGGAAGGTGGCCCAATCCTTTTTGTAGCAAAGGACAAGCCTGGACGAACTCTTATATAAAGCAAAGCGCACCCGAGGACACATGGGAATTACTGTCAAGCTAGTTTTCATCATGCTCATATGATTCGCGTTCGTTACTTTGATAATTTGATATGTGGGTGGACCGGTGCTTGGGTGCTGCCCTTCCTTGGACATGCCTCCCACTTATGATTAACCCCTCTCACAAGCATCCGCAACTATGAAAGAAGATTAAGATAAATCTAACCATAGCGTGAAACATATGGATCCAAATCAGCCCCTTATGAAGCAACACATAAATTAGGGTTTAAGCTTCTTTCACTCTGGCAACCCATCATCTACTTATTACTTCCCATTGCCTTACCCTAGGCCCAATTCATGGTGAAGTGTCATGTAGTCAACATTCACATAACGCCACTAGAGGAAAGACAACATATATCTCATCAAAATATCCAATGAATACCAAAGTCACATGATTACTTATAGCAAGACTTCTCCCATGTCCTCAGGAACAAACGTAACTACTCACAAAGGTATTCATGTTAATAATCAAAGGAGTATTAAATAACATTAAGGATCTGAACATATGATCTTACATCGAATAAACCAACTAGCATCAACTACCAGGAGTAATCAACACTACTAGCAACCCATAGGTACCAATTTGAGGTTTTGAGACAAAGGTCGGATACAAGAGATGAACTAGGGTTTGAGAGGAGATGGTGCTGGTGAATATGTTGATGGAGATTGACCCCCTCTCGAAGATTGGATCGTTGGTGATGACGATGGCTTAGATTCCCCCCTCTGGGAGGGAAGTTTCCCTGGTAGAACAGCTCCATCGGAGCCCTAGATTGGTTCTGCTCAAGTTCCACCTCAAGACGGCAGTGCTTCTTCCTGAAAGCTTCCTCTTGGCCCACAAGGTTGAAACCCTTCATATAGCAGAAGATGGGCATAGGGGCCTGCCAGGTGGCCCACAAGGTAGGGAGGCATGCCCAGGGGGTAGGGCACGCCCCCACCCTTGTGGCTGCCTGGTGGGTCCCCTCATGTGCTTTCTTCGTCTAATATTTTTATATATCACAAAATAATTCTCTGTGAAGTTTCAGGACTTTTGGAGTTGTGCATAATAGGTCTTTCAGATTTGTTGCTTTTCCAGCCCAGAATTCCAGCTACCGGCATTCTCCCTCTTATGAGTTCTATAATGTGTTATAACAACCATAATGCAATAAATATCAATATAAAAGCATGATGCAAAATGGACGTATCAACTCCCCCAAGCTGAGACCTCACTTGTCCTCAAGAGAAAGCTGAAATCAAAAAATATTTCCACATGTTTAGAGATAGAGGTGTCAATAAAATAAACTACGGACATGAGGGCATCATGATCATCTTTAGGGTAGCAACATATATTGTCATATAATTTCTTATGCTAAAGTAACAATTCATTCACAAGGTAAGGTATGAATCCGAAACTTCATTGAAAACTAACAAACTATGATCTCAGTCATCGAAGCAATTGCAATTTATCAGAAGATCGGAAAGAGTCAATTCAAGAGCTTTTCAGCAAGTCCACATACTGGGAAAAGGAAAGGTGAACATCACCATGACTCTTGTATAAAGGTATGAGATAAAAGTAAAATATAGGCCTTTTGCAGAGGGAAGCAGAGGTTGTCATGCGCTTTTATAGTTGCATGCATGAAATCTTAATGCAGAAGAACGTCACTTTATATTGCCACCTGTGATAAAGAACATTTTTATGCAGTCTGTCGCTTTTATTTCTTCCATATCACAAGTTCGTATAAATCTTATTTTCTTCACACTAATAGATCATACATATTTAGAGAACAATTTGTATTGCTTGCACCAATGACAACTTACTTGAAGGATCTTACTCAATCCATAGGTAGGTATGGTGGACTCTCATGGCAAAACTGGTTTAAGGGATGTTTGGAAGCACAAGTAGTATCTCTACTTGGTGCAAAGGTTTGGCTAGCATAAGGGGGAAAGGCAAGCTCAACATGTTGGAGGATCCATGACAATATAATTTTTATTCGGATATAAGAAAGCATAACCCATTATGTTGTCTTCCTTGTCCAACATCAACTTTTTTAACATGTCATATTTTAATGAGTGCTCACAATTACAAAAGTTGTCCAAGATAGTATATTTATATGTGAAACCTCTCTTTCTTTATTACTTCCTATTAATTGCAACAATGACCAAATCTATGTTTGTCAACTCTCAACAACTTTTATTCATCATACTCTTTATATGTGAAGTCATCACTCTCCATAAGATCATTATACGATCTTTTTATTTCCTTTTATTCTTTCTTTTATTATATACCCGCAAGATCATAGCAAGAAAGCAAAGCCCTCAACCCAAAACTATTATTTATTATGTAACTTACGGACTCGATTACATAGATAGATCTCAAAAAAAACTCAAAGCTAGATCATACTAAAAATGATATGGACATGGCCCCGTTGATTGTTGATACTACTAGAGCTGAGTCAATTAAGGAATCAAGCCATGGAAAAGTTGTGGAAAATAATTATGCACATGTGGCTAGATGTCATCGAGGAAAGGATGGCGTGGTACATCAAATATGTGGAACATGGCTGAGCAGTACAAAGAAACTGGCTTAGATTTATGTGATGCCTATTAGATGTTCTGGGTTTGTGAATATATGACATGACATGCATGTACAATAAATAGTACACCGCATGTTGAAGTTCCACAAAATAAATGGATACACAAGCAATGCAAAATGCGGTGTTGCATGATTCAAGAGGAACCGTAGGCCGACAATATAATTCCCACATTTCATACACCTCCAGATGAGATTACCATCGACAGCTTTCTTTTTAAACTAGATGCAAGTAGATATATCTGATGGGATCTGCTAAGGATAACTTCCATGTTTCACTTAATTAGGGCTCTATCTCTTTAAGTAATACATACTTTGTTCTGTAAAAAAGAAGGTCCACGTAATAATGAGTGTGATGACCAAGTTGAACTAGGAGTCCAGGTTGTGTTGGCCTTAGGCCATGTGAGTGCATGAGTTGGTTAATATAATAGCCAAGGGTGTGTCCGATCAGATTAGTTTTGGAGTTTTATTTTGAGTATGACATATACAAAAAAACGCGTTGTGGCACCCCGGCTCAGAGCAACCGGTTTACCTTGCATTGCCAGCCCAGAGATCAAGTCTTCTGGCAACACACAACAACTTGGTATAGAAATCAGCCGCTTTATTGATGCTAGCGGAAACATAGGTTTGATATTACATCAAGTAGCGAGGCCAAGCGGCACACACAGTGCGGCTGAACAATATGTACATTATTTAATGAACATGAAGGGGCCTCGATCACAATAACTACATGGTAGCGGATCGACGATGAAGTGGAACTCCATAGCACAGGGACACCAATGTGGACACGATCTAGACACGTGAAGCACTCCGATCGGATATGACTTTCCTAAAATCTGGCATGACATGCTAGGTCAGTACATTGAATGTACTTGTAAGCTCACAACAAGCATAAGCAGAATGGAAAACAATATCATGACAATTAATCATGTTAAATGCAATGCAAGACATACTACTGATGCGGTGAAAAATCAATTTGTGCACCGAGTCCCGCGGACTCTCTTACCAGACGGGTTACCTCGTAACCTAAACAGTGATCATACCCGGATCACAAACAAAGCCAACACTTTGGTTCCCACAACGATCATCTTCATGATCCCACAAATCATCACGTAACAAATTCCAAACATAAAAATTTAGTGTGCAAGATTACTTATTAATGTTGATCCATGGTGTGACTTACTTACGAGTTATGTCCGTAACCGAGGACACGACTATCGATAGATTTAAATACACTCTGCAGAGGTAGTACACTGTACTCACATCACGGTACCCATGGCCTCGTCTTCCCATTCGGGTGGACCAACGACATTCCGACAGAACCCTTCCATTGCCATGACACTCTCCCGGCCACTCTGACTAATTTCCCATCGGGCTAAGTCATGGGTGGTGATAATCCCCAAGTGCAGGGAATCATCGTAGCAATTCCCAAAGGTGGAAGTGATAAGTATGGAATGTCGAACCCACAAGGAGCTAAAGGTAAGATCAATATTCTCTCAAGTCCTATCTGCCACTGATACGGCTCTACGTACACCGAGCGTTTGCTTCCAAGTAGAAACGAGAAATAAAACTACGTTGTGGGTATGAAGAGGATAACTTTGCATGATATCGGAGAGATAAAACATAAAATTAGGTGTTGTTATCATAAAGTTAGAATATATTACTAAATATTATAAATAGCGAGTGTGGAATAGTGATGGATCGGTGTGCGGAATTGTCCTAGGCAATTGTTAACAAGACCGGTATTCGTCATTGCAATTTCATATGTGGGAGAGGCATAAGCTAACATACTTTCTCTTATGGGATCATATGCACTTATGATTGGAACTCTAGCAAGCATCCGCAACTACTAAAGATCATTAAGGTAAAACCCAACCATAGCATTAAAGCATCAAGTCCCCTTTATCCCATATGCAACAACCCCCTTACTCGGGTTTATGCTTCTGTCACTCAAGCAACCCACTATAAGCGAATCATGAACGTATTGCAACACCCTACAACGAGAATCCCTCAGGCTTGCGCGACACGGAGGGCACTATAGGACAACACCAAAATAAAACATACAACTCATACCAATCTAGATCATCAATCAACCCAAAGACAAAGGATATCTACTCTAAACATCATAGGATGGCAACACATCATTGGATCATAATATGTTGCATAAAGCACCATGTTCAAGTAGGGATTACAGTGGGGTGCGGGAGAGTGGACCGCGTAAAAGAGATGAGGATGGTGATGATGATGGTGATGTTGATGACGACGATCACTGCGGCGATGATTCCCCTCCCGATGTCACTCCGACACCACCGAGAGAGAGGAGGAGAGGTCCTCCCCCTTGTGCTTCCTTCTCCATGCCCCCCCTAGATGGGGAGAGGTTCTCCCTCTGGTCCTTGGCCTTCATGGCGATGATGGCCCCTCCGGGATCCTTCTCCATGGCTTCCGGTGACGATGGCCCCCTCCGGCAGGGTGACAGAGAGGGCCTAGATTGATTTCTCGTGGCTACAGAGGCTTCCGGCGGTGGAACTTCCGATCTAGGTTATTTTCTTGAGGTTTCTGTATTTATAAAAGAAGATGGTGTCAAGAACAAGTCAGGGGGCCCCACAGGGAGTCCACGAGGCAGGGGGTGCACCCCAGGGGCGTGGGCGTGCCCTCCACCCTCATGGGGCCCACGGGACTCTCCTCTGATAACTCTTCGTCCCAGTATTTTTTGTATTTTCCAAAAAAATCTCCGTTGATTTTCAGCGCATTCCGAGAACTTTTATTTCTGCACAAAAACAACACCACGGTGATTCTGCTGAAAACAGCGTCAGTCCGGGTTAGTTCTAATCAAGTCATACCAAAATCATATAAAACTATTGTAAACATAGCATGAATACTTCATAAATTATAGATACGTTGGAGACGTATCAGCATCCCCAAGCTTAATTCCTGCTCGTCCTCGAGTAGGTAAATGATAAAAGAAATAATTTATGAAGTGTGAATGCTAGCAAGTGCATAAGTTTGATCAATGATAATTCCAATCACTTTTTCTAGCAACATTATATATCATAATAGTAGCTCAACTCATTAAACTTCTCATGATCAAATAACAAGCTATTCACATGTTAAAGTATAGATCATAAACTTTCTTGAAAACTAACAAACCGTGCTCTTAGTCATCAAACAATTGCAATTCATCTTATTTTCGGGAAGGGTCTATCTAAGAGCTTTGATTCAGCAAACTCCACATACTCAACTATCATTTAATCTTTCACAATTGCTAACACTCACGTGATATTTGTGGGTTCAAAGCTTTAATCGGACACAGAGAAAGATAGGGGCTTATAGTTTTGCCTCGCAACCTTTTACCTCAAGGGTAATGTCAACAATAATAGTTCATGATAACTTACATCCAATTGGATATATATATATATATATATATATATATATATATATATATATATATATATATATATATATATATATATATGTATGTATGTATGTATAGCAAGATCTTTCAAACACAATGTGCTTGCCAAAGGATAAAATGTAAAAAGGAAAGGTGAAGATCACCATGACTCTTGTATAAGGTATAAGACAAGAATAAAAGATAGGCCCTTCGCAGAGGGAAGCAGAGGTTGTCATGTGCTTTTATAGTTGGATGCACAAAATCTTAATGCGAAAGAACATCACTTTATATTGCCACTTGTGATAGGGACCTTTATTATGCAGTCTGTCGCTTTTATTGCTTCCATATCACAAGATCATATAAAGCTTATTTTCTCCACACTAATAGATCATACATATTTAGAGAGCAATTCTTTATTGCATGCAACAATGACAACTTACTTGAAGGATCTTACTCAATCCGTAAGTAGATATGGTGGACTCTCATGGCAAAACCGGGTTTAAGGATATTCGGAAGCACAAGTAGTATCTCTACTCGGTGCAAAGAATTTGGCTAGCATGAGCACTACAAAAAAAAAGACACATCCATGACATTTTGGGCCGAACGAATTTTTTTTCTGTCATACATATGACACTTCTATGACGATAATTGTGACAAAACCCGGTATCATCATAGATGTGGTGGGCTCCTACTTCTATGACAAAAAACATGACAGAAAATGGGCTTTTCGTTCTGGGCATGCCGGAGACGTAGCTGCATGATATTCTTTGGGCCGTCCATGATGAAAAAACCGTGGTAGAAGCGAGGGCGAGGAAAATTTCAGGGAGTTCCCGGTTACGGTGGGAGCTCGGGGCCGAGCGATGCACGTTTCTCTCATACACGTACGCGCGTGTGTTCGAGGCGTTGGCTCTAACTGAACCCGAGCGACTGCACTGCAGGCTACGCGTTACTGAACCCGAGCGATCGATGGATGGCTGTTAACTGAACCCGATCGAGCGATTCCTTCGCTACTGCTTCTAACTGAAGCCGATCGATGGGATGAACAGTGAGCGTTGCGGGGGGATTGGATGAACAGTGAGTGGTGGCGTTGCCTCTGGATGAACAGGACCCCGTGGTGTGGTGGAGGGCTGGATGAACAATAGACGGTGGAGGGGTGCCCGTGGAGGGGTGGATGGACAGGACCCCGTGGTGTGGAGGGCTGGATGAGCAGTAGACGCTGGAGGGGTGCCCGTGGAGGGATGGTTGAACAAGACCCCGTGGTGTGGAGGGCTGGATGAACAGTAGACGATGGAGGGGTGGTTGAACAGTAGCCGGTGGAGTAGCGCGCGGTGGAGGCTGGATGAACAGGAGCCCGTGGATGAACAGTCGCAGGTGAAGGCTGGAGGAGGTCGACGGTGGATGAACAGTAGGCCGTGGAGGCTGGATGGTGTCGAGGAAACTGATCCACGAGCACCTATGGGGACCGAGCCCCTTTTGGTTCGGCGGGGGGCGGAGGTCGCACGAAGAGCAGATCGAGGCGGAGCACACGAGCAGTTTACCCAGCTTCGGTGCTCTCCGGAGAGATAATACTCCTACTACTGCTTTGTGGTTTGTATTGAGTTCTTGCTCGGGAGCGTTGAGTGCTACAGTACGCACCAGCAGCTAATGAGACCGAGCGTGAGCATTCTATTGTTCGTCCCCTTTCTACGTTGTGCATGGGCCTCCTTTTATATGCTCAAGGGGTCTCCAATAGGTGGCAACGTAGGCAAGGGCAAAAATGGAAAAGGTGCTGCGGTTGGTACAACTACCTGCATAGTGTGTCATACCTAACCCTGACGGCAGGGGACAAGGGCATTAAATGCCTATCTACGTCGCCCAAACAGTGCAGAAAAGGGACCGTCAGGGACGCCACCGCTCGCCACGATGGCGATCTTGTCAGCGCCGCTTGCCACAGTGCACCCCTGGCTGCACAGCCTCCCGCCACGTACGCCTGGAAGGGTCCCAGAGCGACACGTTGGTGGGTGTGCTGCAGCGCGGGTACAGATTGGTTGCTAGCCTGCCGCGGCAAAGTGCCTTGCCGCGGTCGTTGTCTTGTCGCGTCCGGAAGCTTGCCGCTCGCCGGGCCTTGCCGGGACGCGTAGTGCATCGCGGTAAGTACCTTGAGATGCCTTGGTTGGCCTTCCCGGCAAGCTCCTCTTGCCGGGGTCTTGTGCCTTGAGTGGCCTTCCCGGCAAGCTCCTCTTGCCGGGGCCTTGTCTTCTTGGCATGAATACTTTGTTCTTGAATGGCTCAAAAGGAACCACAGAGGGCCTTGGCGATCGCCCGGCAAGCCTTGCCGCGGGGTGCTGCGACTGCCCGTGCACAAGTTCGGGATACTAGGGTACCCCTACTCTAGTACACCGACAGGAGCCCCCGGGCCTGGGTCATACACGGTGCCAAGCGCTGTTGGGCCAGGCCCAAAACAGGGCACGGGCACACGCGGCCTGGGTCACGCCGTATCTTTTTCCGTATCCACCGCGCCCTCCCCGAACGGCACGCGTCGATAGCAGCATCGTGGGAGAGATCGTGGGTGGTTTCTTTATTCGGAAAGGCGGAACGTCCGCTCCCTTCCTCCTTATAAGCAGGGGAAACAGGGGCGGTTCGCCCATCTGCCCGTTGCTATTCCTTCCCAGAGAATCTCCGCCACTCCCCTTCTTCCCAAAGCCGAAGGAGAGCAGCGCCCCGCCCCCATCGCCACCAGCACCACCAACGCCGTCGTCCTCCCTCACCACTCCCGCCATGGCTCCGAAAGCCGAGAAGGTGAAGTCGGCCGAGGCGCAACGGCTCGCGGCGCTGCGAAAGGAGCGAGCAATCTTCCCTCCTAAGCTTGCCGCGGAAGAGCTGAAAGAGTACTACTACCTCTTCTGGTCGACGGAGACGCGGGCGCACCCGCGCACGAAGGTATTCCCAGCCGACGCTTGGAAAAAGGCTCCCACTGGGTACCCTTTCTTCGCCTTGTTCTTCTACTGCAGGCTCTGCCCGCCCTTTTCTGAATTTTTCTATGACGTCATGAACACCTACGGGCTCCGCCTCCTTGACTTCACCCCCAATGCTGTCCTGACCATGGCAGTTTTTGCACATCTCTGCGAAAACTTTGTCGGAATCCATCCAAACGTAGCCCTTTTCCGCCACTTCTTTTTGCCTCGAGTTGAGAAAGGAGAGCCTTTATCCGGCGGAATCGCCTAGATCTCAAAAGCCGGCAAGAAGAATGCTTATCTGGATGTAGAGTTTCGCAGCAAGTGGGAGGAGTGGAGGGCGGACTGGTGCCTAATCGTCGAGGAGAACCCGCAGCCGTTTACCGCCCAGCGCCAAACTCCAGTGGTGCGCGGCAGTGATTGGAGTAGCTTGGCCCCGGAAGATGACAAACTGAAGATTGCCGTCGCCCGGATCCTATGCCTCAGGCTTGCCGGGCTTACTGTGGGAGCGGTTGGCGCAGATTTCCTTCGCCGCCGCATTGCCCCCCTGCAGGAGAGGAGGAGACCCGCCTGGGAGTTCCAGAACGCGGCGGATATCATGAGGCTGCGGCCGGGCCTCAACTTCAACTTCACTGTCCTGGAGCTCAACACGATGCTCCAGGAGCTGTTCAAGTACGACCCTCAGCATCCCGAAGTGTTTAGGTTGCCGAGGGGCATCGTTCCGCTGTGCAACAACTCCTCGCTCGACCGCATCCGTGCAATGATGCCGCTGTGCGACTCGCATGGAATTGACCCAGCCTGGATAGAGCCTGCTGATGATGTCGTGCAGGCGTTCTTCGATGGCTTGGTAGAAGTGCCGATCGACGCTGATGAGCAGAGGGGCCTCACCCGGGACACCACCGACGAGGAGCTCAAGCGCATCGCCACCAGGCTGGAAGAGGCGGCGGCAGCTGCAGCCGCGGGCGAGTTTGGATTCACCGTGGAGGAGGCAGAGGCAGCAGAGGCGGCAAGCCTTGCCGAGCGAGAGGATCTTGCCGGCGAGGAGAAGTCCGCCAGGCATGACGTCGGGCCGAGCGGGCCCGCCGAGGATACGAGCGGCTCGTTGGAGATCGGCTCCTCTTCCTCTTCGTCTTCGGGCAGCTTGCCGCAAGCAGAGCCCCCGGCTCCACCAAGAAGGCGTCTTCGCAAGGCCGGGGACGTAGCGGAGCAGCGGATGACTCAACCCCCGCCGCGCCGCACGACACGCTCCACCGCGGCAAGTTCTGTTGCCGCGGAAGCACCTCACGCTGCAGCGGCAACTGGAGCGGGGTCCTCCCGGTCCGCCGCTCCAGCTCCCGCCAAGCGGCCAAGGGATCCTACTCCTCCGCCTCCTCGCGCCGGAGGTGGGCCAGGCTTTGACTTCTCCGTGCTCAGCTCCGACGAGGAAGAAGAAGAGTAAGATTCTTGTTGTACTTGTATGTCTTCAATACTTGCTGTCTTGTCTTGTATCTCATTTGCTTTACTCTGAACTTATTCCTTTTTAGGACTCTGGCCCAAAGAGCGGCAAAGAGAGCCAAGGTCCCGGTGATTGTCATCGAGGACGATCCCACCGTGTCAGCAGGGGGTGCGCCTGAGACAAACTTGCCGGACCCGGCAGCTGTTCTTCAGAGCAGCCCCTAGCGTAAGTATATGGTTTGCTTCCCGCGGTTACGCGCGCATGGATACTCTTTGTTTGCTGATATCTGACTGTTGGCTTGTGTAGGAGCAGAGCAGCCCCACCAGGAGCGTCCGGATGCCGCCCCTGACATGCCATCTGCTTCGACTACGCCACCAAGGGAGAGTTCTCCGGCAAGGGAGAATCCTCCGACAAGGGAGAGCTCTCCGGCAAGGGAGAAGTCTCCGGCAAGGGACAGTACCAGCGACCCCCCGGCAGCGGAGATCCCAACTGCCGAGCCTGGTACAGGTACTCCTTGCTTCTAAACTTCCCTTGGGTTCTTCTTCGTTTGATCTTCTTTTGGATATTTGCCTTACTTTTCTTCCTTTTTCGGCCGTCAGATCCGTCTACTGCGGAGCCGATGGAGATCGAGGTTGCTGTTGATGATGCCGCCGCCACCGAAGAAGCAGCCGGCTCTGATGATCCCACCGGCAAAGAGGCCGCCAAGGCTGCCGCCGCAGCAGCTGACGAGGGGTCTGGCGATTGCACTGACGGCCCTGAGGCCGCAGGAGCGTCAGGCACTACGCCGACCGCCGACCCTTCCGCTGCTGCCGCAGCGTCGGGCTCCGAAGGGCCCCAGCCGGGCGTCTACTTGAAGGCCGGCGATGGCGTCTTCATCAACCTCCCCTGGGCGTCAACGTCCAGGGCGCCGGTCGAAGGAGAAAGCTTTGACGTGGAGGTGCTCGCCTCCGCTGGGCTGACGCTGGTCGACGCGCCAAGCAGCAGCATCGACGAGCCTGAGGAGGAGCGACTGTTGCGGAAGTTGTTGTCGCTCTACCGTGCTCGGCAAGCCAAGTTGGAATCCCGCGAAGCGCTTGCCGCGAAGGAGGGAGCCGACATTGAGAAGCGCGCGGCGGAGCTCCGCGGCATCAACCAGGCAGCTGTCCGGTCCCTGGCGGAGGAGCGGGAGCAGCTCGAGGAGGCGCAGAAGGCCTTCCACCTCGAGAAGGCTGACGTCGAGGAGCAACAGCGGCTTGCCGCTGAGAAGCTGTCGGCGCAGGAGGGTGAACTGGCGCAGCGGAAGGTCAACCTCGATAGCCACGAGGAGGAGCTCGCCGCGCGCGAGCGAACACTTGGCGGAGTTCTCAAGGAAGCAAAGGACGCTGCCGCAGCTGCCGAGGCCGCCAAGAAGGAGCTGGAGACGAAGGTGGCGCAGCTGGGAACCGATCTCAGGGCGAGCGGTGAAGAGCTTGCCACACTCAAGCATGAGCGCGAGAAGGACGCCTACACCTTTGGCGAGTTGCAGGGTCGTCTCGCTGAGAATATCAAGGAGCTTGGCGCCGCCAAGGACTCCAACGCCGATCTTGAGTTGAAGCTGGCCGCTCTGACCAAGACGCTGGACGGCGCCAGGGAGCAGGAGGCGGCCCTGAAGAAGGAAATCAAGGCCGACAAGGCGCCGCTGGAGAGCATTGCTGCTACCCAAAACACCTTCAGGGAGAATGTGGAGCAGTGGACAGAGGGTCTTGTGAATGCTGCCGCCGACATTGACAGGGAGCTGGCATAGTTGGGGATGGAGGATCTCGGGTATCCCTCCGACGAGAACCTCCAATCCAGCGCCAAGCTCACCTTGTTCTTCAAAGGCGTGGCGACGGCCCTTCAGCGACTCCGGGAGAGGATCCCAAAGCAGCTGGCTGACGAGTCGCGCAAGATCTGCGCGGGAGCTCTTCAAAAAGTGTTGGTGAAGGTAGCCTTCCGCAACCCGGGTCTCAACCTCACCAACGTCCTCAGATCCCTGCCGGCGGAAGCTGATCTGGAGGCACTCAAGGACCTTGTCGCACCCATTGTGGACAAGGTGAGCGGGATCAAGAGGGTTGAGGGCGATCGCGTGGACTAGGCCGCCCGTTTTCTTCTTTTCTTGTCGCTGCTGATCATGTTATGAAAACAGTCTATTAGAGCCACGACAAGCTATTTTGTAATATAACTCTATTTTGGCAGTGATTGCAATGTTATTTCCTTTACTTGATTCCTTCCTTTGTATGTTTTTGCCCTACGCTTTTAGGGAACTTGCCGGCGCAGGCACCCTCGCCGCGAGCGCTGAGTGCGGGACGTCAGTAGCCTGCTGGCAGTGCCGTTGCCGACAAGAAACCTTGTCGTAACTAGTCGCAGCTCGCTTAAGTTGTTGAGCGAACTCGAAACAAAGTAAGGGCGCGACTCTAGTCGCAGCACACTTAAACTGTTGAGCGAACTCGAAACAAAGTAAGGGCGCAACTAGCCACGAGCCGGTTCCTTCGCGCACAGGTTTTCCATACAAAGCATGGTCGTTTAAGGAAGATAACTTAAAAATTTTAAAACATCTGATTGCTCAAACTTTGGCAACTTAGCTTTTCTGTCGTTTGCTTCTCGGCAAGGCGAGACTTTCTTGAACGACGCCCGGTCCATACCATTATCTTCCCCTTCCCCCCGGCAAACTTGTGGGTGAAGGGACCTTCCTTTCCTTGAAAAAAAAGAAAGTAGAGAAAATAATGATATGGAGCCTTATGGCTCGTTATTGCTTACCGGGTGTGTTCGCTGCACAAAGTGTCAGATAACTCATGCAAAAAATAAAAAGCATGAAATTGACAAGATGTGCGGAGCACATGAGCTTTATTTATGCACAGGGTCTGCGCCTGGCTTTGTACAAAGGATTACATGCAACAGCGGCAAGACTTGTACAAAAGGTGGTTGCCGGAACAGGGTCCGGCAACCGCGCCTTACGGGTAAAACTTACGAAGATGCTCAATGTTCCAGGAGTTGCTCACGGGAATGCCATCTTTGGTCTCAAGGCGGAAAACGCCAGGCCTAGTGACTCGTTTCACCCGGTAAGGGCCTTCCCACTTCGGCGTCAACTTGTTGGAATTCTTGGCGGACTGAATGCACCGAAGAACAAGGTCGCCTTCCTCGAGACTTCTGGCGTTAACTTTGCGGCTATGGTAGCGGCGCAAAGCTTGCTGGTAGCGAGCAGCTCGTACAGCAGCCTGAAGACGGTCTTCCTCAAGGAGCAGCGCGTCATCTTGTCGCAACTGCTCTTGCTCAAGCTCATCATAAGCGAGCACTCGAGGCGACCCATATACGAGTTCCGTGGGGAGAACTACCTCTGCTCCATAGACTAGAGCGAAAGGTGTCTGGCTAGTGGCTCGATTTGGCGGCGTCCTGATCGACCAAAGAACCACCGGCAGCTCCTCAATCCAGTTTCTTCCGCACCCGTGCAGCCTGTCAAAAGTCCTGGTCTTGAGTCCACACAGCACTTCAGCATTTGCCCTCTCCGCTTGACCGTTGCTCCTGGGGTGAGCAACAGAAGCGAAGCAGACCTTGGCGCCAAGATCTTGGACGTACTGCATGAAGGTGTGGCTCGTGAATTGCGTACCGTTGTCGGTGATGATCCTGTTAGGGATCCCGAAGCGGCAAACAATCGACCTGAAGAACTTGACTGCTGACTGTGCTGTCACCTTCCTCACTGCTTCCACTTCCGGCCACTTTGTGAACTTGTCGATTGCGACGTACAAGTACTCAAAGCCCCCGACTGATCGGGGGAAGGGGCCGAGGATGTCGAGCCCCCAGACCGAAAATGGCCAGGATAAAGGGATCATCTGAAGAGCTTGAGCTGGCTGGCGTATTTGCTTGGAATGGAACTGGCACGCTTCACACTTGGTTACTTGTGCAGTTGCATCCTGGAGGGCTGTCGACCAAAAGAAACCTTGCTGGAATGCTTTGCCAGCAAGTGCTCTTGCGCCAATGTGGTGACCACAAATGCCTCCATGTATCTCGGCCAACAGCTTCTGTCCATCTTCCCGGTGAATACACTTCAATTTCACATCGTTGAGTCTTCTTCTGTACAGTGCATTGTCGACAAACTGGTACATACTTGACTGCCGGGCTACTCTTTCCGCTTCTTCTTACTCTTCGGGAAGTTCTCCTGTCTGAAGGAAACGGACAATCTGCTGTGTCCATGCTGGAGCTTGTGGCTCGACGACAAGGACTAAAGGCACATCTGCTGCTGTGGGAACATCCGCTTCTACGGCGAGAAACCGCGGCTCAGCCGGAGCTTGACGTTCCCCGGCAAGCTTGCCGGAGCAAAACTTGTCGGGAGCGTCTGCTTCAACGGAACAAACCCTGGGGTTTGCCGGAGCAGACTGCTCCCCAGCACTCTTGGTGTTGATCTTGGGGACCTTTTTGGCGGCGGCTTCGGGAAGCTCTGCCGGAAAATAGTCACCAGAAATTAACTTCCTCTTCTTGATCTGTCCAGTTGATGGCGTCATAGACGGTTGAGTCAGCTTGAGCACAAAGATCCCTGGTTCCACATGTAACTTAAGTGCTGCGCACTTTGACAGGCCATCGGCAATGTCGTTCTGAGTTCTCGAAACATGTTCCATATGTAGGCCGACAAAGTGCTCTTATAGCTTCCTCACTTCATCAACGTAAGCTTCCATCAACGGACTCTGATAACTCTTATTCACTTGGCGGACGACAAGCTGTGAGTCACCCTTGACAATGAGCTTTTGATCCCAAGGTCTGCCGCGATCCTGAGACCGACAAGCAATCCTTCATACTCTGCAGTATTGTTTGTTGCTTGCTCCTTGGGAAAGTGCATCTGGACTACGTACTTAAGGTGTTCTCCGGTGGGTGCGACAAACAATACGCCAACACCGGCGCCTTGCAGCGAGAAAGCACCATCAAAGTACATCAGCCACTCTTTGCTTGCTTCCTTGACGGGGATGCTCGTTTCTGGAACTTCTTCGTCGGGCATTGGCGTCCACTCTGCTATGAATTCTGCCAATGCTCTGCTTTCGATAGTTGAAGTGCTCTCAAACTTGAGGACAAAGCTTCGCAGTTCCAGTGCCCACTCAACAATCCTGCCTGTTGCTTCTGGATTCTGCAGTATCCTCTTCAGTGGAAAACGAGTGACAACTGTTATCTCATGTGCTTGGAAGTAATGGTGCAGCTTTCTCGAGGCCATGAGAAGGCCGAAAAGCAATTTCTGCACACCAGAGTACCTTAACCTAGCCCCCTGCAGAAGGGAACTGACAAAGTAGACTGGGCGCTGCACCATTTTCTTCTGTATCTCCTCGGGTGCCTGCGCAGATCCATCTTTGCCGGGACCAGAGCTTGTCGGGGAAGCCCCCTGCTTGTCACTGGATGCGCTCGCCGTGGTTGCTGGCTCATCATCTGCCTCCCTTTCGGCTACTAACGCAGCACTAACCACTTGATTGGTTGCCGCCAGATACAGCAGCAACTTCTCTTGTGGCTTAGGTGCGACAAGTATTGGAGTGGAGGACAGGTATCTCTTCAAGTCCTACAGCGCAGCCTCCGCTTCCGGAGTCCATTTCATTGGACCTGCCTTTTTCAAAATTTTGAAAAACGGCAGGGCGCGCTCAGCAGACTTAGAGATAAACCTGCTGATAGCCGCCACGCAGTCGGCAAGTCTCCGTACATCCTTGACGCGCTTCGGTGCTTCAATCTGCTCAATGGCCTTGATCTTGTCGGGATTGGCTTCAATTCCCCTCTGAGACACGAAGAACCCGAGAAGCTTGCCGGAAGGGACTCCAAACACGCACTTCTCGGGGTTGAGCTTGAGGTTGATCTTGCGCAGATTTGCGAAAGTCTCGTCTAAATCTTGAATCAGAGTTGCCTTATCCTTGCTTTTGACCACTATGTCGTCCATGTAGGCTTCCACATTTCTGTGTATTTGCGGTTCAAAAGCAGTATGGACTACCCTTGCAAATGTTGAACCAGCATTCTTTAAACCGAAAGGCATCCGTATGAAACAGTACGTGCCACAGGGAGTGATGAATGCGGTTTTCTCCTCATCCTCTTCTGCCATGAAGATCTGATGATATCCTGAGTATGCGTCAAGAAATGAAAGCAAGTCACATCCGGCCGTGGAGTCAACAATCTGGTCGACGCGCGGCAAGGGAAATGGGTCTTTGGGACAAGCTTTATTGACATCGGTAAAGTCGATACAAAGCCTCCATTTCCCGTTTGCCTTGCGCATGACTACAGGATTGGCCAACCACGTAGGATGGCGCACTCCTCTGACAAGGCCTGCTGCTTCCAACTTCTTGATCTCTTCTGCGATGAATTCTTGACGCTCCACTGCTTGCTTTCTGACTTTCTGCTTGACGGGCTGCGCATGAGGACAGACGGCAAGGTGGTGCTCAATTAGTTTCCTGGGAACACAGGGGATGTCAGACGGTTGCCACGCAAACACATCGACATTCGCCCGCAGGAAAGCAATGAGCGCGCTTTCCTATTTAGGGTCGAGAGTGGCACTGATGGTGAAAGTACCACCAGTGCCGTCTTCCTTGGCGGACACCTTCTTGGTCGCTGGCGGAGCTGCCATTGTCTTCTTACACTTGTCGGTGGAGCTCGATGGTGCGTCCTCGACTATAGCGCAACACTCTAAAGAGGTGCGCTTGCCGAAGTGAGCATCAGAACTCTTGCCGGACTTGGTCTTCTTCTTCCCCCCGGGAGCTTCGGCGGCAAGTGGATTGCGATCTGTTGCGGCTGCTGCTTTCTGGTAGATTTTGTCGGCGCAGATAAGAGCATCCTTCTTGTCGCCAGGGACAGAGATGACACTTATCGGGCCTGGCATCTTCAGCATGTTATACGCATAGTGAGAGGCCGCCATGAACTTGGCGAGCGCCGGACGGCCAAGAATTCCATTGTAAGGCAATGGAAAATCGGCGACGTCAAAAGTGACCCTCTCAGTTCTGAAGTTCAACTCGCTGCCAAATGTCACCGGCAACGTGATCTTCCCCTTCGGCTTGCTCCTTCCCAGGTTGATTCCTTGGAATGTGCCGGTCTCTTCGAGCTCGCTGTCAGGGACCTGGAGTTTCCAGAGCATAGCGGAGGAGATCAGGTTCAAGCCGGCCCTGCCGTCAACTAGCATCTTAGTGACCTTGAGGTTGCGGATAGTTGGTTAAACCAACATCGGCAAGCACCCGACAACAGTTGTGCGATCAGGGTGGTCCTCAATATCAAAGATGATAGGCGTGCTGGACCATTTCAGAAGCTTGCGTGACTCAACGGGTGGTTCTGCCGCATTGACTTCCCACACCCACTGCTTGAGTTGGCGGTGTGAAGTATACAGAGAAGCACCGCCGTCAACGCACAAGACCTCTGTGGCTTTCTGGAACTCCTGCTCACTGGTTTCATCATCATCCATGTCTTCGTCGTCGTCGTCATCTTCATCCTTGTCACGGCCGCGGGGAGGTCTGTCTCCTTGCCACTGCTTGGCCTTGCCGTGGCGTCCTCCCCGGCCGGGTCGCTTCATACCGGATCCTCCAGCACCTCCCTGGGCTTTCTCCTTGTCGCGTCGCTCGTATTCGGCCTTTTGCAGCTCGACAAGCTGCTCGACCTTCTTGCAGCTCTGGAGGTCATGGCCCTTAGTGCGGTGGATCTTGCAGTACTGTTTGTTGGTGCCTTCCTGCTTGTCGGCGGCCGCCACAGCCTGGCAGTTGGCGCATGCGGCAACCTCCTTGACGGAGCTACCAGCCTCGGCTTTCTTGGCGCCACCTTCGTTGCCGGACTGCTGAACAACTAGCACATCTTTGCCTTTCCTCTTTTTATTGTTCCGCCGCCGGCTTTTCTTTGCCGGGGCAGCATCATCGCTGTCAGATCCTCCTGTTCCTGTATTCTCTCCGGGGAGTTTCCTCCCTTCCTCAGCACATGCACACCTGTCGGCCAGGGCATACAGCTCACTGACATCCCTGATCTTGCACATTGCCATCTCTTCCCGCATCCTGCGGTTACGCACGTTCTGATGGAACGCGCTGATGACTGCGGCAGGGTGGACATCTGGGATGTTGCGTTGCACATGGCTGAATCTCTGGATGTACTTGCACAGAGGCTCTCCTTCCTTCTGGGCAAGCAGATGAAGACCGCTCTCCTGGCCATGAGGTTTGTGGCCGCCTATAAAGGCGTCGACAAACTGATGGCATAGGTCTGCCCAGGAGGATATGGAGTTGTCCGGCAAGTGCATGAGCCAGGACCTGACGTTGGGCTTGAGCACTAGCGGGAAGTAGTTGGCAAGGATCTTGTCGTTGCGCCCCCCAGCAGCGTGCACCGCGATGGTGTAGATGCTGAGGAACTCCGACGGATGCAACTTGCCGTCGTACTTCTCGAGTACGTCTGGCTTGAAATTCTTCGTGCTGGGCCACTGGACTTGCCGCAGCTCATGGGTAAACACAGGGCAACCTACCGCGTACGGCAGGTCGCCTGGTTCCCCTGGCGCACGCATGTCGACAGTGGGCCCAGCGCGCTGGTCTGACTGACGCCGCGCTTCTCTTCGGCGCTCGATGCGAGTACGAGCGTCTTCTTGCTGTCGTTCGTGAAGAACTTGTCGTTGATCGCGACAAGCTCGTGGATCCGATGACGCGGTGGAGTCGCTATCGAGGTGGATCCGGTGAGGTGGTGATCTTGGCCTTCGCGGCGGAGAGTGCACGGTGGTTGCACCCCCACCGGTTTTGTTGCCATTGGCCCGCGCCTGGCTGACTCGCCGCGGCTGCGATGTACTCGGCTGCCGCGGAGTGTCGTCGTTGGCAAAGCCGATGAGACTCTGAATGGTGGCCCTCCAGTCGTCGATCTTGTCCGCCGTTGGAGGGTAATCTAGGAGCAGTTGGGCTCGCGCCAAAGCTTCTGCTGGAGTGGCGGGTAGCGGTGGCGAACGGTGTGTGGAGCGGGATATGCTCGAAATTCTAACTATGTTAAGGAGCAGTACCCCGTCCAGGCGACCGTGCCTCGCTCGTGCCAGCATGTTGGCGTGCATGCTGGCCTTGAGCATCCCGAGATCCACCAGCTCGATCCGGGCCTAGCGAGCGGATGGTACTGTGAGTACCATGACGCTGCCGGTTCCGCGCCTCCTGAGATGAGCGCGATGGATGTGCGGACGCCGAGGTCTGCGCAGCCTTGTCCTTGGACCTGGCAGCACCGTGAGCTCCCTCGTCGATGCCCGTTCTTCCGCCAGCCATTTGCTCCGGCGGTGGTGGGTTTGTCGCGGACGGAGCAGCCGCCTCCGAAGCCTTCTTCTTCGGCGGCATGTCGATGAAGATCTAGCTCGTGTGAACGCCGGATTAGGTTCACACAACCTCGACGCCCCCTACCTGGCGCGCCAAAGATGTCGGGGAAACTGATCCACGAGCACATATGGGGACCGAGCCCCTTTCGGTTCGGAAGGGGGTGGAGGTTGCATGAAGAGCAGATCGAGGCAGAGCACACGAGCAGTTTACCCAGCTTCGGAGCTCTCCGGAGAGATAATACTCCTACTGCTGCTTTGTGGTTTGTATTGAGTTCTTGCTCGGGAGCGCTGAGTGCTACAGTACGCACCAGCAGCTAACGAGACCGAGCGTGAGCGTTCTATTGTTCGTCCCCTTTCTACGTTGTGCATGGGCCTCCTTTTATATGCTCAAGGGGTCTCCAACAGGTGGCAACGTAGGCAAGGGCAAAAATGGAAAAGGTGCTGCGGTTGGTACAGCTACTTGCACAGTGTGTCATACCTAACCCTGACGGCAGGGGACAAGGGCATTAAATGCCTATCTACGTCGGCCAAACAGTGCAGAAAAGGGACCGTCAGGAACGCCACCGCTCGCCACGATGGCGATCTTGTCAGCGCCGCTTGCCACAGTGCACCCCTGGCTGCACAGCCTCCCGCCACGTACGCCTGGAAGGGTCCCAGAGCGACACGTTGGTGGGTGTGCTGCAGCGCGGGTACAGAGTGGTTGCTAGCCTGCCGCGGCAAAGTGCCTTGCCGCGGTCGTTGTCTTGTCGCGTCCGGAAGCTTGCCGCTCGCCGGGCCTTGCCGGGACGCGTAGTGCGTCGCGGTAAGTACCTTGAGATGCCTTGGTTGGCCTTCCCGGCAAGTTCCTCTTGCCGGGGTCTTGTGCCTTGAGTGGCCTTCCTGGCAAGCTCCTCTTGCCGGGGCCTTGTCTTCTTGGCTTGAATACTTTGTTCTTGAATGGTTCAAAAGGAACCACAGAGGGCCTTGGCGATCGCCCGGCAAGCCTTGCCGCGTGGTGCTGCGACTGCCCGTGCACAAGTTCGGGATACTAGGGTACCCCTACTCTAGTACACCGACAGATGGGGTCGAGGGTGGAGATGAACAGTATCCCGTGGAGCCCCGTTTTGCGGTACGCCACACCCCTCCCGATCAACAGGAACCCGTTTCGACCGTTGCGCTCCAACACAAGTCCGTTTCCTCCGTTTTGCGGTACGCCACACCCCTCCCGATGAACATGATCCCGTTTCAAACGTGGCCGGTCGAACACAAGGCCATTTCCTCCATTCTGCGGTACGCCAGGCCTCGTTTCCATCGCATGTTCCGTCCAAGCCCTCCCGATGAACACGACCACACATTCCGTTCTGACCCAGCCGGTTGGCTCCCACTCGTTCCGTTGCCTCCCAATGAACACGACGCATTCCGTTGCCTCCCCATGAACACTAAGCATTCCGTTGCCTCCCCATGAACACGACAACGACGCTGTTTCTCTGTTCCGATCCAGCCATGTACATGAGCCCTCGCCGTACATATGCGCGAGTAGGCGTTCGAGACCCACCCGTATGTACACATACGTGGCCGCATTTGCTTTCTTACACCCTGGCCGCTGTACGTACGTGTACACGCTACGTGCGCGCCTCTACTACGACACGTGCGTGCCTCTACATCGACCAGTATGTACGTACACGTTGCGACCAGAATGACAACGCTACATACGCTTTGACCAGGTGGGTCCCGACTGTCAGGCACTTCCTTGCCTGCGACGATGTAGCTGGTGGGTTCCAGCAGTCATGGGGCGAATCGTTTTTTTTGCCCCGACGCACTTCCTTGCGTGCGAAGGTCCCGGCAGTCGGGGGGCTAGTGGGTCCCAGCAGTCAGGGGGTGAATCATTTTTTTTCGGACGCACTTCCTTGTGGGCGAAGATGTAGCTCGTGGGTCCCAGCAGTCAGGGGGCGAATTATTTTTTCACGAAATACGGTGGCCTGTCCCGTGGGTCCCCGCTTTCAGGTGGAGGAATAATTATTTTGCGCGTAATAAGGAGGCACTTCCTTGCAGCTGCCGTGGACCCAACTGTCAGCCTCTCCACGTATATTACTCTTCCAATGGAAGTCGGTCATTGACCACGTTGACCACGCCGCGCGGAGAGCACCAGGGCGGTTGATCTGGACGACGGCGAGGCCTAGGAAGGGGACGACGCGAAGCCGGGGAAGACGCGGCAGTGGAAACCCGCGTGGAGAGGAGTACGAGGGTTCACTGGTTCGGCTACGGTGTGAGGCTGCTGTCGCCGCAGAATAACAGGGGGTGTGGGTAAGTAGACGGGTGGTCTGGCCAGCGGTGGGAGTAGTACGGGGCGGTGAGGCCTCCG
The DNA here is from genome assembly GCA_032464435.1 of Aegilops umbellulata. Taxonomy (NCBI): domain Eukaryota; kingdom Viridiplantae; phylum Streptophyta; class Magnoliopsida; order Poales; family Poaceae; genus Aegilops; species Aegilops umbellulata. Next base: position 384,955,259 of record CP136057.1, on the reverse strand, counting down.
CGGCATCACAGCCGACCATGGTAGATAGGAGCACGCGAGACGACCGGCGCTGCTTTGGGCGGCCGGAGCAAGAAGACCAGAGGTTGAAGAAGCACTACAGCCATTGGATGGACATCGTACGATCACTGCAACTAGAATCATTTATATTGACTAAGTTGACAAAGCCCTTGGTACGCGTCAACTTAGTAGGCCCACAACTCGGATTTGGCAGAGAACATATAGCCCATTTGCGATTTGTAAGAATGTACAACCCATTTTTTAATTCTAGTGGAATTTACTACAGCCCATTTACAGTTTGTTAAAAGTACAACCCAACTTCTAGCTAGGACAACGATTAATAATTTCAAACAACCGCTCAAAACAAAATTCAAAAAAAAATCCCACATTTTTATGGGATCCGAAATATTTTTATCCGAAATTTCTAGTCAGGATAAATATAATTTCAAAATAAAGTTGCATTACATTAAAATCCGACGAAATATTGCGCGCGCAACAAGTAATGAAATTAAAATTTTCAAATTCCAAAAATAATATATTTTTCAAACTAATTACGTGTTTGGTGCATAGTAACTGTCCAGTTATTATAATTACATCCCATTCATTTTCTTGTTAAACCTAATGCATACCTCCTAGGAAAGTTTGCAGCCCAGCGGGGCGGAGAATAATAAGTGGACCTGGATATTGTGTATAACTATCGGCCCAGTTGCATTGCTGATGTTGAGAAAAGGCTATTTTTTATACACACATTTAACAATTTTTAAATACATGATTAACACTTTTTAAAACATATTTTTTAGTCAACTTTTTTGCATTTTTGCATATATATCGTACATTTTTTATATACATTAGCAACTTTTTTTATACACGTTTAACATTTTTAATTACATGATTAACATTTTTTAAACATATATTTTTTATGCCTATTTTTTTGCAAAAACCATTAGCCCACAGCGAGCCAATTAGATCCAGTCGGCCCACAGTGGGCCGACATGACCCAATCAGCCGAAAGTGGGCCGACAAGAAGAAGAAGAAGAAGAAGAAGAAGAAGAAGAAGAAGAAGAAGAAGAAGAAGAAGAAGAAGAAGAAGAAGAAGAAGAAGAAGAAGAAGAAGAAGAAGAAGAAGAAGAGGCTGCACCAGCAGTAGGGCATTATGGATGGATGAACTATTTCCTCTCTTGTAAAAAAATTATTCCCTCTCGGTGTATATTGATATAGATGGACTATTTCGATTGTGTGCATGTCTTTGGAATAGAGTAGTAGCGTGGGTCCGCTTGACTATAAGGAACTATTTATCTGCATATATAGCTTTCTCTGCTACTCCTTCCAGTGATTGGTATGCAGTGCGTGTGTCCGTAGACATGACAGCTTGTCCATGGAAGTTCAACTACGGCGACCATCACGTTTCATCTCGCGATTCCCACGACGCCTCTCCAACCCACAACACCATGCCCCCCGACGTGCGCCTCACCCCTCTCGGCCGCATCGCCCCTCTGCCTTTGTGTGCATGACATGTGGGCCACCTAAAATGCGGTGAGCATCAAGTTTCTACCACAGCCACCCGCGATTCCCACGACGCCGCTCGAACCCATGAAACCACACCTCCCCCGACCTGTGGCTCACCCCTCTTGGCCCCACTGCCCCTCTGCCTATGGGAGCATTACATGTGGACCAGTCACCTATCGGGTCCACATGTTATTGACTCAAAGGTAGGTGTAGTAAGGCGCTGAAGCTCAGTCCTGACGTCCCTGAGAGGGAAATGTAACTCCTGCGCCAGGGCTTGTGGTGCTCCCTGCAGCACGAACTCGTGCCAAACTCGAGATTTGTTTCTTTACTATACATGCACGCAACAATTTAATGGACATTGTAATCTCAACATGTGATGGGGAGCTCTAAATTTGAATTTGAAACTTATAAAACGAAAAGATTCAAAACAAATAAACTGGGAGAGAGGGAGTATATCGTAGGATGTGTCCCATACAAAATAATTCCCCTGGTTTGTCACCGCGAAGATGCGGTTAGAAAGGAGCACAACGTCTTCCTACTCGTACGGCAACAAATCGGCCGCAGACAACATGGTCCGCCTTTGACCGCCATGTGCAAGGTTCGTGCTATCTTATTCAATCTCACTGTGGTTCCATCGTACCATTCATGCGATGGCCCGTTGCATGGCTGATCCCAATGTTGGACAAAGGCTCTACGGGAACGGTGTCACCGTTGTAAATGTTGTGAAAATTGATGTTGGTACCCTCCCGTACATATGCAAGCCAATCTCCACTCGCACCAAGCCTAACCTGTGAAACAGTGGGCAGGGGGAGAATTAGGAAATGGACATGGAAGTAGTCTTTAGAATGCATTTACTGCGTGATCAAACTCATCTTACCTGCTCATCGGAGGAAATCCGAGTGCCCCTCAACGTCGGCATCTCTAGGGGCGTCAACTTGCAACTACGGCCACGCCGCGCTGGAGAGACCCCCAATGAAACATCCTCGTGCGTTCCACGGAACATCAATATGCATTTGTATGAGTAGTTTATCTTGTGAGAGAAAAAGATGAACGAGGGAAGGCCTCTAGAGATAGAGATGGACACTACTACTACCAATGTGCTGGCCCGTGCGTTGCAATGGATCCAAAGTAGTAGAATAATACTTGTTCACGTGCTTGAAATATAAACACTCTAGTTTTGATATACATGTGTCAGCAGACATGACAACTTGTCCATGGAAGTTGAACCACGACGACCATCACGTTTCTTGTTTCTATCACTGCCACACCCACACGTGATTCCCACGACGCCGCTCCAACCCACGGCACGATGTCCCACGACGTGGACATGGATCCTCTGACATGGCTATCATTGCCTTGCCCTGCCTTTCCTTCGCTGACAGGTGGGACCCACGCTTATGGGTCCCACATGTAAGTGAAAGAATGGTAGGATTGTTCGCGTCAGGGGATCCTCATCCCCGACGTGCCCCTCATCCCTCTCGGCCCCACCGCTCCTCTGCCTTTGTGTGCATGACATGCGGGCCAGCTCAACTACGGCGACCATCAACTTTCTACCACAGACACACCCGATTGGACGCGGTTTGCCTGCTTCGCTGCTGTGCTCCGATCCGTACTCCCGCACCATCGAATTTTCATCCAGCGGCTCTGACACATCTCATCCTGAGCATCAATCCTCAGCTGGAGTACTTATGTACTATAGGTACTAGCCGCCAGTGTGGCCATCTACGGCTCGTAACGGACCGACGCCCAGCTGTGGCACCCTCACCGCGGCCACGCCACCACCGGCCGATTCATCTCGAACGAGTGAGTGGTGAACCACGCCACCACCATGAGAATGACATGTGGGCCAGCCGCATTTAAGGTCCGCATGTCATTGACTCATAAGCCGGGCACTATGCCACTGAAGTTCGGTCCCGTGGGCCCCGAGAGGGAAATGTAACTCCTGCGGCAGGCCTTGTGTTGCTCCCGCAGTACGAGCTCGTGCCAAAACTGGAATTTGTTTCTTACTACTACCTACTAGTACTAGTAAGGTACACGTGCATTGCACACATGAGATTCTGGTGGTTTGTGCATTATGTTTCTACATGTGGAGCTTTCTGGATTCTAACATGTGGCAAAATCTGGTGGAATGTAAGGTTTGGCAAGTTTGATTAACTTAGGTTAGTATTTGGTTCAAGCCACACCTTGGGCAAGCCACACTAAGGCCCCACATGACATACACACCAAAAAATGTGGCAAGATTCCCTTAGGCTTGCCAACTTGTGGCTCTCATTTTGAAGAACTAATAACTTTGCCTAAGCTTAGTTGTGGCAAAGTTAGTCATGAATTCAGTTCAACCATGGAGTCTTCTAGATTATACATGTGGCAGAATCTGGTGGATGATATCCAACGACCAGTAGTTCTCGGATTTGCCATATTTGTACCATCGGATTGGCTTCATCCAACGGCCAACTTTCAAAGTTTTTCACACACTATATAGGGGGTATAGATATAGATGTGCCGGTCCGTTGCAATGATCCAAAGTATATCCATTTAGTGGAGTGCACTCTAAACACATTATCTATTTATTTTTCCCTAACCTTCCGTAGCCATGCAACCAAGCCACATAAGCTTCATGGGTGCCCCCACATCATATTATTCATACTACGTTGATTGAAAAAAAGATAAATCACCCAAAACAAGATCTTCCCATATTTTGTTCTACGATGTTGTGCCGTGCACGTACCTACTAGTCGTATAGTGGCAGTACTAGTAATATAGTATTAGGAGTACAAACTTGGTACTAGTAGGAGTAGTACTAGTACGGAATGCTCCTTCTCTATCATCGAGCCCCGTCTGACACCAAATTTCTTGGCTTCCGTGCTACAGCTAGATCTTCCCCACGTTTCTATTTTCCAACCCGGCGGCGGGCGGGGTGTCGGTTTGCTCAATGGCGGTCCCACATGAAAGTGAAAATGCTAGGCAACACGCCTTCCCTAAGCTATGTGTCGTGCCGGACGGGCCGTGTTGTACTCCCGATTCCCGGGTGTGTGGGGGTGCGACGCGAACGCGGCATGCCTTTTCCTTTTACCAGCAATGTGCCCGTGCGTTGCGATGGATCCAAAGTAGTAGAATAGTAGTATTCGTCCACAAACTTGAAAGAAATCACTATTGTTTTGATATACTCCTAATATATTACTCCCTCCGTACCTAAATATTTGTCTTTTTTGAGATTTCAAATGGACTATCACATACGGATTATATAGACATATTCTAGTGTTTCTAGCAAGATGCCCGCGCGTTGCACGAAGTGGATGGAAAAGGTAAGCACAACTTATAAATTGACGGATGGAGTACTAGTTACAGTGATGCATATAATTAAGCAAAGGGATCATGTTGGAAATATGCCCTAGAGGCAATAATAAAATGGTTATTATTGTATTTCCTTGTTCATGATAATTGTCTATTGTTCATGCTATAATTGTATTAACTGGAAACCATAATACATGTGTGAATACATAGACCACAACTTGTCCCTAGTAAGCCTCTAGTTGACTAGCTCGTTGATCAATAGATGGTTATGGTTTCCTGACCATGGACATTGGATGTCATTGATAATGGGATCACATCATTAGGAGAATGATGTGATGGACAAGACCCAATCCTAAGCATAGCACAAGATCGTGTAGTTCGTTTGCTAAGAGCTTTTCTAATGTCAAGTATCATTTCCTTAGACCACGAGATTGTGTAACTCCCGGATACCGTAGGAATGCTTTGGGTGTACCAAACGTCACAACATAACTGGGTGGCTATAAAGGTGCACTACAGGTATCTCCGAAAGTGTCTGTTGGGTTGGCACGAATCGAGACTGGGATTTGTCACTCCGTATGACGGAGAGGTATCTCTGGGCCCACTCGGTAATGCATCATCATAATGAGCTCAATGTGACTAATGAGTTAGCCACGGGATCATGCGTTACAAAACGAGTAAAGAGACTTTCCCGTAACGAGATTGAACAAGGTATAGGGATACCGACGATCGAATCTTAGGCAAGTAGAATACCGATAGACAAAGGGAATTGTATACGGGGTTGATTAAATCCCCGACATCGTGGTTCATTCGATGAGATCATCGTGGAACATGTGGGAGCCAACATGGGTATCCAGATCCCGCTGTTGGTTATTGGCCAGAGAGCTGTCTCGGTCATGTCTGCATGATTCCCGAACCCGTAGGGTCTACACACTTAAGGTTCGGTGACACTAGAGTTGTTACGGGAATTAGTGTGCAGTTACTGAATGTTGTTCGGAGTCCCGGATGAGATCCCGGATGTCACGAGGAGTTCCGGAATGGTCCGGAGGTAAAGATTTATATATGAGAAGTCCTATTTTAGCCACCGGAAAATGTTCATGATTTTTCGGTATTGTACCGGGAAGGTTCTAGAAGGTTCTGTAGTGGGGCCCACCTGCATGGGGGGACCCACATGAACGTGGGTAGTGGGGGCAAGGCCCCACACCCCTGGTCAAGGCGCACCAATATCCCCCCTTAGAAGGAATAAGATCATATCCCGAAGGGATAAGATCGAGATCCCTAAAAAGGGGGGATAACAATCGGTGGGGAAGGGAAATGATGAGATTTCTTTTCCCCACCTTTGCCAACGCCCCAATGGACTTGGAGGCCAGGAAACCAGCCCCCTCCACCCCTATATATAGTGGGGAGGCGCATGGGAGCCGTACCCCTTCCCCTGGCACAGCCCTCTCCCTCCCCAACACCTCCTCCTCCGTAGTAGTGCTTGGCGAAGCCCTGCCGGAGAACTGCAAGCTCCACCACCACGCCGTCGTGCTGCCGGAGCTCTCCCTCAACTTCTCCTCTCCCCTTGCTGGATCAAGAAGGAGGAGACGTCCCCGGGTTGTACGTGTGTTGAACGTGGAGGCGTCGTTGTTCGACGCTTAGATCAGAATCAACCGCGATCTGAATCGCTACGAGTACGACTCCTTCATCCGCATTCTTGTAACGCTTCCGCATCTCGATCTTCAAGGGTATGAAGATGCACTCCCCTCTCTGTCGTTGCTAGTCTCTCCATAGATTGATCTTGGTGATGCATAGAAATGTTTTTGAATTTCTGCAACGATCCCCAACAGTGGCATCATGAGCTAGGTCTATGCGTAGTTTCTATGTACGAGTAGAACACAAGTTGTTGTGGGCGTCGATTTTGTCAATTTACTTGTCGTTACTAGTCTTATCTTGATTCGGCGGCATCGTGGGATGAAGCAGCCCGGACCGACCTTACACGTACACTTACGTGAGACAGGTTCCACCCACTGACATGCACTAGTTGCATAAGGTGGCTAGCGGGTGTCTGTCTCTCCCACTTTTGTCAGATCAGATTCGATGAAAAGGGTCCTTATGAAGGGTAAATAGAAATTGGCATATCATGTTGTGGTTTTGGCGTAGTAAGAAACGTTCTTGCTAAGAAACCGATAGCAACCACGTAAAAATTTGCAACAACAATTAGAGGACGTCTAACTTGTTTTTGCAGCATATGCCGTGTGATGTGATATGGCCAAAAGGATGTGATGAATGATATATGTGATGTATGAGATTTATCATGCTCTTGTAATAGGAATCACGACTTGCATGTCGATGAGAATGACAACCGGCAGGAGCCATAGGAGTTGTCTTAATTTATTTATGACCTGCGTGTCAACATAAATGTCATGTAATTACTTTACTTTATTGCTAAACCGTTAGCCATAGTAGTAGAAGTACTAGTTGACGAGACAATTACATGAAGACATGATGATGGAGATCATGATGATGGAGATCATGGTGTCATGCCGGTGACGATGATGATCATGGCGCCCCAAAGATGGAGATCAAAAGGAGCAAAATGATATTGGCCATATCATGTCACTATTTGATTGCATGTGATGTTTATCACGTTTTACATCTTATTTGCTTAGAACGACGGTAGCATAAATAAGATGATCCCTCGCTAAAATTTCAAGAAAGTGTTCCCCCTAACTGTGCACCGTTGCGAAGGTTCGTTGTTCGAAGCACCACGTGATGATCGGGTGTGATAGATTCTAACATTCGCATACAACGGGTGTAAGCCAGATTTACACATGCGAAACACTTAGGTTGACTTGACGAGCCTAGCATGTACAGACATGGCCTCGGAACACAGAAGACCGAAAGGTCGAACATGAGTCATATAGTGGATACGATCAACATGAAGATGTTCACCGATGATGACTGGTCCGTCTCACGTGATGATCGGACACGACCTAGTTGACTCGGATCATGCTTACTTAGATGACTAGAGGTATGTCTATCTAAGTGGGAGTTCATTGAATAATTTGATTAGATGAACTTAATTATCATGAACATAGTCAAAATGTCTTTGCAAATTATGTCGTAGCTCACGCTTTGGTTCTATTGTTTTAGATATGTTCCTAGAGAAAATTTAATTAAGAGTTGACAGTAGCAATTATGCGGACTAGCTCCGTGAACTGAGGATTGTCCTCATTGCTGCATAGAAGGGCTATGTCCTTAATGCACCGCTCAGTGTGTTGAACCTCGAGCGTCGTTTGTAGATGTTCGGAAACATCTGACATACACGTTTTGATGACTACGTGATAGTTCAGTGCGTAATACTAACAGTTTAGAATTGTGGCACCAAAGACGTTTTTTTTTGAAATGTCGCAGAACATATGAGTTGTTCCAAAAAAACTGAAATTGGAATTTCAGACTAGTGCCACAGTCAAGAGGTATGAGACCTCTGACAAGTTTCTTAAGCCTGCAAACTAAGGGAGAAAAGCTCAATCGTTGAGCATGTGCTCAGATTATCTGAGTACTACAATCGCTTGAATCGAGTGGGAGTTAATCTTCCAGATGAGATAGTGATGGTTCTCCATAGTCACTGCCACCAAGCTATTGGAGCTTCGTGATGAACTATAACATATCAGGGATAGACATGATGATCCTTGAGCAACTCGCGATGTTTGACACCGCGAAAGTAGAAATCAAGAAGGAGCATCAATTGTTGATGGTTAAACCACTAGTTTCAAGAAGGGCAAGGGAAAGAAGGGATACTTCATGAAACGGCAAATCAGTTGCTGCTCTAGTGAAGAAACCCAAGGTTGAACCCAAACCCGAGACTAAGTTCTTCTATAATGAGGGGAACGGTCACTGAATCAGAACTACCCTAGATACTCGGTAGATGAGAAGGCTGGCAAGGTCGACAGAAGTATATTGGATATACATTATAATGTGTACTTCACTAGTACTCCTAGTAGCACCAGGGTATTAAAAATACCGGTTCAGTTACTAAGTGTTGGTAACTCGAAATAAAAGGCTACAGAATAAACAGAGACTAGCTGAAGGTGAGATGACGATATGTGTTGGAAGTGTTTCCAAGGTTGATGTGATCAAGCATCGCATGCTCCCTCTACCATCGATATTGGTGTTAAACCTAAATAATTGTTATTTGGTGTTTGCATAGACATGATTGGATTATGTTTATCGCAATACAGTTATTCATTTAAGGAGAATAATGGTTACTCTGTTTATTTGAATGATACCATCAATGGTATTGCACCTAAAATGAATGGTTTATTGAATCTCGATCGTAGTGATACACATGTTCATGCCAAAAGATATAAGATAGTAATGATAGTACCACATACTTGTGGCACTGCCATTTGAGTCATATTGGTATAAAACGCATGAAGAAGCTCCATGTTGATGGATCTTTGGACTCACTCGTTTTTGAAAAGATTGAGACATGCGAACCATGTCTATTGGTAGATATGCATGAAGAAACTCCATACAGATGGATCATTTGGACTCACTTGATTTTGAATCACTTGAGACATGCAAATCATACCACATGGGCAAGATGACTGAAAGGCCTCGTTTTCAGTAAGATGGAAGAAAGCAACTTGTTGGAAGTAATACATTTTGATGTGTGCAGTCCAATGAGTGCTGAGGCACGCAGTGGATATCGTTATGTTCTTACTTCGCAGATGATTTGAGTAGATGCTGAGTATATTTACTTGATGAAACACAAGTCTGAATTATTGAAAGGTTCAAGTAATTTTAGAGTGAAGTTGAAGATCGTCGTGACAAGATGATAAAATGTCTATGATATGATCATATAGATGAATATCTGAGTTATGAGTTTGGCACACAATTAAGACATTGTGGAAATTGTATTACAACTAAATACCGCCTGGAACACCATAGTGTGATGGCGTGTCCGAACATCATAACTGCATCCTATTGGATATGGTGCATACCATGATGTCTCTTATTGAATTACCACTATAGTTTATGGGTTAGGCATTAGAGACAACCGCATTCAATTTAAATAGGGCACCACGCAATTACGTTGAGACGACATCGTATGAACTATGATTTAGAGAAACCTAAGTTGTCATTTCTTAAAAGTTTGGCGCTGCGACGTTTATGTGAGAAAGTTTCAGGCTGATAAGCTCGAACCCAAAGCGGATAAATGCATCTTCATAGAATACCCAAAACAGTTGGGTATACCTCCTATTTCAGATCCGGAAGCAAAAGTGATTTATTTTAGAAACGTGTCCTTTCTCGAAGAAAAGTTTCTCTCGAAAGAATTGAGTGGGAGGATGGTGGAGATTTGATGAGGTTATTGAACCGTCACTTCAACTAGTGTGTAGCAGGGCACAGGAAGTTGTTCCTGTGGCACCTACACCAACTGAAGTGGAAGCTTATGATAGTGATCATGAAACTTCGGATCAAGTCACTACCAAACCTCATAGGTCGACAAGGATGCGTACTAATTCAGAGTGGTACGTAATCATGTCTTGGAAGTCATGTTGCTAGACAACAATGAACCTACGAGCTATGGAGAAACGATGGTGGGCCCGGATTCCGATGAATGTCTCGAGGCCATACAATCCGAGAGAGGATCCATGTATAAAACCAAAGTATAGACTTTGGAAGAACTACTTGATGGTCGTAAGGCTGTTGGGTGTAGATGGATTTTAAAAGGAAGACGGACAATGATGGTAAGTGTCCCCATTAAGAAAGCTCGACTTGTCGTTAAGATGTTTTTCGACAAGTTCAAGGAGTTGACTATGATGAGACTTTCTCACTCGTAGCGATGCTAAGAGCCTGTTGGAATTATATTAGCAGTTACTGCATTATTTTTGAAATCTTGTATATAGGATGTCAAAAAACATTGTTTCCTCGACGATTTTCTTGAGGAAAGGTTGTATGTGATACAACCAGAAGGTTTTGTCAATCCTGAAAGATGCTAACAAGTATGCAAAGCTCCAGCAATCCTTCTAAGGACTGGAGTAAGCATCTCGGAGTTGGAATGTACGCTTTGATGAGATGATCAAAGATTTTGGGTTTATACAAAGTTTATGAGAAAATTGTATTTCCAAAGAAGTGAGTGGGAGCACTATAGAATTTTTGATGAGTATATGTTGTTAACATATTGTTGATCAGAAATGATGTAGAATTTCTGGAAAGCATACAAGGTTATTTGAAAAGTGTTTTTCAATGGAAAACCTGGATTAAGCTACTTGAACATTGAGCATCAAGATCTATAAGGATAGATCAAAAACTCTTAATAGTACTTTCAAACGAATACATACCGTGACAAGATTTTGAAGGAGTTCAAAATAGATCAGCAAAGAAGGAGTTCTTGGCTGTGTTACAAGCTGTGAGTATTGAGTAAAACTCAAGACCTGACCACGGCAGAAGAGAGAGAAAGGACGAAGGTCGTCCCCTATGCTTTAGACGTAGGCTCTATAGTATGCTATGCTGTGTACCACACCTGAAGTGTGCCTTGCCATGAGTCAGTCAAGGGGTACAAGAGTGATCCAGGAATGGATCACATGACAGCGGTCGAGCTTATCCTTAGTAACTAGTGGACTAAGGAATTTTCTCGATTATGGAGGTGGAAAAAGAGTTCGTCGTAAAGGGTTACGTCGATGCAAAATTTGACACTAATCCAGATGAATCTGAGTAGTAAACCGGATTCGTATAGTAGAGTAGTTATTTGGAATAGCTCCAAGTAGCGCGTGGTAGCTGCATCTACAAGATGACATAGAGATTTGTAAAGCACACACGGATCTGAAAGGTTCAGACCCGTTGACTAATAACCTCTCTCACAAGTGAGATATGAACAAACCCCATGGGTGTTGGATTCATTACAATCACATAGTGATGTGAACTAGATTATTGACTCTAGTGCAAGTGGGAGACTGTTGGAAATATGCCCTAGAGGCAATAATAAAGTGGTTATTATTGTATTTCCTTGTTCATGACAATTGTCTATTGTTCATGCTATAATTGTATTAACTGGAAACCATAATACATGTGTGAATACATAGATCACACCATGTCCCTAGTAAGCCTCTAGTTGACTAGATCGTTGATCAATAGATGGTTATGGTTTCCTGACCATGGACATTGGATGTCATTGATAACAGGATCACATCATTAGGAGAATGATGTGATGGACAAGACCCAATCCTAAGCATAGCACAAGATCGTCTAGTTCGTTTGCTAAGAGCTTTTCTAATGTCAAGTATCATTTCCTTAGATCATGAGATTGTGTAACTCCCAGATACCGTAGGAATGCTTTGGGCGTACCAAACGTCACAACGTAACTGGGTGGCTATAAAGGTGCACTACAAGTATCTCCGAAAGTGTCTGTTGGGTTGGCACGAATCGAGACTGGGATTTGTCACTCCGTATGACGGAGAGGTATCTCTGGGCCCACTCGGTAATGCATCATCATAATGAGCTCAATGTGACTAATGAGTTAGCCACGGGATCATGCGTTACAAAACGAGTAAAGAGACTTGCCTGTAACGAGATTGAACAAGGTATAGGGATACCGACGATCGAATCTCAGGCAAGTAGCATACCGATAGACAAAGGGAATTGTATACGGGGTTGATTGAATCCCCGACATCGTGGTTCATCCGATGAGATCATCGTGGAACATGTGGGAGCCAACATGGGTGTCCAGATCCCGCTGTTGGTTATTGGCAGAGAGCTTTCTCGGTCATGTCTTCATGATTCCCGAACCCGTAGGGTCTACACACTTAAGGTTCGATGATGCTAGAGTTGTTATGGGAATTAGTGTGCAGATACCGAATGTTGTTCGGAGTCCCGGATGAGATCACGGACGTCACGAGGATTTCCGGAATGGTCCGAAGGTAAAGATTTATATATGGGAAGTCCTATTTTGGCCACCGGAAAATGTTCGGGATTTTTCGGTATTGTACCGGGAAGGTTCTAGAAGGTTCTGGGGGCAAGGCCCCACACCCCTGGTCAAGGCGCACCAAGATCCCCCCTTAGAAGGAATACGATCATATCCCGAAGGGATAAGATCAAGATCCCTAAAAAGGGGGGATAACAATCGGTGGGGAAGGGAAATGATGAGATTTCTTTTCCCCACCTTTGCCAATGCCCCAATGGACTTGGAGGGCAGGAAACTAGCCCCCTCCACCCCTATATATAGTGGGGAGGCGCATGGGAGCCGTACCCCTTCCCCTGGTGCAGCCCTCTCCCTCCCCAACACCTCCTCCATAGTAGTAGTGCTTGGCGAAGCCCTGCCGGAGAACTGCAAGCTCCACCACCACGCCGTCATGCTGCCAGAGCTCTCCCTCAACTTCTCCTCTCCCCTTGCTGGATCAAGAAGGAGGAGACGTCCCCGGGCTGTACGTGTGTTGAACGCGGAGGCGCCGTTGTTCGGCGCTTAGATCGGAATCAACCGCGATCTGAATCGCTACGAGTACGACTCCTTCATCTGTGTTCTTATAATGCTTCCACATCACGATCTTCAAGGGTATGAAGTTGCACTCCCCTCTCTCTCGTTGCTAGTCTCTCCATAGATTGATCTTGGTGATGCGTAGAATTTTTTTTGAATTTCTGCAACGATCCCCAACAGATCACACATGTCAGTATTGACTGGAATGAGAATGCAACAGCACAATAAGAATTAAGGCCACGATGATGCGATCGCGGTGGTGGTTACAGAAGGCAAGAAGAAAGATGGATCCACGAACGTACGACCTCCTCCTCCTCAACTTAGTGCGCCGGGCCACCGACCAGCGGCTAAGGAGTGGCGGCTTTTGTGGCGAGGTCGAGGTGCTTCTCAGCAAAGGCATCCAAGGCTTCTAGCCGGTTGAGGAAGGCCAACCTCGGAGCGTCGTCACTGGCATTGTAGATACCTATGTACATGACTTGCTTGTACACGTGGATGTGTAGGTCGACGAATTCTTGTAGGGCGAGGCGCCTCGCGGCGAGCGTGACCTCCAGGTGGACATTCTTCGTGGCGTCGGCGGGCAGTCGCAGTGCCACCAGTGCTTGAAAGAGGTTACGGCCATGGAGGCCGACTAGGGTGGCAGGCAATGAGGAGCCTGGGTGCGCGGGCTGGACGAGTACGGCGATGTCGTCCGTGAGCTTCTTGATGACGGTGAACTTGTTGCTGGTGTCAACGATCATCTGGTCCAACTGAGAGTCGTAGTTGGCGTCGACGGCGGCCATCCACCAGCCGGTCTCCAACACCGTCTGGAGACGATCCTCGGCGCCATGCCGCAGGCCGGCGTCGTGGACCATCTGGCGCAGCCGCTGGCCGCTCACGTGCATCGCCGCCATGGGTCTGGAGTGAGCTCTTTTATGCTTAGTATAGGTGCTTAGGCAAATGCTTAGGTGCGTACGATGTGGTAGATGCATTGGAATGGAGGGGCGCCTTTATATGAGGGCAATGAGGGCAAACTGCGTTGCATTCACATCGTGCAGCCTCTTTTCCCGGACCTCCTCCCATTACTTCCCTCATGCATTAACTGAAGGAGGATGTATTGGCTGTTCAACATATCGGGAACCACTACTCCCTCCCTCGTCTGCATTAAAGCCGTATCGGGAACTGCGCCGCCTGCTGTAAAATCGAATACTCCCTCCGTCTAGGTGAGTATTAAGTCATCTTACGAAAACCACTCGTTTCTTCACATTATATACATACAATATATATGGCCAACGTCATATAGCCAGCAGTTTAGTTGTCAAAGAATTTCAGGGTGCTTAGTTTTGTCAAAGAATTTTAGGGTGCTTAGTTTTATTTGAGGGGTGGGTTGTGCACTTGTGCTGGACACCATTATTGTGACAAGCCTTTTTAATCGTACTATATGCATAATTTGAGCGCTCTCTATATGTACCACCTTTTTTTAATTTCAAGTTTTGCTCCATGGCGCAATCCATCGATACTACTACTGTACAAAAGTGGAGTATATACATTTTTTAAGAGGCTAGAGGGCGGGCAGTCTAGCTCGGTCGGTTTCACGAGATGCGAGGGCCTTTGTGATTTGACGGCTCATTATTGCTGTCAAATTGAATAGTGATGCACCGCCCGCTGCACGCCCGACGCCTCCATTAAACCCCTCCGTTAAACCCGCATGTAAACCGAGAATCCTACTCCGGCCACACGTCCGTTCATGAGCAGGGCGGAATTAAACGCAACACCGGTCGAGCTCCTCCCGTCAGCCCTCAGCTTAAACGAGGCCAGACGCTGGCCAAGCTCCTACCGTGCGCCCTCTATTTACACGAGGCCAGACAGACAGCGGGCAAGAATCGCACCCCTCCGCCGCTTTCCCATCTCCTCCTTCACCATTTTCTCCACTCTTCCGATGGCTTCCGATGAGGCGTTCACCGGCATATTACCTGGCTGGGTGGCCTGCCGAGCCCTCCGGATATGGGCGAGGCCGCTCGGTGCTTCACCAACCTCGCTTGGCCCGATGGAGCCAGTTGCCGGTTCAGCAACTCCCCACTCCAGCTCAGCTCGATGAGGAGTGGCGAGTTGCTCCACGCCGGCACGCCGGCGAGCACGCCGGTACGGGCGCCGTCGCTGCCGCGTCGTACCGCGCCACCAGTGTCTGCGATGGCCGCACCTCCCGTGTCTGTGGGCGCGCCTCTCGTACACGTACGCGTGTGTGTGCGAGGCGTTGGCTCTAACTGAACCCGAGCGAGGCGTTGGGCTCTAACTGAACCCGAGCCCGTGGTGTGGAGGGCTGGATGAATAGTAGATGGTGGAGGGGTGGTTGAACAGTAGCCAGTGGAGTAGCGCGCGGTGGAGGCTGGATGAACAGGAGCCCGTGGAGGCTGGAGGAGGTCGACGGTGGATGAACAGTAGCTCGTGGAGGCTGGAGGGGGTCGACGGTGGAGATGAACAGTATCCCGTGGAGTCCCGTTTTGCGGTACGCCACACCCCTCCTGATGAACAGGACCCCCGTTTCGACCGTAGTGCTCCAACACAAGTCTGTTTCCTCCGTTTTGCGGTACGCCACACCCCTCCTGATCAACAGGACCCCCGTTTCGACCGTAGGAGGTCCGTTTCCTCCATTGTGCGGTACGCCACACCCCTCCCGATCAACAGGACCCCCGTTTCGACCGTGGCCGGTCGAACACAAGGCCGTTTCCTCCATTGTGCGGTACGCTAGGCCTCGTTTCCATCGCCTGTTCCGTCCAAACCCTCCCGATGAACACGACGCATTCCGTTGCCTCCCCATGAACACGACGCATTCCGTTGCCTCCCCATGAACACGACGATGACGCTATTTCTCCGTTCCGACCCAGCCATGTACACGAGCCCACGCCGTTCGTATGCGCGAGTAGGCATTCGAGACCCCGCCCGTATGTACACATACGTGGCCGTATTTTCTTTCTTGCACCCTAGTCGCCTCTACTACGACACGTGCGCACCTCTACATCCACCACTATATATGTACGTACACGTTCACGACCAGAATGACAACGCTACGTACGCTTCGACCAGGTGGGTCCCGACTGTCAGGCACTTCCTTGCCTGCGAAGATGTAGCTGGCGGGTCCCAGCAGTCAGGGGGGCAAAATACGGTGGCCCGTCCGATGGGTCCCCGCTGTCAGGTGGAGGAATACTTATTTTGCACGTAATAAGGAGGCACTTCCTTGCTGCAGCCGTGGACCCAGCTATCAGCCTCTCCACGTACAGTCCACGTCCGATGGAAGTCGTTCCTTGACCACGTTGACCACACCGCGCCGAGAGCAACAGGGCGATGGACGACGGTGAGGCCTAGGAAGGGGACGACGGGGAGCTGGGGAAGACGCGGCAGTGGAAGCCCGCGTGCGCGAAGAGGAGTACGAGGGTTCACTGGTTCGGCTGCGGTGTGAGGCTGCCGTCGCCGCAAAGCCTGGTCAGTGGTGGGAATAGTAGGGGGCGGTGAGGCCTTCGCGGCAGCACAGCCGGCCACGGGGGGCAGGAGCATGCGGCACGACCGGCGCTGCTTTGGGTGGCTGGAGTAAGAAGACCATAGGTTGAAGAAGCACTACGACAATTGGATGGACATCGTACGGTCACTGGAGCTAGAATCGTTCATATTGACTAAGTTGACAAAGCCCTTCGTCCCCGTCAACTTAGTAGGCCCACAAGTCAGCCTCCCACTAAGGTGGGTCCCAGCTAGCTGGGGGAGTATTCATTTTTGTGTGCGCAATAAGGAGGCACTTCCGTTGGGTCCGAGCTGACAGCGGGGGGAACGTTTTTTCGCGAAATATGATGGCCCGTCCGGTGGGTCCCAGCAGTCAGGGGAAATGATTTTTTCGCAAAATACTGGTGGCCCGTCCGGTGGGTCCCCGCTGTCAGGTGGAGGAATAATTATTTTCTGCGTAATAAGGAGGCACTTCCTTGCGGCTACCGTGGACCCAGCAGTCAGCCTCTCCACGTACAGTACTCTTCCGATGGAAGTCGGTCGTTGACCACTTTGAGCACGCCTTGCGGAGAGCACCACGGCGGTGGACGACAGCGAGGCATAGGAAGGGGACCACGCGGAGCCGGGGAAGACGCGGTAGTGGATGCCCACGCGGAGAGGAGTACGAGCATTCACCGGTTCGGCTGCGGTGTGAGGCTGCCGTCGCCGCAGAATAACAGGGGGTGTGGGAGAGTAGAGGGATGCCCTGGCCAGCGGTGGGAGTAGTAGGGGGCGCTGAGGCTTGCGCTGTAGCACAACCAGCCACGGGAGGCGGGAGTAGGCGGTCCCGTCGGCGCTGCTTTGGCGGTTGGAGCAAGAAGATCAGAGATTGAAGAAACACGACGGCCGTTGGATTGACATCCAACGGTTACGTCTGCTAGAATCGTTTGTTGACGTATACAATAACTAAAAAAATCTTGCATACGCGTCAACTAAACAGGCCCACAAGTCAGACCACTCCCTCTTTTTTTTAATAATTTATATATAGCTCATGGAAACTTCTTATGCAATTCAGTCTTTTTTGGTTGGCCAAGGCCAATTTCACTTATTTCTGTGGGTTCCAAACTATTTTTAATACCGAAATGTCCAGCCAGATTTAAAGTACTTTGAAGATATATTTAAATTAGGTTAATGCCTAGTGAAATAGGAATCTGAAAATGTGATAAAATTCAGAAATTATAAAGTAATTGCCAATTTGTCATCTATTTTTATATTTACAACCCATTTCATATTACTTTCAAGACTTGCAACCGTCTTGAAAGAGTTGCAGCCCATCAGGGCATAGAAAAATAAGTAGGCCTAGATTGGGTATTCTTCAGAAAAAATAAACTGGGCTCATTTTCACAAAGAAAAAATAGCTGGGCTGGTCACATGGTGAACATAAAATATAAGCCTGGGCTAGACGAGCCATAGCCCAGTACAAACCCTGCTCCGTCTCAACAATACCAAACAAAAAAATACTGCTTGAGTAGCTACGTCCCAGGTGTCAGCCGATCTTGTGCTGTTCTCTTGTCTATTGACTATATACGCTCACAATGTCATGGGTCCCAGATGTCAGGAAAACGCTAGGAGGAAGCATTTTATTTTTCCATACGCTGACATGGTGGGCCCCTACTGTCATCCTCTCCATGTACTTCTGCCGATTCCTGTTGTTTGTTGACCATGTTGACAACGCGAGAGGGCGGCGCCGCGACGCGCACCAAAGCGCGCGAAGGACGTCGGCGTTAACGATTTAGGGGACGGTGGGGCGGCGATGCGTGCGCTAAGGCGTAGCTAGCCGTGGGAGGCGGAAGCAGGCGGCCCCGCCGGCGCTGGTTTGGTTTTGGCGGCTGGATGAAGACAGGACTGAAGAAACATGACAGACTGTAAAAGCAGCAGGAGTACTTAACAACCTTAACTGAAACCAGAAGGGACACTTAACAACCAAAGCTGAAAGCAGTATGAGTACTTATACAGGTTCAACCGTACAAAGCATGCCTCGAACAGTGCTACTTTGGCTACAGTTAACAAAGGGTGAGGCCGCCAAGCCCCAGGACAAGGCCCAGGCGCCACCCCACGCATCCACAACCTTCTGAAAGCGGCTTCATCTCGCAACGTGGTCAATAAACAGGATATTCGCTTTAGAGCCATGGAAAAGCATGAACATAATCTTCTGTCCTATTCTCCAAGATGGACGGGCCTTCATTATTTGAGACCACCCATGAATAAGTATCTTTTCACCTCCAAGGGGAATTGAGTAGGTCGACATAAACATCATGTTGTGACCAAGCGCAAGTCTGACCCGACCATGGTCAGGCATTTGTATAGGAACAATAGATGTCAGGACCCCGATCCTAAGCCACATCGATCCAGCGTGTAACACATCATATCACTTTGCGGCCTCACGCACGGTACTCCCACGGGTGCCACCTTACCTGGCCCGGGACCGTTTGCGCCTTTCGGCTCACGTATATGATAGTGTCGCTAGCATCCATATGACAGAGAACCCGGGCCGACATGGCTAGTCGTGAACCCAAAGCGGCGCTAGCCTGTGAGGACAGGCATACATGAATCACATCGAGCATGTCGGTCATCAACGTATTTATTCGGGCTGTAGCACTGGGCTAACAGGACTCCGGTAATCCGGGCTGTAGCTGGCTAGGCAGGACTCCGAATAACAGCGCGTGACATTTCCCCGAAGGGACAGACACAGGAACGACGTGAAACACATGCCGGCCAGTCAAGTGACCAAGCAGTAGTGCTGGGCTAGCAGGACTCCGGTGAACCGGGCTGCAGCAGACTACTATCGCTCAGAAGCACTAGACTTACATTTCCCCATATGAAAGGCTGCCAAGGATAAACAACTAGATAGTCGGATCCCACTCATACCAAGCATTTCAATCATACACACAATATGCCCGATATGAGTAAATACAACATGGCATCACAACAAAACTCTACAACTCAAGTACTTTATTTAGAAGGCTCCGAAGAGCCATACATAGCATTCATACAGGTAGGGGTCACATGACCCAACACTCAAGTCATACAAACATACAAGCACATGCGGAAGCAAAGTAGTCTGAGTACAGACTCTAGAAAGAAAGAAGGCTTGACGAAGCCTGTCTATCTACATCGACCCTTCACAAGTCTTGGATCACCACCTGGGTGATAAGTCACTCGTCAACGTCGAGGTCTACATAGAACCCATCAGAGGGGTTGGTGCAGTCGTCTAAAAAACATGATTAAAGCAACATGAGTACGGAGGTACTCAGCAAGTCTTACAACAGGAACCTACTATACATGCACATTCTCAAGAAGGTAGTGGGGTTATTGCAGCAAGCCAGCTTTGACTCTTGGCTAAGCTATCCTATGATAGACACCCCTTGTAAATCATTTGTCGTACACGAGTCCACTATCACCATCACAATACTCCACCGTGGATCCTCTCTCGCCATCCTACGAGAGGGCCATCCGCGGTACTCACACTTATCTTGAGATTTTTAGTAGTATCCATTTAACTTGTCTATGAACTGTATAGGTGACCAAGTAGTCCTTTACCGCGGACGCGGCTATTCGAATAGATTTATACCCTGCAGGGGTGTACTTCATCACACACGCTCCCACCACTTACCGCCGTTTACACGACATGTACTCGGCAACCTTCAAGCGGAAGCCCAGCGAGGGTGTCGGCCACGGCCTACCCAAACACTCAAGTCTCTAGTCCAGGTTTATCGCCTATTCGGGTTCCATCCGCAGGGAGTCCGGCCGAGGTTTCCACTAACGGCCCCGAACGATGTGAACAGGGTTCCGAGACACCAAACGGGCGCCCGACTGGCCCGGCCACGTGCCTACCGCAACACAGCCCACCCCGACGGTCAGCGCTGCGTGCGGCCCCCAGCATACTACAAACACCAGAAACTACTTTGCAACTCCTGGACAGAGGACAAGCGTGATCAAGAAGCCGAGAGAGTCAATTAAGGATCCCAATGTGTGGTAGTAGCTGAATCTTAAATCACACACACAGATCTCAGTTCTTAAGGACGGCCTCAATGAAACAACCCACCATGTACTCCTACATGGCCTCTCATCGATTCCTTTACCAAATCGTGTTCAACACTTCCACTCTTGTCACCAACACAACCTTTCACTCCGGTTCACCATCCGATGAGCCAGACCTGACACAACTCTAAGCATAGCAAGCATAGCATGGTAGGAACACACACACATGTATTGGCTCAATCAACTCCTACACATGCTAGTGGGTTTCATCTAGTTACTGTGGCAATGACAGGTCATGCAAAGGAAGTGGGTTCAACTACCGCGACACACAGCAGTTTGAATCGCGTTGTCTTGATGCAGTAAACAAGGGCAGAAGCGAGAACATGGGTTTGTATCGGAATTATCAATGGGTTGCTTGCCTGATGGAGTAGTAGCGGGATACTGCCCTTCAGTTGGATACTCGGAGATATCCTCGGAGGCAGAACCTACCACGAAGAACACGTCGGAACACAATCAACACATGACGATATGCAACAATATGATGCATGCTATGACATGGCAAGATGGATGTGTCTTGGTCTAATGCAAGCTAAACAGAAGGGTAAGTGCTTATTTGAACCAAAGGTTCAATTGTTAGCTCATTTAACATGTCCAAAATAGTGCATCACCTTGTAATGCCTAAACAGTGGGTTTAACTTGTTCTGACATGCATGAAACCATCACCAATGGATAGCTTGGATTTTTTGATCATCTTTCATATATAGAACTTTGCATTTGGAGCTACAGATTAATTTCTATGATTTTTTGAAGTTTGGACTAATTTCTGGATTTTCCTGTACAAAAATAAATCCAGTAATTAATTTACTGCGTCAGCATGACGTCAGGGGTCAACGGGGGCGTCCAGGTCAAACTGACCAGTGGGACCCGCACGTCAGTAATTAGTTTAACTGACTAATTTTAATTATAACTAATCTAATTAGTTAACAGGGGGGGCCCACCTGTCATTGACTCAGGGGAGTCAACGAGGGCCCACCCAGTCAATGGTCAGCGGTCAACTCGCCGGTGTCTAGCCGCAGGCGAGGCCAGACGCGGTGGAGGAAAGTGCATTAGCACGTTTCGGCCACCAAATGAGGCGCGAAAGGCATCTACGCGTTCCTTGGAACGAGCCGCGGCTATTGGTGGTGGTGGTTTAGCTCGAGGTGGCCGGAGACGGCACCGGCGACGACTTTGGCGGTCGCCGGAGTCGGGTGAAAGTGAGCCCGAGGCTACGGGGCACGGCGAGGTGCGTGGAGTGAGGCGTTGGCCTCCTGGTGATGCGGTGAAGTTAGTGGACAAGGTGGCGTGGACGGAGTTAGGCCGGAGACACGTCGGCGACGAGCTCCGTGGCGGTGCATGCGGGCGAGCTTCGTGTGCTCGTTGTGGTGCACGGGAAGAGGAACGGAGAGGATGGGGAGGTGGCTATGCTCACTGCGATCACGTAGAGCCAGACGGCGCGGTCGGGAAAGAGCTGGTGCGGCGGCGACGGCGAAAGGGATCTCCGGCGGTGCCCGGTGAAGACGAGGTCGGTGCGGTGGCTTCGAGGCACGCGAGCGCTCGGGGCTCGGGCTGTTCGACAAAGTCGACGACGGCGAAGCGAGTGGACACGGTGGTGCGGCACGGGGACGACGGAGAGCGCGTCTACGACGTAGGTGTGGCGGCGGTGGCGTCGGCCATGGCGAAGGGGAGCGAGGGAGTGAAGCAGGGGAAGAATGAGCGTGTCCAGGGGCTCACGGCGGCGACGTGGAACACGTCCAGGGCAGCGTGGCGGTGAGAAGGTGAAGCAGGGCGGCGGCCAGCTGCGTGGCGCACGCTGGTGCCGCCGTCGAACACCTGCGTGCCTGCCTGGCCAAGCCAAGCTGCTCGCTGGCGCGGCAGCTGGGCTGGGCCGGCAGGTGGGCCGGTTAGTAGGCGCCAGGTAAGTTTTTCCATTTTGTTTCCTTTTTCTATTTTTTCTGTGACTTTGTGGACTTATTATAAATGCTAAAACAACTCCTAAAATCACCAAACTTCATCTGGTCCTTAGTTAGAATATTTCCAGCAAGGAACATTTTAGTTTGGAGATATTTGAGCATTTGAAATATTTTATAAATTTTAAATGCCCAAATTCAAATACCTATGCATTAATTCAATGACCTTCTGTTGACCTAGAATTATATGCACCATTTTTGCCAGAGGTTTTAATCCAAGACAAAGAGGGTGAACATTTTAGAAGGGCATTTCAGGTTCATTGAAAATATTTTTAGTAAACCCTAGTTGATTTCAGGAGGGGTGCTGGGGGTTCTACCTTCCCCATTTCAAATTTCTGTCAAAAGTAAACATGATGCACACTCTAATGCATGAGCTAGCTAGGATGTGACAACTCACCCCCACTCAAAAGAATCTCGTCCCGAGATTTAGGTTCCTCCGGAAAGAAGGTGGGGTACTCGAGTCGAAGACGATCCTCCCTTTCCCATGTAGCTTCTTGCTCGGAATGGTGTGACCATTGAACCTTGAGAAACTTGATATTGTGGTGTCGAGTGGTACGCTCGGCTTGATCAAGGATACGAATGGGGTATTCCCGATAAGTGAGGTTATCTTGGAGATCAAGCGTTTCGTGGTCCACTCCACGGATAGGATCCGAGAAGCAACGCCTGAGTTGAGAAACGTGGAAGACGTCATGAACTCTGGAGAGATGTGGAGGTAGTTCCAGCTGGTAGGCAACTTCCCCTCGTTTGGCAAGAATGCGAAAGGGTCCAATGTAACGAGGAGCCAATTTGCCTTTGATACCGAATCGATGGGTTCCCTTTAAAGGTGTAACCCGAAGGTAAGCCATCTCGCCGACTTCATAAGCCATGGGCTTATGCTTGTGGTCATACTGACTCTTTTGTCGAGATTGGGCTGTTTTCAACTTCTCACGGATAATGCGAACCTGCTCTTCTGCATCCTGGATCATGTCCGGGCCAAAGAGTTGTCTCTCGCCGGTTTCTGACCAGTTAAGAGGCGTTCGACATTTTCGTCCATAGAGAACTTCGAAAGGAGCTTTGCCCAAACTAGCTTGGTAGCTGTTGTTATAAACGAACTCGGCGAATGGTAGGCACTTCTCCCAATTCATACCGAAAGAGATGACAGAAGCTCGGAGCATATCCTCTAGAATTTGATTGACACGTTCTACTTGACCACTTGATTGAGGATTGAAGGCGGTGCTAAAGGAGAGACGAGTCCCCATAGCATTTTGGAAACTTTCCCAAAATCGAGAGGTGAAAAGACATCCACGGTCTGAATTAATTTCCAATGGAACACCATGGAGAGACACTATTCGAGAGATGTACAAATCAGCTAGCTGGCTAGCGGTTATACTCTCGCGAACAGGTAAGAAGTGGGCTACTTTGGAGAGACGATCGACAACAACGAACATAGCATTATTCCCTCTTTTGGTTCTGGGAAACCCGGTAATGAAATCCATACCGATTTTATCCCATTTCCATTCAGGAATTTCCAAAGGTTGAAGGGTGCCAGCAGGCCGTTGATGCTCTGCTTTAACGCGACGACAGACGTCGCAATTAGCAATGTATTGAGCGATTTCTCTCTTCATCCTAGTCCACCAAAACCTCTGGCGTAGGTCTTGATACATCTTAGTACTACCAGGATGAATGGTGAGAGGGGATTCATGAGCTTCCTTAAGGATCAATTTTCGTAAATGTTGTTTCTTGGGAACCACCAAGCGGTTCTCGAAGAAGACAACACCTCGTTCATCCATGGAAAAACATTTAGCAACTCCGCTAGCGATGTTTTCCTTGATCCGAGATATTCCTCTATCATACCGCTGAGCGGTTATGATTTGATCCGTAAGGTTAGGTTTCGCCACCAGGGTGGAAAGGAATCCTCGAGGAACAATGTGAAGGTTAAGCTTACAGAATTCCTCGTGGAGAAGTGGTTGACCTTGTTGTAACATCAGATTGTTACAATAAGATTTACGACTTAGTGCATCAGCCATGACATTGGCTTTGCCTGGGGTGTAAGTTATTCCTAAGTCGTAATCCGAGATCAACTCGACCCAACGTCTTTGCCTGAGATTCAAATCCGGTTGGGTGAAGATATATTTCAAACTTTGGTGATCAGTGTAGATTTCGCAACGATTACCCAGAAGGTAATGTCGCCAGGTTTTGAGTGCATGGACTACTGCTGCAAGCTCTAGATCATGTGTGGGATAATTATCCTCATGTGGACGCAACTGTCGAGATGCGTAGGAAATCACATGACGATCTTGCATGAGTATGCAACCTAGTCCTTGCCGCGAGGCGTCGCAATAGATAACAAAGTCCTTAGAGAAATCTGGTGGTACCAGTACGGGAGCAGATGTCAGGCGTCTTTTCAGTTCCTGAAAGCTGAACTCGCACTGTGGGGTCCACTCGAACTTTTTATCTTTCTTGAGGAGTTCAGTTAGAGGCTTAGCAACCTTGGAGAAATTCTCGACGAAGCGGCGGCAATAGCTCGCCAAACCAAGAAAACTCCGAACTTGCTTGACCGTTTCAGGTGGAGTCCAGTCAAGGACAGCTTGAACTCGCTCGGGATTGACAGCAATGCCCTTGCCAGAGATTACATGGCCCAGATAGGTCACTTCTGGCAACCAGAATTCGCACTTGGAGAATTTGGCATAAAGGCGATGCTCTCGAAGTTTCATCAATACTAGCCTTAGATGTTCGGCATGTTCTTCCTCATTCTTGGAGTAGATGAGTATATCATCGAGGTAAACCACAACGAATTTATCCAAATACTCCATGAAGATCGAGTTCATTAACCGAGAGAAGGTGGCTGGAGCATTGGTTAAACCGAAGGACATGACGGTGTACTCGTATTGGCCGTAATGAGTGACGAAGGCCGTTTTGGGAATGTCCCCGTTCTTGATTTTGATTTGATGGTAGCCCAACCTCAAATCCATCTTAGAAAAGACGGAGGATCCTGCGAGCTGATCATACAGGTCGTTGATCCTGGGGAGCGGATACTTGTTCTTGATAGTGACCAAATTGACAGGTCGGTAATCTACAACCATCCGATCCGTTCCATCCTTCTTCTTGATGAAGAGGACGGGGCAAGCCCATGGAGATGAACTAGGACGGATGAAACCTTTTTGCAAGGACTCATCGAGTTGTTTCTTAAGCTCAGCTAGTTCTAGGGGTGCCATCTTATAAGGTCTTCTAGAGATTGGGACGGTTCCTGGAACAAGGTCTATCACGAACTCGACATCTCTGTCAGGTGGAACACCTGACAGTTCCTCTGGAAAGACATCCGGGAAGTCACGGACTACCGGAATATCTTCGAGGTCTGGAAGGGGGTTGGCATTTAGAGAGTAGAGCTGACGCTCTGACACTCGGGTCAAAACATTGACTGTCTTGCCCGATGGATGGGTAAGTTGGATAGTTCTAGTTGAGCAATCAATCTTGGCGTAATGAGCTGACATCCAGTCCATACCCAAGATGATGTTTATGTCCGAAGACTTGAGAGCTATTAGTGACGCGAGAAAGACCAATCTGTCGACAAGAATTTCATTTCCATGGCTGATCCTAGAGGTTTGCCATCTAGAACCGGGAGTTTGAATTTCCATGGAGGTGGGCATGTCACTAAAGGTGGTGTTGTGCAATCGAGCATAGCTCTCAGAAATAAATGAATGAGATGCTCCAGTATCAAAGAGAACAGTTGCCGGATGGCAATTAACAAGGAGCGTACCGAGAACGACGTTGGGGTCCTCTTGAGTCTCTTCAGCTGAAACGTAGTTGACATGGCCACGAGCAGTGGTGGCTGGCTTGGCGACAAGCACCTTTGCTGTTGACTTACCACGGCCAACAGACTTTCCGAACTGGCTGGGGTTGTTCTGGGGGCACTCATGGATGTAGTGACCCGGCTCACCACACTTGAAGCAAGTTATCATATTGGGGCGTGGAGCAGCATTGGCAGTGGGGCCACCAAAAGTCTTGGGCGGCACATACTGCTGGTTGGGACGAGGAGCCTCAAAGGATGGCCTCGGGGTATACCTGGGTGGCATAGCAGAATTTGGGATCCAGACTTGGCGTTTCTGCGATCCAGAACCGGATGAAGATCCATAGTCGCGGGAGTGCTTGCGTGAAGCTTCAAAATCATTCTGCCCTGTCTCGGCACTGATGGCCTTGTTGACTAGCTTCGGAAAGGAGGTGCAATCGTGCAGACGAAGGTCACGGCGTAGCTCAGGGCTAAGTCCCTTACGGAACCTTGCCTGCTTCTTGGCGTCGGTGGATACCTCTTCGGGAGCATAGCTTGCAAGCTTCCCAAACTCGCGACTGTATGCATCCACAGTCAGCTTTCCCTGGGTGAAGTTACAGAACTCCTCCCTTTTGCGGTCCATGAGACCTTCCGGGATATGATGCTCACGAAAAGCGGCACTGAAATCATCCCAAGTAGTGAGTTGGCCGACCGGGCGCATAGCTTCATAATTCTCCCACCAAAGGCTGGCAGGGCCTTCGAGGTGATAGGCAGCAAAGGTGACTTTATCATCTTCGGCTACGTTGGCAGAACGTAGCTTGTGGGCGATGCTGCGGAGCCAGTCATCCGCATCGAGAGGTTCGATGGAATGGTTGAACTTTGGCGGATACAACTTGACAAAGTCATTGATGGACACTGGATTGATCCTCTGCTGGCGTGCAGTGTTCTGCTCAATCCGCTCTAGCAAGCGGTTGGTGTCACGCCTGTTGCGCTATGCCTCCAGCATCACTTCGGCCAGAGAAGGCGGTTGGGGCAGATTCTCCTCTCTTGCTGCACTAGCTTCACCCTGCTCCGGAGCAGCAGGGTTGTTGCGAGTGTTGACCATCCTAGGAAAACAAGACAAAGATTTAAACCAGGATGGCAAAATCTGGCCAAGGAGTGCGGAATGTAATGGACAACATGGAATGCAGAGATGTTCATCCGTATGACATGGTAATATAGAAACTGCCATATATACACCAACAGTCATACACACCATACATAGTTTAGTACAAGCCCGGCTGAAGTACCACTATGATGAAAGACGTTTCATCTCATCGGAGGCATTCCAAGCTCCTATACATTATTTAACTACACCTCCGGCATTGATACACACTAAGTCATATTCCACGGGTCACGCAGGACGGTGGACATACAACTGTTACAATACTAGCGAGACTACTACTAGCTCAGACGGCTCCGTAGAAGGCCTCATAGAAGTCACCACCCAGACCTGGAAGCGGAACATGATCATCTGGGAACAGGCGGTCCTGCGGTGATTGTGGACCATAGGGACTTGGGTGCGGCCTTGGTCCAACAGACGGCGGCAGACGGGGTCCACGAGGAGGGGTGATGCCTCCCACCTCACGCCATTCCATGAAGTCTGGCAGACTAGCCCGCACAGGGTACAAGTCTCTCATGTCCATGTATCCGGCTTGCACAGCAGGTGCAAACCTCGTCAAAGTGGCCCAATGATCAGCACGAGCATTAAAGAGCTCCATACGCAAGGCCCGGTTTTCACGGTCCTTGTCTTCCAACATCTCAGTAGTGGTGCGGAGGAGTGAGTCCTCATGGGATGCATCACTGTACATGCCCTGAAGATAACCATGCGCCCCAGGGAGGGATGCTGGCATGTAACGAAATTCAGTGTTGCTCAACAAGGCAGTTCTAGCTCGAATAATGGTCATCATCAAGTAGGCTGCATCTTGAACGGACATCCCAATAGTGATCCCAAGTCCATAAGAAAAGTGGAGTGGTTCCGTGGCTCCGGGATAAGATGGATATATCCTGACCGTGCACAGATATTGGCTCTGGTTAAAATCTCTAAACTGCTCTTCGACGGTGTATTCAGGGTACCATCGGTAACCTGCCTCAACCATCACTCGAACCAACATGGCGGTATGACCACATATACCAATGCAACGGGTCAGACGAACCACTTGGTTCTGGGGACGGGTAGCCATCTGAAAGCACAAAATAGTGCAAAGGCATTAGAATTTCTGGATGAAATTGGACAGCATAACGGCTGTAAATGCTCAGAAAAAGACTTGAGACATCCACAACAGTTTGCGAAACCACTCAACAACATCATATCAAGGTTCTGGTTCAACTGGCAACATACTAAACTTTAGTAGAACTAAACTGGGTTGTATCCAACAATCCTATAAGTTACTACGGATTTAGTAACACGTGAACCTGATAGAGAGAAGAGAGCCTAGTCCTTAACCCACGTAGAATGAGAAGGGAATGACTCAGAATAGAGGGCATAAGGTAAAGGATTAAAAGAGCCTTACGTTCCCTCCCACAATCAATTCCCCTACATATAACTAGAGCATTTCTAGACTCGACATCGACCAGTTTGGCTTAGCGAACCTACAGGCAGTCCGGCTCTGATGCCAATGCTGTCAGGACCCCGATCCTAAGCCACATCGATCCAGCGTGTAACACATCATATCACTTTGCGGCCTCACGCACGGTACTCCCACGGGTGCCACCTTACCTGGCCCGGGACCGTTTGCGCCTTTCGGCTCACGTATATGATAGTGTCGCTAGCATCCATCTGACAGAGAACCCGGGCCGACATGGCTAGTCGTGAATCCAAAGCGGCGCTAGCCTGTGAGGACAGGCATACATGAATCACATCGAGCATGTCGGTCATCAACGTATTTATTCGGGCTGTAGCACTGGGCTAACAGGACTCCGGTAATCCGGGCTGTAGCTGGCTAGGCAGGACTCCGAATAACAGCGCGTGACATTTCCCCGAAGGGACAGACACAGGAACGACGTGAAACACATGCCGGCCAGTCAAGTGTCCAAGCAGTAGTGCTGGGCTAGCAGGACTCCGGTGAACCGGGCTGCAGCGGACTACTATCGCTCAGAAGCACTAGACTTACATTTCCCCATATGAAAGGCTGCCAAGGATAAACAACTAGATAGTCGGATCCCACTCATACCAAGCATTTCAATCATACACACAATATGCCCGATATGAGTAAATACAACATGGCATCACAACAAAACTCTACAACTCAAGTACTTTATTTAGAAGGCTCCGAAGAGCCATACATAGCATTCATACAGGTAGGGGTCACATGACCCAACACTCAAGTCATACAAACATACAAGCACATGCGGAAGCAAAGTAGTCTGAGTACAGACACTAGAAAGAAAGAAGGCTTGACGAAGCCTGTCTATCTACATCAACCCTTCACAAGTCTTGGATCACCACCTGGGTGATAAGTCACTCGTCAACGTCGAGGTCTACATAGAACCCATCAGAGGGGTTGGTGAAGTCGTCTGAAAAACATGATTAAAGCAACATGAGTACGAAGGTACTCAGCAAGTCTTACAACAGGAACCTACTATACATGCACATTCTCAAGAAGGTAGTGGGGTTATTGCAGCAAGCCAGCTTTGACTCTTGGCTAAGTTATCCTACGATAGACACCCCTTGTAAATCATTTGTCGCACACGAGTCCACTATCACCATCACAATACTCCACCGTGGATCCTCTCTCGCCATCCTACGAGAGGGCCATCCGCGGTACTCACACTTATCTTGAGATTTTTAGTAGTATCCATTTAACTTGTCTATGAACTGTATAGGTGACCAAGTAGTCCTTTACCGCGGACGCGGCTATTCGAATAGATTTATACCCTGCAGGGGTGTACTTCA
This sequence comes from Aegilops umbellulata, assembly GCA_032464435.1. NCBI lineage: Eukaryota > Viridiplantae > Streptophyta > Magnoliopsida > Poales > Poaceae > Aegilops > Aegilops umbellulata. The sequence goes on along the minus strand of CP136057.1, from coordinate 384,924,837 downwards.
TCACACACGCTCCCACCACTTACCGCCGTTTACACGACATGTACTCGGCAACCTTCAAGCGGAAGCCCAGCGAGGGTGTCGGCCATGGCCTACCCAAACACTCAAGTATCTAGTGCAGGTTTATCGCCTATTCGGGTTCCATCCGCAGGGAGTCCGGCCGAGGTTTCCACTAACGGCCCCGAACGATGTGAACAGGGTTCCGAGGCACCAAACGGGCGCCCGGCTGGCCCGGCCACGTGCCTACCGCAACACAGCCCACCCCGACGGTCAGCGCTGCGTGCGGCCCCCAGCATACTACAAACACCAGAAACTACTTTGCAACTCCTGGACAGAGGACAAGCGTGATCAAGAAGCCGAGAGAGTCAATTAAGGATCCCAATGTGTGGTAGTAGCTGAATCTTAAATCACACACACAGATCTCAGTTCTTAAGGACGGCCTCAATGAAACAACCCACCATGTACTCCTACATGGCCTCTCATCAATTCCTTTACCAAATCGTGTTCAACACTTCCACTCTTGTCACCGACACAACCTTTCACTCCGATTCACCATCCGATGAGCCAGACCTGACACAACTCTAAGCATAGCAAGCATAGCATGGTAGGAACACACACACATGTATTGGCTCAATCAACTCCTACATATGCTAGTGGGTTTCATCTAGTTACTGTGGCAATGACAGGTCATGCAAAGGAAGTGGGTTCAACTACCGCGACACACAGCAGTTTGAATCGCGTTGTCTTAATGCAGTAAACAAGGGCAGAAGCGAGAACATGGGTTTGTATCGGAATGATCAATGGGTTGCTTGCCTGATGGAGTAGTAGCGGGATACAGCCCTTCAGTTGGATACTCGGAGATATCCTCGGAGGCAGAACCTACCACGAAGAACACGTCGGAACACAATCAACACATGACGATATGCAACAATATGATGCATGCTATGACATGGCAAGATGGATGTGTCTTGGTCTAATGCAAGCTAAACAGAAGGGTAAGTGCTTATTTGAACCAAAGGTTCAATTGTTAGCTCATTTAACATGTCCAAAATAGTGCATCACCTTGTAATGCCTAAACAGTCGGTTTAACTTGTTCTGACATGCATGAAACCAGCACCAATGGATAGCTTGGATTTTTCTGATCATTTTTCATATATAGAACTTTGCATTTGGAGCTACAGATTAATTTCTATGATTTTTTTGAAGTTTGGACTAATTTCTGGATTTTCCTGTACAAAAATAAATCCAGTAATTAATTTACTGCATCAGCATGACGTCAGTGTGACGTCAGGGGTCAACGGGGGCGTCCAGGTCAAACTGACCAGTGGGACCCGCACGTCAGTAATTAGTTTAACTGACTAATTTTAATTAGAACTAATCTAATTAGTTAACAGGGGGGGCACCTGTCATTGACTCAGGGGAGTCAACGAGGGCCCACCCAGTCAATGGTCAGCGGTCAACTCGCCGGCGTCTAGCCGCCGGCGAGGCCAGACACGGCGGAGGAAAGTGCATTAGCACGTTTCGGCGACCAAATGAGGCGCGGAAGGCATCTACGCGTTCCTTGGAACGAGCCGCGGCTATTGGTGGTGGTGGTTTAGCTCGAGGTGGCCGGAGATGGCGCCGGCGACGACTTTGGCGGTCGCTGGAGTCGGGTGAAAGTGAGCCCGAGGCTACGGGGCACGGCGAGGGGCGTGGAGTGAGGCGTTGGCCTCCTGGTGATGCGGTGAAGTTAGTGGACAAGGTGGCGTGGACGGAGTTAGGCCGGAGACACGTCGGCGACGAGCTCCGCGGCGGTGCGTGTGGGCGAGCTTCGTGTGCTTGTTGTGGTGCACGGGAAGAGGAACGGAGAGGATGGGGAGGTGGCTATGCTCACTGCGATCACGTAGAGCCAGACGGCACGATCGGGGACGAGGTGGTGCGGCGGCGATGGCGAAAGGGATCTCCGGCGGTGCTCGGTGAAGACGAGGTCGGTGCGGTGGCTTCGAGGCACGCGAGCGCTCGGGGCTCGGGCTGTTCGATGAAGTCAACGACAGCTAAGCGAGTGGACATGGTGGTGCGGCACGGGGACGACGGAGAGCGCGTCTACGACGTAGGTGTGGCGGCGGTGGCGTCGGCCATGGCGAAGGGGAGCGAGGGAGTGAAGCAGGGGAAGAATGAGTGTGTCCAGGGGCTCAGGGCAGCGACGTGGAACACGTCCAGGGCAGCGGGGCGGCGAGAAGGTGAAGCAGGGCGGCGGCCAGCTGCGTGGCGCACGCTGGTGCCACCGTCGAACACCTGCGTGCCTGCCTGGCCAAGCCAAGCAGCTCGCTGGCGCGCCAGCTGGGCTGGGCCGGCAGGTGGGCCGGTTAGTAGGCGCCAGGTAAGTTTTTCCATTTTGTTTCCTTTTTCTATTTTTTCTGTGACTTTGTGGACTTATTATAAATGCTAAAACAACTCCTAAAATCACCAAACTTCATCTGGTCCTTAGTTAGAATATTTCCAGCAAGGAACATTTTAGTTTGGAGATATTTGAGCATTTGAAATATTTTATAAATTTTAAATGCCCCAATTCAAATACCTATGCATTAATTCAATGACCTTCTGTTGACCTAGAATTATATGCACCATTTTTGCCAGAGGTTTTAACCCAAGACAAAGAGGGTGAACATTTTAGAAGGGCATTTCAGGTTCATTGGAAATATTTTTAGTAAACCCTAGTTGATTTCAGGAGGGGTGCTGGGGGTTCTGCCTTCCCCATTTCAAATTTCTGTCAAAAGTAAACATGATGCACACTCTAATGTATGAGCTAGCTAGGATGTGACAATAGAACTCGGCAGTTCCTGTTTCAAGAAGATCACAGCTGTAAAACTGTGTATAAGCAATAGTTTATGAACAACATATATAACAAAAAACAGCTCGTACCATAAGTTTCTCGAGATAGTTGGACATGTTCAATGAGTGCAGCAGTGGCACACATATCCCACGTGGCCTTCCACCATTGAAACGCCCCACAAGGACCTCAAGACGATCAATAAAGTGTAAGAACTTGTGGATGTCGATCCAGTAACTTCAGTGCCATTAGTAACAGCCAAGTTATTACAGAGTAACAAACGAGCAGACTGCTTAACTCTGAAAAAACCTACACGTGCCACCAATTATAAAAATATATTAGTTAGAAGTAGCATCTTCGTGAGAGATTCATTGCTACTTCTAAAGTTAAATTGTGATTAGTTAGACATAATAGGTGGATTAAGAAGTAATCGAGGCAACAAGCAAGAACCAGATACAAAACTAACATGGATGAATAATTGGAACGACGTCGGGGTGGAAGATCGCAGTGACGATGAGACCAAGTTCTGCTATTTCCATCAACATTCGTGCGCCAACTTTCAGTCCGTAACACTTGAGAAAGTTTATCCAAGTTCGGCCATAAAAAAAGCAGCAATCTACTTGGTTCATGAACCCAACTCGGAACTTATATCCATGGCTTCTCTTCACTGTGACCATTAAACTAGTGTATTCAGTTATGGCAAGGCCGAGCATCTTGAGTACATGTGTTCTGGCAGAGCAAATAATACACTGCAGGAAAAATAATGAGAACACAGCATGTTCAAAAAACCCCCCACCCTCCCGGATAGAAAAGAGGATTCTAGGAACATACTGTGCGCGTTTCAAAATGCTATGTTAGGATGAGAAGGAACAAGTGTGGCATCTCGCCGAGGGCGCAGAAACCTGTAGGGTACTCGCACTTTGGGCACTGCAAATGAAACACACTAGAAAAATGCATCAACGGCGGCGGCTGCCATCCTAGGATTACGTGCGACCAAGGGACTTGGGTTTATCGGGGATGGATGAAGAATTCGTACCTGGTTCTCCATGAGAAAACCCTATGCAATCGCCGAGAGGGGGTTTTCTCTGAACAAGCAGACGAGGGAGAAGGGGATTCAGGCCCAGTGAAATATTGCCGCTTCGTCCGTCCAACTTACTACTAAAGCTGGAAAGGGGGGGTTGTGATTTGATGGCTCATTGGGCATTACTGCGGCGCTACGCCCGGGGTGTGTCTACCTTGAAGTTGTGCACTCTAATTTGTGCATATGGCACGTGGACCCCGTTGCCGGTTGCCCCGTATATCAGCGAAAGGAAGTAGAAAGACAAGAGTAACTAGTTACACATAAATATATATTTTGACAGAGAGATACTCCCTCTGTAAATAAATATACAAATCTTTTATATCACAGGCTCACCTTGCCGAGAAATATACTCCCTCTGCAACGCACGGGCATTATGGGGGTTCAACTTTTTTTATGGGGGTTCAGTTGAGAATATAATACTCAGATAGGCTCATGGTTCCGGACTTTGGGCCGCAGGTTGATCATGCATGTTTGGGGGCCCATGTGTTCTACCTCAGTGCTTTTCATATTGCAAGCGATCGGTACGGCACTGGTTTTAGATGTTGTCGCAAGGCGAATACACAAAATTTAATAAAGCACGACAGCTATTGGAATGAAATCGAACGGCAGTTCCTAACCAGCAATCAAAGTTGCAATTCTATCAACGATATACCATGTGATAAATAATATTGTCGTACTATGTATACACACAGGACACTTGTTTCACCATGCTAGATTATTACATCAAAATCTCTCAGAGGATAGATCAGTTCGGCAGTTGCATGCTGCTACTGAAGAATTTCAAAGTTGATTTGGACCAGCTCTCCTTGCCGAGAAAGTTCGATTTTGACATCATCCCCTACCGCAATTTATGATTTAGATTTGAACCTTGACCATCCTTTAGCATCAATCATCATGCGACCATCCTTTGTAGTTACGGTATATTGAGCAGGTTCATTCACACCAAGGTTGCGCATGGTAAGAGAAACTTGGCCGCGGTCGCCCGGATTGTTGAACGACTCCCTCGTTGCTCTAGGAATTCTCTGTTTGCAAACAAGAAGACATACCCAAACAGTTAGATCAACACAGTGAATCATGTGAAACAACATGGAAAGAAAAAAGAACAAAGCACTTGGGCGGCCAATGCTTACCAAGAAGGTGGACATGTCGGTTTTTGTAAGGACTTTGGTATATGAAGTGTGAACTGCAGCCCACTCTGTTGCCGGTACAACTGCACGGGCCGGAGCAGATGCAAGTGCAAGTGTTGGTGCAGGTGCTGAAGCCGCTGCTGCTGCCGGAGATGGTGCTCCTTGTAGAGCTGGTGCCGGTGTCGGAGCAGGTGCCGGTGTCGATGCCCGATCGTCCGGTAGATCAGACTGATCCGCTGACGCGGTCAGTGCCCAATCCTCAGCTAGATCAGACTGATCTATTGCCATTGTCAGTGCTAGAGCAACTGCCGGTGCTCGATCAGTGCGAGACAGCGGTGATCGTGTCTGGTCTGCTATGATCAGCTTTCTAACTTGACTAGGATCCGTGACCGTGATCCAATTTTTTTCTTCATTTCTTTTAAACGCGAGAAGGACTAATTGTGGCGTCTTTGTTAAACCAAACTGCAGTTCATCATAGGGATTCAGCTTGTACTCAGACAACATACTGATCCAATTTTTTCCAGTAATATAAGTGATGGACAGTGCCTTCATTACTGACACGTCATAAGAAGTGAAACTGCAAAAATAGCCATCGTAGAGCAAACCAAATGGTTTATTCTGTGATGAATGTCACATGGCAAAACCTGCATCGTAAAATTGCTGGAAAAGAAAGAAAACATGACATTAGATCAATAAGATTTAAACAGTAAATCAATAAGATTTACTTGATGTGACACGAGTGAATCCTTACCAGGAAATCACTATGTTGAAGTACTAAACAGAAGATTGATCGTCCAACTACGTGTGGCATGCAGGGGCCCTGTCTACTCCCACAAGTAGGACAGTCCAAAGGTCGTGACAAATCGTATGGACCAAACATCCATGGGACTGGAAATCCTGGTGGGTGCGATAAACCTTGCAATGCATACAGATATTGGAGTGTAACCATAATTGATAAACCGTCCTCACAAAAAATATGATCTGGATACTTCAAAATATACAGACTGAATTGAGTGGACAGACATTAACATAGACCGTTCTCAGGACTGACCACACACCAAAAGTGGCAGTACTAATAAACAATATAGGGTTCACAAACACAAATCAAGTACTGAACAATAGTACTTACTACAAATAAGCAAAGTTGCACTAACTAAACTCTGCAGAATATTTCTTGCCACCGACCTACGGGATGAACCCCGCATAACTGACTAGGCCATGGACTTCGTGTGAGATGTCTACACGCACCATCACCATCTTGTCAACCTTGGAGAACCTAACAGAGTGGTCTTTCCACTCATAAACATGATGATGAAGACATGCCGCATCAGATTTGTTGGGAAGCTTTACAAGAACCACACCCTTCGTAATCGAAGGCACAGCCAGGAAATTGTTGTGGTCAAGTACAGCTTCGAGAACACGCCTGACAACAATGCTACAGGAAAACACTGGTTCAGGACACGTGGCGACAAGGACACAGCAGCTGGATAGTTCAGCAGTAGAACTCATCATCAGGTCTTCCAGTTCACATGGCATGACTTTGAGAACTTCATCTCCACCGCGGACCTGGTTCTAATTCAAACAGAAACCATATTTTATTACTACCTCTGTTCAGAAATATAAGATGATTTTCGATACTATACTCCATATATGAATGACTACATATACGCACAGAAATGAGTGAACAAAGACACTAGAACATGTCTTCAAAGGCATGAGAGCAGAGGGATTACATGCAAAATCCATAACACAAGTTACTGAGGCAAATATACTCTCTTAAAAGGTAGCATTGATGTTCATAAAGTACTCCCTCCGTCCCAAAATTCTTGTCATAAAGAAATCAGTGTCAACCTCTCGCATGTTTTGGTCAAAAGAGGAATTTAGAACCGTCATTTGGCACACAAAAATCACATGCAAGATCACCCAGAAAATTGTACTACTAGTACTAGTACTGCGTGTTAGATGAAAACACACGATCAAGATCGAGAAAAAGATCGTCAAGAAGAGATATTACCTAGACTTGCTTAATGAGGGATCGCGGAGAGGGGGGCTTGGACAGGGCGATGGCTTTGAGCTTGTCTGCGATAGTCTCGGCGGGGTGCTTGCGCTTCTTCGTACCATGAGCCTCGACGGTTTTGGCTGGAGCCATAGACATCACTTCGGCCGGTGCTCCAGCGTCCATCAAGAAATGTCAAATACAAATAAAAGAAAAGAAACCATAATCACAAACCCAAAAGAAGAAAAGAGAGGGAGTTATATGACCAGTCTAGGGGTTGCAAGACCGGGCCTTGGCCAGAATCAACACCATTGATGCGCTCACCTTTCCTTCTTTGGGAGAGAAGAACAATGGCAGAAGCAGGTCGGGGTTTTCTTGAAGAAATGAGGGACAAGATGAGGCAGAAGCGGGGATTGGGTAGAGGGGAAGCTGAGAGAGAAGAGTGAAATGACGGTTGCTTCGTCCGTCCAACTTACTGCTGGAAAGGAGGGGGTTTTGTGATTTGACGGCTCATTGGGCATTACTGCGGCGCTTCGATCGGGGTAGTCTACCGTCACTCTACTACGGCGTAATTTAGTGCATGGCAGGTGGACCCAATGCTGGCTGTCCCACACGTCGGTGAAAGTGAGTAATTTAGTGCATGGCTGGAGGAGGATCTGCACGGTAGAGCGTGTCCACTGTTTTCAAAAGAAAAATGATTGCAACAAGCGTGTCCACTCTTACGACGAAGGAGTGCGAAACACGGCAGCCACTTGAACATACACAGTGCTCCTACTACTAGGCATGTGCAGTGGTTCATACGTCAGTACTACACAATCTTGTTGCTAGTGTAGTAAGATATGATAATAACAAATGATGTTGTGCGCATGTCAACTACTCCTATATGTAACAAATACACGAAGAGGAAACAACTATATTGAGATGAGAATGCAACCAAACACACCCACGTGCTTTGTGCTACAGTGACTGATCTGCACCGTCTGAGTTTGATCCAATGGTCATGTTGTGCCGAGACATGGATATGCCCATGCAGAGGGCTCCTAAACACCACCGAAGTCCCTCTTCTTCTCGAGGCGCACGACGTTGGTGATGCAGGGTGCAACCGCCCGTAGAGCCCGCTCCCGGTCGATGGGAGCCAGCTCGTCAAAGACGGCGTCCAATGGCACGAATGGATTTCGGTGACGGAGCCCTGAAAGGATTCGCCCGGCAACGGCGACGGCAGCCCGCAACCCCTCCTTGTCCAGCTCAGCCCCCACCATCGCATGGAGACGGCTCAGCTCCTCGGAGATATAGGTGAAGAAGGAGACCAGGTCAGGAAGCCGCAGCTCGTTGAAGTCGACAGGGTGGTCGAACAGGTTTAGCCCGACGGCCGGCATCGTGGCGCTGGCATGACGGTAGGCATCACGCTGCCGCAACACGTGCGTGGCAACTTGGTTCACCAAGTGGCTGAGGCGATCCTGGAGCTCATCACGATCGGCCAGCTCACGCTCCAGCCGGCTCCCCTGACGGCCTATCGTATCTCCCGCTTTCTGCCGCAATGCCGCCGATGCCTCAAGCATCTTTGTGGTGGATGCCTGCCGCTTTTGAAGCTCCGTGAACTCCCGCACATAACGGAGGAGTATGGCACTCCTCTCCTCCTTGAGCTCACGGAGCTCCACGTCCTTGGCCCTGAGCTCCGCATCCTTGGCATGGAGCTCCTGTGTCAGGAGCCTCACCTCGGACGCCGTGATCTGCTGCGCCGCCATGGCACCAGGTAGAAGCAATGGGGAGAGGAAGCAAAGGGGGCGAAATGGCTGAAAGGCAATGCAATCTACGGGAAGGCGGAGGGAGTGGGGAATCTTTTGGTTTTCACCACGGTAAAACACCAGTCGACGACTTCTCACATCTCGGAGCGGTGGGTTTTTATAGGTGGTGTCATCGTGACTAATTGCTGCCGCGCCTGCTCCCATCAATCAAAAAATTAAAAATCCTGCCGCACCCAAACACCAGAGCAACGCCGTGGTGGATATTTGTATTTACCTGCCGGCAAGTAGATAAAAAAGGGGTGAAAAAACAAATGTGGCGGCGGCCTAGCTAATCGGTCGAACTAGCCCAACTAGCTAGCCACCGTGCTTCACTAATGTACTCGGCGGGAAAGGTGGTCTTTCGTGATTTGATGACTCATTTACTTGCTTCGGTGCTACGACCGAGGAGGACCCAGAAAACGCGCTGTAGGGCGTCCCATGTCAGGAAGAATATATGCGTGCACCACCCGGGAGGACCCCGAAACCACACGGTAGGGTGTGCCATGTCTCGGCATGGAGGAAAAATGTGCGTGTAAAAATATACTGTATCAGAAGTAGTACCTATGGTTCGACCTCGGGACCCAGCCAGTCAGTCGAAAACACCCCACTAGCCACACAACTTCATCATGCAAACATGGCACGGAGGATAGATATGGTTAGCTCCGTCTCGACCAGCCACAACATCTCTTGCTCTAGGGGATTCTTCTATTTTCCAAGCTTTTTTTAGTTGTAATAACACCACGGCAAGCTAGCGCCGCTCTTCGTGTGTGCCCGTGCAAAGGTTAGACGATGGAGAGAAGAGAAATTGAGATCGCAGACCTGGGACCCACCAGTAAGTGAGATAACGGTCATGCACGTGTTGATGAGGCACTCCCTCTACTCTACTCAACGAAAGTACTGTATAAATAAAATCAAGTTATGGGACAAAGCCAACAACCGTTCATTTTTTCAGGCTATCGACTTATGCTTTGTAGTCCAGGTTGCCAGTTCGAAGCTCGTCTTTCAGATTTGTTAGTTTTAGGTCCAAATTTGATTAATGACAAGTGGGACCCCCGTGTGTTGTTCTGATATTTCAGTGTAGGATGGTTTTTTTGAACAAACACTTTGCGCGGTTAGACAAGTAACGACACGAGTTACACGTATTTTTCAAGTTTACGAACAAAAATGACAGCGACATAGAATATCACATCCACCCCGCAGCTTAGATACTATGGTGATACGAGTGTTTACACCGTTGGAAGTGAGATCCAATGGCTTGGGAGTAGTCTTTGTAATTATGCGCAATTTCCAAACTCTCCAAAGGTTTTTTTTCAAATAAAACATTCAGGCCTCGTGTGTGCCACTGCATCTTCGATCCAACGGCTCCCCGGTGCTCATATTAGGTGCTCCCCGTAGCTTAATTACCCGCTACGGTGATATGAGCATCTAGGTCGTATGATCAGTGATCAGATGGCACATGCGTAGTACTTGTACTTTCTGCGCATTTCCCAAACTCTATCAGCCGTATATTGCAAAAACATTCAAACCTCCTATTGTGCGCCGTTAGATCTCAGTGAACTCGTATCACCATAGAATCTACGATGCGGGAGCACCTCATACTCTCCCGTGCGAGAAAACATAAGGTGTTGTCGCAGCTTGGATGCTACGGTGATACGAGCTTGGAGGTCGTTTGATCTGAGATCCAATGGCATCTGAGCAGTCTTTGTGCTTGTAAGCAGTGGCCGAACTCTTTTGGGGCTTTTCTGCAAAAAACCATTCAAACCACCGAGGAGGTGTTGGGTCACAAATCCAACGCCTCCGAAGAGCTTGTATCACCAAAGCATCTAAGGTGTGGTAGCACATGATATTCTTACATACAGGAGAATATGATGTCCTCCTTCATCTTAGATGCTACGGTGATACGAGCTTCGAGGTCGTTGGATATGGGATCAAAGGGCATCTAAGTAGTTTTTGTACAAATTGTGTGCAATTCTCAAACTCATCAAGGTTTCCTGCAGAAATATTAAGACACGTCATGTGAGATGCTATATCTCAGATCTACAAGCTCCAAGCAACTCGTATCGGCATATAGCATCTAAGGTATGGGGGCACATGATATACTCCCGGGGAGGAGGGGTGGGGGTGCACAACCAATCGGTGGCTGGGAGGGTGGGGACAAATATAATCTAAACAACCCTAAACAGAGCTCCACAATTTTATCTAAGGTCGAGGGGTTGACCCCCGACAATCATAGCTCCGCCTAAACAGAACATTTGCATGTACTATAGTAATAGACTTAATATTCATGTTTCAGTTTCATGTTCATTTTAAATATTGAACTGAGGATCATGGATGTCTTACATTTTACTTCCTTCATTCCCAAACATTAGTCTTTTTAGAGGCTTCAAATGGACTGGCACATACAGATGTATATAGACATATTTTAGAGTCCAGATTCACTCATTTTGCTCCGTATGTAGTCACTTGTTTAACTCTCTAAAAGACTAATATTTAGGAATAGGAGTATTTTTGAATTCGTGTCATACATGCATGGTTTGGAAAAATAGATGCACTATACTTATTGGATTGTTGTTGTGTTCGTGCGTGTCTCTCTCTCTCTCTCTCTCTGTGTGTGTGTGTGTGTGTGTGTGTGTGGTCATATGCTTGATACATACAAAGTTTGCTCACCTCCATATTGTTCATCTTTTAAATCTGAATTTGCATTGGTAAACTTACTAGGGATACCATGAAATGTGAAATCCACGTTGAGATCACTATATCACAAACTCACTCTAATTCAATGAATCGTCATAAATCAATTACCACGTTGAGATTAGTATTTGCAAGGAAAATACGGGTATTGTAATACACATAGATTCGTTTAGCAATTTAAAAGGTTCCTTTCGTATTCTTGAATGGTAGGACCCAACGGCGTACCAGCCAGACCTTGGCTCGTGTTGATCCTAAAAAAAGCGGGCTCGTTTCCTTCGGTGGCGTGCGTGGTACGCACATTAGGCAACCCCATTACCCCAACCAGTCCAGCCTCAGCGTTTCAAGTCAAAATATCTGGCGGCCAGAATTCCAGCCCTAGGAAATTCCCCTCATGTCCCCAGTCCATAATGACTACCGATGAACAATGGAGGGATGCTTTAGTAACTAGATAATGTTACCTACCGTGCCGAGCATGGTTCAATTCCCTCGGTCGCTGCTCGTCAAGGTCACCCATCAACTGTATTGCCTAGTACTACTACTACTACTACTACTACTACTACTACTACTACTACTACTACTACTACTACTACTACTACTACTACTACTACTACTACTACTACTACACCAGGATGAGCACAGAATTGAGCCCGTTTGTTCGTGCCTAGTACTTGAGTTAATATATCAGGCAATGCACTGGTACGGAGGGATTATCCTTTTACTCTGCATATATAACTTGTCTGAAGTCTAACTAAGCAAAAATTTTGACCAAAGCCTTTCTTAAGAAATACAACAGGACAGATGTACGGCTTGAAAATTTATTGCATGATGCAGGTTATGATATTGTTTCGAATCCTGGATCTTAAATTTCAAAAAATCCAAAAGTGAGCATAAATTCTTGAAACTAAGCATGTTCACGTGATATGGCACAAATATTACTTCGTAAGTTTTTTCTTCAATTTGAGACAACCTGCTTATGACAAGTTGCACAAATGAAGAGCCAAGGTATTTTGGAAGAAAGACCTGTCACGTTAAGGCGAACATTTTCACTATTGAAACCGTGGGCGTTTACGTGCCGCCATGAGTCCCCGCTTCTCATCGGCAATCGGCAGGTGCCGTCCGAGCAAGCGTGTGAGTCGATGGGAGGCGTGCGAGCAGACCGCTGCGCCGGCTGTCAGGGAGGCATGCAAGCAGACCACTGTGCAGGCTCACCGGGAGGCGAGCCCTTTGACCAGGCTCCGCTGCCCACCGTCGTCCCAATTGCTCCCACTTTTAATGTCGCCGGTGCCGCAGTTTAAAATCAACCCCGCACTACCCAGTTTGAATTGAGCCTTATAAACCGGAAAGGAGGGAGTATCGCTACAATCATGTCTCTTCCTCTCCGATTCTCCTGTCATCTACCTCCAACTAGCCTGACCTAAACGTACGCCATGCCGCATCACGATGTTCTGCCCTTAGTGTTCCAGTTTCCTGAGGAAGACACCCAGCCGGAGTCTCAAGAACATAAGGCGCTTTGGGACGAGCTTGAACTGGCCTTGCGGGAATACGCCGCGCCTGTCCCCGCTCCCGTTCCGGCTCCCGTCGCCCCGACTGCGCCAGCGCCCATCCCCGTGGCATTGATGTGCTGGGAGACGCACATTATCGCCGAGCTTGATCCCACGGGGTTCCACGAGGTGCCCGCCGACTTTCACGCGCCCGTGCACCTGCCAGCGCATGCGCCTGCGCTTTCCCGTGCACCTGCCAGCGCCTGCGCCTGCGCGTGCACTGACGTGCGCACCCGTGCCGGTGCCCGTGCACACTAATGTCTCCGTCGCGCCGTTGACAGCGCATGTCCCCGCGCGGGTGCCAGTGCCCCCCTCAGCGGCATGGATGGCCGCCGTCGACCGCTTCCTTGCACCAACGGCAGTCGCCTCCTCCCGCCAGTCGACTCTCTCCGAAGTCCAGAACATTTTGGCCTTCCTTGAAGCTAGGCCAACGTCCAGGAGTACGCCAACAACGGCGCAAGACGCCGCCGTCGCCGTCGGTAAGTGGCCCGACGACACACAGAGCACGGCAGAGGAGCCGTTTCCCACCGTGAGACGCCCCCGCCGTCGCCGCGTAATCTAAATTTGCCATGAAAAACGTTCGGATTTCCATGCTTAAAATCCGAACGTTTATCATTTCCGTTTATTTTATATCGATCTCGTATAATTTAAAGTCTGAGTCAGACTGAACGAAATGTATGGTTTGATCGATTGAATGTTCTGCTAGATCCGTATCAAATTAAATATAAAACATCATCAAGCCACATGTATTCCTTGTCATCCAACGACCTAGACTGCTTCAATGTCGAGCGCTCAACACGTTTAGCGTGCAGTTAATTTCATGCCAAAAATAGTGCTAATCACATGACAACACACAAATAATATCCTAGTAGTTAATATCCACATGCATTTAATATACATCCAAATTAACGTGCATTGCACGTACACACTGACTAGTGCTATTAGTACGTGAAATTGGTGCCGTGATTTGTGAACGCGTCCAGATATGGTCAATGGCAACATCGCCCGCGAGTTCTTCCTGTTTGCCCGTGCATCTAAACGCAGAAGCGGAGGAGAGAGAGAGAGCACACATGGAACCCACCAGTAAGTGAAGATGTGTAGATATATTTTGTGCATGAGAGGAAGCAAGGTCAACCGATCACATAGGGTCGCCGTGTGATCGAAAGAGTGAGACGGGTTGGAGAGAGTGACCTAGATAGACGATGTGCGTGAGAGAGTATACAATGTGAATAGGTCGAATTGGGATCAAACATGGTGATATATCGTTTTTGTCCGAGAAAGAGCGAGGTCAATCGAGACATATATATATATATATATATATATATATATATATATAGAGAGAGAGAGAGAGAGAGAGAGAGAGAGAGAGATTGAGTGAGCGTGGCCCACCATGAGGTCGAAAGAGTGGTGGCCGCTTGGATGGGCTGGCCTAGATAGACAATCTGTGTGAGAGAGTATAGAGGGTGTCGATCGAGCCCCGAACAGGGAGATATATCATTTGTGTGTGAAAGAAAACGAGGTTAAACAAGACTCGCATAAAGAGAGCGAGATTGAGCGAGTGTGGCCCGCCGTGCGGAAGAAACAGTGAGACAGTCTCGAGGGAGTGACCTAGATATACAATGTGCGTGCGTGCACATGCACGAGAGGTTGGGGGGCTAGATAGGCAATGCATGTATTTAGCGCGAGAGGGTGAGAGGGAGAGGGAGAGAGAGAGCTCGGCATGGGGTGCAATGGCGGGTGTGTGAGGTAAATACATTTGGTAACAGAGTGGAAAAGGGGGTTATGTAGTTGAGAGACTTAGAGATCGAAACATGGAGAGAAAGAATGAACGTGTGTTGGAAAATGATAACTTCCTAAGGTGGTTAGGAGAGGAATATTGACCGATACAGGAAGTATGTAGCGTTTGTGCGGGGGGGGGGGGGGGGCTAAAAACAACATTTGAATGTACATAGTACGAGACTTAATATCGATGTTTCAATTTGGTGTACATTGTAAGATTTGAACCGAGGAGCAGTCATACGGGTAATTATTTCGAATTCGTTCCATACTAAGTTTCGAAAAGTTGACATTGACTCAGTTTGTTGTGCTATTTTGTAGGTCATATGTTTGAATCCATCCAAAAAATTTCTCACTACCATGGTGTTCATCATATATATATGCATTTGTATTGAAAAAGTAGCATGGATACAGTGAAATGCAAAATCCACGTTAGAATTGGAGATCGCTACGTGACACACACTCTAATTCAAATAACTAACTACGTGACACACACTCTAATTCAAATAACTAATTATGTGAGACACACTCTAATCCACGTTAGCGTGGGTACCGTTTTGATTTTTTTTCAAATAACTCCTCATTAATTAATTTATAGTACTCCCTCTGTTCACTTTTATAAGACCTTGAAGACATTTCAGACAATGTGCAAAACAGTTCATTTTAAGTTGTTTGAAACGACTTACAAAAGTGAACGGATGAAGTATCTCGTTTCGAATGACTAATTATTGCAAGGAAAACATGGGCATGGTAATACATACAGATTCGTTTGCAAATGAAAGAAGATTCGTTTGCATTCTCAAATGTAGGCGCACCAGGCAAACCAGGGTCGTGTCGTCGTGGACGCTGCTTCGGTGCCTTAAAGGCAACTGCCTTTGCGTCACTGACATGTGGGCCAGCCACCTGTTGGGCCCATATGTCATGGTCACAAAGGCAGGTGCCTTAAGGCACCGAAGCATAGTCATGTCGGGGTGGTCGCGTGTCTCGGACAGACGCGTAGCACCCAGCCACCCACCCCCCTCCCCCCCCAAAAAAGGACGACGATAATATAAGTTCGCGCTTCCACGTTTCGCATTGAAATATCTGGCGGCCCCTTCCAACCCTGCAAAATCTCTCTTCTCCACCGTCCCCTTCCGCGCCTAGATTGCTCAAATCCCTAATTCTCCGCCAACCCTCGAATCGCCCCTCGTCTCGTCTCTTTCCCCACCGTTCCCCACCTCTGTGCCAGACGACGACAACGGAGACGACGATCGCGCTTCACCACCGCACCGGAGCTACCTCATCTACGCCCTCGTCCACCGCATCGGGTGGTCCACCGACAACGTCGGCTGCCGCAACCGACATGCCTCACAGACACCGAGTTCCACCGCATCAGGTGCGCTTCACCGACGCCGTCTCCCAGCTCACCTGGGCTACTTCACCTAGCACATCGTCGCACCTCCGCCCCCCGAGGCCGTTGGGGCTTCACCAACGGTCTCGTGCATCGCATTGTAGCGCTCCGCTGCCACTCAAGATCTGCATCCGTGCGCGGCCAGCCAACGCCAGCGCATCACCCTCAACGGCTCTGAAGTGACCCGCACTCTAGCTAGGCGAGCATGCCCAAACGCCAGCACGAACTAGGTATCCACACATCACTCCCTTGTGCACAGTTCTGACGATGTTTGGATATCCTTTCAGTCCTCTCTTAGCTTACACGCCTATGCAACTCTGACCTTAACTCTTATTTCTTCTGGAGATATCATCTGAAACAAGAAAATCCATATTTTAGCGAAGCATGATGGCGCTACGGGATCTGGTACACATCTTGCACACCCGTATAACCTTGTAAGTATCTGTCCTCCGGTACAACATCAAGGTAGATTCCTCTTATTTGATCAAACATTCGCCGTGTAAAAAATGCAGAGGGGGATGCAAGGAGTACAAGGCCTACACATCCAAGCAAGTGGTAACATGGACTTGTACATGGAACATCCAAAGCGCAAGGAGAGCTGCACTGAGCCTGTACAACGAGCTAGCGTAAGTCCCTGCATTTCATTTAATTCGTACTGGCATTTGTGTATGATTTGTGTGCAGTGGCTGATCCACGAATTCAAGTTACTAGGGGCGAACATGTAACTTAACAAATACGAAGGCACTTGCACTCCGGAAATCAACATAACTTGAGAAATGTGAAGCTACATGCACTTTGAAAACCAGCTAATGATCCAAAGTAGTTCAGATTATAAACACTAAATGATGCAAGCACCAAAAAACACAAAATGCAACATGGTGTACAAGGACTACAAACATGGTTTGTACCTGCTTGAATTATTCGTTCCCTGGCTGAAAATATCGAAGTGTAATTGCACGTATAACCAGCGCGCAAACTGCATATCAATATATCCATCCTGCACAAGTATGCCAATAGTTTCAAACAACATATTAGAAAAGTATTTATGCTATGTTGTCATGATACGGGGACTTTCTGGTAGATGGCCTCGACGTTTCGTCAAGCTATGAAAATGCACTATAATTTGCTTGTCATCAATGCCTGCAAATCTCTGTCTCTCTCAACATAGTATATCATCATTAGACACTAAATCCTTCAATCAGCTTGCAAAATGCTTGCATTAGATCCCTCATTAGACACTATGTGTTCATCACCCGGAGCATGTAAAATGTTTGCATCAAATCCTTCATTAGCAGTCTTTTCATTAGACACTTCAGGCTCAAGAACAACATGAGCTTGTATGTTTGCACCGGAAACTTGATTAGATACATCAGATTCAGTCAGTTCAGTATTGTTTGGGGGAGTTACTCATAGATTCCCTACATACAAGCAGTTTTACAACACCGTCAGGTTTAACTATTGGCCAGAAATTGAAAAGTTGAATTAGATATAATCAGGGATGTGATGTACCTGCTCGTTGCGCATGCTACTCTTGCAATTAGCGACTGTCCATTTGTGCAAGCTCGATGCCATGCCCGTGCTGTCGCCGTTGCCTCCCATGCAGCCTACACCCAGGGTTGGATCTTCATCTTCTTGTCCTTCTGTTTGCTTGAAGCCCAGCGACCGCCCTCCAACGAGGGTGCGAGGAAGTGCTGTGTCGGTCTGTGCAGTGGCGGCTAGGTTAGGAGCGAACCAGACTAGAGGCTGGAGCGAATGAATTGGGATTTTTCCTGCTATCGATCGATATGGGAGGCGCTCGTTTGGGCCGCGAGCCTGCTATAGGGCCTGCCTTGCACTTATGTTATTGGCCCATCCAAATTGAAACATTTTTCTTCATTTTTTACATTGCCTGCTTGTGCGTTGGGACGAACAAAACTAGCGTGGGCCAACCTGGACGACTCAAACTAGGTGCACACTTTCCAGCCACCTGAGGCGGCCGCCCATACCAGCCCCTATGGTGGCGTTGCCCCTTTTTGCGTGTATGATTGGATAGTGAAAAATATTCCAATGGCTCTTTTGATTTACCCACAGAATGGTTGAATTGCTTGTTTCTATGAACTGAGTTCGCCAATAATGTGAACGATGCTAGTCTTTTCATCCTATTGTAGATTACTTAGATCTCGATATGCCAAAAGTAATCGCATGAAATATAAAGTAAAAGCCAGTGTGATGTGTTTGGCTACAACTAGTCTGACTACACGTCCTCATATAACATATCAAGGACACACCATCTTACCAGATTAACCATTCGACTTACCCATACAGTGTGGGAAGAAAGAAGTATTGGGACTGCGTATCCAAGCAATTGATGCCATGGACTCCTTCGTACAACCATGTAAGCGAAAAAGAAGTTGCAGTGTGCCTGTACAAAGAACTAGCATAAGTTCAGTTACCTGCTTCTCGGAATTTTAGTTAGCCACTTATTGCAAAATTGTTCAATTGCGTTGCTTGGCTTAATTTAGTTTTCTACTGATTACATAATGGCACAGCCTGTTAATCATATTGTAGATTGCGCCTATCTATGTGTTTGATACTTACTGTTAAGAATTACCTGTTTGCCTTACCTTAAATATCTACTTGTTTGTTTAACTACTTTGCTGCTGCAACATCGGGTTACAATGATGTTAATAACTACTTTTCAGCATCCAATTGAAACTTTTTAATTCCTTGTTTGTTTAACTGGTTTGCTGTTATAACTCCCAGTTGAGATGTTTTGCTAACTTCAACTTTTCCGAATCCAATCGGAACTTTAATGGCAAAACAGGTTAGCCCAAGATCAAAGAGCGAGGTCCCCATGGACGTTGCATCATCCCACAGCAGTGGCACCGTCCCAATCGTGCATTATGAATTGCCAACTACTGATGCTCTAGAGGCTAAACTAGTGGTAGAAAGAGATTCTGCTTCTGCACTTAGAGATGAAGTTGACATGTTGAGGAAGCAAACAGCACAATCACAAGCAGTACTCAAGACAACCATTAAATATTTGGTGGATTTCAAAACGAAGCAAGCTGAGACTGGCCAGATTGCTAAGGTCCTGAAGGAAAAAAGGAAATTAAATTCCTACTTGGTAAATCATAGGTGAAATGTTCTTTCCATAGTTGAATAACCTTTGTGTTGTCTGTTCATGTAATCAATCAAACCATTTGTTTTAGAGATCATGTAATAATTGTTTTTTTGTTTGTAATTTTATTTGAGCACAAGTCTGTATTAATTGATAAGACTCGGAGACATTTCATTTGGATTGTTGTGCCAGACCTACAAATATGCCAATTGGGCTGAATGTGCATTCAGCAATACTAGTATAGATGGACCATAAGTGGCACGCATCGGAAAGGGCCAAGATGCTGGCTAAAAAAAGGATGTTGTTGTAGCCAAAAAAAAGTACAGCGGCCTGGCTTATGTATGTTAGTTGATATTATTGATCCATATACTCTATAAGTGTTTATATGTCTGTTAGTTCCGTACATTCTTGGTTGATTGACTCGGTATTTGAATCTTGATACATCGCTTGTGTACATATCTAAACGGGAGTACACATTATGCTGCGTGTGACATTTGAGTTGGACATGAAGTGTTCCAAATATTTGAATTCACCTTAAACTGGATTCTAGTTTCTGAATTTGAGTATCGGCATTTGTAAACCATATTCATATATGATAGTGGAATACATCTTTGTCGTCCTTTTGAAGATATATAAAAACACATAGAATGATTTACAAAGATTCATATAGGAATACAAAATGGATTCGAATTTAGTTGCCAAGGTAAATGTGGATGCTTATTGTCCCAAAATTCAAAAGAAACAACAAAATGTCCACTCCCACATCAGCTGCCCGAAGCCAAGTGTTTGGGAGATGGAAATTACTGTCTACCCATTACACGGACAATCCATCGGCCCGATTTTCCACTGCTCTAAATAGGGGCAGGTTAGTAACTTCAATTAGACGTGACACGACCGCCTCTGAGCCCATTCCGACACGGTGGGCGTCAAACATGGGCGGCAAAACTCATTTGATTCAAGCTCGTCCAAAAGACCTCTCTTTCTCCCTCCATTCCCCATTCATAGACGGTGGGCGGCAAAACAAACTCTCCTCGTCCGAAATAGATGTAGGCTAATATTTCAAATAGGGGCAGATGTGTAACTTCCATCAGATGTGACACAACCGCCCTACCTGTAAGCCCCATTCATACACCGTGGGCGCCAACCGTGGGCGGCAAAACAACCTCTCCTCGCCCGAAATAATTACCGGCAAATATTTGGGAGATGCAAGATTACCGTCCTATCCCCAACCGACGAGACGTCCAAATTTGAAACGGGGGATAAGTTCGTAACTTTCCCATATTTCAAACAGGCGCGTCCCAAAAACATGGTTCCCCGTACCTCTCCCTCCATTTTCCCATTCATACACCGTCTACAATAGAACACCCCATTCCCACACCAGCCTCCGTCTGCCACCCCATCCATCGTCGTCGTCCTCCAGCACATCCATCACCACCGTCCTCCACCATGCTGGAGCGCCTACCAAAACCGCGTCGTCCACTGCTAGAGATGGACGTTTATCATCCACGGCGATGGACCAATAGCCTTGCATCGCGTCCTCTCGCTTCATCGGCGCCGTCGTCCTCTATGCCGAGGCCGCTCACACGACTTTCTCTTCCACCGTAACGGGACTTATCCCCCGATGCACCCGTCTACCGTCGCAGATCTGCTTCAACGCCACCGACAACCATCGCACCCCCGATGCCTACACGGCGCCGCAAGAGAGGTGGTACTTCATATCTCCTCAACTTTTTGATCTCAACCAGAAAATAGATCTTAACTTGGTTACTCTACTTTCTTTTCAGCTCTTAGAATTTAGTTCTTAGTTCGAAGCAAACAATGGATACTAAATATCATTTCTCCGATTTGCAGCTTCAAATCTACCATGGCATAATCATAATATGGTTTAATTGATCATGCTTAGGGTTTAATTGATCATGTTGGTTCCGTGGTGGTTTCTTTAATAGAAATCAGAGGGGAAACCCTCTTTTGCTAAAAAATATATGCTTAGAGTTTCCCCCTTTTATGATCACTATACGATCAGAATACGTGCTTTGTTTCATAATAACACTTCTCCACCCATCAAGCTAAACAAGCTTAGTTGTTCAAATACGAATCTTATATTATTAAAACAGAGTTGTTTAATTGGTCAGCTAAATGTTCCTAAATTAGTTTCGAAAATGCATGTTCGCCGCTCGGGTGTGTATCTCTGTGTGTGGTCTGGTCAACACGGTGGGGGAGGTGAACTTTGCATATGCAGGGGTTTATAGGGAGACACTCTCCGAGTTGAAACCGCAATGCATTCCATAGATAATCTGACTACTTTTTATGTTTTCATGAATCTCAGATTCTCAACAGCATCATAATGATTATGAGCTTGCGCGCATGAAAATAATAAAGCAGAACAATGCCATGGCTGTCAAACTTGGCATTAAGGGACTGAAATCAAGTCTGGATGCAATGCAATGCAAACACTCTCCACCTACAGATTCATGCTCAGAATATGATCCTAACAGTGATTCTGAGCTAGAGGGAGACCTAAGTCAACGTAGCTCCCTAGTGGAGGATTCAGAGGAAGATGCCCTATCCGATTCACCCATCAAGGTACTTGCTCTAACTTTCCAAGGTTACATTGCTCGCACATATCTTGCAACTGATGATTTGCATTGCTTCTACTTTGTTGAACTGCTATTAGCTTAGTTTACACATCGTGTATGTGAATACGCCCTGCCTATCCATTTTCAGTACATATTCCATCTGTCATCATACCATATTTATCCATTCAAATGCTGTTCTTGTGTATCAGACATTCAAAAGGAAGAGGGTGATTGCTGATCGTGGAGGAGCACAAGCAAAGTATTTGGAAAAGGTAGTGGCACCTGATAAATCAAATAGCCCATTAGGTGTAGTTGCAATATCACCTGACCCACAAAATACCCCAACTCTAGCAGACTCTAGCCCTACTACACTGGTCATTTCTGATGCCCCAACTCAGCAGACCCCAACTGCAGCAAACAGTATGATTATGCCAGTTGACATAGCACCAGTTGTACGATGCAAAACCCCCATTCTAGCAAAGAGTACACCAAATCCAGTTGCCAAATCCCTTTTCGAACCAGAGAGAGCCCCAATTGCAGCAAATAGGACCCCAGTTCCATTTCTTCCTAGTTTAGAAGACGAAGCTTATGTTGTTGTCAGGAACTTTGTGCGCATCTTTCCTTCATGGAAAGATTATACCGCAGACACAGAACAATTTCCAGTCTTCCTCCGCAACTTACGCGTAAGTAATGTACTAATGTTATTCATGGTCATTACTGCATATGTTTCTGCTGACAGAAGACACAAGATTTCATTCTTCTAAATAGGCGAGGCACAAACTGGATTGTGATGACGAGCAAGGGTTGGTTGCGCTTTTCAAGCACTCATTGATGAAGTATCGTTCCTACCTGAGCCTCTGAACGAAATTTCTGTAAAGTCTCCGGTGCTACATTTATCCGACGGTGACTGGAATAATCTTGTTACACATTGGTCTCGGCTGCAGCGTAAGGTACTGTCTATGATATCACATCACAATTTGAACTGCGTTTCTGCATTTGCCTTAATGTCTCACTTGTATGAAAACTGTTAGCAGAAGAACATTCGTTCTCAAGGGACCACAGAATCTCGCAACTATACTGCACACTGCATTGCTCTTGTGAGTACCTCTTGCCCTATATGACCATACTTACTTTCATAGCTGTTTGATTATGTAGCATCACTGCACATGTTAGCCTCATAATCGTCCATTTGGTGGACATTATAAGATCCGTATGGACTCTTACATAAATTTAGAATCAACCCAATGCTTTTGATGAGGTTTAGCTCTGCAGTCCACTTGTAAGGACTGAACGTGGTCTATCACTGTACTTACATTAACAGCTACTCCCTCCGTCCCATAATATAAGAACGTTTTGTACAGTACACCAGTGTTCAAAACACTCTTGTATTATGGGAAGAGGGATTGGTTCATTTTCTAGCATTCTGCATCTTATCTCCCTCGCCCACCATTTACTAAAAAAGATCAGATCTATATTTAATCTTACCAACAAGTAGAATACACAGACAATGCCACTACAAAAGTGTAGCCCATTGCTCTTGTCAGTACATTTTGTCTTGTAACCCTTGTACTTCCAGGGATTGGTAGTTGATTATGTAGCATCAATCTGCATCTTATCTTCATTATCCTCTACCCCTTCCAGTATTATCATATCTATAATTACTCTCTACAAAATGTAGAGTACAGGCAATGCTTATGAAGAAGATTCTGTGTTGAAATTCTTGAGTTATCCTTCCCTTGACAGGGAGAAGGGCATTATAAAGCCGGTGTTAACTGTTAATGTAAGTCAGTCCTTCTAAAGCCTTTATCCTCAACTGTTGTTTAATTTGCTCATACTCCCTATCGTTCACTGCTGTTTAGTTTGTTGTTTCTACGAAAATGCATGTTCGTAAGAACCGTAAGTTCTAAGTTTTACTTGTAAAACCAAATTCCTTATTCATACAATGCACATTACATAATACTCCCTATATGTATGCTTGTTTTTTTGGATCTATAATCTAGTGTGTGGTGAAGCAGCCCACGTTTGCACCTTGTCATCTCCTGTTTTATCTTACTGATGTGGCTGATGATATGAACAACATGCCATGCACATTATCCCAAATAGATACAATGATTTTCTTTGCCCTTCATCTATGCTTGTTATGTGACATGGTAATCCAGTAGTGTGGTGAAGCTCCTCGCATTATGAACAATGCCAAATTATGCTATTGATATTTTGAACATACTCTTTATTTTCTAATTTGAAATTGGATAGAATTGACAGAACAGTTATCATCTTTGTTTATACATGTGGAAAACCTGTCATCTCTCTGCTTTGTTTCAGGGTGATATGCCTGATGGCATGCACAAGTCTGCTAAAGGCTGTGAGACAAACCCAACATATATTGCAGCAAAGAAGGCAAAACATCTTGAAGATAGCGAGACAACCCCAAAGTCTTGTATTGATGCAGTGTTCAAGTTACTTGACACTAACAGTCAGACAAGCTCACAAAATTCGTTGTCTGAATCAGTTCGACTTCTTCAGTCCCAAGTTCTAGCAGAAAGGCATTCTGCAACTCAACTTCGACTTGAAGTCCTATCTCTAAGAAAGATTGCGGAGAACACCAATCAGAACCTCATCGCTAAACAGCTACACCTGGAAGTTATGACCGACATGCTAGGCCGGTCTCACGGCCTTGCTCAGCAGCTTGCGCAGCAGTTCCCCCGCAAGGCTAACCTTTTTTGAACTGTCTTGGAAGTGGTCTTGGTTCAGTATTATTTTATTACGCTGCAATGGTGCCCAATTTTTGTAATCTGCTTCTACGTTGCGCTTTATGATCGGCGAACTTCGATGCCCAGTGGATGTAATATACCTTAAACCCTTTATTGTATAGTGTAGGTTTATTCTAAGTTACTATGCCGTAATTTCTTTATTGTATAGAGTAGCTTTGTTCTTAATTCGTACTAGTTACGCAGCAGCCCAAAATGAACCCCGGCCCATGATTGTGTGAATCAAATCACGGGCTTTTAACAGGCCAAAATTGTCTCAGACCTTGTTCAGCCCAATCAGATATCGGCTGCGAGCAGGCCGGATGCAAACAGGGCCATAGTTAGGCCCAACTATATGACGGGCTTTTAACAGGCCGAATTTAATATAGGGCCGAAATGTTAAACGGGCCCTTAACAGGCCAAAACTAATATCAGGCCAAATTACTAAGTGGGCCTTTAGCAAGTGGGCCCAAAAGCATAGTGTCAAGTTGACGGGCCGAATCTGATATGGGCCATAATTGAGCCCAAAGCCTCTTAAAGGGCCGGACCTGATCTGGGCCGTAATTTGGCCCAGAACATGGTAGGCCTTTAATGGGCCGGATCTCATATGGGCCACTATTAGGCCCGGAGCATGGCAGGCCATTAATGGACCGGATCAAATATGGGCCGGCATTTGGCCCAAAACATGGCAGGCAGTTAATGGGCCGGCCTACTAGGGTCCACAAAATCTATTGGGCCTACAGCTGGGCCGACCCATTAATGTCGGAGAAATCTTGTGGGCCTTTAGCTGGGCCGGCCCATTATGATCGGCAAGAATCTTGTGGGCTTTACCTGGTCCGGCCCATTATGGCACAACAAAAATCTTGTGGGCCTTTACCTGGGTCGGCCCATTATGGCCCGCAAAATCTTGTGGGCCTTTAGCTGGGCCAGCCCATTATGGTCCGCAAAATCTCATGGGCCTTTAGCTGGGCCGGCCCATTATGGTCCGCAAAATCTTGTGGGCCTTCAGTTGGGCCGACCCATTTAAACTTGATGGGCCGGTCCACGTGTCAACATATCATAGGCGCGTCTCGCCCATTGGATGAGTTGACATGTGTCTCCTCCAGCCAATGATGATTTTACACGTGGAAAATCCCCATTGGTCAGGGCTGTTAACGGGTTATCGGATCCAAAACCCGACCCGATAGCTTAACGGCGTTCCGTTACGGTGGAGGCCACGTGTCGGTCACCCTTGACGAAAGCACTTCTGTGACACGCGATTTATTGTCATGGAAGTGGACACTTCCGTGATGATAATTTTGGTAATGTCATGGAACACTTCTGTGACAGCACAGGTATGACTATCTTGATTCTGTCATAAATTTGTCATGGATGTATATGCATGACAAAAAAAGCGACCTACTGTGACAAACACGTATCATCACGGAAGTGTATTTTTTTGTAGTGTAGTACAAAACAAGTATGGGGGTTACTGGAACAACACTCGATCTATGGTCGACTTAGGAGGTTAAAGCATTTCCTGCATGGTTAGCACAAGAATTATATTTCACATCCATCAGACAGATCCACCACTCATCATACCTCCTCATGCCCCACCGGACATAACCGTCTCGACGAAGGGTTAGGGACAAGCTCGTGTCTACTCAAGACAGAGACTTTCCTGGATCCCTCCCGGTAAGCATGAGAGGCATATGAGGGGGATTTCTATCACAAACATATCAAATGCCAACAGCATGGAGTCATCAATATGCACTATGAGTATGATCGTATCACCGCATAGAATAACGAAATCTCCGAGACAAGGTGGGGTTGCAACCATAACAACAACACAAGACAATATTATGCCAGGGTTCAGAATGCTTGCCTTCAAGTTGTGGAGAGGCAGGGTGCATTCCAAAACTTTTGAAAGTTTCTTCCTTCTTCAAAAATCCTATTTAAGAAAATTTGAAATCAACACAGAGTTTCAAAACAGTACAAAAAGGTTTTTTGGAAAATTTTCAAATAAACATGAAAATAAACTAGACACAATTTGAGAAACAACAGAAAAAGAATCAAGTCAATTGGACTTATATTTAAAAAGTTATAGCCAGTCAAAATTCTATTTTAAATAAAAATACGAAAAAGAAAACGTTTCGGGGAGAATACGCTTTTGAGGCAGAGGAGACGTACTTCTGAGGTTTATGCCTCCAATTTAACCAGCGCGGACCAGCTCGGGGTCACTGACAGTGGGTCCCTCGGGCCCACTGGTCAGGTTTGACCAGTCGCCCGCGCTCTTCTTTCTCCTCTGGCTGAGCCGAGGTGGGGCTCCGGCGATCACCGTCGATGAACGACGCCTCCCCGCGGGGTTCTGAGGGCGGGGATGGATCCGCCAGTCCAGGGCGTTCCTCCCGGTGGTCGACAGGCTATCGGGGGTGGAGGGAGTCACCGGCGGTGAGCTCTG
Organism: Aegilops umbellulata; assembly: GCA_032464435.1. Lineage (NCBI taxonomy): Eukaryota > Viridiplantae > Streptophyta > Magnoliopsida > Poales > Poaceae > Aegilops > Aegilops umbellulata. The sequence goes on along the minus strand of CP136057.1, from coordinate 384,897,782 downwards.
CGGCGGAGGTGGCTTCGGGAGGATTTGGGGGTCTGGGCTGCGGTGGTTCCCGACCGCATTTGAGAGGCTGGGCAGCTCCGCACGGTCGAGGGGAGTCGAGTGGTGGTGCTGAATGGACGGGAGATGCCCTGGTTGCGTCGAACGGAGTCGGAGCGTGGCGGCGGCCAAACTGGCCGGAGTCGAGGAAGAGAGCTTCCCGCTGTCGATTGCTGGGTGTGGGAGCTCTCACTACTGGAATCTGGCAATTTGCCATCTGCCATGGCAGATGGCAAAGGCATGGTCGACGGATGGCAAAGGCTTTGCCATCAGCCAGCAGATGGCAAACAGTTTGTCTAAGATCCTATCGGCAAAGGATTCTTTGCCATCTGTCGGCTGATGGCAAAGAGCCTGTGGCTTTGCCATCAGCTGGCAGATGGCAAAGCCTCTTAATGGGGTTAGCCCCGTTAGAAGACTAACGGCGTACTTTGCCGTCAGCCAGCAGATGGCAAAGGCTGCATGCTTTGCCATCCGCCAGCAGATGGCAAAGGCTGCATGCTTTGCCATCCGCCAGCAGATGGCAAAGGCTGCATACTTTGCCATCACCCAACAGATGGCAAAGCCTGCATACTTTGCCATCCGCCAGCAGATGGCAAAGGCTGCATACTTTGCCGTCTGCCAGCAGATGGCAAACCTCTTTGCCATCTGCTGGCAGATGGCAAAGAGCCCAAATAGGCCAGACCAAAGTTTGCGTGTAGATGACACGTGGCCTCTTTGCCATCTGCCAGCTGATGGCAAAGCTCTTTGCCATCTGCCAGCAGATGGCAAAGTGACTATATTGCCCCATTTAATTTTGTTTTTTCTTATATCAATTCATTTTCACAGAATATCAAACACAAATATATTTATATGACCAATATAGCATATTCAACACATATTACCAATAGTCATGAACACATATATCCAATACATGTTACCAATAGTAGCAAGTTTCATCCGTACATATACATAGTTTCATCAATATTACACAGTTTCATCCATAGGTAACAAGTTTCACAAGGTCAAAACAAAAACTAAATACAAGCACTCCATCAACCCAAGCTTCCATGATCTTAAGCAAATCTGTAAAATGGGAAAAAAGAAAGTTAGAAGAAGAAGATTATTATGATGCAACGAAAATGTGAAGATTATTATGATGCAACTTATATCTATACTAGTAAGATGCCCGTGCTACGCTACGGGATGGTCAGGGGCTCGTACATAAAAAAGAATACATGCCCAGACTATAGATGGTAATAAAGAAGTATACTCCCTCTTTCCCGGTTTATAGCGCATTAATTGAGTGCTTTTTGAATTGAGTCCTAAAAACCAGAAAGGAGGTAGTATATCCAGCTAGCCAAATGAAAATAGAGGATACAATCTCAACAAATAACGGCCAAAATTTACAAGAAGTTCCTTTGTAACTTTCTTCAGAAAAAGGAACAGTGAAAGTCTGAAGAAAACTAACACTGGAACAAGCCTGAACATTACTGAATTTCAACAACTACTGCATACAAATCGTCTGTGTTATATTCAGACAAAGGAAAATAAGCTGAGTCTGTAGAGGGTATGTAGTATATTTAAACGAAGCAAAAGAGAACATCCCTTGCAATATATTTTGTACCAAGCAAAGAAATAGAATGTACATACACACACATAAAAATTGTACTGGACCGCTTGTCACTTTCTTACATCAACCAGATTTCTGCCAGACAAAGATTGTATAACAGAGATGAAGCAAGGGGTTCATGAGAAGTAGAGAAGATTCTACTATTCTTCCACACCCAAACCATGGTCCTTGAAAATGTAGATTAGATGGTCTTCGCAACAACAAAAAAGATTAGATGGAGAATGACAGTGACTCACGCCTCCTCACACTCCGTTCGAGCTAAAGATTATGTGGTTTCTTGGGGATGTAGATTGAGGGAAAGCGTGAGTCCCATATTCGGCTACATGACATGAGTGGATTCTAGACAGTTCGAGATAGGTGTGTGGATTTGAACTTTTGGGTGACAAAAATGCCAAGTATAGGTCATTTTAGAGCTATCCTAGGTTAAATATGTCGCTAGTATCCATATGGCAGAGAACCCAGGCCGACATGACTAGTCATAGAACCAAGGTGGCACAAACGTACAGGGACAGGCATACATGACCCAGCAATGCACGTGTCGGTCATCAGCGAGTGCAACCAAGTCGTAGCAAGCTACAAGGACTTCGGTGATACACCGCGTGACATTTCCCCGTAGGGACAGACACAGGAGCAAAGAAGGACACATGTCGGTCAATACATGTGTTCCGGAGCAGTAGCGAACTACCATGGCTCGGTGGAAGCACTAGGAGGCATTTCCCTGTATGGAAGGCTACCAAAGGCACACGACTAGGTGTCGAATCCCACACATACAATGCATTTCAAACATACACACATTATGCACGATATGTGTAGATATAACATGGCATCACAACAAAACCCTATTAAGCAAAACACTTGGGAAACTTACCGTCATCACGGAGGTGTAGGTGTAGGTGTAGGTGTAGGTGTAGGACCGGTCGCGCCAGTGGCAAACGGAGAAGGATCGGTCGATGCTTGTCGGGAGTTACGCTGCACCAAAGATTATTTCCAATGTATCGTTAGCATGATGCAACTCAAATGTGAAGACTAGTAACTAATGAACGTTCAAATGAAACTCACCGTGCCCGCCGGAGCAATGACTAGCATCGGCGGAGGGGTCTGGCCGTTCTTCTCGCACATGGACTGCTCATTTGGTTTTGACGAGTCAATCATATTAGTTACTAATGAAAGGAACATTGCGTGCATGATTTAGCTAATATGCAGAAGAAACTTACCACGAAGAGCTCGTACATGGCCCGGTTAGCTAAGTCGTTCCGGTTCCTCTCCTCCTCCAACAGCCTAGCCGTCCTCTCCTCATTCTCCCGGTCCCTCTCCGCCAACTGCCGGTCCCTCTCCTCAAAAGCAGCCTGGGTCTTCGCTCTCTCTGCCTCAATAGCAGCCTGCAACACCACTCGTTAGCATTGTAATCATCGACGGCCGCAAACACAATGTAATGGAGGAAAGGCTACTGAGTCCGTATAACAAACCTAGAATTCAATTTCCACTGGTCGTAAACGAGGCGGTATCTCAGGATCAGAGCTGGTCTGGCGCTTCTTGATCTGCGGGAGAGTGCTACTACAACGTATCAGTCCATTACCAATGGCTAACGATCCATGGGACCTCCCGCCACCAGATATCATCACCAGCTCTGGATCAAGAGGCCGGCTCGGGTTAAAGTTCGGCCCTTTCCTCGCTTTCCCCTGCTTAACGTACTGCACCATCTTGTGGTGGGAGGCCTTGTTGCTGAAGTTCTCTGCATTTTCGAGGTCAGACTCAGAGAATGCCTTGGCCTTCTTGTACGATGCAATATTGGACATGCCATAGAGGTCGAACAGCTCTGGCACTGGAGCCTTGTTGTGGTTTGACTAAAAGAGAGGAACAGAGTATTAGTTAAGGACTCAAACTAGCACAAAGAATGAATTTGCATGAATCATCAAGCAAACCACACATACCCAGTTTTTCCCGTACCCATGTAGGTTGACGCTAGCTAGATGGTGTGGCACACCTTTCATTCTGAGACGCTTATCCTTTGCAATGTCGTGGGTGACACGCCATTGGGGAGAGCACCACTCATCCACCAACGCCTCCTAGCAGTCCATCTTGTCCGCACACCATCTCGGGGGCACCTAAGTTAAGCAAGAGAAATTTCAGCGCTACGCCTACGAATCAAATCAAGGAAACTAAGTACAAGGCCTTAAGAATAGGTAATTACCTTCATGTACTTCTCCTTACTCAGATACTTGTCCCGGCACTTCTCTTTTCTCCTCCTAATACCAGTTTGTGCTAAGTAGTCTCGAACAGCCTGCGTCCGAGCCTCGTGCCGAAAGTTTCCAAGTAGGCGCCTGCACTCGGCGTGGATAACCCGAGCCGCGGCCTCCTCCTTTCCCTCAGCACACCTGTAGAAGGTCTTCAATCAAACAAGAAAACACGGATTAGAAGGTCTGCAATCAAACAAGAAAACACATGTAGAAGGTATGCAATCAAAGAAGAAAACACAACGTAAATGGCAAAGGAGAAATTACCCAAAACGTGGCGATCACAATGTCGGCCACAGTGTCGCACTCGACATCGCCGACCCTATGCTCCGGCGGGGCCGGGGCAGCCAAGTAGTGCTCCCAGGTCATTCCTAGCTCTGGAACCCGGCCCTCACCGGGCAACGTGACCAACCTCGGGAAGCACTGGCGACAAATCACACCAAGGACAATGTTGGGCCTGCGGACACCATCTTCGTGTGTCTAAGAACTGCAGTATGACAAGGCCAACGCATTAGATATTCGAAGAAATGTCAAGGCAAAAGGTTAAAAAAGAGTAAATGCACTTACTTCTCCCCGTTAGGCTCAATCAACCACCTCTGGTCGGGGGTCGCCGGGGTGGGCGGGAGCTTTGTATGACCACGTTGGTAGACTTTGCGCCCCTCAACCCACTCACCCTCGCTATAGCTATCAGGACTATAGTCTGCACCCTGAACACGACCATGTGCACTCGACTCCGTCCAGTCCTCCGATGGGCTCGGCTCCGACTCAGCATGACCCCGTCTGAGCTCCGGAGTCTCGTGGGGAGAAGACTCAGCGGCCCGAGGCTCATCGTCGGCCCGAGGCTCGTCGGCCGTAGGCGCGCCTGCCATAGGCTCGTCGGCCGGAGGCTCGTGGAGTGGAGTCCGAGACGGGTCCACCTCAGATGGATCGATCTCATACGGAGCAGTCCTGTGGTCGGGTGACTCAATTGGGGGTGGCGGCGAGGAAGGCGTAGCAGCCTTCCTACCTCTCCCGCCGCCACGTCCACCTCTAGCAGCCTTCTCCTTCTTCTTACCCCCCCGACCTCTCCCGGCCGAAGAAGAAGCGACCGTCGCTGGACTCTGCAAACTGAGATCTAGCGCTCTCCGGAGGCTCTGGGGGGGAATGAACTACCCCTCCCACCACGCGCCGAGGTAGGAGCCTCGGAGCGCTCTCGACCCGCGCCCACCATCTGTCAACACCTGAAATGACAAAGAGTAAACGAAATTAGTACAACATAAAAAAATGAATACCTGACATGAATAATAATATATATATATATATATATTCATTTTAGAGGAATAAATGCTAAGTATAGCTCATTTTAGAGCTATCCTAGGTTAAATAGGTCATTTTTGAGCTAATTAAGGTTGTTATGTCATTTTTGATGTAGCTAAGCATATAAATTCATTTTGGAGGAATAAATGCTAAGTATAGCTCATTTTAGAGCTATCCTATGTCAAATAGGTCATTTTTGAGCTAGCTAGGTTAAAAATTGAACTAATTAATAATATATATGTATATAATAATAATGGAATACCTGACATGAACTATAATATTAATCTTCATCGTCATCATTAATAAATGCATCATCATCGTCTATATATGCTTCGGGGTCAATAAATGCATCATCCTCATCACTATCAGTAATGACGTGCTCATCATCATCATCAATAAATTCATCAACATCTGGAAGGCCTCCTATATGTTATCGGTCAAGCATTGACAGGTCATCCGCAGCAGTAACCTCTTCTTGTTCTGGCTCTTCTTGTTCCCGCTCAGGCTCAGATTCACTACCGCTGTCTACTTGAATGTTCTGAGGTGAGCGGTTCTTGAAACGTTTTTTGGAAAGACGTGTTTCTTGGAACAATTCTCCTTCATATGTGTCTGGATTAATGTGAGGTTCATAATCCTGTTCATTGGGGGGAGGTGGTCTAACACATGGTGACACTTCATAAACGACATCCCAACCTTCGAGATTTGGATCACTTTGGCAGGCCCACGGTAGATAGAAAACTTGGGTTTCCTGTTGAGCCGTAATATAGACATCGGGAACATCCAAATGGGTGCTTTGTTTGATTTCGACTAGCCCTAGATGTTCATGAGTCCTTCTAGTCTCTTTCGGCTGGAACCAATGACATTTGAAGACAACGACGTTCGGTGGGTTTGCACCATATAATAGAAGTTCATAAATTGCTTCAACTCTTCCATAATACTCGGTATCTCCTTCGCCGATAGCAGAGACACAACAATTTGTAGACTTTCGGTCGGCCATAGATAGCTCTTTGCCATAGGTACAAAAGCGATACCCGTTGATGTCGTATTTGTCAAATGAATGGACCTTATAGTCAAAACCATTAGCGACTTGTCTCAATTCGGCGTCCATAGACTCTGAACTAGCCTACAAGTTCAATACGAAAGGATTGTTGCATTAGCCAAAAATTAGAAGAAGAAATGAAATGGTCTAATGGAAATTACCGTTTGTTTGAACCAAGAGATGAAACCGGGATAGCCGCCTCCATGCATTGCCAGAAGCTCATACTCTTCGACGGAATCCTTTTGGATAACCGCTCCATACGAGAATTGGGCGACGTATCGACTATATCAAATATCCGGGAATAAGAGCAGTTCAAATGAAGTAGAGGTTGTGAAACAATGTACCAAGAACTTACTCGATGTACGGCCGCACTTCTGTTAGATTGTTGAAGATATACAACGTAATGGTCCGCCATTCGTTGTTATCCAACAATAAGGGAGTATAAGCACCAGCTGGTGCGAGCTTCCCTTTGAATAGGCTGAGGTTGGATCCACCCTTTTTAGGGTCGCCAACATTGTACCGAGGCTTCGGATTATGCAAATGACGATTTTTGGCTTCGTAGTGTGCTGTCACGAAGTTTGCCGCCTCCTCAGTAATGAATGCCTCGGCCATCGATGCTTCAATTCGACGTTTATTTTTACATTTTGCTCAAAGCGTCTTCTGCATCCTCTCAGTTGCGTAGCACCAACGATTCTGCACGGGCCCCCCCAATCGTGCCTCGGTCGGGGGATGCAAAATCAAATGCTGCATTGGATTAAAGAAGCCAGGTGGAAAGATCATCTCCAACTTGCAGATCAACTCCGGCGCCAACTCTTCCATTTCTTCTATCAAGCCAGGCGATAATTCTTTCGCACATAGAACACGGAAGAAATAGCTCAGCTCTGCCAGTACTAGCCATTCATCCTCAGGGATAAAGCCACGCAACATCACCGGCATTACCCGCTCAAGCCATATGTGCCAATCATGACTCTTGAGACCAAATATTTTCAGTTTATCAAGATTCGCTCCCCTCTTTAGATTCGATGCATACCCATCGGGGAACATCAACTCCTTTTTCACCCACAGGAGTATTTCCCTCATAACCAGCCTTCCAAGATTGAACCATGCCTTTGGCTTCGCCCAGTTCTTCTTTCCTTTTGGTTGTTTCATGTTTTGTAGTGGTCTATCACATAGAGCCTCCTGATCGACTCTGGACTTAGGATTATCCTTTGTTTTCCCCTCTATGCCGAACAATGTACCAAAGATAGCCTCGCCGACATTCTTTTCAGTGTGCATCACGTCGATGTTGTGTGGGCAAATGAGGTCTTTGAAGTACGACAGATCCCAGAAGCATATCTTGTGGGTCCAGGCGTGTTTGGTATTATACCCCTTGAAATACCCTGGACGCTCTGGATCCGACTCGAGAGCGTTTAACTGATCTAGGGTCTGTTGGCCTGTCAACGCAGGTCGTGCAGAGTTTTTGACTTCTCTACCTTTGATGAAGTTCTTCTTGTCTTTTCTGAACTTATGGTGAGGATCCAGGAACTGTCTATGCATGTCGAAGCAAGAAAACTTACGACCCGCCTGCAGCCGACGAAACTCAAGAGTTGCCTTGCATGTGGGGCATGGGAACCTTCCATGCACACACCAGCCAACGAATAGCGCATACGCCGGCAAGTCATGCATCGAGTACATGTACCACACACGCATTAGGAAGTTTTTTTTGTAGCGGCGTCGTATGTCTTGATCCCATTATCCCAAGCTTCTTGTAGTTCATCCTTAAGCGGCTGCATGTACACATTAATATTCTTCCCTGGATAGTTAGGCCCCAGAATTATCAACGTCAGGAAAATGTTCTTTCTTTGCATAATCTGTCCGGGGGGGGGGGATTGAGTGGAATGACAAATACAGGCCAACAACTATATTGGGCTGCCATCATACCAAACACATTGAACCCATCCGTGGTGATGGCTACTCGAGGATTCCTTGGATCTTTCGCTTTTTCATCATGCAATGCATCGAAGTGTTTCCATGCAGCACCATCCGATGTGTGTACCATCATCAGATTCCCATCTGCATCCCGTTCGGTTCTTTTGCCCAATTTGTGCCATAGCATCTGTCTGGCCGTCTTTTCGACCATGAATAGACGTTGAAGTCTTGGTATGATTGGCATATACCGAAGAACGTTAATGGGGATTTTGGTCTGACTCTTCTCACCCATACCGTTGTCTACCTCAACATACCTGGAAGACTTGCAAATGGGACAATAGTTCAAGTCCGCATACTGGAGCCTAAATAAGGCACATCCATTCTCACAGGCATCTATCTTCTCATAGGGCATCTTAAGTACATGGAGGATTTTGTCCGACTGGTACAGGTTTGCAGGCATTATATGGCCTTTGGGTAGAAAGCGTCCAAATAGTGTCATCATCGCGTCATAGCATTCTCCGCCCAAGTTGAATTGAGCCTTCAGAGCCATAACTTGTGCGATGGCATCCAGCTGACAAAGCTCGGTGTGCTCGTGGAGAGGACGCTTCGAAGACTCCAACATATCATTGAAGGCCTTTGCAGATTCCTCCATCTCATCGTCCGAATCCCGAGCATCATCAAAGTTTTGCACCATGTCTTCCATCCCGGTACCATGCTCGTCAGTGCGACGACGGCCCTCCTCAGCTCTGGAACGTTGGGCAGACTCACCATGAAATGTCCACATCGTATAACCGGGCGTAAAACCCCACTTCTGCAGGTGTTTGGTCATTTCAAACTCTGACATCTTACGATGGTTGTCGCACTTGACACAGGGGCACCAGGTTGTTTCCTGTCCATTTGCAAATGCGGCTCTGATAAACCCCTTGGTTTTTGTCATCCGTTCAGGGGTCATGTCTTTCTGACTACGGTGACCGGTGTACATCCACGCACGATCACTCATCTTGCCTAGCTACTGGACACACAAGAAATACATACATAATTCAGCAAACCATATATTCATCAGTTAATAGAGTTTCTTAGTTCTATTACGTCCATGCAACCTAGACGCTAATAGGTAAAGATAGGTCCTAATCCCACCCGAGTATGTGTAGATTGGGTTCGTTTTCCCATGCTCTGCTCCGGATTCGACACAAAATTTCGGCAGCACCTCCCCGTTGTTCTCCTGATACACGTCTCGGCAATAAGCAGAGAGGATGTGTACCCGGAGAACAACAGGGAGGCACTGACGAAATTCTGCATCGGATCCGGAGCAGAGCATATGGGAAAACGAACCCAATCTACACATACTCAGGCTGTCCATGGATAACGTTGGACAATTCGAAAGAATCACGGTTATAAATATGCAAATGCATGCATATTTATAGATGTAACCCTTTCGAACGGGAGACGCATAGTGGTCACACATACTGATGATTCAATCTACCTATAGCTAGCATGTTTCATCGACACGAAGACCGGAACATAGAAAATGATTGGGGGAGGAGGAGATGTCATTTGTGCTCACCCACGAACATCGAGGCAGAGCTCGTCGAACACCAGACCCTCGCAGCGATGAAACAACTGCACATTTAAATCCACCCGATCAGCACAAATATACATGCCTTTCAGTGTGCACTTAAATAGTCTGTCCACTATACAATGTGATTTTTTCAGTAGGGGTATAGGCGAGAACTCATAGACATCTTACCTTGGGCAAGAAGTGCTCAAGCGAGGAAACGAGAGTGACCAAGGCTGGATCAAGCCCAATCTCCTCCTTTACCTCCCTTAATGTTGTTGCTGCACTAAACATAAAAAGCTAGGTTAAAAATCATCTTAAAATCATCTTAAACGAGAGTGTCTGGAATACGTATGTGAAGCATATCTTAATATTTTACTTTAACTCCTCACCTCAAGCTATTCTCCTTATTTCTGGATTTCTCTTGAGCTAATATGGATATATATGTTACGTTGTTTTCTTGCTCTCTGAACTTCATGACAGAACATTATCTCACTATTGTGATGGATATTTTTATTTAGGCTAATCTTTGAAATGTTTAGAATGTGTCTGCATAAGCTGTGTTGAATTGACACATATTCGAAAGAAATTACATAAATTCATACCTATGGTATATATCCCTTCAGTCCTAGAAGCATGAAAGTTCTTGTATGCCAGGTTTTGTTGTATTCAGCAAATGCTAGGAGTCTTTTCCACTTGAAAGTTCTGAATATTATGAACATAAGGGTAGATTTTATATTTTATAGCAGACCAGATTCAGGAAGGACCTCACGAAGGTTGGTCAACAAGGTGATTATCCTAACGGCTACGGTTGTCCTAGCAGGATTATCCTAGCAACAAAGCAATGCTTTTATTTAGGTGAATACACAGTTAAGGTAGTGGATTTTTTTCTACATTTTTACAGTGCCTAGATTGATCAATAGGCATCATGATGTTGCAATTCTTGATTGTGTCTCAGGATTTTTTTTTCTACATTTTTACAGTGCCTAAATTGGAGATAAAAACTAAGGTGTGTCTCAGGTGTCAATACTAAAAGAAAGAGACTTCGGCAATATACAGAAACTAAAGGATGAGGATTCCCTAGAGGAGAGACGAAGTTAGAAACAAAGCTGACCAGCATTACATTGCAAGAGGTGTTTATATTTGTTAAATGTTGTCAGGATTGTTAGTGATCATCTAGGCTAAGTAACCAAGACCATTTCTTTCCTGCTAATAGAATGGGCAGCGCTCCTGTCTTACTGTTTATAATGTTTGGATCTGATTGTTCTGTAGTAATCACCAAAGTTAACATTGACCAGGATGCTGCGTACATGATCCATGCAGTGTGCAGAGAAACCAGGTCCCGTCATAGCTACTTTGCATTAGAAAGTGGGTAGAGGACATAACAAACCGGCCCATGATCTTTTGGGGTCATCGCCTAGGCTGATAGGATTAGTAATGTTTGGATGGTGCGTGTAATATTGTACTGTTTGAGGGCACATGTTTGAGGGCATGTAATATTGTACTGTTGTACAACCAAAAACAAGTAAAAGTACATTGTAGATTTGGATGGAATAGTTGCAAATACTAGGGACACATGGATAATCAAGAGAATGCTATTTCTAAATTACTAGAGGCTTTTCTTATTTATCTATTAAAATATAGGGGCAAGATATGGTCAAACTGCAGTTTCTGTAAGTTTCAAAAGATGTGAACTAGTCCTTCATTTAGATTTGAGACATTAGTCGCACAAATGTTACATTTAGATCAAAATTTTACTTTGCATAGGGATAGAAATCTGAAACATTTAGTCATGTAGTGATATTTATTTAAAGTAATAGGGGAATAAATATGAAACATTTAGTCATGTAGAGACTTCGTTTAAGTGTTCTTACTAACCATCTATTATAGTTAAATTTGTACATCGCAGAAGTTTGCTTTCATGAAAATTGCAAAGTAAAATTTATATAAATATTGCACAAGTGGGAGCTCTCGAATGAAACTTACGGAGGGTCGCGGTGAGGGGCCGGCGCCGCGGGGAGGGGCCGGCGCCGCGGGGAGGGGTCGGCGCCGCGGCGGGCTGCGGTGGCGGGGACGGCCGCGGTGGCCGGAAGGGCCGCGGGGAGGGGGCGGCGCCACGGGCTGCGGAGCGCAGGGGCGGCGCCAAGGGCGGGCGCAGGGGCGGGCTGTGGTGGCGGGGCTGATCGGGGACGGGGAGGGCTGTAGTGGCGGGGAGGGGCAGGCCGGCGGTGGTGCTGGGCGGTGGCGGGGAGGGGCGGCATCGGGGCTGGGGGCGCGGTTCGGGTGGCTGGGAGAGGTGGGGAGGAGAGAGAGGGGTGGGGCCGGGCTGGGGGAGAGAGAGGGGTGGGGCCGGGCTGGGGGAGAGAGAGAGGGGGGTGGGGCCGGGCTGGGAGAGAGGGGATCCTCTTTGCCATCAGCCAGCAGATCGCAAAGGCCCACTTCTTTGCCATCAGCCAGCGGATGGCAAATCCCCACCTCTTTGCCATCAGCCAGCTGATGGCAAAGAATGTTTGCCTTCAGCTGGCAGATGGCAAAGAGGTTGGGCTAGCGGGCCGTTACAACGCCGTTACCCACTGGGCCCACCCACTTCTTTGCCATCTGCCAGCGGATGGCAAAGAATCTTTTCCGTCTGCTGGCAGATGGCAAAGAACTGGTTGATGGCAACCAGGTTCTTTGCCATCTGTTATTTCTTTGCCATCAGTTTTTTGTAAGCAGATGGCAAAGATATTCTTTGCCATCTGCTGCCATCTGCTCGCAGATGGCAAAGAACTGACTGATGGCAAATTCTCTGTTTCCAGTAGTGTCTAGAGAGGTGGCTTGAGGTCGCCTGAGTGCTTAGACGAGCTCGGGGTTTCCTTATATAGGCGTAACTAGGTCGGTTCCATGGCCGTGGATAAGGACGTCGGCGAACTGCCATTCTGTAGCGGTCAGGGAGACGTGGCGGCGACGGGCGCTAGCGGACGAGCGCGTGGATGAGCTTGGGCTGTTCCATGAGAGAGTTGGCGCGCTGTTGTGGCTCGGATGGCGCCGTCCATGGCAGAGTTGGTGGAGCGGCGGTGGCGGCTTGAAGTGGTGGTGCTGTGGGGCGCCAGGAGAGGGGGCCAGGGCGGCTCTGCGACGAGGGAGGGGTCGGGGCGCTGGCTGCAAGTGGCCAAGGGGCAGCACGGCACGGGAAGGGCGGCAGCGAGACGCGGCGGCTCGGTGCGTGCGCGTGCGAAACGTGCGCTCTGGGCGCGCCCAGCGCACGCACGCTGCGTGTTCGGCGTAATGCCAGCATGTGCTAGAGGGTTTGGATGAGGCTGGGGATTAACAGGCCTAGGTTAGGGTTTGCAAGAAGATTAGTGAGCATGGTGGTGTGGTCAGGCGGTCAAGCTTATAATGCAAACTCAAATCATGCCAAAGTTGGCCATGCACTCAAGGTGGTTGACAGAATGCCAAGGGCATCTAGGCAACTCTTGGGGTGGCCAAAATCTCCAGATCCTAGTCTCTTTAGATGATGAAGAGGTTGGCAAGGTTAGTTTGACAAAAACAGAAACTTGTTAGTGCAAGTTTGTGAGAAAACTGATTCTGGACAGAAAGAAAAGGGCAGCATGGCATGGACCAAAAATACTCCAATGGGTCCACTCTCCTGGACTTAAGGGTTTTGCAGGGTGGTCTATAAGTAGGAAAAAGAATCATGGGTAAAAGAGCAAGTTAGAATGTGGTTGCCGTACAAATCACCAAGCTGGACCAGAATGAAGATGAGGTTGATTTACTCAAATTTTTCAAAGAACATCAAGGGGTTTTTGCATAAAGTTGGATTATATACTACTACTGACATCCCATAATTTTGGTGGAAGCCTTAAATAAATATATAAATAGGTTGTAGTGCAATCCTACCATCTGGACCAGTTTTGAAAACTTGGGGTAGAGCTCAAGAATAAAAGATGTTTTTGCATAAAAGTGATTTAAAAACACCACATGACATCCCCAAATTTTGGTTGGAATTTTAAATAAATTTATCAAAGGGTTGTAGTTCAAATGGGACCCTAAAACCATGGGAAACCATTTTCAAGAAATAAAGATCAGGAAAAATAATTATATAATTAATTCCACTGATAAAAGAAATGTTTTCTTGAGAGGGTATACAAGTCCAATAATATATTTGGAAAGTTTTTCACTTGGGGTAAAAACTCCATAATAACAAAGAAAAGGCTGGTTCTGAAATAAAAAAAAATCCAGAAAATAAAATTTTAATTTCATGGCAAAATTTTAATTAATAAAACAAGGTCAAAATTTTGGGGTGTCACAACACTACCCCCCTTAAGAAAAATCTCATCCTCGAGATTTGCTAAAAGCTGTTTTAAAAATAATACTCCCATTAGTTGAAACCAAATCGTTTACTCATAGCACAAACCTAGGGTACAATCATAAGCTGCAACACACAAATAAACATAGCTATGACGTTTACAATGAAAACGGTAAATGGACAGGGTCCTGAGAAAACGTCTCTAGTACTGGGGCACACTCTTCTTCTATCGGGGGAAGCGGATTGACTAGTCGATGAACGCGTCTCTCCTGGTCGGGCCTCAGCGGTCTGCCGATGGCGATCTGAGGATTTAAATTAGCAAGGCTCTGAAGATAACCCATTACCCGCTGGGTCAGATGCTTTTGTGTGATGACGTACTGGGCAAGGTTGGCCAGTACTGGGTCTCTCTCAATTCATCCACCAGGGAAAGAGGTTACTTCTCCGGGTGCTGCACGACTCGGGAAATAATAATACCCTCGATCGCTGGCATAGGGTACCGCGAATCGAAGGAGAGCAAGCGCTTCGTACGCAGCAGCTTCTATGGCCATCTGCGGAGTCGACATAGATTTCCCCACGAAGGAGACTTCCCTTGGTTCTTGGTTTGGGTTTGAGGGAGGGATGTGCACCACTGCCCAATATTTCGAGGTGGATGGGGTGATCCTCGATTTGAGCAACTCGTATTGGGGTGGATGGATAGAACTCATGGTACTGTAGGTAAAGTCCCACAATATTTTAACGAAGCTGCCTGGGGTTGAATCTGGAGTTCTCAGATAAATACTAGGGCTCGGCATGGCAATGGAAAATGGTTGTGCGAGTTGTGCACAAGGAGAAGGATACTTGGCAAGGTCACGAGGTGGCCTTATATAGCATCTGGGCTGGGTCATTTACCACGGTGAGTGTCACAACCCTAGCTTAGACCTTGTCTATCTTTGCATAAGCATCCATGCATCATGTTCAAATTTTATGAAACCTTGAAATGGGGATCGATTAAACCCTAGCACCAGAAAGAATTCAATAGGATGAAATATAATCTTTTTCAAGAACCCAATATGCCCTTCACAAAATGTTCATCATTTCTGGATTGGGCTAAAACCCCTGGCAAAAATGGTGCACCCTTTTCTAGGGCATTCTGGATTTTTGAATTAAATCATAAGTATTTGAATTTGGACATTTAAATGCTATAAAATATTCTAAATGTCCAAATAATTTTGAAAGCATTTGAGGGCTGTTGGAAATAGTTTCAAAAGTGCCCACAATTATTTTCAGGATTTTACAAAATGAATTAGTATTTTTACTAATTCAAAACAGAGAAATAAAATAGAAAACAGAAAAGGAGAGAGAGAACTCACCGCGGCCCAGCTTACCTGTGCAGCCACCTGGCGGCCCTAGTGGCCGGCCCAGCCCACCTGGCCCCCTCCCCTATCGTCTTCCTCCTTTGCCAGGAGGATGGGCGTGTAGCCGACGCGCGCCGGCGCACACACCGGCCACCTCCTGCTTGCCGCTTCGCCCTGGTCTCTTCGGGTGGCGCCACGCACCCCCCCTGAGGCCTCTCACTCTCTCCCGTGCCTTCTCCCCTCCTCTGGCTCCCTCTCTCCCCCACCGAGCGGAGCTCGTCGCCGCCGCTCGCTGCTGCCGCAGCCACCGCCTCCCCCTCGCTTCTCCGACGTGGCCACGAGCTTCACCTCGACCCCCTCTTCCTCCCCAGCGAGCCGCGCCTCGCCGGAGGCCCTGCTTCGTCGCCGGCAGCCGAAGATCCCCCCTCGCCGCCCCGACCGCTCCAGCTCTTCCCCGAGCTCTCCGTTCGCCTCGTCGCAACTGCCGTGAGCTGCTGCTCCTTCTCCCCCTCTCCGTTTTATCGTTTGCATGCCGTAGCCGCTACCCCGCCGATGATCGTAACCGCCGCCGACTGAGCTCGTCGCCGACGCAGCTCTGGTGACCAAATGGTCGCCCCGGCAAGTCGAAACCTCTCCCCGCACCCACAGCACCTCGCTAGCGCATCTGCTCACCCGCTAGCACGCTGCAGCAGCAAAACCACCGACGCCCGAACTCCAGCGGCCGCAAGAGAGCTCGCCGTCGTTGACTCCGTCCACCCCCACTCGAACCACGGCCACCCGCAAATGCGCCTCGCTCCCCTCTTTCAAACGCGCCCTTCCGCGCGTCAAATGGTGGCCTGTAGGCGGAACCCGAGCCACTCCAGTGCGCCTCCGCCGCGTTTGGGTCGCCGCCGGCGTAACTCCGGCGAGGGTGACATGGCAGATTAGTTAGGGCTAATGACGCACTTAGTCAACACCTAGTGACACTGAGAGCAGGGCCCCACCTACGAATTAAACTTAGATTAGTTTCTGTTTAGTATTAACTAATCACAGTGGCCCCACGCATCAGCATTGACCATGCTGACGTGGCCATTGACTGGGTCCACATGTCAGTGACCCTAACTAGCACTGAGACACTGACGTATGGGTCCCACAGGTCAGGTTTGACCTGGCCGACACTGTTGACCTGCTGACATCAGGGTGATGTCATGCTGACGCAATATCTGTTTTTCTGGAATTATTCTAATTCAGGAAATTCCAGAAATTAATGCAAACTTCTAAAATTCATAGAAATTCAACCATAACTCCAAATCAAACAAATTATATATGAAAAATGATCACAAAAATCCAATTTATCCATCTGCACTGGTTTCATGCATGATAAAGCAACATAAACCTGCTGTTTATATCAAAACATGATAAGGCACTATTTAAATTCATAATTTGAGTTTGGGATTGAACCTTTGGTTCAAAATGACCCAAACCCATCTGGTTGTAGTTGCATTAGGCCAACACACTTATATTACCATGTCATGAGCATGCATCATATTGTGCATTGCATTGATTGTGTTTCTTTCTCAGTTGCCGGTATTGCCCCTCTCGATAGACGCGTTTCGACGATGTGATCAATGACACCGATGAAGAACTATATTATCTTCAGAAGTGCCAGGCAAGCAAACCCCCTTGTTCATTACGATACAATCCCACTCTCTCGCTCCTGCTCTCTTTTACTACATTAGGACAACAACGACTCAACTGTTACATGTTGCGGTAGTTGAACCCCTTTCCTGTGCATGACCTGTCATTGCCACAGTAAATAGTTGAAACCCACTAGCATGAGTAGGAGTTGTTTGAGCCCTGATGTGCCTACTCATTCATGCTTGTTGTCATGCCTGCTACTGTTTAGAGTTGAGTCGGGTCTGATTCATCGGGAATGAATTGGAATGTGGTGAACATGTCCTACTGTTGAGAGCTAAGTGTGTGAACACGATTTGGTAAAGGTAGCGGTGAGAGGCCATGTAGGAGTACATGGTGGGTTGTCTCATTGCAGCCGTCCTCAGGAACTGAGTTCTGTGTTTGTGATCCATGAACAGTTACTACCACACATTGGGCTCCGGGCGCTCCAAGCTCTCTCGACTTATTAATCAACCTGATCTCTGTCCAGGAGTTGCAACTAGTTTCTGGTGTTAGTAGGTAGTGTTAGTAGTCTACCAAGTGGTACCCGGTACAGGTGGGCTCGGGACAGACTAGGCACCGTGGCCGGGTAGACCAAGCGCCGCCCGTTTGGTGGGCTTGGAACCCTGTACACATCGTTTGGGGCCGTGAGCGACACCCCGGCCGGATCTCCTTGCGGATGGAACCCGAATAGGCGATAAACCTGGACTAGAGACTTGTGTGGTTGGTCAGGTTGTGGCCGACTCCCTCGCCCGGCTTCCGCTTGAAGGTTGCCGAGGTACATGACGTGTACATGGTGGTAAGTGGCGAAAGCGTGTGTGAAGAAGTACACCCCTGCACGGTTATCATTATCTATTCGAATAGCCGGATTCCTCGGATATGGAAACTTGGACCCCTTGCATAGTTCATAGATAAGTGAAAGTGGATACTCTAAAATGCGCAAGATAAGTGCGAGTGCTATGGATGGCCTTCTCGTAGGGAGACGGGAGCGGATCCATAGTGGTGTATTGATATGGTGAATATGTGGACTCGTGTGCGCCACCTCAAAAGAGTTACTTGTAGTCGTAGTACAGGATAGCCACCGAGTCAAAGCTGGCTTGCTGCAGTTAAACTCCACCACCCCCTTTATTGATACCGATGCATATGTAGCTAGTTCTGATGTAAGTCTTGCTGGGTACATTTGTACTCACGTTTGCCTATTTTATGTTTTTGCAGAGAGACTTCAGTCTCGCTAGTAGTACCGCTTGGACTTCGACGTTTAGCTTGATACCTCAGCTACGATCTTGTGCCCTCGGCAGGATCTGGTAGATAGTCAGGCTTCTCAGCCTTTTTCATTTGTAGATGTCTGTACTCAGACATGTTTAGCTTCCG
The DNA here is from genome assembly GCA_032464435.1 of Aegilops umbellulata. NCBI lineage: Eukaryota > Viridiplantae > Streptophyta > Magnoliopsida > Poales > Poaceae > Aegilops > Aegilops umbellulata. Next base: position 384,879,459 of record CP136057.1, on the reverse strand, counting down.
CATGTGCTTTGACTTGTATGCTCTGAATGTTGGGTCATGAGAGCCATGTTTGTAATATCTCGCTCCTCGGAGCCTAATGAATAAATACTTGAGTCGTAGAGTCTTGTTGTGATGCCATGTTGTATTTACACATATCGAGCATATTGTGTGTATGATTGAAATGCTTGGTATGTGTGGGATCCGACAATCTAGTTGTTTATCCTTGGAAGCCTCTCTTATGGGGAAATGTAGTCTAGTGCTTCCTTGAGCCATAGTAGTCCGCTACAGCCCGGTTCACCGGAGTCCTGCTAGCCCAGCACTACTGCTCAGGACACTTGACTAGCCGGCATGTGTTTCACTTCGTTCCTGTGTCTGTCCCTTCGGGGAAATGTCACGCGGTGACATCCGGAGTCCTGCCTAGCCTGCTACAGCCCGGGTTACCAGAGTCCTGTTAGCCTAGTGCTACAGCCCGAATTCACACGATGTTGACCGACATGCTCGAAGTTGATTCATGTATGCCTGTCCCCATGGGTTAGTGCCGCTTTGGGTTCACGACTAGCCATGTCGGCCTGGGTTCTTTGTCATATGGATGCTAGTGACACTATCATATACGATAGCCAAAAGACGCAAACGGTCCCGGGCCAGGTAAGGTGGCACCCGTGGGAATACCATGCGTGAGGCCGCAAAGTGATATGATGTGTTACATGCTAGGTCGGTGTGACTTAGGATCGGGGTCCTGACAGCGTTGGTATCAGAGCCTGACTGCCTGTAGGATTACCAAGCCAAACTGGTCGAAGTTTGTAACGCCCTCAATGCGGCTATATCTCCCACGTGTCGAAGCACGACTTAGAGGCATAACCGCATTGAAAGCAATGTCGCAAGTAAAGATAGAAGTGATTTCGAGGGTATGGTCATCTTGCCTAAGATCCCGCAAGGAAGAAGAACGAGTCCATGAAGAAGACAAACGGACGTAGACGAATGGATCCTCACAATCGCAACGTTATCGGAACTAACCCGAAGAAGCAACACCGGAAAGAAGCAAACAACAAAGTAAACAACCACCACATAAACATGGCATGATATGCGAGATGTGGTATGCAATGCATATGCATGCTCCGGAAGGAAAAGATGAACAAGGCATAATCTTGGCAAACCAAGTATGCCACTGGAAAGGTGAGGTGATTTTGGTTGAAATCGATATAAAGATCACCGGAATCGGATGCACGGTTTGCAAATGACAAGCAAAACAAGAATGACAAGATTCTGCCATTAACAGCATGATGCTACTTAGCAAGCAACAAGAAATTAAGCTAGTGCACCCAAACGTATCAACAAAGCATATGACAGTGATCTACTCAAGATGCTTGACAAAAGATGAACACTGAGCTACGGCTAAATCACACCACAACAGGTTCAAACAAGCATGGCAAAAGTGCAAAAGATAACAGGTTCACAGACATAGAGAAAATAACATGGCAGAAATTAACATCAGGATGGCATGTTTAGAGCAAGGAAACAACATGCTACATGAACAGGACATAGCAAAGTATGGCGTGGAATGAATCTAATCAAAGCATAGAACAAAAGTCCCTTACTGACCATGAGACAACAAGGAACAGAAAAAATAATAGCACCCATGTCAATTAAGCAAGTATCGTTACAGATTTCAGACTTAGCAGAAAACTGGACATGTCAAAAACAGATAACAAGTAGGCATGTTTACAAGCTCGATGCACTCACTACAGAGCATTGCATAATTAACTAAGCATACATACATCAATAAGACATGGCATATAAGCTAGACATGGCAAGAACAACATCATATCATGCAAGTAACAACTACAACAAGCTTGGCAAAAATCGAATAACATGTAAACAATCTGCCAGGAAACATTTTATAGCAAAAGTAGAGCTCGATTGACTCAAGCTGTGGCAATCCATATTTATAAACAAAGCCATGGATGGATAAAGCAAATCCATATGCTCAAAAAACTCTTACTGGTCATGCTCAAAAAAGGCATAGATCTCTCTGAAACAACATGAACACATGGCATAAAAATAACAGCAGAACATGACAGTGAAAATACTAAGTCTCTGAAATCAGCAACATTAAGTACCCTAGTTTGCATACTTGTGCTAGTCACCACAAATATCACAAAAATACATGGCATACACCCCTGGAATGATAGCATGTCATATTACAAAACACATGTAGGACTCAACTTCATAGGGTGCACACATCAATCATGGCAAAAATGACAAAAGTGCGTGTTCTGATAATAATCTGGAACTAACATCACATAGCCCTCTTCTAACAGCATTTCGGGCATCAAGATGAGCTCGAATGGAAATGATGCAATGAGTTGAAATTATGTACACATCGGGACGAACAATTTGACATATTACACGCACGAAACGGAGCAGTTTGCAGCAAGTTATGGCATGACAAAGGGGGCACCAGAATGCAAAAGATGTCGGGACTTAGGCGAATTTTTTACCCCGCGAGGAAGTCAACGGAGCACGGAAGCCGAGGCGGCCGGAGCTCGGGACGGTGGATGCGCGGGGAGGCGCGGGGAGGCGGCCCCGACCCGGATCTGGCCGGATCCAGCCGGCGGCGAGCGGGGTCGGCGGCGGAGGCGGAGGCGCGCGGTGCTGGGAGGCGCCGGCGCACGAGGGACGGCGGGGCGGCGGGCGTCGCGGCGGATGGCGGCGCCGGGCGGCGGAGGGCGCGGCGGACGGCGCCGGCGACGGAGGAGGCGGGCGGGCGCGGGCGGCGCGGCGCGGAGGAGCCGGCCGGGCGGCGCACTGCGGCGGCGGCGGGGCACTCGGGTGGGCGCGGCGGCGGAGGACGGGCCCGGCGCGGCCCGGTTCAGCCCGGGGCAGGCCGGATCTGGGCCCCGGGTGGCGCGGCGAAGTGGGGCGCCGGCGGCGGCGACGTGGCGCTCTCCCGTTGGCCGGGAGCGGCCGCTGGGGTGAGGTGGCGCGACCCGATTGGTCGGAGTGATGTGGCGGCGGTGGCGGACGTGTCCGGCGCGGGTTGGACGCGTCCAGCGGCGCGAGGAGGACGAAGGTTAGGGTTTCATCTGCGATTTGGACGGGGGAGGCACATATTTATAGGTAGAGGGGGCTAGGAAGCTTCAAATGGAGTGCGGTTTGCGGCCACGTGATCGTGATCCGACGACCGAGAGGATGGAGATGACTTAGATGGGTTTTGGGCCACTTTGAAGGGGGTGTTGGGCTGCACACCAAAGAGGCCTTTACGGTTACCCGGTTAACCGTTGGAGTATCAAACGACCTCCGAATGACCCGAAACTTGACAGGCGGTCTATCGGTGCTATACCAAGGCCGCTTGACAAACCTCGGTCCATTCCGAGAAAGTTCAATACCCGCTCACGGAAAAAGGTAAAAGGGGATGCCGGAGGAAGTAGGAGCGCCGGATTGCAAAACGGACAACGGGAAAAATGCTCGGATACGTGAGACGAACACGTATGCAAATGCGATGCACATGATGACATGATATGAAATACAGATGATGACATGGCAAAGTGCGACACGCAAGCACATGACATGGCAACGACGGCGAATAACTGGCGGACACCTGGCGCATCAGATCCGGGGCGTTACAAAGTTGAGTCTAGAAATGCTTTAGTTATGTAAGGGAATTGATTATGGATGGGAACGTAAGGCTATTTTTACTCCTTAACCTCATGACCTTATGATCTGAGTCATCTTATCTTTTCTACGGGGTTAAGAACTAGGCTTCTTTTCTATCTCTTAGGATGACGTGTTACTAAACCGTAGTCGCCTAGGATTGTTGAGTTCAAGCCTCAGTTCAGTTCCTACTACTTCCATATGTTCATAGCTGGCCTCAAAACCTTGATATTGTGATGTTGAGTGGTTATGCCACCATTTTGCAGGATGTCTCAAGTCATTTTGAGCATTTACAGCCGTTATGCCGTCCGAGTCATCCCAGGTTTCTAAATAATCTGATGCATTTGCAAATCCTTCCTCCCAGTTCCCGATGTCCTTTTGGGCCAGTTTAACCACGCTAATCGGTCCGTTGAGGTACTCTATCGCCTCGACGTATAGGTTTGAGCTATTATTATGACCCCAGGTGTTTTAGGGAGTCACCTAGTAATCTAGCGATGTTTTGTGTTCCCGGTGTGATGATTCTGGCCACCATTCTCGAAAGCATCCCGTGATGCTATTTAATAGTAGGTATTCTATTCGTGGGTTCTTGAACCCGAGATTCGCCCTACTTACTTCATGTTGATAGTGTTGCTAGTTCCTTTAGGATATTAGTAACCTTTGTGATAGTCCTCGAGGCCTGTGGTATATCGTTCTTCCAATACCATGAACCACTATGGCAGAAGTTCTTTCAACCAAAAGATCACAACCAGAGTGCTCTCGATGAGTTTCCTGTTCTATATTGTCACTCTGCCAATCCTACCTCTCTGCATGGGCTATCCGGAAGAAATGTTGAGCTTTGCTCGACATACTAACCTATGCATCCACAACTCAGAAATATATATGTTCCTTGAGTTGTCTCTCTTTAGTTATATTCCGACCTTCAACTATCAATTGATAGTCAAGGGTATGCGTGCATTCGTTCATCGGTGCCTATTATTCTTGTGGTCCGTCAAGCCGTTCTATTTCAGAATGACTAGGAGTAACAAACTCCAGTACGCCATCCATTTCTAGGATTTGGTCAAAGCAGTTGTATTCCGCAGATCAAAATGCCAATCCAGCTTTTCTTCTGTTCTACCCTGAAGTATTACCCACTTTATGTCAGGAATGTCATGAGAATTGCACCATCTCTTATGAATTCTTGATGTAGTAATACTTCTCCCCGTCATCATTCATTCCTCGGTCCTCGTGTTGTTCTAACCGGAATGCCGACAAGTGAATTGTGATGTCTGAAATCAATACTCCGAGCAACTCGTTGCTTGGTAGTAAATGGACAATATTCTCATTCTTAGCGTGTTGTTTATTGAATCATCATTCTAAGATTTATTGTGCTACCTAGTCCATTTTCCCTGGTGCACTTCTCAATCAATGAGATAGGATTGTGTCAATCCATCACTCTCTTGATCACATCGTCTTGCCCTGAAAAGCAAGATTGTTCTGGAGCTTAGTAACATATCGGTGGCTCGTGATTTTCCGAATATCTTCTCGAGAGTGTTACCAGGTTGTCACCTGACCGCTATGTTGAGTTCGTGATCAAGTTGGTTTCTTGTAACCACGCCTTTATCCAAGAATCTGTGTTGGATACCCCGGAGTTAGTTGGTTAAGCTAAACAATAACATGGAGAGTTGGAAGATAAAACCTTGCCCAACTTAGTTCGTTCCAAAGGGATATCCATGTGTTCGTGTGTTAGTTGAAGAAAGATGATATCTTCGTCGATTGGTCCCTGTGATCAGTTGTTGGACCTACTGTCTTATCAAAACTTTGATTTGAGTATGGGCTATCGCCAAATCAAATCAGTACCAACGATGTTCGTAATGTTGTCTTACTCGTGGTTGATCCGTCGAGCATACACCATTACCTCCCTTAGTCTGACCAATGCTATCATTGTGTCCACTTAATTGTGGAATTCCATCTATATGGAAGCCTGGATGGTTTGTTGTTGAGCCCATTAACAACATTTTCGTCTTGTCCATGATTCATGTTGAACGTTAGCGTTGGAAACTTTTGAAAGCATTTTATTCGTGCTAGCTCATGAAGTTTATGTTTGATGGAAGAAGTGACTTCCTCTAATTCACGTGCATATGATGCAAGTTGCCGCCGTGAATTTGAGAAAGTTTGTTTCGCTTCCTCTGGAATCATCCCAAGTCAGTCGTGCATATGTGCGAAGTATTTTGTGGTCTGGAGACTTGCAACCTTCATGCTATATGAATCCCTAGCACACCAAGCCACTGATTGATTTGTTCAAGGAAAAGAAGTTCTTAAGTGCTAATCCTTAAGGACCCAAAGGTACATGCACAAGACTTCGTTATCTTCAATGATGGTTCCCCACTTGAACTCGGTAGTGTTTTATTGTAAGACTACTATGTGGTCATGCTTGTCTAGGACAACGTGTTCACATGTGTGTAGCAGAACCATCTCATGTTTTGGAGCTTGCTATCATAGTTCATCTCCCAAGAATCTCGCAACGCCATCTCGTCGATTTGTGTTGCAAACTTTCATTTTTATCTCTAGACTAGATGAGTCTGGAATATCCTGACACCAACCAGATCTGAATCTCAGGCAGATATGATGGTTGGAACATTTCCCAAGAACTGTAATATTAGTCTCTCTATAACCCAGTGAAGTGGATGTTGTAGCCAACACACCCAGCCGGAATACCTATTATTGTAGTATCTTGATTGAGGAAGTTGGTCACCTCTCCACAAGGATTCCGTAGAATTTACTTCCGTAGTTGTTCCTTATGGATTCTTGTGCTCCAGAAGTCCGACCTTTTACTTGATGTTCTAGATACCAAACCATATCTATAAATGGGTTACGCTAGCACATCAAGGAGAACATTAGAAGTGGAGTGGTAAATGTCTCTCGGTCGATCATCCAGATTTTGTTTCCTTGGCCTTGCTAAGGTAAAATCTGAGAAAGTGTTGTCTTCCTTTGCATCTGCATTGTCCATCACTATTCATCATGGTAGTATGATGTTTTTCCAGGATCCACGGCACGGATGTTGGTAAAACCTTGATGAATACGGAAATGCTTAAGTTCTTGAGAGCACGCTCATCCATTGGGTTGTATCCTCGGTATCAATTGGAATGTGCCTTCCGTTGCCGAGTTGTCCTATAACTCTAGTTTCCTCTCCTAGCGGAGTATGCCATTCTTTCTAATTCATTCAAATGATCAATTGTGATTTTCCTTAGGCTGGTATGGAGAGTTTCAATGATCTTTGTATCAAAAGTAATTCTTTTTGCCACTTAAGGGAATAATTCTACGAGTCACCTTCCGCAAGGTGCCCCATTATGGGATCGTGGCAATTATTTCCTCGCCACCTTGACACCATCCACCATCTCTCTAAGCGTGGAATTGTTGCCCACCAAATCAAATCTCGTCGTTTGTTCTGCCATCCCTCGTGATGTGTTTTGTGTCTCAACTCGAGATGTTCCAACATCTCATTCCGTGAGTTGATCTTGTATAGCTCGATCTTCGGGAAGATCAATCCTAGCAGAGTTTCTTTCTGTTGTCATTGCGTGGATGAAGATCTCAAAAGCAAGGATGTCAAGATCAACGTATGCAATGAATCAACAACCTTATGAGGTGCAACCTGGATCGAGAAGATTGTGTTGGTCTTGTGCCCCTCTGTCTGCTTACCTCACGTCTTAAATCTCGGGACGAGATTCCTGTTCAGTGGGGGTGAGTTGTCACAGCCCTAGCTTAGACCTTGTCTGTCTTTGCATAAGCATCCATGCATCATGTTCAAATTTTACGAAACCTTGAAATGGGGATCGATTAAACCCTAGCACCAGAAAGAATTCAATAGGATGAAATAAAATCTTTTTCAAGAAACCAAAATGCCCTTCACAAAATGTTCATCATTTCTAGATTGGGCTAAAACCCCTGGCAAAAATGGTGCACCCTTTTCTAGGACATTCTGGATTTTTGAATTAAATCATAAGTATTTGAATTTGGACATTTAAATGCTATAAAATATTTTAAATGTCCAAATAATTTTGAAAGCATTTGAGGGCTGTTGGAAATAGTTTCAAAAGTGCCCACAATTATTTTCAGGATTTTACAAAGTGAATTAGTATTTTTACTAATTCAAAACAGAGAAATAAAATAGAAAACAGAAAAGGAGAGAGAGAACTCACCGCGGCCCAGCTTACCTGTGCAGCCACCTGGCGGCCCAAGTGGCCGGCCCAGCCCACCTGGCCCCCTCCCCAGTCGTCTTCCTCCTTTGCCAGGAGGATGGCCGTGTGGCCGACGCGCGCCGGTGCACGCACTGGCCATCTCCTGCTTGCCGCTTCGCCCTGGTCTCTTCGGGTGGCGCCACGCACCCCCCTGAGGCCTCTCACTCTCTCCCGTGCCTTCTCCCCTCCTCTGGTTCCCTCTCTCCCCCATCGAGCGGAGCTCGTCACCGCCGCTCGCTGCTGCCGCCTCCCCCTCGCTTCTCCGACGTGGCCATGAGCTTCACCTCGACCCCCTCTTCCTCCCCAGCGAGCCGCGCCTTGCCGGAGGCCCTGCTTCATCGACGTCTTCATCATCTTCGTCGCCGGCAGCCGGAGATCCCCCCTCGCCACCCCGACCACTCCAGCTCTTCCCCGAGCTCGCCGATCGCCTCGTCGCAACCGCCATGAGCTGCTGCTGCTTCTCCCCCTCTCCGTTTTCTCGTTTGCATGCCGTAGCCGCTGCCCCGCTGATGACCGTAACCGCCGCCGCCTGAGCTCGTCGCCGACGCAGCTCCGGTGACCAAATGGTCGCCCTGACAAGTCCAAACCTCTTCCCGCATCCCACAACACCTCGCTAGCGCAACCGGTCACCCGCTAGCATGCCGCAGCAGCAAAACCACCGATGCCCGAACTCCGGCGGCCGCAAGAGAGCTCGCCGTCGTTGACTCCGTCCACCCCCACTTGAACCACGGCCACCCGCAGATGTGCCTCACTCCCCTCTTTCAAACGCGCCCTTCCGCGCGTCAAATGGTGGCCTGTAGGCGAAACCCGAGCCACTCCAGTGCGCCTCCGCCGCGTTTGGGTCACCGCCGGCGTAACTCCGCCGAGGGTGACATGGCAGATTAGTTAGGGCTAATGACGCACTTAGTCAACACCTAGTGACACTGAGAGCAGGGCCCCACCTACGAATTAAACTTAGATTAGTTTCTGTTTAGTATTAACTAATCACAGTGGCCCCACGCATCAGCATTGACCATGCTGACGTGGCCATTGACTGGGTACACATGTCAGTGACCCTAACTAGCACTGAGACACTGACGTATGGGTCCCACATGTCAGGTTTGACCTGGCCGACCCAGTTGACCTGCTGACATCAGGGTGATGTCATCCTGACGCAATATCTCTTTTTCTGGAATTATTCTTTTTCGGGAAATTCCAGAAATTAATGCAAACTTCTAAAATTCATAGAAATTCAACCATAACTCCAAATCAAACAAATTATATATGAAAAATGATCAGAAAAATCCAATCTATCCATCTGCACTGGTTTAATGCATGATAAAGCAACTTAAACCTGCTGTTTATATCAAAACATGATAAGGCACTATTTAAATTCATAATTTGAGTTTGGGATTGAACCTTTGGTTCAAAATGACCCAAACCCATCTGGTTGTAGTTGCATTAGGCCAACACACTCATATTACCATGTCATGAGCATGCATCATATTGTGCATTGCATTGATTGTGTTTCTTTCTCAGTTGCCGGTATTGCCCCCTCTCGATAGACGCGTTTCGACGATGTGATCAATGACATCGATGAAGAACTATACTATCTTCAGAAGTGCAAGGCAAGCAAAACCCCCTTGTTCATTCCGATTCAATCCCACTCTCTCGCTCCTGCTCTCTTTTACTGCATTACGACAACAACGATTCAACTGTTACATGCCGCGGTAGTTGAACCCCTTTCCTTTGCATGACCTGCCATTGCTACAGTAAATAGTTGAAACCCACTAGCATGAGTAGGAGTTGTTTGAGCCCTGATGTGCCTACTCATTCATGCTTGTTGTCATGCCTGCTACTGCTTAGAGTTGAGTCGGGTCTGATTCATTGGGAATGAATTGGAATGTGGTGAACATGTCCTACTGTTGAGAGCTAAGTGTGTGAACACGATTTGGTAAAGGTAGCGGTGAGAGGCCATGTAGGAGTACATGGTGGGTTGTCTCATTGCAGCCGTCCTCAAGAACTGAGTTCTGTGTGTGTGATCCAAGAACAGTTACTACCACACATTGGGCTCCGGGCGCTCCAAGCTCTCTCGACTTATTAATCAACCTGATCTCTGTCCAGGAGTTGCAACTAGTTTCTGGTGTTAGTAGGTAGTGTTAGTAGTCTACCAAGTGGTACCCGGTACAGGTGGGCTCGGGACAGACTAGGCACCGTGGCCGGGTAGACCAAGCGCCGCCCGTTTGGTGGGCTTGGAACCCTGTACACATCGTTTGGGGCCGTGAGCGACACCCCGGCAGGATCTCCTTGCGGATGGAACACGAATAGGCGATAAACCTGGACTAGAGACTTGTGTGGTTAGTCAGGTCGTGGCCGACTCCCTCGCCAGGCTTCCGCTTGAAGGTTGCCGAGGTACATGATGTGTACATGGTGGTAAGTGGTGAAAGCGTGTGTGAAGAAGTACACCCCTGCAGGGTTATCATTATCTATTCGAATAGCCGGATTCCTCGGATATGGAAACTTGGACCCCTTGCATAGTTCATAGACAAGTGAAAGTGGATACTCTAAAATGCACCAAATAAGTGTGAGTGCTATAGATGGCCTTCTCGTAGGGAGACGGGAGCGGATCCATAGTGGTGTATTGATATGGTGAATATATGGACTCGTGTGCGCCACCTCAAAAGAGTTACTTGCAGTCGTAGTACAGGATAGCCACCGAGTCAAAGCTGGCTTGCTGCAGTTAAACTCCACCACCCCCTTTATTGATACCGATGCATATGTAGCTAGTTCTGATGTAAGTCTTGCTGGGTACATTTGTACTCACGTTTGCCTATTTTATGTTTTTGCAGAGAGACTTCAGTCTCGCTAGTAGTACCGCTTGGACTTCGACGTTTAGCTTGATACCTCAGCTACGATCTTGTGCCCTCGGCAGGATCTGGTAGATAGTCAGGCTACTCAGCCTTTTTCATTTGTAGATGTCTGTACTCAGACATGTTTAGCTTCCGCATGTGCTTTGACTCGTATGCTTTCAATGTTGGGTCATGAGACCCATGTTTGTAATATCTCGCTCCTCGGAGCCTAATGAATAAATACTTGAGTCGTAGAGTCTTGTTGTGATGCCATGTTGTATTTACACATATCGATCATATTGTGTGTATGATTGAAATGCTTGGTATGTGTGGGATCCGACAATCTAGTTGTTTATCCTTGGCAGCCTCTCTTATGGGGAAATGTAGTCTAGTGCTTCCTTGAGCCATAGTAGTCCGCTACAGCCCGGTTCACCGGAGTCCTGCTAGCCCAGCACTACTGCTCAGGACACTTGACTAGCCGGCATGTGTTTCACTTCGTTCCTGTGTCTGTCCCTTCGGGGAAATGTCACATGGTGACATCTGGAGTCCTGCCTAGCCTGCTACAGCCCGGGTTACCGGAGTCCTGTTAGCCCAATGCTACAGCCCGAATTCACACGATGTTAACCGACATGCTCGAAGTTGGTTCATGTATGCCTGTCCCCATGGGTTAGTGCCGCTTTGGGTTCACGACTAGCCATGTCAGCCCCGGTTCCTTGTCATATGGATGCTAGTGACACTATCATATACGATAGCCAAAAGGCGCAAACGGTCCCGGGCCAGGTAAGGTGGCACCCGCGGGAATACCGTGCGTGAGGCTTCAAAGTGATATGATGTGTTACATGCTAGATCGGTGTGACTTAGGATCGGGGTCCTGACAGTGAGGGGCAATTAGTTTGTCGGTTCTGCTCTATGGGGTTGGAGTCAATGCTGTCGGATCACGGGTTCCAGCAGACCCTTAAGGTTCGAACTCTGGGGTGCGCGCGGATATCATGCCCTCTACCTCTCCGTCTCGAAAGGATCTAACTACGAGAAGAACAACACAAGAGACACAGAGTTTATACTGGTTCGGGCCACCGATTGGGTGTAATACCCTACTCCTGTGTGGTGTGGTGGATTGCCTCTTGGGCTGATGAGGAAGAACAGTACAAGGAAGAACGGCCTCGTGAGGGTCTGTTCTTGGTTAGGGGATGAACTGCTAGGGGGAGTTTGATCTCCCTTCTCTCTCAGAGTGTGTTTCTATGTTGTAGCTGGTTTCTTGGTACCCAATAAGATCGCCTCTACCCTGGGGGTGGCTAGTCCTATTTATAGGCAAAAGCCCTGGGCCTCTTCCCAAATATTGAGCGGGAAGGGCGCCAACAATTGGCCAATTTGAAGGGGAACATCTGGTACACTTATCCTGACTAAAGTTGGTCTTCGCCTGCCAAAGGCCCTGTGGTGACGCCGTCCTGGGCTCCATGGTGACCTCCTTCCCACCGATGGACTGGTCTTGGTCTCGTTGCACCGAAATGGGTGCCTTTGCTTGATCCCCTCGCCTGCGCTTGCCCCCTTTGCACCAAAGAGGAAAGGGAGACGCTGCGCGGGCTGGCGCCCGCCTGGCACCCTTGGTCGTCATGGCTTGCGTCATGGGCACCTCGTGAGGTACCCGCCTTGATCTCTCCGCCTCCTCGCGAGCCAGCCTAAGGAGGCCATGCTTGAGGAAGCGCCATGTCGTCCGCCTCGCGAGGCTTGGCCCCTCGCGAGGGTCTTGAGCCTTGTGTTGATGAAGATGGGCTACGCTGGGCCCCCATTTGAGCCACGCCGCAGGCCGCAGGCAGGCAAGTCTGGGGACCCCCGTTCCCAGAACACCGACAGTAGCCCCCGGGCCCAAGGCGTGCATGGACTTGGCCGTGCCGAGAGGTGAAAGGGCAAGGGCGAAGCGCCGCGGGCCCTAACAGCCTGCGGCCTTGGGCGCCACGTGGTGGTTGATTGGACGTAGGCGCTTTTGCAACTGCGCAGGTTATTAAAGGTGTGGCATTCGCTCGGGCTTTGTTCTTCTCCTTCTTCATCCGCTGCTCAGATCCCCTTTCTTGCGCTTCTCCTCTCTTCCTCCAAGCTTCCAGATCTGCTCCACCTGCTTGACCCAGGTAGCCATGGCGCCTCGCCGGGCCCCGGCCGAAGCTTGGTTCTCGCCTGCTTTGGACTCGCCCAACGTGTCGGAGGCGAGCCTCGCCCTACTGCACCGGATGGCTGTGGCGCAGGGCATTGACGGGGCGCAGATGTTCAAGGTCGGCTCCGATGCCCCTGAAGGCCAAGGGAGCACCTTCTATCCTTTCTTCGTGAGCTCCATTACAGCGGGCCTGGTGCCTCCTTTCTCTGAGTTCTTCCTCGCCGTCCTCCGTCACTAGAAGTTGCAAGCTCTGCATCTCCACCCCAACTCCGTCCTTCTCCTGGCGATCTTCGCCTACTACTGCGAGGCGCATGTGGGGGTGCAGCCTTCAGTGGCCTTGCTACGCCACTACTTCTACCTCCGGACCTCCAAAGGTTCCCCCTCTGCGTGCGCGGGCTTCATCGCGTGCGGCAGCTCCATGGCCATCTCGAATCCGGGGAAGAGGATAGAGGGCTTCCGGAGCAAGTGGGTATTGGTTGACGCCGGGCGCGTCCACCCTCGGTTGACCTTTCCCACGGAGCCGCCCGTGAGCTTGGGAGACTGGTGCCGAGCGGAGCTCATGGATCCCCGCGCGAAGTCGATGTTGGCGAAGATGGACGCTGACTTGAAGCCGGCCAACATGGCAGCAGCGAAGCTGACCGGGGCGTCGCTGTTGAGGGAGTTCCTGGAGCACCAACTGGCTCTACTTCGGCAGTACTCTCCCCCGATGTGGAGGCCTCATCCAAGCCCCACAGCCTTGGGTGAAGAGGACGTGACCGCGGTCCTCCAATCCCTGGTCGGGGGCGAGGTAGCAAGGCTGGAGGGCGCACCTTCCCCCTTGTTCCTCCGCGACGATTGGGAGCAAGCGGTGAAGTCCATGCCTGTCTTCAACGGGGATGGGCTCGTGCCTGTGGTGGCTCCTGAGGATCTGGTGGACGTGTCTTCCGGCGACTCCAGCGGAGGAGCGGGCGAGGAGGAGCGGGAGGGAGGTCCCGACTCCGAGGAGACTGACGAAGAGTCTAGGGCTCCCCCGCTCCAGTGCAAGCCCCGCGCTCTTTGCCTTTCGCTGAGCGATGATGACGATGACGACGGCGTGCTGGGCAGTGGGAGCTCGCCCCCAGTCCATAAGAAGGGCAGGACCGGGTTGATTCCCCGCGGGTCCGCCCTGACTCCGGGGTGAACTGCTGACGCGCCTTCTGCTTCCGAGGTCGACCCCTCCAGCCGGCTCTTAGGCTTTAAGTTTGGTAGGAGGCCGCTGGAGCTTTCTGGCGATGACCTGTAAGTGCCTGATCCTTGATCCCTGGTTTCTTGTTCCGCTGACGAGGCTTGACGATTACTTCTCCTGAGCAGGCTAGCGCCCGCGGCGAAGAAGCTGAAGGGAGCTCCTGGGGCCCCAGCTGTGGCGAAACCTCCGCCTACAGGGGAGGGTGACCACGACGCACGGGCTTCTCCTGCCCACTCGTCCTTGCGGGGCCTGGCTGATCTGGCTGGGGCCGCAGCCCCCATGGCTCGATCGACCCCAGAGGTGCCCTTGCCTGGTGCTGTTGCTACGGCTAGGGAGGCGCAGCAGACTCCGTCTCGGGATACTGCGGCCTCGCCGCTGCTACCTTCTCCTCTCGTTCCGCCGGCCGCTGGTTCCGCAACCCCTCCTGCTGCCTTGAAGCGCACTGATGCTTCTCCGCCTTCTTCTTCCATCTTGGAGCGGGCTGTTGCTGGACTGGACTGGCTGCGGCAGGATCTTCTAGGCGCCGACCCTCGCCTGGTGGCCGGGCGCCTGGAGCTGGCCTCGGGGTGGATTCGCTCTGACGCCTCGATTCGGGCAGCGCTGGTTCAGGCCTCGACGGCCTGTGACGAGGAGAGGGAGGCTACCCTCGAGGCGAAGGCTGCCCGTGACGCGGCCCTGGGAGAGGCGGTTGGCATCCGCGGCCGCTGCAAGGAGCTGGAGGACGAGTTGCAAGGCCTTCGTGATCAGCTTGCAGAGGAGACTTGCCTTCGCCAAGAACAGGAGAAGGGGGTGAAGGCTCGCGAGGCCGCGCTCGAGGACCGGGAGGCGAAGCTCAAGAAGCGTCGCAGCCACCTAGGCGCGCTGAAGAAGGAGCTAGAGACGACGAAGGCCGAGCTGGACGCCAAGGCCCGGGTCCTCGCCGAGGATCGTGTGGCCTTAGCGGACATGGAGAAGGATGCTCGTGCTTCATTGAAGACGCTTTACGAGAGTGGCCTGGATTGCCCGCTGGCTGGTGACGGGGACGGCCCCGCCAAACTGCTTCCCTTCTTGGTGAAGGCTCTTGGAGATGTCGCCCTTGGACTCGCCCCCACGGCTGAGGCCGAGGCGCGAGTCCTGTCTTCTACCGCACTGGCGCGGGTCTTCGCCCATGTCTACCTTCGCGATCCCAGCGCCAACCTTGATAGGCTGCTGGAGCCGGTGAGCGGCGAGGGCGCCGCTGCCGCTGTCGAGGCCATGAAGGGGCGCGCGGAGGCACTACTAGGGAAGTTCCGGGCCTTCAGCACCAAGCCGAAGCGAGGCGCTGCCGACCCCACTACTCCACAAGGCAAAGCCACTCCACGCGACTCCGCTGCCGACAAGTGACTCCGCCACTGTTCCTGTTCTTCTTTCGATTCCTGCACGTGCACGACGCCTCGGGGAGTGTCGTGGGTTTGTCACGACAGATGTCCTAGCCAAAGGACTTAGTCATGGAGCCATCGCAACAGGTTAACTCGAAGGGGTTAAAGTGGACACAGGGACGCAGAGAGTTTATACTAGTTCGGCCCCTTCGATGAAGGTAAAAGCCTACATCTAGTTTGTGGTGGAATTAATGAAGTCTCGATGACTAGGGAGCAAACAAGCTTCGCCTAGGCCTCGAGTTGTGGTTTTCTGTCCTTGAACCGCTGTCGGGACGTCCCCTTATATACACGAGTGACGCCCGTCGGTTCACAGAGTCCCAATCTCCGGTTTATACTCGTACCCGGGTTGGTCTCTTTCTTTCCCTATCTTATAGTACAAGTTTATACAAGTCAGTTTATGGCTACAGATACTAAACTGGCTACGGCCTTGGGCCTTTACAAGTTTATCGGGCTTTAACATCCTTGAATTAATGTTGAAGTTAACCCGGCCCAAGCAGGCCGGTTTATGCCCAGTAGTGATATCCCCAACATTAGGCCCCAGATTGATTTGAATGAGTTCATGTCAATCCTTAGCAGAAATCTTCAGATTCAGTATCTTCCCTTAATCGCTAAACCGCCATGTCGTCATCTTCTTTGGTCGCTGTAAACCGGCATGACGTCATCATGAAACTGGCTTTTATGATGCCTTCTTTGTTTTAACAGATCCTCAATAATCGAGGCGACAACTCCACTTCCGAAATCTGTGGCTCCTGGATTCGCGCGCCTGACACATGTTTTTTACCTCATAAATAGGGCCGAAGGGTCATTTCCCTTTTTCCCCTTCACCCCTTTCCTCTTCGTCTTCTCCGCGTCGCCAACTCCGGAGCTCCAACGCCGTCGCTGACCTCCGCATCATCTTGGGCCGCTGCATCAACCTGACCGTACCAGAGAACTGCGGCATCCTTCCACATCTCTCCGAGCTCCGGTAAGATCTCCGTCCTCTCAATCTAAATCTGCTTTTAGGGTTTACTGTGTTCCTCGCTTTCTTCGTGTTCTTCGTCCGCCTCGAACTTCGGCTGAGATGCCTCTTCAGATGATCCCATATCCTTTGCTCCGTACAGCGGTAGTTTCCCGCATCTGTTTTTACTGCAGTATAACTGGACCGTGGTTCTGATCCATAACTTTCCCTTGCTGCTCTTGCATAAATTCTTTTAAATCATGAATATTTATCCTTTTTATGAAATCACCCCAGATCCAATGCTATAATGAGATTGTGTGAAACCTGTTTCTGCACACTTGTTTATTTGTAATTCCCAATGTTTCGCGGTTTTAGATCTAGCGGTTTAACCTTGAAAGAAGAGGATTACCAAATTAGTACATACCATTAGTCCCCTTGTTAAACCGCCAGCAATCCCTTGATGAACCGCACCACTTTACCAATGTTGGTTTATGATTGACTTCCTCCGGTTTAACATTGATAATATCAACATGTAACCTGTGCACAACACAATCTTGAACCGGAATCATTTTCCTTCTGTAGACTTCCTCATGGCTAAACAAGTGTACGAGTGCAACTGGGCTCCTTCTCGGGTCACAGAAACGCAACTGAACAATCTGGTCCTGACCGGCGCTTTAAGCAGCAGAAAAACCATTCACTGGAGGGTCCCAGGCAAAGAGTGTCTCCCTACACCTCGAGACGGAGAAGTTGTAGTCTTTGCAGATCACTTAGCCCGTGGTTTTAACCCGCTCGGTTCAAAATTTTACCGTGATGTTTTGGCCAACTTCCAACTCCATCCGCAAGATATCGGCCCTAATTCTGTCACCAACATATGCCACTTCCAAGTGCTCTGCGAGGTATTCTTCCAAGAGGAACCCACAGTGGAGCTGTTCCGAGACTACTTTCACTTAAACCGCCGTATAGAATTTCCTGACGGTTCCAACATGGAGCTGGGTGGCGTGTCAATCCAAAAGAGAAAAGCGGTCACTTACCCTCATGCGAAACTGAATAGTCATCCCCAAGAGTGGAATAACTCCTGGTTTTATTGTAAAGACACCTCCCCGGATAATGAGAATATCTTGCCCGGTTTTCGCCCAGAACGGCTCAGCAACACACATCCTTTTCCTCAGCGGCTGACTGGCAAAGAGAGGATGAAATACGCTCCTCAACTGTCCAAACTCCAAGCTTTTATGACTAACGGTTTAACAAGAGTCGATCTTGCTCGTTGCTGGATATCCTGGAGTATACTGCCACTCAGTCAACGCTCCCGTTTAATGTGCGAGTATACATGTAGCGTTGATGATCCGTTGCGTCACGTAAACATGCAGCTTACTGATGAAGAGGTCACCGAAGCTGTAAAGAAAATTCTGAATGAACCAGAACGCGTCTGTGCCCGAACCGTCCTTCTACCCTTCTGTGCCACCAATGAACCGCCAGCGGTAAACCGAACTTCCTTCTCACCGAGTCTGATACTATTGTACGTGCTTATGACTGATACCGATATCTGTTGGTGCAGGGTGATGATCCGTTTTGGAGCAAAAAGCTCCCGCAAGGAAAGGCGGATAAACCGGAGAAACCAATCCGGCCTAAGACAAGGGTCGTCAAAAAGTCTGCTCATAAAAGGAAAACTACAGCCTCCTCTGATCCACCTACTGATGATGATGTGGGTAATCCGGATTTTGAAGCTGAACTTGATTCTCTCGGTTTACTGTTTATGCAATTTATTGATGATACAATTTGTCAGGATGATGCTGAAGCTAGCCACGCTGACGATGTTGAGGTAATTACTCTTTCTTCTGATTCAAGCCTTCCGTCTTCGCACAAAATCCGTCAGGCAAACCGCAAAGTTAAATTTTCCCATCCTCTTGCCTACTTGGATCCCAACTTTCGTATGAAGACCCGTCAGCATGAGGTGCGTCGTACAACTCGACACAGCGGCCATGTAGTTACCTCCGCCGGTTTACCGAACAGTCCGGTTCGGAGACGTCGTTTAGATGTCTCTAATTTGCTTGTCAATATTTGTCCTAAAGCGGGCTATTTTCGTCAACCTCTTAATCCGTCTGACTCTGATTATCAGGTCACCTCGCACTCATCTTCTGGTGAGTCAACTGGTACTCAGCTGCCTCCACTCAAAACCGTGCTTGGGTAAGCTTTTGCCTTTATCATCAAGCTGTTGATTTTTGTAGCCTTCCATATATACTGTCTTTAATTTTGCTGCTTCTTTCAGGGCCAAACCGAGGCCAAGTAACAAAGCTCGCCAGGATAAGGCAGCTAAAGAAGATGCTGCTCCTGAACCGGATGCTACCCCAAATGTTGAAGCGATCATCCATGAAGATGTAGTTGATGACCCACCAGTAAGGGATGAAGTTGTTCTTCCTGAAGAAAGTTCTGTGAACCCCTCCGGTCCTGCTGACCAACCAGCCAGTCCAATCCGGATTGAGAAAACTATCAATCCCTCCAAACCTGCTGATAAACCGACTATGCCAGTTCAGACCGGCGAGCTTAAGGATGACGAAGTCGTAATTACTGGCATAGGTTTTACTGAACCGGGAAATCCCATCGCTTTAGCCAAGCATACTGCTAAAGAAGAATTTTCCGCCCTGAGCAAAGGAAAATGGGATGTTGATCTGGCAACATACTCTGCTCTCAGTGCTCAAAACATTCACTCTGGTTACTTAAACCGGCTATATACTAGCTGTGATTATGAAGCCAATCTGGTAAAGATGATGAAGGAAAAACTTGAGGTAATTTCCATGCTTTTGTTCCCGCTTCTTGCCGCTGTAGCCCCCAAGGGTCGGTTCAACTTGTAGTATAATTGAATCGAGACTTTTAAATAACATCCGTAATACCACCAGATCAAATGGCCATTAGCCCCCAAGTGCCAAGTTGGAATACTTGTATTCAGCTTGGGACTTTGATAATTAACTGGTAGCTGCAGATCAATTAGGCATTAGCCCCCAAGTACAAAGCGCCTAACTTGTTATGTGGTTGGTACTTCCTCTGTTAAACCGTATAACTGTCGGTCTGCAGGCTGAACTGAAAGTTAAAGAGAACCAAGTCGCCGACCTTCAAGAGAATTTAAAATCCCAACAAGCAGAAACTTCCAAGGCCAAGGAGGAATTAACCAGCGCTTTAGGTAGTATGGAGCAACTGAAGGAAGGTTATAAGAAGGAACGGGCTGACTGGGCCACAGAAAAGGCCGCTTTAACCAAAAAGATTGAAGATGCAGAAGCTGCCCTCAAACCGGTAACTGATGAATTAACCAGCGTGAAACGACGAGTGCACGCAATGACTGCCGCCATCTTTGGTAAGCTTCCTGTGACTTTTTTAATAATCTTGATTCTCCTATAAACAGCTCGGTTTGTAAACTGCTGATTGTATTATAGGCACCCACATTAATCACTTGGGGTCGGATGTGCGGATGAAACTGAAAGCCGTCTATACTTTAGTCGAGCAGCTGTATACTGGTGCGCAGCGGATTATCACCACTGCGTCCCATAACAATCCAGCACCCACGTTGATCCAGGACACACTGAGGAGATTGTCCATGCTCCCTGCTCGGATTGAGGAGTTAAAAAAGTCTGCTGCTCGAACCGGAGCCATTAATGCCTTAATCCGGGCCAAAGCATGGGTGCCCGATTTTGATCCCGTTGAAGTGGCTCAAGGCTATCCTAGCTTGAAGGAGGATGGCTCCGAATTCGACGAAGAAGAGTTAAGAAAGATAAACCGGGCAGTGCGCCCTCTAGCCTGCCAGTTGGTAGAAGAAGCAAACTTGTCACATTATCAATCCCAGTATGATGACCAGAACAAACGAGTGGCTGCACCAATCCCTGAAGCGGAAAACTTAATTCCTCCAATCCGTAAGCACACTTACGCCCCTGATCTTGAACCGTCTTCACTGATACATGAAGAGGCTGTCTTTCAAGCATTAATGGGGATCAACTGGACCACTGTTGACTTCCAGCCGCTGGGTAGGGAGGAGGAAGCTGAGGCGGCGCGGGATGATCCAGAACCATCAAACCGGGATGGCACGCAGGCGTGAACCGAGGGCAGCCTTAATTAGCTTCCGTGCTATATCTTGTCAGGAAAAACAATTGTCTTATTGAGGCACCATGTTGCCTTGTAATAGGATAGACCGTACTTGTGTTTTGTGAGATGCCTTCGTGCATCAGTACTGAAACCTTCATTTGGAAAATCTTCCTTGCGAACTTATATCTCCTGCAATCACAAAAATTTAAAACTGCCAGGGCGGTTGTACCGCCATCCGGTTTGTGAACCTTTATATAGATATGCAGGGAGACTTGCCAGTACGATCAAATTTTGTGATACGAAATACCTGCCATGTAATGGGCATGAAGTAGGCGTTTTTAGCCAATCTTGAGACGGGGGCTTGACAGCCCTAAACCGTCGGAGGAGAAAACAGCTCCTTTTTTATCATGATATCCTTGTTGCTCCAAAAAGGATGTTTCAGAAGAAAAATCAAATAGAGCAAACAAACTTGTCGGTGTACTAAAATAGGGGTACCTTAGTACCCCGAACTTGTGCGCGGGCGGCCGTAGCACCCCGCAGCAAGGCCTGCCAGGCGATCGCCAAGACCCTCAATGGTCCCCTCTTGGGCCATTCAAGAACAAAGTATTTGAGCCAAGGCCCCGGCAAGAGGAGCTTGCCGGGAAGGCCACCCGAAGAGAGCAATGCCCTGGCAGGACGAGTTTGCCGGGACTGCCGCTCGAAGCACAAGACCCCGGCAAGAGGAGCTTGCCGGGAAGGGCATCCACGGCACGACAAGGACTCCGCCACGGCGCGCCCCGCGCCCCGGCAAGGCCCGGTGAGCAACAAGCTCCCGGGCGCGACAAGACATCCACCGCGGCAAGGCGCTTGCCGCGGCAAGTTACCACGTCGTGCCTGCGCTCCAGCTCACCCACCAACGTGTCGCTCTGGGGGCATCCCAGGCGCATGTGGCGGGAGGCTGAGCAGCGAGGGGCATGCGGTGGCGAAGCGAAGCTGACAGAGTAGCCATCGTGGCAAACGGTGGCGCTCCTGAGGGTCCACTCCCCTGCTCCGTCTGGGCGACGCGGATGGGCATTTAATGCCCTTGTCCCCCGCCGTCAGAGTTAGGTATGATAGCACTGTACAGCCACTTTGCAGGCAGCTGTACCCACTACAACATTCTACCATTTTTGCCCTCACCTACGCTGCCACCTATGGATAACCCCTTGAGCATATAAAAGGAGGCCCCCATGCGCACGTAGAGGGAGGAGACCAATCTTTGCGCCCAGCCTCGCAAGCAGCTCGAGTGTACTATAGCACATCGCGCTTTCGAGCAAGAACCCAAATCAACCAGACAAGCAGCAGTAGGGTTTTACGCACCAGTGCGGCCCGAAGCTGGGTAAAATCGTTGTGTGTGTGTGTGTCGCCTCGATCCGCTCTTTGCGCAGCCTCCGCTCCCCGCCGAACCGAGAAGGGGCTCCGTCCCCATAGGTGTTCGAGGAAGCCGATTCCCCCCGACATCTTTGGCGCGCCAGGTAGGGGGCGTTGAGGTTGTGCGAACCTGATCCGGCGTCTGCACCAGCTAGATCTCCTTCATCCTCAGCGACATGCCACCGAAGAAGAAGGCTCCGGAGGTGGCCGGTCCGTCCGCGTCGAACCCGTCGCCCTTGGAGCAAACGGGTGGCGGGGACGGCGCCGGCGGCGGAACGGGTGTCGTCGAGCCAGCTCACGGCGCCACGGCGTCCGAACATGCTCCGCGCTCCTCCCAGGAGGCGCGGAATCAGCAGCGTCTTGGTACCCATGGTGCCATACGCTCACTGGACCCAGATCGAGCTGGCGAACCCCAGGACGCTCAGGGCCAGCAAGCGCACCAGCGTGCTGGCACGAGCATGGCACGGCTGCCTGGACCGGGTGCTGCTCCTTCTAACAAGGTTAGGAGTTCGAGCACATCCCGCTCCACGCACCGTTCGCCGCCACTGCCCGCCACTCCAGCGGAAGCTCTCGCACGAGCCCAATTGCTCCTGGATTACCCTCCGGCGTCGGACAAGCTCGATGATTGGAGGGCCACCATCCAGAGTCTCATCGGTTTTGCCAATGGCGACACGCCGCGGCAGCCTGGTGCGTCGCGACCGCGGCAGGTCGCCCAGGCGAGAACCGATGGCGCCAAGATTGGTGGGGGTGCGACCACCGTGCACTCCCCACACCGGAGGCAACGGTCGCCGACCCGCCGGACCCACCACGACGACGCCTCTACCGCGTCGTCGAATCCGCGGACCCGTCGCGACCAGCACCAAGTCCTCCACGAGCGAAAGGAGGAAGACGCTCGAACTCGCATCCAGCGCAGAAGAGAAGCGCGGCGTCAATCAGACCAGCGCGCTAAGCTCGCTGGCGACATGCGCGCCCCGGGGGAACCAGGCGACTTGCCGTATTCGGTAGGCTGCCCTGCGTTCACCCGCGAGCTGCGGCAAGTCCAGTGGCCCAGCACAAAGAACTTCAAGCCTAACATACCCGAGAAGTACAACGGCAAGTCGCATCCGTCGGAGTTCCTCAGCATCTACACCATCGCGGTGCAAGCTGCCGGGGGACGAGACGACAAGATCCTAGCCAACTACTTCCCGCTGGTACTCAAACCCAACGTCAGATCCTGGCTCATGCACTTGCCGGACAACTCCATATCCTCCTGGCCAGACCTGTGCCATCAGTTTGTCGGCACCTTCACGGGCGGCCACAAACCCCACGGCCAGGCGAGTGACCTTCACTTGCTCGTTCAGAAGGAAGGAGAGTCTCTGCGCAAGTTCATCCAAAGATTCAGCCGCGTGCACTACAACATCCCAGATGTCCACCCGGCTGCGGTCATTAGTGCGTTCCATCAGAACATGCGAAACCGCAGAATGCGGGAGGAGATGGCGATGTGCAAAATCAAGGACGTCAGCGAGCTATACGCCCTGGCCGACAAGTGTGCGCGCGCTGAGGAGGGGAGGAAACTCCCCGGAGAAAGCATCGGAGCAGGAGGGTCTGACAGTGACGACACCGCCCCGGCGAGGAAAGGCCGGCGGCGGAATAACAAGAAGAAAAAGAGCCAAGAAGTGATGGTTGTTGAGCAGTCCGGCAGTGAAGGCACCGCCAAGAAAGCCCAGGCCGGTGGCTCCGGCAAGGAGGTTGCCGGGTGCCCCAGCTGCCAGGCAGTGGCGGTCACCGACAAGCGGGACGGCACCGACAAGAAGTATTGCAAGATCCACCGCACCAAGGGCTACGACCTCCAGAATTGCAAGCGGTCGAATGGCTCGTCGAGCTGCAGAAGGCCGAATACGAGCGGCACGACAAGGAGAGAGCCCAAGCAGGCGGCGGGGGATCCGGCACGAAGCGTCCCGGCCAGGGGGAACGCCGCGGCAAGGACAAGCAGCAGCAAGCAGACAGACTTCCCAGAGGCCGCGACAAGGATGAAGACGACGACGAAGACACGGAAGAACCCGAGACCAGCGAGCAGGAGTTTCAGAAAGCCACAGAGGTCTTGTGTGTGGGCGGCGGTGCCTCTCTGCACACTTCTCGCCGCCAGCTTAAATAGTGGGCGCGGGAAGTCAATGCAGCGGAACCGCCCGTCGAGTCGCGCAGGCCTCTGAAGTGGTCCAGCACGCCTATCATCTTTGATACTGAGGACCACCCTGATCGCACAACCGCGGTCGGGTGCTTGCCGATGTTGGTTTCCCCAACGGTCCGCAACCTCAAGGTCACTAAGATGCTAGTTGACGGCGGGGCCGGCTTGAACCTGATCTCCTCCGCTGTTCTCCGAAGACTCCAAGTTCCCGACAACGAGCTCGAAGAGACCGGCACGTTCCAAGGAATCAACCCGGGAAGGAGCAAGCCGAGGGGGAAGATCACACTGCCGGTGACGTTTGGCAGCGAGTTGAATTTCAGGACCGAGAGGATCACCTTTGATGTCGCCGATTTTCCATTACCTTACAATGAAATCCTCGGCCGTCCAGCGCTCGCCAAGTTCATGGCGGCCTCTCACTATGCGTACAACGTGCTCAAGATGCCAGGCCCGATAAGCGTCATCTCTGTCCCTGGCGACAAGAAGGATGCCCTTATCTGTGCCGACAAGATCTACCGGGACGCAGCAGCAGCAATGGCCCATGGTCCACTTGCCACTGAAGCTCCCGGGGGAAGGAAGAAGACCAAACCCGGCAAGTGCTCTGGTACCCACTCCGGCAAGCGCGCCTCTTCGGGGTGCTGCGCTGCCGTCGAGGATGCACCATCGAGCTCGGATGAAGAATGCTCTGGTGCCCACTCCGGCAAGCGTGCCTCCTCGGAGTGCCGCGCTACCGTCGAGGACGCACCATCGAGCTCCACCGGCAAGAAGACCAGAACCGGCAAGTGCTCTGATGCCCACTCCGGCAAGCGCGCCTCTTCGGAGTGCTGTGCTGCCGTCGAGGACGCACCATCGAGCTCGGCCGGCAAGGGCAAGAGGACGAGGGCAGCTCCACCAGCGACCAAGAAAGTGCCCGCCAAGGAGGACGGCACTGGTGGTACCTTCACCATCAGTGCCACGTTGGACCCCAAATAGGAAAGCGTGCTCGTCACTTTTCTGCGGGCGAATGTCGATGTGTTTGCCTGGCAACCATCTGACATCCCCGGTGTTCCCAGGAAAGTGATTGAGCACCGCCTTGCCGTCTGTCCTCATGCACGGCCCGTCAAGCAGAGGGTTAGGAAACAAGTGGTGGAGCGCCAGGAGTTCATCGCAGAAGAGATCAAGAAGCTGGAAGTGGCAGGCCTCGTCCGAGGCGTGCTCCATCCGACGTGGTTGGCCAATCCTGTTGTCGTGCGTAAAGCAAATGGGAAATGGAGGCTTTGCATCGATTTTACCGATGTCAATAAGGCTTGCCCCAAAGACCCATTTCCCTTGCCGCGCATTGACCAGATTGTTGACTCCACGGCTGGATGTGATCTGCTTTCATTCCTTGACGCCTACTCCGGATACCACCAGATCTTTATGGCTGAAGAAGACGAAGAGAAGACCGCATTCATCACTCCATGTGGCACGTACTGTTTTGTACGAATGCCTTTCGGAATGAAAAATGCTGGTTCAACATTTGCAAGGGTTGTCCATACCGCTTTTGGGCCACAGATCCACAGGAATGTGGAGGCCTACATGGATGATATAGTGATCAAAAGCCGGGACAGGGCAACCCTGATCCAAGACTTAGAAGAGACCTTTGCAAATCTACGCAAGACCAACCTCAAGCTCAACCCCGAGAAGTGCGTGTTTGGAGTCCCTTCCGGCAAGCTTCTCGGATTCTTCGTGTCTCAGCGGGGAATCGAAGCCAACCCCGACAAGATTAAGGCCATTGAGCAGATTGAAGCACCAACACGTGTCAAGGATATGCGAAGGCTTGCCGGCTGCGTAGCGGCTCTCAGCAGGTTCATTTCCAAGTCCGCGGAACGCGCCCTGCCATTTTTCAAAATCTTGAAGAAGGCAGGTCCAGTAAAATGGACTCCAGAAGCGGAGGCTGCGCTGCAGGACCTGAAGAAATATCTGTCCTCTGCTCCAATACTTGTCGCGCCGAAGCCACAAGAGAGGTTGTTGCTGTACCTGGCGGCAACCAATCAATTGGTTAGTGCTGCGTTAGTAGCGGAGAGGGAGGCAGATGACGAGCCAGCGACCGCAGCGAGCACATCCAACGGCAAGCAGGGGGCTTCCCCGACAGGCTCTGGCCCCGGCAAAGATGGATCTGCGCAGATGCAAGGAGAGGTGCAAAAGAAGAAAATGGTGCATCACCCAGTTTACTTTGTCAGTTCCCTCTTGCAG
Organism: Aegilops umbellulata; assembly: GCA_032464435.1. Taxonomy (NCBI): domain Eukaryota; kingdom Viridiplantae; phylum Streptophyta; class Magnoliopsida; order Poales; family Poaceae; genus Aegilops; species Aegilops umbellulata. The sequence goes on along the minus strand of CP136057.1, from coordinate 384,853,271 downwards.
GGGGATAGGTCAAGGTACTCTGGAGTGCAGAAATTGCTTTTCGGTCTCCTTATGGCCTCAAGAAAGCTGCGCCGCTACTTCCAAGCACACGAGATCACAGTTATCACCCGCTTTCCGCTGAAGAGGATACTGCAGAATCCCGAAGCAATAGGCAGGATCGTCGAGTGGGCACTGGAACTGTCAAGCTTTGGCCTCAAGTTCGAGAGCACTTCAACGATCCAAAGCAGAGCATTGGCAGAGTTTATAGCAGAATGGACGCCGACTCCAGACGAAGAAATTCCAGAGACGAGCGTCCCCGGCAAGGAAACAAACAAAGAGTGGCTGATGTACTTCGATGGCGCTTTCTCGCTGCAAGGCGCCGGTGCTGGCGTACTGCTTGTCGCGCCCACCGGAGAGCACCTCAAGTACGTCGTCCAAATGCACTTTCCCAAGGAGCAGGCAACCAACAATACAGCAGAGTATGAAGGTTTGCTTGCCGGTCTCAGGATCGCGGCAGAACTTGGGATCAAGAAGCTTATTGTCAGGGGTGATTCGCAACTCGTCGTCCGCCAAGTGAACAAGGATTACCAGAGTCCGTTGATGGAGGCTTACGTTGATGAAGTGAGGAAGCTTGAAGAGCGCTTTGACGGCCTACAAATGGAACACGTTCCAAGAGCCGAGAACGAAGTTGCCGACGGCCTGTCAAAGTGCGCCGCACTAAAGTTACCTGTGGAACCAGGAACCTTTGTGCTCAAGCTGACTCAGCCATCCGTGACACCGTCAACTGGACAGAACAAGAAGAGGAAGTTGGTCTCCGGCAACTATCTCCCGGCAGAGCTTCCCGAAGCCGCCGCCAAGAGAGTCCCCAAGATCGACGCCAAGAGTGCTGAGGAGCAACCCGCTCCGGCAAGCCCTAGGGTTTGTTCCGTTGAAGCAGGTGCTCCCGACAAGCTCTGCTCCGGCAAGCTTGCCGGGGAACGACAAGCTCCGGCCGAGCCCCAGACTCTTGCCGTAGAAGCTAATGTTCCCACAGCCGCAGACATGCCTTTCGTCCTTGTCGTCGAGCCACGAGCTCCGACATGGGCGCAGCAGATCGTCCGTTTCCTTCAGACAGGAGAACTTCCCAAAGAGCAAGAGGAAGCGGAAAGAGTAGCCCGGCAGTCCAGTATGTACCAGTTTGTTGACAGCACACTGTACAGAAGAGGACGCAATGGAGTGAAATTGAAATGCATCCACCGGGAAGACGGACAGAAGCTGTTGGCGGAGATACATGAGGGCATATGCGGTCACCACATTGGCGCAAGAGCACTTGCCGGCAAAGCGTTCCGGCAGGGTTTCTTCTGGCCGACAGCCCTCCAGGATGCGACTACACAAGTAACCAAGTGTGAAGCGTGCCAGTTCCACTCCAAGCAGATACGCCAACCAGCTCAAGCTCTCCAGACAATCCCTTTATCCTGGCCCTTTTCGGTCTGGGGGCTCGATATCCTCGGCCCCTTCCCCCGAGCTGTCGGGGGCTTTGAGTACTTGTACGTCGTCATCGACAAGTTCACAAAGTGGCCGAAAGTGGAACCAGTGAGGAAGGTGACGGCCCAGTCCGCGATCAAATTCTTCAGGTCGATTGTTTGCCGTTTCGGGATCCCTAACAGGATCATCACCGACAACGGAACGCAATTCACGAGCCACGCCTTCATGCAGTACATCCAAGACCTCGGCACCAAGGTCTGCTTCGCTTCTGTTGCTCATCCTAAGAGCAACGGTCAAGCGGAAAGGGCCAACGCCGAGGTGCTGCGCGGGCTCAAGACCAGAAGTTTTGACAGGCTGCACAAGCGCGGACGGAACTGGATCGAGGAGCTGCCAGCGGTTCTTTGGTCGATCAGAACGACGCCAAATCGAGCCACTGGCCAGACACCATTTGCTCTAGTCTATGGAGCAGAAGCAGTTATCCCCACGGAACTCGTATACGGGTCACCTCAAGTGCTCGCTTATGACGAGCTTGAGCAAGAGCGGTCGCGTGAAGATGACGCGCTGCTCCTCGAGGAAGATCGTCTCCAGGCTGCTGTGCGAGCCGCTCGCTACCAGCAAGCTTTGCGTCGCTACCATAGCTGCAAAGTCAAGGCCAGGAGCTTCGAGGAAGGCGACCTTGTTCTTCGGCACGTTCAGTCGGCCAAGAATCACAACAAGTTGACGCCGAAGTGGGAAGGCCCTTACCGGGTGAAACGAGTCACGAGGCCCGGCGCTGTCCGCCTCGAGACCGAAGATGGAACTCCGGTGAGCAACTCCTGGAATATTGAGCATCTTCGTAAGTTTTACCCGTAAGGCGCGGTTGTCGGACCCTGTTCGGCAACCAACCCTTTGTACAAAGTCTTGCCTCAGTTGCATGTAATCCTTTGTACAAAGCCAGGCGCAGACCCTAGCAGCAGATAATGAAGCGCTGGCGCCCTAAGTTTTAGCATGCATGCTGAGTCGAGTCTCGTCCTTGGTTAGGGTTGATAGTGCCTAACTGTCGCTAACCCCTAGCTTAGAGGTCGAGTCTGCGTCCCTTTTTCCTGTTCTTTCCTTTGGTTCGCAGGGATTACATGTCCCAGCCGGGCCGCTCAAGGATGAAGAGGGGGAGAAGGACGAACCAACGCCTACCCCCCGGCAAGCCAAAGTTGCCGGGGACTGCAAGTACGAGGATCCACCCGCGGCATGCCTGAGATGCCGGGGGCTGTAACCTCAGATAAGTTTCGGCATCCCTTATCATGCATTCTCTTATGGACTGAGGGATACGAAAACCTCGCTTCCTCCTAAGAGCTGCCGTGCTCTCTTAAACGACAAGCCCCAGAGCGCGTTCCTGGGGCCCATTTTTGATAGTAGCCGCGGCGGCAAAAGAAGGAAACGAGGGGCCTGAACCCGCCTTCTCCCTGCCTCCGCCAAGAGCGCGAGGAAGGTCGAGGGGCGCGGGAAGACGGCAGGGCCTGTTGCCGGGCGAGGAAGTGTCTATCTTAACGATGTAAAGGATTCGCTCCTTGCTGCGGGTGGTACCCGCGAGACAAATGATCCGGCAAACATCCCCTTTTCATTAAAAACATCCCGCTCAGGTACAGTTCAGAGAGAATGAAAAACATGAAAAGATGGGATTAGGAGATTTAAATACAGCTAAGGCCCGAAGGCTTACAAGTTAAAAAGAGATAAGGTGCCCGTAATCCCTTTCTTGTCTCTCTCCTCAGGAGGTAGGACAAGGAGGCGAAAAGGGCAAAAGGGGTGCCTAGGCGAGCTACGGGTGGCAGAAGACACCAAGAGAACACCCCGGGGGCTCCGGAGGCTGGATGGTGGCAGTGGCGTCGGAGATGGGGCTCGAAGATGAGGCAGCGGGACGTCAACACGCTGTCGGGGGCACCTAGCCCTCGTACTCCGAGTTGACGGCCTTGCCGCCAGTCCTCCTCCTCTTCCGTAGCCTCGCCACTCCAGCCGCCCGGGAAGACGGCCCCGAGAAGCTCAAGGAGCCGACGACCCGGATGATGGGGTCGCCGGTGCCACACGGAGCTGCGACCGACGCCTAGTCGGACCCGTCATCCCGACGACCGCTGCCCTCATCGTGGCTGTCGCTCCCCTCCTCATCGCTCTCGCTCAAGGAGGAGCTTTCGCTGTCGGAGGAGCTATCCACGCAGCACCTGGCCCGGGTCCCGAGGTCCCCGAAGGCCTTGACGGAGAGAAGGTCGCCCTCCATCAACTTGAAATGGAGGGTGAACCCCTCCGTCAAGGTGTGGATACGGGCGAATGTCTTCCACCCTCGGCCAAGAAACACCACGCTGGGGGCTGGGAACTCGACGTGGACCCCCGTGCCACTGATCCCGCAGCCCTTCATGCGCAACCTTAGCGTTTCGGGTTGCTCCATCTCCATCACGCTCGCGAAAGGAGCCGGAAGGCGGAGGCGGTGACGAGGCGCCCGGCGCAGCCTGACGAAGAACTCGCAAGGATCGTCCCCGAGATGGACCGCCGTGGTAAGAAGGGCCGCTGGCGGAGGCGAGGCCGGCGCGTCGCCCCGCCCGCCTCTTCCCTGAGCACCGCGGCCTCGTCCACGACCTCGCCCCCTCACCCTTCCCCTTGCGGCTGGCTCCGCCACCGCGGGTGCAAGGGGAGGAGGGGCGCGCTGCCTGGCGACAACCCTCGCCGCCACCGATGAAGGACCCGGATTCCCTTTATCCATGGCTAATGGAGAGAGGGGGGTCAGAGGAGGAAGAGGAGGAGGAGTGTGGGTTCCCGTCGCCCCCCCCCTCTTGCTCCTTATAAAGGAACAGGGTGGGGACTCGACCGCCCCGTCGACCAATCAGGGCGCAGGGAGGCCAGGCGACCGGGACCGACCTGCTGCCTCGACCCGCGACGGCCCGGTTTCCCGCCTCCACCGTCCGCAACTCCAGGTGCATGGAGGCCGCGTGGCTGAGTGCAGGGCCGAGGCGACGGGTGAGGCGGCCTCTCCCCCACCCCGTGATCGTGGGGAACGGGCGCCTCAGAAACCGTGCCTCGGCCCCATCCAGCGAAGGAGCCACGCCTCCACACCTCCCTCTACTTATGAAGATGGCACGAACCGTCCCCATTTATTGCGACGTGACACATGCCTGCAGGGCTCGGCCCCGCGCACGCCACCCACGTCACGCACGCCTCTCCCCCACGATGCCGCATTCGACGCGTGCCGTTCGGGGAGGACGTGGTGGGCACAGAAAAAGATGTACCGTGACCCAGGCCGCGCGTGCCCGTGCACTGTCTTGGGCCTGGCCCAACAGCGCTCGACACCGTGTATGGCCTAGGCCCGGGGGCTCCTGTCGGTGTACTAAAGTAGGGGTACCTTAGTACCCCGAACTTGTGCACGGGCGGCCGTAGCACCCTGCGGCAAGGCCTGCCAGGCGATCACCAAGACCCTCAATGGTCCCCTCTTGGGCCATTCAAGAACAAAGTATTTGAGCCAAGGCCCCGGCAAGAGGAGCTTGCCGGGAAGGCCACCGGAAGAGAGCAATGCCCTGGCAGGAGGAGTTTGCCGGGACTGCCGCTCGAAGCACAAGACCCCGGCAAGAGGAGCTTGCCGGGAAGGGCATCCACGGCACGACAAGGACCCTGCTACGGCGCGCCCCGCGCCCCGGCAAGGCCCGGTGAGCAACAAGCTCCCGGGCGCGACAAGACATCCACCGCGGCAAGGCGCTTGCCGCGGCAAGTTACCACCTCGTGCCTGCGCTCCAGCTCACCCACCAACGTGTCGCTCTGGGGGGCATCCCAGGCGCACGTGGCGGGAGGCTGAGCAGCGAGGGGCATGCGGTGGAGAAGCGAAGCTGACAGAGTAGCCATCGTGGCAAACGGTGGCGCTCCTGAGGGTCCACTCCCCTGCTCCGTCTGGGCGACGCGGACGGGCATTTAATGCCCTTGTCCCCCGCCGTCAGAGTTAGGTATGATAGCACTGTACAGCCACTATGCAGGCAGCTGTACCCACTACAGCATTCTACCATTTTTGCCCTCACCTACGCTGCCACCTGTGGGTAACCCCTTGAGCATATAAAAGGAGGCCCCCATGCGCACGTAGAGGGAGGAGACCAATCTTCGCGCCCAGCCTCGCAAGCAGCTCGAGTGTACTGTAGCACATCGCGCTTTCGAGCAAGAACCCAAATCAACCAGACAAGCAGCAGTAGGGTTTTACGCACCAATGCGGCCTGAAGCTGGGTAAAATTGTTGTGTGTGTGTGTGTGTGTGTGTCTCCTTGATCCGCTCTTTGCGCAGCCTCCGCTCCCCGCCGAACCGAGAAGGGGCTCCGTCCCCATAGGTGTTCGAGGAAGCCGATTCCCCCCGACAAAACTCCGGCTTAAAAAAGAGACCGTGTTCTGCCAAATTGGCTGTATGAACTGTCGGTTTAAAAAACGCAACAAAGATAAAATAGCAATTCCTTAAGAAAGGCTATTAAAGCAAAAGCAATGTCGACAACTCTTTATAAAAGAAAGGCTCTAATGAGCTGGTCAGATGGTATTACCATGGTCAGACGCAACCAGGCTCCCTGAAGGCGTAGCAAGGGTGCCAGTCAGCCAGGTCCCCAAAAGACTCGTGGCATTACGCCGGCCAAGTGGCATGACATTGGTTCGGGTTCGACCAAGCCCCCAAGTGACTCTAAGGCCTATAGGCCGACCAAGAGGCGTGACCGGTTCAGACTTGACCGTGTCCCCAAGTGATCTGGTGGCTTTCGCCGATCAAGAGGCATTGCATCGGTTCGGACACGACCGAGCCCCCAAATGATCTGGTGGCTTTCGCCTATCAAAAGGCATTGCATCGGTTCAAATATGACCGAGCCCCCAAGTGATATTGATAAACTTTGCAAGGGGTAAACCGAAGGTCGTTTTACAACAAACAACTCCATGTAACCACACATGATATAAAAGAACAGATACCCCGCTTTAGCTGAGGATCTGGTTTATTATAATATATACATTGTCATAATATGTACATAAGCAGAGCCCATGGCTCAAGTATAGTAAGGCCGAAGATGAGCTATATTCCACGGCCTGTTGGTCTCCTGCTCTGATTTACGTGAGTCTTTGTGCTCTCGAACATCGATCAGGTAGTATGACTCGTTGTGCAGATTCTTGCTGACCATGAAAGGCCCTTCCCAAGGCGGAGACAACTTATGCATCTCAGTTTGATCTTGAATAAGTCGAAGCACCAAATCTCCTTCTTGAAAGGTTCTGGTCCTGACCCGACGACTGTGATAGCGACGAAGATCCTGTTGGTAGGTCGCCGAGCGGGAAGCTGCTATGTCTCGCTCTTCATCCAGCCGGTCCAAAGCATCTTGTCGAGCCGTCTCGTTATCCGCTTCAACGTAAGCCGCAACACGAGGTGAATCGTGACGGATGTCACTAGGGAGAACTGCCTCCGCCCCATAAGCCATGAAGAACGGCGTGTACCCAGTGGACCTGTTAGGCGTGGTGTTGATGCTCCATAACACAGAGGGCAATTCTTCGACCCAACAACCCGGCGTCCTCTGCAAAGGAACCATAAGCCGGGGTTTGATGCCTCTCAAGATCTCCTGATTAGCTCTTTCTGCTTGACCGTTGGACTGTGGATGTGCCACCGATGAAACATCAAGGCGAATGTGCTCTCGTTTGCAGAACTCCTTCATGGCACCTTTAGATAAATTGGTACCATTATCTGTGATGATACTGTGTGGAAAACCAAACCGGAAAATCACCCTTTTGATGAACTGAACCGCGGTGGCCGCATCACACTTGCTAACGGGCTCTGCCTCTATCCACTTTGTAAATTTGTCAACCGCCACCAGAAGGTGGGTCTTTTTGTCCTTGGATCTTTTGAAAGGCCCTACCATATCCGGCCCCCAGGTTGCAAACGGCTAAGTAATTGGAATCATCCTCAATTCTTGAGCCGGAACATGAGCGCATCTTGAGAATTTTTGGCAACCATCACATCGCCTGACCAGATCCTCCGCATCAGCATGGGCAGTCAACCAATAGAAACCGTGACGAAATGCTTTCGCCACTAAAGACTTTGAACCGGCGTGGTGACCGCAATCTCCTTCGTGGATCTCACGCAAAATTTCGTGGCCCTCCTCAGGAGATACACACCGTTGAAACGCCCCTGTCACACTGTGATGATGTAGCTCGCCGTTTTCAATTACCATGGATTTGGACCGCCGTACTATTTGTCTGGCCAGAGTCTCGTCCTCTGGCAACTCGCCTCGGTTCATGTACGCCAGGTAAGGAAGCGTCCAATCCGGGATGACATGTAGCGCCGCCACCAACTGAGCCTCCAGGTCAGGAATCGCCAAATCCACTTCCCCAGGTAGTTGAACCGATGAGTTGTAAAGTACATCAAGGAACACATTAGGTGGTACTGGTTTACGCTGTAAACCCAGCCGGCTTAAAGCGTCTGTCGCCTCGTTCTTTCGTCGGTCCACGTGGTCCACCTGATACCCCTTGAAGTGACCTGCGACCACATCAACCTCACGACGATATGCAGCCATGAGTGGATCTTTAGAATCCCATGTACCAGACACCTGTTGGGCCACCAGATCCGAGTCACCGAAGCACTTAACTCGGCTTAAATTCATCTCCTTAGCCATCCGGAGACCGTGGAGCAAGGCTTCGTACTCTGCTGCATTGTTAGTACAAGGGAACATTAAACGGAGAACATAACAAAACTTGTCACCTCGTGGGGAAGTTAATATGACTCCAGCCCCCGAGCCCTCCAATTGACGTGATCCATCAAAATGAATGGTCCAATATGTGTGATCTGGCTTCTCTTCAGGGACTTGTAACTCCGTCCAATCATTGATGAAGTCAACAAGTGCCTGAGACTTTATCGCAGTGCGAGGCACATATTTTAAACCGTGCGGTCCAAGCTCGATAGCCCATTTGGCAATCCGACCAGTTGCTTCTCGGTTTTGGATGATATCACCCAAAGGAGCAGAGCTGACCACTGTGATGGGATGCCCTTGGAAATATTGCTTCAACTTACGGCTCGCCATAAAAACTCCGTATACCAGCTTCTGCCAATGCGGATATCTCTGTTTAGATTCAATAAGCACCTCGCTGATATAGTAAACCGGACGCTGAACCGGGTACTCTTTGCCCGCCTCCTTCCGCTCCACCACAATAGCCACACTAACTGCATGAGCATTAGCAGCTACATATAGCAGCAATGGTTCCCGATCAATGGGAGCGGCGAGCACGGGCGGATTGGCCAACTGCCGCTTTAAGTCCTCCAATGCCTGATTAGCAGCAGAACTCCAGACGAACAGATCCGTCTTCTTCAACATTTGATACAAAGGAATCGCTTTTTCCCTGAGGCGGCTGATAAACCGACTTAGCGCAGCGATCCGACCCGCCAGGCGTTGAACATCGTTAATACACTTCGGTTTAGCCAGAGAGGTGATAGCCGTGATCTTCTCCGGATTAGCCTCAATTCCCCTATGGGACACCAGAAAACCCAATAACTTGCCAGCTGGCACACCAAAGACACATTTGGCCGGATTGAGCATCATCTTGTACGTCCTGAGGTTATCAAAAGTCTCCTTCAAATCATCGACCAAAGTCTCCTTCTTCCTTGACTTAACCACAATATCATCCACATAAGCATGCACATTACGGCCAATCTGTTTGTGGAGACAATTCTGCACACACCGCTGATAAGTTGCCTGGGCACTTTTGAGCCCAAAAGGCATAGACACATAGCAGAAGGCTCCAAATGGAGTTATGAACGCCGTCTTCTCCTGGTCCTTAACTGCCATTTTAATCTGATGATAGCCGAGTATGCATCCAAGAAACATAAGCGCTCGCAACCCGCCGTAGCATCAATGATTTGATCAATACGGGGGAGGGCAAAAGGATCCGCAGGGCAGGCCTTATTAAGATCCGTATAATCCACACACAAGCGCTAGGTGCCATTTTTCTTAAGGACCAGCACCGGATTAGCAAGCCACTCAGGGTGAAAAACTTCAATGATGTAGCCAGTTGCCAATAGCCTGGCCACCTCTTCTCCAATAGCTTTTCTCCTCTCCTCGTTGAACCGGCGGAGGAACTGTTTCACTGGTCTGTATTTAGGATCCACATTAAGGGTGTGCTCAGCGAGTTGCCTCGGTACACCTGGCATGTCAGAAGGCTTCCATGCAAAGATGTCCCGGTTCTCACGGATGAACTCGATGAGCGCATCTTCCTATTTCGGATCCAGATTGGCACTGATGCTGAACTGCTTGGACGAATCGCCAGGTACGAAGTCAACAAGCTTGGTCTCAGCCGCCAATGTGAATTTCAGGGTCGGATCATGCTCTGTAGTAGGCTTCTTTAAAGGAGTCATATCCGTCGGATCAACGTTGTCTTTATAGTACTTGAGCTCCTCGGTAGCACAAACCGACTCCGCATACGCGGCGTCTCCTTCCTCGCACTCCAAAGTGATCTTACGGCTTCCGTGAACCGTGATGGTCCCCTTATGACCCGGCATCTTGAGCTGTAGATACACATAGCAGGGCCGTGCCATGAACTTGGCATAGGCTGGCCGGCCAAACAGGGCATGGTACGGGCTTTGGATTTTCACCACCTCAAACGTCAGTGTCTCTGATCGGGAATCGTGATCATCTCCGAAGGCTACTTCCAAGGCTATCTTGCCCACGGGGTATGCTGACTTGCCAGGCACCACACCATGGAAAACCGTGTTTGAAGGACGGAGGTCTTTATCCTTTAGCCCCATGCGTCGAAAGGTCTCATAGTATAGGATATTAATACTGCTACCCCCGTCCATGAGTACCTTGGTGAACTTATAGCCTCCCACCTGAGGCGCCACCACCAAAGCCAGCTGACCCGGATTGTCAACCCGGGGAGGGTGATCCTCTCTACTCCATACAATTGGCTGCTCTGACCAGCGCAGATACCGTGGCACAGCCGGTTCAACAGAGTTAACCGCCCGCTTCTGGACCTTTCGGTCCCGCTTGTCCAAGCTGGTGGTAAACACAAGATATTGTCCACTGTTCAACTGCTTTGGATTACTCTGGTAACCCGACTACTGTTGTTGCTGACTGTTTTGATTATGCTGATTGCCATGTCCGCTCGGATTACCGTTAAACCCTGAACCGGGATTTCCTCCACCATGACTCGGCCCGGATCCTGAACCGCCACCGGAGCTGGGGTCATACCGAAAAGCATTGGAGCTCTTAGACTCTTGCATGATATAACAATCCTTCCAAAGGTGGTTTGCTGGCTCCTCTCTGGTCCCATGCTTTGGACAAGGCTGATTCAACAGATAATTTAAGCGCTCCGGATTGGGTCCAGGTCCGCCACTGCTCTTTTTGCCCCTACGTCGTCGGCCTCTGTCCTGCACATTAGTGTTAGCCACATAATCCATGTTGCCATCCGCCTTACGCTTGCCACCACCAACGTTTCCTGCCGAGCTATGCTGCTGACCTCTGGGGTTGCCATTCTTCCTTCCCTTCCCTGTCTTTTCATCATCAGACTCGGGATCCTTGGTACTATCAGAATCAACATACTTCAGCAGAGCAGTCATGAGCATTCCCATGTCAGTACAATGGCGCTTCATCCGTCCTAATTTTAACTTTAAAGGCCCAAACCGGCAATTGCCTTCCAGGGTTACAACCGCGATGTCCGCATTGATACGGTCTGATGAATGCAGGATCTTTGAGACCCGACGCACCCAATGAGTTGTTGACTCTCCTTCCTCCTGGACACAAGCCGCTAAATCCACCACCGACATGGGTTGCTTGCACGTGTCTTTAAAATTGCTTATGAACCGGGCTCGCAACTGTGCCCATGAACCGATAGAATTGGGCGGCAAGCTTTTTAACCAAGTACGGGTTGTCCCTTCAAGCATCATGGTGAAATATTTTGCGCACGCCGCATCATCCACGTCCAGCATCTCCATGGCCATCTCATAACTCTCCACCCACGACTCTGGGGGTTGATCCGCCGTATAGTTCGGCACCTTGCGCGGGCCTTTGAAATCCTTGGGCAGGCGCACATTGCGGAGGGCTGGGACGAGGCAAGGCACTCCCAAAGCGCTAGAAGTGAGTCCCGGTTCAACTGAAGTGGTGGGATGAACCGGTGTAATCTGATAAGCCTGATGCGGTGCTGCTAACTCAGCTTCCCTACGCGCCCGGGCCCGGTCTACCACCTCCTAGGCGTCGGGGGCCGGATTGTTGCCGTGGGGAGCCCTACGCCGTGCATTACTTGACTCAGCTGGTTCTTCCATATCTCTACTGTAACTACGGCCTGGAAGCGGGGTGGAATGAATCCGTTCGCGGCTATATGAGTACGCTTCCTGCTGAACCAACGCTGTTCTGAGGAGCTCCTTAACCCGGCGTGTCTCTATCGCTTGCAGTGAATCTCCCTTGACCAGAATAGCTTCCAACCGTGCCGCCGCTGCAACAAGGTTGTCCAGCGGATTAGAATAGTGATCCGAAGGGGTATGCACAACCCGTGGCTCTCCCGGGTTATGACGGGGCAGATCTATTACACGGGGCTGAACCGGCGCGCCCGTCCCGGGCGCCTCCGCCCGGTTTACCACCGGTTGGTTACTGGTCCCTGCCCCAGGGGTATTGAAAAGATCCCTTCCTTCAAAGACCGAGGGCAAGCGAGATCGGAACTTCCTCCTCATGACTTCCTGCGAAGCGTTCTAATCCAGCATAAGTTTATAGGCTTGCGCGTCCAAAGCGGCCCGCTCCACGGTCATCCTGACCTCTTCAGCTGGCAGATCCGCCTTGGCCTGGTTAATCTGTTCTCTCACCTTTGCAATCTCTGCATTATGAGCATCCTGATCCGTTGGATTAGCTTCTGCCATGAGCGCAGCCAATGCATCGAACAGATCAGGTAACACTTGAGCTGGTGGGCGCACAGAGCCTCCTGCTCCGGCAGCCGTTGCCGCCGCTGAACCGGAAACTATTGTTGCGGCCGTTGATGACTGAGGCGCTGCCTGGGTACCGGCCATGAATATACCGACCTGGCTAGGCAGATCAGAGGGGTCCGGAATACTGTCGCCATCGGAACAGCCCCCAATCCGACCATCTTGTACTTGATACAAGGACTCTGTTTCCCCGGTTGACAACTCGTCGCCGGAATAAACGACGGTTTCGCCACCAGATCCTGATCCGTCCTCATAGTTCCCTCCATGGATGACTCCCACAAAGGCACGCTTCATGGCTGGCTTAACCCGGGCAGTTCGCGCACACTGAGCTGTTTCGATGAGGTCGGTGCAGGTGTCCAGCTCAGGGCCCGGTTCACCGATTTTGCCGATGAAGACGTGTATACCACCAAAGGGGACCCGGTACCCGTACTCAATTGAGCCGGCCTCGGGGCCCCAGCCTGCGTCGTTGATGTAGATCTTGCCGCGACGACTCTTGGTCATCCGGCCCACGACGTATCCCTCGAGTCCTTCAAAGCGGCCCTCCAAGAATTTGAAACCATCGTGCGATAGCCCCACGGTGGGCGCCAACTGTCGTGGGTTTGTCACGGTAGATGTCCTAGCCAAAGGACTTAGTCGTGGAGCCATCGCAACGGGTTAAATCGAAGGGGTTAAAGCGGACATAGGGATGCAGAGAGTTTATACTAGTTCGGCCCCTTCGATGAAGGTAAAAGCCTACGTCTAGTTTGTGGTGGAATTGATGAAGTCTCGATGACTAGGGAGCAAACAAGCTTCGCCTAGGCCTCGAGTTGTGGTTGTCTGTCCTTGAACCGCTGTCGGGACGTCCCCTTATATACACGGGTGACGCCCGTCGGTTCACAGAGTCCCAATCTCCGGTTTATACTCGTACCCGGGTTGGTCTCTTTCTTTCCCTATCTTATAGTACAAGTTTATACAAGTCGGTTTATGGCTACAGATACTAAACCGGCTACGGCCTTGGGCCTTTACAAGTTTATCGGGCTTTAACATCCTTGAATTAATGTTGAAGTTAACCCGGCCCAAGCAGGCCGGTTTACACCCAGTAGTGATATCCCCAACAGGGAGGCATTTAAATTTGCGTTTGGTACCAAAGCGACAGTATGGGTTGTAATATTTGCTTTTAAGTTCCTTGAATTTTATGTTCCCCTTCCCTACTTGCTTATGTTCTACGCTGACAGAGCCCGGCCACGCGCATGCCTCACCCAGCATCAGCCCCGACCGGAAACCAGGACGGGACCAAAGGAATGAGGGGCCACGTGACAAGTTAGGCTCCTGAGTCGCGATGCTCAGGAGTCCCCCTTGGCGCACGAACAGTAAGTAGGGAAGCGCGATGTAGGTGCGTTTTCCGTTCTACGTCTGCAGAGCCCGACCCAGCGCGTACCTCACCCAGCATAGCCTTTCTGAACTAAGGAGCTAGGGGCTACGGAGCCAGTTAGGCTCCTGAGTCGCGATGCTCAGGAGTCCCCCTTGACGCGCGAACAGCATGAGATGGAATGTAGGCTGGGCTACCGTTCTACGTCTGCAGAGCCCGACCCCGCGCGTACCTCGCCCAGCATAGCCTTTCAGAACTAAGGAGTGAGGGGCTACGGAGCCAGTTAGGCTCCTGAGTCGCGATGCTCAGGAGTCTCCCTTGACGCACAAACGGCCTTCGTACCTTGGCTCCGCTCGGGGAGAGACGCGCAATGAAACCAGGCCTGAGGGGCCTGGCTGGAGCGTACGGCTGAGCGTGACCCAGTCGTAGCCCCTGTGCCCAGCCCCCTCGCGCGGCGCTCCCGGGGGGAGGCGTTGCGATGAGGCCGGCCACTGAGCTCGGGGCTCCCTGAGGTTAATGCGGCCCGGAGGCCACCCTCAATTGTTTATCACCAGCGCGGGGCATAGCGCTTCCGTATGTGTACGGGCATAGCCGCTCCTCGGCAGTGTCGTCAGCCAGCGCGGAGCATGGTGCTTCCACTGGTACGTGGGAGGGGGCTCCCCTCCGGGAGGAGCCCCGGGGGCGTGTACAGCCCCACCCTAACACGTGGCTGGCACAGTAGAGCTAGGTGAGGTGTATCTGGGCACCCGTGAGCCAGCGCGGGACTCACGAGGCCCTACCTCTAGGCGGGTTGCGCCTGGCACTGGGCCGTATTTTGAGATGTGTTCCTGCAAAATCTGGTTAGATGCTGGCACTCTACGTCCTCGGGTCCCGGCCCTCGAGCTTGTCTCAGCCGTCGCTGGTATGCCAGGTCGCGATGCCCTGGACAAGGCGAGAGGGTGAGGGCTGGAGAGCCAGTAAGAGCCCTGAGTCACGATGCTCAGGCACCCCCCCTTTAACGTGCAAGTGGTCGACATGAAGAATAAAAGGTGCCGTGGACGGCATCAAGTAATCAAGCATGATGCATAATTGGAAACAAACGTGGAAGGGATACATGCCGCTGGGCCTAGCCCGAGTGGGCCGGGGATGATGCAGCCCGAGGGGCGCCCCCAGCAAAGCAAGCTAGCAACTGAAAAGATAAAAAGGGATACATGCCACAGGGACGAACCCACGCGTCCTGGGAATGACGCAACCCTGGGAGGGCACTCCCAGGTGGGAATGAAACTTGAAAGATGTCACCTGAAGATGTTGTCGGTGCAGTGGCGTTGGTGCAGCAGACTCGGTGGGCTGCGGAAGCCGATCCTCACGAGCCCCCAGGACCAGGGGCCTCGGGAGGCTCCGGAGGCACTGGTGGCTCCTCGTGAGCAGCCTCCATCTCCGCCAGGGCCGTGGAACGCCTGTCTTCTTGCGCCTCCAAGACGCTCCTCATGAGGCGCTGGTACGCCGCAGCCACGCTCGGCAGGCCATAAGGCATGCGAACGTAGCTCTGGGGTGGTCCTCCGCAGCGCCCCTCTTGTGAGGGCTAGAGGCGCTGCATCGTGGCGATCTGATTGAGCCCCGGTATGTCGACGCAGACGCGCAGCCCACCATCCTCGCCTGGATGGGGAGCCACAGCTGGTTGGCGACGGCAACCTCTTATGATCCTTGACTCCTGTAGTTCTTGAGTGGACTTGTTAACAAACTCCTGTTGGTCTGACCTTCTTTCCATGGCTTCCTTTCGTGGGAAACATGCCTCGAAGCACGCCTCCACATGGTGCCCAAGCGCCTCCCTCGTGACCTTGGCTAGGTCGGTGGCCCTCCAGGTGAGAGCCCCCGAGCCCTGCCTGAGGAGGGCACCGGGCGCGCTTTCCTATGCGATTGAAGGAGGATCCCCCTGGGCAGACGAGGGCCTTGAAGGGCCTGCCTCCTGAGGGGCTGAGCCTGGCGTTGTCTTCTTCTTCTTGGGGGTGGTCTCAGGAAGCCTCCTGCTTCCGCGATCTGGGTCTTCTAGTGACGCGGCCTGAAAGGCTCGCTCCAGGGTACACACTGCATCCTTCTCTTGACATGGCACTGTGATGACGCCGCCGCTTCCTGGCATCTTGAGGACGTTGTAGCCGTGGTGAGTCACGGCCATGAACTTGGCCAGCGCCGGGTACCCGAGGATGGCGTTGTACGGCAGGCGGATGTGGGCGACGTCAAAGTCGATGAGCTCGGTGCGGTAGTTGTTGCGGGCCCCGAAGGTGACTGGGAGGCGGACCTGCCCGATCGAGATCGTGGAACCGTCGGTGACTCCAGAGAAGGGCTTGGTTGGCTGAAGCTGGTCATAGGGCACTTGGAGGTTGTTGAATGTTTCCACGGACAAGACGTTGAGCCCTGCCCCTCCGTCGATGAGGGTCCTGGTGACCAGAACGTTGCTGATGACTGGGGAACAAAGCATTGGGAGGACTCCGGCTGTGGCCGCGCACTTGAGCTGGTCTGTTGAGCTGAACGTGATGGTGCAGGCCGACCACCTGAAGGGACGCGTTGCTTCGAGCTTGGGGAGAACTGCGTTCACTTCGCGAGCAAACTGCTTGAAGATACGTTGAGAGGCTGGGGCTTGAGCTCCGCCCAGGATGCAGGCGATTGCGCGAGGCTCTTGGAAGCCCCCAGCCCCCTCGTCTTGGTGGCGGTCTTCGTTCCTTCTTGGCTGAGGTGGCAACGGCGGCAGGCCTGGGTTGCCATGAGGGCGATCCTCACGAGGCTGGTCCCTTCAGACCCCCTCGCGAGGCGGGTCACGCCAGCGGTCCTCGCGAGGTTGCCCACGCCAGCCTTGACGTGGGCCACGATCTTCCCAGCGTCCCGGTGAAAGTGCAACTATCCCTAGGTGGTTTTGGTAATTTATAACAACATATAGCTCATTGAGCTAATGCAATTCCAAGACAATTATTTCAGGAAAGATCAATGATTGGCATGGCATGGATGGTGAAAGTGGAACCCTCAAAATACTAAGGACAAAGGATTGGCTCAAGCTCAAAAGCTCAAGACTCTTCATTTTACATTTTAGTGATCCAAGATCACATTGAGTCTATAGGAAAAGCCAATACTATCAAGGAGGGATGAGGTGTTGCTTAATGAGCTCTTTGCCTTATGTGCTTAATGATATGCTCCAAAATCCTCAGCTACTTTCCCATATCCACAAATGACCTAAACCCCAAGCCAAACTCGGTCATACCAATTCTTTCTATCCGGCGCCACCGAGTTTTTCATATGTCATAGCCACTACCAAAACCCTAGCAAATCGGTTCTACCGA
The DNA here is from genome assembly GCA_032464435.1 of Aegilops umbellulata. Taxonomy (NCBI): domain Eukaryota; kingdom Viridiplantae; phylum Streptophyta; class Magnoliopsida; order Poales; family Poaceae; genus Aegilops; species Aegilops umbellulata. Next base: position 384,836,261 of record CP136057.1, on the reverse strand, counting down.
TAGGGATCTCGGTCTCACCGAGATGGGATTGCAATCTCACTGTGTATGTCCATTGTCGAAATCGGTCTTACCGAGTTTAGGCAATCGGTACTACTGAGATTGCAATGCAAACTCTCTGTTTCCCATTTGTAACATTTGGGTCTCACCGAAAGAGCAAATCGGTCCCACCGAGTTTGCCTGACCAACTCTCTGGTTAGCTAATTACCAAATCGGTCTCACCGAGTTTGTGTAATCGGTCTCACCGAGATTACGTTATGCCCAAACCCTAACCATATCGGTCCTACTGAGATGCATGTCAGTCCCACCGAAAATCTCTAACGGTCACTAGGTTTACCATTTTGGTTCGACCGAGTTTATTGATTCGGTCCCACCGAGATTGGTAGATTGTGTGTAACGATTGGATTTTAAGTGGAGGCTATATATACCCCTCCACCTCCTCTTCATTCGTGGAGAGAGCCATCAGAACACACCTACACTTCCAATTCATATGTTCTAAGAGAGAACCACCTACTAATGTGTTGAGACCAAGATATTCCATTCCTACCATATGAATCTTGATCTCTAGCCTTCCCCAAGTTGCTTTCCACTCAAATCTTCTTTCCACCAAATCCAAATCCTGTGAGAGATTGTTGAGTGTTGGGGAGACTATCATTTGAAGCACAAGAGCAAGGAGTTCATCATCAACACACCATTTGTTACTTCTTGGAGAGTGGTGTCTCCTAGATTGGCTAGGTGTCACTTGGGAGCCTCCGACAAGATTGTGGAGTTGAACCAAGGAGTTTGTAAGGGCAAGGAGATCGCCTACTTCGTGAAGATCTACCGCTAGTGAGGCAAGTCCTTCGTGGGCGATGGCCATGGTGGGATAGACAAGGTTGCTTCTTCGTGGACCCTTCGTGGGTGGAGCCCTCCGTGGACTCGCGCAACCGTTACCCTTCATGGGTTGAAGTCTCCACTAACGTGGATGTAGGGTAGCACCACCTATCCGAACCACGGGAAAAATTGGGAAAAGGCGTAGTTTTTATTTGGTCAAGTAGTCTAATCACCCCCCCCCCCTCTAGACATACTTTCGATCCTACAAGTGGTATTAGAGCCTTGGTCTCTATTTGCTTTGATTCCCATAGCTTTTGGTGGTCATAGCCTTGGTTTCACAACCTAGGAGAGTATGGCGTCTAGCGAGGGAAATTATCACCGTAGAGGTCCTTACTTTGATGGTACTAACTTTGCTAGTTGGAAGCATAAAATGAAAATGCATATTCTTGGACATAACCCCGCCGTTTGGGCTATTGTGTGTGTTGGTTTGCAAGGTGACTTATTCGACGGGAAAGAACCAAACCGTGAAGCTACCGCGGATGAGTTGAAGATGCTACAATACAACGCTCAAGCTTGTGATATTCTCTTCAACGGATTGTGCCCCGAAGAATTCAACAAAATCAGCCGTCTTGAGAATGCAAAGGAAATTTGGGATACTTTGATTAATATGCACGAAGGTACCGACTCCGTCAAGGAATCTAAATTGGATGTGCTTCAAAGTCAACTTGACAAGTTCAAAATGAAGGATGGTGAAGGTGTCGCTGAAATGTACTCTAGGCTTGCTCTCATCACAAATGAGATTGCCGGCTTAGGGAGTGAAGAGATGACTGACAGATTCATCATCAAGAAGATCCTAAGAGCCTTGGATGGAAAATATGATACCGTGTGTACATTGATCCAAATGATGCCCAATTACAAAAATCTCAAGCCAACGGAAGTCATTGGAAGAATTGTTGCTCATGAGATGTCACTCAAGGACAAAGAGGAACTTCACAACAAATCAAGTGGTGCTTATAAAGCCTCATGTGAAGCCCCCACATCATCAAGTGAGAAACAAAACTTCAATGAAGAACTGAGCTTAATGGTGAAGAACTTCAACAAGTTCTACAAGAGTAGAAGCAAAGATAGAAGCTCCAAGTCAAGGTCCTACAATGACAAAAGATCTTCTAGTCGAGAGCAAAACTGCAACAATTGTGGAAAACCCGGACACTATTCCAATGAGTGTACGGCTCCCTACAAAAGAAGAGAAGATTCTCCAAAAAGAAGAAGCAAAAGAGAGGAATCACCATCACGAGAGAGAAGGAGTAGAGATGATCGTTATGAACGAAGACACTCACGGAGAAGCAAGGATTCGGAAAGGAAGGAAAAATCATCAAGGAGCTACACAAAACGAAGACATCAAGCTCATGTTGGTGAATGGGTATCCGGCTCCGACTCTGACAACCACTCCGAGAGAAGTTATCACTCTGACTCCGAATATACTAAAGATGAAGGTGTTGCCGGACTAGCACTTGTGTCAACCAACTCCTACGACATATTTGATTCACCCAATGAAGGAATTGGAAGATGCTTCATGGCCAAAGGTCCTAAGGTAACTCACCCTGAGTATGTTGATTTTAATAGTGACGAAGATGACTTGTTAGGCGATGATGATTTACTTGTTGACAACTCTAGTGATGAATCCTATGATGAAACATCAATTAATCATGCTAAAACGAATGACAATGATAAGGAGAAAATTGAGGCCCTAACTAAAGAACTAAACAGTCTTAAGTTAGCTCATGAAACTATCTTCGAAGATCATCGAGAACTTTTAAGGGCTCATGAGAAGTTACGCTTTGAAAAGCTCAATCTTGAGCAAGAGCATGAGCTTTTAAAGGAAATCAATGATGATCTCCGCAAGAAAAGTTCTTCTTACATTGCCAAACGTTTACTCTTATCCACTTACATGCCTCAAGTCAAGTCTAATAACAAAAACAAGAAAGATTCTTCCTCTAGTAGTAACAATGAACATGTTAAATCCAATATTGTTGCTTCTAGTAGTTCTTTTGATTCCACTAATGATTCTCTTAGCCAAGTTACACTTGAGCAAGAAAATAGCATATGGAAGGAAATCATAGAGAAAGGAGTGTACAAAAGCCTTGCCGGAAGTAAGCAATTCGAGGAGATTGTACGCAAGCAAGGAAGGCACCGGAAGAATCAAGGTGTTGGTTTTGAACGAAAGTTCAATGCCAATGGAGTTGAGTGGGAAGAAGATCAATACCCCAAGACAAAGTTTGTTCCTCAACAAGAGAAGTATGATCCAACTTCTTTCAAGGGGACACAAACTCAAGATGATCTTCCGCCACAAGACTACAAGAAAAAAGGCAAGGACAAGCTTCAAGAGGAAATATATGCATTTGAAGAAGCTCCTAGGACCTTAGTCAAGTGGATTCCCAAGACTACTTCAAGTTCCACTTCATCAAGTACGACTACAACTCCAAGGATTCCCATCAAGATGGTGTGGATCCAAAAGAAGAAGAACTAGAGAGTTCTTGAGGGTGACTCCACCAACATACTTCACTCTTATCATTTTGCCAAGAACAAGTGCAATCAACTTCCACATCTTGCACTAGTTCAAGGAGTCACAAACCCTCTTGTTGGTAAGTCAAGGGACAAGGTAATCTAAAAAGCTTTCATAGACATCTTCTTGTATGTGCATCACTCTATGTCTATGGATATACTTGCTTGTTCCTTGTGGGACTAACCCATGTAGGTATTGAAAGTGCAATTCACTCAAAATGATAGCTCCAAGTGATCTACATCAATATTGAGCATCCACATCTTAAACATCTACATGAAGTCATCATCGACAAAACCCAAGGTTAGTTCATCCCTCTTAAGGGGGGATATCACATCTAGGGGGAGCTTTACTCTAAGACTTGAGCTAAAGCAACTCTAATGATGTGAACACAACAATGCTTTATGTAGAAGTGGTAACCCCACTTGAGCTTAAACGATGAGTATGACCTATGATCAAATGTTCTCATTTGACTCCTAAGTCAATATACTCATATATAGATGACCTAGTCATCACCAATTGCTTGATAGATGCTAGAATTGGTTGTGCATACTTTGTCACATATTTCTATTGCCATTTTATTGTGTGAGCATGCTGGATGTATATTTCACTCATTCGAGGACATCCACTTGTTGTTTTGATTGATTGGCTTTATCTTTTCTTTTGCCAAGTGGATGGACAAGAATGCCTAAGAACCTCCTCAAGCTATCTATGCTTTTCTCATCTCAAACTCTATTCATGCTACATCACAAAATTGATCAAGTCAAATTCGAACCACTCTGTGTGAGGAGCACTCGGAGTCCCTGATTCGTCATAGACTTAAACTTCCAAAACCTCATTGTGATTCTCGGTCTGACCGATACCCCACTTTCGGTCCTACCAAGATCATCAAGATGATCTATGTTTTCAATCTCGGTGCAACCGACTTGAAATATTCGGTCACACTGAGTTGCTATAATTGTATACAGTTTTGCATCTCGGTGCCACCGAGTCGTTCCACTCGGTCAAACCGACAGGGTCGGGCTATATATAGTCACGGGCAAAAATTTGGAAATTTCTCCGAACCTCTTCGCCCGCGCCATAGCTCGCTCTGCCGACGTGGTCTCCGGATCGTCTTCTCGCCGCCAGCAGCCTCCAGTCGTTCGTCTCCGTTGCCGTCAACGGAAATCACCTCCGCCGTTGCCGCTGTAGTGAGTCTCCGCCGAACTAGGGTACGGACTCGATCTTTGTGCTATTCCTCAATCTGATTCCTAGCACATTGTGATTATCATGATTCTTGCCACGATTGTTAAACTCCTATCCAGTCAAAGAACTCATAGATTAGGTTTGATTCAAAAACTTTAGGGTTAGGTTTCCGCCGAAACCATCTCGGACCCACCGAGTTGAAAAACTCGGTCCCACCGATTTGGCCTATGCCATAGCACAAGTGAAACTCGGTCTGACCGAGTGTAACTAATCGGTGTGACCGATTTTTGAACTTTGTGAAACCCTACCAGTCTCGGTGCCACCGAACTGTGACTCGGTCTGACCGAGATCACTAGTTTAGGTTCCAAATACTGCTTCGGTATCACCGAGTTTAGAAATCGGTAGATCCGAAATGCTTTCCGTGGGAAATTAAAACTAAGTTTTTGAATCATTCTTTTGCAAAAATCTCTGCATTTTGTGATGCTCATCCATTCTATCTCATCTATAAACTATTCACAGGGTCAGCAGTCAGCAGTCAGCTAGTCAATCATGTCACACCAGAGTGACAGCCAAAATCAGTCATAATAGCTTGTGCATATGAGTGAGGCACTAGTCCCTCAAGTTCTTCAGATGATGGCAGCAGGAGCACTCCAAGCAATCTGCCAAAGGCTGCCACCAGACAGAGAAGGAAAAGAACTACAGATTCTGAAGATGAAGACTATGTGGCAGAGGAGGAGGCTACCTCCAAGAAAATTGAACTCAAGAAGGAACATAGTTCAAGACTGAGCACCAAGCCAGGCTTGAAGGTTAAAAGACCAGCAGGCAGGAAGCCAATGCCAAAAGCCAAAGCCTCAACTAAGATTCCTGACAAAACCACTTCCAAGGAGCCAGTTGTTGCTGTAGAGAAGAAAGAGAGGAAAAGAGGTAGGTGGTGCAAGAAGGTAGATCCTATGGCTGAATTTGAACAACATTCTTCTGATGAAGAAGAAGAGGAAGAGGAAGGTGCTGCACCAGCACCCAAGGCACCCAAGTTGATGGGTGATGCCATTAAATCAGGGGAAGCTGCATCCAAGCCCAAGGAAGCCCCCAAGACAGCTCCAAAGCAAAAACCCAAGAGGAATACAAGAAATATTCCAGCTGCTGAGAAGAGCAAGGCCCCAGTGCCTGATGTTGCTGAAGAGGAAGAAGGGCAAGTTTTGAGGAAATTGAAGCCCAAGATCCCAGACCACAATGATGCTCATCCTGTGGCTGAGGATATGAACATAAGGAGTGAGGGAGTCCTGGATTAGGGGGTGTTCGGATAGCCGAACTATATCTTCAGCCGGACTCCAGGACTATGAAGATACAAGATTGAAGACTTCGTCCCGTGTCCGGAAGGTTCTTTCCTTGGCGTGGAAGGCAAGCTAGGCGTGCGTATATTCAAGATCTCCTACCAATGTAACCAACTCTGTGTAACCCTAACCCTATCCGGTGCCTATATAAACCGGAGGGTTGTAGTCCATAGGACGAACACATCATAACCATCATCATACCCATAGGCTAGTTTCTAGGGTTTAGCCTCCTTGATCTCGTGATAGATCTACTCTTGTACTACCCATATCATCAATATTAATCTAGCAGGAGTAGGGTTTTACCTCCATCGAGAGGGCCCGAACCTAGGTAAAATAAAGTGTCCCTTGTCTCCTGTTACCATCCGACCTTGACGCACAGATCGGGACCCCCTACCCGAGATCTGCCGGTTTTGACACCGACATTGGTGCTTTCATTGAGAGTTCCTCCGTGTCGTCGCCTTTAGGCCCGATGGCTCCTTTGATCATCAACAACGATGAGGTCCAGAGTGAGACTTTTCTCCCCGGACAGATCTTCGTCTTCGGCGGCTTCGCTCTGCGGGCCAACTCACTTGGTCATCTGGAGCAGATCGAGAGCTACGCCCCTGGCCATCAAGTCAGGTTTGGAAGCCTAAACTACACGGCAGATATCCGCGGAGACTTGATCTTCGACGGATTCGAGCCACAGCCAAGCGCGCCGCACTATCTCGAGGGGCATGATATAGCTCTGCCTCCGAACAGTGTCCTGGAGGCCGCATACGCTCCGGCCCCGATCCTCGATTCGGAGCCCACTGCGTTCCTTGAAGATGAACGGTTGGACGTCACCTCGGGGGCTGCGATCTTAAAGGCCATTGAGCCGAACGCGAGCCCCGCGCTCCGCATGGCCTGTGACTCCAAGGAGCCGGACTCTTCTCCGAACTTCGGGTCGTCCGTGCCCCCGCCGATCAAATCAGATCGGGCGCCTGTAATGGAGTTCACCGCCGCGGGCATCTTTCAGTATTCACCTTTTGGTGATATTCTGAATTCTCTCAAGTCTCTCTCTTTGTCAAGAGAGCCCGGGACGAACTATGGCCTGCGAGGTTGGGATTCGGACGACGAAGAAATTCAAAACCCACCCACCGCCCACTTAATAGCCACTGTCGACGATATATCCGACATGCTCGACTTCGGCTCCGAAGAATTCGACGGTATGGACGACGAAGGAGGAGACGAGCAAGAACCAGCACCTGTAGGGCGCTGGACCGCCACCTCGTCATACGACATATACATGGTCGATGCTCCAAAAGATGGAGATGGCGATGGAACAGCGGAGGATGGCACTTCGAAAAAGCCTCCAAAACGCCAACGTCAGCGGCGCCGCTCCAAATCCCGCCACAGCAGAAACGGTGATTCCGGCACGGGAGAAATACTACCCCGGACAGCTCCGAAGAACACCAAAACCAGTAGGATTCGGCACAGGAAGATGGATAAGACCGCCCTCATGAGAGAGCGGCAGAGCGAGAGGTCGAGGACGATAACTACATGCCTCCCTCCGAAGACGAGGCAAGCCTCAGCGACGATGAATTCATCGTACCATCAGACCCCGCCGAACAAGAGCGCTTTCAACGCAGGCTTTTAGCCACGGCGAACAGCCTAAAGAAAAAGCAGCAACAGCTTAGAGCTGATCAAGATTTGCTAGCTGACAGATGGACTGAAGTCCTTGCGGCCGAAGAGCACAAGCTTGGACGCCCCTCCAAAAACTATCCTAAGCGCAGGCCGCTACCCCAATCAGAGGAGGAAGCCCAAGACATGGCAGATCGGCCACCTCGCGGCCGCGACAGAGAAGCCTGTCGAACATCCAAACAAGCGATGCCCCGCAGCCGCTTTACCAAGGCACGGGAACACGAACCAGACCTGCGAGACGTCCTGGAGGACAAAGCAAGGCAAACAAGATCGATCTATGGATCGCGTGGACGCCCGACAGCACGTGATAGTTTTCACTCCGGACACAATAAATCCGGCCGGGCCGAACACAACAGGCACAGCTCCTCCGAACTACGTCGAGACATAGCCCAGTACAGGGGCGCCGCACACCCACATGCTTCACAGACGAAGTAATGGATCATAGAATCCCAGAGGGTTTTAAACCCGTCAACATCGAGTCGTACGATGGTACGACAGATCCGGCAGTATGGATTGAGGACTATCTCCTCCACATCCACATGGCACGTGGCGATGATTTGCACCCCATCAAATATTTACCCCTTAAGCTTAAGTGACCAGCCCGGCACTGGCTTAACAGCCTCCCCGCAGATTCGATCGGCTCTTGGGAGGACCTGGAGGCCGCATTCCTCGACAACTTCCAGGGGACCTACGTACGGCCACCGGACACCGACGACCTAAGCCACATAATCCAGCAGCCAGAAGAATCGGCCAGGCAATTCTGGACACGGCTCCTAACAAAGAAAAATCAGATAGTCGATTGTCCGGATGCAGAGGCCTTAGCAGCCTTCAAGCATAACATCCGTGATGAGTGGCTTGCCCGGCACCTGGGACAGGAAAAGCCGAAATCCATGGCAGCCCTCACGACACTCATGACCCGCTTTTGCGCGGGCGAAGATAGCTGGCTAGCTCGCAGCAACAACTTATAGAAGAAGCAAGGTAATTCAGATACCAAGGACAAAAGTGGCAGGTCGCGACGGAATAAAAAGAAACGCCGCATCAGCAGCGACAGCAATGAAGATACGGCAGTAAACGCCGGATTCAGAGGCCATAAATCCGGTCAGCGGAAAAAGCCATTCAAAAAGAATACCCAGGGCCCGTCCAGTTTGGACCGAATACTCGACTACTCGTGCCAGATTCATGGCACCCCCGAAAGGCCAGCCAATCACACCAACAGGGATTGTTGGGTGTTCAAGCAGGCAGGCAAGTTAAGAGTCGAAAACAAACACAAGGGGCTAGACAGCGATGACGAAGAGGAGCCCTGGTCGCGGAACAACAACGGACAGAAGGGGTTTCCCCCACAAGTGCGGATGGTGAACATGATATACGCGACTCATATTCCCAAGCGGGAGAGGAAGCGTGCGCTACGGAACGTATACGTGATGGAGCCAGTCGCCCCAAAGTTCAACCCATGGTCCTCTTGCCTGATCACCTTCGATCGAAGGGACCACCCCACTAGCATCCATCACGGCGGTTTCGCCGCATTGGTTCTTGACCCAATCGTTGACGGATTTCACCTTACAAGAGTCCTCATGGACGGCGGCAGTAGCCTGAACCTGCTCTACCAGGATACAGTGCGGAAAATGGGCATAGATCCATCAAGGATCAAGCCCACAAAGACGACCTTTAAAGGCGTCATCCGAGGTGTAGAGGCCAATTGCACAGGCTCCATAACACTTGATGTGGTCTTCGGATCTCCGGACAACTTCCGAAGCGAAGAGTTAATCTTCGACATAGTTCCGTTCCGCAGTGGCTATCATGCTCTGCTTGGACGAACCGCATTCGCTAAATTCAATGCGGTGCCGCACTACGCATATCTCAAGCTCAAGATGCCAGGCCCTCGAGGTGTAATCACGGTCAGCGGAAACACCGAACGCCCCATCCGTACGGAGGAACACACGGCGGCCCTCACAGCAGAGGTACAAAGCAGCCTGTTAAGGCAGCTCTCGAGTCCGGCCGCTACAAAGCAGGACAAAGCAAAACGCGCCCGGAGTAACCCGCAGCAAGACCGACTGGCGCGTTCAGAGCACGCGTAGCAATACGGCCCCAACCCCAGCCATCGCTACATAGCGGAGCTAGTACCTCGAGTACACAATTACGCCCTTACAATTCCATGGGCATAGGGGAAGGGGCAGATAAAACGGCATGCCAACAATACGGCGTCAAACGTACTAGGGGCTGCCGGGTTCTTCTTTTCTTTCAGGACTCCATACTCTGGATACAGTGTTCGGCCTCGCTGCCGCACAGACGATACAGGACCCAGGAAAGCAGACAAAACAACGCCGCATCATGGAACTCTCAGGTGGTCTCTATTTCGAGCGATATATCTGTTTCTAAATTCCGCGGCCTGCGCCTGGTCAGGACATGTTAAATAGTCTAAATTTTTTTCGCACTACTTGTGTTGGGGATATTGCTATCTGGGGTAAACCGGCCTGCAGGGCCCGGGTTACCTCCGTCAATGGACCCGAGATGTTAAAGCCCAAAGAGAAATAGAAGGGCCCAAGGCCTATAATCGGTTTAGAGGTTTACGGTGTAAACCGGCCTGAGGTAAACTTGCATTGTAAGTTAGGAATAGAGAGACCGACCCGGGCACGTTTGTAAGCCGGAGGTTGGGACTTTGTGGACCGACGGGCGTCACCCGTGTATATAAGGGGGCGACCCGATGGCGGTTTAGGGACAGAGAAGAAGAACTCGAGGTTTAGGCGAAGCTTATCGCTCCCTAGCCCTCGAAACCCATCAATCCCATCACAACTAGACGTAGGCTTTTACCTTCATCGAAGGGGCCGAACTAGTATAAACACCGTGTCCTTGTGTCCACTTTTAACCCCTTCAAGCTAACCCGTTGCGATGGCTCCACGACTAAGTCCTCCCACTAGGACATCTGCCGTGACAAATCCACGACAGTTGGCGCCCACCGTGGGGCTATCGCGAGATGGTTTCAAGTTCTTGGAGGGCCGCTTTGAAGGACTCGAGGGTTACGCTGTGGGTCGGATGACCAAGAGCCGCCGTGGAAAACTCTACATCGACAGCACAGGCTGGGACCCCGACGCCGGCTCGATCGAGTACGGGTACCGGGTCCCCTTTGGCGGCATCCATGTTTTCATCGGCAAGATCGGAGAACCAGGCCCCGAGTTAGGCATCTGCGCCGACCTCGTCGAGACAGCTCAGTGCACGGGATCGACCCTGGTTAAGCCGACCAGGAAGCACGCCTTCGTGGGAGTCATCCACGGAGGAAGCTACGAGGAAGGATCCGAATCTGGTGACGAAACCGCCATCTACTCTGGCGATGAAACGTCGACCGGGGAAACCAAATCTCTTTACCAGTTGCAAGATGATCGGATCGGGGGCGGCTCCGATGGCAACAGTATTCCGGACCCCTCTGATCTGCCATATCGGGTTGGGATCTTCATGGCTGGAACACAGGCGGTGCCACGATCATCAACTGCAGCAGCAACGATCTCCGGATCGGCAGCGGCAACGGCGGCGCGGGCAGGAGGCCCTACGGGTTCACCAGCCCAAGTTTTGTCAGACCTGTTTGACGCTCTGGCAGTGCTCATGGCGGAAGCCAACCCGGTGGATCAGGAGGTTCACAATGCTGAGATTGCCAAAGTAAAAGAGCAGATCACTCAAGCTAAGGCGGAACTGGCAGCAGAAGAGATCAGGATGACGGCGGAGCGCGCCGCTTTGGATGCACAGGCTTACGGGCTCATGATGGACCGGAATGCGTCTCAGGAAGTCCTGAAGAGGAAATCCCGGTCTCGATTACCCGCAGCCCTCGACGCCCGAAACCTCTTCAACACCCCGGGGGTAAACCGTGCGGAGGCGACAGTTGGCGCCCCGGTTCAGCACCGGATAATAAACCTGCCTCGTCACCACACTGGTACACCACAGGCCGTGCCAACACCATCAGGTCATTATTCCAACCCGATGGATAACCTCGTCGCGGCGGCAGCTCGGCTGGAAGCTATTCCGATCGAAGGCGATTCACCGCAAGACGTGGAGACACGCCGGGTCAAGGAGCTCCTTAGGACCGCGTTGGCCCAACAAGAAGCATATTCACAAAGCCGTGATCGGATTCACTCCACCCCTCGCCCCAGCGGGAGCCATAGTAGGCGCATGGAGGAGTCGGCTGTGTCAAGCAATGCCAGGCGTGAAGCGCTCCGCGGCAACAACCCGGCGGGCGTCGGCAATGCTCAGGAGAATATGGATCGTGCCCGTGCGCGGGAGGCCGGATTAGCAGCGCAGCATCAGGCTCGACAGCTTACACCTACCTTCCCAGCGGCTACGGTTGAACCGGGGGTGGTCTCTAGTTCTTTGGGAGTACCGTGCCTTGTTCCCGCTTTGCGCAATGTACGCCTGCCCAAAGACTTCAAAGGCCCCCGCAAGGTACCAAACTACACCGCAGATCAGCCTCCAGAGACATGGGTGGAGAGCTATGAAATGGCTATGGAGATGCTGGATGTGGATGACACGGTGTGTGCCAAGTATTTTACTATGATGTTAGAAGGAACGGCCCGGACTTGGCTAAAGAGCTTACCGCCTAATTCAATTAGTTCATGGGCCCAATTGCACGCCCGGTTTATCAAGAATTTCAAGGACACGTGCAAACAGCCAATGTCGATAGTTGACCTAGCAGCCTGCGTTCAGCAAGAAGGGGAATCAACTACCCATTGGGTGCGGCGGGTATCAGAAGTTTTGCACTCGTCAGATCGCATCAACGCAGACACCGCCGTGGTGCTATTGGAAAGCAACTGTCGGTTTGGCCCTTTGAAGCTAAAGCTGGGCCGGATGAAGCGTGATTGTACAGATATAGGAACGCTCATGACCGCTTTAGTAAAGTATGCGGATTCTGACAGTACCAAGGATCCTGACTCTGGTGATGACAAAGCAGGGAAGGGAAAGAAGGATAGCAACACCAAAGGCCAGCGACATCGACCGACAGGTAATGGAGGCGGAGGTAAGCGTAAACCGGATGGGAGCATGGATTTTGTGGCCAACGCAAGTGCACAGAATAAGGGCCAGCGGCGTAAGGGGAAACAGCCAAGTTTCCGCGCAAATCCCAGTCCTAATCCGGAGCGTTTGAACTTTTTCTTAAACCAGCCCTGTCCGAAGCACGGAACAAAAGAGGAACCGGCAACCCATCTTTGGAAGGATTGTTATATCATGAAGGAATTCAAAAGCTCAAACACTTTCCAATATGATCACAGCTCCGGCGGCGGTTCAGGTTCCGGATCAGGATACGGTGGCGGAAATTCCGGTCCAGGGTTCCAGGGTAATCCGGGCGGACAGGACAGTCAAAATAATCAAGGTAATCAAAGTGGTTACGGACAACAGCAATCAGGTTATCAGAGCAACCCGAAACAGTTGAGTGGTGGACAGTATCATGTCTTTACTACAAGCTTGGATAAACGGGATAGAAAGCTTCAGAGGCGGGCAGTCAGTGCTGGTCGGAACAGCCTATCATATGGAGCCGAGAAGATCACCCTCCCAGGGTTTATAATCCGGGTCAGTTAGCATTGGTGGTGGCGCCTCAGGTGGGAGGTTATAAGCTCACCAAGGTGCTCATGGACGGAGGGAGCAGCATTAACATCTTGTATTATGAGACCTTCCGTCGCATGGGACTGGTAGATAAGGATCTCAAACCGACCAATACCGTGTTCCACGGGGTGGTGCCTGGCAAGTCTGCATATCCGGTTGGTAAGATAGCCCTTGAAGTGGTCTTTGGCGATAGTCACGATTCCAGATCAGAGACGCTGACGTTCGAAGTGGTTAAAATCCAAAGTCCGTACCACGCTTTGTTTGGACGGCCAGCCTATGCAAAATTTATGGCGCGGCCCTGCTATGTATATCTGCAACTTAAGATGTCGGGTTACAAGGGCACTATAACGGTTCATGGGAGCCGTCGAATCGCTTTGGAATGCGAGGAAGGAGATGCGACTTATGCAGAATCGGTTTGTGCTACGGAGGAGCTAAAGCAGTACAAAGACAGTGTTGACCCGGAGGATATGACTTCGTTGAAAAAGCCAACCACGGACCACGATCCGGCCTTGAAGTTCAAATCGGCTGCCGAAACTAAGCTTGTTGACTTCGTGCCTGGCGACTCGTCCAAGCAGTTCAGCATCAGTGCAAACCTGGATCCAAAATAGGAAAGCGCGCTCATCGAGTTCATCCGTGAGAATCGGGACATCTTTGCATGGAAGCCATCTGACATGCCTGGTGTACCGAGGCGACTCGCTGAGCACACCCTTAATGTGGATCCTAAGTATAAACCGGTAAAACAATTCTTACGCCGGTTTAACAAAGAAAGACGTAAAGCGATTGGTGAGGAAGTGGCCAGGCTCCTGGCAGCTGGGTTTATCATTGAGGTTTTTCATCCCGAATGGCTTGCCAATCCGGTGCTGGTTCTTAAGAAAAACGGCACCTGGCGCATGTGTGTGGATTACACAGACTTGAATAAAGCTTGTCCAGCGGATCCTTTTGCTCTCCCCCGGATTGATCAGATTATTGATGCTACGGCGGGTTGTGAGCGTTTGAGTTTTTTGGATGCCTATTCGGGTTATCACCAGATCAAGATGGCAGTTAAGGACCAGGAGAAGACGGCGTTCATTACTCCCTTTGGAGCCTTCTGCTATGTGTCTATGCCCTTCGGGCTTAAGAGTGCGCAGGCTACTTATCAACGATGTGTGCAAAATTGCCTCCACGAGCAGATTGGTCGTAATGTGCATGCTTATGTGGGTGATATTGTGGTCAAGTCACGGAAGAAGGAGACCCTGGTTGACGATTTGAAGGAGACTTTCGATAACTTGAGAGTGTACCAAATGATGCTCAACCCGGCTAAATGTGTTTTTGGTGTACCTGCAGGAAAGTTGTTGGGTTTTTTAGTGTCCCATAGAGGAATTGAGGCCAATCCGGAAAAGATTACAGCCATCACCTCCCTGGCCAAACCGAGATGCGTCAATGATGTTCAGCGCATGGCCGGGCGGATTGCAGCGTTGAGCCGGTTTATCAGTCGCCTCGGTGAAAAGGCGATCCCCTTGTATCAAATGCTCAAGAAGACGGATCAATTTGTCTGGAGTCCGGAGGCGGATAAAGCGTTGGAGGACTTGAAGCGACAGCTAGTCAATCCGCCAGTGTTGGCAGCCCCTGTAGATAAAGAGCCACTCCTGTTATATGTTGCAGCGAATGCCAGAGCGGTTAGTGTGGCGATGGTGGTAGAACGAAAGGAGGCTGGAAAGGAACATCCGGTTCAGCGACCGGTTTACTACATCAGCGAAGTGCTTATCGAGTCCAAACAAAGGTATCCGCATTGGCAGAAACTGGTATATGGTGTTTTTATGGCAAGCCGGAAGCTGAGGCAATATTTTCAAGGACACCCCATCACGGTGGTCAGTTCTGCTCCTTTGGGTGACATCATACAGAACCGGGAGGCGACCGGTCGGATTGCCAAGTGGGCTATCGAGCTCGGGCCACACGAGTTAAGATATGTACCCCGGACGGCCATAAAATCACAAGCACTTGTTGATTTCATAAACGATTGGACAGAGTTACAAGCGCCTGAGGAGAAGCCAGATAACACCTATTGGACCATTCATTTTGACGGGTCCAGACAATTGGAAGGTTCGGGGGCTGGAGTCGTTTTAACTTCCCCACGAGGTGATAAGTTTTGTTATGTCCTCCGTTTAATGTTCCCCTGTACAAATAATGCGGCTGAGTATGAAGCTTTGCTGCACGGTCTTCGGATGGCTAAAGAGATGAATCTCAGCAGAGTTAGGTGCTTTGGTGATTCGGATCTAGTGGCTCAGCAGGTATCTGGCACCTGGGATTCAAAGGACCCGCTCATGGCTGCATATCGACGTGAAGTAGATATGGTAGCCGGGCATTTCAAAGGCTATCAAGTGGACCATGTGGACCGCTGAAAGAATGAGGCAGCAGACGCTTTAAGCCGCTTGGGCTCTCAGCGTAAACCGGTCCCACCAAATGTTTTCTTGGATATATTGTATCACCCATCGGTACAGCTGCCCGGTGAGCTGGAGTTGGCTGTTCCTGATCCGGAGGCTCAACTAGTGGCGGCTCTTCACGTCATCCCGGATTGGACGCTCCCTTATCTGGCATATATGAACCGGGGTGAGTTGCCAGAAGACGAAAGCTTGGCTCGACAGATAGTACGGCGGTCCAAGTCTATGACCATTCTCAAAGGAGAGCTACATCATCGCAGCGTGTCAGGAGCGCTGCAACGGTGCGTATCCCCTAAGGAGGGGTGTGAGATATTACGTGAAATACATGAAGGGGATTGCGGCCACCACGCCGGTTCAAAATCATTGGTGGCTAAAGCGTTCCGCCACGGTTTCTACTGGTTAACTGCTCATGCTGATGCAGAAGACCTGGTCAGGTTATGTGATGGTTGCCAGAAATTTTCCAGACGAGCACACATACCGGCTCAAGAATTGAGGATGATTCCAATCACTTGGCCGTTTGCGACTTGGGGGCTCGATATGGTTGGGCCTTTCAAGCGTTCCAAAGATAAGAAGACCCACCTACTGGTGGCGGTTGACAAATTTACAAAGTGGGTGGAGGCAGAACCTGTCAGTAAGTGTGATGCTGCCACGGCGGTTCGGTTTATAAAGAAGGTGATCTTCCGGTTTGGCTTTCCACACAGCATCATCACAGATAATGGTACCAATCTATCCAAGGGGTCCATGAAGGAGTTCTGTGCACGGGAGCATATACGGCTTGATGTTTCTTCGGTAGCGCACCCACAGTCTAATGGTCAGGCAGAACGAGCGAACCAAGAGATCTTGAGAGGTATCAAACCCCGGCTTCTGGTCCCTTTGCAAAGGACGCCGGGTTGTTGGGTGGAGGAGCTACCGTCTGTATTATGGAGCATCAACACCACGCCTAACAGATCCACGGGGTTTACGCCGTTTTTTATGGTCTATGGAGCAGAGGCGGTTCTCCCAAGTGATATACGACATGACTCACCTCGCGTGGCAGCATATGTTGAAGCGGACAATGAGCAGGCACGGCAGAACGCTCTTGACTTGTTGGATGAGGAGCGTGACTTGGCAGCTGCCCGTTCAGCGATTTACCAGCAAGATCTTCGCCGTTACCACAGCCGTCGGGTTAGGACCAGAACCTTTCAGGAGGGGGATTTGGTGCTTCGGCTCATCCAGGATCAGTCTGATCAGCATAAATTATCCCCGCCTTGGGAGGGACCTTTTGTGGTCAGCAAGAATCTGAATAATGGGTCATACTACCTGATTGATATTCGAGAGCGCAAGGATTCACGCACATCAGAGGAGGAGACCAGCAGGCCGTGGAACATAGCTCATCTTCGACCTTATTATACATGAGCCTTGGGCTCTGTTTATGTACATATCATGACCATGTATATATTATGATTAATACAATAAACCGGAGCCTCGAGTAAAGCGGGGTCTCTGTTGTTCTTCACATCATGTGTGTTTACCCCTGGAGGTCGCTTCACAGAAGTTCAAATTATAGATTCCGGTTTAAAAGCCGGTTCAAGGGAAGATGTCTCCTACAAGGCTGTGAAGCTCTTAATATCCGGTTCAATATCCCGGTTCAAGCATGAGGCTTCCTGTTCAAACATAGGTCGTATTCGAACCAAAGAGAACATAGCTATTCAAACATGGGGCTTCCTGTTCAAACATAGGTCGTATTCGAACCAAAGAGAACATAGCTATTCAAACATGGGGCTTCCTGTTCAAACATAGGTCGTATTCGAACCAAAGAGAGCATAGCTATTCAAACACGGGGCTTCCTGTTCAAACATAGGTCGTATTCGAACCAAAGAGAACATAGCTATCCCTATAAAGTCAGTGGGGGACCTAGTCGGCCTGAACCGTAGCTACACCTCCGGGGGGCTTGGTCATGTCTTGACGACGGTAATGCCTTCTGGCTGGCACATTTGCCACTGAATCAGTTGGGGACCTAATCGACTTGAACCGTAGATTACGCCTTATGGGAGCTCGGTCATGTCTTGATGATGGTAATGCCTTCTGGTCGGCTTTTTAGCCAATGAATCATTTGGGGGCTTGGTCGTGTCCGAACCAACGCAATGCCACTTGATCGGCCCTTGGCCACTGAGTCACTTGGGGGCTTGGTCGAATCCGAACCAATGCAATGCCATTTGACCGGCATATTTGCCACGATTCAGTTAGGAACCTAGTCGACCTAAACCGTAGCTACACCTCTTGGGGGCTTGGTTTATTTTGTCTTGACGATGGGCACGCCTTCTGAACGGTTCATAGCAACCACTATTTGCATGCGTTTTACTATCGCGTTGCCTTTTCATATTTGGTTTTTGTTTTCTGCCTTTATTGTGGTGTTTTTTGTTCTTCGGAACGTCAAGTATTTTTAAACCGATTCAGCTGACATAGCCTGGTCCGTTTTTTAACCCGGAGGCAAGTTGCCCGGTTTGGCAAAGGCGCAGCACGGTTCATCGGGTCGAAAGATCTTGTGTGCTCAGTAAAGACAGGAAACAAAGTTGGAAAACGTCATTGGAAAGAGCATCAGTACCCGTGCGCGAAGGCACATTCAAACGCAGAGGTATTAAACTATCTTATTACAAAGCAACGTAGTGCCTGAATATATTGTTCGTTGACGGATTAAACGTCACCAACTAAGGTGAATGGATTACGCCTGTTCGCCGCCTCGGTTTGAAGGCTGTGGATCGTCTTGCGCTGCTTCAGCTCTATCTTGGTTACCCATTGGCTGGAAATCAGCAGTGGTCCAGTCGATTCCCATTAGCGCTTGAAAGACAGCTTCTTCGTGAATCAGCAAAGACGGTTCAATGTCAGGGGCGTAGGTATGCTTACGGATTGGAGGAATAAGGTTTCCCGCTTCAGGGACCGGGGCAGCTACTCGTTTGTTCTGGTTATCGTATTGGGCTTGGTAATGTGACAGATCTGCTTCCTCAGCCAATTGACAAGCTAGGGGGCGCACCGCCCGGTTTATCGCCCTCAAATCGTCTTCACCAAAGTCTGAACCGTCTTCCTTCAAGCTGGGGTATCCTTGGGCCGCTTCGACAGGATCGAAATCTGGTACCCACGCTTTGGCCCGGATCAAGGCAGTGATGGCTCCAGTTCGAGCGGCTGATCTTTTCAACTCTTCAATCCGGGCTGGAAGCATGGACAGCCTCTTTAACGTGTCTTGAATCAGAGACGGCGCAGGGTTGTTATGCGATGCAGTGGTGATAGCTCTTTGTGCTCCGGTGTACAACTGTTCAATCAGAGTATAAGCAGCTTTGAGTTTCATCCGCACATCAGAACCCAAGTGTCCAATACGTGAGCCTGCAGTGTTTCAAGATGGATTACAAACCGGACATAGGATGTAGCAGACAAGGTACAAATTGGAAGAAGGGCATCGAAAAGTTTACCAAAGATGGCAGAGGTCATGGAGTGTATTTGTCGCTTCACGGTGGATAATTCATCGACCACCGGTTTAAGAGCAGCTTCGGCATTTTCAGCCCTCTTCGTCAAAAGAGCTCTCTCAGTAGCCCAATCAGCTTGTTCTTTTTTACGGCTTTCTTTCAGCTGTTCCATAACGGTTAAGGCATTGGTCAATTCATCCTTCGCTTTTTCAGTTTCAGCCTGTTGGGTTTTTAAGGTTTCCTGAAGGTCCGAGACTTGTTTCTCTTTGGTCTTCAGATCCCCCTGCAGCAGGTCGTCAACAGTGTTCAGAAAATATTGCACGGTTTGGAAGTATCAACCACACAAGCAAGTTATGTGCTCGATACTTGGGGGCTAATGCATACTTGATTTTAACGCAAGTTTTCCATTACAAAAAGTCCCAAGATTAATACAAGTATTTAAACTTGGCACTTGGGGGCTAATGGTTATCTGATGATGTTTTCTGGTTATGACCTATGTTGAAGCCTTGGGTTTTCTAAACCGGACCTTAATTGTCAAGACAGCCTGATCCGGTTTACCATCTCGGTTTGGAAATATTGATAAGCTAAGTTGCAATGGAATGAAGCACAAGGGAGTTACCTCAAGTTTCTCCTTCATCATCTTGATCATGCCAGCTTCATAATCCCGACTGGTGTACAGTCGGTTCAGGTACCCAGAATAAAGATCCGGGGCGCTTAAAGCGGCGTACGTGGAGGAGTCAAGGTCCCATTTGCCCTTTATGGCCGAGATTTCGTCCTTGGCAGTATGCTTGGCTAAAGTAGCAGTGTTCCCCGGTTCAGAGTGACCGATGCCGGTAATCACAACATCATCATCCTTGGAATCGCTGCTCTGCAGTGGCCCTGTCGGTTTATCAACAGTTCCAGAAGGGGGGATGGATTCCTCAACCCGAACAGGACTGGCAGGCGGTTCAGTACGGCTGGCAGGTTTGGTAGTCCTTTCTTCAGCACAGGTGTCATCTTGCGGAGACAGATAATTCTGAATATCTTCACGACCCAGAGCGTCAGCATCAGGAGTTTTCTCCGGTTCAGGAGCGGCAGTTCCTTCAGCCGGGTTATCCAGACGAGCCTTCTTGCTCGGTCTAGGTTTAGCCCTGGAAAAAACCCAAAGATTGAAAAAACGGTGTAAGATGGATTAAGAGACCCATACAGAGATATGTTGTGATCGGTCCAACTTACCCAATAACTGTCTTCAGCGGTGGCAGTTGAGTGGCTGAAGATTCACCAGAAGATGAGTGGGAGGTGACCTGATAATCGGAGTCAGATGGATTAAGAGGCTGACGAGTTAAACCTGCTTTAGGAGGAAAGCTAGCGCATAAATCGGAGACCTCTGAGCGGCATCTCCGAACCGGGCTGTTCGGTAAACCGGCGGAGGTAACTACTTGGCCGCTATGCCGGGTGGTGCGTCGAGCTTCATGTTGCTGGGTCTTTACAAGAAATTTGGGATCCAAGTAAGCAAGAGGATGAGAAAATTTAATTTTCCGGTTTGCTTGGCGAGGTTTTTTCAAAGGCAAAGGAACGGCGTCAGAAGAAAGAATAGTTACCTCTGGGCCTTCAGCATTGCTCGCTTCAGCGTCGTCCTGACAAATATCATCATCAATAAGACGCATAAAAAGTAAGCCAACTGAATCGAGGTCTACCCCAAGGTCCGGATTACCCACATCATCCTCCTCTAAATCCGGGGTAGAGGAAGCGGTGTTCCGTTTTTTCTGAGCGGGCTTCTTCACCCTCGTTTTGGGTCGGGTTACCCTTTCGGTCGGCTCTTGAAACTTCTTGCTCCAAAACGGATCATCTCCCTGTGTCAGAAAGGACTGGAGTTAGCAATATGTGTATAAGGAGATCATAAATTTTATAACAGACAGAGGGGAAAGTGCTTACAGCAGGTGGCTTGTTTGTGGCACAAAATGGAAGCAGGCCGGTTCGGGCGCAAGCATATTCCGGTTCATTCAGCATCTTTTTCACAGCTTCGGTGACTTCGTCTTCCGTTAACTGAATGTTGCAGTGCCTCAAAGGATCATCAACCCGGCCCGTGTATTGGCACATTAAACAGGAGTGGATGCTAAGGGGCAGGATGCTCCATGAAATCCAGCAGCGGGCAAGGTCTACCCCTGTCAAACCGTTAGCCATGAAGGCTCTGAGCTTGGACAGCTGAGGGGCATACTTACTCCTCTCTTTGGCGGTTAGCCTTTGGGGGAAGGGGTGGGTATTGCTAAGCCTCTCCGGACGGAAGCCGGGCAGTGGATTTTCTTCAGCAGGGGAAGTATCCTTGCAATAGAACCAAGTGTGATTCCATTCTTGCGGATGACTATGCAGCTTGGCATGAGGATAAGTCACTTCTTTCCTCTTTTGAATAGTCACACCACCCAGTTCCATATTAGGGCCGTCGGTAAATTCGGTACGTCGGTTCAAATGAAAACAGTCCCGGAACAACTCTACGGTAGGTTCCTCCTGGAAGTACGCCTCGCAAAGCACTTGAAAATGGCAGATATTCGTGACTGAGTTTGGACCAACGTCTTGTGGGCGCAACCTAAAGTTAGCCAGGACGTCCCGATAAAATTTTGAACCGGGTGGGTTAAAACCCCGGGCCAGGTGATCCGCAAACACTACCACTTCTCCCTCCTGTGGGGTAGGAGGACATTCATTTCCTGGAACCCTCCAATGGATGGCATTTTTGCTACTCAAAGCACCAGTCAGAACTAAGTTGTTTAGTTGGGTCTCAGTGATGCGAGAGGGAACCCAGTTGCATTCGTACACCTGTTTTGCCATGAGGAAATCTACAAGACAAAGGTGTACCGGTTTGAGAACAAAGTGTGAATGTAAACCGAAGATACTCTTATATAGAGCAAGGTTATCTACAATGATATCATCCAGCGGTTCATCAAGGGGACTAATGGATGTGTGGATTGGTTTGTTCGCTTTGCTAGAAGTTAAACCGACCAGATCTAACAGTTGTGAATATGAAAGCAGAAACAGATCCCATACGGATTCTTTCAAAGCAATGGATCTACAGCTAGGGCGAAAAAGAAGTAAAAATATGAGGTTTGGCTCACAGCAGAACAACATAGGTTCGACAAGCAGGGAGATGAGTACAGATTTATAGAGATGAGTACATAGCATCATCCTCTGTTCGCAAAAACTCTCAGCGGGTATCAAACTGACGATGTCGTCCTAGCGTCAAGGCTGCTATGGGGATGAACAAGGAACAGTGGCAGGATGACGAACCCTAGAACAGATCTAAAAGCAAGAAGAACAGGGGCCTTACCGGGAGCCAAGCGGATGAGAAAGGTCGCCGCGGTGCTCTGATCCGATCAGGTTGATGAAGTGGCCGGAGTTGATGCAGTAGCTGACGGCGGCGGCGGAGCTCCGAGGTCTGGGTTGCGAGGAAGACGAAGAAGGGGGCGAAAGGGAGGAAAGGAAGATGGCCTTCAAGTCCTATTTATAAGGCGCGGCGCGCGTGCCAGGCGCGCGAATCCAGGGGCCGAGATTTCGGGAGCCCAGCCGTCGCCCTGATTCTTGCGGATTAGCAAAAGGAGACGATAACTTCGCACTGACATCATATCGGTTCACCGCAGTAAAAGGAGACGAAGAAAACGACGGTTCAACAGTTACTGGAAGACATTTGAAAGACAGAAATTTTTATTAAGGATTGACATGAACCTGTTCAAATCAATCTGGGGCCTAATGTTGGGGATATTGCTATCTGGGGTAAACCGGCCTGCAGGGCCCGGGTTACCTCCGTCAATGGACCCGAGATGTTAAAGCCCAAAGAGAAATAGAAGGGCCCAAGGCCTATAATCGGTTTAGAGGTTTACGGTGTAAACCGGCCTGAGGTAAACTTGCATTGTAAGTTAGGAATAGAGAGACCGACCCGGGCACGTTTGTAAGCCGGAGGTTGGGACTTTGTGGACCGACGGGCGTCACCCGTGTATATAAGGGGGCGACCCGACGGCGGTTTAGGGACAGAGAAGAAGAACTCGAGGTTTAGGCGAAGCTTATCGCTCCCTAGCCCTCGAAACCCATCAATCCCATCACAACTAGACGTAGGCTTTTACCTTCATCGAAGGGGCCGAACTAGTATAAACACCGTGTCCTTGTGTCCACTTTTAACCCCTTCAAGCTAACCCGTTGCGATGGCTCCACGACTAAGTCCTCCCACTAGGACATCTGCCGTGACAAATCCACGACAACTTGTATCGTTCGTCTTGAATAAACAGCCTCCTCATAAATAATGCATAGCTTTTCGTCTATTTTTTGCATTATCTTCTTTTAATATACATATGTTTACTCAAATAACATGATCGCACCCGTACATCATGGTACGGCAAACCACGCCAGGGGCTTTATTACCCTTCTATCTGGTGTGAGAAGTCCGTCCACTTTCACAAGTGCGGCACCCCGAACTTATAGCATTATATGCATCGGCTCCGAGTCATGATTTTGGTCATATGTTGGGTTTGCCCGGCTCCTATGTTTTGGTGCCTTACGTTCCGCTCTATCGGCTAAGGTAGCACTAGGAGAACCACTGCGATTGTGCCCCAGATCAGGTGGGTGAGCACCTCAGTGGAGAAAGCTAAAACAGACTGTCATGATAAGGCGCGAGACCGGTCGCTGTTCGAGAGGTTTTTTGAGTCCCTAAAGGCTTATGCCGCTTCGAGCGGAGAGCTGGTTAAGTCCGGCTAAAGGCGTGGATAGTGCCCCGAATTCGGCCTTCCGAACTAGGGGCTTCGCCGAAATTTAAAATTATAACGTTCTATGGCTAAGTGAGAGTGTTCAAGCATTATAGTCCGATTGCCTGGTTCGCTGTGCTGAGCGCCTCCCTCGAAGGACCCAACTATGGGAACAAGAGCTCTCAGGTTTATCCCGAACACCCCAGGACTAGTTGCATGGGGGCAGAAGCCGACGACTCGCCATCTCTTAGTTATTGATAAACGGTCGCACAGAAAATAATATTTTAAATTCAGAAAGCATTGCTTAAGCGCATATGAACAAGTTTTCAGCGCACAGGATACAAACGAGCGAGTTCATTGAAATATTACATCTTTAGCACACTCATCCGCGACAAGGCGAGCTCCAGCGAGAACTTCCTTGTAGTAGTTCTCGGGCTTGCGATGCTCCTTCCCCTGCGGTGGCCCGTCCTTCACCAGCTTCTCTCCGTCTAGCTTGCCCCAGTGTACCCTTACACGGGCAAGGGCCCTCCGGGCACCTTCTATGCAGACGGAGCGCTTGATGACCTCAAGCCGTGGACAGGCCTCCACCAGCCGCCGCACTAGCCAGAAGTAGCTCCCAGGCAGGGCCTCTCCAGGCCACAGCCAAACTAGTAAGCCCTTCATGGCCTATTCGACCGCCTTGTGGAGCTCGGCCAGCTGCTTCAGCTGATCGCTTAAGGGCAAAGGGTGTCCGGCCTCAGAATACTGAGACCAAAACACACTCTCCGTCGAGCTGTCCTCTTCAGCTCGGTAGAATGCGGCGGCGTCGGATGCCCTGCGGGGAAGATCGAAGAACGCCCCTGGAGAACTCCGGATTCGGGTAAGTAATAGGTATTTCACCTTTATATTCCTACTTTGCATTAAAAATGCCTTACCTGCTGCTATCTTTTTCACATCCTCCAACTCTTGGAGGGCCTTTTGGGCTTCGGCCTTGGCACTCTTGGTGGTCTCAACAGTCGACGCGAGCTCGGATGCTTGCGTTTTTGCCTCAAGCTCCAAACCCTCATGTTTCTTCATGAGAGCTTGCAGCTCTTGCTGCACCTCGCCGACTTGGACCCCAAGCTTTTCTCGCTCGGCGCGCTCCTCGGCCGCTTTCTCCTCGGCCTCAGCCAGCGCCTGCTTCAGGGTTGCCACCTCGGTTGTGGCCCCTACAATAAGCAATACAATCCTGTTATTTCTTTTTGCAATGAAGCCTCTCTATAGGCACCCTTTTTTTTCTTTCTTTTTTCTTCTAAGGGGTATTTCTTACCATCCTTTTCCACGAGCTGCCTTTTGGCAAGGCCGAGCTCTTGCTCGAACCGCTCGAGGTCCTTTTTCAGGACTTCCACCCGCGCAGTCAGTGCGGCGGTGGACAGCAGGGAAGCCTGCATATGCATATTAGACTTTTTATTTAGACTCCTGCGAAAATTGTTGGATCCTCTATTCGGCTTTTCTTTCCGAACACCGAACAGAGCATCAGGGGCTACTGTCTATGCGGTAATGAATTTAGCATATTTTTTGCTTACCTGGAAGCCTGTTAGAAGGCTAGCGCAAGCTTCATTCAGTCCGCTCTAGGTGGACTGAACCCTTTGGACCACCGCACTCATAACAGTGCGGTGCTCCTCGTCGATGGTGGCGCCTTCAAGCACCTCCAATAGACTATCCGGCACCTCTGGTTGGACAAAGGTCGCCGGCTCAGACGGCTTACTCCTCTTGGAAGGAGTTTGCCCACCGCGAGCCAGGACGGTTGAGTCCGGCGCGGTGTCCGGCACAAAGCCGGACTGGAAGCCCTGGGGGTTTTCATCCCCTTTACTCCTGGGGTCCTGAGGATTGCCTTGCGGCTCCTCCAGGACCACCTCCTCCTGCCCTGTTCGGCGGGACGCCGCTTCGGTGTCGTCCGCCCCGCTGGGGGAGACTGTGGGCGGGACAGAGTTCATGTCCGACGAATCCAGGGAGCCGCTCGATGAACCATCGAGTGCGGCTCGGGGCGGGCTGCACAAATAGCATTCGACATTAGGGTAAGCTGCGCACTTGAAGATACTATGAGTCATTCTGGTATGTGAATACTTACGATGTCGCCGGACGCTTGGTTCTGTTCGGCCACTCCTTTCCGCCCTCTTGGGCGTTGGGGGAGTAGTCCGGCGGAGGGGTCTTCCTTTTCCTCGACCCCTCGGCCTCCCCTGTTGGGGCGGCCTTCTTCTTTTTCGCTCCCCTCGATGGAGGGGGAGAGCTTCCTTGTTCCTCCTCCTCGTTTTCACGAGAGGAGGGCGTCGCAGACTCGCCAGATGACGAGATCGACACCACCACATTGTGGGCACTCTTTCGAGTCCCGGTGGTCTTCTTCTTCTTGACCTTCTTCTCCGGCACCACATAGGGCGCCGGAGCCAGCAGCTTCTCTAAGAGAGCTGGGGCTGGGTCTTCGGGCAGAGCAGCCGGACAGTTGATTGGTCCGGCTATCTTCAGCCACGCCTGTGAAAGGCAAAGGGAGTTTTTAGATCCCACATAGAGTTAATCTATGTAGAAAATCTTAACGAACCTGTGAAAGGTATAAATAGCCTACCTCGCCAGCGTTGCGCTGCGAGCTGTATCCGCGGTCCTCGGAAGTGGATGTGGGGCACTCGGCGCCTTTTGTTAGCACCTTCCAGACGTCTTCATACGTCGTGTCGAAGAGCCTATTGAGGGTTTGGTGCTGCGCCGGGTCGAATTCCCACAAAGTGAACTCCCGTTCTTGGCATGGGAGGATTCGGCGAATGAACATGACTTGGATGATGTTGACATGCCGGATGGGCTTGTTCATCAGGGACCGGATGCAAGTTTGCAATCCGGTCACTTCTTCTTCGTTGCCCCACGATAGGCCCGTCTCTTTCCAGGACATGAGCCGCGTGGGGGGTCCGGATCGGAACTCAGGGGCCGCGACCCATTTCGGGCCGCGTGGCTCGGTGATGTAAAACCACCCTGCCTGCCACCCCTTTAAGGACTCCACAAAGGAGCCATCGAACCAGAGTGTGTTGGCTATTTTGCCGGCCATAGCACCTCCGCACTCCGCCTGGGTGCCGGACACCACCTTGGGCTTGACGTTGAAGGTCTGGAGCCAGAGGCCGAAGTGGGGGCGGATGCGGAGAAAGGCCTCACACACGATGATAAACGCCGAGATATTGAGGATAAAGTTCGGGGCCAGATCGTGGAAGTCCAGGCCATAGTAGAACATGAGCCCCCGGACAAAAGGGTGAAGTGGAAAACCCAGTCCGCGGAGGAAATGGGGGAGAAAAACTACCCTCTCATGGGGCCTTGGGGTGGGAAGAAGCTGCCCCACCTTGGGAAGCCAGTGCGGGATGTCCTTGGACAGATATCCGGCCTTCCTAAGCTTTTTGATTTGACCCTCCGTAACGGAGGAAGCCATCCACTTGCCACCCGCTCCGGACATCACTGGAGCAGGTTGGGGAAGAAAGAGCGAACTTGGGCGTTGGAGCTTGAGTGCGCAGGAGATGGATGGGCAAAGGAGGAAGAAGGCGTAGGTGAAAGAGGTGGATCTTTATCCCCTTATATAGGTTGATGCCGTTATGCGTCCCCACCTACCTAATAAAACTCGCTTGCCGCTCACACGCCGTGGTAAATGGCGCGGTTGGGTTACCCACGTCCGCATTAATGAGAATCCCGTTAAAAGGGGCACACGATCTCTGCTTCGACAAGACGTGCCAAGGAAACCGCCTCGTTGAACGTGCTGTGGTGGAACAACAAAAAATAATCCATACAGAAGGCTTGGTCGCAGTGTTATGAACGCACTGCGGAATACGTCAGCAGATTTGATTTGTGTTTGTATTATTCTCTATATGGCAATACGTGGAAACTTGTTTTGCAGAGCCGGACACTATTTTTTGGTGTTTATTATCTTTTTGAAGAATTTGGAGGAGGAACCCGCCTTGCAATGCCGAAGACAATTTGCGCGCCGGACTCGTCGTCATTGAAGCCTGGTTCAGGGGCTACTGAGGGAGTCCTGGATTAGGGGGTGTTCGCATAGCCGAACTATATCTTCAGACAGACTCCAGGACTATGAAGATACAAGATTGAAGACTTCGTCCCGTGTCCGGAAGGTTCTTTCCTTGGCGTGGAAGGCAAGCTAGGCGTGCGGATATTCAAGATCTCCTACCAATGTAACCGACTCTGTGTAACCCTAAACCTATCCGGTGCCTATATAAACCGGAGGGTTGTAGTCCGTAGGACGAACACATCATAACCATCATCATACCCATAGGCTAGCTTCTAGGGTTTAGCCTCCTTGTTCTCGTGGTAGATCTACTCTTGTACTACCCATATCATCAATATTAATCTAGCAGGAGTAGGGTTTTACCTCCATCGAGAGGGCCTGAACCTGGGTAAAATAAAGTGTCCCTTGTCTCCTGTTACCATCCGACCTTGACGCACAGATCAGGACCCCCTACCCGAGATCTGCCAGTTTTGACACCGACATTGGTGCTTTCATTGAGAGTTCCTCTGTGTCGTCGCCTTTAGGCCCGATGGCTCCTTTGATCATCAACAACGATGAGGTCCAGGGTGAGACTTTTCTCCCTGGACAGATCTTCATCTTCGGCGGCTTCGCTCTGCGGGCCAACTCGCTTGGCCATCTGGAGCAGATCGAAAGCCATGCCCCTGGCCATCAAGCTAGGTGGGGAAGCTTAAACTACACGACAGATACCCTCGGAAACCAGATCTTCGACGGATTCAAGCCACAGCCAAGCGCGCCGCACTATGTCGATGGGCATGATATAGCTCTGCCTCCGAATAGTGTCTTGGAGGCCGCATACGCTCCGGCCCCGATCCTCGATCCGGAGCCCGCTGCGTTCTTTGAGGATGAACGGTTGGGCGTCACCTCGGGGGCTGCGATCTTAAAAGCCATTGAGCCAAACGCAAGCCCCGCACTCCGCATGGCACATGACTCCAAGGTGCCGGACTCTTCTCCGAACTCCGAACCTCCCGCGCCCCTGCCAATCGAATCAGATTGGGCGCCGGTAATGGAGTTCACCGCCGCGGACATCTTTCAGTATTCGCCTTTCGGTAATATTCTGAAATCTCTCAAGTCTCTCTCTTTTTCAGGAGAGCCCAGGCCGAACTGTGGCCTGCGAGGTTGGGATTCGGACGACGAAGAAATTCAAAGCCCACCCACCACCCACTTAATAGCCACTGTCGACGATTTAACCGACATGCTCGACTTCGGCTCCGAAGACTTCGACGGTATGGATGACGAAGACGGAGACGAACGGGAACCAGCGCCCATATGGCACTGGACCTCCACCCCACTTAATGACGTATTCATGGTGGATACACCTGAAAAAACTCACAATGAGGAAGAAGGGGGCGAAAAGAAGGGTAAACCCTCCGAAAAGCACTCAAAGCGGTGACGTAAACGCCGAGCGAAGCCCCGCCTCGATCAAGACCCAGCCATAGAGCAGGACGAGCCGGCAGATGACGAACGCATCCCAGAACAGCCGTCCGAACAGGGTAACACGGGCAGAGAGGACGAACAGTCCTCCCTCGGTCATAACAGAACTCCGGACGACACCACGCCGGATAAAATCATGCAGCAGAAGAATCTCCAAGAAAGGCTCGTCGCCACAGCACGAAGCCTGAAGAAGCAGAAGCAAAAGCTAAAGACGGCGAAAGATGCACTCAAAACAAGATGGAGCAAAGTAATCAAGACCGCAGACAAATACGGCGGCAGTCGCCGCACCAAAAGCTATCCGAAGAGAAAGCTACTGCCCGAATTCGACCAGGAGGCCCTAGAGCCCCCAAACTCGAAAAACAAAAAGGCTACACGGTCGAATAAACGACCTGTCGGCCACTACAATACGGCAAACGGCGCCGCACTCAATGCGGCATGCGACACAATCAAAGACTTGCATCATGGCCCAGCCAGGTCCATTTACGGGCCAAGAAAGCAAGCTCTCGTAAGCAATGCAAAAAATCCACCATCAGAATCTGGCACACCCAAATATAGGGGTGCCGCACACCCTCTATGTTTCACCGATGAGGTCCTGGAATATGAATTCCCAGAGGTATTTAAACCCGTTAACATAGAGGCGTACGATGGAACAACAGACCCAGGAGTCTGGATCGAGGATTATATCCTCCACATACATATGGCTAGAGGAGATGATCTCCACGCCATAAAATATTTACCCCTTAAGCTTAAAGGGCCAGCCCAGCACTGGCTTGAAAGCCTTCCCGAAAACACAATTGGAAGTTGGGAAGAGCTCGAGGACGCTTTCCGAGCAAATTTCCAAGGGACCTACGTCCGTCCCCCGGACGCAGACGACCTCAGTCACATAACTCAGCAATCCGGAGAATCAGCTCGGCAGTTCTGGGACAGATTCCTCACTAAAAAGAATCAAATAGTGGATTGTCCGGACGCCGAAGCCCTAGCGGCTTTCAGGCACAGTGTCCGAGACGAATGGCTCGCCAGACACCTCGGCCAGGAAAAGCCAAGAACAATGGCCGCACTCACAAGCCTCATGACCCGCTTTTGCGCAGGAGAGGACAGCTGGTTGGCATGATGCAGCCCCAGCGACCCAAGTACATCAGAAATTAGGGATGGAAACGGGAAACCACGGCGATACAAGGACCTTCGCCGAATCAAAAGAAAAAGTCCGAAGAGCACGATAGTCAATGCCGGATTCAAAGGCTCACGGCAAAATCAGACAAAATCACCCCCTCAGGATAATAGGGAAGATCCGTCCAGTCTAAAGAGAATCATGGACAGGATATGTCAGATACACAGTACTCCTGGAAAGCCTGCTAATCATACCCACAGAGACTGTTGGGATTTCAAACAATCCGAAAGGCTTAACGCCGAACACAAGGGTCTCGACACACCAAGTGAGGAAGAGGACGAACCCCAAAAGCAGAACACCAGGAAGCAAAAGAACTTCCCGCAAGAAGTCAAAACAGTGAACTCACTTCACATAACAAGGCATGAGGCACCCATAAAGGTCCGCACATTCAAGCCTATCCCTCAGGAGTCTGGCCACTGGTCACTAAAGCCAATCATTTTTGATCAGCTAGATTATTCTCGCAATATCAAACACGCAGGCCGGACTGCCCTGATGCTTAATCCAATAATAGACGGATTCCAGTTTACCAACGTCCTTATGGACGGTGGCAGTGGACTAAATCTGATATATCAGGATACAATTCACCGCATGGGCATAAACCCTGCACGAATCCGTCAAAGTAAAACCTCCTTTCAAGGAGTAGCACCAGGCCCGGACACCCACTGTATGGGTTTTCCCTGGCTTGTGGTCATATTTGGCTCTGCCAATAACTTTCGTCGCGAAAATCTTATCTTTCACATAGTCCCGTTTTCAAGTCGCTATCAAGCACTAATGGGACGCGGAGCTTTCGCTCGCTTTAACGCAATACCGCATTATGCATCCCTCACGCTAAAGATGCCCGGTCCTCGAGGCATCATCTCTTTAAAGGGAGCATACTAAACTATATCTCCTCCAAACGGAGGATTGTGCGGCCGCTTAAACGGCCGCCCAACAAAATGGCCTCGCCAGCCAAAAGACTTTTTCGATGTAAGTCACAAAAGGCCGCGGACCCGTACTCAATGAGTTCGGCACAAGCCCATTTTCGTTATAGGCTTGGTACGCCTCACCAGGGGCTGTACGCAGAGACAATAAACCTCGACCGTATCTATTTCTCACTTCACATTTTATTTATTATTCTTTTTGATCCGCACGACCCATTTTTCAATTTAGTTCTTCCCTTTTACAGATGAACGTCGTACAGCGCCCGTCCAGGACACGGCACAGCGGAGACACAGGCACAGACGTGCAGTAGGGACCCGCCCCAAAGGATTCTTCTTAGATTAAGACCCTGCGTAAACCTTTTTTACTGTCACTTGCTGCTATACATCCCCTGGTTTACCTCACTATAACCACGGAGGAGACTGGCGTTTTGGCATGTGGCCACGCCAGAATTCTTGCTCGTACCTGGACACAAGGGGCTTTTTTCTTTTTCAAGGGTGTTGTTTCACACGCACCCACAAAGACCGAACACCTTAGGGAGTGTTCGGCGTCGCGAGTTTTGGCACTATATGCATCAGCTCCGAGTCATGATTTTGGTCACATGTTGGGTTGCCCGGCTCCTGAGTTCGGCCACCTTACGTTCCGTTCTGTCGGCTAAGGTTGCACCAGGAGAACTACTGCGATTGTGCCCCGGTTCGGCCGGGTGAGCACCTCAGTAGAGAAAGCCGAAAACCGATTGTCATGATGTAGCGCGAGACTGGTCGCCACTCGATGACCTATAGGAATTTACCGAATTCCTCCGTTTTGACGAAGGGCCGCTTCCCGGTCAGGCACATATGCGTCCCGAATTCGGGTAAACGCAGTCGCCATTAAAGGGCTACCTAAAGAGTCCCACTGTCAAGCTCCTATGGCTAAGTGAAAGTGTTAAAGCATTATAGTCCGGTTGCCTAGCCTGCGGCGCTATCACCTCCTTTGTAGGACCAAGACGTTGGGTTAAGTGTGAAAATGTGTTCTCCGCGCGCACCCCCGCACTATGTGCATGGGGGCTGAAGCCAACGACTGCAATATTTTGGAATTTATATATTAAAACGGCCGCACAGGAGATGTTATTAATACTTGAAGGCACAAGTCTAAATTATGCCATTACAATTTATAAAAATATTGATCTACGATTACATATGCTGTCATAAAACAGCTTCTTTTGAAGACTACGTCTCTATTATACGAGCGCCCGCGAGGACTTCCTCAAAATAGTGCTCGGAAGGAATTCGGCTTTTATCTGAATCACGGGACGCAACAACGGTGGGCTCCATATCTGCCCAGTATGTCTTGACACGGGCAAGAGCCAGCCGCGCGCCCTCTGTGCAAGCGGACCTCTTTAGAGCCTCAATCCGAGGCACCACGTCAAGAAATTGCTGCACCAAACTGAAATAGCTTCTCGGCTTCGATCTCCCCGGACACAGGCGGTCCATGGCATACTTCATGGCGAGTCCGGACAACCTATTCAGCTCGGCCCATTGGGCCAGGCGATCATCCACTGATAGTGGACGCTCTGGATTAGTGAACTGCGACCAGAAGAGCTTTTCCACTTCATGATCTTTCTTATCTTGAAAGTACCTGGTCGCATCAGCGGCATTAGCCGACAAATCCAGATAGGTGTCCTCCACACTCCACGCTCGCCAACGGGGAGAACTTCGGATCACAGAATTTTCTCCGCAGCAGGAAGGGCTTTCCATCCGCAATTAGTCCGGCTTGACGCAGCTCTTCCCTTGACGCTCTCATACCAGAGCGGGCGTCCTTGGTGTCGGTGACGGCCTTCTCTAAATCCGTCTGCCGGGATCGACCTTCCTCTTCA
This sequence comes from Aegilops umbellulata, assembly GCA_032464435.1. Lineage (NCBI taxonomy): Eukaryota > Viridiplantae > Streptophyta > Magnoliopsida > Poales > Poaceae > Aegilops > Aegilops umbellulata. Next base: position 384,803,186 of record CP136057.1, on the reverse strand, counting down.
AGAAGTTTACAACGGTCAGTAGCACTTTTCAACTTCACGGCTATATCAGCCATCTCCTCCTTGCTTCGGCAATGGGAAGCCTATTCGGCTTTTAGCTCTTCACGGGCTCTTCCGGCAGTCGCATCGCTTTTTCTAGCTTGTTCCTTTACTTTGGCGAGCTCGGCCCTAAGTCCTTCTACGGCCGCCGCACCATCTGCATCAAGCATACACAAGGTAAGATATTGACATAAAGCTCCTCTTACTAACAATCGCCAAATAAACTCAATACCTTGAGCATCATCAAGCCGCTTGTTAACAAGCATGATGTCGGCTTCTGCCTCATCGAGTTGCCGTTTCATTTCGGCAAAATCTCGAGTCCGGCTCGACTCCGGACAACCTGCGACCTACATACAAAGGTGCCACTTAAAGGACCTGGGATTAAGATCCTCTGCGCGCCGCTAATCTTTGCGGCACACTGAGTCTCAGGGGCTACTATCTATACAGGGCGCATGTTATTATGTGCAATTAACACTAATGTTCGTTATTCAAAACGTACCTCAAGGCCCGCCAGTAAACTCTTGACGGCCTCGTTCAGTCCACTTTCCACGGATGAAATCTTTTCAATCACCGTGTGCATCAACACACGATGCTCCTCTGAAACAGAGGCTCGGCCCAGCAGAACCTTCAGCTCCTCCGAACGAACACCAGATGGTGCCGGACTCGTCCCATGGCCTTCTTCGGAGGCCGGACATGGAGAACCCCGGGGGGCCGCATGATCACCTTCTGCCTCTGGCAGATTCGGAGAAATCCTCTGCGACGACACTTCGGCGTCGCCCGCCTTGCTAGGCGATGAAGGAGGAGGCCTTCCGCTCTCCATCATCTCCGGAAGAAGATCCCCCGATGACGAGCTCTGCCGAGAAGGGTCGAGGTCCGAACTACAAGGTAAGGTTTCGGTTAAAACTTCTCAGATATAAATTAAGGATTTCTCTTAAAAGAATGACTCTCTTTCTACTTACGGCTCGTTGGAGGGCTGCTCCTTTTGAGGATTTAGTTCGGCCGAGGGGCTCCCCGGCGTCGGGTCCTCTGACGCGGATTCTTTCCCTCGATTTGGAGCTACGGCTCCCGGGTCATCAGAGGCGGCCCTTTTCTTCCCCTTTGGAGAGGAGTTGTCGATTCCCCCCTTTGGGATGGCCCCTTTCGAAGAGGCCACGGTTTCCTTGTCCGCCCCTTCATTTTCCTCTAGAGGCGCCACCTCCAACATCCTGACTAGCACAGGATCTAGCCTGGTCTCGAGAAGGGGAGCCGGACACCGGACCAGCTTCGCCTTCGCTATCCACTCCTGCGTAAAAAGGAGAAGTACTGTTAAAAAATAAGTCAATTGTACGGATAGAAGGTCCGGGCGCAAGGTCACCTACTTCTGTATCCGGGCGGTTGCGGCTTAAACCAGCATCCTCGGTTAAATCCGGACTCACTCCTTGTGATCCGAAGAACAGTCTATGCATCTCCGTAGGCGTCACGCCCATGAAATTTCAGAGAACTCGCGGCCCCTCTGGGTTGAACTCCCACAAGCAGAGGGGGCGACGTTGGCCGGGCAATGTCCGGCGAATCAGCATAACTTGTGTCACCTTGACCAGGTTGAGGTCTCCTTTTAGGAGATCCTTTATGCGGCCCTGCAACAGAGGAACGTCTTTGGGCAAGCCCCGATCTAACCCTGTGTTGATCCACGATGTTAAACGTGGTGGGGGGCCCGAGCGAAAGGCGGGAGGCGCTACCCAAGTGGTGCCCCGAGGAGAGGTGATGTAGAACCACTCCTGTTGCCATAAGCCAAGCTCCTCTTGAAAAGTGCCCTCGGGCCATGGAGCATCGGTATTCCTTTTTATAACAGCACCTCCGCACTCTATGTGACGCCCCTCGATTATCTTCGGTTCTACCTTGAAGGTCTTGAGCCATAATCCGAAGTGAGGAGTGATATGGAGAAACGCTTCACACACAACAATGAAGGAGGAGATATGGAGGATGGACTCCGGAGCTAGGTCATGGAATTCCAGCCCATAATAAAACATCAGCCCCCTTACGAAAGGATCCGTTGGGAAGCCTAATCCCCGAAGGAAGTAGGAGATGAATACTACGCTCTCACCAGGCTGAGGGCTTGGGATCGCTTGTCCTTGAGCAGGCAACCTGTGCGGGATGTCGCTGGTCAGGAACCTAGCCTCCCTCAACCTTGATACGTCCTCCTCCGTAACGGAGGAGGGCATCCATTGGCCTTGAAGGCCGGAGCCGGACATTGTCGATGGTCCGGTGCGCCTAGAATATAAAAGCCTGGGGTGTTGGAACTCGAGGCTATGGGCGAGCTTGTTTTGAGAACACAAGAGGGGAGCAAGGTCTCGGTCTCTTTATAAGAGGCAGAATATCAAGAGCCCTCCCCGTAACCATCTTGGACTAGCCTTTAATCAAGGCAGGACGTGCTTAACGGGCACGGTTGGGTTACCCACGTCCGTATTAATGAGAATCCCGTTAAAGGGGGCACACGATCTCTGCTTCCACAAGACGTGCCAAGGAAACCGCCTCGTTGAACGTGCTGTGGTGGAACAACAAAAAATAATCCATACAGAAGGCTTGGTCGCAGTGTTATGACGCACTGCGGAATACGTCAGTAGATTTGATTTGTGTTTGTATTATTCTCTATATGGCAATACGTGCAAACTTGTTTTGCAGAGTCGGACACTATTTTTTGGTGTTTATTATCTTCTTGAAGAATTTGGGGGAGGAACCCGCCTTGCAATGCCGAAGACAATTTGCGCGCCGGACTCGTCGTCATTGAAGCCTGGTTCAGGGGCTACTGAGGGAGTCCTGGATTAGGGGGTGTTCGGATAGCCGAACTATATCTTCAACCGGACTCCAGGACTACGAAGATACAAGATTGAAGACTTCGTCCCGTGTCCGGAAGGTTCTTTCCTTGGCTTGGAAGGCAAGCTAGGCGTGCGGATATTCAAGATCTTCGACCAATGTAACCGACTCTGTGTAACCCTAACCCTATCCGGTGCCTATATAAACCGGAGGGTTGTAGTCCGTAGGACGAACACATCATAACCATCGTCATACCCATAGGCTAGCTTCTAGGGTTTAGCCTCCTTAATCTCGTGGTAGATCTACTCTTGTACTACCCACATCATCAATATTAATCTAGCAGGAGTAGGGTTTTACCTCCATCGAGAGGGCCCGAACCTGGGTAAAATAAAGTGTCCCTTGTCTCCTATTACCATCCGACCTTGATGCACAGATCGGGACCCCCTACCCAAGATCCACCGGTGCCTGATGTTGCTGAAGAGGAAGGGCAAGTTTTGAGGAAATTGAAGCCCAAGATCCCAGACCACAATGATGCTCATCCTGTGGCTGAGGATATGAACATAAGGAGAGACTCTGGATTGAGAAAGTGGAGAGCAGAAGATCCTTATGCTACCAGGAGAAGAACTGCTGTGGACTACAGGTTCCATACTAAGGAACATCAGGACTTCTATGAGACAATCCTGTTGGATAAGAAGCCAATTGTCTGTGACATGAAATGGGTCGATTGGCAATATATCAAGGACAATGAAGAGCACTTCCCAGGAGTGGAGGAAAACTTCAAGGCTTGTGGAGTAGCAGACTTTGTTGGGCAAAAGCTCAAAAAGTGGAACGAGGAACTTATCATGCAGTTCTACTCCACAGCACACTTTTACCCCGATGGGAGGATTGTCTGGATGTCTGAAGGTACGAGGTACCAATCAGTCATTGCAGAATGGGCTCAACTGATCAATGCCCCAGAAGAGAGTGAAGATGACTTGGATGTCTATTCCAAGAAGAAGATGGACCACAACTCAATGATCAACATGTACAAGGAGATCCCTGATAAGGCACTTGAAACTTTCAAGTATGGATCTGTACATTATCTTCTGTCAGGATTGCCGACAATCAACTGGATCTTAAGGCAGACTCTGCTGCCCAAGTCTGGAGATCACAAGATGGTCAGAGGCCATGCTATCAACCTGCTTCATATATTTGATGTGCCTCAGAAGTTCAAGGTCATGAGCCTGATGATTGAGACAATCAAGAGGACAGCAGTAGACCAGAAGAGAAGCTGTGGATATGCTCCTCAGATCCAAGAACTGATCAACTCCAAGATGGGCACTAGCATATATATTTTGGATAAGGAACATCTTCCTATTCATCCTGAGTTTGAAGACAATGAAGTTGTGATGAACAAGGATGAACCATCTTCAGCCCATGCCCAAGCATAAAAGGAGAAGGCAAGAAAGGAGAAAGCTGATAGGATGCCAACTCAAGAGGAGGCATCAGAATACTTCTTGAAGACAAAGCAAGAGCAACTCAGTTACCTGATTGCATCCACCCTACGGATTGAGAAAGGTTTGGCCAACCTGACTCAGAACCAGGCAAGCCTAGAGAGAATCGTAGAACAGAAGTTCTATGACTTGGATATCAAGGTGACAGAGATACAGACAGCAGTAGAGCAGCTCCAGGATGACATGCATGAGAGGAGAGGGAAGACAACTACAGATGTATTTGCTAGAGTTCCACGAGCTCAGAGGTCCAGTGCAGTGCCAGTTCCTGACACAAGAGCAACCGCCTCAGCTCCAGCCACAGCATCAACCCAACCTGCTCCAGCATCCACCTCAGCTCCAACTCCATCAGCATCAAGTGAAGCCTTCATCCTTGGAGTGATCCAGACTCCACCACCACCTGAAGATCAAGCCTGAGTGTTGATATAGCACTATGCATTTTCTAGGAACTTTTTGGTAACTTGTTGCCAAAGGGGGAGAAGATGTATAGATCATAGGCTTCGAGAGAGAGAGAGAGAGTTGCTTTTCTCTCTTGTTTTATTTGGTGGTTTTTGATACAATTGTTTGCTTTTGGTTGAGATACTTTGATATGCTTCTGAGACATTGATGATCATGTGTTTGATCATAAGCTACACTTATGCATGCTTGATATTATCTTATATATCTTATGTTTGATCATTCACTTTTGCCTTGGTGATGAGTGCATGTATTTCATTATTTATTATTTTGAGCGCTCCACCAAGATGTATGTGACATGGAAGAGTAACCCATGATTCTAATTTCTTGTGCATTTGCAGTCCAAAGCAAATTTTAAATATGCACAAATTTAGGGGGAGCTCTTACTTATCACATACTTCTCAAAGCGACGATGTAATTCATTCTTATTATCATTTGTCGAAGCTTTGATCTATATGTTGTGCATTTTGTCGAAGCTTTGATCTTATGCACAAATTTAGCTAATTACCAAATCGGTCTCACCGAGTTTGTGTAATCGGTCTCACCGAGATTACGTTATGCCCAAACCCTAACCATATCGGTCCTACCGAGATGCATGTCAGTCCCACCGAAATCTCTAACGGTCACTAGGTTTACCATTTTGGTCCGACCGAGTTTATTGATTCGGTCCCACCGAGATTGGTAGATTGTGTGTAATGGTTGGATTTTAAGTGGAGGCTATATATACCCCTCCACCTCCTCTTCATTCGTGGAGAGAGCCATCAGAACACACCTACACTTCCAATTCATATGTTCTGAGAGAGAACCACCTACTAATGTGTTGAGACCAAGATAGTCCATTCCTACCATATGAATCTTGATCTCTAGCCTTCCCCAAGTTGCTTTCCACTCAAATCTTCTTTCCACCAAATCCAAATCCTGTGAGAGAGAGTTGAGTGTTGGGGAGACTATCATTTGAAGCACAAGAGCAAGGAGTTCATCATCAACACACCATTTGTTACTTCTTGGTGAGTGGTGTCTCCTAGATTGGCTAGGTGTCACTTGGGAGCCTCCGACAAGATTGTGGAGTTGAACCAAGGAGTTTTTAAGGGCAAGGAGATCGCCTACTTCGTGAAGATCTACCGCTAGTGAGGCAAGTCCTTTATGGGCGATGGCCATGGTGGGATAGACAAGGTTGCTTCTTCGTGGACCCTTCGTGGGTGGAGCCCTCCGTGGACTCGCGCAACCGTTACCCTTCGTGGGTTGAAGTCTCCACTAACGTGGATGTAGGATAGCACCACCTATCCGAACCACGGGAAAAACATCCGTGTCTCCATTAGCGTTTGAATTCTCCAAACCCTTCCCTTTACATTCTTGCAAGTTGCATGCTTTACTTTCCGCTGCCTATATACTCTTTGCATGCTTGCTTGAATTGTGTGATGATTGCTTGACTTGTCCTAAAATTGCTAAAATCTGCCAAGAACTAAAATTGGGAAAAGGCGTAGTTTTTATTTGGTCAAGTAGTCTAATAACCCCCCCTCTAGACATACTTCCGATCCTACACCCGTGTTCCTTCCTACCCCTCGGCCGTAGCCCCGGTCAGCACGGTCTGGGCGTCGGCCGACTCTTCCTTCTCGCATGGCGCGGAGTTCTTGGCATTCATTGGTGTTGTGGCTGTGGAGGTCGTGGTACACACAGTACTGGCTGCCCCTGGAGGATCCGGGCAGACCCTTGCCCTGCTTGGTGTCCGGCTCTGCCGCGAGCACGGCAGCCCCCTTGCGCTTCACGTCCTTGGCCTTGGGCTTCTTCTCTTCCGGGTCTGCGGCAGGCAGCTCGAGGAGGGAGAGGCGTCCCTCCTCAGCCCTGGCGCACTTGGTCGCCAGGTTGAACAGCTCCAGGGAGGTGCAGAGGTCTTCATGCATCGCCAACTCCTCCTTCATCTTGACGTCGCGCACGCCATTGGAGAAGGCCGAAATGATGGCTTCTTCGGACACCCTGGGGATCTTGAGGCGCGCACTGTTGAAGCGCTGGATGTACTTTTGCAGGGTCTCCCCAGGTTGCTGCTTGATGCAGCGCATGTCGCTTGCGGCGGGAGGCCGGTCGCGGGTACCTTGGAAGTTGGCGATGAAGCGAGTACGCATTTGGTCCCAGGAGGAGATTATGCCTGGAGCCAGGTTCAGGAGCCAAGTGCGAGCACCTTCCTTCAGCGCCATGGGGAACCAGTTCGCCATGACCTTTTCATCCCCGCTGGCTGCTTCGATTCCCAGCTCGTAAAGCTGGAGGAACTCTATGGGATCAGTCGTGCCATCGTAGCGAGGGGGCAGGTCCGGCTTGAACTTGCCGAGCCATGCGACTCCGCGCAGCTCGGCGGTGTAGGCGCGGCCGCCAGCGGTGGCCGCGGGAGGTTTCGGTTGAGGGAGAGCTTGGCCTTGTGTGTCCCCTTGCGCTGGAGCTGGGAGTGGCGCGGGGTCTTGACGCGCCGGAGCCGGAGCGGGGTCTCGGCGAACCGGAGCTGGGAGCGCCCGGGCGGCCTCTTGCAGCCGCGGGACTTCTTGGCAGCTCCGTTCCTGCTGGGCCGGCGCATGATGGAGCGGGTTCCGCCCAGGAGCTGCGCGCCTTGGGGCCATGGCATCTTCTTGGAAAGGAGGCGGCTGGAATGCCCCCGGGGCTTCATTGCCCACGCGAGGCGGGGTGCGGCGCAGCGGTGCGGAAGGCGCGGGAGAGCCCCCTGCGGCGCGGACGAGCTCGGTGACGCGGTCAAGCCACTCCTCGTAGACGTCGTCGACGGGGCGGTAGCGCAGGAGCTCGTTCGCCGCGATGAGCGCAGCTCGAGCCTCCAAGGGCGCGCGAAGCGCGTGCGACGAAGAACCGGCCGGGGTGAGCGACGGAGTGGCGGTGAGGCCATCTCGCCGCACGGATGGGTGCTGAGAGGATGCTTGCTGCTCGTTCCCCGCCGGGCCGGTGGCGGCGTTGACGGCGAGCGACGGGGAATGACGAGGACGCCCACTGACGGGGGCCGTCTGGACGACGCGGGAAGCGATGGTGGCCCGGCGCTCGGCGCGGGCCCGACGAGCGTCAGACATGGATGCGACGGTCGGAGGAGAGCGGAGCGGTGGAAGACGGATTCCGGCGCACCCTTACCTGGCGTGCCAAATGTCGGATCACGGGTTCCGGCAGACCCTTAAGGTTCGAACTCTGGGGTGCGCGCGGAGATCGTGCCCTCTACCTCTCTTTCTCGAAAGGATCTAACTACGAGAAGAACAACACAAGAGACACAGAGTTTATACTGGTTCGGGCCACCGATGCGGTGTAATACCCTACTCCAGTGTGGTGTGGTGGACTGCCTCTTGGGCTGATGAGGAAGAACAGTACAAGGAAGAACAGCCTCGTGAGGGTCTGTTCTTGGTTAGGGGATGAACTGCTAGGGGGAGTTCGATCGCCCTTCTCTCTCTGAGTGTGTTTCTATGTTCTAGCTGGTTTCTTGGTACCCGATCAGATTGCCTCTACCCTGGGGGTGGCTAGTCCTATTTATAGGCAAAGGCCCTAGGCCTCTTCCCAAATATTGAGCGGGAAGGGCGCCAACAATTGGCCAATTTGAAGGGGAACATCTGGTACACTTATCCTGACTAAAGTTGGTCTTTGCCTGCCAAAGGCCCTGTGGTGACGCCGTCCTGGGCTCCATGGTGACCTCCTTCCCACCGTTGGACTGGTCTTGGTCTTGTTGCACCGAAATGGGTGCCTTTGCTTGATCCTCTCGCCTGCGCTTGCCCCCTTTGCACCAAAGAGGAAAGGGAGAAGCTGCGCGGGCTAGCGCCCGCCTGGCACCCTTGGTCATCATGGCTTGCGTCATGGGCACCTCATGAGGTACCCGCCTTGATCTCTCCGCCTCCTCGCGAGCCAGCCTAAGGAGGCCATGCTTGAGGAAGCGCCATGTCGTCCGCCTCGCGAGGCTTGGCCCCTTGCGAGGGTCTTGAGCCTTGTGTTGATGAAGATGGGCTACGCTGGGCCCCCATTTGAGCCACGCCGCAGGCCGCAGGCAGGCAAGTCTGGGGACCCCCGTTCCCAGAACGCCGACAAATGCCACAGATACACACATCTCACAGAAGTGACGTGTTACTGTGGGTGTCGTCGGGGTGGTTTTTGGTAGCTATGCCCAGAATTAAAAATGCAACCATACAACATACTTATGCATGGCTACTATTTAAAGTAAGGGCGCACAAGCAAACAACATTTAATTATGGCGATATAGGATCACATAATTACAGGGCGTGGACATACTAAGGCTCGGTACTACTCGAGTGACTTAGTCTACCTCGTTAATATCTAAGCGGGCTTGCCTTGTGGATGCCGAGGCTTCTTCACGGGTTTCACCATCGGGGTTAGCTGGAGGGGGTCGAGGGACTGCAGGGTCGGGGTAGCGATGATGTCCATCGCAGGGATTGTTGGCTACAATCCCGTTGGAGCATGTTCCCAAAAGGCGACGAAGCACTTCTGGGGACACCAAAGCGCCCTGGTCGATGGCTGGGGCTGACCTCCAGGTCTCGATCGGTTGTCCGAACAGCACGACTGGGCTGTCGGCATCGGGCTCATCTTCTCTTCTTGCCGGGGCTCGGCGGATCAGTTCTCCACGAGTTGCGATTAGATCAAGGGTGATTTGATCGAACAGTTCCTCTAGTGCACTTACATAGCGCACCAGATGCAATAATGCAGGATCCGTCTCGTGATTTCCGTTGGCAACCTGGGGTGGCCTACCATACCCGTCACGGCTGGGGTAGTAGTAGAATGAGCGACAGTTAAATCTGGGCGACAAGTGCCGGAGTTGAACTATAGCCTCTCGAGCGGCTAGTTGGATGGCTTGTGGCTCGAAGGAGGTTGTCCTACCGGTGAACCTGTAAGGGCGTTCTGGTGATAGGCCCCTACCACAGACGTGCACAGTGGACCAGAATTAATGGCTCTCACCGCTCATGGACCCCTGGTACACAACATATTCTGGAGGCTCTTCTAATGCGAAGGCACGGCGGGTGAGGTTTGCTAGCACGGTCACAAAACCCCCAAGGTTGGTTGCTGTGGTCTCATTGTGAACAATGGGTCCTGGCATTTTAGCTTGGTTTGGGGTAGAGGTTGTGCTGTGCTGGGTTGAGGTTAGCGTGCCCCTTTTATAGAAAAAGGGGACGGAGTCTTCCTTCACACACTTGCGAATGAGACAATTTAGGTGTCGGTCACTGGCGTGTGATCGACAGGCTAGGCTGATAGGTTGGGCACTGACTGCCAAAAGGTGTTGGGGTCACTGTGTGGCTATCTTACACGAGAAGCTTGGCCAGGGTTAGGCTAAGGTCTGGTGGGTTGGTTTACCTAGGTTTTTCGACCTGGCTAGGATAGGATTAGCCAATGGTCAGCCTGGCTCTGCTACCAAGTTTGTCAGGACTGGATTTTCGGGATATTAATTTCCCAGAAAATGGCCCTTGTGCTCACCAGCCCCAGGATTACTGTTAGCTAATGAGGCACCAACTTGATACAGTAACTCCAAGAAAAATACAAAATATGTAGTACAAAGCCATTCTGGCCTATGAGTACAACAATTGGTTTCTAGTGGTTGATGGCGGAAGCGGTTTGTGGATCATCAGCGTCTATGGGACTCCATTTCCCACAGGAACAACCGACCTGGATAACTCCTATCTTCGCGAGGCTGCTATCACCACTGCGTAGGTTCCGGGGCTGTCATCGCAACGCTCCTCTCCATGCAAGAAATCTGGCCAAGACAATAGCCAGGGACAAGCCAGTGAGTACTTTGAATGTACTCGCAAACATTATGAACACAGGTATAATATAACAAATGATAATCATGCTTTGAAGTATGCCATGATCACTACGTCAGTCATGAAATAAGATGCACACTAGCAAATTATTCATATAGAACATGAATAAACAACCCGAGGATAGAAATAAAATGCACCGATCGGGTGTCTGAAGCGACACCTCGAAAGGATAATAATATAAAGCATGGCTCAGTCGGGTATCTGAGCGACACCACCTAAAGGGCTTATAAGTAATCAAAATAACAAGCATGCCACAGTCGGGCGTCTGAGCGACACCACATAAAGGGCTTATAAGTAATCGAAATAACAAGCATGCCACAGTCGGTAGTCTGAGCGACACCACATAAAGGGCTTATATATAAAAGATATAACAAGCATGCCACAGTCGGGCGTTTGTGCGACACCACATAAAGGGCTTATATAAGAATAATCACAGTGAATATCCAGGAGGTAGAACCATCCCAGGGATACTCATTAATTCAAATAATACAAATGGTTAGTCCACAATAATAGTAATCATAATCTTCGTATGTCACAGGTCATAATCAATGTTCTGGTTTAGTAGTTTTTCCTCCGAAGACCGACACTAAGACCGACACTTGACCCATCCCAGACTGTAGTCCTTAACCATGGACACGGCTATTCGAATAGATGTAATCTCTGCAGAGGGTGTACTCTTTACCCACTAGCAACGGATTCCTTTAGTCCATCGGGACTAATTCCGTCCACGGTCTTTCATTCGAAAACACACCTGACCGCACACACCAGCATAACTTACTGGTGTCTGGAATCACCCACGACACCCGTCAAGCAAAACTCTAAGTGGGGACACTATAACCTCGCTTAGCATGGGATCAAACTTATATCGCGCTCTCTAAGGGGTGCCCCCTCTCGGTCCCAACTGGAAACACCCATGCCCCCGGACCAAGTGGCATGCCTACCGGATGCAGCCGGTATCTTCCACCATGGCCTCTCTGTACGGTGTGTGCTAGGACAGGGGTTGACAATTTACTGAACCGTAGCCTACCTGTGGCAGGGACAAGTGGTAGTACGAAACAAGTATGGGGGTTACTGGAACAAGACTCGATCTATGGTCGACTTAGGAGGTTAAAGCATTTCCTGCATGGTTAGCACAAGAATTATATTTCACATCCATCAGACAGATCCACCAGTAATCATACCTCCTCATGCCCCACCGGACATAACCGTCTCAACAAAGGGTTAGGGACAAGATCGTGTCTACCCAAGACAGAGACTTTCCCGAATCCCTCCTGGTGGGCATGAGAGGCATGTGAGGGGGATTTCTATCACAAACATATCAAATGCCAACAACATGGAGTCATCAATATCCACTATGAGTATGATCGTATCACCGCATAGAATAACGAAATCTCCGAGACAAGGTGGGGTTGCAACCATATCAACAACACAAGGCAATATTATGCCAGCGTTCAGAATGCTTGCCTTCAAGTTGTGGAGAGGCAAGGTGCATTCCAAAACTTTTGAAAGTTTCTTCCTTCTTCAAAAATCATATTTAAGAAAATTTGAAATCAACACAGAGTTTCAAAACAGTACAAAAAGTTGTTTTGGAAAATTTTCACATAAATATGAAAATAAACTAGACAGAATTTGAGAAACAACAGAAAAAGAATCAAGTCAATTGGACTTATATTTAAAAAGTGATAGCCAGTCAAAGTTTAGTCAAAATTCTGTTTTAAATAAAAATCAGAAAAAGAAAACGTTTCGGGGAGAATACGCTTTCGAGGCAGAGGAGACGTACTTCTGAGGTTTATGCCTCCACTTAAACCAGCGCGGGCCGACTCGGGGTCACTGACAGTGGGTCCCTCGGGCCCACTGGTCAGGTTTGACCAGTCGCCCGCGCTCTTCTTTCTCCTCTGGCCGAGGCGAGGCGGGGTTCCGGTGATCGCCGTCGATGAACGACGCCTCCCCGCGGGGTTCTCAGGGCGGGGATGGACCGCCAGTCCAGGGCAGTCCTCCCGGTGGTCGACAGGCTGGCGGGGGTGGAGGGAGTCGCCGGCGGCGAGCTCTGCAGCGGAGGTGGCATCGGGAGGATTTGGGGGTCTAGGCTGTGTTGGTTCCCGGCCGCGTTTGAGAGGCTGGGCAGCTCCGCACGGTCGAGGGGAGTCGAGTGGTGGTGCTGGATGGACGGGAGAGGCCTGGTTGCGTCGAACGGAGTCGGAGCATGGCGGCGGCCGAACTGGCCGGAGTCGAGGAAGACAGCTTCCCGCCATCGATTGCTGGGTGTGGGAGCTCTAGAGAGGTGGCTTGAGGTCGCCTGAGTGCTTAGACGAGCTCGGGGTTTCCTTATATAGGCGTAACTAGGTCGGTTACGCGGCCGTGGATAAGGACGTCGGCGAACCGCCGTTTTGTAGCGGTCAGGGCGACGTGGCGGTGATGGGTGCTAGCGGATGAGCTCGGGTTGTTCCATGAGAGAGATGGCGCGCTGGTGTGGCTCGGGCGGCGCCGTCCATGGCAGAGCTGGCGGAGCAACAGTGGCAGCTTGCGGTGGTGGTGCGGTGGGGCGCCAGGAGGGGGGGTAGGGCGGCTCTGCGACGAGGGAGGGGTCGGGGCGCTGGCTGCGAGTGGCCAAGGGGCAGCACGGGCACGGGGAGGGCGGCAGCGAGACGCGGCGGCTCGGTGCGTGCACATGCAAAACATGCGCTCTGGGCGCGTCCAGCACACTGATAACCCACAAGTATAGGGGATCGCAACAGCTTTCGAGGGTAGAGTATTCAACCCAAATTTATTGATTCGACACAAGGGGAGCCAAAGAATATTCTCAAGTATTAGCAGCTGAGTTGTCAATTCAACCACACCTGAAAACTTAGTATCTGCAGCAAAGTGTTTAGTAGCAAAGTAATATGATAGTGGTGGTATCGGCAACAAAAGTAAAGACATCAAAAGTAATATTTTTGGTATTTTGTAGTGATTGTAACAGTAGCAGCGGGAAAGTAAATAAGCGTAAACCAGTATATGGAAAACTCGTAGGCACCGGATTGGTGATGGATAATTATGCCGGATGCGGTTAATCACGTATCAGTCATAACATAGGGTGACACATAACTAGCTCCAATTCATCAATGTAATGTAGGCATGTATTCCGTATATAGTCATACGTGCTTATGGAAAAGAACTTTCATAACATAGGGTCCTATTGGAAACTAAGGGATATTAAGGCCTCCTTTTAATAGAGAACCGAAACAAAGCATTAGCACATAGTGAATACATGAACTCCTTAAACTATGGTCATCATCGGGACTGGTCCCGATTATTGTCACTTCGGGGTTGCCGGATAATAACTCATAGTAGGTGACTATAGACTTGCAAGATAGAATCAAGAACTCACATATATTCATGAAAACATAATAGGTTCAGATCTGAAATCATGGCACTCGGGCCCTAGTGACAAGCATTAAGCATAGCAAAGTCATAGCAACATCAATCTCGGAACATAGTGGATACTAGGGATCAAACCCTAACAAAACTAACTCGATTACATGATAAATCTCATCCAACCCATCACCGTCCAGCAAGCCTACGATGGAATTACTCACGCACGGCGGTGAGCATCATTAAATTGGTGATGGAGGATGGTTGATGATGACGACGACGACGATTTCCCCTCTCCGGAGCCCCTCCCGAGAGGTTTTAGGGCTTGGCGGTGGCTCCGTATTGTAAAACGCGATGATTCCTTCTCTCTGATTTTTTTCTCCCCGAAAGCCAATATATAGAGTTGGAGTTGGCGTCGGAGGGAATCCAGGGGGGCCACGAGGTTGGGGCCGCGCCCTAGAGGGGGGCGCCCCCCACTCTCGCGGACAGGGTGTGGGCCCCCTGGTCTTCATCTTTGGCGATGATTTTTTATTGTTTTTTCTAAGGTGTTTCGTGGAGTTTCAGGACATTCCGAGAATATTTGTTTTCTGCACATAAAACAACATCATGGCAATTCTGCTGAAAACAACGTTAGTCCGGGTTAGTTCCATTCAAATCATACAAGTTAGAGTCCAAAACAAGGGCAAAAGTGTTTGGAAAAGTAGATACGACGGAGACGTATCAACTTCCCCAAACTTAAACCCTTGCTTGTCCTCAAGCAATTCAGTTGACAAACTGAAAGAGAAAAAGAAAAACTTTTACAAACTCTGTTTGCTCTTGTTGTTGTAACTATGTAAAGCCAGCATTCAAGTTTTCAGCATATATCACAACTAACCACATTTGCAATGATTCTCAGGTCTCATAATTACTCATATCAATAGCATAATCAACTAGCAAGCCATAATAATAAATCTTGGGTGACAACACTTTATCAAAACAATCATAATATAATACAACAAGATGGTATCTCGCTAGCCCTTTCTGAGACCGCAAAACATAAATGCAGAGCACTTTTAAAGATCAAGGACTGACTAGACATTGTAATTCATGGTAAAAGAGATCCAATCATAGTCACACCCAACATAGATTAATAGTGATGAATGCAAATGGCAGCTGTGCTCTCCAGCTAGTGTTTTTTAATAAGAGGGTGATGACTCAACGTAAAAATAAATGGATAGGCCCTTCGTAGAGGGAAGCAGGGATTTGTAGAGGTGCCAGAGCTTGGTTTTGAAATAGAGATAAATTATATTTTGAGCGGTATACTTTCATTGTCAACGTAGCAACTAAGAGATGGCGATATCTTCCGTGCTAAACACATTATAGGCGGTTCCCAAACAGAATGGTAAAGTTTATACTCCCCCTCCACCAACAAGCATCAATACATGACTTGCTCAAAACAACGAGTGTCTCCAACATACATCAGGTCCCAGGGGGAGTTTTGTTTGCAATTAATTTTGATTTAGTTTGCATAAAGCATGGGACTGGGCATCCCGGTGACCAGCCATTTTCTTGTGAGTGAGGAGCAGAGTCCACTCCTCTTGAGAATAACTCGCCTAACACGGAAGATAAGGACAGCCTTGGTTGATACATGAGCTTTTCCAGTCAAAAAAAACATGAGCTATTCGAGCATACAAAACAGAATGTTTATTTGAAGGTTTAGAGTTTGGCACATACAAAATTACTTGGAACGGCAGATAGATACCGCATATAGGAAGGTATAGTGGACTCATCTGGAATAACTTTGGGGTTTAAGGGATTGGATGCACAAGCAGTATTCCCGCTTAGTACAGGTGAAGGCTAGCAAAATACTAGGAAGCGACCAACTAGAGAGCAACAACAGCCATGTACATGCATTAAAATTAATAAACATTGGATGCAAGCATGAGTAGGATATAATCCACCATGAACATAAATATCGTGAAGGCTATGTTGATTTGTTTCAACCACATGCGTGAACATGTACCAAGTCAAGTCACTTAAATCATTCAAAGGAGGATACCACCCCATCATACCACATCATAATCATCTCAATAGCATGTTGGCACACAAGGTAAATCATTATAACTCATAGCTAATCAAGCATGGCACAATCAACTATGATCTCTAATTGTCATTGAAAACATGTTTATTCATAATAAGCTGAATCAAGAACGACAGACTCATCATATTTACAAAAACAAAAGAGGTCGAGTTCATACCAGCTTTTCCCATCTCAGACAGTCCATCATATATCATCATAATTGCCTTTCACTTGCACGACCGAACGATGTGAATAATAATAAGAGTGCACGTGCATTGGACTAAGCTGGAATCTACGAGCATTCAATAAACAGGAGAAGACATGGTAATATGGGCTCTTAGTTAAATCAACAATAATGCATATAAGAGCCACTTCAACAATTTAATCATGGTCTTCTCCTGCTGACCCCCAAAGAAAAGAAAACAAATAAAAACTATTTACACGGGAAAGCTCCCAACAAGCAAAAGAAGAATGGGAAATATTATTGGGTTTTTTCTTTTTAATTACTACTACAGCAAGAAAGTAAACTACTACTAATTTTTTTGTTTTTCTTAAGGTTTATCAAACACACAAGAAGAAAGCAGGAAAAAGAAAATAAACTAGCATGGATATTACACTGAAAGAGTATGAGCACCGACATCTAGCAATGAGTGTGTTGAACATAAATGTAATGTCGGTGAGAAATACGTACTCCCCCAAGCTTAGGCTTTTGGCCTAAGTTGGTCTATTGCCAGGGATAACCTGGCGGATACCCATAGGTGTGGCTGGGGTCGTACTGTGATACAGCAGTTATCGCCTGCTGAGCTGCAGCGTGGAGTCGGGCTGCTTCCGTTCTCCTCTCGTAATCATCTGCCCCCTCTCTGGTAATAGTATATCTTCGTTTTGTCTGATAATAAAAGAAGGCAGGAGCAGGGAGAGTAATACGGACAACGTGCCGTTTGTTAAAAATTAAACGATATAAGAGAGGTGATTCAGGCCTCTCGACAAACTGGTGCGAAGCCATAGAGTTATAATCTAAATATGAAGGAGGCAACTCCGTATCCCCTTCACGGATGTCTATTTCAAGAAAATTAGCTAAGCGGGTTGCATAAATTCCTCCAAAGAAATCTCCATTATGTCTATTATGATGCAACCTACGAGCTACAATGGCTCCCAGATGATAAGATTGGTTTCCTAACACAGCACTCCTAAGAATTCTGAGGTCAGGGACACACGTGTGACATGCTTCATCCTTTGCATTTATGCATCTATCGATGAAGAGAGCAAAATAATGTATAGCAGGAAAATGAATGCTCCCTATGGTAGCCTGCGTTATATCTCTAGATTCCCCTACAGTTATACTAGCAAGAAAGTCTCTAAATTCAGATTTAGGGGGATCCCTAATACTGCCCCATGATGGAAGTTGGCAAGCAAGAGTGAAATCCTCTAAGTCCATTCTATAAGATTTATCATAAAGATCAAACATGACTGAAGGAGAATTACACGAAGATGAATACTCAAACCTCCTCACAAATGAACTTGTGAGATCATGATACTGGGAACATTTGCTAGCCTCAAAATCCTCAAGGCCGGCATTGCACAAATATTCTTTGAATTCTTCTTTAATTCCCGCACGGTCCATAAAATCTTCCGACGGCCATTCGCAAGGCCGTACTGGAGCGTCAGCATCACGCATAGCAATACTGGGTCCTTGCTTCCTTGAAGAACCACCTTGGAACATCTTCCTAAGCATATTGCTTTTCTCTGAAAAATTCTGAAATTTTTAGTAACTTCAAACAAAAGTGAACGAACCTCAATAAAACTGATAGCAACTACTCCTACAAGTGCCTAGAGCCTATATCAAGCATTAGAACTACTTGGAACCATATAAATTTGACATGCAAGCTCAAGAACATGGTCACCTATGCAGCACAAATTTGCAAAGAATAGAGCACTAGAACAAAAACTAATTGGACCAATGGAGGAGTCACATACCAAGGAACAATCTCCCCAAGCAGTTTTGCGAGAGGTGCTTTGAGCAAGGAGATCGAAAATCACAGCAAAAGTGGCTGGAACTCATGCTTGAGTTGGTTTTTCGGGTTTGTGTGAGGCAGAGGAAGAAGATGGGCACTGGGATAAGTGGAGGAGGGCCACCGTGGGCCCACGAGGCAGGGGGCGCGCCCAGAGGTGTAGGGCGCGCCCTCCACCCTCGTGGCCAGGTGGCAGCTCCTCCCGTGGTAATTTGTAACGCCCTCGATGCGGCTATAGCTCCCACGTGTCGAAGCACGACATAGAGGCATAACCGCATTGAAAGCAATGTCGCAAGTGAGGTAATCTTCACACAACCCATGTAATACATAAGGGAAAGAGATACATAGTTGGCTTACAATCGCCACTTCACACAATACATGAGTAAAGCATTACATCATACAGATACAAGCAAGGTCCGACTACGGAACCAAAATAAAAGAAGACTACCCCAAATGCTATACAGATCCCCGATCGTCCCAACTAGGCTCCACTACTGATCAACTGAAATGAAACAACACAATGAACAAGATCGCCATCAAGCTCCTCCATGAGCTCGCGGGTGCGTCACCTGCACGATTTCATCGGCACCTGCAAACTGGTTTTGAAAGTATCTGTGAGTAACGGGGACTCAGCAATCTCACACCCGCGAGATCAAGACTATTTAAGCTTATAGGTAGGGTACAAGGTATGAGGTGGAGCTACAGCAAGTGACTAGCATATATGGTGTCTAGCATACGCAAATGAGAGAGAGAAGAGAAGGCAAAAGCGCGGTCGAACAACTATGATCAAGAAGTGATCCTGAAACTACTTACGTCAAGCATAACTCCAACACCGTGTTCACTTCCCGGACCCCGCCGAGAAGAGACCATCACGGTTACACACGCGGTTGATGTATTTTAATTAAGATCAACTTCGGGTTTTCTACAACCGAACATTAACAAATTCCCATCTGCCACATAACCGCGGGCACGGCTTTCGAAAGTTCAAACCCTGCAGGGGTGTCCCAACTTAGCCCATTATAAGCTCTCGCGATCAACGAAGGATATTCCTTCTCCCCGGGAAGACCCGATCAGTCTCGGAATCCCGGCTACAAGACATTTCGACAGTAATAAAAGAAGTCCAGCAAAGCCGCCCGATGCGCCGACATCCTGATAGGAGCTGCACATATCTCATTCTCAGGGCAACACCGCATGATACAGGCTACGAGTAAAACCAGGCCTCGAGTTTCCCCGCGGTGGCCCCGCAGGCGGCTCGGTTCGGACCAACACTTAGACAAGCATTGGCCCGGGGGGGGGCTAAATAAAGATGACCGTTGGGTTAATTACTCCCAAGGGAAAATAGGTGGTGGTGAGGCAAATGGTAAAACCAAGGTTGGGCCTCGCTGGAAAAGTCTTATTCAAAGCGAATTGTCAAGGGGGTCCCATAAATCACCCGACCGCGTTAGGGACGCAAAAATCCGGGAACATAACACCGATATGACGGAAACTAGGGCGGCAAGAGTGGAACAAAACACCAGGCATAAGGCCGAGCCTTCCACCCTTTACCAAGTATATAGATGCATTAATTAAATAAGATATATTGTGATATCCCAACAAGTAAACATGTTCCAACAAGGAACAACATCTCCATGTTCCAACAAGGAACAAACTTCATCTTCACCTGCAACTAACAACGCTATAAGAGGGGCTGAGCAAAGCGGTAACATAGCCAAACAACGGTTTGCTAGGACAAGGTGGGTTAGAGGCTTGGTTTAACAATATGGGAGGCATGATAAGCAAGTGGTAGGTATCGCAGCATAGGCATAGCAAAAGAGCGAGCAATCTAGCGAGCAAAGATAGAAGTGATTTCGAGGGTATGGTCATCTTGCCTGAGATCCCGCAAGGAAGAAGAACGAGTCCATGAAGAAGACAAACGGACGTAGTCGAACGAATCCTCACAACTCCGGAACAAAACCGAAGCTAACGAGAGAAGCAACCCGGAAACAAACAAACAACATAGTAAACAACCACCACATACACATGGCATGATGCACAAACAAGTATGATGCATGTCCGGTTCAATGAGCATGGCATGGCAAAGTGCAATAAACAACGCTACAAATTAAGCGGAGCTCAATATGCAACGAGTTGCATATTGACGAAACACCACAACAATTTTTTAGTTCTCTCCCGTTTATGTACTCAACAATATTAAATGTTGTTAAACATGGCAAGGGGTGAAGCATAATTAAACTAACTATTTAGGCAAGTTTAAATGAGGCCGGAACAACAAAATAACAAGTCCGGAAACTCCTCATATGCATACATTAGGTTTGGTACTGTTCTGCCCTAAACACAATTTTAGTGTTGTCAAACATGCAAAGTAATGCCACCATGTTAATCTATGCATTTCTCCACCCCATTTACATATAAAGTTTATTAAAATCGGAGCTACGGTTAATTAGTTATGAAATAAATCATTTTAACATGGCATTTATGCAAATTAATGCAAACAGCAATTTAAACATTTTAAACATGGATGGAAATTGGATATTATGAAACTAGATAGAATTCTAAGCAATTTCCATATATAGTTCATTTTGATCCAATGCACGGTTGGTGAGTTATTAAATGCATTAACATGGAGGGTTTTTCTGCAAATCTGTAATTCTCTGATTAATTAGCAAATTCGCAGCGCAGGAAAAAAAATACACGGGCCGAATCTAGCTGGCCCAACAGCAGAGGGGCTGGAGGAGGCTGCTCACCCATGGGCTTGGCCCGGTGA
This sequence comes from Aegilops umbellulata, assembly GCA_032464435.1. Taxonomy (NCBI): domain Eukaryota; kingdom Viridiplantae; phylum Streptophyta; class Magnoliopsida; order Poales; family Poaceae; genus Aegilops; species Aegilops umbellulata. Next base: position 384,782,436 of record CP136057.1, on the reverse strand, counting down.
GGCAGAGGCGAACTGGGCCGGCTGGGATGAGGAGAGTGCGCTGGGCCTGGTGCAAGAAGACCCACGCGCGGGCGACGGGTCAACGACGCAGGCGACGCGCGGGGTGTCGAAGCAGAGAGTCTGGCGCTGGCTTGGTCAACGCGAGCGGGCACGGGACGAGCGACCTGCTCGTTGTAGAGGAAGCAGAGGCCGCAGCAGGGACTTGGCGACGGCGAGGCAAGCGAAGGCGGCGGCGCCAGGTAGGATCTGGGCGGAGGCGAGGTCTTGGTGCGGCGCTGGTCAGGAAGACGGACTTGGCGCGGGCGGAGGCGCGCTGGAACAAGCGAGACCCTTCTCGACGAAGAGGAAGCAGAGGCCGCAGCGTGGCTCGAAGAAGGCCTCGCGGTGAAGAACTCCGGGAAGCAGGGAACGGGGCGACGACGAGCTCCTCGGGAGGCGCGGGCACGGTGCCGGTTGAGGAGGCAGCGCGCGGGGCTAAGCGAGGCACTCGGGCGGAGGCGGTTGCCTCGATCCAGATCGGATCGAGCGTTGTGGGAGGTGGAGGCGTGCGGGGTTGGGGGCTGATCTGGGTCATTGGATCCTCGATCCGACGGACCAAAGGAGAGTTTACTAGCCGGATCTGGAGGAGGAGGTGGAGGCTGCTGGTTGGGGTGGAGCTGAAAACGAGGAGTGGCGACGGCTGCTCGGGAAAGGGTGGATTGGACAGGTAGGGCTAGGGTTAGGTTGTTTAAATAGGTAGGTTGGATTAGCTTAGGGGCAAAACGGACCCTTCGATCAAGATCGAACGGACGAGAAAAATACACTAGGAGAGTCCAGATAAGGAAAACGGAGATGTTTTATAGATGTTGGGAGATGAACTGAGCGCAACGGTGATGACTGAGCGGGTCGGGTTCGGGCAAGGTTTCGGACGCGCGCGAGAAGGGGTTTTGAGCATGACGAGAGAGGTTAGGTTGGGTCTGGCGGATTGTGAAGAGCGGGTTGGTCTGAGAGAAGAGGGGAGAGATGCAGCCCAGCACGGTTTCCGGAGACCGAAAACGTCCGACGTTAGACCTGCTATAATGCCGCTATATTTATTCGTTGGGGTGTCAAACGGACTCCGAATGCGATGAAACTTGGCAGGCGGTCTACTGACACCAAAACAACACCGCACGCCAACTTTCATCCCATTCCGAGAACATTTTCCAGCCACTTATAAAATACTATTTCGGACATGCCGCGGGCGCGTGCAAGTGTGGTTGGTCTCAGAACGGACAAGGGAGAGAACTCGAAGAACCCGGACGGATGCAAGTTTCGAAAACATGATGATGCAATGCGGATGATGACATGGCAAGATGCGACATGCAAGCAAATGACAAAGCAACAACAGCGAATAACGGGAGGACAACTGGCACATCGGTCTCGGGGCGTTACATAATTTTTGCACGGTAAATCCTCAAATATTCCCGAAAAATCATATTAAATTGGCATGGCATTCTGAGGACTTTTATTCTCGGGATATTTTTATATTGCACAGATAAGACAGGAAATAGACAGAAAAATACTATTTTTACTTTATTTCTACTGAAGAACAGAGAATATAAAGAGGGTACAGAAGGTTGTGCTTCTAGTTTCATCCATCTCATGCTCATAAAAAAGAATCCACTAACAAGGTTGATCAAGTCTTGTTAACAAACTCATTCCCATAATCATGAAACCGGAAAAATTTCGAATAACACTAAGTTACCTCAATGGGGATATGCACATCCCCAATAATAAGTATATCATATTTCTTTTTGACAGTAGGAAGAGGAAATTCAAAACCTCCAATTATTATCGATGGAATTTTTCCAATAGAGTTGATACTGTGGACTTGAGGTTGTTTCTACGGAAAGTGTACCGTATGCTCATTACCATTAACATGAAAAGTGACATTGCCTTTGTTGCAGTCAATAACAGCCCCTGCAGTATTAAGAAAAGGTCTTCCAAGAATAATAGACATACTATCGTCCTAGGGAATATCAAGAATAACAAAGTCCGTTAAGATAGTAACGTTTGCAACCACAACAGGCACATCCTCACAAATACCACTAGGTATAGCAGTTGATTTATCAGCCATTTGCAAAGATATTCCAGTAGGTGTCAACTTATTCAAGTCAAGTCTACGATATAAAGAGAGAGGCATAACACTAACACCGGCTCCTAGATCACATAAAGCAGTTTTAATATAATTTCTTTTAATGGAGCAAGGTATAGTAGGTACTCCGGGATCTCCAAGTTTCTTTGGTATTCCACCCTAAAAGTATAATTAGCAAGCATGGTGGAAATTTCAGCTTCCGGTATCTTTGTTTTATTAGTAATGATATCTTTCATATATTTAGCATAAGGATTTGTTTTGAGCACATCAGTCAATCGCATACGCAAAAAGATAGGTCTAATCATTTCAGCAAAGTGCTCAAAATCCTCATCATCCTTTTTCTTGGATGGCTTGGGAGGAAAAGGCATGGGTTTCTGAACCCAAGGTTCTCTTTCTTTACCATGTTTCTTAGCAACAAAGTCTCTTTTATTATAACGTTGATTCTTTGCTTGTGGGTTATCAAGATCAACAGCAGGTTCAATTTCTACATCATTATCATTACTAGGTTGAGCATCATCATGACATCATCATTAACCGTTTCATTAGGTTCATGTTCATTACCAGATTGTGTTTCAGCATCAGACATAGAGATATCATTTGGATTATCAGGTGGTTCAGCAACAGGTTCACTAGAGGTTTGCCCAGTTCTATCATTTTTCTTTTTCTTATTCTTAGAAGAACTAGGTGCATCAATATTATTTCTCTGACAATCTTGCTCGAATCTCTTTGGGTGGCGTTCAGGATACAAAGGTTCCTGAGTCATTCGACCAGTTCTAGTAGCCACTCTAACAGCATAATCATTTTTCTTACTATTCATTTCATTAAGCACTTCCTTTTGAGCTTTAAGTACTTGTTCTACTTGAGTGGTAACCATAGAAGCATGTTTGCCAACAAGTTTAAGTTCACTTTTAATATTAGCCATATAATCACCCAAGCGTCTAATTGTCACGACCGGTTTTCCAATAAAAATATTTATTGAGAAACTGATCTATTGAGTCCAGTATGAGGAAAAATCCTCCTTACTGGTAGACAAATCTCTTGGTACAATAAGCCAGTAGCATAAAATATATTACAGGGTCAAGCTAAGGGTGCTCAACAAATTATTACAAGCGCGCCAATAATTATACATAATGGCGGATATGACACAGTGGTGTGGTGGTCTACTACTGACTCGAGAATAAAGTGATGGTGGAATAACACTGCTCTTAAACTAGCATCTCATCGAGCGTCGAGGTGAGGCTCGATGAATTTATTCGGGTAGCCGAAGCGGATATAAAACAGTGACCAAATCCAGGGTCGCACAAGACTGACTGGGACTCCTCTAGGCGTCGGACTAGCTATCGAACTCTTCATCCATGAGATCGCCTTCGTCAGCATCTGGCCAAATCAACAAGCCAGGTGAGTACTTTGAAAGTACTCGCAAGACTGTTCGGACGTAAGATATAACAAATGCATGCATGAATGCGTCATGATTAAATTTACCAATGCACATTCAATTTAATAAACAAGGTAAATAAAAAGGGAATCAGTGGTAGTCCGCCTGAAAACCCAACAAAAATAATAGGAAACCGATCGGGTGTCTGAAGCGACGCCTCGAAAGGTGAACAAATAAATAAAGATCATGCCACAGTCGGGCGTCTGAGCGACACCACGTAAAGGGCTTAAACTGAAAATGAAAGGTATGCGTGCCACAGTCGGATGTCGGGGCGACATCACAGAAAGGGATTATATTGAAAGTAAATAACAGTACTGCCGCAGTCGGACGTCTGAGCGACATCACAGAAAGGGCTTGTATTGAAAGTAAATAGTAACAATGCCATAGTCGGACGTCTGAGCGACATCGCAGAAAGGGCTTGTATTGAAAGTAAATAGTAACAATGCCACAGTCGGACATCTGAGCGACATCGCAGAAAGGGCTTTTATCGAAAGTAAATAACAATACCACAGTCGGACGTCGGAGCGACATCACAGAAAGGGCTTTCTTCATAAGGAAAATAATACTCATAATAAATAATCAACTCATGATAATAAACGGGTTAGTCCATCCACAGGAATAGACATTTAACCGGACTTAGCACTCATGTGATTCACCGGAGTATCTCTCACCAAAACTGACACTTGTCAGGATAAGATAATATCGGACTGGGACATAGAATAGATGATTCAAGGAATATATGACTCTGCAGAGTTTGTACGAAAATTTCCCACAGCCAACGGATTTCCGTAGTCACGAAGGACTAGTTCCGTTTACGGTATTTCGGAAGAAACACAGCTAACCAGTACACACCCATCCAACCTCTCGATGCCAGGAATCACCCTAGACATCGTCCAAGAAAAACTTTTGAGACGGGGAGATCACAATCTCGATTAGCATGGGATCAAATTTATATACGCGCGCTCTAAGGGGTGCCCCCTCTCGGTCCCAACTGGAAACACCCATGCCCCCTGACCGGATGACTGGCTTTAATCCAGGGCCATGGAACCATCATCCCGGCCTCTCCTTTTGGTGTGTACAAGGAAAGCGGTTTGCAACTTACTACGCCATATTCCTTGCGGAAGACATGTGGTAGTACATGGAAGGAAAACAGATGGAACTGGATCAATACGGGTTGACACTGAAGTCAAGCAGTCTGGCATAAGACTGGCATGCTACAACACTGCCATCTTACCCATTCTCATGCCAACACATGGCCATGCAAACTCACATCCATCCACTTATGGATTTTCGAAACTTCACTTGCCTCAACTTTGCATGTAATATGACATTTATCGGTATGCTCATAAACATGCCATGAAACTACTTAATGCAAACATGCAAAAACACTCATCATATCAAAAGTTCAAACATGCTTGCCTGGTTCAGAGTAGTCGGAGCCTAGCTCGGTGAAGTTTGCGGTTCCGTCACCTCCTTCGGTATCTACGGTATAAAGAAAACATACGCGCTAACGTAAATACCGTGAGGTGCACAAAAATTTCTCCAAATATTTTTCAAATAAATCTGATAAAAAACTAGACAAAATTTCAAAGAGGACAGAAAAAGAATCAATCAAAAATACTCTTCTTTTTAAAAGTTATTAGTGTTTTTGTCCAGGGACCTTTCTGTAATGAAACAGAAAGTTCTCAGGGGGTAACTCATAAAAACAGAAAGCGCTTCGATAGGGAATACGCCGGCCCAGAGGGAAAACGCATTTTGGCAGAAAACGCTTTCAGAAATCGTTTCGTTTAAAAAGATCAGAGAGGCTGACAGGCGGGTCCCGCCCGTCAGGTTTGAATTTTCAAAAGAGGCAGCAGAGCTCGACGGTGTCCGAGAGCCGCGGTGGTCGCCGGCGGCGATCCACGGCGAGGCAGGGGGATCGGAGGGTACCTCCGTGTTCAGAGCGTCATTCCGCGTCGGTTGGTGGTGGTGGTGGTCGCCGGCGAGCACCACGTCGACGGCGGCTCCTGCTCCGGCGGACGGCGGTTCGGGTGGTCGTGGGCCTCGTCGGAGAGTGCTGCGGAGGGCAAATTGAGGCGGGGGTTAGACCTATGGTAGCTAGAGGAGGTTACTGAAGAAGTTTGGGCGCCGGGGACGGCCTCACCAGAGTGAATCGAGGTGGAGGCCGAGGCGGAATGAGGCGGCCGGAGTCGAGGAAGAAAGGCCCCTCGAGGCCCTTCCAGTTGCTGGGCGGGGTCTAGTGAGGTGGTGGAGGTGTCCGGGGGCGAGAGCGAGCTTGGGGACGCTATATATAGCCGGCCCGAGGCGGTTGCCGTGAACGGGATAAGTCCGGCGAGTGATTACGGCGACGTTGTGGTTGGGCAGTGGGTTTAGGGGCTTGAGCATCAACTAGATGGAGTAACGAGTCCATCCCAGTGCCCAACTCAGCAAGGAGGAGGTGGTTACGGCCTGTCCCCAACAGAACGGCCGTGCGGCATGTTGGCGGCAGGGAGCGCGCCTTGTGCGTGCCAGGCCACGGCGACGGTGCTGCATGCGTGCGCTGGCAAGGGAGACGGCCACGTGGAGCTCCCAGGTGGCTGGGGCGGTGCCGAACGGCGTTGTGCCGTAGGGTGCCTTCTGTCAGCCGCCACGGGAGGTCCCGACGCCGCAGAAGACACCGGCGAGGGCGGGCCAGCGTGCCACCGATGCCAGGAATCGGCCAAGCGTGCGTGCGGCGCTCTGGACAGGGAGGAGGGGCTGAGCGCAACGCGCCAGGCGCACTGTCGACGCGTGACTGAACTCTGACAAAGGAAAAACAACACTAAACTCTGAATCTCTGAACTTTTCTGAAAATGCAGGGAAACAGTGCCGGCCAGGTGTTCGACAGAATGATTTTGGTATGTAGGGAGCTCTCCTTGAGCTGAAACTTGGTGGGGGCCTCTCATTGCACCAGGAGTCTGCCTGAATTTTGGTAGAATTTTTGGAGAAGAGGAGATATGAATTTCACCAAATTTGGCAAATCTGGTCCAAATTTGCAGAGGCTGAAATTTGAAAAATTTGAAAAGAGGAGGAGTGGATTAAGATGGTTCTGGGTTGTGGATGCTAAGGACAATCCAGAGGGGTTGGTTTGAGATTAAAACTCAAAGGCAATGAGGTACTTGTTTTGAAAATTACTTTGGCTCATAATAAAAGACAGAATTGTTTTGGGAGATAAAATAAATGAAATAAAATTCAAAAAAGGCTTGGATTTGTTGGAACAGAGAACTTAGGTTGCTCCAAGGAGGGAGGGGTTTGGGGAGGTCTTTCCACAAGAGGCAAAATAGAATCATGGTGGTTCCAAAATGAGAGAAGCCCCAAAACTTCTAGGGTTTTCTTTTTAAATGAAAATAATTAAATTCAAAGAAAAATACATTTGAGAGGAAAATCATCAGAAGAAAACTTTTCATAATTCAAACACCAGAGTTGAAAAATAAAATCCTTGCCAAGGGTGAAAGTTTTTAAGAGAGAGGTTTTCTGGGAAAATTTTTAAATGGCCTCTTTTCAAAAACCAACAAAGTTTTGCTGAAAACCAAAGGGAAAATTTTGGAGTGTCACACTAATCATATAAGCATTTTCTTTTAATTGTCTATCAAAATAAGCATTGAAGTCATCTTGCTTAAACATAAAGTCATCAAACTCATCCAAGCACTGACTAGCAATTTTAGTAGGAGGGACTTCAGCTTTATCATATCTATAGAGAGAATTTACCTTTACTACCTGTGTCGGGATATCGGGATCAGGAGGTTCTTCAGTAAATAAGTGATTGAGATCATATGTTTCTTCAACAGGCGGTAAATTAAGACCATGTAATTCTTCAATAGGAGGTAAATTCTTAACATCTTCAGCTTTAATACCTTTTTCATTCATAGATTTCTTTGCCTCTTGCATATCTTCGGGACTGAGAAATAGAACACCTCTCTTCTTCGGAGTTGGTTTAGGAATAGGATCATTAATTGGAGCAGGAGCTGGATCAGGAGGTGCCCAATTATTTTCATTTGTCAACATATTATTCAATAGAATTTCAGCTTCATCCGGTGATCTTTCCCTGAAAAGAGAACCAGCACAACTATCCAGGTAATCTCTGGAAGCACCAGTTAGTCCATTATAAAAGATATCAAGTATTTCAGGTTTCTTCAGAGGATGATCAGGAAAGCATTAAGTAACTTGAGAAGCCTCCCCCAAGCTTGTGGGAGACTCTCTTCTTTAATTTGCACAAAGTTGTATATTTCCATTAAAGCAGCTTGTTTCTTATGACACTACTAGGAAAAGGGCTATAGATGAAATTGACACTAATGGCGCACCAGACATGTGGTGCGCCACTACTATATACTAATGGCGCACCATGTGTTGGTGCGCCATTAGTTTCCAAATACTAATGGCGCACCACATCCACGGTGCGCCATTAGTAACAGGATTTTTTTTCAAAAACACTGATGGCGCATCAGGGGATAGTGCGCCATTACTAGTTTTAACTAGTAATGGCGCACCAGTAAGAGATGCGCCATTGCTATCTATACGTATGGCGCACCCCTAAAAGTGCGCCATTGCTATCACCCCTTATCCCCTCCCTCTCGTCACGTTCTCTCCCCTCACCTTCCTCCTGACACACCCACCCACCTCCCTCGACTTCGATTTAGATCGGGAATCCCCGGTCGCCCGCCTCTTCCTCTCCCTCCTAACCACGATGAGCCCCCTTCCCCCTCCCTCACACCAGATCCAGGGCATGGAGCCGTGGTGAGCTCCTTCCCCAACCCTCCTCACCGGATCCAGAGGAGAGCTGGTGACCACGTCCTCCAGCGACGGCGTTGCTCCGGGGTGTGGAGGCCGCCGAGCTACAGGAGGAGGAGCTCCCCGCCACCCCAAGGCCCCAGATCCAGCTGCCACGGACAAGGAGCCCGCGGCCATGGCGACCTAGCAGGCACCACAGGAGGAGGCCGGCCATGGCGACACCGGATCTGGCAGCTACGATCGCCAGATCCGTCGACCTGGCTGGGTCATAACGGAGGTCGCCTCGGTCCTCACCACCGGGAGAGGAAGGCCTCTGTTTCTGCTGCTCCGCTCTTCCCCTGCTCCTCCTCAAGGTCATCTTCCCATTTTCGATTTTGATTCCCTCCTCTCCCCTTGCCATCCTCTACCTACTCTTCTTCCCTTCCCTTCTCTTCTCTAATGGTCCTCCTGTTCCTCACGCAGGCAGGCAGGCAGGAGCACGCCTCACACACACCCAACATCCGTCGAGCAAGAGAAGCGCTTCTCTGCTGCTGGCCACGAGTTTGGCCAACACAAGGCACCTCTGCCTCCTCCGGCGTGCCGCACCTTCATCCCTCGGTTCCGCCGCCATGTGAGGTGAGCCGCACCTCCTCCTCTGCTCTCAGCCCACGGCCATCGAGCCATGAAAATGTCAGTGCTTTATGTGTGCCCATGCCAAACTTAATTTGTTACACAAGAGTTGGAGCTGCTGTTAAACAAAGGATGGATTGGATACACGAACTCTACTGCTGGCACCAGGGCTATTTAATTTGTTACCTATTCAAGAGTTGGAGCCTATGTACAGATGCTTAGAAGGTGATCCGAAGTTTAGTTGGTTGTCGAAGAAGAATAAATTCATAAATCAAATGTGCAAAATTAGTCCAGTCATCTCAGTTTCAGGTTCATAGAGAAGATACTGATTTCTATATATGATTTAGCCAATTGAAATTCACACTGCGCTGTGCCTGTCTCACTGAAGATGTTAGTTACTTGGTCTGAAAAACTGTGTACTGCAATTGTTGGTCTGAAAACACTTTACTGAAACTGCAGCGAATCTGCTTCAGTTAGGACTTAGGATTTGACAATAAGTAAGCATGCAAACTGACGGCTTTAATTTGATGCTAACGTGCTTTCATTCAGATGATTTGGTTCTTCAGTTTAATATAATATGCCACTAATGGAAAACTTTGGAACTTATAAAAATCTAAATAAATTCAGTTTGCCTCATAGAGAAGATAATTTCTACTGAATTTTTTTAGCCTACTTTAATATTGTTTTTTAGTATCTTTTTTCTGCACCTTTTTCTTTCAGTTCTTAGTGCTGCTGCCCCATGAACACATTTTTTTTAATTTGACTGTACATTCAAATGAATCCTTTGTTAAGTATACACTCCAAAATTTAGTTAACAGTAGCCTAACTGAATTTTTTGTTTCTGAATTTATAAACTCACTTTATTTTCAGTTTACAAATTAACAGTAGCTTCAAAATTAAGTATCATTCACATTGATCAACTTTTATTTTATTTTGTGGAGGATAAAGTTCAGATCATGAATAATGGCATTACAAGTGAACTTGGCACAATTACACATGTCCTGAACCTCATAGAATCTGACACTAGCAAGTCTTCATTGGCATGCAAGTACTACTTTTACATTATCATGACAGGAACAATTAATTTGACATGTATCATTGGTACTGCTAAAACATTTCGTTCATGTTTCAACAAATTTGGTGAAGACCACTTCATATGTATTTTGCATATATGAATTATCTCCTGTTGCTTTCTAAGATGTTAGTTCTTTCAGTTCTAGCCCTCCTATTTATAATTCCTGGCTGCTAGACTACCTGCAGGACAACGAGTTCATCTGCGGCAGCTATCGCTGTGAGCAGTCCGTCCACGACGCGCTCCGTAGCGTCTTCGCCGGGCACAATGAGATCCTCAACGTCTGGAAGTAAGTCATCGGCCATCTGTTTCCTGATGAATTTTCTTTCTAGCTCAATGTGATCGGATCTGACTAGTACGTTCAGATTTACTCTTGTTTTCTTTTCAAATAGTACTAGTAGTCTATATTCCAGTTGTGCGACTACCTGTAGCCACTTGAACCGATGAGAATTCTTCAAGCCTACCTATAGCCACTTGAACAAATGTCTATCTCAGATCTGCTCATCTAAAAAATCCAAGTGGAGTAGTATGCTGGTAGTATAGTATAATAATATTATCAAAAGGTAAATGCCCTGATTATTTAGCTCTGTCAGATAAATACTCGTCGAAAGTGGGCTCCTATCAAAATTCATTTCCATTATAATCTTACTCATACAATATTCAGACCATGTAATTCTGGAAATATATGCTCATATCTAGTTCTGCATAAAAAATGACAGTATTGACATGTTATAAATAGTTTGTTTGTGTTTCTGTTTATTTTGTTACATTTTGCAGGGATAAAGTGAGGAAAAAGAAGAAAAGATTACTAGAAGATTAGCTTTAGGATTTTCTTTTATTTCCTTGCAATTTTCCTTTTATTGGAAACTTGTAAAGACATTGTAATACTCTTACTATAATAAAAATTATGATTCTATTTCACTTTTGTTTTTAAATTATTTTTCCTTATAAGTTGTTTTCTGTAAATTTAGATTTTTTTTGTTTTCCAAATAGGTTACTAGTGGTGCATTTAAGCCCTTATTAGTGGCGCACCTTCCTTTATTACTAGTGGTGCACCTATAAGGTTATTAGTGGCGCACTTGGAGGGAATACTAGTGGAGCACCGAATGGTATACTAATGGCGCACCACATGGTGCGCCATTAGTATCTGGTATACTAATGGCACACCTGTGGTGCACCATTAGTATATAATACTAGTGGCGTGGTACTAGTGGCGCACCAGTAGTGCACCATTAGTAGGCAAAACTGGTGCGCCACTAGTAGGCCTTTTTCTAGTAGTGTGAGCGGGGAAATATTTAGTAGAAAAGTAATAAATCATATCCTGGGGACTACGAACACAACCAGGATCAAGAGAATTAAACCATATCTTAGCATCACCCTTTAATGAGAACGGAAATATTTTCAGTATATAAAAGTAGCGCGATCTCTCATCATTAGTGAACAGGGCGGCTATATCATTTAATTTAGTAAGATGTGCCACAACAGTTTCAGACTCATAGCCATAAAACGGATCGGATTCAACCAAAGTAATTATATCTGGATCAACAGAGAATTCATAATCCTTATCAGGAACACATATAGGTGAAGTAGCAAAAGAAGGGTCAGGTTTCATTTTATCTCTAAGTGATTTTTTGTTCCACTTAGCTAATAACCTTTTTAGCTCATATCTATCTTTGCAAGCCAAAATAGCGGCAGAAGATTCTATATCAAAAAGATAACCCTCAGGAATAACAGGCATATTTTCATCATCAATTTTATCATTTTATTCAGATTCAATAATTTCTTTTTCTCTAGCCCTATCAATTTGTTCATCAAGAAATTCACCTAGGGGCACAGTAGTATCAGGCATAGAAGCAGTTTCATCATAAGTATCATGTATAGCAGAAGTGGCATCATCAATAATATGCGACATATCGGAACGAATAGCAGAAGCGGGTTTAGGTGTCGCAAGCTTACTCATAACAGAAGGTGAATCAAGTGCAAGGCTAGATGGCAGTTCCTTACCTCCCCTTGTAGTTGAGGGATAGATTGTTGTCTTATCGTCTTTCAAGTTCTTCATAGTGTCCAGCAGATATAAATCCCAAGTGACTCAAAGAATAGAGCTATGCTCCCCGGCAACGGCGCCATAAATTAGTCTTGATAACCCACAGGTATAGGGGATCACAATAGCTTTCGAGGGTAGAGTATTCAACCCAAATTTATTGATTCGACACAAGGGGAGCCAAAGAATATTCTCAAGTATTAGCAGCTGAGATGTCAATTCAACCACACCTGGAAACTTAGTATCTGCAGCAAAGTGTTTAGTAGCAAAGTAATATGATAGTGGTGGTAGCGGCAACAAAAGTAAAGACAGCAAAAGTAATGTTTTTGGTATTTTGTAGTGATTGTAACAGTAGCAGCGGGAAAGTAAATAAGCGTAAACCAGTATATGGAAAACTCGTAGGCACGGGATTGGTGATGGATAATTATGCCGGATGCGGTTCATCATGTATCAGTCATAACATAGGGTGACACAGAACTAGCTCCAATTCATCAATGTAATGTAGGCATGTATTCCGTATGTAGTCATACATGCTTATGTAAAAGAACTTGCATGACATCTTTTGTCGTACCCTCCCATGGCAGCGGGGTCCTATTGGAAACTAAGGGATATTAAGGCCTCCTTTTAATAGAGAACCGGAACAAAGCATTAGCACATAGTGAATACATGAACTCCTCAAACTATGGTCATCACCGGGAGTGGTCCCGATTATTGTCACTTCGGGATTGCCGGATCGTAACACATAGTAGGTGACTATAGACTTGCAAGATAGAATTAAGAACTCACATATATTCATGAAAACATAATAGGTTCAGATCCGAAATCATGGCACTCGGGCCCTAGTGACAAGCATTAAGCATAGCAAAGTCATAGCAACATCAATCCTAGAACATACTGGATACTAGGGATCAAACCCTGACAAAACTAACTCCATTACATGATAAATCTCATCCAACCCATCACCGTCCAGCAAGCCTACGATGGAATTACTCACGCACGGCGGTGAGCATCATGAAATTGGTGATGGAGGATGGCTGATGATGACGACGGCGACGAATCCCCCTCTCTATAGCCCCGAACGGACTCCAGATCAGCCCTCCCGAGAGGTTTTAGGGCTTGGCGGCGGCTCCGTGTCGTAAAACGCGATGATTCCTTCTCTCTGATTTTTTTCTCCCCGAAAGCCAATATATAGAGTTGGAGTTGGCGTCGGAGGGCATCCAGGGGGCCCACGAAGTAGGGGGCGCGCCCTAGAGGTGGGGGCGCACCCCCCACCCTCGTGGATAGGGTGTGGTCCCCCTGGTCTTCATCTTTGGCGAGGATTTTTTATTGTTTTTTCTAGGGTGTTCCGTGGAGTTTCAAGACTTTCCGAGAATATTTGTTTTCTGCACATAAAACAACATCATGGCAATTCTGCTGAAAACAGCGTCAGTCCGGGTTAGTTCCATTCAAATCATACAAGTTAGAGTCCAAAACAAGGGCAAAAGTGTTTGGAAAAGTAGATACGACGGAGATGTATCACGCACGCACGCTGCGTGTTCGGCATAATGCCAGCGTGTGCTAGAGGGTTTGGATGAGGCTGGGGATTAACAGGCCTAGATTAGGGTTTGCAAGAAGATTAGTGGACATGGTGGTGTGGTCAGGGGGTCAAGCTTATAATGCAAACTCAAATCATGCCAAAGTTGGCCATGCACTCAAGGTGCTTGACAGAATGCCAAGGGCATCTAGGCAACTCTTGGGGTGGCCAAAATCTCCAGATCCTAGTCTCTTTAGATGATGAAGAGGTTGGCAAGGTTAGTTTGACAAAAACAGAAACTTGTTAGCGCAAGTTTGTGAGAAAACTGATTCTGGACAGAAAGAAAAGGGCAGCATGGCATGGACCAAAAATACTCCAATGGGTCCACTCTCTTGGACTTAAGGGTTTTGCAGGGTGGTCTATAAGTAGGAAAAAGAATCATGGGTAAAAGAGCAAGTTAGAATGTGGTTGCCGTACAAATCATCAAGCTGGACCAGAATGAAGATGAGGTTGATTTACTCAAATTTTCAAAGAACATCAAGGGGTTTTTTCATAAAGTTGGATTATATACTACTACTGACATCCCATAATTTTGGTGTAAGATTTAAAGAAATATATAAATAGGTTGTAGTGCAATTCTACCATCTGGACCAGTTTTGAAAACTTGGGGTGGAGCTCAACATCTCTAATGAATAAAAGATGTTTTTGCATAAAAGTGATTTAAAAACACCACATGACATCCCCAAATTTTGGTTGGAATTTTAAATATTATCAAAGGGTTGTAGTTCAAATGGGACCCTAAAACCATGGGAAACCATTTTCAAGAAATAAAGAACAGGAAAAATAATTATATAATTAATTCCACTGATAAAAGAAATGTTTTCTTGAGAGGGTATACAATTCCAATAATATATTTGGAAAGTTTTTCACTTGGGGTAAAAACTCCATAATAACAAAGAAAAGGCTGGTTCTGAAATCAAAAGAAAATCCACAAAATAAAAATTTAATTTCCTGGCAAAATTTTAATTCATAAAACAAGGTCAAAATTTTGGGGTGTCACACAAGGCACACTGGGTTCAGCGTCATCGTCACTACAGCTGTGCGCGCGCGAGAAGTCTACATATGGAGGGGGCTACCGAGCGAGGCACTGAGACACAATGTTTGAGAGAGAAACCAATTGACAGATTATGATCAGATCGAGTTGTCACCCTTCTGCTGTCAATTTTTTTGGGGGGGAGAGAAAGACGTATCGAGAGTGTGCGCGGTAGGCACAAAGGCACAACTAGCGAGTGTGTGTGTGTGTGTGTGTGTTTGAAAGAGGTGTATATAGATTATTATCAAGATCGATGTGCCACCCTACTCCTTCGGTGCCGGGTAGTGTGTGTGTGTATGTTTGAGAGAGAAGCCAGTCGATAGATTAGTATCAAGATCGAGGTGTCACCCTACTCCTTCGGAGTTGGGAAGTGTGGGTGTGGGGGGGGGGCAGTGGCACTCACATATCTCTACTCTTATAAAAAAAGCAGAGTTGGTGATGATGGTGTTCCTGCCATCCTGCAATATAGGCCATCCGATTTATATCCCACGGCCAGGAAGGAAACTATGGCAATTTTGCAAAAAGATACCCACACCCCTCTCCGCATTTGCAAATAAGGCATTCCCTCATTCATCCTTTTCTCCCACAAGATAAACTTCTCATACAAATGCATCTTGATGTTCCATGCAACGCATGGGCATCTTGCTAGTAGGGAGAAAGGAGTTTGTGTGACACATATCTAGCTATATTAAGGGATAGGTAGATAGCATATGTGTGAGAGACATTAGTGGCTGTGGGTGGGCGGAATTAAAGGGGTGGGCGTGTTAGAGATAGAGAGCGTGTGTGTTTCTATGTGAGAGACTTGTAGGATGGGGTAGAAAGACGAATTTAACCCTTACGGAGGGAGAGAAATACACGAAGTGCGCATGTGTGATTTCGATGCCCACAGGGAAATGAGATATGTATGCGTGTGAGAGAGATTGCACAATTCATTCACGTATCACTATCTAGCGATCGTGGACGTGCATCGCTTGAACATCAGTCAATATCTACTTCGTATCGTGGCCAAAGGTACAATATCGATTCAATGCTATAAAGATTGGACACTCACATATCACATTTTTTCTATTTAAATAAGCCTTTTCAGTTATGCATGCCAAAGTTATAGTGATGTTTCTTCAAACAACCAATGTAGCTATCATGTACATGCACCATTGTTACTCTTGCATTCAAATTCATTAGTCTTGGATAATTTAAGTTTCTATTTTGAAGTAATATATGTAATATTCATATATGAATTCAACGGGTACGCAATTTATGAAATGGAGGATATGTAATCATATGAGGTAACACTTTTAAGTAGCTGACTACAATATCCATTTCTTTTTGTGCGCCTCTACACTAACACGTCAATGCATTATGTTTAAAGTAAATAACCAATGGCACTAAATTATCTATTTACACAAGAAATACATAGGTTGAGCGTTCGATCCCTTTTTTGTGAACGCGCCACTACACCCGTACGATTGGCCGCGCCCGTGTAAACGTCCAAGTTATCGGCGCATCCTCCCGAGTTATTGTCTTTTTTCTGGGGTGGACTTCACACTAGTTATTAACTGCTGACGCGTGCCCCGTGTACACAGTCTAGCATGACCTTCCCGCTAGCACGGTCCAAACTTAGTTGAAACTGGATACGAACGATCCCGCGGGCGGCAAAATCTCCCGCCTCCTTCTAAAATTCCGCCACCTTAGTCTTTAGCATGCGAAATCCCCCTTTTGTCCTTGGTGCACGGAGACCAACAATTACAATACCGCCCTTATCTACATGATAGGTCAGGGCTGCTTTGGTAACTTCCGGTTCCCCCACTACACGGCACCCCCATTTCCTCTCCCCCTCCCGCAAAAACGACTAACTCCACAGCACCAGAGCATCTTACATCACGCCGTCCGTACTTCATCGCCATTTCTCCCCTCCCCTCCCGAAACCCTAGACTGCTCATCCACCGGCGTACCATAGCCCATTCACTGCCAGCGGCGTCCACCTCGCCCGGATCTGCTTCTGCGGCCGCATCTACCCCTCCCACCTCCCCTAGAAACAAGCAGACTGCTCATCCACCACTGTACCATAGCCCATTCAGTGTCGGCCTTGTCCACGGCGCCGGATCTGCTTCGCCGGTACTCTCGTCAACCACCGCGCATTTGCAGCGGCTCATTCGTACTCCCACTGGAGACGCTTCGTCCACACACCCCGGAGCCGCCCCACCGGCGCCCCCGTTGACGGCCTCTGATCCTCTCCGCCAACACCTTCCTCAACCCTACGGGAGCCGCTTCGCCGACACCTTCCTCAACCCTACCGGAGTAGCTTTGCCTATACCATTCTCAACCCTACTGGGGCCGCTTTGCCAACTCACAAGTCCACGGCCTCAGATCTGCTTCCTCGCACCCTCATCCAACCTACCAGAGTAGCTTCTGACGCCCCATCCACGGTTGTAGATCCGCATCGTCGACACCGCCCTTAACCCAACCATCGGAGCAGCTTCTGATGCCCCGTCCAAGGCCGCAGATCCGCATCGTCGACACCATCCTTAACCCAACCACCGGAGCAGCTTCTGACGCCCCGTCCATGGCCGCAGATCCGCGTCGTTGACACCATTCTTAACCCAACCACCGGAGCAGCTTCACCTACGCCCTCGTCCACGGCCACAGATCTGCTTCGCCCACACCGTAGTCCACCCTACTGGAGCCGCTCCACAAACACCCTACTCGACGGTTCTAGATATCCTTACCGGACCCCGGCAGCCAGCGCAGCGTCATCACCCTCTACGTTTCTAACCTGATTCCCTCCATCTGGAGAGATGCCAAGCACCCGCCACGACCTAGGTACTTGTCACCTTTAAACCCGTCCAGCATCACCTGCCCGATGTACTTCAAATATACTAACCGGTCGTTGTTACCTGTTATGTAGCTGGCAACAACTACAAGGACGATGTTTCTTCTGGATCTAACAACTTGGCCAACCAAGATCCTGGACTAAGGCATTGCTATGATCTTGTAAGCGCGTCTCTCTCTCTCTTGTATTGTTCTGTGCCTGCCAGCGTGCTTTGCTAGGATTTTCGACCAGTAATCCCTTTGTGCAGACAATGATTTCTACTACTGGCTGCTAAATTAGATATGTAGATGTCATACATGATACTACCTCGTACCTCCGTTCCTAAATATAAGTCTTTCTAGAGATTCCACTATAGGCTACATACGGAGCAAAGTGAGTGAATCTACACTTGAAAATGCATCTATATACATCTGTATGTGGTCCATACTGGAATCTCTACAAAGACATATAGTTAGGAACAGGGGCAGTACATTACACAAAATCGTAGGTGGCATGTAGGAATTCCAGTGCACTACACTAGGCTCCCTTAGAGTGCCTGCTAGTCCAGCATACAGAGTCATGGCTAGTTTATGGTACGCACACAATCGTTAATTGGTGGTTTAAATATGCGAAAGGGATATGCAATGTAGTATCATGTAGACATGTCTGAAATTAACCGTGTCAACTTGCAGATAGGGTTACACAATGAAAAAGTACAAGATGTATGTGGCAATTTCATGGAACATCGCAAAAAAAGGAGAGGCAGCGGTGAGCCTATACGGTGTGCTATGGTACGTCACTCCTTCATTGCAATCATCGTGACATGTTATTTGTATGCCAGTTCTATTAGCCAAGTTTCTTAGGGACAGTTATTACGAGTTATCCTAAGAAAATAAGCACATGTGAATATAAGCTCCATGTAATAAGCCAACCAGTTCTTTTCATTGCGTTTTCAGCTTATCTTTGGTATGATCAGTGGAAAGTCTAGATTGCATTATATTTTTTTCATTTTGCTACCCATATGGAAATTAATTTGACTTGCAAACATCACAAATTGAACCCAGTGCGGTAATTAATATGATAGGAAAACAGACCATCACTATTTGCTCAAAATGCAAATACAAAGATACCATCTACTTGGCACAATCTACTTTGGTCAATGTTTTCCATAGAGATCCCATTGCCTAATTTAAACGAAGAACGCATGACCCACATCTAAATGAAGAACAATTATTTATTGAAATTCGATGGTCCAAGTGGCTGGTTATTACCGTGTAGCAGCACCACCTGAAAGCATCATATAGCAGCAGCAGCTCATAGCAACTCATCATACAGCAGCATCAGTCTGCAATTCATCATATACCACCAGCAGCTCATATCAATTCATCATATAGCAGCAGCAGGAGCAGCTCATAGCAATTCATCATATAGTAGCAGCAGGAGCAGCTCATAGCAATTCATCATATAGCAGCAGCAGGAGCAGCTTGTAGCAACTCATCATATAGCAGCAGCTTGTAGCAACTCATCATATAGCAGCAGCAAGTCATAGCAATTCATCATATAGCGGCAGTAGCAGCTCATAGCAACTCATCATACAGCAGCAGCAGCTCATAGAAATTCATCATATAGCAGCAGCAGGAGCAGCTCATAGCAATGCATCATATAATAGCAGCAGAAGCAGCTCATAGCAATTCATCGTATAATGGATCAGAATGAAAATTTGGCAAAAAATCAGAGGAGATCCTCACCTTGTTGGATGAGCTCATCCTTCAACAGCACCTCAAGGCCATGGCCTGGGAGGAGGGGAGGGGGAATAAGGTGCCTTCTGCCGCAGTGTGGCATCAGCCGTAGTTGTGCAGCGCCCGCCGGAGTAGTGCGTCGGACAAACCACAGTGGAGCAGCTGCTGGAGACCATGAGAATGAGGGGTGGCGCCAGAGGGAGGAGAAGCCAGGGAGATTTTCCCCTACCTGTCGGCCATGTAGCCTAGCTGGACATAGCATCGTCGAGGACCAGGCGAGATGGGACCAATGGCAACGGCTCGCTGGAGGAACCCTAGTGCTGCAGGCTGGGGATCGAGGTAGAGGGAAAGGGGAGAGGAGATGCAAGCGGGCAGGGCAATGAATGCTTGCGTGTTTGTTTTTACTTGAGGGTCAGGTGTGACACGGGCGTCAGCAGTTGCATTTTGAGTGTAATATAGGCAGACAATAGAGTCATTTCACTATTCCCCTTCCCTTCAATTTTTAGTGAGGTTCTACCCGAAACACCCCCCTCCAAAGCGAAATTAGTTAAGCCCAAGCCCATAACTCAAAAATGACTTCTTTACATCTTTTATGGCTTATTTTGACAATATGCCCTGAAAAGGCGGAATCGAACTGGCCCTTAACCTGTAATTCAATTGTGCGTGCAATGATGAATCACTCCTGCCTGCTATCTGTACATTTAGGTATCATCATACATGGCATAACCTAATACATGTGCATTCCATTGTAGAATCTGGAATATGCAATGTTTATGTTAGTTCATACGTTGCACATGAAGTTTAAATGCCCCTTAAATCTGGTCAGTCAAGTGATGGTCTTTAAGCTTCCTTCTTTGCTTCTTTTCTTGATATGTAAGATTTGCTCACACATCTGTTCAATTGCTTGTTTGCATCAGCCAGCCATACTAGGACTGTTTGCTTTGATTACTTTCTGTTCTTGACCTAACACTCTAACAGAGCTTGTCAACGATTTAAACACTAAGGGCTGCTGTAGTGGGGCCTTGTCTAACTCATAGGTGACATAAAGGTTTGGTTGTACACTACAGTAGGCTCTCCAAGAGTACCTGGAGATCAAGTTCGAAGGTATGCCTAGTTTTTACATAGTGCAGACATAGTAAATGCTCATTTCATTGTGTGCAAGTGCAAGAGATGCGGCATGTTTCATTATGTGGTGTTGTTTTGTTATAATCTCATCCTTTTGTGTTCACAGACTGGAAAGTATGCATATTTATCTTCCAAGGAGACAAGTAACTAGTTTGTGTCACCTTGCAGAGGGGGTGCAATGAAGATAAGATTGAGGATTTCCAAGTACAAGATGTTAGGAAGGAGCCTTGCAAGAGAAGTAGAAGATGCGCTGAGCCTCTTCAACCTGCTAAGGTAAGTCACTGTATGCAACTCAATAGTTCAATTCCTTGTTTGTTTCAGGCATAGTTAATTTTCTCTTTTCAATTGCTTTATTTGTCCTCAGTTAATGAGATGCCCAAATAATCATGCCTAATGTTCGGTACTTGTATCACTATTAGTTGACATAATTAAAGGCCTTACCATTTAATTACTCTGCCGAAGTGTGCCTAAAGCTTTGAAGTCTATTAACCAACTGTTATTGCATGAGGCTCACAATCTAGTTTATACTACGCTAATGATTGCATAGTTTTGCCTGCTATAGTATGTTTGTATGAAACCCTCTACTGTTCTTTATGCTCCCTAAGACTTTAATTGAGGCACAGAATGGCCAACTGCTTGCTTACTTATATGCAACGTGTTGTCTAAATTTGTAACTTGTCTGTGTTTTCGATTGGGTCCCAACATCATGCTCCTCTGGTGAGCTAAGAGGGATTTCTGTATGCAGGCTGCACAGACTATCTTTTTTATAATTTTTAAAATAACACCTACTTATGCTTCATGACATGTAACATTTTTTTTGAAAGTGACGTGTGACATTATTGTTAGTCCTGTTTTGCCATGTAGTACAAAATAGTGTCTTGTTCGCTTCACTGTTTTAACTATATTTTTGCCCTAGTCATGTGTACTTACAAAAACATTTCAGGATGAAGTGACATCAACACAAAGATCTACGAGCAGTGCGGCATGGCCGTTACTGAATGATTATGGATTGGAATTGGAATGTGATGATGTTCTCGAGCATCAACTAGAGGTGGCAAGACAACGTGTACATGATTGTCAATGTATAATCAACAAGTTGAGACTGGACATGCAGGTATTAGATGCATGAGTCAAAAAAATGAAACAAGACACTGAGGTAACCATGAAGGAATTGGAGATTTTGCAGACTGAAATTTGTGCTATCTGAATCTGGCCAATCCTATTTTCTGAAGAGATTATAGTTCAAATGGAATTAAGTTGATGCGCGTCCATGATGTATGAGATGTATTTGCCCAGTGTATGTAATTTGCTGTTTGTGTATGCTTTATTATCACCTGTGCTGAACCATAATGCCCAGTGGGTATAATTGGCTGTAATTTCTTTATTGTATAGTGTAGGATTATTCTACCTTTCTATGCCTTGATCTCTTTGTTGTAATAGTGTAGGCTTTTTAGAGGTGATAGTATTGAGTAGGATAATTCTTTGAATATGCTATATCGTTCAAATGGGGGCCAACTCGCCCGACCATGGCCCTTCACGGCCGTCGGATCCATGGGCCTTCTACGTATCGTAGGATCCATGGGCCTTCTACGTCTCGTAGGATCCATGGGCCTTCTACGTCTCGTAGGATCCATGGGCCTTCTATGTCTCGTAGGATCCATGGGCCTTGTACGTCTCGTAGGATCCATGGGCCGCCGGCTCATTTATGGGTCTTGTATGGGCCATAGATGGGCCTTTAATGGAAATTGTACGTTTTATGGGCTGACCATAACGGGCCGTTAGTAGGACGTATTTGGTGATGCTATGAAGATGGCCCAACAGACTAACGGTCCACAAACGGGCCGACTGTAACGACGGGCTGAATTTGGCCCACAAGCGGAAAATGACAGTAACGGGCCTTAAGTAACCGAATGTTGCAAATGAGCCCAAGAATAAATGGGCCCTCAGAAGGCCGAAAGTTAACTTGGGCTGGAAACAGCCCAACGGAATAACGGGCCGTTAATGGGTATAAAGTGATACACTGTTCATTACGGGCCAGTTTCACCACGGGCCGCTAATGGGCCAAGAGTTACAAAGGGCCTCATATGGGCCGAAAGACGTCATGGGCTATACATGGGCCAGAAGTGAAAATGGGCTGGAATCATATTGGACGGCCCAGATGACGCTACTGGGCCTAATTCGGATAGGGCGTAACTGGCCTTGGGTTAGCGGGCTGTAAATGGGCTATATGCGAACAAGCCATTAACAGGCTTTCCATGGGCCGGCCCGCCAGCTTTTGACCAAGTCAAATGGGCCGGCCTTTTCACAGGAATGGGCCACTGTTGGGTCGTGCCACGCGTCGACGTATCATAGGCGCCTTCTGTCCAGTGAGTCGATGACATATGTCCCAACGATGAGCCGACACGTGTTTCCTCTAGCCAATGATGATTTTACACATGGAAAATCCCCATTGGTCGAGGCTGTTAACGGGTTATCGGATCCAAAACCCGACCCGATAGCTTAACTGCGTTCCGTTACGGTGGATGCCACATGTCAGTCACCCTTGACGAAAGCACTTTTGTGACGCGCGATTTATTGTCATGGAAGTGGACACTTCCGTGATGATAATTTTGGTAATGTCATGGAACACTTCTACGACAGCACAGGTATGACTATCTTGATTCTGTCATAAATTTGTCATGGATGTACATGCATGACAAAAAAAGCGACTTACTGTGACAAACACGTATCATCACGGAAATGTATTTTTTGTAGTGGAGGGGGAAAGGCAAGCTCAGCATGTTGGATGATCCATGACAATATACTTTATTTCGGATATAAGAAAACATAACCCATTATGTTGTCTTCCTTGTCCAACATCAACCTTTTAGCATGTCATATTTTAATGAGTGCTCACAATTATAAAAGATGTCCAAGATAGTATATTTATATGTGAAATCTCTCTTCCTTCAATATACTTTCATGAATTGTTCAAGTGACCAATTCTGCGTTTGCTAACTTTCAAATAAGTTTACTACCTATACTTATTCTGTGTGAAGTCATTACTCCCCATGGTATAAGCACGTGAAACATATATAAATTCATATTTATGATATTCAATTCATTCAACCATTTACTCATAGGATATACGTGAAGCACATGAGTAAATGACAAACTACTCCAAAAGATATATATATAAGTGAAGAACACTGAGTAGTCAAATAATTAACTAGCCATGGGAGGATTTTGTTTCATTCAAGATTTCAGATCCAATGATTTTATTCAAACAGCAAGTAAAATTGAAAATACGCTCCAAGCAAAACACATATCATGTGACGAATAAAAATATAGCTCTGAGTAAGGTATACCGATAGTTTTGAAGACGAAAGAGGGGATGCCTTCCGGGGCATCCCCAAACTTAGGCGCCTGAGTCTTCATTTAATATTACCTTGGGGTGCCTTGGGCATCCCAAGCTTAGGGTCTTTCCACTCCTTATTCTCCTCATATCGATATCTCACCCAAAGCTTGAAAACTTCAATCACACAAAACTTAACGGAACTTCGTGAGATAGGTTAGTATGATCAAGAGTAAACCATTCACTTTGGTACTGTAAAAGACAAGTTTCATATTTGTTCTTACACAATTCCTACTGTACCATATCATTTCAACAATTTATATTGAGAAATATAAGCCATAGAAACTAGAAAACAAGCAAACTATGCAATGAAAACAGAATCTGTCAGAAAGAGAACAGTCAGTAATGATCCGAACATAAACCATACTTCTGCTACTTCAAAAATTATGAAATAAATTGGTGGACGTGAGGAATTTGTCTATTAATCATCTGCAAAAAGAATCAACCTGAAAGCACTCTCCAGTAAAAATGGCATCTATTCTAGCGAGCGCAAAGTTTTTGTTTTTCACAACAAGATTGCAAAGACTTCACCCATGTCTTCTCAAAGTTTCTACTTGGCACAAACACTAATTAAAATATAAGACCACATCTAACCAGAGGCTAGATGAGTTATTTATTAATAAATAGGAACAAAAAGCAAGAAACATAAATAAAATTGGGTTGCCTCCCAACAAGCGCTATCGTTTAACGCCCCTAGCTAGGCATGATGATTTCAATGATGCTCACATAAAAGATAAGAATTGAAACATAAAGAGAGCATCATGAAGAATATGACTAGCACATTTAAATATAACCCACTTCCTATGCCTAGGGATTTTGTGAGCACATAATTTATTGGAACAAGAAGCAACTAGCATAGGAGGCAAAACAAGTATAACTTCAAAACTTTAAGCACGTAGAGAGCAAACTTGATATTATTGCAACTCCTACAAGCATATATTCCTCCCTCATAATAATTTTCAGTAGCATCATGAATGAATCAACAATATAACCATCACATAAAGCATTCTTTTCATGATCTACAAGCATAGAAATTTTACTACTCTCCACATAAGCAAAATTCTTGTCATCCGGAATAGTGGGATCGCTAATTCCTAAAGTTGACACTCTTCCAAACCCACTTTAGATGATAATATTATTCATACTCCAAAAGATATAAGTGAAGTTCATGGAGCATTCTACAATTAATATAGTCTAACCAATATCCAAGCTCAAAATATATAAGTGAAGCACACGAAGCATTCTATAAACCATACTCAAAAGATTTAAGTGAAGCACAAAGAGCATTATATAAGGTCATACTCAAAATCTATAAGTGAAGCACATGAAGCATTCTATAAATATATGAAGGTATATCTCATACTATCATGGTTCTTAAAGAAAAGGAAAAACACAAAGGACACAAATCATGTGAACAAAACAAAAACCAAGGTATACCAACAATTGTTGAAGAAGAAAGATGGGATGCCAACCAGGGCATCCCCAAGCTTAGATGCTTGAGTATCCTTGGAATATTTAATTGGGGTGCCTTGGGCATCCCCAAGCTTGAACTATTGCCTCTCTTTATTCTTCTCACATAGGTAACTCCTCGTTCTTCGAACACCTCATCAGCAAAAACTTAACAAAAACTTTGTGAGATCCGTTAGTATACTAAAGCAAATTACTACATCAGGTACTGTTGCAAACTCATTCCAATTTCATATTAGAACTATATCTACTGTATTCCAACTTCAGCATTGTTCATACCCCATGATACTACCCATAGATTCATCAAAATAAGCGATCAACACATAGAAGACAGAATCTGTCAAAAATAGGACAGTCTGTAATAATCTGGAAGTTTAGTAAACTTATGTAACTCTAACAATTTCTAACAAAATATGAAAATTTTAAAAAAATTGTACAGAAGTAATTTGAAAAAAAATTCAGACCCATTTGACTTTCCAGTAAAAAATGAAAATTCACGCACTACAGCCAAAGTTTCTGTTTTTGTACTGCACATAGTAAACAAGCAATCTAATCATCCTAAAACCAAAGCTTGGCACATTTTTTTTATAATGCAAAGGAAATATACAAGGGAATAATTATTTTCATAGAAGATTCGATGAATTTTTTTACATTGTTTCCATGAGCATGAACACAAGTGTTAAAGGTCGACCCTCACTTCTCCAATGCATAATCTACCAATTACTTCTCTTATTGAAAAACTTTTTAGGCATGAGAGGCAAGTAATTTTTTTTGTATTTTCATTCTTTAAAAAAAATTATGTTTCACCCACAACTAAGAAAAACTAAAAATGGAAAACAAAAACTACTTAGTGAAGAAAGCAAACAAGCATACATGAAAATATCAACACCACGCTATCGCTCCCCGGCAACGGCACCAGAAAAGAGCTTGATAAAACCCAAGTGCAGGGAATCATCGTAGCAATTCCCAAAGGTGGAAGTGATAAGTATGGAGTGTCGAACCCACAAGGAGCTAAAGGTAAGATCAATATTCTCTCAAGTCCTATCTTCCACTGATACGACTCTACGTACACCGAGCGTTTGCTTCCAACTAGAAACGAGAAATAAAACTATGTTGTGGGTATGAAGAGGATAACTTGGCATGATATCGGAGAGCTAAAACATAAAAGTAGGTGTTGTTATCATAAATTTAGAATATATTTCTAAATATTATAAATAGAGAGTGTGGAATAATGATGGATCGGTGTGCGGAATTGTCCTAGGCAATTGTTAACAAGACCGGTAGTTGTCATTGCAATTTCATATGAGGGAGAGGCATAAGCTAACATACTTTCTCTTCTTGGATCATATGCACTAATGATTGGAACTCTAGCAAGCATCCGCAACTACTAAATATCATTAAGGTAAAACCCAACCATAGCATTAAAGCATCAAGTCCCCTTTATCCCATACGCAACAACCCCCTTACTCGGGTTTATGCTTCTGTCACTCAAGCAACCCACTATAAGTGAATCATGAACGTATTGCAGCAGCCTACAACGGGAATCCCTCACGCTTGCGCGACATGGAGGGCACTATAGGACAGCACCAAAATAAAACATACAACTCGTACCAATCTAGATCATCAATCAACCCAAAGATAAAGGATATCTACTCAAAACATCATAGGATGGCAACACATCATTGGATCATAATATGTGGCATAAAGCACCATGTTCAAGTAGGGATTACAACGGCGTGCGGGAGAGTGGACCGCGTAAAAGAGATGAGGATGGTGATGTTGATAAAGACGATCACTGCGGCGATGATTCCCCTCCCGATGGCACTCCGGCGCCACCGACAGAGGGGTGGAGAGGTTCTCCCCCTTATGCTTCCTTCTCCATGGCTCCCCTGGATGGGGAGAGGTTCTCCCTCTGGTCCTTGGCCTTCATGGCGATGATGGCCCCGCCGGGATCCTCCTCCATGGCCTCCAGTGATGATGGCCCCCTCCGACAGGGTGCCAGAGAGGGCCTAGATTGATTTCTCGTGGCTACAGAGGCTTGCGACGGTGGAACTTCCGATCTAGGTTATTTTTTGGAGGTTTCTGTATTTATA
Source organism: Aegilops umbellulata (assembly GCA_032464435.1). Lineage (NCBI taxonomy): Eukaryota > Viridiplantae > Streptophyta > Magnoliopsida > Poales > Poaceae > Aegilops > Aegilops umbellulata. The sequence continues at coordinate 384,755,187 of CP136057.1, read as the reverse complement.
GGAGAAAATGGCGTCGAGAACAAGTCAAGGGGCCCCACAGGGAGTCCACAAGGCAGGGGGCTTGCCCCAGGGGGTGGGGCGCCCTCCACCCTCATGGGGCCCACGGGACTCTCCTTCGGTAACTCTTTGTTCTAGTATTTTTTATATTTTTCAGAAAAAATCTTTGTTGATTTTCAGCGCATTCCGAGAACTTTTATTTCTGCACAAAAACAACATCACGGTGGTTCTGCTGAAAACAGCGTCAGTCTGGGTTAGTTCTAATCAAATCATACCAAAATCATTAAATTATTGTAAACATGGCATGAATACTTCATAAATTATAGATACGTTGGAGACGTATCAGGTGGCCCCATGCCTACCAAAAGCATCAATGGCCACCGTCATGCCAAAACATAAACAGTCCCAAACGGGGATAAGGTACCATAACAACAAACGGGCACACATGGTTATGTCTTCTTATTGGGCCAGGGTACCACACGCCCATAACCTTCCCTCATTGGAGGTACCGACCAGAGGCATGACAACTGACCGAATAAAGGCCTTCCCATAAAGGCAAATGTGATTGCACTGGAAAAAACTCGATTCAGTGGCACCATGAATCGATCAACATTGTGTTCAAGTTGAATTAACATTAGTTTTAACTTGAAATAAAATAACTCAAGTCACAATATGCCATGAACATGCAACTATTTGACATGCATCACATACCACTCAAAGAAAACACATCAACATCATCAAAGTTTTCTACTTGCACTACTCATCATTAAGCTTTCCTGATTCTACTTTACTGGTTTTAGCACTCATCATTTTGGTTATACCATAATATATTAAAATCAATTTACCACATAATGAAACTACCATCAATCATATCCAAAAACATAACCACACAATCAAAATTTCTTCTACTGCCTTAAACTAGTTCATGCATTCAATCAATACTGTAAACTAAGCATTTCAACCATGACAAAGAAACTAACATAAGCAACGTTCATTTAAATAATTAAATGCATGAAATAACTCATATTCAAGTTGGAAAAATCATAGATATTGAAATGACACCATACAAATGTTGGTGTGGCTTGCCTTAGTGCAGAGGAGGTTCACACTCCTCCTGGTTATCTTCAAGACAAGCTTCTCCCTCTAAAAATAATTAAAAACAACAAAAGAAAATATCAAGAATCATTCTAAAAATCACCAGAAATTCTAGACAGCAGAGGAAAATCTCTATTTTGGTATGCTGCTAGAACTTTTCAAAACAAACACAATGCAAAAAAGAATCAACTCATTTGGACTTATGGTTTAAAAGTTATGGCTGGTCAAAGTTTCTGGTCAAAGATTAATTTAAATTTCAATAAAAAGAAAATCAGAGGGGGTGATGTCGATGGCGTATTCCTGGAATACGCCTCCACTCGTACCCCTTCGGGCGCGAGTGGTGAGGCTGACAATGGGCCCCACACATCAGGTCGGGGGAGAGAGAGAGAGTGTGTGTGTGTGAGAGAGAAAACATAGACGGGTGGCGCTTCGCTGGCGGTTTCTCCGGCAGGGAGAGCTCGGTGGCCAGATCGAGAGGGATGGGTGGATAGAGGAGATGCTCGCGCACCTGCCTGTACACGTGACGTGGCTAGAGGTGGACGGACAGGGTCGAAAAGGGCTTCTCCAGCGGCTGCGGAAGACGGAGCTCGCCGGAGTTGAAGAAGACGACGACGTGGGGCTGCACCAGGGGCTCCTACAGGTTTGGGCGGCACCAGAGGGACACTAGTGAGTCACCTGAGGAGTTGATTGAGCTCGCGGAGCACTGGAGTGAGGAGGAGGAGCTGAGGGGATCGCCGGCGAGCTCGGGTTGGGGACGGCGGCCAGAGGCCTGCCCGGCCAGGCTACGGCTTTGCTACGGGTTTGTGGAGGTTTGGCGATGAGCTTGGAGTGCTCGAAGAGGATGGAGGGGGTCAGAATATATAGGCGGAGGAAGAGGGGGTCTTGGCTCCACCGGATGAGTCTGGAAGCGGCGCACAGTGACGAGGAGCGCCAGCGGGGAGGGGGCAAGGCTTCAGAGCTCACGCGGGCACTGTGAAGTTTGAAGACGAGCACAGGAGGCGATTGGGGAAGAAGACAGGGGCACGGGCGCACTGTGGCTTTGGCCGCGACGTGCCCGTGCTTTCTGCGGCTGCTCCGGCGTCGGCGAGCGGCGGGGAGAGGTCAAGGGCGATGAGAGAAAGCTGGTGGCGCAGTGCGGCAGTCGGCGGCGAGCGCTGGAAGGAGCACGCATTGAACAGAGGGCCGGGCGCAGCGCAGAGCGCATCAAATGCGTTGCCAGGGCCGTGCCCTCACGCGGTCACCACTCTGGCATGGTCGAAACGACGCCCAAGCGATGCCAAACCATGTCCAACATGTTGTCATTGTAGTGTTTGGTCTAAGTGAGGAGATGGCACACTGCCAGGCCGACCAGATTTAACAAGTGCTAAGGAGCAAGTTTCTGGTCAGAAACTTTAGCTTAAATGTTAAGCTTTTCTTAGGAGGGTAATGAGGCTCAAGAAAAATCAGACTCATTGCATCAAGGAAAGGTATGCTTGTTGTAGAAACTGCATTTTGAGGCCAGAACAGAAATGATTTTTTGTAGCAAAAATATTCCAAAAACATATGCAATATTTTTGTTCAGGGAGGTGCCAAGGTCCAAAGAATATTTGGGAATTTTCTTAGATTTTTGGGAGCAAAAAAAATGGGGGTTGCTTTGGAGCATAAGTATCTAAATTGAATTTCAGAGAGGAAAATGAATATTTTTCTTTTATGAAAATATTCCTTGGGTTATTTTGGGATTTTTCAGAGAAAGAATGATGATTAAGAGATGGATGGGTCACTTGGGTGAAAATCAAGGACATGCCCAAGTGTTTAAGTCCATTTGAATTGATTCAAAAACTCCAAATTCAAAGCAGAGGCAAAGAAGTCCGGAAAAAGAGAGAAGGCGAAAACCAGGCTGTCAAAAACCTCCCCCACTTAGATGAATCTCGTCTCGAGATTCGGTTGCTCGGGAAAATAATTCTGGATAAGCTGCCCTTAAAAATTCGTCTCTTTCCCAAGTTGCTTCCTCCTCGGTGTGATGCTCCTAGTGAACCTTATAAAACTTTATCACTTTACTGTGAGTGACTCTTTCTGTCTCATCCAATATTCTGAACGGTCTCTCCTCATAGGTTAAATCCTTAGCAAGCTCTATTTCAGTCATATCAGTCTTTTTCTCGGGTGGCGAAATACACCTTCTTAGCTATGCGACATGGAACACATTGTGCACCTCTGACAATTCTGGTGGCAATTCCAACTAATAAGCAATTGTGCCAACTCTGGTAATAATTGGGAACTGCTACCTCTTGAGCATGCGTTGGTTTTCCCTTGAAGAGGAAAGGGTGATGCAGCAAAGTAGCGTAAGTATTTCCCTCAGTTTTGAGAACCAAGGTATCAATCCAGTAGGGGACAACGCACAAGTCACCTAGTACATGCACAAACAATCAAGAACCTTGCAACCAACGCGATAAAGGGGTTGTCAATCCCTTCACGGTCACTCGCAAAAGTGAGATCTAATAGAGATAGTAAAGTAAATATTTTTGGTATTTTTGTTGTATAGATTGGAAAGTAAAGATTGCAAAATAGTAAATGAGATGCGATGTAAATAAAAGAGATGCAATATAATAAGAAAGAGACCCGAGGGCCATAGATTTCACTAGTGGCTTCTCTCAAGATAGCATGTATTACGGTGGGTGAACAAATTACTGCCGAGCAATTGATAGAAAAGCGCATAGTTATGAAGATATCTAAGGCAATGATCATGAATATAGGCATCACGTCCGTGTCAAGTAGACTGAAATGATTCTGCATCTACTACTATTACTCCACACATCGACCGGTATCCAGTAGTAACACATTAAGCAAGATGACATGATGTAGAGGGATAAACTCAAGCAATATGATATAAACCCCATCTTTTTATCCTCGATGGCAACAATACAATATGTGCCTTGCAACCCCTACTATCACTGGGAAAGGACGCTACAAGATTGAACCCAAAGCTAAGCACTTCTCCCAGTGCAAGAAAGATCAATCTAGTAGGCGAAACTAAACCGATAATCCGAAGAGACTTGCAAAGATATCAAATCATGCATATAAGAATTCAGAGAAGAACCAAATAATATTCATAGATAATCTTGTTCATAAATCCACAATTCATTGGATCTCGGCAAACACACCGCAAAAGAGTATTACATCAAATAGATCTCCAAGAACATCGAGGAGAACTTTGTATTGAGAATCAAAGAGAGAGAAGAAGCCATCTATCTAATAACTATGGACCTGAAGGTCTGTGGTAAACTACTCACACTTCATCGAAGAGGCTATGGTGTTGATGTAGAAGCCCTCCGTGATCGATTCCCCCTCCGGCAGATCGCCGTAAAAGGCCCCAAGATGGGATCTCACGGGTACAGAAGGTTGCGGCGGTGGAAAAGTGGTTGCGTGGCTCTACCTGATGTTTCTAGGATATAAGAGTATATATAGGCGAAAGAAGTACGTCGGTGGAGCTACGAGGGGCCCATGAGGGTGGGGGCGCGCCTACCCCCTGGGCGCGTCTTCCTGCCTCGTGGCCACCTCGTGGAGTTCCAGACTTCAACTCCAAGTCTTCTGGATTGCTTTCGGTCCAAGAAAGATCATCGTGAAGGTTTCATTCCGCTTGGCCTCCGTTTGGTATTCCTTTTCCGCGAAACTCTAAAATAGGCAAAAAAAATAAAAACTGGCACTGGGCCTCCGGTTAATAGGTTAGTCCCAAAAATAATATAAAAGAGCATATTAAAGCCCATTAAACATCCAAAACTGATAATATAATAGCATGGAACAATCAAAAATTATAGATACGTTGGAAACGTATCAGGAACGGACCAATATATCTGGGTGCCAGTTTTCCTCGGGTCTGAAATCTCTTGACTCATTTCATGGGTGTGACTCGGAGGTACACATGTTCTCCCGGTTCAAAACTGATCTGACGGTGCTTTGCATCATAATAACTCTTCTGCCGGGACTTGGCCAACTATAGTCTATCTCGGATCTCCTTGACTTTCTTTTCAGCTTCCATCTTTAAATTAGTTCCGAAAATGTGGCTATCTCCGGTTTGAGACCCATTTAGTGGAGTGCGGCACTTACGGCCATATAGAGCTTCATAAGGTGACATCTTCAGGCTGGTTTGGAAACTGTTGTTGTAGAACTCAGCATACAGCAGAAAATCTTCCCACCTGGGTCCTTGGGCCAAAGCACATGCTCGGAGCATATCTTCAAGTATCGGATTTACCCGCTCAGTCTGCCAATCTGTCTGAGGATGATAGGATGTGCTGTATTTTAGGGCAGTCCCCAAGGCTTGATGGAGACATGACCAGAATGCTGAGGTAAAGAGAGAACCTCGGTCTGAAGTAATTGTTCTTGGCACTCCATGCAAACTGACGATTCTGGACACATATAACTATGCGAGTTGATTGGCTCGCACTACAAAAAAATACACTTCCGTGATGATACGTGTTTGTCACAATAGATCACGTTTGCTGTCATGCATGTACATCCATGATGATTTTATGACAGAATCAAGATAGTCATACCTGTGTTGTCGTAGAAGTATTCCATGACATTAACAAAATTATCATCACAGAAGTGTTCACTTCCATGACGATAAATTGCGCGTCATAGAAGTTCTTTCGTCAAGGGTGACCGACATGTGGCATCCACCGCAACGGGTCGCCGTTAAGCTATCGGGTTTCGGTTTGGATCCAATAACCCGTTAACAGCCCGGACCAATGGGGATTTTCCATGTGTAAAATTCTCATTGGCCGGAGGAACCACGTGTCGGTTCACCGTTGGGACAGATGCCATCCACTCATTGGACAGGAGGCGCCTATGATAGGCCGACACGTGGCACAACCCAATAGTGGCCCATTCTGGTGAAAAAGGCCGGGCCAGTAAGAATTAGCAGGCCGGCCCATATAAGGCCTACTTGTGTCAGGTCCATTTAAGCCCACGGCCCATACGAGATGTGCCAATTCGGCCCGTCAACGGCCCGTTAATGATTTGACACCATTGTAACCCATCGTCAGTTCAAGCCCGTTAACAGCCCGCTATATATTTGGGCTCAATATCGGCGTGATGTGGTTTCGGCCTGTTAACGGCCCATTCAAGGGATTGGCCAATTTTCTGGATGTACATATTTTAGCCTTTTAGCGACCCATTTAAGTGTTGGGCCAATTTCCAGCCCGGTGTGTCTTTCAGCCTGTTGACGGCCAATAAGTGAGTTGGGCCATTTGCAGTCGGACCTGAGTTTTGGCCTTTTAACAGCCCATGCTCTTCATGGTCCAATACCAGCCCGGTTTCTCTTTCGGCCTGCTAAAGGCCCACAACGGGTTGCCTTGCTGTTTTCGGAGTTTATCTTCTTATCTTCAGTAGCCTGCACCAAATTAACACACTAGCATTGCTATCATTGGCCAGGTCAGATAATAGGAAAGCAACATTGACACAACGAATGTTTGGGCAACCAGACCACACCAGCCTATACCAAATTAACACAATATGGCACAACTATCATCAGCCAGGTAAGGTAATACAAAAGCAACATTGACACAATGAATGAATGGGCAACCAGAGCAGCACTACAATTCAGTAATATGCATGATATGAGATAGTACACTCATGCAACTCAGTATGCAAAACTACCAGGCAGTTTTCGTTACAAAAATCAACATTGTCGCCTTTAACATTTTGCTACAACTAATTTTAGATCAGATAAAGGTTGGATTCATGCTGATTAACAAAATACATGCTGATGTAAAAATATAGTGATATACAACAGGTACTTACATCAGCATTGGAGCACAGAGAATTCCTGCAAGATACTTTCCCTGAATACGATCCCAATGGTGGAAGTTTTCTATCGTTTAACCTTGTTTTCTAAAAGATAGATGGGTAAGAAACATGTAGAAAATATGATCAGAATGCTATAAAGTTTCATGATGCGAGGATACACACACGCTTCTTAGAATGGAGTTGACATATTTTCGCTGGACTGGAGCGGACTAGTTCTTTGGCCACTGAAATCTGCTTATTATCAGTGGGAGTTGGGTTTCTCTGTGCTGGAGCAGTATCTATGAAAACCGGAGTTGGTATATTATCTCCTGGCATTTGGATCTTTTGCAAAGACCTGATTTGTAACCCTTCAAATTCTAACATAGCCGTCTTACCCTTGCATGCCTTATATAGAAGAATGGTGCTTCAATTATAAAACATGCTACAGCAGAGATGGAATGGGTACTGAAGAATAGAAAGGGATGACATATTGACAATCATTCCCTCCATGCAGAAATAAATGGATGGGTCTAGGCATATTTCAGTTGTAGATACATCCAGTTTTATCCATTTCTGCGACATGTAATCCGGACAGAGGGAGTATGATGTAAGAGCTAGGGATACGATATGACAACAGTGTAAAAAAACACTACTTGAATGTAAAACTGTATGCTAGCGGAATACATACATAAAACACTAAGGCAACATATGCGTGTATGATTGGGAAACTAAGATGGCATTGCAAGAGACCACTAGAACAACACTTCAATGTAAAAAAAAGTACATGGTATGGTAGATAGATGAAGTACATACTGATGAATAACAATGCATAAGATATTCAGAAGCATGATGTCCAAACTAAGCAGATGGCATTGCAATATAGTAGAATGACGGTACTTGAATTTCAAAACATGTTATCATGAATGGAATAGGTACTAAAAAACAGGAAGGCGTGCCATATTTACATGCATGATCAGCAGGCTAAGCACGAGGCATTGCAACATAGTAGATGCACTACAGGACATTATATGCATGTTGTACCCATATCAAGGGCCAAGTTAGAGCAAGGACCTGGTGGGGTGAATGGGATTCATCGTCTTTCTGCAAGTATTGTGAAGAACTGCCTTTACATGTTCCGTCATAGTGGTTATCATTGACGTCAAGTTTGTTGGTCGTTACATTGCTCCATGAGGTTCTTGTGGATAAATCAGTGTGTGCAATTATATCTGACATTCATGGAAGACAACTAGTAGTTAGATTTATGTACTGAGTGCATGTAGGAGACGACATAAATAGTAGGACTGGGGTTAACTATCAGCAACATGTCTCAAAAACTAAAGGGAGAACACAGATGAAAGCTACAGAATATGTATCGTTTGTACTCAAGATTAACTAGATGGCACACAGAAGTATTAAGGAACAACATAGGTAATACTAGAAGTTCTATAATACTATAATCACCAGCCTGTGGGATAGCATTGGCTGATTGATAGTAACTATGGAACAGCGTTACCTAAAGAACAAGTCTCTTAGCTGAACTATGGAACATCCTTAACTCCTGAACAAGACCCGTAAGAGATGAGCATGAATATATAGTGAAATGTGATACTCTATTTTCCATGCTTAGATGAATAACAGAGCCATAAATGTTACACACAAGTAAGATGAGGGTACAACCTATCTGGCCGCCATCCATAGGAGCGAGCATCATGTGCTGACTTGTCGATGGCCACGCAGTTGTTGTGGCTATCCATGTCAGGCACACACATTCGATGCAGGGAACTGTTGAGTGGGGACTATAGCTCCCTTCTAGTGTATGCTTCCCTTGTTGGAGCAGCTGCGGTGAGTTGGAAGACGGTGTGGTTGAAGATGCAGAAAACGCATAATGTTAAGAATGACACATCTCTCTGATCTGAAGAAATACCCTAAGAGATCAACAGCAAGGTACGAGAGTGGTCACACGTTTGTTGACTGAAGACTAAATTGGGGTCACACGATTTTTTTGGTACTGTCCAATCTATGCTGGATGGCTTGAGGGCCATCTTTTGCCTCCCGGCTGACACAGTTCGGAATCTTCCCCGAAGAGCCAGCGACCACCGGCAGAGCGGCCTACCTCCACTGTCTGTGGCCCCAACCAAAACCCCGCTCCCCGCACACCACACTGCCGTGGTTGCGCCGCCGCTGGGCCAACCCAAAAAAGACTCGCCGTCATCCAGATCTGGCGGCGGCATTACCTTCAACCCACGCAACTCTAAGATAGCCATCTAAGCACTGCTTCCGTGGCGAACTTGTGCCCCCGCACCCTTACGTTAGACACCAGCCAACTAGCAGCCTAGGAGCTCCGCCACCTCGAGGGGTGCTACTTCTCATTGGGAATCGATTGGCCCGGAATAAAAATCCAGATAACTGATGCCTAAATAAAGTTATTTGAGATGAGGGTGCGACCTATCTGGCGGCCCAGTGAAGTAGGCAGCTCTAGCTGCCGAGTCGGTGAGGCCGGCGCGGTTGTGGTGGCTACCGGTGGCAGGGAAGCAGAGATGTCACGACGGTCAGCGGCTATGGGGAAGCAGCGCTGGGGCTCTGGACGGATCCGCCGCTCCGGCGCTGTGAACAATAGCTGGGGTGAATCGGCTCCGATACAGTTCACGCGGCCGTCATCAAGGCAGCTCTAGCATCATGGAGTAAGAGGCACACGGCCCAGTGCACGACGGCAAATGGATAGTGTCTCCAGCATTAGGGAGGAGGTTGGTTGTGAATTTGGTGCAGTGGGGTGCCATGGAGGAGGGGCTGAGGTTTCGCGGCTCGGGAGAAGGGAGCTTCCGGAGATAAGGTGATTTGGTGCCCACAAGGCATGAATAGGAATTGGGAGGGGGGACCATGTCTTGCGGACACATTTGTCTGAAATGTGTGGGGGGGGGGGGGTTACAGTTCTACCCCTGCCCTTAGGCTTCTCGGCTTGGGTCTGCGTACTGAGGGTAGGGGATAGTAGAGTAACTTTGCTTCTCCCAAATAGTGGGCGCGAGCGATTTTGGGAGAGGAGGGCGTGCTTTGAAATATAATGGGCGCGAGCGATTTCAGGTGAGGAGGGCGTGTTTTGAAATATAGTGGGCGTGAGCGATTTCGGGCGAGGAGGGGGTGTTTTGAAATGGTGGCCGCGAGCTATTTCGGGCGAGGAGAGGGTGTTTCACCGACCATGGTTTATGAATTATCCGACACATGTCTTTTTGGCCGAGGAGAAGGTGCGCTTGGATGAAGTTACGAACCTACTCTCGATGTACAACGGGTTGATTGATGTGTGTCCCACATAGGCCGGTAAATTCGTGTCTCCCATTTATTTGCTCGAGCGAATTCCACCGAGCAGAGGGCGTTTAACGGTTCGATCAAATTCTGGGAGAACGAGAATCCACGTCTACCTTACCAAGTCGATTCGAATCGAATTTTGAAATATTAGCCTGCCACTAATTTTTTAGATGGAGAGATGATGCTCGGGAGTAATGTGTTTTTACATGCTCGTTGCTAACGATTTACTATATGACAAATAGTTGACCCACTCAAAAACGGGAATCAAACCCAAAATGAAATATCTCGACTCAATGAAATAGCTCTTTCACCAGGTGAAAATAATGAACTAAATCCAAAATTGAACACCTCAATCGAGTAGCATGTTGTACAGTATTATAGTACTCCATGAACATGTTGAAAGTAAAATTAATGAACTTGTTTGATATACACATATCTCCATTCATGTATAGATTGCAGACAACATGTTCTCCAATTTAAATATTTGAATGCAAGTTTATATCGAAACATGGTTTATATCAGTCTTTGATGCATAAAACGCGACCTCCCCCTCTCCCGGACTCCTGCTCTCTCTCTCTCTCTCTCTCTCTCTCTCGCGCGCGCGCGCTGACAATCTTCAATTCTATCGCACGCATCCAACACACAAACCTTGTTGTCCCTCTCCATCTCTCTCTCTTTGTGTGTGTATGGGGGGTCTTTCTAGTTCGCATGCATATATACTCCATCTATAGGTCTCTCTTACACACTATGTATGATTCTCTAGTCCAAGATAAATATCTTGGGTGCACTCATCGTACGCACACAAGTTCCTTGGCTCATTTCTGTAACTCTCTCACGCACCACTTTGTCGTCTCAGAGCTCTTCCCTCTCTCTCTCAAACTCTCCATCTCCCTGGGTCACACATACACATGCATATCTCACTCGCACTCGATAGACCCATCTAAAACTCTATCTCTCTCCCTTGTTCTATCTCCATCTCACACGCACACACACACACAATCTCATGCCTAGCCAAGTATGATAGTCTCTCACTCAATTATAGGCACACACAGTCCCCCCTTTAGGTATATGACTAGCTAATCTTAGTCTCCATCACAAACATGTGCATGGTCTATATCGATTTCTCTCGGGGCATCTTTCTATCACACACGCACCTCATCCCTCGATCTCCCACCCATATAGTCCCCTCACGATCTCGAGGGGATCTCTCTATCACAAACACACCCTCTGTCCCTCCCCATGCGTCCATGTTCTCCATGCGTCCCTCTCGACCTTTGTTCCTTGTTGGCCAGACCTCTATTGGACATGTGCTATATGGGTGTCTCTCTCCTTTGCAAACAATCACGCACTAGCTATGTTTGTGTATCTCCTCACCTCACTTTTCTATCTTGGAGATGCATGCGTGATATGTTTGCATAAGAAACGAAAACACACTCTCTCTCTCTCTCTAATTTATCGTCTGTTGTCCCTTTCTCTTTCACACACATACTTTTTTGCACACTCACCCATTCTCCTTCACACGCACTTGATCTCTGTCGACTTAGGCACTCTCTTCGATCCATAGCATATAGATTTATTGAAAAGTCAAACATCACAAAGTTTGACCATGTACGTGGAGAAAAACATTTACATCTAGAATGGCAAACGTATACCATTAGATTCATCATGAGATGTAGTTTCGTATGATGTATCTTTGGTATTGTAGATATAAATAACATTTGCGTAAACATGGTCAAAGTTTCCAAAGTTTGACTTCTAAAAAGTTTATATGCACTGCATTACCGAGCGGATGGAATATCTCTTTCCCCCTCTCGTCTATCTGACGCACCACTCAGCCTTATCAGGGCTCCTCTATCTCTCTCAAACTTTATCTCTCCTTGGTTCACACGTACACATGTCTCGCTCGCGCTACATAGACCCATCTAACACTCTCCTCCCTTGTTCTCTCTCTCTCTATGTGACATGCACCCCCCTAAGTACCATAATCCCTCACTCCATCATAGGCGCATGCAGTCCCCCCCCCTAAGTATGATTATCTCTCACTAGCCATCAAGAACACATGTATTGACTCCTTCCATCCATACATCTATCTCGATATCTATCAGGGTATCTTCTATCGCGCGCACACCTTCTCACTCGATCTCCCACCCATGTAGTCCCATCACGATCTCCAGGGGATCTCTCTATGACAAACATACAATCTCTCCTCCCCATGTCTGAATTTTCTCCTTACGTCTCTCTCAACCTCTCTCCCTTGTTTGTCAGACCCCTCTTGGCCACGTGCTAGGGGTCTTTCTCTCTCGGTTGCAAACAACCACACAATATCTCATCACCTTGCTTCAGTTGTCGAAGATGCATGTGTGATATGTTTGCATAAGACACACACGCTTTTTCTCTACTTTTATCGTGTGTTGTCCATGTCTCTTTCAGACACGCACACACACTTTTCCATTCACTCTTTCTATTTCACACACACTCTCTCTAGTTAGGTACTCTCTCACGTCAATAAGCATATGGATGTTTTGAAAATTTTGGCCAGGTATATGTGGACAAAAACATTTACATCTGGAACGATCATTAGATTTATCACAACATGTACTTACTTCATACTATCATTTATCTTTGGTATTATAGATATAAGTAATTTCTTTATAAACTTGGTCAAAGTTTCAAAAGTTTGACTTTAGAAAAAATGTTGGCACTACATTATCGAATGGAGGGAGTAGCTCTTTCTCTCTCTCTCTCTGCTATCTCTCACGGGCCTCCCCTCTCACTCGAACTCTCTATACCGACGGATTATACGGTCACTGAGCGTATAGCTCCGTATATTTTTTAGTTGACCGGTCAACCAGTCCACATGCTGCCATGTTAGCTCATGTTCTCTATCTTCGTGTGCTGGCCCATGTGCGAGTGGGTGAAAATAAGTAAACTAGAGGCCCATCTGACACGCGGTGAAGTAAACAAAGTTGAAACCACTCTTGGGTAGCACCCCGCATGCTAGTAAATTGAGGGCACACTTCTTCGCGTAAAGGACGCACTCGCGCACAATTCACCACTGCGTGGCGGCATGCAAAGAAGGATGCACTCGCGCACACCCAGCAGGCCAGCACACAACACAAATTAGCACACGTGTACACCGGCGTCGCCACCAACTGAGATGGACGGCGAGGCAGCCAACAAGCGGCGGCGGCTTGAGCCAAAACCGCATCCGGCGAGCCTGGACTTCATTAGCAGCCTCCCTGACGACATGCTGCTCGTCATCATCGGCCTCCTCCCCACCAAATCTGCCATGCGGACCGCCTTGCTCTCCCGGCGGTGGCGCCCCCTCTGGCGTCGCGTCCCCCTCAACCTCACCATCAACAGCTGCCTCTGCAACGGGGATTGCAAATGCATGGCCGCAGTCTCCAAGATCCTTTCATCTCACCCTGGGCCAGCCAGACGCCTTGACATTGGCATGTTCAGTACCAATTGCAAGGTCCAAGCCAAGTTTGATGAGTGGTTCTTAGCCCCCTCCCTAGATTAGATCGAGGAGCTCAAGTTTGTAGCTGGACGATGTCGCTATCTGCCTCCGTCCTCGCTCTGCCTCAGGCCAACGCTGCGCCGCGCTAGCTTCAGCTCCTGCTATCTTCCCCAGATTAATGTTGCCCCCGCCCTTCTTCTCGCTCAACTCAAGAAGCTCGACCACTTCAATGTTGGCATCTTGAAGAAGGCTATGGAGCACCTGCTCCGCAGCTGTACTGCACTCGAGTACCTTCGCCTTGAGAAGATCCACGGGTTCATTAGCCTCCACATCGCCTCGACGAATCTTCGATGGATTTATGTGTCTTGCTAGCCCCACAACAAGACATCAATTGGGAAGAGATCACTCTAGCTGTTCCATGTTATGGTCATTGAGAATGCGCCTTTCCTTGAGAGATTGCTTGTATCTGATCTAGAAGGTCCAACAAAAATCAGGGTCATTGACGCGCCGAAATTGACAGCGTTGGTGTACTCGTCCGCTGAACTCTTTATTGGATCTGTAATCATTCAGGTACAACACTCATCTTCTTCTCCGTCTTCTTGAAATTCACATTTTCTAATTTCTTCTTGATGTATTTACGACTGTCTTCCAGAAAATGATTCCCACAAGCTTGACCCAGTCTATGCGCACAGTGAAGATCTTGGCAATAAAATCTATCGGCCCCAATCTGGATCAAGTTGTTGGATTCCTTACATGCTTTCCATGCACTGAGAAGCTACTCATCGAGGTGAAACTGCTTTCCTATTAGTAAATGGTAATCACAACTTAGCTCAATTTTTTTTGTAATTTTCCCAAATTACGATGACAAGTGTAGTGTTCAAAACTGCATCTACACACTGCACCGAAAGAAATGTTTTTAGTATTTTTTTCTCACGTGATCACCTGCATCGTTTTGTTGTTGTACTACTATAGTATCCTAGGCTAGTCATAGTGGAAAGTAACTTATACTAGTAACTCTATGGTTACCCTAAGAGCAAGTACTACCTCCGTCCTAGTTTACTCTTCCTATTTTCTAGTATCAAAATTTGACCATAGATTTAACTAACAAAATGTTAATGCATGTCACTAAAAATTATATCATTGGATTCGTATTTGAACATAATTTCAAATGGTATAATTTTTGGTGACATGAATTGGCATTTTCTTAGGTAAATCTATGGTCAAAATTTTACACTAAATATGAGGTAGTACAAAAGTGGGCTATAACGGCCCTCTGCTATGTAGGCCAAAACACGTGCCAAATTCACTTGTGATGCATTTGGCATCGATGCCCCCCCATTGCTCACCTGGTGCCCCAATCTGGATCACCTACTTTGCTCCGGTGCCAAATTAACTCGCGCAATGAAAAAACACTTGTGTGGGAGAGAGAGAGAGGACTGAGGTAATAAGAAACACTTGTTTGGGAGAGTGAGAGGCTGGTGTAGTTGGTTTGATTGATTTGTTTGTACATGTGGGTCTGTGTGAACAGTTGTGCCAACTCTCTCACATTGCGAGAGACGTGCCAAAATCTTTTGATTTGACACCGACGCGTATTATGTGGCATACTTTTGAGAAATATGGCATCAACCACATAGTGGAAGGCAACAAAATTCCCAAGATCTTCATGTGCTCCTAGGTAAATGAGAGGAAAGAGAAAGAGAGAGAGTGAAAAAATATCACTAGCCAGCCAACCCTATCGTATGAGCGAATGATATTGGTACCTCTTAATGACACGACAATTTTATACAGCCAACTGCTCTAATATGTTCTCTTCTTTTGCATATAAAAAAAGACCCGAAAGTGAAAAATGTGTTGCACTATAAAAATCACATCGAATGCCTTGGTCTTCATCTTACAGAAATTGATTTGATGGACTACCGAGGCAGCACATATGAGATTAAATTGGCCAGGTTCTTTGTTCTGGAGGCAAGTGTGCTCAAGGTAATGAGGTTTGGTATTCTCTGGCGCAACAATGAATGGCGTGCTGATCATTGCAAGTATCTAAGCCTAAATGAAAAACTCTCTGCAGAAGCTAAATTTGTTTCTGAAACATCAAGTGGCCAGAGACTCGAATATTTATTTGCCCATTAGTGACTTGTCAGGGCGGTGGATTCTCCTTTATACGATAATGCTGCATCCACCTAAACTAATGAAAGATCTTATGTAAACTTCCTAGTAATTTCCTCTTCGTAGGTGCAGCATTACTCCTAACATTTGTAATATCAGTTAGAAACTTGTAATATTGTCATGTCCTATTCCAGCGTTTTCAAAATCCTGCGAATCAAAGAGGTCCTAAGTTGGTGATGATGTTGTGCCTGCCATCTTTCACCAATAGCCGTCGGATCTGGATCTGACGCATACAACCAAACTTCTGCAGTTTTGCAAAAATATGCCTGCACTTGTTCTCTATTTACAAACAACTCCTTGTCTCTCACAATCAGCCTTATCTCCTCCCCACCACATCTAGAAGGCCATGGAAAAATCTAGCGTGATGGCCACTGTCGGCGCCGTCCACCCCAATCTTGGTGTTCCGTGCAATGCACAGGCATCTACGCACGGGAAATTATGTCGAACGCGGCTAGTTGTAAGCAGGCTAGCTCTACAACCATGATGATAGTGACTGCAGACGGTGAGGCTGACTATGGTATGCTGAACACGGCACCTACACTCAGGTGTCATCTCCGGCGCAGGGTCTTGTCACTTCACTGTGAGGAGCATCACGTAATAATTTGACCAATGAGTAGTATAGTACTACTACATTGGTAGTACTACTACTAGTACTAGCATCACCGTCTGGATTTAGTAGTACTACCACGTCCATCTGGAATTAGTATTTAACTAGCAATATCTAGTAATGCATGTCACAAAAAATGTACTACTCCCTCTGTAAATAAATACATGGTGTATTGTTTTATTGCTTCCGGCAGATGGCTCAAATCTAAAGTCTCATCAATCAGACTACTATTGTACTCACCGAGCGCTCAGCTTTGTAAGCTACCAACAAAAAATTGCAATCAAAGACTACTATTGTACTCCCTCCGTACTGGTGCATTAGTCACGTTACGAAAACCAAATAGTAATCCAAAAACTGCACTAACTACCCACCTCGTTCCCTGTTTTTTGCCACGAAAACATAAATCACCCAATACGAGACGTTGGGTGCGTATGCATCCAATGACTTTAGACTACTCCCTCCGTCTAGTTGTATAAGTCATCTTAGAGCAAGTGAAAAAGAGGAGTGGGCTCTCATGCAAGAGCCTAGCTATATGCGGATTCCTAGGCCGATACAATAAATATGAAGAAAGAGAGAGAGAAGATGAGAAAAAGTAGTACTCTTATAGCCAGCCTTATAACTAACCTTGTTGTATGGGTGGCTAGGTACAAGTGATGGCTCTATATGACATGGCAACATCATATAGCCAACAACTAGCTATACTATTAACCATGCTCTTAGGTTGTGCACCGTGACCAAGACGAAGGGGAAAGCGAGAGAACTTAATGTCTTTTTGCTAATTAATAGCATTACATGCAATGAACTAACCACTTCATGTCATGTTTGGTAGTCTCAAGTCATTGAAAGCATGCATGGCCCACATCTCTCATTGGTTGATATGTCACGAAATAAGAAACGAGGAGGGAGTTAATGTACCGTGCCTAAGTGTTTTGGGATTAGTTGGTTTTCGTAAGGTGACCTACACAACATTTTTGGTTACATGCATTAACATTTTATTAGTTTAATCAAAGGTCGAAACTTGGCACAAAATGCAAAGGGGACCAATAAACCAGTAAACATCAAAGTTCTCTCATTTGGCCCCAACTAGAGGTCTGGTGAGATGACTATACTACACCGGCACGGAGGGGGACACATCTTCATTGACTTACTGCACCTGCCTATGGGTGTATGACACGTGGGCCCAACAGGTGGCTGGCCCACCTGTCATATAGCCAAAGGCAGGTGCAGTTAAGGCTCCGGAGCTCAGTCCCACAGGGACGCAGCTTCATTGACTTACTGCACCTGCCTTTGGCGTATGACAGGTGGGCCCAACAGGTGGTCGACGCACCTGTCAAACAGCCAAAGGCAGGGGCAGTTAAGGCACCGGAGCTCAGTCCCACAGGGACGCAGCTTCATTGACTTACTGCACCTCCCTTTGGTGTATGACATATGGGCCCAACTGGTGGCTGGCCCACCTATCATACAACCAAAGGCGGGTGCAGTAGAGGGCCGAGGAGTATATGTCCAACACACACGTGAATGCAACGCAGTCTGCACTTCTCAGATAAAGGCTCCTTGCTAGTCGAATCTACGAAATCCTACGCACCCTAACCAAGGACAAGAGTGATCACTACAATTGCAAGATCAATTGACTAGAAGCTAGACCCATGGAGGCGATGAGCGTGAGCATCAGCCGGCCAGACGGTCCATGATGCCGGCCTGCGGCCCGGCACCGAGGAACGTCTCCTGGTCGTGCTTGAGGCCACCAGGGCGAGAGGCAGCTTGGACGACAGCTTCGTCTCCTTATTCGACGAGGTCCTCGTCGGCTTCCTCGACAAGTTCACCGTCGTCAAGAAGCTCGCGGACGACCTTGACGTGGGGCCCACTTGTCAGCCCGTATATGAAAGAAAGAAATGGTAGTTTGAGTCTGTACTGTGTTAATAAAATAGGAGTACATTTTAGGGTGATCATACGGTCACTGGCTCACCATACAGCTTCGTAATTTGTTGATAACACGATCAATTGACCAGTCAAACGGTCCACATTCAGCAGCGCACATTACCATAGGGCCCACCCGTCAGCGCGTATATGAAGGACAGAAATGGTAATAAATTAGTGGTCAGTGGGTATTCGAAGTCGTGAGACCTCTGGTTGGCAGTCACCGTCGGTTGGGGGGTGTTCATTGGGCGGTGGGGTGGGGATCCCAAGAGAAAAAGCTCGGCGGGGGGGGGGGGGTAGAGGGATGGTCAGTGCGGCGGCGGACCGGCGGTGGGGAGTGGTTTCAGGGAGGGCAGGCCGGCCGCGGGCGGCGGGGGCTGGCGGTTCGGCCGGTGGTGGTTGGCGGCTCAGGGGGGTGGAGCTTGATGATAAACTGGAGGCCCTTGATTTCGTATCCAACGGCTGGAAAATCTAATGACCAGAGATGAAAAAGTCAGTCGACTGACGTGTAGCCTCACCCCGCACGTACACATGCACGCACGCAAGACACGCACGCATGTAGGCGTGCAACACTGACACATACACGCACACACATGCTGGAGTGCAACACTGACACGTACACATGCACTCACGAACACACGCATGTACGCACCCATGCATGCAACACTGAAACGTACACTTGCACGCACGCAACACTCGCATGCCTTCATGCACACAGCACATGACGCAAGAGACACGCTCAACCTATACGTGCATGCACCCTTTGTTAAGGACATGGATTGTTACAGGTATTAATCAATCTTATTTGTGATAAGCAGAACATTGATGTTTGCAGCGGTCTTTATGAATCACAATGTATCGAACGGGCTATCAACATAGTAGGCTTATCTACATGAAAAAGATGACGTCACACTCAATGAACAATCATCGGTTTATGAAATGCCCACTTCTGACCGCCCTGGCCCACCAAAGGTTCCTCTGCTATGCGCTGCCTGCGTTGGGTCACTAACATGCAGGCCATGCACCCAAAGAGGCCACACGTCAGTGGAAGAACGGCGCGGTGTCCTAGGTCAGAGTCGAGGGCGCCACTCGCGGCACGCCCGGCTGAACACGCCTCTGTGGTCCGTGTCGCATTCAAACGCCTCCATGAAACCCGCCCGTGTGGAAGCCGAGAAACCCACTCTGGACACACGTCCCTTCATGACCGGGCCGGCGTTAAACGCAACGCCGGCCGAGCTCCTCCCGTCCGCCGTCTATTTAATCTTCTATTTAAATGAGGCCAAACGCCGGCCAAGAATCGCACACCTCCGCCGCTCCCCTATCTCCTCCACCATTTTGTCCACTCTTACAATGGCTTACGAAGAGTAGTCATTCCGCATCCAAGACGGCTGGGTAGCCCGCTGGATACAAGCTATGCAGCTCGCTGATCCACCTCCCTCCCCTCGCTCGATGGAGCCAGTTGCCGCCCCAAGCCTGCGCGCGGTTCAGCAACTCGCCACTCCAGGCCAGCTCGACGAGGAGCGGGGCACGGGCGTCGTTGCTGCCGTCCACGCCGCCGCCTCGTACCGCGTCTCCTGTTTCTGTGGCCGAGACTCCCATGCCGGCGGCCGCGCCATGCAAGCAGCGACAGAAGCCGGGTGCGCGGAGAGCGACGAGTCGGAGGACAGCGCCTCCGAGTCCGCCGCCATCATCGAGGAGAAGTAGAACACGGGAGGCCGCCGCCGCTTGGGTCCCATGAAGGCCACCGCGGAGGCGACGCCGGCGTACACAGCAGGTGTCTTGCCGGATCCTTTTGTTGCGAGGACCTTCGTCGACCCTGCATGGGCTCCACGGAAGAGGGGAATGTTACGATGAACTCGAGCCGGTGCCAGCCATGGCAAAGTAGTGGCCGGTGATGAACTCGAACCGGTGCCGGCCACCATCATCTTCGGCACCAGCCAATTATATCAGTTGGGCAATGGGGAAGCGAGCGGTCTTTGCGCTAAAGCATATACCTCCGGGGCTCCCGACAGTCCGGTGATCGTGCTGCCGGACATGAGGAACACAAATCGATCGGCGGGCGACCATTTAGGCCAGGTATTATATACATGCGCTGTCCAGAACTAGCACCGCGTAGTTCATTTGAATGTAATGAAATCCGTCATGTTTGTATGAAAATCCAATATTTTATATGATTTTCGTCGTTCTTCATATGAAATATCAGTTTGTCTACGTGTTTGCGTGAATTTCGTCCAGTTGGTTGAGTTGTTGTCATAATGTGTGCGGCTACGGTTGCGTGGCGTAATTTGCGGGTCGCCGGTCAGTTTGCGGGCGGCTCGGGCGGCATTGTGGGACAAAAAAACACAGCTCGTGCGAGCTCGTCTCCAACGTGCGCGCTGGAGGATGCATGACAGCATGAGCACCCGAGCCATTCCTTGTTCATCGGTGGCAAAGGCACCGGTGGACAAAAGGGTCGCCAATATTTTGGCTACCCCGGGAAAGATCCAAACAGCCCCTCCCAACAAATTCAAATCCCTCGTTCACCGTGGAATTTTGCCATGTGTTGTTTTCATGGACTAGCAAGATGCTCGTGCATTGCACGGAACATCAAGATGCATTTGTTTACAAGCTCCCGCGTGCATGCAAGGGATAATTAATGTCCTCCTTTGCTAGTACCACGAGGCAAACACCATTAATATTGCATCGATTAGTGTTAGTGGCCTTGTATATCTGCAAATTGTAATTTTGATAGTGGCCCCTTGTATATAAAAATGGAGGGAGAAAGATGAGAAATAAGGTGAGGAGGAGTGGGGTGTGGTGGTGACTGGTGGTCGAACTGGGCGGAGGCATGGGGATGGACGGCACATTATGTCTAGGTTTGTATCTCTCTCACACACACCCACGTAGGTGGGGGACGTGCACGAAGAGAAGAGGTGCACGCACGGCGCACGTACTCCTGTCTCTTTCCCAACCACACCCGCCCGGGGTACACGGTGAGCTCATTTCTGTACGAAAAAGGCAGCCCACGTGGTAATTTGGCACGTGTACTGGTTGCCCACTTGGTGGAGGGAGGATCGTCTACCACGGTTGAACAAACAAATTGCGACTTGACACGTTATGTTAAATTAAAAAAGAGGCAAACCATGTGGGGCCTACCTTAGAGGCAAGGCTCTATACACTGGAGTACTTTTGATGTGTCCCGTCAACTCGCAGAACGAGGAGAAGCTTGCTTAGTACGTCGTCTCCCCCGCCCACGGGCGCAGTGGCTCACAGGATGAGGTCAAGCTTGCTTACGAGTAGTAGTAGTACTACTACTACTACTACTAATGTATGCCTTTACGCACGCTCCCTCGCCCACGCGCGCGGTGGCTCGCAGCACGAGGAGAAAATTTTACTACTCCCTCTGTTTACTCCTCGTCCCTACTACGTACTTTGGTTAGTACTCCCTCCATTTACTTATACAAGGCCACTATAAAAAAAATTCCATCTATACAAGGCCACAAATAGTAATCGAGACAAAAGTTAATACTCCCTCCTTTCCAGTTTATGGCTCAATTTCAAAATCTCTCCAACCATGGTAGACGGTGAGTGGTCAAATTAATTTCGTAGTTTGCACAAATAATTAGTACGATAGTTTTTCTCAAGAAGTTATGTTACCGAGGCATTAATTAGAACGAATGCATGAATGACCACTAAATTTCCATGAACTTGTACATGCATTGGTTAGTTTCCTCTTGACACTGCTTGCGTCGGGTGATCTAACGCACCTCAAAATGCAACATGTAATGGTACTACTACTAGTATAGTAGAATTGAGACTTATCAAATGGAAAAACGAATGTTTTTTAGATGAGCCTTATAAACCCTAGTGGGTACGTACTCCATAAAAACAGTTTTTTCCAAAACTAAGTCGCTCCCTTTCATGATCTCTGTAGTATACTCCTCCGTCGACGCTCCCTTTCATGAATTTTGTACTTCTTGTCGCCGACATGTGGGACATATAGCAACCGGGTCGACGTGTCAAGCACCAAATAACAGTGCAGAACAGCAGGGGGGACGCACCCCACTCGTACCGGCCCAGTAGTAGTGATGAGCAATGAGACGTCAAATCACAATGCCACACCTTCCCAGACGGACGAAGCAACCATTATTTCACACTTTGGTTCGCCATCATCTCAAACCACGTACTAGTATTGCTTCTGCCTCAAGAGGGACACGCGCATCGCCTTGGTACATCATGACATGTGGGACCGCATGATAGGCCATGCTCCCCCGCCGATCGCTCGGTAAAATCACCTCATTTTTACTATACTTCCTCCGTATCGGTTTACTACATGGCATGCACGTCGTTCTAGGTTGAGAACTTAACTGGCTATATATGTGATGAACAGTACTCTAGCCTTTTAAAAATGTATACTTTTGTACAGTAGTACTATCGATGGATTGCGCCATGGAGCAAAAATTAAAATTAAAAAAAGGTGGTACATATAGAGAGCGCTCGTCGCCAAATTATGCATATAGTACTACTAAAAAAGCTAGTACATGCTTAATTGGGGTGCTAAATTCTATTAAATAAATACTAGTAGTATGTACATACTGAAGAGTTAAAGTAACGAGAAGAAACATAACATAGTTCTGCTGGGGGGCTCAGCACAACACACCCCTCAAATTAAACTAAGCACACCTGAAATTAAACTATGCAACTAATCCGGTAGACACTGCATTAGAAGTTTAGAACCACCATGAGCAACGACACTGCCACCTTACTCGGAGTCCTCATCCACGTCCTCAACTTCGTCCTTGTCCCTATTCCTCTTGGCCGATACTTCTTTGCTTGAACCGCACACTTGGTTGTTGCTCTTCATCCAACCCTTGTAGATATTGAAACAAAGGTAGCCATCCATTGCAGCATAGTGGATGTGGTCTATATCTAGTACATTCCGCTGTCATGCATGACGATGAAACGTGTAATGAGGTTTCTCCAGTTTACGGTACGAAGGATGAACCATGGCTCCTGCCAGGGTCAGCATTGAAGGCTGACGAGAGGGCACCAGCCGATTCTTCTGGATGTCGAAGGGGTTGCCTACAACGAGGCCGATCCGACCCAGGACTTCTTCGTCGTTCTTAAAGTCTACAGTAACGAATTTCACTGTTTTGTCCATGAGGAAGTTCTTAAAATCCTGGCACTCAACGTCGGCATGGCATATGTGGTAGACCAAGCAAACGTTATGTATGCAAACCAGGATCATGGTGGGCTTCTTCCTCTCTTCGTCCCTTAGATCCTTCTCTCGTCCCAGGATTGTGGTGTACTCAACATCTAGCCCAGCGATCCACTCATCATCTGAGTTTTTGAACTTGCGTCTGAAGCGAGAAAGGCATCCTTTCACCGTCGTGGAAGAACGGGTGTAGATGACGTCGAACTCATCGCCGATGATGGTTCTAACCTTGTACTCACCGCCGATCGTGGAGATTTGGGACGCTATGGATTTGGGAGGAGGGTTAGGATTAGTGGAACTGCCATAATGTGAATGGACGGGACGACTAGGAGCGGACCGCCATAGTATCGAAGGACGTGCGGGGACGAGTAGGAGCAAACTACCAGCGTGCGAACGGCAGGGTAGTGGATTTCCATTCTCCCATGATACGGGCTTCTGAGAGCCCTTGGATCTGAGATCGAACGGTTGCATGGCGTGATTCTAGACCTATGGGTGAATATCCTATACTGGAGGGTTATTCTGCAAATTTTCAGCAACTTAGCATGCGACCGTTAGATCTCAGATCCGAGGGCTGCCAGCAGCCCGTATTGTGGTCGCGCCAACCACAACCGTCGCGTCGCTTGTGCGGTCGCGCCCTTTGTCGGAGTAATTGGACACGGATACCCCAAAAACGGTGAGACAATAAATCAAGACATCGGGGCTAGCAAAGCCCCTCAGTCTGACTACCCGGCCGCTCCTGCAGGCTCCCCGAACGACTGCTCTGCCCGGCCGGCTGCCGGCTGCCGACTGCGCCGGCCAGCCGGCTGCCGACTGCATCCCGACCCGACACCGACAAGACACCGACGAGACGACAGTACCGCGACGTCATCTACAGTGTATCTGTCCCTGGCACTGTTTTATAAAGTGCACCAGGGACAAGCAGGCATGCACATCACGTCCACACCATCATGGGCATGGTGCCCCATGCCCACTTGCCCCCCACGCCACCACTTAGCTTACATACTAAGCTACCATGCCCATTCCACACTATATAAGCTAGCTCCATCCATCCATCAGGGGATGGACACACACTCTCACGCACACACTCATTCGGCCAGAGGCCACGGCCATCACGCCACTAGCTAGCTAGCTCATTGCCATTACTCTCAGTCCAATACAGCTCCAGGAGCACTTTGTACTGCCCGATGTACACCTCAGATATATACTCAGACATGCAGGAGTAGGGGTATTATCTCTCCGGAGAGCCCCAAACCTAGGTAAACTAGCGCGTGCTACTCGCATACCCATCCCTGGATATTCCGGCAGCAGTCTTGCCCTCACACGAAGCCACCTTGTGGCATATGTCATCTTGCAACCCCCGTGAAAATACCACGACATTTGGCGCCCACCGTGGGGCAGTACTATGCTACCGCGCTGCTGCTGGTTTCGTAGTCCGGGCGGGACCATCTTCATCTTCACCGCCGCGGCGTCGCGCCGTCTCTTCGGTAGCGCTCGGGGGTTCGACGTCGACATGCCCCTGGAGTGGCCGCGAGGGGCGGCGCGCCCTCGTCGTCGGCCACCTTCGTCACCACCACCATTGCGACGCCGGCCGTCCGTCCGCAAGCGCGCTGCGCGCGCGGCCTCACTTCAGTCGGCAGTGCACATCCACGCGCCGCACGCGCCTGCTTTCCTCCGTGTTGCGCCTTGCTCCGGCCAAAACACACTTTCGCTCCTCCATACACCATCTAGACAAGCTAGCTAGATGCAAGTCACAATGGTCAAACCATTGGCCAGACACTATGCCTAGATATTTCCCAGATGATGCCCATACACTAGCCGGATACGAGTCGGATCGTGTGTGTGTGTGTACAATGGTCAGATAATGGCCATAGGTACAGGCTCGCCTCCGAGCCTCCGCTCCGCTCCACCGCGTCGCCGTGCGCCCGTTACTGTGGCCGCTCCTAGCCGTCGCCGCTGCTACTCGCTTCTGCTGCTGCTAATGCCTCTCGCATCGCCACAGCCCACTGTTACCGCTTCTTGTTGTTTCTACTGCCTGCCGCTACTGCTCGTATCACTGCTTGCGAGCACTGCTTCATCTTGCTGTTGCGCCGTCGCCATTGGTGTTGATGCGCCGCTGCTGCTTGCTGCTCCGCGTGAGCCTTGGCCACCTGCGCGCCCGCCTGCACCAGCTCCCGGACGCCGCCAGCCGCCTCCTGTGCACCTGGTCGACGGGTCGCCAACGTCCTCGCCACCCGGCAGCCTTGCTGGCTCCGGCCTCTCCTGCACCCGGCCCCGTCCGGCTCTGGCTACATTGCGGCCGGCTCCGGCCTCCCTGGTATCCGACTCACCAGCCGGCCGCGTCGCTGGCTCCGGCCTCTCCAGCACCCGGCCCCGTCCGGCTCTGCCTACGTTGCGGCCGGCTCCGGCCTCCCCGGCATACGACTCGCTACCCGGCCACTTCGCTGACTCCGGCCTCTCCAGCACGCCTGGGCCATCGGGCCCTCCGTCGTTGCCGCGCTCGGGGACTTCCCCGTCTCCGTTCCGCTCCATCCCGAGCGTTCCGTCGTCCAACCCACGCCCGGCAGCCTCCTGCGCTTGCTGACCATTGTGGTGCCCGCCGGCTCCTCCGCCGGGTCCCGCTCCGTGCTCCGGGTCTGGCTGCGTCACGGGCATCCCCGGCCGGCTATGCATGTGCACATGCTTCTGCCAGCTATCCGTCGCGTCCGCGTTCCCCGGCCGACTCCCGCGCCCGCCTGCTGCGCCTGGTCGCCTCCCGCCCGCACTCGCACCGGCTCTGCCTCGCCTAGCTGGCTGCACCTCGCCGAGCCACCTCCACCACCCACGTCCGGGTGGTACGCACCCACCAAACTCCACCCCGCCATGTCGTCTGCTCCGGTTCCACGTCGCCGCGTCGGGTCCTCCCCGCTTGCCTGCTCCGCCTTCCACTACGGCCGCCTCGCTCGCCCCGCATGCCAGCTGTGGCTCCGTCCCCTGCCGCATGCGTCGCGCGCCTCCATCGCCGGCACCCGTGTCGAGCGCACCGTCCGAATTCCCCCGCGCACCCCCGCCGGTTCTCGCTGAAGTAGCCTGCTGTCTTGAAGAAAAAAGGGGGTCTGGCTGCCCCATGCAAAAGAAGAGGCTGACTGCCCCATAAGAGGACAAGAAGAAAACTCAAGGGCCAGCTGAAGAGAAAAGAAAAAAATATCGTGCATCTGATTGCTCGCGTGGAGTCGGACAGACAGAAAAAGAAAGAGAAAGAAGTGTGGCCGACTGCCCCAGAAAAAAGAAAGAAATAAGTTGAGGCCAACTGCACGGGTGCGAGCTGGCTAGAAAAGAATGTGGGAAACCGACTGCCCACAGCCGACTGGCAGGAAAAAAAAGGTGTGCGCATCCGGTTCCCCAGAGCCGGCTGAAGAAAGGCCGGGTGCCCACAGCCAACCAGTGGAGAAAACAAAAGAAACATGCGTCCGACTATCAGATGTGCGTCCGACCGCTGGCTGGCTGGTTGGCTGCAAAGAGCCCGATAGCTGTGTCGGAGTCCGCCTGCCCAACCGGATGAAGAAGAAAAAGAAGAAAACAAAGTAGTCGCCGGAAGATCCGGCCTGACTGCTCAGCAGTCGGTCTAGATCTCGGGGGCTACACCCAGCGGGCACGCTGACGCGCCCTTGCGAAGAATAAGACAAAGTAGTTGCTGGGAGATCCGGCCCGACTGCTCAGCAGTAGCCCCAGATCTCGGGGGTTACACCCAGCGGGTGCGCTGACGCGCCCTCGCGAAGAAAAAGACAAAGTAGTTGCCGGGAGATCCGGCCCGACTGCTCAACAGTCGGCCGGATCTCGGGGGCTACACCCAGAGGGAGCGCTGGCGCGCCCCCACGGAAGATTGCAGACAAGAGAAGAGTTATGTCCGGCTCCCAGCAACCGGTAGAAGAGAAAAGAAAGAAAAGAGCGCTGCCAGACGCCTTGCCGCCTGGCCGGCTGTGCCAAGCCGGCTCGGCCATGTTCCGCTCGCCGCCTGGCCGGTCGAGCCTTACCGGCGGGGCCCCCTTCGAGCACCCGAAGGCTGCACCCAGCGTGTGCGCCGACGCACTCCGCGAGCGCCGAGCAGCGCCGGCTGTCTTCGACGACCGCGACTACACAAAAATCAATGTGAGCTCTTCACCCATATATTTTTGCACTACGCAAGCACGGATAACCCCGAGCGATGCTCGGGGAACTATCTCCGCATTTCATTATAGTTGCATCACCTTTCGCCCCGGTGCCAGCCAGAGTTCACCCGGGGGCTGGCCGCTTGGCCTGAGACATTTGTTCCCGCCGACGGCTTAGTAGCGTGCGCAGTACCAAAGGCTCACTCTTAGGCACAGACCGCAGATCGGCTGTTAGGCTAGCAAGGGTGAACGCTGGAGGCCACCCACGCGAAAAACTTCCGGGAAGAAGAACACTTCGGGCGACCCGGCCATTTCCTTTACAAGTATCTACTCGGTTGAATCTGCTGCCAGACTTTGAGTACTGTACACTCCACTTCACGGCCCACTCTCACCAACAGACTGCAAAGCAGTTGTCCGGCAAGCAAGAGCATAAGCCAAAACGCGTAGGGAACACGAAAAAGATTAAGGGGCTCGGACGAAACCGAGTCGGCACCCTCCGAATAAAACTTGCAATGCTAGAAGCAAACATTTGATATCTGCGTGGACTAACTTTGTCTTTTTCATGATCATTTTCATGAACACTCGCCAAAAAACCTCCGCCCAACTTTACCAAGTCGCCCGGAGGCTTGGGGGCTACTGTCAGAGTAATTGGAAACGGATACCCGAAAAACGGTGAGACAATAAATCAAGACATTGGGGCTAGCAAAGCCCCTCAGTCCGACTGCCCGGCCGCTCCTGTCGGCTCCCCGTCCGACTACTCTGCCCGGCCGGCTGCCAACTGCCGACTGCGCCGGCCAGCCGGCTGCCGACTATGCCAACCAGCCGGCTGCCGACTGCAGCCCGACTCGACACCGCCAAGACACCGACGAGACGACAGTACCGCGACGTCATCTACAATGTATCTGTCCCTGGCACTGTTTTATAAAGTGCACTAGGGACAAGGAGGCATGCACATCACGTCCACACCATCATGGGCATGGTGCCCCATGCCCACTTGCCCCCCACGCCACCACTTAGCTTACATACTAAGCTACCATGCCCATTCCACACTATATAAGCTAGCTATCAGGGGATGGACACACACTCTCACGCACACACTCATTCGGCCAGAGGCCACGCCCATCACGCCACTAGCTAGCTAGCTCATTGCTACTACTCTCAGTCCAATACAGCTCCAGGAGCACTTTGTACTGCCCGATGTACACCTCAGATATATACTCAGACATGCAGGAGTCGGGGTATTATCACTCCGGAGAGCCCCGAACCTAGGTAAACTAGCGCGTGCTACTCGCAAATCCGTGCCTGGATATTCCGGCAGCAGTCTTGCCCTCACATGAAGCCACCTTGTGGCATATGTCGTCCTGCACCCCCCGTGAGAATACCACGACATTTGGCGCCCACTGTGGGGCGGTACTATGCTACCGCGTTGCTGCTGGTTTCGCAGTCCGGGCGGGACCATCTTCATCTTCACCGCCGCGGCGTCGCGCCGTCTCTCCGGTAGCGCTCAGGGGTTCGACATCGACATGCCCCAGAGTGGCCGCGAGGGGCGGCGCGCTCTCGTCGTCGGCCACCTTCGTCACCACCACCATTGTGACGCCAACCATCCGTCCGCACGCGCGCTGCGCACGGGGCCTCGCTTTAGTCGGCCGTGCCTATCCACGCGCCGCTCGCGCCTGCTTTCCTCCGTGTGGCGCCTTGCTCCGGCCAAAACACGCTTTCGCTCCTCCATACACCATCTAGATAAGCTAGCTAGATGCAAGTCACAATGCTCAAACCATTGGCCAGACACTATGCCTAGATATTTCCCAGATGATGCCCATACACTAGCCGGATACGAGTCGGATCGTGTGTGTGTACAATGGTTAGATAATGGCCATAGGTACAGGCTCGCCTCCGAGCCTCCGCTCCGCTCCACCGAATCGCTGCGCGCCCATTGCTGTGGCCGCTCCTAGCCGTCGCCGCTGGTGCTCGCTTCTGCTGCTGCTAATGCCTCTCGCATCGCCACATCCCACACTTACTGATGCTTGCTGTTTCTACTGCATGCCGCTGGTGCTCGTATCACTGCTTGCGAGCGCTGCTTCTTCTTGCTGTTACGCCGTCGCCGTTGGTGTTGATGCGCCGCTGCTGCTTGCTGCTCCGCGTGAGCCTTGGCCACCTGCGCGCCCGCCTGCATCGCCTCCCAGATGCCGCCAGCCGCCTCCTGCGCACCCGGTCGACGGGTCGCCAGCGCCCTCGCCACCCGACAACCTCGCTGGCTCCAGCCTCTCCAGCACCCGGCCCCGTCCGGCTCTGGCTACATTGCGGCCGGCTCCGGCCTCCCCGGCATCCAACTCGCCACCCGGCCGCGTCGCTGGCTCCGGCCTCTCCAGCACCCGGCCCCGTCCGGCTCTGCCTACGTTGCGGCCGGCTCCGGCCCTCCCGGCATCCGACTCGCTACCCGGCCACTTCGCTGTCTCCGGCCTCTCCAGCGCGCCTAGGCCGCCGGGCCCTCCGTCGTCGCGGCGCTCGAGGACTTCCCCGTCTCCGTTCCGCTCCATCCTGAGCGTTCCGTCGCCCAACCCACGCCCAGCAGCCTCCCGCGCTTGCCGACCATTGCGGTGCCTGCCGACTCCTCCGTCGGGTCCCGCTCCGTGCTCCGGGTCCGACTGCGTCACGCGCATCCCCGGCGGGCTGTGCATGTGCACATGCTTCTACCAGCTATCCGGCGCGTCCGCGTTCCCAGGCCGACTCCCGCGCCCGCCTGATATGCCTGGCCGCCTCCAGCCCGCACTCGCACCGGCTCTGCCTCGCCTAGCTGGCTGCACCTCGCCAAGCCACCTCCACCACCCACGGCCGGGTGGTCTGCACCCGCCAAACTCCGCCCCGCCATGCCGTCTGCTCCGGCTCCACGTTGCCGCGCCGGGTCCTCCCCGCCTGCCTGCTCCGCCTTCCACTATAGCCGCCTCGCTCGCCTCGCATGCCGACTGCAGCCCGACCCGACACCGACAAGACACCGACGAGACGACAGTACCGCGACATCATCTACAGTGTATCTGTCCCTGACACTGTTTTATAAAGTGCACCAGGGAAAGGAGGCATGCACATCACGTCCACACCATCATGGGCATGGTGTCCCATGCCCACTTGCCCCCCACGCCACCTCTTAGCTTACATACTAAGCTACCATGCCCATTCCACACTATATAAGCTAGCTCCATCCATCCATCAGGGGATGGACACACACTCTCACGCACACACTCATTCGGCCAGAGGCCACGGCCATCACACCACTAGCTAGCTAGCTCATTGCCACTACTCTCAGTCCAATACAGCTCCAGGAGCACTTTGTACTGCCCGATGTACACCTCAGATATATACTCAGACATGCAGGAGTAGGGGTATTATCTCTCCGGAGAGCCCGAACCTGGGTAAACTAGCGCGTGCTACTCACATACCCGTCCCTGGATATTCCAGCAGCAGTCTTGCCCTCACATGAAGCCACCTTGTGGCATATGTCGTCCTGCACCCCCCGTGAGAATACCACGACACCCTTGGAGATTTAACACGGTGTGTTAGGCTATCTGATGTTGGCATGTCATACATAGTCATCACTTAGTCACTCATACTACAACAAGGTTTTGGCTATAAGGTTGGCTATAAGTGTATTTTTTTTACTTCTCTCTATCTCTTTCTTCGTACTCCCTCCGTCCCATAATATAAGAACGTTTTTGACACTAGTGTAGTGGCAAAAACGTTCTTATATTATGGGACACAGGGAGTACTAGTATTTATTGCATTTGCCCAGGAGTGACCTCTTCCAATGAAATGGTGTTGCCAAGTTTGCTTCATTTAATTAGCTATAGACACAAAATTGTCTTTTCACCTAGGTACACGCGCTTAGCACCCTTTCTTCCTTGGGTCACCAAACTAGTCTCTCTCTTCTTGATTAACTTGCCACATCAGACTTTATGCCTATGTGGCAAGCTTAAGCACTTGTAGGAGCAAGTAAAAGTAAGTACAATAGTGCGCTTTACATGGTATTTTTGCATATGTGGAGGAAAGAGAGGCAAGGAAAAAGTGGAGAAGTGGGCTCTCATGCAAGAGCCAGCCTCTACTACATGGTGGAGCATTGGGAGAGGCACCTGTATGGAGGTGGTCAGGAATCTGGGAGACTCACGCCGGTCGTAGCCCCGCAGTTAAAATGATAATGGCAAGTCAAATCATGGGGCCCCACCTGTCCAGCAGTAACTCGCTGTCAAATCACACAGCCCTACGTTTGCAGCAGCCTACTCCCTCGTCTTCTCGCGTCTCTGTCGAACCGACTAGGCGGAACTGCCCCGCCCACCGCGCAGGAAAAGCCCCGCCCTCGACTTTTAAATACAACTACATGCGCTTAAGAATCCAATGATATACTTTGTGTGACATAGTAACTCATATTTAGTTAGTCAAATGGATGACCTAGAACAATGTGCAGGCCCTATAAACCGAGAGGCCTAAAAAAACCGAGACGGAGAGGGTAGTTTAGAACGTATCTTTTTAGATCAATATAGTCGGGATTCACCAAGGAGAAAAACGTCGTGTTGGCGTAGCAACTCAAGCAGGGTCAGTCCACACACGAAATGGCGACACACTTAATAGGACCCCTTTGGCCGACATGTGGCTCATCCACCGTCTTGTTCCACGTGCGATGCACCAAATTACAGTTCGGAGCAGCGGTTGGAATTGGAGGCACCCCGGTCGTAGCGCCGCAGTAGTAGAAAATGAGCGATGAGGGGTCAAATCACAAAGCCCCACCTTTCCCGCATTAAGCTCGACGGACGAAGCAACCATCATTTCACTCTAGGGTGCAAGAGCATAAAGAAAAGAGAAAACAATGATGTGTGCGTCAGCTACCTAGGGCACCATAGGGTAGGGGTCTCCACTACAGATCCTTTTTTTGAAAGCGCCTCCACTACAAATCGGCTTCTCCCTCGTCCTCTTGAAGAAAACTGATGATGAGTGCGGCGGTAGGGTTTGTAGGAGTACTACGGCGTGCGGGGCCACATCGTAGTAAACGGGTTCGTGTCGACGCATTAAATATGTGTGGGCCACTTGGTTTTACGGGAATGAGGCATCATTTTGGGTTACGGGACCAGTGGAGACATAGTACGTACAAAAAATTGTGTATGTAGGTTCGACCGAAAGGCAATGATGCATGGGCCCTGCATTTTGATATACTCGGGGCCGCGTGAAATTTGCTACTCTACTCAAAACTAGTAAGGTACATATGTATTGAACGCATGAGATTTTGAAACCAAATTATGAATAAATACACACTATAGCATGTAAAGCTTTGAGTCATATATGCATGATGTAGAAGTTCGTCTAGTTCTTATAGTTCATCTCATTCAAAATCAATTAGTTTTATAAAAATGTTAAGATTCATGGGGTTGTGCATTGTACTCCCTCAGTTCCAAAACATCTATTTTGGAATGGAGGGAGTAAATCATAAAGTAAAAAACAAATAATGGCAATTCATTTAGAAAAAAAATAATCAATTATGATACAGAAGATTCTAGAACAAAGGAGAAATGCTTGTGTTTTGAGGTTTGTGCATTATGCTTAAGTTCAACCATGGAGTCTTCTAAATTGTACATGTGGCAGATCTTGTGGAATGTTGATGATATCCAACGGCCAGTAGTGCTCGGATTTGCCTATCTCTGCACTGTCGGGTTAGCTTCATCCAGTGACCATCTCTCAAAGTTATTGGCACACTATATAGTTCTTGTGCCATAGTTGCATGTTTTGGAAAAAAGCTACTAGTGGGTTGTACTATCTATTTAGGAGCAGAAGATGTATACATGGAAGTTGTAGGGAAAGAGATGACGTGGAACATCTCAATTCCTATGAGTAGGGGTTGGAAAAGAGATGTCATTTGGTTCACATCATAGGAACTTTTCTATTGAATCTAGAGATGACATGTATCTCAATTCCTATGAGGAGGGATAAGAAAGAGATGTAATTTGGTTCATATTATAGGAACTTTTCTATTGAATATACGCCAATGTTTATTTTCCTTTGAAATTAAGGGAGTATAGGAATCCATTCATATGAACCAAGTGGCTCTAAAGCTATAGAAATGATATCATGTTTATTTCCTTTGAAATGTGGAGTATATGAATATATTCCTATGAACCAATTGGCTCTAAAGGAAAAAATCCTATAAAAATCATATCATATAGAGTTCCTATGATATTCCTCGACACTAAAGGATGCTTGAAATTGCTGTGGGTGATACGATGGTCTTTCTTTGTAGACTCCTCACCCAACTTTATAGTTACCTCTCGAAGATGAATGAAATGATATATACATGGTATTCTACATGTGCAATTTGGTACACGAAAACTCGGTAAAATTTGCGAGGTTCGAATTTTCAATAAAGCTATATGCACTGCATTTCGGAACGGAGGGAGCATACGGCAGTTGCTAACACTCACGTGGAAGATTTGTGTGTAGGAGGAGTGGTTGTTCTGTTGAATGACATGGCAAAACTAACATTGTCGGATGCCGATCTAACGGTTCTTACGGCGTTCATAGGAAAAGGCTTGTGGCGAATGTTTGTCGGATAATGATTTACGGACACATGCATTGCATTGATACGTGCCCCCCTTTCTCTCACGCACACGCACCCTCACGAGTCACGACTCACCCGAGTCCTCTCGTAGACTCGCACGTCGCACCCACCGTCTATCTGCAGGTAGATGTCACGCACATATGTGGTCTTCACACCCTACCCTCAGAACTTCTAAAAAAAGACGGTGCGCACATTTTATTTTAGCTCACACGTCACACACTTATACTATTGCTCTTGCGGCGAACGTTCTTTGGGCATAGTATATTGTACTCTCACGAAGATAAGCGGTGAACGCACACACTAGTTCTCTCACACCCACTCGCGGGTACACGTAGGAGCGCATTTTTTTGAAGCTGGTACAACAAAATCACTCCACTATATATAAAAGCAGGAGCCTTAGGGCTTGCTTTACTAGGGTTCCTCTCGTTCACTCTCTCATGCTCTCCAGATCAAAGCAACACATAGGTGGCCATACTCTCTCTCAGCTCACGGCTGGTCACAAATCCGGACAGACAACCTCGACCGAGGGAGGGGTGTAGGAGCATCGTTCACGCTGTCGTCGGCGGCGAGGGAGGAGACCAACGACTGCCCGTGCATCCCGATCGGCAGCCGTGCCGTTCTCTTTGAGAGAGCGCCGGCTCAGGAGGGCCTCCGACCCCTTCTTCCTCCCTGCGGTATTGTGGCCAAGATGCGGCCTCCCGACGTCGTCTTTGCCACATGCCGATGACCCTCAGGTATATATTCCTTCGAAACCTGCCTTACTCTACTGCCCCAGCTCCCTTCGTTTGGATCCTTTTCTACTTCCGTCCGTTGTTCCAAAGCCACCTAGACTTCTACTATTATTAGAAGTAACGCTAGTTCATACAGTCGACTCAAAACGTTGGTTCAAACAGGGAAGAAAGTGGGAAAGCTGTAGCATGAATCTAGGACTTGGTTCTAAGAGGAAACGGGGGAAAGTAGTAATATATGTCACTGTTTAAATAACTGTATTTCTTATTTGCGCAAACAGAGATGTCTGTCTCCATATCATTTCGGGATGTCTGTCTCCGTATCGTTTCTATCCGCGCAATCAAAAGCACACACCTTAGTTTTAGTACAACTGCGCAAAATGAGATGGCTATCCCTCGCTGCCGTCGTCTAACCTCCCGTCTTCAAGGTATCCCTACATTGGTAGTAACTAAGGTAGAATGACCAACGCAATCTAAAAGAAGTTGATTCGTATGTTTTACTTCCTGATTGTAGTGCAGGGACGAGCGAAAACATCTGCATCCTAGTCCGGAATGCACTTTCTACCAGTTCATCCATGGACCAAGGACTAGCTGGCACGGCTGCACGGTGGTTTTTTGGACAGGTGCGCGGACAAGAGGCATTGTGGTCTGCTTATTTCTGCAAATAGCGGTGCTTAAATTTAGTGGAATGCACAAGCATTTCAGCTGGTCAGTACACTGCATGGTTCAGTTCAGCATTCCAACTGAGACCACAATTATAATTGGTTATTCTGGAATGAGAGAACCTAACCCTGAATGGTGGCAACAAGAAAAAACCAGAGTGAACTCCAGGAAATTTAAGCCTGCCGGGAGGCCCTTTGCTCAGAGAGAAGCCTTGCTTGTTTTTTCCTGATTTATAAACCTTCTCACAACTTTGTCTTTTGCTGTGAACTAGTATATGTTTATTATGTTCTATGAATCATTGAGATGTATAAAATTGCTTAACTTATGCTTTTCAAGTTTTTTATGAAGACGAGTTTAATGTGAGTGTTCCACATGAGCGCTGGACTAGTGTGTGAACATTTGGAATTTATTACATTGTGGCCTCAATTAACTGCATGAACCACTGTAACAAGATATATAGTTGCTTATATGTCAGACGAAAGATTGTTGATTGTTAGCTGGTCGATAGCCTAGTGTTGAAGCGAGCTGAGCCAATGTGCTGTGTTTTGCACAACTGCTTACAAGTGGGGTAGCACCAATAGTGTTTACAAGTACTTATGTATACGTCGATGCACGGTTCTCGAACGAGTGCTCTATTTCATCAAAACACACACTGCTCGTATGATAAACCGTGACAACTTATGTCTTACCATGCCATATTCATGAAGAAACTAGTGAGGACGCATCTGTTTCGGCAACAATTATGATGGTTCTCACATGATTCACAGGCACACAAAAGTAGCAGCAGTTCCCATAGATGGATTCAAACAGAGTACTAGCCCCAGAGGGGTCGATAACAGGCAAGGTTCGGATAATTAGACACAATCCAAACTACTATTAAACACTTGCTGGGGCAACTATTTCATGCCTCGATCTAATTTGGGCTGGACACAAGACGGACCTTGCCATGAACATCATCGAGGACGTCCCACAGTAGCTCAATCCTGTGAACCTTCATGAAGACAACCTTGTGGCCTTGCCACTGATAAACTTGTTTGTGGAGGCATGCCATGTCATCTTCCTGCGTAAGCTTGACAAGAATAGTATTCCTCACAAACGAAGGAGTAGCTTTGAACTTCTTGTGCTTCAGTACACCCTGGACAACACGCCTGACAACAGTGAGGCTGGAATACAACTCTTCATTGGTATAACCGCAAATGGCTTCCAGGATCCAACAGCCTAAGAACTCTGTTTTCCCAGTGCGTATATTCCGGTCGTCTGCCTCATAGCGAGTGACATGTACAACCACACAATCCTTGTCTGCATCAGGGCTCTAATTGAAACAGAAACAAATTCTGAATTACTTTTCAGTATAAGAAACACAAGTTATTTAAACCACTATGTATAGCATTGCATCAAAGCTAATAAAATTTTGCATTATTACTCACCACATACTTCCTTTTCTAAAAAAAATCACCACATACTTAGATGAAAAACCACAATCGAGATCGGCAAAGAAGGAAATCACCTTGGGCAGCTCAGCAGGGGGGACACATCCTCGAAGGGGGAAAACTGCTCCTGCAGTGCCACGGGGGCTGCAACCTCAAACGGGGCGTTGACCATCTCAGTATCTGGGGTCGCCTCGGTGGTTGCCTCCATCTTCTTGGAGCTCTCTATCTCGTGGGGATCAGCCTCCCGCGTCTTCTCCGATATCGGCAGATCTTTGCCTGGTTCTCCTTGGTCCATCATGAAACTGACGAATACTAGGAGACCACTGAAAGGAAAACACAATCGCAATGACAATGAAACAAAAAAGAGAGTGAGGATCAGTTACTGCTTTGCAAAAGTTCTTTTTTTTATCTGACCGAAAATATACCAACATCACGGATCCGCTTACCTTCCCTTCATTCGGAGAGAAGAGCAGTGGCAGATGCAAGTGTTGCATTTCTTGAAGACGGTGAGGGAGAAGGGGATTCAGCGAAGAGTGAAATGATCGTTGCTTCGTCCGTCAATCTTAGACTGCGGGGAGGTGGGGTTTTGTGATACGACGGCTTGTTACTGTTGCGCTACGACCGGGGTGACTCTCCGCCTACATACTGCCTTCTAATTTGGTGGATGGCATTTGGGCCCGCGCGCTACATGGCCCGCATGTCAGTGAACAAAAGTATAACGGCATTCAGTAGAGGGAGACATTTCAATGACCTAGGAGGAGCCAGAAGCGGTAGAGTGTCTCCACTGTACTAGTAGTAATTGTTTTTCTGGGTAGCTGTAGAGTGTCTCCACTGTACTAGTAGTAATTGTTTCTTGGGGCCCAAGACAAAACATCCCATCCACACTAGTAAATAGTAAAATCAATTCAAAAGCCCATATGTTTACTGAATGAGAGGCGCTACCCACACCCAGCACACACCCCCCCCAAAAAAGCCTAGGTGCTCTTCTTCCTCCTCGCTCCCACCCACCTCACGTCAGCTCGCTCCACTCGTACCCCCAAATTCCTCACCTCACTCCTACAGAAAACCCCAGCTCCCCTTCTTCCTCACTCCTACACAAAACGCCCAGCTCCCCTTCTTCTTCGCTCGCACTAAAACTAGGCTCGTCATTCGTTACTCTGCTCAAATCCGTGAGCGCGACGCGACGCCCTCGAGGAAAATGGAGTCGGCTGACCCAAGCGCCAAGAAGATGAGGCTCCCGCCAGCGGCAACGCCTGTTGTAGATCCCGCACCCGGCAGCGCGGGGACAAGCGGCGACCCAACCCCCACCGGATCCCAGGAACCCATAGAATCTTAGGTAGACCGCATCAGCGATCTCCCGAACGCCATCCTTGGGGAGATCATCTCGCTTCTACCCACCAAGGATTGCTGCCGCACCCAAGTCCTGTCAATTCGGTGGCTCCCTCTATGGCGCGCCGTTCCCCTTAATCTCGACTGTCGTCAGCTATCTCTCTTCAATGATTTTGAAATCCCCAGAGCCATCATCTCCTCCCACCAGGGCTCCGTTCAAAGCCTCTGCATCCCGTCATGCCACCTGAGCAAGCATACCATGCCCTGCACGGTGGACACCTGGCTGGATCCCCTGAATTCATAGAACTAAAGCTGCTTGAGTTCTACTATTCCCCTGGAAATCACATATCACATACCGAACGCCATGAACTTGTGCCCTCAGCACCGATGTCCATCTCGCGGTTTTCGTCCTCTCTCCACACCGCCACCTTTGCGCAGTGCTACCTAGCAGACAATCTGGTACTAAACCTTTGACTCCCATTTCTCAAGAAACTTTCACTTGTGCGGGTTCATATATCGGAGGCCTCATTGCATATCATCATCCACTCCAGTTGCCCTGCGCTGGAGTGCTTGGTGCTTGTTTTCACAGTTAGAATCGGTTTTCTCCAAATAAAGTCGCCTAACCTTGTAAGAATTGGAATTTCTTTTGACGGAGGGCAGCTCATCATCCAAGGTGCCCCTTCACTTCAAAGGTTGATCCTTGATTCTAGTTATTCACCGTTGCAAATAACCGTCCTCTCTGCGCCTAAACTGGAGACCTTGGGTGTAATACATGATCTCTGTTGTCGGCGTTCTGGGAACGGGGGTCCCCAGACTTGCCTGCCTGCGGCCTGCGGCGTGGCTCAAAGGGGGCCCAGCATGGCCCATCTTCATCAACACAAACCCAAGACCCTCGCGAGGGGCCAAGCCTCGCGGGGCGGACGACACGGAGCTTCCTCAGGCGCGGCCTCATCAGGTTGGCTCACGAGGAGGCGGAGAGATCAAGGCGGGGTACCTCACGAGGTGCCCATGACGCAAGCCATGATGACCAAAGGCGCCAGGCGAGCGCCAGCCCGCGCAGTGTCCTCCCTTTCCTCTTTGGTGCAAAGGGAGCAAGCGCAGGCGGGAGGATCAAGCAAAGGCACCCATTTCGGTGCAACGAGACCAAGACCAGCTCCGCGACAAGGAGGAAGTCACTGTGGAGCCCAAGCCAGCGTCATCACCGGAGCCTTTGGCAGGCGAGGACCAACTTTAGTCAGGATAAGTGTACTAGATGTTCCCCTTCAAAATGGCCAACTGTTGGCGCCCTTCCCGCTCAATATTTGGGAAGAGGCCCAGGGCCTTTGCCTATAAATAGGACTAGCCACCCCCAAGGTAGAGGCAAGTTGAGATTGAATTAGAGCAGAGAGAAAGAGAGAGAAGGGCGATTGAACTCCTCCTAGCAGTTCGTCCCCCAGGCCAAGAACAGACCCTCGCGAGGCTGTTCTACCTTGTAGTGTTCATCATCAGCCCAAGAGGCAATCCACCACACCACACTGGAGTAGGGTATTACACCGCATCGGTGGCCCGAACCAGTATAAACTCTGTGTCTCTTGTGCTGTTCTTTTGGTAGTTTGGATCTTTGCGAGGCGGATGAGTACGAGTAGGTAGGAAGCGTAATCTCCGCGCGCACCCCAGAGTTCGAACCTGAAGGGTCTGCCGGAACCCGAAATCTGACATTTGGCGCGCCAGGTAGGGGTGCGCCGTAATTTGTCTTCCGCCGCTCTGTTCTCCTCCGACCATCGCATCCATGTCTGACGCTCGTCGGGCCCGCGCCGAGCGCCGAGCCGCTCTCCCTTCCCGCGTCGCCCAGACGGCCCCCGTCGGCGGGCGTCCTCGCCGTTCACCGTCGCCTACCATCAACGCCGCCACTGGCCCGGCGGGGAACGAGCAGCAAGCATCGTCCCAGCATCCTTCCGTGCGGCGAGACGGCCGCACTGCTACTCCCTCGCTCACCCCAGCTGGTTCTTCGTCCCGCGCGCTCCGCGCGCCCTTGGAGGCCCGAGCTGCGCTCATCGCGGCAAACGAGCTCCTGCGCTACCGTCCCGTCTACGACGTCTACGAAGAATGGCTCGACCGCGTCGCCGAGCTCGTCCGCGCCGCGGGGGGCTCTCCTGCACTGTCTTTTCTGCTGCACCGAACCCCGCCCCGCGCGGGTGAGGAAGCTCCGGGGGCACCTCAGCCGCCTCCTCGCCAAGAAGACGCCCCGGCCGCAAGGCGCGTGGCCCCTGGCTGGAACCCGCTCCGCCAGGCACCAGCGCGACAAGAGCAGAGTTGCCAAGAAGTCCCTCGCCCGCAGGAAGCTGCCCGGGCGCTCCCTGCTCCAGCACATCGCGACCGCGCTACTTCTCCCGCACGTCAAGACCCTGCGCTGCTCCAAGCTGCGGCGCACGGGGACCCGCAGGACCAAGCTCTCCGTCACCCAAGGCCTCCTACGACCATGGCGGGCTGTCGTGCCTTCACCGCCGAGCTACGCCGCGTCGCGTGGCCCGGCAAGTTCAAGCCAGACCTGCCTCCACGCTACGACGGCACGACCGACCCTGCGGAGTTCCTCCAGCTCTATGAGCTAGGCATCGAGGCTGCCAACGGAGACGAGAAGGTCATGGCGAACTGGTTTCGCATGGCGCTCAAGGACGGGGCCCGCACCTGGCTCCTGAACCTGGCCCCAAGCACAATCTCCTCCTGGGACCAGATGTGTACCCGCTTCATTGCAACCTTCCAAGGTACCGCGACCGGCCGCCCGCCGTGAGCGACATGCGCCGCATCAAGCAACAACCCGGAGAGACCCTACAAAAGTACATCCAGCGCTTCAACAGCGCACGCCTCAAGATTCCCATGGTATCCGAGGAGGCCATCATCTCAGCCTTCTCCGACGGCATGCACGGCGTCAAAATGAAGGAGGAGCTGGCGATGCATGAAGACCTGTGCACTTCCTTGGAGCTGTTCAACTTGGCGACCAAGTGTGCCAGGGCTGAGGAAGGGCGCCTCTCCCTCCTCGAGCTGCCTGCCGCAGAGCCAGAAGAGAAGAAGTCCAAGGCCAAGGATGTGAAGCGCAAGGGGGCTGCCGTGCTCGCGGCAGAACCAGACACCAAGCGGGGCAAAGATCAGCCCAAATCCTCCAGGGGCAATCGGTACTGCATGTACCATGACCTCCACACCCACAACACCAACGAATGCCAAGAGCTCCGAGCTGTGCGAGAAGGATGGATCGGCCGTCGCCCCGACCGCGTCGACAGGGGCTACGGTCGAGGAGGAGGAAGAAACACAGGACGTTGGGAAGACCGCGGCCCACGCCAAGGGTGGCGCGACCAACCTCGCGAGGATCGATGGCGAGACCCGCCTCGCGAGGGAGACTGGAGGGATTAGCCTCGCGAGGATCGCCCGCAAGGTAACGCAGGCCTCCCTCCGCTGCCGCCTCATCCGAGAAGAAACGAAGACCGCCACCAGGACGAGGGAGCTGGAGGCTTCCAGGAGCCACGCGCGATCCCCTGCATCCTGGGCGGAGCTCAAGCCCCAGCCTCTCAGCGCATCTTCAAGCAGTTCGCCCGCGAGGTGAATGCAGACCTCCCCAAGCTCGAAGCCACACGTCCTCTCAGGTGGTCGTCATGCGCCATCATGTTCAGCTCAGCAGATCAACTCAAGTGCGCAGCTACAGCCGGGGTTCTCCCGATGCTTTGTTCCCCAATCATCAGCAACGTGGTGGTCACCAAGACCCTCGTCAATTGCGGGGCAGGGCTCAACGTCCTGTCCGTGGAAACATTCAACAACCTCCAAGTGCCTTACAATCAGCTTCAGCCAACCAAGCCTTTCTCCGGAGTCACTGACGGCTCCACGGTCCCGATCAGGCAGGTCCGCCTCCATGTCACCTTCGGAGCATGCAACAACTACCGCGCCGAGCTCATCGACTTCGACGTCGCTCACATTCGCCTGCCGTACAACGCCATCCTCGGGTACCCGGCGCTGGCCAAGTTTATGGCTGTGACTCACCACGGCTACAACGTCCTCAAGATGCCGGGGAGTGACGACGTCATCACGGTGCCCTGTGAGGAGAAAGACACGGTGTGTTCCCTGGAACGAGCTTTTCAGGCCGCATCATTGGAAGACCCGGATCACGGAAGCAGGAGGCTTCCCGAAACCACCCCCAAGAAGAAGAAGACATTGTCAGGACCGGCCCCTCAGGAGGCAGGCCCCTCAGGGCCCGTGCCTGCCCAGGGGGAACCTCCTTCCATCGCATAGGAAAGCACGCCTGGCGCCCTCCTCAGGCAGGGCTCAGGGGCCCTCCCCTAGAGGGCCACCGACCTGGCTAAGGTCATGAGGGAGGCGCTTAGGCACCACGTGGAGGCGTCTTTCGAAGCACGTTTCCCTCAAGAAGGAGTAAGGCAAGGAGAGCAAGACCCTCAGGAGTTCGTCAGCAAGGCCATTCAAGAGCTACAGGAGTCAAGAGTCATGAGAGGCGACCGCCGTCTACCAGTTGTGGCTCCCCATCCAGGCGAGGATGGTGGGCTGCGCGTCTGCGTCGACGTACCAGGGCTCAATCGAGTCGCCACTCTGGAGCGCCTCTGGCCCTCGCGAGTGGGGCGTTGCGAAGGTCCACCCCACAGCTACGTTCGCATGCCTTACGGCTTGCCGAGCGTGGCTGCCACGTACCAGCGCCTCATGAGGGGCATCATGGAGGCTCAAGAGGCCAAGCGTTCCGCAGCCTTGGCGGAGATGGAGATGGTCCGCGAAGAGCCACCAGCGCCTCCGGAGCCTCCCAAGGCCCCAGGGCCAGGGGGCTCATGAGGAGCGGCTCCTGCAGCCCACCGAGTCTGCTGCACCAACACTCGTCCGTCCTCAACATCATCAGGTGACATCTTTTAAAGTTTCATTTCCAGCTGGGAGCGCACCCCCAGGGTTGCATCATTCCCAGGCCGCGTGGGTCCGTCCCTGCGGCATGTATCCCTTTCATTTTCATGTTGTTAGCTTACCCTGTTGGGGGCGCCCCTCGGGCTGCATCATCCCCAAGCCGCTCGGGCCAGACCCAGCGGCATGTATCCCTTTTACGTTTATCTATGGTTATGTGTTTGGTCCACCATGCTTGATTATTCGTTGCCGGTCCACGGCACCTTTTCTTCTCCATGTCGACCACTTGCATGTTAAAGGGGAGGTGCCTGAGCATCGCGACTCAGGGCTCTTACTGGCTCTCCAGCCCTCACCCTCTGGCCTTGTCCATGGCATCGCGACCTAGCATACCAGCGACGACTGAGACCAGCTCGAGGGCCGGGACCCGAGGACGTAGAGTGTAGGCATCTAAACCAACTTGCAGGAACACATCACAAGATAAGGCCCAGTGCCAGGTGCAACCCGCCTAGAGGTAGGGCCCCGTGAGTCCCGCGCTGGCTCACGGGTGCCCAGATACACCTCACCAGGCCCTATCATGCCAGCCATGTGTCAGGGCGGGGCTGTACACGCCCCGGGGGCTCCTCCCGGAGGGGAGCCCCCTCCCACGTACCAGTGGAAGCACCATGCTCCGCGTTGGCTGACGACACTGCCGAGGAGCGGCTATGCCCGTACACATACGGAAGCGCTATGCTCCGCGCTGGTGATAAACAACTAAGGGTGGCCCCCGGGCCGCATCAACCTCAGGGAGCCCAGAGCTCAGTGTCTGGCCTCATTGCAACGCCTCCCCCCGGGAGTGCCGCGCGAGGGGGCTGGGCACGGGGGCTGCGCCTGGGTCACGCCCAGACGCACGCCACCCAGCCAGGCCCCCCGGGCCTGATTCGTCGCGCGTCTCTCCCCGAGCGGAGCCAAGGTACGAAGGTCGTTTGAGCATCAAGGGGGACTCCTGAGCATCGCGACTCAGGAGCCTAACTGGTCCCGTAGCCCCTCACTCCCTAGTTCCGAAAGGCTAGCGCTGGGTGAGGTACGCGTGGGGCCGGGCTCTGCAGACGTAGAAAGGCACAACCACTTACAATTTGATGTTCGCGCGTCAAGGGGGACTCCTGAGCATCGCGACTCAGGAGCCTAACTAGTTCCGTAGCCCCTCACTCCCTAGTTCCAAAAGGCTAGCGCTGGGTGAGGTACGCACGGGGCCGGGCTCTGCAGACGTAGAACGATAAATCCACCCGCATCTCACCGCCCTTCTTGCTGTTCGTGCACCAAGGGGGACTCCTAAGCATCATGACTCAGGAGCCTAACTTGTCATATAGCCCCTCTCTCCTTTGGTCCCGTCCTGGTTTCCGGTCGGGGCTAATGCTGGGTGAGGTACGCGCGGGGCCGGGCTCTGCCGGCGTAGAATGTAAGCAAGTAGGAAGGAATAGCATAAATTGAAGGAATTTAAAAGCAAATATTACAGTCCATACTATTATCTCAACACCAAACGCAAGTTTAAACGCCTCCCCGAGGCATGATACATGTGCAGGAATTAAAAGCAGAACAGGAGCCGCAGCCGAATCACTTGTCGATGGTGGAGCCGCGCAGAGTGGCTTCGCCTTGTGGAGCAGCAGGGTCGGCAGCGCCTGGCTT
Organism: Aegilops umbellulata; assembly: GCA_032464435.1. Taxonomy (NCBI): domain Eukaryota; kingdom Viridiplantae; phylum Streptophyta; class Magnoliopsida; order Poales; family Poaceae; genus Aegilops; species Aegilops umbellulata. The sequence continues at coordinate 384,710,303 of CP136057.1, read as the reverse complement.
TGGCTTGGTGCTGAAGGCCCGGAACTTCCCCAACAAAGCCTCCGTGCGACCCTTCACGGCCTCGGCAGGGGCAGCGGCACGCTCGCCGCTCACTGGCTCCAGCAGGCTGTCAAGGTCGACGTTGGGGTCGCGAAGGTAAATGTGGGTGAACACCCGCGTCAGCGCAGCAGAAGACAGGACACGCGCCTCGGCCTCGGCCGTGGGGCCAAGGCCAAGGGCGACATCCTCAAGAGCACGCACCAGGAAGGGAAGCAGCTTGGCGGGGCCGTCCTCGGAGCCAGCTAGCGGGCTCTCCAGGCCGCTGGCGTAGAGCATCTTTAGTGAAGCGCGAGCCTTCTCCTCCATGTCTGTGAAGGCCACGCGGTCCTCGGCAAGAACCCGGGCCTTGCCGTCCAGTTCGACCTTCGTCGCCTCCAACTCCTTCTCCAGCACGCGTAGGCGGCCGCGGCGTTTCTTGAGCTTGGCCTCCTGGACCTCGACAGCCGCCTCGTGAGCCTTCACGCCCTCTTCTCGCTCCTGGCGAAGGCGGGCCTCTTTCGCGAGCTGGTCCCGCAGGACTTGCAGCTCGCCCTCCAGCACCTTGCAGCGACCGCGGACGTCAGCCGCCTTCCCCTGGGCTGCATCACGAGCAGCCTTCGCTTCAAGGGCGGCCTGCCTCTCCTCATCGCAAGTTGTTGAGGCCTAGACCAGCGCCGCCCGTACCGAGGCGTCGGAGCGAATCCACCCTGAAGCCAATTCCAAGCGCCCAGCCACCAAGCGAGCGTCGGCGCCAAGAAGATCCTGCCGGAGCCATTCTAGCTCGGCGACAACGCGATCCAGAACGGCGGGAGGAGTCGGAGAGACAGCAGTCGGTGGAGTAGGAGGAGAAGGCGGCGGTACAACCACAGCATCTTGAGGCGAAGCCTGCTGCGCCCCCGCGACTGTGATGGCGGTGGCAGGCAAAGGCACCTCGGGAGTCACTTGGACCATGGGGGCTGGGCTCGCCCCACCAGCTTGGCCAGACCTCGCGAGGACGACCGGGCAGGAGAGGCCCATGCGTTGCGGTCACCTTCCTCCGCAGGCAGAGGCGCTGCGGCGGATGGAACCTCGGGAGCCCCCTTCAGTTTCTTCTCCGCGGGCGCCAGCCTATCCAAGGAACGCGGACGTCAAGCCTCAGCAGCGAAACAGGAGACAAAGACAAGAGTCAAGCACTTACGGGTCGTCGCCGGTGAGCTCGGGCAGCCTCCGGCCAAACTTGAAGCCTGACAGCCGGCTGGAAGGGTCAACCTCGGAAGCGGAAGGCGCGTCTGCAGACCGCCCCGGGGCCGGGGCAGACCCGCTGGAGATCAGCCCGGTCCTGTCCTTCTTTGGGATCGGGGGCGAGCTCCCGCTGCCCAGCACGTCATCATCCTCGTCGTCGTCGCTCGGAGAGAGGCGGAAAGCGTGGGGCCTGCGCCGGGAGAGGGGAGCTCTTGACTCTCCGTCAGTCGCCTCGGAGTCAGGCCCTTTCTCCCACTCCCCTCTGCCCTCCTCGTCACTGGAGTCGTCGGAGGACACGTCCACCGGACCCACGGGAGCCTCCGCGGGCACGGGCCCGTCCCTGTTGGAGGCAGGCATGGACTCCACCACCTGCTCCCAATCGCCACGGAGGAAAAAGGGCGTAGGAGCGCCCTCCAACCTCGCCACATCGGCCCCAACCAGAGATTGGAGCACCGCGGCCGGATCTTCGTCGCCCAAGGCCGCGGGGCTCGGATGAGGCCTCCACATCGGAGGTGAGTACTGCCGAAGCGACGCGCCGGACAGCTTCGCCGCCGCCATGCTGGCCGACCTCAGATCCGCGTCCATCCTCTCCAGGACCGGCTTCGCATGGGGGTCCGTAAGTTCTGCACGGGCCCAATCACCGGAGCTCGTGGGCAGCTCCTTGGGCAAGATCAGCCGCGGGTGAATGCGCCCTGCGTCTGTGAAAACCCATTTGCTCCTGAAGCCCTCGATCCTTTTCTCGGGCTTCAAAATGGCAATGGCGCCGCTGTATGCGATGAAGCTCGCGCACGCGGAAGGAGAACCACGAGAGACCCAGAGGGAGAAGTAGTGGCGCAGCAAGGCCACTGAGGGCTGCACCCCTACGTGAGCCTCGCAGTAATTGGCAAAGATTGCCAAGAGAAGGACAGAGTTGGGGTGGAGATGCAGAGCCTGTAGGTTGTAATGGCGGAGGACAGAGAAGAAGAACTCAGAGAAGGGAGGCACCAAGCCAGCAGCAATGGAGCTGACAAAGAGTGGGTAGAAGGTGCTTCCTCGGCCCTCAGGGATGGCGGAGCCGGCCTTGAACACCCTCGCCCCGTCGATGCCCTGCACCACCGCCATCCGGCGCAACCGGGCGAAGCTCGACTCAGACACATTTGGCGAGTCCAGGGAAGACGAGTACCAAGCTTCGGTCGGGGACTGACGAGGTGCCATGGCTGCTAGGTCATGCGGTCAAAGTAGATCTGGGGATTTGGAGGAAGGAAGGAGAGGCGCAAGAAAGGGGATCTGAGCAGCAACCGAGGAAGCAGAAAAAGCAAAGCCGGGCGGATGCCGCTCCTTTATCAACTCGCGCGGTTGCGGGGGCGCCCACGTCCAATCAACCGCCACGCGGCGCCCAAGGCCGCAGGCTGTTAGGGCCCACGGCGCTTCGCCCTTGCCCTTTTGCCTCTCAGCACGGCCAAGTCTGGGCGCGCCTTGGGCCCGGGGGCTACTGTCGGCGTTCTGGGAACGGGGGTCCCTAGACTTGCCTGCCTGCGGCCTGCGGCGTGGCTCAAAGGGGGCCCAGCACGGCCCATCTTCATCAACACAAACCCAAGACCCTCGCGAGGGGCCAAGCCTCGCGAGGCAGACGACACGGAGCTTCCTCAGGCACGGCCTCATCATGTTGGCTCATGAGGAGGCGGAGAGATCAAGGCGGGGTACCTCACGAGGTGCCCATGACGCAAGCCATGACGACCAAAGGCGCCAGGCGGGCGCCAGCCCGCGCAGTGTCCTCTCTTTCCTCCTTGGTGCAAAGGGAGCAAGCGCAGGCGGGAGGATCAAGCAAAGGCACCCATTTCGGTGCAACGAGACCAAGACCAGCTCCGCGACAAGGAGGAAGTCAATGTGGAGCCCAAGCCAGCGTCATCACCGGAGCCTTTGGCAGGCGAGGACCAACTTTAGTCAGGATAAGTGCACTAGATGTTCCCCTTCAAAATGGCCAACTGTTGGCGCCCTTCCCGCTCAATATTTGGGAAGAGGCCCAGGGCCTTTGCCTATAAATAGGACTAGCCACCCCCAAGGTAGAGGCAAGTTGAGATTGAATTAGAGCAGAGAGAAAGAGAGAGAAGGGCGATTGAACTCCTCCTAGCAGTTCGTCCCCCAGGCCAAGAACAGACCCTCGCGAGGCCGTTCTACCTTGTAGTGTTCATCATCAGCCCAAGAGGCAATCCACCACACCACACTGGAGTAGGGTATTACACCGCATCGGTGGCCCGAACCAGTATAAACTCTGTGTCTCTTGTGCTGTTCTTTGGTAGTTTAGATCTTTGCGAGGCGGACGAGTACGAGTAGGTAGGAAGCGTAATCTCCGCACGCACCCCAGAGTTCGAACCTTAAGGGTCTGCCAGAACCCGAAATCCAACATATGTGCTTATTTTAATATGGTGTTTGGCTCCACAGTTCTTCAGGTACTTTATATTATCATCTACACTTGTAACCATAAGCTGCATTTTAAATTTCTACGCATAATTTGTATATCATCTTGGAGTACACATTTTGTACTAATATTATGTTCTATGCTCAATGAAGAGTTTCTCCATGGATGGCATATCAATGGTGCTGGATTCTATCAAGATCTTATATATCCAAATGAATAGTTTTGATCTAAACAAGATTATTGGCTTGCTGCAATGCTTTCCATGTCTGGAGAAGTTGTATGTAAACGTGATAATTTCACGCACATTGTAAGCCCGCATATAGTGTACTAGAATTAACCGTTCCGCTGTTGCTCTTTCGACACTCTCCTTTTAGACCTTAACTGTTTTCAATCTTCATGTCTATTTAGGTAACAGGACGGGGTAAGAAAGTTATAACCAATCGGTGGATTCGTAAGCATCGGGATTTTCTCACTTATCATGAGATTCAATTGAAGACAATAATGCTAGAACGATATGTAGCCAACCGTGCAAACACAAGATTTGTCACATTCTTCTTGCTGAATGCGAGGTTACTATTGTCCATCAGGCTTAAGTTTATCAGCAACATGGTTTTGACGGATGGGTATGTCGAAGAGCAAAAAAAGGAGTTTCAGGTGGGCAAAAGAGCTTCTGAACGTGACAGGCTTCTATTTACAACATATTGTGGTCATAATCCAGTAAATTTTACGACCCAGGATGTTCATTCTATGGACCTGACCGATCCATTTGACTGTGACTGCCAAAAACAGTGCTAGAGTTAGATGTTGTTGCCCTTCTCAATCTGGTTTTTTTGTAAACCTAATGAATAATTAACCCTCGTGCTTTTGTACAGTTTGTAAGCTGGAGTTAGATGTTCCTGCCCTTTTCAACTCGGCTGTGACTGTCATATTTTCTTTGAAACAAGGCAAATGGCTTGCCATTCGTTTAATTTAGAGTGAAATATTGTAACAAATCCAAACCAAGGGAAATAACATCACTCTCGTCGGCTGCTTGAGCTCACTTTGCATTACAGAAGCCAAGTGATTAGCCCCCACCAGCACCCACAAACTTATTTCGGACTAGCACATCAAATGGGCTGTAAATTTTCATAGGAAAGGCTGCATGACCGTGACAGATTTGGATTCTGACATTTGGGACCCACGAGGAAATAGCCTATCCAAGGTGGTGTCGACTTACTATCCAGTCAACAAACGATTCTGCCTACCAGCCGTTGGATTGACATCCAACATCTGTCGTGTATCTTCTATCTCTTATCTTCTTCTTCCTCCAGCCGCCCAAACCAAACCACCCCGTCGGCTCCGCCTGCTCCCGCCTCCCATGGCTGGCTGCGCCTCCGTCGCCCTACCGTACGTACCGTCCAACGTTGGCCAGTCCCTCCCTCTATTCCCCCACACGTCCTGTTATTCTCCGGTGATGTCAGCCCCAACACGCACCCACGCCCGAGCCAGTCAACCCTCATACTACCCTCCGCCTATGACTGGACCGGCGCATCTTCAACGGCTCCTATTCGTTCCGTCCGAGGCCTCGCCGTCGTCCTCCGCCTTGCGGCCTTGGTTCGCTCGCCGTGCGCGGTGCGCCGCCCTCTTGCGTTGTCAACGTCGTCAACAACCGAGAGGAACAAGGAGATGACAGTAGGGACCCACCAGCGTCATGGCAGTACGCAAGCAAGTGCCTCTATAGTACAAGCCCAAAAATATGGTCCCTCCTAATGGTTGGACATCTGGGGCTCACGCCATTGTCAACGTAGTCAATAAACAAGAGAATTACACTACGAGCGGCTGACACCAGGGACCCAGCAAGTCGCGCAGTTTTTTTTTAGGAACAAGCAGTTGTTATTTATACTAGTTTTAGTGACGGGTCAGGGTAACGACGGGGCTGTGCGGGGGCTGTGGCCCGTCTAGCCAGGGTTTTATTTATGTTTCCCACATCATGAGCCCAGTTGTGTTTTTTCTTGCTGAAAATGGCTAGCCCAATTCTATTTTTTTAAAAGAAATACCCAAACAAGGCCTACATGCTTTATCGGCCCTGCTGGGCTGCAAATCTTTCAAGACGAGGAGAGTTTCATTCGGTTTGCCCAGAAATGGGTTGTACATTTTTAAAACACATCAAACCGGGAATTAGTTTCAATTTTTTTATTACAAGATCTTAAATTCCATTGATTTTTATGCGTGGACAATTATTTGGATTTTATATTTATACAAATTATGTTTCAAAATAGTTTGAATGTGAATCGATATTTCCGAATTAAAAATAGTTGACCGCACCGAAATATGCACAATTCCATATACTTTTTAACCGTGGCCACAATATGGGGTGTGATGCTAACAAAAAGAAGATGGGCTCCAAAAAAAATAAGAAGAATTAGCAAATGGGCTGTACATTATTAGAAATAATGGCAGATGGGTTGTATGCTGTTTTCCACAGATTTGAGGCTGACTTGTGCGCCTACTATAGGTTGACGCGTATGCTTTCATAAAAAAAGGGTTAACGCACACGCAACGCCCTGTCAACTTAGTCAACACACGAGAGCGGTGACCGTTGGATGTCCATCCAACGGCTGTCGTGCTTCTTCAATCTCTGCTCTTCATGCTCAAGCCACTCAAACAAGCGCCGGCGGGACTGCCTGCTCCCTCTTCCTGCGGTTGGCTATGCTGCCGCGCAGGCCTCACGGCCCCACCGTACTCCCATTGCTGGCCTAGCCATCCCTCTACTCACCCACACATGCTGTTATTCTCCGGCGACGGCAGACGAACCAGTAAACCCTCGTACTCCTCCGCGCGGGAAACAACTGCCAAGTATTCCTTGGCTCCGTGTCATTCCCTTCCTAGGCCTCGCGTCGTCCACCGCCCTGGTGCTCTCGGCGCGGCCTGGTCAACGTGGTCAATGAACGACATCCATCGGAAGTGGACTGTATGTGGAAAGGCTGGCAAGCTGGGTCCACGGCCGCACGCAAGGAAATGCCTCCTTATTACGTGCAAAATAATGATTCCTCCACCTGACAGCTAGGACCCACTGGAAGGGCCTCTGTATTTCGCGAAAGAAACGTTCCCCCGCTGACAGGTCGTACCCACCAGCTATATCTTCGCACGCAAGGAAGTGCCTCCTTATTACGCCCAAAACAATGAATACCCCCCTGCTAGCTAGGACCCACCATATTGTTGGGCTGACTTGTGGGCCTACTAAGTTGATGGGGACGGAGAGCTTTGTCAAGTTAACAAATACTCCAGTGATCTTATGATGTCCATCCAACGGCCATAGTGCTTCTTCAACCTCTGGTCTTCTTGCTCCAGCCGCCCAAAGCAGCGCCTGTCGTGCCGCCTGCTCCTGCCTCTCGTGACCGGCTGTGCTACCGCGGAGGCCTCACTGCCCCCATACTACTCCCACCACTGGCCAGGCCATCCCTCCACTCACCCACACCCCCTGTTATTATGCGGCGACAGCAGCCTCACACCGCAGCCGAACCAGTGAACCCTCGTACTCCTCTCTGCGCGGGCTTCCACTGCTGCGTCGTCCCCTTCCTAGGCCTTGCCGTCGTCCACCGCCGTGGTGCTCTCCGCGCGGCGTGGTCAACGTGGTCAAGGAACGACTTCCATCGGAAGAGTACTGTACGTGGAGAGGCTGACAGCTGGGTCCACGGCCACAGCCCAGTTTTTTTGTGATTTGCCAAGTAAGTCGCTTTGTCAGGCCTGTTGGCTGGAAATCTTTCAAGAGGAGGAGAGCTTTCATTCGGCTGGCCGAGAAAATGGCCCATCAGTAATGAGAAATGGGTTGTACATTTTTAAAACACATCAAACCGGCAATTAGTTTCAAATATCTTTTTTTCATTTCAAGATTTTAAATTACATTAATTTTTATGCGTGGAGAATTTGTAGGATTTTATATTGATATACATTTACTTTTAAAATGAGTTTGAATGTGAGTCGAAATTTCGGGATTAAAAACAGTTCGGACCGCACCGGAATATGCAAAATTTCATATAATTTTTTAACCGTGGCCACAATATGGGCTGTAATGCTAACAAAAAGAATATGGGCTCCAAAAAAAACCTTAAGAATTAGCAAATGGGCTGTAAATTATTAGAAATAATGGCAGATGGGTTGTATGTTGTTTTCCATAGATTTGAGGCTTTCATAAAAAAAAGGTTGACGCACAAGCACTGACTGTTGGATGTCCATCCAACGGCCGTCGTGCTTCTTCAATCTCTACTCTTCCTGCTCCAGCCACTCAAACAAGCACCGGCGGGATTGCCTGCTCCCTCCTCCCCGCGGCCGGCTGTGCTGCCGCGCAGGCCTCACCGCCCTACCGTACTCCCATCGCTGGCCTAGTCATCCCTCTACTCACCTACACCTAATGTTATTCTCTGGCAACGGCAGACGAACCAGTAAACCCTCGTACAGTCATACTCCCCTCCGCGTGGGAAACAACTGCCGAGTCTTCCCTGCCTCCGTGTCGTCCCCTTCCTAGGCCTCACCGTCATCCACCGCCGTGGTGCTCTCAGCGCGGCGTGGTCAATGTGGTCAACGACCGACTTCCATCGGAAGAGTACTTTGTGTGGAGACGCTGACAGCTGGGTCCTCGGCCGCAGCAAGGAAGTGCCTCCTTATTACGCGCAAAATAATTATTCCTCCACCTGACGGCAGGGACCCACCGGACGGGCCATCGTATTTCACGAAAAAACGTTTCCCCCTGACTGCTGGGACCCACTAGCTACACCTTCGCACGCAAGGAAGTGCGTCCGGGCAAAAAAAAAACGATTCGCCCCCCTGACTGCTGGGACCTACCAGCTACATCTTCGCACGCAAGGAAGTGCCTGACAGTCGGGACCCACCTGGTCGAAGCGTACGTAGCGTTGTCATTCTGGTCGCGAACATGTACGTACATATATACTGGGGGATGTAGAGCCGCGCACGTATCATAGTAGAGGCACGCACGTAGCATGTACATGCACGTACAGTGGCCAGGGTGCAAGAAAGAAAATACGGCCACGTGCGTACATACGGGCATGGTCTCGAACGCCTACTCGCGCATACGTACGGCGAGGGCTCGTGTACATGGCTGGGTCAGAACGGAGAAACAGCGTCGTCGTTGTGTTCATGGGGAGGCAACGAAATGCGTCGTGTTCATGGGGAGGCAACAGAATGCGTCGTGTTCATGGGGAGGCAACGAAATGCGTCGTGTTCATCGGGAGGCAACGGAACGCGTGGGAGCCAACCGGCTGGGTTGGAACGGAATGCATGGTCGTGTTCATCGGGAGGGCTTGGACGGAACAGGCGATGGAAACGAGGCCTGGCGTACCATAGAACGGAGGAAACGGCCTTGTGTTCGACCGGCCATGTTCGAAACGGGATCCTGTTCATCGGGAGGGGTCTGGCGTACCGCAAAACGGAGGAAGCGGACCTCCTACGGTCGAAACGGGGGTCCTGTTGATCGGGAGGGGTGTGGCGTACCGCAAAACGGAGGAAACGGACTTGTGTTGGAGCGCTACGGTCGAAACGAGGGTCCTGTTGACCGGGAGGGGTGTGGCGTACCGCAAAACGGGACTCCACGAGATACTGTTCATCTCCACCGTCGACCTCCTCCAGCCTCCACGGGCTCCTGTTCATCCAGCCTACACCGCGCGCTACTCCACCGGCTACTGTTCAACCACCCCTCCACCGTCTACTGTTCATCCAGCCCTCCACACCACAGGGTCCTGTTCAACCACCCCTCCACGGGCACCCCTCCACCGTCTACTGTTCATCCAGCCCTCCACACCACGGGGTCTTGTTCAACCACCCCTCCACGGGGACCCCTCCACCATCTATTGTTCATCCAGCACTCCACCACACCACGGGGTCCTGTTCATCCATAGGCAATGCCACCGCTCACTGTTCATCCAAACCCCCCCACAACGCTCACTGTTCATCCCATCGATCGGCTTCAGTTAGCAGCAGTAGCGAAGGAATCGCTTGATTGGGTTCAGTTAACAGCCATCGATCGCTCGGGTTCAGTAACGCGTAGCCTGCAGTGCAATCGCTCGGGTTCAGTTAGAGCCCAACGCCTCGCTCGGGTTCAGTTAGAGCCAACGCCTCGCACACACATGCGTACGTGTACGAGAGAAACACGCATCGCTCGGCCCTCGGCCTCCCACCGTAACCAGAACTCCCCAAAATTTTCCTCCCCCTTGCTTCTACCACGGTTTTTTCCATCATGGACAGCCCAAAGAATGTCATGCAGCTGCGTCTCCGGCCCGCCTAGGACGAAAAGCCTGGTTTCTGTCATGATTTTTAGTCATAGAAGTAGGAGCCCACCACATCTATGATGATACTGGGTTTTGTCATAATTATCATCATAGAAGTGTCATATGTATGACAGAAAAAAAATCGTTAGGCCCAAAATGTCACGGATGTGTCTTTTTTTGTAGTGGTGGTTATACATATGACCTTCGGCGGGAGCTGGACAGTAGAGCAAGACATACCAGATCGATCTACGGATCGCGAGGACGTGCCCCAACATGTGACAACGGCCATCTATTCGGACGTGACAAGCCTAGTCACGCCCGGGCCAAAAACCGCAGACGGACTCCATCGGGGCTATGTGGCGATGTGGCCCGATATAGAGGCGCCGCACACCCTCTTTGCTTCACTAACGAAGTAATGGGGCACGAATTCCCAGAAGGGTTTAAACCCGTAAATATTGAATCATATGATGGAACAACTGATCCCGCAGTGTGGATCGAGGATTTTCTTCTCCATATCCATATGGCCCGCAGAGATGACCTCCATGCCATCAAATACCTCCCATTAAAACTCAAAGGGCCAGCTCGGCACTGGTTAAACAGTGTGCCTAAAAACTCTATTGGCAGCTGGGAGGATTTGGAAGACGCCTTCCGCGACAACTTCCAAGGTACATATGTCTGGCCACCAGATGCCGATGACTTAAGTCACATAGTTCAACAGCCCGAAGAGTCAGCTGGGAAATTCTGGAGTAGGTTCCTAACTAAAAAGAACCAGATCGTCGACTATCCGGATGCCGAAGCCCTAGCGGCCTTTAAACACAGCATCCGCGATGACTGGCTCGCCCGCCACCTCTTCCAAGAAAAGCCGAAGTCCATGGCAGCCCTCACGGCACTCATGACCCGCTTTTGTGCGGGTGAGGCTATTTGGCTGGCCCGTAGCAAAAACACAGCAAGCGAAGAGGGCACCTCCGAAGTCAAAAACAGCAGCGGCAAGCTTCGACGCAACAGGCACAAACGTCGAAGCAATGGTGATAACACCGATGACACTACAGTGAATGCCGGATTCAGTGGCTCCAAGTACGGTCAGCGGAATAAGCCATATAAAAAAACAATTCGGGACCATCCAGTTTGGACCGCATACTCGACCATCCGTGCCAGATCCATGGCACCCCAGACAAACCAGCCAATCATACCAACAGCGATTGTTGGGTTTTTAAACAGGCCGGCAAGTTAAATGCCGAAAACAAGGAGAAGGGATCACAAAGCGAGGACCATGACGAGGAACCCCGGCCACTGAATACAGGGGGACAGAAGAAGTTTCCCCCTCAGGTCAAAACGGTGAACATGATATACGCTACCCACATCCCCAAGAGGGAGCACAAGCGCGCGCTCAGGGACGTCCATGCGATAGAGCCAATCGCCCCGAAATTTAATCCATGGTCGTCATGCTCGATTACCTTCGATCATCGGGATCATCCGACCACTATCCATCACGGCGGTTCGGCCGCATTGGTCCTCGACCCAATAATTGATGGATTCCACCTGACGCGAGTCCTAATGGACGGCGGCGGCAGCCTCAACCTGCTCTATCAGGATACAGTGCGGAAAATGGGCATTAATCCATCACAGATCAAGCCCACAAAGACTACCTTTAAAGGAGTCATACCAGGTGTAGAGGCCCGCTATACGGGCTCAATCACACTAGAGGTTGTCTTCGGATCTCCGGACAACTTCCAAAGCGAAGAGTTAATCTTCGATGTCGTCCCCTTTTGCAGCGGCTATCACGCACTTCTTGGACGAACCACATTTGCTTGATTCAACACGGTGCCACACTATGCTTATCTCAAGCTCAAGATGCCCGGATCATGCAGTGTCATAACAGTTAATGGAAACACAGAACGCTCCCTCCGCGCCGAGGAGCACACCGCTGCCTTCGCAGCAGAAGTACAGAGCGACATTTTCAAGCAGAACCTTAATTCGGCGTACGAGCTCCCGGACACTGTCAAGAGAATCCGGACTATTCTGCAGCAGGACAGCTCGACTCGTCAAGAGCTCGACTAGCAATTCGGCCTCCGTCCCATTCCCAATCAAGTGGCGGCATTCGTGCCGCGCGTACATAACTACGCACTCAAAATACCATGGGCATAGACGGAGGCATAACTAGCTTGTAATCCACAATATGGCTCGACCGCCCCCGGACACACATACTTTCATTGTTTCTTTTTTTTCTCCTTTTTAGGTTTCTTTTCCACAGGCCTTCCTTGATGGCCTGATCACAGGTCCTTTTGAAGGATAAATAGACCAAGATGGCAGTAAGCATGGACGTATAGGGGAATTTCCAGGTGGTCTCTTTAAACGACCACTCTACCTATTTTCAGGACCCACACGCAGCTCTCCCTTGGTCGTGGCATATTAAATAGCCTATTGCTTATTGCACTACTTGTACGAATGCGCTTTGACGTATTAACCAAATTTTAATGGAAATAGTTTGCGGCCCAAATTCTACGGCTCTAGATTACTACCCTTTCTTATTTTCCTTTTTTTACAACTTTATCAAATAGCACCCGTACACTTTGGTACGTTTCAATTTGCCAGGGGCTTCATAGCACCCCGCAACATGGCAACAAAGTCCGAACACTTTCACAGTATAGTCCGGCACCCCGAATTTAGCACTATATGCATTGGCTCCGAATCATGTCTTTGGTCAATAGTTGGGTTGCTCGGCTCCTATCTTTGAATGATTACGGGGGTGTTCGGGCTTCACACAACACTGGCCAACTCTCAGATTTCACACAACACTGCCGCACAGGACGTGATTTTTTTTAAAACAAACATTATATTACATAACGACTTTGTTACATCATACAAGGAAGAGACAACATGAATGTATTCATTCAAAGATAATGTCTTGTGCACATTGCGTCGCCACAATACGAGTCCCCTCCACGACATCTTCAAAATACCGCTCGGGCGTGCGGTGCTCCTTGCCCTCAGGCGGCACCTCGGTCACAAGCTTGACAGCGTCCATCTTCGCCCACCACGCCTTGACGCGGGCGAAGGCCATTGATATGTCTCCGTCGTATCTACTTTTCCAAACACTTTTGCCCTTGTTTTGGACTCCAACTTGTATGATTTGAATGGAACTAACCCGGACTGACGCTGTTTTCAGCAGAATTGCCATGATGTTGCTTTATGTGCAGAAAACATAAGTTCTTGGAATGACCTGAAACTCCATGGAATACATTACAATAAATAATAAAAAATCCTCGCCAAAGATGAAGACCAGGGGGGCCACACCCGGTCCATGAGGGTGGGGGGTGCCCCCCCCCCTAGGGCACACCCCCTACCTCGTGGGCCCCCTAGACACCTTCCGACGCCAACTCCAACTCTATATATTTGCTTTCGGGGAAAAACGGAGGAGAAGAAATCATCGTGTTTTATGATACGGAGCCGCCGCCAAGCCCTAAAACCTCTCGGGAGGGCTGATCTGGAGTCCGTTCGGGGCTCCGGAGAGGGGGTTTCGTCGCCGTCGTCATCATCAACTATCCTCCATCACCAATTTCATGATGCTCGCCGCCGTGCGTGAGTAATTCCATCATAGGCTCGCTGGACAGTGATGGGTTGGATGAGATTTATCATGTAATCGAGTTAGTTTTGTTAGGGTTTGATCCCTAGTATCCATTATGTTCTGAGATTGATGTTGCTATGACTTTGCTATGCTTAATGCTTGTCACTAGGGCCCGAGTGCCATGATTTCAGATCTGAACCTATTATGTTTTCATGAATATATGTGAGTTCTTGATCCTATCTTGCAAGTCTATAGTCACCTACTATGTGTTATGATCCGGCAACCCCGAAGTGACAATAATCGGGACCACTCCCGGTGATGACCATAGTTTGAGGAGTTCATGTATTCACTATGTGCTAATGCTTTGTTCCGGTTCTCTATTAAAAGGAGGCCTTAATATCCCTTAGTTTCCAATAGGACCCCGCTTCCACGGGAGGGTAGGACAAAAGATGTCATGCAAGTTCTTTTCCATAAGCACCTATGACTATATTCGGAATACATGCCAACATTACATTGATGAATTGGAGCTAGTTCTGTGTCACCCTATTTTATGGCTGTTACATGATGAACCGCATCCGGCATAATTATCCATCACTGATCTGGTGCCTACGAGCTTTCCATATACTGGTTTACGCTTATTTACTTTCTCGTTGCTGCTGTTACAATCACTACAAAACAACAAAAATATTACTTTGCTTTCATTACTCTTTTGTTACCGCTACCACCACTATCATATTACTTTGCTACTAAACACTTTGCTGCAGATACTAAGTTTCCAGGTGTTGTTGAATTGACAACTCAGCTGCTAATACTTGAGAATATTCTTTGGCTCCCCTTGTGTCGAATCAATAAATTTGGGTTGAATACTCTACCCTCAAAAGATGTAGCGATCCCCTATACTTGTGGGTTATCAAGACCAATTTCTGGCGCCGTTGCCGGGGAGCATAGCTCTATTCTTTGAGTCACTTGGGATTTATATCTGCGGGACACTATGAAGAACTTGAAAGACTCTAAGACAACAATTTATCCCTCAACTACGAGGGGAGGTAAGGAACTGCCATCTAGCCTTGCACTTGATTCACCTTCTGTTATGAGTAACCTTGCGACACCTAAACCTGCTTCTGCTATTCGTTCTGATATGTCGCATGTTATTGATGATGCCACTTCTGCTATGCATGATACTTATGATGAAACTGCTTCTATGTCTGATACTACTGTGCCCCTTAGTGAATTTCTTGATGAACAAATTGCTAGGGCTAGAGAGAGAGATTATTGAATCTGATTATAATGATGAAAGTGATGATGAAGATAGGCCTATTATTCCTGAGGGTTATGTTTTTGATATGGAGTCTTCTGCCGCTATTCTAGCTTGCAGAGATCGTCATGAACTTAAAAGGTTATTAATTAAATGGAACAATGAATCTCTTAAAGATAAAATGAGGCCTGACCCTGCTTTTGCTACTTCACCTATCTGTGTTCCTGCTAAGGACTATGAATTTTCTGTTGATCCTAATATAATTACTTAGTTGAATCTGATCCTTTCCATGGTTATGAATCTGAAACTAGTGTGGCACATCTTACTAAATTAAATGATATAGCCACCCTCTTCACCAATGATGAGAGATCTCGCTACTTGTATATACTTAAAATATTTCTGTTCTCATTAAAGGGTGATGCTAAGATATGGTTTAATTCTCTTGATCCTGGTTGTGTGCGTAGTCCCCAGGATATGATTTATTACTTCTCTGCTAAATATTTCCTTGCTCATAAGAAACAAGCTGCCTTAAAGGAAATATACAACTTTGTGCTAATTAAAGAAGAGAGTCTCCCACAAGCTTGGGGGAGGCTTCTCAAGTTACTTAATGCCTTGCTTGATCATCCTCTTAAGAAACATGAAATACTTGATATCTTTTATAATGGACTAACCGATGCTTCCAGAGATTACCTGGATAGTTGTCCTGGTTCTCTTTTCAGGGAAAGAACACCGGATGAAGCTGAAATTCTATTGAATAATATGTTGACAAATGAAAATAATTGGGCACCTCCTGAGCCAGCTCCTGCTCCAATTACCGAGCCTATTCCTAAACCAACTCCGAAGAAGAGAGGTGTTCTATTTCTCAGTCCCGAAGATATGCAAGAGGCAAAGAAATCTATGAAAGAAAATGGTATTAAGGCTGAAGATGTTAAGAATTTACCTCCTATTAAAGAAATACATGGTCTTAATCTACCGCCTGTTGAAGAAACATATGTTCTTGATCCATTACTTATTGAAGAACCTCCTGATCCCGATAACCCGACACAGGTAGTAAAGGTAAATTCTCTCTATAGATTTGATGAAGGAGATATTCCTCATTATAAGTCTGCCAGACAATGCTTAGAAGAGTTTGATAACTTTATTGTCAAACAAGAAAATTTTAATGCTTGTTTTGGTAGACAATTGAATTGCGATTCCGATATGATTAAACACTTGGGTGATTATATGGCTAATATTAGAGGTGAACTTAAACTTGTTATCAAACATGCTTCTATGGTTACCACTCAAGTAGAACAAGTACTTAAGGCTCAAAAAGAAGTGCTCAATGAAATAAATAGTAAGAAAAATGATTATGTTGTTAGAGTGGCTACTAGAACTGGTAGAATGACTCAGGAACCTTTGTAACCTGAAGGCCACCCTAAGAGAATTGAGCAAGATTCTCAGAGAAATAATATTGATGCACCTAGTTCTTCTAAAAAGAAGAAAAAGAAAAATGATAGAACTGTGCAAACTTCTAGTGAACCTATGGCTGAACCACCTGATAATCCAAATGATATCTCTATGTCTGATGTTGAAACACAATCTGGTAATGAACATGAACCTAGTGAAAATGTTAATGATGATGTTCATGATGATGCTCAACCCAGTAATGATAATGATGTAGAAGTTGAACCTGCTGTTGATCTTGATAACCCACAATCAAAGAATCAATGTTATGATAAGAGAGACTTTGTTGCTAGGAAACATGGTAAAGAAAGAGAACCTTGGCTTCAAAAACCCATGACTTTTCCTCCCAAACCATCCAAGAAAAAGGATGATGAGGATTTTGAGTGCTTTGCTGAAATGATTAGACCTATCTTTTTGCGTATGCGATTGACTGATATGCTCAAAATGAATCCTTATGCTAAGTACATGAAAGATATTGTTACAAATAAAAGAAAGATACCGGAAGATGAAATTTCCACCATGCTTGCTAATTATACTTTTAAGGGTGGAATACCAAAGAAACTTGGAGATCCAGGAGTACCTACTATACCATGCTCCATTAAAAGAAATTATGTTAAAACTGCTTTATGTGATCTTGGAGCCGGTGTTAGTGTTATGCCTCTCTCTTTATATCGTAGACTTGACTTGAATAAGTTGACACCTACTGAAATATCCTTGCAAATGGCTGATAAATCAACTGCTATACCTGTCGGTATTTGTGAGGATGTGTCTGTTGTGGTTGCAAACGTTACTATTTTAATGGACTTTGTTATACTTGATATTCCCGAGGATGATAGTATGTCTATTATTCTTGGAAGACCTTTTCTTAATACTGCAGGGGCTGTTATTGATTGCAACAAAGGCAATTACTTTTCATGTTAATGGTAATGAGCATACGGTACACTTTCCGAGGAAACAACCTCAAGTCCAAAGTATCAACTCTATTGGAAAAACTCCATCGATTATATTTGGAGGTTTTGAATTTCCTCTTCCTACTGTCAAGAAGAAATATTATATACTTATTATTGGGGATGTGCATATCCCTGTTGAGGTAACCTAGTGGTATTCGAAATTTCTCCGGTTTCATGTTGATCGGAATGAGTTTGTTAACAAGACTTGATCAACCTTGTTAGTGGATTCCTTTTGATGAGCATGAGATGGATGAAACTAGAAGCACAACCTTTTGTACCCTCTCTATACTTTCTGTTATTTAGTAGAAAAAAAGTAAAAATAGTATTTTTTCTGTCTGTTTCCTGATTTATCCGTGCAATATAAAAATATCTTGAAAATAAAAGTCCTCAGAATGACATGCCAATTTAATATGATTTTTTCGGGAATATTTGAGGATTTATGGTGCAAAAATCACCGCGGGGGGAGCTGCCACCTGGCCACGAGGGTGGAGGGTGCGCCCTACCCCCCTGGGAGCGCCCCCTGCCTCGTGGGCCCATGGTGGCCCTCCTCCACTTATTCCTGCACCCATCTTCTTCTTCTTCATCACACAAACACGAAAAACCAACTCAAGCATGAGTTCCAGCCCTCTTTGCTGTGATTTTCGATCTCCTTGCTCAAAGCACCTCTCGCAAAACTGCTTGGGGAGATTGTTCCTTGGTATGTGACTCCTCCATTGGTCCAATTAGTTTCTGTTCTAGTGCTTTATTCTTTGCAAATTTGTGCTGCATAGGTGACCATGTTCTTGAGCTTGCATGTCAAATTTATATGGTTCCAAGTAGTTCTAATGCTTGATATAGGCTCTAGGCACTTGTAGGAGTGGTTGCTATCAGTTTTATTGAAGTTGGTTCACTTTTGTTTGAAGTTACTAAAAATTTCAGAATTTTTTCAGAGAAAAGCAATATGCTTAGGAAGATGTTCCAAGGTGGTTCTTCTAAGAAGCAAGGACCTAGGCTTGCTATGCGTGATGCTGACGAGGAACCACCAAGAGACGCTCTAGTGCGGCCTTGCGAATGGTCGTTGGAAAACTTTATGGATCGTGCAGGAATTAAAGAAGAATTTAACGCATATTTGCGTAATGCCGGTCTCGAGGATTTTGAGGCAAACAAATGCCCCCAGTACCGTGATCTCACAAGTTCATTTGTGAGGAGGTTTGAATATTCATCTTCGCGTAATTCTCCTTCAGTCATGTTTGATCTTTATGACAAATCTTATACCATGGACTTAGAGGATTTCACTCTTTCTTGCAAACTTCCACAATGGGGTAGTGTCAGGGATCCCCCTAAATCTGAATTTAGAAACTTTCTTGCTAGTATAATTGTAGGGGAATCTAGAGATATAACGCAAGCTACTATAGGGAGCATTCATTTTCCTGCTATACATTATTTTGCTCTCTTCATAGGTAGATGCATAAATGCTAAGGATGAAGCATGTCACATGTGTGTCCCTGACCTTAGCATTCTCAGGAGTGCTGTGTTAGGAGACCAATCTTATCATATGGGAGCCATTGTAGCTCGTAGGTTGCATCATAATAGATATAATGGAGATTTCTTTGGAGGAATTTATGCAACCCGCTTAGATAAATTTCTTGAGATAGACGTTCGTGAAGGAGAAATGGAGTTGCCTTCTGCTTATTTAGATTTTGATTCTATGGTTTCCCACCATTTTGTTGAGAGGACTGAGTCACCTCTCCAGTATCGATTAATTTTTAACAAACAACATGTTGTCTGTATTACTCTCCCTGCTCCTGCCTTCTTTGATTACCAGGCAAACGTAAGATATACTATTACTACAGAGGAGGCAGATGAGTACGAGAGGAGAGCGGAGGCAGCCCAACTCGACGCTGCAGCTCAGGATGTGATAGCCGCTGCATCACAGTACAATCCCAACTATTCCTCGTCGCAGTACGACCCCAGCTACACCTACGGGTATCCGCCAGGCTATCCCTAGCAATAAACCAACTTAGGCCAAAAGCCTAAGCTTGGGGGAGTACGTATTTCTCACCAACATTACATTTATGTTCACACACACTCATTGCTAGATGTCGGTGCTCATACTCTTATACTGTAATATCCATGCTAGTTTATTTTCTTTTTCCCGCTTCCTTCTTGTGTGTTTGATAAACCTTAAGAAAAACCAAAAAAAATAGTAGTAGTTTACTTTTCTGCTGTAGTAGTAATTAAAAAGAAAAACCCAAAAATATTTCCCGTTCTTCTTTTGCTTGTTGGGAGCTTTCCCGTGGAAATAGTTTTTATTTCTTTTCTTTTCTTTGGGGTCAGTAGGAAGACTATGATTAAATTGTTGAAGTGGCTCTTATATGCATTATTGTTGTCGGATCACGGGTTCTGGCAGACCCTTAAGGTTCGAACTCTGGGGTGCGCGCGGAGATCGTGCCCTCTACCTCTCCGTCTCGCAAGGATCTAAACTACTGCAAGAACAACACAAGAGACACAGGGTTTATACTGGTTCGGGCCACCAT
The DNA here is from genome assembly GCA_032464435.1 of Aegilops umbellulata. Taxonomy (NCBI): domain Eukaryota; kingdom Viridiplantae; phylum Streptophyta; class Magnoliopsida; order Poales; family Poaceae; genus Aegilops; species Aegilops umbellulata. Next base: position 384,690,674 of record CP136057.1, on the reverse strand, counting down.
TGTGGTGTAATACCCTACTCCAGTGTGGCGGGAGGATTGCCTCTTGGGCTGATGAGGAAGAACAATACAAGGAAGAACAGCCTCGCGAGGGTCTGTTCTCGGCTAGGGGATGAACTGCTAGGGGGAGTTCGATCGCCCTTCTCTCTCTCTCTCTCTAGATGCTGGATTCGATCCTAGCTCATTCCAATCTGGTTTATTGGTACTCGATCCGATGCCTCTACCCTGGGGGTGGCTAGCCCTATTTATAGGCAAAGGCCCTGGGCCTCTTCCCAAATATTGAGCGGGAAGGGCGCCAACAATTGGCCAATTTGAAGGGGAACATCTGGTACACTTATCCTGACTAAAGTTGGTCTTCACCTGCTAAAGGCCCTGTGGTGACGCCGTCCTGGGCTCCATGGTGACCTCCTTCCCACCGTTGGACTGGTCTTGGTCTCGTTGCACCGAAGTGGGTGCCTTTGCTTGATCCTCTCGCCTGCGCTTGCCCCCTTTGCACCAAAGAGGAAAGGGAGACGCTGCGCGGGCTGGCGCCCGCCTGGCACCCTTGGTCATCATGGCTTGCGTCATGGGCACCTCGTGAGGTACCCGCCTTGATCTCTCCGCCTCCTCGTGAGCCAGCCTAAGGAGGCCGTGCTTGAGGAAGCGCCATGTCGTCCGCCTCGCGAGGCTTGGCCTCTCGCGAGGGTCTTGAACCTTGTGCTGATGAAGATGGGCCATGCTGGGCCCCCATTTGAGCCACGCCGCAGGCCGCAGGCAGGCAAGTCTGGGGACCCCCGTTCCCAGAACGCCGACAGTAGCCCCGGGGCCCAAGGCGCGCACGGACTTGGCCGTGCCGAGAGGTGAAAGGGCAAGGGCGAAGCGCCGCGGGCCCTAACAGCCTGCGGCCTCGGGCGCCGCGTGGCGGTTGATTGGACGTGGGTGCTTTTGCAACTGCGCAGGATACTAAAGGCGTGGCATTTGCTTGGGTTTCGTTCTTCTCCTTCTTCATCCGCTGCTCAGATCCCCTTTCTTGCGCTTCTCCTCCCTTCCTCCAAGCTTCCAGATATGTTCCACCCGCTCGACCCAGGTAGCCATGGCGCCTCGCCGGGCCCCGCCCGAAGCTTGGTTCTCGCCTGCTTTGGATTCGCCCAACATGTCGAAGGCGAGCCTCGCCCTACTGCACAGGATGGCTGCGGCGCAGGGCATTGACGGGGCGCAGATGTTCAAGGTCGGCTCCGATGCCCCTGAAGGCCAAGGGAGCACCTTCTATCCTTTCTTCGTGAGCTCCATTACAGCGGGCCTGGTGCCTCCTTCTTCTGAGTTCTTCCTCGCCGTCCTCCGCCATTACAACTTGCAAGCTTTGCATCTCCACCCCAACTCCGTCCTTCTCCTGGCGATCTTCGCCTACTACTGCGAGGCGCATGTGGGGGTGCAGCCTTCAGTGGCCTTGTTGCGCCACTACTTCTACCTTCGGACCTCCAAAGGTTCTCCTTCTGCATGCGCGGGCTTCGTTGCGTGCGGCAGCTCCATGGCCATCTCGAATCTAGGGAAGAGGATCGAGGGCTTCCGGAGCAAGTGGGTATTGGTTGACGCCGGGTGCGTCGACCCTCGGTTGGCCCTTCGCACGGAGCCGGCCGTGAGCTCGGAAGACTGGTGCCGGGCAGAGCTCACGGATCCCCGCGCGAAGTCGATGCTGGCGAAGATGGATGCCGATCTGAAGCCAGCCAACATGGCGACGGCGAAGCTGACCGGGGCGTCGTTGCTGAGGGAGTTCCTGGAGCACCAGCTGGCTCCGCTTCGGCAGTACTCTCCCTCGATGTGGAGGCCTCACCCGAGCCCCGCAGCCGTGGGCAAAGAGGACGTGACCGCGGTTCTCCAGTCCCTGGTCGGGGGCGAGGCGGCAAGGCTGGAGGGCGCGCCTTTGCCACTGTTCCTGCGCGACGATTGGGAGCAAGTGGTGGAGTCCATGCCCGCCTTCAACGGGGAGCTTGTGCCCGTGGTGGCTCCCGAGGATCTGGTGAATGTGTCTTCCGGCGACTCCAGCGGAGATGGGGGCGAGGAGGAGCAGGTAGCAGGTCCCGACTCCGAGGCGACTGACGGAGAGTCTAGGGCTCCCCCGCTCCAGCGCAAGCCCCGCGCTCTCCGCCTTTCGCTGAGCGATGATGATGATGATGACGACCTGCTGGGCAGCGGGAGCTCGCCCCCAGTCCCGAAGAAGGGCAGGACCGGGTTGATTCCCCGCGGGTCCGCCCTGACTCCGGGGCGAACCGCTGACGCGCCTTCTGCTTCCGAGGTCGACCCCTCCAACCGGCTCTCCGGCTTCAAGTTTGGCAGGAGACCGCTGGAGCTTTCTGGCGACGACCTGTAAGTGCTTGATCCTTGATTCCTGGTTTCTTTTTCCGCTGACGAGGCTTGACGATTACTTCTCCTGAGCAGGCTGGCGCCCGCGGCGAAGAAGCTGAAGGGAGCTCCTGAGGCCCCAGCTGCGACGACACCTCCACCTGCAGGGGAGGGCGACCGCGACGCGTGGGCTCCTCCTGCCCACTCGCCCTTGTGGGGCTTGGCTGATCTGGCTGGGGCCGCAGCCCCCATGGCTCGGTCGACTCCAGAGGTGCCCTTGTCTGGTGCTGCTACGGCTGGGGAGGCGTAGCAGACTCTGTCTAGGGATACTACAGCCTCGCCGCCGCTACCTTCTCCTCCCGTTCTGCCGGCTGCTGGTTCCGCGACTCCTCTTGCTGCCTTGAAGCGCACTGATTCTTCTCCGCCTTCTTCTTCCATCCTAGAGCGAGCTGTTGCTGGACTGGACCGGCTGCGGCAGGATCTTCTAGGCGCCGACCCTCGCCTGGTGGCCGGGCGCCTGGAGCTGGCCTCGGGGTGGATTCGCTCTGACGCCTCAATCCGGGCAGCGCTGGTTCAGGCCTCGACGGCCTGTGATGAGGAGAGGGAGGCTACCCTCGAGGCGAAGGCTGCCCGTGACGCGGCCCTGGGAGAGGCGGTTGGCATCCGCGGCCGCTGCAAGGAGCTGGAGGACGAGTTGCAAGGCCTGCATGGTCAGCTTGTAGAGGAGACCCGCCTTCGCCAAGAGCAGGAGAAGGGGGTGAAGGCTCACGAGGCGGCGCTCGAGGACCGGGAGGCGAAGCTCAAGAAGCGCCGCAGCCACCAAGGTGCGTTGAAGAAGGAGCTGGAGACGACGAAGGCCGAGCTGGACGCCAAGGCCCGGGTCCTTGCTGAGGATCGCGTGGCCTTCGCGGACATGGAGAAGGACGCCCGCGCTTCACTGAAGACGCTTTACGAGAGTGGCCTAGATAGCCCGCTGGCTGGCGACGGGGACGGCCCCGCCAAACTGCTTCCCTTCTTGGTGAAGGCTCTTGGAGATGTCGCCCTCGGACTCGCCCCCACGGTTGAAGCCAAGGCGCGTGTCCTGTCTTCTGCCGCGCTGGCGCGGGTCTTCGCCCATGTCTACCTCCGCGACCCCAGCGCCGACCTTGACAGCCTGCTGGAGCCGGTGAGCGGCGAGGGCGCCGCTGCTGCTGTCGAGGCCGTGAAGGGGCACGCAGAGGCGCTGCTAGGGAAGTTCCGGGCCTTCAGCACCAAGCCGAAGCGAGGCGCTGCCGGCTCTACTACCCCACAAGGTGAAGCCACTCCACGCGACTCCGTTGCCGACAAGTGACTCCGCTATCGTTCCTGTCCTTCTTTCGATTCCTGCACATGTGCGACGCCTCGAGGAGGCATTTAAATTTGCATTTGGTACCAAGGCGACAGTATGGGTTGTAATATTCACTTTTAAGTTCCTTGAATTTTATGTTCCTCTTCCCTACTTGCTTATGCTCTACGCCGGCAGAGCCCGGCCACGCGCATGCCTCACCCAGCATCAGCCCCGACCGGAAACCAGGACGGGACCAAAGGAATGAGGGGCCACGTGACAAGTTAGGCTCCTGAGTCGCGATGCTCAGGAGTCCCCCTTAGCGCACGAACAACAAGTAGGGAAGCGCGATGTAGGTGCGTTTCCGTTCTACGTCTGCAGAGCCCGACCCCGCGCATACCTCACCCAGCATAGCCTTTTGGAACTAAGGAGTGAGGGGCTAAGGAGCCAGTTAGGCTCCTGAGTCGCGATGCTCAGGAGCCCCCCTTGACGCGCGAACAGCAGGTGATGAGATGAAATGCAGGCGGGGCTACCATTCTACGTCTGCAGAGCCCGACCCCGCACGTACGTCACCCAGCATAGCCTTTCAGAACTAAGGAGTGAGGGGCTACGGAGCCAGTTAGGCTCCTGAGTCGCGATGCTCAGGAGTCCCCCTTGACGCGCAAACGGCCTTCATACCTTGGCTCCGCTCGGGGAGAGACGCGTGACGAACCAGGCCCGAGGGGCCTGGCTGGGGCGTACGGCTGGGCGTGACCCAGTCGTAGCCCCCGTGCCCAGCCCCCTCGCGCAGCGCTCCCGGGGGGAGGCGTTGCAATGAGGCCGGCCACTGAGCTCGGGGCTCCCTGAGGTTAATGCGGCCCGGAGGCCACCCTCAGTTGTTTATCACCAGCGCGGAGCGTAGCGCTTCCGTATGTGTACGGGCATAGCCGCTCCTCGGCAGTGTCGTCAGCCAGCGCGGAGCATGGTGCTTCCACTGGTACGTGGGAGGGGGCTCCCCTCCGGGAGGAGCCCCCGGGGCGTGTACAGCCCCGCCCTGACACGTGGCTGGCACGGTAGAGCTAGGTGAGGTGTATCTGGGCACCCCTGAGCCAGCGCGGGACTCACGAGGCCCTACCTCTAGGCGGGTTGCGCCTGGCACTGGGCCGTATCTTGAGATGTGTTCCTGCAAAATCTGGTTAGATGCCGGCACTCTACATCCTCGGGTCCCGGCTCTCGAGCTTGTCTCAGCCGTCGCTGGTATGCCAGGTTGCGATGCCGTGGATAAGGCCAGAGGGTGAGGGCTGGAGAGCCAGTAAGAGCCCTGAGTCGCGATGCTCAGGCGGCCCCCCTTTAACGTGCAAGTGGTCGACATGAAAAAGGCGTCGCGGACGGCATCGAGTAATGATGCATAATTGGAAATAAACGCGGAAGGGATACATGTCGCTGGGCCTAGCCCGAGTGGCCTGGGGATGATGCAGCCCAAGGGGCGCCCCCAGCAAAGCAAGCTAGCGACTGAAAAGATAAAAAGGGATACATGCCACAGGGACGGACCCACGCGGCCTAGGAATGACGCAACCCTGGGAGGGCGCTCCCAGCTGGGAATGAAACTTGAAAGATGTCACCTGAAGATGTCGTCGGTGCAGTGGCGTTGGTGCAGCAGACTCGGTGGGCTGCGGAAGCCGATCCTCACGAGCCCCCAGGCCCAGGGACCTTGGGAGGCTCTGGAGGCACTGGTGGTTCCTCGTGAGCAGCCTTCATCTCCGCCAGGGCTGTAGAACTCCTGCCTTCTTGCGCCTCCAAGATGCTCCTTATGATGCGCTGGTATGCCGCAGCCACGCTCGGCAGGCCATAAGGCATGCGAACATAGCTGTGGGGTGGTCCTCCGCTGCGCCCCACTTGTGAGGGCCAGAGGCGCTCCGCCGTGGCGATCTGATTGAGCCCTGGTACGTCGACGCAGACGCGCAGCCCACCATCCTCGCCTGGATGGGGAGCCACAGCTGGTGGGCGACGGCAACCTCTCATGATCCTTGACTCCTGTAGTTCTTGAATGGCCTTGCTAACAAACTCCTGCTGGTCTGGCCTTCTTTCACTGGCTTCCTTTCGAGGGAAACATGCCTCGAAGCACGCCTCCACATGGTGCCCCAGCGCCTCCCTCGTGACCTTGGCGAGGTCGGTGGCCCTCCAGGTGAGAGCCCCCGAGCCCTGCCTGAGGAGGGCGCCGGGCGCGCTTTCCTATGCGATTGAAGGAGGATCTCCCTGGGCAGATGCGGGCCTTGAAGGGCCTGCCTCCTGAGGGGCTGAGCTTGACGTGATCTTCTTCTTCTTGGGGTGGTCTCAGGAAGCCTCCTACTTCCGCGGTCTGGGTCTTCTAGTGACGCGGCCTGAAAGGCTCGCTCTAGGGCACACACTGCATCCTTCTCTTGACATGGCACCGTGATGACGCCGCCGCTTACTGGCATCTTGAGGACGTTGTAACCATGGTGAGTCACGGCCATGAACTTAGCCAGTGCCGGGTACCCGAGGATGGCGTTGTACGGCAGGCGGATGTGGGCGACGTCAAAGTCGATGAGCTCGGTGCGGTAGTTGTCGTATGTGCCGAAGGTGACTGGGTGGCAAACCTGCCCGATCGGGACCGTGGAACCGTCGATGACTCCGGAGAAGGGCTTGGTTGGCTGGAGCTGGTCATAGGGCACTTGGAGGCTGTTGAATGTTTCCACGGACAAGACATTGAGCCCTGCCCTCCGTCGATGAGGGTCCTGGTGACCAGAACGTTGCTGATGACTGGGGAACAAAGCATTGGGAGGACTCTGGCTGTGGCCGCGCACTTGAGCTGGTCTGCTGAGCTGAACGTGATGGTGCAGGCCGACCACCTGAGGGGACGCGTTGCTTCGAGCTTGGGGGGAACTGCATTCACTTCGCGAGCAAACTGCTTGAAGATACATTGAGAGGCTGGGGCTTGAGCTCCGCCCAGGATGCAGGCGATGGCGCGAGGCTCCTGGAAGCCCCCAGCCCCTTCGTCTTGGTGGCGGTCTTCATTCCTTCTTGGTTGAGGCGGCAACGGCGGCAGGCCTGGGTTGCCATGAGGGTGATCCTCACGAGGCTGGTCCCTCCAGTCCCCCTCGCGAGGCGGGTCGCGCCAGCGGTCCTCACGAGGTTGGTCACGCCAGCCTTGACGTGGGCCACGATCTTCCCAGCGTCCCGGGTTCCTTCCTCCTCCTCGGCCGTAGCCCCGGTCAGCACGGTCAGGGCGTCGGCCGACTCTTCCTTCTCGCACGGTGCGGAGTTCTTGGCATTCATTGGTGTTGTGGGTGTGGAGGTCGTGGTACACACAGTACCGGCTGCCCCTGGAGGATTCGGGCAGGTCTTTGCCCCGCTTGGTGTCCGGCTCTGCCGCGAGCACGGCGGCCCCCTTGCGCTTCACGTCCTTGGCCTTGGGCTTCTTCTCTTATGGGTCTACGGCAGGCAGCTCGAGGAGGGAGAGGCGTCCCTCCTCAGCTCTGGCGCACTTGGTCGCCAGGTTGAACAGCTCCAGGGAGGTGCAGAGGTCTTCGTGCATCGCCAACTCCTCCTTCATCTTGACGTCACGCACGTCGTCGGAGAAGGCCGAAATGATGGCTTCTTCGGACACCCTGGGGATCTTGAGGCGCGCACTGTTGAAGCGCTGGATGTACTTTTGCAGGGTCTCCCCAGGTTGCTGCTTGATGCGGCACATGTCGCTCACGGCGGGAGGCCGGTCGCGGGTACCTTGGAAGTTGGCGATGAAGCGAGTACGCATCTGGTACCAGGAAGAGATCGTGCCTGGGGCCAGGTTCAGGAGCCAAGTGCGAGCACCTTCCTTCAGCGCCATGACCTTCTCGTCCCCGCTGGCAGCTTCGATTCCCAGCTCGTAGAGCTGGAGGAACTCTGTGGGATCAGTTGTGCCGTCGTAGCGAGGAGGCAGGTCTGGCTTGAACTTGCCGGGCCACGCGACGCTACGCAGCTCGGGGTGTAGGCGCGGCAGCCAGCGGTGGCCGCGGGAGGTTTTGGTTGAGGGAGAGCTTGGCCTTGTGGGTCCCCTTGAGCCGCAGCTGGGAGCAGCGCGAGGTCTTAACATGCTGGAGCTGGAGCGGGGTCTCGGCGAGCCGGGGCTGGGAGCGCCCGGGCGCCCTCTTGCGGTCGCGGGACTTCTTGGCAGCTCCGTTCCTGCTGGGCCGGCGCATGACGGAGCGGGTTCCTCCCAGGAGCTGCGCGCCTTGGGGCCATGGCATCTTCTTGGAAAGGAGGCGGCTAGAATGCCCCCTGGGCTTCATTACCCATGCGGGGCGGAGTGCGGCGCAGCGGTGCGGAAGGCGCGGGAGAGCCCCCTGCGGCGCGGACGAGCTCGGCGACGCGGTCGAGCCACTCCTTGTAGACGTCGTCGAAGGGGCGGTAGCGCAGGAGCTCGTTCGCCGCAATGAGCGCAGCCCGAGCCTCCAAGGGCGCGCGAAGCGCATGCGACGAAGAACCGGCCGGGGTGAGCGACGGAGTGGCGGTGCGGCCATCCCGCCGTACGGACGGGTGCTGAGAGGATGCTTGCTGCTCGTTCCCCGCCGGGCCGGTGGCGGCGTTGACGGCGGGCGACGGGGAACGACGAGGACGCCCACCGACGGGGGCTGTCTGGACGGCGTGGGAAGCGATGGCGGCCCGGCACTCGGCGCGTGCTCGACGAGCGTCAGACATGGATGCGACGGTCGAAGGAGAGCAGAGCGGTGGAAGACGGACTCTGGCGCACCCCTACCTGGCGCGCCAAATGTCGGATCACGGGTTCCGGCAGACCCTTAAGGTTTGAACTCTGGGGTGCGCGCGGAGATTGTGCCCTCTACCACTCCGTCTCGCAAGGATCTAAACTACTGCAAGAACAACACAAGAGACACAGGGTTTATACTGGTTCGGGCCACCATTGTGGTGTAATACCCTACTCCAGTGTGGCGGGTGGATTGCCTCTTGGGCTGATGAGGAAGAACAATACAAGGAAGAACAGCCTCGCGAGGGTCTGTTCTCGGCTAGGGGATGAACTGCTAGGGGGAGTTCGATCGCCCTTCTCTCTCTCTCTCTCTAGATGCTGGATTTGATCCTAGCTCATTCCAATCTTGTTTCTTGGTACTCGATCCGATGCCTCTACCCTAGGGGTGGCTAGCCCTATTTATAGGCAAAGGCCCTGGGCCTCTTCCCAAATATTGAGCGGGAAGGGCGCCAACAATTGGCCAATTTGAAGGGGAACATCTGGTACACTTATCCTGACTAAAGTTGGTCTTCGCCTGCTAAAGGCCCTGTGGTGATGCCGTCCTGGGCTCCATGGTGACCTCCTTCCCACCGTTGGACGAGTCTTGGTCTCGTTGCACCGAAATGGGTGACTTTGCTTGATCCTCTCGCCTGCGCTTGCCCCCTTTGCACCAAAGAGGAAAGGGAGACGCTGCGCGGGCTGGCGCCCGCCTGGCACCCTTTGTCGTCATGGCTTGCGTCATGGGCACCTCGTGAGGTACCCGCCTTAATCTCTCCGCCTCCTCGCGAGCCGGCCTAAGGAGGCCGTGCTTGAGGAAGCGCCATGTCGTCCGCCTCGTGAGGCTTGGCCCCTCGCGAGGGTCTTGAACCTTGTGCTGATGAAGATGGGCCACGCTGGGCCCCCATTTGAGACACGCCGCAGGCCGCAGGAAGGCAAGTCTGGGGACCCCCGTTCCCAGAACGCCGACAATTGTTGATTTAACCAAGAGCCCATATTGCCTTGTCTTCTCCTATTTATTGAATGCTCGCAGATTCCAGCTTAGTCTTGCACATGCACTCTTATTATTATTCACATCGTTCGGTCCTGCAAGTGAAAGGCAATTATGATGATATATGATGGACCGATTGAGATGGGAAAAGTTGGTACGAACTCGACCTCTTCTATTTTTGTAAATATGATGAGTTCATCGTTCTTGATTCAGCTTATTATGAATAAACATGTTTGCAATGACAATTAGAGATCATAGTTGCTTGTGCCATGCTTGATTAGCTATGAGTTATAATGGTTTACCTTGCGTGCCAACATGCTATTGAGATGGTTATGATGTGGTATGATGGGGTGGTATCCTCCTTTGCATGATTTAAGTGACTTGACTTGGCACATGTTCACGCATGCAGTTGAAACAAATCAACATAGCCTTCACGATATTTATGTTCATGGTGGATTATATCCTACTCATGCTTGCATCCAATGTTTATTAATTTTAATGCATGTACATGGCTGTTGTCGCTCTCTAGTTGGTCGCTTCCCAGTCTTTTGCTAGCCTTCACCTGTACTAAGCGGGAATACTGCTTGTGCATCCAATCCCTTAAACCCCGAAGTTATTCCAGATGAGTCCACCATACCTTTCTATATGTGGTATCTACCTGTCGTTCCAAGTAAATTTGTATGTGCCAAACTCTAAACCTTCAAATAAACATTCTGTTTTGTATGCTCAAATAGCTCATGTATCAACCAAGGTTGCCCTTATCTTCCATGTTAGGCGGGTTATTCTCAAGAGGAGTGGACTCTGCTCCTCACTCACGAGAAAATGGCTGGTCACCGGGATGCCCAGTCCCATGCTTTATGCAAACTAAATCAAAATTAATTGCAAACAAAACTCCCCCTGGGACCTGATGTATGTTGGAGGCACTCGTTGTTTCGAGCAAGCCATGGATTGATGCTTGTTGGTGGAGGGGGAGTATAAACTTTACCATTCTATTTGGGAACCGCCTATAATGTGTGTGACATGGAAGATATCGCCATCTCTTAGTTGCTATGTTGACAATGAAAGTATATCGCTCAAAATATTATTTATCTCTATTTCAAAACCGAGCTCTGGCACCTCTACAAATCCCTGCTTCCCTCTGTGAAGGGCCTATCTATTTTCTTTTATGTTGAGTCATCACCCTCTTATTAAAAGCACTAGCTGGAGAGCACAGCTGTCATTTGCATTCATCACTATTAATCTATGTTGGGTGTGACTATGATTGGATCTCTTTTACCATAAATTACAATGTCTAGTCAGTCCTTGATCTTTAAAGGTGCTCTACATTTATGTTTTGCAGTCTCAGAAAGGGCTAGCGAGATACCATCTTGTTATATCATATTATGATTGTTTTGAGAAAGTGTTGTCATCCGAGATTTATTATTATGGCTCGCTAGTTGATTATGCTATTGATATGAGTAATTGTGAGACCTGAGAATTATTGCAAATGTGGTTAGTTATAATCTTTGCTGAAAACTTGAATGCTGGCTTGACATATTTACAACAACAAGAGCAAATAGAGTTTGTAAAAGTCTTTCTTTTTCTCTTTCAGTTTGTCAACTGAATTGCTTGAGGACAAGCAAGGGTTTAAGCTTGGGGGAGTTGATACATCTCCGTCGTATCTACTTTTCCAAACACTTTTGCCCTTGTTTTGGACTCTAACTTGTATGATTTGAATGGAACTAACCCGGACTCACGCTGTTTTCAGCAAAATTGCCATGATGTTGTTTTATGTGCAGAAGACAAAAGTTCTCGGAATGACCTGAAACGCCACGGAATACCTTACAATAAATAATAAAAAATCCTCGCCAAAGATGAAGACCAGGGGGCCCACACCCTGTCCACGAGGGTGGGGGGTGCCCCCCCTAGGGCGTGCCCCCCTACCTCATGGACCCCTGGACACCTTCCAACGCTAACTCCAACTCTATATATTTCCTTTCGGGGAGAAAAAAACAGAGGAGAAGAAATCATCGCGTTTTATGAAACGGAGCCGCCGCCAAGCCCTAAAACCTCTCGGGAGGGCTGATCTGGAGTCCGTTCGGGGCTCCGGAGAGGGGGATTCGTCGCCGTCATCATCATCAACCATCCTCCATCACCAATTTCATGATGCTCACTGCCGTGCGTGAGTAATTCCATCGTAGGCTTGCTGGACAGTGATGGGTTGGATGAGATTTATCATGTAATCGAGTTAGTTTTGTTAGGGTTTGATCCCTAGTATCCATTATATTCTGAGATTGATGTTGCTATGATTTTGCTATGCTTAATGCTTGTCACTAGGGCCCGAGTGCCATGATTTTAGATCTGAACCTATTATGTTTCCATGAATATATGTGAGTTCTTGATCCTATCTTGCAAGTCTATAGTCACCTACTATGTGTTATGATCCGGCAACCCCGAAGTGACAATAATCGGGACCACTCCCGGTGATGACCATAGTTTGAGGAGTTCATGTATTCACTATGTGCTAATGCTTTGTTCCGGTTCTCTATTAAAAGGAGGCCTTCATATCCCTTAGTTTCCAATAGGAACCCACTTCCATGGGAGGGTAGGACAAAAGATGTCATGCAAGTTCTTTTCCATAAGCACATATGACTATATTCGAAATACATGCGTACATTACATTGATGAATTGGAGCTAGTTCTGTGTCACCCTATGTTATGACTGTTACATGATGAACCGCATCCGGCATAATTATCCATCATTGATCCGGCGCCTACGAGCTTTCCATATACTGGTTTACGCTTATTTACTTTCCCGTTGCTACTGTTACAATCACTACAAAACACCAAAAATATTACTTTGCTTTCATTACTCTTTTGTTACCGCTACCACCACTATCATATTACTTTGCTACTAAACACTTTGCTGTAGATACTAAGTTTCCAGGTGTGGTTGAATTGACAACTCAGCTGCTAATACTTGAGAATATTCTTTGGCTCCCCTTGTGTCGAATCAATAAATTTGGGTTGAATACTCTACCCTCGAAAGCTGTTGCGATCCCCTATACTTGTGGGTTATCAGCCATCCGCATGCCCTCGATGCAGACCAACCGCTTGATGACGTCCAGCCGAGGACAGGCATTCACCAGCCGCTTCACGAGCCCAAAGTAGCTGTTGGGTATAGCTTCGGCAGGCCACAACCGGATAATCAAATCCTTCATGGCCAGTTCGGCCACCCTATGCAGCTCGACCAGCTGTTTTAGCTGATCGCCAAAGGGCACCGGATGTTCTGGCGCAAGGTATTGCGCCCAGAACAGCTTCTCCGTTGAGCTCCCTTCCTCGGCTCGGAAGAATTCCGCAGCGTCAAAAACACTGCACGGTAGATCCGTAAACGCCCCTGGAGAACCCCAAATCCGGGTTAGTAAGAGATACTTCTTCTTCACATACTTGCTTTGCATACTAAACGCCTTACCCGCCGCGATATTCTTGGCCTCCTGGAGGGCGCCCTGGGCTTCAACCCGGGCCATTCCGCGCTTTGGCGAGCCTTGGCGAGTTCGGCCTCTTGAGCTGAAACATCGCTCTCCAAGGTCTCACATTTTTTCACGGCATCCTGGAGCTCTTGCTGGACCTCATCAAGCCTGGCCTCGTGCTTCTTACGAGCAGCTTCTTTGTTGGCAGCTCTCTCCTCGGCCTCGTCCAGGGCCTTTTTAAGGACCTCAACCTCGGTCACCGCTCCTACAAATATTAGGGCACTGCGGTCAATACACATCATTCATTCTTTCCGAATATACAGCAAGGCGCAACATACCTTGCTTGTCCTCCAGCTGCCTTTTTACAAGGCCGAGCTCTTCTTCGGCCCGCTCCAGACTCCGCTTTAGTCAGGAGACCTCCGCAGCATGAGAGGTTGCGGCCAGCAACGATGCCTTCTTATTCATACAAGACATCTTTAGTTAGTTTCCTGCGAGAATAAATTGATCCTCTGTCCGGCCTTTCTTTTCGAACACTGGATAGTGTCTTAGGGGCTACTATCTATACTAGGACTTTTTCTTTTGCGTCGCTTACCTCAAAGCCTATCAGTAGGCTGCCGCAGGCTTCGGTCAGTTTGCTCTTGACGGACTGAACCCTCTCAATCACCGTACCCATAAGGATATGGTGTTCCTCCACAATGGAAGCGCCTCGTAGCGCTTCCAGCAGATTATAAGGTGCCTCTGGTTGGACAGAGGTCACGGCGGGACAGGCACACCTCCTTCTCTCGAAGGAGCCTGCTCGCCTTATTCTGGAGCCGTATGGGTCTCCGGAACCGTGTTCGGCTGCGGTCCGAACTGAACACGGCCCCCATCGCCAGTGTCCATGGAGACGTGCTCCCCCAGGTGTTCGGCGACTGAGGTTTCGCCCTCCGGTGCCACCCTGACGGCCTCCCGAATTTCCCCCTGGCCTGGGAAGGTCCTTTGGGACAGCACCTCATCATCGCCCTTGGCCTTGGGAGAGTGAGCGGCCGGCGGTGACTCGCTGGCCATCGCCTTGGAATCCAGTGAACCTCCTGATGAGGATCGCAGGGAGCTGTCATGGGCCGGACTGCCATAGCATAATTAAACATGTTAATACCATGAAGAGGAGAGGCCGGATACATGGACATACACGGGTTTTTAGTACTTATGATGCGGCCTGGGGCTTGCTTCGGGGGCGTCGCTCTGGGCTGTTGTTGACGTCCCACGCGGAGTTATCCCCGAGGGGGGCCTTCCCCCTCTTGGGCGCCTCCACCTCCAGATTGGTGGAAACCACCCTCTTCTTCCTTCCCCCATCAGGGGGAGAGTTGCCTTCTTCCTCCTCCCCGTTGTCGTCTTCCGCGGCAAAGGAGTGAGTCTTGTGTTCGGACGACATGTCCGAAGCTCCTTTGCGGCGAGGGCCACTTTTGGCCCCCTAGGCCTTCTTCTCTGACGCCTTGTAGGGCGCCGGAACCAGCATCTTTGCCAGGAGCGGGATGACTGGTTCCTCGGGCAGCGGAGCCGGACAGGAATCTGCTACCTCTTGAGCACTGCGTTGGTTTTCCCTTGAAGAGGAAAGGGTGATGCAGCAAAGTAGCATAAGTATTTCCCTCAGTTTTTGAGAACCAAGGTATCAATCCAGTAGGAGGCTACGCACGAGTCCCTCGCACCTACACAAACAAATAAATCCTTGCAACCAATGCGATAAGGGGTTGTCAATCCGTACACGATCACTTACGAGAGTGAGATCTGATAGATATGATAAGATAATATTTTTGGTATTTTTATGATAAAGATGCAAAGTAAAGAAAGTAAAATAAAAGGCAACAGAAATAGCTTGTTGAAGGGAGATTAATATGATGGAAAATAGACCCGGGGGCCATAGGTTTCACTAGTGGCTTCTCTCAAGAGCATAAGTATTTTACGGTGGGTGAACAAATTACTGTTGAGCAATTGACAGAATTGAGCATAGTTATGAGAATATCTAGGTATGATCATGTATATAGGCATCACGTCCGAGACAAGTAGACCGACTCCTGCCTGCATCTACTACTATTACTCCACACATTGACCCCTATCCAGCATGCATCTAGAGTATTAAGTTAAGAAGAACAAAGTAACGCTTTAAGCAAGATGACATGATGTAGTGGGATAAACTCATGCAATACGATATAAACCCCATCTTGTTATCCTCGATGGCAACAATACAATACGTGCCTTGCTGCCCCTACTGTCACTGGGAAAGGACACTGCAAGATTGAACCCAAAGCTAAGCACTTCTCCCATTGCAAGAAAGATCAATCTAGTAGGCCAAACCAAACTGATAATTCGAAGAGACTTGCAAAGATAACCAATCATACATAAAAGAATTCAGAAGATTCAAATATTGTTCATAGATAAACTTGATCATAAACCCACAATTCATCGGTCTCAACAAACACACCACAAAAGAAGATTACATCGAATAGATCTCCACAAGAGAGGGGGAGAACATTGTATTGAGATCCAAAAAGAGAGAGGAAGCCATGTAGCTAATAACTATGGACCCGAAGGTCTGAGGTAAACTACTCACACATCACCGGAGAGGCTATGGTGTTGATGTAGAAGCCCTCCATGATTGATGCCCCCTCCGAGGAGCTCCGGAAAAGGCCCCAAGATGGGATCTCACGGGTACAGAAGGTTGCGGCGGTGGAATTAGGTTTTTGGCTCTGTATCTGGTAGTTTGGGGGTACGTAGGTATATATAGGAGGAAGGAGTACGTCCGTAGAGCAACAGGGGGCCCATGAGGGTGGAGGGCGCGCCTGGGGGGTAGGCGCGCCCCCCTACCTCGTGGCTTCCTGGTAGCTTTCTTGACATAGGGTCCAAGTCCTCTGGATCATGTTCATTCCGAAAATCACGTTCCCGAAGGTTTCATTCCGTTTGGACTCCGTTTGATATTCTTTTTCTGCGAAACTCTGAAATAGGCAAAAAAACAGCAATTCTGGGTTGGGCCTCCGGTTAATAGGTTAGTCCCAAAAATAATATAAAAGTGTATAATAAAGCCCAATAATGTCCTAAATAGAAGATAATATAGCATGGGGCAATCAAAAATTATAGATACGTTGGAGACGTATCAGAATCCGCTCCGCTTTCTCCGTCCATACCTGAAAAAATAAATAGTGAAGTTTTAGCTATCTTCCTTGAACAAGCAAGTAGAGGATGTACCTTGAGACAACAAAGACTTACCGTGCTAGCAGGATGGGCAAGATCGTGCCCACGGCCCGAGTCTATGTCCGGCGACGTCTCATTGCCCTTAAAAAAGCAACTTCCAGACATCTCCGTGAGTAGTTCCGAAGAGTCTTTCCAAGGTCTGGTGCTTCTCACTGGGAAGCAAGCCCATTGACTTCCATGGCCGCCCGCCTTTCTCTCCGTGTGCGTGCCCCCCTCAGTGGCATGGGACGCCGCCATCGAACACTACCTCTCAGCACCGCCAGCTGCCGTCCTCCCGCCCCGCTCGTCGATCCCGGGATGACTTGATGTTTGATTTACAAGTGAAGAACATTTCGTGCTGCATTGAATACTTCAACAACGGCGTCCCGGAGGACGGAAACGACAACGGCGGCGTGGCACGCCGCCTCCTCCCCCGCCGGAAATAGTTTTTTTGGTTTAATACTGTATCTCGATCATATGAATATAAATTCGCAGTATGACTGAATGAAAGATATGGTTTGAGCGGGCTTGCATTTTTCTCTCTTAATGTACAGACTTATCAAACGATTTTCTTTTGAAAGAACGTCAATGGTTTTTAAATATAAAACACTCATCACAAACGTTTTAGTCAGAACACCCGTATGCAAACCGGGAGCTTCCCCAGGAAGCCAAGGGAAAATGTGTCGAGCAGGATTTTTGCGGCTCTTGATCACAAACGTTTTAGATAGAACACCGTATGCAAAGTGAGGGCAAGATTTGTGCATCTCTTCAACGCAATCGGTTCTTTTGGATGACCCGTGTGCAACCACTTACAAACAATTTGGTAAGATTTGCATCTATCATATTGGGTATGTTGCCATTTGTCAAACTGGAAAGATTGACATTTGTTGATCTAGTAACATTGCCATTTGTCAACCTTGTAACACTGCGATTTGTCAAAATATGAAGCTAAAAATCACTAGCAGTATCTAATTTTTGCAACTAAAATTCGGTAATTAAGCATAGATTTCATTCATAGATTAAGCAATCGTTCTTAATTTATACAAACAGCTCAACTCGACAGCTGAACCGACCAAACTTTTCCCCAATTGTTGCCAACAACATACTGAAATAGCTAGTTCAACTATATATACTAGCTACTTTTAAGTATGGTGTACAGTTCCACCACATCTATAGTCGGATGAACTGAACAAAATAGCCCCTAAATACTACTACTACTACTACTTTGGAGGGGCTTTGTACTACTTTCGGATGCCTCTCCTCTGCCGAGCACGCTCAGTAAGAGGCGGAGGAGGAGGAGCCTACTGACGAGCTAGGCAACCGCAATACGGTGCCTGCCGCTGTTGCAGCTTCAGCGACACTCACCTCGAACACCCTCTGCCACTCCAGACGACCCCTCTCGAAGTGGTGGTTCTCCTCGTAGATCTCTTGATTCCTCGCCTCTAAGGCGGCGTGTGTCGCGGCCATGGCAGCGTTAAGGCTCTTTGCATGCTCGATGAGGCGCTCCTCCTCCTCCCACAGGAACTCGGTGTAGTGCGCAAGGTCGCTGATGCATGTGTGGGCATCCACCTCCGCCTCCCGCCTTCGGGTGGCGGTGGCGGAGCGAGTGATGACCCCGTCGGTCGATGGTGGGCTGGCGGCCACGGCGGCCGACGATGGGGTGGCGGCCACGACCACCACCTCCCGCCTTCGGGTCGCGGTGGCGGAGCGGGTGATGGCCACAGAGGCTGGCAGTTGGGTGGCGGCCACGACGGCCACCTCCCGCCTTCGGGCCGCGGCGGTGGAGCGGGCGATGGCCCTGGCTTTCGACGGTGGTGTGGCGGCAACGGTGGTGTGGCGGCAACGGCGGTCGGCAACAGCTGCCGACGGGCAGCAGCGGCGGAGCGTGTGGTGGGTGTTCCGCGCACTCCCAAGAGGGACGCCACGCGCACTACACTACGCCGGGGACCGCGCCGCCGCCGCGGTGTAGCCTCCCAGCTGGAGTTGTCCTCTAATGACGGCGGAGTGGCTGAGCGACGACGACGGACCGGTGCCATTGGCGATTGTGGGAGAAGCAGACGAGATAAGCTACAGGGAGGGAGGTGAAAATGCGACACAGGACTCGCCGACCGTGAGGGTTTTTATAGCAGGCCGGTAAGCATTGGGATTTTGGGGGATTTCACCGAGTTGGGCGGGAAGCTTGCGCGGGAACCTGCGAGGTTGCGCGGGAACGGGCTCACCGACAATTCATTGGCGCCACCGTTTGGCCAAAAGAACGCCTCCGCGCCCTGCGCAAGCTTGCGTTGTAAGTCGTCTGCGGCAGCGGGGTGACAAGACGTGCGAGAGCAGGACGAAAGGCCACATACACATACGTTAATAAAAATGATTGTGATTTAGTTACCTACTATACGCCCGTCCTGGTTTATAAGTATGATTTAACTAATAAAATATGAGTGCATGTCACCAAAGATTATATAGTTGGATTCGTATTTGAACATAGTTTCCAATTATATAATTTTTATAACATGCATTAACGTTCTGTTGGTTAAATTTGAGGGCAAAGTTTGGCACAGAATATAAAGGGGACTATAGACTAGATGGAGGTGGTAGCACACGGTCGCTCTCTACGCAGCGAGGCAACTGTCGGCTGGCTTGTAGGCGACCATTTCCTGCGTGTTCAACTGCTCTATGCGTGTGGTTGCTTGCGGTTCAGGCGGCCGCGGCGCGCTCTCCTCGCGTCCTATCGCGCGCGCTTTGCTCTCGTGTCCCTCCGAGTGCTCTGCCCTCGTCCCTCCACGCGTGCTGCCAGTGTTTGGGGCCGGCGCATGATCACGCACGTTCGTGTGCATGCGGGGCCACCGGGCGCGGCGCGACGATGCAGTTACCCGCTGCAAAAACTGCCATGCGGACGCGCAGAGTATCCTGGCCGCCCGGCCCCCATTTATTCCTGCGGCCATTTACCTTATATCTCGCGTGTCACAGGACACAATAAGAACACCCACGACGACACATACAAAGAGGACATCCAGCGGTTCCAATGGCGCTCCCAGCGGCCGACGGTGACAACGGCGGGCAGTTCACCACACATCATGTAGTGGACACCCAAATGAGGGGGAAGGCCCTCTCGGTGGTGTACACGAACGATCCGTTCTCGGTGGCGAGCTCCATCCAAACTATGGAGCAGTTCCTTGCCGAGGACAACTACCGACTGGTCGGCTTCGACCTCGAGTACACCATCGGTCGTGCCGGGCACGATCAGAAGTTTGCCATCGCCCAGTTGTGCGTGCGACATGACGTCATCGTCTACCACTACCACCTTGCCACAAGGCCTTGCGAGCGTTTCTCCAGGTTTATCAACAGCTCCAACTACAGTTTCGCTACGGTGGACACCACCAACGATCTAAAAGCGCTCAAGGTTTCGGACTTGAAATACCCGAATCTTGTCAACATCCAGCACCACTACAAGGTCTGGGGCAGCGACAAAAACAAACTAAACTCCCTGGTTGACCTCGCCTCGGCCATCATCGACCCCTACTACATGAAGATGAAGAATGAGAGCAATAAGGACAAGAACTCCTGGCACAGTATGTGGCATGAGAGACTGGATGAACAACATGTCAAGTACGCGGCCATGGACGCATACACAAGCTACGAGATGTACAGGCGGATCGTTGACATGAGGAAGTGTCTTCTTCCTGCCCCAGACGAGGGATCAAGCCACAAAGCTGTGGCAGGAGCGTCACAAGAAGTAGATGGCTAGACGATCGTTTCTCCTACTTTAGAATGCATGCAATTGTTTATTGAGGTGTGTGTGAATGATTTGTGTAGTCACTTATGTAATTGGATGTTTGTTCTAGTTATATATATATATATATATATATATATATATATATATATATATATACATGTTATTCTACTGTAGACAGAGGAATTCACACGGCTTATTAGCAGCAATTGTCTGTGTTATTATTGGTCTTCGAAGACGTTTTTGATTACGGACATGTTTGCCGCGTATCACACACATCTTGTACAGTTGAACCGTTTCCATTGTGTTGCCTAATCACACACAGTTCATCCGAGTGAACCGTATGTTGTATATCACACGCGCCTTCATTTGGCTGCCCATTTCTTTTTTGCCTCCTCATCCCAAACAGTTAATTGAGCTGAACCGTATGCCCTGCATTGCACATGCAACTAAATTATGAACCGTGTTTGATGCAATTGTTTATTGAGGTGTGTGCGAATGATCTGTATAGTCACTTATGTAATTGGATGTTTATTTCAGTTATATATATACACATGTTATTCTATTGTAGACAGAGCAAATCACACGGTTATTAGCAGCAATCGTCTCTGTTATTATTGGCCTTCGCACACATTTCTGATTACAGACCTGTTTGCGCGTATCACACACATCTTGTTCAGTTGAACCATTTCCATTGTGTTGCCTAATCACACACAGTTCATCCTAGTGAACCATATGCTGTATATCGCACACGCCTTCATCTGGCTGCCCGTTTCTTTTGTTCCTCCTCATCCCAAATAGTTAATTGAACTGAACCTATGCCCTGCATCGCACACGCAACTAAAATCTGAACCATGTTGGATGCATGCGTCATCGCAAATGTTTTGCACCATTTTTTATGGTTTTTTACACCACCGTTTGCGATTATGGCATCACACGCAGTTTCATCGAAGGGTCTCTAATTGTAGTGTCGCGTTTGGACCATCCTGCAGTAGTGCCGGTGTCGGTGTCAAAACCGGCGGATCTCGGGTAGGGGGTCCCGAACTGTGCGTCTAGGCAGATGGTAACAGGAGACAAGGGACACGATGTTTTTACCCAGGTTCAGGCCCTCTCGATGGAGGTAAAACCCTACTCCTGCTTGATTAATATTGATGATGTGGGTAGTACAAGAGTTGATCTACCACGAGATCAGAGAGGCTAAACCCTAGAAGCTAGCCTATGGTATGATTGTTGTTGTTCTGTCCTACGGACTAAACCCTCCGGTTTATATAGACACCGGAGGGGGCTAGGGTTACACAGAGTCGGTTACAAGGAAGGAGATCTACATATCCGTACTGCCAAGCTAGCCTTCCACGCCAAGGAAAGTCCCATCCGGACATGAGACGAAGTCTCCAATCTTGTACCTTCATAGTCCAACAGTCTGGCCAAAGATTATAGTCCGATTGTCCGGATACCCCCTAATCTAGGACTCCCTCAGTAGCCCCTGAACCAGGCTTCAATGACGATGAGTCCGGCGCGCAGATTGTCTTCGGCATTACAAGGCAGGTTCCTCCTCCGAATACTTAATAGAACATTTTGAACACGAGGATCGTGTCCGGCTCTGCAAAACAAGTTCCACATACCACCGTGGAGAGAATTATATTTCCACAAATCTATCCTGCTGACGTATTTCGTAGCATGACATCACACCACAGGCAAGCCTTTATTCGAATCATTTTTTACCCCCCACCTCAACGCGTTTTGCGAGGCGGTTTTCTTGGCACGTCTTGTCAAAGCAGAGATCGTGTCCCCCTTATTTACGGGATTCTCATCAACACGGACATGGGTAACCCAATCGTGCCCGTTGGTATGTCCCCTCGATCGAAGGTAAGTCCCAAACGGTCACAGGGAGGGATCTTGGTATTCAACCTCTTCATAAAGAGACCAAGGCCTTACTCTTTTCTTTCGATCTCAGTCGAATCCGCCTCCCGCCTCGAGTTCCAGCACCCGAAGCTTTAGATTTAGGCGCTTCGGACCTTCGATGATGTCCGGATCAAACCTTCAAGGCCGATGGATGCCTTCCTCCATCATGGAGGAAGACGTTCTAAAGCTAAGGGAGGCCAGGTACTTGACCGGCGAAATCCCGCATAGACTGCCTGCTCAAGGGCAGGTTATTCCAACTCCTAAGCCTGGTGAGAGCGTCGTGTTCGTATCTCACTTCCTCCGAGGGCTAGGCTTCGCGCCGGATCCCTTCGTGAGGGGGCTCATGTTCTATTATGGGCTGGACTTCCATGACTTAGCTCCGGAGTCTATCCTCCACATCTCATCGTTCATCATCGTGTGTGAAGCCTTCCTCCGTATCACCCCTCACTTCGGACTGTGGCTCAAGACCTTCAAAGTGGAGCCAAAGATGGTTGAGGGACGGCACGCGGAGTGCGGAGGCGCTGTAATAAGCAAAAATGCTAACGCCCCATGGCCCGAGGGCTCTTTCCAAGAGGAGTCCGGCTTATGGCAACAAGAGTGGTTTTATATCACAGCTCCCAGGGGCACCAAGTGGGTGTCCCCGCCTGCTTTTCGCTCAGGTCCCCCGCCACGACTAACGTCATGGGTCAACAAGGGGCTAGACTGGGGGCCAGTAAAGGATGTGCCCATATTGCAGAGCTGCATTTGAGATCTCCTAGAGAGAGATGTCAGTCTGGTCATGGTGCCGCAGGTCATGTTAATTCGCCGAGTTCTGCCCTGCAAACGTCGTCCCCTCCACCTATGGGAGTTAAATTCGGAGGGACCGCGAGCTATTCAACATTTCCTTGGCATGACGCCCGCGGAGATGTACAAATTGTTCTTCGGACCACAAATGATGTGTCTGGACCCTATCGAGGACGTAGGCCTGAGCTGCAATCGTCCGGATACCCAAGTAAGTAGCCCTGTGTCTAAACACGCCATTCGTTTATTTATCGCAACATCGCCCTTAAAAGAGTTGTTCTTGAACCAGGAGTGGATAGCGAAGGCAAAGTTGATCAGGTGTCCGGCCCCTCTTCATGAGACCTCGCCCGATCCTGTGTTAACCCGGATGCTGGAGATCGCGCCTTCGGAAGAAGATAAAGGGGGGAACAAGGAAGCTACTGCCTCCGTAGAGGAGGTTCTACGGAAGGGAGGAATCGAAAATCCCTTTCCTCAGGGGAAGAAGAGGACCGCCTCTGAAGACCCGAAGACAATGGTCTTGAAGCGGGGGAAGAAATCTTTGCCAGAGGGTCCTGCACCGGGGGATACCCTGGCCGTACTATACCCTCAAGGGGATCGGCCCTCCATCGAGCCGTAAGTAAAAGGGTGTTTAATAACGAGAGAAATCCTTGCTTTACTTCTGAGGGAAGTAACGGAAGCCTTTATCTTGCAGTTCGGACCGTAGCCCCTCTCAGCAGAGCTCGTCTTCGGGGGATCTTCTTCCAGAGATGATGGAGAGCGGAACGCCTCCCCCTACCATACCGCCTCATGAGGCGGGCGGCCCTGAGGTGTCGTCGCGGAGGGTTTCTCCTGATCCGGCAAGGCCAGAAGGTAGTCATATGGCCGCCCGAAGCCCTCAGTGTCCGGCTTTTGAAAAAAGCCATCAAGGTAGTCCGGCACCGTCTGGTGCGCGGCCGGAGGTACTGAAGGATCTGCTAGGGCGGGCGTCTATCTCAAAAGAGCACTGTGCGTTGATGGGTACGGTAATCGAAAGGATTTCGTCCGCGGAGAGCGGGTTGCATGAAGCTGTCAGGAGTTTACTGACAGGTTTTGAGGTACGTGAAACGATGTATCTTTTGACAGTACCGCATACTTTAAGATGCGCCCTGTGTAGATAGTAGCTCCTGAGACTCTGGGTGCTGTCGAAGACGACGGCGCGCAAAGAATCATAGTCCCAGGTATAATTTTGCCGCCTTCATATGTAGGTGGCGAAGTGTCCGGTGGCCAGCCAGACCGATGAATTTGCCGAGTTAAAGCGGCAACTTGACGTGGCAGATGCTGACATCGTGCTTGTCAACAAGCGGCTTGACGTGGCACAAGGTATGTAATTTCTCCGGAGACACCTGGTAAGAGGAGCATGATGCCAGTATCTTATAACGTGTGTGCTTAATGCAGATGGAGCTGCAACGATGGAGAACCTTCAGGCAGAACTTGCCCGAGTCAAAGAACAAGCCAGAAAAAGCGATGCGGCTGCCCTAAAGGCAGTTGAGGAGCTAAAAGCCGAACAGGCTGCTCACTGCCGAAGCAAGGAGGAGATGGCCGAGATGGTTGTGAAGTTGAAGAACGCTGCTAACTGTTGCAGGCTTCTTGAAAAAGAAGACCAGGCGAAGCAGACAGACTTGGAGAAGGCCACGACGGCAGCCAAGGATACTCGTTCTGCAATGAGGGCGATGAGGGTGGAGCTGCGTCAAGCCGGAGATATCATGGCTAGGAAGCCCTTTATGCTGCGGATGAAGTTCGGAGATCCTAAATATGCTCCCTTGGACCAGATGTGGAGTTCTGCGGATGCTGCTGATGCGGCCGAACACTTCAGAGATCAAAAGGATCGCGAAGTGGAAAAGTTGTTCTGGTCACAATTCAACAATCCAGAGCGTCCGCTTCCATTGACTGATCGGTTGGCCGAATGGGCCGAGCTGAATAGCTTGTCCGGACTTGCCATGAGGTATGTCGTGGATCATCTGGGGCCGGAGAGGCCAAAACCGAACAGTTATTTTAGTTTGGTTCAGCAGTTCCTTGGTGCGGTGCCATATATCAACGCGATGAAGAGGTCAGCATGCGTGGATGGTGCGTGGATGGCCCTTGCCCGTGTCAAGACATACTGGGCAGAGATGGAGGCCACCGCTGTTGCAGCCCAAGATTCGAACAAAAGCCGAGTACCTACCGAGCACTACTTTTAAGAAGTTCTGGAGCGCGCTCGTTCGATAGAGACGCAGTGCTCAAAGGATATTATGTTCGAATAACATGTATTCTCATTGAAAACAATATTTTGCTGAAATGTAAAAGCTTTTTTATACTTGTGCCTGCAAGAATTATAATACCTCTTGTGCGGCCGTTAATGTATATATGTATATAACCTGAAAGATGGCAGTCGTCGGCTTCAGCCCCCACGCATATAATGCGGTGGTGTTCGCAGAAGACGCATTTTCACACTTGATCCAACGTCTTGGTCCATTAAGGAGGTGATAGCGCAGCGAACTAGGCAATCGGACTATAATGCTTTATCACTTTCACTTAGCCATAGGAGTTTGACAGTGGGGCTACTATATAGCCCCTGGTGGCGCCGCGCTCACCCGAATTCGGGGCGCGTGTGTGCCGGGCCAGGAAACGGCCCTTCGTCAAGGCGGAGGAATCCCAAAGATTCCGCTAGGTCATCGAGTGGTTGACCAGTCTCATGCTATATCATGACAGTCAGTTTTTGGCTTTCTCTACTGAGGTGCTCGCCTGGCTGAACCGGGGCATAATCGCAGTAGTTCTCCTGGTGCCTCCTTAGCCGATAGAGCGGAACGTAAGGCAGCAAAACACAGGAGCCGGGCAAACCCAACATTTGACCAAAGACATGATTCGGAGCTGATGCATATAAGGCCAAACTCGCGACGCCGAACACTCCCTAAGGTATTCGGTCTTTGTGATTTTAAACGGGCTGAACAATGCCCTTTGTAATAAGCCCCTGGTGTCCAGGTACGTGCAATACTCTGACGTGGCCACATGCCAAGACGCCAGCCTCCTTCTCGGTTGTACTGAGAATCCGGGGGATGTGTATCAACAAGAGACAGTAAAAAAGGTTTACGCGGGGTCTTAATCTAAAAAGAATCCTTGGAACGGGTCCCTGCTGCACGTCTGCGCCTGTGTCTCCGTTGTGCCGTATCCTGGACGGGTGTAGCACGATGGTTATCTGTAAAAGAGAGGTACTTAGTTGAAAAAGTAGTCGTGCAAAATGTGTGTTATACTAAATAAACAAAGAATAATTCAAGATGGGTAAAAACATCATGTCCCTTGTCTTCTGTTACCATCTGCCTAGACGCACAGTTCGGGACCGCCTACCCGAGATCCGCCGGTTTTGACACCGACAGCTGGCAATTGTTTTAATTCAAACACAGGATCACCTTTAGGTGGAGGAGGACCTCCTAGAGTTTCAATAGGCAAGTTGTGTTTAAGCAGAGGACGTTGTTCAAATAAAAGAAATATATATTTCATTTCTTTCATGCATATGTAAATCATTTTTATGGTCTAGCAAATATTGTTCTAAACGATCAGTTGGTGGAACAACAATAGAAGCAAGACCAATTAATTCATCCTTACTAGGCAATTCTTTTTCATGAAGCTTTCTACTAAACTTGGAAAAAATAAACTCATGAGACTCATCACCAAAACTAACACGGACAGTTTGTTTGTCACAATCTATCTTAGCATTAACGGTGTTCAAGAAGGGTCTACCAAAGATAATGGGACAAAATTCATCTTGTGGGGAACCAAGAACAAGAAAATCAGTAGGGTATTTTATTTTCCCACACAAGAATTCAACATCTCTAACAATCCCAATTGGTGATATGGTGTCTCTATTAGCAAGTTTAATAGTAACATCTATGTCTTCTATTTCTGCGGGTGCTATGTCATTCATAATTTCTTGATATAATGTGTAATGAGTAGCACTCACACTAGCACCTATGTCACATAAATCATGATAATAGTGATCTCCTATTTTAACTGAGATGACAGGCATGCCAACAACAGGTCTATGTTTATCCTTTTTATCATATTTGGCAATTCTAGCAGCTTCTTCACAGAAGTAAATAACATGCCCATCCATATCTTCTTCTAATAGATCTTTAACCATAGCAATGTTAGGTTCTACTTTGATTTGTTCATCAGGTTTAGGTGTTCTAATATAGCTTTTGTTCACCACGGTTGAAATTTTAGCATGTTCCTTTATCCTAACAGGAAAAGGTGGTTTCTCAATATAAGTAGTAGGAACAACTGGATCAACATTATAAAGTATAGTTTCTTCTTTAACTGGTACCGGTTCTTTAGTTTCTTCTTTAATAAGTGGGTGATATTTAAACCACTTCTCTTTAGGGAGTTCAACATGAGTAGCAAATGATTAACAAAAGGAGGCTACTATCTCAGAGTCAAGTCCATATTTAGTGCTAAACTTTTGAAAAGCATCGGTATCCATAAAGAATTAACACAATCATATTTAATTTTAATACCTAACTGTTTACCTTCGTCGAGTTCCCAGTCTTTAGAGTTGCGTTTAATTCTTTCCAAAAGATCCCACCGGAATACAATAGTATTCTTCATAAAAGAACCAACACAAGAAGTATCAAGCATGGTTTGATCATTATGAGAAAGACGAGCATAAAAATTCTGGATAATAATTTCTCTTGAGAGCTCATAAGTGGGGAATGAATATAACATTGACTTAAGCCTCTCCCAAGATAGAGAGATATTTTCTCCTTCGCGAGGCCAAAAATTATATATATAATTCCGATCACGGCGAACTAGATGCATAGGATAAATTTTTGGTGGAACTCCAATTTAAATTGATTCCAATTCCAAGATCCAATATCATTGCATAGCCTATACCATGCCAATGCTTTTCCCTTGAAAGATAAAGGGAAAACCTTTTTCGTAACTTGATCTCTGAGTAAACCTGCAAGCTTGAACAATCCACAAATTTGTTGTACATATACCAAGTGCATAGCACGATGTTCGGTTCCATCTCCTACATAAGGATTAGCTACCAGTTGTTCTATCATACCCGAAGGAATTTCATATTCAATATTTTCAGTAGGTGCAGTAGGTTGAGGGGTAGCTAATTGTGGTTCCGGACGAGGTGAAGATACCCCGAACAAACCCCTCAAAGGATTGTTTTCCATAGTAACAAGTGACAATAAATTTCATCACACTATATAAATGTTTCCTTACCAAATTCCACTTACCAAAGGTGCTTCACTCCCCGGCAACGGCGCCAGAAAATAGCCTTGATGACCCACAAGTATAGGGTAACAATTGTAGCTCTTTTCGATAAGTAAGAGTGTCAAACCCAACGAGGAGCAAAAGGAAATGACAAGTGGTTTTCAGCAAGGTAATGTCTGCAAGTGCTGAAATTGTAAGTAGCGGAGTAGTTTGATAGCAAGATAATTTGTAACGAGCAAGTAACAGTAGTAGTAACAAAAGTGCAGCAAGGTATCCCAATCCTTTTGAGGCAAAGGACAGGCCAAAACGGTCTCTTATGATAAGCAAAGCGTTCTTGAGGGCACACGGGAATTTCATCTAGTCACTTTCATCATGTTGGTTCGATTTGTGTTCGCTACTTTGATAATTTGATATGTGGGTGGACCGGTGCTTAGGTGATGTTCTTACTTGAACAAACCTCCTACTTATGATTAACCCTCCCACAAGCATGCGCAACTACGAGAAAAGTATTAAGAATAAATTCTAACCATAGCATTAAACTTTTGGATCCAATCGGTCCCTTGCAGAATAACGCATGAACTGGGGTTTAAGCTTTTGTCACTCTCACAACCCATCATCTAATTGCTACTCCACAATGCATTACCTTAGGCCCAAATATGGTGAAGTGTCATATAGTCGACATTCACATGACGCCACTAAGGGAATAACGACATACATACTATCAAAATATCAAACACATATCAAGTTCACATGATTACTTGCAACATGATTTCTTCCGTGACCTCAAGAACAAAAGTAACTACTCACAAATGATAAGCATGCTCATGATTAGAGGAGTATTAAATAGCATATTAGATCTGAACATATAATCTTCCACCAAATAAACCATATAGTAATCAACTACAAGATGTAATCAACACTACTAGTCACCCACAAGAACCAATCTATAGTTTCTGTAACAAGATTGAACACAAGAGATGTACTAGGGTTTGAGATGAGATGGTGCTATTGAAGATGTTGATGGAAATTGCCCTCCCCAAGATGGGGGAGCTGTTGGTGATGATGATGATGATGATTTCCCCCTCCGGGAGGGAAGTTCCCCCGGCCAAATCGCTCCACCGGAGGGCAAAAGTGCTCCTCCCCAAGTTCCGCCTCGAGGCGGCGGCGCTCCGTCCCGAAAGTCCTATCCTTATTTTTTCTAGGTCAAAAGGACCTATATACCAGAAGATGGGCACCGGAGGTGGGCCTGGGTGATCACAACCCACCAGGGCGCGCCTGGGCTCCCTGGTGCACCCAGGTGGGTTGTGCCCACCTGGTGGGCCTCCTCTGGTAGTTATTTTGCTCCAATAATTCTTATATATTTCATAAAAAAAATCATCGTGAAGTTTCAGCTCATTTGGAGTTGTGCAGAATAGGTAGCCTGATGTAGCTTTTTTCAGATCCAGATTTCCAGCTGCCGGAATTCTTCCTCTTTGTGTATACCTTGCATATTATGAGAGAAAAGGCATTAGAATCACTCCAAAAAGCATTTTTATGGATAAAAACATTATAAATATTAGTAAGAAAACATGATGCAAAACGGACATATCAGGCGGCGCTTCGACGGCGGGCAGCGAGACGGTGCAGCACAGCGGCAAGAAGAAGGAGAAAGAAGATGGAGGACGAGGAGGGCGTGCGTGCATTCTACCGCACCCTCCTCCCCCTACTTATAGGCCTGCGGCGGCGGAGCCGAAGAGGCAAGACGTGGGAAGCATGGGGATTAACTGCGCCCACGCCCCGCACGACCCCGCGCTTCCCGTGCCCTCGAAGCGCATAATCATTGCGCGTGGGGAGGGCAACCGCCCACCTCGGCTGTAGCGGATCTGCACATGCGTCGAGGCCCTGTAGTGGTGGGCCCGGGCCCGCAGCGACGTCCCGTCGCGCGCGTGGACTGACAGACCGGCCTGGTCTGCTGGCGGCACGTGGCTCGCGGGCAACGGGCGGCTGGCGCGTCACCCGGCGTCCACTATGATGATTCAAATTCACCAGGCGGCCGGCCTGGCCTTGGTAGGCTCCTGACAGTTGGTATCACCTGAAGCCTAACGAAGCAAGAATACAAGATCACTAGGAGTAGGAAGCTGCTGAGGCTCCTCGGTTTGAGCCGCGACGCCCCACCAGCTTCAGGGACTACTGTCGGAGGGATTGACCACGGGTAGCCTCATCAGCACCACATAACACTTCAAGACATCGGGGCTAGCGCATCCCTCGCACCTTCCGGACGAACGAAAGACTCCTTGGGCCGGTTGGTCCAAGTGGTCGGCTGCCAGAAGATGGCGTGCTCTCAGCAGGCGGCCTCAGGGAGCCGACACCCAGCAGGCGGCCTTGCGCCCCCTCAAAGTTTGCACCCATTTACTACGACGAGACGGGGCGTGGATACAGGACCACCTGCCACTCCCAAATCCAGGAGGAACGTGGCCCCAGTGCGGGCGTACCAAGCCGACATCCCTCGCCCGACGCGGCACTATTGCCACGCGGCTCATGACGCGGCCTACGTCAACAGGAGCCATGCTCCCATGGCGGGCGGGCGGTACGGCCCGCAGGCGGCGAGCCCTACCTGTCCGCAAACAACTAGAAGACGGTGAACCCCGAGCAGACGGCTTCTAGGGCGGGCCGACCTCTAGTAGGCGGCCCTCCCTCCCCTCGGAGTTTGCGCACCATTAATCTGATGAGACGGGGTGTGGCTACAGTAAGCGCCCGCCAGGCGGCGGAACTGTAGCCATGCGCCCCCCGACATGGCCTCCGTCACCAAGGGCGAGGCTACAGTCAAAGGCAGTCAGCATGGCCCGCAGGCGGCGGGCCCTACCTGTTGGTCGAGTCCGTGGCAGCCGGCGGGCCCCAACAGCCGGCAGAGACCCGACGCCTAGAGACACTGACATCCAGGTCCTACACTGGACGGATTACCATTCTACCCATGGGGATAGCCTATATAAACCTTCCAGGTTCACCCATGCAAAGGGTTCAGCACCCAGCCACCATACACTCACATAGCTAGAGAGGAGAAAGAGCTAGCCTTGCCCTTCTTCCTCTTCTAGCCGAACAGCTCAAGGAGCAACCTTGTAGCCACTTTATTGACACTAGTCATCATGCGGAGACCCCG
Organism: Aegilops umbellulata; assembly: GCA_032464435.1. NCBI lineage: Eukaryota > Viridiplantae > Streptophyta > Magnoliopsida > Poales > Poaceae > Aegilops > Aegilops umbellulata. Next base: position 384,659,938 of record CP136057.1, on the reverse strand, counting down.
CAGAGCAGGACTAGAGGTGTTATCTCCACGGAGAGCCCCGAACCACTCGTAGGCGTTCGACATCTCGCTCACTCCCGCTTCCAGGGCCCGACGACGTACTCCTGTCCCTATCCATGATAAGCCACCCCCTGGCATATGTCGCTAGATATCCCCGACAACACGCCTCCTTGTGTTCATGTTGTGTGATGGCAAGCTTTGCGTATTCGTGAAAAATAATGAACATGGAAAAACAAGCAAGAACCAATGTACTCTGTTACACACTACGCCGCATCCTTTTTCATTCTTGTTCTCTTTAACTCAAATTATGCTAGATGGGTTTAATTTACACGCTCAAAATTAGTCATGGATTCCATCAACCACCCCGGCTCAAATGTACATATGTTCTTCATCAGCTGGATGGTCAACCCATCAAACTAAGCTCATCACGAACCGTCGATCCCGCCCCTGCCTCAGAGTTTCACCATGCCATGCAATTCAGTGCATCCGATCGATCGATCGATCGTTCCTGGATCGTCTCGGTTGATTTGATATTACGGATCAGTGTGTGGTTTGTTTTGAACCTGTTTGCCCGATCGTAGTCATGATTTCGATTCTCCCTCGCCCGTCAACGTCGACGAGGATTCAGGCTCCGGCTCCCTGATCTCCTCGATGCCCGCGAGGGCCGACTTGAGGTCCAACCTCTTGTCGATGTCGGCCTCGCAGCAGGTGAGCGCCACCTGGAGGAGCTTGAGCATTTCCTCCTCGTTGCCCTTGCCGCCGGACATGTCCTTGTCGAACACCTCGCCGGTGCGCTCCTCCGTGATGACGGAGTTCACCCACCCGGCGAGGTCGCTGGTGCCCTGCCGTCCCTGCCGGCAGGCCGGGAACTTGCCGGTGAGCACCTCGAGGGTGAGGATCCCGAGGCTCCACACGTCGCTCTTCCTGGACGGCTTCCCGTGCGACCCCACGCACTCGGGCGCCTTGTATGCCATCATCACCTGCGCCGCGTGCGTCGCCGTCAGCACCGGGACCAGCGCGTAGTCGGAGAGCGCCGGCTGGAACGTGCCGTCGAGCAATACGTTGGACGACTTGAGGTGCCCGTGCGGCACCGACAGCATCGGCAGCTCTTCGTACAGGTGCGCCAGCCCACGCGCCGCCCCCTTGACGATCCGAAGCCTCTTCCTCCAGTCCAACATCGATCCACGATTCCCTGTATCAACCATAACAAAATCTCAGTCAGCTTCCTCCATTGTTCATGATCTTTATGATGATGATGGTGCCGCAGAAAGTGAAGATTTGACTTTGCTGCGTACCGTGGAGGAGCTGGGCGAGGCTGCCATTGATCACGAAATCGGTGATGAGGAGCTTCTCCTCTTTCTTGTAGAGGTAGGCGACGAGGGGGACGAGGTTGGGGTGGGAGAGGCGGCCGAGGCGGCGCATGTGCTCCGAGAAGTCCTCGCGGCCGACGCCGTTCATGTCCTTGAACCGCTTCACCACCACCTCGGGGCCTTCCTGGAGCGTCGCCTTGTACGACGACCCGAAGTTGCCGCTGCCCAGCACCTCCGCCGACGCCCGGAGCAGGTCCTCGATCTCGAACCTCACGCGGCTCTCCTGGATGAACACCAGCCGCCCGTGCTCGTCGCGCCGCCCCCCGCGCTTTGCCGGGCCGCCGCCCGACGTCGCCGCGGGGCCGACGACGGTAGCCTGGCTGATGGAGACGGCCGGGGCGGTGTCCAGGACCGGGTTGGACGGCGTCACCTCGCCATTGGGGAGGGTCACGCAGCCGTCAGTCCGCTTCGCGCGTCGCCGCCGACGACGCCGGCGGCCCAGGACGCCCATGGCAATGCCCGCGGCGGCGAGCAGCACGCCGAGGATGATGAGCAAAATGATAATGCTCATGAAGGTGGACATGCCGCCGGCGGGCGACGACGCGGATTCGCAGACCACGTCCGTTGGCTTGCCACACAGGAATTTGTTGCCTGCAGATAAACGCACACTTTTCCCAAATCAATTCACGATCAAGAACGTATGCCACGCAGTTAATAAACAAGAATTATTAAGTCGGGCGCTCCATTTACACGCACGATCGGCACTAAAAATTGTTCAAAATTCTGATTTGAGTAAATAAATACCTCGGAACATAGTGGCGTTGAAGCGGCCGAGGCCGGCGGGAATGGGGCCGGAGAGGTTGTTGTTGGAGACGTCGACGAACCTGAGCTCCGGCTGGGAGAAGTCCGGGAGCTGGCCTTCGAAGCGGTTGTTGGCGAGGGTCAGCTCCAGCAGCCGCGGCGACGTGATGGAGCTGGGGACGCGGCCGGAGAAGTCGTTCCTGTGGAGGTGCAGCTTCCGGAGCCCCCGCATGGGCAGGAACGTATCGGCCGGGATCTCGCCGGAGAAGCGGTTCCGGGAGAGGTAGAGCATCTTGAGCACGCCCAGCGTCGACACGTTGGGGAAGGGGCCCGAGAGCGCGTTGTCGGCCAGGCTGATGACGCGGAGGCCCGGGAGCACGGCCAGCGAGCCGACGTCCGGCGCGCCGCCGGCCAGGCCGAGGCGCTCCAGCTGCAGGCCCTGCACGCTGCCGTTGCCGTGGCAGGAGACGCCGTACCAGGAGGAGTGGTTGCCGTTGCACGGGCCCGGCGTGCCCCACGACCGCAGCGGCCCCGGCGGCGAGCCGTCCGAAGCCCGCAGCTTGTCGCGGAACGCCACCAGCACCTCGCCTTCCGTCTTGTCCCCGACGATCGCCGCGACGAGGACGGCGGCGGGGGAGCAGAGGCCGACACTGACGACGACGGCGACGTAGAAGGCGAGGCGGAGGTGTCCGGGCGGCCGCAGCCGCGCCATGGCGCCAGCGGCGACCGACGGGCGTGCGCACGCTTGCCGGACCCGGCTCGTTCGTCCGATCGTCCGCTCGACGGCCGGGCTTCTTGCGCGCGCGCGCGGGCACGGCGGTGGCGCGGGTCAGGACCGCACGTACGTGTGGCGGGGGAGAAGGGGTCGGGCTGGGCGGCTACGGCGCTTTGCATGCGCATGGCCAAGGGGAGAGAGGAAGGAGGTGGTCGGGAGCAAAGGGGCCCGGTGAGGTCGCGGCGCCTGAGGGGCTAAGAATAGGCGGGAGAAGAGCGATTCTTCCAACAGAAATGATTTGTTGCTGCCATTTGCGGGCCTTGTGGGTTGGCCGGGTTGAACTGGAGAGGAGACGACGATCCGTTAGTTTGGTGGTTACTTGTAAGCTAGCGCAGGATTGAAGATGAAACATTAGCTTTCTCTTAGCGTTTTTTACCTTTCTATAAGTGTGTTTTATTATCATAATATAGCGTCAAACTGATGCAAAGCATAATGAATGACATCCGACCTCTAAAAAAGACAGGGTGATGACAGTAAAGTCATATGAGACCAAAACTATATATGTCTATATCAACGAGGCTCGTGGTTCTATCCAGTTTATGTAGGTATGAGTTTGAGCAGAATGAGGATGTGCCCGCCCATACCTTGCCCATTGCCATATCTACCATATGCTCCAACCGCATACACACCGTCATCAATAGTGGTTAATAGGGCAACCATAGCGCCGCCGCCGCCGCGTTTCCCCTTCCCTCTCCCTTCCCTCCGCCACTGCCTGAGGGGTTCTGCGGCGCGGGTGCGCGGCGCCGATGAAGGTGGCGGCGGGGATCTGGGGCCTCCTCTTGGAAGGAGGGCCTCGGCTACCCGGGGCGGCGACCCCGGCCGGTGGGTGCTGTGCGGCTTGTGCGGCGGGCTGCGCCAGTGGGCGCTGGAGGGCAGCCTTCCATGGCCGCGCGAGCGGCTTGGAGGTTGCGGGCGAAGGTGTTGCGGCGGTTCCTCGTAGTCTGCCTTTGCTCCATGAAGAAGCTCCACCCTGCTCTGATCTGCCCTGATTCGTGCTGGCGCGGGCCCCTAGCGGCTGCTGCCGTCGTTCCCCGGTGTCGGTTGGCAGATCTGGCGAGTTGGTGAGGTTCCGAGGGAAGCCCCTGGCCGGCGCAGCAGCCTCCCCAAAGTCGACGCTTTGGCGCCGATCCCCTTCATGGAGGCTTTGGGGTGGACCCTCTCCCTCCCGCGCCCTCCCCGAACTATGGCGAAAGCTGATGTTCCCTCAATCTGGGCGTCGACGGCACTCTGGTATCGCGCTCCTTCTTGAAGGCGGCGGCTGGGAACTGCTCTTGGTAGTGGGGCTGCTGGTGGTATGGTGGCGGTGCGTGATGCCCTGGCCTTCCTAATGCATCATGCTCGGCTTCGCTCGATGCAATCTGATGCCCTCTTCGGTCTTCTTCATGGTGTTGCACCTTCGTTCGACAGCTCGCGGCCGGTGCTTCGCTCTACCGCTGCCGGCGACAATGTTTGCTTGGTTGGTCATCCGTGTTCAGGGGTATGCTACTCCTATTGCATCTCGGTCACCTTGTGTTGGGTTCTTTTGAGAGCCACTTTGCCGGCCACCGGTATGGCACCCATCGAGTCTGGGTGAAAGGGTAGTGGCCCTTTGCGACGGCGGAGACAACTCAAGTGTTGCCCAAGTTTGGCCTATGGATGCAGCCAGCGATCCATGCTTACACGATGGAGCCCTCCTTCCGGGTCCTTAGTTGGGTAGTTGTTGTAGGCTTAGTGTTGGTCATCGGCAACGCTGCTTAGTGATTTGGCTCTATGGTGTTGTTGTTGTGTTGTTCTACCTTGTTGTCATGTATCTTTTTTATGTTTTGATTCTTTGTAATGCGGTGCCCCTGTAATCCTGGCCGGTTGATGGCTTTGTTAATTCCAAGTCAGGCTAGGTTCGAGCTCTTCTCGGGCTCAGTCGGATCATTTTATCTTAAAAAATAGTGGTTAATATTTCATTCGGCATAGTGTAGACCACGTACAAAACCAATGCATACAATGATAAATAACGTGCATGGAAAAATATTTCATTAAAAACAAAATCATCTCTATATAGATAAAGTGATCATAGTAAGGCAGACGCTTCACCCTGGCATACTAAACTTTTTAGTTATTCCGTCAAACTAGTGACCTTATATATTGGCTACACTTGTCGCTAGTAGAATGTGTAACCATATAGAACGCACAAACTTACATTGAAAGTGGAGAGTTGTTTGATTGTCTCTCGTGAGCGCAAAAAGTACACTTCTCACTCCATTGTCAGTTGCGGTGAGCGAAGTGTCCTTTGTGAGCACAACACCTCTTCAAAGATACTACATAAAAATCTTAATTTTTAATGGTATCTTCAATTTTTTAATTTGATTATTATTGTCCACTAGAATCTCCAAGTGCGAAAGTGCACGATACATATAGTCAACTATAACGGACCCATTTATAGTCAGATTTCAGTGAACACATCTGTCCTTGTGTCTAGTTAATCGAACCCAAATAAGATAGAAAATGTTGTCATGACACAAGACGGGGTTGGCTAAATTTTTCTTAAAGGATATCTCTTGACGGGAGGAGCTAAGCACCCGCGCGAGGATCATTCTTATCGCGTACAATGTGGTACAAGGCTAGATATTTCCGAAGAGTGGTGTTTCCCAGCCACTTATCTTTTCAAAAGTTGATCTCAGAGCCGTCCATTATCACAAAAGGTCCAAAGTAGAAAAAATATATTTCTTTGCCGCCATCAGACCTCCCTGAAGATGTGTATCTCCAGGCAATTAACATGCCGAGACACTACTTTTGGGTCTAAATACTTGTTGCGTGAGATGTTTCGTTAGACACCATCTTCGGTAAGGAGCTTGAACATTCATTTACTAAGCAAGCCACTATTTTTTTACCTGTAGGTACTAAATATCTGAACCTCCATGGTCTTTTGCTCAACAAACCATGCTCCATTTGGCTAGCCTATATAATTTTTTGTTTTATTATCTTCCTGCCAAAAGAATTTCAATATGTAATAATCCAGCCTTTGCAGGACCCCTTTTTGGTAGTTGACAAATTGAGAGCATATAGAGAACCATGTTTGTGAGAACATAATTGACCAAGACCAATTGTCCTACAACTAAGAGCAATTTGTCCTTTCAACTTCTCAGATGATTCTCTAAGTGTTCTTCAACATGGTTCCACTATGCATTATTGAGGCACCAATAATGGATCGAAGTTCCCAAGTATATAATTGGAGAATTGACCTTGTGCCCAACGAAACAGATCAACATATTGTGTGGTCGTCTCATTGATTCTATAAAATAGAATAATTCACTTTTATGGAAGTAAGGCTTGTCATCATCGCAAAAGTTGAAACATAAAGTTTAAAGTTAAGCTTTCTAATCTTGTCAAGATCATGTTCCATAAAATAATCGTATCATTGACGTATTACAGAACTGAGAGGCCCCAATCCACAAGGTGTGGCACCGCTCCTGCAATTTGGTCATCATGTTTAACGCGTTCAATCAGAATAGCCAACATGTCTACAAAAATGTAGAATAGCATTGGAGACAAAGGGTCGCCATGACCGTGCGTAGTCCCTTAGTCCCTTTTTCATTTGGAAGTAATAGCCAGCATCATCATTGACTTTACTAGACACACTGCCTCCAGTGATGAAATTTTGGATCTACTCGCGCCATTTCTCGAAGAAAACTTTTGTTGTACCTGAGGGTTTGTTGGGAAAACGACCATTTTCTTTTGTCATATGCTTTTTCAAAGTCAACTTTTAAAATTACCCCACTCATGTTTTCCGGGTGCATCTCGTATACAGTTTCATGAAGAATGGCTACCCCATCCAGGATATTTCTTCCTTGCATGAAAGCATTTGGGATGGCCGTATAACCATTCAGGATATTGGCTTGTTCATTGTAAGGAGACAAGTTCTATTTTTGAATCTTGTTGGCCGAACATTTCTAGATACTCCCTCTCTCTCAGTTTACAGGGCGTGCGTGTATCCCTAGGTCGTCAATTTGACCAACCAAATACAAGTCATATATTACAAAAAATATACCAATATAAACTTCAGATTTTCTATTTTCAAATGGTATAATTTTTTTGCGTTATATGGTTTATATTAGGGTGATAAAATTAACAACCTAGGTATACGCGTAGGACTTCTAAATTGAGACGGAGGAAGTACTTTTGCCGAAAAGGGGTTACAATCACCGGAGTACAGAGGCCTAGGGGTCCTCAACACCAACAAATTTGCTCATGCCTTGCGTCTAAGATGGCCTTGGTATGAATGGAAGGAGCCTAACAAGCTATGCGTGGAGTTCGATAACCCATGCACCGAGGAAGACCTTTATTACTTCTATGCCTCCACCACTATCATCATCGGCAATGGTGCAAAAACATATTTTCGGGACTCCCCTTGGCTACTTGGGTGGAAGCCCCAAGGATATTGCCCCACTAATTTATGAGGCCTCGAGGAGAAAGTACTGATAAGTGTGTGAAGCTCTCAATGCGAATGCTTGGATGTTAAAGATCAACCACGACACCGTCGTCTCTAGAGACCACTTCCAGGAATTTTTCACTCTTTGGATGCTTGTGCATGACTTCCAACTTGACGAACAAGCCGAAGATGGCATTGTTTGGAAACACTCCATGGATGGGCTCTACTCGGCAGCCACCACATACAAGGTGCAATTCTTTGGATTGACACTATCCCCCATTGACTCCATTGCTTGGGAAGTCTAGGCCTCTTCAAAGGCTAAATTCTTCGCATGGTTGGCTTTGCAAGACCGGATTTGGACGGTCAATCATTTAGAGCAGCATGGTTTACAAATTGTGACATTTGTCCTCTTTGCAAAAGGGAGCAAGAAATGGGCGTTTACCTCTTCGCCAAGTGCCGCTACACTATTAAGCCATGGAGATTGGTCATTTAGAAGTTCGGGCTTCTGCACATGAACACCTCCACTTGCCACCTTGAGGGATCCGTCATGGAATGATGGGATAAGAGAACCAACATGTGAAACCCTAATAGGCGAGCTATGGCCTTTCTTATCATGCTCGGCTCTTGGACAATATGGAGACTCATGTGTTCCGCCACAAGAGTGCACCGCCACCAATCCTCCTCAAAAGGCTAATTTTTGGGTAACCGCAGGTGCTACGAAACTAGGGCATATTGTTCTGCGCGAGTAGTTTTCATGCCGTGATTGTGGGTCACTTGTAAAACTCTATTCTCTTCTTATTTGATGGATGAGGCAAATCTTATGCCTCTGTTTCAAAGAGGGGGGAAAAACTAGTATCTCGTATGGTATCCTAGGGCCAATTGAAGAGAAATCACACAGAACAGCAGATAAACCGATCCAGCCAATGTCTCTGTAAGCACCAGGCAGGTGGGTGAAACAGAGAGTGGCGCCAACGCACATACAGTGTCTGCTACAAACCTACATCGTTTGATTAGAAGCATCCTACATAGCCCTCATATTTACAGAGAGAGAGAGAGAGAGAGAGAGAGAGAGAGAGAGGACATGGAGAGGGACAGAGACGGACGATCAGGCTGGCATGATTCGACCCTTCAAAGTTCAAAGGACCGTCAGTCAGTTCACGCCGACGACATCCTCGATTCCGTTTTCCCTGATCAGATCGGTGAACTGGTTCAAGTAGCTCACGAGCCCACCTAGCGACTTGATCAGCTCGTCGGCTTTCTGCCGAGTGGTCTCCATTGCATCAGGCGAGATGGCATAGGCAGGAGCATTGTGGTGGCCACCATCTTCATCAGCCTCTCCACTTAGTATCATATGAATATGCTGCGCGTTGTCGTTTAGCTTGTTGGCTAACTCCCATGCGTCGGCTTGGCTTTTCTTTGGTTCGTTGTGGGTCTCCATCTCACACCCTTGTGGACAAAAGAGCACAAAGGCATGAAGTTAGCCGCAATCAAAATGTAACATGAATCAAAAACATTCACATTAACTGGTAGCACATGGTAGGGGTCAGGGATTTAGGTTATAATTCATCTAGAGACGAGATTAACTAAACATGTATCATCATCATGTGTGTTCATAGGATCTGTTTTGGAGATTCATGAATACAAAAGCAGGTGTTTATGCAAGCTATTGATCTAATGGCAACGCCAATGCAATAAAAAGACGCAATGTTGATAGAAAACGGCTGCAACTAATACAAATCCACCTGTATAACCTACACGAGAAAACAGACCACATACTAGCAATTTTTACGACAAATACTGAATCAAATGCTTCACACAGATCGCTACAAACACAGAAGATTTGGAATCGGTCTATAATTACAGTATTTATAACCTAGAACCAATTACGGAATACAGGCTTACCACTTCTTAATAATGAGATCACATATCATGTTTTATCGAAGCAAAGCATATTCCGTTAGGAGCATTTCGTTGTGAAATAGCACCTCATTCCATCAAAATAATATAATGATAAGAGAACTGCTTGATATTCGTAAATAAGCAAAATGGCAACATTTTTTCTTTCTTTAGGATATGTTGAATATGGATATATTAACTTCTATAAAGATGTTAACGGGTGACCACCACCTCCTCATCGTTGGATGGGATCTGAATCACATGATTCCACACCTTACTTGGTAATTCTACCCCCCCCCCCCCCCCACACACACACACACACACCGACCCCGCTCTTGGCATAGCCTTTTCGCTCAACATGCCAGCAATACAATTTTATGTGTACCAACGCACAGACCTGTACTCCTAGATGTTAATCGGTGGCAGGGATCCATTGGCCATTGGATCACATTCCTCTTACACTCTTGGCACAGCCTTTTCGCTCGATGTACTGGGTAATATGTGAAATGTCATAGACAAAATCCATGATATGTGAGCCCAGCCAAGAATGAAGAACTGGCACTGGAGTGGAAGCAACGAAAGAGTGAAAGCAATTCTACCACATCACCAGGGGGGAGGGGGGGGGGTATAAGCCTCCTCTGTACAGCAGGCTGCAGGCATGTGTTCACCAATACTCTGGTGCTGACATTTTTGCATCCATCACCTATAAATCACCTTCACTGCAGCTCTTACATTTGGATGATGGAACCATGTACAGATGCAAAATGCTCCACTGGCCAAATCATTCCTACCAAATATAACATAATCACCTTGCAATAATATATGGCATACGCTGCAAGCTTTACTACTAAACCATTAAGTATCCCCAACATATCATAATCACAGCACACGATCACCCAACTGAAAACATCTAACCGATTCATACCCACATGCGAATCAGGACAGGTCAGATGCGTGAACATGTAAAGGAAAATGAGAGAAGAATTGTACCCAAATCATCAGAAGCATTCGCACTTCCACCATCCACCTGCATCTCCTCCTCACTCCCGTCATCATCCGCCTCCTCCTCGGCATTATCCTCATCCTCTTCTTCAACACCAGCATCGCCACCCTCTTCCTCTCCCACCCCAGCAGTACCACCACCACCATTAGCACCGACCAAGCCCTCGTCGCCCCCTCCTCCCCCGGCGCCACCAAGGAGCGCCTCATCGACCCGGATCAGCGCGTCCATGATGCCGTACACCTCGGCGTCGAACTCCGCGGGGAGCCCGGCCTTCCTCCTGGCCGCGGCGCTCATGCGCCAGTAACTCCCCCCGGTCCGCCCCTCCCAGCGCCGCACCGCCCCGTACTCGGCCACGAGCGCCTCCCACCTCCGCTTGCACTCGCCGGCCGCCCTCCCCCTGCGCCTCGAGGGCGCCCCTCCGGCATCGGAGAAGGCGATGTTCTCCGCGACGATGGCCCACTTCTGGAAGGCGGAGACGGAGCGGGCCCAGCCGTCGTCGTCCACGGCGGCGACGGCGGCGACGAGCGCCAGGGTCTCGGCGGCGGTCCACTCGGGCGCGCGGCCGGAGCGCGTGCGGCGGGGGCTCGGGGGCCTGGAGGATTTGAAGGCGGGAGGCGGCTGGTCTCTGGCGGCGGGCGTGAGGGCCAGGGCTTTGGAAGGGGACGGCGAGGGGGACGCCGCTAGGGCCTGGACGATGCAGGGCGAGTCGGAGGCGGCTTCGTTCGGATCCACGGAGGGTAGGGCTTGGACGATGCACGGGAAGTCGCCGCCGCGGGGATCCATGGAGGCGGAGGCTGTGTTGGGGCTTGGGGGAGGCGAGAGCTGAGTGACAGAGTGAATCAGTCGGTCAGTGCGGCACGGAGGCTTCGAGCGAGTCAGCTTATTCATTGACGAGCTTGTACATAAGAAAAGAAAAAGAATGCCAAAAACAGACTAAGAACAACTCTGGCAACATTTCAAAAAGAAAAAAATACTCTTCCCTCCCCCGACCCCCGCGTCCCTCTCTCGAGGCGACACGGGGGAAACCTACAGCGCCGCCGCCGGTCTCCCCCATCCTTCCCCTCCTCCTTGCCGCCGCCGAGGGCCGCTACCGGGCAAAGCCCGGGCAGTGCCGGTGGCGGCGGGGATTCTCCCGGCGAGGCTCCCTCCTCTTTGGCCATGGCGCGGGGTTTCCGGCGAGTTCATTTGGCGGCGAGGTGCTGCGTAGGTTCGGCGGAGGCTCGTCGTGGTGGCCGTGGTGGTGGTTTGTGCCTCGTCCGGTGAGGTTGCCTGTGGCTGCGGAGACCTGGGCTTGGTCCCATCCCAGTCCGATCCGATCTGGATCTGGATTTGGCCGGCCTGGCTTTGGTTGCTGCTGCCGGTAGCCTGGTGGCGCCGTGCCTCCACGGCCATTGGGCACCGCGGTGGTGCAGACGGCTGGTGGGGGTGTGGCTGTGGCGTTGTGCGGAGCGCTGCACGGCGGGGAGGCGTGGTGGAGAGCAGAAGACTTGGCAAGGGCAGGCAGTGGCGTAGGCTGGCGGCGCCCGGGGCGCGGGTCCGGGGATCTCGGCCCGGATCTGGTGTGCCTCCTAGGGGTGCTCACGGCAGGGAGTGCGGCGGTTGTCCCCGAAGCCTTACGTGGGGCGTAGCAGGATGGAGGGTGCTGGGGGGTACACCGACACTGGTTGTGGTGGCGGTGCGAGCGCAGCCATGGCGGCGGCGGTGCTGCGAGGCCTGGCCAAGAAGGGTCTTGGCGGGCAGCGGGCGTTCGGCTGTTGCCGTGTGAGGCGTGCGGCGATGCCTCGGCGGTGTGGGTGCCGGAGTGTGGTCGGAGGTGCGAGTCGGATCCATTTTGGTGGCAGTCCCCTGGCGCGGGTGAAGGCCACCGTGGCGGATCTGGCTGTGCACCGCTTGGTGGTTGCTGCGGTTTCTTGTCGAGATTGAAGGTGATGGCTTTAGGCGTGTTCCCTCGGCAGTGAGGGGGGCTTCGATGGCAAATTGCTGCGGCGACGGCGGTGTGAGGCATCTGTTTGGGACTGGCCGAGATCTTGGAGACGTGGAGATGTGCGATGCTACGGATGAAAATCTTGTTCGGTTGTGGCCGGACCGGCGTTGATGGCGCCTACCAGTGTCATTCACCTTCCTGGAGGCTTCGCCGAGTGCAACGCCATCTTCCTCGCGACCTTGTATCGGCTGCTGTCTCCGGGGTGAAAGCCTTGATTCGTAGGATCGGCATGATGACAACGTCCTTGAGGTTGTTACTCTGCAGGGAGCATTGTGCTGGGAGACTCGAGGTCCCATGATGTGCTCCTCCGGCGTTCACCGCTGCCCGGATCTTTCTCCTTCGGCGCCATGTACGGTCGTCGCCGGCTTATTCAAGGAAGGTGGAGTTGCTGTTCTTCGGAGGTCTTCAGCGTCGGACGAGATGCGGCAAGGGGTTTGATGTAGGGTAGGCTTTTTGTGTCGTAGTTGTGTTGTCGTGTTGTTGTGTTTGGTTGTCCTTGTTCGAACCGGGTGTGGAGTGGGTCGCCTTCGTTGTTCGCAGCGAGTGGCTGACGTTATTGTATGTCTCATTTCTCTTTTTTTATAAAGCTAAGGTACGCAATTTGCGTATCCTTGAAAAAAAGAAAAAAATACTTTGGCAAGTCGCATAATAACTATCAGTACGATGATTTTAGGTCCAAATGTCAATCTAAAACCGTCGTCTTAAATTGCGATGGTCGACGACTCCATAGCCTTCATATTTAGAGGCTAGGGAAGCCAATATAGAGCGTCGCGACTTGTTTTTGAAGCGCGGCGCCGCTAGTACATGCATCTGCGTATCCTGATAAATCACCGGCTAGTGAGGCGATGTGACCGGTAACCATCAAGCCATGAACGACGGCCACCGCTTCCTAGTTCCCAAGGCAACCATTCGGATGACGTTTCATCCCCTACTATAAGAGCCCGAAGATTTACTCCTCGCCCCCATGCTCCCATCTCCTCCTTGCTGCCACCTCCCCTCCCATCTCCTCCTTCTCAAAAACAATGCCACTGTGTCTGAGCTTAGCCGACTAGCTGAAAGTGTCGGCAGAGCCGAACGTCCCATCGCAGACACCACGCAATCGCGGGGCAAACTCTCCCTGCGCCGCACTAGCCGTGGCAACCGTTGGCTACTCCTCCCGCGGCGGCTGCGGATCTAGCGGGTGCGTGGGAGGCACACCCCACCTCTGGGTGAAGGAAGGGCTGGGACGCCGGCCCCGCCAGCCACCTCGTTCCAGGTCAACCACGTCGTCCTTATCGTAGCCCAGCCGGAGCCGGAGGTGACCCCCCCAGGACCCGATCCATGCAGTGATGGAACACACCAACGTCCATGCTCGCAACGAGGCTCAGATCATCCACGAGTACGGCTCCGCATGCACCGGCGAGGAGAAGGAGCGGCAGTCGCTCTTGAGTCTAACCCCCTACGCCTAGATGGAGGATATCTCGTCGACAAGGAGGAGGAGGAGGAGGAGTAGGAGAAGGGTGATGACTAGACGGTCTCGGCCACCTAGTAGTGTAGTTGTCGACCGCCTACTAGTGTAGATAGTATAGGTCGAAAAAAAATTAGACGACAATTGCTAATTATAGCTAGTAACCAGATGATACCCCGTGCGTCAATATATTTTGACGAGGTTCGATTGTGTGAAGTATAAATATTTAGATTAATAACATGTGGATCAAAATTTAAAATACATAAGACTTATTATAACTGAGTGTATAGTTGTAAAATATTTATTAAATAGAAATAGAATAATATAATGAAGAATATTTTTCATGCATGGTTGCATGTGGTGTGGGTCTTTTCCATGCATGGTTGTATGTGGTATGCTTGAATGTTGAGATAAATAAGTTGGTGATGACTCTCTTAGATATATAAGATGGAATGATTTTTGGCCTCTATTATAGTTTTCTGGATGTAAATGCGACGGATTTTGACACTTTTTATTGTTCTGTTATAATTTCTAGTAATTTATCATGTTGGAACTTGCATTTGGTTCAGCTTAATTTGCCTATGGATTTATGAAGAAAATAACAAAAAAGATCAAGTAAATGAAAAGGTGTGGAGGTTGCCATATGGTGACTCTTTGTTTGTGCATAGTCGTTGCGGCCTGCATATCAATATGAGCATACCCTCCATAACCCATACAGTGATCTCCCATATGGCAAATATGCTAGAGTTGCCCTAAGAGCCTACCTAAAACCAGTTTTATACGTGGATTGAAGGTTTTAGCAATCAAAAATCCGGATATCTAAATTTCAGCTTCTACTTCTACCTCGAGTATTTTGTGCATATGCAATGCTCTAAATAATATGAAACTCATGTCAACAAATAAAACAGATAGCACATTATATAGTTCATCAATCACAATCCCAAATTCAATACAATTGTTCTTCAAACATAACACAAAGTACATCAAACATACACGGAACATAGAAGTAGAACTAGTTGTCTTGCTGCTCATTCCAATGTCCACCACTTCCCATTGCGATCTTGTTGTAGACTTTCATGAGTATGCACAACTCGAATTTCTTGGTGTACTTGAAGAAAGTGGCATGCGTCATTCCCTCCAACGCGGATGCACCACCCTTTCCATGAAGTCATAGTAGGGGTAAGCTAGCACTAGTGGAAAAAAAGCCTAGCTATGGCGTGGCAAAAAGTGCTTACTGGCGTAGAGACACAACGCCACCAATATGGCACCACTGAAAACAATTTAGTGGTGGCTGTGGCAGGCACGTCAGCAGTATTTTTGGTACTGACGGTGTCCACCTGGCTAACTCCAGCAATATATTGTTTTATCTATGGCATTTATTATGAGGCAACACCAGCAATTTGTATTTTTCTGCAATAAAAAAAATATACCCAGCGATTAGTATATGTGCAGCCATTTAAACTTCTAGTGGTAAGTCCCAAATTCACAAAATATACCCAGGTATTACTACAGTTTTCAGTAACTAGCTTGCTACTAACTACAAGCAAAAGTTATCCCATGGCTAGCTCTATATACAAGCAAAATTATCATCATCGATCTTACGCAACTTGTTATCCGCGCGCTAACTAGCTACGATGAAGAATGATCCTCATCTCACGCAACTTGTTCCTGTTGCTCTGTCCCTCCTTCCTGAAATAGACTTTGCGGGTCTTCAGCTCCTCCCTCTCGGCCTTCGGGAGCCATATCTCCTTCTTCATAGACTCGATCTCGAAGACCAGTAGCTGCTTCTGGTCGATGAGCTTCAATTTCTTACCACAGAGATCGGACATCTCGTCGATCATATCGTCCTTCTCTTTCTTCAGGGAGTTATTCAACTGATTAAGTGCCTTCATTGTACTTTCCTTTGACGCGACAAGCTCAGGGCTGAGCATGTCCACGTCACGTACCGGTAACTGCTACTAGACCGGTTCTGGAGATGGGTCTCGTACATACGCCTGGCAAGTCAAATATTTGAAATCATCAATAAAGAATGGTTAGATGATATATGTATATATGCATGTATTTGCAATGCTCATGTATGTTTTTGTAATCTTACCTGGTTGGTGCTCGTTTCGCCTTTGTCAACTTCGTCATAGGCCGCAAAGTTGCACGAGGACTGGTAGTGGCTGTTCCATCTAGTCATGGCTGGAACTTCAAAATAATGGCAAGTATAGGTTATTATGATACATGGCAATGTAATGCCAATCACTACAAATATTATATATATATATATATATATATATATATATATATATATATATATATATATATATATATATAATGCTAAACAAGAATTTCCTTAGTGCTAACAAAAAATTTACTTAGTTCTGCCAAGAACCAAACACACATGTCAAACAAGAATAACAAGTAAGTTACAAGTAAGTTGCATCCATGCCCATCTTTGCTATGTGTTGCAAGTTGGAAAATGATTTGTAAGTTGATAATATTGCCTTGCTGATCAAACAAGAATAACAAGTAAGTTGATAATAATGCCAATCAAAGTATGGCAAATTCTAATGCCAATCATAACAATAATAACAAGCAAGTTGATAATAATGCCAATCAAAGTATGGCAAGTGATCTAATACACTTACACAAATTCTACAACCCAACTGGTCTATACAAAGGCATGTCAACTTGTCAAGTAAATAAAGGGAATTATGTTCTTTTATGGGAGTAAACAATGGAACCCTGATCTAAACATCCACGTGATGAACATTGATGGAAAATGCAGATAAAAAATGCCGCTGCCACTGTCATATAATGAAAAAAAATACATATTTAGCATTAGGCCACTATCATTGATGCAAAATGCAGATACAAAATAACATTGCCACTGTCATATGATGAACAAGATACATATTTAGCATTAGGCCACTGTCATTAATGAAAAATGCAGATACAAAATGCCACTGCCACTGTCATATGTTCATTGATGCAAAATGCAGATACAAAATGCCACAGCCACATGAAAGTGATAAACAAGCAAAGTAATTGTAGGGCAACGAGCGGCGAGAGAGGGATTGAGGGGGAGAGAGCGGAAGAGTGCCTAACCACCGGCGAGAGAGGAAGAGAGCGGCAAGAGAGGGAGAGCGGCCGGCGATGACGAGCGGAGAGAGAGAGGGAGAGGAAGGGGAACGAGAGAGAGGGAGTGGGGTGAGGGTGTCGTTGCCCTGGTTTTGACCCCCACGGCCTCCTAATACTTGGGCTTGGCCCAATACTATAAAAAAGATCAACACATAAAGAACTGAAAATAAAAAAATTTGAAAGTGTCAAACCACATATTTGAAGGCTCAAAACTATATATTTCTGGAGGAAATGGCTCGCGACCCGCTCCCAACCCAGGCCCCCCCCCGACCCACTCCCGGCGTCGGCCGCCGCCCCCCGGCGCCCTCTCCTGCTGCCGCCCCCGGGCTTCACCCCACAGGTGGTCCCCGCTGTTGGGTCGTCGCCGCGTGCGTGGGATGCGCCTAGATCTAGCTCGCCGGACCAGCTCCCGACGACCCAAGGCCAGATCCCGCTGCAGGCACTGGTGGAGATGGTGCCGGAGACGCCGCCCGAGCTCCAGGGCGCCCAGCCTCGGGTCGCATTCATCATCGTCGTCCCTTCGCCTCACATCCATGGCGCCGCATCCTCCTCCACCGCCGCCTCCAATGCCACCCGCAGCAGTGCTTCAGCAGATGTTGTCGGCGAGGGATGGCAGCTTGTGTCCTCCCGGCGTGGCCCGCGCCCCCTGCATCCTCCTGCTCCGGCCTCCCCTCGACGCCCTCTCCCTGCCTGGCTCCATGGAAGATGCTCTCGTTGCCTCCTTCCGGGTCACCGTGCGGCGGTTTGCCAGGGTCCTTTCAGATGCTCCCGCTGCCTCCGGCCCGGCCACCGCGCTCGTGGATGAACCAATCCTTGGCGCCCGCTCAGCTCCCTGGAGCCCCTGCATCGGTCGCCGCGCCTCCTATGGCTCCCCGGCCTGCTGCTCGAGGTTGGCCCGCCCCTCCGCAAGCCCAACCGCTCCAGCCGCTCCGTTCACCAGCTTGGCCTCAGCTTGGTGACGCCGCCCATGCCACCTGTCCTTCTGCTGCAGAAGTGCAGCACCACGAGGGCGACGCCGCGGTCGTCTGGCTCGCTGGGAAGCAGTCTGATGCCTCTTGTCAGGTTGTTGCCGAGGCCATTGCATCATCGATTGGTGCGTGCGTCGCCGACATCAGGGTCATCCATCAATTTCGAGATTAACCCGCCGAGACTCGTGAAGTGCCACGCTCCAGTGTTGCTGCACCGCCCAGGCAAACGCCCGCTCCGCCAGCACTGATGGTTGGCCCTCCGTCTGCACTGCTTGTTGGCACGCCTGTGTAGAGGGACATCGGCCCCATGGCCAGCCCGACCCTCAGCCACCCCTGCTCTCCAACGACCAGGCTCATCTCGCTATCACCGGCGAGGCCGCCAGGCTTTGAGGCCTCCCCCACGCCGACGCACAACCACAGCGGAGAGCTGCAGTGCACCCCACCTCCTCCGAGACGAGCCATGAACATGCAAGTAGCTCCTGGAGCGGAAGAGCTGCCCCGTGGCTTCGAGGACCTCTTCCTTCCAGGAAAGGAGGCTCTGCTCCCAGCGCTAGCTTCATCCCCGCCGCCCACGCCTGCCGCGCGGCGCAAGACGCTGGCTGGGGTCGCCGTATGCAGTACGGGTGGCCTATCACTAAGGCGAACCAACGCCAGACTTAGGGCTGGTGCCCGTGCTCTTAAGCCGACGGTTGCTGTCGAGAAGGCGGCCGGTGCGATGGTTTGCCGCAACATTGGCATCATTGAAGACGGCGAAGACATCACCGAGGCGGCGTTGGACAAGTTTGCTGCAAAGTTCAAAGACCAGGTTCCGGCCGAGGTGCTGGCGGCGATGCGCGCGCTTTTCAAGCTCGATGACGCAAATGCAAACGCCATTGAAGATGCACTAATCACCCATGGAGGCGAGGACGCTCTGGATCATGTGGCTAGCGCGGTCCAAGCTGCGTGATGCTGTTGTTGCTGCTGCACTGTGTTAAACTCTAGTCTCCAATGATAGTACAACCTATAAATGTTATGTGCTGGAACGTAAGAGGTCTCAACTGCCCCAAGCAACGTGCTACTGTCAATGAAACAATTACCACCTCTTCATGTCAAATCGTGTGCATTCAAGAAACGAAGCTCGACAACATTGATCCATTCACCGCTAGGTTCCTTGGAGGAGGTAGACTAAGCAGTTTTGCTCAGAGGCCGACGAACGGAACTAGGGGCGGGATACTCATGCTCTGGGATGACCAGCTCCTCCACGTCACTGACATCAGCACCACTCCGCATTGCCTCTCTGCCATGGTTCTAATTAAAGCGTCCAATGTGCATTACAATATCACAACTATGTACGACCCGTCCTCCCGCGCTCTCAAGGACGCATTCTTCGCCGAGCTCATCACTCAGAGGCCTCCCACTGGTACCCTTTGGCTTTGTCTGGGAGATTTCAACCAAATTTACAGAGCGCGTGACAAAAACAAGAGAAACATTGACACTAGGCGTCTTAACCGTTTTCGTGCAACGCTCCAAAGTTGTGGCTTGATGGAGATCCACCTCTAGAATAGACGTTTCACGTGGTCAAACGAGAGGGAAAACCCGACCCTTTGCAAGCTCGACTCGTTCTTTTGCAACGCAGAGTGGGACGATTAGTTTGGCAGCCACATCCTTCATGCACTCTCGTCCTCCCTCTCTGATCACTGCCCCTCCTCCTCGCCGAGGTTAGGGGACCCCGGAGACCGCGAAGCTTCAAGTTCGAGAATTTTTGGGTTTCTCTTCCAGGGTTCAAGGAGGTCGTCCTCAAGGCATGGAATGAGCACATAGACCATACCGAGCCGTATCAAATCCTACACTACAAGCTCAAGAAGACCGCTGCCCGCCTTTCTGAGTGGAGTAGGGGGTTGTTCTCCAAAGCGAAGGTCCATCTCCACGCCGCCCTCTTGGTGATTTTGCACCTTGACATGGCCCAGGAAAACCGGCAACTCTCTGTGGAGGAAGGGGACCTCCGCAAGAGGCTCAAAAGACGAGTCATCAACTTAGCGGTCATGGAGAGGGCTCGTAAGAAATAGTGCGCGAGACCAGCCAACATCAAGGAGGGTGATGCAAACACCAAAATTTTTTCACCAGAGGATCAATGGGAGACGCCGCAAAAAATCCATCCACAGGCTTAAGCATAATCAGGGATGGATCACCGACCATGATGCCAAAGAGAAGGTTGTCCATGACCACTTCACCGAGGCCATGGGAAAGGGGCGCCCGCGGGTGCGCGACTTCAATTGGGAAGAGCTTGGCTTAGAGGTACACAACTTGGACTCCCTCGCGGACCCCATCACCACGGAGGAGGTGCACGAGGCCATTAAGCAAATGCCAGGCGATAAAGCACCCGGCTAGACGGTTTCACCAGATTGTTCTTCAAGAGTTGTTGGAACATTATCAAGGAGGACATCATGAGGGTAGTCTCTCTTTTTGGCAACCTACACACGACAAACCTCCATTGGATCAACTCTGCAAACATTGTACTAATCCCTAAGAAGGAGGGTGCTGAGGGGATCACCGACTTTCGGCCTATTAGCCTCATCCACTCCATTGCGAAGATTGTTGCCAAAATTTTAGCAATTCGGCTAGCGCCTCACATGAACAAGATTGTCTCCAATGAGCAAAGTGCTTTCATCAAGACTAGGAGTATCCATGACAATTCCATGTATGTGAACAATCTCGCGTGTCGCCTCCACAAGAGCAAAACTCCGTCCCTCCTCTTCAAGCTTGATATAAGAAAGGCTTTCGACTCTGTGAGATGGGAGTATATCATTGACATCCTCCAGCAGAGGGGGTTCCCGGGAACCTTTCGGAATTGGATCACCGCCCTCCTATGCACATCCTCCTCGCGGGTTCTCCTTAACGGCATCCCCGGCAACCCCATTACCCACGGAAGCGGCTTCCGGCAGGGGGATCCTCTCTCAGCCCTGCTATTTGTCATTGCCATTGACCCCCTTCAAAAGATCCTCGAGTTGGCAACTAGGAAGGGGCTGCTTCACAAAATCCGTGGCTGTGGGCCCATCATGAGAACATCCCTCTACGCCGATGACGCGGCCGTCTTCGTTGCACCCATCAAGAAGGATATTGACAACCTCTCTGTGTTGCTCAGTGCATTTGGTGATGTCACGGGACTATGCACTAACTTCCAAAAGAGCTCTGTGGTCCCGATTCGGTGCAGACACCTACAACTCGACAACATCCTCCAGAATTTCCCCGCTGCCCGTGCTTCCTTCCCGATAAAATATCTGGGGCTACCTCTCTCGGTTTGGCAACTAAAAGTTCGGGATTTCCAATTCCTCGTGGACAAGGCCGCCTCCAAACTTGTTCCATGGGACGGGCAAAATATCACTGCCATTGGTCGGGCTGCCCTTGTCAAGTTTGTGCTATCCTCACAAGCCATCTACTTCATCACCCCACTGGTCGTTCCACCGAGCATCCTCCACAATGTCAAGCTTGAGAGAGCTTTCCTTTGGGCGGGAACAAATAAGACTATCGGTGCAAAGTGCAAAGTTAATTAGGAATCCGTATGTCGGCCAGTCGAATATGGAGGTCTTGGGGTGCTAAACACAGAGAAATTTGCAAGGGCTCTTTGTTTGCGTTGGCTTTGGTTCGAATGGAAGGAGCCCACCAAGCTATGGGTTGGGACCGGCAACCCGTGCGACGTGATGGACAAAAATCTCTTCTATGCTTCAACGACCATAACTGTTGGCAACGGTGCGTGCACACCCTTCTGGGACTCCCCTTGGGTGCGGGACCAAAAGCCAAGAGACATCGCACCACTTATCTACGACGCTTCCTCTCGGAAGACTTGGAAACTTCGGGAAGCCCTCCAGGATGATGCTTGGGTTCGCAAGATCAAGGTCACTTCCAACTTCACTTTCAAACATCTTCGACAATTTATTGAGCTTTGGACCACCATCTGTGATTTCCATCTTGAGGCGCACGCCGAAGACGACATCGTGTGGAAACACACAGAGAGCGAGACATACACTGCCAAATCCGCCTACTTGGCCCAATTTTTCGGCATCATCCGCTCCCCCATGGAGCTTGCAGTGTGGACGGCCTGGGCCCCGCCCAAGGTCAAATTTTTCGCATGGTTGGCCATGCAAAATAGGGTTTGGACTGCCGACCGTTTGACCAACCGGGGGTGGCCCAATTGCGGGCTTTGTCCTCTTTGCAAGCGTGTGCAAGAATCCATCGACCACCTCCTCTTCAGATGCCGGTACACTACTAGACTTTGGGAAATGATAAAAGATTGGCTCCAGCTCAAAAACATCAACACTTCCGCTTGGCACCTGGCACGGTCAACTGAAGAGTGGTGGATCGGGCTCTCCGACTCTACCATACCAAATAGGAAGGCCATGGCCACCCTCTCCATGCTCACCTCTTGGACAATCTGGAATGAAAGAAACGCCCGCATCTTCCAACTCAAGAGTGCCCCGCCGATGATTCTACTAGCTAACATCAAGATTGAGGCTCATACTTGGGTCACAGCAGGTGCACAGAAATTGGGATCCATCATGCTACGAGAGTAGGCCTTTTGTAGTGGTGTTGTAGCACGATGTGTGTTGTAACACAAAATTCAAACTCTCTTTTCCCTCTTAATTAATGAATGATGCAAGTCTTTTGCCTCCTTAAAAAAAACTATATATTTCAAGTCTTATACTAAAAAGGAAAAAGAAGTAAATTTAAAGTCTCAAAGTACATATTTTTAGAAATTTCATTACTTCCATTTAAAAATAATAGAAATTTAATAAAAGTAAACTATAATATAATATAAAGAAGATCACCACATAAAGAACTAAAAAGAAAAAAAATCTGGAAGTGTCAAAGCACATATTTGAAGGCTCAAAACTATATATTTCAAGTCTTAAACTAAAAAGGAAAAAAAGTAAATTTAAAGTCTCAAAGAACATATTTTTTAAAATATCATTATTTCCATTTAAAAATAATAGAAACTTAATAAAAGTAAACTATAATATACTTAAAAAATATCACCACATAAAAAACTAAAAAGAAAAAAATTTGGAAGTGTCAAACCACATATTTGAAGGCTCAAAACTGTATATTTCAAGTCTCAAACTAAAAAGAAAAAAAATTAAAGTCTCAAAGTACATATTTTAAAAAATGTCATTATTTCCATTTAAAAATAATAGAAATTTAATAAAAGTAAACTATAATATACTATAAAAAAATATAAGGATGGTGGCATTGACAAAATAATAATACTGGAGTCGGAACCAACAGCATGCCACAACTAAATAAAATAGTGCTGGCATTCCTTGCTATTCCACAACACTATATTACGCCTGGTTCAAATTGTTGATCCCATATACTTCTGACGCTACCCTGTTTTCCAACGCCACCATTATGCCACTACTAATGTCGTATCAAATAAGCCAACGCCACCACTATTTGGAAAAAAAAAGTGGTGGCATTGGTTGTAAATGTCGCGCCACCAACGTAAGTTGTGGCTAGCACTATTTCCACGAGTGTAGGTCACGCTCATGCTCAATGATCATGTTGTGTAAGATCACAAAGGCATTCATGATGTACCAAAGGATTTCTTGATCCCAAAACCTAGCTGGTCCTCGCATGATAGCAAACTGGGCTTGGAAAATTCCAAATGGTCTCTCCACATCCTTCCTAGCAGCTGTCTGAGCATTATGGAAACCAAGTAGTTTCTTACCTTGGGGGCTTGGAATTGGCTCCAGAAAAGTTGCCCACTTTGGATATATCTAGATTTGCAAAAAAATAATCAAGCATGAGCTTATTCTGGTCATCTAGCCTCCTTCTACGAATTAACTCATGGCTAACAACGAAACAACCATGCTTTGGTTGCTTGCTCTTCTCCATGCAGATCAACATGATAACGACAATGTCATCACCTTCATGCCACTCATATTTCTCTTTAGAGGAGGAATCATCGTACTAGAAGGAATCACACCAACTAATCTACATAATATAACATGGTATGTGATCAGACAATCCCTAGCTCACAACAGATGACAAATTCCGATCGGATTAGCTTGCCGGAGCCAAGACGGTCGCCGAATGCGTAGCAAAGGCGTCGGGAGGGACCAAAGGGTCAAAGGGGAGTCGGGGGCTGTAGCCAAGTGCGGCGCCACTGCGCCCACCGAGCGTCGAGAGCTCGGCACGCAGCCATAGCTAGCGGTGGTAGCGTGGGGGCTACCCGACCGCTAATCGATGTCGGCCGATGGTGGTGGTGCTGCGACAACCATTTTGCACGGCGACGGGTGACAGGGAATGGGCGAAATTGGCGGAATTGGTCGACGACATCCCAGGTTTTGGAGTAGGGCAGCGAGCGTCGCGGTGGACGGATTGGGTGGCAGAAAAGGGCGACGGGTGGCGGCGGGGCCCGAGGCGGCCGCAAGTACGACGATGGTGGGTCCATCAGCCAGAATCGACTGGGACAAAGGCCGGTGAGCCGGCTGTTGGGGCCGGAAAAGGTCACGGGTGCAGCAGTTGGCTTGCCGCGGCCGCATATTTGGTTCGGCTTTGTGCATTTGGATCCGTATATTTACCAACTAGGTGGCAAAATATACTGCATGGCCTATTTTTTATAGCAATTTATGTTTTTTTCCCAGAGTCCGAAATTCTAGTTTTTACTAACCAGATTCGTTTTTAGGCTAGCTGTTAGAGATATTCTACGCATAATCATTTTTTGCTAAAGGGTTGTCTGGATTAGAGAACTCCCGTTGACACGAGTCAACTAGCTTCTTAGAACATGCAAGTAAACCTTCATGATCGAGAGCTTGCTTCTAGCAACTGAGAACTTCTTTCTAAACTACATTCTCACATTCCATTTACGAAGTCACCCGTAGGCGTCTCGTCGTCGACGGGAACGTCTCCTCCCACTGAAAGCGCATCGCCGGAAATCCTGAAATAAATCCAGGAATAATGCGAGCACCAGGATTTGAACTCTGGTGGGTTGGGGATACCATTGTCCACCTAACCAACTCAACCACAGGTTGATTCGTGATCACATGACTTTTTATGTGATAGAAAAATGAATGAGATTAGAAAGGCCATAATTGGGGCAAACAATGCAATAGCTTCGGTGAGAGAAAAGCCCAAAATGACATAACCAAATAATTGTTTAGCCAATAATGTTTAAACAAAATTGATTTCGCGCCGGGTTTAACATAAAGTCTCAAGATCCAGGTGAGTTAGACCCGTGGCCTTGCTTTGCTCTGTCATGTGGTCAATCTTGCAATTCCCAGGATTACCAAAAAAAGGCTTCCTCCTCGTTTCATATATAAAGCAACATAGTCAAATTGTTGCAAGAAAATAAGGAGACCCTCTTACACAGGAGATCAAAGATAAAAAAAAAAATTAGATGTGTAGTCACACCCTACCACAAAACGACTTAGACTGACAAGAAAAAGAACCGAGCCTCCTTGAAAATCCGCCGGACCTCGATTCATCGCTCACATCAAGCTACGTTGGGGAGGGGCCCCTGCCCTCCTGCTCCGGAGCGTGGGTCGCAATCCTGCCCAGAATTGCCGGTGTACGATTCATATGGAGTGTACTCCTGGTAGTAGTCTTAGACTCAAAGTTTGGGTGCTCTTCTTCCTGAAACTGAACTCAGTGTTTTCATGATTTGCCCAGGTTGTTTATGAGAGGATCATTTGAGCGTCTTTGGTTCAGGAGCAGAAGATTGTGGAGGTGTTGAACATTTGGAAGACCAAGGAAACCAGCAAGAGCTGCACAATTGTGTGAGGTAGGCATCTCCATGATGTCCTTGCAGTGACGTTCTCACTGCCGCCCTTGCAGGATTCTGCCACTGACGTGCATTCCTCGTCGTCTCGTCCCTGCCGCCGCTTCTGCCCTCAGCGGAATCCGCCACTGCCCGACCGTGCCTATGGTCACTGCGGTCGTTCATTCACTGGATAGCTTGACGTGTTCTCAAAA
Source organism: Aegilops umbellulata (assembly GCA_032464435.1). NCBI lineage: Eukaryota > Viridiplantae > Streptophyta > Magnoliopsida > Poales > Poaceae > Aegilops > Aegilops umbellulata. The sequence goes on along the minus strand of CP136057.1, from coordinate 384,634,282 downwards.
TACATTAATACTCTCGTCTCAGCTAAACAAAGATTTTCTTTTTCCAAAAGAGGGGAATGCCCTCGGCCTCCGCATCAAGATTATTCCATGATGTCAGACAAAGTTCAATATCGACGTGCAAATTGGATCTACCTCGCTACAGGACCTCCACAAACCCTATCACATGCGATCGAAAGGTAATATGATACTCCTAGACAAAGCCTTCAAAAAAAAATCATTGGTGGACCGCTACCAATATCCCGACAAGCCTACGCAAGGGCATCAACTCCCTGGTTGTCCTCACCTCCTGGGCCATATGGAAGCATCGCAACGCCGTCCTCTTCGACAACGCATCACCCAACCTCAACACCCTCCTAGACGGCATCAAACAGGAGGCGAAACTATGGGCAAGAGCCGGCGCCAAAGGGCTCGATCGGATTATTCCTGTAACATAAACATGTAACTAGTGAGGCTGAGCATCCTCATACCTTCCCTGCTCACCCCGCGCTTCTGGGCATCGCCATCTAATGTGTACGCTGCCCAGAGCACCAACCCTTGTACTCACCTCCTAACCTATCAATGAAATGATACGCAGTCTTGCGTATTCGAGATAAAAAAAAGAAATCATTGTACGTTTGTCGATGTTGAAGTTGACAAGACAATTCTAAGAACAAAATATTTTGTAAGCTAGCTTTGACAAAGACAACAACTTTTTTTTTTTTTGACAAAGACAACAACTTAGAAATGGTTTCCCTAAAAATCCTCCTAAAACTGGTTTTGCCAAAAAATGGTTTCGAGGACTAGTTATTCAAACAACTACCGATTGAGATTACACTGCGTTGGATCTGTCTAATCGGGTCCCCAGCAGATGAGGTGCATCACGTTCTCATCCTTCTCCGCTTTCCTGGTCGTCCCTGCTGCCGTCTTCGCCGCCACGGGAGTTTGATCAGCCATCCCACTGGAGAACCGGGAGCGGCGGTGAGGGACTTGCGCCACCGGTGATGGCTTAGACATCGTGGACGCCGGCTGCTCCGCGCGCACGGCGGCCTGCACTACCCTGGCGCACACCCTGCTCAGGTAGCCGAGGCTCATCGCCAACCTCGCCTGTCAGGTTACTTCTTCGACCAGTCGGATCCTGCTTCCTGCCAGATATTCAGAAATTATCTTGTGAAACGTATAGGAGGTTAATGGAGATACTGCTGATTCCACGGGGTTTGTTTTTCATCCTGTTGGTTAACCAAAAGTCGGACCTCGCTACTTAAGGCATGAGCATGTGCTGTGTCACTACTTGTTGGCCAAGACTATCTCTTTAAAATACTTATTGGCCAAGAAATAGTTTTATGCGGCAAGTTAAGAGGTGCCAAACGTTTCTTTCGGAGAATCCACTCTCCCATTTCTATTCACGTTTGTACTTGTTTCCATTTTGAACCAAATTTAGTTTTTTTTAACATGAACCTCATTTAGTTGCTGCCTCGGTCATGATAAGCCCCCATATACCAGTCTAACATGGCGAGGATGCACACAAATAAAAGAGATAAACATGTTTGAAATTTCTCAAAAAACAAGAAACGAGATAAACATGTTTTTTTTTGAGCATCAGTACAGACACAAGCGCTCATATACACGCGCATACACTCACCCCTATGAACGTACACACGCACACCCTACCCCTATGAGCACCTCCGAGAGATTGAGCCGACATATCATCTTGAGATTTACGAAGTCACCGTAGACGCCTCGTCGTCGACGAGAACGTCTCCTCCCACTGAAAGCGCATCGCCGGAAATCCTGAAATAAATCCAGGAATAATGCGAGCACCAGGATTTGAACCCTGGTGGGTTGGGGATACCAGGGTCCACCTAACCAACTCAACCACAGGGATAATGTTTAACGTGCAATTTATATATAATACCAATATATAAACACTGAAAGGGGTAGATTCAACTATTCTCGACCGTTAATTCATGTCAATTTAGCAACCTAGATTGCTTCAACGACGAGCGTTCAACATGTTTATACCAAATATCAATATTAGCAATAATCACATAACTATTATATAATTAATATCTTATCTAATATAACGTGATTAATATTCTGCCAAATATCCCTAAAAAAATACTCCCTCCATCCAAATAAATGTCCGTGATTTAATACAAAGTTAGCACTCCCTCCGTCTCGAACTTGTCGCAATCCATTTCTTCGACAAGTAATTCGGGAGGGAGGGAGTACAATTTTGTGTCACTTATTTTTGAACGAAGGGAGTATATTCTACCTAATATGAACATGCCTTGCACATATGCATTTACTAATACCACTACCTCCATTCCTAAATATAAGTTTTTTTAGAGATTCCACTACGAACTACATGCTGAGTAAAATTCATATGTAGTCCATAGTGAAATTTCTAAAAAAAGACTTATATTTAGTAATGGAGGGAGTACCTAATATCAACTTCAGTGCTAACCACGTAATTATATCACACCTAATATCAATATGCAATCAATATCTTTCCTAATATTAACGTGCAATGCAATTGATATCTTTTCTAATACAACATGGCGATTATATCTATACTTATTAATAAAGAATGGTGCTTTTTTGTATTTTTTTTGCCCATCCATATTATTTATTAGAGAAACATTGTTTGACGAATTTTTTGGTACATCGTCTGCGTGTGGTCTCTCACGTATGTTTGACCTAATGTACGATCTTTGTACTTCAATTCAATACGACTCCGATTCCTGATGCCCGTTCATTCATCTCCAACTCCTTGCGCCATACTACTGATTCTCTTTTCCATTTTAAGCCTTTGATGATATGCTCATATCAGGGAGAGGGTAAGGACCTGATTTTTGGTTTTGGAGACCTGCACATCATCGTCGTCGCGCCCCTGATTAAAGCCTGAAGGTCTAGATTGGGGAAAGTCATGTACTTGGCACCCACATTACGGTGACGCACAGTTTGGTTGTTGTCGCGCACGACGCGCTCAACCCAGAGGTCTCATGATGCACTCCTTACAGTGCTCCCCGAAAATCAGTGTCCCGAGAGGCTCCAATCAGGATTGAGGTCATTGCAGAGAGAGAGAGAGAGAGAGAGAGAGAGAGAGAGAGAGAGAGAGAGAGAGAGAGAGAGAGAGAGAGAGAGAGAGAGAGAGAGAGAGAGAGAGTGGCCACAAGGAAGTGCTGGTGGAGAGGTCAGGCCCGTCCCCTTAGGCGGACGAGCCATCGGTAGAGGCGATATTTATCGCTGGGATTGGCATCGGGTGGCTGCGGATTCATAGTTGTGTCATGCTTGATAAACTCGCCGCTCGCTGGATATCACATGTGTCGATGCCACACTAGTAGAATAAGGGCCTAATGTGAAGCACATTAGTCCCGGTTTGTAACTGAACCGGCATTAATATGACCATTAGTGTCGGTTCCAATGGCTAGGCGGGCGGCGCTCATTAGTATCGATTCATGGCGAACCTTTAGTACCGGTTCGTGCCACGAACCGGTACTAAAGAGGTGGTGGCAGGCTGTTGTCAGGCTGGGCCCCACCAACACCTTTAGTACCGGTTCGTGCCACGAACCGGTACTAGAGATGAACCTTTAGTCCCGGTTCGTATAACCAACAGGGACTAAAGATATCACTACTATATATTGTGCTTCGTCCAACCTGAGCCGACGCACTCTGTTTTTTCCCTCCTCTCTGTTTTTTCACCTCTTGCTTGAGCTCACCTCCATTTTTGCGAAAATTTGTCCAAGATTTGAAGGCACCCCATTCATCCAAGTGATCACAAAGGTTAGCAAATTTGTCATTTCATCTCTCATTGCTAGATTAGCTCTTGCAATGCTTTATAAGTATAGTGATTTGTGGATTTTATTTTGGGAGGAATTATATGTGGTAGTATTTGATTTATATGGAATTTGAGGTCAAAATAACTCTTAGTTTGCATACGTAGGTGTGGTTTACTTAGTGCCTTCCCGTCTCCATCCTAACCACCGTCGATCACCCGCACCGTCCTGTTACCGGCACCACCTTGTGGTGAGCCTCTTGTTCTTATATTTTTTATATAAAAGAAATCACGTTCGTGTGATTTAGATATATAGTTACTTGTATAATTATCTTACCCGTATGTTGTTTGTTATACATAGTGCCATGGTTTTGATATCCGTCCCCGTCGGTCCTCGTCCGGGTTATGATACGAATGTGGTATATTCTCTTCTATAACTATTTCACTGCTAGAAAAAAGACTATAGGTGGGATTGACACTAATGGCGCATACTAATGGCGCACCACAGTCTGGTACGCCATTAGTGTTGAAAGTACTAATGGCGCACCTTGCCTAGGGTGCGCCATTAGTATCCTAATTTTTTTTGAACTAGCGCGTCTGTCCAAACACACTAATGGCGCATCCTGGCACGGTGCGCCATTACTAGTTGTAACTAGTAATGGCGCACTAGTACCAGAGTGCGCCACTAATGCTGTTTTTTTAATTACATTTTTTATTCCTTTTGTTGGAAAACTACTAATGGCGCACTGTCCCACCGTGCGCCATTACTAGTTCAAACTACTAATGGCGCACCGTTGGACAGTGCGCCATTAGTATGATTTTTTTCTTTTTTTTTCGCAAAACTACTAATGGCGCATCAGATAGAGGTGCGCCATTAGTAACCTGGATTACTAATGGCGCATTTACTACTGGTGCGCCATTAGTAAGTGGTCAGCAACAAGATATTTTGGGCAGCCTCTCCTACCCACACTCACTTTCTCCCCACTCCATTCTCTCCACCTTCTCCTTATCTCGGGTGCCTCCTCTTTTTCACCTCATTTTCACCATAGATTCATTGAAATTAAGTGGTTAAATTACCTTGTTTTGATAGGTAAGTAAGGGGGGAAGCTATATTTCTGTTGTTCTCCCTACAACAATTTGCACATGCACTTTTTATGGCCTAGCTAGATCTATGTATGTTCGTGGTGTTGCATATGTTTGTGGTGTTGCATATGTGTTTGTGTTTGGAGGTGTACCGGTATTTGAAATGCGATAGTTGCCAATATTTTGCCGGAATGTTGATTCATTTCCGTTTCGGCGATAATTTTGGCATTAAGCATTCTTTTTGGTCCTATTTTTAGGGAAGGTCATGCCAAATTTTTTCTTGGTTCTAAAATATCGTTTTGCTCTACCCCGCAGGCAACCATGGTCCGCACGATGACCGAAGGCATCGTGAATAGGTTTTTGAGGTCCGCGAAGGCCGAGATGCTTCAAAAGAATGAGACGGAGATAAGATGTCCGTGTCGAAGATGCAAGCTGGAGAGCCTTATTGCGGACCCGGATTCCGGGCAGGTGCGGGACCACCTGCTTTTGCGTGGTTTCATGGATGGCTATAGGTGGCAAGGTGATGAAGATGACTACGAAGTCGTCCATGGGGGCCGGGCAAGAAATGAGGAAGGGCAGCAAGGCAACCACCGCGGCTCGGGCGGGCGAGAAGGCGAAGAATCCCCAGGAGATGATCACGACGGTGATGCTGTACACAGTCATCATGTAGAAGATGCAGGACATGATGATGAGGAAGATGGCGCCGGAGCAGACGACGGGCATGATCATGAAGATGATGATGCCGGCGGAGCATACGACGGTGGACCATCGATGGGCTGGGTGCAGGACCCTTATATTCAAGAGCTGCTTCTCAAGCAGACGGATAATGCAAGAGCCGCCGCCCGAGAGAAAGCCAAGGTGGATCAACTTGAGTTAGACGCGGTTACTCCATTTTATGAAGGATGCAGGCCCGAGGATACCCGCCTGAAAGTAACGCTCATGGCTCTGGAGATGAAGGTAAAACACAAAATGACCGACGCATGCTTCGACGAGAACATGTCATTCTGGCACGAACGTCTTCCAAAGGGGAACAAGTGCCCGACCAGTTTGGAGGAGGCGAAGAAAATCGTGTGTCCTCTGGATTTACCGCACATGAAATACCATGTCTGCATGAACAATTGCATCATTTATCGGGACGAGCACGCGGAGTCTACCATATGTCCGGTGTGCGGCGTCACTCGATACAAGAAGAGGAAGAAAGCTCCTCGAAAAGTGGTGTGGTACTTTCCGATCACTCCTCGTCTGCAGCGGTATTTCGCGGATCCTAAGGTAGCAAAGCTCCCGCGTTGGCACGCGGATAGGGAGGAGAAGAAGCGAGAAGATGACGCAAATGATCCGAAGATAGATAAAAAAGACAAGATGCTGAGTCACCCTAAGGATGCGAGCCAGTGGCAAGCGTTGAATTTTGAATACCCAGAATTTGGGAAGGATCCAAGGAACATCGTGCTGGGCGCGAGCACTGATGGAGTCAATCCGTTTGGCAGGCAGAGAAGCACACATAGCACCTGGCCTGTGTTTGTGTGGATGTACAACCTTCCCCCCTGGTTGTGCATGAAGAGGAAGTACGTTCACATGAGTATGCTAATTGAAGGGCCGAAACAACCAGGGAACGACATCAATCTGTATCTGGGGCTGCTGAAGGAGGAGCTAGACACGCTGTGGAAAACGCCAGCCAATATGTGGGACGCCGCAGAGAAAGAATATTTCCCTATGAGAGCCGCACTGCTCACGACGGTGCACGACTATCTCGGTTACGGATATCTCGCGGGGCAGGTAGTCCACGGATTTTCTGGATGCGTACGGTGCATGGATGACACAACGTATCGCCAGCTAGATAGAGATCCCGGGTCTTCGAAAACCGTGTTCATGGGACATCGAAGGTGGCTTCGCGACGATGACCCGTGGAGGAAACGCAAGGATCTGTTCGATGGTGAAACCGAATCCCGAAAACGCCCGTGTACGAGGAGCGGCGAGGAAATAGACAAGTTGTTGAAAAATTGGAAAGACTGCCCACTGCCGGGAAAGAAGCAAAAGGCGCCAGAGCCGGGAAAAAAGCGAAAGGCGCCAGAGCCACTGCTGAAGGTATGGAAAACGAGGTCTGTTTTCTGGGACTTGCCGTACTGGAAGATCCACCGTGTGCCTCACAGCCTTGATGTCATGCATATCACGAAGAACGTGTGCGAGAGTCTGCTTGGTACCCTGCTCAACATGCCAGAGAGGACCAAAGATGGGCCGAAAGCAAGGGCAGACTTGAAATCAATGGGCATCAGGCAGGAGCTTCACGCTATATATGATTATGATTATGATTATGATGATGATGATGATGATGATGATGATGATGATGATGATGAGGCGAAGCAGGACAGAGAAAGTCGTCTCAAAGGCAAAAAGGCCAAGAAGACCGGAAATGACTACCCTCCCGCGTGCTTCACTCTAAGTCAGGAGGAGATCAAGTAGTTTTTCACCTGCCTCCTTGGAGTAAAACTTCCTTACGGTTATGCGGGGAAGATAAGCAGATACCTAGACCCAGCGAAGCAGAAGTTCAGCGGGATGAAGTCTCACGACTGTCACGTGCTGATGACGCAGATACTTCCAGTTGCAATCCGTGGGATCATGGACGCGCACATCCGTGAAACGCTATTTGGCCTATGCAACTTCTTCGACGTCATCTCTCGGAAGTCGATTGGCGTGAGGCAACTCAGAAGGCTACAGGAAGAGATCGTGGTGATACTATGCGAGCTTGAGATGTACTTCCCGCCCGCATTCTTCGACGTTATGGTGCATCTGTTGGTCCATATAGTGGAGGATATCATCCAACTCGGGCCGACGTTCCTGCACAGCATGATGCCGTTCGAAAGGATGAATGGTGTCATCAAAGGATACGTTCGCAACATGTCACGTCCAGAGGGAAGCATAGCCAGGGGCTTTCTGACCGAAGAGTGCATCTCGTACTGCACGAATTATCTAGGCATCGAGTGACGAGGATACGTACCTAGGGTAGGGTAACTTATCATACCTGAGGTACCCAATCAAGGACATGGCTCCTACAATGAAAGACATTCTAAGAAGTATCAACGTTTTCAGTCGACCTGGTTAGCCCAGTCGACGGACACGAGCGCACTCGACCAGAAGCACAAGCAGTCGACCATGAAGACAGCCACTCGACTATAAGAAGACCTAAAGGCACTGCCCACAAACGGTCATCTCATAAGTAGCTTTTATGGCCTTCATGATCCTTTATTACAGGCGTTACCAGTAACCACCTCTCTTTATGTACATTAAACTCCTTGTAACGTGGGCTGGCTGGGGTCCTGGCGAACTCTATATAAGCCACCCCCCTCCACTAGGACAGGGGTTCGGAACTTTGTAACACACACACACATAATCCAGTCGACTGCCTCCGGGCTCCGAGACGTAGGGCTGTTACTTCCTCAGAGAAGGGCCCGAACTCGTAAAACTCCTTGCGCATACAACTACTCCATAGCTAGGATCTTGCCTCTCCATACTTACCCCCTATTCTCACTGTCAGACTTAGAACCACGACAGTTGGCGCCCACCGTGGGGCAGGTGTTCTAGCGATTTGTTGGAGGAGTTGGGATTCTTTCAACCCACGTCATGTTTTCGAGCGGAGTCATGGTCGAGAGCCGCGAGATCCATCTCGGCGCTCTCTCCTTCATCGTCGACAACTCTGCTTGGCTGCAGGAGGCTCCACTCGACGTGGACACGCTTCCCGCCCGCGGAGCCACGCACTTTCGCGCATGCGTCCGCGGCGTCCTCCTGCGGCAACCGTCGACCCAGTACGGGTCGGCATTCGTTTCGCCATCGTCGTCATCAGTTTCCCACCGGCGCAAGCGCACCGGTCGGTCGAGACTCCAGCGGTGGGTGAAGCACACACTGGCCCGCCAGTCGGCCATCCCCCAAGTCGCGGCAATCGAGCCCGATGAGTCACTCTACGGCCTGTTCGACCTGTCGACTGGCTCCGTAGAGACTGCATCCGAGTGCGACAGCAGTGATCCAGCGGCGGAAGTACTAATGGTCGATGGACCACGTAGTCCCCCCCGGATTCCCCCACACCGAAGAGGTTGCCGCAGGGGGGATTCCGGCGCGGGGCCACGAAGAGTACAGGCCCGAGCCCCTTACCTCAGTGCAGAGGGAGGAACGCCGTCGCCGGAACATGGACGCCCTTCACACTCCTATCGTTGGAGAAACCCCTGAGGCGCGAGCCCTGGAGGAGGCGCGCTTGGCCAACTTGGCTGAACGTACTCGACTGGAGAATCTCCAGAGAGCACTCGACGAGCGCGCACGACCGCCCGCTCCCGAGTCCAGTCGTCGTCGCGTCTTCCAGCCGCCGACCCAGGTATACCGTACCCCGATTCAGAATTTGGCAGCCGCGGCTCGCATAGCGGAGTCGATCCAGCCTTCACAGTCAGAGGCAGGGAGAGGTCTGTTACAGATCAGAGATTTGCTCCGTGCAGCGGGTGACCAGAATTCAGCCGTATCTCAGTCGCGCAACAGGATTCACAGTCGATCCGTCACTGCGAATTCCGTTCAGTCGGCTTATAGTCCAAGGTCGCCCCCGAGGCGTGAGGGACACAGAGGCCGGCGCGAGGATCAATACCAAGGGCACGAGCGATATGAGCACCGATTCGATCGCAACGATCAACGTCGAGTGCCTTCTCCTCCCCCAAGAGCGGAGTCGTACGTTCCTCGACGGCAAGAGGACAGACGCCAGTTCAGTACTGGGCGAAGGGTCCCAGTCGACCCCAGGGAACCAGGCTTTGGCGCGAGATCCATCATCGTTCAAGGTCTGGTCGACCGAAATAGAGCTCACCGAGAAGACCGTGACAGAGGCGCGCCGTCCGGCAGCAGAGTTCATGTCTCAGGTCCCGAGTGTTTCAGCAGAGCAATCAGAGCTGCAGTGATTCCTCCCAACTTCAGGTTGGCGGCTGGAGTCAGCAAGTTCACCGGAGAGTCCAAGCCGGACACATGGCTCGAGGATTACCGAGTGGCTGTTCAGATCGGAGGCGGCAATGACGAGGTGGCCATGAAGCATTTGCCCCTCATGTTGGAAGGATCAGCCAGAGCGTGGTTGAATCAGTTGGCTCCCAGCAGTATTTATACTTGGGAAGATCTAGCCCAGGTGTTTGTCAGGACATTCGAAGGGACTTGCAAGCGACCAGCAGGGTTGACAGAATTGCAGTCATGTGTTCAGAAGTCGAGTGAAACCCTGAGGGATTATATCCAAAGGTGGATCACTCTGAATCACACGGTCGAGAATGTGTCCAATCATCAGGCAGTTTGCGCCTTCAAGGAAGGCGTCAAAAACAGGGAGTTAACTTTGAAGTTCGGTCGAACCGGAGATATGACCTTGAGTCGAATGATGGAAATCGCCACCAAGTACGCGAACGGAGAAGAGGAAGATAGACTCCGGAGTGGCAAGTATAAGGCAGCCGCCAATGAGGCCGGCGGAGGACACTCCAGTCGGAAGCAGAAGCGCAAGGCTGAGCCAGTCGCCCCCGGGGAAGCCTTAGCTGTGACCCCAGGGAAGTTTAAGGGGAAACCCAAGGGTCCTTGGAACCCCAAGAAAGTGAAAGACCAGGACGGGAACGATGTGATGGACTTGCCATGCCACATTCACACGAAGAAAGATGAAGAGGGAAATCTCATTTACCCTAAGCATACCACTCGACAATGTCGACTCCTGATGCAACAGTTCCAAGGGAAGCAGGCCAAGGACAAAGAGAAAGAGTCAGACAAAGTTGAAGACAGGGAAGACAGCGGTGAAGAATACCCCCAAATCAATTCCACTCTGATGATTTTCGCTGATGTCGAAAGTAAGAGTCGACTGAAGGTCATCAATCGCGAAGTAAACATGGTCGCTCCGGTGACACCCCATTACCTGAAGTGGTCCCAGACCGCCATCACCTTCGACCAGTCCGATCATCCGACTCATATTGCCACCCCAGGGAGGCAAGCGTTGGTGGTCGACCCAATTATTGAAGGCACTCGACTGACCAAGGTTCTGATGGACGGCGGCAGTGGGCTAAACTTGTTGTATGCAGAGACGTTGAAGGGGATGGGCATTCCGATGTCCCGACTCAGCCCCAGCAACATGAGCTTCCACGGAGTCATTCCTAGGAAGAGAGCTGAGTCACTCGGTCAAATCACTCTCGACGTCGTCTTTGGTGACTCAAAGAATTTCCGGAAAGAAAAGTTAACCTTTGAGGTCGTGGACTTTCAGAGTGCGTACCACGCCATTCTTGGGAGGCCAGCCTATGCTCGTTTCATGGCTCGACCATGCTACGTATACCTCAAGCTGAAGATGCCTGGCCCCAAAGGTGTAATCACAATCGTCGGCAATCGGAAGAAGGCAGAGGAGTGCTTCCAGAAAGGCGCCAAAATTGCTGATGCTCAGATGGCCAAGATAGAGATACAAGAGTACCAGAAGACTGCGAATCCGAGTGAGTTGTTATGAGCCAAGAAGCCCGCCACGGAGTCAGCATTTCAGTCGACTGGTGAGACCAAGCAAGTCCACATCCACCCGACCGATCCAAATGCAGCTCCAACCAACATCTCCACTACACTCGACTCCAAATAGGAAGAAGCGCTCGTCCAGTTCCTCCGTGAGAACTGGGACATCTTTGCATGGAAGCCTGCTGACATGCCGGGTGTGCCCAGGGGACTGGCCGAGCACCGCCTCCGAGTCGACCCAAAGGTCAAACCAGTCAAGGAGCATCTTCGACGGTCCGCCGTTCAGAAGAGAAAGGCCATTGGCGAAGAAGTGGCCCGACTCCTAGCAGCAGAATTCATTCGCGAGATCTACCACTCCGAGTGGCTCGCCAATGTTGTGATGGTCCCTAAGAAGGACAAATCGTTGCGCATGTGCATCGATTTTAAGCATATCAATCGGGCCTACCCGAAAGATCATTTTCCTCTTCCTCGCATCGACCAAATAGTCGACTCGACTGCAGGATGCGAGAGGTTATCTTTTTTAGATGCCTACTCTGGATACCATCAGATCCGTCTGTATGGACCCGATGAAATAAAAACAGCCTTCATCACCCCATTTGGGTGTTTCTGCTATGTTACCATGCCTTTCGGTCTCAAGAACGCCGGAGCTACATTCATGAGAATGATTCAGAAGTGCCTGATCACTCAAATCAGTCGGAATGTACAAGCATACATGGATGACATAGTGGTCAAGTCACGAAAAGGTTCCGACCTGCTGACTGACCTAGCTGAAACTTTTGCCAATCTCAGGAGTTATGATATCAAGCTCAATCCGTCGAAGTGCACATTTGGAGTCCCTGGAGGAAAGTTACTCGGTTTTCTTGTTTTCGAACGAGGAATCGACGCTAACCCCGAAAAAGTTGGCACCATACTCCGGATGAAACGCCCTGTGCGTGTGCACGATGTCCAGAAACTTACTGGATGCTTGGCCGCCCTAAGTCGATTCATCTCCAGGCTCGGTGAAAAGGCGCTGCCTCTTTACCGACTGATGAAGAAGTCAGACACGTTCGAATGGACTCCAGAAGCTGACGCAGCATTTGCAGAGCTAAAAGCTCTGCTCTCCACCCAGCCGGTGCTTGCTGCTCCTGTCAGCAAAGAGCCATTGTTGCTTTACATAGCAGCCACGGGACAAGTCGTTAGTACCGTTCTTACGGTCGAGTGGGAAGAGGAAGGAAAGACCTTCAAAGTTCAACGCCCAGTTTATTATCTCTCTGAAGTTCTGACCCCGTCGAAGCAAAGATATCCCCACTATCAGAAGCTTGTTTATGGGATTTACATGACCACGAAGAAGGTTGCTCATTATTTCTCTGATCACTCTATCACAGTCGTCAGCGACGCTCCATTATCAGAGATTCTTCATAACAGAGATGCAACCGGTCGAGTGGCGAAATGGGCAATTGAACTTCTTCCCCTTGATATCAAGTTCGAGGCAAAGAAAGCTATTAAGTCCCAGGCAATAGCTGATTTCCTCGCCGAGTGGACCGAGCAGGAGCTTCCGACTCAAGTTCACTCGGAGCACTGGACTATGTTTTTCGATGGCTCCAAGATGCTGAACGGATCCGGTGCAGGGGTTGTACTGGTTTCCCCCCGAGGAGATAAGCTCAAGTATGTCCTCCAGATTCACTTTGATTCCTCCAACAATGAGGCAGAGTATGAAGCGCTTCTATACGGATTACGTATGGCCATTTCACTCGGCGTCCGTCGCCTCATGGTCTACGGCGACTCAGATCTGGTTGTTAATCAAGTGATGAAGGAGTGGGACGTCCGAAGCCCATCCATGACGGGATATTGCAGCACAGTGAGAAAGCTGGAGAAACGATTCGAGGGGTTGGAGCTCCATCATATACCCCGACTGAAAAATCAAGCTGCAGATGATCTGGCGAAGATAGGGTCCAAAAGGGAGGCCGTCCCTAAAGATGTGTGTTTGGAGCACATTCACACACCATCAGTGCAAGAAGATCCTTTCACAGAAGAGCCTCCACAACCAAAAAGCGCTTCTGACTCGACCGAAGTGGAGATTCCAGCTGTGGTCGACCTGATTATGGAAGTTATGACCACCACTCCCGATTGGACAGTGCCGTACATTGCGTATATCATGAGAAAAGAGCTCCCAGAAGATGAAGAAGAGGCTCGACAGATCGTCCGTCGATCCAAAGCCTTTACAGTAATCAAAGGGCAGCTATATAGAGAAAGCGCGACTGGAGTTGGTCAGAAGTGCATCACACCTGAAGAAGGACAGATAATTCTCGAGGACATCCACTCGGGGACCTGTGGCCATCATGCGTCCTCTCGGACCATCGTGGCCAAAGCATACCGAGCGGGTTTTTACTGGCCAAAGGCGAACGAAATGGCAAAGGATATAGTCGACAAGTGCGAGGGGTGCCAGTTTTATTCCAACATGTCTCACAAGCCCGCCTCCGCCTTGAAGACCATTCCACTCGTCTGGCCTTTCGCTGTCTGGGGTCTAGACATGATCGGACCACTGAGAACTGGTAGGAGTGGCTTCACCCACTTGTTGGTTGCAGTCGACAAGTTCACGAAGTGGATAGAAGCCAAACCCATAAAGGACCTCGACGCAAGCACTGCCATCAGTTTTATCAGGGGATTGATATTCAGATATGGAGTTCCGCACAGCATCATCACGGATAACGGATCAAACTTCGATAATGACAGATTCAAAGCCTTCTGCGCCTCTCAGGGCACTCGAGTCGACTACGCTTCAGTTGCTCATCCTCAGTCGAATGGACAGGCCGAACGCGCGAATGGCCTCATCCTCAAAGGACTAAAACCCCGACTGATGCGTGATCTCAAACACGCAGCAGGCGCCTGGGTCGACGAACTTCCGTCAGTTCTATGGGGGTTGAGGACCACCCCTAACCGGTCGACTGGAAGAACACCATTCTTTCTGGTCTATGGAGCCGAAGCGGTTTTGCCGAGCGACCTGCTCCACAACGCGCCTCGAGTCGAGTTATATTCCGAAGCAGAAGCAGAACAGGCCCGGCAAGATGCAGTCGACCTCCTAGAGGAGGAAAGAGAGATGGCTCTAATCCGCTCGACCATCTACCAGCAAGAGTTGCGTCGGTTCTACGCCAGAAATGTGAAGGGTCGAGCCTTTCAGGAAGGAGATCTGGTCCTCCGCGTGGATCAGCAAAAACCTCACAAACTTGCCCCGACCTGGGAAGGCCCCTTCATCATCACCAAAGTCCTGCACAACGGAGCGTATCACCTCTACAACATCGATCGACGGATCGACGAGCCTCGAGCATGGAACGCGGACCTGCTCCGTCCTTTTTACACTTAAAAACTCACTCGACTGGGATGTAATAAAAGTACCTCTGTAGTTCTTTTGTTTCAAGCAAGAATTTCTTTTTCTGTTTGTCTAAATTTCCCCCAGTGGGTGACTTAGCTGCGAATCCGCTTCGCCTAAGTTTTCAGAAAATCCTACCGAGTGGAGAGCCAGCCTCCCACTCAGGGGCTTAGCTGCGAATCCGTTTCGCCTAAGAAATTAAAATCCTACCGAGTGGAGAGCCAGCCTCCCACTCGGGGGCTTAGCTGCAGTCCAAGTACTCGCCTAAGTTTGAAAAAATCCTACCGAGTGGAGAGCAAACCTCCCGCTCGGGGGCTTAGCTGCAGTCCAAGTACTCGCCTAAGTTTGAAAAAATCCTACCGAGTGGAGAGCAAACCTCCCACTCGGGGGCTTAGCTGCAGTCCAAGTACTCGCCTAAGTAATTGAAATCCTACCGAGTGGAGAGCAAACCTCCCACTCGGGGGCTTAGCTGCAGTCCAAGCACTCGCCTAAGATTGAAAAAATCCTACCGAGTGGAGAGCAAACCTCCCACTCGGGGGCTTAGCTGCAGTCCAAGTACTCGCCTAAGTAATTGAAATCCTACCGAGTGGAGAGCAAACCTCCCACTCGGGGGCTTAGCTGCAGTCCAAGCACTCGCCTAAGTAATTGAAATCCTACCGAGTGGAGAGCAAACCTCCCACTCGGGGGCTTAGCTGCAGTCCAAGCACTCGCCTAAGTAATTGAAATCCTACCGAGTGGAGAGCAAACCTCCCACTCGGGGGCTTAGCTGCAGTCCAAGTACTCGCCTAAGATTGAAAAAATCCTACCGAGTGGAGAGCAAACCTCCCACTCGGGGGCTTAGCTGCAGTCCAAGTACTCGCCTAAGTAATTGAAATCCTACCGAGTGGAGAGCAAACCTCCCACTCGGGGGCTTAGCTGCAGTCCAAGCACTCGCCTAAGTAATTGAAATCCTACCGAGTGGAGAGCGAACCTCCCACTCGGGGGCTTAGCTGCAGTCCAAGTACTCGCCTAAGTATTTAAAATCCTACCGAGTGGAGAGCCAGCCTCCCACTCGGGGGCTTAGCTGCAGTCCAAGTACTCGCCTAAGTATTCGAAATCCTACCGAGTGGAGAGCAAACCTCCCACTCGGGGGCTTAGCTGCAGTCCAAGCACTCGCCTAAGTAATCGAAATCCTACCGAGTGGAGAGCAAACCTCCCACCCGGGGGCTTAGCTGCAGTCCAAGTACTCACCTAAGTAATTGAAATCCTACCGAGTGGAGAGCAAACCTCCCACTCGGGGGCTTAGCTGCAGTCCAAGTACTCGCCTAAGTATTCAAAATCCTACCGAGTGGAGAGCAAACCTCCCACTCGGAGGCTTAGCTGCAGTCCAAGCACTCGCCTAAGTATTCAAAATCCTACCGAGTGGAGAGCAAACCTCCCACTCGGAGGCTTAGCTGCAGTCCAAGCACTCGCCTAAGTAATTGAAATCCTACCGAGTGGAGAGCAAACCTCCCACTCGGGGGCTTAGCTGCAGTCCAAGTACTCGCCTAAGTAATTGGAATCCTACCGAGTGGAGAGCAAACCTCCCACTCGGGGACTTAGCTGCAGCCCAGTGCTCGCCTAAGCCATGTTGACAGACACCATCGCGGCGATAAGCATCGTGCAAACCAGGCAGCCTCTGAGGGAACAACGAATAGTAGATCGGCGGATCAAGTCACGAAGACATTCAACGTCGAGTCAAGTTCGGATAAAATCAAAAGATCCTAGATCGCAAATAAAAGTACTCGAGCTATAAGCTCGACGGAGTTTATCGGTTACATAAACCACTCGGCATTCCGAGGCAAATTTAAGGCAAGGAACATCAGTTTTTTACTCCTCCGGTGGAGGACTAGATGGTGCAACAAATTCGTCCAAGTCGATCCCATCAGAGATCCGAGTGGCAGCAGCGATGAAGGTCTCCATGAAATCCTGAAAGTTATGCTTCCTGGTATTGGCAACCTGGAGAGCGGCCAGCTTCTCCTCTCGCGCCTCCTTGCAGTGGACACGAACCAGTGACAGAGCCACATCAGCACCGCACCTAGCAGAAGACTTCTTCCATTCTTGCACTCGACCTGGAACCTCACTTAGTCGAGTGACCAAGGATTCAAGGTCGTTCTGAAGCGTCTCCTTGGGCCAGAGTGCGGAGTCGATCCGTGACACTGCAGCTTTCAGTCGAGCCAGGTAGTCCACCACACCAGCGACACGGGATTCCAACCGGAAGACATTCATGGCCACTTCGTCCTTCACAGGAGAGTTGATAGGGTCCAGGCGGGTCTCCACTCGACTGGTCTCTTCCTCAAAGTTCCGGCAGAATTCTGAAAGAAGTTTCGACAGATCAAAACTGTAACCAAATGGTGAGTCGACAACAACAAGATTAATCGCACAAAGAGGGTTACCTTCAAGCATGAGGTATAGCTTCTTGGCAAGACCCCCAAGATACTCCTCCAAGTCCTTGTGCTTCCCCGCCAGCTGGCCGAGCTTGTCGTTCAGAGTACTCTTGTCAGTCTTCAGTCGACTCGCTTCCTTGTTGGCCGAGTCAAGAGCAGACTTCAGCCTAGCGTTCTCGCTCTCAAGTTGATCGACTGAAGCAAGTTTCTCTTCAGCAAGCTTCAACTTCTCCGCAGCCGCCTTTTGTGCCTCCGCAAGGTCAAGATCTTTCTTCTTCAGGGCCTTCTCCAGTTCGTCTGCAAAGCAACAATGAGCACAGAGTTGAGAACAGGCAGGAGAACAGAGACAGCCGTCGAGTCCTCACCAGCCATACCTTTTGCTTCATCCTTCGCCTTCTACACGTTTTCCTGAGCAAACTGTAAATCAAGATTAAGCTGGATCTGCTTATTCTTCAGATCGGCGAGCTGAGCAACAAGCTCACAAGACTTCTGCAAAGAGTCAATCGACAAAGGGTATCAAAGATAAGTTACTCCCGAGTGACTGAAAGAAAGAGCACAACACTTCTAAGACTACAGCCGAATCAAAACATTCGACAGTAGCCTCGGGGACTACACCCAGTGGGTGCACTCAGCGTGCCCCCACTGGTTTTCAAAAAAAAAAGTTGTTCCATTCGACATGGCCTGACCAAACCGTTTTCAGAAAACCCTACCGAGTGAAGAAGTACAACTACAGAAAGACAGTATAAAGACCGCAGTCGACTGCCAGCAGTCGACCGTGGCCTTGGGGACTACACCCAGTGGGTGCACTCAGCGTGCCCCCACCAATGAGAAATTTCGGATCAACAGCACCCAGTGGGTGTACAACGCAAGTGAAGACCAACTAACCTGGACGTTCTGCTGCAACGCCGAGCTGATGTCATAGGCCGCTTGACTGGCATCCCGAGCCGCTTTGGTCTGCTCCATCACGAGCCCCGCCTGACGTATGGCCTCCTTAGCAGCACTCACTTGATCCTCCGGGGTCTGGTAGGCGGCGAAGAACGAGGGCGGGTCGACCAGTGGGGGAGCAGTCGACGACGAAGGCCGGGCAGTCGTCACTGGTTCAGCAAAAGTCACAGTAGTCCGGGCGGTGTTGTCACCCCCTTGGACCACCGCCTCGGCAGTCGACGCGGTCTGAGGAGCCTTGTCGACCGGGGTCCTCCGGCCTCTCCTCCCAAAAGGCCTGAGCGGCACTTCCGCCTCCTCCTCATCATCCGGAAGGTCAATAATGTTGGTCGGAGCTACAAAAGTCCAGAAATGAATATCCAATCGACTCAGCAGTTAAACAGTCGGATCATGTCAAAGATTATACCTAAGTTGGAAGTGACGGCGTCCTCCATCGTCTCATCGACATTCTGGATGGAAGTCTCGGAAGTAGCGGCGCTGCACGATTCCAAGCAAATAATTTGAAAGCGAATCGACTAAGAATCCGTTCTAGTCGACTCAAGAAAGATAAAAACAGTCGCTTACCCGGAGATGACAGGGATGGCGACCCTGATCTTAGGCAAGGCCTTGGGTGGCTTGGTCGGGACGGCTCTGGGCTGCTTGGGTGCCTTCTCAGTTGGGGCCGGCGACGCGGTCCGAGGACGCTTGGATGACTGGCCCACCAGAGCACTCGACTGACTGCGCCCCACGGCGGGATCCTGAGCGTTCTTGGAGCATCTCTCGCGTCGAGGAGGATCGACCTCCACCTCCTCATCCTCATCACCTGAGTCGTCGCTGGCCTCCTCCTCTACGTCATCATCAGATTCCCACTCCTCGACTTCACCCTCGACTTCAACTTCATTCTCACTTCCTTCGCCTCCACTCCCTCCTCCTTCAGATACTTGCTCCTGGTTCCCATTCGGCATCGAATACATGTCGTTGATCTCCTGCAAGACAACGGGCAGAGCAAGGATCAGTCGACTTATCGCAAGCCAGTTACTAGGCGGAGTGAGAATTTCAGTCGGAAGAAGTAAAGCGTACCTTGTCTGTCTCCATCATCCCATCAAGCGGAGCAATCCTCCTAGAACCCCTGGGGTTGTCCTTGTTCCCGGTCATACTGGTCAGCCAGCTCTCCAGTACAGAATCCTCGACCGCCTCCGGGTGGATCCGAGTGGAGTCGTCGGGCCCGGAATACAACCACATCGAGTGATCCCGAGCCTGGAGAGGTTGGATTCGTCGCTGGAGGAAGACTTCGAGCAAGTCCATGCCGGTCACGCCTTCCCGAACCAACTCAACCACTCGACTGACTAATACCTTCACCTGAGCCTTCTCCTCTGGAACCACTTTCAAAGAAGCGGGTTTCTGCACTCGGTCCAAGGTAAAAGGAGGAAGGCCGGTCGAGTGGCCAGGGGTCGGCTGGTCCTTGCAGTAGAACCAAGTCGACTGCCACCCGCGCACGGAATCGGGAAGTGTCATGGGAGGAAAACAACTCTTACCCCTCGTCTGGATCCCGAGGCCCCCGCACATCTGGATCACCTGCGTCCTTTCCCCGTCCGGGTTAAGCCTTTTAACCGACTGGGATCGGCAAGTGAAGATATGCTTGAAGAGGCCCCAGTGAGGTCGACAGCCTAAGAAACACTCGCACAGAGACACGAACGCAGCAAGATAGACTATGGAGTTGGGCGTGAAATGGTGGAGCTGCGCTCCGAAGAAGTTCAGAAAGGCCCTAAAAAAAGGACTCGGGGGCAGGGAAAACCCCCGGTCGACATGGGTGGCTATCAGGACGCGCTCACCCTCGCGAGGTTTCGGCTCCGTCTCCTTCCCAGGAAGGCGAGCAGCCTTCTGGGGAATGAGTCCCCCCTCCACCATGTCGTCGATATCCGCTTGAGTAAGGATGGAGGGCATCCAATCCCCCTGCAACCAGCCGGACGGCAGAGCGGCCCGCGAGGACGACCCGCCTCGGCCAGATTTCTTCCCCTTGCCCTTTGCCGCGGCCTTCTTCGCGCGTTCCGCCGCCGCCGTCTTGTCCGTCCCCATCGTCTCAAACGAGGTCTTGGCCGAGCGGCGGTGTCGAGATTGCGGCGGAGAGCGAGGCGGAAGCTTACGGAGGAGGGGAGACGAAGAACAAGGGCGCACAGTAAAAAAAATCAGAATCATTGCCTTATATAAGGCCACACCCGAGTGGCTGATCAGTGGGCCTGCGCCCCCCAGTCAGATCCCGCAACAGGCGCGCGCGCAGTACGTGGCGAAAAAGGTGGCGCGAAGATCGAGGCGCCTTTGCCTTATCCAGCCGATTCGCGCGATTTTCTCCGTCCGGTGCGCTCCCCAATTTTCAAATCCCGCAAGATCCGCGATCGACAGGACGGGTTGTCAGACGAAAAGATCCGTTTCCTTAAGTCTCCCAAGAGACTCGTCACGTAAACACACCCGACGGTAATATGAAACCACTCGACGGACATCTGAATGGATCAAGGCAACTGAAGAATGGGTTCCCACCGTAACTTCCATTTATCCAAAGACAGATGCAACCGAAGCATGGGGGTTGAGTCGGAAGCATAGGCTCGGCCCCATTCTCACTTAACCCCTGACCCATTCGGGGGCTAATGACGAGGATACGTACCTAGGGTAGGGTAACTTATCATACCTGAGGTACCCAATCAAGGACATGGCTCCTACAATGAAAGACATTCTAAGAAGTATCAACGTTTTCAGTCGACCTGGTCAGCCCAGTCGATGGACACGAGCGCACTCGACCAGAAGCACAAGCAGTCGACCATGAAGACAGCCACTCGACTATAAGAAGACCTAAAGGCACTGCCCACAAACGGTCATCTCATAAGTAGCTTTTATGGCCTTCATGGTCCTTTATTACAGGCGTTACCAGTAACCACCTCTCTTTATGTACATTAAACTCCTTGTAACGTGGGCTGGCTGGGGTCCTGGCGAACTCTATATAAGCCACCCCCCTCCACTAGGACAGGGGTTCGGAACTTTGTAACACACACACATAATCCAGTCGACTGCCTCCGGGCTCCGAGACGTAGGGCTGTTACTTCCTCAGAGAAGGGCCCAAACTCGTAAAACTCCTTGCGCATACAACTACTCCATAGCTAGGATCTTGCCTCTCCATACTTACCCCCTATTCTCACTGTCAGACTTAGAACCACGACATCGAGAACCCCGTTGGTCTGCCCGTCAACAGGCACCTCGGCAGGCTCGCTGGATGGGGTCACCGTGAGGGTCACCGCGAAATGCATGTCGACTTCGAGGGTCGACTCGCCGACTTTGAAAGAGCAAACCTAGTCGCGCTACAACACATAGACGTGGTCGATCCTTGGGTGGTAGAGCACAAAACCTTTATTAAGAAGACGTACAATGACCGAGGCCAACAGAGGACGGACGGAGATATACTCAAAGAGCACAACTCATGTTTCACGCGTTGGTTCAAGCAGAAGCTTCTGTCGTACCCTTTACATGAGGATTCTTCCGCGGAAGAACAACTCTTATTCGCCTTGTCACAGGGCGCCAAGCACAACCTGATGACCTATGTGGCGTACGATATCAACGGCTACACATTCTACACCGAGGCCAAGGACATGAAGAGCGATGGTTATCAGAACTCCGGGGTAACGATGGAATCCTACACCGGTAACGATAAGGACAAATACTACGGAAGGATCGAGGAGATCTGGGAGCTGAGCTACGCTGGAGAGAAGGTCCCGATGTTTCGTGTCAGATGGGCCAAGAGCGTCCTAAAAGAAGACCGGTATTTCACCACCATGGTTATACCCGAAGCCAAATCCAAGACCGCGGGCGCAAACGTCACCGCGAAAAATGAGCCATGGGTACTGGCTTCCCAAGTGGACCAATGCTTCTTCATTACCGACCCGTCAAAGACCAGTCGTGTTGTCGTGAGGAGAGGCAAAAGGAAGATCATCGGAATGGATGGAGTAGCCAATGAGCAAGACTTCGACAAGTACGGCGACCCGAGGATCGAACATGACGACGATGATGAAGTAGCAGCATACACCACAAGAAGAAGCAGGACCACCCGACCTAAAGGACGTCCGTTCCATAGAAGAACTCCATTTGCGAAAAACAAGGGCAAGAAGATTGTATTTAATTAAATCGTAGCCTTCATTTCTTGATTGTATTTCATGGGCACTTTTTGAACTATCATGAATATTTTTAAATTTCATGGACACTCGATCTCGATCCCCCTCCATCTCGATCGCTATCCCACCTCGCCAGATCCGGTCCCACTCACCGCCGAGCACCCCCCGGTCCACCGGCCGCCGCCGCCGACCCCCCGCACCCTCGATTCCCCTACTCAACCGCCGCCGCCGACCCCCCGCACCCCTCCCCTACTCAACCGCCGCCGCCGACCCCCCGCACCCCCCCGCACCCTCCCCCGCTCCACCGACATTACTGTTTGATGATATTTTTTAAAAAATTATTACTGTCTTATAAAAAAATAATATTACTGTTATGGTTTAAACAAGTTTGAACATATTTAAACACAAGTAAGTATCAAACAACATTTTAAATGCATAAAAAAATTTGTGGAGCCTGGGAATCAAACCCAGGACCTCCTGGTGTGAGAACTGGCTGCTGACCAGTCGAGCTAGTAGAGGGAACTTGATGTGGATCAGGTTAGGTGGGAGATAACCTGTTGGCTCGGGCAGAAAAAAAATACTAATGGCGCACCAGGGTGAGGTGCGCCATTAGTATGGATGTACTTATGGCGCACCGAGGTGTGGTGCGCCATTAGTATTGTGCCGCCCCCATCCATACTTCCTCCCGGGCCCACACCTATCCCTCTCCCTCGCCCTCGCCCACGCCCTCGATCCCCTTCCCCT
Source organism: Aegilops umbellulata (assembly GCA_032464435.1). Taxonomy (NCBI): domain Eukaryota; kingdom Viridiplantae; phylum Streptophyta; class Magnoliopsida; order Poales; family Poaceae; genus Aegilops; species Aegilops umbellulata. The sequence continues at coordinate 384,611,404 of CP136057.1, read as the reverse complement.
CTCCTCTCCCGACGCCGCCGCCCCACCGCCTCGACGCCGTCCCGCCGCCTTGCCCCTGCGCCCATCGCCGGCGCCCCGTCATCCCTGTCGCCCGTCTCCAACCACCGCCGCCTGAGGCCCCGACGTCGGCTCCGCTCTCCCCGTCGTACCTCATTGGACACCATCGCCCTGCCGCCCTCGACGCCGCCCCGACACCGGACGCCGCCCCGTCCACACCACCGTCGCCGGAGCACCACCACCACCCGGTCCTCGTCGCCTCCTCCCCTGCGTCGTCGTCGTCCCCGACATCCTCCCCGCGCCCCACTGCCCCCGTGAGCTCCCCCTCCTCCTCTCCCCCTCTTCCTGCATTGCGGTTGTGGATCTGACCGTGCCTCTCCCCCTCGACGCCAGGCAAGCAGAGGGGCTCCTCCTCCCCCTCGACGCCAGGCAAGCAGAGGGGCTTCTCCTCCCCCTCAACGCCATGCGCAAGCAGAGCGGCTCCTCCTCCCCTTCGACGCCAAGCAAGCAGAGCGGCTCCTCCTCTCCCTCGACCCAAGCCAGGTGAGCTGCCCCATCCCCCCTCCTCCCCTTGTTGGGTTATTATGCTGTAGTGATGCATGGAACTTGAAACAATTTGCACGAGCAAGTCCATCCATGAATCCTGTCTACTTTCTCTATGCTTCTCTGAACATGCTCGCTATGACTTGATACAGCACCCGAAACATTGACAAATGTCGACTGCACTAGTTTCTACATACTCTGCAAATAGTCCCAACATTGGTCGTGTGATCGTGTGGTTTTTTATCTGCCTGAACCTGAATTTTTAAAAACTACTAATACTACATTGAAACCTATACAGAATGCAGCAAAACATGTTTAAAGTTGTCCCATTTAACGAACAAATATAATTTTGGTCCTGCGCACCTCCAAATTTATTTCATAGCCTGATATTCCCCATTTTAGAAGCATGAGCTTACATTTCTTGAAGCCCGAGTATTCAGTTCAATAACTTAAAGCCCCAGTATTCAGTTGCTGGTCTATTTGAGCTAATTTTCTCTGACTTGTGGAGGCTCTAATCCTCAGGGATCATGGCTAAAATAATTTTCCATGCCTGATTACTGATTATCTGAATCAGTTTGTAAACTGTAGAGGTGGTTAGGCTCTGGTTAAAAATAAAAACAATAATAGAAGTTTTGTATTTTCTAAGTAAAAAACCCCACATATGCACCAGGATGTGATCTCTTACCTGGTAATTTGCATTTTTTACCACTGTCATTTTATATGGATTCATACCATTGTGTGTTCTCTTACCTGGCACTAATTTCTGCTGCTTATGTTATCTGCATCCATCTGCATCAAGTATCATTTTCTGACTATTGTACCGCATCCATATTATTCTCATGTTTAGTAGTTATCAAATTGTTTGTATATGACGGATTAGAAAGCCTTATCATCTAATATTTATTTGAGTATTAATATGATAGTGCCAGATGTCTATAGATTTTTCTTCAGCAATCTGCGCAACTGAATCCGCAATTACCCAGCTAAAATAAGCTCCTGCTATTACTGGCTTAACAGTCTACAAGTGCTACATCTACAGTGGGTGCAATGAGGTAGATATACGAAACATATCGGCAGGCAGTAGTTTGGTAATTATGGTGTAACAAGTTTGAGTCAAATTATCGGCTCTTCTCTTAATTTTCAGTTTGTAAAACTGAGAAGTGTATTTTTCTATTTTGAAACTTAGTGTAACTATTTTCAATTTTGATGGAAAATCAGTCTAAAAGTCAGTTTATACTGCATTTAATCAGAAAATGTTGCATCATCATGCACACATGTATCCCCTACTTCATGGTCCAATCTTCAGTTAGGTAGCAACACAACTGGCCCAATTTGGTCATCTGTTAACTTTTAAATAGAAGCATGAATGGCTTTTACCTGGGAGCATTGTTCGGCTGCTGGTATTCTTGCTAGGATGTTACGGTTACTGAATGAGACCTGGTAGGATGTTAACAGTTGGTGTATCGAAGCTGAAAATGTAGCAGTTGTGACTGAATTTCCAATCCAGTGAGTAGTAGTGGCATGCTTTTTTTCCATTTTGTGAGAACCAGGGTTTGAATTGGCTAGTTGTGGTTTACACTGGAGTGGCGGGGTTCAATGGCGATTCACTTACTCCTTCATCTGCATGTTTGTGATTTGATAGTTGTAACTAATATGATTCTGAAGTCATATGATAGTTGGTGTTTTGGTTTGTGATTAACATTTGACAATAATTAAATTGTTGTGAAGTAGTGAGACCCTGGAAATGTTACTTATATATGCATAATGCTCTTACTGCTCTGGAAGGATTGGACAAGTGTGCACGAACGTTTCAGATAGTTGGCCAAATGATATTTAAGCAAGTAGCACATTGCCTTGTCCACCTGGGATAATGGTTTTGCAGGTACCCCAAGAGGCCCTTGAGTTTGCCGGAATGTTGATTAACTTCCGTTCCGGCAAATTCGGGTACTCCATATGTCCTATCTTCAGCAAAGGTCATGCTGAAATTTTCTGTGAATTTTGGCATGACTTTGCTAAAAATAGGACATATGGGGTACTTGTGACTAATGCATGGGCCGGGGTATCTTAGTAGTTAATTAAGTAGGATCAAGTGCCCCGGCGTACTTGTGACTAATGCATGGCTTTTAGGGTGCCTCGGTGTCGATAAAAACCGAAATGATGAAAGCTTAGGCTTTTAGGGTGCCTCGGCGTCGAAAAACCCTCAATGATAAAAGCTTAGATTTTAGGATGCCTCGGTGTCGACAAACCCTAAATGATGAGACCATGATCTTGTTCCTTGATAATAACCAACTTTTTGACCAAACTTTATTTCTATTTAGAGAGAAACATGGCCCACAACGATGAGGCCGGGGGTTCGGGCGGCAAGGCATTCTGGGAGCTGTCCCAGGAGATGGAGGAACAACCTCACTTGTATGAGGACACCGCCTTCCCCACCGATCCTGAGACCACTGATGGTGCCGCCGAGGATGACCCCACTGATGCCACCACTGATGGTGCCGCCGAGGATGCCACCACTGATGATGGCGGCGCACGCACAGATGGCAGCCAGAAGAGGCAACGGAAGGACCGGCGCCCGACCGTGCTCCGCACCCTCAAGGAGGAAGTTACTGAAGTGGACTCCGACGGGAATCCAACGGCGCCCGCATGAATAGTCAAGGGGTACTCGCTTCAGCTCGGGTGCATTCTCCGGAGCACCGTCTCGATCAACACCGAGAACCTGAGGCATCCTGACCGAGGGAATTTGCGCAACCTCCTCTTCACGAAGCTGCACGAACGATACAAGTTCCCCGCTGAATTTGAAAACACAAGCCTCAAAGGGAATAAAGTGAACAATGCTGCCCTCACGAAGATGAGCAAGGCCTTGTCTACTTGGAAAAGCAATGTGAAGAGAATGATCGAGAAAGGTGAGAGTTATGAGAAGATCAAGGAGAAAAATCCTTCGATCACCGAAGATGACTACAACGACTTCAAGATCAATTGCTCGAGCACCGCACACTCCCAATCAAGTCAGTGGGGGAAAGAAATGCGGGAGCTGAACTTAGGGGAACACACACTCGGTCCCGGCGATTATAGAGTGGCGGAGCCTATATGGGACAAGGAGGAGGCGGACCGTGCCGAGCAAGGCCTACCGCCCCTCTTCGATAAATACGATGACAAGCAGACCAGGAACTATGTCAGGGCCCGGTACAAGAAGGACCCGAAAACAAAGGAGCTTACCACGGATCCGAAGACCAGGGCGCTTGAGCTTGATCTGGTAAGGAATACACCCCCGCATAATTAGCTCCATATGGTTGCATTCTAATTAATGAAGCCAAATTTCTAAATGGTTCACATTCCTTCCGCAGGCGACTGAAAGCAGTAGCGCGGGGTCGACTAAGAGCAACCCTTGGGACACCACTCTAAATAGGGCGTTGAATGTAATGAAGAACAAGGATAAGCTCAGTAAGCCGACGTCAGCTGGTCGTGTGGCTGGCAAAGGCTTGCCGACAAAATGGGGGTCATACTATAACACTGGTGGACGAAAGGAGAAAAAGACCAGCTCGGAAAGCCAGGCGCGCGAGGTTCAAGAACTCAAGGCACAGGTGGCGCGGATTCCGGAGATTGTCCAAGAGCAAGTGCAACAACAACTCGGAGCGACGATCACCGCCATTGTGCCTACCTTGATCCAGGGGTTGAGTGCGTGGATTGCGGGCGGCCAACAGGGGCCGCCCCCGATTCCTAGCTTCACGGCCAGCAACTCGCAGAACGCGATGGCGGGGCCATTGGTGTCTCCGACGCCGGCACGGGAGCTTAATGCACCCGGGTGTACGCCGTCCGGCACCTCTACAGCAAGCGGCCCCTCCGTCAACTGCACGCCCGCCTTTGGTGGTGCCTCGACATTAGCCGAGCTCGACGCCATCATCACGGTAACTAATTAAGCCTCTCTCGGCCGAGGACTTCATCTCCTTGCCTTTGACTGGGCATCCCTGACGCTCTACATGTTTTCGCAGGGCGCCGCCGACGTTCCGTGCACTCTCCTGCACTTCGTGAACAATGAGTTGGTCGATGTCGCCAAGGGCAAAATCGTTCAACCGGGCAACCCCTTGTTCCACGGTACCCAGATGCCACCCAACTTGTTTAGGGTTCAACTGGTTCGGGTGCTGCCAGGCTGCGACGAGTTGTTACCTCTGATTCGACCCGTCGGGGCCGACGATGATGACGTGATGACCCTCAGCGCCTGCCTGAGCTGGCCCCTGCTTTGGCCGAAGAGCCAGATTCGTTTGGGGGCAGGGGACACCACCCCAAAGACAACACCGCCAGTCGTGCCGGCGCCAAGTCGGCCCCATGGCAAGACCGCCGCAACGGTGCCGGACATCCCTATGCCACTAGATCCAAACATGCATATGGCACAGGATCAGAACGACGACGACGATACATTTGCCAACGTCGATCGGTACTTTGCCGATCATGGGTACGAGGGCGACTTCATGGGGCCTCCTTCTCAAGAACCCAACCCAACAAAAGACGTGCGCGATCTAGCTGGTACCGCGGAGAAGCCAAGTTGCAACAGGCGTCGTCTGCCGTTCAGCTCTCAGGAGACGCCTCCAGCTGCCGACTTCACCGAGCCTCAGATAGGCGAGGTGCGAAATATTATCAGCCCCAACACACTCAAGAAGGCGGTCTGTGAGCAGAACTCGGTCCCATTACAGGAGAAGAAGAAGGCACGCAAAAGAAAGACTAACAAGGGTGCGGGCCAGCCGGCACCGAGTACGATCCGTGCTCAGGACGGGCCACCTTCACCTGAGGATTTAATGAGGAGGGTGCATGTCGCGGGTAGGCCGATGCTACCGAGAAATATGCTCGATGTTGCAGCCGGTGCTATGCGGACTCTGCATGACAGTGTTCTTTCTTTGGAGAAGCGGCGTCTCAGAGAGAAGGATATGTCATACCCGGTTTTCGTGGCCAAGGTGCCAGAGGGCAAGGGCTTTGTGGATAACTACATCGGGGGTACGATCGTCCTGCGGTTTGATGACATCCACGCTATGTTGAGCCTTCATCCGCTGCACTACACCTTCGTTCGGCTATTTTCGCTAAGTATGGAGATGCGGATCATTCACGACAAGACCCCGGACATCGTGATAGTCAACCCCTTCTACATGCGTGCCAAGATCTTGGGCAGCGCTGGGGACCGGCAAGTCGCGAGTTCTTACCTCGAAGGCGTCATTCTGGCAAACCCAGATAAGGATAACTTCCTCGTGCCTTACTTTCCCGAGTAAGTCCTCCCCTCAACCGCCCCGTAACATACGAATTCTTAGATTTCGATCGTTTTTCTTTTAACATTCCGTGTTTTCTGCAGTGACACACATTGCACGCTCATCCTCCTAAGCCCCAAATATTCCATGGCCACGTATTTCGACCCGGACCGTCAGTCGAACGTAGACTACACAAATGTCAAGAAGGTTCTTGATGATGTTCTCCCCGGCTACGCCCAATCTGGAGGCACCTTCAACAGGCCTATTCGTAAGTACGGCAAGCACGTGTTCTCCCACAATACGACGTTCTGCTGCGTCAAGCAGCCGCCTGGCGGTCAGAAGGGTGCCTACTACGCCATCCATCACATGCGGGCGATCGTACGGGACCATCATCAACTTCTGCTACCGAGTAAACTCAAAGATTGGGCCGCGAGTGTGTCGGCAATCCAGGACGCGGACATCAGACAAGAATTCTTTCGCATCCAGTCGGAGTTTGCGGAAATCATCCATCAAGATGTCCTTCGTACCTCGGGGCAGTTCTACCTCAGAAATCAACCGTCCAACAGTGAGATAGACGGAATGCTACAAATGCAGGCTGACAACGCCCGTAATTTCATGACTCCCACGATAGACGGCGGCTTCATCCACGCTCCGGTCCCTTGAGTCGAGTCGAAAGCAGTGATGATGTGTCTAGTTCTAAAACATCGATTGGCTCATGTTGTAATTAAACTTTAATGAACTTGTAGTATGTCTCTTTGGTTTCGAGAGTCGTTCAACTTAGATGTAATTGATGCTATTAATGTCTTGCTTTTCTCTTCCGATCGTTCTGTTGCATACTTATATATTGCTTATGTATTGTCTGTGAATTGGTACTAACGTTTCGTTTCGCTAGTGCATAGCGATGCCGTCGTATGTCGTGTACAAGGGTAAGGTTCCCGGAGTCTACGACGACTGGGAGGAGTGTCGGAGACAGGTTCATCGATTCAGCGGAAACAGTTACAAAGGGTACACCACTAGGGCCGAGGCCGAATCTAGATACGCCCGCTATCTAGCACGAGAGGGGAGGGAGCGTTGGAGGAACCGGATGAAGACGAGTTTCATCGTGATGATGCTCATCATGATGACCGCAGCTCTCTTCTATGTGATGGTAGTTTAGATGATCGATATCGACTTGTAATGTGAAGACAAACTCGCTACTCGTGGTCTCGAGACTTGTAATATAATGTTCTATCTTTGTTCGGTCTTTTCAATTCGGAGACTAATGTGATGAATTGTATTTGGAGACTAATATGATGAAATGTATTCAGAGACTAATCTTCTATTGTATTCGATGAATCTGTTGTTGATGTGTGCTGTTTATATTTTGTCCAATTATACATTTTGTAACCTGTGCAAAAAAACAGAAAACTAAAAAATAAAAAAACCTAATATTCATACTAATGGCGCATCACATAACAGTGCGCCATTAGTATTCCAGAGGATACTAATGGCGCATCATTAAGCAGTGCGCCATTAGTATGCCGAGGTTACTAATGGCGCATCACCCTGTGGTGCGCCATTAGTATACCAAAGCACCTGGCTATACATGGCCCTGGGAGGCATACTAATGGCGCACCATGTCCTATACTAATGGCGCACCAGTGGTGCGCCATTAGTATACCAGATACTAATGGCGCACCAGTGGTGCGTCATTAGTAAGTATTACTAATGGCGTGCTACTAATGGCGCACCACTAATGCGCCATTAATGGCCAAATTAGGTGCGCCATTAGTAGCCCTTTTTCTAGTAGTGTTTGTTGCATTCCGTGTTTATGACAAATTATGCCCATCAAGTTGACATAGATATTTCTATCTAGGAGGTATGTGAACCGGAAATTCCAACCGACCCTATTGTCGGGAGGTTAAATTTAGTTGACGATGAAAACGAGTATTTGAAAGAAAAATTGAAAAGAATTGAGGGGGAGAAGATGGAATTGGAGTTGCATGTTGTTGATGTCGTTGATGATCACAAGATCAAGATGGAGAAAATGCGCTTGAAGATTAGAAAGATTAAAAAATATGCCATTGATAGTGAGGCTTGGTATCATTATGTTGTTGGATCAATTGTTACCTTAGTTGCGTTCTTGATTGCATTTATTGTTGCATTTAAATGCTTTAACTAGAGAGTTATTTGTATGTTTGTTTTATGAGAATAAGTGTGGTATGAATTTTATGTATGAACTTGTATTAATTTGGTCTATTTGGTGCTGTGTAATGAAGATGAGCCGGCAATGGTTGTACTATGACCGATGCTCTCCCCAGTTCGTTAATGGCGTGCATACTTTTAGGGAAGGTCCCTTTGTTTCGGTGCAAATGAGTCAATATGACACGAGGCGGGGTAACGGAAACCAGCAGTACGGAATGACAACAATGGATTTCAACAATCTTGCATACGCAGACGAACCATTCATCCTAGCCAATGATGTGGCGCAGGTTTTTTATGTGAAGGACATGTCTACCAAGCCGAGAAAAAGAAAAGATAAGGAAGCGAATACATCATACGATGAGCCAAAGCACCACATAGTTCTTTCAGGGAAAAGAAACATCGTGGGAGTGGATGACAAGACAGACATGTTAGAAGATTATGAAAAATTTGATGAAATTGCTCCCTTCACAGTGAATATTGACCCGAGCATCCAGTTAAACGATGAAGATTATTTCCATGGTTACGATGTAAAGGGACACATGCGAAGAAAAAGTTTCACACCCAAAGACAGAAGGGAATCTTTGTAATAGTTAGGGTGCTTATGTGTTTTGCATTTGTAACATGTACTTTTGTGCTTCGGGCGAACGTGTACCTTTATGACTTCATTTGCTATTTTTTAGCTCATTTACTGATTTTTTAGCTAAATGACTCTGAAATTGAAAAGCACTACAAATAAACTCTGAAAAGGTTGAAAGTTGGCATGGTATCATCATTTCACCCACATAGCATGTGCAACAAAGTAGAGGGTTACGACAAAAACTAGATGCACTTCATGTATAAAATGAACAATCTCTTTCGAAGTATCAGGGTTTCGGACGAAAACTCATCTGTTACAAAGGCAATTCATTATTTTAACTTATTACAACTCCGGACTTTTTGTGCATTCAGTATGGACCATTCAAAGCCATGTCATCAACTTTCAACCTTTTCTGACATTATTTGCTATTTTTTATGCATTTACTGTTTTTTCAGCTAAATGACCCTGAAATTGAAAAGCACTACAAATGAACTCTGAAAAGGTTGAAAGTTGGCATGGTATCATAATTTCACCCACATAGCATGTGCAAAAAGTATAGAGGATTGTGGCAAAAAATGGATGCACTTCGTGTACAAAATGGACAATATTTTTTGAAGTATTAGGGTTTTAGACGAAAACTCATCTGTTACGAAGGCATTTCATTTTTCTAAATTTATTATAACTCCAGACTTTTTGTGCGTTCAGTATGCAGCATTCAAAGCCACGTCATCAATTTTCAACCCTTTATGACATCATTTGCTATTTTTCATGTATTTACTGATTTTTTTAGCTAAATGACCCTGAAATTGAAAAGCACTACAAATGAACTCTGAAAAGGTTGAAAGTTGGCATGGTATCATCATTTCACCCACACAGCATGTGAAAAAAGTAGAGAGGGTTACGGCAAAAAATGGATGCACTTCGTGTACAAAATGGACAATCTCTTTCGAAGTATTAGGGTTTCGGACAAAAACTCATCTGTTATAAATGCATTTCATTTTTTTAAACTTATTACAACTCCAGACTTTTTGTACATTCATTATGCACCATTATGGCCACGTCATCAACTTTCAACCCTTTCTGACATCATTTGCTATTTTTCATGCATTTACTGATTTTTTGAGCTAAATGACCCTTGAAATTGAAAAGCACTACGAATGAACTTTGAAAAGGTTGAAAGTTGGCATGGTATCATCATTTCACCCACATAGCATATGCAAACAACTAGAGGGGGTTACGACAAAAACTGGATGGACTTCATGTACAAAATGGGCAATCTCTTTCGAAGTATCAGGGTTTCGGACGAAAACTCATCTGTTACAAAGGCATTTCATTTTTTTAACTTATTACAACTCTAGACTTTTTGTGCGTTCAGTATGCACCATTCAGTTCCACGTCATCAACTTTCAACCCTTTCTGACATCATTTACTATTTTTCATGTATTTACTAATTCTTTTGAGCTAAATGACCCTGAAATTGAAAAGCATTACAAATGAACTTTGAAAAGGTTGAAAGTTGGCATGGTATCATCATTTCACCCACATAGCATGTGCAAACAAGTAGAGAGGGTTACGGCAAAAACTAGATGCACTTCATGTACAAAATGGACAATCTTTTTCGAAGTATCAGGGTTTTCGGACGAAAACTCATCTGTTACAAAGGCATTTCATTTTTTTAAACTTATTACAATTCCAGACTTTTTGTGCGTTCAGTATGCACCATTCAAATCCACGTCATCAACTTTCAACCCTTTTTGACATCATTTGCTATTTTTCATGCATTTACTGATTTTTTTGAGTTAAATGACCCTGAAATTGAAAAGCACTACAAATGAACTCTGAAAAGGTTGAAAGTTGGCATGGTATCATCATTTCAACCACATAGTATGTGCAAAAAATTAGAGAGGGCTACAGCAAAAACTGGATGCACTTCGTGTACAAAATGGACAATCTCTTTCGAAGTATCAGGGTTTCAGACGAAAACTCATCTGTTACAAAGGCATTTCATTTTTTAAATAACCTAAGTATTACCAAATTGAATATAATGATAAAACACACTAATATTAAACATAAGAAAAAATCATCATGGAAAAATCTATTTTTAAAGTAAAGTTATTCCGAAACTAGTGATTCACACAAATTTCAAATAATTCAAATTTGAAAACTACTGGCAATTACAGAAAGTTTGTAATTTTTTGTACCTAAAGCAAAAATATTCACAAAGATATTCTAAAAACAAAAAAAACAACTCAAAAATAAATAAAAGAAAATAATAGAGCATACAAATTTAAACTATTCAAATTTGAAAACTACTCGCACTAACAGAAAGTTTGTAAATTTTTGTACCTAAAGCAAAAATATTCACAAAGAAATTCTAAATACAGCAAAAAACAACTCAGAAATAAATAAAGCAGAAAAAAGAAAAAAACTAAATAAAAAAGCCTGCCTACTTGGCCACAGCAGCCTACATACGACTAGAAGTCCAACCTGTAGTTGGGCCAGGATGCAGGCCCGCAAGCCCAGTAGGCCCAACAGGACAGCGCAGCACAGGTCGGCCCAGAAGGCCTGCTTTAGAGAGGAGCTCGAAGGAGAAGCCGCGGCTGGGTTTATAAACCAGTACGGCTGCCCTTCGCTCGACGAGGTGGGACTAAACTTTGTGCACCGCACCTGGGCCAGCGAACACCCTTTTAGTACCGGTTGGTGGCTCAAACCGGTACTAAAAGGGGGGTCTTTAGTACCGGTTGCAGCCACGACCCGGCATTAAAGGGGGTCGCTTCCCGCCGCTTGGCCTGGCCAAATTTGACCTTTAGTACCGGTTGGTGGCTCCAACCGGTACTAAAGGTCCATCCTATATAAGCAGCACTTACGAAATTTTTAGTTTTCTTCTCTTCTTCCTCTACTTCAACCTCGTAGCCGCGCCCGTCCCCATCGCGCACGGTCCCCGCCGTCGTCCCCATCGCCGCGCCCGTCCCCGTCGCGCGCCGCCCCGGCCCGTCCCCGTTTCCGCCCCAGCCCGTCGCAGACCCCGTCGCCTCGCATCGCCGGCCGTTGCCCCGCTGTAAGACTGCCCCTGCCGCGCCATGGCCGCCCTCACACACACAGAGTACACACACAGAGATAGACAGATTTTTCTTAATTATTTTCTATTTTCTGTTTTTAGTTTTTTATAATTTTAGTTTATATAAATGTTAGATTAATGTCAGATTGTTAGATGAATTAGATAGAAATGTTAGATATTAATGTCAAATGTTAGATGAATTAGATAGAAATGTTAGATATTAATGTCAAATGTTAGATGAATTAGCTAGATATTAATGTTAGATGAGTTAGTTTTTTATACTTTTACTTATAGATGAATTAGATATATTAATGTTAGATGAATTAAATTTTTTATACTTTTGTCAAATGTTAGATGAATTAGCTAGATATATTAATGTTAGATGAATTAGCTAGCTAGCTAGACATCATATGTTATGTCACATTTGCATATAGAAACTGTATATAAGAAATCACAATCCAATCATTTAAAAATGTTACATTTGCATATAGTATTTGTTCGCGATGTCAACGATGCCCGACCCGCATCCTTGCCGTCGACCCGTTCGTGACACAAAAAAGTTGCAACTAGTTAAAAATCTATGTGAGATTTGAATTAGTAAGTGCTTAGTTAAATTAGTAAGAAAAATAATAAGTGCTTAGTTGAATTAGTAAGTGCTTAGTTGGATTAGTAAGAAAATTAATTGTTTTTATTTATAATAAGTGCTTAGTTGAACTAGTTAAATTAATAGAACTAGTTTATTTTTAGTAAGAAAATTTAGGTATATGAGATTTGATGATCTAATTAAAATTTTACTATAGAACTAGTTTATTTTTAGTAAGAAAATTATAGAACTAGTTTATTTTTAGTAAGTGCTTAGTTGAATTAATAGAACTAGTTGAATTTATGTCATTATCACTTTGTCACCAAAGAATTCTATATGAGATTTAATGATCTTATTAAAATTTTACTCAGTGGAATATGCCGGCTTTATAGAGTCGTGTCTCCTTGGAGTGGTCGTCATCCGAGCTACCTCTACTTTCTCTACACCCGAGTCGTTGAGCTAAAAGTCCACCTCCTCCTTCTCCACTCCTCGGTGTTGAATAGAGTAGAACTAGGGTATTTAGTTATGCTTCTTAACCAAATGAAATGTTCAGATTATAAGATATATTAAAATGTTTTTGTCAATATTGAACCATTGAAATGCAATGAGCACCAGTCTATGCTCATGTGGGAAGTGTTGATTAATTTCTTGAGTGACCTATGTTTTGCCGGAGTGTTGATTCATTTCCGTGCCGGCAAATTTTAGGCGCTCGATATGTCCTATTTTAGCAAAGGTCATGCCGGATTTTTTCGTGGATTTAAGCATGACTTGTGCTAGAATATGTAGGAAATATTGAGTGCCCCGGATTAAGCATTTTGAGTTGACTTTAAGTCTGTTGGGGCTCCATACATGCCGGAGTGTTGATTCATTTCCGTTCTGACGGCCCCAATATCAGAGAGGGAGTGCCCACCATATACATGAGATGAGAGTTTAATTAGGAAGGAAGACTCGACAGACCTAAAGTCAACCCGTTGCATATTGAGTAATAGTACATGATCTGTGTGTTGATTTTCCTGGTAGTTGCCTTCGATCGATTTTCAATTAATGTTTCAACTATGAACATAGGAAATGTCTGATGACGAAAAGGATTTCGGTATGTGTGAATACTGCGAAGACGAGCGCGGCCTGTGCGATAGAAATTCCTAGTTGATGGTAGGCGCTTCAACATCAAGCTGGATGAGACCTTTGAAGTGGATGCAGTAAGTCACAACGACAAGTCTTTTTTCGTAATTAAGCATGACTTCTGCTTCATTTGCTTCAACTTATAATTTTAATTTTTTTACTATTCTACTAGCGTATCCCTTGCCATGCAAGAATTTTTGTCTTGGATAAGATTGGTTTCAGTCCTATGGAAACTATGGAGGTAAAGAGAGTTCACTTGAGGACCGATCATGGTTATACTTTCGACGCAAAATTATACAATGCAAGCACCTACACCTATTTTGAATGCAAAAATTCGAGAGCACTATGCAAGGCTTTTGAGCCTGATATGCTTATCACCTTTGATATTCGTCCGGAAGATGATACTGAAGGTAATATCGACATCTGGGTCGATGTGCAGACACCTCTAGTTCTACCATTACGTGAGTTTCTCAACCATATTTATGTCTTCGATATTGTTTATTCAAAAATAGTTGACAACTAATTTCTATTGACAGCTTATTTCCATTCAAGCAAACATGTCCGGCGCTTGGTAGACATGAATTACCACTGTCCCGGGGCTGAACTAAACTACGAGGAGATAAGTCATTATGTTTCATGGATTGAGGATCATGATGCTGTCAAGACAAATTATTTTCCTGGAATTGAAAATCTTAGTACTCAAAACGTGCGATCAATAGTGTTTGTATTGAACTACGGTCACATCTATTTAGGAAAGATGGTAATATTTTTACTATTTGTCCTCAGTGCGTCTTTTGCATGCATTATTTTTTAAGCTAAACTCCATTGCTAAGTATGTGATACGTCTCCAACATGTCTATAATTGTTTATAGTTCCTTGCTATTATATTATCCATCTAGGATGTTTTATATGCATTTATATGCTATTTTATATGATTTTTGGGACTAACCTATTAACCTAGAGCCCGGTGCCAGTTTCTTCCTTGTTTTTGAGTATCGCATAAAAGGAAAACCAAACGGAGTCCAATTGACCTAAAATTTCACGGAGATTATTTTTGGACCAGAAGAAGCCCACGGAGCATCGGAGATGGGCCAGAAGAGTCCCGAGGCACCCACGAGGGTGAGGGCGCGCCCCCTACCTCATGGCCGTCTCGGGGACCCCCCTGACTTGTTACCGACGCCAACACCTCTTATATATATATCCAAACTTCCAGAACATAACCTAGATTGGGAGTTCCGCCGCCGCAAGCCTCTGTAGCCACAAAAAACCAATCGGGACCCTGTTCCGGCACCCTGTCGGAGGGGACATCCCTCACCGGTGGCCATCTTCATCATCCCGGCGCTCTCCATGATGAGGAGGGAGTAGCTCACCCTCGGGGCTGAGGGTATGTACCAGTAGCTATGTGTTTGATCTCTCTCTCTCTCTCTCGTGCTCTTGATATGGCACGATCTTGATGTATTGAGAGCTTTAATATTATAGTTGGATCTTATGATGCTTCTCCCCCTCTACTCTCTTGTAATGGATTGAGTTTTCCCTTTGAAGTTATCTTATCGGATTGAGTCTTGAAGGATTTGAGAACACTTGATGTATGTCTTGCGTGGGATACCAATGGTGACAATGGGGTATTCTATTGATCCACTTGATGTATGTTTTGGTGATCAACTTGCGGGTTTCGTGACCTTGTGAACTTATGCATAGGGGTTGGCACATGTTTTCGTCTTGACTCTCCGGTAGAAACTTTGGGGCACTCTTTGAAGTACTTTGTGTTGGTTTGAATAGATGAATCTGAGATTGTGTGATGCATATCTTATAATCATACCCACGGATACTTGAGGTGACATTAGAGTATCTAGGTGACATTAGGGTTTTGGTTGATTTGTGTATTAAGGTGTTATTCGAGTACGAACTCTAGGTAGATTGAATGGAAAGAATAGCTTCGTGTTATTTTACTACGGACTCTTGAATAGATCGATCAGAAAGAATAACTTTGAGGTAGTTTCGTACCCTACCATAATCTCTTCGTTTGTTCTCCGCTATTAGTGACTTTGGAGTGACTCTTTGTTGCATGTTGAGGGATAGTTATATGATCCAATTATGTTATTATTGTTGAGAGAACTTGCACTAGTGAAAGTATGAACCTTAGGCCTTGTTTCCTAGCATTGCCATACCATTTTCGCTCACTTTCATCATTAGTTACCTTGTTGTTTTTATATTTTCAGATTACAAAAACCTATATCTACCATCCATATTGCACTTGTATCACCATCTCTTCACCGAACTAGTGCACCTATACAATTTACCATTGTATTGGGTGTGTTGGGGACACAAGAGATTCTTTGTTATTTGGTTGCAGGGTTGCTTGAGAGAGACCATCTTCAACCTAAGCCTCCCATGGATTGATAAACCTTAGGTCATCCACTTGAGGGAAATTTGCTACTGTCCTACAAACCTCTGCACTTGGAGGCCCAACAATGTCTACAAGAAGAAGGGTGTGTAGTAGACATCAAGCTAGTTTCTGGCGCCCTTGCCGGGGAGTTGAGTTCTTGAAGGTATATCTTTAGATCTTGCAATCGAATATTTTAGTTTCTTGTTTTATCACTAGTTTAGTTTATAAAAGAAAACTACAAAAAATGGAATTGAGGGTGCCTCATATGCTTCATATTTTAAATATCTTTCATGAAAATAAGGATTCCGATAATTGTGCTCAATTGCTAGAGGAAGAATGCATTAGAATGTTTGCCACTAAATCTTTGAATAATGAGCATGATTGCAATGTTGTTAGTACGAACTCTTTGAATATCCATAGTACTAATGATGATTTCACTAGTCATGATGAAAATGTCTCTTATAAGCATGTCAATTTTTGTGGAGTGCATAGAGTTTGCAAGTACACACCAAATAGGGAAGATAGATTTTGCTAGAGCCATCAGTATTTAGAAACCAATTGGTTGCAAGAAAGGCTAGATGTTTGTGCTGAAAATTTAAATTTTCTTAATCATCCTTGTGAACTTTGCAATGAACGTGGTCATTTAAATATCCAATGCAAATTGTTTCATGATCGTATCGTGTCCAAAAATTGTGATGACTTGATTTCCCTTGCACATCATAATGAACTTAGTTTGCTTTTGTGTTATGAAGTAATGAAACGTATAACTAAGGATATGCAAGAATTTTTCCTTGATAAAGTTCTTGATTTTGATCTAGAAGAAATTTTTATGTACTGTGCGGTGAATTGCATTGAAAATCCTTATATTGGAAATTACATAAAGAAAAGAAAACAAATAGAAGATGAATAGAATACTAATGAAAGAGAAGAGACTTCCCAATATCCTCCTATTATTTCTTTTGATGAATCAGGTAACGAGGAGGAGCTTTCTATTCAACCAATCTCATTAATAAGGAGTTCAAAAAAGAGGGTTAAACCCACACATGATGTGAAGAAGAAAAAGAAAAGACGGAGAAGGAAAGGTAGAAAGGTATCCCTCCCAAATGATGTTGCTCCTATTACTCGTTGCGATGATGATAATTGCTATACTATTGGTGTTATCCATACTATTAATGATGAGAGTGATTATGCTTATGATATGAAAAGGCCCAAGCTTGGGGATGCTATGTTTGATGAGAATGACATGTTTGAGAATATATTTGCTACAATTAATTTTTGTCCCAAGCTTGGGGATGCTATGTTTAATGAAGATTATATTTTTAGCCTCCCAAGTTTTGATGAGCAAATTTGTTATGATGAAAGCATGCCTCCTATTTATGATGATTATTGTGATGACACTTATGCTATAAAAAGTAGTGATGATTGTATTTATAAAACTTGTCATGATTAAGATTACCCTTTTTCTGAACATTACTCTTTTAATGTGGAAACAATTTATAGTATTCGAGTTTCTTATGATACTCCCACTATTCCGAATGAGAAGAATTTTGCTTATGTGGAGAGTAGTAAATTTTCTATGCTTGTAGATCATGAAAAGAATGATTTATTTGATGGTTATATTGTTGAATTCATTCATGATGCTACTGAAAATTATTATGAGGGAGGAACATATGCTTGTAGGAATTGCAATAATATCATGTTTCCTCTCTATGTGCTTAAAGTTTTAAAGTTATGCTTGTTTTGCCTTCCTATGCTAGTTGATTATTGTTCCCATAAGGTGTTTGATCTAAAAATTACTATGAATAGGTAGTGTGTTAGACTTAAATGTACTAGTCATATTCTTCATGATGCTCTCCTTATGTTTTAATTCTTATCTTTTATGTGAGCATCATTGAAATCATCATGCCTAGCTAGGGGCGTTAAACGTTAGCGCTTGTGGGGAGGCAACCCAATTTTATGTTTGTTCTTTGCTTTTTGCCCCTGTTTAGTAATAAATAATCTATCTAGCCTCTGGTTAGATGTGGTTTTATGTTTTAATTAGTGTTTATGCCAAGTAGATCCTTTGGGAAGACTTGGGTGAAGTCTTTAAGATCTTGCTGTAAAAAATAGAAACTTTTTTGCTCACGAGATTTTCTACCATTTTTTACTGGAGAGTGCTTTTAGGTTGATTCTTTTTGAAGATGATTAATAGACAAATTCCTCAGGTCCAAGACTTTTGGAGTTACATAAGTATTCGAATGATACAGATTACTACAGACTGTTCTGTTTTTGACAGATTCTGTTTTCATTGTGTTGTTTGCTTATTTTGATGAATCTATGAGTAGTATCGGAGGGTATGGACCATATAGAAGTTGGAATACATTAGATATTACAAAAACATGAATTTAGAATGAGTTCACAACAGTACCTAAGTGGTGATTTATTTTCTTATACTAACGGAGCTTACGAGTTTTCTGTTAAGTTTTGTGTTGTGAAGTTTTCAAGTTTTGGGTAAAGATTCGATGGACAATGGAATAAGGAGTGGCAAGAGCCAAATATTGGGGATGCACAAGGCACCCCAAGGTAATATTCAAGGACAACCAAGAGCCTAAGCTTGGGGATGCCCCGGAAGGCATCCCGTCTTTCGTCTTCGTTCATCGGTAACTTTACTTGAGGCTATATTTTTATTCACCACATGATATGTGTTTTGCTTCGAGCGTCATTTTATTTTCTTTTGTTTTGCTTGCTGTTTGAATAAAATACCAAGATCTGAAATTCTTAAATGTTGGAGAGTCTTCACATAGTTACATAATTATTAAATTACTCATTGATCTTCACTTATATCTTTCGGAGTAGTTTGTCGTTTGCTCTAGTGCTTCACTTATATATTTTAGAGCATGGCGGTAGTTTTATTTTGAAGAATTTGTTGATCTCTCATGCTTCACTTATATTATTTTGAGAGTCTTTTAGAACAACATGGTAATTTTCTTCGGTTATGAAATTAGTCCTAATATGATGGGCATTCAAGATGGGTATAATAAAAACTTCCATATAGTGTGCATTGAATACTATGAGAAGTTTGATACTTGATGATTGTTTTGAGATATGAAAATGGTGATATTAGAGTCATGCTAGTTGAGTAGTTGTAAATTTGAGAAATACTTGTTCTAAAGTTTGTGATTCCCGTAGCATGCACGTATGGTGAACCGTTATGTGATGAAGTCGGAGCATGATTTATTTATTTATTGTCTTCCTTATGAGTGGCGGTCGGGGATGAGCGATGTTCTTTTCCTACCAATCTATAGACCTAGGAGCATGCGCATAGTACTTCGTTTCGATAACTAATAGATTTTTGCAATAAGTATATGGTTTCTTTATGACTAATGTTGAGTCCATGGATTATACACACTCTCACCCTTCCGCCATTCCTAGCCTCTCTAATATCGCGCAACTTTCGCCGGGACCATACACCCACCATATACCTTCCTCAAAACAGCCACCATACCTACCTATTATGGCATTTCCATAGCCATTCCGAGATATATTGCCATGCAACTTTCCGTCGTTTCGTTTATTATGACGCGCTCCATCATTATCATATTGTTTTGCATGATCATGTAGTTGACATCGTATTTGTGGCAAAGCCACCGTTCATAATTCTTTCATACATGTCACTCTTGATTCATTGCACATCCCGGTACACCACCGGAGGCATTCACATAGAGTCATATTTTGTTTTAAGCATCGAGTTGTAAGTAAATAAAAGTGTGATGTTCATCATTATTAGAGCATTGTCCCAAGTGAGGAAAGGATGAGGGAGACTATGATTCCCCCACAAGTCGGGATGATACTCCGGATGAAAAATTTAAAAAAAGAGAGAAAAGAAGAGGACAGAAAAAAGGAGAGAAGGCCCAAAAAAACAAAAAAAACAAAAAAATGAGAGAAAAAGAGAGAAGGGGCAATGCTACTATCCTTTTACCACACTTGTGCTTCAAAGTAGCACCATGATCTTCATGATAGAGAGTCTCCTATGTTGTCACTTTCATATACTAGTGGGAATCTTTCATCATAGAACTTGGCTTGTATATTGCAATGATGGGCTTCCTCAAAATGCCCTAGGTCTCCGTGAGCAAGCGAGTTGGATGCACACCCACTTAGTTTCTTTTTGAGCTTTCATACACTTATAGCTCTAGTGCATCCGTTGCATGGCAATCCCTACTCACTCACATTGATATCTATTGATGGGCAACTTCATAGCCCGTTGATACGCCTAGTTGATGTGAGACTATCTTCTCCCTTTTTGTCTTATCCACAACCACCATTCTATTCCACCTTTATTGCTATGTCCATGGCTCACGCTCATGTATTGCGTGAAGATTGAAAAAGTTTGAGAACATCAAAAGTATGAAACAATTGCTTGGCTTGTCATCGGGATTGTGCATGATTTAAATATTTTGTGTGATGAAGATAGAGCATAGCCAGACTATATGATTTTGTAGGGATAACTTTCTTTGGCCATGTTATTTTGGGAAAACATGATTGCTTTATTAGTATGCTTGAAGTATTATTATTTTTATGTCAATATTAAACTTTTATCTTGAATCTTTCGGATCTGAACATTCATGCCACAATAAAGAAAATTACATTGATAAATATGTTAGGTAGCATTCCACATCAAAAATTCTGTTTTTATCATTTACCTACTCGAGGACGAGCAGGAATTAAGCTTGGGGATGCTTGATGCGTCTCCAACATATCTATAATTTTTTATTGTTCCATGCTATTATATTATCCATCTAGGATGTTTTATATGCATTTATATGCTATTTTATATGATTTTTGGGACTAACCTATTAACCTAGAGCCCAATGCCAGTTTCTGCTTCTTCCTTGTTTTTGAGTATCGCAGAAAACGAAAACCAAACGGAGTCCAATTGACCTGAAATTTCATGGAGATTATTTTCAGACCAGAAGAAGCCCACGGAGCATCGGAGATGGGCCAGAAGAGTCCGGAGGCACCCACGAGGGTGGGGGCGTGCCCTACCCCCCTGGGCGTGGCCCCTACCTCGTGGCCGCCTCGGGGACCCCTTGACTTGTTCCCGACGCCAAAACCTCTTATATATATCCAAACTTCCAGAAAATAACCTAGATCGGGAGTTCCGCTGCCGCAAGCCTTTGTAGCCACCAAAAACCAATCGGGACCCTGTTCTGGCACCCTACCGGAGGGAGGACCCCTCACCATGGCCATCTTCATATCATCGCGGCGCTCTCCATGACGAGGAGGGAGTAGTTCACCCTCGGGTCTGAGGGTATGTACTAGTAGCTATGTGTTTGATCTCTCTCTCTCTCTCTCTCTCTCTCTCTCTCTCTCTCGTGTTCTTGATATGGCACGATCTTGATGTATCGCGAGCTTCGCTATTATAGTTGGATCTTATGATGCTTCTGCCCCTCTAGTCTCTTGTAGTGGATTGAGTTTACCCTTTGAAGTTATCTTATCGGATTGAGTCTTTAAGGATTTGAGAAAACTTGATGTATGTCTTGCGTGGGATACCAATGGTGACAATGGGGTATTCTATTGATCCACTTGATGTATGTTTTTGTGATCAACTTGCGGGTTTCGTGACCTTGTGAACTTATGCATAGGGGTTGGCACACGTTTTCGTCTTGACTCTCCGGTAGAAACTTTAGGGCACTCTTTGAAGTACTTTGTGTTGGTTTGAATAGATGAATCTAAGATTGTGTGATGCATATCGTATAATCATACCCACAGATACTTGAGGTGACATTGAAGTATCTAGGTGACATTAGGGTTTTGGTTGATTTGTGTCTTAAGGTGTTATGCTAGTATGAACTCTAGGATAGATCGAACGGAAAGAATAGCTTCGTGTTATTTTACTACGGAGTCTTGAATAGATCGATCAGAAAGAATAACTTTGAGGTGGTTTCGTACCCTACCATATTCTCTTCGTTTGTTCTCTGCTATTAGTGACTTTGGAGTGACTCTTTGTTGCATGTTGAGGGATAGTTATATGATCCAATTTTGTTATTATTCTTGAGAGAACTTGCACTAGTGAAAGTATGAACCTTAGGCCTTGTTTCCTAGCATTGCAATGCCGTTTCTGCTCACTTTTATCATTAATTACCTTGCTGTTTTTATATTTTCAGATTACAATATATCTACCATCCATATTGCACTTGTATCACCATCTCTTTGCCGAACTAGTGCACCTATATAATTTACCATTGTATTGGGTGTGTTGGGGACACAAGAGACTCTTTGTTATTTGGTTGCAGGGTTGCTTGAGAGAGACCATCTTCAACCTACGCCTCCCACGGATTGATAAACCTTAGATCATCCACTTGAGGGAAATTTGCTACTGTCCTACAAACCTCTGCACTTGGAGGCCCAACAACGTCTACAAAAAGAAGGTTTTGTAGTAGACATCAGTATGTTACTACGATGTTCTTCAACAGGGACTCCCGATGATAGTTGTGCCTCATTGGATTGAGAATAAAGGTCGCACGGCAATGGTTAGCTTACGACCAAGACATCCTACATTGCACATGAGTGCATTTAGGATTTCTAAAACCGAGCAAGTCTTAATAGTGAAAAACTCGAGCAAAGTTGTGAAGGATCGAAGAGAAGTACTAGGGGGCAGCAATCAGAAGCGCATCCCACAATTAGGAGAGAGGTTCATCTGCATGCTCCAATATGATGAATCAGGAGAGCTACACATGTTCTATGCTATTTTACTTGAGAGAGAGAGCAACAAGAGTGATTAGCTAGCTAGAATGAGTTTGAAGATGATGATGTGATACACTATGACTGTGATTATTAAATAGCTAGTGTTGGTGGAAATGACTATGATGATTATTATTAGCTAGTGTTGGTGGTGATTAGATAGCAGTAATGACTATGATGATTAAATAGTGGTAATTACTATGATGATTATTAGCTAGTGTTATTGGTGATGATATGATGCACGAGTTTTTATATTAATATGATGATGATGATGATGATGATGATGATGATGATGATGATGATGATGATGATGATGATGATGATGATGATGAGTTATTATATCATTGGGTGAAAGAACCACGGATTAGTTTCAAGTGGATAGATCCTAAGTGATCAAGTAATGGATTGTCGTGGTAATCCATGACTTGATCACTTAGGATCCATCCACTTGAAACTAATATGCGGTTCTTTCACCTAGTGATTTAATAACTCATTATAATGTAAAAACAATCTCTAAATTGCTACTGTACGTAAATATACCTCGCCGGTCTTTGTATATAGCAAATTGTATATATACATGTGTGTATGTGTGAATGGTGGTGCAAGACATTCGATGATATATAGGGAGAAAATGCATCCTACTACCGGGTGTAGTTACGCCCATTTCTTATATACTACCATGTGGTAGTATATACTCTACTTTATTATTTTTAGTATGTTCATATACTACATCTAAGATACTCCAAAGTGAGTTATATGAAAAAATTTCAAGTGAGCTCATAGTTTTATTGTATTTGTGAAATACATACATATTTCTACGCAAAATGGAGTATGCAAAAAATATGATACATACTACCAAAAATCCAGTATATATACTACCTAAACATTATTATATACTACATACTATGCGTACATACTCTCAGACATGATAGATACTACCTAAAATGTATGGAACAAAAGTGGGAGTAACTACACCCGGTATAGGAAAATTTTGTCCTATATATATATGATCGGTTCTACGAGAAATTCTATTTATATATATGCATAACATTTACAATATGTAGCATCGTAAAATACCAGCAAATAAAAAAATTAAATGGAAAACAAAAAATTAATAGAAAAATAAATAATAAAACCAAAATCCCTAAACCTTTTAGTATCGGTTGGTGTTACCAACTGGTACTAATGGTCTCCCCGCCCCCGGTGCTGGCTCATGCCATGTGGTGGCCCTTTAGTGACGGTTCGTGTTGAACCGGTACTAAAGGGGGGGGCTTTAGTGCCCACCCTTTAGTGTTGGTTGCTGAACCGACACTAAAGGGCCTTACAAACCGGTGCTAAATCCCGGTTCTGCACTAGTGCCACTACATTGGACAGAGCCACCGCACGGTAGGTGATGGCTGATGACCCACAAGTATAGGGGATCTATCGTAGTCCTTTCGATAAGTAAGAGTGTCGAACCCAACGAGGAGCATAAGGAAATGATAAGCGGTTTTCAGCAAGGTATTTTCTGCAAGCACTGAAATAATAGGTGACAGATAGTTTTGTGATAAGATAATTGGTAACGAGCAACAAGCAACAAAAGTAAATAAAGTGCAGCAAGGTGGCCCAATCCTTTTTGTAGCAAAGGACAAGCCTGGACAAACTCTTATATAGAGAAAAGCGCTCCCGAGGACACATGGGAATTATCGTCAAGCTAGTTTTCATCACGTTCATATGATTCGCGTTCGGTACTTTGATAATTTGATATGTGGGTGGACCGGTGCTTGGGTGCTGTTCTTACTTGAACAAGCATCCCACTTATGATTAACCTCTATTGCAAGCATCCGCAACTACAACAAAAGTATTAAGGTAAACCTAACCATAGCATGAAACATATGGATCCAAATCAGCCCCTTACGAAGCAACGCATAAACTAGGGTTTAAGCTTCTGTCACTCTAGCAACCCATCATCTACGTATTACTTCCCAATGCCTTCCTCTAGGCCAAAATAATGGTGAAGTGTCATGTAGTCGACGTTCACATAACACCACTAGAGGAGAGACAACATACATCTCATCAAAATATCGAACGAATACCAAATTCACATGACTACTAATAGCAAGACTTCTCCCATGTCCTCAGGAACAAATGTAACTACTCACAAAGCATATTCATGTTCATAATCAGAGGAGTATTAATATGCATGAAGGATTTGAACATATGATCTTCCACCAAATAAACCAACTAGCATCAACTACAAGGAGTAATCAACACTACTACCAACCTACAGGTACCAATCCCGGACTTGGAGACAAGAATTGGATACAGGAGATGAACTAGGGTTTTGAGAGGAGATGGTGCTGGTGAAGATGTTGATGGAGATTGCCCTCTCCCAATGAGAGGAGCGTTGGTGATGACGATGGCGATGATTTCCCCCTCCCGGAGGGAAGTGTCCCCGGCAGAACAACTCTGCCGGAGCCCTAGATTGGTTCCGCCAAGGTTCCGCCTCGTGGCAGCAGAGTCTCGTCCCAAAAGGTTGCTTCTGATTTTTCTTGGGATGAAAGACTTCATATAGCAGAAGATGGCCACCGGAGGGCCAACAGGGGGCCCACGAGGCAGGGGAGCGCGCCTAGGGGGTAGGGCGCGCCCCCACCCTCGTGGACAGGTGGTGGCCCCCTGACGTATTTCTTCCGCTCAGTATTTTTATTATTTCAAAAAATAACTTTCGTGGAGTTTCAGGACTTTTGGAGTTGTGCAGAATAGGTCTCTAATATTTTCTCCTTTTCTAGCCCAGAATTCCAGTTGCTGGCATTCTCCCTCCTTATGTAAACCTTGTAAAATAAGAGAGAATAGGCATAAGTATTGTGACATAATGTGTAATAACAACCCATAATGCAATAAATATCGATATAAAAGCATGATGCAAAACGGACATATCAATGGCCTGCAAGTGCATATGGTTTAGTTAGCCTTTTCGAAGCAAGAGTATTGATCCCACAGGGAGAACATGAATTGAGTGTTGCCTATTGTACTGAATTGATTTGTGACTGTAAGTAAATGTAGAGAACAAACAGATTGAGCGCAAAAGTAAATAGTGATTTTGGTGTAAAGCAAACTGGAAGTAAATAATGTAAAAGTAGATAGAAAACAAAAACATGAGTAACAAGTGAAAAATGACGGAGGAGAAAGGCGTTCTCAAGAGTCCGGAATCCCCATTGGTATGTTTCTAGCGCAACTTATGCATCCGCATAATATGGTCTGGATACTTGAGCCACTCTTGATGATTATGCTGAGTGGAGCTGGGTACAGTACACGTTCTACTCTAGGTATGCTTCGTGCCACTCATGCCAGTACCGTAGTCTCCCCCTGCGGGTTACAACTAAGGTAATTAAGGGTTACCCCGTGGAAGCGACCTCTCTAAGGGTTCTCCGTAAATCCCCTATAAATTGCGAAAGCGGGGATCAAATACTTTCACTGTCACCTCAAATTATCCTCATATACCAACCTTTACAACAATAGTGATACACTTCGTGGCCTTTTGACAATAATGTTGAGTGGGTACCCTTCACAACATTCACAATGTTTATTAAACTAAGCATTCAACACAGGATCCCATATCCAATATAATGGTTCAGATCCTATACATACCAAGTGTCGGTGTACTAAAATAGGGGTACCTTAGTACCCCGAACTTGTGCACGGGCAGTCGTAGCACCCCGCGGCAAGGCTTGCCAGGCGATCGCCAAAACTCTCCATGGTCCCTTTTTGGGCCATCCAAGAACAAAGTATTCGAGCCAAGGCCCCGGCAGGAGGAGCTTGCCGGGAAGGCCACCCGAAGAGAGCAAGGCCCCGTCAAGAGGAGCTTGCCGGGACGGCCGCTCGAAGCACAAGGCCCCGGCAAGAGGAGCTTGCCGGGAAGGCCGACCAAGGCACGACAAGAGACTTGCTGCGACGCGCCACGCGTCCCGGCAAGGACCGGTGAGCAACAAGCTCCCGGGCGCGACAAGGCATCAACCGCGGCAAGGCGCTTGCCGCGGCAAGTCACCACCCCGCGCCTGCATTCCAGCTCATCCACCCACGCGTCGCTCTGGGGCCATTCCAGGCGTACGTGGCGAGAGGCTGCGCAGCCAGGGGCATGCGGTGGCAAAGCAACGCTGACAGGGTAGCCGTTGTGGCAAACGGTGGCGCCCCTGACGGTCCCTTTTCTACACTGTTTGGGCTACCTAGACGTGCATTTAATGCCCTTGTCCCCTGCCGTCAGAGTTAGGTATGATAGCACTGTGCAAACAGCTGTACCCAACACAGCGTTTTCCAGTTTTACCCCCGCCTACGTTGCCACCTGTGGGTAACCCCTTGCGCATATAAAAGGAGGCCCCATGCGCAACGTGAGGGAGGAGGAAGGAGGCCACTCACGCTCAGTCTGATTAGTTGACTGAGTGTACTGTAGCACTCAGCGCTCCCGAACAAGAATACAATACAAACCACAAAGCAGCAGTAGGGTTTTACGCATCCGTGCGGCCCGAAGCTGGGTAAACCCCTTGTGTGCATCGCCTCGATCCGCTCTTCGCGCAACCTCCGCCCCCCGCCGAACCAGAAAGGGGCTCGGTCCCCATAGGTGTTCGTGGAGGCAGATTTCCCCCGACATCTTTGGCGCGCCAGGTAGGGGGCGTCGAGGTTGTGTGAACCTGATCCGGCGTCTGCACAGGCTAGATCTCCATCATCTTCATCGACATGCCACCGAAGAAGAAGGCTCCGGAGGTGGCTGGTCCGTCCGCGTCGAACCCACCGCCCCTGGAGCAAACGGGTGGTGGGGACGGCACCGGCGGCGGGTGGGCGTCACCGAACCAGCTCATGGTCCCGCGGCGTCCGAACATACGCCGACACCTCTCGGCGCAGGTAAGCCCTGGTATGACCAGGCAACCTTTCGCTCTATTCCATGGAGCGGGGACAGTTAGCCCCACGGACCTCGCATACGGGCCACCTCGAGTGCTCGCTCACGCTGAGCTCGAGCAAGAGCAGCTGCGACGAGATGACGCGCTGCTCCTCGAGGAGGACCGTCTTCAGGCCGCTGTGCGAGCTGCTCGCTACCAGCAAGCTTTGCGCTGCTTTTATAGCCGGAAAGTTAGTGCCAGAAGCTCCGAGGAAGTGGGAAGGCCCTTACCTGGTGAAACAAGTCGCTAGGCCTGGCGCTGTCCTCCTTGGGACCAAAGATACCACTCCGCACTGACCCCCGGTAAGCGATGACGAGCCTCATGTTTCACCTTGCCGGAAAGCGGCCTTGCCGGGCAGCGAGCCACGGAAAAGCTAAGTTGCCAAAGTTTGAGCAATCAAGTTTTTAAATTCTAAAGTTATCTTCCTCGAACGACCGTACTTTGTATGGAAAACCTGTGCACGGAGGAACCAGCTCGTGGCTAGTCGCGCCCTTATTTCGTTTCGAGTCCACTCAACGATTTAAGTATGCTGCGACCAGACTCGCGCCCTTACTTTGTTTCGAGCTTGCTCAGCGACTTGAGTGTGCTGCAACTGCAGTTGCGCCCTTATTTTGCTTCGAGCCTGCTCAACAACTTAAGTGAACCGCGGCTAGTCACGACAAGGTTTCTTGCCGGCAACGGCACCGCCAGCGGGCTGCTGATGTCCCGCACTCAGCAAGTGTGCCTACGCCGGCGAGTTCCCTAAAAGCGTAGGGCAATAACATACAAAGGAAGGAATCAAATAGAGGAAGTAACCGTGCATTCACTACCTAAGATAAAGTTATATTACAAGATAGCTTGTCGCAGCCCTAATGAATTGCTTTCATAACTCGGCCAGCGGCGACAAGAAAAGAAAAGGGCGGGCGGCCTAATCCACATGGTCGCCCTCGATCCTCTTGATCCTGGCCACCCTTTCCACAATGGGCGCAACGAGTGCCCTGATCTCCTCCAGGTCGGCGTCTGACGGCAGGGATCTGAGGACGTTGGTGAGCTTGAGGCCTGGGTTGCGGAAGACGATCTTCACCAGCACTTTCTCAAGGGCTCCAGCGCAGGCATCGCGCGTCTCGTCGGCCAGCCGCTCCGGGATCGCATCCCGGAGTGCCTGAAGGGCCGTCGCCACGCCTTTGAAGAACGAGGTGAGCTTGGCGCTAGGTGGGAGGTTCACGCCGGAGGGATACTCGTGACCTTCCATCCCCAACAGCGACAGCTCCTTGTCGATGGAGGCGGCGATGTCCACCAGACCCTCCGTCCACTGCTCCACCGCCGCCCTGAAGTCGTTCTGGGTAACTGCGGCGCTCTCCAACAGCGCCTCGTTGTCCGCGACCTCCTTCTGCAAGGCCGCCTCTCACTACTTGGCGCTGTCCAGCGTCTTGCACAAGGTGGCCAGCTTCATCCCGAGATCGGCATTGGAGTCCTTGGCAGCGTCAAGCTCCCTGATCTTATCGGCGAAGCGTCCTTGCATCTCGCCGAGGGTATAAACACCCTTCTCGCGCTCTTGCTTAAGCGCGGCGAGCTCCTCACCGCTCGCCTTAAGATCAGTGGCGAGCTGCGCCACCCTCGTCTCCAGCTCCTTCTTGGCGGCCTCGGCGGCCGCGGCAGCATCTTGTGCTTCCTTGAGGGCTCCGCCAAGCGCTCGCTCGCGCGTGGCGACCTCCTCCTCGTGGCTGGCGAGGCTGGCTTTCTGCTGCACCAGCTCGCCCTCCCGCGCGGCCAGCCCCTCGGCGGCAAGCCTCTGCTGCTCTTCGGATTCGGCCTTCTCGAGGATGAAGGCCGTCCGAGCCTCGTCGAGTTGCCTCCGCTCCTCCGCCAAGGATCGGAGGGCCTCCTGATTGAGCTCCCGGAGCTCCTCGGCGCGCTTCTCCATGTCCACTCCCGCCTTCGCGACAAGCGCTTCCCGGCGCTCCACCTTGGCTTGTCGGGCGCGATAGAGTGACACTAGCTTCCGGAGCAGCCGCTCCTCCTCAGGCTCGCCGCCGCTGCTGCTCGGCGCATCAACCAGCGTCAGCCCGGCGGAGGCGAGCACCTCTCCATCCAAGGTCTCCCCCTCGACCGGCGCCCTGGAAGTCGACTCCCAGGGGAGCTTGATGAAGATATCATCGCCAGCCTTCAGGTAGACGCCTGGCTGGGGCTCCTCGGGGCCCGATGCTCCGGCGGAAGCAGGGAGGGAGGTCGACGGCGTCGGTAGCACTGGTGGCGGCGGAAGGGGCGGAACGCTGCTTCTCTTGGGAAGTGGCGGAGATTTTCGAGGAATCGCAACTGGCGGGTGGGCGGACTGCCCCTGTTTCCCCTGCTTATAAGGGGGAGGGGGCGTTTTGCCTTTCCAAACAAACAAATCACCTGCGATGTGACGCATGCCCACGGGGCTCAGCCCCGCGCACGCCGCCCACGCCACGCACGCCTCTCCCCACGATGCCGCGTTCGACGCGTGCCGTTCGGGGAGGACGTGGTGGATGCAGAAGAAGATGCAGCGTGACCCAGGCCGCACGTGCCCGTGCACTGTTTTGGGCCTGGCCCAACAGCGCTCGGGACCGTGTATGGCCCAAGCCCGGGGGCTCCTGTCGGTGTACTAAAATAGGGGTACCTTAGTACCCCGAACTTGTGCACGGGCAGTCGTGGCACCCCGCGGCAAGGCTTGCCAGGCGATCGCCAAAACTCTCCATGGTCCCTTTTTGGGCCATCCAAGAACAAAGTATTCGAGCCAAGGCCCCGGAAGGAGGAGCTTGCCGGGAAGGCCACCCGAAGAGAGCAAGGCCCCGGCAAGAGGAGCTTGCCGGGACGGCCGCTCGAAGCACAAGGCCCCGGCAAGAGGAGCTTGCCGGGAAGGCCGACCAAGGCACGACAAGAGACTTGCTGCGACGCGCCACGCGTCCCGGCAAGGACCGGTGAGCAACAAGCTCCCGGGTGCGACAAGGCATCAACCGCGGCAAGGCGCTTGCCGCGGCAAGTCACCACCCTGCGCGTGCGTTCCAGCTCATCCACCCACGCGTCGCTCTGGGGCCATTCCAGGCGTACGTGGCGAGAGGCTGCGTAGCCAGGGGCATGCGGTGGCAAAGCAACACTGACAGGGTAGCCGTCGTGGCAAACGGTGGCGCCCCTGACGGTCCCTTTTCTGCACTGTTTGGGCGACCCAGACGGGCATTTAATGCCCTTGTCCCCTGCCGTCAGAGTTAGGTATGATAGCACTGTGCAAACTGCTGTACCCAACACAGCGTTTTCCAGTTTTACCCCCGCCTACGTTGCCACCTGTGGGTAACCCCTTGCGCATATAAAAGGAGGCCCCATGCGCAACGTGAGGGAGGAGGAAGGAGGCCACTCACGCTCGGTCTGATTAGTTGCCTAAGTGTACTGTAGCACTCAGCGCTCCTGAACAAGAATACAATACAAACCACAAAGCAGCAGTAGGGTTTTATGCATCCGTGCGGCCCGAAGCTGGGTAAACCCCTTGTGTGCATCGCCTTGATCCGCTCTTCGCGCGACCTCCGCCCCCCGCCGAACCAGAAAGGGGCTCGGTCCCCATAGGTGTTCGTGGAGGCAGATTTCCCCCGACACCAAGGTTTATCCATATCCTCAAGAACTATGGGTCTACTCATACATGGAGACAACAAATATCATAAGGGTGGTGATGGTAAACATGAATGAATCACACAAGTAACACACAAGATGATCCACTATAGCTCCCAAATATCCAGAAATAAAAATCAACGGTGTCATCAAGAAAAGAGGCTTAACCCCAGGGTTATGCTTTGGTTTCTGTTGGGAAACATAGTAGAAAACAAAAAAATGCCCTACGATCACCAAGGAACACTTTGAAGATGTGGTTTGGATTGAATCGTTACTAACTCCGAGTTGTGATGGAACACTACTAGGAAAAGGCCTACTAATGGCGGACTGGTTTTGCCTACTAATGGCGCATTACTAGTGCGCCATTAGTAGCACGCCACTAGTATATCTTACTAATGGCGCACCACAGGTGCGCCATTAGTATCTGGTATACTAATGGCGCACCAACTAGTGCGCCATTAGTATGTAACAGCATGCGCCATTAGTGTGCCTCCCGGGGGGCCATACGTAAGCATGGCTTTGTCATACTAATGGCGCATTCTCTGTTGATGCGCCATTAGTATCCTTTGGCATACTAATGGCGCACCTGGTGGTGATGCGCCATTAGTATGAATATTTGTTTTTTTTCCTTTTCTGATTTTTGCGCAGGTTACAAAATATATTATTAGACAGAATACAAAATATATTATTAGATAGAATATAGACAGCAGCACACAGCAACATCAGATTCATCGAATACAATAGAAGATTAGTCTGCGAATACAATCATCATATTAGTCTCCGAATTCAAAACACCGAACAAAGATAAAACATTACAAGTCTCAAGACCGCGAGTATTGAGTTTGTCTTCACATTGCAAGTCGATATCGATCATCTAAACTACCATCAGATAGAAGAGAGCTGTGGTCATCACGATGAGCATCATCACGATCAAACTGGTCTTCATCCGGTTCCTCCAACGCTCCCTCCTCTCTCCCGCTAGATAGCGGGCGTATCTAGATTCGGCCTCCGCCCTAGTGGTGTACCCTTTGTAACTGTTACCGCTGAAACGGTGAACCTGTCTCCGACACTCCTCCCAGTCGGCGTAGACTCCGGGAACCTTACCCTTGTACACGACATACGACGACATCTCTATGCACAAGCCAAACAACAGACAATACATAAGCAATATGTAAGTATGCAACAAAAGGATCGGAAGAGAAAAGCAAGACATTAATAGCACGATTCATGGTCCTACTAATAAATAGCATCGATTACATCTAAGTTGAACAACTGTCCAAACCAAAGAGACATACGAATTCATTAAAGTTTAATTACAACATGAGCCAATCAATGTTTCAAAACTACACATCACTACTTTCGACTTGACTCATCGAACAGGAGCGTGGGTGAAGCCGCCGTCTGTCGTGATGGTCATGAAATCGCGGGCGTTGTCACCCTGCATTTGTAGCGTTCCGTCTATCTCACTGTTGGACGGTTGATATCTGAGGAAGAACTGCCCCGAGGTATGAAGGACATCTTGATGGATGATGTCCGCAAACTCCGACTGGATGCGAAAGAATTCTTGTCTGAGGTCCGCGTCCTAGATTGCCGACAAGCTCGCGGCCCAATCTTTGAGATTATCTGATAGCAGAAGGTGATGATGGTCCCTTACGATCTCCCGCATGTGATGGAGGGCGTAGTAGGCATCCTTCTGACCGCCAGGCGGCTGTTTGACGCAGCAGAACTTCGTATTGTGTGAGAACATGTGCTTGCCGTACTTACGAACTGCCCTGGTGAAGGTGCCTCCAGAATTGGCGTAGCCAGGGAGAACATCATCAAGAACTTTCTTGACATTTGTGTAGTCTATCTTGGAGTTATGGTTCGGGTCTAAATACGTGGCCATGGAATATTTCGGGTTTAGGAGGATGAGTGTGCAATGTGTGTCACTGCACAGAACACGGAATGTTAAAAAAAAAAGAACGATCGAAATCTAAGAAATCATATGTTACGGGGCGGTTAAGGGATGACTTACTCGGGAAAGTAAGGCACAAGGAAGTTATCCTTATCTGCGTTTGCTAGAATGACGCCTTCGAGATGTGAACTCGCAACTTGGCGGTCCCCAGCGCTGCTCAAGTGCTTGGCACGCATGTAGAAGGGGTCGACTATCACGATGTCCGGGGTCTTGTCTCTAATGATCCGCATCTGCATACTCAGCGAAAACAGCCGAACGAAGGTGTAGTGCAGCGGATGAAGGTTAAACATAGCAAAGATGTCATCAAACCGCAGGACGATCGTACCCCCGATGTCGCCATCCACAAAGCCCTTGCCCTCTGGCACCTTGGCCACGAAAACCGGGTATGCCACATCCTTCTCTCTGAGACGCCGCTTCTCCAAAGAAAGAACACTGTCGTGCAGACACCGCATAGCACTGGTTGCAGCATTCAGCATATTTGGCGGTAGCATCGCCCTACCCACCACATGCACCCTCCTCGAGATATCCTTAGGTGAAGGTGGCCCGTCCTGAGCACGGATCGAACTCGGTGCCGGCTGGCTCGCACCGGCGCCCTTGTTAGTCTTTTGTTTCCGTCCCTTCTTCTTGATCTCCTGTAATGGGATCGAGTTCTGCTCACAGACCGCCTTCTTGAGCGTGTTGGGGCTGATAATATTTCGCACCTCAGCTATATGAGGCTCGGTGAAGGCGGGAGCTGGAGGCGTGTCCTGAGAACTGAACGCCAGACGACGCCTGTTGCAATTGGATTTCTCCGCCGTACCAGCTAGATCGCGGTCGTCTTGGTTGGGTTCTTGAGAAAGAGGCCCGCACAACTCGTCAGCGTACCCATGTTCGGCAAAGTACTTATCAACTTCGGTAAATGTACCGTCGTCGTTGTCGTCGCCGTCCGGATCCTGTGCCATAGGGTTGTCCGGATCCTGTGCCATAGGGATATCCGGCAGGTCCGGTAGCGTTGTGGCATTCTTGCCATGGCTTGGCGCCGGCACGACTGGCGGTCTTGTCTGTGGGGTGGTGTCCCCCGCCCCCAAACGAATCTGGCTCTTCGGCCAAAGCAGGGGCCAGTTTACGCAGGTGCTGAGGGTCATCTCATCTTCTTCGTCGGCCCCAGCGGGTCGAATCGGAGGTAACAGCTCGTCGCAGCCTCGCAGCACCCGAACCACTTCAACCCTATACATTGTGGGTGGCATCGGATTACCGTGGAACATGGGGTTGCCCGGTTGAACGATTTTGCCCTTGGCGACATCGACCAACTCGGCGCCCACGAAGTGCAGAAGAGTGCAAGGAACGTCGGCGGTGCCCTGTGAAAACATGTACAGGGCATCAGGGATGCCCAGTCAAAGGCAAGGAGATGAAGTCATCGGCCGAGAGGCTTAGTTACCGTGATGCCGTCGAGCTCGGCTAATGTCGAGGCACCGCCAACGGCGGGCGTGCAACTGACGGAGGGGGCGCTTGCTGGCGAGGTGCCGGCCGGCGTACACCCGGGTGCATTAAGCTCCAATGCCCGTGCCGACGCCGGAGACACGAATACCGCCTCCGCCGGAGACACCAATGGCGCCGCCTGCGCGCTGTGCGAGTTGCTGGCCGTGAAGCTGGGAACCGGGGGAGGCCCCTGTTGGCCGCCTGCAATCCACGTAGTCAGCCCATGAATCAACGTAGGCACCATGGCGTTGAGCGTCGTTCCAAGTTGTTGTTGCACTTGCTCTTGGACAAGCTCCGGAATCCGCGCCACTTGTGCCTTGAGTTGTTCAACCTCGCGCGTCTGGCTTTCCGAGCTGGTCTTTTTCTCCTTCCGCACACCAGCGGTATAGTATGACCCCCATTTTGTGGACAAGCCTTTGCCGGCCACACGACCAGCTGACGTCGGCTTAGTGAGCTTATCCTTGTTTTTCATTACGTTCAACGCCCTATTTAAAGGGGTGTCAAAAGGGGAGCTCTGAGACGACCACGCGCTACTGCTTTCAGTGTCCTGCGAAAGGAACGTGAACCATTTAGAAATATTGGGGATTAATTAGAGTGCAACCATATGGAGCTAATTACGCGGGGTGTATTCCTTACCAGAAGAAGCTCAAGCGCCCTGGTCTTCGGATCCGTGGTAAGCTCCTTTGTTATCGGGTCCTCCTTGTACCTGGCCCTGACATAGTTCCTGGTCTGCTTGTCACCGCTGTATTTCTCGAAGCGGGGCGGTAGGCCTTGCTCGGCACGCTCCGCGTCCTCCTTGTCCCATATAGGCTCCGCCACTCTGTAACCGCCGGGACCGAGTTTGTGTTCCCCTAAGTTCAACTCCCGCAGTTCTTTCCCCCACTAACTTGATTTGGAGGTTGTGAGGCTGTCGCACTTGATCTTGAACTCCTTGTAGTCATCTTCGCTCATCAAAGGATATTTCGCCTTGATCTTGTCATAACTATCACCTTTATCAATCATTCTCTTCACCGCGCTTCTCCAAGTAGACAGGGCCGTGCTCATCTTCGTGAGGGCGGCACTGTTCACTTTATTCCCTGAGAGGCGTGTGTTTTCAAATTCGGCGGGGAACTTGTATCGTTCGTGCAGCTTCGTGAAGAGGAGGTTGCGCAAATTCCCTCGGTCCTTATGCCTAAGGTTCTCGGTGTTGATCGAGATGGTGCTCCGGAGAATGCACCCGAGCTGAAGCGAGTACCCCTGACTATATGGTTGGGCTCCGTTGGATTCTCGTCGGAGTCCACTTGAGTGAATTCCTCCTTGAGGGTGCGGAGCGCATTCGGGCACCAGTCCTTCCTTTGCTTCTTCGGTTTGCTGCCATCTGTGTGTGCGCCGCCATCATCAGTGGTGGCATCCTCGGCGGCACCATCAGTGGTGTCATCCCCGACGCCACTAGGGGTTGTGTAATCAGGATCGGTGTCTTCCGCGGCGTCCTCATAGCGGTGAGGTTGTTCCTCCATCTCCTGGGACAGCTCCCAGAATTGCTTGCCGCCCGAACCACCGGCCTCATTGTTGTGGGCCATGTTTCGCTCTAAATAGGAAAAAAGTTTGGTCAAAAAGTTGGTTATTGTCAAGGAACAAGATCATGGTCTCATCATTTAGGGTTTGTCGACACCGAGGCACCCTAAAAGCCTAAGCTTTCATCATTTAGGATTTGTCGACGCCAAGGCACCCTAGGTTGGGCCTAATCACTTGGCACTAATCACTTGGCTCTATTGCCACCTATGGTTTAATACAGTAAGAATAAAGGGGCAGTTGATCCTACTTAATTAAGTACTAAGATACCCCGACCCACGCATTAGTAGCAAGTACCTCATATGTCCGATTTTTAGCAAAGTCATGCTAAAATTCACGGAAAATTTCAGCATGACCTTTGCTGAAAATAGGACATATGGAGTACCCGAATTTGTCGGAACGGAAGTTAATCGACATTCCGGCAAACTCAAGGGCCTCTCGGGGTACCTGCAAAATCATCATGACACGACGGTCGGAGACAAAACCCAGCAAACTAGCACCACAATGTGCCTCTACTTTCATATGGATGAAAAGGCCACAGACCATATGGTCCTCTGCTTTCATATGGACAAAAATCATCTCAAATTATGTGAGCTTCCATTCCAGATCTAATAGGTCACCCAACAAAAAATCATCAATAGTTTTAGCTGAAAAAAATCATGGATTGTTGTTAACTGAAAATTAGTGAAAGAAACTGTTGCTGATCATGGAGCAGTTGTATACTACACATGCTTAAACTCTGAGTAAGTATACTATTATGGTCAAAACTGAATGTTGATTGCTTGCATCATCTACTCTGAATGATATTAATTAGTCAAAGAAGAAAGCAAATAGATATTTTCTCTCACAACTCAGATTGCTCACTGTCTTGTTCAAAATTAGTTGTTGCAAACAGAAATAATTCATGAGATCCTTTTTGTTCTTCTCTAATCCTTCAATTTCAGGTATGTTCCCTATATCATACATTAATTCAAGATTACTTAAAAAGTCGCCGTGCAGTCAGAGAATCTGGCTACAGAGAGAAAAAAGGGTATAAAGTATGGACTGTGACTAGTGTCAAGCGTGGTACTACCGAACACATACATATCAAGATTCAAGCGCACATGCATACTGTTATAATAAACTTGTCTAATAAAAAGTGGATATAATATTATGAACTGCACAATGGCATAAAACAGAGCTGAGGCAATCCTGAAGCAAATGCCTAATTTTGTTAGTTAAACACTACAATGCATTATACTTTGTCATAGCTATTAGTCTTTGGACTAAGGGGCACTAGCACACTAGTAAGTGATAGGCAACCATCCTACATGGAAATGTGAAGAGTTACATGGATGAGTACCATCTCTAAGTGAAGGCTCAATGGATTCAAGATCAACCGACTGAAGTTGCCCAAACCTGCAAGGAAAAGAGAGAATAATGATTTCGAACTACTTCTGATGGCACACATAAGCATAAGTTCAGTCCCCCAAATCAAGCATGGTTTCTTACTGCCCACCTAAACAACCACCACCACAAGGAGCAGATGAACTCACTCAAAAAGACTAATAAACACCAGTTGCAGATGGAACACTTCCTTTTAACCTTACTAATGATATATATGTTCCCTTATTGCAACATTGCTAATAGAGGATGACATCAATTTGCTGAAATAGCTATAACAGAACACGCATAATCAATCAGCTAGAGAGCTTTTTGCCCTTTCGCTCTCGGGGATAATTCAATGATCCAGTAAAACCATGAGGAGACTTACTTCTAGGCTAGCAACAACTAAAGGCAGAAGGGTCGACAACTCCCAGGAAACTTGTCACTAAATGGCCAGTAAAATGATCTAGTTTTGAAAAATCTGCTACTTTGACACTCCATCAGAAACAGAACATCTCAAACTCGATTCAGTTGACTAACTAAAACATCTGTACATGGAAACATGAACTAAAACACCTGAGTCAAACAAACCCACAGGCAAACCATCACAACTAAAACTAGAACAATACCAGCATCTAATAGCACATACATATCATTACCAGCATCGGTCTGAGGGTGAGACCAACCTAATGCATAGCAAGTTAATTCAAGAAACTGCAGTTGGACAAAACATGAAATTTAGAAGCATTCTACAGAGAGCACAAGGAAGCAGCAACTTCCTGCCTACTCAACTGAACTCATCTTTCACCATGCATAGGTTGGGGAGGGAGGAAGGGTGGAGAGGGAGGAAGGAGGAAGGAGGAGAGGTACCTGGGCGGGCGCGGGCGGGCGCCGGAGGGGTCGGGGTCGGGGTCGGGGTCAGCGGCGGCGGCGGCGTCGAAGGGATGCCTCGCTTGGTCGTGGGGAGGCCGGCGGCCGCGGTCGTCGTCCTACACCCCGTGCCCGGACTGAGGTAGAGGCGGCGCAGGGCAGGGGCCGACGCGGGGAGGCTGTCGGCGACGGCGAGGTCGCGGAGGCGTCGGCGATGGAGGAGCTGCAGTGGTGGGGGCGTGGGGGCGCGGGGGCGGCGGCGTCGTGGGTCGGGGCAGCGTGCGGGGAGATTGGAAGTGGATCTGGCGAGAGGGAGGGACGAAGGGCTCAGGGGAGTTAGAGCTAGGGGGAAGATTACTAATGGCGCACCCCCGAGCGGTGCGCCATTAGAATGTTTTTTTCATAGCAATGGCACACCCCCAAGCGGTGCGCCATTAGAATGTTTATTATTATTATTATTTGTTGCTATTTTTTAATATTTTTTATAAAAACAGTAATAATTTTTTTATAAAAACAGTAATAATTTTTTTATGAATATGAAAAAATATCATCAAATTTGTTATTTGAAAATATCATCAAATGGGGGTGCTCGGCGGCGGTGGAGCGGGGGAGGGTGCGGGGGGTGCTCGGCGGTGGTGGGTCGTCGGCGGCGGCGGAGCGCGGGAGGGTGCGGTGGGTGCTCGGCGGCGGTGGAGCGGGCTGGGGAGGGTGCAGTGGGTCGGCGGCGGCGGTGGAGCTAGCGGGGGAGGGTGCGGGGGGATCAAGATCGAGATGGAGGGGGATAGCGATCGAGATGGAGGGGGATGTAGATCAAATTTGAAAAAATATTCATGAATTCAAAAAGTGCCCATGAAATTTAAAAATATTCATGAGTTCAAAAAGTGCCCATGTAATACAATCGAGAAATGAAGACTACGATTTAAATACAGTCGATCTTAGCTAGCTATCTGTTCACAATCTTCTTGCCCTTCTTTTTCGCAAACGGAGTTCTTCTGTGGAATGGACGTCCTTTAGGTAGGGTGGTCCTGCTTCTTCTTGTGGTGTATGCTGCTACTTCATCGTCATCATCATGTTCCATCTTCGGGTCGTCGTACTTGTCGAAGTCTTGCTCATTGGCGACTCCATCCATTTCGATGATCTTCCTTTTGCCTCTCCTCACGACAACACGATTGGGCTTTGACGGGTCGGTAATGAAGAAGCATTGGTCCACTTGGGAAGCCAGTACCCATGGCTCATTTTTCGCGGTGACGTTTGCGCCCGCGGTCTTGGATTTGGCTTCGGGTATAACCATGGTGGTGAAATACCGGTCTTCTTTTAGGACGCTCTTGGCCCATCTGACACGGAACATTGGGACCTTCTCTCCAGCGTAGCTCAGCTCCCAGATCTCCTCGATCCTTCCGTAGTATCTGTCCATGTCGTTACCGGTGTAGGATTCCATCGTTACCCCGGAGTTCTGATAACCATCGCTCTTCATGTCCTTGTCCTCGGTGTAGAATGTGTAGCTGTTGATATCGTACGCCTCATAGGTCATCAGGTTGTGCTCGGCGCCCTGTGACAAGGCGAATATGAGTTGTTCTTCCGCGGAAGAATCTTCATCTAAAGGGTACGACAGAAGCTTCTGCTTGAACCAACGCGTGAAACATGAGTAGTGCTCTTTGAGTATATCTCCGTCCGTCCTCTGTTGGCCTCGGTCATTGTACGTCTTCTCAATAAAGGTTTTGTGCTCTACCACCCAAGGATCGACCACGTCTATGTGTTGTAGGGCGACTAGGTTTGCCCTTTCAAAGTCGGCGAGTCGACCCTCGAAGTCGACAGGCATTTCGCGGCGACCCTCACGGTGACCCCATCCAGCGAGCCTGCCAAGGTGCCTGTTGACGGGCAGACCAATGGGGTTCTCGATGCCTAGATAATTCGTGCAGTAGGAGATGCACTCTTCGGTCAGAAAGCCCCTGGCTATACTTCCCTCTGGACGTCACATGTTGCGAACGTATCCTTTGATGACACCATTCATCCTTTTGAACGGCATCATGCTGTGCAGGAACGTCGGCCCGAGTTGGATGATATCCTCCACGATATGGACCAGCAGATGCACCATAACGTCGAAGAATGCAGGCGGGAAGTACATCTCAAGCTCGCATAGTATCACCACGATCTCTTCCTGTAGCCTTCTGAGTTGCCTCACGCCAATCGACTTCCGAGAGATGACGTCGAAAAAGTTGCATAGGACAAATAGCGTTTCACGGACGTGCGCGTCCATGATCCCACGGATTGCAACTGGAAGTATCTGCATCATCAGCATGTGACAGTCGTGAGACTTCATCCCGCTGAACTTCTGCTTCGCTGGGTCTAGGTATCTGCTTATCTTCCCCGCGTAACCGTAAGGAAGTTTTACTCCTAGGAGGCAGGTGAAAAACTGCTCGATCTCCTCCTGACTTAGAGTGAAGCACGCGGGAGGGTAGTCATTTCCGATCTTCTTGGCCTTTTTGCCTTTGCGACGACTTTCTGTGTCCTGCTTCGCCTCATCATCATCATCATCATCATCATCATCATCATTAGCGTGAAGCTCCTGCCTGATGCCCATTGATTTCAAGTCTGCCCTTGCTTTTGGCCCATCTTTGGTCCTCTCTGGCATGTTGAGCAGGGTACCAAGCAGACTCTCGCACACGTTCTTCGTGATATGCATGACATCAAGGCTGTGAGGCACACGGTGGATCTTCCAGTACGACAAGTCCCAGAAAACAGACCTCGTTTTCCATACCTTCAGCAGCGGCTCTGGCGCCTTTCGCTTCTTTCCCGGCAGTGGGCAATCTTTCCAATTTTTCAACAGCTCGTCTATTTCCTCGCCACTCCTCGTACACGGGCATTTTCGGGGTTCGGTTTCACCATCGAACAGATTCTTGCGTTTCCTCCACGGGTCATCGTCGCGAAGCCACCTTCGATGTCCCATGAACACGATTTTCGAAGACCCCGAATCTCAATCTAGCTGGCGATACGTTGTGTCATCCATGCACCTTACGCATCCAGAAAATCCGTGGACTACCTGCCCCGCGAGATATCCGTAACCGAGATAGTCGTGCACCGTCGTGAGCAATGCGGCTCTCATAGGGAAATATTCTTTCTCTGCGGCGTCCCACGTATTGGCTGGCGTTTTCCACAGCGTGTCTAGCTCCTCCTTCAGCAGCCCCAGGTACAGATTGATGTCGTTCCCTGGTTGTTTCGGCCCTTCAATTAGCATACTCATGTGAATGTACTTCCTCTTCATGCACAACCAGGGGGGAAGGTTGTACATCCACACAAACACAGGCCAGGTGCTATGTGTGCTTCTCTAGCTGCCAAACGGATTGACTCCATCGGTGCTCGCGCCCAGCATGATGTTCCTTGGATCCTTCCCAAATTCTGGGTATTCGAAGTTCAACGCTTGCAACTGGCTCGCATCCTTAGGGTGACTCAGCATCTTGTCTTTTTTATTTATCTCCGGATCATTTCCGTCATCTTCCCGCTTCTTCTCCTCCCTATTCGCGTGCCAACGCAGGAGCTTTGCTACCTTAGGGTCCACGAAATACCGCTGTAGACGAGGAGTGATCGGAAAGTACCACACCGATTTTCGAGGAGCTTTCTTCCTCTTCTTGTATCGAGTGACGCCGCACACCAGACATATGGTAGACTCCGCGTGCTCGTCCCGATAAATGATACAATTGTTCATGCACACATGGTATTTCACGTGCGGTAAATCCAGAGGACACACGATTTTCTTCGCCTCCTCGAAACTGGTCGGGCACTTGTTCCCCTTGGGAAGACGTTCGTGCCAGAATGACATGTTCTCGCCGAAGCATGCGTCGGTCATTTTGTGTTTTACCTTCATCTCCATAGCCATGAGCGTTACTTTCAGGCGGGTATCCTCGGGCCTGCATCCTTCATATAATAGAGTAACCGCGTCTATCTCCAGTTGATCCAGCTTGGCTTTCTCTCAGGCGGCAGCTCTTGCGTTATCCGTCTGCTTGAGAAGCAACTCTTGAATATGAGGGTCCTGCACCCAGCCTCCATCGTCGTCTGCTCCGGCATCTTCATCTTCATGATCATGCCCTTCGTCTTGATCTTCCTCATCATCATGTACGACATCTTCTACATGATGACTGTGTACAGCATCACCGTCGTGATCATGTCCTGGAGATTCTTTGTCTTCTCGCCCGCCCTCGCCGCGGTGGTACTTGTCTTGTTGCCCTTCCTCATTTCTTGCCCGGCCCCGGCCATGGACGACTTCATAGTCATCTTCATCACCTTGCCACCAATAGCCATCCATGAAACCACGCAAGAGCAGGTGGTCCCGCACCTGCCCGGAATCCGGGTCCGCAATAAGGCTCTTCAGCTTGCATCTTCGACACGGACATCTTATCTCCGTCTCGTTCTTTTGAAGCATCTCGGCCTTCGCAGAGCTCAAAAACCTATTCACGATGCCTTCAGTCATTGTGCGGACCATGGTCGCCTGTGGGGTAGAGCAAAACGATATTTTAGAACCAAGAAAAAATTTGGCATGACCTTCCCTAAAAATAGGAACAAAAAGAATGCATAGTGCCAAAATTCTCGCCGAAACGGAAATGAATCAAAACATTCCGGCAAAATATTGGCAACTATCACATTTCAAATACCGGTACCTTCAAACACAAACATATATGCAACACCACAAACACATGCAACACCACAAACATACATAGATATAGCTAGGCCACAAAAAGTGCATGTGCACGTTGTTGGAGCGAGCTAGGGAGAAAAGGAGTAGATCTACATCATGAAGATACTTTCCTCTTACTTACCTATCAAAAAAAGGTAATTTCACCACTTAATTTTGATGAATCTATGGTGGAAATGAGGTGAGGAGGAGGAGATGGCCGGAAGCTTGGAGAAGGAGGTGGAGGGAATGAAGTGGGGAAAGTGAGTGGGTAGGTGTGGGGATGTCCAAAATATCTTGTTGGGGTCCCAGGTTACTAATGGCGCACCACAAGGAAATGCACCATTAGTAACCCTGGTTACTAATGGCGCACCTGCAGGTGGTGCGCCATTAGAAGTTTTGCAAAAAAGTAAAAAATATAAATATATATACTAATGGCGCACCGTGTAATAGTGTGCCATTACTAGTTTAAACTAGTAACGGTGCACTGTGAAAGTTTTGCAAAAAAAAGAATAAGAAAAAAATTACAGTAATGGCGCACTCTCTGCCTGGTGCGCCATTACTAGTTAGAACTAGTAATGGCGCATTGTCGACCCGATGCGCCATTAGTATGTATGGAAAAATGGAAAAAAAATACTAGTGGCGCACCCTGTTTCTGGTGCGCCATTAGTGTCTTCCACACTAATGGCGCATCACCAACAGGTGCGCCATTAGTATATAGTAGTGGCACACTGCTTCCCTGGTGCGCCATTAGTATATCAATCCTATCTATAGCCCTTTTCCTAGTAGTGGAAGAAGAGTCAGTGTAGATCATACTTGAAGTCTCTCGAACCATAGATGAACAATCCCTTGAACTGCTTACGGATGATCCTCGAACGGAAGGCTGAAAGCACGGCCTCTCCATAGTTTACAAGTGTACAATCTTTACGATTGGTCAGTGTTTTGCCGTCCAAAGTTGATCACCGCTGGAGAAATAGAGGGAGGATATTAGAACCACATTGGGCTTCTAATTATGAGGACGAGAGAGGATTAGATCTAGCTCTAATTGGATCAACTAGAACTAGAACTAGAGGAGGCTCTAAAACTTGTATGTCCAAAGGCTAAAATCCTCAAGTATATATAGGTTGGAGGAGGGGATAGGGGGCACCACCTGGGGGGAAGGGCTTGCTCTGGACAGGAGGGAGAACCCGCCTATAATTCGGCCTCCCCCTTCCTTCTCTATGAAGAAAAGGGGCACCTCCCTATTGGGCCCAAGTGGCCCAATATCCTTTGCACCACTTCACCTTTTAAGGCCTGTTGATATTTAGTTGACTATAGAAGACTTTGTGGCACCCCGGCTTAGAGGAACCAGAATACCCTGTATTCCATCCTAGAGATCAAGTCTTCTGGAATACGACACTTCTTGGCATAGAACAAATCAGCTCTTATTACAAATAATATGGGTACAAGGGTTCGGGTATTACAAAAGATTACATCGTCATGACGACACAACACCTGCTAAGATAGCTCTATGCTAGCCAGCAGAACAACTCGTAGCAGCAGAATGACTTCTAGTAGCAGAACAACGATGATGGTGATGGACTCCACTCTATAGGCAGTCTGGCTGGGACACATCCTAGCTCGCAAACTTGGGATCCTCGAAAAGCAATCAATCACGGCATCACCTACAATCTGGCATGACATGCCAGGTGAATAATTGGAATGTACTCGCAAGCTCA
Organism: Aegilops umbellulata; assembly: GCA_032464435.1. NCBI lineage: Eukaryota > Viridiplantae > Streptophyta > Magnoliopsida > Poales > Poaceae > Aegilops > Aegilops umbellulata. Next base: position 384,566,911 of record CP136057.1, on the reverse strand, counting down.
GATCAACCAAAGCAATCAAGACAATCAACAACATGGCAATTATAGGTTAATTATTATTGGTGAGCAGGATACAACTAGAACAGTATGAGATGAGCATGGCATGTACATGTTACTCATGATATGAACATGATGATACTAGCACTAGAAGGAGACGGAGTCGATGTTTAAGGTCTCATGGACCAACTTACTCTTCTCGGAGGTTATCTCGTAACCACCATAGATATCAATCTTACTTACCGACATGATCATTACATGATCACCTCATGATCAACTAACATCGTTATCAATGATACCATCGTGATCATCACATATCCACAAAGAGCTCGACCTTTATCCGTGATCATCACATGACCACATAAAGATCAACTAGCTTCTTTCCTCAAGGAATCAGGGTTGTTTATTATTCAGGTTAGTATTACTGTTGACCAATAGTGTGACCTACTAAAAATGTGTCCATGACCGAGGACGTGGCTATCGATAGATTATACACTCTGTAGAGGTTAGTACACTGTACCCACACTATGGAACTCATGGCCTCGTACTTTAGTACATGCTCCCATTCGGATGGACCAATGACATTCCAACAAACCAATCTATTGGATGACACTCCCCCGGCCACTCCAATAGACTCCCCTTTATGCTATGTCATGGGTTTCTCCGATGTCAACTCATGACATCTACCACCTTTATGACTGCCACCGTCGTGGCCAAACTAAACCATCCCGAACGGGGACCTATGCGCATATACAACTCGGACACACAAGGTTATGGTCGCCTACCTGATCAAGGTAGCGTGCACACATAACCTTCTCGCGTTGGAGGCACCGGCGAGAGGCATGACAATAGATCAAATTAGGGCATCCCCATCCAGGCAAGCGTTGTTGCACTAGTGAGCTCGATTAGGTGGCACTATGACTCAGCCAACAGATTTGTTCAACTTCATTTGAAGTCAGGTTTAACTTGAATGGTGATGAGCTGAGCCAAAACAAAATAGCATGATAAAGTGACAATACATATGAGCATGATATCAACATAGGCATGGATGGGAAACATAACCATTAGCATATGAATCTTACATTAACCACAATAAACCATTTAGTCTGTGGGATGAAAATGAGCATGGCATAGTGATAATCATTCATCTTACACGTATTTTCATGACAAACCATAACTATTCATGTGACCATATCATTATCAATAGCATTGGAAATGATTACAATAATGAAACATGATAATAATAACATTAGCAATGTATCATTTAACTAACTAGATGCACATGAACATGGCATAAAAATGAGCATCGATCCACAAGCATATATATAGCATTTACAAAATAATTAAATGAGCAAAAAAATATTTAAATATTCAAGTGGAAACCATGGATATTGCAAGGCCATCATGCAAGGGGTTGTTGTGGCTTGCGTGGGGTTGAAGGAATCATTGGTAAGAAGTGGGAGGAACTCGCGGAAAAATTTACCCAGAAAGTTTCTCTCCCAAAGGGGGCTGAATAAGGGCAAGGGGAAATGGTCATTTCAAAATGTCACAACATCATGAAAATAGTACCAACGGAACGGGCTCGACGAATAAAGAACGTGGGCGTTGGAATCACCTAATCCAGGGTCATGGTTAAAAAGTTGTGGTTGTTCGTTTGTTAAGCAAAAAAAACAAAAAAAATTGTACTTTTCTGCTGCTAACGAGTGAACATCCACAATATAAGCATTACGGCGCCGACAGCTGAAAAAACAGTAAGCGCATTTCTGAAAGTACGCCTTCGCTATAGGGGAGACGTTTTGTTCCCTGAAGCAGTGCTGAAGTACACTTTCTCTGTAGGAAAACGTAATCGAAGGAATAAACCTTCACATACTCCAGTCAACGGGCCGGCCTGGTCAGCGCCTCAGAGGCTTACAAGTGGGGCCCACTGGCAGGCCTAGGGGTCATCATCTTCTACCTCGTGCATGCGCCTGATATGTCTCCAACGTATCTATAATTTTTGATTGTTCCATGCTGTTATATTATGAATCTTGGATGTTTTATAATCATTTTATATCATTTTTTGGTACTAACCTATTGACATAGTGCCAAGTGCTAGTTGTCATTTTCTGCATGTTTTTTACATCGTAGGAAATCAATATCAGACGGAGTCCAAATGCAACAAAACTTTACGGAGATTTTTTTAGACCAGAAGGAACATAATGGGCCCTGGCGGTGCCCCGAGGGGGGCACAACCCACCAGGGAGCGCCAGGAGGCCCAGGTGCGCCCTGGTGGGTTGTGACCACCTCGGGTACCCCCCCGGACCGCCTCTTTGCTCTATAAATACGCCAATATTCCCAAAACCCTAGGGGAGTCAACGAAATATAGATACAACCGCCGCGGAGTCCAGAACCACCAGATCCAATCTAGATACCATCTCGGATGGGGTTCACCACCTTCATTGGTGCCTCTCTGATGATGCGTGAGTAGTTCTTTGTAGACCTTCGGGTCCGTAGTTAGTAGCTAGATGGCTTCCTCTCTCTCGCTGAATTATCAATACAATGGTCTCTTGGAGATCCATATGATGTAACTCTTTTTGCGGTGTGTTTGTTGGGATCTGATGAACTTTGAGATTATGATTAGTTATATCTTTTTATATCCATGGAAGTATTTGAGTTTCTTTGATCTCTTATATGCATGATTGCTTATAGCCTCATATTTCTTCTCCGATATTTGGTTTTTTTTGGCCAAATTGATCTATTTATCTTGCAATGGGATGAGGTGCTTTTGTAGTGGGTTCGATCTTACGGTGCTTGATCCCAATGACAGAAGGGGAACCGACACGTATATATCATTGCTACTAAGGATAAAACGATGGGGTCTATCTCTACATAGGTAGATCTTTTCTACATCATGTCATCGTTCTTATTGCATTACTCCGTTTTTTCATGAACTTAATACACTAGATGCATGCTGGATAGCGGTCGATGTGTGGAGTAATAGCAGGCAGGAGTCGGTCTACTAATCTTGGACGTGATGCCTATATAATGATCAATGTATGGATATCGTCATGATTATTTGAAGTTCTATCAATTGCCCAACAGTAATTTGTTCACCCACCGTTTGCTATTTTTCTAGAGAGAAGCCACTAGTGAAACCTACGACCCCCGGGTCTCTTTCTCATATATTTGCCTTTGCGATCTACTTTTGTTTTGCATTTATTTTTAGATCTGTTTAACCAAAAATACAAAAACAATTTGTTGCACTTTGTTTAATTTGTGATCTATTTATTCAATCTATTACAACTTTCTCCCGTCCACACACTGTTTCTGGCGCCGTTACCCGAAAGGGATTGACAACCCCTTTAACACGTCGGGTTGCGAGGTGTTGTTATTTGTGTGCAGGGGCTGTTTACGTTGTGTTGCTTGGTTCTCCTACTGGTTCGATAACGTTGGTTTCATTTCTGAGGGAAAACCTACCGCCGTTGTGCTGCATCATCCCTTCCTCTTTGGGGAGATACCGACGTAGCTTCAAGCACATCAAAAGGAATTTCTGGCGCCGTTGCCAGGGAGGATCTTCAACATATACCAGGTTCCTAATCACAAATCTCATCTCCTCGCAATTTACATTATTTTCCATTTTCCTCCCGTTTTCCTCTCCTCCACTTCACAAAAATTTGCCATTTTATTCGCCCCTCTTTTCCGTTCGCCGTATTCTTGCCGGATCTGTTTTTGAGTGCAATCTTGTTGTGCAGTCATCATGACTCAAGAGAACACCACGTTATGTGATTTCTCAAATACAAACAACAATGATTTTATTGGCACTCCGATTGCTCCTCCCACCACTAGTGCAGAGTCTTGTGATATTAATAGTGCTTTGTGAATCTTGTTATGACAGATCAATTTTCCGATACTCCTAATAAGGATGTCGTGTCCCATCTTAATACCTTCGTGGAATTATGCGATATGCAAAATAAAAAAGATGTGGTGAAGATGAAATTATTTCCGTTTTCTTTGCGTGATTTTGCAAAAAATCGATTCTCTTCATTGCCTCGCAATAGTATCGATTCTTGGAATAAGTGCAAAGATGCTTTTATCACTAAGTATTTTCCGCTCGCAAAAATTATTTCCCTTAGAACCCAGATCATGAATTTCAAGCAACTTGAACATGAGCATGTTGCACAATCTTGGGAAAGGATGAAAATGATGCTAAGGAATTGCCCAACTCATGGGTTAAATCTTTGGATGATCATACAAAATTTTATGCGGGGTTGAATTTGTCGGTGTTCTGGGAACGGGGGTCACCAGACTTGCCTGCCTGCGGCCCATGGCGTGGCTATGCTAGCAGGCCTGTACGACCCATCTTCATCAACAAGGCATTCAAGACCCTCGCGAGGCAGACGACGCAAGACCTCCTCAGGAGCGGCCTCACCAGGTTGCCTCGCGAGGAGCGGAGAGATCAAGGCAAGACAAACCTCGCGAGGTTCTCGTGACATGAGTCGTGACGATCAAAATTAGGCGGGCGCCAGCGTGCAGCATCCTTGTTTCCTCTTTAGTGCTAAGGGGGCAAGCGTAGGCACATAGTACCGAGGCGTCAAGCAAAGGTTTCCATATCGGTGCAACGAGACGAAGACCAGCAGGACGACAAGACGGAGGTCACCATGGAGCCGAAGACGGCGTCACCACCAGAGCCTTTTGCAGGAGAAGACCGCTTTTGTCAGGATAAGCTGTACTAGCTGTCCCCTTTCAAATTGGCCGTTGTTGGCTCCATTCCCGCTCAATATTTGGGGAGAGGACCATGGCCTATATAAGTAGAACTAGCCACCACCGTAGGGAAAAGGAATTCGGAGGCATCTAACCTAATCCTTAGCCACACACCGAGCACAAGAACACCTCAACCTCAGGAGGCTGTTCTTCCCCTTGTACTGTTCATCATCAGCCCAAGAGGCAATCGACCACCACACTGGACTAGGGTATTACACCACAACGGTGGCACGAACCAGTATAAATCTTGTGTCCCTTGTGCTGTGAGTTTGTCGAGTTCGTTCTTGATATCTTAGCTAGTTAGGACGTGGTTCGGTAGGGAGGAAACTACTACCTCTTGAGCACTGCATTGGTTTTCCCTCGAAGAGGAAAGGGTGATGCAGTAAAGTAGCGTAAGTATTTCCCTCAGTTTTTGAGAACCAAGGTCTCAATCCAGTTGGAGGCTACGCTCAAGTCCCTCGCACCTACACAAACAAATAAGAACCTCGCAACCAACGCGATAAATGGGTTGTCAATCCCTTCACGGTCACTTACGAGAGTGAGATCTGATAGATATGATAAGATAATATTTTTGGTATTTTGATGATAAAGAGAAATAAAGATGCAAAGTAAAATAAAAAGGCAAAGGAAATAGCTAAGTGTTGGAAGATTAATATGATAGAGAATAGACCCGGGGGCGATATGTTTCACTAGTGGCTTCTGTCAAGAGCATAAGTATTATGGTGGGTGAACAAATTACTGTCGAGCAATTGATAGAATTGAGCATAGTTATGAGAATATCTAGGTATGATCATGTATATAGGCATCACGTCCGCGACAAGTAGACCGAAACGATTCTGCATCTACTACTATTACTCCACACATCGACCGATATCCAGCATGCATCTAGAGTATTAAGTTCAAAAGAACAGAGTAATGCTTTAAGTATGATGACATGATGTAGAGGGATAAACTCATGCAATACGATGTAAACCCCATCTTGTTATCCTCGATGGCAACAATACAATACGTGCCTTGCTGCCCCTGCTGTCACTGGGAAAGGACACTGCAAGATTGAACCCAAAGCTAAGCACTTCTCCCATTGCAAGAAAGATCAATCTAGTAGGCCAAACCAAACTGATAATTCAAAGAGAGTTGCAAAGATAACCAATCATACATAAAAGAATTCAGAGAAGATTCAAATATTGTTCATAGATAATCTTGATCATAAACCCACAATTCATCGGTCTCGACAAACACACCGCAAAAGAAGATTACATCGAATAGATCTCCAAGAAAATCGAGGAGAACTTTGTATTGAGATCCAAAGAGAGAAAAGAAGCCATCTAGCTAATAACTATGGACCCGAAGGTCTGAGGTAAACTACTCACACATCATCGGAGAGGCTATGGTGTTGATGTAGAAGCCCTCCATGATCAATGCCCCCTCCTGCACGACGCCGGAAAAGGCCCCAAGATGGGATCTCACGGGTACAGAAGGTTGCCGCTGTGGAATTAGGTTTTCATGGATGCCTCTGATGGTTTGGGGGTACGTAGGTATATATATATATATATATATATATATATATATATATATATATATAGTAGAAAGAAGTACGTCGGTGGATCAACATGGGCCCCACGAGGGTGGAGGGCGCGCCTGGGGGAGGTGGGTGCACCCCCTACCTCGTGCTCTCCTTGTTGATTACTTTACATAGACTCCAAGTCCTCTGGATCACGTTTGTTCCAAAAATCACGTTCTCAAAGGTTTCATTCCGTTTGGACTCCGTTTGATATTCTTTTTCTGCGAAACTCTGAAATAGGCAAAAACAGCAATTTGGGTTGGGCCCCCGGTTAATAGGTTAGTCCCAAAAATAACATAAAAGTGTATAAATAAGCCCATTAAACATCCAAAACAGAATATATAATAGCATGGAACAATAAAAAATTATAGATACGTTGGAGACATATCAGAAACCTTCGTGCGCACTCCAGTGTTCGAACCTAGAGGGTTTTGTCGGAACCCGTGATCCGACATTTGGCGCGCCAGGTAGGGGTGCGTCGGAGCCTCTTTCCCACTAGTCGATCCGCCGACGCTCCGCGGCTCTGATGTCCGGCGACCCGAGGGCTGACGCCGATCGTTGGGCAGCCTGGCCCGCCCGGGTGGCGCTGCCTGCCCAGGAAGCCCTCAACCCCCCGCTCCAGTCGGCGCGGGCGCCACCTAACGCTGCTGGGCGCAGGCGACTGCTACCTTTTGAGCTTGTGTTGGCTTTCCCCAAAGAGGAGAGGATGATGCAGCAGAGTAGCGTAAGTCTTTCCCTCAGTTTTTGAGAAACAAGGTATCAATCCAGTAGGAGGCCACGCTCAAGTCCCTCGTACCTGCACAAAACGATAGCTACTCGCAACCAACACGATTAGGGGTTGTCAATCCCTTCACAGTCACTTACGAGAGTGAGAACTGATAGATAATGTTTTTGGTATTTTTGATATAGAGATGCAAACTGAAAAGAAAAAGGCAAAGTAAAAAAGCAAAGCAAGATTAAAGTGATGGAGATTGATATGATGAGAATAGACCCGGGGGCCATATGTTTCACTAGTGGCTTCTCTCAAGAGCATAAGTATTCTACGGTGGGTGAACAAATTACTGTTGAGCAATTGACAGAATTGAGCATAGTTATGAGAATATCTAGGTATGATCATGTATATAGGCATCATGTTCGTGACAAGTAGACCGAAACGATTCTGCATCTACTACTATTACTCCACTCATCGACCGATATCCAGCATGCATCTAGAGTATTAAGTTAGAAACAGAGTAACGCTTTAAGCAAGATGACATGATGTAGAGAGATAAATTCATGCAATATGAAATAAACCCCATCTTGTTATCCTCGATGGCAACGATGCAATATGTGCCTTGCTGCCCCTTCTGTCACTAGGAAAAGACACCACAAGATCGAACCCAAAGCTAAGCACTTATCCCATGGCAAGAAAACCAATCTAGTAGGCCAAACCAAACTGATAATTCGAAGAGACTTGCAAAGATAACCAATCATACATAAAAGAATTCAGAGAAGATTCAAATATTATTCATAGATAGACTTGATCATAAACCCACAATTCATCGGTCTCAACAAACACACCGCAAAAAGAAGATTACATCGAATAGATCTCCACGAGAGAGGGGGAGAACTTTGTATTGAGATCCAAAAAGAGAGAAGAAGCCATCTAGCTACTAACTATGGACCCAAAGGTCTGAGGTAAACTACTCACACTTCATCGGAGAGGCTATGATGATGTAGAAGCCCTCCGTGATGACGGCCCTCTTCGGTGGAGCTCCGGAACAGGCCCTAAGATGGGATCTCGTGGATACATAAAGTTGCGGCGGTGGAATTAGGTTTTTGGCTCCTGTTCTGATCGTTTGGGGGTACGTAGGTATATATAGGAGGAAGGAGTACGTCGGTGGAGCTTCGAGGGGCCCACGAGGCAGGGGGCGCGCCCTAAGGGGGGCGCCCCCACCCTCATGACCGCCTCTTTTGTGCCTTGGTGTAGGGTCCAAGTCTCCTGGACCACGTTCGGTGAGAAAATCACGTTCCCGAAGGTTTTATTCCGTTTGGACTCCGTTTGATATTCTGTTTCTCCGAAACACTGAAATAGGCAAAAAACAGCAATTCTGGGCTGGGCCTCCGGTTAATAGGTTAGTCCCAAAAATAATATAAAAGTGGGAAATAAAGCCCAATATAGTCCAAAACAGTAGATAATATAGCATGGAGCAATCAAAAATTATAGATACGTTGGAGACGTATCAGCGGCGCGGCCAAGCGCCGTCCACCCTTACTCCACGACAAGCGCCAGCCGCTGCAAGGGCAGAAAGCCATGCCGCAGCAACGACGCCACACACCCGGCGGGAGGAGGCGAACTTGCGGGCTGCACTCACAGTGGCATGGGAGCTGTTGCGGTGCCGGCTGATGGAGAGCGGCCGGGACGCGCTGCCGGAACGCGTCGCCGAGCTGCTGGACGCAGCGGCCACAGGAGCGCTGCCCTTCTTCTATCAGCTCACGCCCCAGGCGACGGCTGGGTCCCACGACGGGCGTCGCCGCGCCCTCGTGCTCTCGGGCGCACCCGGGGGCCTCGTCGACATCAACATGACCCATGATGGGGGGCGCCCTGCCGCGCCCGCACCACCTCAGATGGGTGCGGGCACAGGTGTTGCCGCGTACGGCCCCATCGGAGCGCCGCCCTACCATCCTCAGGACAGCATGATAGGCCGGGGAACATGGAGCGTGGGGCACTTCGGCGAGGTCTTCGGGGCAGCGGCCTCGGAGGTCTATGTGCCCCGCATGATGGACCAAGAGTACATGCCGGAGGACGACCGTGGCTCGTTCCTCGGGCTAGGTTGGGAGGAAGAGGCGTTAGGGGCCGAAGCCTTCCAAGAGCCACCAGGGAGCCCCACCAGCCGCGCCATCGACAACAGACACAGGGTACCACTAATTCCTTAGGAGCAAGCTTATGCTAACCATGGGTCGCAGGGGGAACAGGTCATCACAGCGGCTGGTGGCCCCAGCTCGGCGACCTCCCTTCCACCAGGGGGATCGCGCTGGGGGCTACAGGAGAGGGGTCGGGAGCCAGATCCCTCCCTGCGTCGCACGGAGCAAGGTCCCCCCCGAAGGTAGGCCCTCTGCTGGGGAGGTGCTGAAAAGCCTACCCCTAGCAGAGGACCCGTGGTCGCCGAGGGCGCCACTAGCATCCCCTTTGTCCCTTTGGTGGCGTCCTGGTTTCCGGTCGTCCCCAACGGTGGCTGAGGGAGGCACAAGGCGGGGCCCTCGTCTGGCGATATGAAGTAAGGCTCACGCCTGTGAAGATCGCCGGTTGTGACACTCTCACATAATAATGAGTGGGGTTGTACACGCCCCGGAGTCTCCGGAGAGCCGCCCTCGGGCCTCGGGGGGCTCCCTCCCACACCCTAGTGGCAGCACTTAGCTCCGCGCTGGTGAGAAGACTTGAAGACAAGTAGACTAGACTAGGTGCCAGACGCGGCCATTTGCTTTGGATCTCTTTTCTGTAGCCTTGCCTTCTGGATCTGGATTTAAGTTGAAGTTGAATTTTTATCAATGCGCGCGGGGGGTGCCTTTTCTAGTTCAAGCAATTTCTTGCCTCTGGTTCTTGCCTTGTTCTGAAGCTCGCGCTCGCTGCCTCCCCCTCGCGAGCGGGGCTGGGCGTGGCACGCGCGCCGCGCGCGGCGGTCGGCGCTAGATCCTCGTGAGGCCCTCTCGGGCAGATCACCAGACCCTTCAGGAGCTCCGCGGCAACTCATGACCTTACAATCCAGTTTGAGGCCCTCAGCTAAGGTAAGCCGCAACGGCAAAACCTGCTGCCAGACTCATGGATATATGAAGGCGCACACTCAGCTTGGCATATAAGAGTAAAAATCGCAATTTGTTTACATAAGGGGCTCCCCCTATCAAAATGCTCTCACAATCTTTAGGGGCCACGCCCAAGTTTCTGCATATAGGGTAAAACAAAAAGGGAACATGGGATCAGCCAGATATGTCGCTCTCCGCGTCCTCCACGTCGTCTTCAGACGCACCACTGGCGTCGCTATTGGCATCGCCTCCACCTTCACCGATGTCGGCATCGCCATCGTCAACCACGTCGCCTTCGTCTGCAGCGACCACCACCACGTCGTCTTCATAAGCAAAGGATCTGACTAGCTCATCCACGTTGTCCTCCACCCACCGCGCCAGGTCGCCACGGATGGCCTCCGGTACGGGGGCAATTTCGGCGTCGAAGTCGAAGTCGGGGAAGGTGTTCCGGAGATGGCTGAAGAAACAGGAGAACGCGCACCCGAGCAGGCCCCGGCTTCTCTCTTCCACAAGCTGGCGAGCTCTATCAGACCGGGCTTCCAGGCGCGTCACCACGTCGCCAAAGAAGCATAGGTGACTGGCGTAGTCATTCGAGTGTGGGTGCGGAGCATTCTCGTCGCAGACGTGGCCCAGCGCCGCGTTGACCCTGATCCTGAGGTCCTGGAGCATGGGGGCGTGTTCACGCTCAAGCGTCCGCCGTTGAAGCACTTCCTCCCTATTCTGCCGCGCAACGGACTCGGCGTCATCAACCCGCTTCTGAAGAGAGAGCAGCTCGGCGCGGGCATAAGCCAACTCCGCCTGTGCCATGACCAGGGTGGCTGCCGTAGCCTCCTCGCGTCTCTCCACTTCAGCTAGCTTGGGCCTGAGGGTGGCGGCCCTACCTGCGTCCTCCGTCCCCGCAAGCTTCAGCCTCAAGTCATACCTATCCTCAAGATCCGCGCGAGCCTCGGCCACCCAACGATCAACCTCCTCCTGAGCCCTGGCCTCGCGTGCATCGACGGCGTCCTCCGCTTGGGCGACCTGACGCTCCCTAGTCTCCAACCGCTCTAGCTCGAGGCTGCGTTCCACAGCTTCCAACGTCGTCGCCTCCTCAAGCTTCCGGATCTCTTCCTCCTCGGAGGGTGCCCCCCTCATTGACGCAAGGGCGGCTTTGCGCGCCTCCACCTGCTGCTCCAGGGACGCGCTCCAGGCATGGGTCTCCCACGCGCGCTTCTCTGCAGCCTCATGACGGCGGTCAGCCTCACGAACCTCCTCCAAAGCTCGGGAGCAAGCTTCACGGGAAACCTTGAGGGACGCCTCGGCCTTCGTATTATCAAGATCACGCTGGTAGCAGCCAAGGTTGATGGCCACCTTCAGCTTACGCCGCTCCTCCGCTAGCCGAAGGCCCTCGGCTTTGAGGTGCGCGTCAACGTCCGCAAGCTCGCCACCAAGTCGATTCATCGCGCCCATCGCCTCCTGGAAGAGCTTGTGGCGGACGACGCTCCGCCCGTGCTCGAACTCAAGCACACGGCCCACCTCGTCCTCTGCCTCGGGGGCTGCAGGCGGTACGTGAAGCGGCGCACACCCACTTAGTAGGGGGCTGCAAGCTGGTGCTGGCAAAGCGCCAGCCGGGCCCTAGTGGGTTGGGCCCGCTGCTTGAAGAGGAACCGAGGACCGAAGCCAACCAGCTACTGTCCATAACCAGAGGAGGGGTCCTGGGCACGCCCGCCAAGCCCCACGCCAGGCCGTGGGGGAGGGACCACGAGGCCGCGGATACGAAGTGTCGTGAAGGCGAGCGCCCCTCTCGACTGGCCCTGCTCCAGGTACGGCATAAAGGCTCGAGACGCCCAAGGCCAGCGGGGGAGTCGAGGAAGCGGAGGTTGCTTCTCGGGGAACACGGCGGCCCTGACGGAAGGGGTCCTGAAGAGCCAACGTTAGGAAGGAAAATAGCAACCAAGAAATCACGAGGTGCAGTACTTACTCGTCAACGGCGATGTACTTTCGTCGCTTCAACGGCCCGAAGATACCGCCGCTGCTTGGGGATCCTTTCCTCTTGCAGAGCTCCTCGAAGTCCATGCAACGTCGGCTGAAGCACTGGACGTGGCGGCCGGCACGAGTGCAGCTGGAGAAGTGCTCGACGGAACAACTTCAGGGGTGCCGGGCTGCGGAGAGCAGTCGGGCGCCGTCCCACCGCGACCTCCCGGGGCCGCCGGAGCTTCGGCCTCAGGAGCCGCGTGCCGCATCATCTCGACGACCGACGCCCCAGAGGAAGAATCATGGGTTCCTGAGGACGACGCCCCGGGAGCCCTAGGCGGCATCTGCACCTCAGCACTCGGGCCACCGGCCTCCGGCGGCGCTCGCCCCCCTGCATCCACATTCGGGAGCTCGGTGCCAGCGACGAAGAAGGGAACCATGTTGACGGGGTTCTCGCGAGGCCCCACTAGGCTGACCGGGCGCAACCCCCACTCATTGAAGGAAGGCATGTGCTCCACAAATTCTGCCTTGTTCCTGCAGCAGTACAGCAGACAGCTCCTCCCAGGCATGTCGTCCGGCGATGCGACACCCGTCAGGACCTCAAGCACAGTTTGCCGCATCTCAAGAGGAAGCCCGGACTCCTGAAGTCTCATATGATCCTGACTGTTGAGCAAGGCCCACACTGGGCGAGAATGGCGCTGGAGCGGAGCGACTCGGCGCCTGACGAACTCCTTCACCACCATGGGCGCGGTCACGCCACTATCTTTCAGCCTCTTCAGCCTGAGCCAAACGGGGACAAGACAGGGGCTCGCGAGCCTCTCATGGCCCCAACCAGGGTTGGGAACGGCAGGCGCCGATGAAGAATGGAGCAGAGGGATGAGCTCTCCGGCATTGACAAATACCCACCGTGTCCGAAACTCGCTCGTGGATGGAGGAAGCTCGAATTCGATCCCCGCGCCTGCTGTCGCAGCCACCGCCAGGAAGCTCACGCACCCCGAGCTTTGTCGAGGATCAGTCAGGTGCAACGAGAAGAAGTGGCTAAGAAGGGCCACGGAAGGGGCAATGCCCACCATGGCCTCACACACGAAGGCGAAGACGGCAAGGAGGGTCACAGATTGGGGGTCAAGATGCAGCAAGTGGATCTGATAGTGCTCCAGCACTGCGTTAAAAAAGGCGGAGAAAAGGGGGACCAGGCCAACCCAAAGACCATCGATGAAGATTGGGACCTCGGTGGCTGCCCGGTCAATGCGAGCACGAGACGCCGGCCAAGCCGCCGTCTTCCCCCACTCATTGAAGCTGGAGGCGAGCATGGGGCGCACCTTGCCCATGGCCTCATCATTGAGCACCAGCGATCGGCCAAACGCGGGCTCGACGGCCGAAGGCGCGCCGGCAAAAGATAGATGCTTCTTCCCCTTGTCAGGTTGTTTCGGCACCATGGCGATGGAGTGGGCAGAGCGCAGGCCAGATTGGGAGGAGGAGCAGAGTCTCGAAGGAGCAGAGTCTCGGGGAAGCAAAGAAATCGGGGAAGAATGGCACGGGCGATGGGAGGATAACTGTGTAGGTTGCGGGGGCCGCATAGCCAGGCGGATTCCAAAGCAGCATGGGGAAGCGGAGACGCCCACGTCCAATCAACCGCCATGCATCGACCAAGGCCGTAGGCTTTTGGGGCCCGCGGTGCTCCGTACTTGACCTTTGGCTTTGCCTCGAAGCCAAGCCCGAGCGCGCCTTGGGCCCGGGGGCTACTGTCGGCATTCTGGGAACGGGGGTCCCCAGACTTGCCTGTCTACGGCCCACGACGTGGGTGTGCTAGCAGGCCTGTACGACCCATCTTCATCAACAAGGCATTCAAGACCCTCATGAGGGGCCAAGCCTCGTGAGGCGGACGACGCAAGACCTCCTCAGGAGCGGCCTCACCAGGTTGCCTCGCGAGGAGCCGAGAGATCAAGGCAAGACAAATCTCGTGAGGTTCTCATGACGTGAGCCGTGACGATCAAGATCAGGCAGGCGCCAGCGCGTGCAGCGTCCTTGTTTCCTCTTTAGTGCTAAGGGGGCAAGCGCAGGCGCAGAGTACCGAGGCATCAAGCAAAGGTTTCCATATCGGTGCAACGAGACGAAGACCAGCAGGACGGCAAGATGGAGGTCACCATGGAGCCCAAGACGGCGTCACCACCAGAGCCTTTTGCAGGCGAAGACCGCTTTTGTCAGGATAAGTTGTACTAGATGCCCCCTTTCAAATCGGTCGTTGTTGGCTCCCTTCCCACTCAATATTTGGGGAGAGGACCAGGGCCTATATAAGTAGAACTAGCCACCACCCTAGGGAAAAGGGATTCAGAGGCATGTCACCTAATCCTTAGCCACACACCGAGCACAAGACCACCTCAACCTCAGGAGGTTGTTCTTCCCCTTGTACTGTTCATCATCAGCCCAAGAGGCAATCCACCACCACCACACTGGAGTAGGGTATTACACCACAACGGTGGCTGATACGTCTCCAACGTATCTATGATTTTTATTGCTCCATGCTATATTATCTACTGTTTTGGACCGTATTGGGCTTTATTTTCCACTTTTATATTATTTTTAAGACTAACCTATTAACCGGGGCCCAGCCCAGAATTGCTGTTTTTTGCCTATTTCAGAGTTTCGAAGAAACGGAATATCAAACGGAGTCCAAACGGAATGAAACCTTCGGGAACGTGATTTTCTCACCGAACATGATCCAGGAGACTTGGACCCTACGTCAAGAAAGCTCCAAGGTGGGCACGAGGTAGGGGGCGCGCCCTATCCCCCCCCAAGGCGCGCGCCCCACCCTTGTGGGGCCCATGAAGCTCCACCGACGTACTTCTTCCTCCTATATATACCTACATACCCCCAAATGATCAGGGACGGAGCCAAAAACCTAATTCCACCGCCGCAACCTTCTGTACCCACGAGATCCCATCTTGGGGCCTGTTCCGGAGCTCCGCCGGAGAGGGCATCCACCAGGAGGGCTTCTACGTTATCATAGCCCCTCCGATGAAGTGTGAGTAGTTTACCTCAGACCTTCGGGTCCATAGTTAGTAGCTAGATGGCTTCTTCTCTCTTTTTGGATCTCAATACAATGTTCCCCCCTCTCTCGTGGAGATCTATTCGATGTAATCTTGTTTTTGCGGTGTGTTTGTTGAGACCGGTGAATTGTGGGTTTATGATCAACATTATCTATGAACAATATTTGAATTTTTCTGAATTATTTTATGTATGATTGGTTATCTTTGCAAGTCTCTTCGAATTATCAGTTTGGTTTGGCCTACTAGATTGGTTTTTCTTGCAATGGGAGAAGTGCTTAGCTTTGGGTTCAATCTTGCGGTGTCCTTTCCCAGTGACAGTAGGGGCAGCAAGGCACGTATTGTATTGTTGCCATAGAGGATAACAAGGTGGGGTTTTTATCATATTAATTGCATGAATCTATCCCTCTACATCATGTCATCTTGCTTAAGGCGTTACTCTATTTTTAACTTAATACTCTAGATGCATGCTGGATAGCGGTCGATGAGTGGAGTAATAGTAGTAGATGCAGGCATGAGTCGGTCTACTTGTCTCGGACGTGATGCCTATATACATGATCATACCTAGATATTCTCATAACTATGCTCAATTCTGCCAATTGCTCAACAGTAATTCGTTCACCCACCGTAAAAGACTTATGCTCTTGAGAGAAGCCACTAGTGAAATCTATGGCCCCCGGGTCTATCTTTATCATATTAATCTTCCATTACTTTATTATTGCTTTGCTCTTTACTTTGCTTTTATTTTTACTTTGCATCTTTATCACAAAAATACCAAAAATATTATCTATCATATCTATCAGATCTCACTCTCGTAAGTGACCGTGAAGGGATTGACAACCCCTTATCGCGTTAGTTGCGAGGAGTTATTTGCTTTGTGCAGGTACGAGGGACTCGCGTGTAGCCTCCTACTGGATTGATACCTTGGTTCTCAAAAACTGAGGGAAATACTTACGCTACTTTGCTGCATCATCCTTTCCTCTTCAAGGAAATCCAACGCAGTGCTCAAGAGGTAGCAGTGGCCCGAACCATTATAAAACTTGTGTACCTTGTGCTGTGAGTTCGTCGAGTTCGTTCTTGAGATCTTAGCTAGTTAAGACGTGGATCGGTAGGGAGGAAACCTTCGTGTGCACCCCAGTGTTTGAACCTAGAGGGTTTTGCCGGAACCCGTGATCCGACAGAATTTTGTTTCTCGTAATCTTTTAGATTCCTCCGCTGGTGGAACTTTTATGGAAATTACTTTGGGTGAAGCCACCAAATTGCTTGATAATATCATGGCAAATTATTCACAATGGCATACCGAAAGGGCTCCTACTAGTAAAAAAGTTAATTCGGTTGAAGAAATTTCTTCTTTGAGTGAAAAAGTTGATGCTCTTATGAAATTGGTTGCTAGTAAAAGTTCTCCTATTGATTTTAATAATATGAATTTGTCTACTTTGATTGAGCAAAATGGTGATGCCATACATGTGAATTTTATCTCTCGAAATAATTTCAATAGCAA
Organism: Aegilops umbellulata; assembly: GCA_032464435.1. Classification (NCBI taxonomy): domain Eukaryota; kingdom Viridiplantae; phylum Streptophyta; class Magnoliopsida; order Poales; family Poaceae; genus Aegilops; species Aegilops umbellulata. The sequence goes on along the minus strand of CP136057.1, from coordinate 384,550,338 downwards.
TGCTTATAGAGGTAATTTTAATCCTAGGCCTTTTCCTAGTAATTCCTCTAATTATTATGGTAATTCCTATGGAAATCAATCTTACAATAATAATAGGAACACCTCTGATCTTGAGAATAATATTTTAAAAATTATCAATACGCAAAAAGTTTTCAACACTTCCATAGAAGAAAAGTTCAGTAAGATTGATGATTTGTCTAGAAGGGTTGATAGAATTTCTCATGATGTGGAAAATCTCAAGATGAATTTTTTTTTGCCTAAAGTTGATGAATCAATTAAATCTATTTATGTTTCTATGGATGAAAGTAAGAAAAGAACCGATATGCTTAGAGCTAAAAGAGAATTTTTAGAAAAAGCGTTTTCTAGTGATTACTTTCGCAAAAGTGATGAAGATATTAAAATGATCGGTGTTTCTTATATTGATTCCTTGTTTAGTAAAGTTAATATTGATGAAAAAGGGACTGGAGAAGAGTCAACTTTAGCTAGAAGGTGTCCCGATGATTCGAAGGGTGAAAATCTTGTTGAGAAAATTGATAAAAGTGGGTTTGGAGAGGTCAAAACTTTAGCTAGTGATGTGCCCACTCTTTTGGATTACAAAGACTTTAATTATGATATTTTCTCTTTGATTGATTGTATTTTTTTTCAATCCATGCTAAATTCACCTCATGCATATAAACAAAACAAAGCTTTTACTAAACATATTGTTGATGCTATGATGAAAGCTTTTGAAGAAAAATTGGAACTATAAGTATCAATTCCTAGAAATTGCATAATGAATGGGAACCTACTATCAAAGTCAAGATTAAAAATTACGAGTGTATTGCTTTGTGTGACTTGGGTGCTAGTGTTTCTACAATTTCGAAATCTTTATGTGATGTGCTTGGTCTTACCGATATTGAATCATGTTCTTTGAATTTGCCTTGGCGGATTCTACTATTAAAAAGCCTATGGGAAGAATTAATTATGTTCTTATTGTTGAAAATAGGAATTATGTGCCCATATATTTTATTGTTCTTGATATTGATTGCAATCCGTCTTGTCCAATTATTCTTGGTAGACGTTTTTACGCACTATCGGTGCCGTGATTGATATGAAAGAAGGCAATATTAAGTTCCAATTTCCTTTGAGGAAGGGTATGGAACACTTATCTAGAACAAGAATTAGGCCACCTTATGAATCAATCATGAGGGCATCTTATGGGTCTCGAACTAAAGATCACAAAACTTAGTTCCCTGCTTTATGGCTAGCTAAGGGCGTAAAACTATAGCGCCTATTGGGAGGCAACCCAATGAATAAAATTTATTTTTGATTTTTGATTTTTGTTCTTGTGTGTTCGCAAAATTATGCTGCTGGTATTATTGTGTTTTTGTGTTTTAATTAGTGTTTGTGGCAAGTAAATCCTTTAGGACCTTCTTAGGTGATAGTTGTTTGATTTTGCTGAAAAACAGAAACTTATGCACTCACAAAAACAATTGTTAAATATCATCAGAAAGTGATAAAATGCCAATTCATTTTGCAGAAGATTAATATACAAATTACCCTGGTCTTCCTAATTTTTCAGAATTTTTGGAGTTACATAAGTATTCGAAATAGTCAGATTGCTACAGACTGTTCTGTTTTGACAGATTCTATTTTCTTTGTATTGTGTGCTTATTTTGATGGCTCTATGGTTTTCTTTGATGAGTTTTTGCCATAGAAAATTTGGAATACAGTAGATATAATACAAAAACAAAATATGAGTTGGTTTGATACAGTACTTATAGTAGTGGTTTGCTTTCTTATACTAATGGATGTCACGAAAGTTTTGTTGAGTTTTGTGTGATTGAAGTTTTCCAGTTTTGGGTTATCTTACGATGGATGAAGGAAGGATAGAAGAGCCTAAGCTTGGGGATGCCCCGGCATCCCAAACTATTATCCAAAAATGAGCAACCAACTAAGCTTGGGGATGCCCCCGAGTGGCGTCCCCTCTTTCTTCCAACGACCATCGGTATTTTACTCAAGCTATATTTTTATTCGTCACATAATATGTGTTTTGCTTGGAGTGTCTTGTATGATATGAGTGTTTTCTTGTTTTATTTTATGTTTTAAGTCATCATTCCTTGCTGGAAACACCTATTTGAGAGAGCCAAAATTATGTCATGACTTGTTAGAATTGCTCTCTATGCTTCACTTAAATCTTTTATGAGCTACGGACTTGCTCTAGTCCTTCACTTATATATATATTTTAGCACGATGTGCTTTAGTATTTTTGAATAAATGCTCTCTTGCTTCACTTAGATTTATTTGAGAGTTAGTAAAATTTTCAAGAAATTCTCTCTTGCTTCACTTAAATTATTTTGAGAGAAAGAAAAAAACTTATGCTCATGATCTTTCACTTATATTTGTTTGAGCTTATGAAAAGCAACACATGAAAATTAGTCCCAAAGTGATAGATATCCAAGAAGGATATAATAAAAACTTTCATGAAGATCATTGGACAAAATAAACTTGATTCTTAGTAATAGTTTTGAGATATGATGATGCGATATGTGAGTTATGTTGATGACTAATTATGCTTTAGTAAGAATATTGGTGTTAAGGTTTGTGATTCCCTATGCAAGCACGAAAGTCAATAGTCATGCAATGAAATTATATCCTACTTGTGGTACATTATTCGGTGTTAATTATGCTTAATGCTTGCTTATGAGATTATTCGTTTCTTGGTTGGTCGCTTCTCAATCTTTTGCTAGCCTTCATTTTGCACTAAGTATGACCTCTACTTGTGCATCCAAAATCCTTTAAACCAGTTTTGCCACATGAGTCCACTATATCTACCTATATGCGGTATTATTTTGCCGGTCTAAGCAAATTTGCATGTGCCATCTCTAATTTTCAAAATAAACTTCTCTTTTGTGTGTTCGTTTCGCTCGCAGAGCGGTGAGGGGTGGCTATATTTTCCATGCTGGATGTGTTATTCTCACGATGAGTGTTTATTCACTTGTCATTGCGCGGGAGTAAGGCAAAGGTTTTAGGGATGCCCAGTCCCGAAATGAAAAAATGAATTTACTTTATGTTGTCAAATAATAAATTCCTTGGAAAGTGTTGGTATAGAGGGCAACCGTGGATAAGGCTAGCCATGGAAAGTGAAAGTATGGTGGAAAAAGGAATAACTTTATTTTTTGTTTGGGAACCGCCTTTGATATATCTAGCATGGAAAGTGTTGGGAACTTTAAGTCATTTTCGTTGGTGGGATGGATACACCTCCCAAAATGTGTTTATCTCTAATTTTTTGCTTTGAGCTCTGGCACCACTACAAATCCCTACTTCCCTCTACGAAGGGCCTTTCTTTTACTTGATGCAATTTTTATTTTGAATTTGAGTCTCCATCTTCTCTTATAAAAGCACTAACTAGGAGGCAATATGCTCGTACTTGAGTATTAGGTGTAGCTAATATGCGAGTGTGTTTCATGAATGGATCAATGGTTGAGCATGATGGGCTAGGGATAACTTATTTTAGTGTTGATATTTTGAAAGACATGGTTGCTTGTTGATATGCTTGAGTATCTAAATTATCATGTCAAAACTAGACTATTACTTCGAATCACATAAAAGTCCAAATGTCCATGCTATAAAGAAAAGAATATGATATGACATGTTAGGCAGCATTCCACATCAAAAATTCTGTTTTTATTACTTACCTACTCGAGGACGAGTAGGAGTTAAGCTTGGGGATGCTGATACGTCTCCAACGTATCTATAACTTTTGATTGTTCCATGCTGTTATATTATCAATCTTGGATGTTTTATAATCATTTTATATCATTTTTTGGTACTAACCTATTGACATAGTGCCAAGTGCCACTTGCTGTTTTCTGCATGTTTTTTACATCACAGGAAATCAATATCAGACGAAGTCCAAATGCAACGAAACTTTATGGAGATTATTTTTGGACCAGAAGGAACATAATGGGCCCTGGCTGCACCTGGGGGTGCCCCGAGGGGGGCACAACCCACCAGGGCGCGCCAGGAGGCCCAGGCGTGCCCTGGTGGGCTGTGCCCACCTCGGGTGCCCCTCGGACCGCCTCTTTTCTCTATATATACCCCAATATTCCCAAAACCCTAGGGGAGTCGACAAAATATTGATCCAGCCACCACAGAGTCCAGAACCACCAGATCCAATCTAGACACCATCTCGGATGGGGTTCACCACCTCCATTGGTGCCTCTCCGATGATGCGTGAGTAGATCTTTGTAGACCTTCAGGTCCGTAGCTAGTAGCTAGATGGCTTCCTCTCTCTCGCTGAATTCTCAATACAATGGTCTCTTGGAGATCCATACAATGTAACTCTTTTTGCGGTGTGTTTGTTGGGATATGATGAACTTTGAGTTTATGATCAATTATATCTTTTTATATCCATGAAAGTATTTGAGTTTCTTTGATCTCTTATATGCATGATTGCTTACAGCCTCGTATTTCTTCTCCGATATTTGGGTTTTGTTTGGCCAACTTGATCTATTTATCTTGCAATGGGAAGAGGTGCTTTGTAGTGGTTCGATCTTACAGTGCTTGATCCCAGTGACAGAAGGAGAACCGACATGTATGTATCGTTGCTACTAAGGATAAAACCATAGGGTCTAGTCTACATCATGTCATTGTTCTTATTGCATTACTCCGTTTTCCATGAACTTAATACACTAGATGCATGCTGGATAGCGGTCGATGTGTGGAATAATAGAAGGCAGGAGTCGGTCTACTAATCTTGGACGTGATGCCTATATAATGATCAATGTATGGATATCGTCATGATTATTTGAAGTTCTATCAATTGCCCAACAGTAATTTGTTCACCCACCGTTTGCTATTTTTCTAGAGAGAAGCCACTAGTGAAACCTACGACCCCCGGGTCTCTTTCTCATATATTTGCCTTTGCGATCTACTTTTGTTTTGCATTTATTTTTAGATCTGTTTAACCAAAAATACAAAAACAATTTGTTGCACTTTGTTTAATTTGTGATCTATTTATTCAATCTATTACAACTTTCTCCCGTCCACACACTGTTTCTGGCGCCGTTACCCGAAAGGGATTGACAACCCCTTTAACACGTCGGGTTGCGAGGTGTTGTTATTTGTGTGCAGAGGTTGTTTACACTATGTTGCTTGGTTCTCCTACTGGTTCGATAACCTTGGTTTCATTTCTGAGGGAAATACCTACCGCCGTTGTGCTGCATCATCCCTTCCTCTTTGGAGAAATACCGACGTAGCTTCAAGCGACATCATCGCCTAGCCGAGGGAGGCGTGGCTCCCGTCGGTGATTGCATGCGTTGTGGGCCACGAATTGAGATGCCCGGCACACCGGAGTGATCAGGAGGCCAATTCGCATCCGTCCTATGGGTGCCCGGACCGTGGGGAAAGCCAGTGTGATGATGGCGGGAACTTCGTGGAGCAGGCTGTCGGCCGGTCCTGAAGTCGTGCCCGCGGTCGTTTCTCCAGCAAACCAAGGACATGGGTAGGGTCAGGGGCCTAGGGGAGGGCCATGGTGAGGGTTAGAGGGAGAATGTGGGCCTGCATTACTCAAATTTGAGTGAAGGGACGGCGGCCATGGTGGCCATGGGTGAGTAGGAGGGCCTATGGGGCTTGATTGAGGGGTCGGGGAGGCGTCGGGGAGAGTGGTGGGGAGGATGCTATGCTCGGGAGGTCTCGGGGGTGGATTACATAGCCGAACGCCAAGGGGTGACCATGGCCACGATGATGCATGTGCCGGCAAGCTAGAGCTTGGGGGCACACGGAGGGAGGGGAGAGATGCGTCAGAGGGTGCAAGTGATGTGGAGGAGATAGGGGACGCTCGAGAGAGCTCGTGGACGACGTGTCCAAGCGTCCATGGAGGTGGGGACGGTGAAGAGGGCGTAGACGGGGCTGCCATGGCGTGAGGAGAAAGAAAGAGGAGGGGAAAGGGTTCTCGAGCGAGCGTGTGGCCTCTGCGGAGCTGCTGGACATGGTGTGGTCGCGAGAGCATGATGAGTGGACGATGGTCGACGGACCCAACTTCTATAGCACGCCGAACGGCATGCCAGCCGCGTGGTCACCGCATAACCGTGGCGTTGCCACGCGTTCTGGCCGGCCCAAGTGTGTCTGGCGGGTTGGTCACTCCCCCAATAGGTGCTAGGAAGAAAGAGACAACAACTAGGCACAAACATGAATTAGTTGCAAAGTGTTTGACCAGTGGTGTGGGCAATGCACAAGTCCAATGGGCCTAATATTTGACAGAGGGTGATCATCCACTAAGAAGACCACCTTGGCAAAATTCCAACTCAATTGGATGGGTTTAACTAGCACTTGCTTCAGAAACTGCCATGTTGGACATAATATGAAAGTTGAAGCTCTGCTCAAATGGATGAATGGATTTGGCTCACATTTGGTGGAGAGGGGTTATTTGGGCATAGGAAGGCAAAACAAATCATACCATTTCGATAAATAAAAATGGTACTTCCTTCACAGTGGTCCTCTCTAGACAGAAACTTAGGAAAATTCCTGAGAATTATTGGCTAGATGAAATGAGCTCAAATTTTGTGGAGGGAAGTTATATTTGTAGGAGAATATCATGGTAAAGTTTCAAAAATTATGGAACAATATGAAATATAGTTGCTTCACAAACTCAAAATATGACTAGAAGCAAAGATTGGATGGTGTGCTCACCATGACAATGGAATCTTCAATATTTTTACATATCCAAAGTCCATATGGTCCAAAGGATTTATGAGATTTTTGTGGGAATTAATGGTAAGGCGGAAATATAGGTTGCTTCACAACCTAGGGCAAAAAGGAGGATTATTCCTTTAATAGAAAAAGGAATGTTCCCAAGAAATAAATATTGGGGTTCGGCTAAGATGGAAATGACATGGTTTTGGGAAGGATTTGAGAGTGACAAGCCACTTGAGAGAGGAAGAAGAGATGATCTTCCTAGGTTTCAAGACCATAGAGCCACAAAAAAGGAACCCCAAATAAAAATCCAAAGAAATTCAAAAGAAAAATAAAGGGCAAAAAGTCAAGGTGTCACAGCCTCCTAAATATCATTAAAGCATTTTATTAATAATTTAACATCTCCGAAAACATTTTCCACCTATATATTATTTATCGGCATTGCCCGATAAACCCCGAAACCCTTCTGGTGACCCCGAAATGCTTCTGATTCCTCTCAAAACTATTTTGAATACTAATGAAACTATTGCATAAATATTCCTAATTACTCCCACTCTACTAACACCCAACAGATCATGATTACCTTAAGCTTGTGACCCTGTAGGTTCGATAAAACATAGACATGAACAAAACCCCTTTCATTCAATGACCGATAGCGGAACCATGGACGTCCATATCGATCCCTAGCTATGAGTACACAATTGACATTTGAGTGAACCTTTGGTTATAATGTGATTATTCCCTTTGTTTTGCGATACTTTACAAACCCAAGGTGAGATGTATCGGTATCCTCTTGAGTCATTCTCATGCTCACTGTATCGGTCTCCTCATTACAGTTTCTTTCTTCTTTCTCATTGACATGTTATGGCATCTCCGTGACATAGTCACCTGTATCTGGCGTGACAATCACGGATTCCATCACGCGAAGAGGGCCCTAGGAATATATCTTTATCGTTGGAGGAGCAAATCCAACTCTTGAGCTATATAGCCCCTTGTCAAACTTTTTGATGAACATATAAGTTATTGTTATGATTACCGCGTTACAGATGATGTTTGAGCAACCCCAAAGTCCATCATACGACAAAAAGTGACTACGATACTCTCATGGTCTAAGGGACTAAAGCATACGTTAACTCTCCATGTTATAAGGATTGACTTGTGACGGTAGCATCTCAAAGTATAACAATCAAGTTTGGGTCTTTAAGGATTCACTTGTGACGATAGCATCTCAAAGTATAACAATCAAGTTTGGGTCAATTTAGTATGAGCATTCTTCTAACGTCATATTCTCAATGTTTTTATACTATTTTTACACTTAACGATATCTCAAGATCCGGACAACGTGCTCACATACGACACTTGAGCTAGTCTTAGAAGCGAGACTAGGAATCAAGTTTTACCGTTTATCATTCCACACGTGCATATGAGTTTTCCATTGAACCACATATTCCAGGATCATAGCAGTTATAGTATATAATATAGACTCTTAAGTATAAACATGAAAATATAATAATACAATATTATTTCCTCTAGGGCATATTTACAACAGACTCCCACTTGCACTAGAGTCAATAATCTAGCTAGCATATTTTCTTTAGCACCAATTACAATCTGGTCTTTGTGCATGCTCTGCTTGTGGTATAACCTTCATCCTATCAGATCTTGACAACTTTAGATCCATGTGTATTCTTTCATTTCTATGCATCTATTATGCTTTCACTACAATTCACAATTTGTGTGAAACTGACTTTGTATGTATTGAATCACTAGAAAGACTTATGATTCCTTGTACTGACTATAGAACCAGTATTGAGAATAGTGTTCCATTGCCACAATCTCTAGAAACTATACCAAGCTCATAAATGAACTTTTTCATTCATCACCCTCCATTGTTGCTTATAAAGCGACAATATACTCAGCCTTCTATTATAGAATTCACCACAACAACTTTCCTGGACCAATTCCAACTTACCGTGCCACCATAAATCATTTAATTGAAATACAAAATCTCTTGGAGCATCGATGAAGATTTTTGTGGATGTACGACTTACAACGAGCATGTACTGATGTAACTCCTTACAAGAATCTCTTCATTTTCTCCGTATGCGAGAAACATGTCGTCAGTACTTAACGACATTTTCATTGTTGTCCTATGATTAACAATTTGACCATTATGGTAACTTTACTCATAACTTACTTGGAGTAATGGGCATATCTCATTGTTTACATACCATGGAATATAATTAACACAAGTGTGATTGAAATCATGTATTTCGCTCATCAGTATTTCAGGATACTGATTCTTGCTTAGAACTCCTTACATGCCACTTCGACAAGAAAATCTTCTTGGCATTTTTATACTAAACTTATTTATTATCTAGTCAATATGTAGTTTGGCTAAGCCCCAATTAGACACTACTATATCCACTGATTATTATGCCCAATACCAATGCTATTGCATAAGTACTTCACTGAAAAACTATTTTAATGAAGTTCTTATTTTGTGTCAAGAATATTTTCCAATCAATAATGTGTCATGCACATATAGTTGTTTCAAAATATTATTATGGACCCACTTACTTTCTTATAAATACAAACATCTTTGCTTTTATTGAGGAAATCATATTATTCGACTATTTCATCAAAAACAAAGATTCCAACTCCATTACGCTTGCTTCAGTCCATTATAGGACTTCGGAAGTTTGCACACTTACTAGCATCCTGACAAAATTACCCAGGCCGTATCATATATACACGCTTGGTTCTATTTCCATCTCATGATTGAAATATGTAGTAATTGCTAGTTTAGCCTGAATTGACTTCAAGTATTGCTACGGCGAGATAATTTTGTTATAGTTAACTCCTTGATCTTGTCATAAACTATCAGTAACAAGTCAAGCTTTATAAAATATTTTTATCTTTTTCAATTTATAGATCCATTACTATATGTAAGACTAGTCTTCTGGAGGGTTTATCAAGTTCTAAACTTGAATTATGTAAATGGATACTATCTCTGGATACTTTGGCATATAGCCAATTTCTGGAGTCAGGGCCTATCAACGCTTCTTCCTGTATTACTGGTTCATTGTTTGTTTCAACAATATCTCATCTGCATATAATGAAGGTGTGAACGAGTTTTCCCAACCTATATAGTTCAGCTACAAGTTCGGACAAAATTTCTATATCTCACGTAGAGACTTTCGCATCAATCGCAGTAGGAAATCCTCGAAGTACTTCTAGTGTTTCCTTCATTTGACTTGATTACAAATATATTGTAATCTCGTCGATTTGCATAGTCCTCCCATTCACTATTTTGTAGAAAACAATTCTTTCAAAATTTACCACACTTTGTGGCAAACATACTTTGCCTCGGCGTAGTGATAGAGGAATACCCAACAACTTGGGATAACCTACAAAGTAGTACTTATCTAGCTTGCACATAAACTTGTAAACACTTTTACATATGTCTCAAATTCCCAAATGTTAAGAAAAGACAAAATGGTTGTGGCATACCCTTCCATATCTTATATGGTGTCATTTCATCAGATTTGATGGCCCCTCCTTTTTAGTGTAAAAGCCATAGTCTCTAAAGCATTACATCAAAAAGTATTTGGAAAATTGATTAATGTCACCTTTGATCTCACCATGTCACACATAGTTTGATTACATCTACTCAAAACATTCTATTGTTGGTAATGATCTGGGAAGTGCAAGCTCTAAAATTCGTTACACAACTCATCGGACATTCGCTAATTTGTAACTCAAATATTTCTTTCTGCAATCCAATTGTAGAAACACAATTTTTGTTACAGTAAATTCTACTTCATTCTAAAAACCTTTTGAAATATTTCAGAATATCCAGATTTATGTCTCATTAATTAAATATTAATATCTACTTGAGTCACCTTTGAAGATAGATAAATCGATTGCTTGCAACACGTATTGGTCTATACACATCAATATGCATGTTTCCAATTATTTTGTTGCTCGTTCTTTATGGCCTGTGAATGTTATTAGTTACTTCACAATTTGGACGAACATTGGAAGTGATAGATGGTTCATAATCATATGACTTCATAATCAATTACTTTGTAATTTCTCCATGTGGGTTTATCCAATATGACTAAATGCAATGCCACACATATGTGGTATTCTTTCAGTCTAGTGACATTTAGCGTCAGTGTTTATAGATGTTTAATTTTATCATCAATATCCATAACATGCATTCTACTCACAATAGAAGTATGACCTTTTAGTCATTCATAACAACGAAAAAAATATTTTTATGAACAACCCTTTTGCAATGCGTGTGCAATAGGCTAGTGTATACAAAACTCTAAAATGAATTATGAAAATAAACAAAGAAGTAATACATGATGGGAAGTATTATAACTTTCAGAAAGTTTCCATTATGTATTTCAACCTAAAAATTTATTAGTCATTTAGGCCGCGGTAGTTCTTGCACCGATTTGCAACAACATGCAATCAAGTCGGTATCCTTGTGATCAAATTTTAGCTACAATACCGGAAATATTATTAATCAACAATTTAATCATAATTCCCAAGAATTACACTTACTTTACTAACTTCTTCTACATTTTATAACTTGTATGACACTTATACCTGAGCTGGACATTCCAGTCTTTTTTCTTTCTGCCTTCTACTTCTTATAATTTTACTTCAATATTTCAATCATCTGTGAGCATCGTGCTACCTTGTCGTATCCTCGTCTGTTGTCTTGACTCCCCCGAAGCTTCCAGGGTCTCTCTTGGTCAATAAAAAATTGTCAAAAAGTTTTGCCACATTTGGACTTTGTTTGGTATGTGTCGCTGTTTTATCAAGGCAGATGTCCTCGTGAGAGAACTAAGTGATGAGGCCATCGCAACTAGGTGGTGACTTCAACGGGATTGATCGGAAGCGAGGGACGCAAGTTTACCCAGGTTCGGCCCCTCGCAGTGGAGGTAAATACCTACTCCTACTTGATTGATATTGATGATTATCTCGATTACAAGGATCTTCTTTTGCTACCTAGCTTTCGAGAGTTCTCAACATGTCCTGTGACGTCCTAGGAACCCCCCTTTATATAAATGGTTGGGCTCCTGGGGTACACATGATTCCGGTTCGTGCTCCTACCTATGTCATGCTCTAACTCTTACTAACTTTGCTTATCTCCAAAGTCATATTCGGGTCTTTCTGAGAGCCGGCCCTGCACGACCGCGGCCATGGGTCGGGTCTCCTTCCTAGGCCCCTGGCCCTTTTTCATTCGGTAAACTCCCTTGAGGCTTGGATTGTGTGTGACTCCTAACACCAGGTTAGAACATTGATGACCCACAAGTATAGGGGATCATTGTAGCTCTTTTCGATAAGTAAGAGTGTCGAACACAACGAGGAGCGGAAGGAAATGACAAGTAGTTTTCAGTAAGATAATATCTGCAAGTGCTGAAATTGTAAGTAGCAGAGTAGTTTGATAGCAAGATAATTTGTAACGAGCAAGTAACTATAGTAGCAACAAAAGTGCAGCAAGGTAGCCCAATCCTTTCGAGGCAAAGGACAGGCCAAAATGGTCTCTTATGATAAGCAAAGCGTTCTTGAGGGTACACGGGAATTTCATCTAGTCACTTTCATCATGTTGGTTTAATTCATGTTCGCTACTTTGATAATTTGATATGTGGGTGGACCGGTGCTTAGGTGTTGTTCTTACTTGAACAAACCTCCTACTTATTATTAACCCTCCTGCAAGCATCCGCAACTACGAGAAAAGTATTAAGAATAAATTCTAACCATATCATTGAGCTTTTGGGTCCAATCGGTCCCTTACGGAATAGCGCATATACTGGGATTTAAGCTTCTGTTCGAGAACAATGTAGACATGACCGAGACACGTCTCCGGTCAATAACCAATAGCGGGACCTGGATGCCCATATTGGCTCCTACATATTCTACGAAGATCTTTATCGGTCAGACCGCATAACAACATACGTTGTTCCCTTTGTCATCGGTATGTTACTTGCCCGAGATTCGATCGTCGGTATCCAATACCTAGTTCAATCTCGTTACCAGCAAGTCTCTTTACTCGTTCTGTAATACATCATCTCGCAACTAACTCATTGGTTGCAATGCTTGCAAGGCTTTATGTGATGTGCATTACCGAGAAGGCCCTGAGATACCTCTCCGACAATCGGAGTGACAAATCCTAATCTCGAAATACGCCAACCCAATATGTACCTTCGGAGACACCTGTAGAGAACCTTTATAATCACCCAGTTACGTTGTGACGTTTGGTAGCACACAAAGTGTTCCTACGGTAAATGGGAGTTGCATAATCTCATAGTTAAAGGAACATGTATAAGTCATGGATAAAAGCAATAGCAACATACTAAACGATCGGGTGCTATGCTAATGGAATGGGTCATGTCAATCAGATCATTCAACTAATGATGTGATCTCGTTAATCAAATAACAACTCTTTGTTCATGGCTAGGAAACATAACCATCTTTTGATTAATGAGCTAGTCAAGTAGAGGCATACTAGTGACACTCTGTTTGTCTATGTATTCACACATGTATTATGTTTCTAGTTAATACAATTCTAGCATGAATAATAAACATTTATCATGATATAAGGAAATAAATAATAACTTTATTATTGCCTCTAGGGCATATTTCCTTCAGTCTCCCACTTGCACTAGAGTCAATAATCTAGATTACAAAGTAATGATTCTAACACCCATGGAGTCTTGGTGCTGATCATGTTTTGCTCGTGGAAGAGGCTTAGTCAACGGGTCTGCAACATTCAGATCCATATGTATCTTGCATATCTCTATGTCTCCTACCTGGACCAAATCCCGGATGGAGTTGAAGCGTCTTTTGATGTGTTTGGTTCTTTTGTGAAATCTGGATTCCTTTGCCAAGGCAATTGCACCAGTATTGTCACAAAAGATTTTCATTGGACCCGATACGCTAGGTACAACACCTAGATCGGATATGAACTCCTTCATCCAGACTCCTTCATTAGCTGCTTCCGAAGCGGCTATGTACTCAGCTTCACATGTAGATCCCGCCACGACGCTTTGTTTAGAACTGCACCAACTGACAGCTCCACCGTTTAATGTAAATACGTATCCGGTTTGCGATTTGGAATCGTCCGGATCAGTGTCAAAGCTTGCATCGACGTAACCGTTTACGACGAGCTCTTTGTCACCTCCATAAATGAGAAACATATCCTTAGTCCTTCTCAAGTACTTAAGGATGTTCTTGACCGCTGTCCAGTGATCCACTCCTGGATTACTTTGGTACCTGCCTGCTAAACTTACAGCAAGGCACACATCAGGTCTGGTACACAGCATTGCATACATGATAGAGCCTATGGCTGAAGCATAGGGAACCTTTTTCATTTTCTCTCTATCTTCTGCGGTGGTCGGGCATTGAGTCTTACTCAACTTCACACCTTGTGCCACAGGCAAGAACCCTTTCTTTGCCTGATCCATTTTGAACTTTTTCAAAACTTTGTCAAGGTATGTGCTTTGTGAAAGTCCTATTAAGCGTCTTGATCTATCTCTATAGATCTTAATGCCCAATATGTAAGCAGCTTCACCGAGGTCTTTCATTGAAAAACTCTTATTCAAGTATCCCTTTATGCTATCCAGAAATTCTATATTATTTCCGATCAGTAATATGTCATCCACATATAATATCAGAAATGCTACAGAGCTCCCACTCACTTTCTTGTAAATACAGGCTTCTCCAAAAGTCTGTATAAAACCAAATGCTTTGATCACACTATCAAAGCGTTTATTCCAACTCCGAGAGGCTTGCACCAGTCCATAAATGGATCGCTGGAGCTTGCACACTTTGTTAGCTCCCTTCGGATCGACAAAACCTTCTGGTTGCATCATATACAACTCTTCTTCCAGAAATCCATTCAGGAATGCAGTTTTGACATCCATTTGCCAAATTTCATAATCATAAAATGCGGCAACTGCTAACATGATTCGGACAGACTTAAGCATCGCTACGGGTGAGAAAGTCTCATCGTAGTCAATCCCTTGAACTTGTCGAAAACCTTTTGCAACAAGTCGAGCTTTATAGACAGTAACATTACCATCAGCGTCAGTCTTCTTCTTAAAAATCCATTTATTCTCAATTGCTTGCCGATCATCGGGCAAGTCAACCAAAGTCCACACTTTGTTCTCATACATGGATCCCATCTCAGATTTCATGGCCTCAAGCCACTTTGCGGAATCTGGGCTCACCATCGCTTCTTCATAGTTCGTAGGTTCATCATGGTCTAGTAACATGACTTCCAAAATAGGATTACCGTACCACTCTGGTGCGGATCTTACTCTGGTTGATCTACGAAGTTCAGTAGAAACTTGATCTGAAGTTTCATGATCATTATCATTAGCTTCCTCCCTATTTGATGTAGGTGTCACAGAAACAGATTTCTGTGATGTACTACTTCTCAATAAGGGAGTAGATACTGTTATCTCATCAAGTTCTACTTTCCTCCCACTCACTTCTTTCGAGAGAAACTCCTTCTCTAGAAAGTTTCCGACTTTAGCAACAAAAATTTTGCCTTCGGATCTGTGATAGAAGGTATACCCAATAGTCTCCTTTGGGTATCCTATGAAGACACATTTTTCCGATTTGGGTTCGAGCTTATCAGGTTGAAGCTTTTTCACATAAGCATCGCAGCCCCAAACTTTAAGAAACGACAACTTTGGTTTCTTGCCAAACCACAGTTCATAAGGCGTCGTCTCAACGGATTTTGATGGTGCCCTATTTAACGTGAATGCGGCCGTCTCTAGAGCATAACCCCAAAAAGATAGCGGTAAATCGGTAAGAGACATCATAGATCGCACCATATCCAGTAAAGTACGATTACGACGTTCGGACACACCATTACGTTGTGGTGTTCCGGGTGGCGTGAGTTGCGAAACTATTCCGCATTGTTTCAAATGTAGACCAAACTCGTAACTCAAATATTCTCCTCCACGATCAGATCGTAGAAACTTTATTTTCTTGTTACGATGATTTTCCACTTCACTCTGAAATTCTTTGAACTTTTCAAATGTTTCAGACTTGTGTTTCATTAAGTAGATATACCCATATCTGCTTAAATCATCAGTGAAGGTGAGAAAATAACGATATCCGCCACGAGCCTCAACATTCATTGGACCACATACATCAGTATATATGATTTCCAATAAATCTGTTGCTCTCTCCATAGTACCGGAGAACAGTGTTTTAGTCATCTTGCCCATAAGGCACGGTTCGCAAGTGCCAAGTGATTCATAATCAAGTGACTCCAATAGTCCATCAGTATGGAGTTTCTTCATGCGTTTTACACCGATATGACCTAAACGGCAGTGCCACAAATAAGTTGCACTATCATTATCAACTCTGCATCTTTTGACTTCAACATTATGAATATGTGTATTACTACTATCGAGATTAAGTAAGAACAAACCATTCTTTAATGGCGCATGACCATAAAAGATATTACTCATATAAATAGAACAACCATTATTCTCTGATTTAAATGAATAACCGTCTCGCATCAAACAAGATCCAGATATAATGTTCATGCTCAACGCTAGTACTAAATAACAATTATTTAGATCTAATATTAATCCCGAAGGTAGATGTAGAGGTAGCGTGCCGACCGCGATCACATCGACTTTGGAACCATTTCCCACGCGCATCGTCACCTCGTCCTTAGCCAATCTTCGCTTAATCCGTAGCCCCTGTTTTGAGTTGCAAATATTAGCAACAGAACCAGTATCAAATACCCAGGTGCTACTGCGAGAATTAGTAAGGTACACATCAATAACATGTATATCATATATACCTTTGTTAACCTTGCCATCCTTCTTATCCGCCAAATACTTGGGGCAGTTCCGCTTCCAGTGACCAGTCTGCTTGCAATAGAAGCACTCAGTTTCAGGCTTAGGTCCAGACTTGGGTTTCTTCTCTTGAGTAGCAACTTGCTTGCTGTTCTTTTTGAAGTTCCCCTTTTTCTTCCCTTTGCCCTTTTTCTTGAAACTAGTGGTTTTGTTAACCATCAACACTTGATGCTCCTTTTTGATTTCTACCTCCGCGGCTTTTAGCATTGCGAAGAGCTCGGGCATAGTTTTGGTCATCCCTTGCATATTATAGTTCATCACGAAGCTCTTGTAGCTTGGTGGCAGTGATTGGAGAATTCTGTCAATGACGCAATCATCCGGAAGATTAACTCCCAGTTGAATCAAGTGATTGTTATACCCAGACATTCTGAGTATATGCTCACTGACAGAACCGTTCTCCTCCATTTTACAGCTATAAAACTTATTGGAGACTTCATATCTCTCAATCCGGGCATTTGCTTGAAATATTAACTTCAACTCCTGGAACATCTCATATGCTCCATGGTGTTCAAAACGTCGTTGAAGTCCCGGTTCTAAGCCGTAAAGCATGGCACACTGAACTATAGAGTAGTCATCAGCTTTGCTTTGCCAGACGTTCACAACATCTGGCGTAGCTCTTGCACCAGGCCTGGCACCCAGCGGTGCTTCCAGGACGTAATTCTTCTATGCAGCAATGAGGATAATCCTCAAGTTACGGACCCAGTCCGTGTAATTGCTACCATCATCTTTCAACTTTGCTTTCTCAAGGAACGCATTAAAATTCAACGAAACAACAGCACGAGCCATCTATCTACACAACATAGACAAGCAAGATACTATCAGGTACTAAGTTCATGATAAATTTAAGTTCAATTAATCATATTACTTAAGAACTCCCACTTAGATAGACATCCCTCTAATCCTCTAAGTGATCACGTGATCCAAATCAACTAAACCATGTCCGATCATCACGTGAGATGGAGTAGTTTCAATGGTGAACATCACTATGTTGATCATATCTACTATATGATTCACGCTCGACCTTTCGGTCTCCGTGTTCCGAGGCCATATCTGTTATATGCTAGGCTCGTCAAGTTAAACCTGAGTATTCCACGTGTGCAACTATTTTGCACCCGTTGTATTTGAACGTAGAGCCTATCACACCCGATCATCACGTGGTGTCTCAGCACGAAGAACTTTCGCAACGGTGCATACTCAGGGAGAACACTTCTTGATAATTTAGTGAGAGATCATCTTATAATGCTACCGTCAATCAAAGCAAGATAAGATGTATAAAAGGATAAACATCACATGCAATCAATATAAGTGATATGATATGGCCATCATCATCTTGTGCTTGTGATCTCCATCTTCGAAGCACCGTCATGATCACCATCGTCACCGGCGCGACACCTTGATCTTCATCGCAGCATCGTGGTCGTCTCGCCAATCTTATGCTTCCACGACTATCACTACCGCTTAGTAATAAAGTAAAGCATTACATCGCGATTGCATTGCATACAATAAAGCGACAACCATATGGCTCCTGCCAGTTGCCGATAACTCGGTTACAAAACATGATCATCTCATACAATAAAATTTTAGCATCATGTCTTGACCATATCACATCACAACATGCCCTGCAAAAACAAGTTAGACGTCCTCTACTTTGTTGTTGCAAGTTTTACGTGGCTGCTACGGGCTTAAGCAAGAACTCATCTTACCTACGCATCAAAACCACAACGATAGTTTGTCAAATAGACTCCGTTTTAACCTTCTCAAGGACCGGGCGTAGCCACACTCGGTTCAACTAAAGTTGGAGAGACAGTCTTCCGCAAGCCATCTATGTGCAAAGCACGTCGAGGGAACCGGTCTCGCGTAAGTGTACGCGTAAGGTTGGTCCGGATCGTCTCGTCCAACAATACCGCTGAACCAAAGTATGACATGCTGGTAGGCAGTATGACTTGTATCGTCCACAACTCACTTGTGTTCTACTCATGCAAATAACATCAAACCATAAAAACCTAGGCTCGGATGCCACTGTTGGGGAACGTAGTAATTTCAAAAAATTTCCTACGCACACGCAAGATCATGGTGATGCATAGCAACGAGAGGGGAGAGTGTTGTCTACGTACCCTCGTAGACCGAAGCGGAAGCGTTGACACAACATAGAGGAAGTAGTCGTACGTTCTCCTCGCGATCCAACCGATCACAGCACCGTTACTCCGGCACCTCCGAGTTCTTGGCACACGTTCAGCTCGATGACGATCCCCGGGCTCCGATCCAGCAAAGCGTCGAGGAAGAGTTTCGTCAGCATGACGGCGTGGTGATGATCTTGATGTGTTACCGGCGCAGGGCTTCGCCTAAGCACTGCAACGATATGATCGAGGTGGAATTTGGTGGAAGGGGGCACCGCACACGGCTAAGGAACGATCCGTAGATCAACTTGTGTATCTTTGGGGTGCCCCCTGTCCCCGTATATAAAGGAGCCAAGGGGGAGGGGCTGGCCGGCCAAGCCAGGCGCGCCAGGAGAGTCCTACTCCCTCTGGGAGTAGGATTCCCCCCCCCCCCAATCCTAGTTGGACTAGGATTCTCCAAGGGGGAGAGAGAGAGGGGGGGCGCCCACCTCTCCTAGTCCTAATAGGACTAGGGGAAGGGGGGAGGCGCGCAGCCCATGAGGGCATCCCTCTCACCTCTCCTCCAAGGCCCATGTTGGCCCATTATGCTCCCGGGGGGTTCCGGTAACCCTCCCGGTATTCCGGTAAAATCCTGATTTCACCTGGAATGCATCCGATGTCCAAACATAGGCTTCCAATATATCATTCTTTACGTCTCGACCATTTCGAGACTCCTCGTCATGTCCGTGATCACATCCGGGACTCCGAACTCCTTCGGTACATCAAAATGCATAAACTCATAATAACTGTCATCGTAACGTTAAGCGTGCGGACCCTACGGTTCGAGAACAATGTAGACATGACCGAGACACGTCTCCGGTCAATAACCAATAGCGGGACCTGGATGCCCATATTGGCTCCTACATATTCTACGAAGATCTTTATCGGTCAGACCGCATAACAACATACGTTGTTCCCTTTGTCATCGGTATGTTACTTGCCCGAGATTCGATCGTCGGTATCCAATACCTAGTTCAATCTCATTACCGGCAAGTCTCTTTACTCGTTCTGTAATACATCATCTCGCAACTAACTCATTGGTTGCAATGCTTGCAAGGCTTTATGTGATGTGCATTACCGAGAAGGCCCTGAGATACCTCTCCGACAATCGGAGTGACAAATCCTAATCTCGAAATACGCCAACCCAATATGTACCTTCGGAGACACCTGTAGAGCACCTTTATAATCACCCAGTTACGTTGTGACGTTTGGTAGCACACAAAGTGTTCCTACGGTAAATGGGAGTTGCATAATCTCATAGTTAAAGGAACATGTATAAGTCATGGATAAAAGCAATAGCAACATACTAAACGATCGGGTGCTATGCTAATGGAATGGGTCATGTCAATCAGATCATTCAACTAATGATGTGATCTCGTTAATCAAATAACAACTCTTTGTTCATGGCTAGGAAACATAACCATCTTTTGATTAATGAGCTAGTCAAGTAGAGGCATACTAGTGACACTCTGTTTGTCTATGTATTCACACATGTATTATGTTTCCAGTTAATACAATTCTAGCATGAATAATAAACATTTATCATGATATAAGGAAATAAATAATAACTTTATTATTGCCTCTAGGGCATATTTCCTTAAGGAATCGCTCCACCGGAGGGCAAAAGTGCTCCTGCCCAAGTTCTGCCTCGAGACGGCGGCGCTCCGTCCTGAAAGTCCTCTCCTTATTTGTTCTAGGTTAAAATGACCTATATACCAGAAGATGGGCATCGAAGGTGGGCCGAGGAGGGCACAACCCACCAGGGCGCGCCTGGGCTCCCTGGCGCGCCTAGGTGGGTTGTGCTCACCTGGTGGGCCCCCTTTGGTAGTTATTTGCTCCAATAATTCTTAAATATTCCATAAAAAATCTCCGTGAAGTTTCAGCTTGTTTGGAGTTGTGCAGAATAGGTGGCCTGACATAGCTTTTTCAGGTCCAGATTTCTAGCTACCGGAATTCTCTCTCTTTGTGTGTACCTTACAAATTATGAGAGAAAAGGCATTAGAATTACTCCAAAAAGCATTATTATGGATAAAAACATTATAAATAACAGTAAGAAAACATGATGCAAAATATGCTTTATGTTCTCCATTCATCTAATGAGTTAATACCAAATAACCTCTTTTCACCAGCAAGTTTGAAATCATAGTTGAGCTCTTTAACTGCCCAATATGCTTTTTGTTATAACTCAAGAGGCAAATGACAAGCTTTTCCATAAACCATTTCATAAGGATACATACCCATATGATTTTTAAATGTTGTTCTATAAGCCCAAAGTGCATCATCTAATTTCTTGGACCAATTCTTCCTGGATCTATTAACAGTCTTTTGCAAAATTAATTTTATTTCTCTATTGCTAAGTTCAACTTGACCACTAGTCTAAGGATGATAGGGTGATGCAATTCTATGGTTAACATCATACTTGGCGATCATTTTACGAAAAGTACCATGAATAAAGTGTGAACCACCATCACTCATTAAATATCTAGGGACTCCAAACCTTGGGAAAATAACTTCCTTAAGCATTTTAATAGAGGTGTTGTGATCAGCACTACTGGTTGGAATGGCTTCTACCCATTTAGTAACATAATCAACAACAACCAAAATATGTGTATACCCATTAGAGGAAGGAAAAGGTCCCATGTAATCAAATCCCCAAACATCAAATGGTTCAACAGCAAGTGAATAATTCATAGGCATTTCTTGACGCTTACCGATATTACCTATTCTTTGACATTCATCACAAGATGAGACATACTTACGGGCATCCTTGAAGAGAGTAGGCCAATAAAATCCAGACTGCAATACCTTATGAGCAGTTCTATCTCCAGCATGATGCCCTCCATAAGCTTCGGAGTGACATTTCTGTAGGATTTGTCCATGTTCATGCTCAGGTACACAACATCTAATAATACCATCTACTCCTTCTTTATAAAGATGTGGGTCATCCGAAAAGTAATGTCTTAAATCATAGAAGAATTTTTTCTTTTGTTGGTATGTAAAGCAAGTGGCAAATATTTAGCAACAATGTAATTAGCATAGTCAGCATACCAAGGAGTACTATTAGCAACATTTATTGCAGCTAACTGCTCATCAGGAAAACTATCATCAATAGGTAGTGGTTCATCAAGCACATTTTCAAGCCTAGACAAGTTATCAGCTACGGGGTTCTCAGCTCCTTTTCTATCAATGATATGTAAATCAAATTCTTGTAACAAGAGAATCCAACGAAAAAGTCTAGGTTTAACATCTTTCTTTTCCATAAGATATTTAATAGCAGCATGGTCTGTGTGAACAGTTACTTTGGAATCAACAATATAAGTTCTAAATTTATCACAAGCAAACACCACTGCTAAGAATTATTTTTCGGTAGTAGCATAATTTCTTTGAGCACTGTCTAGAGTTTTACTAGCATAATGAATAACATTCAATTTCTTATCAACTCTTTGTCCTAGAACAGCACCAACAGCATAATCACTAGCATCACGCATAATTTCAAAAGGCAAGTTCCAATCAGGTGGTTGAACAATAGGTGCAGAAATTAACGCTTTCCTGAGTGTTTCAAAGGCTTCTAAACAATCATCATCAAAAAAAAGGAATATCCTTTTGCAAAAGACTAGTAAGAGGCCTAGAAATTTTAGAGAAGTCTTTGATAAATCTCCTATAGGAACCAGCATGACCTAGGAAACTATGAATACCTTTTATATCTTTAGCACAATGGCATTTTCTCAATTGCATCAACCTTAGCTTTGTCCACTTCAATACCTCTTTCAGAAACTTTATGACCCAAGACAATGCCTCCATTAACCATAAAGTGGCACTTCTCCCAATTCAATACAAGATTTGTTTGTTCACATCTCTGCAAAACTCGATCAAGATTGCTTAAACAATCATCAAAATACTTCCCATAAACAAAGAAGTCATCCATGAAAACCTCAACAATCTTTTCACAAAAATCCGAGAATATAGCAGCCATACATATTTGAAAGGTAGCAGGTGCATTACATAAACCAAAAGGCATACATATATAAGCATAGGTTCCAAAAGGACAAGTAAAAGTGGTCTTTTCTTGATCAGGTTGAGAAACATGTATTTGTGAAAAGCCAGAATATCCATCAAGGAAGCAAAAGTGTGTGTGCTTAGATAATCTTTCAAGCATTTGATCAATAAAAGGCAAAGGGTGATGCTCTTTTCTAGTTGCTTTGTTTAGTTTTCTAAAATCAATTACCATTCTATAGCCTGTAACAATTCTTTGTGGAATAAGTTCATTCTTATCATTAGGAACAACAGTTATACCCCCTTTCTTAGGGAAACAATGAACAGGACTTACACATCTACTATCATCTATAGGATAGATTATACCTGCTTCCAGAATTTTTAATATTTCCGTTCTGACCACCTCTTTCATCTTCGGATTTAACCGACGTTGGTGATCAACAACTGGTTTAGCATCAGGTTCCATATTAATTTTATGCTGACATGGAGTGGGACTAATGCCCTTTAAATCATCAAGAGTATATCCAATAGCAGCTCGGTGCTTCCTTAGAACTTTCAATAATCTTTCTTCTTCATGTTCTGAAAGGTTAGAACTAATAATAACATGATATATCTTCTTTCCAACAAGATAAACATATTTCAAAGTGCTTGGCAATTGTTTTAATTCAAACACAGGATCACCTCCTAGAGTTTTGATAGGCAAATTGTGTTTAAGTAGGGGACATTGTTCAAAGAAAATCTTATCTATTTCATTTCTTTCATGCATATGTAAATCATTTTCATGGTCTAGCAAATGTTGTTCTAAAGGATCAGTAGGTGGCACAGCAATAGAAGCAAGACCAATTAATTCATCTTTACTAGGCAATTCTTTTTTCATGAAGCTTTCTACTAAACTTGGAAAAAATTAAACTCATGAGACTCATCACCAAAACTAACATCGACAGTTTGGTTCTTACAGTCTATCTTAGCATTAACTGTGTTCAAGAAAGGTCTACCAAAGATAATGGGACAGAAGTCATCTTGTGGGGAACCAAGAACAAGAAAATCAGTAGGGTATTTTATTTTCCCACACAAGACTTCGACATCTCTAACAATCCCAAATGGTGATATGGTGTCTCTGTTAGCAAGTTTAATGGTAACATCTATGTCTTCTATCTCTGCAGGTGCTATGTCTTTCATAATTTCTTGATATAAAGTGTAAGGAATAGCACTCACACTAGCACCCATGTCACATAAACCATAATAACACTGATCTCATATTTTAACTGAGATGACAGGCATGCCAACAACAGGTCTATGTTTATCCCTTTTACCAGGTTTGGCAATTCTAGCAGCTTCTTCACAGAAGTAAATAACATGCCCATCCATATCTTCTTCTAAGAGATCTTTAACCATAGCAATGCTAGGTTCTACTTTAATTTGTTCATCAGGTTTAAGTGTTCTAATATAGCTTTTGTTAACCACAGTTGAAACTTTAGCATGTTCCATCCTAACAGGAAAAGGTGGTTTCTCAATATAAGCAGAAGGGACAACTGGATCAATATTATAAAGTATAGTTTCTTCTTTAATTGGTACCGGTTCTTTAATTTCTTATTTAATAGGTGGGTGATATTTAAACCACTTCTCTTTAGGGAGTTCAACATGAGTAGCAAATGATTCACAAAAGGAGGACTATCTCAGAGTCAAGTCCATATTTAGTGCTAAACTTTTGAAAAGCATCGGTATTCATAAAAGATTTAGCACAATCATACTTAAGCTTAATACCTGACTCTTTACCTTCATCGAGTTCCCAATCTTCAGAGTTGTGTTTAATTCTTTCCAAAAGATCCCATCGAAATTCAATAGTCTTCTTCATAAAAGAACCATCAAAAGAAGTATCAAGCATGGTTTGATCATTATGAGAAAGCCGGGCATAAAAGTTCTGGTTAATAATTTCTCTTGAGAGCTCATGATTGGGACATGAATATAACATTGATTTAAGCCTCCCCCAAGCTAGAGCAATAATTTCTCCTTCACGAGGCCAAAAATTATATATATAATTCTGATCATGATGAACTAGATGCATAGGATAAATTTTTGGTGGAACTCCAATTTCAATCGATTCCAATTCCATGATCCAATATCATCACATAGCCTATACCATGCCAATGCTTTTCCCTTTAACGATAAAGGGGGAAACCTTTTTCATCACTTCATCCCAATGCTTTTCCCTTCAACAATAAAGGGGGAAATCTTTTTCATCACTTCATCTACGGGTAAACCTGCAAGCTTAAACAACCCACAAATTTATTCTACATGTATCAAGTGCATATCAGGATGTTCATTTCCATCTCCTGCATAAGGATTAGCTAGCAGTTGTTCTATGATACCGAAGTAATTTCATATTCAATATTTTCAGTAGGTGCAGTAGGTTGAAGGGTAGCTAATTGTGGTTCCGGAAGAGGTGAAGATAACCAGAACAAACCCCTCAAAGGATTGTTTTCCATAGTAACAAGTGACAAAAAATTTCAGCACACTATATAAATGTTCCCTTACCAAAGGCGCTTCACTCCCCGGCAATGATGCCAGAAAATAGCGTTGATGACCCACAACTATAGGGGATCAATTGTAGCTCTTTTCGATAAGTAAGAGTGTCGAACCCAACGAGGAGCAGAAGGAAATGACAAGTAGTTTTCAGTAAGGTAATGTCTGCAAGTGCTGAAACTGTAAGTAGCAGAGTAGTTTGATAGCAGTATAATTTGTAACGAGCAAGTAATGATAGTAGTAACAAAAGTGCAGCAAGGTAGCCCAATCCTTTCAAGGCAAAGGATAGTCCAAAACGGCCTCTTATAATAAGCAAAACGTTCTTGAGGGTACAAGGGAATTTCATCTAGTCACTTTCATCATGTTGGTTTAATTCATGTTCGCTACTTTGATAATTTGATATGTGGGTGGACCGGTGCTTAGGTGTTGTTCTTACTTGAACAAACCTCCTACTTATGATTAACCCTCCCGCAAGCATCCGCAACTATGAGAAAAACATTAAGAATAAATTCTAACCATAGCATTAAACTTTTGGGCCCAATCGGTCCCTTACAGAATAGCGCATAAACTGGGGTCTAAGCTTCTGTCACTCTCGCAACCCATCATCTAATTGCTACTCCACAATGCATTCCCTTAGGCCCAAATATGGTGAAGTGTCATGTAGTCGACGTTCACATGACACCACTAAGGGAATCACAACATACATACTATCAAAATATCGAACACATATCAAATTCACATGATTACTTGCAACATGATTTCTCCCGTGACCTCAAGAACAAAAGTAAATACTCACAAATGATAAACATGCTCATGATCAAAGGAGTATTAAATAGCATAATGGATCTGAACATATAATCTTCCACCAAATAAACCATATAGTAATCAACTACAAGATGTAATCAACACTACTAGTCACCCACAAGCACCAATCTATAGTTCCAGTAACAAGATTGAACACAAGAGATGAACTAGGGTTTGAGATGAGATGGTGTTGTTGAAGATGTTGACGGAGATTGCCCTCCCCAATATGGGAGAGTTGTTGGTGATGATGATGACGATGATTTCCCCCTCCGGGAGGGAAGTTCCCCCGGCGGAATCGCTCCGCCGGAGGGAAAAAGTGCTCCTGCCCAAGTTCCGCCTTGAGACGGCGGCACTCCGTCCCAAAAGTCCTCTCCTTATTTTTTTTCTAGGTCAAAATGACCTATATACCAAAAGATGGGCACCGGAGGTGGGCCGAGGATGGCACGACCCACCAGGGCGCGCCTGGGCTCCCTGACACGCCCAGGTGGGTTGTGCCCACCTGGTGGGCCCCCTTTGGTAGTCATTTGCTCCAATAATTCTTAAATATTCCATAAAAAATCTTCGTGAAGTTTCATCTTGTTTGGAGTTGTGCAGAATAGGTGGCCTGACGTAGCTTTTTCAGGTCCAGATTTCCAGGTGCCGGAATTCTCTCTCTTTGTGTGTACCTTGCAAATTATGAGATAAAAGCATTAGAATTACTCCAAAAAGCATTATTATGGGTAAAAACATTATAAATAACAGTAAGAAAACATGATGCAGAATGGACATATCAAACAACCATGCTTACGGACGGGTCACACCATGCCGGGTCACAATTACAAATTTTAATTATTACTTAGCAATTTTAGGCAATATTGTAGAATATAAGAGTGAACCTAACAACTGAAAATATGATTCTAGTGCTAAGCAACTACAACAAGAGTAAGGTAAGCATGCACAATAAAATGAAAGTAAAGGTAAGGACACAAGTAACCACAAGTAGCAAGCTATGGTTAGGGATAACTGCAACTCCGAGAGACGAGGATGTTTGTTGATGTTCACTTCCTTCAAGGGAAGCTAGTCACTGTTAGAGAGGTGGATGTTACCACGAAGGCACACGAATGCCACGAAGGCTCACCCCCATTCTCCCTCTGAGACAACAGCATGAACGTGTTTCTCAACCGCTAGTGGTAGACCGTGAGGTGGTCTTCAAACCTTCAAAAACTTTTTGGGGGTAAGCACAATGCTTGATTCCTCACCGAATAACTCCTACTGCCTAGGAGTCTCCAACCTCCAAGAGTAATAAGATCAAGGGTAAATGCTCAAGACTTGCTCAAATCACAAATTCCTCTGGTCGAGAGAAGGGGAAGAAGTGGATCTATCACTTGATTGGAGAAGCTATGAAGATCTCTCACAAATTCCTCTTGGATCAAAGATTTGGTGTGTGAGGATGTGAGAAAGTGTAGAGTGTGTTCTAGCGTTATCTCAAAGTGAATTGTCAACCTTCTCCCTGAGTGGAAGAAAGCTATTTATAGTGGAAGTGCTAAAATGGCTGTTGGATTTACTTAACCTAAGATCTTACCAGACGTCCAGAGGCAAAAAAAAAGCATCGGACGTCTGACAGAGATACCGGCTCTCCGATTGCCAGAACATGCACACACAAGGGTGAAGTGTAAAGATTCCACATATGGGGTATTGCCAAACGTCTGGTACTTTCCAGTTGTCCGTATCTCAAGAGGCACAGGACGTCTGATGGTTACCGGAAATCCGACAATAAGGTTATGTTGGGAGACAATCAGATTTCCATACGGAGACAGTCATCCGTTGGAAGGAGGGACCGAACGTCCGGTGGGACCGAACGTCCGACATTTTGACTTTGCAGGGATAGACCGAATGTCCGGCCTAGATCGAAAATCCGTCAATTTGGTTTTGTGGTGAGACACCGGATTTCCGGGGGGTACTCGACCCTAGACGTCCGGTAACTACAAGTCATCCGTTTAACCCAAATACAAAGCAGAACAAACCCTAGATGATAGTATGATGGAGAGTTTAGGGCAGTATTATGTGTGAAGAATGAGTTATCTGTGGGTTTTGGAGCAAGTCAATCACGAGTATCGATGATCCCCTCTTAATAGTGCGAGATCCCTATACCCAAGAGCCAATGGAAAATCCTAAGCTATTTGTCTTGTATCTTTGTTCTTGAGAAATATACACTTGGTAGTCATGATCCACACATCATTCCTTGGGGACTAAACCTGAGATATACTTGACAAACATGATTAGTCCCCTATATGTATATTGTCATCAACATCAAAATATGATTAAGATCATGATTTCACTTTTAGCCCCAAACTACTATGAGTGCCACAAGTTGTGGATGCTGGGGGCTATGTGAGGAGAGTGTATCAACATGCGCGTGTGCGCGCACGCACACACACACACCACTCACGCACGCACACGTGCACACGTACAAAGTAGTATTAGACCTTATGGAGTTGAATACTTTTGCTTTGCATTTGTTGTTTACTACTCAGGCTACAAGTCCCTTTTATAGGACAAAACAAACCAAATACATGAGGATGACCTCATTGCTTACCTATGTACTAATTGACCTGACATGCTCATTAAATGCATGTTATCTTATCATATCCTATCCTTCCATGAGCATGTTATCTTATCCTATCCTATCCTACCATGAGCAGGTTATCTTATCATATCCTATCCTATCCTACCATGAACAATTATCTTATCCTAGTCGGTTGCAGGCTATCCCTTGCATCCCTTTTTGACTTGTGCTATAGCTTGTTCACACTAGTTGTGAATTTATCTAGACAGAGTTTAATCCCAACAATCTCCCCTCAACCATGTCGAAGAGGTTTGACATTTTTTATCCCCACCCTGTCGTGCACCTCCTGGAAGTGAACATGACCAAGGGGCTTGGTCAAGATGTCTGTGTTCTGCTCGTAGGTCCCGGTGAACTCCACGACTACCGTGCCCTTCTCGGTGCAATCACGTATGAAGTGGTAGCGGAGATCAATGTGCTTGTTGCAGTTGTGAAGTATCAAATTGTTGTAGAGTTAGATCGCGGACTTTTTGTCGACTATGGTATCACATGGGTGATGTCTTTATTCGGCATCTCGCTAAGAAGTCGAGCCATCCAGATCCCCTGTCATGCTATTGTTCCCGCTGTGATGTACTCCGCCTTGCACGAAGAGGTGGTGACAATATTCTACTTCAGTGACTGCTAGGTGATTGGACTGCTCCCAAGGGGGAAAACACGCTCGAGGTGCTTTTCCTGGAGTCCATGTCGACGGTGTGGTCAGAGTCGTTGTAGCCGACCAAGGTCTCACCATTGCCGCGGTGATGCACACATTCGTGCGTTAGTGTGTCGGTGATGTAACGGACCAGGTGTTTAACAGCCGCAAGATCATCATTGGCTGGAGCCTGCTCGGGAACCCGACGATGAACGAGATGTTCGGCCGATTGTGCACGAGATACATTAGGTTGCCGATGACGCTCCAATAGAAGATAGTGTCCACCAACTTCGCCTTGCTGAGCTTGCACTGTGCCTCCATTGGGGAGTTCACGATGTGGCAGTCCGCCATGCTCGCTTGCTTGATTAGCTTTCCTGATTAGGCCGTTTGAGTGATCGTGGTGCGACCATGCTCCTGGTTCACCCCCGGCCCGAGGTAGTACCAGAGCAACCCGAGTTCGCTCTTGTTAAAGAGCATTTTTCATCTCTTCCTTGAAGTTGCGCACCTCGTGCGGCTCGGCTCCGGTGATGAAGAGGTCATCGACACAGATGCTAATGATGAGCATCATGTCCCCAATTCCATGTGCATACACACCATGCTCGGAGGCGCTATGATGTCAAGCTTGTGTCCTTCTTGGCATTCCACGCCCTTGGTGCTTGCCGAAGTCCATACAGTGCCTTGTGTATCATGTATAATCCATGCTTGTGTCCATCGGCTATGAAGCCAGATGGTTTGGACACGTAGACCTTCTCCTTGAGGTTGCTGTTGAAGAACACAAACTTGACATACTTGTGATGGACCTCCCAGCCCCAATGTGCCGCCAAGGCAAGGATCAGTCACACGGACTCGAGCCTTGCCACGGGTGCGAAGACTTCCTCAAAGTCCACCCTCGTGTGTTGTACATACCCTTTTTCTACAAGTCGGGCCTTGTGTTTGATGATGGTGTCGTCCTCGTTCTTCTTCACCTTAAATACCCCACTTGAGCCCAATAGCTCCATGCCCTGGAAGAAGTGTGGTAAGTGTCCAAGTGGTGTTGTCGTCGATTGACGATAGCTCATCCAACATCATGCGATGCCAATAGTCCTCGCGCTCTCCCTCAACAAATGTGGTTGGCTCCTTGGTGTCCATCAAATGCAACACCTCGTTGTCATCAAGGCTCTCCGCCAACTATGGCAGCTCGATGAGAAGGTCATCGATGCTTCGGTACTGGTGTGAGGCACCGGTGCTGTCGTCAGCGTCGATCAGGTCCGACCTCGCGATCGATGGATTTGTGAAGTGAACTGGCTCGACCTCACTTGGTGTGTCTGGGGTCGCTGAGCGTAGGGCTGTTGTGCCCACTATGCTCCGAACCACTGGGCTTGGGGTCGCGGTGCGCGGAATTGCTTTACCCGGGGTCACTATTGTGCTTGGGGTTGCTTCCCGAACACTAACACTTGTACACACCATGTACTCCACAGTGAAGGAGCTGCTCACTGGCGCCTCTCCCGACGCCTCCCATCTCCAAAGTGCCTTCTCATCAAAGACAACGTCGCGGGAGATGTGCACATGCTTCGGGACGAGGTCATACATCTTGTACGCCTTGGATCATGTCTCATAGCCAAAGAACACCATTGGGGTGCTCCGGTCATTGAGCTTATTCAGGTGTGGGTGTGTCGTCTTGACATGCCCAATGCACCCGAAGAATCGGAGGATGCGCACGTCTAGCTTCTTCACGTACCACGACTCGTAAGGCATCTAGCATTTGACACTCCTTGTGAAGGAATGGTTGAGGATAAAGACGGTCATGAGCGTGACCTCCCCCCAATACGTGCTCGGCACCAGGTTGGCCTTGAGCATGTTGTGTGCCATTCCGAACATGGTCTGATTAAGTCGCTCAAATATCTTTTGTTCTTTGTGAGATCGATGCAGTTGTCAGGTGCAAAGCAACTATGGTCTTCTTGGGCACTTCCCAGACTGATGTTCTTCGGCTGGCTAGTCCTCACATTTCCGTGTTGGACTTCATATCATCTTCAATCACGGGGAATGACGCACCATGGGCCTACTCGCTTTGCCTTCAGGAGCCCAAATGCATTCACCACCCATTGTCCAGTGCTCAAGGAAAATATGGTTTCAGGTCTTCAACCACTTGGATTGGGGGGCATATGCTGAGACTGGTGCACAGAGATCATCACCTTGACTGGTGGCGTGAAGTGGAAAGAGCTAAACCCCCTCACCATTTTCACGATGAATTGCATTTGGCGGGTGGAATCAATGCACATTCAAGAACATCTATTCCTTGACCTTCATGGTTACCGGTCTTCTTTGTAATAAATGGAGACTATGGCTTGTGGTGCGGCAATAAAAACATAGGGTAGGGTCTCTAGTAGATGAGCGTGAGTAGTCCGAGTGGTTCTCCGGTGGTAATGTGCCATAGACTAGGGTAGTCGCCCCCTAATCACTCTTTTTTGTAACTAATTATGCATTTTGTAATGAACGTTGCACAAAGCTATTGTGTATCCAGGGAAAGGGTGAATGAATCATATCTGCATCTACCAATGCCAACAAAGATCTTGCTTATTCTAGGAAAAAAACTATGAATGCATCTCAATGTAAGTACAAAATGGTGCACCAAGCTCTTACATATCCCGAGAAAAATAATGATGAAACGAAGCACACAATGCAACTACAAGTAAAATGTGTTGTTCAGCAAATTCCTACTCACAAGTCATCCATGCCATGGATGGTTGTGGGCGCTCAACGGTAGTCCATCCCTAGCTCCTCCGACGGATTCAGAAGGGCCTGGCCAATACATAACGGAGTCGATATATTATGCCTTCTTTCTGAGATCGACGCGGATGTTAGGTGCAGAGAACTATAGTGTTCTCGGGCACCTTCGAGATTGAGTTTATTTGATTGGTTGTTCCTCAAAAATTGGGGTTGGAATTTAAATGGTCTCCAAGCATGGGGTATATGCTGCACCAATCGAACTGCCAGATTTGCCTTCATAAGCCGAAATATACTAACCAACTCATGGCCGAGTGTTCTTTCTCACCGATAGTCTATTCTTAGGTTCTTCAACCGCATGGATTGGGATACATATCCCACTCCTTCGATGAACTTGGTCAACTGATGGATAGTTGTTAGCGCCTCCAGTGGTGGTGTGAAGCATAAATAACTGAATTCTCTCACCATCCTCACCATGAGCTTCATTTGCCCGGAATGGACTCAACACACCTTCAACAACATCACTTCATTGACTTTCACAGTTGTCAAGCACATTTGTATTGAGTGGACACTACGGCTTATGGTGTGGTAATAAACATGTAGGGTGGGGAGTCTAACAGCCAAGTGTGAGTAGTCTGTGTCGGTCTTCGATGGCAATGTGGCACAAAGTGCGGATGGTCACCCCCAATCACTCTTTCTTGTAACTGATTCTACATTTCTTAATGGTAGAACACAAAAGATCTTGCGTGCTCCAAGAGGAAAAATATGAACATACCATCAATGCAACTTCAAACACCACAGCCCGCGCATTCTAAAAAAGGGTGAACAAACCATCAATGCAACTACAAAATGATGCGTGAAGCTCTTGTGTATTCCAGAAGAAGAAAGAAGAGGAACCTGCCACCAATCTATTGCCATTCTTGCTCTAGCTTTCGTCATGCCATATATTGGTGCAAATTTAACTTTTCGCGCCATTGAGCCGAAGAACAAAGGAGGATACTACAATACAAGCATCTCTTAGGGTGCAAAAACTGAAAAATTCAACATGAACCATCCGATCTCGGACGGACGCACCAGATTCGGGCGGGAGAGCAGTCGAACAACTTTGATCGTTTTGTCAAAAGCCGCCTGGCTAACACCTACATTGAAAGCAGGCCCTTCCGGTGGCTCCCACATGACAAATCAAGGCCATCCATCCCACATCCAACGGCCTACGTTTTATGTTTTTTTTTCTATTTTTGCAGGGGTGTGTGTGTGTGTGTGTGTGTGTGAGGGAAGGACTGAACCAAGAAACCCGGAAGCTCGGGGTGTAAATCATAAACGGCAGCCACACTAACGACTTCCTTCCTCCGCCCCCTCTCCCCCCACTTTCCCACTCTGGAGTCGTCGTCTCTGCTCCGGTCTCCGGAGAAAAGCAAAGCCAGCACCGAGCAGCAAGCCCCACACGCCAATTCGGAATCCTTCTCCTCCCCTCCACCCCCGCGATCCCGCCCCTCGCCGCCTGCCCGATCGGCCTGCTTCCTGCCGGGGTAAGAAGTTCCGCCTCGCCTCACGCCCAATTCGGTCCCCAATCGCGCGGTTGTTGGTTTTTCGGGTGATCGATTGCTGTTTTTTCGCGCGATTTGGAGGCGGATGGGTCGTTTGCGCTTCACCGTGTGCTTGGTTGTTGCGCCTGGTTGACGGATTTTGGAGGGATGGGCGATCGAGCTGGGAAGGGTCTGGAGGAATTTTTCTTGTTTTTCTAGGTTGAAGGGCTTAAAGTTCGTGTGTAGACGTGTAGTATAGATGTAATTTTGGTATTTACAGAAAATGAGCAAAACAAATTATATCTGTCATTTACGGAAAATGTTCTTGGTTGTAAGATAAGCGATTTTGGTATTTTCAAACTAGAATTACATGTTGTGTATGCTTGATAACTCATTTCTAATGTTCAGCTTGCTATAATTGCAGGTCTAGTGGGTGTACGGAAGAGGGCATTTCTTCGTTGAGGATGTACAGTTAATCTGCAGCAGCTCGAGTTGTAGCATTTGGATCTTCTGACATGGCTGAAGGGGCAAGGTTTCATGGCATGGTTGGCGGTGGCGGCAAGGGGATGCAAGAGAACGAGTTCAATGGCTTCTTCAGCATGCCCTACTATCAGAAAATTGGGGAGGGCTCCCACATGTCTGTCGACAGCACTGACAACTACAACCTCGCCGGTGGCTCCGTTACCATGTCAGTGGACAACAGCAGCGTGGGCTCGAACGAGTCCCGTACCGTCATACTTAAGCACCCGGGCCTCCGTGATGCCCCAACCGCAAGCTATTCGGTTGGCAACAGCGTCTTTCGTCCCAACCGTGTGGCTGCGCACACCCTAAATGAAGATGCATTGGCCAGGGTTCTGATGGACCCAAATCATCCAACAGAGATACTTAGCAAGTACCAGCAGTGGGCCATTGATCTGGGGAGGTTGGATATGGGGGTTCCCTTTGCACAGGGAGCCTTTGGGAAGCTGTACCGGGGAACATACATTGGAGAAGATGTTGCCATTAAGCTGCTGGAGAAGCCTGAAAATGATATCGAGAGAGCACAATCGTTGGAACAGCAGTTTGTGCAAGAAGTTATGATGTTATCTACCCTAAGGCACCCAAATATAGTAAGATTTATAGGGGCTTGCAGGAAGTCAATTGTGTGGTGCATTATTACTGAGTATGCAAAAGGTGGCTCAGTCAGGCAGTTCCTGGCAAAAAGGCAGAACAAGTCGGTACCTTTGAGGCTGGCTGTCAAACAAGCATTGGATGTAGCGAGGGGAATGGCGTATGTGCATGCTCTGGGATTTATCCATAGGGACCTGAAGTCGGATAATCTTCTAATTGCAGCAGACAGATCCATTAAGATTGCTGACTTTGGAGTTGCTCGAATTGAAGTGAAAACAGAGGGGATGACACCAGAGACAGGAACCTACCGCTGGATGGCACCGTAAGTTCAATTGATGTTTGGCTTCGTATGTATATAGTTATCTTCAACATTTGAAATCTATGGTGTTTGTCATTTAATCTATTTGCACATGCCAAATCCTGTATCCGCTCATACAGTTGCCAACCTTCACCGTAGAACATTCAACTGCTTGTCAATAATCTATTACTGTAGTGTGATATTTACAAACTGTCCATAGATATTTTTCCCCATAATGTACCTGGATGCTCTAATTGTATGCAACGGGTTCTCATATAACTCAAACTGTACATGTTGTTGCCTTGTGTTAGACAGAAGTATCATCTACATATTGCCATCTTAATTTTGCATCTGATTAACAGCCTTCTGCTGCACCCCTGAAACGATTGAAGGTTGGACTAGCCTTATAACTATTAACGAAGCAAGTCTATTATACCACAGTTCCAACATTTTGTCCATACAAAGCATGGTCCATCGGAATCCAAATTGAAATATTGCAGAGTTGGCAACTATTTTCTCAACAGTAGGGTAGTAGGGTACAGTGGCGGGCTATTATACCAGTAACATAACTAACATATAATGTTACCTTTTCTGTTTTATATATTAAATTCTCTTTGCATACATGGAGAAATGGTAGAGAATTGTTTCACTTCGATTGTCTCATAGTAACGCTTCTATTTGTTCCTCTCTCGCCAAAATTCCAGCATTATGCAGTGTATATAATTGATGTAGTGGTTGGTCTTTTTTGTGTGCAGGGAAATGATCCAGCACAGGCCTTATGATCATAAGGTTGATGTCTACAGCTTTGGGATTGTCTTGTGGGAGCTTATAACTGGCATGCTTCCTTTCACAAACATGACAGCTGTTCAGGCGGCTTTTGCTGTTGTAAATAAGGGTGCTCGTCCAGCGATCCCACATGACTGCCTGCCTTCCCTAACCCACATCATGACGCGCTGTTGGGATGCAAACCCTGAAGTTCGGCCACCATTCACCGAGATCGTCTGCATGCTTGAGAACGCTGAGATGGAGGTCGTTAGCCATGTCCGTAAAGCGCGCTTCCGCTGCTGCGTCGCTGAACCCATGACCACCGACTGAAACTAAAGCAGGTTAGACTATCGCAGCGGGCATTAGGGAAGAAAACAGGTAAGGATGAAGAAAAGAGGCAATGCCAATGTGTTCATCGTTGTCAGTGCGTGGGGTCTGTGTGCCTTTACCAGTGCGCATTCTGTCTTGTGTAAGTTGCACACCTCAAGTAAAAGTAATTTCGTATAGATGTTGCCTTGTATGCTAACAAAGACCTAATGGAGCTTTTCCGTGTTAATAATATCCGCTTGCTCTTGTACTCGTGCAAGTTTGTGCTTCGCATTTGCGTGCTCTTGTTCTTCATCATGTTGATTTCTGTGGTGTCGGTTGCCTGGACACTATATTGCGGTTCATAATATTTTTGCTTTTTTCTTTACACCAATTCTTGCTTGGTTGGTAACCTGTCAATTGGATCAATCACTGTCACTTGATCAAAAGTGTATGATAATCATGGTGACACTTCAACATATGAGCAATCCAGCTGGTGGTTTCATTTTGAAAATCACAACATGTTGAGCTGTATATTTTAGTGGCTGTTCTGCCTCAGTATCAGCCACATACTGGCCTGATTCAGGTTGATTTATATTGAAGACAACCGTGATGGTGACCCTGTTCTACATCTTGTGTCCCCTAACGCGAGCTGTTTGGATGTTTGCTTTGAGGAGACAAGATCGCTTTCTTTACCTGGAATTATATGATTATAGTCTGTTCTTTGATGTATGTGTGTGCACGTTCTACAGAACAAAATTATAATTTAAGTTGTGGGCAAGTCAAATTAGACTGTTCTCTTCGGCCTGCGCAATGAAACAAATTAGTGTTATCTGCATAACAAATACTCCTATGAAATCATATCGTCTATGATACCCCTCTTCCGGTGTAGCAAATGGTAAAGAAGATCGCTGCAAATCAGTAATGGAGATCACTGGTGCAATGGCTTGTCAGGGAGAAGAAATATACAAGTGATCACTTTATGAAACAAATCATGCCCAGATTCATCAACAATGGTTTCAAAACGAGCCAACAAATGGCAGCAGGGTTGTACAATGGAAAATAAACAAGGTGACCAATGAGTATGTAGGTAAACATTAACAATGAGATTTTCCACTCTGATAGTAGTTGACAGGAGCAGTTCTTGCATAAGCTCTTCCTGGCTGTAGATCCAAAATCGTACAGTGCGTCTCGCGCATCAATTCATCTGGTTTATGCCAAAGAAAGTGGATTCATAACCACTGCTGGCGCCATCCATGGTGAAACGGACGAACTGGGGCGATGGCGCCATGGGCTGTCCTTCGGCACAGGACGCCGACTGAGGGCTCCCTCCATGTGGTGAAGGGCCCCGGCTGTTTTGGCTGGCACCAGTGAATTGGACGAGACAAGATGCTTGCTGTACAGGATCAGGTAATCCACAAGAACTAGCTGACAGAAGAGAGAGAGCACGCTGAAGATCCGGTGCTCCACCTAATTTTGAAGCGGTTACAGATGCGTCCGGACCTACAGGAATTCATCAATCGGTCAATCAAAAGGATTCCCTCACCAAAGTATGGACACTCAAGAACATCCAAATGTTGGGAGCAGAGATATCTACAAAGGTGAACGAACATCATGTGGCTCATATGCATTCGAGATATATTTCAATCGAAAACAATTGAGCAGTATTGCTGACAAGCAAACTGCAGTATATTTGGTTATATATAACTAGTCCTCCATGTTGAATTATGAGTATATTGCCCACCTTTCCTCGTCAGCTTAAGCTTTTGGTTTTCACTGTTTTGAGGCATGAAACTCAACAGTCTATTACTATTCACTATTAAGGACTTTAGTGAATGGACATACCAAAGTAAATTTGGGAGTTCCTAAGCTTACTTATGCATATTATCAAAAGTATTGCCATGACACCATTTTTTCACATGGGTCGTGACAAACATTTGAATATACAAGATCAGCTATTTGATATCATTCTGTATGCAATACAGAGCTGTCTAACCACAAGATCACTACTGATTGTAGTTTTAAATGTGTGATGTTCGTTGTTATCAAAATTTGGTATCATTATAATTTGGTATCATTAATCCAGTGCAATGTAGGTGCAAGTTGTTCCAATGGAAATTCATAGTAGTGATTAACTAATTAATCATGTTGTAAGTAGGACATTTTGATATAACTACATATATCCAAGTGTTGCATACTAACGTTTATATGTAGGTGCAGGAAAACTAGTAATATATGTCAATACTGAAAAACAACTTAAGTCAAATCACCTCAGGCTGAAAAACTACACAAAACATAAATTTTGCCACACAATCTAGCATAAAACCTCCTTTTTCTCTAACAGTCCAGTTCATTTAATCTACAATGATTCTTTTCCTGATTCTTAAATGTAAAGCCATCATGGCTTTGGAACCAAAGAGCAACGACTAACAACTACTCCCTCTGTTCACAAATGCAAGACATTTTGGCAGTTTAAACAGCCAAAACGTTTTACATTTGTGAACAGAGGAGTATATATATATCAATGATGACATTTTTTTAATGGGGAAACATTTCCACTTGTTGGGAACTATA
This sequence comes from Aegilops umbellulata, assembly GCA_032464435.1. NCBI lineage: Eukaryota > Viridiplantae > Streptophyta > Magnoliopsida > Poales > Poaceae > Aegilops > Aegilops umbellulata. Next base: position 384,511,767 of record CP136057.1, on the reverse strand, counting down.
AATGCTCGTGAACAGCAGGAGTTCAAAGTAAAAAAAAAAGATTGAATGTTGGCAGGAGAGCTGCCAAATCCATTGATTAGAAAGGGGCCTTACAAGAACACACCAGAAGGAGGAATGCACCGCATAAAAGCGAGTGCCAAAAAAGAATTAAGTGAAAAAGCGGGCTGATCGGCTTATCAAGGAAAACCGGGCGAAAACCTAAACAGCACCTAGCTAGTTCAAAGTAAGCTTTGTAGTGTAAGATTCACATATGTTAGAGATTGAGTGAAGGCCAAGAAAGCATCCCCCTCGGTCTGAGTGGGTGGAGTGGTACCACATTTTTATAGTGCCGACTTTTCCGAACAGAGAACCAGAGTTTGCTCTCTCCGATTCAAGGATTTTCATAGGAAATTTTATACGTTTGTCATCTTCAAGATTTTTTCCTATGCTGGTTGTTCAATTTGTAGGATTGTAACCCGTAGGAATTTTTCCTACAGGTCTTCTGTACTCCATTCTAAAATAATCAATTGACTCAATCCAGTTGGGATGATTCCTATATTATTATTTTCTATGTACAACCAAATATCTTTCAATCCTGTGGGATTCAAGATGGCATGGTATTACAATCCAACTTTTCCCTGTTCTGATGTTTTTGGAATCCCACGAATCAAAGAGGCCTACATTACAAAGACGTAACATTTTTTGCCCGTAATAAATGTGCCAGACCACCTAGGAAAGAAGATAGCATGCAGCTTTTTCATCGATGTGAACTGCGATAGATACAAAATGACTGACAAATCATACCTTTCATTGGTAGCAGCTCAGCTATGTCATGACTCAGTGCTGGAACAGCATTAGGTAGATGAGATTTATCAAAATGAACTTGTCCATTGATTGATACTTCTCTTATTTCCTTCACTTGCGGGAGCTTGAAGTCAGATGGGCTGTCCCATGGAGAACATGGGAAAGGCCTTGCATGGCTAAGTGGATCTTTATTCCAGACAAAACTTATTTGCCGTCTATCATCTGTAACATCAATGGCAAAACATTTATTATCGGTAAAAGGTATAAGAAAGTAAAAAAAAAATCAAACGACTAGCTATCATCTCATATATCAACTATTGAAGATAATTTCTGACTAATCATGGCATTAGCGAAAGCCGAAACTCATACCTAGCTCAAACACAATTTATTGAAGAAGTTCAACTCACAATCAGCCAATTAAGCATAAATAACAGTAGTTTCGGTATGATGTGGTGTGGAGTGCAAGGAAAAATAGAAATCCTGCATGATTTACCCACTTAAAGTATGGACATATTACCAAACATCAATGACGACGGGAGCCTCGCCGGTGCAAAGGAGAATGCGTCTGGCTGTGGCTTCCGGCGCCGAGCATTGTGATCGGACAGTCGCCTCCGGCAGCTCCTCTTCTTCTGGTCGAACTCCGACAGCGCATGGAACCTTGATCACCAAAGGCCAGGCAATCAGCAAAACCACAGACAGTACTACAAATAAAGACTAATTGTATATGTATACCAAGTAAAGATCTAAGAGTATGCATACACAGAAGAGAAATCTTGACACAGTAACTGAATCACAGTAGCAACAGCACAACAGAACTTCAGCCCAAAAGTGCACACGCGCGCGGGACAAGTGCCCTGCCAAAACTGGAAACAGGTATTGCACAGCCGTTCAGCCATGCCATGCAGCACGATTCTCCACAGGTCGACAGTACTATAATTGTAGGGAAAAGGCATCTTCGCCTCCCAAATCGGGAAACAAGCCGTACCCGCACAGGATAACCACAGTTTCCGGACACACACAAAACCACAAGGTTCCCGGATTAATCAACTGATGACGAACGGAATTACAGCGCGGCGCGTTTGCACCATGGTCTAAGCAAGTGCGGAGTTCGCAGTCAGATAGACGGGGGCTCGTTGAATCTCCTGCTTCCCGGAATTCCAAGAACGAAAGACACGCGCGGAGTAGAGCAAGAGCAATCACAAAAAAGCCGAGCTTGCAGCTTTGCAGAGAGAGAGAGAGGGCAATCGCAGAAGTCAAAGAAAAGCGCGGCTCGGGCGAGCGACCAGGGTGCAAGAACAAACTCCGACGAACAACCTCGGAGCGTAAGAGACACCCACCGGCTGCACTGCTGGCAGAAGCGGCGCTCCTGGCCGGCGACGACGACGCGGGGGAACTTGGTGTGCGCCTCGCAGACCCGGTGCTTCCGGTGGTACTCCTTGGCATCGCGGAGCTCGACCCCGCAGCCCTCCACCTGGCACCTCACGGCCCCTCCTCCTCCGCCTCCGCCGCCGGCCCCCTCCCCCCTGGCCCGCTTCTCCTTCCCGCGCCTCCCCGCCGCCTCGCCGGAGGAGCCCGGCGCGGCGGCGTCGCCCCAGTCCCAGAGGAGGTGGGGCGGGGAGAGCGGGGTGGACTTCGGGGCCGTCCACTCCATGCGGGGCGGGGGCTTGGTTGGTCAGCTTGGGATTTGGGGATCGAAGAGGAGATGAACAGTGTGGACTGTGCAGGAGAAGAAGAGAAGCAGAGATGGGGGAAGAGAGACTTGGAATAGAAAAGGCAAAGTCTTTTTTAGTGTTCGGTCCCCTCTCTCTCTCTCTCTCATTTTTTCCTTTCTTGTTCTTTCCCACCATTTTTCTATGCTTGGCTTGCCATAAGTGGATTGTGGATAGCTGGAAACAGCTTGTGCATTTTCACAACTTTTTTTCGATGCTCTATCTATTAGCATTAACTTTTATATATAAAAAAAATCTAATTTACATCAAACTGATTTTAGCCAAAAGGAAAAAATTATCTGGATAAAATAAACAAAACCCGAATATGATCTCCAAGTTGCTTCAGTTTTTGCTAAACTTAAATATTTTTTAGGACATTTTGATAAACATCCCCATTCTCATACACCTCACCCATGTACTCCCTCCGTTTCTGAATATAAGTATTTTTAAATATTCGAATATGAACTACATACGGGTGTATAGACATAATTTAAAATGTAGATGCACTCATTTTGCTTTATATGTAGTTCATATTGAAATCTCTACAAAGATTTATATCTAAGAACGGAAGTATAATTTAAACGCTAAGAATTGCAATAATATTTTTCAAAAGAATGTACATTATAGTGACGTTGAATATGTATATGTGCATAGTCATGGACTAAGTAAGAGTTACAAAGAATTTTGGCAACTGACAATTCGTAATAAGTAGGAAAATTCTCATTAAAGTTCTGCACATTGAACAACCAACATAAAAAGTTACAAGAATTATGATGATATGAATATTTATGAAAATCATTCATATCAAAAGGCTCTAAATCCATGACCTTTTCCGGAATGGCAGGATTCCTGCATCCATTAAGAAGAAAAGAGTTTCTCGGCTAATTAGAGAAAACCGAGCGAAAACCAGGTTGTCCAGTCTTATGAAAACCGGACAAAAAACCATCACAACCATTGAGCGACACACATAAGATACCCAACGCACACCACTCCGAAGAGGGACTTGCCGAGACAGCACACGGGCATCACCGTCATCACTCCTTCCCCTAGAGGCATCATCGCCTACGATGGCGGCAACCTTTTCATCCTCAGGGTAGGAATAAAAATAAACACAGGTAAACTTTGACCTATGATAACCCGTTATCGTATACAAGTCATTCAAACCAAACGGCTCTTATTCTCTGGTGATCTTGTCATCGTCTATAGTGGTGGCAAACATTTGTTTCATTGGCACGCAACGGGGACGTGGCGCAAAGTACAACAACACCCAAAACGTGTTGATGTGTATGGCTTGAAAGAAAATCTCATATTGATGCCACAGCAATCAGTCATAGTTCATATTTTGTTAAATACATGTGCATTTGGAGATAAAAACATTATGGTCTGGCAACTGTTTTTACTTCAATTTTAGGGCATCTATTGGGGCACTAATGCTCTATTTTAGAACATCTACTGGAGCACCTTATATTATTATTATTATTATTATTATTATTATTATTATTATTATTATTATACTTTTTTTGGTGTTGTATGTTGCAAATTTTGCTCCAATCAAAATTTGGTGCCCTATTATAGGGCACCTATTGGAGATGCTCTTAGATAGCGTATTATCAAGAAATAGTATTTTGTATGGGGTAACTGCTATCGATTACTATGTGCGTAGATACAGGCCAACATGGGTTGTGAGTTCTTAATTGAATAGCATTATCATGAATGAAATGACATTTTTGTGCGTAGAATTGTTATGTGCAACGGGTGTGTGGACAGGAGTGCGCTAAGAAAGAGGGGGGAAAGGTGCAATATCATCCAGAAGAGTAGTGATTAATCCTCATTTGGCCCCAAGAAAATGATTCGTGGCCATCACCAACCAATGTAGTGTGAATAGAATATTTCTTAACGTTTGGTCGATGCATACATACTGGCAGTAGTCTATTGCCGACATACCATACCGTGGGATCTCTTGTATACTTTTATTACACATCGCATGGAAGTTTGAAAGTTCAACACTTCACTAGTTCTCTTCTGTTCACCTGGTCAAAGTCGTTGGTGAACAGTGACGGCTTTAGCCGTAGCCTTTTCCAAATTGGGTGTTCAGAGATGCAAAAGGCTAGCTAGTACTCCTACAAGGTATAGAAATTCACCACGGCCAAAAGGTTTACAGACTGTAGTTACTTGAGTCAACATGTGAAATTATCTGGAGAAGTCAATATGTAATATTTACAGTCTAGTATGACAGCATTTCAAAGTCATGCCATTTTCTTCCCTCAACAGGCCATGCCCTCTTTTGAAGAAGAAAAAAGCAGTCGTCCCAGGGAAAATATCACTGTATTTTGTCTATGTGGGGTAAAACATCGAAGGAAAAAACACTGGAATGAAAACATCCAACGATAATCATTGGATTGACTGGCTGGGCTAAATAATTCAAGAATTATTTCAGATATATTAACTATGAGCCGATTGCGTGACTACCAGGTTAGCAGGGTGCAAACTGCAAAGAGCTCACCAGTTAGGCTTAAGTACCTTTTTGGCTCACCAGTTAGGCTTAAGTACCTTTTTAGCAAAAGTACACATATAAATGTTCATGCCTACTCTGAGCTTGCAAGCTTTTATAAACAGAAGAACAGTTTTATGCCCACGGAGGAAAAGTAAATTCCACTGCTCTAAAAAAGTGCAAATTTTGGCTTCTTATAAAGGGTGCAAAATATTTCCCTTCTCCAAGAAAATATACATGATTCAGGTATTTACATACCGAATATGTTTTAGAATTTTGTGTCATAAGGAAAATTACATTCTGCACCCGTGTGCACCTTTTGATTTCAGCTACAAGAAATAACTCAACAACTGTGCAACTTGTGAGGGCCCAAGTGAAAGAAGAGCATGCAGTACTGCATAATACATTCCACTCTAGCCTACATAATCTTCCAACAAAGAAAACTCTATGTGAATCACGGCTCCTCTACCGTGAATCACACAATGTGAAATTATCTATACACAGTTGAGCGAGGCTGGTCGAGTGTGAGTGCTAGCTCCATCTCCTTCTGAATAAAAAATGGAGGTCAGGGTTCGTTTTCCTGCCTCACTCTCTCTATTTTTTCAGACTACATCACTTTTTTTCTTCTCCTCTCGGTTGATGGAAAAGGATAGATGGATGGATAATGACGTGTGTGATGCCCTTTATAGATAAAGTATCGACCAACATACAACTCAACCCATACAACTCGACACCACACCCTACACACACTCAAGGCAAGATAGGTGGTGTTTATAAACAGCTAGTGAAGCCGTGCCCGATGAGCGCTCCAAGGTGGTGCCTTCAAGAAGGCCATGATACCGGAGCACCGCCACCGCCTGATCGAGGGATCAAGATTTCTCCCAGAGCAACATGGAGGATGAAGAGGAACCGCGGCGACGGCTTCAAGAAGGAGACAACACCCATAGGCGCTTCCGCCGTCGGCCTGGCATAGTTAGAGAGGGTTTTCACCCCGGCAAACCCTCTTTCCCTCCAAGGCATAGTTACCAAGTCACGGGACGCCCGCCGGACCACTGCCTCGTGCACTGGCTAACACGCCTCTCGCACAACCATGGTAACTAGCCAACAGTTGAACCGTGAGCTCCAGCCACAAGCACCGTGGCTTCCACCTCTAGGGTCACCGCATCGGCAACTAAGGCCCCAACTTCAACCCCGCGTGGGCTTGTAGCCATGACGACCTAAGAGACGGGAAGGAAGGCACCTCCTTCCCCACCCATGGACGTCTCCCAGGTTCTGTCGCCTAGACCCACGCCAAAGACCCCGCACCAGGAGACGAGATAGCCCGGGTGCCGCCGCCTACCAGGCTTCGCCCACGCGCCCTCTGGCTACGACGAGGGAAAGGAAAAGGGAGGAGGGGACTTTGATGGCGGCGGCACTAGGTTTTCCTCCCATGATGCGCGTGCGAGGCATCCCCATGGACACTACTCCAACTCCCCAAGCACAAGTGGTCCTATGACAAGAGCTCATGCACATGCCATTGAACATGAGGTGAACTCGATCCTAGGTGATTCCCCTTTCCTTTCAAGTGAGACATGATTGACACCTAAAGCATAGATGCTTTGTGTGCTTAGGTACCAAGAAAACAGCCATGCAGACTGATTGATTGTATCTGCGTTGGTTATTCTCCGAAGAGGAGAGGATGATGCAACACAACAAAGGTAAGTATTTATCTCAGTTATGAAACCAAGGTTATCAATCCAGTAGGAGAACCAAGCAACACTATGTAAACAGCACCTGCAGACAAACAACAAATACTTGCAACCCAACGCGTAAGAGGGGTTGTCAATCCCTCCTCGGTATTGAGATAGATTAAATTGTATGAGATTTGATAAATAGATCTAACTAAAACACAAAATAAAATAAATAAAGAAAATCACATTGATGTATTTTTAGATTTAATATGATAGGAAATAGACCCGGGGGCCGTAGTTTTCCCTAGAGGCTTCTCTCAAGAAAATAACATACGGTGGGTAAACAAATTACTATTGGGCAATCGATAGAAAAGCGAATAATCATGATGATATCCAAGGCAATGATCATGTATATAAGCATCACGTCCAAGATTAGTAGACCGAAACGATTCTACATCTACTACTATTACTCCACACATCGACCTCTATCCAGCATGCATCTAGTGTATTAAGTTCATGAAAAACAGAGTAATGCAATAAGAACGATGACATGATGTAGACAAGATAAACTCATGTATGAATAAACCCCATCTTGTTATCCTTAATAGCAATGATACATGCGTGTCATGTCTCTTTCTGTCACCGAGATTGAGCTTCGCAAGATCGAACACATCACAAAGCACATCTTCCTATGGCAAGAAAAATCAATCTAGTTGGCCAAACCAAACCAAAAATTCGAAGAAGAAACATGAGGCTATAACAATCATGCATATAAGAGTTCATCAAAAACTCATATAATATTCATGGATAGAACTGATCATAAACCCACAATTCATGGATCCCAACAAACACACCGCAAAAAGTAGTTAAATCAAATAGATCTCCAAGAACATCGAGGAGAATATTGTATTGAAGATGAAAAAGTGAGAAGAAGTCATCTAGTTACTAGCTATGGACCCATAGGTCTGTGGTAAATTACTCACGCATCATAGGAGGGGCAACAAGGATGATGAAGAACCCCTCCGTGATCGTTGCCCCCTCCGACAGAGTGCCAGAATAGGCCTCTAGATTGGATCTCGTGGTTTTGGAACTTGCGGTGGCTGGTAAAGTGTTTCGTCGACTACCCTAGGATTTTTGGGATTTTAGAGTATTTATAGAGGTGGAGGTCGGTGGAGAAGCTTCCCCTGGGCTCCACTAGCCACCAGGGCATGCCTGGGCCCCTTGGCATGCCCTGCTGTCTAGTGGGCCCCACGGGCCTCCTCCCGTGTGCTCCTTTGACTCCCTGGGTGTCTCACTACAGGAATCAACTTCTTTGCCATCTGCCATGGCAGACGGCAAAGGTACCAAAAGTGGACGGCAAGCCTGTTTGCCGTCTGCCACCAACGGCAAACCTGCCCGGCAAAGAGAGCTACGGTAAATAGGTTCTTTGCCGTCTGCTTCCTCAAAGCGGGCGACAAAGAACCTTTGCCGTATGTGGCAGACGACAAAGAACATGGACGGTAAATAACATACGTTAGCCACGTTAGGTGGCTAACGGGAGGCTTTACCGTCAGCCAGCGGACGACAAACATGCCCTCCCTTTGTCGTCTGCTATCTGATGTCAGCCACATGTCATGCCCCCCAAGCCTTTGTCGTCCGCCACGGACGGCAAACTTCCACAGCCTTTGTCGTCTTCCACAGACGACAAAGTAAGCAAATGGCCAGCTCCCAGATTGCACAGGTTGCTGCCACGTGGCCTCTTTGCCGTCTGTGGCAGACAGCAAAGACACCTTTGTCGTCGGTGGCAGGCGGCAATGAGGCTGCATTGTTTCTGTTTTCTGTTATATCCCTGTATGTTCAAAAGATATATATGATATATACAGTTTCAACCTCAAACATAGCCCATGTATCAAACATCTAGCAGTCCATCAATGCAACAGAACACATAGGGTATTAAAAGATCCAATACATACATAGTTTCATGGAATTCATCCATATATACATACATAGTTTCACATTGTTCATCAATACGTCCATCAATGCTGCTTCCATGAAGTGAATCAAATCTGCAAAAATGGGAGTAAGAAAGTTAGAAGAAGAAGATGACTAGAAGAATAAGAAGAAGACTCTTCTTCTTCTTCTTCTTCTTCTTCTTCTTCTTCTTCTTCTTCTTCTTCTTCTTCTTCTTCTTCTTCTTCTTCTTCTTCTTCTTCTTCTTCTTCTTCTTCTTCTTCTTCTTCTTCTTCTTCTTCTTCTTCTTCTTCTTCTTCTTCTTCTTCTTCTTCTTCTTCTTCTTCTTCTTCTTCTTCTTCTTCTTCTTCTTCTTCTTCTTCTTCTTCTTCTTCTTCTTCTTCTTCTTCTTCTTCTTCTTCTTCTTCTTCTTCTTCTTCTTCTTCTTCCTCTTCTTCTTCTTCTTCTCCGTCTTCTTCTTCTTCTTCTTCTTCTTCTTCTTCTTCTTCTTCTTCTTCTTCTTATTCCTCTTCTTCTTCTTCTTCTCCTTCTTCTTCTTCTTCTTCTTCTTCTTCTTCTTCTTTTCTCATCTTTCTTCTTCTCTTCTATCTTTTTATCCTTTTCCTCCTCATTCTCATTCTTCCTCTTTTATTCTTTCTTTTTCTTCTCTTTCTTATTTTGTTCTTTCCTTTTCTCCTCTTCCTTGCTTTTCTTCTTCTTATTCCTTATTTGTGTCATTTTAGATCTAACTTAGGCAATTATGCCATTTTTTTAGCTAACTAAGCTTATTATGCCAATTTGGAGGAAAATAATGTAAGTATAGGTCATTTTTGTGCTAACATAGGTGATGATGCCATTTTGAGCCAACTTACGTAAGTATAGCTCATTTTTTATCTAGCTTAGGTAATTATGCCATTTTGGAGGAAAATAAGCTAAGCATATGACATCTATAAGAGAACCAAGGTTATTATGCCATTTTTGAAATGAATAAGCTACTTATGTCATAAATGAACAAAATAAGCTAATTATGTCATTTCGGAGGATAATTAGCTAAGTACGTCTTTTTTTGGGGAAAATAAGCTAAGTACGTGCCATGATAGGGCTAATAAGCATGTACAAAGCTAAGTATGCATTTTTTAAGCAAAACACTAAAGAAAACTTACCCTCATCACAACAAATGCGATCAAGATTGCAACTAAGCTTCTTGCAATTCATCCTTAAGCGGTTGCATGTACACATTCATATTCTTCCTCGGATAGTTCGGCCCTGAAATTATCAACGTCGGAAAAATGTTCTTTCTTTGCATAATCTGTCCGGGGGGAGATTGAGTGGAATGAAAAATACGATACAACAACTGTATTGGGTTGCCGTCAGACCAAACACACTGAACCCATCTGTGCTGATGGCGACTCGAGGATGCCTTGGATCTGCCGCTTTTTCCGCGTGTAATGCATCGAAGCGCTTCCATGCTTCACAATTTGATATGTGTACCATCATCAGATTCCCATCTGCATCTAGTTTGGTTCTTTTGCCCGTTTTGTGCCATGTCATGTGTCTGGCCGTTTCTTCGACCATGAAAAGGCGTTGAAGTCTTGGTACGATTGTCATATACCAAAGAACATTAACGGGGATTTTGGTCTACGTCTTCTCACCCATACCGTTGTCCACCACAATATACCCGGAAGACTTGCAAATATGACAATAGTTCAAGTCCGCATACTCAAGCCTAAATAAGGCACATCCTTTCTCACATGCATGTATCTTCTCATAGTGCATCTTAAGAGCACGGAGGATTTTGTCTAACTGGTACAGGTTTGCAGGCATTACATGGCCTTTGGGTAGAAAGCGTCCAAATAATGTCATCATCGCATCATAGCATTCTCTGCCCAAGTTGAATTGATCCTTCAGAGCCATTATTTGTGAGATGGCATCCAGCTGACAAAGCTCAGTGTACTCGTGGAGAGGATGTTTTGAAGACTCCAATATTTCATTGAAGTGAAAGTGCGTTATATTGACTAGAGGGGGGGGGGGGTGAATAGGCGATTTTTATGAAATTCTTCACTGAGGAATTTGCTAGTGAGGAAATTCCTTAGCGAAGAACTACTTGCAGCGGAATAAGTACTCAGAAGTAAACATGACAAAATACATGCATGATCATCATGATGAAATGAAGACAAACACAGAGTACAGAAAGCGTAAGCACAAGATAGCACAAGATGAAGACAAACAGACTGAAGAAATTGAACTGAGGAAATTGAGAAAGTCTTCAGTCAAAGTCTTCAAACACAGATATGAACAAGCACACAACACAGTAATGAGGAAATGAAAGTGTTGAGGAAATAGAACCAATTGGCTTGATGAAGACAACGATTTGGTAGACCAGTTCCAACTGCTGTCTTAGTTGTACATCTGGTTGGAGCGGCTAGGTATTTAAACCTGAGGACACACAGTCCCGGACACACAGTCCTCACCGTATTCTCCTTGAGCTAAGGACACACAGTCCTCGCCCAATCACTCGTGGTAAGTCTTCAGGTGACTTCCGAACCTTCACAAACTTGGTCACTCGGCGATCCACAATTCCTCTTGGATGCTCTAGACCATGATGCCTAACCGTCTGGAAGAAGCACAGTCTTCGAAGGTACCAAGCGTCGGATCCATGCAGGATCAATCTCTTCAGTGATGCTCAATCACTTTGGGTTTGTTGGTGTTTGGGTTTGGGTTTTGGATTTTCCTCACTTGATGATTTTCGCTCAAAGTCCTCGGAGGATGGGATGCTCTCAAATGACAAGTGTCAGTTTCTCGCGGAGCAACCAACCAGCTAGTGGTTGTAGGGGGCGGCTATTTATAGCCTAGGGAGCAGCCCGACATGATAAGACATAAATGCCCTTCAATGATATGACCGTTGGATGGATAAGATATTTTGGGACAGCTGGCGCGTAGCACATCAACGGTCAGAAATTTGAGTTCAAATTCCTTAGAGCTATCATGTTCCTCACTGTGGAGGCAATCCGCACCGGCGAATTCCTAACTCCTCAGTTAGAAAAAATTCCTCAGCGACCAGAAGAACTGCGTCTCTGTCACTGAAGAAATTGACTGAATTGTATGAGATTTCCAATGGCTTCACTCGAAGGGATTGGTAGGTGTAGGATTTGAGTTGAGCATCACATGGAAATTTTTCCTTAGTATTTCCTCGACCCCCTTTAACAGTACGGTGTTTCCTATGACTCAAGAAAGAGAAAATGAAACTACGAAAACAAAAGTCTTCACGCTTCATGTTCCTCAAATGAATACCAAGTCTTCAAGGTCACACCAATTTCTTCACTTTCAAAGTCTTCAGAATACCAAAGTCTTCAGTCGAAGAACTTCATTTTTAGGGGTCAACTTTCACTGTAAATATTAAACTCCTCATGGACTTATAGACCTGTGTACACTCATAAACACACTAGATTCTTAACCTATAAGTCTTCAGTATACCAAAATCACTAAGGGGCACTAGATGCACTTACAATCTCCCCCTTTTTGGTGATTGATGACAATATAGGTTAAGTTTTCAACGGGGATAAACATATGAAGTGTAAATACTGATATTGAGGAATTTGATTGCAAGATATAGAAGAACTCCCCCTGAATATGTGCATAGTGAGGAATTTGCTTTTGAAGCAATGCACACTTGAAGAGTTGAATCATGGAGATCTCCCCCCTATATCTTGTAATTCATACACGCATCTGATATATAATATGAAGAATTTGAAATGCATGATGAAAAATGGTGGCTGACGAATTTCAGCATGCGTGCGATAATATTAACGAGGAATAAGCATGTAGAAAAACGTAGAAGAAGTATCAGACCACCATCAGGTTTAAGTTTACAACTCGATCCAATAAAAGTTTCGGAAGAACGAGAGTGGTAACTTAGAAAAAAACGCCCATATAATAGACCCGCTTGAAGACTAACTCAAATTTCTCCCCCTTTGTCATCGAATGGCCAAAAGGATCGAAACTGAGGGCTAACGCCCCTAAAGATAATCAAGTTGATGAAGGAGCGCCAGTGTTGTCGGGGTCGGTTGTTGAAGTAGGGCCTGCCGCTGTGTCGTCCAAGTCTTCATTTTCATCAGTGTCACGCGATGAAGAATGGGAGCTGGCCACCAAAGAAGGAACCTTAACCTTCTTGAATTTCTTCGGAGGAGGTGTAGACCAGTCAAAGTCTTCCTGGAGACCCATTTTCTTCAGATCTTCAGCGCTGTAGACATGAGAGAGGACAGCCCAGGTATGGTTGAAGGTTTCATGGAGGTAGTATTGTTTTTTCTTCACTGCATTGTGTGTTGAAGTCATGTTGTGAAGAATTGAACCAAACTGACGCTTGACCCATTTATGATTGCGATCAACCTTCTGATGGAGACTGAGGAGTAACTCACGATCAGTCATCACCCTGGGTGTTGTGGCTTGAGGATTTTGCTTGGCATTGTTGGCGGCAGAATCATGTGTGGCAGAGTCATCATTGGTGGAGTAGGATGCAGCCTTGCGAAACTGACCATCCAATGGACGAATGCCTTCATCGATCACAGCAGTTGCCTTGCCTTTGTCATCAGCTGAGGAAAATGGCCTCTTGAGGACTTCAATTCGAGGCAAGTAGCTGCAGTGGTTCAGAGTGTCAGCTTTGTAGTTGAGTGAAGACCTTGTCCTGATGAATCTCATAATGCATGGCGCATAAGGCTTCAGCTCAAAAGGTGACATTGCAATATTGGCCAGAGTCCTCATGAAGAAATCATGGAAGTTGACGGGAACGCCATGAATGATATTGAAAAGCAGATTCTTCATGATGCCAACGACTTCTTCATCATTTGAGTCATGGCCTTTGATAGGACTCATTGTCTTTGTCAGAATGCGATAGACAGTCCGAGGCACATACAGTAATTCCTTGATGAGGAAATTGGTTCGAGGGGCCTGCCCTGGCTTCAAAGGCTTCATCAAAACTTGCATGTAGTGATTTGAAAGCTCGGGTTCACTATAGGCACAACGTGCATCTTCAAGGGGAGGACTTAGTGGTAGGGCACGAAGCAATTCAGATATTGGTGCCTTGTAATGAGTGTTCTCTGTCATCCAGTCCAGAACCCATGAGTTAACATCTTCAGAGTCGCCTGTGAGGTGCAACGTTGCATAGAACTGAAGAATGAGTTCTTCATTCCAATCACATATGTCAGTGCAGAAGTTTAGTAGCCCAGCGTCGTGAAGAACACTGAGGACTGGCTCGAAGCACGGCAGAGACTCCATATCCACGTGAGGAATATGTGCATGATCGAAGACTTTGTCTTTGTTGAACAACACTGAGGAATAGAAGTTGGCTTGACTAGCAGTCCAGAACGCCTCTTCCTTATGCGAGCAGAGTCATAAGGATTGTAATCAGTGAAGAATACGTGCTCGCCAAAGAAGTCTTCAGCCTTGAACTTTTGCTTCCTTGAAAACGGATCCTTTGGCTTTGGCAGAGGGGTGTCAGTGAGTTGCATCACAACCTCAGGGATTGCGAGCTCAGGTTCTTCAGGCTGAGGAATTTCTGGTTCCTCTTTAGGTGCAGTTTATGGTGTCATGTTTTCAGCAGCAGCAGTTTCTTCAGCACTAGTGGATGGAATGTCTTCACGGACAGGTGAGGTGGGATGAGTTTCCTCAGAGCCCATTTGAACTGTTGGTGCAGGGGAGTGAGGAATTTGCTGTAGTGGGGTGAAGAGTGAAGAGTTGGGATGCTGACTTTCCCAAAAGTCATCATTCATCACTGGCGTTGTGCTACCAATGTCCACGTCTTCATCTTCTAATTCTTCAACACCAGCCTCTTCAGCTGTGAACTGAGGCATTGGTGAGGATACAACGGGTGTGGAAGGGATCGTATCCACTTCAATTTCCTCATCAATCTGCTCTGACGAAGCAGCAGATTGAGTTTCTTCATCAAATCCGCTTGGGATCTCATATTCTTCACCAAAAGGGACAAGGTCCTTTGATGGCATGGTTGAAATGGAAACAACATCGATATGATTTTCATAAGAGCTGGTCATAGGCTTCATCTTCTTTGGAGCTGAAGATTCTGAAACACTTGATGCTTTCCTTTTCTTCACTGCAGCTCGCTGTGCAGCCTTGGTCTTCTTCACATCTGATGCAGATGGAAGGATAGGAGTTGGTGTAGGCGCAGGTGGAGCTAAGGAATCTGTCTGAATTTCCTCAGGCGCAACTGATGCAGTTGCCCTGATTTCTTCAGTTTCTTCAGGCGCACCACTAGTGGATGCCCTGGCAATTTCTTCAGCGGCTGGAATGGAGTCATTAGCCCTGGAACTAGCATTTTCTTCAGCAGCCTGAAAGTCATCAGCGGTGCTAGCATGTTCTTCAGTTGGCTGAGCTGAAGCTTCAGCCTGAGGAACTTCTTGTTGTGATGGGGCTGCAACAGCTGTGAACTTCTCAGTCAGTTTTACGAACCTGACTTTAGCTCCTTTCCAATAAGCATAGTAAGCATCAAATTCATCGCTGAGGGTTTTGATGTCAGCTTGCATCTTGACGAGTTCTTTAGGTGTCATCTTAACAACATTTTTCTTCAGCAATTTCTCTTTTCTATACTACGATTTCTTGATCTGTCTGGCCCTGTCATACTTCCATTTTTCTTCTTGAATGAAAGCGGTTGAGGGAGTCCTGGATTAGGGGGTGTTCGGGTAGCCGGACTATACCTTCGCCGGACTCCTGGACTATGAAGATACAATATTGAAGACTTCGTCCCGTGTCCGGAAGGAACTTCCCTTGGCGTGGAAGGCAAGCTAGGCGATGCGGATACTCAAGATCTCCTACTATTGTAACCGACTCCATGTAACCCTAACCCTATCCGGTGTCTATATAAACCGGAGGGTTGTAGTCCGTAGGACGAGAATCATCATCATACACAATCATACCATAGGCTAGCTTCTAGGGTTTAGCCTCCTTGATCTCCTGGTAGATCTACTCTTGTACTACCCATATCATCAATATTAATCAAGCAGGAGTAGGGTTTTACCACCATCGAGAGGGCCCGAACCTGGGTAAAAACATCATGTCCCTTGTCTCCTGTTACCATCCGGCCTTGACACACAGTTCGGGACCCCCTACCCGAGATCCGCCGGTTTTGACACCGACATTGGTGCTTTCATTGAGAGTTCCTCTGTGTCGTCGCCTTTAGGCCCGATGGCTCCTCTGATCATCAACAATGATGAGGTCCAGGGTGAGACTTTTCTCCCCGGACAGATCTTCGTCTTGGGCGGCTTCGCTCTGCGGGCCAATTCACTTGGTGATCTGGAGCAGATCGAAAGCTACGCCCCTGTCCATCAAGTCAGGTTTGGAAGCTTAAACTACACGGCGGATATCCGTGGAGACTTGATCTTCGACGGGTTCGAGCCACAGCCAAGCGCGCCGCACTATCTCGAGGGGCATGATCTAGCTCTGCCTCCGAACAGTGTCCTGGAGGCCGCACACGCACCGGTTCCGACCCTTAACTCGGAGCCTATTGCGCCAATTGAGGATGAGCGGTTGGACGTCACCTCAGGGGCTACGATCTCAAAGGCGATCGAGCCGAACGCCAGCCCCGCACTCCGCGTGACCCGTGATCCCGAATGTCCGGACTCCTCCCCAGACTCCGAACCCCCCGCGCCCCTGCCAGTCGAAGCCGATTGGGCGCCGATAATGGAGTTCACCGCCGTGGACATCTTTCAGCACTCACCTTTTGGCGACATCGTAAATTCTTTCAAGTCTCTCTCTTTATCAGGAGAGCCCTGGCCGAATTATGGTCAGCGAGGATGGGATACGGACGATGAAGAAATTCAAAGCCCACCCACCACCCACTTTATAGCCACTGTCGACAGCCTAAACGACGTGCTCAAATTCGACTCCGCAGACATCGACAGCATGGACGACGATGCAGGAGATACCGATGAACCAACGCTCATAGGGCACTGGAAATCCACCGCATCTCACGACGTGTGCATGGTAGATACCCCTAAGGGAAACGACAACGAGGAAAAAGGGGATGGAATGGGAGATAGACCCCCCGGAAAGCAATCAAAGCGTCGGCATAAACGCCGACCCAAGCCCCGCCTCGATAAAAACCCAGCCATAGAGCAGGACAAGCCGGTAGGCGACGAGCAAGCCTTAGAGCAGCCGTCCTAACAGGGCAACACGAATAGAGAAACCGAAACCCCCTCCCCCGGCGAAAACGGCATTTCGGACAACTTTACGCCGGATAAGTCCATGGAGCAGAAAAGTCTCCACAAGAGGCTCGTTGCAACTGCATGAAGCCTGAAAAAGCAGAAGCGGAAGCTAAAAACAGCGGAAGATGCACTTCGTATTAAATGGAACAAAGTAATCAACACCGCAGACAGATACGTCGATGGTCGCCGTACTAAAAGCTATCCAAAGAGAAAGCTCTTGCCCGAATTCGACGAAGGGGCCCTAGAGCCCTCGCACTCAAAAAACAAAAAAGCCATACGGTCGGATAGACGACCTAATAAGGCGGCAAGTGGCATCGCACTCAAATCGGTATGTGACCCACCTAAGGAGTCGCATCATGGCCCAGCCAGGTCCATTTATGGGCCAAGAAAGCAAGCTCTTGCAAGCAATGCAAAAAAGCCATCATCAGAATCCGGCACACCCAAATACAGGGGCGCCGCACACCCCCTATGCTTCACCGATGAGGTTCTGGACTATGAATTTCCAGAGGGATTCAAACCCGTTAACATAGAGGCGTATGATGGAACGACAGACCCCGGAGTCTGGATCGAGGATTATATCCTCCACATACATATGGCTAGAGGAGATGATCTTCACGCCATTAAATATTTACCCCTTAAGCTTAAAGGGCCAGCCCGGCACTGGCTTAAAAGCCTTCCCGAAAACACAATTGGAAGTTGGGAAGAGCTCGAGGACGCTTTCTGAGCAAATTTTCAAGGGACCTATGTCCGCCCTCCGGATGCAGACGATCTCAGTCACATAACTCAACAGCCCGGAGAATCAGCTCGGCAGTTCTGGAATAGATTCCTTACTAAAAAGAATCAGATAGTAGATTGTCCGGACGCCGAAGCCTTAGCAGCTTTCAGGCATAATGTCCGAGACGAATGGCTCGCCAGACACCTCGGCCAGGAAAAGCCAAGAACAATGGCCGCACTCACAAGCCTCATGACCCGCTTTTGCGCAGGAGAGGACAGCTGGTTGGCAAGATGCAACCCCAGCGACCCAAGTACATCCGAAATCAGGGATGGAAACAGAAAACTGCGACGCAATAAGGATCGTCGCCAAACTAAAGAAAGAAGTCCGAAGAGCACGGCAGTTAATGCCGGATTCAAAGGCTCGCGACAAAATCAGACAAAGCCACCCCTCCAGGATAATAGGGATGATCCGTCCAACTTAAACAGAATCCTGGATAGGATATGTCAGATACACAGTATTCCTGGGAAGCCTGCTAACCATACCCACAGAGATTGTTGGGTTTTTAAATAATCCGGAAGACTCAATGCCGAACACAAGGGGCTCGACACACCAAGCGAAGACGAGGATGAACCCCAGAAGCAGAGCACCAGGAAACAAAAGAACTTCCCACAAGAAGTAAAAACAGTGAACTTACTTCACGTAACAAAACGTATGGCACCCATAAAGGTACGCACAATACGACCTATCCCCAATGGGTCCCGCCACTGGTTATTAAAACCAATCACTTTCGATCAACTAGACTATTCTAGAAATATCAAAAACGCAGGCTGGACTGCCCTGATACTCGACCCAATAATTGGCGGATTCCAGTTTACAAATGTCCTTATGGACGGCGGCAGTGGACTAAACCTGATATATCAGGATACAGTCCATCACTTGGGGATAAACCCAGCAAGAATCCGCCGCAGCAAAACCTCCTTTCAAGGGGTAGCACCTGGTCCGGACACCCATTGTATGGGTTTTCTCCGGCTTGAAGTTATATTCGGCTCTGCCGATAACTTCCGTCGCGAAAAGCTGACCTTCCATGTCGTCCCATTTTTAAGTCGCTATCAAGCACTACTGGGACGCGAAGCTTTTGCTCGCTTTAATGCAATACCGCACTATGCATCTCTCACGCTTAAGATGCCCGGTCCACGAGGCATCATCTCTTTGAAGGGGATGCACTAAAGTACGCCTCTCCCAAGCGGAGGACTATGCGGCCGCTTAGACAACCGCACAATAAAATGGCCTCAGCAGCCAAAAGACTTTTCGACATAGGTCATTAAAGGCCACGGACCCGGAATAGACGAGTTTGGCACAAGTCCATCATCAACGCAGACTTAGAGGCCATATACCCCCGTACTAGGGGCTATACGCAGAGACAATAAAGCTCAATTTTACATTTTACTTTATATTTCATTTATTTTAAAACCCTTTGTTCGGCACGACCCGTTTTTAGTTTAGTTCCTCTCTTTTATAGATGAACGTCGTGCGGCGCCCGTCTAGGATACGGCACAACGGAGACACAGGCGCAGACGTGCAGTAGGGACCCGTCCTAAAGGATTCTTTTCATATTAAGACCCTGCGTAAACCTTTTTACTGTCTCTTGTTGCAATACATCCCCTGGTTCTTTCCTACATAACCAAGGA
Organism: Aegilops umbellulata; assembly: GCA_032464435.1. Taxonomy (NCBI): domain Eukaryota; kingdom Viridiplantae; phylum Streptophyta; class Magnoliopsida; order Poales; family Poaceae; genus Aegilops; species Aegilops umbellulata. Next base: position 384,492,572 of record CP136057.1, on the reverse strand, counting down.
GGAGGCTGGCGTCTTGGCATGTGGCCACGTCAGAATTTTTTGCACGTACCTGGACACTAGGGGCTTTTTTAGCAAAGAGTGTTGTTTAGCCCGCACTCATAAAGACCGAACACCCTAGGGAGTGTTCGGCGTCGTGAGTTTTGGCATTATATGCATCAGCTCCGAATCATGTCTTTGGTCAAATGTTGGGTTGCCCGGCTCCTGAGTTCGGCTACCTTACGTTCCGCTCTATCGGCTAAGGTAGCACTAGGAGAACTACTGCAATTGTGCCCCGGTTCGGCCGGGCGAGCACCTCAGTAGAGAAAGCCGAAAACTGACTGTCATGATGTAGCGTGAGACTGGTCAGCCACTCGATGACCTATTGGAATCTATCGGATTCCTCCGCGTTAACGAAGGGCCGCTTCCCGGTCAGGCACATACGCGCCCCGAACTCGGGTGAGCGCAGTCGCCACCAATGGTCTACCTAAATAGTCCCACTGTCAAGCTCCTATGGCTAAGTGAAAGTGTTAAAGCATTATAGTCCGGTTGCCTGGCCCGCTGCGCTATCACCTCCTTTGTGGGACCAAGACGTTGGGTTAAGTGTGAAAATGCGTCGTCTGCGAGCACCCCCGCACTATGTGCGTGGGGGTTGAAGCCAACGACTGCAATCTTTCAGATTTTATACATATATTTTAAACGGCCGCACAGGAGGTGTTCACAATACTTGAAGACACAAGTATGAAAAGGCCACTACAGTTTATAAAGATATTACTTCATCATTACATATGCTATAATAGCATAGCATCCTTCGAGCACTGCGACTCTATTACACGAGCGCCTTCAAGGACTTCCTGAAAATAGTGCTCGGAGGATACTCGGCTTTTCTCCGAATCTCGGGACGGAATAACGGTGGTCTCCATCTCTGCCCAGTATGTCTTGACACGGGCAAGAGCCATCCTTGCACCCTCTATACACGCCGACCTCTTCATTGCATTAATGCGCGACACTGCGTCAAGGAATTGCTGCACCAAACTAAAATAACTCTTCGGCTCCGACCTCCCCGGCCACAGATGACCCATGACATACTTCATGGCGTGTCCGGACAACCTATTAAGTTTGGCCCATTGAGCCAAACGATCGTCCACTGCTAGTGGACGCTCTGGATTATGAAATTGCGACCAGAACAGTTTTTCCACTTCACGATCTTCCAGATCTCGGAAGTGTTCGGTTGCATCAGCAGCACTCGCTGCCAAATCCAGATAGGTGTCCTCCACACTCCACATCCGGTCCAACGGAGCAAACTTTGGATCGCAAAATTTTCTCCGCAGCATGAAGGGCTTTCCAGCCGCAATCTGTTCGGCCTGACGCAGCTCCTCCTTCGCAGCTCTCATTGCAGAGCGCGCATCCTTGGCCTCAGCAACGGCCTTCTCTAGGACCGCCTGTCTCGCCTGGTCTTCTTTCTCAAGAAGTATGCAACGGTCTGCAGTGCTCTTTAACTTTTCGGCAATAGTGGCCATCTCTTCCTTGCTTCGGCAATGAGAAGCCTAATCGGCTTTCAGCTCTTCAAGGGCCTTCTTGGCAGCCGCATCACTTCTCCTGGCTTCATCTTTAGCTCGGGCAAGTTCTGCCCTAAGACTCTCCACGGCGGCTGCACCATCTGCGTCAAGCACACATATCATAAGACGCTGGCATAAAACTCTTCTTACCTAATGTTGCCCGAGGAATCACATACCTTGAGCCTCATCCAACCGCTTGTTGACAAGCGCGATGTCGGCATCTGCCACATCCAGTTGCCGCTTTAGTTCGGCAACATCAGCAGTTCGGATTGATTCCGGACACCCTGCAGCCTACATTAAAAGGCGAAATTCTAGACCTGGGATTATGATCCTCCGCGTGCCGTCATTTCTTGACGACATGCAGAGTCTCATGGGCTACTATCTACATAGGGCGCATCTTATTTACGCGCAACTAACAAAAGTATACATTATCTAATGTACCTCAAAACCCGTCAATAAACTTTCGACGGCCTCACGTAGTCCGCTCTCCGCGGACAAAATCCTTTCAATCACCGTGCCCATTAATGCATGGTGCTCCTCTGAAATAGAAGCTCGCCCTAGCAGAACCTTCAGCTCCTCTGGCCGAGCACTAGATGGTGCCGGTCTCGTCCCATGGCCTCTTTCGAAGGCTGGACGCGAAGAACTTCGGGGGGCCCCATCGCTATCTTCCGCCCCTGCCGAACTCGGAGAAACCCTCCATGACGACACCTCAGGGTCGCCCGCCTCGCTAGGCGGCCCAGCAGAAGGAGGCGTCCCACTCTCCATCATCTCCGGAAGAAGATCCCCCGAAGACGAGCTCTGCTGAGAAGGGCTGAGGTCCGAACTACAAGGTAAGAATTCGGTTAAAATTCTCAGATATACATCATGGATTTCTCTCATCCCTCGAAAGGAAAATGTTTCTCTACTTACGGCTCGCTGGAGGGCTGATCTCCTTGAGTACGCAGTCCGGCCGAGGAGCTCCCCGGCGCCGGACCCTCTGACGAGGATCTTTTCCCCCGCTTCGAGACCACGGTCTTCGGATCGTCAGAGGCGGCTCTCTTCTTTTCCCTAGGAGAGGAATCGTCGGTTCCTCCCTTCGGAACAACCTCCTTCGAGGAGGCCATAGTTTCCTTGTCCTCCCCTTGCTTCCCTCCAAAGGCGCTACCTCCAGCATCCTGACTAGCACGGGATCCGGCCTGGTTTCGGGAAGGGGAGCCGGACACCTGATCAGCTTCGCCTTAGCTATCCACTCCTGTTTAAAAGGAGAGCTCTGTTAAGGGCACGTTAATTATGCGGATAGAAGGTGCGGGCACAAGGTTACTTACTTGAGTATCCGGGCGATTGCGGCTTAGGCCTGCGTCCTCGGTCAAATCCGGACACACTTCTTGTGATCCAAAGAACAGTTTATACATCCCCGCGGGCGTCGCGCTCATAAAATCCCGGAGAGCTCGTGGTCCCTCTGGATTGAACTCCCATAGGCGAAGGGGGCGACGTTTGCCGGGCAGTGTCCGACGAATCAGCATGACTTGTGTCACCTTGGCTAGGTTGAGGTCTCCTTCCAAGAGATCCTTAATGCGGCCCTGCAGCAAGGGTACGTCTTTGGGCAAGCCCCAATCTAACCCTATGTTGATCCACGACGCCAACCGTGGTGGGGGACCCGAGCGAAAGGCAGGAGGCGCCACCCATGTGGTGCCCCGAGGAGCGGTGATATAAAACCACTCTCGTTGCCACAAGCCAAGCTCCTCTTGAAAAGAGCCCTCGGGCCATGGAGCATCGGCATTTCTTCTTATGACAGCACCTCCGCACTCTGCGTGTCGCCCCTCGATCATCTTCGGCTCCACTTTGAAGGTCTTGAGCCATAATCCGAAGTGAGGGGTAACATGGAGGAACGCTTCGCACACTATGATAAATGAGGAGATATGGAGGATGGACTCCGGAGCTAAGTCATGAAAATCCAGCCCGTAATAAAACAACAGTCCCCTCACAAAGGGATCCATGGGGAAGCCTAACCCTCGGAGGAAGTGAGACATGAACACCACGCTCTCGCCGGGCTGGGGACTGGGAATAACCTGTCCTTGAGCAGGCAACCTATGCGAAATCTCGCTGGTCAGGAACTTAGCCTCTCTCAACCTTAATACGTCCTCCTCCATGACGGAGGAAGGCATCCATCGGCCTTGCAGGTCAGAACCGGACATTGTTGAAAGTCCGAAGCGCCTGGAATCTGAAGCTGGGGGTGTTGGAACTCGAGGCGACAGGCGAACTCGTTTGAGATTAAGAAAAGAAGCGAGGCCTTGGTCTCTTTATAAAAGGCTGGATACCAAGAGCCCTCCCCGTAACCGTTTTGGACTCACCTTTAATTAAGGGAACGTGCTGACGGGCACAATTGGGTTACCCACGTCCGTATTGATGAGAATACCGTTAAAATGGGCACACGATCTCTGCTTTGGCAAGACGTGCCAAGGAAACCGCCTCGCTAAACGTGCTGAGAGCCGGACACTATTTTTGGTGTTTACAATCTTCTATGAAGGACTTGGAGGAGGAACCCGCCTTGCAATGCCGAAGACAATCTGCACGCCGGACTCGTCATCATTGAAGCCTGGTTCAGGGGCTACTGAGGGAGTCCTGGATTAGGGGGTGTTCGGGTAGCCGGACTATACCTTCGCCGGACTCCTGGACTATGAAGATACAAGATTGAAGACTTCGTCCCGTGTCCGGAAGGAACTTCCCTTGGCGTGGAAGGCAAGCTAGGCGATGCGGATACTCAAGATCTCCTACTATTGTAACCGACTCCGTGTAATCCTAACCCTATCCGGTGTCTATATAAACCGGAGGGTTGTAGTTCGTAGGACAAGAATCATCATCATACACAATCATACCATAGGCTAGCTTCTAGGGTTTAGCCTCCTTGATCTCGTGGTAGATCTACTCTTGTACTACCCATATCATCAATATTAATCAAGCAGGAGTAGGGTTTTACCTCCATCGAGAGGGCCCGAACCTGGGTAAAAACATCGTGTCCCTTGTCTCCTGTTACCATTCGGCCTTGACGCACAGTTCGGGGCCCCCTACCCGAGATCCGTCGGTTTTGACACCGACAGCGCTCAAGACGTAACTTTGACCAGGAGTGAGGTTCATCTCCGACACAGGCGTATTTGGATCTTTGTGCCATAGATCAATGAAATCCAGGATCAACCTTGGATCAAAAAACATTGGCACATTGCTTCCTTTGGCACTAGCGGCCTTAGCTTGACTATCTCTGATGATTTCGGCAAGTTCTTCTTCATCAGCCTCATCATCGTCAGAGGGCACTTGGAAAGCCACCTGCTTTTTCTTTGGACTAGGGCGAGGACCTCGTCCAGCAGTAGCCTTTTTCTTCAGCAGAGAGGGTCCAGCTGAGGAACTTGCAGAGACACGAGAGGCAATGGAGATGCCTGTAGTCCTTTGGCATGAGGCCAGATGTGCAGGTGCTGAGGACTTGGTCGGAACAGCTGAGGACTTTGGAGGAGGTGCTAAGGATTTTGAAGGAGCAGGATCAGCTTGAGGAATTGGTCGTGAAGATTTTGAAGTTCCTGGCCGGGAGGGCGCAACTGAGGAACTTGGCCGTGAGGGCACTGTTGGTGAAGCACTTGGTTTACGAGCAGGCTTCTTAGGCATAGATTTCCTCGGCTTGAGAGAGGCCTCAGTGGTAGCAGCAGCAGCAGAATCTTCGTTGAATTTCCTCACTGCTTCTTTGGCTTGTCTTGCCAATTTGGCTTGGCGCTTTGCCCATTCTTCAGGAAAATCCTCACCGCGTTTGATGCTAGTGGGATCTGCCTCTTGGCCAGGTGCCAATGGGGCTCTTGGGCATGGAGGATTTAGTGTGAATTTCTTCATATACTTTGGGGTTACATATCTGTATTCCCTCCATTCGCGTGCCCATCTCCGTTCAATCCTCTGAATGCGCACCTTGCGCTGATTTTTGTTTTCTTTGCCAAACTTGGATTCATCAGGTGTGCAGTACTATTTGTAAATGTCCTCAGGGATCTCAAAAGCAGCCATGACCTTGTCGGGGATTCTGACTCCGCGAGCACCTATGGGGACGGAGCCCCTTTTCGGTTCGGCGGGGGGCGGAGGCCGCGCAAAGACCGGATCGAGGCGAGGCACACGAGGGGTTTTACCCGGCTTCGGAGCTCTCCGGTGAGATAATACCCCTACTGCTGCTTTGTGGATTGTATTGAGTTCTTGCTCGGGAGCGCTGAGTGCTACAGTACACACCAGCAGCTAACGAGACCGAGCATGAGTGTTCTACTGTTCGTCCTCCTCCTCTACGTTGCGCATGGGCCTCCTTTTATATGCTCAAGGGGTCACCGACAGGTGGCAACGTAGGCAAGGGTAAAAATGGAAAAGGTGCTGTGGTTGGTACAGCTACCTGCACAGTGCATCATACCTAACCCTGACGGCAGGGGACAAAGGCATTAAATGCCTATCTACGTCGCCCAGACGGTGCAGAAAAGGGACCGTCAGGGGCGCCACCGCTCGCCACGATGGCGATCTTGTCAGCGCCGCATGCCAAAGTGTACCCCTGGCGGCACAGCCTCCCGCCACGTACGCCTGGTAGGGTCCCAGAGTGACACGTAGGTGGGTGTGCTGGAGCGCAGGTACAGAGTGGTGGCTTGCCGCGGCAAACGCCTTGCCGCAGCCGTTGTCTTGCCGCGTCCGGGAGCTTGTCACTCGCCGGGTCCTGCCGAGACGCGTGGCGCGTCACGGCAAGTTTCTTGAGATGCCTTGGTTGGCCTCCCCGGCAAGCTCCTCTTGCCGGGGTCTTGTGCCTTGAGTGGCCTTCCCGGCAAGCTCCTCTTGTCGGGGACTTGTCTCCTTGGCTTAAATACTTTGTTCTTGGATGGCTCAAAAGGAACCATAGAGGGCCTTGGTGGTCACCCGGCAAGCCTTGCCGCGGGACGCTTCTCTGCCTGTGCACAAGTTCGGGATACTAGGGTACCCCTACTCTAGTACACTGACAGGAGCCCCCGGGCCTGGGCCATACACGGTGCCGAGTGCTGTTGGGCCAGGCCCAAAACAGGGCACGGGCACGCGCGGCCTAGGTCACGTCGTATCTTATTCCGCATCCACCGCGCCCTCCCCGAACGGCACGCGTCGATTGCGGCGTCGTGGGAGAGGTCGTGGGTGGTTCTTTATTCGGGAAAGTGAAACGCCCGCCTCCTGGCGGTTCGTACCTCCCCCATAAACGGAGGGAGGCGTGGAGGCGTGGTCTTCGAGGCGTCCACTCCCCACGATCACGGGGTGGGGAGAGGTCGCTTCATCCGTCGCCCCAGCTCTGTACGCCTGCCACGCGGCCTCCATGCGCTTGGAGTGGCGAACGGTGGAGGCGGGAAACCGGGCCGTCACGGGTCGAGGCAGCGGGTCGGGCCCAGTTCCCTGCTCCTTCCGTGTCTTGATTGGCTGAGCGGGGCGGCCGAGCCCCCACCCCGCTCCTTTATAAGGAGCGGGATGGGGGGACGGAAGCCCGCATTCTTTCATCTCCTCTTTCCTTCAGCTTCTGCTCCCCTCTCTCTCATTCACCATGGAGAAAGGGAACCCTGGTCCTTCAACGGTGGCGATGAGGGTCGCCGCTAGACAACGCGTCCCTCCCTCTCCCGCACCCGTGGTGGCAGAGCCGGCCGCAAGGGGAAGAGGGAGGAGGACGAGGCCGCGGGCGAGGTCGAGGGCGAGGCCGAGGCGCTAGGGGAAGAGGTGGACGGGGCAGCTCGCCGGCCTCGCCTCCGCCAGCGGTTCCTCTTCCCGTGGCGGACCATATCAGGGACGACCCTTGTGAGTTCTTCGTTAGGCTGCATCGGCCACCTCGTCGTCACCTCCGTCTCCCGACTCCATTTGCGAGCGAGATGGAGTTGGATCCGCCCGAGACACTGAGGTTGCACATGAGGGGCTGTGGAATCAGCGGTACGCGAGTCCGCATTGATTTCCTGGCCCCTAATGTGATGTATCTTGGTCGAGGGTGGAAGACGTTCACCCGCATCCACAGCTTGACGGTGGGGCTCACCCTCCATTTTAAGCGGGCGGTCTCCTCTCCGTCAAGGTCTTCGGGTGCTTCGGGACTCGGGCAAGGTGCTGCGTGGAGAGCTCCTCCGATAGTGAAGACTCCTCCTCGGGCAGGAGTGACGAGGAGGACATCGACAGCGACGACAAGGGTGGCGGGCGGCAGGATGACGGGTCCGACTAGGTGTCGAGCGCCGCTCCGTGTGGCACCGGCGACCCCATCATCCGTGTCGCCGGCTCCTCGAGCTTCTCGGGGTCGTTTCCTTGGGTGGCTGGCGTAGGGAGGCTGCGAAAGAGGAAGAGGGCAGGCGGCAAGGCCGTCAACTCGGAGTACGAGGGCATGACGCCCTCGACAGCGTGCCGACGTCCTGCCGCCTCGTCTTCGAGCCCTGCCTTCGGCGCCGTCATCACCATCCAGCCTCTGGACGACCACCGAGACGTTCTCTGGGTGTCTTCTGCCACTCGTAGCTCGCCTAGGCGCCCCTTTTGCCCTTTCCGCCTCCTTGACCTATCTCCTGGATAGAGAGACAAGAAAGGGATTACGGGCACCTTATCTCTTCTTAACTTGTAAGCCCTCGGGCCTTAGCTGCATTTAAAACTTGTAATCCCATTATTCATGTTTTTCATTCTCTATGAACTGTACCTGAGTGGAATGCTTTTTATGAAAAGGGGATGCTTGCCGGGTCGCTTGTCTTGTGGGTGGAACCCACGTCAAGGAGCGAATCCTTTATATCTTTAAGATAGACACTTCCTTTCCCGGCAGCAGGCCCTGCCTTCTTCCCGCGTCGCTCGACCTTTCTCACGCTTTTGGCGGAGGCAGGGAGGAGGCGGGTTCAAGCTCCTCGTTTCGTCCCCTTGCTGCTGCGACTACGACCAAACCTGGCCCCGGGAACGAGCCCTAGGGCCTAGAGGTAGGGGAGTACGGTAGCTTTTAGGAAGAAACGAGGCTTCGCATACCTCAGTCCATAAGAGAATGCATGATAAGGGATGAAAAACTTATCTGAGATTGCAGCCCCCGGCAACTCTGGTTCGCCGTGGGTTAATCTTTGTACTTGCAGCCCCCGACAACACTGGCTTGCCGGGGTCTTGCAGCCCCCGGCAACACTGGCTTGCCGGGGTCTAGATGTTGGTCCGTCCTTCTTCTCCTTTTCGTCCTTAAGTGGTCCGGTCAGGATGTGCGAGCCCTGCGAACCAAGGGAAACGAAAGAACGGCAAGAGGATGCACACTCGACCTCTAAGTTAGGGGTTAGCCGCTACTAAGCACTGTCAACCCTAACCAAGGACGAGACTCGACTCAGCATGCATGCTAAAACTTAGGGCGCCAGCGCTTCACTTATGCTCAGGGTCTGCGTCTGGCTTTGTACAAAGGATTACATGCAACAGCGGCAAGACTTGTACAAAATGGTGGTTGCCGGACAGGGTCCGACAATCGCGCCTTACGGGTAAAACTTACGAAGATGCTCGATGTTCCAGGAGTTGCTCACCGGAATGCCATCTTCGGTCTCAAGGCGGACAGCGCCAGGCCTAGTGACTCGTTTCACCCGATAAGGGCCTTCCCACTTCGGCGTCAACTTGTTGGAATTCTTGGCGGAATGAACGCGCCGAAGAACAAGGTCGCCTTCCTCGAGACTTCTGGCGTTAACTTTGCGGCTATGGTAGCGGCACAAAGCTTGCTGGTAGCGAGCAGCTCGCACAGCAGCCTGAAGACGATCTTCCTCAGGGAGCAGCACGTCATCTTGTCGCAGCTGCTCTTGCTCAAGCTCATCATAAGCGAGCACTCGAGGTGACCCGTGTACGAGTTCCGTGGGGATAACTGCCTCCGCTCCATAGACTAGAGCGAAAGGTGTCTGGCCAGTGGCTCGATTTGGCGTCGTCCTGATCGACCAAAGAACCACCGGCAGCTCCTCGATCCAGTTTGTTCCACACTTGTGCAGCCTGTCGAAAGTCCTGGTCTTGAGTCCACGCAACACTTCAGCATTTTCCCTCTCCGCTTGACCGTTGCTCCTGGGGTGAGCAACAGAAGCGAAGCAGACCTTGGCGCCAAGATCTTGGACGTACTGCATGAAGGTGCGGCTCGTGAATTGTGTGCCGTTGTCAGTGATGATCCTGTTAGGGATCCTGAAGCGGCAAACAATCGACCTGAAGAACTTGACTGCTGACTGTGCTGTCACCTTCCTCACTGGTTCCACTTCCGGCCACTTTGTGAACTTGTCGATTGCAACGTACAAGTACTCAAAGCCCCCGACTGCTCGGGGGAAGGGGCCGAGGATGTCGAGCCCCCATACAGAAAATGGCCAGGATAAAGGGATCGTCTGGAGAGCTTGAGCTGGCTGGTGTATCTGCTTGGAATGGAACTGGCACGCTTCACACTTGGTTACTTGTGCAGTTGCATCCTGGAGGGCTGTCGGCCAAAAGAAACCTTGCCGGAAAGCTTTGCCGGCAAGTGCTCTTGCGCCAATGTGGTGACCACATATGTCTCAATGTATCTCTGCCAACAGCTTCTGTCCATCTTCCCGAGGAATACACTTCAATTTCACACCGTTGAGTCATCTTCTGTACAGTGCGTTGTCGACAAACTGGTACATACTTGACTGCCGGGCTACTCTTTCCGCTTCTTCTGGCTCTTCAGGGAGTCCTCCTGTCTGGAGGAAACGGACGATCTGCTGTGCCCATGCTGGAGCTTGTGGCTCGACAACAAGGACTAAAGGCATATCTGCTGCTGCGGGAACATCCGCTTCTACGGCGAGAACCTGCGGCTCAGCCGAAGCTTGACGTTCCCCGGCAAGCTTGCCGGAGCAAAACTTGTCGGGAGCATCTGCTTCAACGAAACAAACCCTGGCAGACTAAGGCATAGCCTAGTGGTGGGAAGGGGCTGATGCCTTCCCACCCACCCAGGTTCAAGGCATGGTACTTGCAATTTGGGGTTGTTGCACCAATTATACTGTAGGGGGTTCTCTTATAGTCTTTCAGTCAAAAAAAAAATGAAACAAACCCTGGGGCTTGTCGGAGCAGAGTGCTCCTCAGCACTCTTGGCGTTGATCTTGGGGACCTTCTTGGCGGCGGCTTCGGGAAGCTCTGCTGGAAAATAGTCACCAGAAATCAACTTCCACTTCTTGCTCTGTCCAGCTGATGGCGTCACAGACGGTTGAGTCAGCTTGAGCACAAAGATCCCTGGTTCCACACGTAACTTAAGTGCTGCGCACTTTGACAGGCCGTCAGCAATGTCGTTCTGAGCTCTTGGAACATGTTCCATCTGTAGGCCGACAAAGCGCTCTTCTAGCTTCCTCACTTCATCAACGTAAGCTTCCATCAACGGACTTTGATAGTTCTTGTTCACTTGGCGGACGACAAGCTGTGAGTCACCCCTGACAATGAGCTGCTTGATCCCAAGGTCTGCCGCGATCCTGAGACCGGCAAGCAATCCCTCATACTCTGCAGTATTGTTTGTTGCTTGCTCCTTGGGAAAGTGCATCTGGACCACGTACTTGAGGTGCTCTCCGGTGGGTGCGACAAGCAGCACGCCAGCACCGGCGCCTTGCAGCGAGAAAGCACCATCAAAGTACACCAGCCACTCTTTGCTTGCTTCCTTGACGGGGATGCTCATTTCTGGAATTTCTTCATCTGGTGTTGGCGTCCACTCTGCTATGAATTCTGCCAATGCTCTGCTTTGGATAGTTGAAGTGCTCTCAAACTTGAGGCCAAAGCTTGACAGTTCCAGTGCCCACTCAACAATCCTGCCTGTTGCTTCGGGATTCTGCAGTATCCTCTTCAGCGGAAAGCGAGTGACAACTGTGATCTCATGTGCTTGGAAGTAATGGCGCAGCTTTCTCGAGGCCATGAGAAGGCCGAAAAGAAATTTCTGCACACCAGAGTACCTTGACCTAGCCCCCTGCAGAAGGGAACTGACAAAGTAGACTGGGCGCTGCACCATTTTCTTCTGATGTATCTCTTTGCACATCTGCGCAGATCCATCTTTGTCGGGACCAGAGCTTGTCGGAGAAGCCCCCTGCTTGTCGCTGGATGCGCTTGCCGTGGTCACTGGCTCATCATCAGCCTCCCTCTCTGCTACTAACGCAGCACTAACCACTTGATTGGTTGCCGCCAGATACAGCAGCAACTTCTCTTGTGGCCTAGGTGCGACAAGTATTGGAGTGGAGGACAGGTATCTCTTCAAGTCCTGCAGCGCAGCCTCCGCTTCCGGAGTCCATTTCATTGGACCTGCCTTTTTCAAAATTTTGAAAAATGGCAGGGCACGCTCAGCAGACTTAGAGATAAACCTGCTGAGAGCCGCCACGCAGCCGGCAAGTTTCCGCACATCCCTGACGCGCTTCGGTGCTTCGATCTGCTCAATGGCCTTGATCTTGTCGGGATTGGCTTCAATTCCCCGCTGAGACACGAAGAACCCGAGAAGCTTGCTGGAAGGGACTCCAAACACGCACTTCTCGGGGTTGAGCTTGAGGCTGATCTTGCACAGATTTGCAAAAGTCTCTTCTAGATCTTGAATCAGAGTTGCTTTGTCCCTGCTCTTGACCACTATGTCATCCATGTAGGCTTCCACATTTCTGTGTATTTGCGGTTCAAAAGCAGTATGGACTACCCTTGCAAATTTTGAACCAGCATTCCTCAAACCGAAAGGCATCCGTACGAAACAGTACGTGCCACATGGAGTGATGAATGCGGTTTTCTCCTCATCCTCTTCTGCCATGAAGATCTGATGGTATCCTGAGTATGCATCAAGAAATGAAAGCAAGTCACATCCGGCAGTGGAGTCAACAATCTGGTCAATGCGCGGCAAGGGAAATGGATCTTTGGGACAAGCTTTGTTAACATCGGTAAAGTCGATACAAAGCCTCCATTTCCCGTTTGCCTTGCGCACGACTACAGGATTGTCCAACCACGTAGGATGGAGCACTCCTCTGATGAGGCTTGCTGTTTCCAACTTCTTGATCTCTTCTGTGATGAATTCTTGGCGCTCCACTGCTTGTTTCCTGACTTTCTGCTTGACGGGCCGCGCATGAGGACAAACAACAAGGTGGTGCTCAATTACTTTCCTGGGAACGCCGGGGATGTCAGACGGTTGCCACGCAAACACGTCGACGTTCGCCCGCAGGAAAGCAATGAGCGCGCTTTCCTATTTAGGGTCGAGAGTGGCACTGATGGTGAAAGTACCACCAGTGCCGTCCTCCTTGGCGGACACCTTCTTGGTCGCTGGCGGAGCTGCCATCGTCTTCTTACACTTAGCGGTGGAGCTCGGTGGTGCGTCCTCGACGGTAGCGCAGCACTCCGAAGAGGTGCGCTTGCCGGAGTGGGCATCAGAACTCTTGCCGGACTTGGTCTTCTTCTCCCCCCCGGAAGCTTCAGCGGCAAGTGTCTCGCGATCCATTGCGGCTGCTGCTTCCTGGTAGATCTTGTCGGCACAGATAAGAGCATCTTTCTTGTCGCCAGGGACAGAGATGACACTTATCGGGCCTGGCATCTTCAGCATGTTGTACGCGTAGTGAGAGGCCGCCATGAACTTGGCGAGCGCTGGACGGCCGAGAATCCCATTGTAAGGCAATGGAAAATCGGCAACGTCAAAAGTGATCCTCTCAGTCCTGAAGTTTAGCTCGCTGCCAAATGTCACCGGCAGCGTGATCTTTCCCTTTGGCTTGCTCCTTCCCGGGTTGATTCCTTGGAATGTGCCGGTCTCTTCGAGCTCGCTGTCAGGGACCTGGAGTTTTCGGAGCACAGTGGAGGAGATCAGGTTCAAGCCGGCCCCGCCGTCAACTAGCATCTTAGTGACCTTGAGGTTGCGGATAGTTGGTGAGACCAACATCGGCAAACACCCGACCGCAGTTGTGCGATCAGGGTGCTCCTCAATATCAAAGATGATAGGCGTGCTGGACCATTTCAGAAGCTTGCGTGACTCCACGGGTGGTTCTGCCGCATTGACTTCCCGCACCCACTGCTTGAGTTGGCGGTGTGAAGTATGCAGAGAAGCACCGCCGTCAATGCACAAGACCTCTGTGGCTTTCTGAAACTCCTGCTCACTGGTCTCGTTATCATCCATGTCTTCGTCGTCGTCGTCTTCATCTTCGTCGCGGCCGCGGGGAGGTCTGTCTCCTTGCCGCTGATTGGCCTTACCGCGGCGCCCTCCCTGGCCGGTGCGCTTTGTACCGGACCCTCCAGCTCCTGCTTGGGCTTTCTCCTTGTCGCGTCGCTCGTACTCGGCCTTTTGCAGCTCGACAAGCTGCTCGACCTTCTTGCAGCTCTGGAGGTCATGGCCCTTGGTGCGGTGGATCTTGCAGTACTGTTTGTTGGTGCCGTCCTGCTTGTCAGCGGCCGCCACAGCCTGGCAGTTGGCCATGCAGCAACCTCCTTGCCAGAGCTACCATCTTTGGCTTTCTTGGCGCCACCGTCGTTGCCGGACTGCTCAACAACTAGCACATCTTTGCCTTTCCTCTTCCTGTTGTTCCGCCGCCGATTTTTATTTGCCGGGGCAGCATCCTCACTGTCAGATCCTCCCGTTCCTGTATTCTCTCCGGGGAGTTTCCTCCCTTCCTCAGCACGTGCACACCTGTCGGCCAAAGCATACATCTCACTGACGTCTCTGATCTTGCACATCGTCATCTCCTCCCGCATCCTGCGGTTACGCATGTTCTGATGGAACGCGCTGATGACCGCGGCAGGGTGGACATCTGGGATGTTGCGTTGCACTTGGCTGAATCTCTGGATGTACTTGCGCAGGGGCTCTCCTTACTTCTGGGCAAGCAGGTGAAGGTCACTCTCCTGGCCATGAGGTTTGTGGCCGCCCGTAAAGGCGCCGACAAACTGATGGCATAGGTCTGCCCAGGAAGATATGGAGTTTTCCGGCAAGTGCATGAGCCAGGACCTGACGTTGGGTTTGAGCACCAGCGGGAAGTAGTGGGCAAGGATCTTGTCGTCTCGCCCCCCGGCAGCCTACACCGCGATGGTGTAGATGCTGAGGAACTCCGACGGATGCAACCTGCCGTCGTACTTCTCTGGTACGTCTGGCTTGAAATTCTTCGTGCTGGGCCACTGGAATTGCCGCGGCTCACGAGTAAATGCAGGGCAACCTACCGCGTACGGTAGGTCGCCTGGTTCCCCTGGCGCTTGCATGTCGACAGTGGGCCCAGCGCGCCGGTCTGATTGACGTCGCGCTTCTCTGCGGCGCTCGATGCGAGTACGAGCGTCTTCTTGCTGTCGTCCGTGAAGAACGTGGCGCTGATCGCGATGAGTTTGCGGATCTGATGAAGCGGTGGAGTCGCTGTCGCGGTGGACCCGACGAGTCAGCGATCTTGGCCTTCGGGGCGGAGAGTGCACGGTGGTTGCACCCCCACCGGTCTTGTCGCCATCGGCTCGCACCTGGCTGGCTTGCCGCGGCTGCGATGTGGTCGGCTGTGACGCCCCCGATTCAATCGTACACTAATCATGCACGCAAATGTGTACGATCAAGATCAGGGACTCACGGGAAGATATCACAACACAACTCTACAAATAAAATAAGTCATACAAGCATCTTAATACAAGCCAGGGGCCTCGAGGGCTTGAATACAAGTGCTCGATCATAGACGAGTCAGCGGAAGCAACAATATCTGAGTACAGACATAAGTTAAACAAGTTTTGCCTTAAGAAGGCTAGCACAAACTGGGATACAGATCGAACGAGGCGCAGGCCTCCTGCCTGGGATCCTCCTAACTACTCCTGGTCGTCATCAGCGGGCTGCACGTAGTAGTAGGCACCTCCAGTGTGGTAGGAGTCGTCGTCGACGGTGGCGTCTGGATCCTGGGCTCCGGCATCTGGTTGCGACAACCAGAAGAAAGGAAAGGGGGAAAAGGGGGAAGAAAGCAACCGTGAGTACTCATCCAAAGTACTCGCAAGCAAGGAGCTACACTACATATGCATGGATATATGTGTAAAGGGCCATATCAGTGGACTAAACTGCAGAATGCCAGAATAAGAGGGGGGTAGCTAGTCTTATCGAAGACTACGCTTCTGGTCGCCACCGTCTTGCAGCATATAGAAGAGAGTAGACTGAAGTCCTCCAAGTAGCATCGTATAGCATAATCCTACCCGGCGATCCCCTCCTCGATGCCCTGTTAGAGAGCGATCACCGGGTTGTATCTGGCACTTGGAAGGGTGTGTTTTATTAAGTATCCGGTTCTAGTTGTCATAAGGTCAAGGTACAACTCCGGGTCGTCCTTTTACCGAGGGACACGGCTATTCGAATAGATAAACTTCCCTGCAGGGGTGCACCACATAGCCCAACACGCTTGATCCCATTTGGCCGGACACACTTTCCTGGGTCATGCCCGGCCTCGGAAGATCAACACGTCGCAGCCCCACCTAGGCACAACAGAGCGGTCAGCACGCCGGTCTAAACCTAAGCGCGCAGGGGTCTGGGCCCATCGCCCTGAGCACACCTGCACGTTGCGAACGCGGCCGGTGAGCAGACCTAGCAACCTCCAGTACAACGGAAGTCACGTTACGCGGTCCAACCCGGCGCGCGCCACTCAGTCGCTGACGTCAAGAAGTGCTTCGGCTGATACCACGACGTCGGGATACCCATAACTACTCCCGCGTAGGTGGTTAGTGCGTATAGACCAAATGGCCAGACTCAGATCAAATACCCAGATCTCGTTAAGCGTGTTAAGTATCGCGAACGCCGACCTAGGGCCAGGCCCACCTCTCTCCTAGGTGGTCCGAACCTGCCCTGTCGCTCCGCCTCAAAGTAACAGTCGGGGGGCCGTCGGGAACCCAGGCCCACCTCTACCGGGATGGAGCCACCTGCCCCTTCAGCCCCCATCCCCGAACAGTATCACAGGTAATGTAACAGTGTATAGCATATAGTATATGCCCGTGATCACCCCCGAGCGATCACGGCCCAGTAGTATAGCATGGCAGACGGACAAGAGTGTAGGGCCACTGATGGAACACTAGCATCCTATACTAAGCAAGTAGGATTGCAGGTAAAGGTATCAATAGCAGTATCAAAGACAGGCTATGCATCAGGATAGGAATAACGAAAGCAGTAACATACTACACTACTCTAATGCAAGCAGTATAGAGGAGAGTAGGCGATATCTGGTGATCAAGGGGGGGGGGGGGCTTGCCTGGTTGCTCTGGCAAGAGAGAGGGATCGTCAACTCCGTAGTCGAACGGGGCAGCAGCAACGTCGGTCTCGGGGTCTATCGAGAGAAGAGGGGGGAGAAACAATAAATATTTAAGCAAGCAGATGCACAGTGATGCATGACATGACAAATAACGGCGTTAGTGGTGCCCTAACGCGGTATACGGTGATACCGGTGAAGGGGGGAAACATCCGGGAAAATATCCCCGGTGTTTCGCGTTTTCGGGCAGAGGAGCCGGAGGGGGAAAGTTGCGAGTTCGATAGGTTAGGGGGGTGTGGCGGACGAACGGGTTACGTATCCGGAAGCGTCTCGTCGTTCTGAGCAACTTTCATGTTGAAAATATTTTAATCCGAGTTACGGATTAAAAGATATGATTTTCTAAAGATTTTATTAATTTCTGGAATTTAATTAATTATTTAAATATAACATTATCCAAAACAGTGCACGCTGACGTCAGCATGACGTCAGCATGACGTCAGCAGTCAACAGGGGCGTTGACTGGTCAAATCTGACGTGTGGGTCCCACCTGTCATTCCCTGATTAGGTTAATCAAAGATTAACTAACTAATCATTGTTTAATTAAACTAACAGATTAATTAATTACGGTTAATTAACCTAATTAATTTAGTTAACTAATTAATTTTATTATTACTAGTATTATTTATTTTTATTCTTTTATATATATATATATATATTTTTAATCGTTCTTGGGGGCGGGCCCCCTTTGTCATAGGGCCGTGGGGGCTTAACGGGGCGGGCATGCGCGGTTGCGGGCACGGAAACGGGCGCCCGCCCGGGCACGGCGAGGCGCTGGCGCAGCGCGGCCAGGGGACGCGGTGCAGGCGGCGACGAGCGGAAGGCCGCGGGACGAGCAGATGGCGGCGCGCAGGGTGCGCACGGGGCAGCAGTGGGCGCGGTGGTCGCGGGCCTCGGGCGTGGAAGCGGGACGGCGCCGACGGACGCGTGCAGGGCGCGGGGCGTGCGCGGGGGCACGCTGGTGGTGGCGGCACAGCCCAGGGTGGTGGGCGCGGGGCGCGGCCAGTGCGAGCGCGGGCCGCGGTGAGCGAGACGAGGCGAGGTTGCGACGCGGCGCGGGCGCGCAGAGGCGGCCGCGTGCGGGCGCGCGCGGGGAGGTGCCGCGGGGTCAGGGGGTTGCGGCCGTGGGTGCGCGGGGAGGCGCGGGCGCACGGCGAGCGTGGCGCGACGGGGCGTCGCGGTGAGGGAGAGACGAGGAGAAGGGGGCGCGCGCGTACAGCTAGCGAACGGCGGCGAGAGAGAGAGGGGAGGAAGCGGGGGCTCACGTTGAGCCTGTAGGGGTGCAAAGCGGGCTCGGGGGAGGCTCGACGGGGAGCAGGCCGGCGGAGTGGAGGAGTCCGGCGGCGGCGGGCGGTGGCCTCCTCTCGATCCCGATCCAGATCGGGAGAGAGGAGGGGAGGGGATCTTTTCGGGGGGGGGGGGGTGCAAGTGGGGGTGGGCCAGGGTTTCGGCCACCGGGGGGGGGGGGATAAGGAGCGCCGGGGTGGGCCGGCCTGGCGGAGAGGTGGCGTTGGCTGGGCCGGGTGGCCCAGCGGAGGGGGGGGTTCCCTTTCTTTCTCTTTTTTTTTGTTTGTATTTTCTTTTATAAATTCTTTTCTGTTTTAATCATTTAAAATTGCTTAGGCCTTTTCTAAAAATGTGGTTACTTCACCACAATTACCTTTGTAATATGTAGCAACCACCGAACAATTTTGTTTTAATTTTTGAAAACTTTTATTGTTAATTGCAATTTGAATTTGAATTTGAACGGTTTCGGATTATTGCGAGGTTAGTAACAGTAATCGGGATGACGTGGCATGATTAGCGCAGGATTACTGTAGCAAGATTATCCGGGTGTTACAAATCTCCTCCACTACAAGAAATCTCGTCCCGAGATTTAGGAGGTAGAAGGAAACAGTGCGGGGTATTCTTCACGAAGACGATCCTCGCGTTCCCAGGTGGCTTCATCCTCAGAGTGATTCGACCACTGGACCTTGAGGAACTTGATCGCCTTCTGACGTGTGCGGCGTTCAGCTTGGTCGAGAATGCGGACCGGATGCTCTTTATAGGAGAGGTCCTGTTGCAATTCGAGCACTTCATGATCCACAGCTCGGATTGGGTCCTTGAAGCAACGGCGGAGTTGTGACACATGGAACACATCGTGAACCTGAGAAAGGTTCGGCGGAAGCTCCAATTGATAGGCCACTTTTCCATGCTTTTCGAGAATAGTGAATGGGCCAATATAGCGAGGAGCTAGTTTGCCTTTGATCCCGAAGCGGTGAGCACCCTTCATTGGTGTAACTCGAAGATAGGCCTTTTCGCCAGGTTGATAGACCATGTCTTTATGATGACGGTCATAGTTACTCTTTTGGCGTGTCTGAGCAGTCTTGAGATTCTCGCGAATAATGCGGACTTGTTCTTCGGCATGTTGGATAATATCCGGACCAAAGAATGGACGTTCCCCAGTTTCTGACCAGTTCAGAGGGGTTCGACACTTTCGTCCATATAACACTTCGAAGGGGGCCATCTTCAGACTAGCTTGATAGCTATTATTATAAGAGAACTCAGCATACGGGAGAGATTCCTCCCATTTCTTGCCAAAGGAAATAACACAAGCTCGAAGCATGTCTTCGAGAACTTGGTTGACACGTTCAACTTGTCCTTGAGACTGCGGATGAAAAGCAGTACTGAACGATAGATGAGTTCCCATAGCTTCTTGGAAACTTGCCCAGAATCTTGAAGTGAATAAGCTGCCACGGTCCGAACTGATAACCAGTGGAATACCGTGAAGTGAAACAATTCTGGACATGTAGAGAGTTGCAAGCTGGCTAGCAGTGATCGTTTCCTTGACCGCCAGAAAATGTGCAACTTTAGAAAGCCGGTCAATGACGACAAGAATAGCATCATTACCTTTCTGAGATTTGGGAAATCCAGTGACGAAGTCCATTTCAACATGGTCCCATTTCCATTCAGGAATAGAGATAGGTTGTAGAGTTCCAGCAGGCCTTTGATGTTCTGCTTTGATACGACGGCAAACGTCACACTCGGCAACATAGCGAGCAATGTCTTGCTTCATATTAGACCACCAGAATCTTTGACGAATGTCCTGGTACATCTTAGTACTACCAGGATGGATACACAGAGGCGTATCATGAGCTTCTTTCATAACTTTCCGAGTCATATTCAGGTTTTCCTCCTTACACGGCACCACTAGGCGGCCTTTGAAGTACAAGGCGCCATCACCAGCAATAGTGAAGTAAGAGGGCTTTCCTTCCTTGAGGTCGCGCTTAATCTTGTGGACTTCAGAGTCGTATCCTTGTATTGTCTTGATGGAGCTCACGAGATCGGGTTCGACAGCCAGGGTATAGAGGGAACCCTGGGGAATAACACGGAGGTTCATCTTCTGAAACTCCTCAGGAGGGGGAGCAAGTGCACCCGGGGGAACAATATGGAGGTTCAGCTTTCTGAATTCTTCAACGAGCGAGGGCTGAACTTTATGAACCTGGAGGTGGTTGCAGTAAGACTTGCGGCTCAAGGCATCTGCCATTACATTAGCCTTGCCTGGTGTGTAGGAAATACCCAAGTCAAAGTCTGCAACAGTCTCCATCCATCTCTGCTGACGGAGGTTCAGGTCTGGCCGAGTAAACAGATACTTCAGACTTTGATGGTCAGTGAATATCTCGCAACGATTACCGAGAAGGTAATGCCGCCACTGCTTCAGTGCATGAATGACAGCAGCAAGCTCGAGATCGTGAACTGGGTAGTTCTCTTCATGAGGGCGCAATTGACGAGAGGCATAGGCAATCACTCTGCGCTCTTGCATTAGGACACAGCCTAATCCTTGACGGGAAGCGTCGCAGTAAATGACGAAGTCCTTCTTTGTATCAGGTGGAGCTAGCACTGGGGCAGAAGTCAACTTGTCTTTAAGTGCCTGGAAGCTTTCCTGACATTTGTCTGTCCATTGGAACTTGACGCCCTTATGCAGCAAGTTAGTCAGGGGCCTGGCAATCTTGGAGAAGTTCTCGACGAATCGACGGCAATAGCTGGCGAGACCGAGAAAACTTCTGACTTGCTTGACATTCTTTGGAGGAGTCCAATCAAGAATAGCCTGAACTCGTTCAGGGTTAACGGCAATACCATCCTTAGAGATGACATGCCCAAGATAGGTTACTTTAGGAAGCCAGAATTCACATTTGGAGAACTTGGCGTATAGCTGATGCTCTCGTAGCTTTTCCAGCACAAGACGAAGATGTTCTGCATGTTCTTCTTCGTTCTTGGAAAATACCAGGATATCATCCAGATAAACCACGACGAACTTGTCGAGGTAATCCATGAATATATAGTTCATCAGGCGAGAGAAGGTGGCTGGGGCATTGGTTAAGCCGAAGGACATAACAGTGTACTCGTATGAACCATAACGAGTCACAAAGGCGGTTTTTGGGATATCCTCTTCACGAACACGGATCTGGTGGTAACCCAATCTCAAGTCGAGTTTAGAGAACACTGATGAACCAGCCAGTTGATCATACAGATCATTGATCCGAGGAAGAGGATACTTGTTCTGAATGGTAGCTTGGTTAATAGGACGGTAGTCTTGGACCAGTCGGTTTGTCCCATCCTTCTTCTTGACAAAGAGAGAAGGTGCTCCCCAAGGAGAGCAACTTGGGCGAATGAAACCATTTTGAAGAGATTTGTCGATTTCCTCCTTAAGCTCAAGGAGTTCATGTGGTGGCATCTTGTAGGGTCGCTTGGCAATAGGAGTGGTGCCTGGTTTCAAGTCGATGACAAATTCGACAGCTCTAGCAGGGGGAATCCCTGGAAGTTCTTCAGGAAAGACGTCGAGGAAGTCACGCACGACGGGGATGTTTTCGATGCCCTCGAGTGGTGCAGAGTTCAATGCATTCAAGGCATAAAGCCTTGCCTCGGCATTTTGCACCAGGCGAGCGTGGTATGTAACTATTTCATCTGAAGGATGTAGCAGATGGACGGTCTTAGTGGCGCAAACTATGGAAGCAATATGCGCTTTCAACCAATCCATCCCCAGAATGAGGTCGATGTTAGACGTCTTCAGGATAATGGGCGCGGCATAGAATTCCAGCCCTTCGATTTCCACGGGGACGTCGACGCCAACCATGGAGGTTTGACATTGTCCCACGGGGGTTTTTACCACTACCGAAGTGTTCATCCCCTCGTATTTAATGCCATGCTTGAATGCAAAATCTTCTGACATGAATGAATGCGATGCTCCTGTATCGAATAAAACAGATGCAGGTACTGAATTTACGAGGAGTGTACCCATCACAGTAGAAGGCTGGTCTTGAGCTTCGTCCAGATCAACGTGGTTGGCATGAACACGGCCATAGGACTTGGCTTTGCTGTTACGGTTCTGGTTGTTCCCACGACCAGCTGCAGGAAGGGCCAGCTGATTCTGATTCTGATTCTGATAGCAGTTCCTGGCAAGGTGACCTGGTTGACCACACTTGTAGCACAGACCATTATTGGGAGTGGGGACCGGAGCTTGGGGTGGTGGAGCTGGAAGTTTTGGCTGTCTAGCAGGAGCATTAGGCAGACGAGGTGTAGCATAGGACTGCCTTGGGGCAGGTGCATTCGACTGGTACATGCTGTTGGGAATCCATATCCTGCGCTTCTGCGAGGACGGGCCTGAAGATGAGCCCGTGTCACGGCTGCGCCTGTGAGAGTTCTGGTATTCCTGCAGACCAGTTTCGACGTTGATGGCTTTGTTCACCAAGGTGGCGAAATCATCAAAGTCGTGCACTAGAAGTGCGAACTTGATGTCAGCTTGAAGGCCGTCACGGAACTTCTCCTGTCTGCGTGAATCAGTAGTAATGTCCTCTTCAGCATAGCGGGACAAGTCCAGAAACTCCCGCTGATAAGCTTCAACAGTTTTGTTGCCTTGGATGAGGTTGCGGAACTCACGCTTCTTCCGGTCCATGACTCCCTGAGGAATGAAGCGGGCACGGAAAGCAGTTTGGAAGTCTGGCCAGGTGATGATTGTTCCAGCTGGCAGAGTACGCCTGTGGCTGTCCCACCATTGTGCTGCGGGTCCCTTCAGGAAGAAGGAAGCAAACGTAACATAGCTGGCAGGGGCTACATCAGCAGACTCCATCTCATAGGTGATGTCACGGAGCCAGTCATCGGCATCCAGAGGCTGAGTTGAGCTGCGGTACACAGTTGGGTTCAGGCGTATAAAATCCTGCAGAGTCACTGTGTTTGGCTGCTGGTTCATATTGGGGCGAGGAAACTGCGCCATCATGTTCTCCATGAACTGGCGATTCATCTCAAGCTGTTGGATCATACCAGCCATGTACTCAGGCGGTGGTGGGAAATTACCACCACGACCTCGACCAGCTGGTCTAACCATCCTGCTAATATATAACAGGGGTATTTCAGTATTTGAGAAATTGGCAAACACAAGAATCATTCAAGTTGAAACATGCATAATGAAAGCAGCACGATAGATACCACATAACAGTTGGCATATCTTACAAAAGGGATCATGCATAGGGTTCGGTACATAGAGTTCAGTACATAGACTAAGACATCATAGGCGGCACGCAGGCTCGCGGCGAACGCAGCTAACACTAATAAGCAAGTCTACCTCAGTCCCACACGACACTGCGGAGGTAGGTGTAGCCTGAAAGCTGGTAGTGTGGCAACGGGTACACCACGTCGGCAACCTGGGGTCCGCGGGGGCTCTGGTGCTGAACCCGACGCTCAAGTGGCAGAAGAGGACCAAGTGCGGGAGAGTAGCCTCCCACCTCTGGCCAACCGACACCCTGAGGCATCACGGTCCTGGCTGGGTAGATAGCAGAACGCGGCAGCTCCCCAGATCCAACAAAGGGGTGCAACATCGTCAAGGCACGGTAGAGGTGCTGACGAGTGGTGTACAACTCGTGGCGAAGAGCTCGGTTAGCTCGATCCAGACCATCAGCGTGCAGAACAAAGTTCTGATGGTGGAAGGGCTCGCGGGTGACAGTGGAGTAGGCAGCAGTGTAGTAACCCTCCGCACCAATATCAGATGCGATAGCAATGTGCCTGAAGGGGGAGGTGTCCAACTCCCGGTACTCCCTACGAAGGCGTGTCAGAGCAGCATAGGCAGCATCGTGAACTGCCATATCGATGGTCACTCCAACACCATAAGCGGTGTGCAGCACAGTAGTGGAGTCATACTCCCGAGAGTAGAGGTGGACGGTGGCACGGTACTGCTCCTGGTTAAAATCCTGGTACTCCTCGGTGACGGTGTACTCGGGGTGCCAGCGATAACCTAGATAGGTCATCATCTCAGCTAGCACGGCCGGTGATCCCGAGGCACCCATGGCCGTCGTGTGGCGCACGACCTGCCTCGTGGGTTCCATCTGAAAACAAAGATGTCTCAAGGAGTCAAATGACAGTGTGGAAATTTTGCAAAACACTATACCAAGGAATAACTATGGCTTTTATCCAACTTTGGGGTGAATGTCGTCGCGGGATCCTAGTGTCAGGGTTAGTAAATTCGTTTAACCCGAGTAGAGGAGAGTTTAGAGTCCCAGAGTAAAGGTCGAGGAGTAAAAGATCCTAGTACCACCCGATGGCGACGTGTGCCCGTAAGACACACAGCCATGTTAGTAAAAGTTTCGCAGTGTCTAGACTCGACTTCGGCCAAGGAGTGTGGAAGGGGGATTCCTACAGGCAGTCGGCTCTGATACCAACTTGTGACGCCCCCGATTCAATCGTACACTAATCATGCACGCAAATGTGTACGATCAAGATCAGGGACTCACGGGAAGATATCACAACACAACTCTACAAATAAAATAAGTCATACAAGCATCATAATACAAGCCAGGGGCCTCGAGGGCTTGAATACAAGTGCTCGATCATAGACGAGTCAGCGGAAGCAACAATATCTGAGTACAGACATAAGTTAAACAAGTTTTGCCTTAAGAAGGCTAGCACAAACTGGGATACAGATCGAACGAGGCGCAGGCCTCCTGCCTGGGATCCTCCTAACTACTCCTGGTCGTCATCAGCGGGCTGCACGTAGTAGTAGGCACCTCCAGTGTGGTAGGAGTCGTCGTCGACGGTGGCGTCTGGATCCTGGGCTCCGGCATCTGGTTGCGACAACCAGAAGAAAGGAAAGGGGGAAAAGGGGGAAGAAAGCAACCGTGAGTACTCATCCAAAGTACTCGCAAGCAAGGAGCTACACTACATATGCATGGATATATGTGTAAAGGGCCATATCAGTGGACTAAACTGCAGAATGCCAGAATAAGAGGGGGGTAGCTAGTCTTATCGAAGACTACGCTTCTGGTCGCCACCGTCTTGCAGCATATAGAAGAGAGTAGACTGAAGTCCTCCAAGTAGCATCGTATAGCATAATCCTACCCGGCGATCCCCTCCTCGATGCCCTGTTAGAGAGCGATCACCGGGTTGTATCTGGCACTTGGAAGGGTGTGTTTTATTAAGTATCCGGTTCTAGTTGTCATAAGGTCAAGGTACAACTCCGGGTCGTCCTTTTACCGAGGGACACGGCTATTCGAATAGATAAACTTCCCTGCAGGGGTGCACCACATAGCCCAACACGCTTGATCCCATTTGGCCGGACACACTTTCCTGGGTCATGCCCGGCCTCGGAAGATCAACACGTCGCAGCCCCACCTAGGCACAACAGAGCGGTCAGCACGCCGGTCTAAACCTAAGCGCGCAGGGGTCTGGGCCCATCGCCCTGAGCACACCTGCACGTTGCGAACGCGGCCGGTGAGCAGACCTAGCAACCTCCAGTACAACGGAAGTCACGTTACGCGGTCCAACCCGGCGCGCGCCACTCAGTCGCTGACGTCAAGAAGTGCTTCGGCTGATACCACGACGTCGGGATACCCATAACTACTCCCGCGTAGGTGGTTAGTGCGTATAGACCAAATGGCCAGACTCAGATCAAATACCCAGATCTCGTTAAGCGTGTTAAGTATCGCGAACGCCGACCTAGGGCCAGGCCCACCTCTCTCCTAGGTGGTCCGAACCTGCCCTGTCGCTCCGCCTCAAAGTAACAGTCGGGGGGCCGTCGGGAACCCAGGCCCACCTCTACCGGGATGGAGCCACCTGCCCCTTCAGCCCCCATCCCCGAACAGTATCACAGGTAATGTAACAGTGTATAGCATATAGTATATGCCCGTGATCACCCCCGAGCGATCACGGCCCAGTAGTATAGCATGGCAGACGGACAAGAGTGTAGGGCCACTGATGGAACACTAGCATCCTATACTAAGCAAGTAGGATTGCAGGTAAAGGTATCAATAGCAGTATCAAAGACAGGCTATGCATCAGGATAGGAATAACGAAAGCAGTAACATACTACACTACTCTAATGCAAGCAGTATAGAGGAGAGTAGGCGATATCTGGTGATCAAGGGGGGGGCTTGCCTGGTTGCTCTGGCAAGAGAGAGGGATCGTCAACTCCGTAGTCGAACGGGGCAGCAGCAACGTCGGTCTCGGGGTCTATCGAGAGAAGAGGGGGGAGAAACAATAAATATTTAAGCAAGCAGATGCACAGTGATGCATGACATGACAAATAACGGCGTTAGTGGTGCCCTAACGCGGTATACGGTGATACCGGTGAAGGGGGGAAACATCCGGGAAAATATCCCCGGTGTTTCGCGTTTTCGGGCAGAGGAGCCGGAGGGGGAAAGTTGCGAGTTCGATAGGTTAGGGGGGTGTGGCGGACGAACGGGTTACGTATCCGGAAGCGTCTCGTCGTTCTGAGCAACTTTCATGTTGAAAATATTTTAATCCGAGTTACGGATTAAAAGATATGATTTTCTAAAGATTTTATTAATTTCTGGAATTTAATTAATTATTTAAATATAACATTATCCAAAACAGTGCACGCTGACGTCAGCATGACGTCAGCATGACGTCAGCAGTCAACAGGGGCGTTGACTGGTCAAATCTGACGTGTGGGTCCCACCTGTCATTCCCTGATTAGGTTAATCAAAGATTAACTAACTAATCATTGTTTAATTAAACTAACAGATTAATTAATTACGGTTAATTAACCTAATTAATTTAGTTAACTAATTAATTTTATTATTACTAGTATTATTTATTTTTATTCTTTTATATATATATATATATTTTTAATCGTTCTTGGGGGCGGGCCCCCTTTGTCATAGGGCCGTGGGGGCTTAACGGGGCGGGCATGCGCGGTTGCGGGCACGGAAACGGGCGCCCGCCCGGGCACGGCGAGGCGCTGGCGCAGCGCGGCCAGGGGACGCGGTGCAGGCGGCGACGAGCGGAAGGCCGCGGGACGAGCAGATGGCGGCGCGCAGGGTGCGCACGGGGCAGCAGTGGGCGCGGTGGTCGCGGGCCTCGGGCGTGGAAGCGGGACGGCGCCGACGGACGCGTGCAGGGCGCGGGGCGTGCGCGGGGGCACGCTGGTGGTGGCGGCACAGCCCAGGGTGGTGGGCGCGGGGCGCGGCCAGTGCGAGCGCGGGCCGCGGTGAGCGAGACGAGGCGAGGTTGCGACGCGGCGCGGGCGCGCAGAGGCGGCCGCGTGCGGGCGCGCGCGGGGAGGTGCCGCGGGGTCAAGGGGTTGCGGCCGTGGGTGCGCGGGGAGGCGCGGGCGCACGGCGAGCGTGGCGCGACGGGGCGTCGCGGTGAGGGAGAGACGAGGAGAAGGGGGCGCGCGCGTACAGCTAGCGAACGGCGGCGAGAGAGAGAGGGGAGGAAGCGGGGGCTCACGTTGAGCCTGTAGGGGTGCAAAGCGGGCTCGGGGGAGGCTCGACGGGGAGCAGGCCGGCGGAGTGGAGGAGTCCGGCGGCGGCGGGCGGTGGCCTCCTCTCGTTCCCGATCCAGATCGGGAGAGAGGAGGGGAGGGGATCTTTTCGGGGGGGGGTGCGAGTGGGGGTGGGCCAGGGTTTCGGCCACCGGGGGGGGGGGGATAAGGAGCGCGGGGGTGGGCCGGCCTGGCGGAGAGGTGGCGTTGGCTGGGCCGGGTGGCCCAGCGGAGGGGGGGGTTCCCTTTCTTTCTCTTTTTTTTTTGTTTGTATTTTCTTTTATAAATTCTTTTCTGTTTTAATCATTTAAAATTGCTTAGGCCTTTTCTAAAAATGTGGTTACTTCACCACAATTACCTTTGTAATATGTAGCAACCACCGAACAATTTTGTTTTAATTTTTGAAAACTTTTATTGTTAATTGCAATTTGAATTTGAATTTGAACGGTTTCGGATTATTGCGAGGTTAGTAACAGTAATCGGGATGACGTGGCATGATTAGCGCAGGATTACTGTAGCAAGATTATCCGGGTGTTACATCGGCTGCCGTGGAGTGTCGCTGTTGGCGAAGCCGATGAGGCTCTGAATGGTGGCCCTCCAGTCGTCGATCTTGTCTGGCGTTGGAGGGAAATCTAGGAGCAGTTGAGCTCGCGCCAAAGCTTCTGCTGGAGTGGCGGGTAGCGGTGGCGAACGGTGCGAGGAGCGGGATATGCTCGGACTTCCAACGATGTTAGAAGGAGCAGTATTCCATCCAGGCGACCGTGCCTCGCTCGCGCCAGCATGTTGGCGTGCATGCTGGCCTTGAGCATCCCGAGATCCGCCAGCTCGATTTGGGTCCAGCGAGCGTATGGTACCGTGAGTACCACGACGCTGCCGGTCTCGCGCTTCCCGAGATGGGCGCGGAGCATCCACGGACGCCCGGTCGTCATGGGAGCCTGCTACACCGCCGATGGGCAGCGCAGCCTTGTCCTTGGACCTGGCGGCATCGTGGGCTCCTTCGTCAACGCCCGTTCTTCCGCCGGCGTCCTCCCCACCAGCCGTTTGCTTCGGCGGCAGTGGGTTCGACGCGGACGGAGCAGCCGCTTCTGAAGCCTTCTTCTTCAGCGGCATGTCGATGAAGTCGATGAAGATCTAGCTCGTGCGAACGCCGGATCAGGTTCACACAATCTCGACGCCCCCTACCTGGCGCGCCAAAGATGTCGGGGATTCTGACTCCGCGAGCACCTATGGGGACGAAGCCCCTTTTTGGTTCGGCGGGGGCGGAGGCCGCGCAAAGAGCGGATCGAGGCGAGGCACACGAGGGGTTTTACCCAGCTTCGGAGCTCTCCGGAGAGATAATACCCCTACTGCTGCTTTGTGGATTGTATTGAGTTCTTGCTCGGGAGCGCTGAGTGCTACAGTACACACCAGCAGCTAACAAGACTGAGCGTGAGTGTTCTACTGTTCGTCCTCCTCCTCTACGTTGCGCATGGGCCTCCTTTTATATGCTCAAGGGGTCACCGACAGGTGGCAACGTAGGCAAGGGTAAAAATGGAAAAGGTGCTGTGGTTGGTACAGCTACCTGCACAGTGCATCATACCTAACCTTGACGGCAGGGGACAAAGGCATTAAATGCCTATCTATGTCGCCCAGACGGTGCAGAAAAGGGACCATCAGGGGCGCCACCACTCACCATGATGGCGATCTTGTCAGCGCCGCATGCCAAAGTGTACCCCTGGCTGCACAGCCTCCCGCCACGTACGCCTGGAAGGGTCCCAGAGCGACACGTAGGTGGGTGTGCTGGAGCGCAGGTACAGAGTGGTGGCTTGCCGCGGCAAACGCCTTGCCGCGGCCGTTGTCTTGCCGCGTCCGGGAGCTTGTCACTCACCGGGTCCTGCCGGGACGCGTGGCGCGTCGCGGCAAGTTTCTTGAGATGCCTTGGTTGGCCTCCCCGGCAAGCTCCTCTTGCCGGGGTCTTGTGCCTTGAGTGGCCTTCCTGGCAAGCTCCTCTTGCTGGGGACTTGTCTCCTTGGCTTAAATACTTTGTTCTTGGATGGCTCAAAAGGAACCATAGAGGGCCTTGGTGGTCACCCGACAAGCCTTGCCACGGGACGCTTCTCTGCCCGTGCACAAGTTCGGGATACTAGGGTACCCCTACTCTAGTACACCGACAGACCTCAGGCCTCTTTCCTCCTTTCTGTGGCTTCTTACCATCTGCCATGTTCTTCAGCTGAGGAATTTGAACAATTGAATTCTCTGAAGAAGTATGCAATTTCTCTTCGAGAAATGCTGCAAATGTGTTAAATTGATGAGAACCTAGTGATTCAACAGCGGACATGAGTACCTGTGAACAGAGTATAGTAGCGAGGAATTTGGAGAGGTCATATGCGTTCTGAGAGGGTTTAAAAAAAACAAGTTTGAGGAATTTGACCAGATGTGTCTTGAAGAATTTCACTAAGCGTGCTTTGTCTTAGGTTCCAGAGTTGTATAGATCGAAGATCCACACAATTGAGGAATCTTGAAGAAAATGTTGCTTAGAGAAATGAGTCAAGAACAGATGACTTGTAAGGTGTTTTGTGTGTGAGGATTTGAAGAATAAAACACTTTTGAAGATTTTGTAGAAAACTTTCGAATCAAGGAGGGCAGTAAAAGTAACTTTTAATTATGCTGAATGAAGAACACAACAAACAGTGAGGTGAAACAGTGGAGTTCGTCGGTGTAGATCTTCCACGCCCTAACTTGGCCGAGGAAGACGTCTACGGCGGCGGCGGAGGTGAAGATATCCGCAGTCGGCACGAGTACGACGACGACGGGGTCGAGGCAGTGAAGCTCTTCCTCACCGGCGACGATGGAGTAGCGGCGGCGCTAGGGTTTGGGAAGCTCGAGCGGGGGAGAGAGATCGGGCGGAGTAAAGGAAGTGAGGAAGGGGAGAGGGGGTATTTATAGTGGCAGTGAAAAACTGTTAGCCCAAAGATTTGGGACGAACATGCCCCTGACCCTTCTCCTTCGCACGACATGTGTCACCCACTTACAGAGAGGTGGAGATCGTGTAAGATCGTGGGTGAATAAAAAATGCATCGTCGGATGTGGAACGGTTCGAGCGGCAAAACCAAAAATTTGGATAAGATTAGTTTTAAAGTTCCGTTCGCAGTTTCTTTAGCTGACAAGGACACAGTGAAGATTTTGAACGAGTTTCAAATAGAACACACATGAAGAATTTGTGAATAGATTGGATTGAGTATAGCATAGAGGGGGAAGGGTCCGATCACATTCACTTAGCAGAAAAACTAACTTGAAGAAATAGCCATAGGTGAATGTTGTAGAGGACGTAAACTCATATATATATATAGCCAATGAAGAAAAACAACGGAACAAGTGAAGATTTTGCAAAGTTGAAGAATTTGAACAACTGAGGAATTTCAATAATTGAGGAAAAACTCAAATTGAAGTTTTTTAACTTTTGTGGTGGCGTGACCCACCGTATAAGAATGCTGATTTTAGACACCGCGTACAATTATCGTAGGGTTCTGAGAATCAAATTCTTCGTTAATTTCTTCACACTTAGAGTGTTATTCTTCATTGATTGAAGAAAAACGTTTCGTCATGTGTTGCACATCTAAGTCATCTTTGCATAAGTGTTAGGATGAGTGCCTTTTCAAAATACATTCGAAGACTCTAAGATATTTAGCTCACACCGCAACTTGCTGAAGCTCTTCTCATCCAAGGGCTTAGTGAAGATATCGGCTAGCTGTTCTTCAGTCTTCACATGCTCAATAGAAATGTCGCCCTTCAACACATGATCACGAAGAAAACGATGACGAATCTGAATGTGCTTTGTCTTCGAGTGCTGAACTGGGTTGTGAGCAATCTTGATAGCGCTCTCATTGTCACAGAGGAGAGGCACATTCTTCACGTTGACGCCATAGTCCTTGAGTGTTTGCTTCATCCATAGTAGTTGAGCACAGCAAGAACCAACAGCAATGTACTCAGCTTCAGCAGTAGACAATGATACGCAGTTCTGTTTCTTCGAGGACCAACAGACCAAGGATCGTCCAAGGAAATGACATGTACCAGATGTTGACTTGCGGTCTACACGATCATCAGCATAGTCAGAGTCAGAATATCCAATGAGATCAAAATCCGAGCCCTTGGGATACCATAATCCTAGTGTTGGTGTGTGAGGTAGATATCGAAGAATATGCTTCACAACCTTATGGTGTGATTCCTGTGGTGCAGCTTGAAATCGGGCACACATGCAAACACTAAGCATTATATCTGGCCTAGATGCACATAAGTACAATACAGAACCAATCATGGAGCAGTATACCTTATGATCGAAGTCAATACCATTTTCATCAGTACTCAGTTGACCATTGGTGGGCATAGGAATTTTGATGCCTTTGCAATCTTGCATGCCAAATTTCTTTAGGACATCCTTGAGGTATTTCTCCTGAGATATGAATATGCCATTGCGCTGTTGACGAATTTGAAGACCTAAGAAGAATTTCAACTCTCCCATCATAGACATTTGATATTCTTCACTCATCATATAGGCAAATTCATCACTATAACGTTGGTCAGTGCAGCCAAAGATAATATCATCAACATATATTTGGCACACAAACAGTTCACTGTCATAAGATTTAGTAAAGAGAGTAGGATCGAGTGAACCGGGTGTGAAGCCGTTCTTCATGAAGAATTCCTCCAAAGTATCATACCACGCCCGTGGGGCCTGCTTGAGGCCATAGAGGCCCTTATTGAGTCTGAAGACTTTGTCAGGATTCTTTGGATCTTCAAAACCTGGGGGTTGAGCAACATATACTTCTTCCTCAAGCTTACCATTGAGGAATGCACTTTTCACATCGATTTGATATAAGATGATATCATGATGGTTAGCATAAGCGAGTAATATGCGAATAGCTTCAATTCTAGCAATAAGTGCAAAAGTCTCATCGAAATCAATTCCTTCAACCTGTGTGTAGCCTTGAGCTACTAGTCATGCCTTATTCCTCACCACAAGGCCGTTTTCATCTTGCTTGTTGCAGTAGATCCATTTTGTGCCAATGATATTATGCTTGCGAGGATCTGGACGGTTGACCAGTTCCCAGACGTTGTTGAGCTTGAACTGATGTAATTCTTCTTGCATGGCCTGAATCCACTCAGGCGCCAGAAATGCTTCATCTACATTAGTGGGCTCTGTGATAGAGAACAAAGCAAAGTGCCCACAAAATTTAGATAGATGTGAAGCTTTTGAGCGGGTGAGAGGACCTAGTGCTCTAATGTCATCGATGATCTTCTCCACTTGCACTTCTTTTGCAACGCGAGGGTGAGCTGGTTGTCGGTGAGGAATTTGATCAACATTTTCTTCAGCATCAATTTCCTCAGCATTTTCCTCAGGTGCGTCAGCTCGGCGTTCTTCATGTTCTGGAATGAATTCTTCAGCAGATTCTTCAGTAGGAATGACATCTTCAGTAGCCTTGTGCTTGATAGAATCCTCAGGTGCTGGTTCATCTATCACAGAAGGTAGGTGCTCTCTTTGCGAGCCATTAGTTTCATCGAACCGCACATCTACAGTTTCAACAATCTTGTGAAGAACATTGTTGAAGACTCTGTAGGTGTGCGAGTCCTTTCCGTAACCAAGCATAAAACCTTCATGTGCTTTCGGTGCAAATTTAGAGTTGTGATGAGGATCTCTTATCCAGCATTTAGCACCGAAGACTTTGAAATAACTCACATTGGGTTTCTTGTCAGTGAGGAGTTCATAGGCGGTCTTCTTGAAGAATTTGTGAAGATATACTCTATTGATGATGTGGCACGCAGTATCAATTGCATCAACCCAGAAACGACGAGGTGTTTTGTACTCATCGAGCATAGTGCGAGCCATCTCAGCAAG
Source organism: Aegilops umbellulata (assembly GCA_032464435.1). NCBI lineage: Eukaryota > Viridiplantae > Streptophyta > Magnoliopsida > Poales > Poaceae > Aegilops > Aegilops umbellulata. The sequence continues at coordinate 384,459,236 of CP136057.1, read as the reverse complement.
AGTCCTGTTCTTGCGCTCCACGACGCCATTCTGTTGAGGAGTATAAGGAGCGGATAACTCATGAGTAATACCAAGTTCATCAAGATAGTCATTGAGACCCGAATTCTTGAACTCAGTGCCATTGTCACTTTTGATGTGCTTGATCTTCACACCAAAGTTGGTTGAAGCCCTCGAGGAAAATCGTTTGAAGACTTCCTGCGCTTCATGTTTGTAAGTAACAAGGTGTACCCATGTGTAAAGAGAGTAATCATCAACAATAACAAAGCCATATTGAGATGCTTCATTTGAGACAGAACAATAATGATTAGGACCAAAGATATCCATGTGAAGCAATTCAAATGGGCGAGTAGTAGTCATGATGGTCTTAGCTGGATGCTTGGCCTTGGTCATCTTTCCAGCTTCACAGGCACCACATAAGTGATCCTTGAGGAATTTGACATTTTCAATGCCAATAATATGTTTCTTCTTTGCAAGCGTGTGCAAATTCCTCATGCCTGCATGACCAAGTCGTCGATGCCATAGCCATCCTTCTGAAGATTTTGCAAGTAGGCACACGGCTGGTTGTGAATCTGCAGAGAAATCAACAATATACAAGTCTCCTCTCCTAAAGCCTTCGAAGACTTTGGAATTGTCAGCTTCCATAATCACAACACAACGATACTTGCCAAAGACAACAACCATATCAAGATCACAAAGCATTGAGACAGACATAAGGTTGTATCCTAAGGACTCGACAAGCATGACTTTGTCCATGTGTCAATCCTTTGTGATAGCAACCTTACCTAGACCCAATACCTGACTTTTGCTTTTGTCAGCGAAGATGATATGCTTCAGATGCGATGACGATAAGGGAGCATCCATCAATAGATTCTTGTCACCAGTCATGTGATTTGTACATCCACTATCGAGGACCCACTCAGTGGCTTTGGGTTGATCATCCTGCAGATGAATTAGTGCAGCTTAGGAACTCATATACTTCATCAGTGAAGAATATGATATCACAATTCATCATATCAATTTCATCAAGCAGTAAGACATATAAAGCAGTAGAAGGACGTGTGAAATGAAAGTTCATTTCTTCATGATTAGCCTGCGTCCTTTCAGGCATTTTGTCAGGTCCCCAGCAAATTCTTCAGACGTTACAGTGCGTCTGGAGACCTGACCCTGCACAACAGATTAGTTCTTTTTCTTCACCACCCACATCTGAAGGGGTGGCAAAGAGTTCATCACTCTGCGAGCTCCATATGAGAATGGTGGTATAGAGGCCAAACCATTTCGTTTCACATAAGAGGGATTAGGGTAAGCATACGAATAAGCAGAGAAATTCTTCGAGGACTTATGAACATAATGATTAGAAGAATAATGCTCATATTCATAGCCCTTGGCTCTTCCCTGCGAAACAGAGTTGTTAGCACGATGATGTTCATATGAGGACTTTGATCCATATGAGGAATTTGATCCATGTGAGGAATTTAGTCCGTATGAGGACTTGGATCCATATGAAGAATTTGGTCCATATGAAGAATTTGATCTGGGGTTCCTATTCTTCACATGTGGTGTCATGAGGACATTCACCTGAGGCACTTTTTGGGAACCCAGATTTTCTTCATAGGGGAACCGTTCCTGCAGTTAGTGCCATCATATCTAGCAAATACTTCACCATTCTTATTTTTGAACAGTTTATGGTTGGAGTCAAATGACTCATCAGAAGAATGAGAAGATTCACATGTATAACCAGATAAATTAGATGGATCAACTGGAGGTCCCTTTGCAGCAACCCATGAGGTTTTGGGGTACTGCTCAGGCTTCCAATATGTACCATCAGCATTGAGTTTCCTCTCAAAAGAAATACCCTCTTTCCTAGGGTTCCTGTTGAGGATCTGTTTTTTAAGCACATCTCAAAGAGTATGATGCCCTTTGAGGCTTTTGTACATGCCTGTCATGTACAATTCCTTCAGCCCTGCATCATCAGTGATACTAGCAATGTCCTCAGATGAGGAATTAGTGATAGCAGAGGCAGGTGAAGAATTTGTAACATTAGAAGCATTTGAACATTCAGGTGAAGAATTAGCAGATTCTCGTTCAATGCATTTCAGACATGGAGGAATAAATTCTTCCTGAGCAGCGCTGATTTGTTGAGCAAGTAATGAATCGTGCTCCTTCTGAAGATCTTCATAACTCACTCTTAGCTTCTCAAGATCTTGCTTTCTTTGAAGAAATTCATAAGAAAGCTTCTCATGATCAGACAAGAGAGTGTTATGATGACCTTGAAGGTTGTCAAACCTGGTCTGAAGTCTCTGAAGATTTTTAGTCAAGGCTTTAGTGCGATCCATTTCTTCACCCAACATATCATCACTTTTGTCTAGCATGTTTTGAACCTTTTCAAAAGCCTTTTGTTGTTTCACAGTAATCTTAGCAAGTTTAGAGTAGCTGGGCTTAAGATTGTCATCAGATTCATCTTCACTAGACTCAGAGGAGGTATATTTAGGTACCTTGGCACCCTTGGCCATGAAGCAATAGGTGGGAGCGTAGTCATCACTGCCTTCATCAGCCTTGTTGGTGAGGTCATTTTCTTCAGAGTTGAAGATGGACTTGCTGACGAATGTAGTAGCGAGGGCTAGGCTCGCCACACCAGACTCGGAATCTTCAGATTCCTCCTCTTCCTATTGTTCCTCAGATTCAGCTTCAGAGTCCATTTCCTTGCCGATGAATGCCCGAGCCTTCTTGGAGCTGCTCTTCTTGTGAGATGAAGACCTTGAGGATTTTGATGATGAAGATTTTAAGGATTTCTTCTTTTTCTTTGCATCATAAGAACTGTAATCCTTGTATTTATTCTTCTTTGATTCCTTTTCCCACTGAGGACAATCTTGAATGTAGTGTCCAGGTTTCTTGCACTTGTGACAAAGCCTCTTCTTGTAGTCACTGGATGAGGAATCATTGCTCCTTGAGGGTCTTCCAAAGCGACCACGTCTTGAGAACTTCTGGAATTTCTTCACGAGCAGTGCTAGGTCATGACTCAGTTCTTCAGGGTCACCAAGGCTACTACCAAAGTCTTCATCTTCAGACTCAGATATTGCCTTGGCCTTCAGTGCACGTGATCTGCCATAGCTCGAACCATAGAGATCTCTCTTTTCAGCAAGATGGAACTCATGAGTATTTAGCCTCTCGAGGATATCAGCGGGGTCAAGTGACTTGTAATTAGCATGCTCTTGTATCATCAGTGCCAGAGTATCAAATGAGGAATCAAGCGATCTCAGCAATTTCTTCACCACCTCATGGTCGGTGATGTCAGTGGCACCAAGTGCTTGAAGCTCATTTGAGATGTCAGTGAGGTGGTCGAAGGTTTGCTGAACATTTTCATTGTCGAGTCTTTTGAAGCGGTTGAAGAGATTGCGAAGAACATCAACTCGAGAGTCACGCTGAGTTGAAACTCCTTCATTGACTTTGGACAGCCTATCCCAGATAAGCTTAGCAGTCTCCAAAGCACTCACTCTTCCATACTGTCCTTTGCTCAGATGGCCACATATGATATTCTTCGCTTGAGAATCGAGTTGCTTGAATATCTTCACATCAGCAGCATTCAGAGAAGGTGGGACTGAGGGAACACCATTTTCCACAACATACCAGAGATCGTTATCAATTGCCTCAAGATGCATTCGCATCTTATTCTTCCAGTAGGGGTAGTTCGTCCCATCGAAGGTAGGACACCCAGCAGAGACCTTGATCATACCTGCAGTCGACATAACTAAAACTCTAGGCGGTTAAACCAAAATCACACAGAACAAGGGAGTACATTGCTCTGATACCAACTGAAAGTGCGTTATATCGACTAGAGGGGGGGTGAATAGGCGATTTTTATGAAATTCTTCACTGAGGAATTTGCTAGTGAGGAAATTCCTTAGCGAAGAACTACTTGCAGCGGAATAAGTACTCGGAAGTAAACATGACAGAATACATGCATGATCATCATGATGAAATAAAGACAAACACGGAGTACAGAAAGCGTAAGCACAAGATAGCACAAGATGCAGACAAACAGACTGAAGAAATTGAGAAAGTCTTTGGTCAAAGTCGTCAAACACAGATATGAACAAGCACACACCACAGTAATGAGGAAATGGAAGTGTTGAGGAAATTGAACCAGTTGGCTTGGTGAAGACAATGATTTGGTAGACCAGTTCCAACTGCTGTCTCAGTTGTACATCTGGTTGGAGCGGCTAGGTATTTAAACCTGAGGACACACAGTCCTCACCGTATTCTCCTTGAGCTAAGGACACACAGTCCTCGCCCAATCACTCGTGGTAAGTCTTCAGGTGACTTCCGAACCTTCACAAACTCGATCACTCGGCGATCCACAATTCCTCTTGGATGCTGTAGACCATGACGCCTAACCGTCTGGAAGAAGCACCGTCTTCAAAGGTAACAAGCGTCGGATCCACGCAGGATCAATCTCTTCAGTGATGCTCAATCACTTTGGGTTTGTAGGTGTTTGGGTTTGGGTTTTGGATTTTCCTCACTTGATGATTTTCGCTCAAAGTCCTCGGAGGATGGGATGCTCTCAAATGACAAGTGTCAGTTTCTCGCGGAGCAACCAACCAGCTAGTGGTTGTAGGGGGCGACTATCTATAGCCTAGGGAGCAGCCCGACATGATAAGACATAAATGCCCTTCAATGATATGATCGTTGGATGGATAAGATATTTTGGGACAGCTGGCGCGTAGCACAGCAACGGTCAGAAATTTGAGGTTCAAATTCCTCAGAGCTATCATGTTCCTCACTGTGTAGGCAATCCGCACTGGTGAATTCCTAACTCCTCAGTCAGAACAAATTCCTCAGCGACCAGAAGAACTGCGTCTCTATCACTGAAGAAATTGACTGAACTGTATGAGATTTCCAATGGCTTCACTCGAAGGGATTGGTAGGTGTAGGATTTGAGTTGAGCATCACATGGAAATTTTTCCTTAGTATTTCCTCGACCCCCTTTAACAGTACGGTGTTTCCTATGACTCAAGAAAGAGAAAATGAAACTACGAAAACAAAAGTCTTCACGCTTCATGTTCCTCAAATGAATACCAAGTCTTCAAGGTCACACCAATTTATTCACTTTCAAAGTCTTCAGAAAGTCTTCAGAATACCAAACTCTTCAGTCGAAGAACTTCATTTTTAGGGGTCGACTTTCACTGTAAATATCAAACTCCTCATGGACTTATAGACCTGTGTACACTCATAAACACATTAGATCCTTAACCTATAAGTCTTCAATACACCAAAATCACTAAGGGGCACTAGATGCACTTACATGAAGGCCTTTGCAGATTCCTCCATCTCATCGTCCGAATCCCGAGCATCACCAAAGTTTTGCACCATGTCTTCCATCCTGGTACCATGCTCGTCAGTGCCATGACGAACCACCTCAGCTCTAACACGTTGGGCAGACTCACCATGAAATGTCCACACCGTATAACCGGGCGTAAAACCACTCTTCTGCAGGTGTTTGCCCATTTCATCTCCTGTCCTCTTTTCCCAATTGTTGCACCGGACACAGGGGCACCAGTTTTTCCTCTGGCCATTTTTGCAAATGCGGCTTTCACAAACCCCTTGGTTTTTGTTAACCATTCATTGGTAATCTCTTTTTGACTAGTGTGACCGGTGTACATCCACGCGCGATCACTCATCTTGCTTAGCTACTGGACAGACAAGAAATATATATAGTTCATCATGTATATTCATCAGTTAATCTAGTTTATCAATTTTATTATGTCCATGCAACCTACACCCTAATAGGTAAAGATAGGTCCTAATCCCACCCGAGTATGTGTAGATTGAGTACGTTCTCCATGTTCTACCCCATTCCGAGACAAAATTTCGGCAGCAACTCCCCGCTGTTCTCCTGATACACGTCTCGTCAAAAAGTCGAGAGAATGTGCATCCGAAGAACAACAGGGAGGCGCTGATGAAATTTTGTCTTGGAATGGGGTAGAGCATGGAGAACGTACCAAATCTACACATACTCGGGCTATCCGTGGAAATCACTGGACAATCCGAATGAGTTATGGTGATAAATATGCAACCGAATGCATATTTCAACCCTTTCGGACAGGAGACGCATACTAGTTACGCGACTGTAGTTACCTAGCTAGTGTCATCGGCACAAATGCCGGAACAGAGCAAACAATTAAGGGGGGAGGAGGAGATGTCATTTGTGCTCACCCACGAACGCAAGGGCGGAGCTCGTCGAACACCAGACCCTCGCAGCAACGAAACAACTGCACATTAAAATCGAAAGATGAGTAACGCAGCATTATTGTTTTTGCCATCAACCTAACTAAATATTTACAACATGATGCCACCACCAAGTTGTAAAAAAACGATTCACACTACTCGTTCCTCGACCCTAGACCCCTTGGCGACCCTGGACCCTTGACCCCTCGACTCTCGCCCCCTCGGCGACCCCTCGACCCCTCGGCGACCCTCGACCTTCTTTTCTTTCTTTTTCTACTTTGTCTACTTATTTTTTTCATCATCTTCATCTTCTTATTCTTCTTTTTCATCTTTCTTCTTTCTTCTTAACTAAACAAAATCTAAACCTAAACCTAAAAAAACAGGAAAAAAACTAAACCTAAACTAAATTAAATCTAAATCTAAACCTAAAACTAAACTAAATCTAACTAACTAACTACACTAACATAGAAAAAATGAAAAAAAGAGAGGGGGAGGGGGCTCGCCAGAGTGGTGGAGGTGGAGGCCGATGGAGGAGGGGGCGGTGCGGCCTAGGGCAGCCGCGGCAGGGGCACGACGGGGAGGCGCGGTGGGGGGCGACGGGGCGGCGGGATGGTGCGGTAGGGGGGGAGTGCGGGGCGTGACGGGGCGGCGACGGGGTGGTGTGGCGGGGGGCGGCGGGGTGGTGCGGGGTGCGACAGGCAGCGGGGTGCGACGGGGCAACATGGTGGCGGGGTGGTGCGGGGCGCGGCAGGGTCGCTGGGGCGGCTGCTGTGCGGGCGCGGGTGCAGAGAGAGGGGAGAGAGAGACAAAGGGGTGGGGCCGGGAAGAGATAGGGAGGGGTTACCGTTAGTTTGGATGGGCCAACTCTTTGCTGTCTGCTAGCGGACGGCAAAGAGTCTTTTCCGTCCGCTAGCAGATGGCAAAGAATTGGCTGGCGGAAAATTGCACCTTTGCCATCAGCCAATTCTTTGTCGTTCGCTTTTTGTGAGCTGACAGCAAAGATCTTCTTTGTCGTCCGCTAGCGGACGACAAATAGCTGACTGGTGGCAAATTCTCTGTTTTCAGTAGTGTCTTCTGTCCATAAAAAAAATCCTCAAAAAGTTTTTGTGGCATTTGGACTTTGTTTGTATTGATATTCTGCAAAGTAAAAAAACAAGAAAAAAATAACAACTGACACTGGACACTATGTCAATAGATTAGTCCCAAAAAATGATATAAAGTTGCTAGTAAATGAACATAAAATATCCAAGATTGATAATATAATAGCATGCAAAATAAAAAACATATAGATATGTTGGAGACGTATCACAGACGCTAGGAGCAATGGACAAGACATCGCGGAAGCATAGCAAGCAACGCAAATGAAGGAGCTGCTGAACTGCATCAGCCACCAAACATCTGATGCAACATGAAGGGCAATGGCCATGAGAACGAGCTGAAGACAAAGTCTACAATGACTGGACATCTGACAGGTCCCGAGCAACCGGACATCGGGTCCTTACTGGAAATCCGATGCCACTATCCAGAAGATAATTGCCCAAAAAATACCAGACTTTCAGTGCTTATAGGACGTCTAGCACCTCTTCAGCCACCGAAAATCCGGTAGCGCATGAACCATCGGACATCCGATAACCACCACCGTCTGATAGCTACCTGCACATAGCCACTAGGGTTTTGGCCCATGTGTCCTCTCTCACTCCCTGGACTATATATGTCATACCCCTTGGACGAATTAGCGTTAGGAAAGCATAGATGAAGAACTGGAGAGATCTTTGCTCATATCTACCCCTCTCCTTTGGAAACGAAGACCTCCTTTGTAGATCAAGACCTCCTTTGGATAAGAATCCCTAGTGGATCATCAAGACCTCCTTTGGATAAGAATCCCTAGTGGATCATCAAGACCTCCTCTTGTGGAGAAGAATCCCCATCATAGGATTGTTAAGTCTGGCGAGTGTATTTTGTGCGCTCATCACACCGTTGTTTAAGCTAGTTCGTTTCATAAAATATAAGATATTCCATTAGATATTTTCACTAATTACTAATGAATGCAAGAGATTGCGCAATTCCACGGGAAAAGGGCTATATGGTGAAAATCAATCCTATACATGGAAAGAAGCAAAATGGAGATATAAGAAATCCAATGGGAGGCACACTAGCACCAACAGAACGCAGGATGGCGTCTAGTACGAGCGTGTGCGCTCGTACCAGCCATCCACGACACTATGGCATCCACCCCAACAACTTTTATAAAGGGACTCGTACCTGACTCGCAAAGAGCAGACACCAGAACCTCCATCTCTGCATCAAAAGCCATTCACAAACCCTAGCCGCCGCCATTTCCCATCTCATATCCCTAGCCACCACCATCTTCACCAGCACAATAATCCATCTCCAAGTTAGCCATACTTGTAATCGTGTATCACATCTGGCAACCATTTTAAGACATATTATCAATAAAGCTTTCACCTTGATGTCTTCTTCGATGATTTCTCCATACAGTCCGATCGCCATATGTGAGTAATTCGGTAAGGCAATGGGTTAAGGCATAGCCTTGCAACCCGATGTCTTTGTATGAGGGGTCGATGGAATGACTTTGAATAAACGCCATGCATGTGTGAAATAAAATTGCATCATAGTTGTCTCTTGTCTCTTATTCTTCGACAGTGCAGGTACCCAAGATCATGGAGTTCGAGCCACGAGGAGGTTAGGAGCAGGGAGGACGTGAAGCATTATTCTGAACACCGGTGACAAAAAGGTTTAATATGGTAGCATGAAGCCAATCCTTGGGGATACATGTGGTGTAGTCATTAAATTCCCAATGCTTTTGTCTGGTTTATCTTAATTACCAAGGTAACCCCGCGACGATGTCTTGGACTAGGGGTGCACGCCCCGTCGGCCTACTATTCATAGGCCGGGTCGATGGCTGATACGTCTCCGTCGTATATACTTTTCCAAACACTTTTGCCCTTGTTTTGGACTCTAACTTGCATGATTTGAATGGAACTAACCCGGACTGACGCTGTTTTTAGCAGAATTGCCATGGTATTAGTTTTGTGCAGAAACAAAATTTCTCGGAATGACCTGAAATTTCACGGAGATTATTTTTGGAAATAATAAAAAATATTGGCGAAAGAATCAAGGCCAGGGGCCCACACCCTGGGCACGAGGGTGGGGGGCGTGCCCTACCCCCCTGGGCGTGCCCCCTGCCTCGTGGGCCCCCTGGAGCTCCACCAGCTTAAACTCCAACTCCATATATTCGTGTTCGGGGAGAAAAAATCAGAGAGAAGGATTCATCGCATTTTACGATACGGAGCCGCCGCCAAGCCCTAAACTCTCTCAGGAGGGCTGATCTGGAGTCCGTTCGGGGCTCCGGAGAGGGGAATCCATCGCCGTCGTCATCATCAACCATCCTCCATCACCAATTTCATGATGCTCGCCGCCGTGCGTGAGTAATTCCATCGTAGGCTTGCTGGACGGTGATGGGTTGGATGAGATCTATCATGTAATCGAGTTAGTTTTGTTAGGGTTTGATCCCTAGTATCCACTATGTTCTGAGATTGATGTTGCTATGACTTTGCTATGCTTAATGCTTGTCACTAGGGCCCGAGTTCCATGATTTCAGATCTGAACCTATTATGTTTTCATGAATATATGTGAGTTCTTGATCCTATCTTGCAATTCTATAGTCACCTACTATGTGTTATGATCCGCCAACCCCGAAGTGACAATAATGGGGACCACTCCCGGTGATGACCATAGTTTGAGGAGTTCATGTATTCACTATGTGTTAATGCTTTGCTCCGGTACTCTATTAAAAGGAGGCCTTAATATCCCTTAGTTTCCGCTAGGACCCCGCTGCCACGGGAGGGTAGGACAAAAGATGTCATGCAAGTTCTTTTCCATAAGCACGTATGACTATATTCGGAATACATGCCTACATTATATTGATGAATTGGAGCTAGTTCTGTGTCACCCTATGTTATGATTGTTACATGATGAACCGCATCCGGCATAATTCTCCATCACCGATCCAATGCCTACGAGCTTTTCACATATTGTTCTTCGCTTATTTACTTTTTCGTTGCTACTGTTACAATCACTACAAAACCCAAAAATATTACTTTGCTACCGTCACTGTTACTTCCATATTACTTTGCTACTAAATACTTTGCTGCAGATATTAAGTTATCCAGGTGTGGTTGAATTGACAACTCAGCTGCTAATACTTGAGAATATTCTTTGGCTCCCCTTGTGTCGAATCAATAAATTTGGGTTGAATACTCTACCCTCGAAAACTGTTGCGATCCCCTATACTTGTGGGTTATCAAGACTATTTTCTGGCACCGTTGCCGGGGAGCATAGCTCTATTCTTTGAGTCACTTGGGATTTATATCTGCTGGTCACTATGAAGAACTTGAAAGGCGAGAAAACAAAAATTTATCCCTCAACTACGAGGGGAGGTAAGGAACTGCCATCTAGCTCTGCACTTGATTCACCTTCTGTTTTGAGTAAGCTTGCGACACCTAAACATGCTTCTGCTATTAATTCTGATATGTCGCATGTTATTGATGATGCTACTTCTGCTATGCATGATACTTATGATGAAACTACTTCTATGCTTGATACTACTGTGCCACTTGGTGAGTTTCTTGATGAACAACTTGCCAGGGCTAGAGAGAATGAAATTATTGAAACTGATAATATTGATGAAAGTGATGATGAAGACTCTCCCAATAAATATGAATTGCCTGTTGTGCCTGAGGGCTATGTTATGGATGAAGAAACTAATAGAGAGTTTCTTCATTGCAATGACAGAAGTGATCTTAAGAAATTGTTAGCTAAGCTTAAACAAAAAACTTTGAATGCTAGAATGAAATATGATCCTACTTATGCTACTTCATCTATCTTTGTTACTGATAAGGATTATGAATTCTCTATTGATCCTGATATAATTACTTTGGTTGAGTCTGATCCTTTATATGGCTATGAATCTGAAACTGTTGTGGCACATCTTACTAAATTAAATGATATAGCCACCCTGTTCACTAATGATGAGAGAACTCGCTACTTTTATATCCTCAAAATATTCCCGTTCTCATTAAAGGGTGATGCTAAGATATGGTTTAATTCACCGATCCTGGTTGTGTGCGTAGTCCCAAGGATATGATCTATTACTTCTCTGCTAAATATTTCCCTGCTCATAAGAAACAAGCTGCTTTAAGGGATATATATAATTTTGTGCAAATTGAAGAAGAGAGTCTCCCACAAGCTTGGGGGAGGCTTCTCTAATTACTTAATGCTTTGCCTGATCATCCTCTTAAGAAAAATGAAATACTTGATATCTTTTATAATGGACTAATCGATGCTTCCCGAGACCACCTGGATAGTTGTGCTAGTTCTGTTTTCAGGGAAAGAACACCGGATGAAGCTGAAATTCTATTGAACAATATGTTGACAAATGAAAATAATTGGACACTTCCTGAGCCAACTCCCGAGCCTATTCCTAAACCAACTCCGAAAAAGAGGGGTGTTCTATTTCTCAGTCCTGAAGATATGCAAGAGGCAAAGAAATCTATGAAAGAAGAGGGTATTAAAGCTGAAGACGTTAAGAATTTACCTCCTATTGAAGAAATACATGGTCTTAATTTACCGCCTGTTGAAGAAATATATAATCTTAATTCATCACCTATTGAAGAAACACGTGGTCTTGATAACCCGACACAGGTAGTAAAGGTAAATTCTCTCTATAGATATGATAAAGCCGAAATCCCTCCTACTAAGTTTGCTAGCCAATGTTTGGATGAGTTTGATAACTTTATGGTTAAGCAAGAAGATTTTAATGCCTATTTTGGTAGACAACTGAAACAAAATGCTTATATGATTGAACACTTGGGTGATTATATGTCTAGAGTTAAAGGTGAACTTAAACTCATTAGTAAACATGCTTCTATGGTTACCACTCAAGTAGAACAAGTACTTAAAGCTCAAAATGATTTGCTCAATGAATTGAATAGTAAGATTAATGACTATGCTGTTAGAGTGGCTACTAGAACTGGTAGAATGACTCAGGAACCTTTGTATCCTGTAGGCCACCCTAAGAGAATTGAGCAAGATTCTCAGAGAAAAAATATAGATGCACCTAGTCCTTCTAAAAAGAAGAAAAAGAAAAATGATAGGACTTTGCATACTTCTAGTGAACCTATTGCTGAACCACCTGAGAATCCAAATGATATTTCTATCTCTGATGCTGAAACACAATCTGGTAATGAACATGAACCTACTAATAATGTTAATGATGATGTTCATGATGATGCTCAACCTAGTAATAACAATGATGTAGAAATTGAACCTGCTGTTGATCTTGATAACCCACAATCAAAGAATCAACGTTATGATAAGAGAGACTTTGTTGCTAGGAAACATGGTAAAGAAAGAGAACCATGGGTTCAGAAACCCATGCCTTTTCCTCCCAAACCATCCAAGAAAATGGATGATGAGGATTTTGAGCGCTTTGCTGAAATGATTAGACCTATCTTTTTGCATATGCGATTAACTGATATGCTCAAAATGAATCCTTATGCTAAGTATATGAAAGAAATTGTTACTAATAAAAGAAAGATACCGGAAGCTGAAATTTCCACCATGCTTGCTAATTACACTTTTAAGGGTGGAATACCTAAGAAACTTGGAGATCCAGGAGTACCCACTATACCATGCTCCATTAAAACAAATTATGTTAAAACTGCTTTATGTGATCTTGGAGCCGGTGTTAGTGTTATGCCTCTCTCTTTATATCGTATACTTGATTTGAATAAGTTGACACCTATTGAACTATCTTTGCAAATGGCTGATAAATCAACTGATATACCTGCCGGTATTTGTGAGGATGTGCCTGTTGTAGTTGCAAACGTTACTATTTTAACGGACTTTGTTATTCTTGATATTCCCGAGGACGATAGTATGTCTATTATTCTTCGAAGACCCTTTTTGAATACTGCAGGGCTGTTATTGATTGCAACAAAGGCAATGTCACTTTTCATGTTAATGGTAATGAGCATACGGTACACTTTCCGAGGACACAACCTCAAGTTCATAGTATCAATTCTATTGGAAAAGTTCCATCGATTATTTTTGGAGGTTTTGAATTTCCTCTTCCTACTGTCAAGAAGAAATATGATATTCTTATTATTGGGGATGTGCATATCCCTGTTGAGGTAACATAGTGTTATTCGAAATTTCTCCGGTTCCATGTTATTCGGAATGAGTTTGTTAACAAGACTTGATCAACCTTGTTAGTGGATTCCTTTTGATGAGCATGAGATGGATGAAACTAGAAAGCACAACCTTCTGTACCCTCCTTTTACTTTTTGTTATTTAGTTGAAATAAAGTAAAAATAGTATTTTCTGTCTGTTTTCTGAATTATCCGTGCAATATAAAAATACCCTAAAAATAAAAGTTCTCCAAATGCCCCGAAAATGAAATATGATTTTTTCTAGAATATTTGAGAATATCTGGCACTGAGAACACAGCAGGGGAGCAAGCACCTGGGCACGAGGGTGGAGGGCGCGCCCACCCCCTGGGCGCGCCCCTTGCCTCATGGGCCCATGGTGGCTCCCCTCCACATATTCCTGCACCCACACACTTCTTCTTCCTCCCAAAAAAATCACCATCCAGCTCAAGCACGAGTTCTAGCTCATTTTGCTGCGATTTTCGATCTCCTTGCTCAAAGCACCTCTCACAAAACTGCTTTGGAGGATTGTTCCTTGGTATGTGACTCCTCCATTGGTCCAATTAGGTTTTGTTCTAGTGCTTTATTCATTGCAAATTTGTGCTGCCTAGGTGACCATGTTCTTGAGCTTGCATGTCAAATTTGTATGGTTCCAAGTAGTTCTAATGCATGATATAGGCCCTAGGCACTTGTAGGAGTAGTTGCTATCAATTTTGTTGAGCTTGTTTCACTTTTATTTGAAGTTACTAAAATTTTCACAAATTTTTCAGAGGAAGAAATATGTTTAGGAAAATGTACCAAGGTGGTCCTTCAAGGAAGCAAGGACCCAGGCTTGCAATGCGTGATGCTGATGATGAGCCACCAAGGGACGCTCCCGTGCGGCGTTATGAATGGCCTTCAGAGGACTTCATGGATCAAGCTGTAATTAAGGAAGAATTTAACGCTGATCTTGTGAGCTTCGAGGCAGAAAAGTGCCGCCAGTACCATTATCTCACTAGTTCCTTTGTGAGGAGGTTTGAATTTTCATCTACACGCAATTCTCAAACTATCTTGTTTGATCTTTATGAAAATTCTTATACTATGGACTTAGAGGATTTTACCACTGCTTGCAAACTTCCACAATGGGGTAGTGCTAGTGAACCTCGCAAATATGAATTTAGAGATTTTCTTGCTAGTATAACTATGGGGAAATCTAGAGACATAGCACAAGCTACCATAGGGAGCATCCATTTTCCTGCTATACATTATTTTGCTCTCTTCATAGGTAGGTGCATAAATGGTAAGGATGAAGCATGTCACATATGTGTCTCTGATCTCAGTGTTCTCAGGAGTGCTATATTGGGAGATAAACATTATAATTTGGGAGCCATTGTTGCACGTAGGTTGCATCATAATAGATTTAATGTAGATTTCTTTGGTGGAATTTATGCAACCCATATAGCTAATTTTCTTGGTGTAGCCATACGTGAGCATGATTGAGTTGCCTCTTGCTTATTTGGATTATGAGGCTATGGTTCGTCATCATTTTGTTGAGAGAAACGATCAGTTCCTCCAGTACCGACTAATCTTTGACACACGACGCACCTATCATGTCGCTCTCCCTGCTTCTACTTTCTTTGACTTTCAGGCAAAAGGGAGATATTATATAACCAGAGAGGAGGCGGAAGAGTATAAGAGGAGGGCTGAGATAGCTTGCCTCCAAGCTGCAACCCATGATGCAATGACTGCTGCATCTCAGTACGACCCCAACTACAACTTTGGATATCCACCAGGCCATCCGTGGCAATAGACCAACTTAGGCCAAAAGCCTAAGCTTGGGGGAGTACGTATCTCTCACCGACATTGCATTCATGTTTACACACTCATTGTCAGATGTCAGTGCTCATACTTTTTCACTGTAATATCCATGCTAGTTTATTTTCCTTTTTATGCTTTCTTCTTGTGTGTTTAATAAACCTTAAGAAAAACCAAAAAAACTAGTAATAGCTTTTAGCTAGTTTATTTTCTTGTTGTAGTAGTAATAATTAAAAAGGAAAACCCAAAAAGATTTCCTGTTCTTCTTTTGCTTGTTGGGAGCTTTCCCGTGTAAATAGTTTTATTTCTTTTCTTTTCTTTGGGGGTCGATAGGAGAAGACCATAATGAAATTGTTGAAGTGGCTCTTATATGAATTATTGTTGATTTAACCAAGAGCCCATACTGCCTTGTCTTCTCCTATTTATTGAATGCTCGCAGATTCCAGCTTAGTCCGATGCACATGCACTATTATTATTATTCACATCATTTGGTCGTGCAAGTGAAAGGCAGTTATGACGATATATGATGGACTGATTGAGATGAGAGAAGCTGGTATGAACTCGACCTCTCTTGTTTTTGTAAATATGATTAGTTCATCGTTCCTGATTCAGCCTATTATGAATAAACATGTTTGCAATGACAATTAGGTTGCTCGTACCATGCTTAATTAGCTAGGAGCTTATAATGGTTTACCTTGCATGCCAACATGCTATTAAAATGGTTGTGATGTGGTATGATAGGGTGGTATCCTCCATTGAATGATTCAAGTGACTTGACTTGGCACATGTTCACACATGTAGTTGAAACAAATCAACATAGCCTTCACGATATTTATGTTCATGGTGGATTATATCCTACTCATGCTTGCACTCAATCTTCATTAATTTTAATGCATGTTCATGACTGTTGTCACTCTCTAATTGGTCGCTTCCCATTCTTTTGCTAGCCTTCACTTGTACTAAGCGGGAATACTGCTTGTGCATCCAATACCTGAAACCCCAAAGTTATTCCATATGAGTCCACCATACCTTCCTATATGCGGTATCTACCTTCCGTTCCAAGTAAATTTGT
Organism: Aegilops umbellulata; assembly: GCA_032464435.1. NCBI lineage: Eukaryota > Viridiplantae > Streptophyta > Magnoliopsida > Poales > Poaceae > Aegilops > Aegilops umbellulata. The sequence goes on along the minus strand of CP136057.1, from coordinate 384,442,919 downwards.
ATGTGCAAACTCTAAACCTTCAAATGAAATTCTGTTTTGTATGCTCGAATAGCTCATGTATCAACTAGGGTTGTCCGTATCTTCCATGCTAGGCGGGTTATTCTCAAGAGGAGTGGACTCCGCTCCTCACTCATGAGAAAATGGCTAGTCACCAGGATGCCCAGTCCCATGCTTTATGCAAATCAAATCAAACTAATTGCAAACAAAACTCCCCCGGGGCTGTTGCTAGTTGGAGGCACTTGTTGTTTCGAGCAAGCCATGGATTGATGCTTGTTGGTGGAGGGGGAGTATAAACTTTACCATTCTGTTTGGGAACCGCCTATAATGTGTGTAGCATGGAAGATATCGCCATCTCTCGGTTGTTATGTTGACAATGAAAGTATGCCGCCCAAAATATTATTTATCTCTGCTTTAAAATCGAGCTCTGGCACCTCTAGAAATCCCTGCTTCCCTCTGCGAAGGGCTTATATATTTACTTTTATGTTGAGTCATCACCCTCTTATTAAAAAGCACCAGCTGGAGAGCACCTCTGTCATTTGCATCCATTACTATTAATTTATATTGGGTATGACTATGACTGGATCTCTTTTACCATGAATTACAATGTTTAGTCAGTCCTTGATCTTTAAAGGTGCTCTGCATTTATGTTTTGCGGTCTCAGAAAGGGCTACCGAGATACCATACTGTTATATCATATCATGATTGTTTTGAGAAAGTGTTGTCATCCGAGATTTATATTATTGCTCACTAGTTGATTATGCCATTGACATGAGTAAACATGAGACCTAAATGTTATTGTGAATATGGTTAGTCATAATCTTTGCTGAAAACTTGAATGCTGGCTTTACATATTTATAACAACAAGAGCAAACAGAGTTTGTAAAAGTTTTTCTTTATCACTTTCAGTTTATCAACTGAATTGCTTAAGGACAAGCAAAAGTTTAAGCTTGGGGGAGTTGATACGTCTCCGTCGTATCTACTTTTCCAAACACTTTTGCCCTTGTTTTGGACTCTAACTTGCACGATTTGAATGGAACTAACCCGGACTAACGCTGTTTTCAGCAGAATTGCCATGGTGTTATTTTTGTGCAGAAACAAAAGTTCTCGGAATGACCTGAAATTTCACGGAGATTATTTTTGGAAATAATAAAAAATATTGGCGAAAGAATCAAGGCCAGGGAGCCCACACCCTAGGCACAAGGGTGGGGGCGCCCCCTGCCTTGTGGGCCCCCTGGAGCTCCACGGGCCTCAACTCCAACTCCATATATTCGTGTTCGGGGAGAAAAAAATCAGAGAGAAGGATTCATCGCGTTTTATGATACGGAGCCGCCGCCAAGCCCTAAACTCTCTCGGGAGGGCTGATCGGGAGTCCGTTCAGGGCTCTAGAGAGGGGAATCTGTCGCTGTCGTCATCATCAACCATCCTCCATCACCAATTTCATGATGCTCGCCACCGTGCGTGAGTAATTCCATCGTAGGCTTGCTAGAAGGTGATGGGTTGGATGGGATCTATCATGTAGTCGAGTTAGTTTTGTTAGGGTTTGATCCCTAGTATCCACTATGTTCTGAGATTGATGTTGCTATGACTTTGCTATGCTTAATGCTTGTTACTAGCTACCGAGTGCCATGATTTTAGATCTGAACCTATTATGTTTTCATGAATATATGTGAGTTCTTGATCCTATCTTGCATGTCCATAGTAACCTATTATGTGTTATGATCCGCCAACCCCGAAGTGACAATAATCGGGACCACTCCCGGTGATGACCATAGTTTGAGGAGTTCATGTATTCACTATGTGTTAATGCTTTGGCCCGGTACTCTATTAAAAGGAGGCCTTAATATCCCTTAGTTTCCGCTAGGACCCCGTTGCCACGGGAGGGTAGGACAAAAGATGTCATGCAAGTTCTTTTCCATAAGCATGTATGACTATATTCGGAATACATGCCTACAATATATTGATGAATTGGAGCTAGTTCTGTGTCACCCTATGTTATGATTGTTACATGTGAAGGAAATATGCCCTAGAGGCAATAATAAAGTTATTATTTATTTCCTATATCATGATAAATGTTTATTATTCATGCTAGAATTGTATTAACCGGAAACATAATACATGTGTGAATACATAGACAAACAGAGTGTCACTAGTATGCCTCTACTTGACTAGCTCGTTAATCGAAGATGGTTATGTTTCCTAACCATAGACATGAGTTGTCATTTGATTAATGGGATCATATCATTAGGAGAATGATGTGATTGACTTGACCCATTCCGTTAGCTTAGCACCCGATCGTTTAGTATGCTCCTATTGCTTTCTTCACGACTTATACATGTTCCTATGACTATGAGATTATGCAACTCCCGTTTACCGGAGGAACACTTTGTGTGCTACCAAACGTCAAAATGTAACTGGGTCATTATAAAGGTGCTCTACAGGTGTCTCCGAAGGTACTTGTTGGGTTGGCGTATTTCGAGATTAGGATTTGTCACTCCGATTGTCGGAGAGGTATCTCTGGGCCCTCTCGGTAATGCACATCACTTAAGCCTTGGAAGCGTTGCAACTAATGAGTTAGTTGCGAGATGATGTATTACCGAACGAGTAAAGAGACTTGTCGGTAACGAGATTGAACTAGGTATTGAGATACCGATGATCGAATCTCGGGCAAGTAACATACCGATGACAAAGGGAACAATGTATGTTGTTATGCGGTCTGACCGATAAAGATCTACGTAGAATATGCGTGAGCCAATATGAGCATCCAGGTTCCGCTATTGGTTACTGACCGGAGACGTGTCTCGGTCATGTCTACGTAGTTCTCGAACCTGTATGGTCCGCACACTTAACGTTTTGATGACGGTTATATTATGAGTTTGTATGTTTTGATGTACCGAAGGTTGTTCGGAGTCCCGGATGTGATCATGGACATGACGAGGAGTCTCGAAATGGTCGAGACATAAAGATTGATATATTGGATGACTATATTCGGACACCGGAAGTGTTCCAGGTGATTTCGGAGAAAACCGGAGTGCCCGAGGGTTACCGGAACCCCCGGGAGAAGTAATGGGCCTTATGGGCCTTCGTGGAGAGAGAGAGGGCTGGCCTAGGGCAGGCCGCGCGCCCCTCCCCCTCTGGTCCGAATTGGACTAGGAGAGGGGGGCGGCGCCCCCTTTCCTTCTCCCTCTCCCCCTTCCTTGTCCTACTCCTACTAGGAGGAGGACTCCTCCTCCTGGCGCGCCATAGAGGGCCGGCCGGCCTCCCCCTTGCTCCTTTATATACGGGGGCAGGGGGCACCCCAAAGACACAAAAATTGATCTGTTTGATCTTTTAGCCGTGTGCGGTGCCCCCCTCCACCATATTCCACCTCGATAATACAGTAGCGGTGCTTAGGCGAAGCCCTGCGTCGGTAGAACATCAACATCGTCACCATGTCGTCGTGCTGACGAAACTCTCCCTCAACACTCGGCTGGATCGGAGTTCGAGGGACGTCATCCGGCTGAACGTGTGCTGAGCTCGGAGGTGCCGTACGTTCGGTACTTGATCGGTCGGATCATGAAGACGTACAACTACATCAACCGCGTTGTGCTAATGCTTCCGCTTTCGGTCTACGAGGGTACGTGGACAACACTCTCCCCTCTCGTTGCTATGCATCACCATGATCTTGCGTGTGCGTAGGAATTTTTTTGAAATTATTACGTTCCCCAACAGTGGCATCCGAGCCTGGTTTTTATGCGTAGACGTCATATGCACGAGTATAACGCAAGTGAGTTGTGGGCGATATAAGTCATACTGCTTATCAGCATGTCATACTTTGGTTCGGCGATATTGTTGGATGAAGCGGCCCGGACCGACATTACGCGTACGCTTACGCGAGACTAGTTCAACCGACGTGCTTTGCACACAGGTGGCGGGTGTCAATTTCTCCAACTTTAGTTGAACCGAGTGTGGCTATGCCCGGTCCTTGCGAAGGTTAAAACAGCACCAACTTGAAAAAACTATCGTTGTGGTTTTGATGCGTAGGTAAGAACGGTTCTTGCTAAGCCCGTAGCAGCCACGTAAAACTTGCAACAACAAAGTAGAGGACGTCTAACTTGTTTTTGCAGGGCATGTTGTGATGTGATATGGTCAAGACATGATGCTAAATTTTATTGTATGAGATGATCATGTTTTGTAACCGAGTTATCGGCAACTGGCAGGAGCCATATGGTTGTCGCTTTATTGTATGCAATGCAATCGCCCTATAATGCTTTACTTTATCACTAAGAGGTAGCGATAGTCGTAGAAGCATAAGATTGGCGAGACGACAACGATGCTACGATGGAGATCAAGGTGTCGGGCCGGTGACGATGGTGATCATGACGGTGCTTCGGAGATGGAGATCACAAGCACAAGATGATGATGGACATATCATATCACTTATATTGATTGCATGTGATGTTTATCTTTTATTCATCTTATCTTGCTTTGATTGACGGTAGCATTATAAGATGATCCCTCACTAAAATTATCAAAGTATAAGTGTTCTCCCTGAGTATGCACCATTGCGAAAGTTCTTCGTGCTGAGACACCACGTGATGATCGGGTGTGATAGGCTCTACGTTAAAATACAACGGGTGCAAAACAGTTGCACACGCGGAATACTCAGGTTAAACTTGACGAGCCTAGCATATAACAGATATGGCCTCGGAGCACGGAGACCGAAAGGTCGAGCGTGAATCATATAGTAGATATGATCAACATAGTGATGTTCACCATTGAAACTACTCCATCTCACGTGATGATCAGACATGGTTTAGTTGATTTGGATCACGTGATCACTTAGACGATTAGAGGGATGTCTATCTAAGTGGGAGTTCTTAAGTAATATGATTAATTGAACTTAAATTTATCATGAAGTTAGTACCTGATAGTATCTTGCTTCTCTATGTTGATTGTAGATAGATGGCCCGTGATGTTGTTCCGTTGAATTTTAATGCGTTCCTTGAGAAAGCAAAGTTGAAATATGATGGTAGCAATTACACGGACTGGGTCCGTAACTTGAGGACTATCCTCATTGCTGCACAGAAGAATTATGTCCTAGAAGCACCGCTGGGTGCCAGGCCTGCTGCTGATGCAACTGACGACGTTAAGAACGTCTGGTAGAGCAAAGCTGATGACTACTCGATAGTTCAATGTGCCATGCTTTACGGCTTAGAACCAGGACTTCAACGATGTTTTGAACGTCATGGAGCATATGAGATGTTCCAGGAGTTGAAGTTAATATTTCAAAAGAATGCCCGGATTGAGAGATATGAGGTCTCCAATAAGTTCTATAGCTGCAAGATGGAGGAGAATAGTTCTGTCAGTGAGCATATACTCAAGATGTCTGGGTACTGCAATCACTTGATTCAACTGGGAGTTAATCTTCCGGATGATAGCGTCATTGACAGAATTCTCCAATCACTACCACCAAGCTACAAGATCTTCGTGATGAACTATAACATGCAAGGGATGGATAAGACGATTCCCGAGCTCTTCGCAATGCTAAAGGTTGCAGAGGTAGAAATCAAGAAGGAGCATCAAGTGTTGATGGTCAATAAGACCACCAGTTTCAAGAAAAAGGGCAAAGGGAAGAAGAAGGGGAACTTCAAGAAGAACAGCAAGCAAGTTGCTGCTCAGGAGAAGAAACCCAAGTCTGGACCTAAGCCTGAGATTGAGTGCTTCTACTGCAAGCAGACTGGTCACTGGAAGCGGAACTGCCCCAAGTATTTGGCGGACAAGAAGGATGGCAAGGTGAACAAAGGTATATGTGATATACATGTTATTGATGTGTACCTTACTAATGCTTGCAGTAGCACCTGGGTATTTGATACTGGTTCTGTTGCTAATATTTGCAACTCGAAACAGGGGCTACGGATTAAGCAAAGATTGGCTAAGGACGAGGTGACGATGCACGTGGGAAATGGTTCCAAAGTCGATGTGATCGCAGTCGGCACGCTACCTCTACATCTACCTTCGGGATTAGTATTAGACCTAAATAATTGTTATTTGGTGCCAGTGTTGAGCATGAACATTATATCTGGATCTTGTTTGATGCGAGACGGTTATTCATTTAAATCAGAGAATAATGGTTGTTCTATTTATATGAGTAATATCTTTTATGGTCATGCACCCTTGAAGAGTGGTCTATTTTTGATGAATCTCAATAGTAGTGATACACATATTCATAATATTGAAGCCAAAAGATGCAGAGTTGATAATGATAGTGCAACTTATTTGTGGCACTGCCGTTTAGGTCATATCGGTGTAAAGCGCATGAAGAAACTCCATACAGATGGAATTTTGGAACCCCTTGATTATGAATCACTTGGTACTTGCGAACCGTGCCTCATGGGCAAGATGACTAAAACGCCGTTCTCCGGTACTATGGAGAGAGTAACAAATTTGTTGGAAATCATACATACAGATGTATGTGGTCCGATGAATATTGAAGCTCATGGCGGATATCGTTATTTTCTCACCTTCACAGATGATTTAAGCAGATATGGGTATATCTACTTAATGAAACATAAGTCTGAAACATTTGAAAAGTTCAAAGAATTTCAGAGTGAAGTTGAAAATCATCGTAACAAGAAAATAAAGTTTCAACGATCAAATCATGGAGGAGAATATTTGAGTTATGAGTTTGGTCTACATTTGAAGCAATGCTGAATAGTTTCGCAACTCACGCCACCCGGAACACCACAGCGTAATGGTGTGTCCGAACGTCGTAATCGTACTTTACTAGATATGGTGCGATTTATGAAGTCTCTTACTGATTTACCGCTATCGTTTTGGGGTTATGCTTTAGAGACAGCCGCATTCACGTTAAATAGGACACCATCGAAATCCGTTGAGACGACACCTTATGAACTATGGTTTGGCAAGAAACCAAAGTTGTCATTTCTGAAAGTTTGGGGTTGCGATGCTTATGTGAAAAAGCTTCAACCTGATAAGCTCGAACCCAAATCGGAGAAATGTGTCTTCATAGGATACCCAAAGGAGACTGTTGGGTACACTTTCTATCACAGATCCGAAGGCAAGACTTTTGTTGCTAAATTTGGAGTTTTTCTAGAGAAGGAGTTTCTCTCGAAAGAAGTGAGTGGGAGGAAAGTAGAACTTGATGAGGTAACTGTACCTGCTCCTCTATTGGAAAGTAGTTCATCACAGAAACCGGTTTCTGTGACGCCTACAACAATTAGTGAGGATGTTAATGATGATGATCATGGAACTTCAGATCAAGTTACTACTGAACCTCGTAGATCAACCAGAGTAAGATCCACACCAGAGTGGTACGGTAATCCTGTTCTGGAAGTCATGCTACTAGATCATGATGAACCTACGAACTATGAAGAAGCGATGGTGAGCCCAGATTCCGCGAAATGGCTTGAAGCCATGAAATCTGAGATGGGATCCATGTATGAGAACAAAGTGTGGACTTTGGTTGACTTGCCCGATGATCGGCAAGCAACTGATAATAAATGGATCTTCAAGAAGAAGACAGACACGGACGGTAATGTTACTGTCTATAAAGCTCGACTTGTTGTGAAAGGTTTTCGACAAGTTCAAGGGATTGACTACGATGAGACCTTCTCACCCGTAGCGATGCTTAAGTCTGTCCGAATCATGTTAGCGATTGCCGCATTTTATGATTATGAAATTTGGCAAATGGATGTCAAAACTGCATTCCTGAATGGATTTCTGGAAGAAGAGTTGTATATGATGCAAACGGAAGGTTTTGTCGATCCAAAGGGAGCTAACAAAGTGTGCAAGCTCCAGCGATCTATTTATGGACTGGTGCAAGCCTCTCGGAGTTGGAATAAACGCTTTGATAGTGTGATCAAAGCATTTGGTTTTATACAGACTTTTGGAGAAGCCTGTATTTACAAGAAAGTTAGTGGGAGCTCTTTAGCATTTCTGATATTATATGTGGATGACATATTACTGATTGGAAATGATATAGAATTTCTGGATAGCATAAAGGGATACTTGAATAAGTGTTTTTCAATGAAAGACCTCGGTGAAGCTGCTTACATATTGGGCATTAAGATCTATAGAGATAGATCAAAACGCTTAATTGGACTTTCACAAAGCACATACCTTGACAAAGTTTTGAAGAAGTTCAAAATGGATCAAGCAAAGAAAGGATTCTTGCCTGTGTTACAAGGTGTGAAGTTGAGTAAGACTCAATGCCTGACCACTGCAGAAGATAGAGAGAAAATGAAAGATGTTCCCTATGCTTCAGCCATAGGCTCTATCATGTATGCAATGCTGTGTACCAGACCTGATGTGTGCCTTGCTATAAGTCTAGCAGGGAGGTACCAAATTAATCCAGGGGTGGATCACTGGACAGCGGTCAAGAACATCCTGAAATACCTGAAAAGGACTAAGGATATGTTTCTCGTTTATGGAGGTGACAAAGAGCTCATCGTAAATGGTTACGTTGATGCAAGCTTTGACACTGATCCGGACAATTCTAAATCGCAAACCGAATACGTGTTTACATTGAACGGTGGAGCTGTCAGTTGGTGCAGTTCTAAACAAAGCATCGTGGCGGGATCTACGTGAGAAGCGGGGTACATAACTGCTTCGGAAGCAGCAAATGAAGGAGTCTGGATGAAGGAGTTCATATCTGATCTAGGTGTCATACCTAGTGCATCGGGTCCAATGAAAATCTTTTGTGACAATACTGGAGCAATAGCCTTGGCGAAGGAATCCAGATTTCACAAGAGAACAAAGCACATCAAGAGACACTTCAATTCCATCCGGGATCTAGTCCAGGTGGGAGACATAGAAATTTGCAAGATACATACGGATCTGAATGTTGCAGACCCGTTAACTAAGCCTCTTCCACGAGCAAAACATGATCAACACCAAGGCTCCATGGGTGTTAAAATCACTACAGTGTAATCTAGATTGCTGACTCTAGTGCAAGTGGGAGACTAAAGGAAATATGCCCTAGAGGCAATAATAAAGTTATTATTTATTTCCTTATATCATGATAAATGTTTATTATTCATGCTAGAATTGTATTAACCGGAAACATAATACATGTGTGAATACATAGACAAACAGAGTGTCACTAGTATGCCTCTACTTGACTAGCTCGTTAATCGAAGATGGTTATGTTTCCTAACCATAGACATGAGTTGTCATTTGATTAACGGGATCACATCATTAGGAGAATATGTGATTGACTTGACCCATTCCGTTAGCTTAGCACCCGATCGTTTAGTATGTTGCTATTCCTTTCTTCATGACTTATACATGTTCCTATGACTATGAGATTATGCAACTCCCGTTTACCGGAGGAACACTTTGTGTGCTACCAAACATCACAACGTAACTGGGTGATTATATTGATGCTCTACAGGTGTCTCCGAAGGTACTTTTTGGTTTGGCGTATTTCGAGATTAGGATTTGTCACTCCGATTGTTGGAGAGGTATCTCTGGGCCCTCTCGGTAATGCACATCACTTAAGCCTTGCAAGCATTGCAACTAATGAGTTAGTTGCGAGATGATGTATTACGGAACGAGTAAAGAGACTTTCCGGTAACGAGATTGAACTAGGTATTGAGATACGGACGATCGAATCTCGGGCAAGTAACATACCGATGACAAAGGGAACAACGTATGTTGTTATGCGGTCTGACCGATAAAGATCTTCGTAGAATATGTGGGAGCCAATATGAGCATCCAGGTTCCGCTATTGCTTATTGACCGGATACGTGCGTCGGTCATGTCTACATAGTTCTCGAACCCGTAGGGTCCGCACGCTTAACGTTTCGATGACGATTATATTATGAGTTTGTATGTTTTGATGTATTGAAGGTTGTTCGGAGTCCCGGATGTGATCACGGACATGACGAGGAGTCTCAAAATGGTCAAGACATAAAGATTGATATATTGGATGACTATATTCGGACACTGGAAGTGTTCCAGGTGATTTCGGAGAAAACCGGAGTGCCGGAGGGTTACCGGAACCCCCCGAGAGAAGTAATGGGCCTTATGGGCCTTAGTGGAGAGAGAGAGAGGGCTGGCCTAGGGCAGGCCGCGCGCCCCTCCCCCTCTGGTCCAAATTGGACTAGGATAGGGGGGGGGGCCCCCCTTTCCTTCTCCCCGTCCCCCTTCCTTTCCCCCTCCTAGTAGGAGTAGGAAAGAGGGGAGTCCTACTCCTACTAGGAGGAGGACTCCTCCTCCTGGCGCGCCATAGAGGGTCGGCCGGCCTGCCCCTTGCTCCTTTATATACGGGGGAGGGGTACCCCAAAGACACAACAATTGATCTGTTTGATCTTTTAGCCGTGTGCGGTGCCCCCCTCCACCATAGTCCACCTCGATAATACTGTAGCGGTTCTTAGGCGAAGCCCTGCGTCGGTAGAACATCAACATCGTCACCACACCGTCGTGCTGACGAAACTCTCCCTCAACACTTGGCTGGATCGGAGTTCGAGGGACGTCATCGGGCTGAACGTGTGCTGAACTCGGAGGTGTCGTACGTTCGGTACTTGATCGGTCGGATCGTGAAGACGTACGACTACATCAGCCGCGTTGTGCTAACGCTTCCGCTTTCGGTCTACGAGGGTACGTGGACAACACTCTCCCCTCTTGTTGCTATGCATCACCATGATCTTGCGTGTGCGTAGGATTTTTTTTGAAATTACTACATTCCCCAACAACATGATGAACCGCATCCGGCATAATTCTCCATCACCGATCCAATGCCTACGAGCTTTTCACATATTATTCTTCGCTTATTTACTTTTCTGTTGCTACTGTTACAATCACTACAAAACCTAAAAATATTACTTTGCTACCGTCACTGTTACTTCCATATTACTTTGCTACTAAATACTTTGCTGCAGATATTAAGTTATCCAGGTGTGGTTGAATTGACAACTCAGCTGCTAATACTTGAGAATATTCTCTGGCTCCCCTTGTGTCGAATCAATAAATTTGGGTTGAATACTCTACCCTCGAAAACTGTTGTGATCCCCTATACTTGTGGGTTATCAATGACCCACTAGTAATTGAAGAATGGGCCCCACGTGCCCTTGTCCTTGGCGTAATCAAGATGGAGACCTCCGAAGACTTCACGTACACTTCAAGGCGAGTTTGAATGATCGACATGTTTATCCCCAGATTGTAACCGACCATGTGTAATCCTAGATACCCCCGGTGCCTATATAGGCTGTGGGGTTTAGTCCATAGAAGCAAGTCTTTCGAGATTAAGAAGGTTGAGCCTGTTCATACGATCTCGAGGTAGATCATACTATACTTTGTACCCCATCCAACAATAAATATAATAAGAGCATGATGTAGGGTTTTGCCTCCTCAAAAGGGCCCGAACCTGGGTAAAATACCGTGTCCCTATTCTTCCTATTACCATTGTTCCTAGATCACTAACTCGGGACCTCCTACCCGAGACCCGCCAGTTGTAGCACCGACACCCCGCGCAATGGATAGGGCCTACGGTTGCACAACTGACTCTTGATGCAGGGCGTGTTCCGGTCTAGACATGATTTGTACACATTCCCCACTTCATTTCGTTGCAAGCACATCTTAACATGTATATTCCAGAGCACAAATTAAGATCATGATGATCCGCATTGAAAACATATGGTTGTAAGAATGATGTCCTCATACCCATGCATGTTTTTATTATAGGTGTTAAGGTAACAATAGTGATTACGATTCATTCTAGTAACTGGAAATCAATACTCTTGCAAAAGCTTGGTAGAAACCCTCGTTATAAGTGCACGTCCTCTCGTGGGTTCGATAACTCAGGGTCACACCTTGGGCAAAGACTGTCTCGGAATTGAAGGAAAGCATCTATAGGCAGGCCTTTAGTCATGATGTCAGTGTGATGCCCGGATAGTTAAGCTAAAGTGAACCTCCGCTAATGATGCCACATCACCTCGGATTATTGTTGATAATCTCGCGTCAGTTCGAAACCCAGTTCAAATTCTTTAGAAAAAAACAACAAAAGTTTTCAAACAATAAAACTAAAATGCTCTAAGCATGTCAAATAAATCATAAGTAATTATGGTGGAGAAACCAAACTTTGATAAAATGTTTAAAGGCTCTAAGATAATTAAAACAGTAGTTAAACAATTAAATAAATGCCTGTTGAATTTTATAAAATATTAAACTATTTTATTTTGGGTTGAAAATTAATATGCCAGTAGTATATTTATAAATACAAATTTAGGTGCTAGTGTTAATTTTTATAAAATTCAAATAAAATGTAACTAAAATAAAACAGGGAGAAATAAATAAAAAGAAATGACTCAACAGAAATTAAAACAAAACAAAACAAAGTTTGAAAAGGCCCCCCTCCACTGGGCCATTCGGCCCAGCTGGCCGGCCTAGTCGCCCCTGGCCTATATGGCCCTCCCCACACCCGAAACCCTAGCTACCGCACCCCATTTCCCCCACACCCACGTCTCCTCCCCCACTCCTCTCGATCCCATCTGGATCGAGGAGGGGTTCGATCCACCTCCCCTCCTCTGCCCCCAATTGGATCGGGGGGACCGATCCCCACCGCTACACGCACGACGCCGCCCCGCCTCTGACGTCGCCGGACCTCGCGGCCACCTCGCCGGACCTCCCTCGCCGGATCGCTCCGCCTCGCCCATGCCTCCCTGCCGAACTTCCTCCCCGTCGTCGACGCCTCATCCCCGTCCTCCACCCCACGCCCCGCTGCCTAAGACCCTACGGCCCCGCCGTGAGTTTCGCCCTCCCTCCCTCTCTCCCCTGGTTCTCTGTCCCCGGCCACCGACGCCCACTGCCGCGCTCGTCCGCGCGTTTGCCTGCCCTGAGTCTGCCTCCTGCCTCCCGCTCGTGAACCGTGCCCACCTTCGCAGGCCATGGACACCGCCGCCACCCGCCCGGCCGCGGCGCCCCGCCCGCGTGGCCCAGCTCCGGTCGCCGCTGCGTGCTCGCCGTACTGCGCAGCTCCCCACCCCGCGCTGCAGCTCCGCGCCAGCTCGCGCTTCCGGCGCGCGCACACCCGCAAAGCCCGCGCCCCTGTCGCCGCCCCTCCCACTCCCGCATCACTGGCTTCGGCCTCGCCCGCACCGGCCATCCACCTCGCTCAAAGTCGGCGATGCTCCGGCCGTCCCTAGCGCCGGCCGTTGTCACCGTCGCGTGCGCGATGCCGGACCGCTCTTGTAGGTCCAAACCGCAGGCCCGGAGACCCCCTACGCTACGTTTCCGGTCGTCTCCGGCGAAGTGCCGCCACGGGAGAGGCTCGCCGAAGCTCTCTCCGACACCCGCCTACGTGGCACCGCCCCGAGGCCACCTGCTGGGTCGTTGACCAGTGGCCCCAATGGCCCCCCTGTACCTATGACAGACGGGTCCCACGCCCTAGAACGGTTAAAAAAATGAAAATAAATAAATAATTAAAATTAAATATTAATTAATTAATTAACTTAATTAATTTGGTTTAATTAAACTAATTAAAATCTATTAGCCTAATATCCTAGTTAGACTAAACTAACTAGTTAGTTAATGTAACAGCCAATGACAGTGGGACCCACTTGACAGGTTGACCAGGTCAATGGTCAGAGTTGACCTCCGACATCATGCTGATGTCATAAATACATTTTAGAATTAAATTAATTATGTTAATTCTAGAAAATTATAAATTCCTTTTAAAATTAATATAAAATAAACCGTAGCTCGGATGAAAAAACTTTGTACATGAAAGTTGCTCAGAACGACGATACGAATCCGGTTACGCAGCCCGTTCACCCGCCACACCTCCCTATCAGAGTGAACCTGCAACATTTCACCTCCGATTCATCTGTCCGAAAACGCAAAACACCGGGGATACTTTCCCGGATGTCTCCCCCCTTCGTTGGTATCACTTCCTACCGCGTTAGGGCATACCTAGCACCGCGTATTGCCTCGTTATGTTTTGTGATGCTTGTTTGCTCCATATTTACTGTTTCTTCCCCCCTCTTCTTCCTCGGTAGACCCCGAGACCGGCGCTGATGCCACCGAGTACGACTACATCGACGACGAACCCTTCTCTTGCCAGAGCAACCAGTCAAGCCCCCCCCTTGATCACCAGATACCGCCTATTCTTCTCTACTGCTTGCATTAGAGTAGTGTAGCATGTTACTGCTTTCGATTTATCCTATTCTACTGCATAGCCTGTCACTGTTGCTACAGTTGTTACCCTTACCTGCTATCCTACTGCTTAGTATAGGATGCTAGTGTTCCATCAGTGGCCCTACACTCTTGTCCGTCTGCCATGCTATACTACTGGGCCGTGATCACTCGGGAGGTGATCACGGGCATACACTATATACTTTATACTGTTACATTACTTATGATACTGTTCCGAGATGGGGGCTGAAGGGGCAGGTGGCTCCATCCCGGTAGAGGTGGGACTGGGTTCCCGACGGCCCCCGACTGTTACTTTGTGGCGGAGCGACAGGGCATGTTGAGACCACCTAGGAAAGAGGTGGGCCTGGCCCTGTTCGGCGCTCGCGGATACTTAACACGCTTAACGAGATCTTGGTATTTGATCTGAGTCTGGCTAGTGGCCTATACGCACTAACCAATTACGTAGGAAAGATATGGGCACTCGGCGTCGTGGTATCAGTCGAAGCCTTCGTGACGTTAGTGACTAAGCGGTGCGCGCCGGATTGGAATGTAAGCCTTCTCTTGTATTAAGGGGGCTAATTCTGCTTCCGGCCGCGTACGCAACGTGCAGGTGTGCTAAGGGCGATGGGCCCAGACTCCTGTGCGCTTAGGTTTAGACCGGCGTGCTGACCTCTCTATTGTGCCTAGGTAGGGCTGCGACGTGTTGATCTTCCGAGGCCAGGCATGACCCAGGAAAGTGTGTCCGGCCAAATGGGATCAAGCGTGTTGGGTTATGTGGTGCACCCCTGCAAGGAAGTTAATCTATTTGAATAGCCGTGATCTTCGGTAACAGGACGACTTGGAGTTGTACCTTGACCTTATGACAACTAGAACCGGATACTTAATAAAACACACCCTTCCAAGTGCCAGATACAACCCGATGATCGCTCTCTAACAGGGCGACGAGGAGGGGATTGCCGGGTAGGATTATGCTATGCGATGCTACTTGGAGGACTTCAGTCTACTCTCTTCTACATGCTGCAAGACGGAGGCTACCAGAAGCGTAGTCTTCGACAGGATTAGCTATCCCCCTCTTATTCTGGCATTCTGCAGTTCAGTCCACTGATATGGCCCTTTACACATATACCCATGCATATGTAGTGTAGCTCCTTGCTTGCGAGTACTTTGGATGAGTACTCATGGTTGCCTTATTTCCCCTTTTCCCTTTTTCTTTACCCGGTTGCTGCGACCAGACGATGGAGTCCAGGAGCCAGACGCCACCGTCGATGATGACTCCTACTACACCGGAGGTGCCTACTACTACGTGCGGGCCGCTGACGACGACCAGGAGTAGTTTAGGAGGATTCCAGGCAGGAGGCCTGCGCCTCTTTTGATCTGTATCCCAGTTTGTGATAGCCTTCTTAAGGAAAACTTGTTTAACTTATGTATGTACTCAGATATTGTTGCTTCCGCTGACTCGTGTATGATCGAGCACTTGTATTTGAGCCCTCGAGGCCCCTGGCTTGTATTATGATGCTTGTATGACTTATTTATGTTTTAGAGTTGTGTTGTGATATCTTCCCGTGAGTCCCTGATCTTGATCGTACACATTTGCGTGCATGATTAGTGTATGATTGAATCGGGGGCGTCACAAGTTGGTATTAGAACCGACTGCTTGTAGGAATCCCCCTTTCCAACTCCTTGGCCGAAGTCGAGTCTAGTCATTGAAAAAGTTTTTACTAACATGGTTGTGCGGCTTACAGGCCCACGTCGCCATTGGGTGGTATTAGGATCTTTTATTCCTCATCTATACTCTGGGACTCTGATCTCTCTTCTATTCGGTTTAAATGATTTTGCTGAAATCTAACTCTAGGTTCTCATTACCACTTCCTGCCGGAGAGCCCTTTCATTACGGATGATCGACTGCTTCAACAGAATATTTTGACAATACTCTCTGATATTCTCTCGAGACCTTGTGCCTGTTGCTTTTGCAATTCCCTACCATCGAAAAATCCCTATGGATAAATACTTACACCTGTCGTTCTTACTTTCATTCCCAGTTGGTCTTGTTATTACAAGATACCCTGAAATACTCGCCGTTGTTTCGATAATCCTTTGAGCTTACTGCCTTGCTGTTCTTTGTCACCTGAATACCCCTACGGATAATTCTCGCACTTATCGAGTATCCGCTCATCCCCCAGTTGTTCATGTGTTTCACAATGGTCTTCGAAATACTATTCGATCCTCCAAAAATCCTTAGTAGCTTATTGCTCTGCAATACTTGTCTGCTTGCATGATGGATGCTTTCCATATGTCTGGCAATATTCGTTAGTATCCTTAGGCACTGTCATTTTGATCCCTTTGATTCAACATGAGTGTGAATGCACGCAATCATCAGTTGATCCTTTTAAATTATCTTTCCGGCTCAGATGTCATTTTAAACATGAGCTAGTTCTCAACAAATCCAATTGCCGTCGATTGTACCCCTAAGGCTATTCTACTTATCCATCCCTAATCAGAACATTGCTTCTGATCCCTTGATTTGAAAATCATAATTCCTTTGCATTTGAGCTCTGGATTAGTCAGTTGTTTCCATAATCCAATGCCTTTGCATTGTTACTTCCTCTGGTTGTGTGCCGATGCTCACATCAGCTCTGTTATGGACCGACAGATCCTTTAATGGATTTTATCCGACAACGTCCTTCATATTCAGTAACCCTATGAGCCTTCCCTTGGATACATAATGCCTTTGGTAAATTGTATCATCTACTTGCTCACCTTGCTCTACTTTCGAGCTTGTGATATTTACTCTTGAAACTTGTGGTATATGTTTCTAAGAAGCCCCTATGGGTTGAACATATGCCTTCTCTAAACCGTGTGAACTCGAAAGTTTTCACGGTTCATACTCCTCTTGTAGTTCACCAGGTAGCTCTTCACACTCAAATCATTTTTACTAGAGCAGTGAATGAAAGGCTATGCATTGGAGAAGTGGGAGTCGACCTTGAACTTTGTGTTCATGCCCATGGACACGATGTAGATCCTATCATAGAAGCTTCTTGTAATAATAACAATTTCCTTAATAGGATATCATCTGGTATCTATGTATTGATCCTTTGCAATCGTGGCCCCGACCACATTTTCTCCTTGATTCCATTTCTCAAACAAGTTAGAGCACTTGTCTTCTATTAATTGATACATCTCCGCAATCTCTATTTTTATCTTCCTCGAGTATTAACCTCTGGCATCTCGAGAACTGTGTTGCTTCCTGTGAGTCTTCATCTAGTATTGCTTCTCACCGATCTCAGATTTCCCCCAGGTTCTGAGTTATTAAACACTCAAAGACACTGATAGCTGACTCAAGTCCGCACCGCGATTAAACAACTCTTGGTAACCTTCATTACTTATGAGTTTGAACTCAATCACGTCATTCCTAGCCTGGATCACCTCCCGAAGTCGTGCCGATTTTAACTATGCTACATGGTCCTTCTTCCCGGAGCAAAAATTTCGACGGTGAGCTAATCTTACGTCGTTCTTCCTCTTCATATCAATTATCCTTGAACAACAATCTCGATTTCGAGTTTGTGTCGTGCCCATGGTTTCAATAACTTTTCGTTTCATCATTCCGTTGACTTGATGTCATCGCCGATCGGTTACATCTTCTTGAAACCTCTCAACAAATGTGTCGTGATCATCATCAACATTCTGAGGTCTTCCAAGATATCAATTGAATTCATGATGAGAAATAACATCCTTGCCCTCGATGATTGGTGTTATCATCGACCACTTTATTGCCTTCCGTTCAACTCAAACTTGTTCGTGTTTTGGGTATACCTAGAGATCCTTGCTATCCATCATTTGTTCTCCTTTACCTTGGAGTATTACCTTCTTTTTTATGTCAAGAATGTCATGAGAATTTCAGCACCTCTTAAGAATTCTTGATATAGGTGATACTTCTCACCATCACCATTCTTTCTTGGTCCCCGTGTCGATTCTAACCGGGACACCAACAAGTGAACGATACTGTTTGGATTTTGCCCTTCTAGCAACCCTATTGCTTTGAAGTTAATGGTCGATAGTTTCATTCTAAGTCTATTGCTTATTGAATCATCATTCAAACATTGACCGTGCTACCTAGTCTAGATTTCAGGGTGCACCCTTCTATCATTGTTAAATTGTGTATGTTTTCCTCGAGCATACATCATTATACCATTTGATCTGACAAATGCTATCTCCTTGTCCACATGATTGTGGAAATCCATCCTTTTGGAAATCTTGATGAATTGTCGCTGAGACCATCAACCACCCCTCATTCTCTCCTTGGTTTAATGATGAACTCTTGTTTTGGAACTCTCTTCCATAGTTCGCTCCCCGAGAGTCTTACAATGTCACCTTGTTAATTTGTGTCGCACCTTTTCTTCTCAGGAATCTAGATTCTGAGGTATCCCGACACCCTTCAGATCTGAATCTCAGTCAGATATGATGGTTAGAACAAATTCTCAAGAGTTATAACATTAGTATTTGACCTGATAAGGTGATGTCATGCCTAGCACACCTGGCCGGAGGACCTAGTGTTATAGTTCTTCTTGTATTAGCAAGGTTAACCATTCTTCCCTGAGGAAATTATAAGACTTATTCTATAAGTTGATCCTGATGGATCCCTTATGTATCCATAGCCCAATCTTTACCTGTTGACCATGTCAATGCTATCTCGAAGCATGTCGGTGGTACTCCGATCATCAATAAGAACATTTGAAGCACAACGCTGAATTTTCTTTATCAATTATCCAAACACCATTGTATGGGTAATGTCATGAAGTTTCTCTCCCCTTTCCTAAAGGGTTTTCTACATTATATCCTGTTGCGGATATCATGCTCTGTTTGTCCTTAGCGAAGGATATACCCCTGAATAATGTGTTTAAACAAATTTTCCTTTCCATTGTTCTATTTAATCTGATGATCACATTTTCCTTTCCATTGATTTGTTTAATCTTCCTCGTGATCCATATGGTTTAAGAAGTAATATTCTTCTGCTTATGTAAACACCTTGGTGTACAGCCGTGTCAGTAAGACCCTGTTTCTATTGTTGATGACATTCCGGTAACCACCGATGGATGACAACTTTGCCTATTGGTCCGCCTCGTTGAACGAGCAGGAAAAATGGTTCTCTTCGTCCCTTGCCCTTGGTACCGATGTTGTTGTCGACATAACCGGCAGACTAACCTCTGACATGCCTTGCCTACATGACCATGCAAGATGTCAACGCCCTTCCTACTTTTAACCCACATGGTGGGCCCATAACCCATAGTTTCCACAGGATCAAAACCTGACTCTCCTATACACCCCTGTTTCTAAAGTCATTCCTCACGCATGGCCATGTATGTAATTCACGGGCCACCTTCCTAGTGATCTATTCTGGTATCAGACGCAATACTTATTCGCGTTGCCCTGAAACCCTTTCACCTTCTGATTAGGCATCGAACGATTGCCTATTCATTTGAAACTTCTCATGGTATCTTCTTACTTTTCTCTTGATATCTTCTTAAGTTTCAATTCGAGAGATACTTATGCTTCTTCCCCTGAGTTATTCGTCTGATGCTCGATCTTGTTAGAATCCGTCCTTATAGACTTTTCCCTTCTCACCCTTTCATAAGTACGGTGAAGATCCTGAAGGTAGGGCGACAACTTCATCATGATGGCTGGAAGTAGAGTAATGAAGACATCAATAATGGATCGATCTCTTCGAGAAGATCAACCAACACCAAGAAGACCCGTTAGAATTTCGTAACCCGAACCTTTCCCCCTTGCCCCATCTCTTAAAATCTCGGGACGAGATTTCTTGTAGTGGAGGAGAATTGTGACGCCCGGCTAGTTAAGCTACAGTGAACCTCCGCTAATGATGCCACGTCACCTCGGATTACTGTTGATAAACTCGCGTCAGTTCGAAACCCAGTTCAAATTTAAAAAATAAAAAAAAACAACAAAAGTTTTCAAACAATAAAACTAAAATGCTCTAAGCATGTCAAATAAATCATAAGTAATTATGGTGGAGAAACCAAACTTTGATAAAATGTTTAAAGGCTCTAAGATAATTAAAACAATAGTTAAACAATTAAATAAATGCCTGTTGAATTTTATAAAATATTAAACTATTTTATTTTGGGTTGAAAATTAATATGCCAGTAGTATATTTATAAATACAAATTTAGGTGCTAGTGTTAATTTTTATAAAATTCAAATAAAATGTAACTAAAATAAAACAGGGAGAAATAAATAAAAAGAAACTACTCAACAGAAATTAAAACAAAACAAAACAAAGTTTGAAAAGGCCCCCCTCCACTGGGCCATTCGGCCCAGCTGGCCGGCCCAGTCGCCCCTGGCCTATATGGCCCTCCCCACCCCCGAAACCCTAGCTACAACACCCCATTTCCCCCACACCCACATCTCCTCCCCCACTCCTCTCGAACCCATCTAGATCGGGGAGGGGTTCGATCCACCTCCCCTCCTCTGCCCCCGATTGGATCGGGGGGATCGATCTCCACCGCTACACGCGCGACGCCGCCCCGCCTCTAACGCCGCTGGACCTCGCGGCCACCTCGCCGGACCTCCCTCGCCGGATCGCTCCGCCTCGACCACGCCTCCCCGCCGGACTTCCTCCCCGCCGTCGACGCCTCGTCCCCGTCCTCCACCCCGCGCCCCGCTGCCTAAGACCCTACGGCCCCGCCGTGAGCTCCGACCTCCCTCCCTCTCTCCCTGGTTCTCTGTCCCCGGCCACCGACGCCCACTGCCGCGCTCGCCTGCGCGTTCGCCTACCCTGCGTCTGCCTCCCGCCTCCCGCTCGTGAACTGTGCCCACCTTCGCAGGCCACGGCCACCACCGCCACCCGCCCGGCCGCGGTGCCCCGCCCGCGCGGCCCAGCTCCGGCCGCCGCTGCGTGCTCGCCGTACTGCGTAACTCCCCACCCGCGCTGCAGCTCCGTGCCAGCTCGCGCTTCCGATGCGCGCACACCCGCAAAGCCCGCGCCCCTGTCGCCGCCCCCTCCCGCGTCCTGCATCACTGGCTTCGGCCTCGCCCGCACTGGCCATCCACCTCGCTCAAAGTCGGCGATGCTCCGGTCGTCCCTAGCACCGGCCGTTGTCACCGTCGCGTGCGCGATGCCGGACTGCTCCTGTAGGTCCAAACCGCAGGCCCGGAGACCCCCTACGTTGCGTTTCCGATCGTCTGGGGCGAAGTGCCGCCACGGGAGAGGCTCACCGGAGCTCTCTCCGACACCCGCCTACGTGGCACCGCCCCGGGGCCACCCGCTGGGTCATTGACCAGTGGCCCCAATGGCCCCCCTGTACCTATGACAGACATGTCCCATGCCCTGGAACGGTTAAAAAAATAAAATAAATAAATAAATAAAATTAAATATCAATTAATTAATTAACTAAATAATTAACTTAATTAATTATGTTTAATTAAACTAATTAAAATCTATTAGCCTAATAACCTAGTTAGACTAAATTAACTAGTTAGTTAATGTAGCAGCCAATGACACTGGGACCCACTTGACAGGTTGAACAGGTCAATGGTCAGAGTTGACCACTGACATCATGCTGACGTCATAAATACATTTTAGAATTAAATATTCTGTTAATTCTAGAAAATGATAAATTCCTTTTAAAATTAATATAAAATAAACCGCAGCTCGGATGAAAAAACTTTGTACATGAAAGTTGCTTAGAACGACGAGACGAATCTGGTTCCGCAACCCGTTCGCCCGCCACACCTCCCTATCATAGCGAACCTGCAACATTTCACCTCCAGCTCATCTGTCCGAAAACGCAAAACACCGGGGATACTTTCTCGGATGTCTCCCCCCTTCGTTGGTATCACTTCCTACCGCGTTAGGGCATACCTAGCACCGCGTATTGCCTCGTTATGTTTTGTGATGCTTTGTTTGCTTCGTATTTACTGTTTCTTCCCCCCTCTTCTTCCCCAGTAGACCCCGAGACCGGCGCTGATGCCACCGAGTATGACTACATCGACGACGAACCCTTCTCTTGCCAGAGCAACCAGGCAAGCCCCCCCCCCCTTGATCACCAGATATCACCTATTCTTCTCTACTGCTTGCATTAGAGTAGTGTAGCATGTTACTGCTTTCGATTTATCCTATTCTACTGCATAGCCTGTCATTGTTGCTATAGTTGTTACCCTTACCTGCTATCCTACTGCTTAGTATAGGATGCTAGTGTTCCATCAGTGGCCCTACACTCTTGTCCGTCTGCCATGCTATACTACTGGGCCGTGATCACTCGGGGGGTGATCACGGCCATACACTATATACTTTATATTGTTACATTAGTTATGATACTGTTCGGAGATGGGGGCTGAAGGGGCAGGTGGCCCCATCCCGGTAGAGGTGGGCCTGGGTTCCCGACGGCCCCGACTGTTACTTTGTGGTGGAGCGACAGGGCAGGTTGAGACCACCTAGGAGAGAGGTGGGCCTGGCCCCGTTCGGCGTTCACGGATACTTAACACGCTTAACAAGATCTTGGTATTTGATCTGAGTCTGGCTACTGGCCTATACGCACTAACCGACTACGTGGGAAAGATATGGGCACTCGGCGTCGTGGTATCAGTCGAAGCCTTCATGACGTCAGCGACTGAGCGGCGTGCGCCAGATTGGAACGTAAGCCTGCTCTTGTATTAAGGGGGCTAGTTATGCTTCCGGCCGCGTACGCAACGTGCAGGTGTGCTAAGGGCGATGGGCCCAGACCCCTGTGCGCTTAGGTTTAGACCGGCGTGCTGACCTCTCTGTTGTGCCTAGGTAGGGTTGTGACGTGTTGATCTTCCGAGGCCGGGCAGGACCCAGGAAAGTGTGTCCGGCCAAATGGGATCAAGCGTGTTGGGTTATGTGGTGCACCCTTGCAGGGAAGTTAATCTATTCGAATAGCCGTGATCTTCGGTAACAGGACGACTTGGAGTTGTACCTTGACCTTATGACAACTAGAACCGGATACTTAATAAAACACACCCTTCCAAGTGCCAGATACAACCCGGTGATCGCTCTCTAATAGGGCGACAAGGAGGGGATTGCCGGGTAGGATTATGTTATGCGATGCTACTTGGAGGACTTCAGTCTACTCTATTCTACATGCTGCAAGACGGAGGCTGCAAGAAGCGTAGTCTTCGACAACATTAGCTATCCCCCTCTTATTCTGGCATTCTGCAGTTCAGTCCACTGATATGGCCCTTTACACATATACCCATGCATATGTAGTGTAGCTCCTTGCTTGCGAGTACTTTGGATGAGTACTCACGATTGCCTTGTTTCCCCTTTTCCCCTTTTCTTTAGCCGATTGCTGCGACCAAACGATGGAGTCCAGGAGCCAGACGCCACCGTCGACGACGACTCCTACTACACTGGAGGTGCCTACTACTACGTGCAGGCCGCTGACGACGACCAGGAGTAGTTTAGGAGGATCCCAGGCAGGAGGCCTGCGCCTCTTTCGATATGTATCCCAGTTTGTGCTAGCCTTCTTAAGGCAAACTTGTTTAACTTATGTCTCTACTCAGATATTGTTGCTTCGGCTGACTCGTCTATGATCGAGCACTTGTATTCGAGCCCTCGAGGCCCCTGGCTTGTATTATGATGCTTGTATGACTTATTTATGTTTTAGAGTTGTGTTGTGATATCTTCCCGTGAGTCCCTGATCTTGATCGTACACATTTGCATGCATGATTAGTGTACGATTGAATCGGGGGCGTCACAGTCGGCGAGCTGCTGCTTGGTGGGGATGTGCAGGACGCGGAATTCTCCCAGTGCCACGCGCTCCCGAACGAAATGGATGTCGAGCTCCACATGTTTGGTGCGGTGATGGTGGACGAGATTCGCGGAGAGGTAGCAGGCCGAGACGTTGTCGCAGAAGACCACGTCGCCGAGCGGACTAGAAGCAGGAGCTCGCCGAGGAGCTGACGGAGCCAAATGCACTCGGCAACGGTGTTGGCGACACCGCGGTACTCAGCTTCGGCGCTGGACCGCGACATCGTAGCCTGTCGTTTTGATGACCAGGAGATGAGCGCGTCGCCGAGGTAGATGCAGAAGCCGGACGGCAAACGACGTGTGTCAGGGCAGCCGGCCCAGTCGGCGTCGGTGAATGCCCGCAGGTCCAGTGAAGCAGAGGCGCGAAGGTGCATGCCATGGGATGGCGCACCGGAGAGAACTTCTGTTGTAGTCGACGTCGTCGTGCTGATGAAAGCCGCGGACAACCCACCGTGCTTTATAGCATTCGAGGGTGCCATCAGTCTGAAATTTGTGCTTGAAGACCCATTTACCGGTGATCAGGTTGGCGCTGGGCGGCCGCGGAACCAGCTCCCAAGTGCAGTTGGAGACGAACGCAGAGAACTCGTTGCGCATGGCGACGAGCCAGTTGGGATCGCACACGGTGACTCGCACGGAGCTCAGCAACGGAGAGAGCGCAGTGGATGGCGAAGCAGTGGCGGCGTAGTACTTGGGGTTCGGCTGAAAGTTGCCGTCCTGAGCTCACGTCACCATGCGGGTCGAGGCAGCGGGCGCGGTGCGTGGAGCAGCCCCGCTAGGTGCTGAGGAAGAACCAGCGCCATCCGATGCAGAAGGAGCGGTGGAGCTTGAACCAATGGAGCGCGCGCGGGGCGTGGAGGCGTTAGAGCCGCCCGCTTCATATCCAACGGCGGCGCTTGAACCGGTGGAGCGCGCGCTGGAGGCAGAGGCGTCGGAGCCGCCCACATAGGATCCGACGGTGGTGTTTAAACGCGCCGGGGACGCGGGAGACCACGGGGCGCCAGCAGGGCGATCCAATCCAGATCCAGAGGGGGAAGGAGAGCCGAGCACCGCGCGAAGAACTTGTAGAACAGGCGGAGTGCCCAGGAGCGGTGGAGCGGCGAAGTGGGTGGAGCAGCGTGCGCAAAAGGTAAGATCTCCTCATGGAAATATACATGGCGTGAAGTAAGAACCCGCTTAGACCCGAGGTCGAAACAACGATACCCGCGATGATCGGCAGGATAGCCGAGGAAGACACATGCTGTGGAGCGAAAATCAAGCTTGTGGTGTGCCATGGAAGCAGTGTTCGGGTAGCAAAGGCAGCCGAAGACACGGAGCATGCTGTAGTCGGGAGCAACGCCGAGGAGAAGCTTGTGGGGGTGCGCGGCGAGCTGCTATGACATGGGCGTCTGTTCCTCAGAAACGTGGCCGTGTTCAGGGCTTCAGCCCAGAAACGGGGCGGCAGCGAGGCATGAAAAAGGAAAGCGTGCACACTGTCGTTGAGCGTACGCAGAGTGCGCTCGGCCTTGCCGTTCTGCTAGCTGGTGTAGGGGCAGGACAGCCGAATGACAGTGCCGTGAGAGGCGAGAAACTCGCACGAGGCATGACTGTCGAACTCATGCCCGTTGTCAGTCTATACAGAAAACACCGGCAGCTGAAACTAAGTGCGTGCGTAGGCTTAGAAATCGCGCAAGATAGGGAGGACCTCGGATTTGTGTTTGAGTGGAAACGTTGCTACCTCTTGAGCACTGCGTTGGATTTCCTTGAAGAGGAAAGGATGATGCAGCAAAGTAGCGTAAGTATTTCCCTTAGTTTTTGAGAACCAAGGTATCAATTCAGTAGAAGGCTACGCGCGAGTGCCTCGTACCTGCACAAAACAAATAACTCATTGCAACCAACGCGATAAGGGGTTGTCAATCCCTTCACGGTCACTTACGAGAGTGAGATCTGATAGATATGATAGGATAATATTTTTGGTATTTTTGTGATAAAGATACAAAGTAAAATAAAAGCAAAGTAAAAAGCAAAGGAGATAACTAAGTGTTGGAAGATTAATATGATGAAGATAGACCCGGGGCCATAGGTTTCACTAGTGGCTTCTCTCAAGAGCATAAGTATTTTACGGTGGGTGAACGAATTACTGTTGAGCAATTGACAGAATTGAGCATAGTTATGAGAATATCTAGGTATGATCATGTATATAGGCATCACGTCCGAGACAAGTAGACCGACTCCTGCCTGCATCTACTACTATTACTCCACTCATTGACCGCTATCTAGCATGCATCTAGAGTATTAAGTTCATGAAAACAGAGTAACGCCTTAAGCAAGACGACATGATGTAGAGGGATAAATTCATGCAATATGATAAAAACCACATCTTGTTATCCTCGATGGCAACAATACAATACGTGCCTTGCTTCCCCTACTGTCATTGGGAAAGGACACCGCAAGATTGAACCCAAAGCTAAGCAATTCTCCCATTGCAAGAAAGATCAATCTAGTAGGCCAAACCAAACTGATAATTCGAAGAGACTTGCAAAGATAACCAATCATACATAAAAGAATTCAGAGAAGATTCAGATATTGTTCATAGATAATCTTGATCATAAACGCACAATTCATCGGTCTCATTAAACACACCGCAAAAAGAAGATTACATCGAATAGATCTCCACAAGAGAGGGGGAGAAAATTGTATTGAGATCCAAAAAGAGAGAAGAAGCCATCTAGCTACTAACTATGGACCCGAAGGTCTAAGGTAAACTACTCACACTTCATCGGAGAGGCTATGGTGTTGATGTAGAAGCCCTCCGTGATGGATGCCCCCTCCGGCGGAGCTCCAGAACAGGCCCCTAGATGGGATCTCGTGGGTACAGAAGGTTGCGGTGGTGGAATTAGGTTTTTGGCTCCGTATATGATCGTTTGGCGGTACGTAGGTATATATAGGAGGAAGGAGTACGTCGGTGGAGCAACAGGGGGCCCACAAGGGTGGAGGGCGCGCCTGGGGGGGGTAGGCGCACCCCCTACCTCGTGGCCTCCTCCCTTGTTTCTTGACGTAGGGTCCAAGTCTCCGGGATCATAATCTTCCTAAAATCACGTTCCCGAAGGTTTCATTTCGTTTGGACTCCGTTTGATATTCCTTTTCTGCGGAACTCTGAAATAGGCAAAAAAAACAGCAATTCTGGGTTGGGCCTCCGGTTAATAGGTTAGTCCCAAAAATAATATAAAGGTGAATAATAAAGCCCAATAATGTCCAAAACAGTAGATAATGTAGCATGGAGCAATCAAAAATTATAGATACGTTGGAGATGTATCAGGCATCCCCAAGCTTAATTCCTGCTCGTCCTCGAGTAGGTAAATGATAAAAACAGAATTTTTGATGCGGAGTGCTACTTGGCATAATTTCAATGTAATTCTTCTTAATTGTGGTATGAATATTCAGATCCAAAAGATTCAAGACAAAAGTTCAATATTGACATAAAAGATAATAATACTTCAAGCATACTAACAAAGCAATCATGTCTTCTCAAAATAACATGGCCAAAGAAAGTTATCCCTACAAAATCATATAGTCTAGCTATGCTCTATCTTAACCACACAAAGTATTTAAATCATGCACAACCCCGATGACAAGCCAAGAAATTGTTTCATACTTATGACATTCTCAAACTTTTTCAATCTTCCCGCAATACATGAGCGTGAGCCATGGATATAGCACTATATGTGGAATAGAATGGTGGTTGTGGAGAAGACAAAAAAGGAGAAGATAGTCTCACATCAACTAGGTGTATCAACGGGCTATGGAGATGCCCATTAATAGATATCAATGTGAGTGAGTAGGGATTGCCATGCAACGTATGCACTAGAGCTATAAGTATATGAAAGCTCAACAAAAGAAACTAAGTGGGGGTGCATCCAACTCGCTTGCTCACGAAGACCTAGGGCATTTTGAGGAAGCCCATCATTGGAATATACAAGCCAAGTTCTATAATGAAAATTTTCCACTAGTATATGAAAGTGACAAAATGAGAGACTCTCTATCATGAAGATCATGGTGCTACTTTGAAGCACAAGTGTGGTAAAAAGGATAGTAACATCGTCCCTTCTCTCTTTTTCTCTCATTTTTCTTTTTTTTATTTGGGCCTTTTCTCTTTTTTTATGGCCTCTTTTCTCTTTGTTTTATTTAGTCTGGAGTCTCATCCCAACTTGTGGGGGAATCATAGTCTCCATCATCCTTTCCTCACTTGGGACAATGCTCTAATAATGATGATCATCACACTTTTATTTTCTTACAACTCAACAATTACAACTCGATACTTAGAACAAAATAGGACTCTATATGAATGCCTCCGGCGGTGTACCGGGATATGCAATGAATCAAGAGTGACATGTATGAAAGAATTATGAACAGTGGCTTTGCCACAAATACAATGTCAACTACATGATCATGCTAAGCAATATGACAATGATGGAGCGTGTCATAATAAACGGAACGAGGGAAAGTTGCATGGCAATATATCTCGGAATGGCTATGGAAATGCCATGATAGGTAGGTATGGTGGCTGTTTTGAGGAAGGTATATGGTGGGTGTATGATACCGGCAAAAAGTGCGTGGTATTAGAGAGGCTAGCAATGGTGGAAGGAGGAAAAGTGCGTATAATCCATGGACTCAGCATTAGTCATAAAGAACTCATATACTTATTGCAAAAATCTATAAGTTAACAAAGCAAAGTATTACGCGCATGCTCCTAGGGGGATATATTGGTAGGAAAGACCATCGCTCGTCCCCGGCCGCCACTCATAAGGAAGACAATCAATAAATAAAGCATGCTTCGACTTCATCACATAACGGTTCGCCATACATGCATGCTACGGGAATCACAAACTTTAACACAAGTGTTTCTCAAATTCACAACTACTCAACTAGCATGTCTCTAATATCACCATCTTTATATCCCAAAACAATTATCAAGCATCAAACTTTTCTTAGTATTCAACACACTCATAAGGAAGTTTTTACAAATCTTGAATACCAAGCATATTAGGATTATTTAAGCAAATTACCATGATATTTAAGACTCTAAAAATAATCTAAGTGAAGCAAGAGATATCAATTGTTTCTATAAAACAAATCCACCACCGTGCTCTAAAAGATATAAGTGAAGCACTAGAGCAAAACTATATAACTCAAAAGATATAAGCGAAGCACATAGAGTATTCTAATAATTTCCGAATCTTGTATAGCTCTCTCAAAAGGTGTGTACAACAAGGATGATTGTGGCAAACTAACAAATAAAGACTCAAATAATACAAGACGCTCCAAGCACAACACATATCATGTGCTGAATAAAAATATAGTTCCAAGTAAAGTTACCGATGGAAGTAGACGAAAGAGGGGATGCCTTCCGGGGCATCCCCAAGATTTGGCTTTTTGGTGTCCTTAGATTATCTTGGGGGTGCCATGGGCATCCTCAAGCTTAGGCTCTTGCCACTCATTTTTCCATAATCCATCAAAATCTTTCACTCAAAACTTGAAAACTTCACAACACAAAACTCAACAGAAATCTCATGAGCTCCGTTAGCGAAAGAAAACAAAAGACCACTTCAAGGTACTGTAATGAAATCTTTCTTTATTTATATTGGTGTTAAACCTACTGTATTCCAACTTATCTATGGTTTATAAACTATTTTACTAACCATAGATTCATCAAAATAAGCAAACAACACACAAAAAACAGAATCTATCAAAAACAGAACAGTCTGTAGTAATCTGTAACTAACGCAAACTTCTTGAAATCCAAAACATCTACCCAAATAGGACTACCTAGACAATTTTTTTATTGATCAGCAGCAATTTGAATCACTATTTTATCAAGTTCTAGTGATTTTTAACAATTGTTTTCGTGAACAGAAAGTTTTTGGAAATTACAGCAAGATCAAATAACTATCATCCAAGAAGATCCTATAGGTTTAACTTGGCACAAACATTAATTAAAACATAAAAACACATCTAACCAGAGGCTATATCAAAGATTTATTCTTAAACAGAAGCAAAATGCAGAAAACTAAAAATAAAAATAAAATTGAGTTGCCTCCCAACAAGCGCTACCGTTTAACGCCCCTAGCTAGGCATAATAGCAAGGATAGATCTAGGTATTGCCATCTTTGGTAGGCAATTCATAAGTGGCTCTCATGATAGATTCATATGGTAATTTTATTTTCCTCCTAGGGAAGTGTTCCAAGCCTTTCTTTAATGGAAATTGGAATCTAATATTCCCTCCCTTCATATCAATAATTGCACCAACCGTTCTAAAGAAAGGTCTACCAAGAATAATAGGACATGAAGGATTGATAATCTATATCAAGAACGACAAAATCTACGGGCACATAATTCCTATTTGCAACAATAAGAACATAATTAATTCTTCCCATAGGTTTCTTAATAGTGGAATCCGCAAGGTGCAAGTTTAGAGAGCAATCATCAAAATCACGGTAATCTAGCAAATCGCACAAAGTTTTGGGAATAGTGGAAACACTAGCACCCAAATCACACAAAGCATAGAACTCATGATCTTTAATTTTAATTTTAATAGTAGTTTCCCACTCATCATAAAGTTTTCTAGGGATAGAAACTTCCAACTCAAGTTTTTCTTCATAAGATTGCATCAAATCATCAACAATATGTTTAGTAAAGGCTTTATTTTGACTATAAGCATGAGGGAATTTAGCACGAATTGCAACAAGGAAATACAATCAATTAAAGAGCAATTTTCGTAATTAAATTCCTTGAAATCCAAAATAGTGGGTTTAGCAACATCTAGGGTTTTGATTTCTTCAATCCCACTTTTATCACTTTCAGCATCAAGATCTAAGAACTCCGAATTTTGGAAACGCCTTCTAGGTAAAGGTGGATCATATTCAGTCCCATCATTATCAAGATTCATATTGCAAAACAAAGATTTAATAGGGGACACATCAATAACTTTTAGATCTTCATCTTTATTTTCATAGAAATTCGGTTTAGCGGCCATCCTATTAACTAAGGTAGCCTGCTTATCCAATATTTCAGCAGTCAACTTCTCAAGACGAGCAATTTGGGATCTTAAACCATCAAATTCTTTAGACATATCGTCGAGATCTTTATTCATATAACTCATAAAACTTTTTTGTTCCTTAAGCTCGTTTCTGAAGAAATTATTATGCTCAAATTGCAAAACCGTAAAACTCCTGACGTTGTTTTCGATCTCTTCTAGCCTTTTAAGGTGAAGATCACCGAATCTAGGAAGATCCATCGTGACAAACAAGCACTCCAACACATGAGCAAACGAAAAGCAAGCGAAAAAGAGGCGAACGAAAAAGAGAGGGCAAATAAAACGGCAAGGGTGAAGTGGGGGAGAGGAAAACGAGAGGCAAATGGCAAATAATGTAATGCGGGAGATAAGGGTTTGTGATGGGTACTTGGTATGTTGACTTTTGCGTAGACTCCCCGGCAACGGCGCCAGAAATTCTTCTTGCTACCTCTTGAGCACTGCGTTGGAATTCTTTGAAGAGGAAAGGATGATGCAGCAAAGTAGCGTAAGTATTTCCCTCAGTTTTTTAGAACCAAGGTATCAGTCCAGTAGGAGGCTACGCGTGAGTCCCTCGTACCTGCACAAAACAAATAACTCCTCGCAACCAACGCGATAAGGGGTTGTCAATCCCTTCACGGTCACTTACGAGAGTGAGATAGATATGATAGGATAATATTTTTGGTATTTTTGTGATAAAGATGCAAAGTAAAATAAAAGCAAAGTAAAAAGCAAAGGAAATAACTAAGTGTTGGAAGATTAATATGATGAAGATAGACCCGGGGGCCATAGGTTTCACTAGTGGCTTCTCTCAAGAGCATAAGTATTTTACGGTGGGTGAACGAATTACTGTTGAGCAATTGACAGAATTGAGCATAGTTATGAGAATATCTAGGTATGATCATGTATATAGGCATCACGTCCGAGACAAGTAGACCGACTCCTGCCTGCATCTACTACTATTACTCCACTCATCGACCGCTATCCAGCATGCATCTAGAGTATTAAGTTCATGAAAACAGAGTAACGCCTTAAGCAAGATGATATGATGTAGAGGGATAAATTCATGCAATATGATAAAAACGCCATCTTGTTATCCTCGATGGCAACAATACAATACGTGCCTTGCTGCCCCTACTGTCATTGGGAAAGGACACCGCAAGATTGAACCCAAAGCTAAGCAATTCTCCCATTGCAAGAAAGATCAATCTAGTAGGCCAAACCAAACTGATAATTCGAAGAGACTTGCAAAGATAACCAATCATACATAAAATAATTCAGAGAAGATTCAAATATTGTTCATAGATAATCTTGATCATAAACCCACAATTCATCGGTCTCAACAAACACACCGTAAAAAGAAGATTACATCGAATAGATCTCCACAAGAGAGGGGGAGAACATTGTATTGAGATCCAAAAAGAGAGAAGAAGTCATCTAGCTACTAACTATGGACCCGAAGGTCTGAGGTAAACTACTCACACTTCATCGGAGAGGCTATGGTGTTGATGTAGAAGCCCTCCGTGATGGATGCCCCCTCCGGCGGAGCTCCGGAACAGGCCCCAAGATGGGATCTCGTGGGTACCGAAGGTTGCGGCGGTGTAATTAGGTTTTTGGCTCTGTATGTGATCGTTTGGGGGTACATAGGTATATATAGGAGGAAGGAGTACATCGGTGGAGCAACAGGGGGCCCACAAGGGTGGAGGGCGCGCCTGGGGGGGGGGGGGGGGTAGGCGCACCCCCTACCTCATGGCCTCCTCCCTTGTTTCTTGACGTAGGGTCCAAGTCTCCTGGATCATAATCTTCCTAAAAATCACGTTCTCGAAGGTTTCATTCCGTTTGGACTCCTTTTGATATTCGTTTTCTGCGGAACTCTGAAATAGGCAAATAACAACAATTCTGGGTTGGGCCTCCGGTTAATAGGTTAGTCCCAAAAATAATATAAAGGTGAATAATAAAGTCCAATAATGTCCAAAACAGTAGATAATATAGCATGGAGCAATCAAAAGTTATAGATACGTTGGAGACGTATCAAACGTCCAGACATAATGTGTGTAATCATCGAGAATGACTAAGTAAAATTGATATCCGGAAATGCTAGATACAGGAGAGGTCCATACATCCAGATGAAGCAACTGAAAAGGGAAATAACTGCAGCTAAGTGATTCTGAAAACGGAAGGCGCGTGTGCTTGCCAAGGCAACATGCATGGTAGGGATGCGGCACATTTTTGCTGAAACTAAACGAAGAGCAACTAGCAACATGCTGGAGTTGTGCAGCCCCTGGATGTCCGAGCCGCTGGTGTAGACGAGCAGTGGTGACGACGCCGGCGAATGGGCGCGGAGTGTAGGCACAGGACGCCGTCACGGAGTAGAGATCGCCGGTGGAGTCACAGCGCAGGATCACCGCCCGGGTTTGGAGGTCCTTGACAGAGAAACCAAACAAGTCAAACTCAATTGAGACAGGGTTATCGCGACAAATTTGGCGGACTGAAAGGAGGTTCTTGATGAGAGACGGCGAGACAAGAACGTTGCGAAGTTGGATCGGGGAGGTGCCGGAGATGAGCGAGCCAGCTCCGGTGTGAGTAATGGGTAGATGCTCACCACTCCCGACGATGATGTGCGAGGAAGAAGTAGAGGGAAGGAGGGAATGGGGAATGAGTCATGTGTGCAGCCGCGCCGGAGTCCATGTACCGCTCTGAGGAGCCACCCGAGGACGACGGTCCGGCCTTGGCGCTATGGAGCGCGGCCTGGAGGGAGTGCATGTCCAGGGGCTGCTGCGGCACGCAGGAAGGCGTGTTGGTGTAGACGGGCGGAGGCGCGTAGCCGTATTGGTAGCCAGGCGCGCCGCGCGCGAGCGGAGAGGGCGCGGCGTACATGGCCTGTTGATGCGGCGTGCCGGGGCATGGGCCGAGCACACCAGAGCCGGGGGCGCGCCAGGGCATGGGCCAGGCTTGCACAAGCCCAGTCCAGGAGTTGGCGCCCGCCGCAGGAACGGGCAGACCAGGGACACACGGGGGTTGGGGCGCCGGGGGCGCACCCGCGGGGCCAGTGCCGCGGCCGCGGCGACGGCCGCGCCCGCCACGCGCACGCCCCCCGTTGTTGACATCAGGTGGAGCGGGAGACGCAGCTAGGGGCGCGGCCGGGGCTGGGATAGGTGATGAAGCAGCGCCCCAGCTAGTGACGAGTGTGTGCGCTCCCTGCAGACGTGCGGTCTGCTCGGCACGATGTTCCTCGAGAAGAAGGAACAAGCGCGTCTGGAGGAGCGATGGCAGCGGCGACTGAGACGTGATGTGGGGTATGGCGCCGTGGTACCTACCGTTGAGGCCGCGTAGGAGATGCAAGACCTGCCGCAACTCTGACACCGGCTGGCCGAGGTCGCGCAGCGGCGTACATCTTCAGCTTGGTGCAGTACTGCATAACGGGCATGTCGCCCTGCACCACGGCGTGGTACTCAGCGTCGATGTAGACCGCCCACGCGAGCTGATTGTCGCGGAATATGCCGTCGATCGCCGTCCACACGGTGAGCGCGGTGTCCTCGTCAGACATGACGACATCGAGAAGATCAGACGCGACGGTGGCGTTCAACCAGTGGACGACGGCATGATCTGCCATAGCCCAGTCAGGGTCGTCGAAGCGGGGAACGGCCGCGGCGTCGACGTGGTCGAGGAGTCCAAACATCAAATTAGTAGCATTAGATTCATGATAGAATATATTTTCATCATACTTCTATTTGGTTTCATAAACATTGATATGTTTTTGCACAAACTCGGTCAAATTTGACCCTCCAACAAAGTTGGAAGTATACTCTTTAAAGAACGGATGAAGTATACTCTAACACTTATGATACTTTTACAGCTATGGAAGCTTCTAGCGAGACCCAAGGACCGACGGCATGTGGAGCAACTCATCTCAAGGTTACGGGATATGTGCACGGAGCTCACGAGATTTGGGACAGAGCAATCGTGCCCCCAACATCCGTCGTTTCTATGTTGTCAGTGCTGCGTCGCTTGGCTTGGCCTTTATGATCGTGTAGCGAACCTCGTTTGCATTCACGAAGACATCTTGGATTTGCTATGCGCCGAATTTGTAAGAGCCTCAGTTTAAACCGGGCATATGCCTCCTTTCTGGAGATCGGCCCCCACGTCGCCTAGGGTAGGCGACACGGGCGGCAGCCCCCAACCGCGCCGCCGTCGGGCCCCCCTTCTCCAGCTAATCCCCTCGCCGTCGCCGGAGGCCACCACCGGGCGAAGCCCGCGTCGTGGCGGCGGCGGCGGGGCCTTCCCCCCGTGGCGCGGCTCTCCTCTCCCGCGGGGCCCCGCGGCTGGCGGCCCGCCTGCAGATCAAATTCATGGCGGCGGCCATGGCTGGTGGCACGTGGCGCAGCTTGGCGGCAGGTGGCGCTGGCGTGGACAGGTGGGCCACTTCCCTAGCCATGTGGATGGCGGGGAGGTGGTGGGCTTCGGCTGCGGCGACGGTTCCTCGCTGGATGTTGGTGGCCATGGTGATGTCTGTCCTCGACCCCGATCTACTCCGATCTACAGCGGATCCTACCCTTGGTGGCTTCGGTCACCGTTCTTGGGTGCTGGCCTTGCAGATCCGGTGGCTGGAAGGGTTCCGGGGGAATCTCTTGGCCGGCGTGGCGGCCACTCCGATGGCAGTACCTTTGGGGGTTGCTTCCCTCATTGGAGGGGAGAGGACCTCCTTCCTTCCCCCCTCCCAGGAGCTCAGGTGAAAACCTCAGACCCCCCTGTTCCAAGCGACGACGACACCACAGTGGCGTGCTCCTTCCTGAAGGCGTTGCTCGGGGGCTGCTCAAGCGGCGGTGGAAGTGGCTGCGGTTCGATGTCGACATATGCATTCTGGTCAGCTTCATCTTGGAGGCGGCGGCGACGTAGGCGACGCTCGTCTGGTGGAGCTACTGCCGATAGCATCGTCGGCAGTCTGCGCCATCAGGTTCGGGATGCTCAGGGGGAAACCCCAGATCTGGGTCTTCCGGATCGGATGATGATGACGTTCTATCGCTTTCCCTTCTGGGGCATCGTCTTGGAGCAAGTGCTGGCTGGAGGGATGATGGAGCGGTGTTTCATCTCACACATTGATGGCGGCGGAGATCCATGGCATGGCGCTGTGGAGACTCGGCGTCCGATGCGCGGAGATGGGCTCGCGCAGGAGGAGGTTGCTGTCTGGCGTCATGGTGACGTCGATGGCAGAGTGGCCAGACAAGGTAGAAGCCTCAATATGATCTGAAGACCTGTGGAAGATGGCGGCGACGACACACGAGTGCGTCTGACCGGATTGTGCCCCAGACCCGATATGTGGCTCGGCTGGGGCTTCCGAATGAGTTTCGGCTTCCGACTTTTGATGTTAGGCTTAAGTGAGTTGTTTGGGTAGTGGCCCAGTTAGCACCCCTTCTCATTTTGGATAGGATTAGCGGCATATATTGTCAAGATGGTGGATTCAGGCACATTGTTGTAATACTTTGTAACGTCCTCGAGAATAATCAATAAAGTGGCTGTATGCATCTTGCAGATGCAGAGGCTGGGGTCATCCTCCTTTTTTAAAAAGAAAATGCCTTCTTTCTAAAAAAATGCTTGTAGTTCGGTAGCATTTCAGCGAAACTAAATAGGCAACCAACGAGTTGTCCATGAAGCAATCATAGCCGTGGATGGATTTAATTGGATCATGACCAGAGGAGAAAGATCAAACGCAAACTGGCCCAGCTACCTCCTGTCACAATAAACAAATAAAATGAACCACTACTTCTGTCGATGTTTGGTGTTGGGCCACATCTCATAACAGCAGTAAGAACTTTATTATCAATCGCAACATAACAAAACTTCAAAGGGAAAAAAAGAAAGGACAAAAGAGGATTCATCAAAAAGAAAAGGAGAAAAATAATAGAGGGGCAACACAAGAAGGACAGAAGACGCACCTATGTATACCAAGTTTTAAACATTTTATGGTATACTAGCAAGATGCCCGTGCATTGCACGGAACATCAAGATGCATTTTTTTTATAAAACACATGTTGTGATTGACGCATGCGGGAGTAATCTCATGTGTAAAACTAATGATATCTTGAGAAAGATGAGAGATAAGGTGAGAAGGAGTGAGGCGTGGTGGTGATTAATAGTCAGACTGAGCGGAGCCATAGGAATGGATGACGCCGGCAGCGGCCATCATGCCAGATTGTTTCAGAGGCTTCCTTTTTTAATTGCTCAAGAATGAGGTTGTGGGAGATAAGGATGAATGAGGGAAGACCTTATCTGCAAATGTGAAGAGAGGTGCGAGTATCTTTTTGCAAAATTGTCATAGTTTGCTTTCTATCCGTCAGATATAGATCGGATGATCTATATTGCAAGATGGCAGACACACCATTATCATCAATTTGGTTTTTTTAAAATAAAAGTAGAGATATTATCAAAGTGGTTTTCACATTGCAAACTGTTCTTGCAAACATCAAACTCATTGGTTTCCTGAACTACACAAATGGATTTCAGCCCAATTTGAGCTCAGTCTTGACCCCACATACTTAAAGATAAAGTGCTACTACATGTGGTTCATTTACAGGGTAATTAGCTTGAGAACAAAGACCTCGTTGGATGGCCAGGTCACTGGCATAAGTAGACGAGGCACTGAATAATGCTCACGTGGATGTACTTGGCATTAACTCGGCAGTTTTATGTTTTGCAGTGCAGGGCATTCAGCAAGAGGGCAGGCATCCTCATTTGGTTGAAGAGACGCACCACCTTCCAGTTCTTTGTTGCATTCAGGTTTACCAGCTGGCAGCCGAGAATAGCAGTAGCCCGTCAACTCAGACATGACAAGTTTGAAACTTCGCCGTAATACTAGAGCCTAACGGGCGCTTCGCCGTCTGTTCTTTACTTATTTTTTAATGGATTAACTCTTTCATCTCTAGCAGGATATTTTAGTCGGTTGTTTCGTGTTGATTTTACCCATGTTGGTTTGAGTTTTAATTATGTTGTGGCGGTTTTTTTTTCATTCGTAAATCATGTTGGGTTGTTGTTGGAGACTCTATTTGTTCTGAGAGAAGAGTGTAGTTGTTCGGTGCATGGTTGTGGCTTCCTTACACGTTTCGAAATCGATGTCATCCGGTAGTGGTTGTGTGAGCCCCCTGAGAGCTCTTATTCCACCTTGAAACCATAGAATTGCTGCTATAACACTCACATGGTCGGCCAATGAAACTCTCACTCATCTCGGCTACTTGCTTCACTCACTTGCTTAACTTTTTTTCGACTCGCTCCACTGCTAGCTAACCGGCTATCCTATTTTCTTTGAATAAGTTCGTTGAATCAAAATATGTTCATGTATTTTAAAAATGTTTCAAATTTCAAAACTATGAATTTTAAAAATATTCATGAATTTCAAAAAATGTTCATGAATTTGAAAAAGTTTCGTCAATATTAAAATTCAGATTGTATTTTGTATGAACTTTAGAAATATTCATGAATTAGTTTTTATCATGACATTTAAAAATATTCATGTTTTTCTAAAGTATTCATGAATTAAAATATAACAAAATAAAAAGAAAATAAACAAATAAAAACATAAAAATGTCAAAACAGACGAATAATGCAGAAAAGAAAGAAAAATACAAACCAGGCATTACCGTCTCAAAATCGGGAAAATGGGTCGGCCCATTTAATGACTAGGCGTGCGTTACTCTCAACCAGCAAGCAACACCCGTATATGCGGGATCGATAGCGACCCCCACAGCCGCCGGACACACAAGGAGTCTTCAAATCTAGAAAGCTTATCATGAATTAAAATGTGAAAAATGAAATGAAAAATAATAAAAAGAGACACAAAAAAGAAAAATAATAATAGTAGAAAAATACATAATAGCAAAACATAAAAAGAAAGTCAACACCTTCTCAAAATGGGAAAAGATGTGCACATTTCTTTTAAATGTTCACGGATTTTAATAAATATTCATGAATTAAAATATGGAAAAATAAAAAATAAACATGAAAAAGAAAAAGAAAAGAAAAGCACTAAAGCAATAGGAATACTATTAAATACATAGAAAAAAGAAATACGAAACCATGCAATACCTTTCTAAAACTGGGAAAACCGTCCAGCTCATTACGGTTAGGTGTGCCTTACTCTCAACAGGCGACATACTCCCTAATGGTGGGCTCCATAGTAACCCCCACTCCCCACAATGTAGTAGGAGACTCTAAATCTAAAAGGCTAATTCATGAATTAAAATGTGAAAAAATAAAAATAGAAGAGAAAACAAACACACAAAAATATAGAAAAACTAATAAAAATATAAAAACATAAAAGGAAGAAAAACAAAAACCAGTCCATACACTCTCATAACCAGGAAAAAGAACCAACCCATTATAGCTAGGTATGTGTTACTACTCTCAACTAGTGACACACACCCTTACTGGTGGGGTCCATAGTGACCCCCACAAACCTTGACGCACCAAGACGCTCCAAATATATGGTCGGAACAGGAAAAAGGAAGCCTCCATTTTCCAGACGTAGCAAACCAACATTATCGCTCTTCCCTCATGCTAGTAATGTGCTCTACGCATGTATGTGTGTGAACAAAAAGTAAATCAATACAAAAATGTAGTCAACTTGTTGTTTTGGGAACACAGTAGTGAACGCGTCGGTCCCTCTAGCGCGTTGCATATTTTTTTATTTTATGTTATTTTTGATTTATGGAGATTTTTAAGTTTATTTACTATTTATGTTTTTGTACGACAAAAACCCTAGACCAACTCAGGGGGTGGCCTCCCCAAGAGCTACTCGATATATGTTTTGATTCTCAAAGAAGACATATGTGTGCCCTTGTATGCTTACTATTTTAGACTAAAGGTAATCAAATAGAAAATTTCTAAAAAAAGGGAACGATCTACCTCTATGTAAAAAAAAATCATAAACTTGTTGCTCATATTTTTAGTTGTGCTAACTGCCATATTGTTCATTTGTGGTTTGTTGTCTGACAAACTAAGGCTTGGACCCTAACCATTCTACTTTTATAGGCCCAATTGCGTACACCTAGAATTATTATTAGGCGATGAAAAAATATTTTTCACCCTCAAATCTATTCAAGTGGAGCCATAACTCCCTAAAGTGAAAATTTTGGCTAATTTGCACCTCCAAAACTATTCCAGTGGAGCAATAACACCCTAAAGTGAAATTTGATCTAATTTAAACCCTTGAATATACAATGCCATTTAAAACAAAACTTTAGGCATTGAGGTGAACTTGGCCCATAAACACTGAAAACTTTTGCACACGTCGATCCAAGAGGCCAGCAAAGATGGGGCGCGGTTGGGCTGAATCACTAAATTCGATTTCTAATTTTTTTAAGTTTTTTTTTCATGTTTTGACATTGTTGTTTGTTAAAGTTGCTAAAACATGTAAATATGATGTTTGTTATTTAATTTGAATATTATTTCTTTCACTTAATTTTCTATACTTACATCTAAACAAGATTTATTTAATTACTTTATTCTACCTACTTATTTTTATTTTGTTTACCACCATATTTTATTAATTTATGTTGCATTTTTTCATGGTAAATACATAAAAAAACTAAGTATGTGATGTTTTCTTGATAAGTCATGAATATTTATTTCCATACATATGAACTTTTGTTCTATAAGGAACAAATATCTATTTTGATATATTTTAGACATAGCATTTATTTCAGAATGCATGAATATTTTGAAATTGCAACACATAGCATTTTCTACATAGCAGCAAATATTTTTACATTTATCTGATCTTATGGAATATTTTTTGCTATTGGTGTGAACATTTCATTTAATACATGTACACAAGTCATACAACATGTGTGAAAGGAGCTATATCACTACCTGGATTCAAGAAATAGACTTGACATGGATGCCCATATTTTGTTTGGTTTTTTTTCAAGATTTCTAGGACCATTCTTTTAGTGGGAGGTGACTTGCCCATCAACTAAAAGGGCATATGGTGACTTTGTCACGTCAATCTCAAGTTTAGCCGACTCAATCTCCTAGGGGTGTTCATAGGGGTGAATGTAGACATTCTTTTACGTGAGTTGGTAAGCAGTAAAAACTTAGAAACAATATGAAAAAAAACAAATCCAGAAAAAAAATCTATTGAAATAAATTAATACATATTAAAGTGTTTACTAAAAATAATTTACTTTCTGAAGACACGGAAATCATTTTTATTTGAAAATAAGAAAAACACATGCGCTAATGGGCTGCGCCAACAACCAGCCCATTTATCGAGAGACTGAGGCGAAGCTACTTTTTCCACCAGGTGGCCCACCTACATGGGCTCGGATTTCAGAATTTGGCTAAAGCCTGAAGGTAAGCGAGATGACTATATCTCGCATTAAGCGAGTTGGAAGAATCTCTCGCTGAAAGATTTTTTTGTCTCGCGTAGCAACTGGGTGGCCCCATTAGCACAGACTTAATAAGGGAAAATAGTGGAGAAAAAGGGAGCAAAAGTGAGAATCGAATCCAGGTCTCCTGGAGGGTTGCTACCGATTCTAGCCACTGGGACTGTGTCGCATCAGTGGTACATACTTGAGGGAAAATAGCTGGTTTTCTGCAAGGATTTTTTATTTTTTGTTTTTTTACACCGGCTCTTTGTTTCTTTATCTGTTTCCACTTTTTTCTCTATTTTATCTTTGGTTTTCTTTGTTTGTTTTTCAATTTCCATTGGCTTTTTTTCTTTTCCTTCTTTTTCCTTCGGGTTTTTTTGTTTCTCTCTCATTTTTCGTTGGATTTTTTCTCTCATTTTAACGGTTTTATATACACATTTCTGGTCTATATCTAATACATTTTTCTAATACACGTTTAACATTTTTCAGATACAATATCAACATTTTTTGAATAGCTGGTCAACATTTTCTTTATATACATTCAACCATTTTCAAATGCTTGACTAAAATAAATTCAAATACAAGATCAACCTTTTTTTAATACATGT
The DNA here is from genome assembly GCA_032464435.1 of Aegilops umbellulata. Taxonomy (NCBI): domain Eukaryota; kingdom Viridiplantae; phylum Streptophyta; class Magnoliopsida; order Poales; family Poaceae; genus Aegilops; species Aegilops umbellulata. The sequence goes on along the minus strand of CP136057.1, from coordinate 384,400,991 downwards.
TCAACATTTTTTTTCAATAAACATTTAACAAATTTCAGATGCCTTATTAACATTTGTTATACACATTTAATATTTCCAAATGCTTGATTAACATTTTTCACATACTTGTTCAACATTTTTTTCAAATGCTTGATTGACATTTTATATGCACTTATGTTAATATAATAACACCAAAATGTGCTGCAAATTCATGTTCAATTTGAATTAAGGCTGAAGGGAAAAGAAGGCGTGGCTTTGGACCTCAAACTCTTCCATGACGCCCTTCTTATAGTGTGGCAAGTGATCAAGTTAAGTAAACTACTGATTGTATTGTGGGCTGGGATCACCTTTGTGAGTCGAAGTAATTTCCGGAAAGACACACAGGAGCTCTCATGAATGGACCAGCAGTTATCAAATTTTTCTTCATTTTTTAATGCATGGTCACCAGTTTTCTATGCACATTTAGCATTTTCCAAATGCTTGATTAACATATTTGACATACTTGTTCAACATTTTTTCAAGTGCTTGATTAGTTTTTTTATATACATGATTAAATTTTTGCACCATTTTTTTACTACATGGGCGACATTTTTTATATACAAATTTAACTTTTTGGAAATACTTGTTCATCATTTTTCAAATACTTGTTTAACATTTTATGAATACATGATCAATTTTTTTCACACACATTGTTTTTTGTGTACATTTTATATATGTGATAAACATTTTCTCTATACACATTAAACATTTTTCAAAGCTTGGTCATGATTTGTGTAATATAGAATATCTGCGAATGTAAATAAGGTAAAAGAAAATAAAAAATGTAAAAAAAGAAAAATGAGAATATGGTCAGTGGCCGGTGGTCACGCGATGGGCCGGCTCAATGTGGAGCTTGCCTTCAGCGAGACTTCCTCTGGTCACGGGTACCCCTCTGTCTCGCTTTAAGCGAGCACAGGGCAAGCCTCGCGTTTGGTGGTGGGGGGGGGGGGGGGGGGGGTAGCCTAGATGGGCCGGCCAGCCGCATGGGAGCTGCGGTCCCCCCTTTATTCTGTTCTTGCTTTTTATTTATTTTAGTACTTTTCTTTATACGTTAAATTAATCTACATATATACACAACAAACACCCTTCAAAAACATATTTAAAAATATTAAATAAGTATTAAAAAATGTTGAATAAGTATTAAAAATGTTGAAAAAGTGTTTGGCAAATGTTGAATAAGTATTAAATGTTTTTGAATGAGTATTCAAAAAATGTTGAACAAGTATTTAAAAATGTCGAATAAGTATTCAAAATGTTGAATAACTATGTTAAAATGCTGAATAATTATTAAAAAAATGTTGAACAAGTATTTGAAAAATGTTGAACAAGTATCTAAAACAATGTTGAATAAGCACTAAAATGTTGAACACATATTTGAAAAATGTTGAATAAGCATTCGAACAATGTTGAACGTGTACACAAAAAATGTTGATCACTTACTAAAATATGTTTTTGACACATACAAAAATGTAGAGTGAAAACGAAAACAAACATAAGTAAAAACAAAAATGGAGAAGAAAATAGGAAACTAAGAAAAAAAATGGATAAGAAACAAAAGGCAAATAACCAAAGATTAAGAAACAAAATGCACGAAAGAATGAAAAAAATTGGGAAAAAATAAACAAAAGGAAAAACAGAAAAAAAATGGCTCGAAAAAGCCTCAAGTAGGACGTGCCATACAAACTTACCACGAGAGGTTGGTTAATCTGTACGCACGCGCGAGTAGGCCGGCCCAATACGATGCAGGTGGAGGAAATCCTTGAGTGAAAGTTCCTCTCTCGCGTCGCTTAACGCGACAAATAGTCGCTGCGTCTGGTCACACTGTCGGCGAGACATATCAGCGCGGGAAGGTAAGTAAGTCTCAGAGTCTTGGCATGCGAGGCAAATTTGGCCAATTAGCAACACTACAAGACCAGAAAAAAGAACTTCCCGTTTGCTTATAGAAGAAAAAGCAAAATAAAAACCTAACGAGAAAAGATGGTCAAACCTAAAGGAAAGGAGAATGTTTCACCAAAGCATGAGAGCAACATAGGTTAACCCCGTTCTAAACGAAAAACACCAAAGCAGCTTGAGTCAAAGAAAGCATGGTCTCGCATGCACACTCAAGTTTCAGCCAGGCAGCAGAAAGTGCATACGCGTGGCCACTTTGGGGAGGGATCAGTATTTCTTTTCAACCACGGAGCGCCACCACGATATGTGGTTGAGCCACATCACCTCGACATGAGATGAACTGACTCTTCGGACGCCGGAAATCTCACCGTCGTGAGTGTGTCACACAGGCGATTTTGGTAGCCCGGCCTGGTGAAAAAGTTGAAAGGCGAGGGAGAAGACAACGACCTCTTTGACCGGAGACCAGAACTCCGGCCGGCCGGCCGACCGGATCGCCCCGAGTTCAACGCATGTGTTTACACGTTGTCCTGATGTGTGTGAGCTCCGGAGCTGGATAGTTTCAGTAGTGCATATAAGGATATCGCATTGAACTGGATAGTTCGATGTTAATCCGACAACTTCAGAAGTAATTTCTCACCTGTATGAAAATAAGACCTGCCGCTACTGATCTTTAACTAAAGCAAAGCTCTAAACCTCAAGTTAGCAGTTCCACATCGATCCATGCCTGTAGGTGTAGCTAGTTGATCAGTCGATCCTTTTCTAAAAAAAAGAGTTGATCAGTCGATCAGCCTTTTTTTTTCCGAAAGGAGGATGACCCCCGGCCTCTGCATCTAGACGATGATCAGTCGATCAGCCTATTAGGAAATCTATAGCGCAAGCTACTCTAGGTTATATTAAAATCCTGTCTTGGAACCATTGCAGTCCATAGGAAATCAGAAGGGAAGCAAATGGAAAAACACACTTGGTCAATCTTGAAATCGCTGAAGACCAAATAAAGGATCTCCACATCCCAAGCCACCTCCTGGGTGCCCTAGGCTTGTCTCTGTCATCCCTAATTGAATTGAGAGGATATAGCCGCATCACTCACCGATTTTTGCTTTTTGTCATCCATGCATGTAGAGGCCAAGATCTTTTTCTTTTTCTTTTGAGGGGATGTAGAGCCCAAGATCACTCTCGCATGATCCGTGCTTTGCCAAAGACACAAAATAACCACCGGGAGAGGACCCTCGCGAACCCTTGATTAGTCTCTGGTAATCTCATCATTGTTCAAAGATGATACAAAGGTGAAAAGCGAAAGCCAAGGATCGACATATTAGACACTTCCGTAGATTTCCTCCACGGAAAAAGCTTTCTGAGCGTGTGTGATTTCACCACTAGTGTATTGGGGGCCATTGACAAAGAGATCGGCCATGTTCACACGCTAGCATGGATCGGCTTATGTACAATGTGCATACCTTTGGAGGATTTAATAGTCCACATAATCATGATTGGAAGATAAAGTTCGGGACTGATGCTATATGTAACGCTGGAAGACAAAGCTTTAGCTTGTTCATACTTCATACATGTATGGCCTTTAATCATGTCAGGCCGATGAGCCTTCTATGCTAATATGTAGTGACCAGCCTGTAATTTGTAGTGATAATATTGGTTTTTATCAAACATGCATGAAAGAACACGCAAACTACAAGGTTCCATACTTGAATATGTAGCTCTATGTATACCTAGAGAGACAATGCCCTCATGGAAGATGAAGCGAGATAACTAAAATGGGAGGCTGGTTTTTCTACACCCCCACGGCAGGCGCCCCTTTATATTGGTAGTCGAGCTTTGCATCAAGATCTGTCCTAGTAGTTCACTATCCTCACTCTAATGGAAAATTCTATCTTTTTTCTCCCACAAAAAAAAAACACAGATAACCTTGAAACTTTGCAGGCCAACAAAAATATTTAGAATAGTAATGTGTTCAAATATTCAAACTTTTTTACGGTATAAATATATAACATGAGAATGTTTTCAAATATATAAATCATTATGTTGCACAAGAAAAATCTCAACCATTTTTTTGCGTGTTGTAGTTTTACTGTTTAGTTGAACCACAAAAAATTGAAGCTTATATATTGTTTCATTTATAAAAAAAAGTAATTTCTACGCATGACTCCCAAAATAAAAATAGATGGCCTAGATAGGGACACATGTCGGGTTCAGCCACAACCTGAAAAGGTGATTAAAACCCTCGGCCTATGCACCAATGTGATGCACACAAACATCTTTATTAAAGTTGATGCAAAGCGACGATGCCAAAGTCATCAACAAACCAAATAAGAAACATAGACTGACAATACCATTATAGACACGCTCCCCGCGTGCGTCACGAGAGACCAGATCCACCGCCGGCCCTCTAGATCTCCTCGTCCCAGCCCCCTCCTCGCCGCCGTCGGATGGCGTCCGCCGGGCGAAGCCCGTGCGCGGCGCTGGCGGCGGCGGGGCTTCTTCTCTCCTTCCCCTGTACGGGATCTCAGCATCGCGGGGTGGCTGCTGCATGTGGGGGACGCGGGATCGGCGAGGCTCCTGGTGGCGGGCGCGCGTTGATCCGGTGGCCGCGAGGCCGGGAGACGGTGGTGCGACCCAGCGACGGCGTTGTAGCTCGGTGCGATGTCGTCGGTGCTGCAGCCGGCTTGACTTGGCCTGATCGGCAGCGGTGGCTGGCATGTCCCTGGTCACCGATGCGTGGCCCGGGGAACTCCGGCGGAGGCTGTGCCACCACGGCTGCGAGGGCAACGTGGGGGCCGGCCGTGGCGGCGGGCGGCGGATCTCGGACCCTGGCCCAGTTCTAGTCCCCGGCAGAGAAGGCAGCGATCTATGCACAGGAAGCTGGATGGAGTTCTTCGAACAGATCTGGGTGAAAACCTGCTCTTGGCTAGATGCCAAGGCCGGCTATGGCGGCGCTCTTCGGTGTTGTTCCTTTCTTGAAGGCATCGCCGTGGAGAAGTTCCAGACCACTATCTGTTACCTCCGGGGGAAACCCTAGATCGGTAGATCGGAAGACGACGGCGCGCTTGTGTCGTTTCCCCCTTGGGGGCGTCATTCTTGGAGATGTACACGAGCTCGAGGGACCAGCGGACCGCATCTTTGGTGGAGCGGTGCTTCATCCTACACATTGTTGCCGACGGATCTTGACGGCGTGGTCGCAGTGCAGATTTGGTCTCCGATGTGTGGAGATGGACTCGCGCAGGAGGACGAAGTTGTCTGGTATCGTGGTGGCGTCGACAACAGTTAGACCTGTTAAAGTATAGGCTAGTAGTTGTAGGAAACGTGACATGTTGTCACGTGTGTTGTGGCGTGCGTATATTGTAACCGGTGCAGGTTGTTAGTATAGATCAAGCCTTATCTTGTATAGCTTGGAGTAGGGGCAAAGTCTTGCAACAACCTGCGCCGCATGATGTATTCTCTGAGTATTTAACACGTACGCGTCCCTGCTAGGAAGGCATACGCTTCCACGCCTTTCTTCCTCTTTCATGGTATCAGAGCTGCCCTCGAACTCATCCATGGCGACATCATCAAGTTCCCTCCATGTCTCGCCATTTGCTCACGCCGCCACAGAGAAACTCAGCAAGGGCAATCAAGCCCTGTGGCGCGCAACTGTGCTCTCCGCCATCCGGGGGGCACAGATGGAGCAGTATCTCGACGTCGAGCAGCCGCCACCACCGATGCAGATCGACGTAACCTCGTCTGATGGCAAGACCACGGCAAAGGCAGCAAACCCGGAGTTCCAAACCTGGTACGCGAAAGATCAGCAGGTTTTCTCATATCTTCTGACGACTCTCCCTCGTGAGATAGCCATCCAGGTTGCATCATGTCACACTTCGGCCGAGCTCTGGAATACGGTTGAGGGTATGCTTGCATCCCGCACCCGTTCCCAGACCACCAACGTCCGCATCGCCCTCGCAAACTTGCAGAAGGGCAACTCATCCATCATGGAGTATGTTGGGAAAATCAGGTCCCTCTGCGATGAACTGATCGCAGCCGGGAAGAGGGTGGACGAGGATGACATCGTCTCCCACATCTTAGCTGGGCTCGAAGAAGACTTCGACCCGGTGGTTTCTGCTATGTGCTCTCGGGTGGAACCGGTGAGCGTGTCCGAGCTGTATTCACAGCTGCTCAGCTTCGAGACGAGGCTGAATCTTCGTGGTGAAGGGTCTCAGTCCTCTGCCAATGCTGCCACTCGAGGCTGCAAGTTTGGCGGCGGAGGTGGTGATCGCGGCGGCCGCAGACAAGCCGGCGCTGGTGGTGATTGCGGCGGTCGCAGCGGCGGCCGCGGCGGTCGCGGTGGACATGGCGGCAACGGCAGCGGCGGCGGAGGCAACTACCACAACAATGCCTCCGCGCCCAGGGTGCAATGCCAGATCTGTGGCAAGATGGGCCACCCAACATGGAAGTGCTGGAAACGCTACGACGAGTCCTACCAAGGAGGAGAAGAGAAGTCAGCAAATCTCGCAGCGCCACAGTATGGGGTAGACACCAACTGGTACCTTGACAGTGGTGCTACCGACCATATCACAGGCGATCTGGAGAAGCTGACCGTGCGAGACCGCTACCAAGGCAACGAGCAGATTCACACCGCGAGTGGTTCAGGTATGGATATTAAACACGTTGGTCATTCAGCTATTCACACCTAAGATCGTGATCTTTTTCTAAATAATATCCTTCATGTACCCGAAGCAAACAAAAGCCTAATCTCCGCTAGCCGTCTTGCCATTGACAATGACTCCTTTGTTGAAATTCATCCCTATTCTTTTTTTGTCAAGGAACGGGGAACGAGGAAGGTACTTCTTCGAGGCAGGGGTAGGAGAGGTCTCTACCCAGTTAGGCACACGGGAACCGACGTCAACAAGCAAGTGCTAAGTGCTACCAAGCTGTCTTCAGATAGGTGGCATCAACGTCTAGGGCATCCTTCTTCTGTTATTGTCAAGAAAGTCATTAGTCAAAATAATCTCTCGTGTGCTAGTTATCTCAATAATGATTTTGTATGTGACGCCTGCCAAAAAGGCAAAAGTCACCAACTTCCTTATCCAAATTCAATAAGTGAATCAAAGTTCTCTTTAGAACTTGTGTTTTCTGATGTGTGGGGTCCTGCTGTTGAAACAGTAGGAAGAAAGCAATATTATGTTAGCTTCATCGATGATTTCAGTAAATTTACATGGATCTATCTGATCAAACACAAGTCTGAGGTTTTTCAGAAATTTCATGACTTTCAGAATCTTGTGGATTGACAATTTGATCGTAAAATCCTTGCCCTCCAAACAGATTGGGGTGGGGAGTACGTTAGGCTAAATTCCTTCTTTACCAAGATAGGTATATCTCATCACGTCTCTTGTCCTCACGCTCACCAACAAAATGGTTCAGCTGAGAGAAAACATCGACATATTATCGAAGTTGGTTTGTCTCTTCTTGCCCAAGCTTCTATGCCTCTGAAGTTTTGGGACGAAGCCTTCATTGCTGCCACGTACTTGATAAACCGTACACCTAGCAAGGTCATCAATTTTGAGACACCTTTTGAATGATTGCTTCATGAAAAACCCAACTATTCCATTCTCAGAATTTTTGGATGTGCTTGCTGGCCAAATCTTCGGCCATACACTAACCATAAACTCCAATTTCGATCCAAACAATGTGCTTTCCTTGGCTATAGCAATCTTCACAAAGGATACAAATGTCTTGATATCTCCACTGGACGTGTTTACATATCCAGAGACGTGGTATTTGATGAAAACATCTTTCCCTTCTCTACCTTGCATCCTAATGCCGGCGCTCGCTTACGTGCAGAAATACTTTTACTATCTCCAGAGTTATTAAATCCTACTGATCAAGGGGGTGAATATTATGCTAATGATCATCTTTTTAATAATCCTAACCCTCATGGAGACAGCGGTGAAAAAATGGCAGTGAAAACAGTGCTCCGGCTTGTGATTTTATGCAGTAGCAGCAGAGAACTCCTGGCGCTGGACACGAGGCTGATACGCCCTCGGGATCGGGCGCGCGCGTGCTTCCTGACGCGGTCACAGGATCCCAGGAGGATCCTCTGGTGGCCCCAGGATCGCCAGCGTCCCCAGATTCACCACCTGCCACCTGGTCGGGCGGGGCGGACGCATGCGGTCACCTCGAGGCAGGCCCGCGGTTGGACGCTCCCTCACCCGCACGCGCCTCCTCGCCCCTGGTCGCCAGTTGTCGAGGCGGGACAGGCGGTACACCGCCCGACGCGCACACGAGCGGTGCAGGACGAGTCGGCGGGTCGCTTTCTCCGGTCCCACACACGCGGGATTCGAGCCCAGCGGCTGAGGGAGGATCAGCCACCCCGATCCGGTCGGCTGTAGTACGAGGAGAAGGATCTTCTGCGGCTGAGGACGTGTTGCCACGGATCACCACACGTGCTCAGAAAGGTATTTTGAAACCTACAAAATTCAAGGACGGTACAGTCAGGTATGAGAAGAACTTTAAGTTTGCAAAGTTTGCTTCTTCTGGTGAACCTCAAAATTTGATAGAGGCACTAAGCAGTGAAAATTGGAGAAATGCTATGCACACAGAGTATGATGCACTTGTGGAAAATCGAACTTGGCACTTAGTCCTTCAAAGCAAGGGAGAAATATCATAGACTGTAAGTGGGTGTACAAAGTTAAAAAAAGACCTGATGGCACTATAGATAGATACAAGGCTAGATTAGTAGCTAAAGGCTTTAAACAACGCTATGGGATTGATTATGAAGATACCTTTAGCCCTGTAGTTAAGGCTGCTACTATCAGACTTGTTTTGTCTATTGCTGTTTCCAGGAATTGGAGTCTTCGCCAATTGAATGTACATAATGCGTTTCTACACGGCGTTCTCGAGGAGGAGGTCTATATGAGACAACCACCTGGTTATGAGGACCGTTTAAAACCACATCATGTGTGTAAATTGGACAAGGCTTTGTATGGTCTAAAACAGGCGCCCAGAGCCTGGTACCACAAGTTGAGTACAAAGCTACAACAACTTGGTTTCAAGGCATCTAAAGGAGACACGTCTTTGTTCTTCTTCAAAAAAGGGAAGGAGACCATGTTTATGTTGATGATATAATTGTTGCTAGTTCATCACAAGAAGCCACCTCAACACTGTTAAGAAATCTGAAAAGAGAATTTGCTCTTAAAGATCTAGGAGAGTTGCATTACTTCCTAGGCATTGAAGTAAAAAAATGTCATGATGGTATTATGTTAACTCAAGAAAAATATGCCAGAGACATAGTCAAGCGAGTAGGCATGAGAGACTGTAAACCCTCTAGTACTCCCATGTCTACCATTGACAAGCTATCTTTGCATGAAGGAGAACTGTTAAGTCCAGAAGAAGGAACTAAATACGGAAGCACAGTAGGTGCATTGCAGTATCTAACATTGACAAGACCAGATATATCATTTGTTGTTAATAAAGTTTGTCAATTTCTGCATGCTCCTACTTCTTTGCATTGGACAGCTGTTAAGAGAATCATAAGATATATTCAAGGCAGTGCTGAAACAGGCCTAAAAATATGCAAGTCTCCTTCAACAGCAGTGAGTGCATTCTCTGATGCAGATTGGGCCGAGTGTCCAGATGATAGGAGATCAACTGGAGGTTTTGCAATTTTTCTTGGGTCAAATCTTGTATCCTGGAATGCAAAGAAACAGGCCACAGTCTCACGTTCGAGCACTAAAGCAGAATATAAGTCTCTGACAAATGCAACTGCTGAGGTAATGTGGATTGAAACTTTGCTTGATGAACTAGGGATTGGAAGAACACGTGTCATGTTTGTGGTGTGATAATCTTGGGGCAACATATCTTTCTGCAAATCCTGTGTTTCATGCAAGGACAAAACACATAGAGATTGACTATCATTTTGTTCGAGAAAGAGTTGCACAAAAACTGTTGGATGTTCAGTTTATTCCAACAGGAGATCAAGTTGCAGATGGATTCACCAAGCCTCTTCAAGTCAGACAACTACAAGCCTTCAAGCGTAATTTGAACCTTGACACGTTAAGATTAAGGGAGGATGTTAAAGTATAGGCTAGTAGTTGTAGGAAACGTGACATGTTGTCACGTGTGTTGTGGCGTGCGTATATTGTAACTGGTGCAGGTTGTTAGTATAGATCAAGCCTTATCTTGTATAGCTTGGAGTAGGGGCAAAGTCTTGCAACAACCTGCGCCGCATGATGTATTCTCTGAGTATTTAACACGTATGCGTCCCTGCCAGGAAGGCATACGCTTCCACGCCTTTCTTCCTCTTTCAAGACCGAGCAGGGTAGATGCAGCAATACAACACTGAAGATGGATTGGTGGCAGGTGGCTGCGGCGGCCTCATCCTCAGCAGGCGTCCTGGTTGAGGAGTGCGCCGGATTGGTGGGTGCCACATACCCGGTAGGCGTCCTGGTTGGGACCTCAGGGCTTAGATGTTAGGCTTGGCTGCGAGGTCTGTTTGGTATTAGGCCCAGACTATCAGCATCCCTACATCAACTGGATAGGAGTAGCGACAGATGTTGCCTAGACGGTGACTTTAGTCTTACTGTTGTATGACTTTATAAGGTATTGTGTGAATAACTAATAAAGTGGCTGCATGCATCGTCCAGATGCAGAAGCCGGGGGTCCTCCTCCTTTTCTAAAAAAATTATAAGATATGAAATTAACACCTAAATTAGACTTCTTTCACATAAACGCATTCAGAAAGAGATACCCGCCCTCATGCCGCCGTCTCCATGTCCAACGTGAGATGGCAAGGACAAAGACACGTTTCCCATAAATAGCCCAACTTCTTAGATTTTGTTTACTTCCTAACTAACTTACTATAGCCAGAATCTTAGATCAGTTGCATGATGCACGAGTAAAGGAGAACCTCACAAATAATTAAGCGAAGTGTCGTCCCTGTCGTCCTTAGGGGCATCTCCAAATGTCTGCTTGAAATGTAAGCTAGCTTAGTCTAGTGGATGTGTTTTTCAGCTTAATTAACTAATCGTTGAGCTAAAGGTTAAATACCGACTTTACTTAGCGTACTATGACTTTTTCTTGTACAACAACTTCGCCTTTGCACACGATCTTCCATGCATATCAAATTTGGGAGCCATGTACCATACTATAGCTAGTGACTGTATTTTTGATACATGAGTTACTGATGGTTACTATCAAACCATTATTAGAGTTGTGAAAGAAAAATATAACACAACATTGTATACATCTTAGCATCACAAACTTTCAAATATAAACTCGGTCCACAAATCAAAGAACAAAAACAGGATTAAATTTACCATAAATAGTACCTCATTTAAAATCTCTATGAATAGTAAACCGAGCTAACGTTTATACCATGATTTTTCTTTACCATTTCTCGATTTGTACGTCAAATTTTCATTTGAAAATTTATATTAGATAAATATAACATAATTGATGTTAAAAGATAATATTTTTACTTGACCTTTTATTAGCCTTACCGTGCATTAGTAGCAAGGCAGCATCTAAATGGATAGTAGCACTAGATACTCTTGTATCAATCCTTCATAAAGTAGCAACCTGATTGTATTACTTATCTATCCACATAGTATGGAATTAAGTTAGTTGGTAAGTTATTCTGGTTGTAGTTCGCCAATGCAAGGCTAAGATTCTTCAAAACTACACGGAAATTTATCTGAAACGTCACCAGAATTTCATATCTGAGATCCTTAAGTAGATTAGTTGACTTTGGTATATAAGTGGTGTCTTTTCGCTCAGCATCGATGATAAAGACAAAACAAGGTTATTTGGCAGCAAGGATAAGGACTGTTTGCCACTAACTTTTACATCAACTGAAATTGATCGTATATGCTCAAATAAGGCTGCTTATTTCATTGCACTGTTCTTGCGAATATTATCTTTATTCTTCCACTCACATGCAGAAAATAACGCAATTACCAGCGATCATGAGAAAGTCGCATGTATTTTAGACCATGACGTTGGTATGTCAGGATGTTTTCGTTTCATTGTCGCTCTAACAACAGAAGTTCGGCTCTTTACGAGGTTTAAGAACAGTGGTGGATGCATTACAAAATCAATTGTAGAAAAAATTATCACAACCATGACCGAAACAAATAGGCTTGAAACTCGTGGCTAGGAACACTAATAGCCAAGCTTGGGTCCTTCCAGACCACCATAGTGAGTTTTGACAACACATGATCTCCTTTGGGTTAAAACTCACCCACAATTAAACACTAGTATTTATATACGGCTACACATTCTTTTTGTGGGGAATATAGTTAACACCTCATGCAATCTAAGTTATGACGCCTATTCGGCATTTTCAATACACATACAAATCAACTAGTTCACTTAATACTCTAATTCATTATCATAAGCTTTATCGGGGGTTTGTTCCCAACGGTAGGTTGTAAGCCGTTGTGTTCTGCCATGATGCATTGTATCCTTATAACATAATTATGGATATGTTTGGTCACTTTGGCTGTGTAGAAATGATAAGGTTTTTAACGATAAAAATACTTTTCTTCTGCAGGTTATCTACAAATGTACCGGAACTCTTCGTTTGTGGTCCTCTCTACAAAGCGTGGAGAATTGACCATGTTTACGGAGGTGTGTACACAATTGGAGGCTATGGCGGGGATACTTTTACCCAACGTGCCAGCATGATCTTACGGTTGCCCCCCTCCCCCCTCCGCTTTAAGCGTTATACAGACACTGCATGTTTCTTTGTATTTCGCCTTTTTATTTTTTGCTTGAATGAGAGGATATTGTTTGGCTATGTGCATCTTAGCTATGCAGAGGCCGGATGTAATGTTTAAACCTTTTAAGTAATAAAGCACCCCTTTAAAAAAATAACTATGGATGTAGAAGCCGGAATGTTTTGCCTTACTTTTCAAAGAACATGTATCATCTGAATACACATATATCTCTTCCTTGCAAAAACTATAATACACACATCTCTTGTGTGGAGAGGTGATCTTGTCCACATCCCCTCTTGTAAAATTCATCGGTTTTGTTCCTCCCGGGGTGGATTCGCTGATGGAAAAAAATAGCAACCCTAGTTGGGGATTGAGTACAGACCATTAGTCCATAAGTAAGGAATATCCTGTCTGTTGCAAAATATATTGTCTATTTGGTTTCATTAGGACATGCCTTTGACCAATAAGTACCCCGTAAGTATGTAATTATTGTGATACGAAATCAACACAAATAAGTATTTTGGAATACAAATCTAATAACACTAATTTTATATCACATAAATAAATATAAGATAATAACCGCTAATCAAAGTTTATCCTAACTAACCTTAATATGCAATATATTTAAAATTAGAGGAAATGCATATTAGTTCACTTGATTTCAGTTTAACCTCCACCGGTAATCCCACCCCATAAACCAAGCTTCCGGGGCTGATGCCTCGCGGTTTTTATCTCCGGGTCCCGATTAACTCTACTGCAGCCTACCAAAAATATATAATTTTCTCTACACCATTCATCGTGGCACGCCCACACAATTTTTCAACGGATGTCTTATTGCTTAAGGAAAGCCACTAGATAGTTACACCAGTTCAAATAACAACACATTTGGAGAATGTTTGAGAAGAATCTTTGCTTAATTGTCAAAGAAGGAAGCATCTATTCCCTTGCAGATAAAGAAAATGGTAGGGAGGGCAGCGCACGGGCGCTTTACAATGTTCTTACTCATCCTGTCTCCTTTCCCTTCCCAAATGGGACCCCCGGGGGGATTGATGACAAGCTCTAGTTAGTTTGACCCTTACTTACATAAACTCTCCACATTTTTGTATGGATTTTGAGTTGGTGGCTGGTGACGTAAGCATGCATGCATATAGGTAGAGGGGACAGTCTTCTGTCCTACTAAAGAGCTAGCTACTGAGATATTGCATGAAGAACTTGTGCTCTTTTGATTCTCTGCAGCATATCAACATCCATTGGAAAACCATTTTGCTTATCTTCCTCACTAGTGCATAGAAGGAAGCCCAAACACGGAGATAATACATCAATTTCTCCTTTAACTCAAAGGAATTTCAGAGGATTTGTTTAGAGGATTTAAATCCTTAGAAGTTTTCCCAACATATGTTTTTTTTTTGCTCTTTTGTGCTGTGAACTTCACCAGTATCCATTTTTTTTCCTCCTGTGTCCATCTAGGAGTATCCTTTTGTGTATACAATGAAATGGCTGAAAGCGATGTTTTCCATTGTACGAGCATCATAACGCGTAAATGAGCAATCAAACTAACGTCGGCTCATTTATAATTTTTGAAAGGAAAAACCCATGCTTGCAAGCTATGCAATAATCATTTTTGATAAATCAAGTAGGCCACAATATAAGTTATGTATGCGTATTCATGTTTCTTGTGGCTATGGCTTTTTGAATACGTTTTGATGAATTTTATGAACTTTGTTAAATTTCAATTGTTGAAACTTGGTACGAGCGAAACACGAAAACTTAAAAGTTGGTACGAGCGAACGATGAAAACTGAAGTTTCGGAACCTAAAACTTAAAACTTGGTGTGCCCCGTAAGGAATCCAACAACTTTGCGAATCGCGAGGCAATCGTGCGGCCGCCACGACTGGGCAGGTGTGCCCCTACGATTCCTTGTAAGTTAAGTGGTTCCTCCTACCCAAAAGGCACTTAAGACATTTCATACATGAATAGTCAAGGGGCCCGGTCATCTGACATGCACCACAAGTCTCGGTCAGCAATGTAAAGAAGAGAAAGGAACAAGCCAAAGACGCATGACTTCGAAGTATCCCCACAATGGCATGATGAGTGGCTACCTAGCTCCAATGGAGGCTCTGATTACATATTGTTTTTGTGTCCAAACTACCGATGCTCTCGGGGCTCAATGTATACCTAACTCTCAACGGGAACTACGACCAATCATCCACAGATGATCATAGGGTAATTATTAACCGCATGTACTTGTCTTCATAATAAAGAAGGAAAACTAGATGCGTGTTATATGTCTCGCAGCAAGCTTTGGCAATTCATGGAACATAATTTGGTGGCACTTTTCATCATGATGCATACCTATATTTTAACTGCCAATTAAATATATGTGCTTCTTCTTTCCCTCAAAAAATTGGCTTATACTATGCACACAATTCTGAGAGTTAATTTTTACACATCACACAAGAGTACATACTCAATGTTCTAAAAAAAGGAGTGTATATTCAAATATGCTAATTTATTCGGCCAGGTACTAGTTAGGTTAGTTATCCATGTAGTAGTATGATTTTTGGTACCCCACTAGCTAGCTAGATCTTGTAGAGGAACAAGAGTACACGAATTGCATTTGCTTCTCTTAGCGTACTATGGTATAGTAGTACCATGCATATGCATATTGCTTGCTGGTCAAAATGGAATGGACCCATTTCACGCAGCAAAAACTAAAAATGGAATGGAGCATGCACACACACCGAATACAAACTAAAGGTGGATAAGTAAGTTAAACAAAAAAAGCTGGATAAGTTTGTCTCTAGTGCATGTCAAAGGACAAAAAAAGGAAGAACCAGAGCGCTGATCTAGGCATCTCTAGCCCATTCCTAATCAAATTTAGTAAAAAGAAAGTGTTGTGGGGAATTAAGCCCCTTCTAGCCCATTCCTCATATCATTAAATTCCAAAAAAACAACTTTTCAATCCCCATATCTCAGCCCTCTAGCCCATACTTGCTAAACAAAAGCTCTTACATAGACTTTCTGGAAATATGATGAATTGCAATTGTTTCAATGACTAAGGACATAGTTTGTTGGTTCTCAAGAAACTTTATGGTTCATACTCTAGCATTGTGGATGAATTGTTACTTGATCGTGAGAAGTTTTATGATGATATATTGTTGTTATAATAATGATCATCATGCGACCATGTCCGTATTTTGTTTTATCGACACCTATCTCTATATACATGTGGTCATGATTATGAGTTCGTCATTCGCTTGAGGACAAGCGAGGTCTAAGCTTGGGGGAGTTGATACGTCCATTTTGCATTATGTTTTCCTATTGTTATTTACAATGCTTTTGGTCATTACTTCACCTTATGATGCAACTCTAATGCCTTTTCTCTCTTAATTTGCAAGATTTATACGAAGAGGGAAATTGCCGGCCGCTAGAATTCTGGATCTGAAAAAGCTACAACAGAGATAGCTATTCTTCGGAGCTCCAAATGACCTAAAAATTTACAAAGATTTATTTGGAATTAATAAAAATACTGGAAGAGGAATCACAAGGAGGGCCCCCACCAGTGGGCCACAAGCTCAGGTGGCACCCCCCCTGGGGCGCGCCACCCAAGCTTGTGGACCCACCAGCAGGTCTCTTTGGCCCTCCTTCTATATGATGCCATTTTCCCTAGAAAAAAAATCAAGAGAAGACTTTCGGAACGAAGCGCCGCCGTCTCGAGGCGGAACCTGGGCAGGAGAACTTTTGCTCTCCGGTGGAGCGATTCCGCTGGGGATACTTCGCTCCAGGGGGAAATCGAAACCATCGACATCACCAATGATCCTCTCATCGTGGGAGGACCAATCTTCATCAACATCTTCACGAACACCATCTCATCTCAAACCCTAGCTTCTCTCTTTTATTTGATCTTTGTCCCAAAACCTCATATTGGTACCTATGGGTTGCTAGTAGTGTTGATAACATCTTGCAGTTGATGCTAGTTGGTTTATTTGGTGGAAGATTATATGTTCAGATCCTTAAGCGTATTCAATATCCCTCTGATCTTGAACATGAATATGATTTGTGAGTATTTACTTTTGTTCTTGAGGACATGGGAGAAGTCTTGTTATAAGTAATCATGTGAAGTTGGTATTCGTTCAATATTTTGATGATATGTATGTTGCTCTTCCTTTAGTGGTGTCATGTAAACGTCGACTATATGGAACTTCACCATATTTGGGCCTAAGGGAAGGCATTGGGGAGTAATAAGTAGGTGATGGGTTGCGAGAGTGACATAAGCTTAAACCCTAGTTTATGTGTTATTCCTTAAGGGGCTGATTTGGATCTATATGTTTCATGCTATGGTTAGATTTATCTTAATTCTTCTTTCGTAGTTGTGGATGCTTGCGAGAGGGGGTAATCACAAGAGGGTTGTTTGTTCAAGTAAGAAAATCACCCTAATACCGGTCCACCCACATATCAAATTATCAAAGTAGTGAACGTGAATCAACTAAACATGATGAACGTGCCTAGACGAGAACTCCCATGTGTCCTCGAGAATGCTTTGCTCATTATAAGTACTTCTGGCTTGTCATTTTCTATAAAAAGGATTGGGCCACCTTGCTGCACTCTTGTTACTATTGTCACTTGTTACTTGTTATGAATTATATATCTTGCTATCAAACTACTTGTTACCGCTACTTTTAGTACTTGAAGAGAGTACCTTGCTGAAAATCGCTTGTCATTTCCTTCTGCTCCTCGTTGGGTTTGACACTCTTAGCAAAAGGACTACGATTGACCCCCTAGACTTGTGGGTCATCAGGGATCCTCGACCCAGCCCTCCTAGCCAGGAGACAACATGGTGAGTACCCCCTAGTCCAAGACACCATCAGTTGCCCCTGAACCGGCCTTCAAGTTGGGGATGCTCCTCGTTTCTTCCAAATTTTTCTTCATCTTTGGTCGCCGGTCTTGAAAGTTGATTCGAAAAATCTTCTCCGATCTCGAGGATCGCCAAGGTATATCCAAAGATTTCACATGTCGGGTATCCAAGGAGCCCCTTTAAGTTCTCGTCCTTTATCAAATGCCCTGTTATTTTGTTGCAGCCAAGCTCCAATGCCGGACTGCCTCTGAAGTGGTGCATGACCACGGTCTTGAGTTGTGGATGTCAGCCTCAGTGAAAAAAAAATTCTGCCAAGCCGGGTGCTATAGTCAGTAGCCCTTAAGGTGCGTGTCGGCCTAAAATCGAAGATGCACCTAGATGGTAACATAAAACCGTTGATCCTAGTAGCCCCTGAGATTCAGGTCGATTCGCGAAATTGACATGAGTATCAAGTCCTTACTCAGCTACTTTAGGAATAGAAATGGAGTGTGTAGTAGGTCCCGAGACTTAGGTTGGTTGCTTTCGACCAACCTGAGGATCCTAATCTCCTCGAAACCATTTTGCACTTTGAATTTTCTACATTGAATCGCCAGTGGAGTAGCCCCCGAGACTTGGGTTGGGCCACATGGCCGACCCTACGGTCGTATCTCCTCAGAAACTAGTTGAACCTCGTGTGTGTTTTGTCGACGTCGAGGTGCAGCTCGGTACAGAAGAAGCCAAACTGTGGGTCATAAAAGATTTCCTGAACGGAGCCATCACATAGGACACCTCGATCAAGAGAATGAAATGCCTCCTACAAGAAAAACATATAATAGGTTAAAGGTGTCATAAGTTCGGAAAACCAAAAAAAGAACATAAAAACTTTACGTCCGAATTAAATCAAGTTTCTTGGTGCCAATCCGGAATTGGTCTTAAAATTAATTTGTGTTTCTATCATGCTTTAACATAATACATCTGATCTCCAGACTTCAAGGTGGTCAACCTTCGGCTTCAACCTTGTTTTCCCGAAGGTAGAGTGCTTCTCAGGCCTGTTTAGCGAACTAAACTCAAGCGGCATAGAGAGAAGCCAGGCTATCCGACTATTTTTACCGTAAATTGCAATCGAAAAAATGAGTAGTAGAAAAAGACTTTGCAACGACTTAGAAGAATTTTTTTTAAAACGACACGCATAAATAAGTTGGGAAAAGGACGTTATTTTTAACAAACAACAATTTTGTTTAACACAAATACAATGCTTGGTTGAACCAAACAAAAAATTGAATATTGAAATTTTTTGAACATGAAAGTGACTTAGCTGGTTTTATGCTCCCGATGTTGATGACGCGGTCCAGGCTTGCGGCGGGACGAATCCACCCATCGAACTTTGACAGATTCGATATGGTGTGTAGTCCTTCACCTGGCAGAGGTCCTAGCCCACAAACCCGTCCCGATGAGGAGCTTGGCTCGACAAAGAGGTAGAGCAAAGAGCTCACTTCAACGAGGTGGCGACGCAACATGGATAATGCGGCGAGAGGACGCCCCTAGTCTAGCCGAGGTGATGGGGCAAGTCGACATAGTGACGTCGGAGTCACCGAATTAGGTTGATGAAGCGATGGCGAAGCCCCTGGTCTAGCCGAAGTAACAAAGCAGGTCGGCAGGGTGAGACCGGAGGCCCCACGCCAGCCGACATGTCAAAGCGGGTCGGCATGGTGGACGTCGGCTTGAAGAAGCGACGGCGCGGCGAAGCCGATGTAGGTCAAAATTTGTGACGCGGTCAATGCCGGCTTGATGAAGTGACTGTGCGGCTATGCCGGCGTGCACGAACCACGCAATCCATGGGCAACAATGTTGTCTTGGCTATGGTGTGTCAATCGTGATGCCGAACTCTTGGTCGGCTCACCGAGGTGACGATAGACCTGGATGATGTAGGCTCGATGAAGCGACACACGTCTAGTGTAGGTCGGCATCCATGGAGCATGGAGGTCGGGCCAGTTTGACACCGGCGTGACGGTAAAGAGCGCCTTGGAAAAGGCTCAAAAAAATTGTGGGCACGTGTTTGGGAACAAAACACAATACCCTAGAAAAAATTCCTCCAAGAAGGATGTCTAATATCTCGTTCAAGAAAAAAGATGAACTCGGGTCGGGTTTGTTTTCACGCTGGAAACAGATCAAAAAATTGATGCACACTCCTTGGATGTTTCCCCCGAGCTCCATAGAAGGTTTTTTTTTGCATGACCTCGGTTGAGATCAAAGTTGATATTGATGGAGATGCCCACCAATCTCTCACAGATCAGACATGAGCACAATCCTCGGCGTGGTCGAGGTTACCAGTCAAGTTGGCGAAGAAGATCCATCTCGGCGCGTAGATTGCATTGGAGCCGATCTATATTCCTATCACACTGTGACGACTACCAGAGAGACCTGTATGGGCGACCAATGACAGAGCTAAATCCAACAGATCTTGGGTAGGGGGTCCCGAGCTGGTGATCTTGTCACAATGATATCAGGACGAAGAAGGGACATACCATCAAGTGAGAGATTTAAAGCATTTATGAGAAAACACCTATTTTTTGGGTGAAAATTATGTTGATCGACATCATAAAACCCTTCGATACATAGGGACAATCAAATGGGAAGAAAAAAGCCGTGCATGACTATCGAGAAGAGAAGATGGTTGCGATATGATCAAACCCCCTCGTAACAATGATCGTACCATATGCCATCACCTCCCCCTAGTCGATTACATCACCCATGTATGATCGGATCTAGGAGGTGACGAACAGAGAGGCCCCAACCACGAAACGTAAGCAGAACACCTCACCGTCAAAAGGGATCCAAAGGGGGAATCGGTAGAAGGGTGTCGCCACGCCATTGCCTCGATCAAGGCGACTACGACATCAACCATCATCATCGTCCACATCATTGATATCGACTTTGACATTCATATGGTTGTAATCTCAAACCCTAGTGTGGATTCATACATGTGTTACATTGATCATTCATCCATCATTTTCATGAACACCTCGATGATGTCTTGTATCTCTAAATTCGAGTAGTTTCCTAGATGTCGGGGATATGGACGAACTGTAGTATGTGTATGATCTGAATGTCAATAAGATATTCGATCTATGTCGTATGTTTGTGTTAACTGTCCTTCATGATGTTGTGTGAATGTCGACCGCACTATTGGGAAACGTTGCATGGAAAACAAAAAATTGTACGCACACGCAAGATCTATCCATGGAGATGGATAGCAATGATGACCCACAAGTATAGGGTATCTATCATAGTCCTTTTGATAAATAAGAGTGTCAAACCCAACGAGGAGCGGAAGGAAATGACAAGTGACTTTCAGTAAGGTATTCTCTGTAAGCACTGAAATTATCGGTAACAGATAGTTTTATGATAAGACAAATTGTAACGGGTAAATAGTAATAAAAGTAAACAAGGTGCAACAAGGTGGCCCAATCCTTTTTGTAGAAAATGACAAGCCTGGACGAACTCTTCTATAAAGCAAAGTGCTCCCGAGGACACATGGGAATTGTTGTCAAGTTAGTTTTCATCATGCTCATATGATTCACGTTCGTTACTTTGATAATTTGATATGTGGGTGGACCGGTGCCTGGGTACCGCCCTTCCTTGGATAGGCCTCCCACTTATGATTAACCCCTCTCGCAAGCATCCGCAACTACGAAATAAGAATTAAGGTAAACATAACCATAGCATGAAACATATGGATCCAAATCAGCCCCTTTCGAAGCAACGCATAAACTAGGATTTAAGATTCCGTCACTCTAGCAAGCCATCATCTACTTATTACTTCCAAATTCCTTCCCCTAGGCCCAAATAATGGTGAAGTGTCATGTAGTCGACGTTTACATAACACCACTAGAGGAGAGACAACATACATCTCATCGAAATATTGAACGAATACCAAATTCACATGATTACTTATAATAAGACTTCTCCCATGTCCTCAGGAACAAACGTAACTACTTACAAAACATATTTATGATCAAGATCAGAGGAGTATTAATTATCATTAAGGATCTCAAAATATAATCATCCACCGGATAAACTAACTAGCATCAACTACAAGGAGTAATCAACACTGCTAGCAACTCACAGGTACCAATCTGAGGTTTTGGGACCAAGATCGAATACAAGAGATGAACTGGGGTTTCAGAGGAGATAGTGCTGGTGAAGATGTTGAAGGAGTTGACGCCCTCTCGATGAGAGGATTGTTGGTGATGACGATGGCTTCGATTCCCCCCTCCCTGAGGGATGTTTCCCTAGCAGAACAGCTCTGCCGAAGCACTTGATTGGTTCTGCCTAGGTTCCGCCTCGAGACGGCGGCGCTTCGTCCCGAAAGCTTCCTTCTGATTTTTTAGGTCAAAACACACCATATAGACAAAGATGGACACCGGAGGCCTTCCAGGGGGCCCACAAGGTCGGGGGGCGTGCCCTCCACCCTTGTGGCTGGCTGGTGGCCCCCCTCTGGTACTTTCTTCGCCCAATGTTTTCATATATTCCAAAAACATGCTCCGTGAAGTTTCAGGACTTTTGTAGTTGCGCATAATAGGTCTCTAATATTTGTTCCTTTTCCAGTCCAGAATTTGTTGGGGAACGTAGCATGCAATTTCAAAAATTCCTACGCTCACGCAATATCTATCTTGGAGATGCATAGCAACAAGAGGGGGAGAGTGTGTCCACGTACCCTCGTAGACCAAAAGCGGAAGCATTTGACAACGCGGTTGATGTAGTCGAACTTCTTCTCGTTCTGACCGATCAAGCACCGAACGTACGACACCTACGAGTTCTGCACACGTTCACCTCGATGACGTCCCTCGAACTCTTGATCCAACAAAGTGTCAAGGGAGAGTTCTGTCAGCATGACAGCATGGTGACGTTGATGGTGAGGTGATCCACGCAGGGCTTCGCCTAAGCATTACGACAATATGACCGGAGGCGTAAACTGTGGAGGGGGCGCCACATGGCTAACAATCATTGTTGTGTGTTCTAGCGGTGCCCCCCTCATATATATATATAGGTTGGAGGGGAGGAGAGGAAGCCAAGGGGGCGCCCCAAGTAGGAGGAATCCTACTTGGGCGCCTCCCAATTCGGCCTCCCCCTTCCATATCCATATGGAGGGGGACGGAAGGAGGGAAGGAAGGGGGAGGCCGAATCCCTCCCCTTCCTTTCTCCCTTCTCTTCTTTCCATCCCCCTTATTTTGGCCTACATGGGGCGCACCAGCCCCTTTGGGGCTGTGTCGGATTACGGGTACCGGCAAACCCTTGAAAGGTTCAAACTCTGGGGTGCGCATGAAGAACACTCTTTCTCCCTAGCTCACTCGCTAAACAATCTCATGGCCTACCTCGACGATCCTGAAGAACAGAGGGACACAGAGATTTATCCTGGTTCGGGCCACCTTGCGGTGTAATACCCTACTCCAGCTTTGTGGTGGATTGCCTAGAGGGGCCGAGGATGAACTAGTATAGTGGGTGAACAGCCTTAGGAGGTGAGGTGTTCTTGAGCTCGATGAGCTGGTGGATGTGAGGATGATTCGACCTCCTCCTATGGTGGTGGCTAGGTGCTATTTATAGTGGCCTTGGTCCTCTTCCCAAATGTTAGGCGGGAAGGATTCCCACAACGGCCAGATTCGAAGGGAGACAACTAGTACAAGCTATCCTGACAAAAGTAGTCTTCGCCTGCAAAAGGCTCTGGTGGTGATGTTGTCGTGGGCTCCGCGATGACCTCCGTCCTGCCGTCCTGGTGGTCTTGGTCTTCTTGCACCGATATGGAAACCTTTGCCTGATGCCTTGGGACCCCGCTCCCGCGCTTGCCTCCTTAGCACCAAAGAGGAAACTGGTACACTGCGCCCGCTGGCACCCGCCTGGCCTTGGTCGTCATGGCTCACGTCATGTGAACCTCGTGAGGTGCACCTTGCATAGATATCTCCATTCCTCGGGAGCCAGCCTAGTAAGGCCGCCCCCAGGGAAGTCTTGGTGTCGTCCGCCTCGCGAGGCTTGGCCCCTCGTGAGGGTCTTGAGCTGTTGCTGCTGAAGCTGGGTCATACCAGGCCGCTGGTGGAGCCACGCCATGGGCCGCAGGCAGGCAAGTCTGGGTACCCCCGGTCCCAGAACGCCGACAGTAGCCCCCGGGCCCTAGGCGCGGTCGAACTTGGCTTCGAGGCGAAGCCAAAGGGCAAGTGCGGAGCGCCGCGGGCCCCAACTGCCTGTGGCCTTGATTGATGCGTGGCGATTGATGGGATGTGGGCACCTCCGCTTCCCCACACTGCCTCGGCAACTGTTCGACTTGACGAGACCCTTCTCGCTGCTTGCTCCTTCTTCTTCTTCCAAGCCTCGACGCCTTGCCGCGATACTCATGGTGCCGATTAGGAGGTTCTCCACCGCGTAGAAAGGAAAAACTCCTCGCGAGGAGCAGGGGCCCCTTTCGCCGAAGAAGAGGTTCAACCATTCCCGCGACGCTGGTGTGAGGCTGGAGGTGACACGGCCTTGGTACGAGCAGCCGCCGCCCGGCTACCCGCTCCCTCTATGCACCCAAGCGCGGGGCTCTGGAGAAGGCGGAAGCGCCCCGCGCCGTGTGAGCCGCGGCCGCCCGGCTGTGGCAGTACGAGATGCCGGCCCACAAACCCACGCCAAGGGCTCCTCGCATGAGTTCATGGTGTGGGTGGTGATGCCACCACGCACATGGATCAAGCTTCCTTGGTTCTTTGCCGAAGAGATGCCGCCGAGAGGGCTACTCGAGCTGTGGTTGCAGCATGCCGAGTGCAGCACTCTAGCCACAGGGGCAGAGGTCGAGGGCATCTCCTCGGGCAAGATCTTCATGACCCGTGGATGGGGCGAGGTCGCCTGCGCCTGTGGTGCGGAGGGGGCCCTCGCCATCCACTTCAAGTACGACGGTGCCTCCACGCTGTTCTTCAAGGTCTTCGACGAGGAAGGCCGCACCTGGAGTGCTGCCCTAGGGGAAGCAGCCAAGGGGGCACGACAGCAGGCGCCGAGCCTGCCTCCGGTCCTTCTGGTGGCTCCTCCAGCAGCAGCGGCGACTCCTGGGAGTCCAGCGACTCTCCCGAGCCAAGCGAGACTCCAGAGACGAGTGACGACAGCTACGTGCCACCGAGTTCCCGCCATGCCAGGAGTGTGGCAGCGGCGTCCGCCCGTCGTCACCGATGACCTGGATGGGGTTGGCGCCGGCCTCCCGTGGCCCACTGTTGATGATGGCGGCGGCGGCGACGTCCGCAGTCAGGGCTTCTTGGGGTATCTTCCTTCTTATGTTCCCTACGAGGAATCGAGA
The DNA here is from genome assembly GCA_032464435.1 of Aegilops umbellulata. Classification (NCBI taxonomy): domain Eukaryota; kingdom Viridiplantae; phylum Streptophyta; class Magnoliopsida; order Poales; family Poaceae; genus Aegilops; species Aegilops umbellulata. The sequence continues at coordinate 384,376,237 of CP136057.1, read as the reverse complement.
CGAACCCTGTGGGGGTGTTTAAAGAAATTGTAATGCTTTTGCTCCAGTGCTTATTATTCCTATCATAAGGTTGTGGTGGCGTGTCTTGCTTCAGCATTGTCCCCCCCTTTTCATCTTGCGGTAGCTTAGCGCTCTACGCCGGCAGGTCCCAGTCCCTAGGCAACCTTCAGCCGTCGCTGGTATGCCAGGTCATGATGTCGTGGTCAAGGCCAGGAGGTGAGCGGCCCAAGGTACGGTAAGAGCTCCCAAGGTGCGATGCTCAAGAGGTCCCCCTTGGCGTGCAAGCAGCTTCCCGAAGGCGGAAAAGGAAGGCGGCATTGCTGGAGCAAGGCTGCGGGAGCTGAAAACTCCAAACTGCGTCGTCGCGCCAATCATGAACGTGTGACTTATCTTAACGAGCCCGAGGTGATTCCTTGTGCAGCACCCGATCTGTGCTTCTGCGGCGGTGTTACCAGGTGAGGCTCACGCCGGCTTCCCCCTTTCTCGCGCATCTAAATGCTCTGCATCCTTAGGTCCCGACCCTCGAGCAAAGCTCAGCCGCCGTTGGTATGCTAGGTCGCGATGCCGTGGTCAAGGCCAGGGGTGAGGGCTAGAGAGTCAGTAGGAGCTCTTGAGGGGCGATGCTTAGGAGCCCCCCTTTAACGCGCAAGCGAATGGCATGAAAAGGAAGTAGCCAGCGCGGCCACCCGTGGCTAGGCTCCGGAGGTTCCTGCAGGTTAGCTTGAGAGGAGGATATAGCTTATAATCGCGTTTGATGTCCTGCCGCTGGTCTTTCCGCAAGAAGATGAAAGCACTAAGGGTCTGGTGAGGTGACGTGCGCGGGACGGGCCGCGAGCCAGAGCTCGACCACTCAGGTTTGTCAGCATTGCAGGGACGGACCCGAGCACAAGCGTCGTGCCAGCATGTATATCCCCCATTGCGGGATGGACAGGAGGCCGGTCAGCAACGCGGGAGGCCGCGAAGGGCAACAAGCAAGTAGGTGACAATCATAAATCATCTTGGAAAGGGAGGTAAGGCTAGTTCAGATAAATGCAAGAACGATACATGCCACAGGGACGGACCCATGCGGCCCGGGGATGATGCAGCCCGAGGGGCGCCCCCAACAGAGTAAATTTAAAGACGCAAAGGATGCATGTCGCGGGGACAGGCCCATGCGACTTGGGGATAATGCAGCTCGAGGGGCGCCCCCAACTGAATGAACCAGAAAATGTCACCTGGCACCATTGCTGGGGAGGGGTTGGAGCAGCCGAAGACGCATGTTGAAGCAGTCGCCCCTCGCGAGCTGTCGGGCGGCCGGTTCCTGGGGGATCCCGGAGGCTCTGGGTCCTCCTCCCTCAAGACTACCTGGCGCCTGGCCTCGCGAACCGCCAGGGCGCCCTGCATGAGTCGATGGAAGGTGACAGCGGTGTTCGGCAAGCCAAACGGCATGCGAACGTAGCTATGCGGTGGACCCTCACATCGGCCAATGCGCGAAGGACAGAAGCGCTCCTAGGATGCGGCCCTGTTGAGCCCTGGGATGTTGACGCAGACGCGCAGCTCGTCATCCTCGCCAGGACAAGGAGCTGCGCCAGGTGGTGGGTGGCGGTTGCCGCGCATAGCTCTTGCCTCTTGAAGCTCCTTCGTCGTCTTGGTGATGAACTCCTGGGCACAAGGCACCCCATGCCTCGTGCCCTCCTGAGGGAAACGTGCGATGAAGCATGCCTCCATGTGGTGCCCGAACGCCTCCCTCGTGATATTGGCTAAGTCAGAGGCCTTCAAGAAGAGAGCCCCCGAGCCCACCCTGAGGAGGGCGCCGGGTGCGCCTTCCTATGCGAGAGAGGGCGGCGCCCCATCCGTGGGCGCTCATCCTGAGGTGGTGCCGCTGGAGAGACCGCTCTCTTGAGGTTCTTGGCGGGGCAGTTGTTTCTTCTTCTTGGGAACTTCCTCAGGAGGGTAGATGGCGCCTTCGTTGTCTGGGTCTTCAATTGCTGCAACCTGGTAAGTGCGCTCGAGGGAGCATACCGCATCCTTTCCCTCACAGGCGACCGTGATGATGCCGCAGCTTCCTGGCATCTTGAGGATGTTGCAGCCGTGGTGAGTCATAGCCATGAACTTGGCCAGGGCCGGATACCCAAGGATGGCGTTGTACGGCAGGCGAATGTGGGCAACTTCGAAGTCAATGAGCTTCGTGCAGTAGTTGTTGCGCTAGCCGAAGGTGACAGGGAGGTGGATCTGCCCTATCGGGGTGGTGGAGCCGTCGGTCACTCGTGATAAGGGCTTGGTGGGCTGCAGAAGAACATTGAGTCCCGCACCGCCATCGATGAGGGTCTTGGTGACAAGGACATTGCTGATGACGGGCGAGCAGAGCATTGGGAGGCCGCTGGCGGTGGCCGCGCACTTGAGCTGGTCGGACGAGCTAAAGGTGATGGTGTACTTGGACCACCTGAGCAGGCGCGTGGCCTCGAGCCTGGGGAGGTCCGCGTTTACCTCACGAGCGAATTGCTTAAAGATGCGCTAGGAGGTTGGGGCCTGAGCGAGTCTCCTAGAAGCCCCCATCCCCCTCATCCTAGTGGTGGTCTTCGTTCCTCCTCGGTGGTGGTGGCAGCGGAGGGATCCCGGCCTTTCCCTGAGGACGGTCCTCGCGAGGCTGGTCCCTCCAGGCACCCTTGCGAGGTTGGTCCTGCCAGAAGTCCTCACAAGGTCGGTCGCGTCACTCCTGGCGGGGGCCGCGGTCGTCCCAGCGCCCCCCCACTTCTGCCTCCTCCGCGGCCGTAGCCTCGGTCATTGCGCTCGGGGCGTAGACCGAAGCGCCTGTCGTGGATGGCCCTGAGCTCCTGGCATTCGTTGGTGTTGTGGTTGTGTACATTGTGGAAGGCGCAGAATGGGGCGGTTGCCCTTGGATGACTCGGGGTGGTCGCAGTTGCGCTTCATCTCTGGTTCTGTCGTGAGCACGGCAGCCGCTTGCGCTTCATGTCTTTGGTCTTGGCCTTCTTGTCTTCTGGGTCGGCAGCTGGAAGCTCGAGAAGGGAAGGGTGTCCCTCCTCAGCTCTCGCGCACTTGGTCGCCATGTTGAACATCTCCAGAGCCGTGCACAGGTCCTCTTGTATGGCGAGCTCCTCCTTCATCTTGACATCGCGGACGCCATCAGAGAATGTTGAGATGATGACCTCGTCTGTCACCTTGGGAATCTTGAGGCAAATGTTGTTGAAGCGATGGATGTACTTCTGCAAGGTCTCCCCTGGCTGCTGCTTGATGCGTCGCAGGTCACCAGCGACAGGCGGGCGGTCGCGAGTGCCTTGGAAGTTGGCGGCAAAGCGCTCACGCATCTCTCCCCAAGAGGAGATCGATCCCGCGGGCAGGTTCAGGAGCCACGAGCGCGCGCCGTCCTTGAGAGCCATGGGGAACCAGTGTGTCATGACTTACTCATCGCCATTGGCTGCCTCGATGCTCAGCTCGTAGAGCTGCAGGAACTCAGCAGGGTTGGGGGTGTCGTCGTAGCATGGATGCAGGTCAGGCTTGAACTTGTCGGGCCAGACAACGCTGCGCGGCTTGGGGGTGAAGGCGCGGCAGCCCGTGGTGGTCACCGGGGCTCGTCGTGGAGGTGGAGCCTAGTCTTGATATCCATGTGTTGCCGCCGTAGGTGGCACGCGGTCTTGACATGATGGTGCCAGGAGTGCAGGAGCATTCACTCGTGGCCGCTGGACCTCCTGGCAGCTTTCTTCTTCACGCGCGGGAGCCCTGCGCGGCGGGTCATGCCACGGGGCCGCGCATCTCGGTCCGAGGATGACATCTTGGCGGGGAGGTGGTGGAGGCGCTAAATGGGCCATGTCGCCCGCAGCTGGGGGTGGACGAGGCAGTGAGAGGGACGGTGCAGGGGAGCCCCCAGCGGCGCTGACGAGCTCGGCCATGCGGTCCAGCCAGTCTTAGTAGAGGTCGTCGACGGGAGGTAGCGCAGGAGCTCGCGCGCCAGGAGCAGTGCAGCCTGCGCGTCCGCGGGTCCGCGACGAGCGTGGGACGACGAGCCGGCCGAAGTCAGCGACGAGGTGGCGGTGCGTCCGTCCCGCCGCACGGATGGGTGCAACAATGAAGCTTGCTGGTCGTGCCCCGCCAGCCCTGTGGCGGCGTTAGCGGCGGGTGATGGAGAACGACGGGGAGGTCCGCTGACGGGCACCGTCTGGGCGACGCGAGCGGTGAGAGCGGCTCGACGCTCAGCACGGGCTCGACGAGCATCAGCCATGGAGACCGTGGAGCGGCGGTGCGTCAGTTGACGGAAGAAAGTTTTCGGCACACCCCTACCTGGCGCGCCAAATGTCGGATTACGGGTTCCGGCAAACCCTTGAAAGATTCGAACTCTGGGGTGCGCACGAAGAACACTCTTTCTCCCTAGCTCGCTCGCTAAACGATCTCACAACCTAGCTCGACGGACCCAAAGAACAGAGGGACACCGAGATTTATCCTGGTTCGGGCCAACTTGCGGTGTAATACCCTACTCCAGCTTTGTGGTGGATTGCCTCGAGGGGCTGAGGATGAACTAGTACAGTGGGTGAACAGCCTCAGGAGGTGAGGTGTTCTTGATCTCGATGAGCTGGTGGATGTGAGGATGATTCGACCTCCTCCTATGGTGGTGGCTAGGTCCTATTATTAGTGGCCTTGGTCCTCTTCCCAAATGTTAGGCGGGAAGGGTTCCCACAACGGCCAGATTCGAAGGGAGACAACTAGTACAAGCTATCCTGACAAAAATAGTTTTTGCCTGCAAAAGGCTCAGGTGGTGACGCTGCCGTGGGCTCCGCGATGACCTCCGTCCTGCCATCCTGGCGGTCTTGGTCCTGTTGCACTGGTATGGAAACCTTTGCCTGATACCTCGGGACCCCGCGCCTTCGCTTGCCTCCTTAGCACCAAAGAGGAAACTGGTACACTGCACCCGCTGGCGCCCGCTTGGCCTTGGTCGTCATGGCTCACATCATGTGAACCTCGCGAGGTGCACCTTGCATAGATATCTCTGCTCCTCGGGAGCCATCCTAGTGAGGCCGCCCCTAGGGAGGTCTTGGTGTCGTCCGCCTCGCGAGGCTTGGCCCCCCGCGAGGGTCTTGAGCTATTGCTGCTGAAGCTGGGCCGTACCAGGCCGCTGGTGGAGCCACGCTACGGGCCGCAGGCAGGCAAGTTTGGGCACCCCCGGTCACAGAACACCGACAGGCTGGTATGTCCCCCTCTTGGCCCATTAAGGCCCATGTAGTTGCCGGGGGCATGCCCGGAACCCCTTCTGGTGACCTGATATGCACCCGGTACCCCCAGAACACTTCCGGTGTTTGAATACCATCGTCCAATATATGAATCTTTACCTATCCACCATTTTGAGACTCCTCGTCATGTCCGTGATCTCGTCCGAGACTCCGAACAACATTCGGTCACCAAATGACATAACTCATATAATACAAAATCATCATCGAACGTTAAGCATGCGGACCCTATGGGTTCAAGAACTATGTACACATGACCGAGACACCTCTCCGGTTAATAAACAACAACGGAACCTAGATGCTCATATTGGTTCCCACATATTCTACGAAGATCTTTATCGGTCATACCGTAATGACAACATACGTTATTCCCTTTGTCATCAGTATGTTACTTGCCCGAGATTCGATCATCGGTATCTTCATGCCTAGTTCAATCTCGTTACCGAAAAGTATCTTTACTCGTTCCGTAATACATCATCCCGCGACTAACTCATTAGTCACATTGCTTCCAAGGCTTATTATGATGTGCATTACCGAGAGGGCCCAGAGATACCTCTGCGATACTCGGAGTGACAAAGCCTAATCTTGATCTATGCCAACCCAACAAACACCTTCGGAGATACCTGTAGAGCATCTTTATAATCACCCAATTATGTTGTGACGTTTGATAGCACACAAGGTATTCGTCCGGTACTCGGGAGTTGCATAATCTCATAGTCAAAGGAATATGTATATGACATGAAGAAAACAATAGCAATAAAACTGAATGATCAATATGCTAAGCTAACAGATGGGTCTTGTCCATCACATCATTCTCCTAATAATGTGATCCCGTTCATCAAATGACAACACATGTCTATGTTTAGGAAACTTAACCATCTTTGATTAACGAGCTAGTCTAGTAGAGGCTCACTAGGGACACGATGTTTTGTCTATGTATCCACACATGTATCAAGTTTCCGGTTAATACAATTCTAGCATGAATAACAGACATTTATCATGATATAAGGAAATATAAAATAAGAACTTTATTATTGCCTCTAGGGCATATTTCCTTCAGTCTCCCACTTGCACTAGAGTCAATAATCTAGTTCACGTTGCCATGTGATATAGCACCAATAGTTCACATCGCCATGTGACCAACACCCAAAGGGTTCACTAGAGTCAATAATCTAGTTCACATCATTATGTGATTAACACCCAAAGAGTACTAAGGTGTGGTCATGTTTTTCTTGTGAGAGAAGTTTAGTCAACGGGTCTGCCACATTCAGATCTGTATGTATTTTGCAAATTTCTATGTCTACAATGCTCTGCACAGAGCTACTCTAGCTAATTGCTCTGACTTTCAAAATGTATCCAGATGGAGACTAAGTGTCATCCGGATCAATGTCAAAGCTTGCATCGATGTAACCCTTTACGATGAACTCTTTGTCACCTCCATAACCGTGAAACATTTCCTTATTCCTCTTTAGGTACCTAAGGATAATTTTGACCGTTGTCCAGCGATCTACTCCTAGATCACTATTGTACCCCCTTGCCAAACTCATGGCAAGGTATACAATAGGTCTGGTACACAGCATGACATACTTCATAGAACCTATGGCTGAGGCATAGAGAATGACTTTCATTCTCTCTCTATCTTCTGTCGTGGTCTAGTTTTGAGTCTGACTCAACTTCACACCTTGTAACATAGGCAAGAACCCTTTCTTTGACTGACCCATTTTGAACTTCTGCAAAAATTTATCAAGGTATGTGCTTTGTGAAAGTCCAACTAAGTGTCTTGATCTATCTCTATAGATCTTGATGCCCAATATATAAGCAGCTTCACCGAGGTCTTTCATTGAAAAACTCTTATTCAAGTATCCTTTTATGCTATCTATAAATTCTATATCATTTCCAATCAACAATATGTCATCCACATATAATATTAGAAATGCTACAGATGATCTCCCACTCACTTTCTTGTAAATGCAGGCTTCTCCGAAAGTCTGTATAAAACCATATGCTTTGATCACACTATCAAAGTGTATATTCCAACTCCGAGATGCTTGCACCAGTCCATAAATGGATCGCTGGAGCTTGCTCACTTTGTTAGCACCTTTAGGATCGACAAAACCTTCTGGTTGTATCATATACAACTCTTCTTTAATAAATCCATTAAGGATGCAGTTTTGACATCCATTTGCGAGATTTTGTAATATATAAAATGTGGCAATTGCTAACATGATTCGGACAGACTTAAGCATCGCTACGGGTGAGAAAATATCATCGTAGTCAACACCTTGAACTTGTTGAAAACCTTTTGCAAGAAGTCAAGCTTTGTAGATAGTAACACTACCATGAGTGTTTGTCTTCCTCATAGTTCGGGCAAGTCCACCAAAGTCCACACTATGTTCTCATACATGGATCCTATCTCAGATTTCATGGCCTCAAGCCATTTATCAGAATCTGGGCTCATCATTGCTTCCTCATCGTTCGTAGGTTCGTCATGGTCTAGTAACATGACTTCTAGAATAGGATTACCGTACCACTCAGGTGCGGAACGTGCTCTGGTTGACCTACGAGGTTCGGTAGTAATTTGATCTGAAGTTTCATGATCATTATCATTAGCTTCCTCTCTAGTTGGTGTAGGCATCACTGGAACTGATTTCTGTGATGAGCTACTTTCCAATTCGAGAGAAGGTACAATTACCTCATCAAGTTTTACTTTCCTCCCACTCACTTCTTTCGATAGAAACTCCTTCTCTAGAAAGGATCCATTCTTAGCAACAAAGATCTTGCCTTCGGATCTGTTATAGAAGGTGTACCCAACAGTTTCTTTTGGGTATCCTATGAAGACGCACTTCTTTGATTTGGGTTCGAGCTTATCAGGCTGAAGCTTTTTCACATAAGCATCGCAACCCCAAACTTTAACAAATGACAACTTACGTTTCTTGCCAAACCACAGTTCATACGGTGTCGTCTCAAAGGATTTAGATGGTGCCCTATTTAAAGTGAATGCAGTTGCCCCTAATGCATAACCCCAAAATGGTAGTAGTAAATCGGTAAGAGACATCATAGATCGCACCATATCTAATAAAGTATAGTTACGACGTTCGGACACACCATTAGGATGTGGTGTTCCAGGAGGCGTGAGTTTTGAAACTATTCCACATTGTTTTAAATGAAGGCCAAACTCGTAACTCAAATATTCGCCTCTGTGATCAGATCGTAGAAACTTTATTTTCTTGTTACGATGATTCTCCACTTCACTCTGAAATTCGTTGAACTTTTCAAATGTTTCAGACTTGTGTTTCACCAAGTAGATATACCCATATCTGCTTAAATCATCTGTGAAGGTCAGAAAATAATGATACCCTCTGCGAGCCTCAACACTCATTGGACCGCATACATCGGTATCTATTATTTACAATAAGTCAGTGGCTCGCTCCATTGTTCCGAAGAACGGAATTTTATTCATCTTTCCCATGAGGCATGGTTCGCAAGTATCAAATGATTCATAATCAAGTGATTCCAAAAGCCCATCTGCATGGAGCTTCTTCATGCGTTTTACACCAATATGACCTAAACGGTAGTGCCACAAATATGTTGCACTATCGTTATCAACTTTGCATATTTTGGCATCAATATTATGAATATGTATATCACTACGATCGAGATTCAATAAACCATTTACATTGGGTGTATGACCATAGAAGGTATTATTCATGTAAAAAGAACAACAATTATTCTCTGACTTAAATGAATAACCGCGTCGCAATAAACATGATCCACTCATATTCATGCTCAACGCAAACACCAAATAACATTTATTTAGGTCCAACACTAATCCCGAAGGTAGAGGGAGTATGCGATGGCAATCTTATCAACCTTGGAATCACTTCCAATACACAACGTCACCTCGTCCTTAACTAGTCTCTGTTCATTTTGCAAAATCTGTTTTGAGTTACTAATCTTAGCAACTGAACTGGTATCAAATACCATGGGGTTACTATGAACACTAGTAAAGTACACATCAATAACATGTATATCAAATATACCTTTGTTCACTTTGCCATCCTTCTTATCCGCCAAGTATTTGGGGTAGTTCCGCTTCCAGTGACCATTTCCTTTGCAGTAGAAGCACTCAGTTTAGGCTTAGGTCTAGCTTTGGGCTTCTTCACGGGAGTGGAAACTTGCTTGTCATTCTTCTTGAAGTTCCCTTTCTTTTCCTTTTCCCTTTTTCTTGAAACTAGTGGTCTTGTCAACCATCAACACTTGATGCTTTTTCTTGATTTCTACCTTCATCGATTTTAGCATCGCGAAGAGCTCGGGATTCGTTTTCATCATCCCTTGCATATTATAGTTCATCACGAAGTTCTAGTAACTTGGTGATAGTGACTAGAGAACTCTGTCAATCACTATCTTATCTGGAAGATTAACACCCACTTGATTCAAGCGATTGTACTACCAAGATATTCTGAGTACATGCTCACTGGCTCAGCCATTCTCCTCCATCTTGTAGGCAAAGTACTTGTCAGGGGTCTCATACCTCTCGATATGTGTAACACCCCGGATGTAACTTGCCATATTTGTAACTCCAACTCTTGCCATTTTTCGGCAATGTGATATGTTATTCCCTCCGTGGTTGGGTTTTCCTCCATTTTGCCTTTTGTCCTTGTCATGCATTTCATATCATGTCATCATGTGCATCGCATTCGCATACGTGTTCGTCTCATGAATCCGAGCATTTTCCCCGTTGTCCGTTTTGCAATCCGGCACTCCTATGTTCCCCGGCGTCCCCTTTTACCTTTTTCCGTGAGCGGGTATTAAACTTTCTCGGAATGGAACGAGGTTTGTCAAGCGGCCTTGGTATAGCACCGGTAGACCGCCTGTCAAGTTTCGGGTCATTCGGATGTCCTTTGATACTCCAACGGTTAACCGGGTAACCGTGAAAGTCTCTTTTGGGTTGCAGCCCAAAACCCCTCCAAAACAGCCCAATAACCCATCTAAGTCACTCCCATGTCCATCGCCGTTCGATCACGATCGCGTGGCCGAAAACCGTGCTCAATTTGGAGCCTCCTAGCCCCTCCTACCTATAAATATGTGCACCCTCCCTTTCCAAATCGCAGATCAAACCCTAGAAATCATCCCCGCCGCCACCGGACACGTCCGGCCTCACGGGACGAAATCCCGCCGCCGTCGTCGCCCAATCAGGGGCTGCCACGTGGCCCTTCTCCGCCGTGCCCCGCCGCCGGCCCGCCGAGGCCCTCTCCCGGCCCCCGCGGGCCCAGCCGCCTCCGCCTGCCCGTGCCGCCGACGCGCTCCGCCGCCCCGCCGACCTCCGCCGCCCGGCCGTGCCCCCGCTCGTCGTCGCCGGCCACCGCCCGCGGCCGCGCACGCCGGCGCCCGCCCGCCGTAGCTCCTCCTCCGCCCCGCGTCGCCGTCGCCGGCGTCGGATCCGGCCGGATCCGGCCCGGATCCGCCTCGCCGGCGCCTCCCCGCACCTCCCCGGTGAGTTCTCCGGCCAGATCCGCCGCCACCTCGGTCTCCGCGCCGACGAACCCTAGGTCGAATTTCTCTAAGTCTTCTCCCTGCAGATATTTTGTCGCATGTTCATCGCATCATAACTTGCTGCATACTGCTCCGTTTCGTGCGTGTAATATGTCAAATTGTTCGTCTCGATGAGTACATCATTTCATATCATTGCATAATTTTCATTGGAGCTCATCTTGATGCCCGAAATGCTGTTAGAAGAGGGCTATGTGATGTTAGTTCCAGATCTGTTTCAGTAGATGCACTTTTATCATTTTTGCCATGATTGATGTGTGCATCCTATGAACTGGAGTCATACATGTGTTTTGTAATATGCCATGCCATCTTTACAGGGGTGTATGCCATGTATTTTTGTAATCTCTGTTGTTACTAGCACAAGCATGCAAACTAGGGATCATAATGTTGTTGATTTCAGAGACTTAGTAATTTCACTAAGTTATTCCCTGCTGTTATTTTTATGCCATGTGTTCATGTTGTTTCAGAGAGATCTATGCCCATTTTGAGCATGATCAGTAAGGGTGTTTTGAACATATGGATTTTCTCTATCCATCCATGCCTTTTTTTGTAATTATGGAGTGACATATCTTGAGTCAATTGAGCTCTATTTTTGCTATAAAATGTTACTGGCAGATTGTTTACATGTTATTCGATTTTGCCAAGCTTGTTGTAGTTGATCTTTGCATGCTATGATGTTGTTCTTGCCATGTCTAGCTTTTATGCCATGTCTTCTTGATGGATGTATGCTTAGTTTATCATGAAAGACTGTAGTGAGTGCATCGAGCTCGTAAACATGCCTACTTGTTATCTGTGTTTGACATGTCCAGTTTTCTGCTAAGTCTGAAAACGGTAACGAAACTTGCTTAATTGACATGGGTGCTATGATATTTTCTGTTCCTTTTTGGCTCATGGTCAGTAAGGGACTTTTGTTCAATGCTTTGAGTAGATCCATGCCATGCCATATTTTGCTATGTTGCGTTCCTGTAGCAGGTTGTTTCCTTGCCTTAAACATGTCATGCTGATGTTAATTTCTGGCATGATGGTATTTTCACCAAGTCTGTGAACCTGTTATGTTTTGCACTTTTGCCATGCTTGTTTGAACCTGTTATGGTGTGATTTAGCCGTAGCTCAGTGTTCATCTTTTGTCACGCATCTTGAGTAGATCACTGCCATATGCTTTGCTGATGTGTTTGGGTGCAGTAGCTTAATTTCTTGCTGCATGCTAAGTGGCATCATGCTGTTAATCGCAGAAATATGCCATTCTTGTTTTGCTTGTCATTTGCAAACCGTGCATCCGATTCCGGTGGTATTTATATCGATTTCAACCGAAATCACCTCACCTTTCCAGCGGCATACTTGGTTTGCCAAGATTATGCCTTGCTCATCTTTTTCCTTCCGGAGCACGCATATGCATTGCATACCACATCTCGCATATCATGCCATGTTTTGCATCATGTTGCTTGCGCATTGCATCGTGGTTGATAGTTGTTCCTTTGCTTGTATTCTTGTTTTGGGTAGAGCCGGGAGACGAGTACGTGAATGAGGAACCTGTTGAGAACGCTTACGAGGATCAAGCTTTCGACAACTCTGAGAACCTTGCAGGCAAGATGATCATACCCTCGAAATCACTTCTATCTTTGCTTGCTAGATGCTCGCTCTTTTGCTATGCCTATGCTGCGATACCTACCACTTGCTATATCATGCCACCCATATTGCCATGTCAAACCTCTAACCATCCTTTCCTAGCAAACCGTTGATTGGCTATGCTACCGCTTTGCTCAGCCCCTCTTATAACGTTGCTAGTTGCAGGTGAAGATGAAGTTTGTTCCTTGTTGGAACATGATTATTTTGGGATATCACAATATCTCTTATTTAATTAATGCATCTATATACTTGGTAAAGGGTGGATGGCTCGGCCTTATGCCTCGTGTTTTGTTCCACTCTTGCCACCCTAGTTTCCGTCATACCGGTGTTATGTTCCTTGATTTTGCGTTCCTTACATGGTTGGGTGATTTATGGGACCCCCTTGATAGTTCGCTGTGAATAAGACTCCTCCAGCAAGGCCCAATTTTGGTTTTACCATTTGCCACCTAAGCCTTTTTCCCCCGGGTTTTCGCGAGCCCGAGGGTCATCTTTATTTTAACCCCCGGGCCAGTGCTCCTCTGAGTGCTGGTCCAAACTAGAGCATCGTGCGGGACCGTCCCTTGGCAACTTGGGTTATGTTGGTACCTATACGCTTAGCTTTTCCGGATGTGCCCTGAGACCGAGATATGTGCAGCTCCTATCAGGATTTGTCGGCACAATCGGGCGGCTTTGCTGGATTTGTTTTATTACTGTCGAAATGTCTTGTAGTCCGGGATTCCGAGACTGATCGGGTCTTCCCGGTAGAAGGAATATCCTTCGTCGACCGTGAGAGCTTATAATGGGCTAAGTTGGGACACCCCTGCAGGGTATTATCTTTCGAAAGCCGTGCCCGCGGTTATGAGGCAGATGGGAATTTGTTAATGTCCGGTTGTAGAAAACCCGAAGTTGACCTTAATTAAAACACATCAACCGCGTGTGTAACCGTGATGGTCTCTTCTCGGCGGAGTCCGGGAAGTGAACACGGTGTTGGAGTTATGTCTGACGTAGGTTGTTCTAGGATCACTTCTTGATCACTTCTAGCTTCACGACCGTGCTTTGCTTCTCTTCTCGCTCTCTTTTGCGTTGTTAGCCACCATATATGCTAGTCGCTTGCTGCAGCTCCACCTCACAACCCTATCCTACCTTTTTAAGCTTAAATAGTCTTGATCTCGCGGGTGTGAGATTGCTGAGTCCCCGCGACTCACAGATTCTACCAAAACAGTTGCAGGTGCCGACGATGCCAGTGCAGATGACGCATCCGAGCTCAAGTGGGAGTTCGATGAGGAACGTGGTCGTTACTATGTGTCTTTTCCTGATGATCAGTAGTGGAGCCCAGTTGGGATGATCGGGGATCTGTGTAGCATTTGGGGTAGTCTTCTTTCATTTTGGTTCCGTAGTCAGACCTTGAGTGTAATCTGGATGATGAATGTTTATTTATGTATTGTGTGAAGTGGCGACTGTAAGCCAACTATGTATCTCTTTCCCTTATGTATTACATGGGTTGTGTGAAGATTACCTCACTTGCGACATTGCTTTCAATGCGGTTATGCCTCTAAGTCGTGCCTCGACGCGTGGGAGATATAGCCGCATCGAGGGCGTTACAAGTTGGTAATCAGAGCCTTCCCCGACCTTAGGAGCCCCCACTGATTGATCGTTTTTAGCGGCCGAGTTGTGTCTAGAAAAATGTTTTGAGTCATTTAAGAATTATGTATCGGAGAGTTTAGGAATTCTTTTTACTTCCCAGTCTCCTCATCGCTCTGGTAAGGCATCCTAACGTAGAGTTTTGACTCTTCTCTTCTCAAATTTCACTAAAAAAAATTTTAGGATCACGCGGGTATCTTAGAATCGTTCCGATGGTTTTGTGATGACAACATTGTCTTGGTGCCTCCTGTCAGTAGGGGTTTAGTGGAAGTGTCCCGGGGAGTTGAGCTCTGAGGTGTTGTCGTCATAATTTTATCATTGCAGTTCTGGAATACCTGAGTTTAGTACGCCGACATCGAAAATCTCTTTTGTACAGTTATTGATGAGATAACCCTGATAGCCCAGTACTGAGGCGAGTGCGGGAGTATTGCCATAACTCGTATAACGGATGCTTTTCGAAGGTTGAGGTAGACGATTTCCGAAGGTTTCTTGGTTATGTGTTGAAGGATGGATACAACTGGATCTAGGTATTGTTAGTTTGGGTGATATATTTTGTGTCCCCTGTATCCCCAACACCTGATTGCATAACCAGAAAGTTTCGGGAGTTTATAGGTGGGAATTCAAGTAGCTCCTAGAATATCTTTCCGACAGATGCATGATATGGGATTGGGTAAATCTCTATCATATGTATTTGTTCCGGCTTATTCTGCAAACCAATCCTTTGTTTTGTTTTCAGTTGTGATATTCGAGTTGTTTCGAAGGCAGATGGTGATTCCATACCTTTATCTAAATGGCTTCTCAGCTTTTGGAAGTGTGATGCTTTACTTTGGAATTCATTCGTTCATTCTTGTTCGAATGTTTATTGTGAAGACTATATGTTGCAATTTCGATCCTTTGATTCAGCTTGAATATATGTCTTTCAAGATGCTAATGGATGTCACCCTCTTCAGGATGGCTCCGCCAACGCGTCAGAATCCGGAACGCAATGAAGGAAGTCAGGCTAACCCTCCGCCACCACCTCCGCCTCCGGAGGCATGGCAAGCCTTGATGACCAGCCACCAATGCCAACGCTCAGATTCTGATTCAGCTCTTGCAAGATCGCAACCAAGGGCAAGGTAATCAGGGAAATCAAGGCCAAGGCAACAATCAGCCGCATTTTGCTACCCTCAATCAGTTCCTTGCAAATCAGCCAAAGACCTTCAGCTACTGTGTCGAGGCCACAGACGCCAATGATTGGCTCGTGGACATCAACAAGCACTTCGAATGTAGCAATGGCAGACCTGAGGACTTTGTCAAGTTTGCCTCTTTTCAACTCAAGGATCAAGCTGCTGAGTGGTACCAACAATACAAAGATTCCAGAGGAGGTCGTGTGATTACCTGGGATGATTTCCGCCGTGACTTCAAAGCTCATCACATTCCAGAAAGTGTTGTTGAGAGTAAGCGTGAGGAGTTCCGCAATCTCAAGCAAGGCAACATGTCTGTGTATCAATACAACACTTAGTTCCAGAAGCTCTCTCGTTTTGCTAAGCAAGACATCCCTGATGAGAAGAGCATGATTTACCAATTCAGGCGTGGCCTCAGAGAAGATCTGCAACTAGCTCTCGTGCTTTTTGAGCCGTTAAAGTATGATGAATTCTACAACATGGCACTGAAACAAGAAGCTGCTCAGCTCAAGTGTGAGGCATCTAAGAAGAGAGTCAGGGACGCAGTTCAGTCCTCTTCTTCCTCACTAGTGGCAGCCAAGCAACAGAAGTTCTGGTTGCCTCCTCCTCCTCCGTTCCGTCAGCCTTATCAGCAGAAGAACTCAGGTGGTCGTGGATCTTCCCACCCACCCAACCCTGGATATCAGAACAAGTCTCAGAACCAAGCTCCAAGGCCAAATGCTCCGTATCATCGTCCGCTCTCAGAGGTGACTTGAAACAAATGTCAGCAAAAGGGTCACTATGCGAACAAGTGCTTCAACCAAAGGCGCCTTCCGCCTCCTCCTCCTGTGAAATCTTCCAGCAACGCAGTGGTCAAGTATAATCCTAAACATGCCAAGGTGAACATGTTGAATGCAGCTCAAGCGGAGGATTCCTCAGAAGTGATCATGGGTAACCTCCCTGTTAATGATATTCCTGCTAAAGTCTTATTTGATACTGGTGCATCGCATTGTTTCATGTCAAGATCATTCGTTTCAAAGCATGATTTCACTTCGGAAATGTTGGGTAAACCCATGGGGGTTGTTTCTCCGGCCAAGCATATGAGGGCTACCACGATGATTCCCGATGTTTCTATCAAGATGGGCGACTATAGATTTCTGGCTAAACCAATTGTTCTTGGTGACTCTGATATTGATCTTATTCTCGGGATGGACTGGCTTTCTAAGCACAAGGCTCAGCTTGATTGTGCGGCCAGGGAAATTCAATTGACTCACTCTTCTGACGATGTGATCATCTATGCCGCTCGCGATGAAACCATTCGGTTGTTTTCTCTCAATGAGAAGGGCGAATTGGATGCTATCTCTCAGATTCCAGTCGTTTGTGAGTATCAAGATGTCTTTCCAGAAGAGCTTCCGGGTATGCCTCCTCACCGGCCAGTTGAATTCGTTATTGATCTTGAGCCTGGCACGGAACCCGTTTGCAAGCGTCCTTACAAGCTTGGGCCAAAAGAATTGAAGGAATTGAAGAAACAACTCGATGAACAAGAGCGTCTGGGTCTGATCAGACCGAGTTCATCTCCTTGGGGTTGTGGTGGTTCTTTTTGTCCAGAAGAAGGATGGCACGGACCGACTTTGCGTCGATTACCGTCCATTGAACAAGAAGACAATCAAGAACAAGTACCCACTTCCCAACATCAATGAGCTATTCGAGCAACTTAAAGGTGCTAAAGTGTTCTCCAAGCTTGACCTTCGTATGGGTTATCATCAGATTCGCATTCATGAAGAAGATATTCCCAAGACAGCATTCAGAACAAGCTTTGGTTCTTATGAATATACTGTCATGTCTTTCGGCCTTGTCAATGCTCCTCCAACATTCTCTCGCATGATGAACTTCATCTTCAACCCCTACACCAACGAATTCGTCTTGGTCTATTTCGATGATATATTGGTCTTCTCCAAGAATAAGAAGGATCATGCCAAACATTTGCGATTGGTGCTCGACAAGCTCAGAGAGTATCAATTCTATGCGAAGTTCTCCAAATGTGAATTCTCGCTTGATGAAGTTCTTTACCTTGGGCATATCATCTCTGCCAAGGGCATTGCTATTAATCCCGAGAGGGTGTCTGCAGTTTTGAATTGGGAACCTCCTCAGAATGTCAAGCAGCTTCGCAGTTTTCTTGGACTTGCAAGCTATTGCTGAAGATTCGTTGAGAATTTCTCAAAGATTGTAAAGCCTCTTTCCAACCTCCTCCAGAAGCATGTGAAGTATGTCTGGTCTCCTGAGTGTGACGTTGCTTTCAACGCTATCAAAGAGAAACTCGTCACTGCTCCAGTTTTGACTCCTCCTGACGAATCCAAGCCTTATGAAGTTTTCTGTGATGCTTCTCTTCAAGGTCTCGGTGTTGTGTTAATGCAAGAGAAGAAGGTTGTGGCCTATACCTCTCGTCAGTTGAAGCCCAACGAAAAGAACTACCCCACTCACGATCTTGAGTTGGCGGCAGTTGTCCATGCGTTGATAACATGGAGACATCTCCTGTTGGGAAGGAAAGTGGACATTTTCACCGATCACAAGAGTCTCAAGTACATCTTCACTCAGCCCAACCTCAACCTCAGGCAAACTCGATGGGTCAAAATGATTCAAGAGTATAATCCGAGTATTGAATATACTCCAGGCAAGGCTAATGTGATTGCAGATGCATTGAATAGGAAGGCTTATTGCAATAGCTTAATCCTCAAGCCCTTTCAACCGGATCTTTCTGAAGCTTTCCGCAAATTGAATCTTCAAGTTGTTCCTCAAGGCTTTCTTGCCAACCTCATAGTCTCTCCTACTTTGGAAGATCAAATTCGTGAGGCACAACTGCTGGATACCATGGTGAAGAAGGTGAAACGTGGTATTGACAAGGGCATTTCCAAATACAAGTGCTATCGCGTTGATGACAGAGATACTCTTTTCTTCGAGGACCGGATTGTGGTTCCAAAGGGTGATCTACGGAAAGTCATTATGAACGAGGCGCACAATTCTCTTCTGTCAATTCATCCTGGAAGTACGAAGATGTACCATGACCTCAAGCAGTCGTATTGGTGGACTCGAATGAAGCGAGAAATTGCTCAATTCGTGAATGAATGTGATGTCTGTCGAAGGGTGAAAGCAGAACACCAACGACCAACTGGTCTACTCCAACCTCTTGCTATTCCAAAATGGAAGTTTGATCATACCGAAATGGACTTAGTGACTGAATTTCCAAAGTCCAAGCGTGGAAATGATGCTGTCTTCGTCGTCATCGACAAGCTCACTAAGGTGGCTCATTTTCTTCCTATCAAAGAGTCTATCACAGAAGCGCAGCTGGCAGAGCTCTACACCTCCAGAATTGTCTCCTTGCATGGCATTCCACAATTGATTTCTTCAGACCGTGGCAGCATCTTTACATCCAAGTTTTGGGATTCTTTTCAGAAGGCCATGGGCACGAACATTCGCTTCAGCACAGCTTTCCATCCTCAAACTAGTGGACAAGTCGAGCATGTCAACCAAATTCTTGAAGATATGCTCAGGGCTTGTGTCATCTCTTTCGGCATGAAGTGGGAGGATTGTCTTCCATATGCTGAGTTCTCTTACAACAATAGCTTTCAAGCGAGCTCGGGCAAAGCCCCATTCAAAATTCTCTATGGCAGAAAGTGTCGTACTCCTCTCAATTGGTCTGAGACGGGCGAACGCCAACTTCTTGGCAACGACTTGATCACAGAGGCTGAAGATATGTGTAAAGTCATTCGTGAGAATCTCAAAGCCGCTCAATCGCGCCAGAAGAGCTATTACGATAGCAAACACCGTGATTTGGCTTTCGAGATCGGAGACCATGTCTACCTCCGCGTCTCTCCAATGAAAGGCACTCGTCGCTTCGGTATCAAAGGGAAACTTGCCCCTAGATATGTCGGTCCTTACAAGATCATCGGCAAACGAGGCGATCTCGCCTATCAACTTGAGCTTCCCCCAAACTTTGCAAATGTGCACGATGTGTTCCACGTGTCACAGCTTCGCAAGTGCTTCAAGACGCCTGAGCGCACCATCAACTTCGAAGAGATTGATCTTCAAGAAGATTTGTCTTATCATGAGCATCCCGTTGCTATTCTTGAAGAAACTGAGCGCAAGACTCACAACAAGTCCATCAAATTCCTGAAAGTGAAGTGGTCGCACCATTCAGACCGAGAAGCCACCTGGGAGCGCGAGGACCACCTCCGTTCCGAATATCCGGAGTTCTTTCAGTCCTAGATATCGGGACGAGATCCTCTCGTAGTGGTGGAGTGTTGTAACACCCCGGATGTAACTTGCCATATTTGTAACTCCAACTCTTGCCATTTTTCGGCAATGTGATATGTTATTCCCTCCGTGGTTGGGTTTTCCTCCATTTTGCATTTTGTCCTTGTCATGCATTTCATATCATGTCATCATGTGCATCGCATTCGCATACGTGTTCGTCTCATGAATCCGAGCATTTTCCCCGTTGTCCGTTTTGCAATCCGGCACTCCTATGTTCCCCAGCGTCCCCTTTTACCTTTTTCCGTGAGTGGGTATTAAACTTTCTCGGAATGGACCGAGGTTTGTCAAGCGGCCTTGGTATAGCACCGGGAGACCGCCTGTCAAGTTTCGGGTCATTCGGAGGTCGTTTGATACTCCAACGGTTAACCGGGTAACCGTGAAAGCCTCTTTTGGGTTGCAGCCCAAAACCCCTCCAAAACAGCCCAATAACCCATCTAAGTCACTCCCATGTCCATCACCGTTCGATCACGATCGGGTGGCCGAAAACCGTGCTCAATTTGGAGCCTCCTAGCCCCTCCTACCTATAAATATGTGCACCCTCCCTTTCCAAATCGCAGATCAAACCCTAGAAATCATCCCCGCCGCCACCGGACACGTCCGGCCTCACCGGACGAAATCCCGCCGCCGCCGTTGCCCAATCAGGAGCTGCCACGTGGCCCTTCTCCGCCGCGCCCCACCGCCAGCCCGTCGAGGCCCGCTCCCGGCCCCCGCGGGCCCAGCCGCCCGCACCCGACCGCCTCCGCCTGCCCGTGCCGCCGACGCGCTCCGCCGCCCCGCCGACCTCCGCCGCCCGGCCGTGCCCCCGCTCGCCGTCGCCGGCCACCGCCCGCGGCCGCGCACGCCGGCGCCCGCCCGCCGCAGCTCCTCCTCCGCCCCGCGTCGCCGTCGCCGGCGTCGGATCCGGCCGGATCCGGCCCGGATCCGCCTCGCCGGCGCCTCCCCGCACCTCCCCGGTGAGTTCTCCGGCCAGATCCGCCGCCACCTCGGTCTCCGCGCCGACGAACCCTAGGTCGAATTTCTCTAAGTCTTCTCCCTGCAGATATTTTGTCGCATGTTCATCGCATCATAACTTGCTGCATACTGCTCCGTTTCGTGCGTGTAATATGTCAAATTGTTCGTCTCGATGAGTACATCATTTCATATCATTGCATAATTTTGATTGGAGCTCATCTTGATGCCCGAAATGCTGTTAGAAGAGGGCTATGTGATGTTAGTTCCAGATCTGTTTCAGTAGATGCACTTTTATCATTTTTGCCATGATTGATGTGTGCATCCTATGAACTGGAGTCATACATGTGTTTTGTAACATGCCATGCCATCTTTACAGGGGTGTATGCCATGTATTTTTGTAATCTCTGTTGTTACTAGCACAAGCATGCAAACTAGGGATCATAATGTTGTTGATTTCAAAGACTTGGTAATTTCACTAAGTTATTCCCTGCTGTTATTTTTATGCCATGTGTTCATGTTGTTTCAGAGAGATCTATGCCCATTTTGAGCATGATCAGTAAGGGTGTTTTGAACATATGGATTTTCTCTATCCATCCATGCCTTTGTTTGTAATTATGGAGTGACATATCTTGAGTCAATTGAGCTCTACTTTTGCTATAAAATGTTACTGGCAGATTGTTTACATGTTATTCGATTTTGCCAAGCTTGTTGTAGTTGATCTTTGCATGCTATGATGTTGTTCTTGCCATGTCTAGCTTTTATGCCATGTCTTCTTGATGGATGTATGCTTAGTTTATCATGAAAGACTCTAGTGAGTGCATCGAGCTCGTAAACATGCCTACTTGTTATCTGTGTTTGACATGTCCAGTTTTCTGCTAAGTCTGAAAACGGTAACGAAACTTGCTTAATTGACATGGGTGCTATGATATTTTCTGGTCCTTTTTGGCTCATGGTCAGTAAGGGACTTTTGTTCAATGCTTTGAGCAGATCCATGCCATGCCATATTTTGCTATGTTGTGTTCCTGTAGCAGGTTGTTTCCTTGCCTTAAACATGTCATCCTGATGTTAATTTCTCGCATGATGGTATTTTCACCAAGTCTGTGAACCTGTTATGTTTTGCACTTTTGCCATGCTTGTTTGAACCTGTTATGGTGTGATTTAGCCGTAGCTCAGTGTTCATCTTTTGTCACGCATCTTGAGTAGATCACTGCCATATGCTTTGCTGATGTGTTTGGGTGCAGTAGCTTAATTTCTTGCTGCATGCTAAGTGGCATCATGCTGTTAATCGCAGAAATATGCCATTTTTGTTTTGCTTGTCATTTGCAAACCGTGCATCCGATTCCGGTGATATTTATATCGATTTCAACCGAAATCACCTCACCTTTCCAGCGGCATACTTGGTTTGCCAAGATTATGCCTTGCTCATCTTTTTCCTTCCGGAGCACGCATATGCATTGCATACCACATCTCGCATATCATGCCATGTTTTGCATCATGTTGCTTGCGCATTGCATCGTGGTTGATAGTTGTTCCTTTGCTTGTATTCTTGTTTTGGGTAGAGACGGGAGACGAGTACGTGAATGAGGAACCTGTTGAGAACGCTTACGAGGATCAAGCTTTCGACAACTCTGAGAACCTTGCAGGCAAGATGATCATACCCTCGAAATCACTTCTATCTTTGCTTGCTAGATGCTCGCTCTTTTGCTATGCCTATGCTGCGATACCTACCACTTGCTATATCATGCCACCCATATTGCCATGTCAAACCTCTAACCATCCTTTCCTAGCAAACCGTTGATTGGCTATGTTACCGCTTTGCTCAGCCCCTCTTATAGCGTTGCTAGTTGCAGGTGAAGATGAAGTTTGTTCCTTGTTGGAACATGATTATTTTGGGATATCACAATATCTGTTATTTAATTAATGCATCTATATACTTGGTAAAGGGTGGAAGGCTCGGCCTTATGCCTGGTGTTTTGTTCCACTCTTGCCACCCTAGTTTCCGTCATACCGGTGTTATGTTCCTTGATTTTGCGTTCCTTACACGGTTGGGTGATTTATGGGACCCCCTTGACAGTTCGCTGTGAATAAGACTCCTCCAGCAAGGCCCAATTTTGGTTTTACCATTTGCCACCTAAGCCTTTTCCCCCCGGGTATTCGCGAGCCCGAGGGTCATCTTTATTTTAACCCCCGGGCTAGTGCTCCTCTGAGTGCTGGTCCAAACTAGAGCACCGTGCGGGACCGTCCCTTGGCAACTTGGGTTATGTTGGTACCTGTACGCTTAGCTTATCCGGATGTGCCCTGAGACCAAGATATGTGCAGCTCCTATCAGGATTTGTCGGCACAATCGGGCGGCTTTGCTGGATTTGTTTTATTACTGTCAAAATGTCTTGTAGTCCGGGATTCCGAGACTGATCGGGTCTTCCCGGTAGAAGGAATATCCTTCATCGACCGTGAGAGCTTATAATGGGCTAAGTTGGGACACCCCTGCAGGGTATTATCTTTCGAAAGCCGTGCCCGCGGTTATGAGGCAGATGGGAATTTGTTAATGTCCGGTTGTAGAAAACCCGAAGTTGACCTTAATTAAAACACATCAACCGCGTGTGTAACCGTGATGGTCTCTTCTCGGCGGAGTCCGGAAAGTGAACACGGTGTTGGAGTTATGTCTGACGTAGGTTGTTCTAGGATCACTTCTTGATCACTTCTAGCTTCACGACCGTGCTTTGCTTCTCTTCTCGCTCTCTTTTGCGTTGTTAGCCACCATATATGCTAGTCGCTTGCTGCAGCTCCACCTCACAACCCTATCCTATCTTTAAGCTTAAATAGTCTTGATCTCGCGGGTGTGAGATTGCTGAGTCCCCACGACTCACAGATTCTACCAAAACAGTTGCAGGTGCCGACGATGCCAGTGCAGATGACGCATCCAAGCTCAAGTGGGAGTTTGACGAGGAACGTGGTCGTTACTATGTGTCTTTTCCTGATGATCAGTAGTGGAGCCCAGTTGGGATGATCGGGGATCTGTGTAGCATTTGGGGTAGTCTTCTTTCATTTTGGTTCCGTAGTCAGACCTTGAGTGTAATCTGGATGATGAATGTTTAATTATGTATTGTGTGAAGTGGCGACTGTAAGCCAACTATGTATCTCTTTCCCTTATGTATTACATGGGTTGTGTGAAGATTACCTCACTTGCGGCATTGCTTTCAATGCAGTTATGCCTCTAAGTCGTGCCTCGATGCGTGGGAGATATAGCCGCATCGAGGGGGTTACAACATGGGCATGAGTCTGAAATACCAATTTCAACTCTTGGAACATCTTATATGCTCTGTTGCATTCAAAACATTTTTGAAGTCCCGGTTCTAAGCCGTAAAGCATGGTTTACTAAACTACCAATTAGTCATCATACCGAGCTTCTCAAACGTTCATAACGTCCGCATCTGCTCCTGCAATAGGTCTATCACCTAGTGGTGCATCAAGGACATAATTATTCTTTGCAGCAACGAGGATAATCCTCAGATCACGAACCCAGTCTGCATTATTGCTACTATCATCTTTCAACTTAGTTTTCTCTAGGAACATATTAAAAATAAAACAAGGGAGCTATACACGAGGTATTGATCTACAACACAGATATGCAAATACTATCAGGCCTAAGCTCATGATAAATTAAGTTCAATTAATCATATTACTTAAGAACTCCCACTTAGATAGACATCCCTCGAGTTATCTAAATTATTACGTGATCCAAATCAACTAAACCATGTCCGATCATCACGTGAGATGGAGTAGTCATCAATGGTGAACATCTCTATGTTGATCATATCTACTATATGATTCACGTTCGACCTTTTGGTCTCCAGTGTTCCGAGGCCATGTCTGTCCATGCTAGGATTGTCAAATTTAACCCGAGTATTCCGCATGTGCAAAACTGTCTTGCACCCGTTGTATGTGAACGTAGAGACTATCGCACCCGATCATCACGTGGTGTCTTAGCACGACGAACTATCGCAACGGTGCATACTCAGGAGAACACTTATACCTTGAAATTTTAGTGAGGGATCATCTTATAATGCTACCGCCATACTAAGAAAAATAAGATGCATAAAAGATAAACATCAAATGCAATCAAAATATGTGACATGATATGGCCATCATCATCTTGTGCCTTTGATCTCCATCTCCAAAGCACCGTCACGATTTCCATCGTCACGGGCTTGACACCTTGATCTCCCTTGTAGCGTCGTGGTCATCTCGCCAACTATTACTTCTACAACTATCGGTAACGATTAGTAATAAAGTAAAGCAATTACATGGTGTTTCATTTCATACAATAAAGCGACAACCATAAGGCTCCTGCCAGTTGCCGATAACTTTTACAAAACATGATCATCTCATACAATAACGTATATCACATCATGTCTTTACCATATCACATCTCAACATGCCCTGCAAAAAACAAGTTAGACGTCCTCTACTTTGTTGTTGCCAATTTTACGTGGCTGCTAATGGCTTCTAGTAAGAATCGTTCTTACCTACGCATCAAAACCACAATGGTGATTTATCAAGTTTGTTGTTTCAACCTTCAACAAGGACCGACCGCAGTCAAATTCGATTCAACTAAAGTTGGAGAAACAGACACCCGCCAGCCACATTTATGCAAAACTAGTTGCATGTCTGACGGTGGAACTGATCTCATGAACGTGGTCATGTAAGGTTGGTCCGGGCTGCTTCATCCAACAATACCGCCGAATCAAAATAAGACATTGGTGGTAGGCAGTATGACGATCACCGCCCACAACTCTTTGTGTTCTACTCGTGCATATCATCTACACATAGACCTGGCTCGGATGCCACTATTGGGGAACGTAGCATGCAATTTCAAAAATTTCATACACTCACGCAAGATCTATCTAGGAGATGCATAGCAACGAGAGGGGGAGAGTGTGTGCATGTACCTTCATAGACCGAAAGCAGAAGCGTTTGACAATGTGGTTGATTAGTCAAACTTCTTCTCGTTCCGACCAATCAAGCACCGAACGTACGGCACCTCCGAGTTCTGCACACATCTAGCTCGATGACGTCCCTCGAACTCTTAATCCAGCTAAGTGCCATGGGAGAGTTTCGTCAGCACGACGGCATGGTGACGGTGATGGTGAAGTGATCCGCGTAGGGCTTCGCCTAAGCATTACGAGAATATGACCGGAGGCGTAAACGATGGAGGGGGGCGCGGCACACGGCTAACAATCGTTATTGTGTGTTCCAGCGGTGCCCCCCCTCATATATATATATATATATATATATATATATATATATATATATATATATATATATATATAGGTTGGAGGGGAGGAGAGGCAGCCAAGGGGGTGCCCCAAGTACGAGGAATCCTACTTGGGCGCCTCCCAATTCGGCCTCCCCCCTTCCATATCCATCCGAAGGGGGAAGGAAGGAGGAGGGAAGGAAGGGGGAGGCTGAATCCATCCCCTTCCTGTTGGGGAACGTAGAAATAATTCAAAATTTTCCTACATGTCACCAAGATCAATCTAGGAGATGCTAGCAACGAGAGAGAGGGATTGCATCTTCATACCCTTGAAGATCGCTAAGCGGAAGCGTTACACGAACGCGGTTGATGGAGTCATACTCGCGGCAATTCAAATCGCGGAAGATCCGATCTAGCGCCGAACGGACGGCGCCTCCGCGTTCAACACACGTACAGCCCGGGGACGTCTCCTCCTTCTTGATCCAGCAAGGGGAGAGGAGAAGTTGAGGGAGAGCTCCGGCAGCACGACGGCGTGGTGGTGGAGCTTGCAGTTCTCCGGCAGGGCTTCGCCAAGCACTACTACGGAGGAGGAGGTGTTGGGGAGGGAGAGGGCTGCGCCAGGGGAAGGGGTATGGCTCCCATGCGCATCCCCACTATATATAGGGGTGGAGGGGGCTAAGGTGGGGGAAAGAAATCCCATCATTTCCCTTCCCCACCGATTGTTATCCCCCCTTTTTAGGGATCTTGATTTTATCCCTTCGGGATATGATCTTATTCCTTCTAAGGGGGGATCTTGGTGCGCCTTGACCAAGGGTGTGGGGCCTTGCCCCCACTACCCACGTTCATGTGGGTCCCCCCATGCAGGTGGGCCCCACTCTAGAACCTTCTAGAACCTTCCTGGTACAATACCGAAAAATCCCGAACATTTTCCGGTGGCCAAAATAGAACTTCCCATATATAAATCTTTACCTCCGGACCATTCCGGAACTCCTCGTGACATACAGGATCTTATCCGGGACTCCGAACAACATTCGGTAACTGCATACTAATTCCCATAACAACTCTAGCGTCACCGAACCTTAAGTGTGTAGACCCTACGGGTTCGGGAATCATGCAGACATGGCCGAGACAGCTCTCTGGCCAATAACCAACAGCGGGATCTGGATACCCATGTCGGCTCCCACATGTTCCACGATGATCTCATCGGATGAACCACGATGTCGGGGATTCAATCAATCCCGTATACAATTCCCTTTGTTTATCGGTATGCTACTTGCCCGAGATTCGATCGTCGGTATCCCTATACCTTGTTCAATCTCGTTACCGGCAAGTCTCTTTACTCATTCTATAACGCATGACCCGTGGCTAACTCATTAGTCACATTGAGCTCATTATGATGATGCATTACCGAGTGGGCCCAGAGATACCTCTCCGTCATACGGAGTGACAAATCCCAGTCTCGATTCGTGCCAACCCAGCAGACACTTTTAGAGATACCTGTAGTGCACCTTTATAGCCACCCAGTTACGTTGTGACGTTTGGTACACCCAAAGCATTCCTACAGTATCCGGGAGTTACGCAATCTCATGGTCTAAGGAAATGATACTTGACATTAGAAAAGCTCTTAGCAAACGAACTACCTGATCTTGTGCTATGCTTAGGATTGGGTCTTGTCCATCACATCATTCTCCTAATGATGTGATCCCGTTATCAATGACATCCAATGTCCATGGTCAGGAAACCATAACCATCTATTGATCAACGAGCTAGTCAACTAGAGGCTTACTAGGGACATGTTGTGGTCTATGTATTCACACATGTATTACAGTTTCCAGTTAATACAATTATAGCATGAACAATAGACAATTATCATGAACAAGGAAATACAATAATAACCATTTTATTATTGCCTCTAGGGCATATTTCCAACACTTCCTTTCTCCCTTATCTTCTTTCCTTCCCCCTTATTTTGGCCTACATGGGGCACACCAGCCCCTTAGGGGCTGGTCTGTCCCCCTCTTGGCTCATTAAGGCCCATGTAGTTGCCGGGGGGATGCCCGGAACCCCTTCGGGTAACCCGATATGTACCCGGTACCCCCGGAACACTTTCGGTGTCCGAATACCATCGTCCAATATATAAATCTTTACCTCTTGACCATTTCGAGACTCCTCGTCATGTCCGTGATCTCATTGGAGACTACGAACAACATTCGGTCACCAAATCACATAACTCATATAATACAAAATTGTCACCGAACGTTAAGCGTGCGGACCCTACGGGTTCGAGAACTATGTAGACATGACCGAGACACCTCCCCGATCAATAACCAACAGTGGAACCTGGATGCTCATATTGGTTCTCACATATTCTACGAAGATCCCATAATGACAACATACGTTATTCCCTTTGTCATCGGTATGTTACTTGCCCGAGATTCGATCGTTGGTATCTTCATACCTAATTCAATCTCGTTACCGGCAAGTCTCTTTACTCATTTCGTAATACATCATCCCGCAACTAACTCATTAGTCACATTGCTTGCAAGGATTATTATGATGTGCATTACCGAGAGGGCCCAGAGATACCTCTTCGATACTCGGAGTGACAAATCCTAATCTCGATCTATGCCAACCTAACAAACACCTTCGGAGATACCTGTAGAGGATCTTTAAAATCACCCAATTGCGTTGTGACGTTTTATAGCACACAAGGTATTCCTCCGGTATCCGGGAGTTGCATAATCTCATAGTCAAAGGAATATGTATATGACATGAAGAACGCAATAACAATAAAACTAAACGATCAATATGCTAAGCTAACAGATGGGTCTTGTCCATCACATCATTCTCCTAATGATGTGATCCCGTTCATCAAATGACAACACATGTCTATGGTTAGGAAACCTAACCATCTTTGATTAACAAGCTAGTCTAGTAGAGGCTCACTAGGGACACGGTGTTTTGTCTATGCATCCACACATGTATCAAGTTTCCGGTTAATACAATTCTAGCATGAATAATAAACATTTACTATGATATAAGGAAATATAAAATAACAACTTTATTATTGCCTCTAGGGCATATTTCCTTCAGAATTCCAGCTGCCGGTATTCTCCCTCTTCATGTAAACCTTATAAAATAAGAGAGAAAAGGCATAAGTATTGTGATATAATGTGTAATAACAGCCCATAATGCAATAAATATCAATATAAAAGCATGATGCAAAATGGACGTCTCGAGAAACGAGGGGGAGAGTGTTTCTATGTACCCTCGTAGACCGTAAGCGGAAGCGTTAGACAACGTGGTTGATGTAGTCGAAGTTCTTCGTAATCCAACCGATCAAGTACCGAACGTACGACATCTCTGCGTTCAACACACGTTCAGCTCGATGATGCCCTCGCCTTCTTGATCCAGCAAGATGGACGAAGTAGTAGATGAGTTTCGGTAGCACGACGGCGTGGTGATGGTGATGGTGATGTGATCTCCGCAGGGCTTCGCCTAAGCACTAGAAAAATATTACCGGGGGAGTAAATGGTGGACGGGGGTGTCGCACACAGCTAAGACAATGTTGTACCTTGTGTGGCGCCCCCTCCCCACATATATGTAGGTGGGAGGGAGATAGGAGCAGCCAAAGGAGGTTCCCAAGTAGGAGGAATCCTACTTGGGGTCCCTCCGAAGCTGCGCCCCCTTTCCTTATTTGGAGTGCGGGGAAAGGCAGGGGAGGGTGCCCCCCTTTCCTTTCTCCCATAAGAGGGAAAGGCCCCTTTTCTTTCCCTAGGGCTGGCCAAACAAGGGAGGGGGCGCACCAGCCCCCTTATGGGCTGGTATGTCCCCTCCTTTGGCCCATAAGGCCCATATCTTGCCAGGGGGGGTGCCCGGAACCCCTTCCAGTGATCTGATTCCTTCCCGGTACGTCGCGAAACACATCCGGTGTCCAAATTGTTGGGGAACGTAGCATGCAATTTCAAAAAAATTCCTACGATCACGCAAGATCTATCTAGGAGATGCATAGCAACGAGAGGGGGAGAGTGTGTCCACGTACCCTCGTAGACCAAAAGCGGAAGTGTTAGGTTAACGCGGTTGTAGTCGAACATCTTCACGATCCAACCAATCTAGTACCAACGTACGGCACCTCCGATTTCAGCACATGTTCAACTCGATGACGTCCCTCGAACTCTTGATCTAACAGAGGGTTGAGGGAGAGTTTCGTCAGTACGACGGCATGGTGACGGTGATGGTGATGTGATCTGCACAGGGCTTTGCCAAAGCACTACGTGAATATGACCGGAGGAGTAAACCGTGGAGGGAGATGCCGCACATGGCTTGGAACAATTGGTGTGTCTCCAAGGGGTGCCCTGCCCATGTATATAAAGGAGGGAGAGGGAGGAGGCCGGCCCTAGGGGGCGCGCCATAAGGGGGAGTCCTACTAGGACTCCTAGTCCTATTAGGATCCCCCCCCCTCTTTTCCTTCTCATGGAGGTGGAAAGGGGGAAGGAGAGGGAGTAGGAGAAGGAAAAGGGGGGTGGCGCCCCCTTCCCTACACCAATTCGGCCTCCTCCCTTGTGGGGGACACACCAGCCCCTTGTGGGTTGGTTAGCCTCCCTCCTATGGCCCATATGGCCCATATCTTTCCCCGGGGGATTCCGGTAACCCCTCCGGTACTCTGGTATGTACCCGATACACTCCGGAACCCTTCCGGTGTGCGAATACTACCTTCCAATATATCAATATTTACCTCTCGATCGTTTAGAGACTCCTCGTCATGTCCGTGATCTCATCCAGGACTCCGAACAATCTTCGGTCACCAAAACACATAACTCATAATTCAAATCATCATCGAACGTTAAGCGTGCGGACCCTATGGGTTCGAGAACTATGTAGACATGACCAAGACATATCTCCGGTCAATAACCAATAGTGGAACCTGGATGCTCATATTGGTTCCTACATATTCTACGAAGATCTTTATCGGTCAAACCGCACTGACAACATACGTCGTTCCTTTTGTCATAGGTATGTTACTTGCCCGAGATTCGATCGTCGGTATCCTTATACCTAGTTCAATCTCGTTACCGGCAAGTCTCTTTACTCGTTCCATAATGCATCATCCCACAACTAACTTATTAGTCACATTGCTTGCAAGGCTTATAGTGATGTGCATTACCGAGAGGGCCAAGAGATACCTCTCCCATACTCAGAGTGACAAATCCTAATCTCGATCTATGCCAACCCAACAAACACCTTCGGAGACACCTGTAGAGCATCTTTATAATCACTCAGTTACGTTGTGACGTTTGATACCACACAAGGTGTTCCTCCGGAATTCGGGAGTTGCATAATCTCATAGTCAGAGGAATATGTATAAGTCATGAAGAAAGCAATATCAATATAACTTTAACGATCATTATGCTAAGCTAACGGATGGGTCTTGTCCATCACATCATTCTCCCAATGATGTGATCCCGTTCATCACATGACGACACTTGTCTATGGTTAGGAAACTTAACCATCTTTGATTAACGAGCTAGTCAAGTAGAAGCATACTAGGGACACTTTGTTTTGTCTATGTATTCACACATGTATCAAGTTTTCGGTTAATACAATTCTAGCATGAATAATAAATATTTCTCATGATATAAGGAAATATAAAATAACAGCTTTATTATTGCTTCTAGGGCATATTTCCTTCAGTATACCACTTGCACTAGAGTCAATAATCTAGTTCACGTCGCCATGTGATTTAGCACCAATAGTTCACATAACCATGTGATTAACACCCAAAGGGTTTACTAGAGTCGGCAATCTAGTTCACATCTCCATGTGATTAACACCCGAAGAGTACTAAGGTGTGATCATGTTTTTCTTGTGGGAGAAGTTTAGTCAACGAGTCTGCCACATTCAGAGCCATATGTATTTTGCAAATTTTATATGTGTACCATGCTCTGCATGGAACTACTCTAGCTAATTGCTCCTACTTTCAATATGTATCTAGATTGAGACTCAGGGTCATATGGATCAGTGTAAGACCTTGCATCGACGTAACTCTTTATGACGAACTCTACCTCCATAACCGAGAAATATTTCCTTAGTCCTCTTAGGTAACTAAGGATAACTTTGACTGCTGTCTAGTGATCCACTCCTGGATTACTATCGTACCCCCTTGCCAAACTCATGGCAAGGTACACAATAGGTCTGGTACACAGCATAGTATACTTTATAGAACCTATGACTAAGGCATAGGGAATGACTTTCATTCTCTTTCTATTTTCTACCGTGGTCGGGTTTTGAGTCTTACTCAACTTCACACCTTGCAACACAGGCAAGAACCCCTTCTTTGACTTTTCCATTTTGAACTACTCCAAAATCTTGTCAAGGTATATACTCATTGAAAAAAGATTATCAAGCATCTTGATCTAGATCTCGATGCCCAATTTGTAAGCAGCTTCACCGAGATCTTTCTTTGAAAAACTCCTTTCAAACACTCCTTTATGTTTTCTACAAAATTCTACATCATTTCCGATCAACAATATGTCATTCACATATACTTATCAGAAAGGGTGTAGTGCCCCCACTCACTTTCTTGTAAATACAGGCTTCGCCGCAAGTCCGTACAAAACTATATGCTTTGATCAATTCATCAAAGCGTATATTCCAACTCCGAGATGCTTGCACCAGTCCATAGATGGATCGCTGGAGCTTGCACACTTTTTTAGCACCTTTAGGATTGAGAAAACCTTCTGGTTGCATCATATACAACTCTTCTTTAATAAATCCATTAAGGAATTCAGTTTTGACATCCATTTGCTAGATTTTATAAAATGCGGCAATTGCTAACATGATTCGGATAGACTTAAGCATCGTTACGAGTGAGATAATCTCATCGTAGTCAACACCTTGAACTTGTTGAAAACATTTTGCGACAAGTCGAGCTTTGTAGATAGTAACACTACCATCAGTGTCTGTCTTCCTATTGAAGATCTTCCTATTGAAGATCCATTTATTCTCAATGGCTTGCCGACCATCGGCAAGTCAATCAAAGTCCATACTTTGTTCTCACACATGGATCCTATCTCAGATTTCATGGCCTCAAGCCATTTAACGGAATCTGGTATTATCATTGCTTCTTCATAGTTCGTAGGTTCGTCATGTTCTAGTAACATGACTTCCAGAAAAGGATTACCATACCACTCTGGTGCAGAACGTACTTTAGTTGACCAACAAGGTTCGGTAGTAACTTGATCTGAAGTTTCATGATCATCCTCATTAACTTCCTCACTAATTGGTGTAGTCATCACTGGAACTGATTTCTATGATGAACTACTCTCCAACTCGAGAGAAGGTACAACTACCTCATCAAGTTCTACTTTCCTCCCACTCACTTCTTTCGAGAGAAACTCCTTCTCTAGAAATGATATGTTCTTAGCAATGAATATCTTACCTTAGGATCTGTGACAGAAGGTATACCCAACAGTTTTTTGGGGTATCCTATGAAGATGCACTTCTCCGATTTGGGTTCGAGCTTATCACGCAGAAGCTTTCTCACATAAGCATCACAACCCCAAAGTTTAAGAAACGACAGCTTAGGTTTCTTGCTAAACCACAGTTCATACAGTGTCGTCTCAACGGATTTAGACGGTGCCCTATTTCACGTGAATGCAGCCATCTCTAATGCATAACCCCAAAACGATAGTGGTAAATCGGTAACAGACATCATAGATCGCACCACATCTAATAAAGTACGGTTACGACGTTTGTCACACCATTACGTTGTGGTGTTCCAGGTGACATGAGTTGTGAAACTATTCCACAGTATTTTAAATGAAGGTCAAACATGTAACTCAAATATTCGCCTCTGCGATCAGATCATAGAAACTTTATTTTCTTGTTACGATGATTCTTCACTTCACTCTGAAATTCTTTGAACTTTTCAAATGTTTCACACTTGTGTTTCATTAAGTAGATATGCCCATATCTGCTCAAATCATCTGTGAAGGTCAGAAAACAATGATACCCGCCGCGAGCCTCAACACTTATTGGACCGCATACATCGGTATGTATTATTTCCAATAAGTCAGTGGCTCGCTCCATTGTTCCGGAGAACGGACTCTTAATCATCTTGCCCGTGAGGCATGGTTTGCAAGCATCAAATGATTCACAATCAAGTGATTCCAAAAATACATCCGCGTGGAGTCTCTTCATGTGCTTTACACCAATATGACCTAAACGGTAGTGCCACAAATATGTTGCACTATCATTATCAACTTTGGATCTTTTGGCATCAATATTATGAATATGTGTATCACTTCGATCGAGATTCAATAAACCATTTACATTGGGTGTATGACCATAGAAGGTTTTATTCATGTAAATAGAATAACAATTATTCTCAAATTAAATGAATAACTGTACTACAATAAACATGATCCAATCATATTCGTGCTCAACGCAAACACCAAATAACATTTATTTATGTTCAACACTAATCCCGAAGGTAGAGGGAGTGTGCGATGGTGATCTTATCAACCTTGGAATCACTTCCAAAACACATCGTCGCTTCGCCCTTAACTAGTCTCTGTTCATTTTGTAACTCATGTTTCAAGTTACTAATCATAGCAACTAAACTAGTATCAAATACCCAGGGGCTACTACGAACACTTGTAAGGTACACAATAATCTGTATATCAAATATAGCTTTGTTCACTTTGCCATCCTTCTTATCCGTCAAATGTTTGGGGCAGTTCCACTTCTAGTGACCATTTCCTTTGCAGTATAAGCACTCAGTTCCAAGCTTGGGTCCATCTTTGGGCTTCTTCACGGGAGTGGCAACTTGCTTGCCATTCTTCTTGAAGTTCCCTTTTCTTTCCCTTGCCCTTTTACTTGAAACTAGTGGTGTTGTCAACCATCAACACTTGATGCTCTTTCTTGATTTCCACCTTCATCGATTTCAGTATCGCGAAGAGCTCGGGAATCGTTTTCGTCATCCCTTGCATATTATAGTTCATCACGAAGTTCTAGTAACTTGGTGATAGTGACTAGAAAACTTTGTCAATCACTATCTTATCTGGAAGATTAACTCCCACTTGATTCAAGCGATTGTAGTACCCAAACATTCTGAGCACATGCTCACTAGATGAGGTATTCTCCTCCATCTTGTAGGAAAAGTGCTTGTCAGAGGTTTCATACCTCTTAACACGGGCATGAGTCTAAAATATCATTTTCAGCTCTTGGAACATCTCATATGCTCCATGGTGTTCAAAACGTTTTTTAAGTCCTGGTTCTAAGCTGTAAAGCATGGTGCACTAAACTATCAAGTAGTCATCATATCGAGCTTGCCAAACATTCATAACGTCTGCATCTGCTCCTGCAATAGGTTTGTCACCTAGCGGTGCATCAATGACATAGTTTTTTTGTGCAGCAATGAGGAAAATCCTCAGATCACGAACCCAGTCTGCATCATTGCTACTATCATCTTTCAACTTAGTTTTATCTAGTAACATATAAAAACATAGGGGAGCTACAACGCGAGCTATTAATCTACAACATAGTTTGCAGATACTACCAGGACAAAGTTCATGATAAATTAAAGTTCAATTAATCATATTACTTAAGAACTCCCACTTAGATAGACATACCTCGAGTCATCTAAATGATTACGTGATCCAAATCAACTAAACCATGTCCTATCATCACGTGAGATGGAGTAGTTTTCAATGGTGAACATCTCTATGTTGATCATATCTACTATATGATTCACGTTTGACTTTTCGGTCTCAGTGTTCCGAGGCCATGTCTGTACATGCTAGGCTCGTCAAGTTTAACCGGAGTATTCCGCACGTGCAAAACTGTCTTGCACCCCTTGTATGTGAACATAGAGCTTATCACACCCGATCATCACGTGGTGTCTCGGCACAACGAACTGTAGCAATGGTGCATACTCAGGGAGAACACTTATACCTTGAAATTTAGTGAGGGATCATCTTATAATGCTACCGCCGTACTAAGCAAAATAAGATGCATAAAAGATAAACATCACATGCAATCAAAATATGTGGCATGATATGGCCATCATCATCTTGTGCCTTTGATCTCCATCTCCAAAGCACCGTCATGATCTTCATCGTCACCGGCTTGACACCTTCATCTCCATCGTAGCGTCGTTGTCGTCTCGACAACTATTGCTTCTACGACTATTGCTACCACTTAGTGATAAAGTAAAGCAATTACATGGCGGTTGCATTTCATACAATAAAGCGACAACTATAAGGCTCCTGCCAGTTGCCGATAACTTTTACAAAACATGATCATCTCATACAACAACTTATATCTCATCACGTCTTGACCATATCACATCACAACATGCCCTGCAAAAACAAGTTAGACGTCCTCTACTTTGTTGTTGCAAGTTTTACGTGGCTGCTACGGGCTTCTAGCAAGAACCATTCTTGCCTACGCATCAAAACCACAACGATTTTATGTCAAATGTGATGTTTTAACCTTCAACAAGGACCGGCCGTAGTCAAATTTGCTTCAACTATAGTTGGAGAAACAAACACCCGCTAGCCACCTTTGTGCAAAACAAGTTGCATATCTATTAGTGGAACTGGTCTCATGAACGTGGTCATGTAAGGTTGGTCCTGGCCGCTTCATCCAACAATACCGCCGAATCAAAATAAGACGTTGGTGGTAAGCAGTATGACTATTATCGCCCACAACTCTTTGAGTTCTACTCGTGCATATAATCTATGCATAGACCTGGCTCGGATGCCACTGTTGGTCAACGTAGCATGCAATTTAAAAAAATTCCTACGATCACGCAATATCTATCTAGGAGATGCATAGCAACTAGAGGGGGAGAGTGTGTCCACGTACCCTCGTAGACCAAAGCGAAAGCGTTAGGTTAACGCGGTTGATGTAGTCGAATATTTTCACGATCCAACCGATCTAGTACCAAACGTATGGCACTTCCGAGTTCAGCACACGTTCAGCTCAATGACGTTCCTCGAATTCTTGATCCAGCAGAGGGTCGAGGGAGAGTTTCGTCAGCACGATGGTGATGGTGATGTGATCCGAGCAGGGCTTCACCTAAGCACTACGTGAATATGATCGGAGGAGTAAACCGTGGAGGGAGACGCCGCACACGGCTTGGAACAATTGGTGTGTCTTCAAGGGGTGCCCTGCCACACGTATATAAAGGAGGGAGAGGGAGGAGGCCGGCCCTAGGGGGCGCGCCATAAGGGGGAGTCTACTATGACTCCTAGTCCTAGTAGGATTCGCCTCCCCCCTCTTTTCCTTCTCATGGAGGTGGAAAGGGGGAAGGAGATGGAGTAGGAGAAGGAAAAGGGGGTGGTGCCCCCTTCCCTAAACCAATTCAGCCTCCTCCCTTATGAGGGGCGCACCAGCCCCTTGTGGGCTGGTTAGCCTCCCTCCTATGGCCCATATCTTTCCCCGGGGGGTTCTGGTAACCCCTCCGGTACTCCGGTATGTACCCGATACACTCTGGAACCCTTCCGGTGTGCGAATACTACCTTCCAATATATCAATATTTTCCTCTCGACCATTTCGAGACTCCTCGTCATGTCCGTGATCTCATCCAGGACTCCGAACAATCTTCGGTCACCAAAACACATAACTCATAATTCAAATCATCGCCGAACGTTAAGCGTGCGGACCCTACGGGTTCGAGAACTATGTAGACATGACCGAGACATATCTCCGGTCAATAACCAATAGCGGAACCTGGATGCTCATATTGGTTCCTACATATTCTACGAAGATCTTTATCGGTCAAACCACAATGACAACGTAGGTCATTCCTTTTGTCATCAATATGTTACTTGCCCGAGATTCGGTCGTCGGTATCCATATACCTAGTTCAATCTCGTTACCGGCAAGTCTCTTTACTCGTTCCGTAATGCATTATCCCGCAACTAACTTATTAGTTACATTGCTTGCACGGCGTATACTGATGTGCATTACCGAGAGGGCCCAGAGATACCTCTCCGATACTCGAAGTGACAAATCTTAATCTCGATCTATGCCAACCCAACAAACACCTTCAGAGACACCTGTAGAGCATCTTTATAATCATCCAGTTATGTTGCGACGTTTGATAGCACACAATGTGTTCCTCCGGTATTTAGGAGTTGCATAATCTCATAGTCAGAGGAATATGTATAAGTCATGAAGAAAGCAATAGCAATAAAACTTTAACGATCATTATGCTAAGCTAACGGTTGGGTCTTGTCCATCACATCATTCTCCCAATGATGTGACCACGTTCATCGAATGACAACACATGTCTATGGTGCCCAAAGTCCCATCGCCTAGCTTTGGAAATCGAGACAGCAAGGAAAGTTACTCTGCCTCCCCTGCCTCTTCGGTTTCCCAAGACCAAACGCTTCCGCAGCAGAAAACCCCACCTCCTGCTACTCCGCCGGCGTCGCCATTGATACACCATCCGCCACGAACCGCACATCTCCACGCAGCCTCAAGCTCTGCTCCTTGCCCGCCTTCTCCAATGGCGGTGTATGAGATTGATCCCTTCCGCTTCATCCCAGCTGGCTTCGACATCGTGGATGGTGGGGCGGATCGTCTGCCGCGCACCTACTACACTCCGGCGATCCCTCCTCCACGAACGCACGAGCAGTACATGGTGGGCATTGTGGAGCCTGCTCCTCCGGCACATCTGGTTGGTGCCCGTCGACAGCAGGTGCTCAACTTCCTAGTCCAGACCATGTAGGTTCCTGTTATCTCTGCTCAAACCTGGTATTAAGGAGTTGGTTTATTTGAGATGGAAGATCCTGTGGTCCGTGCTTACTTTACTTCGCATCTGCCTTTTCCCTTGGGTTTAGATGAAGAGGGCCAGGAGTTTTTTGTCAGATTTATCCTACATAACCAGGGCGAGGGTTTCAGAGCTTTGTATGGACATAGGCAGGGTTGGCTGATGTTTATTGGAATCCCTTTGGATTATCGTAATACAAAGTGCATTGCGGATATGGTTAGTACCTTTGGTCAGTTCCACTACTGGAATAGCACAGATCGCAGAAAGGTCAGGTCATTGGTTCGTGCTTCGTTCCCTGACAATGCTCTGGTTCCACGTTCGGTTGCTTTCAGAGAGTTTGCTAATTGGGGAGGTTCTATAGTGTCTTGGACGGCTGGCTGTTACATCTTGGATGGCGACTTTGCAGAGGCTTTGATTCCAGCGGATGAAGATCCAATGACTCTGGATGGCAACCCACATCCCATGCCAGGTGCTAATGCTCCCCCATAGCCATTCTGGGCTATGTTGCCATACCCTGCTTTGGGTTGGAATGCGGTGCCCCCTGGCCATGACCAACATCAGAACGACGCGCCAGGCTGGGGTCAGAACTTAAACAATGATGCTGGTTGAGGCCCGTGGGAGGATGCTGTTCAGCCGGCTCAAGATCCTGTACAAGACCCAATCGTGCAGGATCACAATTCTATGATCCTCAATCCTTCCATGAGCTCTGACGATGATGCTGACATGGAAGAAGTTCAGCAGCCTTTGGCCCATCCTCATCCAGCAGGACCACTCGCTCCCATTAACCTGGGCATCGTCCATGTGTTCTATGGCCCGGTCCTACCACCAGCAATGATTTGGGAGCGATCCTTCATGTCTTTGATGCCAGAGTTCTTTGTCAAAAAGGTCCCATCCTATCTCCCAGGGTTTTGCTTTCCGCCTTTGCCTGTTCGGATGTGCTCGTCTCTTTTGGAACGACGCTCACAATCCCTCTATAAGTCTGTTTGTGACACACAGCTACGCTCTTCGGTTGTCCTTGAAGAGATTCCAGATGATTTGCAGGCATATGCCTCTCAGCCAGTTGAGGACTCCCAGGATGACTTCCAGTTTACTTCTGTCACTCCCTCGCCCTTGGGGAAGCGACCAAGGCAAGATCGTCGCTCCAAGCGTGCAGTTCAGACTGCCGAAGAGTTGACTAATTTTTCTGTCAGAAGGATGACACGCAGCTGCGCGAAACGACTGGCATGAAGCCCACCTCTGCAATTCCCGTGAAGCCTACTCCTCTCCGTCGCCCCAAGGCCAAGAAGCTCAAGCTTGATGCGGATGAAGGCCAGGATATTCCACTTCCACCTCCAACGCCAATTGCTACAATGCAGGCTATTGGTACTTCACTTGGGATCGCCCCGGGGGAGTTAACAGTGGAGAAGCTTATGGCTCCTCCAAAGCAAGGCCCATCAGACGAGAGTTCTCATGATGAGTAAACTGCATAGTTATTTGTTGCATTCGGGGACGCTTTTGGCTGGCTGTTCTTTTGGTTTTTTATTATCTTATGTTGCTCTGAACTTGTTCGATGTGGTACTGTGTTACTCTGCGGCTCTTATTACTGAACTGTTAAGCAGCTCAGTTCGATGCTACTGTCTTTTGTTAGTTATTGATGGAGACTACATCGTTTCGTAATTGGAATGTGATGTGTTGGAATGTGCGTGGTCTGAATTCTGATGCTCGTCAGCGTGATATTAGGGCTAAGATAGAGGAGAGCCATTGCTCCATAATCTGTTTGCAGGAAACTAAGTGTGAGCAATTTGACATTAGGACGATTAGGTCTTTCTGCCCTAGACGTTTTGACCAGTTTGCTTTTTCTCCTTCTGTTGGAGCCTCTGGTGGAATCTTGGTAATCTGGAATTCTTCAGTCTTTGAGGGGCAGCTAGTGGAGGTTCAGCGCTTCAGTGTTATTGTTTCCTTTAAATTTGTTCATAATTCAGAACGCTGGACTATGGTTTCTGTGTATGGGCCATGTGATGGTCAGTTGAGGGATGAGTTTGTCAGCTGGCTATATCACTTAACCATTCCCCTGGATGAACATTGGTTGTTGCTCGGTGATTTTAACTTCATCCGATCTCTAGATAATAGAAATTTGCCAGGAGGAGATATAAATGACATCTTTCTCTTTAATGAAATTATTGGTCATCTTGGACTTCTGGAATTGCCGATAAAGGGTAGAAGCTTTACTTGGTCTAATATGCAGCAAATACCTCTCCTGGAGCAACTGGATTGGTTCTTCACGACCTCTGATTGGATCTCTCACTATCCTAATACAGTGGTATTTCCCTTGGCAAAAACCTCATCGGATCATGTGCCATGTGTAGTTTCAATCGACACTAAAATACCCAAATCCAAGATTTTTAGGTTTGAAAATTATTGGGTTGAAATGCCAGGGTTTATGGAGTGTGTCAAGAAATCCTGGGAGGCCTCTGTGTTTTCTGATCTGTCTGCAGCTGCAGTCCTAACTAGCAAATTTAAACGCCTCAGGTATGACTTAAGAGTCTGGAGCAAAAACCTCTCTTACCTCAAGAAGTTAACTCTGGACTGCAGCAGGGTTATTCTTTATTTTGATAAGCTCGAGGAGTTAAGGCCTCTGGTTAGATCTGAGTTTAATTTCCGAAAAATAGTGAAGTTGCATTATGAGCATTTGTTGAAACTCCATTACATCTATTGGAAGCAGAGGTGTACGATCAGGTATATTAAGGTGGGCGAGGAAAACTCCAAAAAATTTCATGCCATGGCATCGGAGCGCATGAGGAAAAACTCTATAGCAAGCCTGAAAACGCCGGGGATGAGTAATCCTGTCTCTGATCATGAACAAATAGCGGGAATCCTTTGGGCTTCTTTCAAAAACCGCATGGGCCAGGCCCAGAACATTACAATGGGCTTTGATTTAGACACACTCATTCAGCCAGTCCCTGGTTTGGACGAATTATCGCGCCCTTTCTCTGATGCTGAGATTAAGAAGGTCCTGCAGGAGTTGCCAACTAATAGGGCACCGGGCCCGGATGGCTTCAATGGTATGTTTGTCAAGCGTTGTTGGCCGATCATTGAGAAGGATTTTCTACATTTAATCAGGGACTTTTATGAGGGGAAGCTCTCTCTGGAAAACATAAATGGGTCACTCATTGCCCTCATCCCTAAGATGTTATCTCCTGACGGGCCGGATGATTTTAGGCCTATTTCTCTCACTAACACCTGCTTGAAGTTTCTCACCAAGTTGTTGGCGAATAGGTTGCAAAGGGTGATCTTGCACTGCATCCATAAAAATCAGTAT
Organism: Aegilops umbellulata; assembly: GCA_032464435.1. NCBI lineage: Eukaryota > Viridiplantae > Streptophyta > Magnoliopsida > Poales > Poaceae > Aegilops > Aegilops umbellulata. The sequence continues at coordinate 384,334,488 of CP136057.1, read as the reverse complement.
GGTTTTCTTAAAGGTAGATCAATTCAACATTGTCTGGCTTGGAGTTTTGAATATATACATCAATGTAAACAGTCCAAGAGGCCCATTGTTATTCTGAAATTGGATTTTGCAAAGGCTTTTGATACTGTCAATCATGAGGTTATCTTGCTAATGCTTAAGCACAAAGGTTTTGATGATAAATGGATTGGCTGGGTCAAAGAGATTCTTTCTACAGGATCTTCCTCGGTGTTGTTAAACGGCATCCCAGGCAAGCAGTTTAAGTGCAAATGCGGAGTCAGAAAAGGGGATCCTTTATCACCCCTTCTATTTGTAATGGTTGCTGATCTTCTACAAACTGTGGTTAATCATATGCTGGCTCAGGGTGTTTTATCACTCCCAATCCCTACTCATGACCAGGAATTCCCCATTATACAGTATGCAGATGATACGGTCATCTTCCTGTCAGCCAGAGATGAGGTGTTGGTAGCTCTAAAGAACATGTTGCTCACCTTCCAACAATCTACTGGTCTCAAGGTCAACTTTGCAAAATCGTCAATGATCCCTCTCAACATTGAGGAAGGGGAAGCCACCCGGTTAGCTGCCCTGTTGGGCTGCAAGCTTGGCCAACTCCCTTTTACATATCTAGGGCTGCCCCTTGGAACCACAAGACCCAGAATTATTGATCTCATGCCACTAGTGGACTCTTTGGAGAGACGCCTGACTGCTAGTTCTTGCATGCTCAATCAAGGCTCACGTTTGCAGCTCCTAACTTCAGTCCTAACCTCTATGCCAATCTACTTCCTCTGTAGTTTGCAGATTCCACCTGGTATTATCAAACAGTTGGACAGAATATTCAGGCAATGCCTCTGGAGGGGGAGTTCTGATGCTCCCAAACAATCTTTGGCTGCTTGGGACCTGGTCTGTAGACCCAGAGAAAAGGGAGGACTTGGAGTGATTAACTTGAACATCCAAAACAAAGGGCTTCTACTCAAGCATCTGCATAAATTTTATAATAAGGATAATATACCATGGGTGTCCCTCATCTGGAATAGTTACTATGCTGATGGTGTCCCACATACTACAACTCCAGTGGGTTCCTTTTGGTGGAGAGATATCCTCAAACTTCATGATGTCTATACACCCATTGCCTCAGTGCACATAAATATGGGTGATTCAGCTCTATTCTGGACTGATGCATGGCATATTGTTGGTTCTTCTAGACCTTTATGTTGGAGGCTACCAAGGTTATTTTCCTTTGTTAATAATGACAAGGTTTCAGTGCATGAATTCCTCATCTCACAGGATATATTCTCAATGTTTTTCTTGCCATTGTCTCATGAGGCTGCTCAGGAATTGCATGTGCTTGAGGATTGGTTAATGGCCTTGGAAAGGGACACCAGCATACCAGATGTTTGGGTTTGGTCAGGAAAGTCTGGTGCCTACTCTGCCAAGAGTTTTTACACCTTGATGCATTCACATTTGCCCACAATTCAGCCATGTAAATGGCTGTGGGCAAGCAGGTGCACCATGAAGATTAAAGTCTTTGGCTGGTTGCTCTTTTTTGACAGGCTTAACACCAAGGATATGCTAATCCGAAGACACTGGAGATCCCCTCTGGATGACAATCTTTGCGTCATTTGTCAGGAACTTTCCTTTGAGGACAGGATGCATTTGTTCCTTAACTGCAATTTCAGTCGGAGAGTTTGGAACTATCTCTCTATTGATTGGTCAGGAGGGTCAGATATGATGCAATGCATTCAGTATGCTAGATCAAGTTTCAGGCATCCATTTTTCTTTGAAGTAATGCTGACAGCTGCCTGGAACATCTGGATCCTCAGGAATGGCAGAACTTTTAGAGGGGAAAGAGCTACTTTTGCTGCTTGGAGGTCTAATTTTGTACATGATATCTCACTTCTATCTCATAGGCTCAAGAAGGATAGCAGCATTAAGCTTAAAGCTTGGATTAACACTTTAGTTTAATTAGTCCAGGTAGGTTGTTGTAATTTAGCTTTATAGCTTTGTAATCTAGTCTAGCTTTTGTACATATTTTTTTATGTTCTTTTGTACAGTTTTACCATTTAATAAAGGGTTGTGGGGCTTTGCCTCACAGTAAATATTCAAAAAAAACGAGCTAGTCAAGTAGAGGCATACTAGGGACACTTTGTTTTGTCTATGTATTCACATATGCATCAACTTTTCGGTTAATACAATTCTAGCATGAATAATAAACATTTATCATGATATAAGAAAATATAAAATAACAGCTTTATTATTGCTTCTAGGGCATATTTCCTTCACAAATACCGTTGTCCTATATATCAATCTTTGCCTCTCGACCATTTCGAGACTCCTCGTCATGACTGTGATCTCATCCGGGACTCCGAACAACATTCGGTCACCAAAACATATAACTCATATAACACTATATCGTCAACGAATGTTAAGCGTGTGGACCCTACGGGTTCGAAAACTATGTAGACATGACCGAGACACCTCTCCGGTCAATAACCAATAGCGGAACCTGGATGCCCATATTGGCTCCTACATATTCTACAAAGATCTTTATCGGTCGAACCGTTATAACAACATACGTAATTCCCTTTGTCCATCGGTGTGTTACTTGTGTGAGATTTGATCGTCGGTATCTTCATACCTAGTTCAATCTCATTACCGGCAAGTCTCTTTACTCGTTCCGTAATACATCACCTTGTGACTAACTCCTTAGTCATCTGCTTGCAAGCTTATGATGTGTATTATCGAGAGGGCCCAGAGATACCTCTCCGATACTCGAAGTGACAAATCCTAATCTCGATCTATGCCAACTCAACAAACACCTACGGAGATACCTGTAGAGCATCTTTATGATCACCCAGTTACATTGTGACGTTTGATAGCACACAAGGTATTCCTCCGGTATCCGGGAGTTGCATAATCTCATAGTCGAAGGAATAAGTATTTGACATGAAGAAAGTAATAGCAATAAACTGAACGATCATTATGCTAAGCTAACGGATGGGTCTTGTCCATCACATCATTCTCCTAATGATGTGATCCCGTTATAAAATGACAACACATGTCTATGGTTAGGAAACCTTAACCATCTTTGATCAACGAGCTAGTCCAGTAGAGGCTTACTAGGGACATGGTATTTGTTTATGTATTCAGACATGTATTTAAGTTTCCCATGAATACAATTCTAGCATGAATAATAAACCTTTATCATGAATAAGAAAATATAAAATAACAACTTTATTATTGCCTCTAGGGCATATTTCCTTCACGCACATCATTTGCCCTTGCGTTCTTGAAGGATGGTACTATCATTGTGAAGTGGGAGTTGAGGTACTGCGGTGGCAGAGAAGCTACCTCTCACCTTAGCGGATCTTTGGTACAGGGAATAACGGGTACCCAAAAGCTTTATGTCGCGTCCATAGAGAGACCCTTAATCATTATCGTCTCGGCCGATAGGTAGATGGATGGTGGTGGCGTGCGTGATACGGAGTTGCAGCAGTGTGCATGTATCTTTATTTGGCTCCACCCATACACATAAACATATACCAAGGGTTACATATCTGAACCAAGAGTTATGCTTTCACATAATTAAGTAACATGCTCACTAGTGCTGAATCCAGACTCCCTGAGAAATGCCTTTAGCCTTACTGGAGTTTCCATCATTTTCATTGCTCTCTTGGTCTTAGTTTCTATTCTAGTGCACATTCATTCTAGTTCAAACACTCTTGCAGTATTTCCACTTTCGCACCATTTTTTCTTTGGACCTAAAATAACTTACATGTGTGTTCCGATAAACCTCTATAAGAGGCACAAAACAATTTCATAAGCTCTCTATGCAGGATATCACTACTTTGACACGACTAAGTGCGGGTCCTTAGAGTCACTAGACACTCATAGGTTGACTTTCTTCGCGCACGCCCATAGGGTATACTCCTCCAACAATGTATCGTCACACACCGACAGCATCGTATGAATCGTCATTTTTCAGCCACTCTTGAAGATCCCCGCCATTGTCTAGCTTCTCTCTCTATGACATCTTGGCTCCTCCTATCGGTATTCTTTCTTTCGACCATGTTGCCCTCTAAAATCCATGGCCGCTCATCGACGTACACCTCAGCATATTGTCCACCTAAACTACCACGCCAGCCTTGATAGATGGGTCCCACCAGTCAGGAATGTTGTCAAATCATGCTTTTTTTAAGATCCAGCAAATTGCTGGCTTGATTCAGATTTAGCAGGAAGCAACGGAAACATAACATGGTGAAGATCCGAAGATCAAAGAAAAAGAAAAACAACAACCCTAGTGGTTGCAGAACAACACTACACTCCACAGAGCGCCATCCACCCAGTACAAGGCAGCGCAACTCCGGCCCCGGTGACCACGAGCCCCTTTGACCGGATCCACCTCCAGAACGATGCCCCCAAGAGAGAAAGCGACGCCGAATAGCGCCGTCATCGTTCGATCTAAACTAGATCAAGGGTTTCCCCCGGAGCACGTCGGGAGAGACAAGGTGGGAGCTGCTATATCGATGCCTCCAACAAGGGAGCGCCGCCAGAAGGCGCCGCCATCAACGACTCCGGCCATAACTGGAGTACGACTTTCGTCGGCAGTTCCACCTGCATAGCCCGAGCCCAGGATCCGATCAACCTACGCACGAGACCACCACCTCTGCCTCCACGGCGAACCGCACCTCCCCGGCAAGCCCGACGAGCTTCCAACCTTGCGTCCGCGTCCCCCACTAGACGAAGGATGCAACCCTCGCAGCGGTGCCATTCTTCTCCCATCAGAAGGATGCAACCAAGCAGCATTGGTGGTATTTGTGAAGAGCTGCCTCAGGGCCAGTGGTTTGTCGAAAAAGGAAATCAAAACCGGCAATCTTATAAATACCTAGTAACAATCGTGCTGGGTTTTGTGTAACTGAATTACTCAGCTTATATAACCCGGTTAATCCTACTACATATGCATGAACATGTATGAATGAATAACTAAAACCAATATATTAGCTTTTCTTCTGTCTTCCTCTGATATTATCAACTTAGGTATCTATGAACAGTGTATATGATGCTCGATCGTATTGGGCCCATAATAAAAATCATAGTAGAGGAATATCACTAATTAGCAGACTTCAAAAGACCCCACGACTCTCCTCTTTTGCCAAAGGCGGGAGGGGGAGCCTTCGAGCTGGTTGCTTTTCTGCGCCATGATAGAATATCACCCATGGGGGCTTTGTAGGTGAAGACTCCTTGCAAGAAAGAGAGGGGAGAGGAAAAAGAAAGCAAAAGCCACACACCCCGGCCAAGCAAGCGAGAAAGAAAGAAGACACCACCCCAACGCAGACCTAGCTAGCTATAGCCAGCCACACACACAGACCAGCGCGCCACGACCACGAGAGCAACAAGAGGGGGTCTCTCGGCGTCGCCTCGTAGCGCGGAGGCGGGCGGGCGATCGAACCCTATTCCTTGTCCTTGAATCTCCAATCCAATCCCCCTACGCGCTCAATCTGGGAGATCTAGGGAGAGGAGAGGCAGCGGCAGGGGAGAATAGTACAAGAGAAGAATGTTCTCTTCCAAGAAGGCCACTAGCAGCAGCGCTGGCGCGGTGGCGGTGCAGGCGGGCGGGGCGCCCATGTGCGTGCAGGGCGACTCGGGCCTCGTCCTCACCACCGACCCCAAGCCGCGCCTCCGGTGGACGGTGGAGCTCCATGAGCGCTTCGTCGACGCCGTCGCCCAGCTCGGCGGCCCCGACAGTACGGCTCCAAAACCCTTCATGTGCTGCGCGCTGGTCACTTTATTATTATTATTATTAATTCCGTCGCTGAGAATTTTGTGCTTGTTGTAGAGGCGACGCCGAAGACGATCATGAGGGTCATGGGGGTCAAGGGGCTCACTCTCTACCACCTCAAGAGCCACCTTCAGGTGCGTCCGGCCGTGTGTGTGTTGTTGCACCCTCTAATTAGGGTTAGGTCTAATTCTTGCTGGCATGATACGCTCTCTCACACATGCATGCTGGCTAATCTGTTTGGTCTTTTCATGTGCAGAAATTCAGGCTGGGAAAGCAGCCGCACAAGGACTTCAACGATCATGCAGTTAAGGATGGTAAGAGCTAACTCATGCAATTCAATTGTGAAGATAAAATTGTGCATGACTACTCTACTACTCCAGTATATATGTTATATCTTCGTGTTGTTGAAATTTTTTCGCAGCTGCGGCAGCAATGGAGATGCATAGAAACGCGGCCTCTTCTTCAGGCATAATGGGGAGAAACATGAACGAGTAGGTTAATCAGTTAGTAAGAAGTAGAATATGTTAATTACTTTGCGTTCACTCATATCCCAATTATTAAGCTTTTCACTCACCACTTTTCCTTTACCGTTTGTGAATTTTAATTTCAGCCGCAACGTGCACATGAATGAGGCCATCAGAATGCAAATGGAGGTTCAAAGGAGGCTGCATGAGCAACTAGAGGTGATTAATCAACCAAGAATCAAAGTACGCATGGGTGGATGCTAAAAAGACTGTCAATTTCTCATGAAGTTTATTTTTCTCCTTTTAAAAGCATTTGGAAGTTTACTCAGCTCCCCTTTTCTGAGCACCTTACCACCTTCCCATGCAGCTCATGCTCCTCAACTTTTAGATACACTACATGCATGCATGCAAAAACACTGTTATTAAGTTTAATTGCTTACTCGGTTGTCACTAATTGTGTAGCTTAATTACGCTTAAATTAGTTAGCTCATGCATGCATGCACATGAGTTACATGACAATTCACACGCAGGTGCAGAAGCACCTCCAAATGAGGATTGAAGCCCAGGGAAAGTACATGCAGTCCATCCTGGAGAAAGCATACCAGACGCTTGCCACTGGCGACGTCGCGGCGAGCCCTACTGCCGGGTACAAATCCCTAGGCAGCCACGCCGGCGTCCTCGACGTGTGCTCCATCAAAGACATTGGCCCGGCTTCCATGGGCTTCCCTTCCCTACAGGACCTGCACCTCTACGGAGGCGGTCACTTAGACCTGCAGCAGCAGCAGCAGCCACTGGAGAGCTTCTTCGCGTGCAGCGATGGCGGCGGCATTGGGTCGTTGGGGAAGAAGAGGTCCAGCCAGTACGCCGGAGGCAAGAGCCCTATGATGTGGGGTGACGACGAAGACGGCGACGAGGATGACAAGGGCGATCAGCTACTCCAGATGGCACCGCCGATGATGGACGACATAGACTCCATGTACGAAGCGAAGCCGATGATGACCATGTCCGGCGACTCCGCTGGGAGCAGAGGATTCGACGGCGGCATGGGGTCGAAGCTCGAGAGGCCGTCACCCCGGCGGCCGCACATGGGAGCCCAGAGGATGGGCAGCCCGTCGGTGATCTACGGGTAAATCAAGCGATCGACCGAGTTAAGTTAACTAGAGCTTTTTGTTTAACCGGGTGCATGTGGCTAAATAAGTATAGCTTGAGTGCATGGAATCAGCAAATTATAGAAGAAATTATGCGTCGATCAGGATGATCTTACACATATAGTGATGCATCACATGTCTATGTCATGATGCTCAAGGTCTAACTAAGATGATCTGTTGTGTAATTGTACGTGTTCTAAATTAATTAATTATGACGGTTGTAAATTTGTAATGTAATTATTTGGTGATCTTGCATGCTTATGTGGCAAGCTTCCATGCATTGATCATGGGACACATGTATATCGTCAAAAACATATTGTTAATTGATTCTTATTGGTTGGGTCTGGAACAAGCTTGCATTGATCATTTGAATTCTTGAATTGATGTGTGACTTGTGGAGTTGTGGTGCAAATGTAACTTCGGACACTTGCCTTCGTATCAACTAACAAAACTATATTTTTCTTGGATAAAAAAGGAAGAATGTCAGGATATATATACACTGAGAGAGAAAAAACTTTTGATCACCATTGAGGATGCCCACAGCCAAATTATTGCAAAACCGGGGAACACTGGCACAGCATATATGATATGTGCTAGCATGCATAATAAGGCTATAAAATGTACTTATGACGTGCAATCTCGTTGATTTAGAAATAGTACCTCTTTGGATGACTGAGGAATACACAATCTAATGCCTATGCCTATGTTCCAAAGTTCGTAACTCTAGCCAGTTAGTGTAGTAACTTAGTACCTTCAAGGCAAGCTTGCATGCACATGCATGCAAGAGATAGTACCCCATCCATTTAGTTTGTAAATCTGGCATGGGTTTTTAGGTCTTGGGTTTGATTAACAAAATCATGTGGTATATGCCACTAAAAATATACTCCCTCCGTTCCTAAATATAAGTTCTTTTAGAAATTTCAATATGCCTATATACATCTGTATGTAGTCGGTATTGTAATATCTAAAAGACTTATATTTAGAAACAGGGGGAGCATATAACACATGTTTTGTTAGTGAAGTTGAAAGCCTAAAAACTTCCCGCAAAAGAAAAGCCTAGAAACTTGTGTCCGCGCGCCTTACAGATTCGGATAGAGGGGTAGTATGTACTAATGTTCTTGTCTTAAAAAGCGCTGTCATCCAAAAAATGCTACATCTTCAACAACAAATGAACTGAACACGTATTTGAAGAGCATGCATGTTTCGGAAAATACAATTCAACATGCATGCTCACGGAAAAAAACATGCAAATGTGTGCTGCTAATTAGTGATCATGAAAAGCCAGAGCAACTGGGAGCAATCTGTAGAACCACTAAATGTGGACAATGTAGAATAATGGAAATATTATTTGGAGCAAAGCCGGGTCATGTAGATCGCATTGTTACTATGTATACCTGTGGAAAATTAAATTTGGTGCAAACTAAGTACATGCACTCAGTACCTGAGGTGTGGGCCAAACAGAAATGATGATTCTACAGTATTTAAAGAGGAAAGGATGAAAAGAGAAGGGAGAGAAAAAAAGTGGTCAGGATACTCGTACTTCATGCACGCAAGGGATGTGTGTATTTTGGAATCTGGTTCGATCAAATGAACTATCAGCAAAATATCAGTAATAGAAACTAGTAAATTATCTCTAAATTGCTAATTTGATTCTAGCGTGCAAGGTTTGAACCTCTTTTTCAGAAGAAAAAAGAAGATGGAAAAGACGTGCATGCTTAATTTAGTCCTCATGTATCTTGTATCCTGGTCATACGAGGTTCCAGACTACGGTTCATAATTAATTTAGGGTTTTGAATTGCATGAAATTGGTAAAAGATTAACAACTACAAAATCTACGGGGATAGTCGTTTCGATCAAAAACATACATTTAAGTGAATCAACCTAGCTAAGCGAATGAGTATGAAAATATGCCTGTTAAAATTCCTATGGAGTTGGTGCCCAATCCATTGGAATTTGGTAGTATCTTCTATTTAATCCAGAAGTGATTTATATATAGGATAAAAACAAAAGAGTGTATATCAGTATGTTTGAACATATGTATGCTGAGATCTTGTACGTAGAAGCAGTTTTATGACAAATTTATGCATATATACTTGAAGTGTCTAATTAATGAACATTTTAAAATATATTGACAATAAATAAAGTTTTAAAAGCCAAACATGCTCGTGTCCAAAGCGACAACTTAAGTTTAGAAAACTGAATGGGATGTATAAAATCACGACAATCGATACAAATCCGAGGTTTTGGGAATTAAAATCCATGGGCACCGCACAATAAAACGAGATACAAATTAACATATACAAACCTGGGATTTATGGTACTGCATTTTAATGTCCAAAAATCTGAGGTTTTTTACACTGTTGTATTCTCATAAAACCCTGGATTATAATTACCATAAAAATCCGTTGCCTCGTTATTTTTTATGAAATACAGTGATGTGATTTTTATTAAATTAAGTGGAGTGATACAATTCACATAGGATCATATATGTTCATGTGCAAATGAAGAAAAAAGACATGTTCAAATGTTACGTACGGTATGCAGATGTTCAGGGCAAAGCCAATCATCTTACCTATGCAAATGTTCCGCATGAAATTTTCTAAGCATGTCTTGGACACTAACATGAACATGTATGAAAAAATCAGAACATTTTGAATTTGTTTGACACTCGTTGCTGGGAGCCAAAACGGCATGCCGGAACCCAGGTATAAGTATATGCATAAATTTCTATTTTCTTCAAAGTATACTGCCTGCGCTGCAGTCAGCACGCAGATCACCGCATCTGCTCCTACCCTACTTACTGTCCCCTGTCAGTATGTGCATGTCACCTGTGCGCGGCCTGCCTTTGGTAATAAACATAAAAAGGAGAAGCAACAGAAGCAGACGCAGTTTAATTAGCTACTCAAGCCCGGTAACCTTTTTTTTTCGGGAAAACTTTCAATCTATTCATCTTCAATCATGGTAGTACAACGAATACTAGAAATAATAAAAATTACATCCAGATCCGTAGACCATCTAGCGACGACTACAAGCACTGAAGCGAGCCGAAGGCGCGCCGCTGCCATCGCCCCTCCCTCATCGGAGCCGGGCAAACCTTGTTGTAGTAGACAGTCGGAAATTCGTCGTGCTAAGGCCCCATAGAACCAACGCACCAGAACAGCAACCGCCGCAGATGAAGAGTGTAGATTAAAAGGATCCAATCTGAAAACACACGAACGAAGACGAACGACGAACAGATCAGAGCAAATCCATCAAGGACAGATCAGTCGGAGACACAACTCCACACGCCCACCGATGATGCTGGACGCATCACCGGAACGGGGGCTAGGCGGGGAGACCTTTATTCCATCTTCAGGAAGCCACCGCCGTCTCACCTTCCTGAGCAGGACACAAACCCTAACAAAGATCGAAAAAATATCTAAAAACGAAGCCCTCCCATCGGCAAGGGGCGAGATCCACTCCGCCTCCATGGCCCTAAGACCACCGAAGACGGGACGGACCGGTGCCGGCGCCGGCGGGAGGCAGAGTACCCTAGTTTTCCTGGAGGGGCGGCTGGCTAGGTCAAAGGAGCTCTTCTAACGGAGGCTAGGTCAAAGGTCCTCCGTCTCAAGCCCGGTAACCTAGGGTTGCCCGTTATTTGACTAACGAGGAGACGCAGAGATCTCGAAGGAAGCTTCTTCCCGAGCCTTACCGGGAGTACACTGAAGCAGGAGCAAGTTCCAAAAGCTCATGCCACTGCTACAGTACTCCACGAGAGAGCGCGCGCGCAACTCCCGAGGCAAATCATCTTGGGTTTCACCAAAGCAAAGCAGCCCGCAGGGCAGGCCGGCCCCTGGTGGCCCGGGCTGGCTCGCCTCGGGTTCACCCCCGGTCGGTGGGTCCCTTGTGCAAGAGACAAGCGCCCTTTTGCTGCCGCCCTTTGGAGGAGAGGGGGGTGAACAAAAAGGTAAAGGTGCATGTCAGCGTCCAGCCAGCCGGCCATTGTTTGACGAGGGAGGAAGCTTCGTTTATTCCCTCTACTTCCACCGGTTGCTGCTGAAGCAGATCGATGTATACTGTACTACTACTAGTAGTAGGTAGGAGTAGCGATATTTGAATTTTTTGAAAAACACACTTTCGATGCTTAAAAAAATCTGAAAACAAATATGTGAATACGTACACGTATTCCTAAGGACTGGTAGAAATCTAGAGATGAAATACTTTGTATTTTGTTAAATACAAAAAAAGAAATTTCTGACAGAAATGGCACCTTTTTTCTCCTATATACTGTCAGAAATTTGTTTTTTTTCTATAGTCCAAAACAAAACGAGATTTGTACCGAAACTTGCAACGGGTATTCAGAATGTTTATATGCATCCCGGGAAATAATTTCATATTTTTTTGAAACTTCAAAAATACGAATTTGAAAAAGTCAAATATAGAGAGCATTGGTGCTCGGGTGCTGCAACGCCGCTCTCGGAGGAGTAGCAGCGTACTAGTATACCATACGGTTGGTTGGCTCGTGCTGCTGCTGGCCCCATTCACTCTTACCGCCTGCCCAGGGTCTGCACTCATCGCTCGATCTAGCTGCTGCTACCTCGGTAAGCGGGAAAGAGGAGATACCAGCCAGATCTTCTCAGCTTTTCGTATTAGGCGTCCTTTTGTTTGTTCAGAATGTGAGAGATCTCATCGGCTCATGCCGCATGTGGGAGTGGTTTCTGCGAAATTCCTGCTTGCCAACAAGCGTTTACAAGTACTCCGAACTTGACAATATGGCCACTACTCACTCCGTCTTATACAACTACTAACACACGTGTTGTTCAATAACCTACGCCGGTCAAGCATTTCAGGTTCGACCACCAGTTTTAACATTGACAATGCCAAATTGTTACGCAGTCTTCAAGTTACGTATTCATGGTACAGAATAGTTTTTATTTCAAACACCACAATTGAAGGCATCGATGGTTAAACTGTCATGTAGACCCACTGCTGCTTGCAGGATATTGGTTACTCATGATCTGTGACGCTTTGGTGACACAGATACAACTGGCAATGCAGGAGCAACTGTCGCCAGAAACACAGAATGCAGCATCACTATACCATTTTAGAGGATATGCTCTCTGCACCAAGTGAATAACGTGATGATTATTAGTACTGTACCAAAGTTCAGAGACGAAGCCGTGCTTCACGTTTCATTCATTTACAACTCATTACAACCCATTTATTCGGACACGGCCTACTCTCTTTATTCCAAGCTTCTAAACTGTCCTCCATCTTCACTCGGACTTGCACCTTTTATTCGGACACGGCTTACTCTCTTTATTCCAAGCTTCTAAAACTGTCCTCCCTCTTCGTTCCATCTTACACCTTATGCCTGTAGAGCATCCACGCCTATCAGCACACCTGGCCCCAGTAGGTTCTAGATCCTTCTTCTCCATTCAGGTGGAAGCGAAGGCCAAACTCAAGCATCAACCAAGGTTGCCCATGCATACGTACTTAATCTGCAACCGCGGTCAAGCAAATAAGAAACGAGTAACGTCGGGAAACAGTTTAGAGAGTCGCATGTACCAACCTCCAGGTAGTCGTCCATGCCGTATTTTGATCCTTCTCGCCCAAGCCCAGACTGCTTAACCCCACCGAATGGGGCTACCTGGAAATTATGTGAAATATATCTTACATTGTAGGCTCATAACGCAGGAGACTAAGTGATTTGATTTGGCGTTCTATCACCTCTGTTGAAATTAATCCCTCGTTCACACCGACAAGCCCGTATTCAAGAGCTTCAGAAACACGCCATGACCGCGCAATGTTCTTTGTAAACATGTATGCGGCTAAGCCTGCAGCATCATGGATAATGAGGTTACTAGAATGAGTTTACAACATGTTTTCACAAAATTAGCCTTAAGCCAAGACTATGGAATTGCTCAAATAAAATTCATTACCGCTAGGTTTTCTTAAGATGGTTATATATACTTAACACAAAGAATTCAGACATGGCAGATTATAGTTACCACTATATAGAAATATGTCAATGTTGTATCATTCTCTACCAACGTTTTCTGACTGCGACATACCCTATGCATTATGTTTCACTGCAGGTTTTTTGTTAAAGGGCTTGACATATATGGGCAGTCTACAGAAAGGGAATCCTAAAAAGTTAACTTGGGCCAGAGAATGAACCTGCATTGGTGTCGTTTGCTAAATGGATTGCTTCCTCCTCAGTTTTGAATGGTATAAGTGGTGCAACTGGACCAAAAACTTCTTCACTGAAGCAAAATGTATTGACCTTGTTACATCATTAAGAGTTCAAATCTGAAGATAGTTATAAATTTGCAAAGGACTGGACCAACGATTTCATGATTTCTGCACATAAAAGTAAGATCTATGCACTGAAACAAGATGGACATGATGTAGAAATTCAAACTTTACCTGAAAAGAAGCATATCATTGCTTACATTCCCTACCACGGTTGGCTCATAAAAGCTCATCCCAAGGCTGTGCCTTTTACCACCGAGCATGATGTTGGCTCCCTACAGAAGGACCAAGATAAGGAGATAATTTACAGTTTACATGCAGTTGCAGGTTATGTTGGAGATTTGGTATAGAATCATCAGACAAGCATCTTGGTATAGAATTGTCTCTTGTTAGTGTGTGGGTGATGAACCAGAGTCAAGATTCAGGAAAACTGTGGTTCCTCAACCACTTAACTTTCTGATTCACCTTTTAGAAAATGTTACCAAATCCAGCTGGGGCCAGGAAATGGTCTAAGCCATAGTTTGGAACCTAACATCTAGTTCCAATAGAGAAAATGTACGCCGTTACAGTCATTTGAGATTACCTTTGAAGTAGCATCACCTACAAACTTCTCTACCTACAAGAGAACAAGCCAAAAAATAAAACATGTGAGGATCGCTACATAAGATATTTCAGAATCATTGCAAGTGCAAAATATGAACCTTTTGAACAGCAGCTTCATTGATTAGAGGACCCTGCATGTGAAAGAAACTGTAAAACCTGACATGAGGTACCAAAAAGCAAATAACATAGCAGATCACGAGCATTATCCATTATGATGCAGCACGAAGTCAATCATAATTCATAAGGGTCTCTTGGAAGACAAGATTCTATAAATTAAGGAATAAAAAACACGTAGGATTGAGATCTCATGGCTTGTGGCATCCGTCAGGTTTTGAATTGAGTCAACTAAAACAGCAAATATCTCCCAGGGCAAGCCGGCACACTGCCAGATGCAACTGACGACTGGCAGGCAGACCTTGTTGACCGTTTCAAGAGGGTTGTACCCACAACTTACGGAACCTAAAAGGACCTTCAGGAAGACAGCCATGGGCCCACATTGATGAAGTGGCTTTGTTCGATTTTTATCAGCATTTCTTGGATTCGATTAGTTAGGACTCGCTTTCCCTGCTTCATGATTTTTACAATGTTAGACTGGACATAGCTAGACTTAACTATGGACTGATTTCTCTCTTAACTAAGGCCCTGTTCGGATCTCCTCTAGCTTCTCGATTAGCTGGCTTCTCGAATTCTCGCTGGAGCAGCCTCGCGTTCGGCTGGCGTGAGAAGCTCCTCACGTGCACAGCCCATGAAATGGGCTTGGCCTAATCAGCCAAGTCTTGGGCCAATGCACTTGGAAGAGTTGGGCTGAAAATGGGTGCACGTATGTGCTGCGTGGATCTTGTTGCAGACTGGACGGAGCAGGTCGTCTGGCTGCCAGCGGCGACCAATGGAGAGAGTGGCTGCAGATGCGGAATTTGACTGCGGGCGGCGACCTGCAGGACGAGGCTGAGAAGCGAGGGGCGGCAGCGGAAGTCTCGAGGCGGCGGCGCCGCAGCTAGGGTTGAGAGAGCAGAGGCTCGCATCTGTCTCACTAAGCTCGCTCTCGTCGGGTCAGGCTTTAGCGAGAAAAACGGTTCGAGGAATCTGCACGTGGAACTTCGGGAGGGCAATCATACGTAATTTCCAGCAACTCCTGCTTCTCATTTTTGCGAAGCTGGGCCGGAGCTGCTCCACAAAATTGCACTGCAGGCCGCTCGTTCTCCAGGAGCTGGATTCTCAAAGCTGAACCGTTTGGGCCGGAGCTGCTCCACAAAATTGCACTGCAGGCTGCTCGTTCTCCAGGAGCTGGATTCTCAAAGCTGAACCGTTCGGGTCGCTTCTCGCTCGCTTCTCAGGAAGCTGGATCGTGGAGATCCCAACGGGGCTAAGTGTCCAGATGCTGATGGAATTCAAACATGTGGTCCAAATGAGCTGAAATATCCCACATAAGTAGTGAATACAATTATAATTTACTGATTTTTTAGCATTTTTTAGAAATGTTGAATTCTGAACCAAACTTTTGAATGAGCCAACTAAAACTGCAAATATCCCCAAAACCTGTCGTCCAACCCGGGTTTTTTTTTTCATGTGTGCACTTATAAGCGGGACCAACAGGGATCATCTCACCGAGCCAAACGATGGATTAGAGCTACCTGCAACAGATTACACAAATAGGTTGTGTAATTGTGTTTCATACACTAAACTTGTAGAGTAGGTGTTCTGTGCAAAATCAACCTCAATAGTTGGTGCTTTCGACTCAGGAAACAAAAACATATGAATCTAGAAAAGTGGCTCTTGGGATGCCCCACAAAAAAATTGTAGGAATTTGGAGAGAGAGAGAGAAGGTTGATGCAAGACACCAAGTAATTTTCCGTGTGGTCTAACCTCTTGCTAGATATCAGATGGAATTGGAGCGTATGAAAGCAAGCCTTACAAACTTGGTGGTCTCATTCATTTGATCCAGAGGGATTTCATGCGAAAAATCCTATTGACTGACATCCTACAGAATTCCTATGAAAATCCTTCAATCCAAAGAGACCCCAAGTACTGTCAAATTAGGTATTCTTATAACTCATACAGCATTAGAAAACATTGTCCAAGCAACTAACACAAGAAACACATAGCTCAAATTTTGTAGCTCAATATATAACACAGGGGGATTAAAAACTTTGTATACCTGTGATGTACTCTCTTCTAGCCCATTACCGACTTGCAAACTCTGAACAGCCTTGACAAATGCACTTGCGAATTTTTCGTAGATACCTACAGATGCAACTTGCATTCTTAACAGAACAAAAGAGGCACCAATAACATATATACGACATAAATGATCAGTATACCTTCTTGCACCAATATCCTGTTTGCACATACACATGTCTGTCCACTGTTCCGAAACTTGGCAGCAAGCTAAATAAGAATGGAGTAGGTGAATATGCATCATATTATGATCAAAATGATAGAATTTACACATTTTAATAGTCTGTTAGCTGAAGTGGGAAAGTGTAAAATATGTTAGTAAGAGAAAGTGATACATATGAAATGAACTTCATTAGCTGATTCAGCCATTATCATGTTTGTTTGTTTGTTTGTTTTTTGCCATATCGTGATGTTATCCTCTAGAAAAGTAAGAGGGATATGTGCATTACCTGGATACCAACCCAACACTGAATTTCTAACATAATATATGTTGGGAAAGAGTGAGGAAAGCGACATGTGTTTAGCCCACGTTATGTTTCTCAGTTGCAGCTCAGGAAAAAAAAAAAAGGGAAGTCAAGAGACATACATATGCATGCATTGACCTAAGAAAACTGAGCATTTTCAAGATCGTTCTTTAAAACCACAAAACAGGCCCCAATAGTCAATTAGCCAATTCATGTAAGTCTTAGACATAAAGTACAAATTCATCATATCTATTATGATGTTCATCTCCACCTAGAGAGCTAATCATGATCTTTTTGGTATGTATGTTAGTGGAAATACAAGACCCGAAAATAGTTGTGGAAGTGAGGAAAAGTAAATTTTTACTTACACTGCCTTTAACGGCAACATCAATATCTGCATCATCGAAAACAATGCAAGGCGCATTCCCACCGAGCTCCAAAGAAACCTACATGAGAATTATTCTTGCGAATATCAACATTGATGATATCAAACTGAAATGAAACAATAAAAGCTTTTGCAGAAACATTCCAACTAAAATAAAGGAAGTTAACCGCACAGTGAAAAGATCTTGCTAACTAACAATACCGCATATATCCCGACCAAAATTCCACTGGAAAATTAAGTCAAAATGGCAAAGCAATTATTAACATATAATGGTATTACTAGCCAGCAAGTAGTTACGGTGCTTAAAAAAGTGAAAACTCTATATCCGACACCCTAAAGAATAAAATGCTACCAAAGCTGAATTGACCGAATAGCAAGTTTTGAAAGTGGCACAGGACCAGAAAAATACAACCAGGGTGGTTCCAGAGATCGGGTAGTTTTTGGACCACTTATTGGTAAGGTCTGGGACTTTTTGGAGAAAACGCAAAGGGCCTTTGCATTTCATTTCATGGGAAAGGTAGAACAGGCCTCCTAGGAAGTGAGCGGTACAGAGTCATACAAACTATCAATGGACATCCCAGGTTGTGGGCAGAACAACCCGAAGCCCCTGGGCTCCAGCCTCTGAGACTTTCTAGATTGATGTTTGGGGCATATCTAATACTGGGATATATACACATTCCAGGCTGAAGTGCATGCAGTATGGTATCTAGGGCCTAAACCAGACAGACACATTTTATGAAAATTAGATAAGGGCTAGTATGACCAGAAGCAGCGAGCTACTCCTGGTTTGCTGAGCCCTTCTGCACAGATATCTTACATGTTCATCTGAAACAAGGTTAGTTATTGCAATATGTCACCAAACGAAATCAATACAACAACTTGCAGCTATTGGATGTGTTCTTGGGAGGAGAAAGCTCTAAAGATGCACAAGAACTTTAAACTTCAGAGGTACAGTAATTTCTCCTCACGTAGTTTCTCAGTACATACCTTTTTCACAGTGTTTGCTGATCCAGCCATCAGTTTTTTGCCAACAGCTGTTGAACCCGTGAACGTAATCTTTCTGACCTATAAAGAGGAAAACATGTGATCATGTACACCCACAATTTATACTAGTAATTTGTACGTGCTTTGCACGTCAGCTGATTACGTATAAGCATCATACTAAATTAGTGAAAAAAACTAAAGCACACATATTATGGTAAATTTTTCATCGAGGCTTCAAATGGAGATATCCATTACGCATTTGTGGAAACATTTTTAGGCTTCGCAAGGCTGCATAACAACTATTCCCGGAAAAAACATAGTACAATGATTTTCTTTATATGAAACATTAGATATAATCTTTGCCCTTTTATATATAAAAATTTGTTTAGGAAGTCCTTCAATTTACTGGGACTCATACTCTTTTTTTTTGAGAAAAATGAACTGAAAAGAAGAAAATAAAAGGAGTCGAAACGTACTCTTTCATAGTTATTTGCACATTTTTTTCCTCATTCTAGTTATCCTAGGTACCTTACTACTTGTTTCAAATAAGAAGAAAATGGAAAAGTTCACCATGCATACAACATTGCAATGCCAGACTCGCATGCTAGTCTCTCCTGAAGGGCCGCTGCATGCATGTAGCCGTTGCATGCATGTAGCCAGGTAGGAATAAAATAATTTAGAGAAACAAGTGTGTAGTCCAGGCAAAGTGGAAAGATCTAGAGCATGCTCGATGGTGGGTCACACAGCGAGTTCTAGAAATAGCAGCCATAGGTTTGGAGCAGCCACTGTTCATGCGAATCCCACTGCTCACAACCGTTAGATTGAGGGTACCAACGATCAGGATTGATGTTCTAGACCCATTCAAAACTCGTACATTATATAGTGGTATAGATGATTTAACATATCTAAAGAAAATACTTGCAAAAAAACATACTAGATAATTAATAATGAAAGAAAGGGAAGGAAATAAAACCTGTGTGCTCTGCATTAGTTCATCACCTATCTCAGGAGCATTACCCATCACAACATTTAGTGCACCCTAGATGAAGAAATATGATTGAAACAGATGTCATGAATAGACTCATAGGAAACCTTCTGTTAAATTTAGTGCACCCTAGATGATGAAAAAATAACTGTGATGAATAAAACCTTCTGTTAAGAAACAACTTGGCAGGTGCAAGTAAAAGATGGGAAAATACTATGATTTGTTCCAATAATAACGAAAACCTGGTCTTTCCCCTAGTGACTTTTGCAGGATTGCAGTTATGACTAGTTTAACTGAAACAGATGTCATGAATAGACTCATAGGAAACCTTCTGTTAAATTTAGTGCACCCTAGATGATGAAAAAATAACTGTGATGAATAAAACCTTCTGTTAAGAAACAACTTGGCAGGTGCAAGTAAAAGATGGGAAAATACTATGATTTGTTCCAATAATAACGAAAACCTGGTCTTTCCCCTAGTGACTTTTGCAGGATTGCAGTTATGACTAGTTTAACAATTTACTTCTCAAAACGAGTAAGGCATCCCAGAAATCTAGTATTCCCTCCAATCCATATTACTTGTCGCTGAAATGGATGTATCTAGTCGTATTTCAGTGCTAGATACATCCATTTGAGTGACAAGTAATATGGATCGGAAGGAGTAACAGAATTTTTCTCGGTAACTGTACCCATACCATGAATATGAAAATTTTGTTACAGAAATTTAGTAGTCCATTTTGAAACATGATCTTCAACAAGTACAGATGGAAACAGAATAAATACACTTGTACACAAATAATACTGGAATAATAGAGAACTCGAGAGAATTACAGCTGGTATTCCAGCTTGAAGAGCAAGGTCTGCTGCAGCTAATGCTGTCAGAGGTGTGAACTCTGATGGCTTGACAACAACAGTGCATCCACAAGCCAATGCTGGTCCAACCTGCGGGAAGGCATATATAAGAAAATGCACGAACATAGCTGATTTTCTTTTGGACATTTTAACCAATGGAGAAGTGTGTTTTGCTTCAGACCTTTCTGGTTATCATTGCTAAAGGAAAATTCCATGGTGTAATAGCTCCAACTACGCCAATAGGCTGCAAAAATATCCAGTAAAACTAATATTAGAAAAATAAAAGGTTTACTGTACTAGTACAAGAAAATGAACTGAGAAACTAGAGTAGCATTCCAAGAAAAATAAAAGGTTATCATGACATTTTGCTTGATGAAATGAAAGGTGAGAAGTGTACGGTGTGATGATGAAATAATGTAATACTACCTCCATCCTGAATTACTTGTTGCAGAAATTGATAGAAATGAATGTATCTAAAACTAAAAATACGTCTAGATACATCCGTTTCTGTGACAAGTAATTCGGGGCAGAGGGAGTATAAAGGTAATGGGGTAATGAAGGGAAAAGTGACTACCAGAAGGAACAGGCATAATAAATGTTCAGAGGGTACTAGCATATTACCTGCTTCAGAACCAATAGTCTGCGGTCAGCTAGAGTTGGGGGAATAATATCACCATACACACGCTTTGCTTCCTCAGCAAAAAATTCTATGAAACTTGCACCATAGTTCACCTGAATATATGATTAGCAACAAATTAGCCTACCATAACCCTAGATAATGACAAGCTCCAACAAACTATTGTCAGTGCATGATTTCAGCAAGTACCTCCCCAAGGGCTTCTTTCATAGGCTTCCCCTGTTCCAGTGTCATAAGAAGTGCAAGTTCTTCCTTGTGTGACATAAGTAGGTCATGCCTTTGTGGAATATACACAGTGAGAAGAAATATCCAGGTAATACTACAAGAAATTCATGCTATTATTAACACTTCAATCCATACAAACTACCATTTTCTTAGTGCCTTGCTCCTTTCACTTGCAGTGAGTTTGCTCCAAGCTACAAAAACGGAAGGGTAATAAACAAACAAAGAAAATTACGAGTGGTAAATGGAAAAGCAACTATAATGAAATATGCCAAGAAAAACATTTTTAGGCATACAAATATTTAGCAAAGGCAAACAACAACAGCAAACGCACAATTCCATGCAGGACTCGTATTTTTGTTATGAGGTGAAGATGAGTATCCTACTAGGTATTGAAAATCATAATTAAACTTGATTTAGATAAGGTTTGCATCAAAAGAGGGCATGCATTAGATATTTTTTAAACGAGCATTTCCGAAACAACAAAGTTGCCAATGCTTTAGCCAAATAAGCTTTTAGAGACCAATCTGTCTCTCCTAATTTTCTTTGCCTAAGTGCTGATCATGTATTCTCTTGCTACCTTTCAGAGCTTGTACTAAAAAACTAGAGGATTTTGGGAGTCTACAAGATGTACTCTGTCTACTACGAAGTACAACTCCTCTGTTCCTACCAGAAACAAAACAACCATCACACATTCACCTAATATGGAGACAGTATAGTAGTTCTGATTTTGATGTATTAAATTACTATTTATGGCAATAAAACAACTAAGCCAGAATGAAAGCATTTTCTGATACACAGAAGATATTAGTTGATTGTGGAGACGTAAGTGACATCTGAGCAAGGGTTCACTTGATTCATGGTGTTCCAATGCTGATCTTCCGCAGACACAAAAAAGGGGGGGCAGCCCCAGTGCATGTAGCTCCCGCTTGCGCAGGGTCTGGGGAAGGGTCCGATCACTTTGGATCTATTGTACGCAGCCTTTCCCTACATTTCTGCAAGAGGCTGTTTCCAGGACTTGAACCCGTGACCTCATGGTCACAAGGCAGCAGCTTTACCACTGCGCCAAGGCTCCCCTTCCCCAGACACAGAAGCAATTTAATTTGCATATGTTATTAATATTATAAGCATGTCAAGACTGTTTAACTGGCACTTACAAAACATTATTTGTCAGTGTTCAAGCATTAAAAGTGAATACACTAATGTGTTTGACATACTATAAAATGTAGTGTTAGCAGAAGTTATTGCATCAGCTGTTTCTCTGTTGCCCATGCAGGCTACATTTGCTAGGACCTCGCCAGTTGCTGGATTTTGCACCTACAAGAAAAATAAGTTATTCCAGTGATCAAGATTGACAATCAACATTAGCAACTTACCATAGATTAGAGAATTGAGATATAAAAAGTGAGTAGAGTTGCAGTAGCAACATTTCATTAATTCCTCATACTGTTCAGCGCTCATTACAGAAATAACCTAAGCAGCAAACTCAAAAGGCTCAAGACCAGCTAAGTTCCGGCACTATTTTCATGGCTATCAAGGCGTACGGTGGCTAAGACAGGGCAAAACCATACTAAAGAATTACTCATGGCTCCAAACTATACCAGGCAAGAGGAAAATTTTAATGGTGCTAACGTCCTAGGAATGGGGCCAAAAGTCCAAGCAACATTGCCGAGCTCATCGATGCAGCACTAACCGTATTGAGTTTTCCCGTCTCAACACTGGATCTTCAGCCTGTCAACACTCGGTGACACAACCTAGTTTATGTGCTCCCCTCGGCAGATTCACCTGTCGTGACCAAAACATGTTGCAACGAAGCACACAATTCTGTTTAGCCCACTCCACCAAGCAGTCTGACACTGTCGCCCACAGACTGCTCACCGGAATGCCCCAGTGGGGAGGGAATGTGCTCACAGCTTAAGAACACACGACTAATAGCTACACCAACAGAATTGCAATTCAACAGAACGAACTAAGAAATTCGGCACAAAATTTCCAACTCCCACGCGTTCCATTAAGTAGCAACTGGAGCGCCGCAAAAAGCCCTGATTTCCCCTCGAAATCGAACGCTATCCGAACCGCGCCAATCAACAGGCATCGCGAAGGATGGATGGAGGGAGTGACGGTACCTCGATGGTCTTCCCGTCGTAGGCGTCGACCCACTTGCCGCCGATGAGACCGCGCGTCCTGAGCAGCCCCGCCGCCCGGATCTTCTCCATCGCCGCGCCCGCGTCCACGCTGCCCATCTGCGCACCCACCCAGCGATTAACAGAAAAACACGACCCACTGAGCACCACCGCCGGGGGGCGCGAGGGGTATGAAGGGGCGCAGGCGAGTGGGGTGGGGGCAAAGATGGCGTACGTGGCGGCGGCTGGCGACGCGGGAGGAGGCGGAGGCGGAGGCGGCCAGGATGTGGCGGGCGCCGAGCGCCGCCGCGCGTCGCATCGCCATCGCCATCTGAAGGAAGCGACGAGTGACGAACACCTGCACCTGGTGTGGCCGGGTCTCTGTGTCTTATTCACACGAGCGCTTTACACGTGGCCTGCTGAGCTGGTGCGGAGGTGGGGAAATTTTGAACGTTGTGCGATGGCGACCTCGCAACCTCTCCTCCCCGACGTCGGCAAATATTCGCGGGCCGGCGTGGACCGCACGGACGGCCGGGTCGCCCCAGATCACAAAGAATGCACAGATTCTCAAAAAAAAAAAATGCACTTGCCCTTTTTGCCCTCCTAAAAACCATTCTATGCAGCACCATGCAGACAAGCAAAGGAAATCCATTTCGACTGAACATGCTCAATCATTTTATTAATTTTATTAGGACATCTACAATGATGATATCTTAGGAGCGCCATATAAGATAATTGCTCAGGTGAAAGTGAGAGAAACCATAAGAAAATGTTTGTCTTTTCTTAATTAAGATATTATCTCTTAGCAACATCTCACCACGTATTTAAGGATATTTAGTTTTGGAGACAAAACTAAAGTAACGCATTGTACGTCACTTTTTATTGTCTTATCTAGATTATGTGACGGACATAAGATAAGACGGCATTATCAACCATTATACATGCCCTTAATAACTCGGGCATTAGCAAGCAGTTTATGCCACTTTATTTACATGGTCAATACATAAATTTGAAATGGTGGCCGGAGATATGGGCCAAACAACAATCATCTCTCTCTCGGGTGCACACATGCATATATATAGAGGCAAATATTTTTAACTGTCAGCCTCCCTGACATATCAAGGCCATCGACCTGCTCCCATGGTAAAGAGGACCCAGTGACCAGTGCCAACGCGCGCCCCAGGCGCATGGGCCGCACCAACTCCTGCTACAGTGGGCAGGAAAGGGTCAATGCTACCCAGACTAGGGGCTCGACTACTTAGGCATCCAGCGACAAGACCAGAGGCATCGAGAGGATCACGGCGGCACGGCTCGGGCGGCTACCCACCTACCACTTTTCCCCTTTGTTCCTCCTGCGTGAGGCCTAGTTCATCCTTCCTTCTCCAAATTCTTGTACCTCTTCTTGTAATCGCCACTGATTCAGACCACTGAGAGGAAGAACTCATCATGTAACACTAGATCGTGAGTGGGTGTTAACATTAACAAATCGAATAGACGCAAAGTAACACTCTGAAAGCTTATATGCATCACACATGAACAAAAACTATATGTATTGTGTTATATGGATATTGCACATGGTATGAACTTCACACGGTTGATCTTCATTAGGAGCTTGGATGATCTTCGGAAAATGGCACGTTGTTGGTTTCTTTCATTTTTAGTATAGAGATATTGGATGATCTTCAAAAAAGGCATGTTGCTGGTTTCTTTCATTTTAGTATGGAGATTTTTATCTTGAATGTTTATTATTTCCTGAATAGGTGGGGCGATGAGATCAAAGATGCCGAGAGCACATAAAAATCTCCATTTGCACTAGGCAAGGACATGCTCCATCCGCTACCATAATTTCCTTCACGTCCGCGTCTAGATTGAGTTCCTTGAGACTATGAAACCCATAAATGAAGTCAAGACGTGCCTCCTCATAGGACTTGGGGAGTAGAGCTAGAGAGGTAAGAAGGGGCCACTCATTACTTAGATGGTTGATGAAGTAATTGTGACACCATGCCTTTGAGAATTTTTTTTGTCTTTTGGATCAAGGTCATGACACTGGTTCCATTGGCCACCAGACAGTGATCAAGTGCGCTCGTCCTCTAAAACCAAACTCACAATGTCGCATCTCGTCATGGGACTTAGTGTCGTGACATGGCTTCCTTTCTTGCGCAACATTACACATGCTCTGGCTAGAGGGGAAGGGCTCCCAGGTTAAATTGTTTGTCAATTCTTACTCTAAGAATAGGTAGGTTCATGGAACATTTTTGTTCTAGCGTGAATAAGATTTAGCTATTTCCCCCTTTTCTCTATAACTTACTAAGCTTTCGGCTGAGTGAGATCAAGCTAAATACAACGACAAAATCACAAAAGACCAAAGTCACCAATCACAATGTAACATCAACATGCCACGTTCCAAATATACTTATCCTTTTTATTCTCAATATACATACAACAGGCTCAATCATTTTATTAATCTGGCATAAGCAATCGGTTTCTGCCACTTTATTTTACATAGTCAATACATATTTGAAATGGTGAGTAAGTCTAATCCTCAGAGATATAGGACAAAGAACAATCATCTCGCTCTCAAGAGCACGCACAGATGCTTAGCAAATTGACACAAGTAACACTCTCGAGCTTATGAATCACACAGAATAAAACATATATACATCGTGTTATACAAACATTGCACATAGTACGAACCTCACATGGTTGATCTTCAGTAGGAGCTTTGATCTTCATGAAACACCACGTCGACGTCGCGTACTTTCATATTTTTCATCTTTTTATAGATATAGTAATCTTGATGTTTGATTATTTTCTCAATATTGTGTCGGACCTTGAGATGAAGACCCTTTGAGTAGTTGGTAATCTCCAACTTCTCTAGACATGGACATGTTGGGTCCTCTATCACAATTTCCTCCACACACATGTCTAGGTCTAGCTTCAGTTCTTTGAGACTCTGAAACCCATCCTTGAAGGCAAGACATCGCTCCTCATAGGACTCGGGGAGTAGAGCTAGAGAGGCAAGCAGAGGAAGCTCAACACCTAGTTTGTTGATGAAGTATTGCGACACCTTGGTCTTATTCAGAGACAACTTTGTCAGAGTTGAGAATTTTCGGAAGTATAATGGGTTACTGCCGTTTAATGGTGGCTCGATCTTCCCTTTTAGAATCATCACCTGAAGGCGTGTAAAGTTGGAGAAAGTGAACAGCTCCAGGGAAATTACCTTGCCTTCAATGCTTAGGAGCACGAGGTACTTGACTTCATAGATAGCCGCTAAGACAGCCTGGGCATTTTTGTCGGGGAGGTTCCAAATGTACAAGGACTGAAGACGCTTCATGCAGGCGAAGGTTGTTGTATCCCAGACACCACCATCTTCATCGATCTTTACTTCTTGTAGTGTATGTAGCTGCTCTAGGTTGCCGACTCGCCCGGGCAAGATGATGGATCCAAACACATGTCGCAGTGTTGGAATCCTCCAGAACTCCCTGGGAAATCTGGTGACAGAGGTACCCCGAACATCCAGTGTTTCTAGACGTGTGAGGTTCCCAACTGATGATGGTATCTTGTCGATGGAGCAGGAGGTGATGCCAATGTAATGCAGGTGCTTCACATTACTGATTTCTGGGGGCAACTTTTTGCCGATCTCAAGGCCATCTAGGAAGATGACACGAAGGAACTTGGATCCTTGTAGGAGCTTCTGCATGACATCATTTGAGTGGGTCTGGGCCTTGCGAGGGAAGGGGATACAAGCCCCAACACTGGTCTTGATATCTTTCTTGGTCTTGGCACCGCCTTGGGACTCTTTCTCAAAGTTGGACATGATGGACCGCAACTTGGGCAAAGGCTCAGCAAGAGCAGCATACTTGTCCATGTGATTCTGCAAGGAAAGGCGGCGAGCAGTGGACAGTGTTGGCACATCATCACCACTATGGATCTCCATGAAGTTTGCCTCTTGCGCCTCGAGCACCAAGAAGTCATGGACTCTAGTTTGGACGGTTACCCATTCATCTCCAGGAGCATCATTCTCCAATGGTGGAAGGTTCATGAGGCGCCTATGGATCAACTCATGCAAGTAGCGCTCACCCACCTTCTCCATTGTCTTGCCCTCTTTTGGTCTCAAGAACCCCTCTGCCATCCACATGCACACCAAAGAGCGTGCCTTGACAAGTGTGCTCGTCGGGAAGCTGGCAAAGTAGAGGAAGCAAGACTTGAGGTCATGTGGGAGATCATCGAAGCACATCGACAATATGTTGTCCGGACGCTTCCATTCATTGGAGTTGCCCTCGAGGTGCTTGAACACCTTCCAGCATTCTCCAGGGTACTTCTTGGTCCGCAGAAGGCCGGACAAGAGCACAACCGCTAGTGGTAGACCACTAGTGACATTGAAGATGAACTTGGCATGGTCTGTTTTGACAGCCTCCATGACCAGATCGCCACAATGCTTCTCTTTGTCGCTCATTGTCGTGGAATTGTCACGGCAGATGTCCTGGTGAAAGGATTTAGTCATGGAGCCATCGCAACTAGGAAGCTTAAAGGGGTTGAAACGGGACAAAGGACACGAGGGTTTATATTGGTTCGGCCCCTTGCGGTGAAGGTAAAGGCCTAATCCAGTTGAGGTGGAATTGCTTATGTTTCGATTACTAGGGAGCGAATCCGCTGACCTAGCTTTCGATCTGATCTTACTTGCCCTGAACCGCCGCCGGGTCATCCCTTTATATACAGAGGTCGGCGCCCAGCAGCTCACAGAGTCCCGGCCGGCTCATAAACAGTGTCCGGCTCGGTCTCTCTCTATTCTTGCCTTACAATACAAGTTACATACATATGGCGGTTTATGTCTACGGGCCTTGAGTCACCTTTGGGCTTAGGCCCTTAACTGAACCGTCATCTTCAAGTGTCGCTCTGGGCTTCATGTCTTGACTCGCCATAGGTGTAACCCGGCCCCTCCTAGGTGGGTCACACCAAATAGTTATATCCCCAACATTAGGCCCCAGATTGATTTGAACTAGTTCATGTCAATCTTCAATACTTAGGAAAATCTTCTGCTCTTGTCTTTGTATAGAAATTTTATAACCCGCCGTGACGTCATCCTCTGGGTTTAGGATAACCCGCCATGACATCATCTGCCATTGATTTATGCTTTGTCCAATATATCTCAATGGATCCTTATCTTAATGACCGCCCCGAGAATCGAGGCGTCTCAGCAGCTGGATAATCATTTTTTCGGCCTCCTCGTTTTTCGCGCCTGCTTATCAGTCTCCCCTTATAAATAGACACGACCGGTCTTTCCTCATTACCCCCCTTTCCAGTCATCTTCTTCCTCTCACAACTCT
This sequence comes from Aegilops umbellulata, assembly GCA_032464435.1. NCBI lineage: Eukaryota > Viridiplantae > Streptophyta > Magnoliopsida > Poales > Poaceae > Aegilops > Aegilops umbellulata. Next base: position 384,306,113 of record CP136057.1, on the reverse strand, counting down.
TCCGCCGCTTCGAGCTCTATCGCCGCCGCAGAGCACCTCATCTTCCTCAACTTCGGCCGCTGCGTCAACCTGAGTCGATCTAGAGAACGGCGGTGATCCTCCACAGTAGATCTGTAGCTGTAAGTTTCTGCTTTCCCAAACCTCAGATCCGCATTTAGGGTTTGCGAGTTTCTCTGTGTTCTTAGTAGTTCATCATAGTTCATCTTCTCGGCTGTTTCGCAAGCTTCTTTGATCTGAAAACAGTGCTACACCACTGCGGTAGTTGTTGTATTTCCACTTTTGATATCAGTAGTTCCCTTTTCCTGAAAGGAAAGTATTGTGAAAGCTCATGAACTCATCTGTACTGGTTTTTTGGTTTAGATTTATTTTTCTTTTCCTGACCAGTCGTTGATCCAAAATAATAGCTGCAGCCTGTGAAATCTGTTTATGTAATACTTAGGCAAAAAACCTGCATTTGTTAGATCCATCTAGCCATGGTGGCTCAAATTGCCGACTTAATCTAAAATGCTCAACAGACATCATCCAACTTATCATGGCGGCTTAAATAATGTGCACTGCTCCTGGAGGTTTACTTAATCTAACATAACTTAGCCATATACCATTAGGCCCCTTTGTGAGCTGCCATCTTGAATATGCATTGTAATGTTTTTTCTTCTCCGGCTTAAATTTGAACCGGCAATTTTACTCTTTGTTAGGATTTTGTCTTCATAATGCCGCCCAAAACACCCACTACATGCAATTGGGTCAAGTCCATCGTCACAGACAGCACACTTGATGATTTTGTAAAGACTGGCTATCTGCCAAAGAAGGAAGTCATGTCCTACCGTGCCCCTGATCTAACCGAGGAAAAGCCTCAACCCAAAGAGGGGGAAGTCATCGTCTTCACTGACCACATGAACCGGGGCTTTTCCCCACCCGGCTCAAAGTTTTTTAGAGACGTCTTACACTTCTTTGACCTCCGTCCTCAAGACATCGGACCCAACTCCGTGTCTAATATTTGTAATTTTCAAGTGTTCTGTGAGGTGTATCTTGGAGAAGAACCCAGCTTGCTACTCTTCAGAGAATTATTTTATTTGAACCGCCAGAATGAACGTGCCAACGGACCTAGCTTGGAGCTTGGTGGGGTCTCAATCCAACGAAGGAGAGACACCATTTTCCCTTATGCAAATCCACCGAGTCACCCCAAAGACTGGAACCAGACATGGTTCTATTGCCAAGACACCTCTCCGGCTGATGAGAACCCTCTGCCCGGCTTTCGCGCCCTGCGCCTCGAGTCTACTCATCCTCTACCAGACAAGTTATCTGCTGTTGAACGCCATAAGCTCGCCCCTACCATGGTTAAAGTGAGGGCTCTTTTGGGGAATGGCTTAAGTGGTATTGACTTGGTCCGGGTTTGGCTTACCTGGCGGATCATCCTATTGAGCCGCCGCCCTGGTTTGATGTGCACCTATACATGCAAGAAGAATGATCCTTTGCAGCATAGCCCTGATGATTTACCTGACGACGTCATTGATAATATGACAAAGTCGCTTTTGAATGAGAGCTTAGCAGAGTGTGGCAAGGTGGGCCTAAGCCCTTTCTGCAAAGCTAACCCGGCTCCAGTGGTAAGCCACTAAACTGAGCATTTTTACCTTCATCTGTGATGTTTTGTTTTTACTCAGACCTTTGCCGATTTTCACAGGCTAATGACAAATTTTGGAAAGCAAAATATGATCATGAAGCTGCGAAGAGAGCCAGGAAGGCCAAGAGAGCCGCCAGGAAGGCCGCCGTCAAGAAGAAAGGAAATAGAAGCAGCGCTTCAGACATGTTTCGACTAGAAGATACCTCTGAGTCGGAGGTAGCCCTTGACTCTCTAGGCTCCTTTTTTAACTACCTTATTGACACTGATTATCATCAGGAGGACACGGGAACGAGTCATGGGGTGGATGAAGAGGTAACTATTATTTCCTCCGACTCCGAGCCTTTGCCAAGACAGAAAATCCGAAGAGTAACCCGGAAAGTAAGATTTTCACATCCTTTAGCTTATCAAGATCCTCAATTTCTTTTGAAGCGACAGATTCATGAGAGCCGGAGGCAGACCCGGACCAGTAAGGATGCAGAATTCTCCTCTGGTTTACCAAATACACCAAGGAAGCGTCGGAACGAGGTCACCTCCAACTTAACTCCTTTTTATCCCTTAGCGGGTCTCACTCGTCAACCACTGAACTCTTCTGACTCAAATTATCAGGACACTTCGCCTTCCTCCGGTGACTCGCTCCAGTCCAACATGCCGGCTTTTAAGACCGCTCTAGGGTAATGATAATTTACTTATCATGTAATCATTTCACTTTTTTATACTTGTACTGATATCGTGATCTTACGCAGCGGATAAGTAAAGCCCAGCAAGAAGGTCAAAAAGAGTAACTCGGCCGAAGAGCCATCTTTCAGAGAACTGGAACTCCAGACGACCGCGCCTGAGGCCTCTGTTCCTAAACCGCCAGTTGAACCGGCGCATGACACGCCAACATCAATGACTGACCCGCCTGCCGATCAAGCCATCGATGGCTCTGAAAATCCTGAAGTTTCTAACCCGGCTACGACAGACGACCCACAAGATGCTGATGTTGTAATCACCAAGCCTGGCTACACTGAGCCGGGGAGACCTTCTGTGCTAGCCAAGTGTTCTGCCAAAGAAGAGCTCCTGGAACGTCGTAAGGTCGGATTTGACGTTGCTGATTACACTCATATGAGCATTGGGGAAGTTTTTTATGGATATCTTAGCCAAGTGCACAACAACCGTGACCTCGAAGTTGATATGGTGAAACAAATGCATCAGAAATTTGAGGTATAAATTCTTTCCCTTCTCTGAATTATCTTTACCATTCCAGCCCCCAAGTCTATTGCTTATGATGAATATGATGTAGACTTAGAACAAATGTATAAGGTTTAGTAATATTCTTTCACCAAACCCATAGTCCTCAAGGGCCGGCTTAATCAACATGAATGAGCTGGTCCTTCACATGCTTGTGCAAAATATAGGCCTCGTGCGGATTTAACAGCAATATGCATTAGCCCCCAAGTGCCAAGCATTCTTGCTTGCAATGTGCTTGGGACTTACTCTCATGAACCGCCACTTGGATAACACTTTCGTTAGACATTAGCCCCCAAGTGCCAAGTGTTCACTACAAAAAAAAGACACATCCGTGACATTTTGGGCTGAACAAATTTTTTTGTCATACATATGACACTTCTATGACGATAATTGTGACAAAACCCGGTATCATCATAGATGTGGTGGGCTCCTACTTCTATGACAAAAAATCATGACAGAAAATGGGCTTCTCGTCCTGGGCGGGCCGGAGACGCAGCTGCATGACATTCTTTGGGCCGCCCATGACGGAAAAAACCGTGGTAGAAGCGAGGGGGAGGAAAATTTCGGGGAGTTCCCGATTACGGTGGGAGGTCGGGGGCCGAGCGATGCGCGTTTCTCTCGTACACGTACGCGCGTGTGTGCGAGGCGTTGGCTCTAACTAAACCCGAGCGAGGCGTTGGGCTCTAACTGAACCCGAGCGATTGCATTGCAGGCTACATGTTACTGAACCCGAGCGATCGATCGATGGCTGTTAACTGAACCCGATCGAGCGATTCCTTCGCTACTGCTGCTAACTGAAGCCGATCGATGCTGCCTCTAGGATGAACAGTGAGCGTTGCGGGGGGGGGGGGGGGTTGGATGAACAGTGAGCGGTGGCGTTGCCTCTGGATGAACAGGACCCCGTGGTGTGGTGGAGGGCTGGATGAATAGTAGACGGTGGAGGAGTGCCCGTGGAGGGGTGGATGAACAGGCCCCCGTGGTGTGGAGGGCTGGATGAACAGTAGACAGTGGAGGGGTGCCCGTGGAGGGGTAGTTGAACAGGACCCCGTGGTGTGGAGGGCTGGATGAACAGTAGACAGTGGAGGGGTAGTTGAATAGGACCCCGTGGTGTGGAGGGCTTGATGAACAGTAGACGATGGAGGGGTGGTTGAACAGTAGCCGGTGGAGTAGCGCGCGGTGGAGGCTGGATGAACAGGAGCCCGTGGAGGCTGGAGGAGGTCGACGGTAGCCCGTGGAGGCTGGAGGAGGTCGACGGTGGAGATGAATAGTATCCCGTGGAGTCCCGTTTTGCGGTACGCCACACACCTCTCGATGAACAGGACCCTCGTTTCGACCGTAGTGCTCCAACACAAGTCTGTTTCCTCCGTTTTCCGGTACGCCACACCCCTCCCAATCAACAGGACCCCCGTATCGACTGTAGGAGGTCCGTTTCCTCCATTTTGCGGTACGCCAGACCCCTCCCGATGAACAAGATCCCGTTTTGACCGTAGGAGGTCCGTTTCCTCCGTTGTGCGGTACGTCAGGCCTCATTTCCATCGCTTGTTCCGTCCAAGCCCTCCCGATGAACACGACCACGCATTCTGTTCCGACCCAGCCGGTTGGCTCCCACGCGTTCCGTTGCCTCCCGATAAACACGACGCATTCCGTTGCCTTCCCATGAACACGACGCATTCCGTTGCCTCCCCATGAACACGACGACGACGTTGTTTCTCCGTTCCGACCCAGCCATGTCAACGAGCCCTCGCCGTACGTATGTGCGAGTAGGTGTTCGAGACCCCGCCCGTATGTACACATACGTGGCCGTATTTTCTTTCTTGCACCCTGGCCACTGTACGTACATGTACATGCTACGTGCGCGCCTCTACTATGACATGTACGCGCCTCTACTACGACACGTGCGTGCCTCTAAATCGACCAGTATATATGTACGTACATATTCGCGACCAGAATGACAACGCTACGTACGCTTCGACCAGGTGGGTCCCGACTGTCAGGCACTTCCTTGCCTGCGAAGATGTAGCTGGTGGGTCCCAGCAGTCAGGGGGGTGAATCATTTTTTTTTGCCTGGACGCACTTCCTTGCATGCGAAGTTGTAGCTAGTGGGTCCCAGCAGTCAGGGGCAAACGTTTTTTTCGCTGAAAGGATCGAGAAGAGGTGTCTAGAGGGGGGGTGATTAGACACTAAGTGCCAAAAGTTGCAGTTTTTAATATTCTTAAGTTTAAGTGGAGATTAAGCACAAGTTTAACAAACACAATACATGTCAAGCAAGCATGCAATGAGTATATGAGCAGCGGAAAGTAAAGCATGCAACTTTCAAGAATGTAAATGGAAGGGTTTGGAGTATTCAAACGCAATTGGAGACACGGATGTTTTTGTCGTGGTTCCGATAGGTGGTGCTATCGTACATCCACGTTGATGGAGACTTCAACCCACGGAGGGTAACGGTTGCGCGAGTCCACGGAGGGCTCCACCCACGAAGGGTCCACGAAGAAGCAACCTTGTCTATTCCATCATGGCCGTCACCCACGAAGGATTTGCCTCACTAGCGGTAGATCTTCACGAAGTAGGCGATCTCCTTGCCCTTACGAACTCCTTGGTTCAACTCCACATTCTTGTCGGAGGCTCCCAAGTGACACCTAGCCAATCTAGGAGACACCACTCTCCAAGAAGTAACAAATGGTGTGTTGATGATGAACTCCTTGCTCTTGTGCTTCAAATGATAGTCTCCCCAACACTCAACTCTCTCTCTCACAGGATTTGGATTTGGTGGAAAGAAGATTTGAGTGGAAATCAACTTGGGAAAGGCTAGAGATCAAGATTCATATGATAGGAATGGAATATCTTGACCTCAACACAAGTGTAGGTGGTTCTCTCTCAGAACATGTGTATTGGAAGTGTAGATGTGTTCTAATGGCTTTCTCCACGGATGAAGAGTGGGTGTAGGGGTATATATAGCCTCCACACAAAATCTAACCGTTACACACAATTTGCCAAACTCGGTGGGACCGAATGGTTAAACTCGGTCGGACCGATTCAGTAAACCTAGTGACCGTTAGGATTTTCGGTGGGACTGAGATGCAACTCGGTAGGACCGATATGGTTAGGGTTCGGGCATAACGTAATCTCGGTGTGACCGATTACACAAACTCGGTGGGACCGATTTTGGTAATAAGCTAACCAGAGAGTTGGTCAGGCAAACTCGGTGAGACCGATTACACAAACTCGGTGGGACCGATTTTGGTAATAAGCTAACCAGAGGGTTTGCATTGTAATCTCGGTAGTACCGATTGCTCAAACTCGGTGAGACCGATTTTAGTAATGGACATACACAGAGATATTACAATCCCATCTCGGTGAGACCGAGATCCCTATCGGTGAAACCGATTTGCTAGGGTTTGTGGCAGTGGCTATGACATGTGAAACTCGATGGCGCCGGATAGATAGAATCGGTGGGGCCGAGTTTGACTTTTGGTTTAGGTCATATGTGGATGTGGAAAGGTAGTTGAGGGTTTTGGAGCATATCACTAAGCACACGAAGCAAGAGGCTCATTAAGCAACACCTCATCCCTTCTTGATAGTATTGGCTTTTCCTATAGACTCAATGTGATCTTGGATCACTAAAATAGAAAATGTAGAGTCTTGATCTTGAAGCTTGAGCCAATCCTTTGTCCTTAGCATCTTGAAGGGGTTCCACATCCTCTAGTCCATGCCACTCCATTGTTGAACTTATCTGAAACATACTAGGTAAAAGTGTTAGTCCAACAAGAGATATGTTAACATTAATTACCAAAACCACCCAGGGAGAACTTGTGCTTTCAGTCTCCCCCTTTTTGGTAATTGATGACAACATACATCAAAGCTTTCGATAAAGATATAGAGAATAGCAAGTAACGCTTTGGAAGGACATGTAACATCCATAGGCTCCCCCTACATGTATGAAAACATGTGAATATGGAGTATAGGAGCATGTGAATGCATAAGCATGACAGAGTAAGCAATGTGTTACATGTATCTTGGCTATATGCATCAGAGCAAATGATGTGAATATGAGAAATGTACCTTCATGTTCATGAGTCCTTCTTGCAAATAGTATGTACATCAGCAAGAATTTCTCATTCACATGACTGAGATGCATATACTTACCTTGTGGTCTTGAGTTGGCTTAGGATGGGATGAACCTGCGCAAACAAGGTTAAATAACACAGATACAACTACCGACCAGAGCAAACAAGAAAAACCACAAGAGAACCAAGACTGGGATGACATGTAGAGTGAGTACTAAGTACCACATTGGATATAGACATGTCCCCAAAGGTAAAGATATGCAATAAAATCAGAGATTTCCTTCCCTTAGATGTCTTGCTCCCCCTGAATCTGCATGGGATATTGGGAGAAGATAGGGAACAGAAAATCAGAGCAACAGAAAAGAAACAACAGAGCTTGAACTAAAGCAAGCAACCAAACATGTCTTTCCCCTCTTAAAGACATGTGACATCTCTCCTCTTGAGCACCAAGCATCTGGGGTCTTTGATGATATTACTTTCTCCTTGTTGAGAAACTCTCTCCCCCCGAGTATTCTCTCTTTCTCCCCCTATAGGAAAGATTAAGCTTGATGTGATCTCTCTCTCCCCCTTTGACATCAATTTCCAAGAAGGGCTCTTCTGGACATGTGATACAATTGGGTTGGTCCTTGAGTCACAGAGCAAAGCAGCATGTCTAATATGATGCTGGTAGAGGACAAGAATCATTGAGTGGAGCTGGAGCAACAGAAATCAGGAATAAGTGGCAAGTTGGTTTTCCTGTGGTGGAATCGGTGACTCCGAGTTGTGTGCTTCGGTTGCACCGAAAGATTTCGGTTGGGCCGAAGAGAACAAACCGGTGTGACCGAGTTCATCAGAGTGAAACCACTTGTCACCTCAGCTCACTAGACAAGTAAGATCTCACAAGGATATGCAAGGAATTTACTGAAAGATTTGCAATGAATTGGATGCAGAAAATGCAGAACAAAAAGCAAAGAAAAGAAACTAAAAGATCTAGATGAAGTTTTTTTTGAAAGGGGAAACAAATATGCAAGAGACAAATGCAATAACACAGAAAATATCACAAGAGAACTTCATCTAGAGTTGGGCAGCAACGAAGTCACCTATGTTAGAGTATATTGGCATAGGAGTCAAGTGAGAGCACTTGATCATAGGTCATACTCATCGTTTAAGCTCAAAATGGGGTTACCATTTTTCGTTTAAGCATCTTGATATATTCACATCTTGTTGATTTGCTTTGACTCATGTCTTGGAGTAAAGCTTCTCTAAGATGGAATAACATACCTTGGGTGGTGGTGTTGATCTTGCACATGTAGTTGAACTTGTGTTGGTTGCTCAAGGTTGATGTAGTTCATCAATAGTTGGGAGCACCACTTGGAGTTTGAGTTCATCTACCTACATGGGTTAGTCTTACAAGGAAGAGCACTTGTGTATCCAAAATGACAATTATAGGATTTAATCATAGGATTTGCCAAAAAGATATGTTTGAATGGTTTCGTGCTTCCTTGTCTTCAACCACCATTGTGTAGAGACTTGGTGATGTAGAGATTGCTCAAGATGTGAGTGAGTTGCATTCTCATAGATTTAGGTTCAACCAAGTACCTACACGGGTTAGATAACATGCAAGGTACAAATGTATCCAAGACATATGAATAGCATCATAAGAGAAATATCGAGGATTAGTCATAGGCTCATGCCCCGCATGTATCAAATGGAGTTCCTACTCCAAGTTTGAAGCATCAATGATGTTCAATTCACCTCTCAACCTGCAAAAACACTTTCTCATCAAGTGGTTTAGTGAATATATCCGCCAATTGCTTATCGGTGCGAACATGCTTAATGTTAATGTCCCCTTTTGCAACATGATCTCGAATGAAATGATGACGAACTTCAATATGCTTAGTTCGAGAGTGTTGCACGGGATTGTGAGCAATCTTAATAGCACTTTCATTGTCACATAGCAATGGAACATGTTTCACATATATCCCATAATCTTTAAGAGTTTGGGTCATCCAAAGTAATTGAGCACAACATGAACCAGCGGCAATGTATTCCGCTTCGGCGGTGGATAAGGATACTGAGTTTTGTTTCTTGGAAGACCAAGATACAAGAGATCTACCAAGGAATTGACAAGTACCCGAAGTGGACTTTCTATCAACCTTGTCTCCGGCATAGTCCGAATCGGAGTAGTCGACAAGATCAAAAGAGGACCTCTTAGGATATCAAATGCGAAAATTTGGTGTATGGATTAGGTATCTCACTATCCTTTTCACAGCCTTAAGATGACATTCTTTAGGAGCAGCTTGATATCGTGCACACATGCACACACTTAGCATAATATCGGGACGAGAGGCACATAGATATAACAATGAACCAATCATAGAGCGATAAACTTTTTGATCAACCGGTTCACCATCTTTGGTCAAATCAAGATGTCCACTAGTAGGCATGGGTGTAGTCATACCTTTGCGTTCTTGCATATTGAACTTCTTGAATAAGTCCTTGGTGTACTTCGTTTGAGAAACAAAGGTACCTTCCTTAGTTTGCTTGATTTGCAAACCGAGAAAGAATTTGAGTTCACTCATCATCGACATCTCAAACTTCTCCGACATTAGTTTTCCAAACTTCTCGCTAAAATGAGGGTTAGTTGAACCAAATATGATATCATCAACATAAATTTGGCACACAAATAGTTCTCCATTAACCCTTTTAGTAAAAAGAGTAGAATCAATTTTACCAATTTCAAAGCCTTTTTCAATAAGGAACTTGGTCAAGCATTTATACCATGCTCTAGGAGCTTGTTTAAGACCATTAAGGGCTTTGTGAAGTTTGTAAACATGATTAGGTTTCTTAGGATTGACGAAGCCGGGAGGTTGCTTAACATAAACTTCCTCCTCAATTTTGCCATTTAGAAAAGCACTTTTAATGTCCATTCGGTACAAAGTGATATCATGGTGATTAGCATAGGCAAGTAAGATGCGAATGGACTCAAGTCTAGCAACGGGAGCATATGTCTCACCATAGTCTATACCTTAAACTTGTGTGTAGCCTTGGGCGACGAGACGTGCTTTGTTGTGAACCACTTGTCCATCTTCATCTTGCTTGTTGCGAAACACCCATTTGGTACCAATGATGTTGTGGTTGTTGTCGGGCTTCTCGACCAATGTCCACACTTGATTTCTCTCAAAGTTGTGTAGCTATTCATGCATAGCGTTTATCCAATCCGGATCCTTCAATGCTTCTTCAACCTTCATAGGTTCAATGCTAGAGATGAATGAGTAATGTTCACAAAAGTTAGCTAAACGAGTTTTAGAGCGAGTGATTCTCCCGGTTTGGATATCTTTGTAGATTTGCTCGACGAGATGATCTTTGGCAATTCTTGCTCGAACTCGTGAAAGCTTTTGCTTGGGCTGAGGTGGAACATCCTCTTCATCTTGTTCTTCTTCTTGGCCTTCTTCATCATTGACGTTGTCGTTCTCTTGTCGTGGTGGAGAAGGAGGTTGTTGATGTTCATCTTGGTGTACTTCCTCGTTTTCTTCATCTTGGCGTGTCCCACTTGTGGATGCTTCCGTATCAACTCTTGGTTCACCTTGTCGTGAGGTAGAAGCTTCCACTTGGATGGACGAGGTACTCTCCTTCACTTCCGTTGGACGAATCTTGCCAATGGACAAGTCTTGAATTGCTTCCGAAGGGTCTTTTTCTCCTACATCAATTGGCAATTGCTCTACTTGCGAGCCATTAGATTCATCAAACTTCACATCTACCGTCTCTTCAACCTTTCGGGTGAAATTGTTGTAGACACGGTAAGTGTGAGAGTTTGAGCCATAACCAAGTAGGAAACCTTCATGAGATTTAGGAGCAAATTTAGAACGACGATGCTTATCAAGAATGTAGCACTTCGAGCCGAATACTCAAAAGTATCCAACTTGGGGTTTGTTACCGGTGAGGAGCTCGTATGCCGTCTTGCCGAATAGCTTGTGAAGATACAAGTGATTTGTTGCATGACAAGCTATCTCAACCGCTTCCACCCAAAAGTGCTTTGGCGTCTTGTACCCATCAAGCATCGTTCTTGCCATCTCGATAAGAGTTCGGTTCTTCCTTTCAACAACTCCATTTTGTTGAGGTGTGTACGTAGACGAGAACTCGTGTGAAATCCCTTCTTCGTCAAGAAAGGTGTCCACATTTGCGTTCTTGAACTCCGTTCCGTTGTCGCTCCGAACCTTCTTGATCTTCACGTCAAACTGATTTTGGGCCTTCCTAGCGAAGTTTTTGAAGATCTTTTGGATGTTTGATTTGTCATCAAGAAAGAACACCCACGTAAATCTTGAAAAATCATCAACTATGACCAGACCAAATGAGTAACCACCGAGACTCTTGTAGGCGTTTGGACCAAAGAGATCCATGTGAAGTAGCTCGAGTGGTCTTCTTGTGGTCATGATGTTCTTCGCGCGGTGACTTCCTCCAACTTGTTTTCCTGCTTGACAAGCACTACAAAGTCTATCCTTGTCAAATATGACATCTTTTGTTCCAAGGATATGATCACCTTTAATAAGCTTGTCAAGATTTCGCATACCAACATGACCTAGTCTTCTATGCCAGAACCAGCCTTTAGAAGATTTAGCAATTAAGCAAGTTTTAGGTTGAGCCTTTTTAGTGAAATCAACAATCTAAAGATCTCCTCTACGTATACCAGTAAAGACCATTTTATGATTGTCTCTACGAAACACTTGGCAATCTACTTTAGTGAATAGGACATTGAAACCGAAATCAGCAAGTCTGGAAACTGAAAGTAAATTGTATCCAAGGGATTCAACGAGCATGACATTTTGTATGGAGCTATCATGTGAGATGGCCACCTTACCAAGTGAGGGAGTCCTGGATTAGGGGGTGTTCGGATAGCTGAACTATATCCTCAGCCGGACTCCAGGACTATGAAGATACAAGATTGAAGACTTCGCCCCGTGTCCGGAAGGTTCTTTCCTTGGCGTGGAAGGCAAGCTAGGCGTGCGGATATTCAAGATCTCCTACCAATGTAACCGACTCTGTGTAACCCTAACCCTATCCAGTGCCTATATAAACCGTAGGGTTGTAGTCCGTAGGAAGAACCCATCATAACCATCATCATACTCATAGGCTAGCTTCTAGGGTTTAGCCTCCTTGATCTCGTGGTAGATCTACTCTTATACTACCCATATCATCAATATTAATCTAGCAGGAGTAGGGTTTTACCTCCATCGAGAGGGCCCGAACCTGGGTAAAATAAAGTGTCCCTTGTCTCCTGTTACCATCTGACCTTGACGCACAGATCGGGGTCCCGTACCCGAGATCTGCCGGTTTTGACACCGACATTGGTGCTTTCATTGAGAGTTCCTCTGTGTCGTCGCCTTTAGGCCCGATGGCTCCTTTGATCATCAACAACGATGAGGTCCAGGGTGAGACTTTTCTCCCCGGACAGATCTTCGTCTTCGGCGGCTTCGCTCTGCGGGCCAACTTGCTTGGTCATCTGGAGCAGATCGAGAGCTACGCCCCTGGCCATCAAGTCAGGTTTGGAAGCCTAAACTACACGGCAGATATCCGCGGAGACTTGATCTTCGATGGATTCGAGCCACAGCCAAGCGCACCGCACTATCTCGAGGGGCATGACATAGCTCTGCCTCCGAACAGTGTCCTGGAGGCCGCATACGCTCCGGCCCCGATCCTCGATTCGGAGCCCGCTGTGTTCTTTGAGGATGAACGGTTGGACGTCACCTCGGGGGCTGTGATCTTAAAGGCCATTGAGCCGAACGCGAGCCCCGCGCTCCGCATGGCACATGACTCCAAGGAGCCGGACTCTTCTCCGAACTCCGAACCTCCCGCGCCCCTGCCAATCAAATCAGATTGGGCGCCGGTAATGGAGTTCACCGCCGCGGACATCTTTCAGTATTCGCCTTTCAGTGATATTCTGAAATCTCTCAAGTCTCTCTCTTTTTCAGGAGAGCCCAGGCCGAACTGTGGCCTGCGAGGTTGGGATTCGGACGACGAAGAAATTCAAAGCCCACCCACCACCCACTTAATAGCCACTGTCGACGATTTAACCGACATGCTCGACTTCGGCTCCGAAGACTTCGACGGTATGGACGACGAAGACGGAGACGAACCGGAACCAGCGCCCATAGGGCACTGGACCTCCACCCCACTTAATGACGTATTCATGGTGGATACACCTGAAAAAACTCACAATGAGGAAGAAGGGGGCGAAAAGAAGGGTAAACCCTCCGAAAAGCACTCAAAGCGGCGACGTAAACGCCGAGCGAAGCCCCGCCTCGATCAAGACCCAGCCATAGAGCAGGACGAGCCGGTAGATGACGAACGCATCCCAGAACAGCCGTCCGAACAGGGTAACACGGGCAGAGAGGACGAACAGTCCTCCCCCGGTCATAACAGAACTGCGGACGATACCACGCCGGATAAAATCATGGAGCAGAAGAATCTCCAAGAAAGGCTCGTCGCAGCACGAAGCCTGAAGAAGCAGAAGCAAAAGCTAAAGACGGCGGAAGATGCACTCAAAACAAGATGGATCAAAGTAATCAAGACCGCAAACAAATACGGCGGCAGCCGCCGCACCAAAAGCTATCCGAAGAGAAAGCTACTGCCCGAATTCGACCAGGAGGCCCTAGAGCCCCCAAACTCGAAAAACAAAAAGGCTACACGGTCGAATAAACGACCTCTCGGCCACTACAATACGGCAAACGGCGCCGCACTCAATGCGGCATGCGACAGAATAAAAGACTCGCATCATGGCCCAGCCAGGTCCATTTACGGGCCAAGAAAGCAAGCTCTCGTAAGCAATGCAAAAAATCCACCATCAGAATCCGGCACACCCAAATATAGGGGTGCCGCACACCCTCTATGTTTCACCGATGAGGTCCTGGAATATGAATTCCCAGAGGGATTTAAACCCGTTAACATAGAGGCGTACGATGGAACAACAGACCCGGGAGTCTGGATCGAGGATTATATCCTCCACATACATATGGCTAGAGGAGATGATCTCCACGCCATAAAATATTTACCCCTTAAGCTTAAAGGGCCAGCCCGGCACTGGCTTAAAAGCCTTCCCGAAAACACAATTGGAAGTTGGGAAGAGCTCGAGGACGCTTTCCGAGCAAATTTTCAAGGGACCTACGTCCGTCCCCCGGACGCAGACGACCTCAGTCACATAACTCAGCAATCCGGAGAATCAGCTCGGCAGTTCTGGAACAGATTCCTCACTAAAAAGTATCAAATAGTGGATTGTCCGGACGCTAAAGCCCTAGCGGCTTTCAGGCACAATGTTCGAGACGAGTGGCTCGCTAGACACCTCGGCCAGGAAAAGCCAAGAACAATGGCCGCACTCACAAGCCTCATGACCCGCTTTTGCGCAGGAGAGGATAGCTGGTTGGCACGATGCAGCCCCAGCGACCCAAGTACATCCGAAATCAGGGATGGAAACGGGAAACCACGGTGATACAAGGACCTTTGCCGAATGAAAAGAAAAAGTCTGAAGAGCACGACAGTCAATGCCGGATTCAAAGGCTCGCGGCAAAATCAGACAAAATCACCCCCTCAGGATAATAGGGAAGATCCGTCCAGTCTAAAGAAAATCACGGACATGATATGTCAGATACACGGTACTCCTGGAAAGCCTGCTAATCATACCCACAGAGACTGCTGGGTTTTCAAACAATCCGGAAGGCTTAACGCCGAACACAAGGGGCTCGACACACCAAGTGAGGAAGAGGACGAACCCCAAAAGCAGAACACCAGGAAGCAAAAGAACTTCCCGCAAGAAGTCAAAACAGTGAACTCACTTCACATAACAAGGCATGAGGCACCCATAAAGGTCCGGTCATTCAAGCCTATCCCTCAGGAGTCTGGCCACTGGTCACTAAAGCCAATCATTTTTTATCAGCTAGATTATTCTCGCAATATCAAACACGCAGGCCGGACTGCCCTGATACTTAATCCAATAATAGACGGATTCCAGTTTACCAACGTCCTTATGGACGGTGGCAGTGGACTAAATCTGATATATCAGGATACAATTCACCGCATGGGCATAAACCCAGCATCCGTCACAGTAAAACCTCCTTTCAAGGAGTAGCACCAGGCCCGGACACCCACTGTATGGGTTTTCTCCGGCTTGTGGTCATATTTGGCTCTGCCAATAACTTTCGTCGCGAAAAGCTTATCTTCCACATAGTCCCGTTTTCAAGTCGCTATCAAGCACTAATGGGACGCGGAGCTTTCGCTCGCTTTAACGCAATACCGCATTACGCATCCCTCACGCTAAAGATGCCCGGTCCTCGAGGCATCATCTCTTTAAAGGGAGCATACTAAACTACATCTCCTCCAAGCGGAGGATTGTGCGGCCGCTTAAACGACCGCCCAACAAAATGGCCTCGCCAGCCAAAAGACTTTTTCGATGTAAGTCACAAAAGGTCGCGGACCCGGACTCAATGAGTTCGGCACAAGCCCATTTTCGTTATAGGCTTGGTACGCCTCACCAGGGGCTGTACGCAGAGACAATAAAATTCGACCATATCTATTTCTCACTTCACATTTTATTTATTATTCTTCTTTCTGCACGACCCATTTTTCAATTTAGTTCTTCCCTTTTACAGATGAACGTCGTACGGCGCCCGTCCAGGACACGGCACAGCGGAGACACAGGCGCAGACGTGCAGTAGGGACCCGCCCCAAAGGATTCTTCTTAGATTAAGACCCTGCGTAAACCTTTTTTACTGTCTCTTGCTGCTATACATCCCCTGGTTTACCTCACTATAACCATGGAGGAGACTGGTGTTTTGGCATGTGGCCACGCCAGAATTCTTGCTCGTACCTGGACACAAGGGGCTTTTTTTCTTTTTCAAGGGTGTTGATTCACACGCACCCACAAAGACCGAACACCTTAGGGAGTGTTCGGCGTCGCGAGTTTTGGCACTATATGCATCAGCTCCGAGTCATGATTTTGGTCACATGTTGGGTTGCCCGGCTCCTGAGTTCGGCCACCTTATGTTCCGTTCTGTCGGCTAAGGTTGCACCAGGAGAACTACTGCGAGTGTGCCCCGGTTCGGCCGGGTGAGCACCTCAGTAGCGAAAGCCGAAAACCGACTGTCATGATGTAGCGCGAGACTGGTCGCCACTCGATGACTTATAGGAATTTATCGAATTCCTCCGTTTTGACGAAGGGCCGCTTCCCGGTCAGGCACATATGCGTCCCGAATTCGGGTAAACGCAGTCGCCATTAAAGGGCTACCTAAAGAGTCCCACTGTCAAGCTCCTATGGCTAAGTGAAAGTGTTAAAGCATTATAGTCCGGCCGCCTAGCCCGCGGCGCTATCACCTCCTTTGTAGGACCAAGACGTTGGGTTAAGTGTGAAATGCGTTCTCCGTGCGCACCCCCGCACTATGTGCGTGGGGGCTGAAGCCAACGACTGCAATATTTCAGAATTTATATATCAAAATGGCCGCACAGGAGGTGTTATTAATACTTGAAGGCACAAGTCTAAATTATGCCATTACAATTTATAAAAATATTGATCTATGATTACATATGTTGTCATAAAACAACATCTTTCGAACACTGCGTCTCTATTATTCGAGCGCCCGCGTGGACTTCCTCAAAATAGTGCTAGGAAGGAATTCGGCTTTTATCCGAATCACGGGACACAACAACGGTGGGCTCCATATTTGCCCAGTATGTCTTGACATGGGCAAGAGCCAGCCGCGCACCCTCTGTGCAAGCGGACCTCTTTAGAGCTTCAATCCGAGGCACCACGTCAAGAAATTGCTGCACCAAACTGAAATAGCTTCTCGGCTTCGATCTCCCCGGACACAAGCGGTCCATGGCATGCTTCATGGCGAGTCCGGACAACCTATTCAGCTCGGCCCATTGGGCCAGGCGATCATCCACTGATAGTGGACGCTCTGGATTAGTGAACTGCGACCAGAAGAGCTTTTCCACTTCATGAACTTTCTTATCTCGAAAGTACTTGGTCGCATCAGCGGCGCTAGCCGACAAATCCAGATAGGTGTCCTCCACGCTCCACGCTCGGTCCAACGGGGCGAACTTCAGATCAAACAATTTTCTTCGCAGCAGGAAGGGCTTTCCATCCGCAATTAGTCCGGCTTGACGCAGCTCTTCCCTTGACGCTCTCATACCAGAGCGGGCGTCCTTGGCGTCGGCGACGGCCTTCTCTAAATCCGTCTGCCGGGCTCGACCTTCCTCTTCAAGAAGTTTGCAACGGTCAGTAGCACCTTTCAACTTTACAGCTATATCAACCATCTCCTCCTTGCTTCGGCAATGGGAAGCCTGTTCGGCTTTTAGCTCTTCACGGGCTCTTCCGGCAGCCGCATCGCTTTTTCTGGCTTGCTCCTTTGCTTTGGCGAGCTCGGCCCTAAGTCCTTCTACGGCCGCCGCACCATCTGCATCAAGCATACACAAGGTAAGATATTGACATAAAGCTCCTCTTACTAACAATCGCCAAATAAACTCAATACCTTGAGCATCATCAAGCCGCTTGTTAACAAGCACGATGTCGGCTTCTGCCTCATCGAGTTGTCGTTTCATTTCGGCAAAATCTCGAGTCCGGCTCGACTCCGGACAACCTGCCACCTACATACAAAGGTGCCACTTAAAGGACCTGGGATTAAGATCCTCTGCGCGCCGCTAATCTTTGCGGCACACAGAGTCTCGGGGGCTACTACCTATACCAGGCGCATGTTATTATGCGCAATTAACACTAATGTTCGTTATTCAAAATGTACCTCAAGGCTCGCCAGTAAACTCTGGACGGCCTCGTTCAGTCCGCTTTCCGCGGATGAAATCTTTTCAATCACCGTGTGCATCAACGCACGATGCTCCTCTGAAGCAGAGGCTCGGCCCAGCAGAACCTTCAGCTCCTCCGACCGAACACCAGATGGTGCCGGACTCGTCCCATGGCCTTCTTCAGAGGCCGGACACGGAGAACCCCGGGGGGCCGCATGATCACCTTCTGCCTCTGGCAGATTCGGAGAAACCCTCTGCGACGACACTTCGGCGTCGCCCGCCTTGCTAGGCGATGAAGGAGGAGGCGTTCCGCTCTCCATCATCTCCGGAAGATGATCCCCCGATGACGAGCTCTGCCGAGAAGGGTCGAGGTCCGAACTACAAGGTAATGTTTCGGTTAAAACTTCTCAGATATAAATTAAGGATTTCTCTTAAAAGAATGACTCTCTTTCTACTTACGGCTCGTTGGAGGGCTGCTCCTTTTGAGGATTTAGTTCGGCCGAGGGGCTCCCCAGCGTCGGGTCCTCTGACGCGGATTCTTTCCCCCGCTTTGGAGCTACGGCTCCCGGGTCGTCAGAGGCGGCCCTTTTCTTCCCCTTTGAAGAGGAGTTGTCGATTCCCCCCTTTGGGATGGTCTCTTTCGAAGAGGCCACGGTTTCCTTGTCTGCCCCTTCATTTTCCTCCCAAGGCGCCACCTCCAACATCCTGACTAGCACAGGATCTAGCCTGGTCTCGGGAAGGGGAGCCGGACACCGGATCAGCTTCGCCTTCGCTATCCACTCCTGCGTAAAAAGGAGAAGTACTGTTAAAAAATAAGTCAATTATACGGATAGAAGGTCCGGGCGCAAGGTCACCTACTTCTGTATCCGGGCGGTTGTGGCTTAAACCAGCATCCTCGGTCAAATCCAGACTCACTCCTTGTGGTCCGAAGAACAGTCTATACATCTCCGTAGGCGTCATGCCCATGAGATTTCGGAGAACTCGCGGCCCCTCTGGGTTGAAATCCCACAAGCGGAGGGGGCGACGTTGGCCGGGAAGTATCCGGCGAATTAGCATAACTTGCGTCACCTTGACCAGGTTGATGTCTCCTTTTAGGAGATCCTTTATGCGGCCCTGCAACAGAGGAACGTCTTTGGGCAAGCCCCGATCTAACCCTGTGTTGATCCACGATTTTAAAAGTGGTGGGGGCCCGAGCGAAAGGCGGGAGGCGCTACCCAAGTGGTGCCCCGAGGAGAGGTGATGTAGAACCACTCCTGTTGCCATAAGCCGAGCTCCTCTTGAAAAGTGCCCTCGGGCCATGGAGCATCGATATTCCTTTTTATAACAGCACCTCCGCACTCTACGTGATGCCCTTCGATTATCTTCGGTTCTACCTTGAAGGTCTTGAGCCATAATCCGAAGTGAGGAGTGATATGGAGAAATGCTTCACACACAATAATGAAGGAGGATATATGGAGAATGGACTCCGGAGCTAGGTCATGGAATTCCAGCCCATAATAAAACATCAGCCCCCTTACGAAAGGATCCGTTGGTAAGCCTAATCCCCGAAGGAAGTGGGAGATGAATACTACGCTCTCACCAGGCTGAGTGCTTGGGATCGCTTGTCCTTGAGCAGGCAACCTGTGCGGGATCTCGCTGGTCAGGAACCTAGCCTCCCTCAACCTTGATACGTCCTCCTCCGTAACGGAGGAGGGCATCCATTGGCCTTGAAGGCCGGGGCCGGACATTGTCGATGGTCCGGTGCGCCTAGAATCTAAAAGCCTGGGGTGTTGGAACTCGAGGCTATGGGCGAGCTTGTTTTAAGAACACAAGAGGGGAGCAGGGTCTCGGTCTCTTTATAAGAGGCAGAATATCAAGAGCCCTCCCCGTAACCGTCTTGGACTAGCCTTTAATCAAGGCAGGACGTGCTTAACAGGCACGGTTGGGTTACCCACGTCCGTATTAATGAGAATCCCGTTAAAAGGGGCACACGATCTCTGCTTCGACAAGACGTGCCAAGGAAACCGCCTCGTTGAACGTGCTGCGGTGGAACAACAAAAAATGACCCATACAGAAGGCTTGGTCGCAGTGTTATGACGCACTGCGGAATATGTCTGCAGATTTGATTTGTGTTTATGTTATTCTCTATATGGCAATACGTGGAAACTTGTTTTGCAGAGCCGGACACTATTTTTGGTGTTTATTATCTTCTTGAAGAATTTGGAGGAGGAACCCGCCTTGCAATGCCGAAGACAATTTGCGCGCCGGACTCGTCGTCATTGAAGCCTGGTTCAGGGGCTACTGAGGGAGTCCTGGATTAGGGGGTGTTCGGATAGCTGAACTATATCCTCAGCCGGACTCCAGGACTATGAAGATACAAGATTGAAGACTTCGTCCCGTGTCCGGAAGGTTCTTTCCTTGGCGTGGAAGGCAAGCTAGGCGTGCGGATATTCAAGATCTCCTACCAATGTAACCGACTTTGTGTAATCCTAACCCTATCCGATGCCTATATAAACCGGAGGGTTGTAGTCCGTAGGAAGAACCCATCATAACCATCATCATACTCATAGGCTTGCTTCTAGGGTTTAGCCTCCTTGATCTCGTGGTAGATCTACTCTTGTACTACCCATATCATCAATATTAATCTAGCAGGAGTAGGGTTTTACCTCCATCGAGAGGGCCCGAACCTGGGTAAAATAAAGTGTCCCTTGTCTCCTGTTACAGTCCGACCTTGACGCACAGATCAGGACCCCCTACCCGAGATCTGCCGGTTTTGACACCGACACCAAGGCCAACCACCTTACCCTTTGAATTATCACCAAAAGTGACATATTTTCGAGGGCCGTCGTTTTCAGCAAGCTCAAGGAACATATCTTCATCTCCGGTCATATGATCAGTACATCCACTATCAAGGACCCATTCCTTTCCTCCAGCCATGTAGTCGCGAAGATTTGCCATAAGACCAAAATGCCTCATTGCATCATCAAGATCATAGTCACTATCATCATCTTCATCATAGTATCCATGTTCAACATCATCTTGTGATTGATCAATTCCTAGAGAGGGTAATTCATTAGATAAATGATCATCACAATGGTTACCTTTATGAATTCTAATAGCTTCGGATATGATATCACTAATGATTCCAACATTTCCTTTGGCACGCATGAGATTGGTAAGCTCAAATAGACAATCACCAAAGCTAGGATCACTAGAGTTCATCTTACTCAAGGTAATAGACTTATGGAGAATTTCGTCTAAATTTTTCAAGGAATAATCGGGAAATCGTTCCTCAAGAAATTTCCATATAGTATAGGCACAATCAAGAGTAGGCAAACTAGCAATCAAATTTTCGGGCAATCCTCTTATGATAAGATTGATGGTTCTAAGATTGCGAATCATGTCAAGATCTTCTTCGTGTGTGGGATGCAAGGGATCAATATGAGGTGCACAAGGACTAGCAATGTACTTGTTCAAATGATATTCATTGAAAATCTCAAGCATTTCATTTTTCCACTCATGAAAATATTTTCCATCAAGAATAGGCACTCTATTTCTAAGACTCCCTAAAGTACACACATCCATCTTCCTCCAAAGGTGTTTAAACCAAGGCAATGGAGACCAATGCTCTGATACCAATTGAAAGGATCGAGAAGTGGTGTCTAGAGGGGGGGGGGTGATTACACACTAAGTGCTAAAAGTTATAGTTTTTAATATTCTTAAGTTTAAGTGGAGATTAAGCACAAGTTTAACAAACACAATACATGTCAAGCAAGCATGCAATGAGTATATGAGCAGCGGAAAGTAAAGCATGCAACTTGCAAGAATGTAAAGGGAAGGGTTTGGAGTATTCAAACGCAATTGGAGACACATATGTTTTTGTCGTGGTTCCGATAGGTGGTGCTATCATACATCCATGTTGATGGAGACTTCAACCCACGGAGGGTAACGGTTGCGCGAGTCCACGGAGGGCTCCACCCACGAAGGGTCCACGAAGAAGCAACCATGTCTATTCCATCATGGTCGTCGCCCACGAAGGACTTGCCTCACTAGCGGTAGATCTTCACGAAGTAGGCGATCTCCTTGCCCTTACAAACTCCTTGGTTCAACTCCACAATCTTGTCGGAGGCTCCCAAGTGACACCTAGCCAATCTAGGAGACACCACTCTCCAAGAAGTAACAAATGGTGTGTTGATGATGAACTCCTTGCTCTTGTGCTTCAAATGATAGTCTCCCCAACACTCAACTCTCTCTCACAGGATTTGGATTTGGTGGAAAGAAGATTTGAGTGGAAATCAACTTGGGAAAGGCTAGAGATCAAGATTCATATGGTAGGAATGGAATATCTTGACCTCAACACAAGTGTAGGTGGTTCTCTCTCAGAACATGTATATTGGAAGTGTAGATGTGTTCTGATGGCTTTCTCCACGAATGAAGAGTGGGTGGAGGGGTATATATAGCCTCCACACAAAATCTAACCGTTACACACAATTTTCCAAACTCGGTGGGACTGATTCAACAAACCTAGTGACTGTTAGGATTTTCGGTGGGACTGAGATGCAACTCGGTAGGACCGATATGGTTAGGGTTCGGGCATAACGTAATCTCGGTGTGACCGATTATACAAACTCGGTGGGACCGATTTTGGTAATAAGCTAACCAGAGAGTTGGTCAGGCAAACTTGGTGAGACCGATTACACAAACTCGGTGGGACCGATTTTGGTAATAAGCTAACCTGAGGGTTTGCATTGTAATCTCGGTAGTACCGATTGCTCAAACTCGGTGAGACCAATTTTGGTAATGGACATACACAGAGAGATTAAAATCCCATCTCGGTGAGACCGAGATCCCTATCGGTGAAACCGATTTGCTAGGGTTTGTGGCAGTGGCTATGACATGTGAAACTCGGTGGCGCCGGATAGATAGAATCGGTGGGGCCGAGTTTGACTTTTGGTTTAGGTCATATGTAGATGTGGAAAGGTAGTTGAGGGTTTTGGAGCATATCACTAAGCACATGAAGCAAGTGGCTCATTAAGCAACACCTCATCCCTCCTTGATAGTATTGGCTTTTCCTATAGACTCAATGTGATCTTGGATCACTAAAATAGAAAATGTAGAGTCTTGATCTTGAAGCTTGAGCCAATCCTTTGTCCTTAGCATCTTGAAGGGGTTCCACATCCTCTAGTCCATGCCACTCCATTGTTGAACTTATCTGAAACATACTACGTAAAAGTGTTAGTCCAACAAAAGATATGTTGACATTAATTACCAAAACCACCCAGGGAGCACTTGTGCTTTCATTCGCGAAATACGGTGGCCCGTCCGGTGGGTCCCCGCTGTCAGGTGGAGGAATAATTATTTTGCACGTAATAAGGAGGCACTTCCTTGCTGCGGGCGTGGACCCAGCTGTCAGCCTCTCCACGTACAGTCCATGTCCGATGGAAGCCGTTCCTTTACCACATTGACCACGCCGCAGCGAGAGCACCAGAGCGGTGGACGACGGCGAGACCTAGGAAGGGGACGGCGCGGAGCCGGGGAAGACGCGGCAGTGGATGCCCATGCGTAGAGGAGTACGAGGGTTCACTGGTTCGGCTGCGCTACCGTCGCCGCAGAATAACAGGGGTTGTGGGTGAGTGGATGGATGGCCTGGCCAGCGGTGGGTGTAGTAGGGGGCAGTGAGGCCTCCGCGGCAGCACAGCTGGCCACGGGAGGCAGGAGCAGGCGGCACGACCGGCGCTGCTTTGGGCGGCTGGAGCAAGAAGACTAGAGGTTGAAGAAGCACGACGGTCGTTGGATGGACATCGTACGGTCACTGGAGCTAGAATCGTGCATATTGACTAAGTTGACAAAGCCCTCCGTCCCCGTCAACTTAGTAGGCCCACAAGTCAACCTGCCACTATACTGGGTCCCAGCTAACAGGGGGAGTATTCATTTTTTTGTGCGCAATAAGGAGGCACTTCCTTGCGTGCGAAGATATAGCTGGTGGGTCCGAGCTGACAGCGGCGGTAACGTTTTTTTCGCAAAATACAGAGGCCCTTTCTGTGGGTCCCTGATGTCAGGTGGAGGAATCATTATTTTGCGCGTAATAAGGAGGCTTTTCTTTGCGTGCGGCCATGGACCCAGCTGTCGGCCTCTCCACGTACAGTCCACTTCAGATGCATGTCGGTCGTTGTCCACGTTGACCAGGCCGCGCCGAGAGCACCAGGGCGGTGGACGACGGCGAGGCCTAGGAAGGGAACGACACGGAGGCAGGGAAGACTCGGCAGTTGTTTCCCACACGGAGGGGAGTACGACTTTACGAGAGTTTACTGGTTTGTCTGCCGTCGCCGGAGAATAACAGCGGGTGTGGGTGAGTAGAGGGATGGCTAGGCCAGCGATGGGAGTACGGTGGGGCGGTGAGGCCTGCGCAACAGTAGAGCCGGCCGCGGGGAGGAGGGAGCAGGCAGTCCCGCCGGCGCCTGTTTGAGCGGCTGGAGCAGGAAGAGCAGAGATTGAAGAAGCACGACGGTCGTTGGATGGCCATCCAACAGTCACTGCTTGTGCGTCAACCTTTTTTTAGGAAAGCCTCAAATATGTGGAAAACAACATACAGCTCATCTGCCATTATTTCTAATAATTTATAGCCCATTTGCTAATTATTAAGGTTTTTTTGGAGCCCATATTCTTTTTGTTAGCATTACAGCCCATATTGTGGCCACGGTTAAAAAATTATACGAAATTTTGCATATTTCGGTGCAGTCCGAACTGTTTTAATCCCGAAATTTCGACTCACATTCAAACCGATTTTAAAAATAAATGTATATCAATATAAAATCCAACAAATTCTCCACGCATAAAAATTAATGTAATTTAAAATCTTGAAATGAATAAAAGATATTTGAAACTAATTGCCGGTTTGATGTGTTATAAAAATGTACAGCCCATTTCTCATTACTGATGGGCCATTTTCTCGGCCAGCCGAATGAAAACTCTCCTCGTATTGAAAGATTTGCAGCCCAACAGGCCTGACAAAGCGACTTACTTGGCAAATCACAAAAAAACTGGGATGTGGCCGTGGACCCAGTTGTCAGCCTCTTCACGTACAGTACTCTTCCGATGGAAGTCGTTCCTTGACCATGTTGACCACGCCGCGCGGAGAGCACCACGGTGGTGGACGACGGCGAGGCCTAGGAAGAGGACGACGCGGAGCCGGGGAAGACGCGGAAGTGGAAGCCCGCGCGGAGAGGAGTACGAGGGTTCACTGGTTCGGCTGCGGTGTGAGGCTGCCGTCGTCGCAGGGCCTGGCCAGCGGTGGGAATAGTAGGGGGCGGTGAGGCCTCCGCGGCAGCACAACCGACCACGGGAGGCAGGAGCATGCGGCACGACCGGCGCTGCTTTGGGCGGCTGGAGCAACAAGACCAGAGGTTGAAGAAGCACTACGGCCGTTGGATGGACATCGTATGGCCACTAGAGCTAGAATCGTTCATATTGACTAAGTTGACAAAGCCCTTCGTCCCCGTCAACTTAGTAGGCCCACAAGTCAGCCTCCCACCAAGGTGGGTCCCAGCTAGCCGGGGGAGTATTCATTTTTTTGTGCGTAATAAGGAGGCACTTCCGGTGGGTCCGAGTTGACAGCGGGGGGAACGTTTTTTTTCGCGAAATACGGTGGCCCGTCAGGTGGGTCCCAGCAGTCGGGGGGCAAACGTTTTTTTCGCAAAATACGGTGGCCCGTCCGATGGGTCCCTGCTGTCAGTTGGAGGAATCATTATTTTCCGCGTAATAAGGAGGCACTTACTTGCTGCGGCCGTGGACCCAGCTAAGACTCTCCACGTACAGTATACTTCCGATGGAAGTCGTTCCTTGACCACGTTGACCTCGCCGCATTCCGTTGCATGCATGCGTCCATGGGCGTGGTGCGTCCCCACTGTCAGCCTCTCACGTACAGTCATCTTCCGATGACTCTCAATTGTTGACCACGTTGACCACCGTGCCGAGCGCACCCAGACTGGAACGACTCGGAGATGGGGAAGACGGGGCAGTGGAGTCGCAGATGGAGAGGAGTGGGAAACTTCACTGGTTCGGGTGCGCGGCAGCACAGCCGTGGTGCCGCCCATGGGAGATAGGAGCAAGAATAGAGGTTGAAGAAGGAGCACGACTGTTGGATTAACATCCAACGGTCCAGCTACTAGAATCATTTGTTGATTAAGTTGACAAAGCCGTGCGTACACGTCCGCTTAGTAGGCCCACAAGTCAGTCACCAAATCTGACAGGTCCCAGCTGTCAACGGGAAGAATAATTTTTTCGCAAAACAAGGAGGCACTTCCTTCCGTGCGAAGATACAGCCGGTGGGTCCCAGCTGTCAGGTGGAGGAAACATTTTTTTCAGCTTAATAAGGAGGAACTTTCCTTGCGTGCGACCATGGACCTTGTGGGTCCCAGCCGTCAGGCTCTCCACGTATAGTCCTCTTACGATGACTCTCATTTGTTGACCACGCCGCACCGAACGCAGCGAGGCGGTGGACGACGGCGAGGCCCCGGACGAGAACGACTCGGAGATGGGAAAATGCGGCAGTGGAGTCGCAGATTGAGAGGAGGAGAAGGGTTATAACTGGTTCTGTTGCGGCGTGGGGCTGTAGTCTGTGGAGAATAACAGGAGGTGTCGAGGGGTGGAGGGATAGCCTGGCCGGCGGTGGGGTAGCGCTTCGCAATGATGCGTGCTAAGCAAAGCCGCTAGCCGCCGGAGGCCAGACCAGGCGGTCCCGGCGACGCTGGAGGAAGAAGACGAGATATTGAAGGTGCATACCGGCCGTTGGATATAAATCCAATGGCTGTGGATGACACAATCATTTGTTGACCAAGTTGACAACGCCCTGCGTAGGCTTCGACCTATTGGCCCACATGTCAGCCTGCAAAAATGTGGCATATATTTAACCCATGTTTTCTAGAATGTACAGTCCATTTGCTGGGCTGGGTGAACAAATAATTTCGCGTCAATCAGGCCATTTATATTTTCTAAGAAATCCCAACCCATTTGCACTTCCTTGAAATACACGTATTAGGTGGGCTCGTTATATATGTAATGTTATGTTAGAAGGAGCAATTAATATCAAAGAATAAACCGGAGAGGGACATTATATATATATATAATTAAGAAATTAGCGATTTATTGCTCAAAATAAAAATGAGCACGTTATTATTAAATTGGTCCTTAAAATCTTCGCAAGCTTTTGTACGCAATCACCAGGATTTTCCTTGCCTGTGAGTCAAAAACAACCAGGATTTTCCTTGCCAACTTCCGTTAAACATTTACTTTTATAAGTTGGGATGTTTTTATAATGTATATATAAGTCTCTATAAAATATACGATAATAGTAATAATATAAATATAAAAATGTGGTTAGAAGGGAAAACATAAATTGGACACAACATTACTTTTATAAGAGACCTGTGTTTTATACCCCACAGTAGGCATACTAACAAGTTCACACACAAATACAACAGAAAAGGTAAACATTCATATCAAACTCAGGTTCACAGGACACGTTCATATCCATAGCCAACATTCACTATCAACAACTCAAAAGATTCATATATACACAAGCTCAGCATATCTATGCATCCAAATGATTGATAGATCACACGACAATATTTGTAACGCCCCGGATTCAATGCGCCAGGTGTCCGCCAGTTATCAGTCGTCCTTGCCATGTCATGTGCTTGCGTGTCGCACTTTGCCATGTCATCATCTGCATTTCATATCATGTCATCATGTGCATCGCATTTGCATACGTGTTCGTCTCATGCATCTGAGCATTTTCCCCGTTGTCCGTTTTCCAATCCGGCACTCCTATGTTCCCCGGCGCCCCCTTTTGCCTCTTTTCGTGTGCGGGTGTTAAACAGTCTCGGAATGGATCGAGGTTCGTCAAGCGGCCTTGGTATAGCACCGGTAGACCGCCTGTCAAGTTTCGGGTTAATCGGAGGTCGTTTGATGCTCCAACGGTTAACCGGGTAACCGCGAAGCCTCTTTTGTGTGCAGCCCAACACCCCTCCAAAGTGGACCAAAACCCATCCTAACCCCCTCCATCCTCTCGGCCGTTCGATCACGAACGCGTGGCCGAAAACCACACTCCATTTGGAGTCTCCTGGCTCCCTCTACCTATAAGTATGTGCCTCCCCCGAAATTTTCGCGGATGAAACCCTAGCCTCTTCCTCCTCCCGCCGCCGGACGCGTCCACCCCGCCGTCGGACATGTCCGCCGCTGCCCTCAGCGAATCAGATCGCGCCACGTCGCCCGCCTCCGCCTGATCTCCGCCCCCGCGGCCGTCGGAGCGCGCCGGCCTCCCCGCGCGCCTCTCCTGCGCGCCTGCCGCCGTCGCCATCGCCGACCCCGCCGCCGACCACCGCGCCCTGCGCCTCGCCACCACCCGCGCTGCCGCCGTCCGCCCGTTCCTCCGCTCCGCCTCGCCGGCGCTAGCCGCCTCGCCCCGGCGCCGAGATCTTCCACCGGCGCCGCCCTCCTCCGCCGACGTCCGCTCCGGTGCCCCTCCGACCAGATCCGGCCCCGGGACGGCCGGATCTCGCCGCCCCGACCCTCCGGCTGCCGTTTCCCATCTCCGGCGAGCGTCTCCGGCAAGCCCGCGCCTCGCCTCGAAATTCGTGCCGCGGTCAACCTAGTCCGCGAGGTGATTTTCTTCTGAGTCCCGAGATATTTCAACTTTCTGATGCTATATTGGACATGCCATAACTCTCTGCGTATAGCTCCGTTTTGCGTGCATGATACACCGAAATGTGCATCGGGTTGTGCTATACATTTCATTACATTGCATCATTTTCATTTGAGGTGATCTTGATGCCCTAATCATCGTTGCAAAACTGCTATATGATGTTAACTGCTGTCTGTTATCAGAACATGCACTTTTGTCACTTTTGCCATGATTGATGTGTGCACCCTATGAAGTTGAGTCCTACATGTGTTTTGTAATATGTCATGCCATCTCTGCTGTGGTGCAACCCATTTGTCATGATATGCCATGTATTGTTTGCTTCAAGCTTGCAAAGTAGCTTACTCAATGTTGCTGATTTGAGACTTAGAATTTCACTAAGTCTTTGTCTGCTGTTATTTTGGTGCCATGTATTCATGTTGCTACAGTGAGATCCATGCCTCTTTTGAGGATGATCAGTAAGGATGTTTTGTAGATATGGTTATGCTCTATCCATCCTTGCTCCTGGTTGCATTTATAGAGTGCTCTAACATGTCCTAATCTCCCTCTACTTTTGCTATAAAATGTTCCTGGCAGATTGTTTACATGTTATTCAATTTTGCCAAGGTTGTTGTAGTTGATCCGTGCATGCTATGTTGTTGTTCTTGCCATGTATAGCTGCTATGCCATGTCTAGTTGCTGGGTGTATGCTTGGGTTGTCATGAAATGCCTAGTAGTGGGTGCATTGAGCTCACCAACGTGCCTACTTGTTATCTGTTTATGCCATGCTCCAGTTTTTCACTGTCTGAATCTGTTTATGTTTTTGCTATGTTCACATGCTTGCAATTGTATTCTCTGATCCCTTTTGGCTTATGGTCAGTAAGGGACTCTTGTCTTATACTTTGAGTAGATTCATGCCATGCCCTAGTTTGACATGATAGCTTGATGTAACATGTTGTTTGATAGCTCTAAACATTGCAACCTGATGTTATTTCTGCCATGTCCTGAAATTCTGCTAAGTCTGTGAACCTGTTATTATTTGCAATCTTGTCATGCTTGTTTGAGTATGATCTAGTGATTTATGGAGATAGCTCAGTGTTCATGCTTTGTCATGCTTTACCTGTACATCATGTCCATGCCTTTTGTTTTCATGTTGAGATCCTGTAGCTTGTTGTTTTGATGCTTGCTAGATGCCTACTTGCTGTTTTGGACAGATTGTTGTTATAACTTGTATAGGGTGTATGTGTTGAACCGTTGCTCCGTTTTGAGCATGCTATATATGAAACTTGCTTAGTTTTGCATGTAGATTCATATTATCATGTTGCATCCTTGTTTTGAGGTGTTTTCTTGATGTTTGTATGCATTTTGCATCAATGTCATGCTTACCTTGTTTTGCTCATATCTTCTAGGCCGTAGCTCCGAATCTAATGAACTTTATAGGTAACTTGACTAGAATTTCATGTAGATCATCATGGTGCATCTTAACTTGCTTCTTAACCACTTGAACATAAGGTTTATTCAGATCTGGACCAATTTCGAAATTTGCATATGAGGACTTACCGGAGTTGTTCTATGTTGTTTCCGGCCTCATTTAAACTTGCTTTGATGTGTTGCTCTTGTATGCATCATTCCTTGCCATGAGTAACTTCATGTAACCTTGTCATGCATCATATTTGGTTGAGCATCATGCCTTGTTCATGTGTGGTGTGTTTACCGTATTGTGTGCTTTTTCTCGATAGTTCCCGTTTCGTTGTGATCGTGAGGATTCGTTCGTCTACGCTTGGTTCGTCTTCGTGGCTTCAACTTCTTCATGGACTCGTTCTTCTTCCTTGAGGGATTTCAGGCAAGATGACCGTCACCTTGGATCTCATTACTATCATTGCTATGCTAGTTGCTTCGTTCTATCGCTATGCTGCGTTACCTACCACTTGCTGCTCAAGCCTCCCAAATTGCCATGAACCTCTGACCTTTGTTACCCTTCCTAGCAAACCGTTGTTTGGCTATGTTACCGCTTTTGCTCAGCCCCTCTTATAGCGTTGCTAGTTGCAGGTGAAGATGAAGATTGCTCCATGTTGGATCTTGTTTATGTTTATGTTGGGATATCACAATATCTCTTATATTATTAATGCATCTATATACTTGGTAAAGGGTGGAAGGCTCGGCCTTATGCCTGGTGTTTTGTTCCACTCTTGCCGCCCTAGTTTCCATCATACCGGTGTTATGTTCCCGGATTTTGCTTCCCTAACGCGGTTGGGTGATTTATGGGACCCCCTTGACAGTTCGCTTTGAATAAGACTCCTCCAGCAAGGCCCAACCTTGGTTTTACCATTTGCCTCACCACCACCTATTTTCCCTTGGGAGTAATTAACCCAAGGGTCATCTTTATTTAGCCCCCCCGGGCCAATGCTTGTCTAAGTGTTGGCCCGAAACGAGTAGACTGCGGGGCCACCTTGGGGAAACTTGAGGATTGGTTTTACTCGTAGGATGTCTCATCCGGTGTTGCCCTGAGAACGAGATATGTGCAGCTCCTATCGGGATGTCGGCTCATCGGGCGGTCTTGCTGGTCTTGTTTTATTACTGTCGAAATGTCTTGTAGCCGGGATTCCGAGACTGATTGGGTCTTCCCGGGGAGAAGGAATATCCTTCGTTGATCGCGAGAGCTTATCATGGGCTAAGTTGGGACACCCCTGCAGGGTTTGAACTTTCGAAAGCCGTGCCCGCGGTTATGTGGCAGATGGGAATTTGTTGATATCCGGTTGTAGTAAACTTGAAGCAAACTCTTCTAAAATACACCAACCGTGTGCGTAACCGTGAGTGTCTCTTTTCGGGGTTGATCGAGAGGAGAACACGGTTTCTGGGTTATGTTTGACGTAAGTAGGAGTTCAGGATCACTTCTTGATCATTACTAGTTGACGACCGCTTGCTTTGCTTCTCTTCTCGCTCTTATTTGCGTAAGTTAGCCACCATACATGCTTAGTCGCTGTTGCAACCTCACCACTTTACCCCCTTCCTTACCCTTTAAGCTTTGCTAGTCTTGATACCCATGGTAATGGGATTGCTGAGTCCTCGTGGCTCACAGATTACTACACCACCAGTTGCAGGTACAGGTTATGCGATGATCATGACGTGAGAGCGATGTTTATTTGTGTTGGAGTTCTTCTTCTGCTTCTTCTTCGATTGAGGGATAGGTTCCTGGTCGGCAGCCTGGGCTAGCAGGGTGGATATTGTTTGATTTTCTGTTTATGTTTCATCTATAGTCGGATGTTGATCTTGTATTTGATGTATTGTTATATTCATGTGACATTGTATGTATTGGATGTATCCCCACTATTATGTAATGTTGATGTAATGATATCCACCTTGCAAAAGCGTCTTCAAGATGCGCTTCTATCCTTGGTGGGACCTTCGAGTTCCTTTAGGATAGGGCCGCATCTTGGGCGTGACAATATTCATACATAATTTACAAAAAGATTCAGATATACACATGTTCAGTATGTTTATGCATCCAAATGATTGAGATCACAGCCAATATGATCCATGGACGAACTTTAATTACCTAGGGTACAGACTGGTAAATGGTGTTCAATTGGAGGTACTTCTTGCTAAAAATTAGTTCTTGTACGAGTAAACTTTCGAGTACAAAAGAAGCAGCATAGACAATCTGAACTTTGCTTGTAGGTTTATCCTCAAATAGTGGCCTCGTGCCGAGGGAGGTTTGAGCAACTTGGCCACTACTTTCATCCAACCAGTTTACTGGCTCATCTTGGTCCTGTATCTCGCCAAAATTCCACATTGCAGACGAGAAAGGAGGCGGTTGAGAAAATGAACCACCCAAATTTTTTGTGCAGTTCAACTGAAATGGAGCATCCTTGGCGTGCAGACTGATTAAGTGCCAGATGAATATACGCGTCAACCAACTTATCTGGAATCTTTAGACTCCATGCCATATAGTTCGCTACCATATGTGCCGATAACCAAAAGGCACAAGTTGGGACCAAAGACTGGACTGCCTTTTTCTGGGCTATGCACCAAGCAATATTTTTGGCGTTCACTCTCCTAATACTTGGAGTTTGACAATTGGTTGACGCTGGTTGATACTCGAATGAATATAGGCACTTCTTGTCAACATCGATGCGTGTCCGAGTGAACTTTGGAGTACATAGCAGCAGCATAAGTACCTGTCCATCTAATCATTTTGTGCAGTTCTACTGAAATCACCCGATGTAATGATTTGCCTGCGAGTTCATGCTCCAAATTACTCCTTTATGAAATCGGCAAACAGTAGCACAATACCAAATTACCAATACATATGACAAGCACAATAATCAGGATAAAGAACAGTACCAACCTGTGTGAGGTAGCATATCAATTACTATTTCCTTTGACTGGAAGCCGAGATAAGCCAAGCGACTGACAGCAAAGGAAGAAAGCATGCTGAGTTTAGCGACTGACAAGAAAGGACGGAAGCTGTCGAGGCAATGAAGCACCCAAAGTTTTTGTGCAGTTCCACCAAAATCGAGCATCTCTGTTGGCACATATATTGAGAGAGTGAGATTACTGTAATAGTGGGACTAGTTGATGAAACATACATTAACAAATAGAAGCACCCTGATTATCTTAATGGGTAAAGTTAGCAACATAGTAGTCTTGCTTAAAGAGAGGTATTAGTTTATTTAATCAGTGCCAATTAGCTCAACTCAACACTCAAAGCATTGACATTTATCATAGGTTGCAAAACTTTAACGTGCAAAGATAAAGGAGTTTCTCATGACAGTAGCACGATACAAATAGAGATGATAGCAAACTAATATGGATGAAGTCCTTAGGCCCGTACCAACCTGAGAAAAAAAGCTTATTCATGTAGTCCCATAAGAGATGATAAAGCACTCACTGGAATCACACAATAGTATATATTTTTGTGCACTTCAAATGTATGGTTGAAATCACTATTGTTTACCAGTGCTGAGATTATATCGAAAGATTATCAAGAACTTCCAGCAGAGTTAAAGCACTGGCTGGCATACAGTTCATTGTATTGTCTTGTGTAGTTCCACTACAATGTATGATTGGCACAACATGATCCCTATTTGCACAAGTAGGAACAAGGTGAAACCTTCATTAGCTTAGTGAGAAAGGATAGGAAGACATTAGCATATTACTCAAACAGTAGCATCAAATTCATGATGGACAATACGCAAAACATTGCCTCATTGAACCAATGGCAATAAATTGACATGCAGAACAATAGCACTATTATGTCATGACACTAATAATATTCCCTCCCTGCTCCACCACATGATTCACCTCCATAGACAAACATACACACGTACATGATTCAGCATAGGGTCCTACTAAAGATTTGTTTAACTCCAACAGGAAAATTAGGCAGTAATAAATTAGTGGTACTTAAGTACTCCTAATTAATTAAGTGAGACAGCAGAAGTGGAAGGGCTCCCTAGAGGATCGTCTCACATGTAAGGTAGTCGTTGCCGGAGCCCTTGAATGGCCTTGACTGAGGCCTCTGGCTTCAGCAAGATCGCCTTGGCACTGTTTATTCTTCTTCTTCTTCCTCTTCATGCTCTGTTTCTCTTTCTCCTCACCAGTTGGTGAAACCAAGTACATGATTGTCCTTCTAATTCAGAATTGGTTTTGCCAGTGAGGGAGTACAAGTGTACTAGTAAAAAACAACATTATTTTCTCATGGCGGTCGGAAAATAAAGATGAACACATGCATTAAATATCATTCTTACCTAAAGGAAGGTTATGGCGCCAATATGGATGATGAGGATTGGAACACAGATCTCCCTTTGTGCAGTTCCACCAAAATGAACCAACTGTTCCATTCTGACATTCCAGTTAAACAGCACAAAAGTCACTTCTTTTAAGAAGAGTTTTGTGCAGTGCACCAAAAGGTCACAACAGCAACCAGGTGAATTGGATATCCCTGTTTGCACAAAAGGCACAGAGGAAACAGTCAGAGTCTCAAACAATTACAGGCAAAAACATTTGGCTAAACTTGTCATGGCTTATAACAGTGGCATGGCTTCATTTTTACCACGGACATTAGATTAAGAACAGCTAAGGCTGCGTTCAGTTCACAGGTTTGGTGCAGGATTTTCGTAGGAACACAATTCCTACGGTATTCTTTCCCTTCCAACCGTTCGGAACACGGGAAAGGTGAATAGTGTTTCATAGGAAAGCTGGTCTGGTAGTACTGATTCCATAGGATTAGAAACATCCACGCGCTGCTCATTTTTTGGGTGGAAGCCCGAGGTAGGCGCTCGCTGCCATGCGTTAGACAGGTTGATGTGCTGTGTTGCCGGAATAAAAAAATCAACCTATGTGTGGTACGTGAGGTGAGGACAAGAGTAGTCACTGTGCAGCTGAATAAACAAATAGCATCTCATACTGCCAAGCATGCTACTCTAAAAAACAAATCTATACATTTCGTAGTCCATCCGAACACATTCTCTTGAGAGTTTCCTCCGGTTCGTTGTTCCATAGTTTTATACCTACATTCCTTTCCTATTCCTCTATTTTCATCAAGACCTATGTTTTCTGCCCCTTTATTCCGAACGGAGCCTAAATATTTGGTATATGGGCATGGGACAGTGGGTGCACCAGCAGTCCAGCACCATGTACGTAAACAGGGGCATAAAGTGGTGATTCATAGTTTGTTGCCCCGAGAAACAAACATCCAAGAAACATATCTAGGTTGGTCCCATTTTTGTTCACTCTAGCCACCTACTCCTATGTTTGGATAGCAAATCTAGTCCTGGTCATACCACTGTGTACAGCTTACCCCTATATTTCCCTTTTCGACCAAGAGACCGGTTGGATGACCAGTCTGTACTACTTTCGCCCCCTTTCCTTCCTGTTTGTACTAAGTCAGATGTACATACTAAATTCCCCCACCCCCACTTTATGTCTTGTTTGAACCAAGTACTCCCTCAGTTCGGAATTACTTGTCATCAAAATGGATGTGTCTAGAACTAAAATACATCTAGATACATCCATTTCAATGACAAGTATTTTTGGACGGAGGGAGTACAAGATTCGACTCCATGAAGTAGCTTTACCTCTAACAATAGAAGAAACAAAATATGTGACGTTGGACCATCCGATCGAGAGGGGCTGAGATGTAGAAAATGATGCGCATGCAGCGATGTAGCGAGCTGGGGAAGTAGAGCTAATGCAGTTTCAAA
The DNA here is from genome assembly GCA_032464435.1 of Aegilops umbellulata. Classification (NCBI taxonomy): domain Eukaryota; kingdom Viridiplantae; phylum Streptophyta; class Magnoliopsida; order Poales; family Poaceae; genus Aegilops; species Aegilops umbellulata. The sequence continues at coordinate 384,270,572 of CP136057.1, read as the reverse complement.
CAAAGATATACCTGAAGGTCATCGGGATGTGGATAGGTAGGCGGCAGGAGGCCGGATCCGCCCACAGGCAACGACGAAGGGATCGGAGGACCTCCCGCGCCAGCGCTCGACCAGAGATAACGGTGCGACCAGCAGTGGGTCTCCTCCCTCGCTGACGACAACGGCCTAAACGCTGCCCCTCCTCCCCTTCACCGGCGGAGGGGGATACGTTCGGATCTGTAACCAGCGGTGAGGATAGAAAGCCAGTGTTTTTTGAAGGGAGAAAGACAGTGTTACTACCCCTATCTTGTTTAGATTTGGAGAGGATGAGAGTGTGTGAATAGAGCAACCCTAGCAAGCAAGCGCGAAGGGCTTCGGCCTATATATATGTAGTGAGCAACCCTAGCATGCAACCCTAGCAAGCAAGCAACCCCTATCTTTGTCAACTCGTACAAGACCGAGAAATTTGATTACTACAACGCCCTCTCCCTCGCGGACTGAGCTCCGGTGCCTTAATTGCACCTGCCTTTGGCTGCATGACAGCAGGGCCAACCACCTGTTGGGCCCACCTGTCATAGACGCAAAGGCAGGAGCAGTAAGTAGAAGCTTTTGCTACACGCTATCCCTCCTGCGCGAGGTGGACGGACATGCAGCAGTGAATTCGATACTATAGAATTAGGAGTAACATCATTATTGTTCATCTTCTCGAAGAGGCGAAGAGCCAAGTGCAACCCGAACATGGCAGTTGCGAACGCTCGCGTGGTGCAGTTCCTTGGAGTACTAGCCAGGCTCTTGCATGAGACAAAATTGCTATTGTCTAACAATTAAACTCCATTATCCATTGGTTGATACTCATTCTGCATAGGTCCACACGCTTAGCACCGTTTCCTCCTGGGGTCACCAATGTTTATTTGCTAATTAATAGCATTGCATGCAATGAACTAGCCATTGCAAGTCATTAAAAGCATGCACACCTCTCATCTCTTATTGGTTGATATGTCAAGAAACAAGAAACAAGGTAGAAGTTAATGCACCACGCCTAAGTGTTTTGGGACTATTTAGTTTTCGTAAGATGACTTACACACCTAGACGGAGGGAGTAGTATAGCCCTGTAAACCGGAAAGGAGTATTTGCCTTTCTAGAGATTTCAACAAGTGACTAGACTACACCGTGTGCAGTACTCCCTCCCTTCCGGTTTATAGGGCTCAAATCTCAAATCTCATGAACCAAGGCATTTTGCGATTGGAGGAATGTATCTCGTACTTTACAAAACTACCCTAATTAAACTCATGCATTAATTATGTAGTTCTCTCGTTTTCCTCTCCGCCTTGGTCGCGGTGCACAATATTGAGCACTCCTATATGACTAGCCGCTCTATCTACGTGCGAGACATTTCAAAGCTTTCGGCCCCGCGTGCCATCCACCAAATCACAGCGAGGTGCTACAGTCGAGACTTACTTGTCACCCCGGTGTGGCTGTCATGACCCGTCATATCACAAAACCTACACCTTTACGAGCAGTGGTAAGGTGGCCTCCAAGTTGGACTCGACGAAGCAACCATCATTTCACTGGAACGCTTCTTCAAGCCTTTTCTTCCCTTTCTTGAAGAAAACCTCACTCCAGGCTACTCACTTCTGCCATTTTTCTTCTGTACCGACGAAGGAAAGGTGGGCGAATCAGTTATGCTGCTATATTCTCATTCCAAGAATCTTCTTTTTGCGAAGCACCGACATTCTCGCATCCTATTATTTTCCCATTTTCATTGCGATTATGGTTTCCTTTCGATTGCTTTTTGTTTGTCAGTTCATTGATGGATCCTGGAGCATTAGGCAAAGAGTTGCCGGCGGACAACCCAATGGAGACAGCGATCTCGAGGAAGTGAGCACCGACCAACGAGTTGACCATGTTGGTGGGCCAACCCATGGAGACGAAGAACTCCAAGAAACAAGCACTGGCCCAAGAGTTGAGGACGTTGGCGGACGAACTCCTCAAAGAAAGTTGGAAGAACAGCAAGGGCCCCACCGTGCCTACCCCGGGAACTCTGATTGCCACCTATGTGAGGCTCAAGACCGAGTTTGAGGAGATAGTCGCCGTTGAGAAGCAGTATTCCCCTGGCAAGGTGATGGCCCCCATCGAGGACGAGGAGATGGCCCCCGGAGGGATGAGATCCCCCGGTGAGCTGCACAAGGTAAAAATAATGGCTTATTACCATAGGTGTGGTTTTTGATTATTTGCAATGTGCTTGCTAATATGTTAGGGTTGTGTAGGTGCCGGTGGACGTCCTTGATGATTCCGATGTCGTGGCCTATCCTGTTGGCATCGCCCCGGAGATCGATTCCGATGCTGTTGTCCATCCTGTGGACATCGCCCCAGAGATCGATTCCGATGTCGCGGTCAGTCCTGCGGACATCGCCCCAGAAATCGATTCCCATGACGCTGTCCGTGCTGTGGTCATTGCCCGAGAGATCGATGACAAGAAATAGTTGGTCGCGCTAATCCTTCAGGGTAGTTTGCATTGCCCTGTGTTTAATTACCAGAATGATGCGTGTTATCAAACCATCTTAGGGCTAGTACACTGTCTTGTGTGGGCGGATCTTGCTACTTTTGTTTGATAGTGAATCATGCGATGAATCATGCGAACCCTCTCCGAGTTATGGAAACAGATGTATCCTCACCAGCTTTTGATGTAATATATGGCATGATTAGATGTAATTTTGAACTGATTATCATATCAGCAGGGCTTGTTTGATGATTCTTGGTGTTAGTAGGCTAGCTACTGTGCGGGTTATAGTACTTGCAAAGCACTCATCGAAGAGAAACCTTGGGGCTGATGAGCTCGTGGTACGCTTATACTTATCCCTCGTTGATCGACCAATAGCCCTAGCTCCTAAAATTGTAGGCTTAGCGATCGATCAGACAATGGCCCTGTTTGGATACTCTAAGTCAGTTAGAGGTTAGAGTTAGATTCTAACCCTGAACTAACCCTAAAGTAACTCTAGCCAAAGAGGTGTTTGGATGGCAGGGTTAGATGGAGCGCGGATACGGCGAGGCGCCTTCACAGGCGATGCGAGAGGGAGGGAGGGAAAGGACGAGAAGCTTCGAGGAAGTGGAGAGGGATCTGCTACGGGGAGAGCGAGAGAAAAAATGTGTTTTTTAATGATCCCAAGAAGAACTAACCCAAATAAACACCTCTTGGATGGGTTAGATTTTTTGGATGGGTTAGATGCATCTAACCCAAACTAACCCTCCTGTTTGGATACTTTTGAGTTAGTTGAGTACAAACTAACTCAAACTAACTCTAACCCATGGATCCAAACAGGGCCAATAGTCGACATACATTCAGGCCTCATTTGGTTCATAGGGTAGGAAAATTGTAGCAAAAGTACAAAGAACGTGCAACACAAAATCATAGCAGTGCAGAGACGTACTCCCTCCGTTCCAAAATAGATGACCTAGGCGGGCTAGTTTGGCCTAGTGGGTTTCAGTGATATGACGTGGTACAGTGCCGTCCAGTCTTCGCGTGTGGTAGCAGTATTGCGGGTATAGTAAGTTTTCTTGAAGAAGCGGAATTCAACGAAGTCATGATGGTTCCTTCGTCCGAACAACTTACAGTGGGAAAGGTTGGGCCTGCGATACGACCGAGGTAGACTAGGATAATTTTGTGCATGGCAGGTGGACCAGGATGGTCGACGTCCTACATGTCAGCAAATGAAAGTATTCTTTCCGATATAGAGGACGAGCAACGAGTATTCATTGTTTATTTTTTATGAAAGCTATTGTCTCCACTGTTATGACGGAGGAGTGTGAAACACGGCAGCCCAGTGAACTTGGCATGTGCACCACTCCCTCCTTCCTCATGCAATGCCCAGGTTACAGCTTTTTCTCACTTTCTCTCTATCTATTTCCTCTCAAATGTTTTTACCTTTCTTTTTTTAAGACACAATTGTTTTTATGCCTTTTTTTAGAATTATTTTTTTATACCTAGGATCATGTGTAGAGGCGGGCTCTTGCAGAGCCCACTCCTTGACTTTGTCAATGCCTCTATCTCCTCCACATAAGGAGTACTACTTGCTATGCATGCATGCGGCGGGCAGCTGGCGTCTTGAGGGGCCAGGGCGGTGAGAGCGGGCTCTGGAAACGGTCCGGACTCCAGCATGGCCCACCTCACATTATCACCATATATTTCTTGGAGATCGTGCACGGCGGGCGGGCGGTCTCTTCTCCCTCCCCCGTTTTTCTCTTCTCAGCCGACGCCCGCCGATCGATTAGATTTCGGCTATCGACGGTTTATTCAATTACGGTCCCACATGTCAGTGAAATTGCAAGAAAACGCGTGTCCCCTCTGGTGAGCGGCGTCGAGCCGAACTATCGGGGTTGCGACGCGTACGAGTCATAAGTGTGCCGCCTTTTCCTTTAGAACTTGCGAAGCATAACATTTTCGCGCGATCGATCGATAGAAATCCAGAACAAAATGACGAGGGCGGTGCTTTCCTGCTCATTAGGAGGGCTAGTTCGAGTGATATGACGTGCTACAGTGCCGTCCACTTGCTCCATTTTTATGTAAGCAAGAGTTTACACTCATACGCGGGAGGAGTGCGAAACACCGCGTCTGATTTTGATCGAGGGATAACTGTTCCCTGCCAAATAATGGAGGATTGTTAGCGATTATAGCATGATAGTTAGGGCATCTCCAGCGCTGGCCCACAAATTTACACCGGCATCTGTCCGAGGACATTGATGGATGCCATCCGATGCTGCCCGCATACCTTTCGACAACTATATGAATTAACCGGACGAAATCCATGCAAACAAAGCAAATTTCAAATTGACCTGATGAAATTCATTACATTTCGAGAACTTCTCCTATAAACAGGATGAAATTCATTACATATTTCGCACAAACCATACTAAAACCTACTGTAAACCTAATCTAAACGATCGCCGGGCCCCGACCACCATGTCCGACCATGAACCTGAGAAAGCCGGCCATTGCGTTTTCCTCCTACTTATCCGCCTCGATAACCTCCTCCTACGGAGCACAAGGTTACAAAGATTTCCGCCTCCACGTCGCCATCAAGCGGCTAATCGGCCGCCGATTTTTATCCCACCAAGCTTGGCGTCGACTGAGTGGAGGAGCGGTGGCCTTCCTAGGACCAGAGCGGTGGCGACCTACCGTGTACTACTCTTCCTCGCTACCGGCTGCGTCTGCGCACGCGCGCCGGCTTCGTGGTCGTGGCGGCGGAGGGCGGCTGGGGGGGGGGGGGGGAGCCGGCGATCTCCTTCGTCTGCTTCTGCAAGAGTACGTCCAAGAGAGCTTTGGAGCGCGCCCGGAGCGGAGCCACCGATGTCCTTCGTCTGCTCCTGCGACAGTACGTCCAAGAGATCTTTGGAGTGCCCGGAGGCCATGGTTGGAGTGGTGCCAACAAAAGGAAGGGACCGGAGGAGAATGAGTGTGGGTCTTTGGCTATGGCTGGGAGCTGGGGCTCAAGTTAATATAGCGGGCGAATGGCAATGAGCCGTGGCAGACGGATGGACGGCTGGCAGCGGAGTAGGTTCGTCGACAGCCATGGTGTCATTAACGCGGAGCAGTCGCTTGCACCGGGATGCCGCGCGGGTGGCGCTCTCTCGGCCGGCCCACTGCTGCAATGCCGGTGCCAGTGAGAGGTCGCGTCGGGCGTGAATGCGGACGCTGCTTCAATGACTTAACCGCAGGTGCGTTGTCTCACTAACATGTGGGCCCAACGGGCATCAGGCCCGCATGTCAGTGACACACCAACTGCACCTGCAGATAAGGATGGTGAATGCGGTATTGGCGTTCTAGAGAGACGGTAATCATTTCAGGCGGGAAGCGCTCGCTAGCGATGGAAGGGGTTTTGGTAGGCCAGGGCGGTCAGACGCTGGCGTGGTGGTAAAATGTGAACTCATGGATGACGAGCCTTTGAAGCATATGCGGCACGTATTGACAACCAGGCGTCCATGCAACCGCTCTTGTCGCCAGCTAGCATTCGATGACCACCATTAGTCACTCCGTATGACGGAGAGGTATCTCTGGGCCCACTCGGCAATGCATCATCATAATGAGCTCAATGTGACTAAGAAGTTAGTCACGGGATCATGCGTTACGGAACGAGTAAAGTGACTTGCCAGTAACAAGATTGAACGAGGTATTGGGATACCGACGATCGAATCTCGGGCAAGTAACATACCGATTGACAAAGGGAATTGAATACGGGATTGATCGAATCCCCGACATCGTGGTTCATCCGATGAGATCATCATGGAACATGTGGGAGCCAATATGGGTATCCAGATCCCGCTATTGGTTATTGGACAGAAAGGTGTCTCGGTCATGTCTGCATGGTTCCCGAACCCGTAGGGTCTACACACTTAAGGTTCGGTGACGCTAGAGTTGTTATGGGAAATAGTATGTGGTTACCGAAGGTAGTTCGGAGTCCCGGATGAGATCCCGGACGTCACGAGGAGTTCCGAAATGGTCCGGCGGTGAAGATCGATATATTGGACGAAGGGTATTGGAGTCCGGAAGTGTTTCCGGGGGTACCAGGCTATGGCCAGCATGACCGAAAGGTGTTTCGGGAGCCCCGACAAGTGTTGGAAGGCCTCATGGGCCAAAGGGGAAGGGGCAAACCAGCCCACTAAGGGGTGGTGCGCCCCCCACACCCTTTCCCACGTTACTTGGGGAGGTGGGGCGCCTCCACCTGGCTTGAGAGGCAAGCCTCCACCTGCTTGGCTTGGGGGGCAAGTCTCCCTAGGATTTTCCCTAGGGAGATCCAATCTGCTTGGCCGCCGCCCCCTAGGGGAAACCCTAGGGTGCCTCCCCCTCTCCCCTTGCCCCTATATATAGTGGAGGGGTGGGAGGCCAGCCGCACCTCTTCCCTGGCGCAGCCCTCCCTCCTCCTACACCTCCTCCTCCTCCATAGTGCTTGGCGAAGCCCTGCTGGAGAACCACGAGCTCCATCGCCACCATGCCGTCGTGCTGCTGGAGTTCTCCCTCAACTTCTCCTCTCCCCTTGCTGGATCAAGAAGGAGGAGACGTCCCCGGGCTGTACGTGTGTTGAACGCGGAGGCGCCGTCCGTTTGGCGCTAGATCGGATCTTCCGCGATTTGAATCGCCACGAGTATGACTCCATCAACCGCGTTCTTGTAACGCTTCCGCTTAGCGATCTTCAAGGGTATGAAGATGCACTCCTTCTCTCTCGTTGCTAGCATCTCCTAGATTGATCTTGGTGACACGTATGAAAATTTTGAGTGGCATCATGAGCTAGGTCTATGCGTAGATTCTATGCACCAGTAGAACACAAAGTAGTTGTGGGCAATGATTTGTTCAATTTGCTTGCCGTTACTAGTCTTATCTTGGTTCGGCGGCATTGTGGGATGAAGCGGCCTAGACCGACCTTACACGTACTCTTACATGAAACAGGTTCCACTAACTGACATGCACTTGATGCATAAGGTGGCTAGCGGGTGTCTATCTCTCCCACTTTAGTCGGATCGGATTCGATGAAGAGGGTCCTTATGAAGGGTAAATAGCAATTGGCATATCACCGTTGTGGCTTTTGCGTAGGTAAGAAACATTCTTGCTAGAAACCCATAGCAGCCACGTAAAACATGCAACAACAATTAGAGGACGTCTAACTTGTTTTTGCAGGGTATGCTATGTGATGTGATATGGCCAAAAGGATGTGATGAATTATATATATGTGATGTATGAGATTGATCATGTTCTTGTAATAGGAATCATGACTTGCATGTCGATGAGTATGACAACCGGCAGGAGCCATAGGAGTTGTCTTAATTTATTGTATGACTTGCGTGTCAATGAAAAACGCCATGTAATTACTTTACTTTATTGCTAACCGTTAGCCATAGTAGTAGAAGTAATAGTTGGCGAGACAACTTCATGAAGACACGATGATGGAGATCATGATGATGGAGATCATGGTGTCATGCCGGTCACGAAGGTGATCATGCCGCGCCTCGAAGATGGAGATCAAAAGGCGCAAGATGATATTGGTCATATCATGTCACTTTATGATTTGCATGTGATGTTTGTCATGTTTACATCTTATTTTCTTAGAATGACGGTAGCATAAATAAGATGATCCCTCGCAATAATTTCAAGAAAGTGTTCCCCCTAACTGTGCACCGTTGCGAAGGTTCGTTGTTTCGAAGCACCACGTGATGATCGGGTGTGATAGATTCTAACACTCGCATACAAAGGGTGTAAGCCAGATTTACACATGCGAAACACTTAGGTTGACTTGACGAGCCTAGCATGTACAGACATGGCCTCGGAACACGAGAGACCGAAAGGTCGAACATGAGTCGTATGGTAGATGCGATCAACATGAAAATGTTCACCGATGATGACTAGTCCGTCTCACGTGATGATCGGACATGGCCTAGTTGACTCGGATCATGTATCACTTAGATGACTAGAGGGATGTCTATCTAAGTGGGAGTTCATTAAATAATTTGATTATATGAACTTAATTATCATGAACATAGTCAAAAGGTCTTTGCAAATTATGTCATAGCTTACGCTTTAGTTCTACTGTTTAAGATATGTTCCTAGAGAAAATTTAGTTGAAAGTTGACAGTAGCAATTATGTGGACTGGGTCCGTATACTGAGGGTTGTCCTCATTGCTGCATAGAAGGATTATGTCCTTAATGCGCCGCTCGGTGTGCTGAACCTCGAGCGTCGTCTGTGGATGTTGCGAACATCTGACATACACGTTTTGATGACTACATGATAATTCAGTGCGTAATGCTAACGGTTTAGAATTGAGGCGCCAAAGACGTTTTTGAAACGTCGCAGAACATATGAGATGTTCCAAAGACTGAAATTGGGATTTCAGGCTAGTGCCTATGTCAAGAGGTATGAGACCTCTGACAAGTTTCTTAAGCCTGCAAACTAAGGAGAAAAGCTCAATCGTTGAGCATGTGCTCAGATTGTATGAGTACTACAATCGCTTGAATCGAGTGGGAGTTAATCTTCCAGATGAGATAGTGATAGTTCTCCAAAGTCATTGCCACCAAGCTACTAGAGCTTCATGATGAACTATAACATATCAGGGATAGATATGATGATCCTCGAGCCATTCGCGACACCGCAAAAGTAGAAATCAAATAGGAGCATCAATTGTTGATGGTTAGTAAAACCACTAGTTTCAAGAAGGGCAATGGCAAGAAAGGGACACTTCATGAAACGACAAATTAGTTGCCGCTCTAGTGAAGAAACCCAAGGTTGAACCCAAACCCAAGACTAAGTGCTTCTGTAATAAGGGGAACGGTCACTGAAGCAGAACTACCCTAGATACTTGGTAGATGAGAAGGCTGGCAAGGTCAACAAAAGTATATTTGATATATGTGTTATTGATGTGTACCTTACTAGTACTCCTAGTAGCACATGGGTATTAGATACCGGTTCAGTTGCTAACATTGGTAACTCGAAACAAAAGCTATGGAATAAACGGAGACTAGCTAAGGGTGAGGTGATGATGTGTGTTGGAAATGTTTCCAAGGATGATATGATCACCATCGCACGCTCCGTCTACCTTCGGGATTAGTATTGAAGCCAGATAAATGTTGTTTGCTTTGGTGTTTGCGTTGAGCATATACATGATTGGATTATGTTTATCGCAATACGGTTATTCATTTAAGGAGAATAATGGTTACTCTGTTTATTTGAATAATACCTTCAATGGTCTTGCACCTAAAATGAATGGTTTATTGAATCTCGATCGTAGTGATACACATGTTCATGCCAAAAGATATAAGATAGTAATGATAGTACCACATACTTGTGGCACTGCAATTTGAGTCATATTGGTATAAAACGCATGAAGAAGCTCCATGTTGATGGATCTTTGGACTCACTCGTTTTTGAAAAGATTGAGACATGCGAACCATGTCTATTGGTATATATGCATGAAGAAACTCCATACAGATGGATCGTTTGGACTCACTTGATTTTGAATCACTTGAGACATGCAAATCATACCAAATGGGCAAGATGACTGAAAGGCCTCGTTTTCAGTAAGATGGAACAAGAAAGCAACTTGTTGGAAGTAATACATTTTGATGTGTGCAGTCCAATGAGTGTTGTGGCACGCAGTGGATATCGTTATGTTCTTACTTCACAGATGATTTGAGTAGATTCTAAGTATATTTACTTGATGAAACACAAGTCTGAATTATTGAAAGGTTCAAGTAATTTCAGAGTGAAGTTGAAGATCATCGTGACAAGAGGATAAAATGTCTATGTTATGATCATAGAGATGAATATCTGAGTTACGAGTTTGGCACACAATTAAGACATTGTGGAAATTGTTTCACGACTAATACCGCCTGGAACACCATAGTGTGATGGTGTGTCCAAACATCATAGCTGCACCCTATTGGATGTGGTGCATACCATGATGTCTCTTATCGAATTACCACTATCGTCTATGGGTTAGGCATTAGAGACAACCACATTCACTTTATATAGGGCACCACGCAATTCCGTTGAGACGACACCGTATGAACTCTGTTTTAGAGAAACCTAAGCTGCCGTTTCTTAAAAGTTTGGGGCTGCGACTCTTATGTGAAAAAGTTTCAGGCTGATAAGCTCGAACCCAAAGCGGATAAATGCATCTTCATAGAATACCCAAAACAGTTGGCTATACCTCCTATTTCAGATCCGGAAGCAAAAGTGATTGTTTCTAGAAACGGGTCCTTTCTCGAGGAAAAGTTTCTCTTGAAAGAATTGAGTGGGAGGATGGTGGAGACTTGATGAGGTTATTGAACCGTCACTTCAACTAGTGTGTAGCAGGGCACAGGGAGTTGTTCCTGTGGCACCTACACCAATTGAAGTGGAAGCTTATGATAGTGATCATGAAACTTCAGATCAAGTCACTACCAAACCTCGTAGGATGACAAGGATGCGTACTACTTCAGAGTGGTACGTAATCCTGTCTTGGAAGTCATGTTGCTAGACAACAATGAACCTACGAGCTATGGAGAAGCGATGGTGGGTCCGGATTCCGACGAATGGCTCGAGGCCATAAAATCCAAGAGAGGATCCATGTAAAAAAAGTATAGACTTTGGAAGAAGTACTTGATGGTCGTAAGGCTGTTGGGTGTAGATGGATTTTAAAAGGAAGACGGACAATGATGGTAAGTGTCACCATTAAGAAAGCTCGACTTGTCGTTAAGATGTTTTCCGACAAGTTCAAGGAGTTGACTACAATGAGACTTTCTCACTCGTAGCGATGCTAAGAGTCTGTTGGAATTATATTAGCAGTTACTACATTATTTATGAAATCTTGCAGATAGGATGTCAAAACATTGTTTCCTCGACAATTTTCTTGAGGAAAGGTTGTATGTGATACAACCAGAAGGTTTTGTCAATCCTAAAAGATGCTAACAAGTATGCAAAGCTCCAGCAATCCTTCTAAGGACTGGAGTAAGCATCTCGGAGTTGGAATGTACGCTTTGATGAGATGATCAAAGATTTTGGGTTTATACAAAGTTTATGAGAAACTTGTATTTCCAAAGAAGTGAGTGGGAGCACTAAATAATTTTTTATGAGTATATGTTGTTAACATATTGTTGATCAGAAATGACGTAGAATTTCTGGAAAGCATACAGGGTTATTTGAAAAGTGTTTCTCAATGGAAAACCTGGATTAAGATACTTGAAAATTGAGCATCAAGATCTATAAGGATAGATCAAAAACGCTTAATAGTACTTTCAAATGAATACATACCGTGACAAGATTTTGAAGGAGTTCAAAATAGATCAGCAAAGAAGGAGTTCTTGGCTATGTTACAAGGTGTGAGTATTGAGTAAGACTCAAGACCTGACCGCGGAAGAAGAGAGATAAAGGACGAAGGTCGTCCCCTATGCTTTAGACGTAGGCTATACGGTATGCTATGTTGTGTACCGCACTTGAAGTGTGCCTTGCCATGAGTCAGTCAAGGGGTACAAGAGTGATCCAGGAATGGATCACATGACAGCGGTCGAACTTATCCTTAGTAACTAGTGGACTAAGGAATTTTCTCGATTATGGAGGTGGTAAAAGAGTTCGTCGTAAAGGATTACGTCGATGCAAACTTTGACACTAATCCGGAAGACTCTAAGTAGTAAACCGGATTCGTATAGTAGAGCAGTTATTTGGAATAGCTCCAAGTAGCGCGTGGTAGCTGCATCTACAAGATGACATAGGGATTTTTAAAGCACACACGGATCTGAAAGGTTCAAACCCGTTGACTAATAACCTCTCTCACAAGCGAGATATGATCAAACCCCATGGATGTTGGATTCATTACAATCAGATAGTGATGTGAACTAGATTATTGACTCTAGTGCAAGTGGGAGACTATTGGAAATATGCCCTAGAGGCAATAATAAAATGGTTATTATTGTATTTCCTTGTTCATGATAATTGTCTATTGTTCATGCTATAATTGTATTAACTGGAAACCGTAATACATGTGTGAATACATAGACCACAACATGTCCCTAGTAAGCCTCTAGTTGACTAGCTCATTGATCAATAGATGGTTATGGTTTCCTGACCATGGACATTGGATGTCATTGATAACGGGATCACATCATTAGGAGAATGATGTGATGGACAAGACCCAATCCTAAGCATAGCACAAGATCATGTAGTTCGTTTGCTAGAGCTTTTCTAATGTCAAGTATCATTTCCTTAGACCATGAGATTGTGCAACTCCCGGATACCGTAGGAGTGCTTTGGGTGTATCAAACGTCACAACGTAACTGGGTGACTATAAAGGTGCACTACAGGTATCTCCAAAAGTGTCTGTTGGGTTGGCACGAATCGAGACTGGGATTTGTCACTCCGTATGACGGAGAGGTATCTCTGGGCCCACTCGGTAATGCATCATCATAATGAGCTCAATGTGACTAAGCAGTTAGTTACGGGATCATGCATTACGGAACGAGTAAAGTGACTTGCCGGTAACGAGATTGAACGAGGTATTGGGATACCGACGATCGAATCTCGGGCAAGTAACATACCAATTGACAAAGGTAATTGAATACGGCATTGATCGAATCCCCGACATCGTGGTTCATCCGGTGAGATCATCGTGGAACATGTGGGAGCCAATATGGGTATCCAGATCCCGCTATTGGTTATTGGACAGAAAGGTGTCTCGGTCATGTCTGCATGGTTCCCGAACCCGTAGGGTCTACACACTTAAGGTTCGGTGACGCTAGAGTTGTTATGGTAAATAGTATGTGGTTACCGAAGGTAGTTCGGAGTCCCGGATGAGATCCTGGACGTCACGAGGAGTTACGGAATGGTCCGGCGGTGAAGATCGATATATTGGACGAAGGGTATTGGAGTCCGGAAGTGTTTTCGGGGGTACCAGGCTATGGCCAGCATGACCGAAAGGTGTTTCGGGAGCCCCGACACGTGTTGGAAGGCCTCATGGGCCAAACGGGAAGGGGCAAACCAACCCACTAAGGGTTGGTGCGCCCCCCCCCCCCACACACACCCTTTCCCACGTTACTTGGGGAGGTGGGCGCCTCCACCTGGCTTGGGAGGCAAGCCTCCACCTGCTTGGCTTGGGGGGCAAGTCTCCCTAGGATTTTCCCTAGGGAGATCCAATCTGCTTGGCCGCCGCCCCCTAGGGGAAACCCTAGGGCGCCTCCCCCTCTCCCCTTGCCCCTATATATAGTGGAGGGGTGGGAGGCCATCCGCACCTCTTCCCTGGCGCAGCCCTCCCACCTCCTACACCTCCTCCTCCATAGAGCTTGGCGAAGCCCTGCTGGAGAACCACGAGCTCCATCGCCACCATGTCATCGTGCTGCCGGAGTTCTCCCTCAACTTCTCCTCTCCCCTTGCTGGATCAAGAAGGAGGAGACGTCCCCGGGTTTTACGTGTGTTGAACGCGGAGGCGCCGTCCGTTTGGCGCTAGATCGGATCTTTCGCGATTTGAATCGCCGCGAGTACGACTCCATCAACCGCGTTCTTGTAACGCTTCTGCTTAGCGATCTTCAAGGGTATGAAGATGCACTCCTTCTCTCTCGTTGCTAGCATCTCCTAGATTGATCTTGGTGACACGTAGGAAAATTTTGAATTATTGCTACGTTCCCCAATAGGTAGAGCGTCTCCACTTCTTCCACTTCTGGGTCGGAGACCACATGTAGTAGTACTTAGTGGTATGAACGATACGAAGTGCGACCTGGAGACAAAGACATGTCTAGTTGGAAGGTCTCGGGGCATACACGTAAACAAATATAAAAGTTAATATGTGCCTCCAACTAATATAGTAGTAGTAGAGTACTTAGGCACGTACTCCATAACATCACCGTGCATTGCACGTACAACATTTAGTGGTAGTACGTAGTAAGAGACAAATGCCGCCCAAGAGTTCCCTTCTCGACCTACTTTTGGGTGCTTGGTAGTGTGTATGGAGGGTGCATGAGTCCACACTAGTTTAGCACAAATACACTAGAAGCATGCATGAAGAGAGCATGCATGAAGAGGGGTGTTGAGTTCAGCATGCATGAAGAGGGAAAAACTATGCTGAATGAGAACGCAACCAAACACACCCTGTATGCCACGCTTGTTCATACCATTTGTGCCTTTCTACTTCACTTACCGCGCTACATTACTCAGGTTCGTAAGTCCACTCCTGAGTACATGTTCGTCTCGTAGTTCCAGTCCCACGTGTTCTTCATATAGATGGAACGATCCTTGCATAACACGTGCACCTTGATGCTAGATGTCTCGCGTGTTGGCAAAATGATGAACAAAGCTCACGTAAAAAAATAGAGTGGAAGAACATAGATTCCGGACGACCGAGAAGGAGCAAGGAACCTCGTGGTGGAGCGTCTGCACTCATAATATTTAATATTATTCAGCAATATAAAATTAACCAATCATCTTCACAGTGGACTGGAAGAGTATGAAACACGACAGCCCAGTGTAGTTAAATCATACTAGTACATGGCTAACCCACGCTATCACCATATTTCTTGGCTTCCGTGCGACACCTATCTCTAGTAATCCAGCAGCCTGTATCGCTTCTCCCTCTTCATCTCTATCAAAGTGCGGCGGGCTGGCGTTTCTGCCATCTATTGAGGTCGGTTAACTATCACATGTTAGCGACATGCCAAGAGCATTCTAAAAAAAATTCCTTTCATGTTCCGTTTTCAAAAAGAAAAAAATCCTTTCACGTACGAATTTGCCTGTATGCTTTGAGCAACTTGCATGTCCTATACTGCTCATGTTTGATACTCTAACTTAGCTAGAGGTTAGACTAACTCATGACTAACTCTGAACTAACTGTAGCCAAAGAGGTGTTTGGATGACAGGGTTAGATTGACAATAAATGCACTTCATGGAGAGAGAAAATTGATTTTTCAGTGGTCCCAATGAGAACTATCTCCAGTTAGCACCTCTTGGGTGGGATAGTTTTTTTGGTGGGTTCGGTGCAACTTGCTCCAATTTAAACCCTCATGCTTGGATACTTTAGGGCTATTTGAGCCCCAACTAGCTCAAACTAACTCTAACCCATGGATCCAAATAGGGCCTATGGCCAGTCTCGACGCGGAGCAGTCGCGTGCACCGGGAAGCGGCGCTCTCTCGGCCGTCGCGCCACTTCAAAGCCGGCGCCAGTGAGAGGTCGCCTCCGCTCTGGCCGGGCATTAATGCGGCACTAACGCTCCAGGGCGACGCTGACCGTTTCATGCGGGAAGCGTGCGCTGGCAAGGGAGTATAGGTTTTGAACCGTTTCAGGTGTAGTACTGGTAGTTTGCAAAACTACTCAATTATTGCACTCAGTTTCCTAAGAAATTGTGGTAAAAAACATTACTCCACAGCCCGCTTCCCTTCTCCTTCCTCTTTCACCGCCCGTGCACGCCCGCGGGAAGCGATCGGTCAACCCTTATATAGGAGTGCTAGCATAAAAAGATGCATGCATGACCACTAAAATTTCCATATTAAAGCGCCGCTCCGGCGGGAGTATGGCGTATGTTGTTACCTTCGGCCGGCCCATGGCTACCGGGCGACGGAGACCAGAGAAGAGGCGAGAGGAGGGGAATGAATGCAGCTACTATTTAGGTTCGTATTCCGTCTTAAATAAATGCGCAGCATCACGTGTACCCGCGGGTGCACAAATTGTAACATACGTGTCTACTTAAGTGTGTGTCACGTAACTGGTGTGTGTGTGAGAGAGATTCTGAGAGACAGAGTGCGTGTGTGTGACTCTACTCTTCGGACATGTACTCAACCTTTTGCATCGGGATATAAGTATAATGGTATTTACTTTAGCTAGTGATTTACGTGGCCATGTTAACGTGGTTGTGTCAAAAAAATGTCACTTCCTGCTCGTGATTTGTGTTATATAATTACAAGCAAGATTCCCGTGCATTGCAACATCAATATGCATTTTTTTACAGAACACCTGTTGTGATTGACCCATGCAGGAGTAATCCCATGTGTAAAAACTAATGATATCTCGAGAATTTTATCGGAAAACTGGTATCTTGAGAATGTCATCGAAAAAATGATAGATGAGAGATAAGGCGAGGAGGAGTGGAGCGTGGTGGTGACTGGTGGTCGGAATGGGCGGAGGCATGGGGATGGACGGCGCCAGCAGGCGGCAGCGGCCACCATGCATGCTAGATTGTTCCAGAGACTTATTCCTTTTTTAATTGCTGAGCAATGAGGTTGCGGGAGATAATGATGTGGAGAGAGGTGCGGGTATCTTTTGTAAAATTATCATAGTTTGCTTTCTATGCTCAGATATAGATCATACGATCTGTATTACAAGATGGCAGGCACACCATCACCACCAACTCGTTTTTTATAAGGGTACAGATGATAAGTTTGCTGACTACTAAAGTAAAGTGGAATTTGTCCATGTTATGCAAGTAAATAAAGGTGATTGTTTATCATACGGGTAAGGTTGGATGAAGGGTGGTAGGAACAAATGCTCCGCCTAGAGCATGTGTGTGTGAGATGGAGTCTTAGTGTGTGTGTGGGGGGGTGTGAGAGAGAGAGAGGAGAGAGAGAGATGGAGTCTTAGTTTGTGTGTGTGTGAGAGAGAGAGAGATGGAGTCTTAGTGTGTGGGGGGGGAGGGCGTGCGTGTGTGTGTGTGTGTGTTTGTGTGTGTGTGTGAGAGAGAGAGAGAGAGATGGAGTCTTAGTGTGTGTGTGGGGGGGTGCATGCGTGCGTGTGTGTGTGTGTGTCACGGGGTCCTCTGTGGCGGATGTAATTTAAATGTGCATAGCTTTCATCATAGAGAGGTGATGTGTATGGCAGAGGCCACCAACGATGGGGTGCGAGAGAGAAAATGCCCGTAGAGAGGGAAGAGAAGGTGTGTGCGCGTGAGAGGAGTCGACTTCGAGTGAACGTGTTTGTTCGAGAGACACCGAGGAAGACTACTATATATCGATGTTGCATGTAGGCGGGAATTAAACAAAGGGATGGTCTTATTGGTTTCGGGGATATAGGGGAAGAGTGAGAGGAAGGGGTAGCTAGAAGGAGATTGTTAAGTGTGAGTGTGTGTTTTACCCATCCAGGCGGAAGTTATGTGCATAAAAGAGGAGAACGATTCGATGTGGCGTTAGGATTGAGGGTAATTAACTACATATGGAGACATAGAGACCTTGAACGTGCATGTGTGAGAGGTATACATGTATACGTGGGATGTGTGTGTGTGCGCGCACGCATGATCGAGATAAAAGAAAGAAGACATAAGTCATAAGATCAACGACATGGGAGAGATGGATCGGTATGACAATATGCATGCATGTGAGAATGCAGGGAAGAAGGCCCGACAATTGAGCATGTGTTTTTGTCTTTAAGAGATAGTGGCGTGGGCTGGAGCAAGCATCTATGGCGAGCAGAGGGAGTGAGGCGCAACGATTGTGCAAAAGATGCCAACCTATAAATGCATATGTATGGAGAGACATATATAGTGTGGGTGATAGGAAGCAAGACTCCGTGTGAGAAAGAAATGTTGACGGAGAAACTACAGATAGATACAGAGATGGAGATGCTAGCTAGAGGGACATCCGCTAGTTTGGGTGTTGGAGATGACCGTCGGGTGGTTCAAAGGGTGAAGTTATATATGTGTGTGAGAGGGCACTTGACTGCATGTAGAGAGAAACATATGTAGTGTGCGTGATAGGAATCAAGAGTGAGGGCGAGAAAGAAGTTTGATGGAGAAACAGATAAATAGAAAGATAAAGATGCTAGCTAGTGTGCGTTAGAGATAGGAGTCGAGTGGATCAGAAGGCTGGATTATGTGTGTGGGTGTGAGAGAGATAGAGAGAGGGTGTGTGTGAGTCACATACAAACAGATATCAGAGATAAATGAGATCCAGAGAGACGGAGTTTTGTGTCTGCGAGAGAGAAAGATATTTCACAACAAGAGTGATAGCTAGAGAGACATACGAGGGAACACAAGATATCTCTAGGGAGAGAGGGTGTGTGTGAGCGACATACAAGAGAACAATGGAGAAATATGAGACCCTGGGAGACAGAGTTTGTGTTTGTGTGTGAGAAAAAGATATTGAAGAGGAAGAGTCGTAGGTTCTCATATCTAAGGAGCGAAAGACATCTCTATATGAGGGGTGTGCGAGTGGCACACATGGGAATAATAGAGAGAAATGAGACCCCGGGAGACAAAGTTTTGTGTTTGTGTGAGAGAAAGAGATTCCACATGGAGAATCATAGTTAGAGACACATAGCAGGGAGCGAGATATACTTAGAGAGAGATAGAGTGATGAAGGTCGAGGGAGAGAGTAGCGTCAGTGTGTTACGAAGATAAAATATCATTGTCGACATACAAGTAGCACAAGAGATACCTGAGAGACGATGAACGCGTATAGGTCCAGAGAGATAGTCCTATATAAGCATGAGTGATAGCCATATGAGACGAATATCTGGATTAAAGGGGATTCACATATTTAAACTGGAGATCACGACATCGATAATATCATAACGCAAATTGGTGTATCAAACATGCATATTCATTTGAATTTGGGCTCACGTGTAATGTTATATAGTTTATCAATATTGGTGATCCATAGATTCTTCAATTACAAACAATGCATGGTTTATATGCAATTAATGTCTAAACGGGATTACACTATATGTTGCGTGTGTGAAACACATTATACATGTTTGAGAAGTAAAAAAACCCGCATGAAACACACATTAATTGGAGACAGATAGCGAGGAATGCATACATTGGATTTCAACATAAAGTGGTTTCAAATATTTGAAAATCCAAATTGATGGATACAACCTTATGAATCTGAGATCATGCCATTTGTAAACCATATTTATGTATAAATGGTGTTGTGCTTTTGAAAGTATATATAAAAAATGATGTATATAGAATGTAATTCCAATTGAAAATGGATCCCGCCCGAAAAAAAAATAGAATACAAACGGGATTCGAATTGAGTTGGCACGGTAAACGTGCACTCTGCAAAATTTGAACGAAGCGGGGAAAGTCACAGTAACCGCCCGAAACCAAAATCTGCGAGATGGAAATCACTACTGCCTATCCCTGCCACGCAAAGCCTATCTGCTGGATTTCTATAGGTTTCGATAGGGGTAGGTTTGTAATTTCACCCAAACGTGACGTAACCGCCTCTCACCTGAATTCATACGCGGTGGGCGCCAAAACACAATGTGTCCTCGGCCGAAATCGACTCCCTCCCCGATTCATATTCATACACGGTGGGCGCCAAAAACAAACTCTCGTCGGCAAATATTCGGTGTATGCGAGATTACCGTCCTATCCCCAACCGACTAGTGTTGCTGTGATGTAGTAGAAATTTGAAACGGGGGCTATGTTTGTAAATTTCCTCGCACTTGAGACAAGCGCGCCCTGAATACATGGTTCCCCCCTTCCTCTCTACCTCCCTTTTCCCCATTCGTACTCCGTGGGCGCCAAAACACCCTCTCCACCCCACCCTCCTCCGTCCGCCGTCGTCCGCCACCCCATCCACCGCCGTCCTCCTCCACCATGCCGGAGCTGATACCCCGACGCCGCCGTCCATTACAAGAGATCGACCTCTTTCATACACGGCTTTGGACTGAGATCCTTGCATCCCGTCCTCTCGCTTCATCCCCGCCATCGTCCACCTTGCCGGCGCCGCTCCTACGACCGTCTCGTCCACCGCGCCCCACCGCCACCGTCTACCCTCCTAGATCTGTTTCCACGCCGCCGACAGCCATCGCTACCGCAACACCGTCAAACTCTCAGCAGATGCGTACACGGCGCCGCACCAGAGGCGGTACTCTTTCGTATCTGCTCAACTTATTTATCGCAGCAAGAAAATAGATCGCCACTGCTTTACTCTGATTTCTTGTCTTGGTTGCGAAGTTGCCTTTGTCCGGTTTGCACCTTCAGATCTGCCATGGCATGCTCAACACCATACTCGCAATGCTTATGGTTTTCCCCTTTTATATTCCACACTAGTTAAATCACAGTAGACTAAATTTCAAAATTGGGTCAGTCGATTTTTGAGAGCTCGCCGGAGTTCGTCGGTGCGAAGGAAGGGGCTCGGGTGGGGATGGTGGTTATGGGGGGGCGGTGGTGGGGCCTCGTCAAACAAAGAAAATCGACACGGGTGGGGGCAGGGGTGGGGGTGGCGGAGGAACATAGGCGGTGAAGCCGGTGGTTCGGCCGGCGGCCCGTGCGGTGTTCTGTATGGGAAGCACAGTATGTTCCTTGTCAGGAAGGGGAGCAGGGACATCTGCAGTGAACAGCTGATAGAGCTGGCATGTACGTGATTGATAGGATTTCAATTAGTAGCGGCAATACAACACCGTAATTTCTAGCCAGTTCCACTTTCCCGATTTATATATCCTGGTTATGGTGTACCCCTGTTATGTACACTATGATCTGCCTAGTTGCTGTGTGCTCTTGTTATCATGGTTTGGCAATAAACTCTCTATACAATATATTATGAACCTATCATCTGCCAGCTATCCTTACTTCTGGAGCCTATTTTTTTGTGCACTTGTGCCAGATTATATAAATGCACGCACCATATTACAGCACACATGAGCTCTCTCATCAGAATCCAGTGATAGCACACAAGTGTTTACAGGGGCGCCCCTATATTAGAATATCATCTGCATTACAAAGATAATCTCACAACTATTTATGTTTTCATGGTTCTCAGATATTATACGCAATTACAGTGAATATCAAAATCCGCGCATCAGAAGAATATTGTGGAACACTGCAATGACTTACAAAATTGGCACCAATGCATTGAGTGCCATTCTGGAAGCAATCAAACTCCTACGCTCCCCACCTGTTGATTCTTGTTCAGAATATCATCCTAATGACTATTCTAACCTCAAGGAGTCAAAGGCAGATGGCCTGTCCTGTTCACCCATCAAGGCGCCTGTTCCAATTTGGCAAGGTTTTATTGATTGCGCGTATCTTGCATATGTTGTCTTGCATTTCTTCTACTTTGTTGCACCGCCATCTGCTTAGTTTACTCATCATATATGTCGAGATGCCATTCCCATCCATTATCAATACATATTCCATCTGTCATCATACCATGTTTTTCCACTCAAATGTTGTTCTTGTGCATCAAACATCAAAAAGGAAGAGGGTGATTGCCGAACCTGAAGGAGCACCAGCAAAGTCCTTGAAAACCGTGGTGGTGCCGGAGAAATCAGACATCACCCCACTTATATTGGATGTACAACCAGTGACACAAAGCATAGGACCGACTCCAGCAGACTGTATCCATACTTCACTGGCCACACCACTAGCCCCACCACACAGGACCTGCACTCCAGCAAAAGGTATACCGATTTCATTTGCCATAGCACCAGCTGTACCATAGAAAAATCCCACTCCAGCAAAAAGTACAGCAAGTCCACCGGCTGAAGACCTATCCCAACTGCAGAGACGGCCAATCCCTGCAGATTGGAACCCCATTCCATTTATTCCCAGTTTAAAAGACAATGCTTTCAATGTTGTTAGGGACTACATGCATATATTCCCATCATGGGAAGATTATTGTGAAGACAAACACCATTTTCACATCTTCCTGTCCAACTTACGTGTAAGTGCTATTATTCATGGTTATTACTTTCTTGTTTTCTGCTGATTGAACACATCAATGATTTACATTACATTGTTGTAACTAGGTGAGGGAGTCCTGGATTAGGGGGTGTTCGGATAGCCGAACTATATCTTCAGCCGGACTCCAGGACTATGAAGATACAAGATTGAAGACTTCGTCCCGTGTCCGGAAGGTTCTTTCCTTGGCGTGGAAGGCAAGCTAGGCGTGCGGATATTCAAGATCTCCTACCAATGTAACCGACTCTGTGTAACCCTAACCCTATCCGGTGCCTATATAAACCGGAGGGTTGTAGTCCGTAGGACGAACACATCATAACCATCATCATACCCATAGGCTAGCTTCTAGGGTTTAGCCTCCTTGATCTCGTGGTAGATCTATTCTTGTACTACCCATATCATCAATATTAATCTAGCAGGAGTAGGGTTTTACCTCCATCGAGAGGGCCCGAACCTGGGTAAAATAAAGTGTCCCTAGTCTCCTGTTACCATCCGACCTTGACGCATAGATCGAGACCCCCTACCCGAGATCCGCCGGTTTTGACACCGACATTGGTGCTTTCATTGAGAGTTCCTCTGTGCCGTCGCGATCAGGAAGGATGCCTTTTCCCGTCTTTAAAGACGGCGCCGTCACTGAGGGAGCTTTGGCTGTCGGCCAACCCCTCCGGCTGGGTGGTTTTCTCATGACCGCCCGTTCGGCCATTACGCCGACGGTGACCTCTTGGGTCATCGAAAACAATCTCCGCGTCAGCTCGGAATTGGACGAGCAGCTAGATCCGGTGGAGCTCTCCTCCATAAACGAGCTCCTGGATCGCATCACCGCCTTGGGGGTCGCTACAAACTACGACCAGGTTGGGCCTAAACCCGATCTAAGGGAAATCAACTCTCCCCAAGCCACCCATCATGTTGCTGTGGTGGAAACACAATGCGGTGACCCTTCATCAATCTTAAGGACCAGTTACGTCCGAATTCCGGAACCCCCCATGCCGGATATCCACGGAGGGGAGGATACAACCCAAGACCTGGGCTTGGAACCAGGCAAACCGGGAAACATACAGGACTCCGGATCTCGGAATCCGGAGGTCGTTCGGCCTCCGAACAGCAAACCGGGCGAAGTATCAGATCTAATGAATTCCTCCCGTCCGATCTTAAGCGACCTCTCCTGAATCAAGCAGATGCCCGAAGAAACAGTACATCATTACTGGGCCAGATTCCTCCTGCTTATGAACAGGATAAAGGACTGCCACGAGGGAGACGCGATTTCAATCTTCTGCAGTAACTGCACGGACAAGGGGATACTCAACGCCATAAGTCGTCGTAATATTACGCGCTTTGCTGACTTGGCGTCCATAGTACAAAAATACTGTGCGATGGAAAGTACTCGGAAAACCGAAATTAAATTTTGGGATAATCCGGCGTTGAATAGCAATCCCGTCCGAATCAAAAGGGCGCACTACAGCAAAGCGCCCAGATTAAATAAAAAATCAAAACCCTCTAGGGGGCACGGAACCGTGCTAGAAAGGTGGCTCGATGGACCCTGCAAAATTCATAGTACAGAGGATGCCACCCCAACTCACAGCCTCAGGGCATGTTGGATACTCCGGCAGGTGGCCAAAATTGGCGAGGACCTCCTAAATCCAGAGGTCGAAGGAAACCAGCCCGAGAATTTCAGTACCGTTCTCACAATCTCCGAGACTTTCGCATCAAATAACATGCGAAAAAGAACACTTCGCAGCCTCGCCGAAGTCTACCAAGTAGCGACCATAAATCCATGGAGCAATAGTGCCATCACCTTCAATGCGAGCAACGAACCTAAATTCCGAACAGCCAGAGCGCCAGCCGCATTGGTTCTTAGTCCCATAGTGGACGGTTGTCGCCTCGCAAAGGTACTTATGGACGGAGGCAGCGGATTGAACCTCATCTACGAGGAAACCCTCCAAAAGATGGAAATAGACTGGAACCGCATTGAGCGAAGCAGCACAACCTTTAGAGGAATAATCCCTAGTCAGGAAGCGCGCTGCACCGGAAAGATCACACTAGATGTGGTATTCGGCACGCCGGATAATTACAGGTCCGAACAAATCACGTTCCAGGTGGCCCCGTTCAGAAGCGGATATCACGCTATATTAGGACGAGAGGCATTCACAATTTTCCAAGCCATACCCCATTACGGGTACATGAAGCTTAAGATGCCTGGGCCAAACGGAATTATCACTCTCGCTAGTGATCCGGACATAGCACTCCGCGCCGAAAACAAGACAGCCGCATTGGCCCTCGAGGCACTATCTGAAGCCTTAGCGGCCGAAGAACTGACGGCGCTGCTATCCACGGTTAGCAGGGATGATGTGATACTCGATAAGAGATCCAAATCCACATCCTTCAAACCAGCGGACGAAATAGTCAAATTCCAGGTCCACCCAACGGACCCGAATAAAACAGCCTCCATTGGGGCACAATTGAGCCCTGATGTAAACGCCGCACTGCGCGAGTTCCTACGAGAGAACTGGGATATTTTCGCTTGGCACCCCTCAGATATGCCAGGAATCCCACACAGGCTGGCCGAGCACAGCTTAAATATCCAGAAAGGATTCAACCTGTCAAACAAACCCTTCGGCGTTTCTCCGAACCAAAGAGACAGGCCATGGGAGAAGAGCTAGCCAAATTATTGGAGGCCGGATTCATTAGAGATATCAAACACCTGGACTGGCTAGCAAACCTGGTAATGGTACCAAAGAAGGACAAATCCTAGCGCCTGTGTGTCGACTTCAAAGACCTTAATAAGGCCTAACCAAAGGATCCCTTTCCCCTCCCTCGAATTGATCAAATCATCGATGCCACCGCAGGACACGATTCCCTGTGTTTCCTCGACGCATACTCCGGTTACCATCAAATAAAGATGGCAGAATCCGACCAAGCTGCAACAACATTCATCACGCCATACGGCCCATTCTGCTTCAACACAATGCCCTTTGGGCTCAAAAACGCCGGCGCAACATATCAGCGCATGATTCAAACATGTTTGGCAAACCAGATCGGCAAAACAGTGGAGGCGTACGTAGATGATGTGGTCGTTAAATCAAGACACGTCGAATCTCTAGTAGACGACTTGAGACTTACATTCGATAACCTGCGAAAATATGACATCAAGCTCAATCCGGAAAAATGTGTTTTCGGCGTCCCAGCCGGAAAGCTCCTGGGCTTCATTGTATCCGGCAGAGGAATTGAAGCAAATCCAGCTAAAATCCGAGCTCTGTCACAATTGGATGTCCCAAAAGATCTCAAGCAAATTCAGAAACTCACCGGATGTGTGGCGGCCTTAAGCCGCTTCATCTCCCGCTTGGGAGAAAAGGCACTACCCCTTTACCGCCTCCTTAGGCGCACCGAACACTTCGAGTGGACGGACGCTGCCACGGCCGGACTCGAGGAAATAAAGGCCATCTTGGCAACAAACCCCGTCCTGGCCGCGCCGAATACCGGCGAACCCATGCTATTGTACATTGCCGCAACCCATCAAGTTGTTAGCGCAGTACTCGTCGTCGAACGGATAACGGACGGACATAAATTACCCCTTCAAAGGCCGGTTTACTACATGTCCACTGTCCTCACACCATGCAAATCACGGTACCCGCATCATCAAAAAATCGCATACGCGGTATTCATGGCATCCCGGAAGCTACGACACTACTTTCAAGAGTGTTCTATTACAGTAGCCTTGGAAGTACCACTCAACGATATTATCAACAACCGCGATGCAACAGGCCGGATAGCAAAATGGGCCATAGAGCTCCTCCCGTTCGATATAACCTACAAGCCACGGCAAGCAATTAAATCACAAGTCCTAGCCGACTTCGTCGCCGAATGGACAGAGGCCGAACTCCCTAAAGAGTATGGTACGTACTCAAAATGGATCATGCATTTCGACGGCTCCAAAATGCTAGCCGGACTGGGGGCTGGCGTCGTTTTGACGTCCCCTACAGGAGATACAGTCCAATATGTACTCCAAATTATGTACACGGACTCCAACAATGCAGCCGAAACGAGGCCCTTCTACATGGCCTCCGGATGGCGGTATCCATGGGCATTCAATGCCTGGAAGTACGCGGGGACTCAAACCTCGCGATATCCCAAATAAATGGCGACTTCGACGCCAAAGACCCAAAAATGGCAGCTTATCGCAATGCCGTACTAAAAATGTCAGCTCGGTTCGAGGGACTGGAGTTCCATCACATAGCCCGAGAAAATAATCAGGCAGCGGACGTCCTGGCACGCATTGGAGCAAAACGAGATGCAGTCCCCCCCAACATCTTCTTAGAAAGATTATTTAAACCATCCGTAACATGGGAGGAGGAACCCTCGGATAATAGTCCGGGCATAACCGCACAACCCAATGCCGAACAATCAGACATAATCGGCGACCCCGCCACCGAAATTACACCCTTAGCCCACGCAATAATGGCGGTCATCGCCCCGTGGACGGAACCATTCCTAGCCTACCTTACTAGGCAGGAACTCCCCGAGGACCAAAACGAGGCACGCTGCATAGTGCGGCGATCTAAAGCCTATAAAGTCCACGAGGGAGAGCTATATAAGAAAAGCACTACAGGAGTCCTTCAAAGGTGTATCTCCGAAGAGGAAGGGCGGAGTCTGTTGGCTGAAATTCATGTCGGACTCGGTGGCCATCACGCCGCGGCTCGGTCCCTTGTAAGCAAGGCTTTCCGTACTGGCTTCTATTGGCCGACGGGTAGAGCAGACGCTCAGGACCTAGTCAAACGGTGTGTCGGTTGCCAGCTCTTTGCCAACCAAAGCCATATGACACCCAACGCCCTCCGAACTATCCCCATCACTTGGCCTTTCGCGATCTGGGGGCTCGATATGATGGG
Organism: Aegilops umbellulata; assembly: GCA_032464435.1. Classification (NCBI taxonomy): domain Eukaryota; kingdom Viridiplantae; phylum Streptophyta; class Magnoliopsida; order Poales; family Poaceae; genus Aegilops; species Aegilops umbellulata. Next base: position 384,243,596 of record CP136057.1, on the reverse strand, counting down.
ACCCCTTAAAGGCGGAACCCACAAGAAAAAATACATATTGGTCATGGTGGATAAATTCACCAAATGGATAGAAGCCAAGCCTGTCAAGACGGCTGAATCCGGACCTGTGATAGACTTCGTATCCGGGGTCGTACACCGTTATGGTGTCCCCCACAGCATTATCACCGATAACGGCACAAACTTCACCTCTGATGAAGTAAAGCTGTGGTGCAAAAACATGGGCATTAAGCCCGACTACGCTTCTGTCTATCACCCACAAACTAACGTTCAGGTCGAACGTGCAAATGGTCTCATCATGAGCGGCATCAAACCCAGACTAGTGCCGTCCCTCAAGGAATCTGATATGCACTGGGTAGAGGAGCTCGACTCTGTACTCTGGGGGCTGCGAACCACGCCAAATCGTACCACCGGTTTGACGCCATTCTTTATGGTGTACGGCGCTGAGGCGATTCTGCCCTGCGACATAATTCATGACTCACCTCGAGTGCGCATGTACGAAGAAAGAGAAGCCGAGCTTGATCGGCAGGACAACCTGGACGCCTTAGAGGAAGAGTATGACGTGGCTAAGGCCCGTTACGCATTCTATCAACAGCAAGCTCGAAGATATCAAAGCAGAGAAGTACGGGCCAAAAATTACAACGTTGGTGAACTAGTTCTGCGCCTGTCGGAGAAGCAAAAGAACAAACTCAAGCCCAAATGGGAAGGTCCATTCATAATCGACCAAGTCCTAACTGGTGGAGCGTACCGCCTGCGAGATGCGTCGGACAACCGACTCGAGCCGAACCCATGGAACGCCACACGTCTCCGAAGATTCTATGCCTAGCGCCGGACTCTGTGTTTGTCTCCTTCCTCTGTCCATTATTTACATTTATACCTTTTTTTACTTTGTCTACTACTCTTTTCTTTTCTAGCCCTTAAAAGGCTCATTATGTGACGCGCTATCCGCGCTCCTTAAACCTGGGGGCTTCTTTAACAGAAGCTTATCTATATGGGTTTCACACCCAACGCATGCGTCAGACTTCCGCATGCACCTTTTCTTCGCCATTATATGCATCGATATGACTTAAGTTTTGGCCAAGCTGGGTTGCCTGGCTCCTGTGCTTACCCCTACGTTCCCGATTGTTCGGCTAGGCGGTAAAGGGAGCACCTCTGCGATTGTTACTGCCGGATAAGCCGGATGTGTACCTCAGACTGGGTGAAGCCGAAAGCTAGCGTTCTTAAGGGAATATTCGGTCGGTGAACTAAAGATGAACCTTTTTATTTTATACATGCCCCCAGATGATCTTCTGCATTTGCAGTCCGGACGTGCACTTTAGGGCACGCCACCCCAGCGAAAGGAACCCTTAACGGAACTATTCTCTCTGGAAGATGTTTCTTACTAACCATGTAATATAACATAACTAGTTGGGCACTTGTCTGATAAAGCACTAATGACCCCTACGCCTGGTCTCCATGCATACCCTGGCTTTTATATAGCCATTATGGTATTCGGACACACTCTGGACCGTCAGGTCCCGAGGTCGAAGCGAAAAGGTCGGCAACGACAAACGATCTACAATCCGGCTAGAAGGCATTACACATGTCAATTATAAATTACATAGTCATCTTGACTGATCGTATTCCTCCTCTATACCATCTAACAGGCTGTCTAATTTACAGTCCTGCTGGGAATACTTTGCGGCCAGCTCTACCTGGCCATACACCAAGCTCACAGGGATCTCCTTCCCGTCAGGCCCCACCGGTCCGACCTCGGCCATGTGATTGGGGTCAGACTTCGTAAAGCGGGTCTTCACCATGGCCCAGGCCTCCCTCGCGCCTTGCCGGTAGGCTGATATCTTCCACAACCGGATGCGCCTCCGAGCTCCCGTCATCTTCTCCGCAAGCTCTCCAAGGCCCTCGGGCGTGGAGTGGGCAGGCCATAAGGCCCGGGCAACCCCTTGCATTGCCTGCCGAATTCGTTCGTGCAGTTGCAGGAGTTCGGGGAGAAGATCACCCGTAGAACCGGGCATCTCCTCTGCAGGACGACCTGTGAGCGTACCTACAGACATAATTCTGTTATTCGTCTTCCTCGCCGAACTCCTTTTTTTTCAAAGGGTTCGCTCAAGCACTTACTAAATATGCCGCGTCGAAGACGCTGATTCTCCTTTGTGGAGTCAGATAGCTGGCCACGAACGTCTTTCTGTTCAACATCCAGCTTGGTGTTGGCATCCTGAAGATCATTCTTCTCTCGCCTCACCCTTGTCAACGTACTCTCGCCAGCCTTTAACTGGCGTAAGAGTTGTTGCCTCTCCGGATCTAGTCTGGCACCATCTGTAACATTAATTGTCAGATTCGCACATAAGACGCACAATACTAATCTCTCAAAGTATATCATACCTGAGGGGGTCCCTTTGGGCTCCCCTGTTGCGGCTAGTGCGGCCTCTAGTTGGGCCTTGCACTTTTCCAGCTCCTGGGACAGCATGGTGTTCTTCTCAGTAAGAACCTACATATTATATGATCCTTAAATCAGTTAGTTTAACTGTTTCAAGTCTCGGGGGCTACTGGTATATATATATTTAAATTTTCTTACCCGTATGTCTTTCACATACTGCTCCGTGGCTCTGGCTAAACCATCTTGAGCAGCACGAAGGTACGCATCTCCCGAATTGAAGGCGTCTAAGGCCTCTCGGGAGAAACAAGCGTCGCGTAGAACTGTCCGGCGACGCCTATGGTTCATGGCGCTCTCCACTTCTGAATTTGTGGCAGATAGCCGGTCCGCATCCTCTGTTGGAGGAGCGTCCGGCGCAAGCCTGGTGTTTTTCCCCGCCTCCGGACCAGACGTTGGGGCCTGGCTGGTAGAGGCGCGGTTGGCGGCCCCCCGGATATAGTCCGGCGAGGCCTCTTCGTCCTGGAAACAGTACGGATGTTAACATGCCCTGACAGAATAACGCCAGGAAGACAGAGGGCGTGTTATACCTTTGTGCCGAACTCTCAGTCCGGACTTCATCCCTTTTTTACCCCACGGGGCCCGGCGGCTCCTCGTTGGCTAGCCGCCGCAGGTTCGGCCTCCCTCCTCGAAAATCTCCCCTGTAAAATACAGTTGTCGTCAGAAACACTGGAATATGTAAGGACGGAATCTCTCTTGCGGGAATAAACACTCCGGTTTCTGTCACCTGGGAGGCCGGGATTAACCCGGGATAATCAGCCGTAATGGCCACCAAGGTATTATCTTTGCTTAACTGCTGGAACACCCCGTCGATGAGCTCCACCGATATGTCCGGATCCTCTTCGGAGTCCGGATCGAGGGACCGTTCTGGGTCCTCTGGCTGTGGAGGGCAGCTGTTGATATCCTTTACCTCCTGTCGAAGCTCCTGCATTGAAATCACCAGATTACGTATCTAGTCATGGGAGCATTAAATAAGTGGGCAAGTGCAATTGTTCACTTACCCAACTTGGAGGTTCATACATAGTGAATCCGGCCCGCGGATTGATGCGGAGGAAGTCCTCCTTTTCTCCCTTGTACAAATATGTTAGAATCTTTACTAGAGCGGCAGCTGTGTCTGGCCCCTTGCGGCCGTAACGGGTGGCGTCATCCTCCCCGTTGAAATCCCACATGGGGTGACTCCTATATTGAAGCGGCTGCACCCCCCACATAATACATGCGGCCATGACTCCAATCATGGTTAGTCCGGAATGAGCCAACAGTCTTATCCGGCCCATCAGGTAAAGAACGTCTCTGTTCCTTTCTCTTTGAGAGCTCCGCGGACGCCAACTTAAGTGTTTCTTTAAGGGAGCCATGCTGATCTCAGGGAGGCCGACCCGGACAGGGTCCGGCAGCGGGACGTCGTCTATGTAGAACCATTCTGAAGGCCAGTCCTCGGACGCCTTCTTTGGGGTTCCGGATAGGTATCCGGTCCCGGCGATGCGCCATATTTCGGCTCCGTCCACTTGGTATATAGACCCGTTCTGAGAACGGGGCACCAAGCAGAACAACCTCTTCCACAGCGCAAAATGAGCCTCGACGCCTAAAAATAGCTCGCAAAGGGCAACGAAGCCTGCAATATGTAGCATGGAGCCAGGCGTGAGGTTGTGCAGCTGGAGGCCGTAGAACTCCAGAAGCCCGCGGAGGAATGGATGAATTGGAAATCCCAGACCCCTTAATAAATAAGGGACGAGGCACACCCGCTCTCCTTTAGAAGGATTGGGGGTGCTCTCCGCTTGCTTGCCGCCGTTGTAGGTGGCGAGTCCGGCTTGGACCGGGACCATATATGCTTGGGGAAGGAATCCTTTGGCCTGCAGTGACACTAGCTCGCTGTGTGGGATGGTGCAACTCTCCTAGTCTCCGGATTTGGGGCAGGAGGGGCGAGGGGAGGAGCTACGACGGCTGGCCATGTTGGAATGGACCTTTGCTGGAGACGCTCTGATGATAACTGTTTGGATCTAGATCCCCATCCCGTTAAATAGGCGGCTCGTTTATATGACCAAGGGTGTGAATATAAAAACACCCCCGGGCTTTTCGCATTCGTTCAACACGTGGAAGACGGCAATAATTGGGCACCGAGACCGAGGAGCGCTACGGACATTATTCATACAGGTACACAAGATTCGGAGGGGGAACCCGCCTTGCAATGCCGAAGACAAATTTGCGCGCTGGACTCGACGTCATTGAAGCCTGGTTCGGGGGCTACTGAGAGAGTCCTGGATTAGGGGGTGTTCGGATAGCCGAACTATATCTTCAGCCGGACTCCAGGACTATGAAGATACAAGATTGAAGACTTCGTCCCGTGTCCGGAAGGTTCTTTCCTTGGCGTGGAAGGCAAGCTAGGCGTGCGGATATTCAAGATCTCCTACCAATGTAACCGACTCTGTGTAACCCTAACCCTATCCGGTGCCTATATAAACCGGAGGGTTGTAGTCCGTAGGACGAACACATCATAACCATCATCATACCCATAGGCTAGCTTCTAGGGTTTAGCCTCCTTGATCTCGTGGTAGATCTACTCTTGTACTACCCATATCATCAATATTAATCTAGCAGGAGTAGGGTTTTACCTCCATCGAGAGGGCCCGAACCTGGGTAAAATAAAGTGTCCCTAGTCTCCTATTACCATCCGACCTTGACGCACAGATCGGGACCCCCTACCCGAGATCCGCCGGTTTTGACACCGACACTAGGCGAGGGTCAATCTGGATAGTCATGACGAGCAAAGCTTGCTTGTGCTTTTCAAGGAAGCATTGCAGCAGTATCGGTGTTACCTGAGGAAATCACACTTTGATGGCAAGTCTATAAACGAATTTCCGGTGAAATATCCTGTGCTAAATTTAGAAGACATTGAATGGAAAAACCTTGTTACGCACTGGTCTCGTTCCCAGGATGAGGTACTGTCTGTGAAATCACATGACAATTTGAACTTCTACTTTTCTGAGGGTGCCTTACGGATCTTTTTTGCAGGAAATCTGCTCGAAGAAGAATTCCGGTTTGACAAGAATGACAGGATATCGCAAATATGCTGCCCGCTGCTTTGCTCTTGTTAGTACCAGTTGTCCTATATCACTGTACTTGCATACATACCTGGTTCATTATGTGACAGCAGTATGCATGATAGCTTGCTTATCAATTGTTTGCTCCAAATTGTCTGATCTGTATGAATGGTTACATTAGTGTAGAATATATCCAATGCCGATGTTTTTTTAGCTCTGCATTATTCTTGTAAGTACATGCTGTCCTTTATCAGTGTACTTATAATGACAGGTAATTGTTCATGTACCATCACTCTGCAGCTTATTTTCCTTTGCCCTCCATTTTCTACACATCAGATCTATATTTACTCTTACCATAAGGTTGGTACTGAAGAAGTTTAGTTGTGCATTGCTCTTGGCTGTACCTTTTGCCTATATCGCTGCACTTACATTTATAGCTACTTGGTTATGTAGCATCACTCTTCATCTTATCTTAAATATTCTCCATTTTTTCGTATATTATCACATCTATATTTACTCTTAACAAAATGTAGAATAAAAGCAATGTGTTTGAAGAAGATTCTGTGGTAAACTTTTTGAATTGCCCCCCCCCCCATCAGCACGGACAAGGCCTTTATAGAGCGTGTCTTCACCAATAATGTAAGTTTGTCCATCTCAAGCCTTCAAACTTTGTTATATATATTTGGTTAGGCATGACTGCAATAGCTGTTTATTTTTGGTGTTTGCATCAAATTGCTTGTTTAAAGTTTATTATATGTAGTTCATAAACAAAAGTTTGTCCTTTCTCAATTTAAGTTTTCAATTGTACAACCAAGTTCCTTCTTCATACCATGTAAATTAAACTATACAGAGCAAGTGATCTTCTTTTGCACTGCATGTATGCTTTTGTTCTTCATCCGTAATCCAGTGGTGTGGTGAACCTACCCACTAGGGCACAATGTCATATTCTTCAATGTCTTAACTATGAAAAATGTCATATCATTCTACTATTATTTAAACCGTCTCTTTATTTGCCAATCTGAAATGGTATAAATTGACAGCACACTAACCATTGATACTTATGAGTTCTTGATCTGTAATCCAGTGGTGTCGTGAAGCTGCCAACTCCTTCACAATGTCATTTCCTGCCATGTCTTGACCTGAACAATACCATATTGTGTTAATGCAAATTTAAACTGTGTCACTTTATTTGTCAATAAGAAATGTGATGAATCGTCAGCACTGATACTTTTATGTGCAAAACCTGTCATCTGTCTGCTTGTTTATCTTTCAGAGTGAGGAAGATATAAGTGTTGAGCAAGCGCAATCTCATCATCTTGCTCAGCTGCTTGCGCTGCAGCTCCCCGGCAGGGCTAACCTTTCTTGAACTCTATTGAAGTGCTGTCGGTTTTGTATATTATTTTGTCGGCGTGTTTATTTGCACTGGTGGCGATCTTTGATGCCCAGTGTATGTAATCTGCAGTCTGCTTGTGCTTTATTATCATAGTGGCGAACTTTGATGCCCAGTGGATGCAATATGCCGTAATTTCTTTATTGTATAGTCTAGGTTTTTTCTTATTCACGATGCTGCAGTTATTTTACTGTAGATATATCCTGTCTTCGCAGTAAACCGGCCAAACCGTAAAATTATGGTACATAATCGGGCCGTCATGCAATCACGATGTAGGTTGGGCCTGAGACGTGCCGAACAGCTCACGGGCCGGCAGCAGCCCGAAATGAACACCGGCCCATGATTGTGCGAATCAAATCATGGGCTTTAACAGGCCAAAAAATTGTCTTGGTCTTTGTTTAGCCCAATCAGATATCGGCTGCGAGCAGGCCGGATGCAAACCGGGCCGTAGTTAGGCCCAACTATATGACGGGCTTTTAACAGACTGAAATTAATATATGGCCGAAATGTTAAACGGGCCCTTAACAGGCCAAAACTAATATCAGGCCGAATTACTAAGTGGGTCTTTAGCAAGTGGGCCCAAAAGCATAGTGTCCAGTTGACGGGTCGAATTTGATATGGGCCATAATTGAGCCCAAAACCTCTTAAAGGGGGGGACCTGATCTGGGCCGTAATTTGACCCAGTACGTGGTAGGCTTTTAACGGGCCGGATCTCATATGGGCCACTATTAGGCCCGGAGCGTGGCAGTCCATTAATGGACCAGATCAAATATCGGCCGGCATTTGGCCCAAAACATGGCAGCCAGTTAATGGGTCGGCCTACTAGGGTCCTCAAAATCTTGTGGGCCTACAGCTGGGCCGACCCATTAATGTCGGCAAAATCTCATGGGCCTTTAGCTAGGCCGACCCATTATGAACCGCAAGAATTTTGTGGGCCTTTACCTGGGCCGGCCCATTATGGCACACAAAAATCTTGTGGGCCTTTACCTGGGCCGGCCCATTATGTCCCTCAAAATCTTGTGGGCCTTTAGCTGGGCCAGCCCATTATGGTCCGCAAAATCTCGTGGGCCTTTAGCTAGGCCGGTCCATTATGGTCCGCAAAATCTTGTGGGCCTTTAGTTGGGCCGACCCATTTAAACTTGTTGAGTCATGCCACGTGTCGACGTGTCTGTCCCGATGATGAGCCAACACGTATTTCCTCTAGCCAATGATGATTTTACATGTGGAAAATCCCCATTGGTCGGGGCTGTTAACGGGTTATTGGATCCAAAACCCGAGCCAATAGCTTAACGGCGTTCCGTTACGGTGGATGCCACGTGTCGGTCACCCTTGACGAAAGCACTTCTGTGACGCGCGATTTATCGTCATGGAAGTGGACACTTCTATGATGATAATTTTGGTAATGTCATGGAACACTTCTACGACAGCACAGGTATTCTGTCATAAATTTGTCATGGATGTACATGCATGACAAAAAACGCGACCTACTGTGACAAACACGTGTCATCACGGAAGTGTATTTTTTTGTAGTGGTTATTGCTTGCAAAAGACTTGGGACTTAGTCTTGCATGCTAATATTTATAATTTTTAACCCGGAATTTGTACAGGCCACCACTACTCAACTTCAATCAGAACTGTCTGAACTGAAGAACCGCCTGGAGGCTCAGGAGACTGAAACTCAAAAGGCCAATTGCAAATTTGAATTTAGTGTGGCTGAACAAGAGAAATTGAAATCCAATTTTGAGGTTGAGAAGAAGGCCTGGGCGGAAGAAAAGATTGCCTTAACCCAACGAGCTGAAACAACAGAAACGGCTCTTGAAGAGGTGACGGCTGAACTGTCCGGCTTAAAACGCCATGTATCTCAGATGGTCTGAGCAATCTTTGGTTAGTCGCCCTGCAAGTGTCAAGTATTGAATCTTCCTAGTCATCATATGAATTGTTATTGACTCACCTGATATTGCTATGCAGGCCCCAGGAGCTCCAACCTCAAGTAGGACATGCTGGTGAAGCTAAAGGCGGTTTACACGCTCGTGGAACAACTTTATACTGGATCTCAGCGTGCCTTGGCCACAGTTGCCTTGTCAAACGAAGTCCCCACACTACTGGTGGATGTGCTAAAGCGGCTCTCTGTGCTACCTCAGCGGTTTAATGAATTAAGGCGATCATCTGCAAGAACCGGAGTCGTGGCTGCTTTAAGTCGGGCCAAGGCATGGCTACCGGAGTTAGACCCAGCTGACATCGCCATTGGATTTCCAAGCCTTAAGGAGGATGGCAGATCCTTTGAACAAGAGGACTTCCCCGCTTGTGTGAAGGAAATATGCCCTGTGGCCACCCTAATTGCTGATGAGGCAGATCTCACCAAGTACCAGCCGGGTTATGACGCGGAGAATCGGAGGATTCCAACACCGCATTATGAAGTGACCAGCCTGATTCCTCCAATCCGTAAGCATACCTTCGCCCCTGAAGTTGACCCGGCCGGACTAATTGATGATGAAGCTGAATTTGAAGCTTTGAATGGCATTGACTGGTCATCATCAACCTTCTAGGACAAGGAACAGGATGGAGGAGCAGAGAGGGTTGACCCAGAAGCTTCAGGTCAACAAGAGAATTGATCTGCCGGGCGGTTCATGTGTACTCCTTGCTGAAAAACAATTTGATCATTTGGACTCAGCGAGTCATGTAATAGGGTAGAAATGACTTTGCTTTGTCGTGCCATCGTGCACGTTTTGGTTCTCAACACTATTAAGTTGCCGCCTTATATTCTCCCTGGTTAAACTTATCCTCTGATTTCATTATGCATAAGAAAAACTATCCTGTACACAAAGAATAGATCACAAGCACCCTTGGCGGCTTATCGCAGGGCAGGTCATAATATCTTATGTACAATCATTAATAATGAAAGAAGAAAACACATATAAGCCTGTTATGAACTATAGATTTTGAAATACAACTATAACATCATACGTGTGATTTTGAATTTGTACTGCTGGTTCATGTAACCTGAACAGTAAGGGTAATAGCCCAATCTTTTTAGAAGCCAGCACGTCCACACATATGATGATTGTCATACGCTGGCGACTTATCTTCCAAAACCAAGCCGGGTTAAATTTAAACCATACGTATACTTAGATCTGGTCAAAACACTGCAAAAAACTACACTTCCGTGATGATGCGTGTTTGTCACAGTAGGTCACGTTTTCTGTCATGCATGTACATCCATGACAAATCTATGACAGAATCAAGATAGTCATACCTGTGCCGTCGTAGAAGTATTCCATGACATTACCAAATTATCATCACGGAAGTGTCCACTTCCATGACGATAAATCGCGCGTCACAGAAGTGCTTTCGTCAAGGGTGGCCGACACGTGGCATCCACCGTAACGGAACGCCGTTAAGCTATCGGGTCCGGTTTTGGATCCGGTAACCCGCTAACAGCCCCGACCAATGGGGATTTTTCACGTGTAAAATCATCATTGGCTGGAGGAAACACGTGTCGGCTCACTGTTGGGACAGATGTCATCCACTCATTGGACCCAAAGCGCCTACGATACGTCGACATGTGGCACGGCCCAATAAAGGCCCATATAGGTTAAAAAGGCTGGCCCAGTCAAAGGCCCGTAGTACTTACTCAGGTCCTAGTGGGCCAGCCCAATAACGGCCTGCTTAATAAAGGCCCATTTACGGCCCGAAGCCAGATATGGCCCGTTAATTGTTCGCCGAATATTTAGGTCCATTAACGGCCCGAAGCCAGATCTGGCCCGTTAATTGTTCGCCGAGTATTTGGGCCCAATTACAGCCCAGTGACTTTCGGCCTGTTAGAGGCTCGATGTAGACATGGGCCCATTTCAGCCCGGTGTGACTTTCGGCCTGGGAATGACCCGTGCTGCCCATGGGCCATATATGGTCCTACAGGACATCGGGCCCACTAACGGCCCGTGATAAAGGTGGCAACAATTAAGCCCAACGTGACTTTGGGCCTGTTAAAGGCCTGCCGCATAATTCGGCCCGTTGATGTCTGTACTAAGCTTTCGGCCTCTTAAAGGCCCATGATATCAGTGGGCCAACTAAGTCCCGAGATATGTTTTGGCCTGGTAACTTCCCGTGATATAACTGGGCCCAAAAAGGCCCGGTCTACATTTCAGCCTGCTGAAGGCCCGTCGACGACTAGTGAAAATTGAGGCCCAATATGCATTTCAGCCTGCTAAAGGCCCATGGTTTCATCTGGCCCGTAATAGGCTAGTACAATATTCAGCCTGTTAATAGCCCAACGCTACCTGGGCCAAACTAAGCACTGGGTCCACAAAAGGCCCAACTAAAATATAGGCCGGTGTAGGTTGTGGGCCTCGCGCAAAGTGTAAAGGCCCCAATGATTCGAGCCCAAGAAAGATGCAGGCCAGACCAATTGTGGCCCGCTAAACACCAGGCCCGTTAGAGGCGAATGTTTCGGCCCGGTCGACTACATCTATTTTTTTCAGACAGCAAATGATGGCAGTAATTAGTAGGAATTAAGAACAAACCTACTCTATACAATGAAGAAATTACGGCATAGTAACTAAGAATAAACCTACACTATACAATAAAGGATTTATGGTATATTACATCCACTGGGCACCGAAGTTCGCCACCAGTGATCATAACGCGCAACGAAGAAGCGGATTACCAAAACTGGGCACTATTGCAGCGTAACAAAATAATACTGAACCGAGACCACTTCCAAGATAGTTCAAGAAAGGTTAGCCTTGCGCGGGAACTGCTACGCAAGCTACGGAGCAAGGTTGTGAGACCGGCCTAGCATGTCGGTCATAGCTTCTAGGTGTAGCTGTTTAGCAATGAGGTTCTCATTGGTGTTCTCCACAATCTTTCTTAGAGATATGACTTCAAGTCGAAGTTGAGTTGCAGAATGCCTTTCTGCTAGAACTTGGGACTGAAGAAGTCGAACTGATTCAGACAACGAATTATGTGAGCTTGTCTGACTGCTAGTCTCAAGTAACTTGAACACTGCATCAAGACAAGACTTTGGGGTTGTCTCGCTATCTTCAAGATGTTTTGCCTTCTTTGCTGCAATATATGTCGGGTTTGTCTCACAGCCTTCGGCAGACTTGTGCATGCCATCAGGCATATCACCCTGAAACAAAGCAGAGAGATGATAGGTTGTGCACGTGTATAAACAAAGATGATAACTGTGCTATCAATTCCATCCAATTTCAAATTAGAAATTGAAGAGTAAGTTCAAAATATCAATAGCATAATTTGGCATTGTTCATAATGTGGGGAGCTTCACCACACTACTGGATTACCATGTCAACATAACAAGCATAGATGGAGGGCAAAGAAAATCATTGTATCTATTTTGGTTAATGTGCATGGCATGTTGTTCATATCATTAGCCACATCAGTAAGATAAAATAGGAGATGACAAGGTGCAAACGTGGGCTGCTTCACCACACACTGGATTATAGATCCACAAAAACAAGCATACATATAGGGAGTATTGAGTAATGTTCATGGTATGAATAAGGAATTTGGTTTTACAAGTAAAACTTAGAACTTACGGTTCTTGCGAACATGCATTTTGGTAGAAACAGCAAACTAAACAACAGTAAACGATAGGGAGTATGAGAAAATTAAACAGCAGTTGAGGATAAAGGCTTTAGAAGGACTGACTTACATTAACAGTTAACACTGGCTTTATAACGCCCTTCTCCATGTCAAGGGAAGGATAACTCAAGAATTTCAGCATAGAATCTTCTTCACAAGCATTGCCTGTACTCTACATTTTGTAGAGAGTAATTATAGATATGATAATACTGGAAGGGATAGAGGATGATGAAGATAAGATGCAGATTGATGCTCCATAATCAAGTACCAACCCCTGGAAGTACAAGCATTATAGGACAAAATGTACTGACAAGAGCAATGGGCTACACTTCTGCACTGGCATTGTCTATGTATTCTACTTTTTGGTAAGATTAAATATAGATCTGATCTTTTTTAGTAAATGGTGGGCGAGGGAGATAAGATGCAGAATGCTACACAATGAACCAATCCCTCTTCCCATAATAAAAGAGTGTTTTGAACACTGGTGTACTGTACAAAACGTTCTTATATTATGGGACGGAGGGGGTAGCTGTTAATGTAAGTACAGTGATAGACGACGTTCAGTCCTTACAAGAGGATTGCAGAGCTAAACCTCTTCAAAAGAATTGGGTTGATTCTAAATTTATGTAAGAGTTCATACGGATCTTATAATGTCCACCAAATGGATGATAACGAGGCTAACATGTGCAGTGATGCTACATAATCAAAAAGCTATGAAAGTAAGTATGGTCATATAGGACAAGATGTACTCACAAGAGCAATGCAGTGTGCAATATAGTTGCGAGATTCTGTGGTCCCTTGAGAATGAATGTTCTTATGCTAACAGTTTTCGTACAAGTGAGACGTTAAGGCAGATGCAGAAATGTAGTTCAAATTGTGATGTGATATCATAGATAGTACCTTACGCTGCAGCCGAGACCAATGTGTAACAAGATTATTCCAGTCACCATCGGATAAATGTAGCACCGGAGACTTTATAGAAATTTCATTTAGAGGCTTGCCATTGAAGTGCGCTTGCCTCAGGTAGGAATGATACTTCATCAACGAGTGCTTGAAAAGCGCAACCAACCCTTGCTCGTCTTCACAATCCAGTTTGGTCCACGCCTATTTAAAAGAATGAAATCTTGTATCTTCTGTCAGCAGAAACATATGCATCAATGACCATGAATAACATTAGTACATTACTTACGCGTAAGTTGCGGAGGAAGACTGGAAATTGTTCTATGTCTGCAGTATAATCTTTCCATGAAGGAAAGATGCGCACAAAGTTCCTGACAACAATATAAGCTTTGTCTTCTAAACTGGGAAGAAATGGAACATGGGTCCTATTTGCTGCAATTGGGGCTCTCTCTGGTTGGAAAAGGGATTTGGCAACTGGATTTGGTGTACTCTTTGCTGGAATGGGGGTTTTGCGTCGTAGAACGGGTGCTATGTCAACTGGCATAATCATAATGTTTGCTGCAGTTGGGGTCTGCTGAGTTGGGGCATCAGAAATGACCAGTGTAGTAGGGCTAGAGTATGCTAGAGTTGGGGTGTTTTGTGGGTCAGGTGATATTGCAACTACACCTAATGGGCTATTTGATTTATCAGGTGCTACTACCTTTTCCAAATACTTTGCTTGTGCTCCTCCACGATCAGCAATCGCCCTCTTCCTTTTGAACGTCTGATACACAAGAACAACATTTGAATGGATAAATATGGTATGATGACAGATGGAATATGTACTGAAAATGGATAGGTAGGGCGTATTCACATACACGATGTGTAAACTATGCTAATGGCAGTTCAACAAAGTAGAAGCAATGCAAAGCATCAGTTGCAAGATATGTGCGACAAATATAACCTTGGAAAGTTAGAGCAAGCACCTTGATGGGTGAATAAGATAGGGCATCTTCCTCTGACTCCTCCACTAGGGAGCTTCATTGACTTAGGTCTCCCTCTAGCTCAGAATCACTGTTAGGATCATACTCTAAGCATGAATCTGTAGGTGAGAGCGTTTGCATTACATTGCATCCAGACTTGATTTCAGTCCCTTAATGGCAAGTTTGACAACCATGGCATTGTTCTGCTTTATTCTTTTCATGCGCGCAAGCTCATAGTCATTATGAGGCTGTTCAGAATCTGAGATTCATGAAAACATAAAAAGCAGTCAGATTATCTATGGAATAAATTGTGCTACCTCTTGAGCACTGCTTTGGATTTCCTTGAAGAGGAAAGGGTGATGCAGCAGAGTAGAGTAAGTATTTCCCTCAGTTTTTGAGAACCAAGGTATCAATCCAGTAGGAGGTTACGCGCGAGTCCCTCGTACCTACACAAAACAAATAGCTCAACGCAACCAACGTGATTAGGGGTTGTCAAGCCCTTCACGGTCACTTACAGAGTGAGATCTGATAGAGATGTTAGATAATATTTTTGGTATTTTTGATATAGAGATGCAAAGTAAAATAAAAAGGTAAAGTAAAAAAGGAAAGCAATAATAAAGTGATAGGAGATTGATATGATGAGAATAGACCCGGGGGCCATAGATTTCACTAGTGGCTTCTCTCGAGAGCATAAGTATTTTACGGTGGGGGAACAAATTACTGTTGAGCAATTGACAGAATTGAGCATAGTTATGAGAATATCAAGGTATGATCATGTATATAGGCATCACGTCCGAGACAAGTAGACCAACTCCTGCCTGCATCTACTACTATTACTCCACTCATCGACCGCTATCCAACTTGCATCTAGAGTATTAAGTTCAAGAAAACAGAGTAACGCCTTAAGCAAGATGACATGATGTAGAGGAATAAATTAATGCAATATGATAAATACCCCATCTTGTTATCCTCGATGGCAACAATACAATACATGCCTTGCTGCCCCTACTGTCACTGGGAAAAGACACCTCAAGATTAAACCCAAAGCTAAGCACTTATCCCATTGCAAGAAAAACCAATCTAGTAGGCCAAACCAAACTGA
This sequence comes from Aegilops umbellulata, assembly GCA_032464435.1. NCBI lineage: Eukaryota > Viridiplantae > Streptophyta > Magnoliopsida > Poales > Poaceae > Aegilops > Aegilops umbellulata. Next base: position 384,228,181 of record CP136057.1, on the reverse strand, counting down.
TAATTCGAAGAGACTTGCAAAGATAACCAATCATACATAAAAGAATTCAGAGAAGATTTAAATATTGTTCATAGATAAACTTGATCATAAACCCATAATTCATCGGTCTCAACAAACACACCGCAAAAAGAAGATTACATCGAATAGATCTCCATGCGAGAGGGGGAGAACATTGTATTGAGATCCAAAAAGAGAGAAGAAGCCATCTAGCTACTAACTATGGACCCGAAGGTCTGAGGTAAACTACTCACACTTCATCGGAGGGGCTATGGTGATGATGTAGAAGCCCTCCGTGGTGGATTCCCCTTCCGGCGGAGCTCCGGAACAGGCCCCAAGATGGGATCTCGTGGGTGCAGAAGGTTGCGGCAGTGGAATTAGGTTTTTGGCTCCGTATCTGATCGTTTGGGTGTACATAGGTATATATAGGAGGAAGGAGTACGTTGGTGGAGCTTCAGGGGGCCCACGAGGCAGGGGCGCCCCTAGGGGGGCGCCCTCCACCCTCGTGGCTGCCTCCCTCCTTTCTTGACGGAGGGTCCAAGTCTCCTGGATCTTATCTGTTGAGGAAATCATGTTCCCAAAGGTTTCATTCCGTTTGTACTCCGTTTGATATTCCGTTTCTTCGAAACACTGAAATAGGCAAAAAAAACAGCAATTCTGGGCTGGCCTCCGGTTAATAGGTTAGCCCCAAAACTAATATAAAAGTGGAAAATAAAGCCCAATATAGTCCAAAACAGTAGACAATATAGCATGGAGCAATCAAAAATTATAGATACGTTGGAGACGTATCAGACATCCCCAAGCTTAATTCCTGCTCGTCCTCGAGTAGGTAAATGATAAAAAGAGACTTTTTGATGTGGAGTGCTACTTGGCATAATTTCAACGTAAATCTTCTTAATTGTGGTATGAATATTCAAATCCGAAAGATTCAAGACAAAAGTTCATATTGACATAAAAATAATAATACTTCAAGCATACTAACAAAGCAATTATGTCTTCTCAAAATAACATGGCCAAAGAAAGTTCATCCCTACAAAATCATATAGTTTAGTCATGCTCCATTTTTGTCACACAAGAATGCTCTCATCATGCACAACCCCGATGAAAAGCCAAGCAATTGTTTCATACTTTAGTAATCTCAAACTTATAAACCTTCACGCAATACATGAGCGTGAGCCATGGATATAGCACTATGGGTGGAATAGAATATGATGATGGGGGTTATGTGGAGAAAAAAAAGGAGAAGATCTCACATAAACGAAGCTAATCAATAGGCTATGGAGATTCCCATCGATTGATGTTAACGCAAGGAGTAGGGATTGCCATGCAACGGATGCACTAGAGCTATAAATGTATGAAAGCTCAACAAAAGAAACTAAGTGGGTTTGCATCCAACTTGCTTGCTCACGAAGACCTAGGGCACTTGAGGAGGCCCATCTTTGGAATATACAAGCCAGGTTCTATAATGAAGAATTCCCACTAGTATATGAAAATGACAAAACAAGAGACTCTCTATCATGAAGATTATGGTGCTACTTTGAAGCACAAGTGTGGAAAAAGGATAGTAGCATTGCCCCTTTTTATTTATATAATTTTCTTTTTTTTGGGCCTTCTTTTTTTATTGGGACAATGCTCTATTGAATGATGATCATCACACTTCTATTTATTTACAACTCAATGATTACAACTTGATACTAGAACAAGTATGACTCTATATGAATGCCTCCGGCGGTGTACCGGGATATGCAATGAACCAAGAGTGACATGTATGAAAGAATTATGGATGGTGGCTTTGCCACAAATACTATGTCAACTACATGATCATGCTAAGCAATATGACAATAATGAATGTGTCATGATGAACGAAATGGTGGAAAGTTGCATGGCAATATATCTCGGAATGGCTATGGAAATGCCATAATAGTTAGGTATGGTGGTTGTTTTGAGGAAGATATAAGGAGGTTTATGTGTGAAAGAGCGTATCATATCACAGGGTTTGGATGCACCGGCGAAGTTTGCACCAACTCTCAATGTGAGAAAGGGCAATGCACGACACCGAAGAGGCTAGCAATGATGGAAGGGTGAGAGTGCGTATAATCCATGGACTCAACATTAGTCATAAAGAACTCATATACTTATTGCAAAAATCTACAAGCCATCAAAAACCAAAGCACTACGTGCATGCTCCTGGGGGGATAGATTGGTAGGAAAAGACCATCGCTCGTCCCCGACCGCCACTCATAAGGAGGACAATCAAATAACACCTCATGTTTCAAATTTGTTACATAACGTTTACCATACATGCATGCTACGGAACTTGCAAACTTCAACACAAGCATTTCTCAAATTCACAACTACTCAACTAGCACGACTTTGATATTACCACCTCCATATCTCAAAACAATTATCAAGCATCAAACTTTTCTTAGTATTCAACGCACTCAAAAGAAAGTTTTACAAATCTTGAATACCAAGAATATTATTATTATTATTAAGCAAATTACCATGCTATTTAAGACTCTCAAAATAATCTAACTGAAGCATGAGAGACCAATAGTTTCTATAAAACAAATCCACCACCGTGCGCCAAAAGATATAAGTGAAGCACTAGAGCAAAACTATAAAGCTCAAAAGATATAAGTGAGGCACTTAGAGTATTCTATCAAATTCCAATTCATGTATGGCTCTCTCAAAAGATGTGTACAGCAAGGATGATTGTAGTAAACTATAAAGCAAAGACTCTAACCATACAAGACGCTCCAAGCAAAACACATATCATGTGGTGAATAAAAATATAGCTCCAAGTAAAATTACCGATGGAAGTAGACGAAAGAGGGGATGCCTTCCGGGGGCATCCCCAAGCTTTGAATTTTTGGTGTCCTTGGATTATCTTGGGGATGCCATGAGCATACCCAAGCTTAGGCTCTTGCCACTCCTTGTTCCATAATCCATCAAAAGATTTCACCCAAAACTTGAAAACTTCACAACACAAAACTCAACAGAAATCTCATGAGCTCCGTTAGCGAAAGAAAACAAAAGACCACTTCAAGGTACTGTAATGAACTCATTCTTTATTTATATTGGTGTTAAACCTACTGTATTCCAACTTCTCTATGGTTTATAAACTATTTTATGTAACATCCCAATTTTTCAATTTGGAATGTTATACATTAGATCATCATGCATATCTATTTTATTTGCTTTTGGTTTTGATCCTAGAAAATCCAAAGCAACTCAAGGACCCACGGAGAGAGTTGGGGATTTCGTTATTTTCATATTTGAGATTTCTCAAATTTTGAGAATAGGATCATTTGATTTTATTTATTTTATCATCAATTATTTCTATTGCAAAAATATGAGAGAAGAAATAAAATGACTTTCCCAAAATAAAGAAATATTGAGGACTTAATAATAAAATCAAATAAGAATTATTTCGGAGTTTTTTGATATTTTTTATTTGAATTTAGGAAAAATATGTGTTTTCCAAAATTGCATTTAGGGCCCAAATAAATGTTCACTTTGTCGGGCTTGATTTTAGAAGCCCGGAAAAATTTATTTCGGAATTTTTTGGAGTCCGTTTAGTATTTCTTTTTATTTATTTTTTGAGTGTAATTATATAAAAAAACGAACCGACTCCGGGCCGTACCCGAGCGGGACACCGCCCGGGGGCAGCCTTTAAATAGCGCCGCCCCGAGCCGCCCCAGCCCATCAGCCCCGCCTCGATCCGCGCGCGCCACCGGAGCCGCCGCCACCGACGACGACGATCCCGCCGCCCGAGGTTCGCCGCCGCCTCGATTTCCTTGCCCGTTTTTAAAAAAAAAACGATTGGTTTTCGTCGATTTTATTTTCGTTTTTTTATTTTTTTATTTTTATTACATCGGTTTTATTATTTTCGGTTTAGGTTAATTAGCGAACGATCGTTCGTTAATCCGTTCGTCGTTTTTCTTGTTCTCGGATTTTCCGCGGTTATTTTCTGATCGCGATTTCTGATCCGATTTTCGTTTTAGTATAACTTTTCGCTCGTTTATCGGAATTAGGCGATTCAAGCGCCTGGAGTTTCGTATCGAAACCCTCTATCCGTTTAACCAACTTAAACAAGTTTTTGCTACTGTAAAATTTGACTTAGATACAGATTAATAGAACGAAGTTGTTTTCTTTCGCCGTTTGACTTTCGTTGCTTCGTTCGATTTGATTCTTTTTGCAAACCGGAGTTCTTAAGTTGAACTTTCTGGTTAGATCTCTTATTTGAGTTTTACCTGTGCATTAGATGAGTACTTATTGTATGCTTGTTTTTTTGTCTGCGATAGAATACCCAGAGTGCGCCGCCTGTTACTTCGAATCTCTAGGTTTCGCGGATCATCAGCAAGGCAAGTAACACTTTGATCATACATCTTTTACTACCCAGTTTTATTGCATTAGATCAATCCTCAAACACTGCATGATTAGGATCTAATTAAATTGTGGGATGGGAAGTAGATGAGGTAGTACCTATTACCTGTTTTATTATCAACCTTTGGGAGTTACTTCTACGTTTGCTTATGCTATGCTATGCTAGTAGACGTGGATTGGGTGAGTGATATCCATGACAGATGTGAGTTTGTTAATTAATGGTTTATCTAAGGTGGCAACTTGAACACACATCTGGGTGGATTGAGGTACCTGGGTATTCCAGGATTGCCTGTTTCTTTTTGGACCGCCACCCAGCCTCAAAGGGATCATGAGATTATTCAAACTAGAAACTTCCGTGTGCAGCCACAAGCCATTATGGGCTCTGGCATAGTTGACTAAGTCGTGCGAACTCTTACAGTGGTAGACTAGCAGATGTAGGGGATGTAGGTTGGTATGGTCTATCACATCGTAAGGTGCTAGCGCTTCTGAAAGACTATGTCTCGGTCATCCGTTTCTCAAACACCATGTAGTGCGAGAAATCCAAGGGAGGCGATCGAGTCTTGTGGGGAAAAGTGCGCAAACCTCTGCAGAGTGTACAAACTAATCATGGTTAGCCGTGTCCCCGGTTATGGACGTTTTGAGTATCTACTACTTGGATATCATGTGAATCTCATCATGTTACTCTAATTAAAGTTGTTGGGTTTTAATGATGTTTACATTAATGGGATTAAGGATGCTGTCAACCATTCTCAATGTTTAACAACCACCATGATAGTTAAATAAATTTATTCCTTTGCAGTAGGGAAAAATTGGCTTTACGCAAAACTGTAACCATAGAGCTTTCCACCAGCCATACATGCATGTAGTATAGGCTTAATCTTTCATTGCTCTCTATGTGTTACATTGCCAGCATATTCCATGTGCTGACCCGTTTTCGGGCTGCAACGTTTCATGTTGCAGACTTTTCAGACGACGAGTAAGGTGCCTTTTAGGTCGTGGTTCTATACCCAGTGATGCTGTTGGAGTTGATGGACTCGCTTATCTTCCAAGCCTTCCGCTGTTATCGTTATTAGATGGCCTTAAGCCATATTTATTGTAATAAGTTCTCTTTGAGACATTCTATGTAATAAGTGTGTGATTGCTATTGTTGTATAAATCCTTCGAAGTACTGTGTGGTGTCAGCATTACTGATCCAGGGATGACACCTGAGCACAGAGGTCAGACTGTTTGAGGTCTGGTCGCTACAGAGATGGTATCAGAGCACACGTTGACTGTAGGACACGACCACTAAGAAAAAGCCCTAGATCACTACTCTCTTCTCATTTCTGACTCCTCATCTTTTCTACTCTTTTAGGATGAAGGAAGCGAGGATCAAGTTCACCCAGCTGGATGAAGATACACCTTTTGGACGACACCTGAAGGAAGTCACTAAGTACCTGAACATTGGTATACCAAGCTTCACCGGGACCTACAACGCCACTTTACCAGAAGAGGAGGGTTGGAAGATTCAAGCTCTAGTTCCAGGAAGGACGTTCGCGCCAGTCATGGAGCCCATAGAGTGTGTTTTCAATGCACCAACCTGGAGTCTGGTAAAGAGCATGGCAGCTCACATAACCATGGGACGCATTGGAGAAGTTTACCAAGAAGACCTCAAGGATACTATCTACTAGATGCGGACGCCGAGATGAACAATGGGAGATAGTTAGCACCAAGAAGGATAGATCCATTGCAGCTTTCATCCAGGAGTTAAACCAGCACATACGATGCCAGGAGAACCAGATGTGCGCAGACATGATGGAGTTGAAGAAAGCAAAAGCCAAGATTATTGAACTAGAAGGAGAACTGAAGGCCACTCGCAAGGACTACATGGATGAGATAGTAGCTCTAGTGAGACAAAACGGCGATCTTAAGGAGAAGATTGAAGAACTCATGGGGAATTCAGCACCCGGAGGAGAAGATGAAGATTGCACCTGTCCAGATAACTACATCGTCATCGACGACACCGATTCTGATCCTAGTGATGATGATTTAGAAGACGAAGCTAGAGCAAATATCATGGAGTCTTCATCGGAGCAGTTTTTCTAGTAGACTACCATAACAGTAGTAGTGTTCCACCATGTACATATAATAGTCCACGCACTTTTGCGATAGTTCTAGACCGATTGTATGCCCTTGTTTGATTGAATGAAGTGATTTTGTGTGCATTTTGCCTCATGTGCATTTGGGTAGTGTTTCTCTTTAGACCTCATTCTATTCTTAATTCTCATCTTTTCTAAACCCTCAGATGCCTCTGAGACGTGACAATGGATTTGCTTTCCCACCGGAGCTCACTCAGTTGATCCAGCAGCAGAATGCTTTGATGCAGTTGTTAGTCCAGAACAACAACAACAACAACAACAACAACAACAACAACAACAACAACAACAACAACAACAACAACAACAACAACAACAACAACAACAACAACAACAACAACAACAACAACAACAACAACAACAACAACAACAACAACAACAACAACAACAACAACAACAACAACAACAACATCAACAGCAACAGCAACAGCAGCAGCAGCAGCAGCAGCAGCAGCAGCAACAACAACAACAGCAGCAGCAGCAACAGCAGCAGCAACAACAACAGCAACAACAACAGCAACAGCAACAACAACAACAACAACAACAACAACAACAACAACAACAACAACAACAACAACAACAACAACAACAACAACAACAACAACAACAACAACAACAACAACAACAACAACAACAACAACAACAACAACAACAACAACAACAACAACAATGACAACAACCCACCGCCACCACCACCAGTTGATCACTTGACCCGTTTCCTTAGGCTGAATCCGCCGGTGTTTTCCAGTAGCACCGAGCCGATAGTAGCAGATGACTGGCTCTGCAAGATAGGGAGGGAGTTGACCACTGCAGGATGTACAGATGGGGAAAAAGTGAAGTTTGCCGCACATCAGCTTGAAGGACCCGCAGCAGCATGGTGGGAGAATTTTACAGCCACTTACCCTGTAGACACTGTCACGTGGGACCAGTTTCAGCAAGTTTTCCGTACTGCCCATGTTTCAGCAGGAGCTATGGCCATGAAGAAGCGTGAGTTTCGCAACTTGCGCCAAGGAGGACGGACAGTTGGCCAGTATGTGGATGACTTTAGTAAGCTAGCACGTTATGCCCCAGATGACATTGCTACGGATGCAGCTAAGCAGGAGAAGTTTCTGGAAGGACTGAATGACGAGTTGAGTATGCAGTTGATGGTAGCAAGTTTCAACAACTACCAGGAGTTGGTAGATCGTGCTCTTATGATTGAGGGGAAGCATCAGCAGATTGAAAACCGCAAGAGGAAGTATGGACAGGGGAAGTATAATACAGGAGCCCAGCAGAAGCCTCGCCTTACCCCTAAACCGGGAGTTCATTTTCAGCATACCCATGGAGGAGGTAGCTCGCACAACCATAATGGCTCCAAGAATGGTAATGGGAATGGAGGAAGCAACGGCAAGAACCGTACCACCCCATCAACCCCAACCAAGAGAGATCTAAGCCAAGTCACTTGTTTTAAGTGCTCAAAGACCGGACATTATGCCAATGAATGTCCTGAAGGCCAGAATGGCAATGGAAGCTCTGGAAAGAAGCCGAACCCTTTCAACAGGGGACAGGTGAACCATGTTAACATGGAGGAGGTTGAAGCTCAGCCTGATGCAGTAATCGGTAAGTTTTTGGTTAAGTCATTTACTGCACTCATTCTTTTTGATACTGGTGCATCGCATTCATACATCTCAAGAGGATTTGTGCATAAGTATAACCTGCCAACCCAAGCCCTTAGGTCACCCATGTTAGTAACCTCGCCTGGAGCAGAGTATATGGCTAGTCGATGGTGTGATCGGTTACCATTAAGGATTGGTAACTATGTGTTTCCCTCAGACCTAATAGTATTGGAATCTCAAGGACTGGATGTGATATTAGGCATGGATTGGTTGTCAAAGTATGAAGGAAACATTGAATGTGTCGGTAAGACAATTTTACTTACAACGCCAGAAGGAAGAAGGATCAAGTATGTATCCCGGCATGTGCCGAAAAGGATTCAAGCAAATTCCTTGACAGGAGTTGTGCAGGAGGAAGTACCAGTGGTAAAGGATTTCCCTGATGTATTTCCAGAAGAGTTGCCAGGCATGCCACCGGATAGAGATATTGAGTTTTTGATTGAGCTTTTGCCAGGCACAGGGCCAATATCGAAGAGACCATACAAGATGCCCGCAAAGGATTTGGTGGAAATTAAGAAGCAGATTAAGGAGTTACTGGATAAAGGTTACATTCGCCCAAGTTCTTCGCCTTGGGGATCACCAGTACTTCTAGTGGAGAAGAAGGATGGATCGTTAAGGATGGTTGTTGATTATCGTGGATTGAACGAGGTAACAATCAAGAACAAGTACCCGCTACCCATGATCAATCATCTGTTTGATCGGTTTCAAGGAGCTAAAGTGTTTTCCAAGATCGATTTGCGATCAGGGTACCATCAGTTGAAGATTCGAGAGCAGGACATACCTAAGATAGTATTCACCACAAGATATGGATTGTATGAGTATACCGTTATGTCATTTGGTCTGGCTAACGCACCTGCCTATTTTATGAACATGATGAACAAAGTGTTTATGGAGTTTCTGGATAAGTTTGTCGAGGTGTTCATTGATGATATTCTGGTGTATTCAAAGAATGAAGAGGAGCATAAAGAACATTTGTGTTTGGTACTTGAGAAGCTCAGAGAACATCAGTTATATGCCAAGTTCAGCAAATGTGAGTTTTGGTTGAAGGATGTAGGATTCCTCGGACACGTTATATCCGGAGAAGGAATAGCGGTTGACCCCACAAAGGTTATCACTGTGACCAATTGGGAAGCACCAACAACAGTTGGAGAGATCTGGAGTTTTCTTGGACTCGCAGGATACTACCAGAGATTTATTGAGAACTTCTCAAAGATTGCAAAGCCTATGACAGAATTGTTGAAGAAGGATACCAAGTTCATATGGACTGAGGAGTGTGAGGCTAGTTCCCAGGAATTGAAGAAACGTTTGGTTACCTCACCAGTGTTGATTTTGCCAGATCAGACCAAGGATTATGAGGTATATTGCGACGCTTCACGTCGAGGACTTGGAGCAGTGCTTATGCAGGAGGGAAGAGTTGTTTCGTATGCTTCACGACAACTGAAGCCTCACGAATTGAATTATGCCACACATGATTTGGAGTTAGCAGCCGTAGTTCATGCATTGAAAACCTTGAGACATTTCCTCATTGGAAATCATTGTGAGGTGTACACGCATCACAAGAATTTGAAGTACATTTTCACGCAGAAGGAGTTGAACCTCAGACAAAGGAGATGGTTGGAGCTCATCAAGGATTATGATATGAGATTGCATTACCATCCCGGAAAGGCTAATGTAGTAGCTGACGCATTGAGCCGTAAGAGCCATGTCAATACACTAAGGACGGGAGAAATACCTAAGGAGTTAGCCGAGGATCTTCGTGAGCTATGTTTGGAAATAGTTCCGAGAGGCTATGTAGCAGCATTGGAGATACAGTCAACTCTGATGGATAGAATCAGGGAAGCTCAGAAGACTGACAAGGAGATTGCCTCAATAAAGGAGAAAATGAGCGAAGGAAAGGCTAAAGGTTTTCGTGAGGATGAGCACGATACCCTATGGTTTGAAGACCGTGTTTATGTGCCCAATGACCCGGAGATCAGGAAGTTGATTCTGCAAGAGGCGCATGATTCACCGTATTCGATTCACCCAGGAAATACCAAGATGTATTTGGATTTGAAGGATACTTTCTGGTGGACCGGAATGAAGAAAGATATTGCGGAGTATGTAGCAGTTTGTGATGTATGTCAGAGAGTAAAGGCAGAGCATCACAAGCCAGCAGGATCGTTGCAGCCATTGCCGATACCCGAATGGAAGTGGGATAAGCTAGACATGGATTTTATCACGGGATTACCAAGGACTTGTTCCGGCTATGACTCGATTTGGGTTGTAGTGGATCGGTTGACGAAGGTCGCTCATTTCATCCCAGTAAAGACCACTTACACCAGTGTTAAGTTGGCAAAGATATACATGACCAGGATCGTATGTCTGCATGGAGTTCTGAGGAGTATCGTATCAGATAGAGGAACCCAGTTTACCTAAAAGTTCTGGAAGCAGTTGCATGAGACTTTGGGTACCAGGCTAGAATTCAGTACAGCTTTTCATCCCCAGACAGATGGACAGACCAAGAGAGTCAATCAGATTTTGGAAGATATGTTGAGAGCTTGTGCGCTAGATTATGGAGCTAGTTGGGATGACAATCTGCCATATGTAGAGTTCTCTTACAACAATAGCTATCAAACCAGTTTGAAGATGGCCCCTTTCAAAGCCTTGTACGGAAGGAGGTGTAGGACACCATTGTTGTGGGACGAAGTTGGAGATCGCCAGTTGTTTGGACCTGATTTGATTAAGGAGTCTGAACAGAAGGTGAAGTTGATTCGCGGTAGGCTCAAGGTAGCACAGTCCAGACAGAAGAGCTACGCAGATTCTAAACGCAAGGAGACGGTTTACGAAGTCGGAGACCGAGTTTATCTTTGAGTATCACCACTTCGGGGAATTAAGCGTTTTGGAGTTAAGGGGAAGTTAGCGCCACGATTTGTAGGACCATATCGAGTTTTGGAGCGTATGGGAGAAGTGGCCTACAAGTTGGAATTGCCCGAAGGATTATCAAGAGTTCATGATGTGTTCCACGTTTCTCAGCTGAAGAAGTGCCACACGGAGATGGCTGACATACCTTTGAGAGACACAGTGCCATTGGAAGCAATTCAGTTGGATAACAATTTGACCTATGAGGAGAAACCAGTTAAAATTCTCGAGTTTGCCAGCCGAGTCACTCGCAGCAAGGTTATCAAGTTTTGCAAAGTTCAGTGGAGCCACCACACGGAGGATGAAGCCACCTGGGAGCGAGAGGAAGATTTGCTCAAGGACCACCCTCACCTATTTTCTAGCCAACCCGAATCTCGAGGGCGAGATTCATCTTAAGGGGGTAGGTTTGTAACATCCCAAATTTTCAATTTGGAATGTTATACATTAGATCATCATGCATATCATATTTTATTTGCTTTTGGTTTTGATCCTAGAAAATCCTAAGCAACTCAAGGACCCACGGAGAGAGTTGGGGATTTCGTTATTTTCATATTTGAGATTTCTCAAATTTTGAGAATAGGATCATTTGATTTTATTTATTTTATCATCAATTATTTCTATTGCAAAAATATGACAGAGGGAATAAAATGACTTTCCCAAAATAAAGAATTATTGAGGATTTAATAATAAAATCAAATAAGAATTATTTCGGAGTTTTTCGATATTTTTTATTTGAATTTAGGAAAAATATGCGTTTTTCAAAATTGCATTTAGGGCCCAAATAAATGTTCACTTTGGCGGGCTTGATTTTAGAAGTCCGGGAAAATTTATTTCGGGATTTTTGGAGTCCGTTTAGTATTCCTTTTCATTTTTTCTGAGCGTAATTATCTAAAAAAACGAACCGACTACGGGCCGTACCCGAGCGGGACACCGCCAGGGGGCAGCCTTTAAATAGTGCCGCCCCGAGCCGCCCCAGCCCATCAGCCCCGCCACGATCCGCACGCGCCACCGGAGCCGCCGCCGCCGACGACGATCCCGCCGCCCGAGGTTCACCGCCGCCTCGATTTCCGTGCCCATTTTAAAAAAACGATTGGTTTTCATCGATTTTATTTTCGGTTTTTTTATTTTTATTGGTTCGGTTTTATTATTTTCGGTTTAGGTTAATTAGCGAACGATCGTTCGTTAATCCGTTCGTCGTTTTTCTTTTTCTTGGATTTTCCGCGGTTATTTTCTGATCGCGATTTCTGATCCGATTTTCGTTTTAGTATAACTTTTCGCTCGTTTATCGGAATCAGGCGATTCAAGCGCCTGGAGTTTCGTCTCGAAACCCTCTATCCATTTAACCAACTTAAACAAGTTTTTTCTACTGTAAAATTTGACTTAGATCCAGATTAGTAGAACGAAGTTGTTTTCTTTCGCCGTTTGACTTTCGTTGCTTCGTTCGATTTGATTCTTTTTGCAAACCGGAGTTCTTAAGTTGAACTTTCTGGTTAGATCTCTTATTTGAGTTTTACCTATGCATTAGATGAGTACTTATTGTATGCTTGTTTGTTTGTCTGCGATAGAATACCCGGAGTGCGCCGTCTGTTACTTCGAATCTCTAGGTTTCGCGGATCATCAGCAAGGCAAGTAACACTTTGATCATACCTCTTTTACTACCCAGTTTTATTGCATTAGATCAATCCTCAAACACTGCATGATTAGGATCTAATTAAATTGTGGGATGGGAAGTAGATGGGGTAGTACCTATTACCTGTTTTATTATCAACCTTTGGGAGTTACTTCTACGTTTGCTTATGCTATGCTATGCTAGTAGACGTTGATTGGGTGAGTGATATCCATGACAGATGTGAGTTTGTTAATTAATGGTTTATCTAAGGTGGCAACTTGAACACACATCTGGGTGGATTGAGGTACCTGGGTATTCCAGGATTGCCTGTTTCTTTTTGGACCGCCACCCAGCCTCAAAGGGATCATGAGATTATTCAAACTAGAAACTTCCGTGTGCAGCCACAAGCCATTATGGGCTCTGGCATAGTTGAGTAAGTTGTGCGAACTCTTACAGTGGTAGACTAGCAGATGTAGGGGATGTAGGCTGGTACGGTCTATCACATCATAGGGTGCTAGCGCTTCTGAAAGACTATGTCTCGGTCATCAGTTTCTCAAACACCATGTAGTGCGAGAAATCCAACGGAGGCGATCGAGTCTTGTGGGGAAAAGTGCGCAAACCTCTGCAGAGTGTACAAACTAATCATGGTTAGCCGTGTCCTCGGTTATGGACGTTTTGAGTATCTACTACTTGGATATCATGTGAATCTCATCTTGTTACTCTAGTTAAAGTTGTTGGGTTTTAATGATGTTTACATTAATGGGACTGAGGATGCTGTCAACCATTCTCAATGTTTACAACCACCATGATAGTTAAATAAATTTATTCCTTTGCAGTAGGGAAAAATTGGCTTTACGCAAAACTGTAACCATAGAGCTTTTCACCAGCCATACATGCATGTAGTATAGGCTTAATCTTTCATTGTTCTCTATGTGTTACATTGCCAGCATATTCCATGTGCTGACCCGTTTTCGGGCTGCAACGTTTCATGTTGCAGACTTTTCAGATGATGAGTAAGGTGCCTTTTAGGTCGCGGTTCTATACTCAGTGATGTCGTTGGAGTTGATGGACTCGCTTATCTTCCAAGCCTTCCGCTGTTATCGTTATTAGATGGCCTTAAGCCATATTTATTGTAATAAGTTCTCTTTGAGACATTCGATGTAATAAGTGTGTGATTGCTACTCTGTTATAAATCCTTTAAAGTACTGTGTGGTGTCAGCATTACTGATCCAGGGATGACACCTGAGCACAGAGGTCAGACTGTTTGAGGTCTGGTCGCTACATTTTACTAGCCATAGATTCATCAAAATAAGCAAACAACACACGAAAAACAGAATCTGTCAAAAACAGAACAGTCTGTAGTAATCTGTAACTAACGCAAACTTCTGGAACTCCAAAACATCAGCCAAAATAGGAAAACCTATGAAATTTGTTTATTGATCAGCAGCAATTGAAATCACTATTTTATCACGTTCTGGTGATTTTTAATAATTGTTTTCATGAACAGAAAGTTTCTGGAAATTACAGCAAGATCAAATAACTATCATCCAAGAAGATCCTATAGGTTTAACTTGGCACAAACACTAATTAAAATATAAAACCACATCTAAATAGAAGGTAAATGGATTATTTATTCCTAAACAGAAACAAAAAACAAAAACTAAAAATAAAATTGGGTTGCCTCCCAACAAGCGCTATCGTTTAACGCCCTTAGCTAGGCATAAAAGCAAGGATAGATCTAAGTATTGCCATCTTTGGTAGGCAATCCATAAGTGGCTCTCATAATAGATTCATATGGTAATTTCATTTTCTTTCTAGGGAAGTGTTTCATGCCTTTCTTTAATGGAAATTGGAATCTAATATTCCCTTCCTTCATATCAATAATTGCACCAATCGTTCTAAGGAAAGGTCTACCAAGAATGATAGAGCAAGAAGGATTGCAATTTATATCAAGAACGATAAAATCTACGGGCACATAATTCCTATTTGCAACAATAAGAACATCATTAATTCTTCCCATAGGTTTCTTAATAGTGGAATCCGCAAGATGCAAGTTTAGAGAGCAATCATCAATATCGCGGAAATCTAGAAAATCACACAAAGTTTTGGGAATAGTGGAGACACTAGCACCCAAATCACATAAAGCATAAAATTCATGATCCTTAATCTTAATTTTAATAGTTGGTTACCACTCATCATAAACTTTCCTAGGTATAGAAACTTCCAACTCAAGTTTTTCTTCATAAGATTGCATCAAGGCATCAACGATATGTTTAGTAAACGCTTTATTTTGGCTATAAGCATCAGGAGAATTTAGCACGGATTGCAACAAGGAAATACAATCAATTAAAGAGCAACTTTCATAATTAAATTCCTTGAAATCCAAAATAGTGGGTTTAACAACATCTAGGGTTTTATTCTTTTCAATCCCACCTTTATCAATTTCATCATCAATATCTAAAAACTCTGAATTCTTGGAACACCGTCTAGGTAAAGGTGAATCATATTCAGTTTCATCAAGATCCATATTGCAAAACAAAGATTTAATAGGGGACACATCAATAACTTTTAGATCCTCATCTTGATTTTCATAGGGATTGGAAGAACATGCTTTAATAAAGGCATCTTTCGTAGCACGCATCCTAGCGGTTCTTTCCTTGCACTCATCAATGGAAATTCTCATGGCTTTGAGAGACTCATTGATATCATGCTTAGGAGGAATAGATCTAAGTTTTAAAGAATCAACATCAAGAAAAATTCTATCAACGTTCCTAGCCAATTCATCAACCTTAAGTAATTTCTCTTCAAGCAAAGCATTAAAATTCTTTTGTGAATTCATAAACTCTTTGACACTATTCTCAAATTCAGAGGGCATCTTATTAAAATTTCCATAAGAGTTGTTGTAGGAATTTCCATAATTATTAGAAGGATTACTAGGATAAGGCTTAGGATTAAAATTCCCTCTATAGGCGTTGTTACCAAAATTATTCCTACCAACAAAATTCACATCCATAGATTCAATATTATTCTCAATCAAAGTAGACAAAGGCATATCATTAGGATCAGAAGAAACACTCTTAGTAGTAAATAATTTCATAAATTCATCCATCTTTCCACTCAAAACATTAATTTCTTCTATCGCATGCACTTTTTTATTAGTAGATCTTTCAATGTGCCATTGAGAATAATTAACCATAATATTATCTAGGAGTTTAGTAGCATCTCCTAAAGTGATTTCCATAAAAGTGCCTCCTGCGGCCGAATCTAAAAGATTTCTAGAAGCAAAATTCAATCCGGCATAATTTTTTTGTATAATCATCCATAAATTCAAACCATGAGTAGGACAATTACGTATCATTAATTTCATTCTCTCCCAAGCTTGTGCAACATGTTCATGAGCAAGTTGCTTAAAATTCATAATATAGTTTCTAAGAGAGATGATCTTAGCGGGAGGAAAATACTTAGAGATAAAAGCATCTTTGCACTTGTTCCAAGAATCAATACTATTTTTAGGCAAAGACGAAAACCAAGCTTTAGCACGATCTCTAAGCGAAAAAGGAAATAGCTTCAATTTACCAATATCATTATCGACATCTTTCTTCTTTTGCAAATCACATAAATCAACGAAGCCATTCAGATGAGTAGCGGCATCTTCACTAGGAAGGCCGGCGAATTGATCTTTCATAACAACATTCAACAAAGCAGTATTGATTTCACAAGCTTCAGTATTGGTAAGAGGAGCAATCGGAGTGCTAAGGAAATCATTATTGTTGGTATTGGTAAAGTCACATAATTTGGTATTATCTTGAGCCATCGCGACAAACAAGCAATCCAACACACGAGCGAACAAGAAGTAAGCGAGAAAAAGGCAAACGGAAAAGAGAGGGCGAATAAAACAGCAAGGGTGAAGTGGGGGAGAGGAAAACGAGAGGCAAATGGCAAATAATGTAATGCGGGAGATAAGGAATTGTGATGGGTACTTGGTATGTTGACTTTTGCGTAGAATCCCCGGCAACGGCGCCAGAAATCTTCCTGCTACATCTTGAGCACTGCGTTGGATTTCCTTGAAGAGGAAAGGGTGATGCAGCAGAGTAGAGTAAGTATTTCCCTCAGTTTTTGAGAACCAAGGTATCAATCTAGTAGGAGGCTACGCGCGAGTCCCTCGTACCTACACAAAACAAATAGCTCAACGCAGCCAACATGATTAGGGGTTGTCAACCCCTTCACGGTCACTTACGGAGTGAGATCTGATAGAGATGATAGATAATATTTTTGGTATTTTTGATATAGAGATGCAAAGTAAAATAAAAAGGTAAAGTAAAAAGCAAAGAAATAATAAAGGATAGGAGATTGATATGATGAGAATAGACCCGGGGGCCATAGATTTCACTAGTGGCTTCTCTCAAGAGCATAAGTATTTTACGATGGGGGAACAGATTACTGTTGAGCAATTGACAGAATTGAGCATAGTTATGAGAATATCTAGGTATGATCATGTATATAGGCATCACGTCCGAGACAAGTAGACCGACTCCTGCCTGCATCTACTACTATTACTCCACTCATCGACCGCTATCCAGCATGCATCTAGAGTATTAAGTTCAAGAAAACAGAGTAACGCCTTAAGCAAGATGACATGATGTAGAGGAATAAATTCATGCAATATGATAAATACCCCATCTTGTTATCCTCGATGGCAACAATACAATACGTGCCTTGCTGCCCCTACTGTCACTGGGAAAGGACAACACAAGATTGAATCCAAAGCTAAGAACTTCTCCCATTGCAAGAAAAACCAATCTAGTAGGCCAAACCAAACTGATAATTCGAAGAGACTTGCAAAGATAACCAATCATACATAAAAGAATTCAGAGAAGATTTAAATATTGTTCATAGATAAACTTGATCATAAACCCACAATTCATCGGTCTCAACAAACACACCGCAAAAAGAAGATTACATCGAATAGATCTCCACGAGAGAGGGGGAGAACATTGTATTGAGATCCAAAAAGAGAGAAGAAGCCATCTAGCTACTAACTATGGACCCGAAGGTCTGAGGTAAACTACTTACACTTCATCGGAGGGGCTATGGTGATGATGTAGAAGCCCTCCGTGGTGGATTCCCCTTCCGGCGGAGCTCCGGAACAGGCCCCAAGATGGGATCTCGTGGGTACAGAAGGTTGCGGCAGTGGAATTAGGTTTTTGGCTCCGTATCTGATCGTTTGGGGGTACGTAGGTATATATAGGAGGAAGGAGTACGTCGGTGGAGCTTCGGGGGGCCCACGAGGCAGGGGGCACGCCCTAGGGGGTGCCATCCACCCTCGTGGCCGCCTCCCTCCTTTCTTGACGGAGGGTCCAAGTCTCCTAGATCTTATCTGTTGAGAAAATCACGTTCCCGAAGGTTTCATTCCGTTTGGACTTCGTTTGATATTCCGTTTCTTCGAAACACTGGAATAGGCAAAAAACAACAATTCTGGGCTGGGCCTCCGGTTAATAGGTTAGCCCCAAAAGTAATATAAAAGTGGAAAATAAAGCCCAATATAGTCCAAAACAGTCGATAATATAGCATGAAGCAATCAAAAATTATAGATACGTTGGAGATGTATCACATCGCGGATTCAACTCGAAGAGTGTCTCCCTATAAACCCCTGCATATGCAAAGTTCACTCCCTAACCGTGCTGACCAGACCACACAAAGAAAAACAAACCCTTATGTCTCTATAACAGGCAGACACACATTTCAAAACTAAAGTAGGAACATTAGAATCATATGAAATTCGTATTTGAACAAATAAACTAATGAATTATGAGTGGTATAATGTTTAGCTTCAAGGGTGGAGTGTTGGTAGTGCGACACAAAGCAAGTAGGCAGATTGTATTCCATGTAAAAGATCGAAGCCTATGCTGGAAATGACACTTTCTTTCTATACAATGCAGTGTTCGTTTCCCACACATGATGGAAGAGATCACATAGAGAAATACTATTCACTCATGTCTACGGTTGCAGTATTTAGAAACAGGTTGGTCCACCCTACAAGAATATTGACAACAAATATGACAAGGCAAGCATAGATTTAGTGAATCAATCATTTACTTGCGAGCTTAATAGGACAAGTATGCAGAATTGTAAGTGCAGTAAGAGACCGTCCAAAATCTGAATCAAGAAGTTTGTCTAGGACTTATTGTTTGCAACTAATCAACGTGAATACTTGGATATTATATCGAATGAGTAAGAAAGACAAGTAAAATTGTCAACAAACCTGGCTTGCAGTAGTAATCTAGGTCAATGTCACTACGACCAACAATCCAAAATGACTAGTGTCTGTTCCTAGGACCGGAATTTTGAAAACCCTGTGAACTTTACAGGTACTAAAGATTACCAAAATACATCTGAACCATTAAGTGTAGGAAGCATTGAGCACACAACAAACCCTAATGACAGTCCTGCCTAATGAGTAATGAATCAATTAGAAAATGGGTGATGAGGAGTGGCTGCTGAGTGTTGAGGACTTCTCTCAGGATAAATCGGGTTGGCTTAGTGGGTGATGCACGCCTGAGCCCTGAACGGACTGGGAAGGTAGGCACGGCGGCGCACCCGGGCAGCGGTGACGCTGTTGGGCGAGCGACTCCTGACCTCCTGTTAGTCTGGCGTCTCCTCCTAGAGTCATGTCGTCCGGGGACGGCAAGTCGTCGGTGAGGCAGGCGGCTGGGGGCGAGTAGAGATCGGAAGCGCGCAGCAGAACAGAGGGGAATCAGGGCCTGGGACGACCCAAAATCCCAGGGTGGGCCGGCCCACCGTGGGCACCCTGTAGAGATACATACCCGAGTGGCAAACATGCATTTTCGAAACTAATTTAGGAACATTTAGCTGACCAATTAAACAAATCTGTTTTAATAATATCACATTCGTATTTGAACAACTAAGCTTGTTTAGCTTGATGGGTCGAGCAGTGCTATTATGACACAAAGCACATATTATGATCGTATAGTGATCATAAAAAGGGAAACCGGAGAAATGATATTTAGCAGCCATTGTTTGCTTCGAACTAAGAACTAAATTCTAAGAGCTGAAAAGAAAGTAGAGTAACCAAGTTAAGATCTATTTTCTGGTTGAGATCAAAAGGTTGAGGAGATATGAAGTACCACCTCTCTTGCGGCGCCGTGTAGGCATCAGGGGTGCGATGGCTTTCGGTGGCGTTGAAGCAGATCTGCGATGGTAGATGGGTGTATCGGGGGATAAGTCCCGTTGCGGTGGAAGAGAAGGTCGAGTGAGCGGCCCCAACAAAGAGGACGACGGCGCCGATGAAGCAAGAGGACGTGATGCAAGGCTCTTGGTCCGTCGCCGTAGATGAGAAACGTCCATCTCTAGCAGTGGACGACGCAGTCTTGGTAGGCGCTCCGGCATGGTGGAGGACGGTGGCGATGGATGTGGTGGAGGACGGCGGCAATGGATGTGGTGGAGGACGGCGACGATGGATGGGGTGGCGGACGGAGGCTGGTGTGGGGATGGTGTTCTAGCGCGGATGGTGTATGAATGGGAAAATGGAGGGAGAGGTACGGGGAACCATGTTTCTGGGACACGCCTGTCTGAAATATGGGAAAGTTACGAACCTAGCCCCCGTTTAAAATTTGGACGTCTCGTCGGTTGGGGATACGACGGTAATCTCGCATCTCGCCAATATTTGCCCAGAGTGATTTCGGGCGAGGAGAGGGTGGTTGGCGCCCACGGTGTATGAACGAGGCTGACAGGTAGGGCAGTTGTGTCATGTCTGAGTGAAGTTACAAACCTGCCCGTATTGAAAATATTTGCCTACATCGATTTCGGCCGAGTCGAGTTTGTGTTGCCGCCCACCGTGTATGAATGGGGAAATGGAGGGAGAAACATAGGTCTTTCGGACAAGCTTCAATCAAATGTGTTTTGCCGCCCATGTTTGGCACCCACCGTGTCGGAATGGGCTCAGAGGCGGTCGTGTCACGTCTAATTTAAGTTACTATCCTACCCCTATTTAGAGCAGTGGAAATCGGGCCGATGGATTGTCCTTGTAATGGGTGGACAGTAATTTCCATCTCCCAAACACTTGGCTTCGGGCAGCCGACGTGGGAGTGGACATTTTGCTGCTTCTTTCGAATTTTGGGACAATAAGCATCCATGTTTACCCTGGCAACTAAATTCGGATCCATTTTGTATTCCTATACAAATCTCTATAAATCATTCTATGTGTTTTTATATATCTTCAGAAGGACGACAAAGATGTATTCCACTGTCATATATGAATATGGTTTACAAATGCCGATACTCAAATTCAAAAGCTAGAATCCAGTTTAAGGTGAATTCGAATATTTGGAACACTTCATGTCCAACTCAAATGTCACACGCAGCATAATGTGTACTCCCATTTAGATATGTACACAAGCGATGTATCAATTCAAATACCGAGTCAATCAACCAAGAATGTACAGAACTAACAGACATATAAACACTTATAGAGTATATGGATCAATAATATCAACTAACATACATAAGCCAGGCCGCTGTACTTTTCTTTGCTACAATAGCATCCTTTTTTTAACCAAGCTACTACAACATCTTGGCCCTTTCCGATGCGTGCCACTTATGGTCCATCTATACAACTTGTAGCGACCCGACCTCAGACGGTCAAGTCTCCGTGCTTAAGTGCTATCCCTGTATCGGTATGCTGACACACACAGTACTCAAGGATTTATAACAGAGGTAAATCACATGTATAAAATAATGTAAATACTATTACCTCAATCCAAAAATAGCGGAAGAACAACAAGGTTGTGGATTCCCATCAATACCAATGGCAAAGTTGAGTGTAGAAATCGTAACCCTAATGTATCACTTACTCGTCTCATGTTGAGTACTGACCCTTTGTGGCTGCAACGTCTCATGTTGCAGGAATCTTACGAAGAGTAAGTGATACGTTAGGGTTACGATTTCTACACTCAACTTTGCCGTTGGTGTTGATGGGAATCCACAACCTTGTTGTTCTTCAGCTATTTTTGGATTGAGGTAATAGTATTTACGTTATTTTATACATGTGATTTACCTCTGTTATAAATCCTCGAGTACTGTGTGTGTCAGCATACCGATCCAGGGATGACACTTAAGCACAGAGACTTGACCATTTGAGGTCGGGTCGCTACACTACTATTATTGCTGAATGCACATTCAACCCGATTGGCAAATTTGTAGATCTGGCACAGCAATCAAAATGAAATGTCTCAGAGTCTTATCAATTAATACGGACTTGTGCTCAAATAAAATTACAAACCAAAAACCAAAAAACAAAAAACAATTATTACATGATATCTAAAACAAATGGTTTGATTGATTACATGAACAAACAACACAAAGGTTATTCAACGATGGAAAGAACAATTCACCTATGATTTACCAAGTGGAATTTAATTTCCTTTTTTCCTTCAGGACCTTAACAATGTGGTCAGTCTTAGCTTGCTTCATTTTGAAATCCACCAAATATTTAATGATTGCCTTGAGTACTGCTAATGATTGTGTTGTTTGCTTCCTCAACATGTCAACTTCATATCTAAGTGCAGAAGCATAATCTCTTTCTACCACTAGTTTAGCCTCTAGAGCATCAGCAGTTGGCAATTCATAATGCACGATTGGGCCGATGCCACTGCTGTGGGATGATACAACGTCCATGGGGACCTCGCTCTTTGATCTTGGGCTAATCTGTTTTACCATTAAAGTTCTGATTGGATTCAGAAAAGTTGAAGTTAGCAAAACATCTCAATTGGGAGTTGTAACAGCAAACCAGTTAAATAAACAAGGAATTAAAGAGTTTCAATTCAATGCTGAAAAGTAGTTATTAACATCATTGTAACCCGTTGTTGCAGCAGCAAAGCAGTTAAACAAACAAGTAGCTATTTAAGTTTAGGCAAACAGGTAATTCTTAACAGTAAGTATCAAACACATAGATAGGCACAGTCTATAATAGGATTAACAGGCTGTGGCATTATGTAATCAGTAGAAAACTAAATGAAGCCAAGCAACGTAATTGAACAATTTTGCAATAAGTGGCTAAGTAAAATTTCGAGAAGCAGGTATCTGAACTTACGCTAGTTCCTTGTACAGGCACACAACTTCTTTTTGCTTACAAGGTTGTAAGGAGTCCATGGCATCAATTGCTTGGATACGCAGTCCCAATGCTTCTTTCTTCCCACACTGCATTGGTAAGTCGAATGGTTAATCTGGTAAGATGGTGCGTCCTTGATATGTTATATGAGGACGTGTAGTCAGACTAGTTGTAGCCACACACATCACACTGACTTTTACTATATATTTCATGTGATTACTTTTGGCATATCGAGATCTAAGAAATCTACAATAGGGTGAAAAGACTGGCATCCTTCACATTATTGGCGAACTCAGTTCATAGAAACAAGCAATTCAACCATTATGTGGGTAAATCAAAAGCGCCACTGGGATATTTTTCACTACCCCTATCATACACGCAAAAAGGGGCGACGCCACCATAGAGGCTGGTATGGGCGGCCGCTTCGGGTGGCTCGAAAGTGTACACCTAGTTTGAATCGTCCAGGTTGGCCCAGGCTAGTTTTGTTCGTCCCAACGCACGAGTAGACAATGTAAAAAATGAAGAAAAATGTTTCAATTTGGATAGGCCAATAACATAAGTGCAAGGCAGGCCCTATAGCAGGCTCGCGGCACAAACGAGCCCTCCCATATCGATCGACAGCAGGAAAAATCCCAATTCATCCGCTCCAGCCTCCAGTTTGGTTCGCTCCTAACCTACCCGCCGCTGGACAGACCGACACAACACTTCCTCGTGCCCTCGTTGGAGGGCAGTCTAATAAGCACATTTCATATACATCTTTTGGCACTCAAATATGCGGTTTATTGAGATATGACCATCAATTCTTGCTATGAACTGTCGCATATTTGCATGAAAATCATATAAAGAATCATTTACTAGTCATCTGTTTCTTTTGCAGAAAAGTGCGACAAGGCACGAAAACTCCTCTACTACAAATGAACAAGTCATGGAGTCATGGGACCTGAGCGTGAAGGAATGAAGTAACCGAGGGGCAAAAAGAAAGAGAGAAGGGATGTTCTTGTGAAGAAAGAAGTAAGCAGGAGGGCCAATCTGAAAATTGCATATCTGATCGAGGGGATCTAAATCCCTAGCCGCAACCATCGATCCCCTTCGGGCCTGGCTACACACATCTCTCCCTCACCCCTTCTTCTCCGCCTCCGGCCGCCGCCGCGGCCAGGCCAGCGTGGCGGCGCGCCAACCAGCCATCACCGCCATCCACCACTCCATCACCGCCATCCACAGCGTCACACATCACCCACCAGCATCACCTCGCGCCCACGATCAGACACGGCGGGCGAGGGTGTCTTCCCCAGCGCGCCACTCCCTCCAGCCGGTGCGCCCGACCAGACACGCGGCTGACGGTGTCTGGATCCCTGCGTGAATCTCACCTCTCACCCTGCTGCTGCTGCTGTTTGCCCTGCCCGCTGCTTTCTTCTTCCCCCAAACTCTGCTCCTCCTCCTCCTCTCCACACACCATGCTGCCCCTATCTCTTCTCTGAACCTGCTGCTGCAACTACGCTCTGTTGCTCCTTCTTCCCTCGTCCTGCTGCTGCTCTCTCTCCAGCGCCCCCTTCTGCTTCTCCTCTTGCTGCTACTGCTGCCCCCAACCCCCTGCTGCTATCTTTCTCTACTTCCCCTGAACCTCTCCTCCTCCTCTCAACCTCCCTTTGCTGCTGCTCTCTTCCTCAATCTCCTGCTGCTTCTCTTCTTCTTTTATCTTGCTGCTGCTTATCTCTCTCTCTGAATTTTCTGTAATAGATATGTATTACTTCTAAGGTTCAGATTTTGATAAGTGTTTGCAACCAACTAGTTTGTTCAGTTCGTACTTGTTAAATATCATGTCATAAATTCTATGTTCTGAATAATGGATTTCTTGTTGCTTTGGGAACTAACTATTATGCAATATTTGTTGCTTTGGTAATATGTGTTCTGTCAGCATATATGTGTGTGTTCACCCTGTGTATTTCTTCTCGCTGTACTAGTTAGTTTCTACTAGTATTTTTTAGTGGTTAAATACTGTCGTGTTGATTTGTGGGTACTAATCTTGTGGCTTGTAAGATTTCGTTTCTGTTGTCACTTGTGTGACCTGAACCGTAGTGCAGTATCCTGTTCGCATGTGTGTGTGTGTGTTTGATTCGAAACAATTATATTTTGTCATATATTCTCGCTTCTTCCCTCTGTTTATGTTTGATAGTAATGTGTCCTTGTCTTGTAGCTTTAATTGATATTGACTCCTTTTGTATTAGTTTCTAGTGTCTCAAGTAGTATGAAAATACCAAAAAGATACTGAGTAAAATCTAAATCTCCCTTTGCTTCTTTTCGTTTACTTTGTCGCCGACTTTCCAAAACGATCTTAGATACTTTAGGTTTATTTTCCATGTAATTGTCACTTAAATTGTCTAGCCTAGCTTTAGCCGAGCATCATCGCTAGTCCCTGTGGAGAACACGACATTCGTAGTTTGGGCGTAAAAACCCCACTGTAATCACAAGAGATCACAATCATCGGGCTTCAACCGAACGAAAGGACAAGAAGATGAAGATTCAACCCTGGGTGTAGCCTGCGTGGGAGGCAGCAGCGGCAGCACGGGCATGGCATCGAGCTTGCGCAAACGAACAGTCGCAGCTTGCAAGAGTAGCATGCGCAACGAGCAGGTACATCACATCCCTGATTATATCTAATTCAACTCTTCAATTTCTGGCCAGTAGTTAAACCTGACGGTGTTGTAAAACTGCTTGTATGTAGGGAATCTATGAGAAAATGAAACCAATTTCTACTTATTTTATAACTCCCAATCAATACTGAACTGACTGAATCTGATGAATCTAATCAAGTTTCCGGTGCAAACATCCAAGCTCATGTTGTTCTTGAGCCTGAAGTTTCTAATGAACAGACTAGTAATGAAGGATTTGATGCAAACATTTTACATGCTCTTGGTAATGAACATATAGTGTCTAATGAGGCATCTAATGCAAGCATTTTGCAAGCTCCAATTGAAGGATTTAATTTCTAATGATGATCTGCTATGTTGAGAGAGACATAGAGATTTGTAGGCATTGATGACAAGCAAATTATAGTGCATTTTCATGGCTTGAGGAAACGTCGAGGCCATCTACCAGAAAGTCCCCGTATCATGCCAATGTAGCATAAATACTTTTCTAATCTGTTGTTTGAAACTAGTGGCATACTTGTGCAGGATAGATATATTGATATGCAGTTTGCCCACTGGTTATAGGTGCAATTACACTTCTATATTTTCAGCCAGAGAACGAATAATTCAAGCAGGTACAGACCATGTTTGTAGTCCTTGTACACCATGTTGCATTTTGTGTTTTTTGGTGCTTGCATCATTTGATGTTTATAATCTGAACTACTTTGGATCTTTAGCTGGTTTTCAATGTGCATGTAGCTTCACATTTCTTAAGTTATGTTGATTTCTGAAGTGCAAGTGCCTTCTTATTTTTTAAGTTAAATGTTCGCCCCTGGTAACTTGAATTCGTGGATCCGCCACTGCACACAAATCATACACGAATGCCAGTATGAATTAAATGAAATGCAGGGACTTACGCTAGCTTGTTGTACAGGCTCACTGCAGCTCTGCTTACGCTTGGGATGTTCCATGTACAAGTCCATGTTACCACTTGCTTGGATGTGCAGGACTTGCATCCCCCTCTGCATTTTTGACACGGCGAATGGCTGATTAAATAAGAGGAATCGACCTTGCTGTTGTACCAGAGGACAGATACTTACAAGGTTATACGGGTGTGCAGGATGTGTACCAGATCCCGTAGCGCCGTCATGCTTCGCTAAAAAATGGTTTTGCTTGTTTCAGATGATATCTCCAGAAGAAATAAGAGTTAAAGTCAGAGTTCGATAGGCGCGTAAGCTAAGAGAGCAGTGAAAGGATATCCAAACATCGTCGGAACAGTGCACAAGGGAGTGATGTGTGGATACCTAGTTCGGGTCGGCGTTTGGGCATGCTCGCCTAGCTAGAGTGCGGGTCACTTCGGAGCCGTTGAGGGTGATGCGCTGGCGTTGGCTGGCCGCGCACGGATGCAGATCTTGAGTGGCAGCAGAGCGCTACGATGCGGTGGACGAGACCGTTGGTGAAGCCCCGGCGGCCTCGGAGGGCGGAGGCGCGATGATGTGCTCGATGAAGTAGCCCCGGTGAGCTGGGAGACGGCGTCGGTGAAGCGCACCTGATGCGGTGGAAGTCGGTGTCTGTAAGCCACGTCGGTTGCGGTGGCCGACGTTGTCGGTGGACCACCCTGTGCGGTGGACGAGGGCGTAGATGAGGTAGCTCCGGTGCGGTGGTGAAGCGCGACCGTCGTCTTCGTCGTCGTCGTCCGGCATAGAGGTGGGGAAAGAGACGAGACGAGGGGTGATTCGAACTTTGCTTGGGTTGGCGGCGAGTTAGGGATTTGAGCAATCTGGGCGCCGAAGGGGATGATAATCCCCAAGTGAAGGGAATCATCGTAGCAATTTCCAAAGGTGGAAGTGATAAGTATGGAGTGTCGAACCCACAAGGAGCTAAAGGTAAGATCAATATTCTCTCAAGCCCTATCTTTCACTGATACGACTCTACGTACACCGAACGTTTGCTTCCAACTAGAAACGAGAAATAAAACTACGTTGTGGTTATGAAGAGAATAACTTTGCATGGTATCGGAGAGCTAAAATATAAAAGTAGGTGTTGTTATCATAAAGTTAGAGTATATTACTAAATATTATAAATAGCGAGTGTGGAATAATGATGGGTCGGTGTGCGGAATTATCCTAGGCAATCATTAACAAGACCGGTAATCACTATTGCAATTTCATATGAGGGAGAGGCATAAGCTAACATACTTTCTCTTCTTGGATCATATGCACTTATGATTGGAACTCTAGCTAGCATCCGCAACTACTAAAGATCATTAAGGTAAACCCCAACCATAGCATTAAAGCATCAAGTCCTCTTTATTCCCATACGCAACAAGCCCCTTACTCGGGTTTGTGTTTCAGTCACTCACCAACCCACTATAAGCGAACCATGAACATATTGCAACACCCTACAGCGGGAATCCCTCACGCTTGCGCGACATGGAGAGCACCATAGGACAACACCAATAATAAAACATACAACTCATACCAATCTAGATCATCAATCAACCCAAAGACAAAGGGTATCTACTCAAAACATCATAGGATGGCAACACACCATTGGATCATAATATGTGGCATAAAGCACCATGTTCAAGTAGAGATTACAACGGGGTGCGGGAGAGTGGACCGCGTAAAAGAGATGAGGATGGTGATGATGGTGGTGATGTTGATGAAGACGATCACCGCGGCGATGATTCCCCTCCCGATGGCACTCCGGCGCCACCAAGAGAGAGGAGGAGAGGTTCTCCCCCTTGTGCTTTCTCCTCCATGGCCTCCCCCCTAGATGGGGAGAGGTTCTCCCTCTGGCCCTTGGCCTTCGTGGCGATGATGGCCTCTCCGGGATCCTCCTCCATGGCCTCCGGTGATGATGGCCCCCTCCGGTAGGGTGCGAGAGAGGGCCTAGATTGATTTCTCGTGTCTATAGAGGCTTGCGGTAGCGGAACTTCCGATATAGGTTAATTTCTGGGGGTTTCTATGTTTATAAGAATTTTTGGCGGTGGTTTCACGTCAGGGGGTCTCTGAGTCGTCCACGAGGCAGGGGCCCACGCCCAGGGGGTGGGCGCGCCCCCAACCCTCATGGACAGCCCGAGACTCTTCAGGCCCAACTCTTTTGCTCCAGGGGCTTCTTTTGGTCCATAAAAAATCAACAAAAATTGGCACGTCAATTGGACTCCGTTTGGTATTCCTTTTCTGTAAAACTCAAAAACAAGGAAAAAACATAAACTGGCACTAGGCTCTAGGTTAATAGGTTAGTCCCAAAAATCATATAAAATAGCATATAAATGCATATAAAACATCTAAGATGGATAATATAATAGCATGAATACTTCATAAATTATAGATATGTTGGAGACTTATCAGCATCCCCAAGGTTAATTCCTGCTCGTCCTCGAGTAGGTAAATGATAAAAGAAATAATTTATGAAGTGTGAATGCTAGCAGGTGCACAAGTTTGATCAATGATAATTTCAATCACCTTTTCTAGCATCATTATATGTCATAATAGTAGCTCATCTCATAAAACTTTTCATGATCAAGTAACAAGCTATTCACATGTTAAAGTATAGATCATAAACTTTCTTGAAAACTAACAAACAGTGCTCTTAGTCATCAAACAATTGCAATTCATCTTATTTTCAGGAAGGGTCTATGTCAGAGCTTTGACTTAGCAAACTCCACATACTCAACTATCATTTAATCTTTCGCAATTGCTAACACTCATGTGATATTTTTGGGTTCAAAGTTTTAATCGGACACAGAGAAAGATAGGGGCTTATAGATTCGTCTCCCAACCTTTTACCTCAAGGGTAATGCCAACAATAATAGTTCATGATAACTTACATCCCATTGGATATATGATCAGGATCTTTCCAACACAATGTGCTTGCCAAGGATAAAATGTAAAAAGAAAAGGTGAAGATCACCATGACTCTTGCATAAGGTAGAAGATAAAAGTAAAAGATAGGCCCTTCGCAGAGGGAAGCAAAGGTTGTCATGTGCTTTTAAGGTTGGATGCACGAAATCTTAATGCAAACGAACGTCACTTTATATTGCCTCTTGCGATAGAGACCTTTATTATGCAGTCCGTCACTTTTATTTCTTCCCTATCACAAGTTCGTACAAAGCTTATTTTCTTCGCACTAATAGATCATACATATTTAGAGAGCAATTTTTATTGCATGCACCGATGACAACTTACTTGGAGGATCTTACTCAATCCATAGGTAGGTATGGTGGACTCTCATGGCAAAACTAGTTTAAGGGATATTTGGAAGCACAAGTAGTATCTCTACTTGGTGCAAAGAATTTGGCTAGCATAAGGGGGAAAGGCAAGCTCAACATGTTGGATGATCCATGACAATATACTTTATTTCGGATATAAGAAAACATAACCTATTACGTTGTATTCCTTGTCCAACATCAACCTTTTAGCATGTCATATTTTAATGAGTGCTCACAGTTACAAAAGATGTCCAAGATAGTATATTTATATGTGAAATCTCTCTTCCTTCAATATCCTTTCATGAATTGTTCAAGTGACCAATTCTGAGTTTGCTAACCTTCAATAAGTTTACTACCTATACTTATTATGTGTGAAGTCATTACTCCCCATGTTATAAGCATATGAAACATATATAAATTCAGATTTACGATATTCAATTCATTCTACCATTTACTCATAGGATATACGTGAAGCACATGAGTAAATGACAAACTACTCCAAAAAGATATAAGTGAAGAACACTGAGTAGTCAAATAATTAACTAGCCATGGGAGGATTCTTTTTCATTCAAGATTTCAGATCAAATGATTTTATTCAAACAGCAAGTAAAATTGAAAATACGTTCCAAGCAAAACACATATCATGTGACGAATAAAAATATAGCTCCGAGTAAGGTATACCGATAGTTTTGAAGACGAAAGAGGGGATGCCTTCCGGGGCATCCCCAAGCTTAGGCGCTTGAGTCTTACTTGAATAATGCCTTGGGGTGCCTTGGGCATCCCCAAGCTTAGGGTATTTCCACTCCTTATTCTCCTCATATCGTTATCTCACTCAAAGCTTGAAAACTTCAATCACACAAAACTTAACGGAACTTCGTGAGATAGGTTAGTATGATAAAGAGTAAACCATTCACTTTGGTACTGTCAAATACAAGGTTCATAATTGTTCTCACACAATTCCTACTATACCATACCATTTCTACAATTTATATTGAGAAATATAAGCCATAGAAACTAGAAAACAAGCAAACTATGCAATGAAAATAGAATCTGTCAGAAACAGAACAGTCTGTAATGATCTGAACAGCAACCATACTTATGCTACTCCAAAAATTATGAGATAAATTGGTGGACATGAGGAATTTTTCTATTAATCTTCTGAAAAAAGAATCAACTCAAAATCACTCTTCTATAAAAAAAATGGTAGCTAATCCCGTGAGCGCAAAGTTTTTGTTTTTTACAGCAAGATCACATTAACTCTCACCCAAGTCTTCCCAAAGGTCTTACTTGGCACTTTATTGAAACAAAAAGCTATAAAACATGATTACTACAATATCTTAATCATGTAAACACACAAAAACAATAAGGGTAAATATTGGGTTGTCTCCCAACAAGCGCTTTTCTTTAATGCCTTTTAGCTAAGCATGATGATTTCAATGATGCTCACACAAAAGAAAAGAATTGAAACATAAAGAGAGCATCATGAAGAATATGACTAGCACATTTGAATCTAGCCCACTTCCTATGCCTAGGGATTTTGTGAACACATAATTTATAGGAACAAGAATCAACTAGCATAGGAAGGCAAAACAAGTATAACTTCAAAACTTTAAGCACATAGAGAGGAAACTTGATATTATTGCAACTCCTACAAGCATATATTCCTCCCTCATAATAACTTTCAGTAGCATCATGAATGAATTCAATAATATAACCATCACATAAAGCATTCTTTTCATGATCTACAAGCATGCATAGAAATTTTCTACTCTCCACATAAGCAAAATTCTTCTCATTCGGAATAGTGGGATCACTAATTCCTAATGTTGACACTCTTCCAAACCCACTTTAGATGATAGTATTATTCATACTCCAAAATATATAAGTGAAGTTCATGGATCATTCTACAATTAATATTTACTAACCAATATCCAAGCTCAAAATATATAAGTGAAGCACACAAAGCATTCTATAAAACCATACTCAAAAGATTTAAGTGAAGCACAAAGAGCATTCTATAAGGTCATACTCAAAAGATATAAGTGAAGCACATGAAGTATTCTATAAATCAGTGAAGGGCTATCTCATACTAGCATGGTTCTTAAAGGAAAAACAAAAACACAAAGGACACAAATCATGTGAACAAAACAAAAACCGAGGTATACCGATAATTGTTGAAGAAGAGAGATGGGATGCCAACCGAGGCATCCCCAAGCTTAGATGCTTGAGTATCCTTGAAATATTTACTTGGGTTGCCTTGGGCATCCCCAATCTTGAACTCTTGCCTCTCTTTATTCTTCTCATATTGATAGCTCCTCGATCTTCGAACACTTCATCCACACAGAACTTTAACAAAAACTTTGTGAGATCCGTTAGTGTAATAAAGCAAATCACTACCTTTAGGTACTGTTGAAAACTTATTAAAAATCCATATTAGAACTATATCTACTGTATTCCAACTTCACCATGGTTCATACCCCCGATACTACCCATATATTCATCAAAATAAGCAAACAACACGCGAAAAACAGAATCTGTCAAAAACATGACAGTCTGTAGTAATCTAGAAGTTTAGTAAACTTATGTAAATCCAAAAATTATGAAATAAATTGTAAAATTTGAAAAATTTGCACAAAATTGATGTGCAAAAATTTTCAAATCCATTTGACTTTCCAGTAAAAATGTAAAATCACACGCTACAGCCAAAGTTTCTGTTTTTGTTCTGCACATAGTAAAACAAGCAATCTAATCATCCTAAAACCAAAGCTTGGCACATTATTTTTATAATACAATGGATATACACAAGGGGATAATTTTTAAGAAACTTTCATGAAAAGTTCTACATTGTTTCCGTGAGCATGAACACAAGTGCTCAAGGTCGACCCTCACTTCTTCAATGCATAACTTTCCAATCACTTCTCTTTTTGAAAAACTTTTTAGGCATGAGAGGCAAGTAATTTTTTTGTATTTTCATTCTTTTACTTTTTTTGTATGTTTCACCCACAACTAAACAGAAACAAAAAGGAAAAACAAAATCTACTTAATGAAGAAAGCAAACAAGCACACACGAGAATATCAACCCCACGCTATTGCTCCCCGGCAACGGCGCCAGAAAAGAGCTTGATAATCCCCAAGTGAAGGGAATCATCGTAGCAATTTCCAAAGGTGGAAGTGATAAGTATGGGGTATCGAACCCACAAGGAGCTAAAGGTAAGATCAATATTCTCTCAAGCCCTATCTTCCACTGATACGGCTCTACGTACACCGAACGTTTGCTTCCAACTAGAAACGAGAAATAAAACTACGTTGTGGGTATGAAGAGGATAACTTTGCATGGTATCGGAGAGCTAAAATATAAAAGTAGGTGTTGTTATCATAAAGTTAGAGTATATTACTAAATATTATAAATAGCGAGTGTGGAATAATGATGGGTCGGTGTGCGGAATTATCCTAGGCAATCATTAACAAGACCGGTAATCACTATTGCAATTTCATATGAGGGAGAGGCATAAGCTAACATACTTTCTCTTGGATCATATGCACTTATGATTGGAACTCTAGCAAGCATCCGCAACTACCAAAGATCATTAAGGTAAACCCCAACCATAGCATTAAAGCATCAAGTCCTCTTTATTCCCATACGCAACAACCCCCTTACTCGGGTTTGTGTTTCAGTCACTCACCAACCAACTATAAGCGAATCATGAACGTATTGCAACACCCTAAAGCGGGAATCCCTCACACTTGCGCGACACGAAGAGCACCATAGGACAGCACCAATAATAAAACATACAACTCATACCAATCTAGATCATCAATCAACCCAAAGACAAAGGATATCTACTCAAAACATCATAGGATGGCAACACATCATTGGATCATAATATGTGGCATAAAGCACCATGTTCAAGTAGGGATGACAGCAGGGTGCAGGAGAGTGGACCGCGTAAAAGAGATGAGGATGGTGATGTTGATGAAGACGATCACCGCGGCGATGATTCCCCTCCCGATGGCACTCCGGCGCCACCAAGAGAGAGGAGGAGAGGTTCTCCCCCTTGTGCTTCCTCCTCCATGGCCTCCCCCCTAGATGGGGAGAGGTTCTCCCTCTGGTCATTGGCCTTCATGGTGATGATGGCCTCTTCGGGATCCTCCTCCATGGCCTCCGGTGATGATGGCCCCCTCCGGTAGGGTGCCAGATAGGGCCTAGATTGATTTCTCATGTCTACAGAGGCTTGTGGTAGCGGAACTTCTGATCTAGGTTGATTTCTGGGGGTTTCTATATTTATAGGAATTTTTTGCGTTGGTTTCACGTCAGGGGGGGTCTCCGAATCATCCACGAGGCCGGGGCCCACGCCAGGGGGGTGGGCGCGCCCCCACCCTCGTGGACAGCCCGGGACTCTTCTGGCCCAACTCTTTTGCTCCAGGGGCTTCTTTTGGTCCGTAAAAAATCAACAAAAATTGGCACGTCAATTGGACTCCTTTTGGTATTCCTTTTCTGTAAAACTCAAAAATAAGGAAAAAACAGAAACTGGCACTGGGCTGTTGGTTAATAGGTTAGTCCCAAAAATCATATAAAATAGCATATAAATGCATATAAAACATCTAAGATGGATAATATAATAGCATGAATACTTCATAAATTATAGATACGTTGGAGACTTATCAGCATCCCCAAGGTTAATTCCTGCTCGTCCTCGAGTAGGTAAATGATAAAAGAAATAATTTATGAAGTGTGAATGCTAGCAGGTGCACAAGTTTGATCAATGATAATTGCAATGACGCGACCACCACGACACGACCTTGGTTTGCCTGGTGCGCCTACATTTGAGAATGCAAACGAATATTCTTTCATTTGCAAACGAATCTGTATGTATTACTATGCCCGTGTTTTCCTTGCAATAATTAGTCATTCGAAAGGAGATACTATAAATTAATTAATGAGTTATTTGAAAAAAAATCGAAACAGTATCCACGCTAACATGGATTAGAGTGTGTGTCACATAATTAGTTATTTGAATTAGAGTGTGTGTCACATAGCGATCTCCAATTCTAACGTGGATCCCGTCATTGCACCCCATGTCGAGCTCTCTCTCTCTCCCTCTCCCTCTCACCCTCTCGCGCTAAATACATGCATTTCCTATCTAGCCCCCAACCTCTCGTGCGCACGCACGCATGTTGTCTATCTAGGTCACTCCCTCGAGACTGTCTCACTCTTTCTTCCGCACGGCGGGCCACATTCGCTCAATCTCGCTCTCTTTATATGAGTCTCGTTTAACCTCGTTTTCTTTCACACACAAATGATATATCTCCCTGTTCGGGCCTCGATCGACACACTCTATACTCTCTCACGCAGATTGTCTATCTAGGTCAGTCCATCGAAGCCGCCCCCACTCGTTCGACCTCATGGCGGGCCACTCTCTCTCTCTCTCTCTCTCACGTACATTGTCTATCTAGGTCACTCTCTCCAACCCGTCTCACTCTTTCGATCGCACGACGACCCTATGTGATCGATTGACCTTGCTTCCTCGCACGCACAAAATATATCTACACGTCTGTGACTGGATCATCTCTCAAGCTCTATCTTACATCCCTCACCCTTGCCAAAAGCTCAATCGGACAATATCTCTCCAGAGCATATATATTTGTTCCATGAATGTCGGACCACACTCACTTTGTCTCTCTATCTATATGTCTCTCGATTGACCTCGCTCTCTCACGCCGTATCTTCCACACATTGAAGCTACCTCTCCATCCCTCGCAAAGTCGGAGCTATTTACATTGCGAGGGGCACTCCAACCTTGGATTAATTTGTGTAGGCATTTATTCCGGTCGGTTTAGATTATATTTTCGTAGCATTCGGCCCACAACTACTCGAAACACCGTTGCAACCCCCGCAACCCCCCTAGTTGATTTCCCTCTTGCTCGGTCATCGCTCTCTCGCACGTCCTTTCTTGCCTTCAACATTGCACCATGGTATTATTAAAAAAACTTGGTTGTTCTCTTTAATTATTATAAATAAGCTACAAAACTACACACTGATAGTCCACTTGGAATGGAACAAAATTCGACCCACAAATTAAAGTGCTACAAACAACACACCAAGGGGCCCACATGTCATGAAACAAATTTGGACCCATATACAAATTAAAAAATAAAGGACGAGGATCGAACATGCGACCAGGGCCTTCAAGCCGCACGTCAATAGGCAACATACGTAGAACAACAATGTTTGTTGTACCGCCCTTTGTTCACATAATGTTTTTTATATTACCACAGCCTATTTAATTGATAACATGTAATATTATTTTTAGTACTATTCGCCTTCACTTACTGGTGGGTTCCATGTGTGCTCTCTCTCCACTACAAAAAAAAACACATCCGTGACATTTTGGGCCGAACGAATTTTTTTTTCTGTCATACATATGACACTTCTATGACGATAATTGTGACAAAACCCGGTATCATCATAGATGTGGTGGGTTCCTACTTTTACTAGTAGAGTGCCCGTGCGTTGCCACGGGCTCTTGACATATGACACGTATAAACAATATAACACAAACATAATAATTTAAGGAATTCAGCCGTCTTTGCAATGTAGAATGATAACAAGAAGTAAAATAACGACATGTCCATGACAAAACTAAGTGATATTTGATCTTAACATGTAGTACCAATATATCAATATCTAGATGATGCGCTTAAGAATTTCTTGCACAATATCAGGAAAGTTGCCTTTAGCTTCATTACCCCGATGTTTCAGAGTATAATAAAAATTTCTTCCTCATCTCGTACCCGTCCTGCACAAACAATTATGTCCTTAGTATAAAACTTTCACGCAGGATGTTTTACATCATGCAATAAACGATACGCACCGTGCAAACTGGCTTGACCAATTCTTTACCGTTCCACCACAACATAAAATGAAAAACAAAATAGCCAGACACATTCCTGCAATTTATTATATTAATAATATAAATAATATAGTGATTAGAAAAATAAATATTTTAATTATGAATTCATTACCCGTCTATACTCATAGGAACACAAAGTGGAAATAAACGTTACCATTTAGATATATCATAATTCCAACCAGGCATCTTGATTTCAAGTGCTTCTTTGAAATCCCTTGCAAAACTTTTTAATTTCAATGAATGCCTCAAATTTTTATCCTTTGTCGATTGTGATGTTTGAATAGGGTCCATAATATGTAGACGATGTGCCTCTTTGTCGATGACATACAATATGTACCGGCCAATGGATGCACAGGGAAGATAAATCTACAAGTGGAGGTATTAGATACAACAATAAACCATGATAACAAAACGGAAAAAACTTTACTTACCATGTTGCATGATGAGATGTTGTTGTCCATCATAGGCCAGCTATAAAATAATGATGACAACTTCTTAATAGTCTCCTTATCACAAAACTTCTGACCTCGTGTTGACTCTAGCATCATGGACTACGTAAAAAAATATAATTGCTCAACATGGTGATACTAATGGCACATAGAATGAAGAGTAACGATAACTTACACAAAACCTTAGATCCATGTAGTGTATAGGAGGGTCTGTGAACAATACCCCCTCGTCACATGCTAGTATACGCATGGCAATGTTGAATGCATGGATGTCATCCACAGAATCTTTGCACCTTTTAATTTAGAGTATTTTTTCTTTAAGATGTCAACCATAAAGTAGACATGAACTATATACACAGTCGATATTCATTACATGAATTAGAAGTAGAAGCGCTACTTCAGGGCAAAAAAAAAAGATATAGTACAACTGGTTCTTCTATCTATATCTAACCATGCATCATTAAGCTAAAAGTTTGGTTCATATCGGTCTCATCAGATGACTCATGAGATTGCCATTTGAGGATATGTGGCCTGCTGGGAACACCGGCGGCAGCCGTGAAGCGCACGGTAATAGAATAGTCATGTGTGACATATTGTTTTCTTGCATTGTCCTGTGTAACAGGTTGATATTTCTCTAGGAATGGTAGTAGAAAGATTGTGTGGTGCTGATATTGAACTTATAATAAAATTGGGTTCTAGAAACAATTCCCTACATTGTCTCATTAGTAATCACACCAAGAATACTTATCCTCCTATAGATCTGACTTGACTCTGTGTTTTGGTGTGCAGAAATTGGTTACCCGTAGGAAATAATATAACTAATCGGTATCTTGAGTTGCAAAGAGATCACTCAGACAGAACGGTGCCTGATATTATGCCATAAAGAACTCACATTTTTTATTGTCCCTCAGGATATGTACGCACCTTTCTCTGCTGGATGCATGCACAATTCTGAATTAAGAACAAATGACATGTTAATTAGCTATCGTACAAAAGCTTTTCCGAGGGAAGTCGATTATGCATTAAAAAAGCACTCTATGATGCTGTATAAATTATGTCATGGACGGGAAAGCAATTTTTGACCCCGTGATTTCTCTGTACATTAGGCAATGCTGTGAAGTAATTTTTTTACAAAGAGGGGAGCCCATCAATTTCCCTACTGGATTTTCTGGTGTCCCGTTTTATAATAAGTTCTTTGCTGGAAAAACATACAAATAATTAGTTACTCTATTTGTCCCGACGTCGCCGACTATGTCTATAGTTTAATTTAATTTGTAAGTGGAACCGAACGACGATTTCTATTTTCTGCAGATAAAACATGGTGGCTTTAGACCAACATAAATATGTATACCTTCATTTAGGTTTCAGTTCAAAGGTCAATGCTCCAATTTCTCATTTTGAAACCTGAAACTGAAACGAATTTAACAAATCAACATAGACTTGTGGAACCTTGATCTTAGTTGCATTAAGACAATCAGAGTAAGAATGTAGCTTTGTATCCTAGCTGTGTACATCTTCTCTAAAAGTAATAATAAAGGCTACCATGTTCATTCAAGAATAAAAAATCCCATGTCAGGATAATATTTCAGTACAAAAGCTTGGTGCATTTCCTTTAGACACACTAAAAACCGACCACTGTTATGAACTTCAGAGATGAACAATTGATTCATAATTTGGTTTGCCATAAACTATAAACCAAAAGATTTAGACATTAAAGCAGCAGTGGGTAAGCATATGTTGGGTTCTAATAGGAGAGGAGTGCTTAGGAAAGAAAGAAATCGTAGCCATATTCAGATTCTTCCATGACTTTTAAATTTGAAGGAATAACTTACTATATCAAAGACTATAATTTCATACAGAAGACATATCATGTGGAAACAGAAATATATGAGTATGGCAGGTGGGAACCATAGATCACAAGAAACAAATATTAGTTTAGTTGGACTCATATCATCAAGGGCATTGAGAGGTAACCTAACCTTGGAGATTGCATTTTGCTTCACCCAGTCCTTATGACTTCTCAATCAACCTTCCACAACTCTTCTGCATGTGCCGCCTGCAAAACGAGGAGAAGACAATGTTGGGTGGCCAAGTGTTAGAGTGAAGGCGGATTAGGGAGAAGCATTGATATGAAGAAAGCTCGTGAAACACAAACCTGATTGCCATTGTATCTCATGAAAATATACTTCTGATGAAAACAAATATTTGCCATCGTTGTACCTGCCTCTCAAACAAAATATGATACTCCCTCCGTTCCCAAATATTTGTCTTTCTAGCCATCTCAAATGGTTACAACATACGGATGTATGTAGACATATTTTAGAGTGTAGGTTCATTCATTTTGCTTCGTATGTGGTCACTTGTTGAAATATCTAGAAAGACAAGTATTTAGGAACGGAGGGAGTATGTTCTAATGAAAACGAAAGAAGATGATATGCATACCCCACAGAGGAAAATCATCTTGATTGTAGAAAAAATAGAGGGGCAACGTATTCATCAAAATGATACAGTACGAATTAAGCCTATAAGATGAACTGAGTCTGGAACTCTGGATCCACCATTATCGAGAGATCCATCCATCCCCATGACCCGAGTCATAGACCAGTACTTCTCTCCTTCCGCTCCTCTTTTGCCTGGATCCAAGCCGCCAAAAAGGGATCCTGCCAAGGCGGCGACGGCGTTTACCCGGATGGACCCGAGTTGGGATGTATTGCACTGTGAGTCAGGGAGTCTGTAGGAAGTGGCGGCGGCGACGGGGGCGCAATAATGCAATCCTCGTCTCCACGTCGTCACATCCACGACATCCTCAATGCATGGAGAGGCAGCACCATCGGGCGTGTAGGAGCCGACGGCCAGGCACGGAGGCATCGTCCTCCGCGGGTGGTGTGGTGATCCGATCATGGGCGGCGGCATAGAGGGCGCTAGGCATATCCATGAGGCACTGGCGGCGGCCGACGTGGCGACCCCGTGTCCCGATCAGGCGCCCACG
The DNA here is from genome assembly GCA_032464435.1 of Aegilops umbellulata. NCBI lineage: Eukaryota > Viridiplantae > Streptophyta > Magnoliopsida > Poales > Poaceae > Aegilops > Aegilops umbellulata. The sequence goes on along the minus strand of CP136057.1, from coordinate 384,188,183 downwards.
GCCGAGGCCAAGGGTCCCTTCTTGTCGGCCATGGATGCCATGGCGTTCATGGCCCATGGCACACGAGCTCCACGCCCGAGCAACTGCGATGGGAGATGGCGGCGGCATGCGGGAGGGGTGTACCGTGCGAGCGGAATGGCGGCAGCGGCGTACGAGCGGAATGGCGGCGGGGCGGAGGATTCGGCGGCGGTGGTGGCAACGATCGATGGGAGTGGGCAAGGAAGGATGGGGATCGATGGAGTTTTCTCGCGGCGGCGGCGGCGGCGGAAACGATAGATGGGATCGATGGGAGTGGGCAAAGAAGGATGGGGTTGATGGATTTTTTTTGTTGGGTGTGGTATTTTTTTTGGTGGCTGCGTGGGATGGGTGGGGGAGGTGACGATCAAGGCTAGGGTGTGAATGATGACGAGAAAAACGATGATGGGAGGATGATGAAAAAAAAAACGATGGTGTGAGGATGACGAAAATAAACCGTGCAGACTATTCATCAACTGCTCCATTAGGAGTAGAGATGACAAAAAATTATGACAGAAAATGGGCTTTTCGTCCTGGGCGGGCCGGAGACGCAGCTGTATGACATTCTTTGGCCCGTCCATGACGGAAAAAACCGTGGTAGAAGTGAGGGGGAGGAAAATTTAGGGGAGTTCCCGGTTACGGTGGGAGGTCGTGGGCCGAGCGATGCGCGTTTCTCTCGTACACGTACGCGCATGTGTGCGAGGCGTTGGATCTAACTAAACCTGAGCGAGGCGTTGGGCTCTAACTGAACCCGAGCGATTGCACTGCAGGCTCTACTACGAAAAGGCCTATATATGATATGGCCACTAATGACGCACCAGAAATGTGGTGCGCCACTACTATATACTAATGGCGCACCGTGAGTTGGTGCGCCACTAGTAACAATTTTTTTTTCCAAAAATACTAATGGCGCACCAGGCACAGTGCGCCATTACTAGTTTAACTAGTAATGGCGCACCTGCCACACAGTGCGCCACTATTATATTTTTTTGCAAAACTACTAATGGCGCACCGCAAGCTGGTGCGCCATTAGTAACCAGGGTTACTAATGGCGCATTTGTTGGTGGTGCGCCATTAGTAACCTGGGACCAGCTAGATATTTTGGACAGCCACACCTACACACTCACTTTCCCCACTTCATTCTCTTCATCTCCTCCTCCAAGCTTGTGTCGGCTGCCTCCTCCTCACCTCATTTGCACCACAGATTCATCAAAATTAAGTGGTTAAATTACCTTTTTTTGATAGGTAAGTAAGGGGAAAGCTATCTGTATGTTGTAGATCTACTTTTTTTCTTCCTCCAACAACGTGCACATGCACTTTTTATGGCCTAGCTAGATATATGTATGTTTGTGGTGTTGCATATGTTTGTGGTGTTGCATATATGTTTGTGTTTGCAGGTACCGGTATTTGAAATGCGATATTTGCCAATATTTTGCCGAAATGTTGATTCATTTCCGTTTCGGCGAGAATTTTGGCACTATGCATTCTTTTTGGTCCTATTTTAGGGAAAGTCATGCCAAATTTTTTCTTGGTTCTAAAATATCATTTTTCTCTACCCCGCAGGCGACCATGGTCCACACAATGACCGAAGGCATCGTGAATAGGTTTTTGAGCTTCGCGAAGGCCGAGTTGCTTCAAAAGAACGAGACGGAGATAAGATGTCCGTGTCGAAGATGCAAGCTGAAGAGCCTTATTGCGGACCCGGATTCCGGGCAGGTGCGGGACCACCTGCTCTTGTGTGGTTTCATGGATGGCTATCGGTGGCAAGGTGATGAAGATGACTATGAAGTCGTCCATGGGGGCCGGGCAAGAAATGAGGAAGGGCAGCAAGACAACCACCGCGGCGAGGGCGGGCGAGAAGACGAAGAATCTCCAGGACATGATCACGATGGTGATGCTGTACACAGTCATCATGAAGAAGATGCCGGACATGATGATGAGGAAGATCAAGACGAAGGGCATGATCATGAAGATGAAGATGCCGGAGCAGACGACGATGGAGGCTGGGTGCAGGACCCTCATATTCAAGAGTTGCTTCTCAAGCAGACGGATAACGCAAGAGCTGCCGCCCGAGAGAAAGCCAAGCTGGATCAACTGGAGATAGACGCGGTTACTCCATTGTATGAAGGATGCAGGCCCGAGGATACCCGCCTGAAAGTAACGCTCATGGCTCTGGAGATGAAGGTAAAACACAAAATGACCGACACATGCTTCGACGAGAACATGTCATTCTGGCACGAACGTCTTCCCAAGGGGAACAAGTGCCCGACCAGTTTCGAGGAGGCGAAGAAAATCGTGTGTCCTCTAGATTTACCGCACGTGAAATACCATGTGTGCATGAACAATTGCATCATTTATCGGGACGAGCACGCGGAGTCTACCATACGTCCAGTGTGCGGCGTCACTCGATACAAGAAGACGAAGAAAGCTCCTCGAAAAGTGGTGTGGTACTTTCCGATCACTCCTCGTCTGCAGCAGTATTTCGTGGACCCTAAGGTAGCAAAGCTCTTGCGTTGGCACGCAGATAGGGAGGAGAAGAAGCGAGAAGATGACGGAAATGATCCGGAGATAAATAAAAAAGACAAGATGCTGAGTCACCCTAAGGATGCGAGCCAGTGGCAAGCGTTGAACTTCGAAGACCTAGAATTGGGGAACGATCCAAGGAACATCGTGCTGGGGGCGAGCACCGATGGAGTCAATCCGTTTGGCAGCCAGAGAAGCACACATAGCACCTGGCCTGTGTTTGTGTGGATGTACAACCTTCCCCCTGGTTGTGCATGAAGAGGAAGTACATTCACATGAGTATGCTAATTGAAGGGCCGAAACAACCAGGGAACGACATCAATCTGTATCTGGGGCTGCTGAAAGAGGAGCTAGACACGCTGTGGAAAACGCCAGCCAATACGTGGGACGCCGCAAAGAAAGAATATTTCCCTATGAGAGCCGCAGTGCTCACGATGGTGCACGACTATCTCGGTTACGGATATCTCACGGGGCAGGTGGTCCACGGATTTTCTGGATGCGTCAGGTGCATGGATGACACAACGTATTGCCAGCTAGATAGAGATCCCGGGTCTTCGAAAACCGTGTTCATGGGACATCGAAGGTGGTTTCGTGACGATGACCCGTGGAGAAAACGCAAGGATCTGTTCGATGGTGAAACCGAACCCCGAAGACGCCCGCGTACAAGGAGCAGCGAGGAAATAGACAAGCTATTGAAAAATTGGAAAGATTGCCCACTGCCGGGAAAGAAGCAAAAGGCGCCAGAGCCGGGAAAGAAGCGAAAGGCGCCAGAGCCGCTGCTGAAGGTATGGAAAACGAGGTCTATTTTCTGGGACTTGCCGTACTGGAAGATCCACCGTGTGCCTCACAGCCTTGATGTCATGCATATCACGAAGAACGTGTGCGAGAGTCTGCTTGGTACCCTGCTCAACATGCCAGAGAGGACCAAAGATGGGCCGAAAGCAAGGGCAGACTTGAAATCAATGGGCATCAGGGAGGAGCTTCACGCTAATGTATGATGATGATGAGGCGAAGCAGGACACAGAAAGTCGTCGCAAATGCAAAAAGGCTAAGAAGACTGGAAATGACTACCCTCCCGCGTGCTTCACTCTAAGTCAGGAGGAGATCGAGCAGTTTTTCACCTGCCTCGTAGGAGTAAAACTTCCTTATGGTTACGCGGGGAAGATAAGCAGATACCTAGACCCAACAAAGCAGAAGTTCAACGGGATGAAGTCTCATGACTGTCACGTGCTGATGACGCAGATACTTCCAGTTGCAATCCGTGGGATCATGGACGCGCACGTCCGTGAAATGCCATTTGGCCTATGCAACTTTTTCGACGTCATCTCTCGGAAGTTGGTTGGCATGAGGCAACTCAGAAGGCTATAGGAAGAGATCATGGTGATACTATGCGAGCTTGAGATGTACTTCCCGCCCGCATTCTTCGATGTTATGGTGCATCTGCTGGTCCATATCATGGAGGATATCAGCCAACTCGGGCCGACGTTCCTGCACAGCATGATGCCGTTTGAAAGGATGAATGTTGTCATCAAAGGATACGTTCGCAACATGTCACGTCCAAAGGGAAGGATAGCCAGGGGCTTTCTGACCGAAGAGTGCATCTCCTACTGCACGAATTATCTAGGCATCGAGAACCCCGTTGGTCTGCCCGCCAACAGGCACCTCGGCAGGCTCGCTGGATGGGGTCACCGTGAGGGTCGCCGCGAAATGCATGTCGACTTCGAGGGTCGACTCGCCGACTTTGAAAGAGCAAACCTAGTCACGCTACAACACATAGACGTGGTCGATCCTTGGGTGGTAGAGCACAAAACCTTTATTGAGAAGACGTACAATGACCGAGGCCAACAGAGGACGGACGGAGATATAATCAAAGAGCACAACTCATGTTTCACGCGTTGGTTCAAGCAGAAGCTTCTGTCGTACCCTTTACATGAGGATTCTTCCGCGGAAGAACAACTCATATTCGCCTTGTCACAGGGCGCCGAGCACAACCTGATGACCTATGAGGCGTACGATATCAATGGCTACACATTCTATACCGAGGACAAGGACATGAAGAGCGATGGTTATCAGAACTCCGGGGTAATGATGGAATCCTACACCGGTAACGACAAGGATAGATACTACGAAAGGATCGAGGAGATCTGGGAGCTGAGATACGCTGGAGAGAAGGTCCCGATGTTCCGTGTCAGATGGGCCAAGAGCGTCCTAAAAGAAGACCGGTATTTCACCACCATGGTTATACCCGAAGCCAAATCCAAGACCGCGGGCACAAACGTCACCGTGAAAAATGAGCCATGGGTACTGGCTTCCCAAGTGGACCGATGCTTCTTCATTACCGACCCGTCAAAGCCCAGTCGTGTTGTCGTGAGGAGAGGCAAAAGGAAGATCATCGGAATGGATGGAGTCACCAATGAGCAAGACTTCGACAAGTACGGCGACCCGAAGATGGAACATGACGACGACGATGAAGTAGCAGCATACACCACAAGAAGAAGCAGGACCACCCTACCTAAAGGACGTCCGTTCCACAGAAGAACTCCATTTGCGAAAAACAACGGCAAGAAGATTGTGAACAGATAGCTAGCTAAGATCGATTGTATTTAAATCGTAGTCTTCATTTCTCGATTGTATTTCATGGGCACTTTTTGATATCATGAATATTTTTAAATTTCATGGGCACTTTTTGAATTCATGAATATTTTTTTCAAATTTGATGATGTTTTTTATATTCAATATGAAAAATATTGAATATTCATGAGGACACTCGATCTCGACCCCCCTCCTTCTCGATCGCTACCCCCCTCGCCAGATCCCCCTCTCCGCCGAGCACCCCCCGCACCCTCCCCCCGCTCCACTGCCGCCGCCGACCCCCCGCACCCTCCCCCGCTCCACCGCCGCCGACGACCCACCGCACCCTTCCCCGCTCCACCACCGCTGACGACCCACCGCACCCTCCCCCGCTCCACCGCCGCCACCGACCCCCCGCACCCTCCCCCGGCCCGCTCCACCACCACCGCCGACACCCCGCACCCTCCCCCGCTTTTTGATGATATTTTTAAATAACAAATTTGATGATATTTTCAAATAACAAATTTGATGATAGTTTCAATTAAAAATAAAAAAATTTGATGATATAAAAAACAAATTTGATGATATTTGATGATATCTTCTGTTCTAGTCCTCATGAAAATAACAAATTTGATAAACAAAACAAATTATTAGATGTAACAAGAAATAATGAAAAAAAGAAGTTACTAATGGCGCACCAGAGTAGGGTGCGCCATTGCTATCAGAAAAAAAGTTACTAATGGCGCACCAGAGGATGGTGCGCCATTGCTATGAGTGTTTTTATGGCGCACCCCTAGATGGTGCGCCATTACTAACATTCCCCCCTCTAGCTGGATATACCCCTTCGCCCGATCCCCCCTTCCCTCTCCCTCGCCAGATCCCCTTTCCCTTCCTCGCCACACCCGCTCCGACGACCCCTGGCCCGCTCCGACGACCCCCGCGCCCGCTCCACACCCGCTCCGGCTCCCCCGCGCCGCCGCCCCCGCGCCCCCCACCATTGCATTCGCTGCACCGTCGACAACCGCACGGGGTGCAGGACGACGACCGATGCCGACCCGCGAAGCACGTGGCCGCCGGCCTCCCCACGACCAACCGAGGCGCCCAGGAGGACCACCGTCGTCTTCCTCTTTGACTACGAGGACCCGGACGAGCTCGGACGCCCTCGAGCCATTCCTTCGATGCCGCCGCCGCCGACCCCGACCCCTCCGGCGACCGGCCGCGCCCGCCCAGGTACCTCTCCTCCTTCCTCCTTCCTCCCAAATAGATTTAGTCTTAGCGAGCTCTATCCACAAAACCTAACTTCAATTTTGTATAGCACAAAAAGGTGCTACCGTCCACAAAACCTAACGATGCAGTTAGCTAGTTGTGAGCAATCTTTTGGTTTTCTAGTGTTCTAGCTTGGAAGTTGCACCTACCACTATTTTCTGCATATTACATTCTTAATGGAGGGCTATGGTTGTGCACTCAAAAGTTGTTGGAAAGAAAATACCCTGTATTTTAGTGCATTATATATAGTACACAAAAGTAGGCAAAGTTTCTGTGAAAATATAGATGCAAGGAAAAATAAGCAACCAAAACATCAATTAGCAAAAGTGATAGTGGTACTGAATTTAAGTGTGTAATTCCTAGAAAAATAGACAGTCAAACTAGCAATATTTTAGCAATGGTGGCTTCAGTGTGTGGTGCAGTGGCAGCCACTCCTCCTTCCCCCTTCTGCTGCCATCCCAATGATGTTGGTCTTATTCTTATCTTCACCCTGTTTTTAACACACTATATTACTGCTTTCCACTACTCTTTTTATCACCAGAAGCTTAGCACTATATTATCACAGTGTTTTCATCTTCTTCCAAAACCACACTATGGCACTGAAAATTAAGCTAGACATGCTCCATGTCCAGGTTAAGACTAGTGGAATTTCTTTTCATTTTTTTAAAGATAAGACGAGTGAAAAACAAGTATAAGACCAACATCTAGAGATGCTAGCATGGATATACATGTTGCTGATTGTCATAAGTACTCTATATTTTAAACATCAACCATAACCAACAACTAGAAGTTTATTTGCTTCCACTGTAAATTCATATTCAGAAAAGTGCTCTGTATTTGAGTGGAAGAAAAAATTTTAAACTAAATTTTGAGGTGTAACCAAACTAAACTGATGATAACTCTTGTTGCCTAGAAACAGAGGTAGTTTACATATTGCATTGCCTTCTGTTTTACTGCATTTATCAGGGGTACCTAACCATTCTTGCAGAGTTCCTCAGGTCAGCTAAAACTCATAAATACTTCTTAGGATTTTCCAGCAAAGTCTTGGTCTGGCATTGCTGGTGTTTGTTTATGTTCAGAGTTTAAGCATGTGTAGTGTAGTGTAGTGAGCTTGTTCTAGTGTAGTGAGGTCTGAACCATTGCACGATGTAGTGTAGTGTAGTGAGCTCTGAACCATGTTCAGTGTTGAGTACTTCAAGTTTACTGAACCTATTCATTTTTGTGGACTTAGTGAACATGATAAGACAAGCCAGATGCTCTATTTTTAATTAACAGTAATCCATGATCAGCAACAGTTTCTTTCACTAATTTTCAGTTAACAGCAATCCATGATTTTTTTCAGCTAAAACTATTGATGATTTTTTGTTGGGTGACCTATTAGATCTGGAATGGAAGCTCACATAAGCTGAGCTGATTTTTATCCATATGAAAGCAGAGGACCATATGGTCTGTGGCCTTTTCATCCATATGAAAGTAGAGGCACATTGTGGTGCTAGCTTGCTGGGTTTTGTCTCCGACCATCGTGTCGTGATGATTTTGCAGGTACCCCAAGAGGCCCTTGAGTTTGCCGGAATGTCGATTAACTTCCGTTCCGGCAAATTCGGGTACTCCATATGTCCTATTTTCAGCAAAGGTCATGCTGAAATTTTCCGTGAATTTTAGCATGACTTTGCTAAAAATCGGACATATGGGGTACTTGCTACTAATGCATGGGCCGGGGTATCTTAGTACTTAATTAAGTAGGATCAACTGCCTCTTGTGTTATGCATGGGCCTCAGCATCGACAAACCCTAAATTATAAAACCTTGGCTTTTAGCGTGCCTCGGTGTCGATAAAAACCTAAATGATGAAAGCTTAGGCTTTTAGGGTGCCTCGGTGTCGACAAACCCTAAATGATAAAAGCTTAGCTTTTAGGATGCCTCGGTGTCGACAAAACCTAAATGATGAGACCATGATCTTGTTCCTTGACAATAACCAACTTTTTGACCAAATTTTTTTCCTATTTAGAGCGAAACATGGCCCAGAACGATGAGGCCGATGGTTCGGGCGGCAAGCAATTCTGGGAGCTGTCCCAGGAGATGGAGGAAGAACCTCACCGCTATGAGGACGACGCGGAAGACACCGATCCTAATTACACAACCCCTAGTGGCGTCGGGGATGACACCACTGATGGTGCCGCCGAGGATGCCACCACTGATGGTGCCGCCGAGGATGCCACCACTGATGATGGCGGCGCACGCACAGATGGCAGCCAACCGAAGAGGCAACGGAAGGACCGGCGCCCGAACGTGCTCCGCACCATCAAGGAGGAATTTACTGAAGTGAACTCCGACGGGCATCCAACGTCGCCCAAAGAAATAGTCAAGGGGTACTCGGTTCAGCTCGGGTGCATTCTCCGGAGCACCATCTCGATCAACACCGAGAACCTAAGGCATAAGGACCAAGGGAATTTGTGCACCCTCCTCTTCACGAAGCTGCACGAACGATACACGTTCCCCGCTGAATTTGAAAACACACGCCTCTCAGGGAATAAAGTGAACAGTGCCGCCCTCACGAGGATGAGCACGGCCCTGTCTACTTGGAGAAGCGCGGTGAAGAGAATTATTGACAAAGGTGATAGTTATGAGAAGATCAAGGCGAAAAATCCTTCGATCAGCGAAGATTACTACAAGGAGTTCAAGATCAAGTGCGAGAGCAGCGCAACCTCCGAATCAAGTCAGTGGGGGAAAGAAATGCGGGAGTTGAACTTAGGGGAACACAAACTCGGTCCCGACGGTTACAGAGTGGCGGAGCCTATATGGGAGAAGGAGGACACGGAGCGTGCCGAGCAAGGCCTACCGCCCCGCTTCGAGAAATACCGTAACAAGCAGACCAGGAACTATGTCAGGGCCCGGTACAAGGAGGACCCGGTAACAAAGGAACTTACCACGGATCCAAAGACCAAGGCGCTTGAGCTTGTTCTGGTAAGGAATACACCCCCGCGTAATTAGCTCCATATGGTTGCATTATAATTAATGAAGCCAAATTTCTAAATGGTTCACATTCCTTCCGCAGGAGACTGAAAGCAGTAGCGCGGGGTTGGCTCAGAGCACCCCTTGGGACAGCACTCTAAATAGGGCGTTGAACGTAACGAAAAACAAGGATAAGCTGAGTAAGCCGTCGTCAGCTGGTCGTGTGGCCGGCAAAGGCTTGTCCACAAAATGGTCATCCTACTATAACGCTGGTGGGCGAAAGGAGAGAAAGACCAGCTCGGAAAGCCAGTCGTGCGAGGTTCAAGAAGTCAAGGCACAAGTGGCACGGATTCCAGAGATTGTCCAAGAGCAAGTGCAACAACAACTGGGATCGACGCTCACCGGCATTATGCCTACCTTGATTCATGGGCTGACGACGTGGATTGCGGGCGGCCAACAGGGGCCGCCCCCTATTCCCAGCTTCACGGCCAGCAACTCGCACAATGCGTAGGCGGCGCCATTGGTGTCTCCGGCGGAGGCAGTATTGGTGTCTCCGATGCCGCCTCGGGCATTGGAGCTTAATGCACCCGGGTGTACGCCGGCCGGCACCTCGGCAGCAAGCGACCCCTCCATCAATTGCACTCCTGCCGTTGGCGGTGCCTCGACATTAGCCGAGCTCGACGCCATCATCATGGTAACTAATTAAGCCTCTCGGCCGAGGACTTCATCTCCTTGCCTTTGACTGGGCATCCTTGGCGCCCTACATGTTTTCGCAGGGCACCGCCGACGTTCCGTGCACTCTCCTGCACTTCGTGAACGACGAGTTGGTCGATGTCGCCAAGGGCAGAATCGTTCAACCGGGCAACCCCGTGTTCCACGGTAATCCGATGCCACCCACCGTGTATAGGGTTTAACTGGTTCGGGTGCTGCCAGGCTGCGGCGAGTTGTTAGCTCCGATTCGACCCGTCGGGGCCGACGAAGATGATGTGATGACCCTCAGCACCTGCCTAAGCTGGCCCCTGCTTTGGCCGAAGAGCCAGATTCGTTTGGGGGCGGGGGACACCACCCCAAAGACAACACCGTCAGTCGTGTAAGCGCCAAGCCATGGCAAGACCGCCGCAACGCTACCGAACATGCCGGACATCCCTATGGCACAGGATCCGAACATGCATATGGCACAGGATCCGGACGACGACGACAACGACGACGGTACATTTACCAACGTCGAGAAGAATTTTGCCGAACATGGGTACGATGAAGAATTCTTGGGGCCTCCTTCTCAAGAACCCAACCCTACAAAAGACGATCGCGATCTAGCTGGTACCACGGAGAAACCCAATTGCAACAAGCGTCGTCTGGCGTTCAGTTCTCAGGAGACGCCTCCAACTGCCGACTTCACCGAGCCTCAGATAGCCGAGGTGCGAAATATTATCAGCGCCAACACACTCAAGAAGGCGGTCTGTGAGCAGAACTCGGTCCCATTACAATAGAAGAAGAAGGGACGGAAAAGAAAGAGTAACAAGGGTGCGAGCCAGCCGGCACCGAGTACGATCCATGCACAGGACGGGCCACCTTCACCTAAGGATATCTCGAGGAGGGTGCATGTGGCGGGTAGGCCGATGCTACCGACTAATATGCTCAATGATGCAACCGGTGCTATGCGGAGTCTGCATGACAGTGTTCTTTCTTTGGAGAAGTGGCGTCTCAGAGAGAATGATGTGGCATACCCGGTTTTCGTGGCCAAGGTGCCAGAGGGCAAGGGCTTTGTGGATAACTCCATCGGGGGTAGGATCGTCCTGCGGTTTGATGACATCTTTGCTATGTTTAACCTTCATCCGCTGCACTACACCTTCGTTCGGCTATTTTTGCTGACTATGGAGATGCGGATCATTAGAGACAAGACGCCGGACATCGTGATAGTCGACCCCTTCTACATGCGTGCCAAGATCTTGGGCAGCGCTGGGGACCGGCAAGTCGCGAGTTCATACCTCGAAGGCGTCATTCTGGCAAACCCAGATAAGGATAACTTCCTCGTGCCTTTCTTTCCCGAGTAAGTCGTCCCCTCAACCGGACCGTAACATATGATCTCTTAGATTTCGATCGTTTTTTTAACATTCCGTGTTTTGTGCAGTGACACACATCGCACACTCATCCTCTTAAGCCCAAAATATTGCATGGCCACGTATTTCGACTCGGAATGTCAGTCGAAGAAAGACTACACAAATATCAAGAAAGTTCTTGATGATGTTCTCCCCGGCTACGCCAAACCTGGAGGCACCTTCACCAGGCCAGTTCGTAAGTACGACAAGCACGTGTTCGCCCACAATACGACGTTCTGCTGCGTCAAGCAGCCGTCTGACAGTCAGAAGGATGCCTACTATGCCCTCCATCACATGCGGGCGATCGTTCGAGACCATAATCACCTTCTGCTACCAAATAATCTCAAAGATTGGGCTGCGAGCTTGTCGGCAATCCAGGACGCGGACATCAGACAAGAATTCTTTCGCATCCAGTCGGAGTTTGCGGAAATGATCCATCAAGATGTCCTTCGTACCTCGGGGCAGTTCAACCTCAGAAATCAACCGTCCAACAGTGAGATAGACACATCGCGACAAATGCAGGCTGACAACGCCCGCGATTTCATGACCATCATGAGAGACGACGACTTCATCCACGCTCCGGTCCCTTGAGTCGAGTCCAAAGTAGTGATGCTATGTGTAGTTCTGAAACATCAATTGGCTCATGTTGTAATTAAACTTTAATGAACTTGTATGTCTCTTTGGTTTGGACAGTCGTTCAACTTAGATGTAATCGATGCTATTAATGTCTTGCTTTTCTCTTCCGATTCTTTTGTTGCATACTTATATATTGCTTATGTATTGTCTGTGAATTGCTACTAACGTTTTGTTTGGCTAGTGCATACAGATGCCGTCGTATGTCGCGTACAAGGGTAAGGTTCCCGGAGTCTACGACGACTGGGAGGAGTGTCGGAGACAGGTTCACCGTTTCAGCGGTAACAGTTACAAAGGGTACACCACTAGGGCGAAGGCGGAATCTAGATACGCGCGCTATCTAGCGAGAGAGAGGAGGGAGTGTTGGAGGAACCGGATGAAGACCAGTTTCATCGCGATGATGCTCATCGTGATGACCGCAGCTCTCTTCTATGTGATGGTAGTTTAGATGATCGATATCGACTTGTAATGTGAAGACAAACTCGCTACTCGCGGTCTCGAGACTTGTAATGTTATATCTTTGTTCGGTCTTTTGAATTCGGAGACTAATATGATGAATTGTATTCGGAGACTAATCTTTTATTGTATTCGATGAATTTGCTGTTGCTGTGTGGTATTTTCTAAATTTTTTCCAATAATATATTTTGTAACCTGTGAAAATATCAGAAAAGAAAAAAATCCCTGATATTCCTACTAGTGGCGCACCACCACATAGTGCGCCATTAGTAAGCCAGAGCACACTAATGGCGCATCATCCACCAGTGCGCCATTAGTATGCCAAAGCACATGGGTACATATGGCCCCCTGGGAGGCATACTAATGGCGCACGGTGGGCTATACTAATGGCGCACTACGTGTTGCGCCATTAGTAATAAATTCTAATGGCGTGGTGCTAGTGGCGCACCAGTAGTGCGCCATTAGTAAGCAAAACTGGTGCGCCACTAGCAGGCCTTTTCCAAGTAGTGAGGCTACGCGTTACTGAACTCGAGCAATCGATCGATGGCTGTTAACTGAACCCGATCGAGCGATTCCTTCGCTACTGCTGCTAACTGAAGCCGATCGATGCTGCCTCTGGGATGAACAGTGAGCGTTGCGGGGGGGGGGGGTTTGGATGAACAGTGAGCGGTGGCGTTGCCTCTGGATGAACAGGACCCCGTGGTGTGGTGGAGGGCTAGATGAACAGTAGACGGTGGAGGGGTGCCCATGGAGGGGTGGTTGAACAAGACCCCGTGGTGTGGAGGGCTGGATGAACAATAGACGATGGAGGGGTGCCCGTGGAGGGGTGGTTGAACAGTACCCCGTGGTGTGGAGGGCTGGATGACTAGTAGATGGTGGAGGGGTGGTTGAACTGTAGCCGGTGGAGTAGCGCGCGGTGGAGGCTGGTTGAACAGGAGCCCGTGGAGGCTGGAGGAGGTCGACGGTGGAGATGAACAGTATCCCGTGGAGTCCCGTTTTGCGGTACGCCACACCCCTCCCGATGAACAGGATCCCCGTTTCGACCGTAGCGCTCCAACACAAGTCTGTTTCCTCCGTTCTGCGGTACGCCGCACCCCTCCCGATCAACAGGACCCCTGTTTCGACCGTAGGAGGTCTTTCCTCTATTTTGCGATACGCCAGACCCCTCCCAATGAACAGGATCCCGTTTCGAACGTGACCGGTCGAACACAAGGCCGTTTCCTCCGTTGTGCGGTACGCCAGGCCTCGTTTCCATCGTCTGTTCCGTCCAAGCCCTCCCGATGAACACGACCACGCATTCTGTTCCGACCCAGCCGGTTGGCTCCCACGCGTTCCGTTGCCTCCCATGAACACGACGCATTCCGTTGCCTCCCCATGAACACGACGCATTCCGTTGCCTCCCCATAAACACGACGACGACACTATTTCTCCGTTCCAACCCAGCCATGTCAACGAGCCCTCGCCGTACGTATGCGCGAGTAGGCGTTCGAGACCCCGCCCGCATGTACACATACGTGGCCGTATTTTCTTTCTTGCACCCTGGCCGCTGTACATACGTGTACATGCTACGTGCGCGCCTCTACTACGACACGTGCGCGCCTCTACATCCACCAGTATATATGTACGTACACGTTCGCGACCAGAATGACAACGCTACGTACGCTTCGACCAGGTGGGTCCCGACTGTCACGCACTTCCTTGCGTGCGAAGATGTAGCTGCTGGGTCCCAGTAGTCAGGGGGAATCGTATTTTTTTGCCTGGACGCACTTCCTTGCGTGCGAAGATGTAGCTGGTGGGTCCCAGCAGTCAGGGGGGCGAATCGTTTTTTTGGACGCACTTCCTTGTGTGCGAAATTGTAGCTGGTGGGTCCCAGCAGTCAGGGGGCGAATCGTTTTTTTCGGACGCACTTCCTTGCGTGCGAAGATGTAGCTGGTGGGTCCTAGCAGTCAGGGAACGTTTTTTTTTCGCGAAATACGGTGGCCCGTCCGGTGGGTCCCTGCTGTCAGGTGGAGGAATCATTATTTTGCGCGTGATAAGGAGGCACTTCCTTGCTGTGGCCGTGGACCCAGTTGTCAGCCTCTCCACGTACAGTCCACGTCCGATGGAAGTCATTCCTTGACCACATTGACCACGCCGCGCCGAGAGAACCACGGCGGTGGACGACGGCGAGGACTAGGAAGGGGACGACTCAGAGCCGGGGAAGACGCAGCAGTGGATGCCCACGCGAAGAGGAGTACGAGGGTTCACTGGTTCGACTGCGGTGTGAGGCTGCTGTCGCCGCCGAATAACAGGGGGTGTGGGTGAGTAGAGGGATGGCCTGGCCAGCGGTGGGAATAGTAGGGGCGGTGAGGCCTCCGCGGCATCACAGTCGGCCATGGGAGGCAGGAGCACGCGGCACTACCGGCGCTGGTTTGGGCGGCTAGAGCAAGAAGACGAGAGGTTGAAGAAGCACTACGGCCGTTGGATGAACATCGTATGGTAACAGGAGCTAGAATCGTTCATATTGACTAAGTTGACAAAGCCCTCCATCCCCGTCAACTTGGTAGGCCCACAAGTCAGCCTCCCACAATGCTGGGTTCCAGCTGGCAGGGGGAATATTCATTTTTTGTGCGTAATAAGGAGGCACTTCCTTGCGTGCGAAGATAGCTGGTGGGTCCAACATGTCAGCGGGGGGCGCGTTATTTTCGCGAAATACAGAGGCCCTTCCGGTGGGTACCAGATGTCAGGCGGAGGAATCATTATTTTGCGCGTAACAAGGAGGCATTTCCTTGTGTGCGACCGTGGACCCAGCTGTCAGCCTCTCCACGCACAGTCTACTTCCGATGGTGTCGTTCGTTGACCACGTTTAACACGCCGCGCCGAGCGCATCCAAGGTGGTGAATGACGGCGAGGCTGTCACATCCCTAGTTCTGGTATGCTCAAGGCTAGCTAGTCATTTGTGCATCATGTTTAAATTCTTTTAAATTCGAATTGGGGATTTGTAAAACCCTCAGAAATCATTTCTGGAAATGACCCAGATAAAAAGTGCTCCAAAAGGTCCAAGAAAATGTTCATGTTACTCTCTAAAAATATTGGACAGAGGTAAAAATCAAACCAATATTTTTAGAAGCTTTTAAATATTTATTTTGGGCATTTGGAATTAATGCAATAATTATTTGCATTGGATATATAAATGATATATATGTTTTATATATCCAAAAATTGTGCCAGTAATTGAGGAGCTCTGGAATAATACCATTAGCCCCTGCAAAAATTGGCATAATTAAATAAAATGATTTAGTATTATTACTAAATCAAAACAAATGTCAGATAATAGAAAACATGAACAGAAATAAAAAAGAAACCTTACCTGGGCTTCTTACCTGGTGCCTCTGGCCGGCCCATTTCTGTTCTGGCCCAGCCCACCAGGGGCATAGCCGTCTTCCTCCTCTTGCCAGTAGGCAGAGGGGAAGCGGTGCCCGACGCCGTGCGCGCCGGCACGCAGCTGCCTGCCTGGCGTCCTTCTCGTCGCCCTGGAACGCCCGCGCGTCGCCACGCGACGCCCACCGCTCTCTCACTCTCCCTGGCTTTCTCTCCTCTCTCCCTCGCTCTCTCTCCCGCGAACGCCGAGCACCCCCGTCGCCGCTGCTCGCTGTTGCCGCACTCCCCGCCGTCCCCTCGCTCTTCCGATGAGCCCAGAAGCTCCGTCGCGTCGTCCTCGACCTCCTCGCTGAGCTACGCGACGCCGGATGCCCTGAAGCCCCCCCCAACGCCGCCGTTTTCCGACCTCGGTCGCCGGAGATCGCCCCGCCGTTCCGCTCGCGTCCGGCCTCCCCCGAGCTCTCCGAAGACTCCGCTGGATCCGCTGTGAGCTCTACTCCGTTTCCCCCCCTTCTCCCCTGCCTCTCCGTGCCCCGCAGGCCGATCCCGCTCGCGCCCGACTCCGGCCGCCGCCGCGAGCTTCGCTCCGGCGAGCTCCGCCGTCCCCGCGACCTCCCCTATGCCCAGGTGGATGCGGTCGAGCGCGGGCTGCCGCTTGGTAGTCCCCGCGCGCCTTTCCGCCGCCTGTAGCGCATTCCGGCGAAGCACCGCCGCGCGGTTTGGTCGTCGCCGGCCAACTCCGGCGAGGCTGACGTGGCCCCGTGATTAGCTGCTAACCCTGCCGCCTAATCCACCCCGAAGTCACTGACCAGTGGGCCCCAGCGCCACTAACCTTTTTAATTAAGATTAATTAAACCCCTGTTTAATCCCCTGTCACTGACGTGTGGCCCCCACACGTCAGGTTTGACCAGTCAGCGCCGTTGACTTGCTGACGCAAGCATGACGCAATGCTGACGCAGTTATTCTTTTTTCTGGATTTAATTTTTAAACAGGAAATTCCAGAAAATGTTTCAAACTTCAAAAATTCATATCAAATCAACCGTAGCTCAGATTGAAACAAGTTATATATGAAAAATTATCAGAAAAATGCAATCTATCCATCTGTACCAGTTTCATGCATGACAAAACAACTTATACCTGCTGAATAGGTGAAATCATATAAATGGCATTTATAAGAGCTTAATTAGGAGTTGCATTTGAACCTTTGGCTCAAATGGACTTCATTCAGTTTGAATGCTAGTTGCATTAGGTCAAACAGCATCACATCTTCATGCCATGTTCATGCATCATATTGTTGCATATGCTTGTGTATTGATTGTTGGCACCGTTCCTTCTCGATAGGTTCTGCTCCGGAGACCGATCCAGAGTACCTGTCCGTGAAGCAGTGCCCCCCTGTTGATCTACCAGGCAAGCAAAAACCCCTTGTTCATTCCGATATGGTCCCACTCTCGCTCCTGCTCTCTTTTATTGCATTAGGACAACAACGAATCAACTGCTACTTTATGCTGCGGTAGTTGAACCCATTCCTCTGCATGACCTGTCATTGCCACAGTAAATAGTTGAAACCCACTAGCATGTGTAGGAGTTGATTGAGCCATGTTGTGCTTCTACCATGCCATGCCTGCTATTGCTTAGAGTTGTGTCAGGTCTGATTCATTGGGAATGGATTGGAGTGATATGATATGTTCTGATGCTGAGAGTTAAGTGTGTGAACACGATTTGGTAAAGGTAGCGGTGAGAGGCCATGTAGGAGTACATGGTGGGTTGTCTCATTGGAACCGTCCCTAAGCACTGAGTTCTATGTATGTTGTCCAATGACTCGATACTACCACACATTGGGTTCCGGTAACTCGACCCCTCTCGACTTATTAACCGACTTGATCTCTGTCCAGGAGTTGCAAATAGTTTCTGGTGTTTGTAGGTAGTGTTAGTAGTCTACCAAGTGGCACCCGGCCAGGTGGGCTTGGGACAGAGTAGGCACAAGTGGCACGGTGTACCAAGCGTAGATCCACCCGGCGAGGTGGGCTTGGGAACCCTGCACACATCGTTTGGGGCCGTGAGCGACACCCCGGCCGGATCTCCTTGCGGATGGAACCCGAATAGGCGATAAACCTGGACTAGAGTCTTGTGTGGTTAGTCAGGTCGTGGCCGACACCCTCGCCAGGCTTCCGCTTGAAGGTTGCCGAGATACATGACGTGTACATGGTGATAAGTGGTGAGAGCGTGTGTGAAGAAGTACACCCCTGCAGGGTTATCATGATCTATTCGAATAGCCGCGTCCTCGGTTATGGACTTCTTGGATGCTTACGTGGTACATAGACAACTTGAAGTGGATACCATAAAATGCTCAAGATAAGTGTGAGTGCTATGGATGGCCTTCTCATAGTGAGACGGGGATGAATCCATAGTGGTGTATTGAGGTGGTGATTAGTGGACTCGTGTGCGCCTTTTCAAAGAGTTACCAATAGTCGTAGAACAGGATAGCCACAGAGTCAAAGCTGGCTTGCTGCAACTAAACCCCACATTACCTCCTTGATACTAATGCATGTATGATAGGATCTGATGTAAGTCTTGCTGAGTACCTTTGTACTCACGTTTGCTTTATTTATATTTTGCAGATGAGACATCTGTCTCACTAGTAGTTCCGCTTGGACTTCGATAGGTAGCTTGTACCTCAGCTACGATCTTGATCGGAGGTTGTAGATAGTCAGGCTTCTCAGCCTTTTATTTTGTAGTTGTCTGTACTCAGACATGTAATGCTTCCGCTTGTTGCTTGTATGTTCTGAATGATGGGTCATGTGACCCCTGTTTGTATTTAATGCTATGTGGCTCTTCTGAGCCTTTATCTATATAAGCTTGCGTTATGTTGTGATGCCATGTTGTACAGCACATACTTGCATGTTATGCGTACGTGTAATGTGTATTGCTATGTGTGGGATCCGACAATCTAGTTGTTTATCCTTGGCAGCCTTTCATATGGGGAAATGTAAGTCTAGTGCTTCTGAGCGATAGTAGTCCGCTACAGCCCGGTTCACCGGAGTCCTGCTAGCCCAGCACTACTGCTCGGAACACTTGACTGGCCGGCATGTGTTTCACGTCGTTCCTGTGTCTGTCCCTTCGGGGAAATGTCACGCGGTGTTATCCGGAGTCCTGCCTAGCCTGCTACAGCCCGGGTTACCGGAGTCCTGTTAGCCCAGTGCTACAGCCCGGATAAATACGTTGATGACCGACATGCTCGATGTGATTCATGTATGCCTGTCCTCATAGGTTGGCGCCGCCTTGGGTTCACGACTAGCCATGTCGGCCCGGGTTCTCTGTCATATGGATGCTAGCGACACTATCATATACGTGAGCCAAAAGGCGCAAACGGTCCCGGGCCAGGTAAGGTGGCACCCGTGGGAATACCGTGCGTGAGGCCGCAAAGTAATATGAGGTGTTACATGCTAGATCGGTGTGACTTAGGATCGGGGTCCCGACAGCGTTGGTATCAGAGCCTGACTGCCTGTAGGATTTCCAAGCCAACCTGTTCGAAGTTGAGTCTAGAAATTCTTTAGTTATATAAGGGAATTGATTGTGGAAGGGAACGTAAGGCTCTTTTTACTCCTTATATCTCATGCCCTTCTGATCTGAGTCATCCTATCTTTCCAACGGGGTTAAGGAACTAGGCTTCCTCTTCTATCTATCAGGATCACGTGTTACTACTCCGTAGTCTCTTAGGATTGGTTGATGAGAGTCATATCCCAGTTCAAGTACCTCCGGTGTAGTCTGTTTAGTAATATTTCAGAACCTTGTGTGATGATGTTGATTATGGTGCTACCCCGTCTTTTACAGAATGTCTCATATTGAGCATTTTACTGCCGTTATGCTGCCGGAATTATCCTAGGAGTTTGAGAGATACTAAATTCTTGTGCTACCTTCTGCATCCTATAGTTGATGCTGAATCCATCCTTGTTTTCTTTGGTTTCGTTCCTCAGGATGTCATCAGTTAAACAAAGTTCTGTTGCTCGTAGCCAGAACCACGGAGATGGTAGGGATGAGGATCCTCCCGATCAGTCTTCGTTGGCAAAGTTCATGTTAGAGGTTGAGATGAACAAGCGTGAGACCAACCGCTTGTTGGCACGTATCGAGGAGAACACCACACCTCAGTTCAAAGGGTCTGCAACCATTCATGACTTCATTCGCTTGCACCCACCCACTTTTCATCATTCTATTGAGCCACTCGATGCAGATGACTGGCTCCGTAGTATCACTCACAAGCTCCGTTCCGCGAACGTGGCTGAAGGAGACAAGGTCATCTATGCTGCATATCACCTGGAAGGTCCTGCTGGTCTTTGGTGGCAGAACTATGAGGCTATGCTTCCAGTTGGTCAGATTCCTACCTAGAGAGTTTTCACTGAGGCTTTTCGCGAGCATCACATTCCTGAAGCCCTCATCGATCGCAAGAGAGAAGAGTTCTGTAGTTTCACCCAGGGTAAGATGGCTGTTGATGCTTATAGTAGAGAGTTTGAGAATCTCGCCCGCTATGCTACAGAAGAAGTGTCCACAGACGCCAAGAAGCAGGCTAGGTTCCAGAAGGGTCTCAATCCCAAGTTGCGTCGTGATCTCCATTTGCACCATTGCAATACATTCCAGGCTCTTGTGAACAAAGCCATTAACGCAGAGACAGCTCAGCTCACTTACGAGGAGTCTCGTAAGCACACCCGTGATTTGGTTTCTTCCTCCCGTTCTAGTTCGCAGAAGCGCCGGATTTGGGTTCCGAACTCTGCTCTTCCACCCGGTTACACACCGACGCCATCTTATGTGGCACCTCACCCAGTTCAGCCATATGCTCCACCCAGGCCTATTGGTGGACCGCCTGTCAATGCGGGTCCACGTCCTACCTCCAAGATTTGTTACAAGTGCGGAGAGCCAGGTCACATTGCCCGTATTTGCACTCAGACCAATGTTGCTCCACCTCAGCCCGAGAAGTTTGTTGGCCGTGGAAGTAAGCCATCACGCAAGATGATCAGTGCCCAGACAGCTCCCACTGAACATGGACGTGTGCATCACGTCTCAGCTAAAGACGCTCATGATGATCCGGATGTCGTTCTTGGTACACTCCTTGTAAACTGTCATCCAGCATCGATTCTATTCGATACTGGAGCATCTCATTCCTTCATTTCCGAAAGTTATGCCCGCTTGCACGACATGTCATTTTGTGATATGCCCTCCCCACTACTCATTCAGACTCCTGGATCCAAATGGCAAACCTCTAGGATAAGTTATGGCAATGAAATCCTTGTTGACAGACTTGTATTCCTTGCATCACTTGTAGCCCTCAAGTCTTCAGATATTAACATCATCTTGGGTATGGACTGGATGAAAGCTCATTATGCCAAGATTGATTGTTACACCAAGTCTGTTCAGCTTACACACCCATCTGGCAAGATAGTCACTGTCTCTACTAGAGTTGCCAAGCGTCAACTCTATTCTCTTAACGCCAACCCTCTTCCAGACCTTGAAGATATCCCGGTAGTCCGTGACTTTCCGGATGTCTTTCCAGAAGAACTGCCAGGTGTTCCACCTGACAGGGATGTAGAGTTCGTCATAGATCTTATCCCAGGAACTGCTCCAATTTCTAGGAGACCTTACAAGATGGCACCCTTAGAACTAGCCGAGCTTAAGAAACAACTCGATGAGTCCTTGCAAAAGGGTTTCATCCGTCCTAGTTCTTCGCCCTGGGCTTGCCCCGTCCTCTTCGTCAAGAAGAAGGATGGTACGGACCGGATGGTTGTAGATTATCGTCCCGTTAATTTGGTCACGATAAAGAACAAGTATCCGCTCCCCAGGATCAACGACCTGTATGATCAGCTCGCTGGATCCTCAGTCTTTTCCAAGATGGATTTGAGGTTAGGCTACCATCAAATCAAGATCAGAAACGGGGACATTCCTAAGACGGCTTTTGTCACTCGTTATGGCCAGTACGAGTACACCGTCATGTCCTTTGGTCTAACCAATGCTCCAGCTACCTTCTCCCGCTTGATGAACTCGATCTTCATGGAGTATTTAGATAAGTTCGTCGTGGTTTACCTCGATGATATCCTTATTTACTCGAAGAACGAGGAAGAGCATGCCGAACATCTTAGACTTGTGCTAGAAAAACTCAGAGAGCACCGCCTTTATGCCAAGTTCTCCAAGTGCGAATTTTGGTTGCCAGAAGTGACCTACCTAGGCCACGTGATCTCTGGTAAGGGCATTGCTGTCAATCCCGAGAGAGTTCAGGCCGTTCTTGATTGGACTCCACCTGAAATAGTTAAACAAGTTAGGAGTTTCCTTGGTCTAGCCAGCTATTGTCGCCGCTTTGTTAAAAACTTCTCCAAAGTAGCCAAACCCCTCACGGAGCTTCTCAAGAAAGATAAAAAGTTTGAGTGGTCCCCACAGTGTGAGTACAGTTTTCAGGAATTGAAAAGACGCCTGACTTCTGCTCCCATACTTGTGCCACCGGATTTCACTAAGGACTTTGTTATCTACTGTGATGCCTCACGACAGGGACTAGGTTGCATTCTTATGCAGGATCGTCATGTGATTGCCTATGCATCTCGACAGTTGCATCCACATGAGGAGAATTATCCTACACATGACCTAGAGCTTGCAGCCGTAGTCTATGCACTTAAGACATGGAGACATTACCTTCTCGGTAAACGTTGTGAGATATACACCGATCACCAGAGTCTCAAGTATATCTTCACCCAACCAGACTTGAACCTTAGGCAAAGACGTTGGTTGGAGTTGATCTCAGATTACGACTTAGGGATTACCTACACCCCAGGCAAGGGCAATGTCATGGCTGATGCGCTAAGTCGTAAGTCCTATTGCAACAATCTTATGTTGCAGCAGGGCCAACCCCTTCTTCATGAGGAATGCTGTAAGCTTAACCTTCACATCGCTCCTCATGGATTCCTTTCTACCTTGGTGGCAAAACCTACTCTTGTGGATCATATCATAGAAGCCCAGAAGCATGATACGGGGATTACCCGGATCAAGAGAAACATTGCCAAGGGCATTGCTGGTAGCTTCTCTATAGATGATCGAGGTGTTGTCCTCTTCGAGAACCGTTTGGTGGTTCCCAAGAAGCAACATCTGCGACAATTGATTCTTAAGGAGGCTCATGAATCCCCTCTCACGATTCATCCCGGTAGTACTAAGATGTATCAGGACCTACGCCAGAGGTTCTGGTGGACTAGGATGAAGAGAGAAATCGCTGAGTTCATTGCTAACTGTGACGTTTGTCGTCGCGTTAAGGCAGAGCATCAAAGGCCTGCTGGCACCCTTCAGCCTTTAGCCATTCCTGAGTGGAAATGGGATAAAGTTGGTATGGACTTCATCACCGGCTTTCCCAGGACCAAGAAAGGGAATAATGCTATCTTTGTAGTCATTGATCGTCTTTCCAAAGTGGCTCACTTCCTACCTGTTCGAGAGAGTATCACCGCTAGTCAGCTCGCTGACTTATATATTTCTCGAATAGTTTCACTTCATGGTGTTCCACTAGAGATCAATTCAGACCGTGGTAGTCTTTTTACTTCTCATTTCTGGGAGAATTTCCAAACTGCCATGGGCACCCATCTTTCTTTCAGTACCGCTTTCCACCCTCAATCAAGTGGTCAGGTGGAAAGGGTTAACCAAATCCTCGAAGACATGCTTAGAGCTTGCGTTATCTCATTCGGTATGGATTGGGAGAAGTGTCTTCCTTTCGCCGAGTTTGCTTATAACAATAGCTACCAATCCAGTCTCAAGAAAGCTCCTTTTGAGATTCTGTATGGACGAAGATGTCGAACACCTTTGAACTGGTCAGAAACCGGTGAAAGACAATTCTTTGGACCGGATATGATCCAGGAGGCATAAGAGCAAGTTCGCATCATTCGTGAGAATTTGAAAACAGCCCAATCTCGTCAAAAGAGCCAGTATGACCGTCGTCATAAGGAAGTGGCTTATGAAGTTGGCGATAAGGCTTACCTTCGGGTTACTCCTTTGAAGGGTACCCATCGATTCGGTATCAAGGGCAAGTTGGCTCCTCGTTACATTGGTCTTTTTCGCATTCTCGCTAAACGAGGAGAGGTTGCCTACCAGTTGGAACTACCGCCACACGTTTCTCGAGTACATGATGTCTTCCACGTCTCTCAACTCAGGCGTTGCTTCTCGGATCCCATCCGCGGAGTGGACCACGAAACGCTTGATCTCCAAGACAACCTCACATATCGAGAGTACCCTGTTCGCATTCTTGATCAAGCAGAGCGTGTTACTCGACGTCAGAACATCAAGTTTCTCAAGGTTCAGTGGTCTCATCATTCTGAGAGAGAAGCTACCTGGGAGCGAGAAGATCGTCTTCGACTGGAGTACCCCGCCTTCTTCCCGTCGACCCCTGAATCTCGGGACGAGATTTTTTCGAGTGGGGGCGAGTTGTCACATCCCTAGTTCTGGTATGCTCAAGGCTAGCTAGTCCTTTGTGCATCATGTTTAAATTCTTTTAAATTCGAATTGGGGATTTGTAAAACCCTCAGAAATCATTTCTGGAAATGACCCA
Organism: Aegilops umbellulata; assembly: GCA_032464435.1. Taxonomy (NCBI): domain Eukaryota; kingdom Viridiplantae; phylum Streptophyta; class Magnoliopsida; order Poales; family Poaceae; genus Aegilops; species Aegilops umbellulata. The sequence continues at coordinate 384,163,749 of CP136057.1, read as the reverse complement.
GATAAAAAGTGCTCCAAAAGGTCCAAGAAAATGTTCATGTTACTCTCTAAAAATATTGGACAGAGGTAAAAATCAAACCAATATTTTTAGAAGCTTTTAAATATTTATTTTGGGCATTTGGAATTAATGCAATAATTATTTGCATTGGATATATAAATGATATATATGTTTTATATATCCAAAAATTGTGCCAGTAATTGAGGAGCTCTGGAATAATACCATTAGCCCCTGCAAAAATTGGCATAATTAAATAAAATGATTTAGTATTATTACTAAATCAAAACAAATGTCAGATAATAGAAAACATGAACAGAAATAAAAAAGAAACCTTACCTGGGCTTCTTACCTGGTGCCTCTGGCCGGCCCATTTCTGTTCTGGCCCAGCCCACCAGGGGCATAGCCGTCTTCCTCCTCTTGCCAGTAGGCAGAGGGGAAGCGGTGCCCGACGCCGTGCGCGCCGGCACACAGCTGCCTGCCTGGCGTCCTTCTCGTCGCCCTGGAACGCCCGCGCGTCGCCACGCGACGCCCACCGCTCTCTCACTCTCCCTGGCTTTCTCTCCTCTCTCCCTCGCTCTCTCTCCCGCGAACGCCGAGCACCCCCGTCGCCGCTGCTCGCTGTTGCCGCACTCCCCGCCGTCCCCTCGCTCTTCCGATGAGCCCAGAAGCTCCGTCGTGTCGTCCTCGACCTCCTCGCTGAGCTACGCGACGCCGGATGCCCTGAAGCCCCCCCCCCCAACGCCGCCGTTTTCCGACCTCGGTCGCCGGAGATCGCCCCGCCGTTCCGCTCGCGTCCGGCCTCCCCCGAGCTCTTCGAAGACTCCGCTGGATCCGCTGTGAGCTCTACTCCGTTTCCCCCCTTCTCCCCTGCCTCTCCGTGCCCCGCAGGCCGATCCCGCTCGCGCCCGACTCCGGCCGCCGCCGCGAGCTTCGCTCCGGCGAGCTCCGCCGTCCCCGCGACCTCCCCTATGCCCAGGTGGATGCGGTCGAGCGCGGGCTGCCGCTTGGTAGTCCCCGCGCGCCTTTCCGCCGCCTGTAGCGCATTCCGGCGAAGCACCGCCGCGCGGTTTGGTCGTCGCCGGCCAACTCCGGCGAGGCTGACGTGGCCCCGTGATTAGCTGCTAACCCTGCCGCCTAATCCACCCCGAAGTCACTGACCAGTGGGCCCCAGCGCCACTAACCTTTTTAATTAAGATTAATTAAACCCCTGTTTAATCCCCTGTCACTGACGTGTGGCCCCCACACGTCAGGTTTGACCAGTCAGCGCCGTTGACTTGCTGACGCAAGCATGACGCAATGCTGACGCAGTTATTCTTTTTTCTGGATTTAATTTTTAAACAGGAAATTCCAGAAAATGTTTCAAACTTCAAAAATTCATATCAAATCAACCGTAGCTCAGATTGAAACAAGTTATATATGAAAAATTATCAGAAAAATGCAATCTATCCATCTGTACCAGTTTCATGCATGACAAAACAACTTATACCTGCTGAATAGGTGAAATCATATAAATGGCATTTATAAGAGCTTAATTAGGAGTTGCATTTGAACCTTTGGCTCAAATGGACTTCATTCAGTTTGAATGCTAGTTGCATTAGGTCAAACAGCATCACATCTTCATGCCATGTTCATGCATCATATTGTTGCATATGCTTGTGTATTGATTGTTGGCACCGTTCCTTCTCGATAGGTTCTGCTCCGGAGACCGATCCAGAGTACCTGTCCGTGAAGCAGTGCCCCCCCTGTTGATCTACCAAGCAAGCAAAAACCCCTTGTTCATTCCGATATGGTCCCACTCTCGCTCCTGCTCTCTTTTATTGCATTAGGACAACAACGAATCAACTGCTACTTTATGCTGCGGTAGTTGAACCCATTCCTCTGCATGACCTGTCATTGCCACAGTAAATAGTTGAAACCCACTAGCATGTGTAGGAGTTGATTGAGCCATGTTGTGCTTCTACCATGCCATGCCTGCTATTGCTTAGAGTTGTGTCAGGTCTGATTCATTGGGAATGGATTGGAGTGATATGATATGTTCTGATGCTGAGAGTTAAGTGTGTGAACACGATTTGGTAAAGGTAGCGGTGAGAGGCCATGTAGGAGTACATGGTGGGTTGTCTCATTGGAACCGTCCCTAAGCACTGAGTTCTATGTATGTTGTCCAATGACTCGATACTACCACACATTGGGTTCCGGTAACTCGACCCCTCTCGACTTATTAACCGACTTGATCTCTGTCCAGGAGTTGCAAATAGTTTCTGGTGTTTGTAGGTAGTGTTAGTAGTCTACCAAGTGGCACCCGGCCAGGTGGGCTGGGGACAGACTAGGCACAAGTGGCACGGTGTACCAAGCGTAGATCCACCCGGCGAGGTGGGCTTGGGAACCCTGCACACATCGTTTGGGGCCGTGAGCGACACCCCGGCCGGATCTCCTTGCGGATGGAACCCGAATAGGCGATAAACCTGGACTAGAGTCTTGTGTGGTTAGTCAGGTCGTGGCCGACACCCTCGCCAGGCTTCCGCTTGAAGGTTGCCGAGATACATGACGTGTACATGGTGATAAGTGGTGAGAGCGTGTGTGAAGAAGTACACCCCTGCAGGGTTATCATGATCTATTCGAATAGCCGCGTCCTCGGTTATGGACTTCTTGGATGCTTACGTGGTACATAGACAACTTGAAGTGGATACCATAAAATGCTCAAGATAAGTGTGAGTGCTATGGATGGCCTTCTCATAGTGAGACGGGGATGAATCCATAGTGGTGTATTGAGGTGGTGATTAGTGGACTCGTGTGCGCCTTTTCAAAGAGTTACCAATAGTCGTAGAACAGGATAGCCACAGAGTCAAAGCTGGCTTGCTGCAACTAAACCCCACATTACCTCCTTGATACTAATGCATGTATGATAGGATCTGATGTAAGTCTTGCTGAGTACCTTTGTACTCACGTTTGCTTTATTTATGTTTTGCAGATGAGACATCTGTCTCACTAGTAGTTCCGCTTGGACTTCGATAGGTAGCTTGTACCTCAGCTACGATCTTGATCGGAGGTTGTAGATAGTCAGGCTTCTCAGCCTTTTATTTTGTAGTTGTCTGTACTCAGACATGTAATGCTTCCGCTTGTTGCTTGTATGTTCTGAATGATGGGTCATGTGACCCCTGTTTGTATTTAATGCTATGTGGCTCTTCTGAGCCTTTATCTATATAAGCTTGCGTTATGTTGTGATGCCATGTTGTACAGCACATACTTGCATGTTATGCGTACGTGTAATGTGTATTGCTATGTGTGGGATCCGACAATCTAGTTGTTTATCCTTGGCAGCCTTTCATATGGGGAAATGTAAGTCTAGTGCTTCTGAGCGATAGTAGTCTGCTACAGCCCGGTTCACCGGAGTCCTGCTAGCCCAGCACTACTGCTCGGAACACTTGACTGGCCGGCATGTGTTTCACGTCGTTCCTGTGTCTGTCCCTTCGGGGAAATGTCACGCGGTGTTATCCGGAGTCCTGCCTAGCCTGCTACAGCCCGGGTTACCGGAGTCCTGTTAGCCCAGTGCTACAGCCCGAATAAATACGTTGATGACCGACATGCTCAATGTGATTCATGTATGCCTGTCCTCATAGGTTGGCGCCGCCTTGGGTTCACGACTAGCCATGTCGGCCCGGGTTCTCTGTCATATGGATGCTAGCGACACTATCATATACGTGAGCCAAAAGGCGCAAACGGTCCCGGGCCAGGTAAGGTGGCACCCGTGGGAATACCGTGCGTGAGGCCGCAAAGTAATATGAGGTGTTACATGCTAGATCGGTGTGACTTAGGATCGGGGTCCCGACAGCGAGGCCCCGGACAGCAACGAGCCGGAGATGGGAAGACGCGGGAGTAGAGTCGCAGACGGAGAGGTGTACGAGGGTTAACTGGTTCTAGTGCGGTGTGGTTCGGCAGTCGGTGGAGAAGAACAGGAGGTGTGGAGGGGTGAAGGGATGGCCTGGTCAACAGTGGAGTAGTGCTTCATAGCGAAGCGTGCTAAGCAGAGCTACTAGCAGCAGGAGGCGGGAGGTGCTCCCGGCGGCGCTGGAGGAAGAAGATGAGAGATTGAAGATGGATGCCGGTCATTGGATGTAAATCCAACGGCTAACATGTCAGAATCATTTGTTGACTAAATTGACAACGACTTGCGTTGGCTTCGACCTATTGGCCCACATTTCAGCCTCCAAAAATGTGGCACGTATTTGATACGTCTCCGTCATATCTACTTTTCCAAACACTTCTGCCCTTGTTTTGGACTCTAACTTGTATGATTTGAATGGAACTAACCCGGACTGACGCTGTTTTCAGCAGAATTGCCATGGTGTTGTTTTATGTGCAGAAAACAAATATTCTCGGAATGACCTGAAACTCCACGGAACACCTTAGAAAAAATAATAAAAAATGCACGCCAAAGATGAAGACCAGGGGGCCCACACCCTGTCCACGAGGGTGGGGGACGCCCCCCCTCTAGGGGGTGCCCCCTACCTCGTGGGCCCCCTGGAAACCCTCCGACGCCAATTCCAACTCTATATATTCGCTTCCGGAGAGAAAAAAATTAGAGAGAAGAAATCATCGCGTTTTACGATACGGAGCCGCTGCCAAGCCCTAAAACCTCCCGGGAGGGCTAATCTAGAGTCTGTTCGGGTCTCCGGAGAGGGGGATTCGTCTCCGTCGTCATCATCAACCATCCTCCATCACCAATTTAATGATGCTCACCGCCGTGCTTGAGTAATTCCATCGTAAGCTTGCTGGACGGTGATGGGTTGGATGAGATTTATCATGTAATCGAGTTAGTTTTGTTAGGGTTTGATCCCTAGTATCCATTATGTTCTGAGATTGATGTTGCTATGACTTTGCTATGCTTAATGCTTGTCACTAGGGCCCGAGTGCCATGATTTCAGATCTGAACCTATAATGTTTTCATGAATATATGTGAGTTCTTGATCCTATCTTGCAAGTCTATAGTCACGTACTATGTGTTATGATCCGGCAACCCCGAAGTGACAATAATTGGGACCACTCCCGGTGATGACCATAGTTTGAGGAGTTCATGTATTCACTATGTGCTAATGCTTTGTTCGGGTTCTCTATTAAAAGGAGGCCTTAATATCCCTTAGTTTCCAATAGGACACCGCTGCCACGGGAGGGTAGGACAAAAGATGTCATGCAAGTTCTTTTCCATAAGCACGTATGACTATATACGGAATACATGCCTACATTACATTGATGAACTGGAGCTAGTTCTATATCACCCTATGTTATGACTGTTACATGATGAACCGCATCCGGCATAATTATCCATCATTAATCCGGTGCCTACGAGTTTTCCATATACTGGCTCTCGCTTATTTACTTTCCCGCTGCTACTGTTACAATCACTACAAAATACCAAAAACATTACTTTTGCTGTCTTTACTTTTTGTTGCCGCTACCACCACTATCATATTACTTTGCTACTAAACACTTTGCTGCAGATACTAAGTTTCCAGGTGTGGTTGAATTGACAACTCAGCTGCTAATACTTGAGCATATTCTTTGGCTCCCCTTGTGTCGAATCAATAAATTTGGGTTAAATACTCTACCCTCGAAAACTGTTGCGATCCCCTATACTTGTGGGTTATCAAGATCTTTTTCTGGCGCCGTTGCCGGGGAGCATAGCTCGATTCTTTTAGTCACTTGGGATTTATATCTGCTAGACACTATGAAGAACTTGAAAGACGCTAAGACAACAATTTATCCCTCAACTACGAGGGGAGGTAAGGAACTGCCATCTAGCTCTGCACTTGATTCACCTTCTGTTATGAGTAAGCTAGCGACACCTAAACCTGCTTCTGCTATTCGTTCCGATATGTCGCATGTTATTGATGATGCCACTTCTACCATGCATGATACTTATGATGAAACTGCTTCTATGCCTGATACTACTGTGCCCCTTAGTGAATTTCTTGAAGAACAAATTGCTAGGGCTAGAGAAGAGAAATTGATGAATCTGAATAGGATGATGAAAGTGATGATGAAAATATGCCTGTTATTCCTGAAGGTTATCATTTTGACAAAGATTCTTCTTTAGCTATTTTAGCCTGCAAAGATAGATATGAGCTTAAGAGGTTATTGATTAAATGGAACAAAGAATCACTTAGAGATAAAATGAAACCTGGTCCTGCTTTTGCAACTTCACCTATCTGTGTTCCTGATAAGGATTATGAATTCTCTGTTGATCTAGATATAATTACTTTGGTTGAATCTGATCCTTTTTATGGCTATGAATCTGAAACTGTTGTGGCACATCTTACTAAGTTAAATGATATAGCTACCCTGTTCACTAATGATGAGAGATCGCGTTACTTCTATATACTCAAAATATTTCCGTTCTCATTAAAGGGTGATGCTAAGATATGGTTTAATTCTCTTGATCCTGGTTGTGTGCGTAGTCCCCAGGATATGATTTATTACATCTCTGCTAAATATTTCCCTTCTCATAAGAAACAAGCTGCTTTGAGGGAAATATACAACTTTGTGCAAATTAAAGAAGAGAGTCTCCCACAAGCTTGGGGGAGGCTTCTCAAGTTACTTAATGCTTTGCCTGATCATCCTCTTAAGAAACCTGAAATACTTGATATATTTTATAATGGACTAACCGATGCTTCCAGAGATTACCTGGATAGTTGTGCTGGTTCTCTTTTCAGGGAAAGAACACCGGATGAAGCTGAAATTCTATTGAATAATATGTTGGCAAATGAAAATAATTTGGCACCTCCTGAGCCAGCTCCTGCTCCACTTAATGATCCTATTCCTAAACCAACTCCGAAGAAGAGAGGTGTTTTATTTCTTAGTCCCGAAGATATGCAAGAGGCGAAGAAATCTATGAAAGAAAAAGGTATTAAAGCCGAAGATGTTAAGAATTTACCTCCTATTGAAGAAATACATGGTCTTAATCTACCGGCTGTCGAAGAAGTATATGATCTCAATTATTTATTCATGGAAGAACCTCCTAATCACGATATCCCGACACAGGTAGTAAAGGTAAATTCTCTCTATAGATATGATAAAGCTGAAGTCCCTCCTACTAAAATTGCTAGTTAGTGCTTGGACGAGTTTGACAACTTTATGTTTAAGCAAGACGACTTTAATGCTTATTTTGGTAGACAATTAAAAGAAAATGCTTATAAGATTAGACGCTTGAGTGATTATATGGCTAATATTAGAGGTGGACTTAAACTTGTCAGCAAACATGCTTCTATGGTTACCACCCAAGTAGAACAAGTACTTAAGGCTCAAAAAGAAGTGCTTGATGAAATGAATAGTAAGAAAAATGATTATGTTGTTAGAGTGGCTACTAGAACTGGTAGAATGACTCGGGAACCTTTGTATCCTGAAGGCCACCCTAAGAGAATCGAGCAAGATTCTCAGAGAAATAATACTGATGCACCTAGTTCTTCTAAAAAGAAGAAAAAGAAAAATGATAGAACTGTGCAAACTTCTAGTGAACCTATTGCTGAACCACCTAATAATCCAAATGATATATCTATGTCTGATGCTGAAACGCAATCTGGTAATGAACATGAACCTAATGAAAATACTAATGATGATGCTCAACCTAGTAATGATAATGATGTAGAAGTTGAACCTGCTGTTGATCTTGATAACCCACAATCAAAGAATCAACGTTACGATAAAAGAGACTTTGTTGCTAGGAAACATGGTAAAGAAAGAGAACCATGGGTTCAGAAACCCATGCCTTTTCCTCCCAAACCATCCAAGAAAAAGGATGATGAGGATTTTGAGCGCTTTGCTGAAATGATTAGACCTATCTTTTTGCGTATGCGATTGACTGATGTGCTCAAAACAAATCCTTATGCTAAATATATGAAGGATATCATTACTAATAAAAGAAAGATACTGGAAGCTGAAATTTCCACCATGCTTGCTAATTATACTTTTAAGGGTGAAATACCAAAGAAACTTGGAGATTCCGGAGTACCTACTATACCATGCTCCATTAAAATAAATTATATTAAAACTGCTTTATGTGATCTTGGAGCCGGTGTTAGTGTTATGCCTCTCTCTTTATATCGTAGACTTAACTTGAATAAGTTGACACCTACTGAAATATCTTTGCAAATGGCTGATAAATCAACTGCTATACCTGTCGGTATTTGCGAGGACGTGCCTGTTGTGGTTGCAAACGTTACTATTTTAACGGACTTTGTTATTCTTGATATTCCCGAGGATGATAGTATGTCTATTATTCTTGGAATACCTTTTCTTAATACTGCAGGGGCTGTTATTGATTGCAACAAAGGCCATGTCACTTTTCATGTTAATGGTAATGAGCATACGGTACACTTTCCGAGGAAACAACCTCAAGTTCATAGCATTAACTCCATTGGAAAAATTCCATCGATTATAATTGGAGGTTTTGAATTTCCTCTTCCTACTGTAAAAAAGAAATATGATATACTTATTATTGGGGATGTGCATATCGCCGTTGGGGTCACCTAGTGTTATTCGAAATTTCTCCGGTTTCATGATTATCGGAATGAGTTTGTTAACAAGACTTGATCAACCTGTTAGTGGATTCTTTTTGATAAGCATGAGATGGATGAAACTAGAAGCACAAACTTCTGTACCCCCTTCTATATTTTCTGTTAATTAGTAGAAATAAAGTAAAAATAGTATTTCTCTGTCTGTTTCCTGGCTTATCCGTGTAATATAAAAATATCCCAAAAATAAAAGTCCTCAGAATGCCATGCCAATTTAATATGATTTTTTGGGAATATTTGAGGATTTACTGTGCAAAAATTACCACAGGAGGAGCTGCCACCTGGCCACAAGGGTAGTGGGCGCGTCCCCCCCTCTAGGGCGCGCCCCCTGCCTCGTGGGCCCACAGTGGCCCTCCTCCACTTATCCCAGCACCCATCTTCTTCCTCTGTCTCACACAAACCCGAAAAACCAACTCAAGCACGAGTTGCAGCCAATTTTGCTGTGATTTTCGATCTCCTTTCTCAAAGCACCTCTCGCAAAACTACTTGGGGAGATTGTTCCTTGGTATGTGACTCCTCCATTGGTCCAATTAGTTTTTGGTCTAGTGCTTTATTCTTTGCAAATTTGTGCTGCATAGGTGACCATGTTCTTGAGCTTGCATATCAAATTTATATGGTTCCAAGTAGTTCTAATGCTTGATATAGGCTCTAAGCACTTGTGGGAGTAGTTGCTATCAGTTTTATTAAAGTTGGTTCACTTTTGTTTGAAGTTACTAAAAATTTCAGAATTTTTCAGAGAAAAACAATATGCTTAGGAAGATGTTCCAAGGAGGTTCCTCTAAGAAGAAAGGACCCAGGATTGCTATGCGCGATGCTGACGAGGATCCACCAAGAGACGCTCCAGTACGGCCTTGCGAATGGCCGTCGCAAAATTTTATGGACAGTGCGGGAATTAAAGAAGAATTCAAAGCATATTTGCGCAATGCCGGTCTCGAGGATTTTGAGGCTAACAAATGCCCCCAGTATCATGATCTCACAAGTTCATTTTTGAGGAGGTTTGAGTATTCATCTTCGCATAATTCTCCTTCAGTCATATTTGATCTTTATGGCAAATCTTATAGAATGGACTTAGAGGATTTCACTCTTGCTTGCAAACTTCCATCATGGGGCAGTACTAGGGATCCCCCTAAAACTGAATTTAGAAACTTTCTTGCTAGTATAACTGTAGGGGAATCTAGAGATATAACGCAAGCTACCATAGGGAGCATTCACTTTCCTGCTATACATTATTTTGCTCTCTTCATCAGTAGATGCATAAATGCTAAGGATGAAGCATGTCACGTGTGTCCCTGACCTCAGCATTCTCAGGAATGCTGTGTTAGGAGACCAATCTTATCACATGGGAGCCATTGTAGCTCGTAGGTTGCATCATAATAGATATAATGGAGATTTCTTTGGAGGAATTTATGCAACCCGCTTAGCTAATTTTCTTGAGATAGACATCCGTGAGGGTGATACGGAGTTGCCCCCTGCATATTTAGATTATGACTCCATGGCTTCACATCATTTTGTTGAGAGGCTTGAATCACCGCTTTTATATCGTTTAATTTTTAACAAACGACATGTTGTTCGTATTACTCTCCCTGCTCCTGCTCTTTTTGATTCACAGACAAAAGGAAGATACACTATTACAAGAGAGGAGGCAGATGAGCACGAGAGGAGAGCGGAGGCAGCCCGACTCCACGCTGCAGCTCAGCAAGCTATAAGTGCTGCACATCAGTATGATCCCAACTATTCTTCGTCGCAGTACGACCCCAGCTACACTTACGGGTATCCGCCAGGCTATCCCTGGCAATAAACCAACTTAGGCCAAAAGCCTAAGCTTGGGGGAGTACGTATTTCTCACCGACATTACATTTATGTTCACACACACTCATTGCTAGATGTCGGTGCTCATACTCTTTCACTGTAATATCCATGCTAGTTTATTTTCTTTTTCCTGCTTTCTTCTTGTGTGCTTGTTAAACCTTAAGAAAAAATCAAAAAATTAGTAGTAGTTTACTTTTCTGCTGTAATAATAATTAAAAAGAAAAACCAAAAATGTTTCCCGTTCTTCTTTTGCTTGTCGGGAGCTTTCCCGTGTAAATAGTTTTTATTTCTTTTCTTTGGGGGTCGATAGGAGGAGACCATAATTTAATTGTTGAAGTGGCTCTTATATGCATTATTGTTGATTTAACCCAGAGCCTATATTGCCTTGTCTTCTCCTGTTTATTGAATGCTCGTAGATTCCAGCTTAGTCCAATGCACGTGCACTCTTATTATTACTCACACCATTCGGTTGTGCAAGTGAAAGGCAATTATGATGACATATATGATGGACTGACTGAGATGAGAAAAGCTGGTATGAACTCGACCTCTTTTGTTTTTGTAAATATGATGAGCCCGTCATTCTTGATTCAGCTTATTATGAATAAACATGTTTGCAATGAAAATTAGAGATCATAGTTGCTTGTGCCATGCTTGATTAGCTATGAGTTATAATGATTTACCTTGCGTGCCAACATGCTATTGAGATGATTATGATGTGGTATGATGGGGTGGTATCCTCCTTTGAATGATTTAAGTGACTTGACTTGGCACATGTTCACGTATGTAGTTGAAACAAAATCAACATAGCCTTCATGATATTTAAGTTCATGGTGGATTATATCCTACTCATGCTTGCATCCAATGTTTATTAATTTTAATGCATGTACATGGCTGATGTCGCTCTCTAGTTGGTCGCTTCCCAGTCTTTTGCCAGCCTTCACCTGTACTAAGCGGGAATACTGCTTGTGCATCCAATCCCTTAAACCCCAAAGTTATTCCAGATGAGTCCACTATACCTTCCTATATGCGGTATCTATCTGCCGTTCCAAGTAAATTTGTATGTGCCAAACTCTAAACCTTCAAATAAATATTCTGTTTTGTATGCTCGAATAGCTCATGTATCAACCAAGGTTGTCCTTATCTTTCGTGTTAGGCGGGTTATTCTCAAGACGAGTGGACTTCGCTCCTCACTCACGAGAAAATGCCTGGTCACCGGGATGCCCAGTCCCATGCTTTATGCAAACTAAATCAAAATTAATTGCAAACAAAACTCCCCCTGGGACATGATGTATGTTGGAGACACTCGTTGTTTCGAGCAAGTCATGGATTGATGCTTGTTGGTGGAGGGGGAGTATAAACTTTACCATTCTATTTGGGAATCGCCTATAATGTGTTTAGCATGGAAGATATCGCCATCTCTTAGTTGCTACGTTGACAATGAAAGTATATCGCTCAAAATGCAATTTATCTCTATTTCAAAACCGAGCTCTGGCACCTCTACAAATCCCCGCTTCCCTCTGCGAAGGGCCTATCCATTTACTTTTATGTTGAGTCATCACCCTCTTATTAAAAAGCACTAGCTGGAGAGCACAGCTGTCATTTGCATTCATCACTATTAATCTATGTTGGGTATGACTATGATTGGATCTCTTTTACCATGAATTACAATGTCTAGTCAGTCCTTGATCTTTAAAGGTGCTCTGCATTTATGTTTTGCGGTCTCAGAAAGGGCTAGCGAGATACCATCTTGTTATATCATATTATGGTTGTTTTGAGAAAGTGTTGTCATCCGAGATTTATTATTATGGCTTGCTAGTTGATTATGCTATTGATATGAGTAATTATGAGACCTGAGAATTATTGCAAATGTGGTTAGTTATGATCTATGCTGAAAACTTGAATGCTGGCTTGACATAGTTACAACAACAAGAGCAAACAGAGTTTGTAAAAGTTTTTCTTTCTTTCTTTCAGTTTGTCAACTGAATTGCTTGAGGACAAGTGTTGGTGTCAAAACCGGCGGATCTCGGGTAGGGGGTCTCGAACTGTGCGTCAAGGCCGGGTGGTAACAGGAGACAAGGGACACGATGTTTTTACCCAGGTTCGGGCCCTCTCGATGGAGGTAATACCCTACTACTGCTTGATTAATATTGATGATATGGGTAGTACAAGAGTAGATCTACCACGAGATCAAGGAGGCTAAACCCTAGAAGCTAGCCTATGGTATGATTGTTGTGTATGGAGTTTATTGGCCTACGGACTACAACCCTCTGGTTTATATAGACACCGGATAGGGTTAGGGTTACACAGAGTCGGTTACAATGGTAGGAGATCTTGAATATCCGCACCGCCAAGCTTGCCTTCCACGCCAAGGAAAGTCCCATCCGGACACGGGACGAAGTCTTCAATCTTGTATCTTCATAGTCCTGGAGTCCGGCTGAAGGTATTGTCCGGCTATCAGAACACCCCCTAATCCATGACTCCCTCAGTAGCCCCCAAACCAGGCATCAATGACGACGAGTCCGGCGCGCAGATTGTTCGGCATTGCAAGGCGGGTTCTTCTCCAAATCCTGTCTACCTGTAGGAATAATGTCCGATTTTTGTAATGTAGCGCTTCTCGGCTTCCACGCCCAATAATGGCTGTCTTCCACGTGTCAAACGAATGCGAAAAGCCGGGGTGTTTTTACATCCACACCCCTAGCCGTACAAACGAGCCGCCTATTTAACGGGATGGGGATTCAGTTCCAAACCACATCTTCTCCTCTCCGCGAGCCATCATCAGAGCGCTCCCAGCAAAGGTCCATCCCAACATGGCCAGCTATCGCAGCTCCTCCCCTCGCCTCTCTGGTCCTAAACCTGGGGACTAGGAGAGTTGCACCATCCCGCATAGCGAGTTAGTGTCGCTTCAAGCCAAGGGATTTCTCCCTCAGGCATACATGGTCCCGGTCCGAGCCGGTCTCGCCACCTACAATGGCGGTAAACAAGCGGAGAGCACCCCCAATCCCTCTAAACGAGAGCGGGTGTGCCTTGTCCCCTATCTAATAAGGGGACTGGGATTTCCAATTCATCCATTTCTCCGCTGGCTCCTGGAGTTCTACGGCCTCCAGCTGCACAATCTCACGCCCGCCTCCGTATTACATATTGCGGGTTTCGTCGCCCTTTGCGAGCTATTTTTAGGCGTCGAGGCTCATTTCGCGCTGTGGAAGAGGTTGTTCTGCCTGGTGCCCCGTTCCCAAGAGGGGTCTATATATCAAGTGGGCAGAGCCGAAGTATGGCGCATCGCCGGGACCGGATACTTATCCGGAACCCCAAAGAAGGCGTCCGAGGACCGGCCTTTGGAATGGTTTTACATAGATGACGTCCCGCTACCGGACCCTATCCGGGTCGGTCTCCTCGAGTTCAACAGTGCTCCATTGAAGAAACGCGTGAGCTGGCGTCCGCGGAGCTCTCAGAGAGAAAGCGACAGAGACGTCCTTTACCTGATGGGCCGGATAAGACTGTTGGCTCATTCCGGACTAACCATGATTGGAGTCATGGTCGCATGCATTATGCGGGGGGTGCATCCGCTTCAGTATAGAGGCCACTCCATGTGGGATTTCAACGGGGAGGATGACGCCACCCATTACGGTCGTAAGGGGCCAGCCTCAGCTGCTGCTCTAGTAAAGATTTTATCCTCTTTGTACAAGGGAGAAAAGGAGGAACTGCGACAAGAAGTAAAGGATATAAACAGCCGCCTTCCACAGCCCGAGGACCCAGAACGGTCCCTCGATCCGGACTCCAAAGAGGATCCGGACATATCGGTGGAGCTTATCGACGGGGTGTTCCATCAGTTAAGCAAGGACAATACCTTGGTAGCCATTACGGCTGATTACCCCGGGTTAATCCCGGCCTCCCAGGTGACAGAAACCGGAGTTTTTATTCCCTCGAGAGAGATTCCATTCTCACGTATTCCGGCGTTTCCAATGACAACCGTGTTTTGCAGGGGAGATTTCCGAGGCGGGAGGCCGAACCTGCGGCGACTAGCCAACGAGGGGCCGCAGGGCCCCGTGGGGCAAAAAGAAATGTAGTCCGGACTGAGATGCTGGCGCAAAGGTATAGCGCACCCTCTGTTTCCCTGGTGTTATTCTGTCAGGGCATATTAATGTTCGTGCTGTCTTCAGGACGAAGAGACCTCGCCGGACTATATCCGGAGAGGTTGCCAATCGCGCCTCCACCAACCAGGCTCCAACGTCTGGCCAGGAAGCGGAGGTGAGCACCAGGCGTGCACCGGACGCCCCTCCGACAGAGGATGCGGACAGGTTGTCTGCCACAAATTCTGAAGTGGAGAGTGCCATGAACCACAGGCGTCGCCGGACAGTTCTACGCACCGCTTGTTTCTCCCAAGAGGCTTTAGATGCCTTTAATTCAGGAGATGCGTACCTCCATGCTGCTCAAAATGGTTTGGCCAGAGCCACGGAGCAGTATGTAGAAGACATACGGGTAAGAAAATTTTGGTGAAATATATATATACCAGTAGCCACCGAGACTTGAAACAGTTAAAGTAACTGATTTAAGGATCATATAATATGCAGGTTCTTACAGAGAAGAACACCGTACTGTCCCAGGAGCTGGAAAAGTGCAAGGCCCAACTAGAGGCCGTACTAGCCGCAGCAGGGGAGCCCAAAGGGACCCCCTCAGGTAAGATACACTTCGAAAGATTAGTATTGTGCGGTTTGGGTGCAAATCTGACAATTCATGTTGCAGATGGCGCCGGACTCGATCCGGAAAAGCAACAACTCTTACGCCGGCTAAAGGCCGGTGAGAGTACGTTGACAAAGGTGAGGCGAGAGAAGAATGATCTTCAGGATGCCAACACCAAGCTGGACGTTGAACTTAAAGACGTTCGTGGCCAGCTGTCGGACTCCACGAAGGAGAATCAGCGGCTTCGACGCGGCATATTTAGTAAGTGCTTGAACGAACTTTGAAAAATGAGTTCGGTGAGGAAGTCGACTAACAGAGTATTGTCTATAGGTATGCTCACAGGTCGTCCTGCAGAGGAGATGCCCGGTTCTACGGGTGACCTTCTTCCCGAACTCCTGCAACTGCACGAGCGGATTCGGCAGGCGATGCAAGGCATTGCCCAAGCCTTATGGCCTGCCCACTCCATGCCCGAGGGCCTTGGAGAGCTTGCGGAGAAGCTGAAGGGAGCTCGGCGGCGCTTCCGGTTGTGGAAGATATCAGCCTGCCGACAAGGCGCTAGGGAGGCCTGGGCCATGGTGAAGACCCGTTTTACGAAGTCTGACCCAAACCACATGGCCGAGGTCAGACCGGTGGGGCCTGACGGGAAGGAGATCCCTGTAAGCTTAGTATACGGCCAAGTAGAATTGGACGCAAAGTATTCCCAGCAGGACTGTAAATTAGACAGCCTGTTAGATGGTATGGAGGAGGGATACAATCAGTCAAGATGACTATGTAATTTTGAATTGACATATGTAATGCCTTCTAGCCGGATTGTAGATCGTTTGTCGTTGCCGACCTTTTCGCTTCAACCTCGGGACCTGACGGTCCGGAGTGTGTCCGAATACCATAGCGGTTATACAAGAACCGGGGTATGCATGGAGACCAGGCATATGGGTCATTAGTGCTTTATCAGACAAGTGCCCAACTAGTTATGTTATATTACATGGTTAGTAAGAAACATCTTCCAGAGAGAATAGTTCCGTTAGGGGTTCCTTTCGCTGGGGAGGCATGCCCTAAAGTGCATGTCCGAACTGCGTAAAAAGACGCAGAAAAAGCATCTGGGGGCGCATGAAAATTAATAAAAAGATCATCTTTTATTTCACCGACCGAATATTCCCTTAAGAACGCTAGCTTTCGGCTTCACCCAGTCTGAGGTACACATCCGGCTGACCCGGCAGTAACAATCGCAGAGGTGCTCCCTTTACCGCCTAGCCGAACAATCGGGAACGTAGGGGTAAGCACAGGAGCCAGGCAACCCAGCTTGGCCAAAACTTAAGTCATATCGATGCATATAATGGTGAAGAAAAAGGTACATGCGGAAGTTTGACACATGTGTTGGGCGTGAAGCCCGTATAAATAAGCTTCTGTTAAAGAAGCCCCCAGGTTAAATGAGCGCGAGTGGCGCGTCACGTAGTGAGCCTTTAAGGGCTATAAAGGAAAAAGAGGGGAAGGAGAGCAATATAAGACAGAAAAATGTAAAAAATGGACAGGGGAAGGAGACGAACACAGAGTCCGGCGCTAGGCATAGAATCTTCGAAGACGGGTGGCGTTCCACGGGTTCGGCTCGAGTCGGTTATCCGACGCATCTCGCAAGCGGTACACCCCACCATTCAGGACTTGGTCGATTATAAATGGACCTTCCCACTTGGGCTTGAGTTTGTCCTTTTTCTTATCCGGCAGGCGTAGAACTAGTTCGCCAACATTGTAATTTTTGGCCCGTACTTCTCTGCTTTGATATCTTCGGGCCTGTTGTTGATAAAATGCGGAACGGGCTTTTGCCACGTCACGCTCCTCCTCCAAGGCGTCCAAGTTGTCCTGCCGATCGAGCTCGGCTTCTCTTTCTTCGTACATGCGCACTCTAGGTGAGTCATGAATTATGTCGCAGGGCAGAACTGCCTCTGCGTCGTACACCATAAAGAATGGTGTGTATCCGGTGGTGCGATTCGGCGTGGTCCGCAGCCCCCAGAGTACGGAGTCGAGCTCCTCTACCCAGTGCGTGTTAGATTCCTTGAGGGACCGAACTAGTCTGGGTTTGATGCCGCTCATGATAAGACCGTTTGCACGTTCGACCTGGCCGTTGGTTTGTGGGTGATAGACGGAAGCATAATCGAGCTTGATGCCCATGTTTTTGCACCAGAGTTTTACCTCGTCGGCTGTAAAGTTTGTACCGTTATCGGTTATGATGCTGTGGGGGACGCCATAACGGTGTACAACCCCGGATATGAAGTCTATCACAGGTCCGGATTCGGCCGTTTTAACAGGCTTGGCTTCTATCCATTTGGTGAACTTATCCACCATGACCAGTAAGTATTTTTTCTTATGGGTTCCACCTTTAAGGGGTCCGACCATGTCAAGCCCCCAGACCGCAAAAGGCCAGGTGATGGGTATAGTTTGGAGTGCGGTGGGTGGCATATGGCTTTGGTTGGCAAAAAAGTTGGCAACCAACGCATCGTTGGACTAGGTCCTGAGCGTCTGCTGGGGCCGTCGGCCAATAAAAGCCTGTACGGAAAGCCTTGCTAACAAGGGACCGAGCAGCGGCATGGTGACCACCGAGTCCGGCATGAATTTCAGCCAGGAGGTTCCGCCCTTCCTCTTCGGAGATGCACCTTTGAAGGACTCCGGTAGTGCTTTTCTTATAAAGCTCTCCCTCATGGACTCTATTGGCTGTAGATCGCCGCACTATGCAGCGGGCCTCGTTTTGGTCCTCCGGGAGTTCCTGCCTAGTAAGGTAGGCCAGGAATGGTTCTGTCCATGGGGCGATAACCGCCATTATTACGTGGGCTGAAGGTGTGATTTCATTGGCAGAGCCTCCAATTATGTCAGATTGTTCGGCGTCGAGTGGTGCGGCTTGGTCCGGGCTGTTATATGCGGGTTTCCCCTCCCATGCTACGGATGGCTTGCACAATCTTTCCAAAAAGATGTTGGGGGGGGGGGGGGGGACTGCATCGCGTTTTGCTCCGATGCGTGCCAGGACGTCCGTTGCTTGATTATTTTCACGGGCTATATGGTGAAACTCCAGCCCTTCGAACCAAGCTGACATTTGTAGGACGGCATTGCGGTAGGCTGCCATTTTTGGATCCTTGGCGTCGAAGTCGCCATTTATTTGGGATATTGCGAGGTTCGAATCCCCGCGTACCTATAGTCGTTGAATGCCCATGGATACTGCCATCCGGAGACCATGTAAAAGGGCCTCATATTCGGCTGCATTGTTGGAGTCCGTGTACATAATTTGGAATACATATTGGACTGTGTCTCCTGTGGGGGACGTCAAAACGACGCCAGCCCCCAGTCCAGCCAACATTTTGGAGCCGTCGAAATGCATGATCCAGTTTGAGTATGTGCCATACTCTTTAGGGAGTTCGGCCTCCGTCCATTCTGCGACGAAGTCGGCCAAAACTTGCGATTTGATAGCTCGCCGTGGCTTATAGGTTATATCGAACGGGAGGAGCTCAATGACCCATTTTGCGATCCGGCCCGTTGCATAGCGGTTGTTGATATGTCATTGAGTGGTACTTCCGAGGCTACTATAATCGAACACTCTTGAAAGTAGTGTCGTAGCTTCCGGGATGCCATGAATACCGCGAATGCAATCTTCTGATAATGCGGGTACCGTGATTTGCATGGAGTGAGGACAGTGGACACATAGTAGACCGGCCTTTGAAGGGGGAATTTGTGTCCGTCCGTTTCCCGCTCGACGACGAGCACTGTGCTGACAACTTGATGGGTTGCCGCGATGTACAATAGCATTGGCTCGCCGGTGTTTGGCGCGGCCAGGACTGGGTTTGTTGCCAATATGGCTTTTATTTCGTCGAGTCCGGCCGTGGCGGCATCCGTCCACTCGAAGTGTTCGGTGCGACGAAGCAGGCGATAAAGGGGCAGTGCCTTTTCTCCCAAGCGGGAGATGAAGCGGCTTAGAGCCACCATGCATCCGGTTAATTTCTGTATTTGTTTGAGGTATTTTGGGACATCCAATTGTGACAAAGCTCGGATCTTGGCTGGATTTGCTTCAATTCCTCTACCGGATACAATGAAGCCCAAGAGCTTTCCGGCTGGAACGCCGAAGACGCATTTCTCTGGATTGAGCTTGATGTCGTATTTTCGGAGGTTATCGAATGTAAGCCTCAAGTCGTCTACTACAGATTCGACATGTTTTGATTTGACGACCACATCATCCACATACGCCTCCACTGTTTTGCCGATCTCGTTTGCCAGACATGTCTGTATCATGCGCTGATATGTTGCGCCGACGTTTTTCAGCCCAAAGGGCATTGTGTTGAAGCAGAATGGGCTGTGTGGTGTGATGAATGCTGTTGCGGCTTGGTCTGATTCTGCCATCTTGATTTGATGGTAACCGGAGTATGCGTCGAGGAAACGCAACGAATCGTGTCATGCGGTGGCATCGATAATTTGATCGATACGGGGGAGGGGGAAGGGATCCTTTGGGCAGGCCTTGTTAAGGTCTTTAAAATCGACACACAGGCGCCAGGATTTGTCCTTCTTTGGTACCATCACCAGGTTTGCTAGCCAGTCCGAATGTTTTATGTATCTAATGAATCCAGCCTCCAATAACTTGGCTAGCTCCTCTCCCATAGCCTGTCTCTTCGGTTTGGAAAAACGCGGAGGGCTTGTTTGACAGGTTTGAATCCTTTCTGGATATTTAAGCTGTGTTCGGCCAGCCTGCATGGGATTCCTGACATGTCTGAAGGGTGCCAGGCGAAAATGTCCCAGTTCTCTTGTAGGAACTCTCGCAGTGCGGCGTCTACATCAGGGTTCAGTCGTGCCCTGATGGAAGCTGTTTTATTGGGATCGGTTGGATGGACCTGGAATTTTACTATTTCGTCCGCTGGCTTGAAGGATGTGGATTTGGATCTCTTATCGAGTATCACATCATCCCTATTAACCGTGGAGCGCAGCGCCGTCAGTTCCTCAGCCGCCAAGGCTTCGGATAGTGCCTCAAGGGCCAATGCGGCCGTCTTGTTTTCAGCGTGGAGTGCTATGTCCGGATCACTAGCGAGAGTGATAATTCCATTCGGCCCGGGCATCTTTAGCTTCATGTACCCATGATGGGGTATTGCTTGGAAGATTGTAAATGCCTCCCGCCCTAGTATAGCATGGTATCCGCTATTGAACGAGGCCACCTGGAATGTGACCTCTTCGGACCTGTAATTATCCGGCGTGCCGAACACCACATCTAGTGTGATTTTTCCTGTGCAGCGCGCTTCCCGGCTGGGGATTATTCCTCTAAAGGTTGTGCTGCTTCGCTCGATGCGGTTCCAGTCTATATCCATTTTTTGGAGGGTTTCCTCGTAAATGAGGTTCAATCCGCTGCCTCCATCCATGAGTACCTTGGTGAGGCGAAAGCCGTCCACTATTGGACTGAGGACCAATGCGGCTGGTGCTCGGGCTGTTCGGAATTTAGGTTCATCACTCGCGTTGAAGGTGATAGCAGTGTCGCTCCATTGGTTTATTGTTGCTACTTGATAGACTTCGGCGAGGCTGCGGAGTGTTCTTTTTCGCATATTATTTGATGCGAAAGTCTCGAAGACTGTGAGAACGGTACTGGTGTCCTCGGGCTGGCTTTCTGCGGCCTCCGAAATTAGGAGGTCCTCGACAATTTTGGCCACCTGCCGGAGTATCCAACATGCTCTAAGGCTGTGAGTTGGTGTGGCGTCCTCTGTACTGTGAATTCTACAGGGTCCATCAAGCCACCTTTCCAGTACGGTTCCATGCCCTGTAGAGGGTTTTGGCTTTTTTATATTTAACCTGGGTGTCTTACTATGATGCACCCTCTTAGTTCGGACGGGATTGCTATTCAAGGCCGGATTATCCCAAAATTTTATTTCGGTTTTCCAGGCGCTTTCCATCGCACAGTACTTTTGTACTATGGACGCCAAGTCAGCGAAGCGTGTAATATCACGACGAGTTATGGCGTTAAGTATTACCTCGTCCGTGCAATTACTGCAAAAGATTGAAATTGCGTCTCCCTCGCGGCAATCCTTTATCCTGTTCATAACCAGGAGGAATCTGGCCCAGTAGTGATGTACTGTTTCCTCGGACTTTTGCCTGATTTGGGAAAGATCGCTTAAGTTCGGGCGGGCGGGGGGCGTTGAATCTGAAACCTCACCCAATCTAAGATTCGGCGGCCGAAGAGCTTCCGAACTCTGAAGTTCGGAGTCAGGTCTTGAGTTATATCCTCCCCTCCGCGGGTATCCGGCTTGGAGGGGTCGGGAATTCGGATGTAGCTAGTCCTTAAAATAGATGAAGGGTTGCCGCACTGTGCCTCTACCACGGCAACGTGGTGGGTGACTTGGGGAGAGTTAATTTCTCTTAGATCGGGTTTAAGCCCAACCTGGTCGTAATCCGTAGCGACCCCCAGGGCGGCGATGCGATCCAAGAGCTCGTTTACGGAAGAGAGCTCCATCGGATCTAGCTGCTCGATCAGCTCCGAGCTGACGTGAAGGTTGCTTTCAATGACCCGAGAGGTCACCGTCGGTGCAACGGCCGAACAGGCGGTCATGAGAAAACCACCTAGCTGGAGAGTTTGGCCGCCAGCCAAGGCTCTTTTAGTAAAGGCGCCGTCTTTAAAGATGGGAAAAGGCATCCTTCCTGATTGCGACGACACAGAGGAACTCTCAATGGAAGCACCAATGTCGGTGTCAAAACCGGCGGATCTCGGGTAGGGGGTCCCGAACTGTGCGTCAAGGCCGGATGGTAACAGGAGACAAGGGACACAATGTTTTTACCCAGGTTCGGGCCCTCTCGATGGAGGTAATACCCTACTCCTGCTTGATTAATATTGATGATATGTGTAGTACAAGAGTAAATCTACCACGAGATCAAGGAGGCTAAACCCTAGAAGCTAGCCTATGGTATGATTGTTGTGTATGGAGTTTATTGGCCTACGGACTACAATCCTCCGGTTTATATAGACATCGGATAGGGTTAGGGTTACACAGAGTCGGTTACAATGGTAGGAGATCTTGAATATCCGCACCGCCAAGCTTGCCTTCCACACCAAGGAAAGTCCCATCCGGACACGGGACGGAGTCTTCAATCTTGTATCTTCATAGTCCTAGAGTCCGGCTGAAGGTATTGTCCGGCTATCCGAACAACCCCTAATCCAGGACTCCCTCAACAAGCAAGGGTTTAAGCTTGGGGGAGTTGATACGTCTCCGTCGTATCTACTTTTCCAAACACTTTTGCCCTTGTTTTGGACTCTAACTTGTATGATTTGAAAGGAACTAACCCGGACTGACGCGGTTTTCAGCAGAGTTGCCATGGTGTTGTTTTATGTGCAGAAAACAAATATTCTCAGAATGACCTGAAACTCCACGGAACACCTTAGAAAAAATAATAAAAATCCTTGCCAAAGATGAAGACCAGGGGGGCCACACCCTGTCCACGAGGGTGGGGGGCGCCCCCCCCTCTAGGGCGCGCCCCCTACCTTGTGGGCCCCCTGGAAACCCTCCGACGCCAATTCCAACTCTATATTCGCTTCCGGAGAGAAAAAAATCAGAGAGAAGAAATCATTGTGTTTTACGATACGGAGCCACCGCCAAGCCCTAAAACCTCCCGGGAGGGCTGATCTGGAGTCCGTTCAGGGCTCCGGAGAGGGGGATTCGTCGCCGCCGTCATCATCAACCATCCTCCATCACCAATTTCCTGATGCTCACCGTCGTGCGTGAGTAATTCCATCGTAGGCTTGCTGGACGGTGATGGGTTGGATGAGATTTATCATGTAATCGAGTTAGTTTTGTTAGGGTTTGATCCCTAGTATCCATTATGTTCTGAGATTGATGTTGCTATGACTTTGCTATGCTTAATGCTTGTCACTAGGGCCCGAGTGCCATGCTTTCAGATCCGAACCTATTATGTTTTCATGAATATATGTGAGTTCTTGATCCTTTCTTACAAGTCTATGGTCACCTACTATGTGTTATGATCCGGCAACCCCGAAGTGACAATAATCAGGACCACTCCCGGTGATGACCATAGTTTGAGGAGTTCATGTATTCACTATGTGCTAATGCTTTGTTCCGGTTCTCTATTAAAAGGAGGCCTTAATATCCCTTAGTTTCCAATAGGACCCCGCTGCCACGGGAGGGTAGGACAAAAGATGTCATGCAAGTTCTTTTCCATAAGCACGTATGACTATATACGGAATACATGCCTACATTACATTGATGAATTGGAGCTAGTTCTATATCACCCTATGTTATGACTGTTACATGATGAACCGCGTCTGGCATAATTATCCATCATTAATCCGGTGCCTACGAGTTTTCCATATACTGGTTCTCGCTTATTTACTTTCCCGCTGCTACTATTACAATCACTACAAAATACCAAAAACATTACTTTTGCTGTCTTTACTTTTCGTTGCCGCTACCACCACTATCATATTACTTTGCTACTAAACACTTTGCTGTAGATACTAAGTTTCCAGGTGTGGTTGAATTGACAACTCAACTGCTAATACTTGAGAATATTCTTTGGCTCCCCTTGTGTCGAATCAATAAATTTGGGTTAAATACTCTACCCTCGAAAACTGTTGCGATCCCCTATACTTGTGGGTTATCAAGACCTTTTTCTGTATTCAACCCATTTTTTCAGAATTTACAGTCTTTTTTTGCTCGGTAGAATTTACAGTCAATTTGATCTTTTTTTTGAATTACAACCATTAGCTGGGCTAGGTGAACAAATAATGTAGCGTCCATGCGGCCTGTTTATTTTATTTCCTAAAAAATTACAGGCCATTTGCACTTTCTCGAAATACACGATTTTGTTGGGCTGATTCTAATTATAATGTTTGGTTGGGCCAGCAATGTTATCAAAAAATAAAAAGGGGCTGAGCATTTTGTTATAAATATATTTAAATAATAAGTGATATTATTACATTCGTCCTTAAATCTTACCAAGCTTTTGTACACAATCACTAGGATTTTCGTGCCAAAACAATCCAGGATTTTATTTGTTAAGAAATTATTTTTATAAGTTAATAAGATGTGGGATATTGTTTTCTTACATATGTAAGTATTTGTTAAATATATGATGACAATAAAAATAATATATAATAACATATAAAAGAATTTTTTTAAGAAAAACAGGGAGCATCTCCCCGGTTCCATTGCTGAGAACGAAACCACAACATATTCTGATACAACAGCTCAAAGAGCAGTTCGAAAGCAAAGGTAGAAAAGCTACAAACTAGGGGGGTGGATGAACAAGTTCTCTGAATAACACAAATCACCCGAGCGGTGCCAAAGGCAGAGCGGATAGAGCACTCAAATGACACAAGGAGGGTCCAGCGAAGCCTTCATGGTCTTCAGCCGAGGGGCCGTATCATCCTGCGGCAACCAGTAAGCAAGCGGAGACACCGGGCTGGAAGGCGTAGCATGGTGGATGTCCCTCTTTTTCGGCGCCGGGTGCCCATCATCTTCATCAGAGATCTTGAGACGAGCCCACGGGTCCAGCCCCATAGTAGGTTGAGCCTTGTTCAGCCACAAGTGATCGCCAACGGTTTCTGGAGGGATCTTGTTAGGGTTTCCACGAAGCTCATCAACTTGTCCTTGTCCGATCCGGAGGAGAGAAACTCCCAGTTTCTCACCATGTTCCTGATCAACCTCAAGACCTGCGGAATGGAAATCCAGGAGGTGTTACTGAAAATCATAGCATTTCTATATTTCCAGAGGCACCAAAGGATAGCTGAGCTAGCAGTGTTTAAAACTAAGCACTTTTTGGTACCAATCCAGAATCTGGCGACAGATTCGAAGGATGAGCCAATCTGACTAGAGAAATATTCCTCAATGTGGGCCCGGAGATGTTTAGCAACTATACATTCAAAAAATAGGTGAGAACAAGACTCTTGTTCCAAGCAGTAAACACAATCAAGGGGTTTGATGATGTGTCTCTTCCTAAGGTTGTCCCTAGTCATCAATTTGTTTTTGGAGAGAAGCCAGAGAAATACATGAATTTTAGGTGGAACTCTCAATTTCCATACAACAGGGATATACACGGGTTGAACCCCTCTAAAGTTGATAACATGATAGAGGGAGCTAGAGGAATACTTCCCCTTATCGTCCAGCTGCCAAATCAGGGCATCCGGCTCGGCAGTAAAGGTAATGCTTTTGGCAATTTCCTCCAACTGGAACCATTGTTCCATGAGACTATCACTAAAGTTCCTTCTAAAAGAGAGTTTTAGGCATGACCGTCCCAAACTTCATTGACACTTTTGTTAAGCTCATTGCAGACAGAGTAAATAGGCCAAAATTGGACTGCTAGGGGGGATGTGCCAAACCAAGTATCTTCCCAGAACCTGATTCTGCTCCCATCCCCTATGTTCCATCTGTAGCCAAATTTCACAACATGCATAATAGATTTTAATCCTTTCCAGAATCTAGAGGTCTTAGGGTTGGAGGAAGGGACAAAAATATTAGGTTTATTTCCTAGGTATTTATGGGCAATAAGAAGCTTCCAGGGTTTCAGGTCTTCCTCATAGAATCTTTTAATCCAAGACCCTAGAAGACAGATGTTAATTTCTTGGAGGTTAGGTATGCCTAGGCCTCCAAAATCTTTTTTCATAGAGACTAGGGCCCAATTAGCAATGTGTAGCTTCCTATTTCCCTCAAAATCATTCCACAAGCAATGAGACATCTGAGAATTGATGAGGTTCACTGCCCATTTAGGGAACTTGAAGAAGGAGAGGAGATACACTGGAATGCTAGCCAAACAAGCTTGTATGAGGATCAATCTACCTCTGTAAGAGAGAAGTTTGCCCCTCCACCCAGCAATCCTTTTAATTATTTTATCCAGAAGGGGTTGGATATCCTCTCTCCTCAGTTTATCATAGTGGAGAGGGATACCTAGGTACTAAATGGGGAAGTTACCTTTATTACAGACTAGAATAGAGAGGAAGTCAGCTAACTCCTGATCATCCAAGTTGATAGGGATGAGTTCACTTTTAGAGTAGTTGATTCTCATGCATGAGACTTGTTCAAAACATGTTAGAACAGTTTTCAGATTGCTAGCATGTGTGGAGTCATTGTCTAACAAAAGGATGGTATCATCTGCATATTGAAGGCAGATGATGCCACCAGGGCAGACCTCAGGACAGAGCCCTGCAATCAGACTATGATCAACAGCTTTTCTCAGCATTTTAGTAAGAACGTCCACTACTAAATTAAACAAAAGCGGGGAAATGGGGTCACCTTGCCTAAGGCCTTTACCAGCAAGGAAAAAATCACTTTCACAGTTATTTAACTTGACCCCAACAGACCCCCATGAGTAAGTTGCTGGATCCAACTCTCCTCTATGAAAGGCTTGGAAAAGATCTAAGAGATCATTTTTCACCAAGTCCCAAAAATGCTGGTAAAACAAGAAGGGAATCCCATCAGGACCAGGAGCCCCATCAGGATAAGAGCTAAAAATGGCTTCCTTCACCTCTGTCTCTAAAAAAGGGGCTTCTAGCAGCTCATTTTCAGCAGGAGAGACTTTTTTAGAAGCAGAGAAAAAATTGTTTTGTAGAGAGAACCGAGAAGGGTTTTCTTTCTTAAACAGGTCTTTGTAGAAGTCACTAGCCACTTTCAGCATCTCATCTACCTCAGTAACAGGGCCATTAGGGCCATCAAGCGAGTGAATGAGGGTTTTCCTCCTCCTCTGGTTAGCTACTGCATGGAAGTAAGCAGTATTTCTATCACCCTCCATAATGTTCCTATATCTAGACCTTTGTTTGGCTTTGATTTCTTCTTGAAGCCAAATTTTCTTGAGCTCTCCATGGACAAAGTTTAATCTATTAGTCTCAGCCTCAGAGAGGTCAGTGGTTTCTGCCTTAATATCTAGAGAATCAAACTCAAGGAGGAGAAGCCTTTTGTATCTTCTAAGATTAGCTTCCTCATTGGAGTTCCACCCTTTGGTAGTTCTTCTAAATCTCCTGATTTAGATCTGCCAATTTTCTAGGGGGCAGTTGCTCCCAGTAGGCTCGTTCCAGATTTTCCTGACTAGCTCGGTAAAATCTACTCTAAGCAACCACCACCTTTCAAATTTAAAAACTATTGCTCTTTGGAGTTTGGTTAAGAGTCCCAGAGCAAAGGAGTGTGGTCACTATCACATCTAGGCAGAGCTCTACAACTAGAAAGGGGAGAGAAACTATCTAATTCTGTGTCACAGAAAATTCTATCAATGGTGGACATAATCCTGGAGCAGCACTTCCAACATATCTAGCAGAACTGTGGGTTTTCCTTCTGACAGGGCAATTCTCAACTTTATGGGTAACCATTTTGCAGATAAAACAACTCTTGGGCTTGACACATTTATCCAAATGATGCCCTGGTTCCCCACAGTTGTAGCAGATCACCTCAGAGTATGCCATAAGGCCCGAAGCAGGGGCAGGAGCAGTTTTTTGGATGTCCTATCTCTTCTTTTGCTGATTCTTGCCTTGAGATTTCCCACTGATCTGAGAGTCAGAACCACCAGTAGATTGATCTTGGACAATTACAGGAGCCTGCCCAGATGGTGCCCCCATTTGGGGCGGAGGTGGGCCGTACCACTGCCCAACCGACGCTCCCCCCATTGTGATAGGGGAAATTCATCGGAGTTCCTGGTTCCTTCTCATCCTCCAGCCAGATGTTGTCTCTCAGGAAGCAGAAATAACCACCAGACAGCTCACTTGAAGCAGATTGCAAGCCTAATTTCAATCTTCTGCAAGTTTGGGGGAGAGGTAAGGTAGGGGATCCACCTGCTCCGGCTCCTGTGGCGTGCTGGTGGGCATGAGTCCAGTCAAGCATTCCCATCTCGCAGCACGGCGTGGATCTCCTGAATTAATTTCTCCTTTCGCCCATCGAACGAACGCAATCGGCGGCTCACTGGGGTGGGGCATCCTGTGCTTCTCCGAGAAATCTCCTTCAAAGTAGATCCGCAGGGCTAGATTCAGCAGCTCCCAATCCACATGATCCTTGCACATCCGAGCATACCTGCGCGAGTGAGAGAACGAATTCGGTCCCTCCTCGGCTTCCTCCCTCGCAGCTTCCTCCTTTGCTTCCCTCCATTCGCGCGTGCACTGGGTCCAGGAGAGAGCGTCGTCGCGGATCCGCATCGCCCGCTCCCTCCATCTCCTCCCTCGAGTCTCCCGCAGCACCACCGGCGCGACGGAGTTGAGCGGCTGGAGCATCCGTGGGAAGGCTTTGTAGACATGTGGGAGATGCATCTTGTACATCTGTCTGTCTTCCAGGCATTCCCCCGTGGATATGGCCGGCGACTCCATGGGGCGTGCGAGCGGACTTGCTGAGGGGGGCAGGCGCGCCTGGAGTCAGGAGGCGGGGGGTGGCGGCGAGATCTATGGCGGCGGCGAGGGTGGAGGTAGTGGCGGGGGCGGCGGCGAGGGTGGAGGTGGTGGCGGGGGCGAAGGGGATCGCGAGAGCGGTCATCTATTTGCCAATTATGTGAAATAAACAGTCAACATATAAAATAATTTAAATATATATAATATAGTTAGAAGGAAAACATAAGTTGGACCTGGTGTTCCTATTCATATATAGAAAAATAGAACAGACCTCTGCGTTTTCTTCAAAAAAAATACATAAATTGGGCTGCCAAAATAAAACCTCGGACGGGAGGTCCATAGGCCAGTCGATACATGACGGCCCTAAGAAAATACAAACAGGCCTATGGACCTCCCATCTGAGGTCGTGGGCTGCGCATGTTAAAAATGAAAGCCTAGACGGGGCAGCCCAAAACCACGTCCAACACTTGCCAAAACTTCGTCCCTCGTTTTCTCTGTGTTTCGCACACTCGAACTTGTGTGGGCATTTTGACTGTGCATCATATGAAGATGTGCTATGCATGAATGTTGATCAGCATGATGTTAACTGGCTGGTAGTTCCATTTTCGACCATGAATAAAACTTCCAACATGATGTTAACCCTGTTTGAAAAGGCCGTGTTAATATAAATGCTCTGCCTCTGAAAGTTGCAGTTTCTTATCAGTTTCTTATCTAAAACTGAACTTGTAGTTTCTTATCTGAAACTAAAACTTACAGTTTCTTCTCTGAGAATCACATTGTCTGCACTTTTATACTCCTATGAAACTTCATTTTTTTAAGTGCTAAAAATAGATCTCTAGAATTCATGAAATACTTCATATGCTCAATACTGCAAATCTGAAATTCAAAAGACATTCATATCTGAAAGTACTCTCAAAATATACAACACAAAACACAATTCACAACCTACAAATACTGAAAACCCTAAGCTCCTCCTGACAATTCACAACCTGCCCGACTATTGGGCTGGGGGGGCAGCCCCCTCCTATTCCTCGGCGGCAGACAGCCGCCCCGTGAGACGACGTGAACAGCAAGGGAGACGATGGCGGGGAAGCGTCGTCGGGCCAACTGCTTTTCTCCTCTTGCAGTTGGGTTCGGTCGATGAAGACTCCACCGGCTCGCTCTGGCAGGACACCCTCACAAACGGCACCCTGTAGATGCTAGATCCTTCAATCTCTGGTGGATGCTCCATCTGGGATCGATACTCCCACCGCTGCTCCCTCACGATCGGATTCGGTGAATCTGTTTGCTCCATGGACCAGAGGAGCAGCTCTATGTACTCCGGCGCGACTCCCTCCGGGAGTATCGCTGCCTTTTCGCTCTGTTGCAGATATTTGGCCATGGATGTCGCCGTCGCCGCTAGTTGGTCCTTGTTGTCAAACCAAGACTGTATCTCCAACATCCTATCTAGCTTCACAGGGTCGCCGTCTGTGATCCTCACGTATCGGTTGTACTCCTCCATCGATCTACTTCTCCACAGCACCTTCACTCGCCGGCAGTGGTTTTTGAATGGAAGAGGAGAGGAGCAATGCTGGTTTTGGATTAGAACGGGAGAGGAGCGACGCTGGTTTTGGACTGGAACAGGAGAGGAGGGGCGGTGGTTTTGAAATGGAAGAGGAGAGGAGCGGCGCTGCATTTAGATTGGAACAGGAGAGGAGCGGCGGTGGTTTAAGAGGAGAAGAGCGAAAGAGCGGCGCTGGTCTTGGAAGTATTTTTTTGTTGTTTTGCGTATTTTGGGTCAAAGTTTGACCACATACTGTATTTGACAAGCAAAATGTGAATGCATGTCACCAAAAATTGTATCGTTTGGTTCGTATCTGAATGTACTTTCAATTTATATTATTTTTGCAACGTATAACATATATTTTATGTGCGAAAATCATGGTCAATTATGACCGAGAATAAAAGGGAGACTAGTTAATGTGGGGTCGCTTTCTTAACTGAAGGATAAATTGATTTTGATTTTGATCCAGTCACAGCGCGCAGGCCCTCTTGTCCAATCCTAAATCGCTGCCGCACGCTCCTCTCGCTCTTCTCCATTGCAAAACCACCTCCTCTCCCTCTTCTCCATTGCAAAACCACCTCCTCTCCTCTCCATCATCTCCATTCCAAAACCACCGTCTTGCCTCTCCCTCTTCTGATCTTCTCCATTGCAAAACCACCTCCTCTCCTCTCCATCATCTCCATTCCAAAACCACTGTCTCAA
Source organism: Aegilops umbellulata (assembly GCA_032464435.1). Lineage (NCBI taxonomy): Eukaryota > Viridiplantae > Streptophyta > Magnoliopsida > Poales > Poaceae > Aegilops > Aegilops umbellulata. The sequence continues at coordinate 384,133,142 of CP136057.1, read as the reverse complement.
CTCTCCCTATTCTCTATTGCAAGACCACCGTCTCTCCTACGTTTTCTAGACGCTTTGCTCCATGGCGCGGGCGCAATCCATGGATACAAAATTAGTATACTGTATACTATTTAAAAGTCGAGGGCGGGGCTTTTCCTGCGCGGTAGGCGGTGGGGCAGTTCCGCCAAATTGGTTCGACAGAGACGCGAGAAGACGAGGGAGTAGGCTGTTGCAAACTTAGGGCTGTGTGATTTGACAGCGAGTTACTGCTGAACAGGTGGGGCCCTGTGATTTGACTTGCCATTATCATTTTAACTGCGGCGCTACGACCGGCGTGAGTCTCCCGATTCCTGACCACCTCCATACAGGTGCCTCTCCCAATGCTCCACCATATAGTAGAGGCTGGCTCTTGCATGAGAGCCCACTTCTCCACTTTTTCCTTGCCTCTCTTTCCTCCACATATGCAAAAATGCCATGTAAAGCGCACTATTGTACTTACTTTTACTTGCTCCTACAGGTGCTTAAGCTTGCCACATAGGCATAAAGTCTGATGTGGCAAGTTAATCGAAAAAATACACTTATAGCCAACCTTATAGCCAACCTTGTTGTAGTATGAGTGACTAAGTGATGACTATGTATGACATGCCAACATCAGATAGCCTAACGCACCATGTTAAATCTCCAAGGGCGCGACCGCGCGAGCGACGCGACGGTCGTGGTAGGTGCAACCATGATACGGGCTGCTGGCAGCCCTTGGATCTGAGATCAAACGGTTGCATGCTAAGTTGCTGAAAATTTGCAGAATAACCCTCCAGGATAGGATATTCACCCATAGGTCTAGAATCACGCCATGCAACCGTTCGATCTCAGATCCAAGGGCTCTCGGAAGCCCGTATCATGGGAGAATGGAAAGCCACTACCCTGCCGTTCGCACGCTGGCAGTTCGCTCCTACTCGTCCCCGCACGTCCTTCAATACTACGGCGGTTCGCTCCTAGTCGTCCCGTCCATTCACATTACGGCAGTTCCACTAATCCTAACCCTCCTCCCAAATCCATGGCATCCCAAATCTCCACGATCGGCGGTGAGTACAAGGTTAGAACCATCACCGGCGATGAGTTCGACGTCATCTACACCCGTTCTTCTGCGACGGTGAAAGGATGCCTTTCTCGCTTCAGACGCATGTTCGAAGACTCAAATGATGAGTGGGTCGCTGGGCTAGATGTTGAGTACACCACAGTCCTGGGACGAGAGAAGGATCTAAAGGACAAAGAGAGGAAGAAGCCCGCCGTGATCCAGGTTTGCGTGCATGACTTATGCTTGGTCTACCACATATGCCATGCCGACGTTGAGTGCCAGGATTTTAAGGACTTCCTCGAGAGCAACCTAGTCAAATTCGTTACTGTAGACTTTGGTAACGACAAAGAAGTCATGCGTCGGATAGGCCTCGTTGTAGGCAACACCTTCGACCTCCAAAAGAATCGGCTGGTGTCCTCTCGTCAGCCTTCAATGCTAACCCTGGCAGGAGCCATGGTTCATCCTTCGTACGGTAAACTGGAGAAACCTCATTACACGTTTCATCATCATGCATGGCAGTGGAATGTACTAGATATAGACCACATTCACTATGTTGCAATGGATGGCTACCTTTGCTTCAATATCTACAAGGGTTGGATGAAGAGCAACAACCAAGTGTGCAGTTCAAGCAAAGAAGTATCGGCCAAGAGGAAGAGGGACAAGGACGAAGTCGAGGACGTGGACGAGGACTCCGAGTAAGATGGGAGTGTCGTTGCTCATGGTGGTTCTAATGCAGTGTCTACTGGAATAGTTGCAAAGTTTAATTTCAGGTGTGCTTGATTTAATTTGAGGGGTGTGTTGTGCTGAGCACCCAGCAGAACTATGTTATGTTTCTTCTCGTTACTTTAACTCTTCAGTACGTACATACTAGTATTTCTTACATTTCATCTTTTAGTTGGTATAGTACTACCACTCGTTTCTTCATATTATATACGTACAATATATATGGACAACATCATATAGCCAGCAGTTTAGTTGTCAAAGAATTTCAGGGTGCTTAGTTTTGTCAAAGAATTCCAGGATGCTTAGAGGATGCTTGGATCCAAGGGACTTAATTTAGTCTGACTAAAAATAGTCTCTTTAAGAGGCTAAAGTTCCAAGCACCCCTGACTAAAGAGGGGCTAAAACTAGTCTTGAGACTAAATTTTTTTAGTCAGGGGAACCCCTACTAAAATATGGATTAGTCCTCCCTCTACTCATTTAACTCCTCTCTTGTAACACATGCGAGTTCTGGATTGGAGGGTTTGGAGGATAATAAATGCTCATTAACTTTATTTTAGCCTTTTTAGTATTTGGATCCAAGCATGGGTGACGCTAGCATGTTTTAGTCCCACTACTTTTAGTCATGGGACTAAAATGTATCCAAGCACCCTCTTAGTTTTATTGGAGGGGTGGGTTCTGCTGGACACCATTATTGTGACTAGCCTTTTTAATAGTACTAGTATATGCATAATTTGGCGACGAGCGCTCTCTATATGTACCACTTTTTTTAAAAAATTTCAAGTTTTGCTCCATGGCGCAATCCATCGATACTACTGTTGTACAAAAGTATACATTTATTAAAAGGCTAGAGGGCGGGGCAGTCTAGCTTGGTCGGTTTCACGAGAGGCGAGGGCCTTTGTGATTTGACGGCTCATTACTGCTGGAAGGCGGGGCCTTGTGATTTGACTGCTCGTATAAATGCGCCGACGACCTGATCGAGGAGGAGCAAAGAACCGTGCGGTATACTCAAGTTTTCCACGGGAGTAGTACTGCGACGGAGGAGCACGAAACACGGCAGCCCAGTGCCATATGGCGATAAAAAATGATCTAATTTGCTAGTCATCTCATTGTTAGCATTGTTCTATTCTTTCCCTAAAAAACCATTGTTCTATTCATGCCTCGTAGAGAACGTGACACGTGCGGCGAAATACCCGAAGCAAACGATGAAACACAGGAGCAAAAGAAGAAGAAAGATTATCACCCCAAATGATCTAATTCGTTGCGGAGTCGTAACTAATTCTTCATCACCTCCACGACCTCCATTTTCTTGCGCGTCTCCTCCGCCATCTTCATCATTGTGTCCATGACGCGGGATTTCTCGATGCGAGCCTTCATCATTTGTTCCACGGCCGCATTACGTACCTTGACAGCAGCCGAGTGCTTGATGCGAAGCTTCACCAACTCCTCCTTCTGTTCCATGACGAGGGCCTGCAGCATCTTCATCGAGGAACTACTATTCTCATGCAGCTTCTTCCAGCCGGCTTTCTTCTCCTTCAACAGGTCGATCTCGTGGCAGAGCTTCGCATTGTCCTCCCGAAGTCACAGGATTTCGCCGGTCGCCTTCTTCTCCGAGGCAATGCTCTTCTTCAGCAGCATCACCAAGCCGGCGGTCAACTCCCCCTGCTAATTGAGCTCAGCGGGCATGTCGTCGAGGCTCTCCTTCAGCAACTCCATCAAGCCTTGGATGAACTCCTTCTGCTTATTGAGCTGATCGGGCATGCCGTCGAGGGATAACGACTCTAGCTCCACCGGCTCGGCATGTTCGCCTCCGCGGCTAGGGCGCTCATGGGAGCCATCGCCTGCCCGTGAGAGATCTTTCGAGGTCTCTGTGTGGCGGCGAGCCCTCTCTTTTTTTCCGCAGCCTTGGTTGCCGCTCCCTTGTTACGAGTAGTTCTCGACCTAGAGCTCTGCTCACCGGCCATGGCAACAACGGACAAAGAAGAAGCACTTATGAGGAGGAAAGGTAGAGTAATTTTCGGTTATGTAGTTCCCCTTTTTATAACCTAAGTACTAGCACTAGTACTAATACCTACATAGTGGGAACACATTCAGGTTTGGTACGTACTAGTAGGTGTGAGTAGGCTTTCGAATGTGATGGGAACAAGGTAAAGATTAATTGATGGTTTTGGTTTCGAGGCCCGAAACGGCTCCCAATGAGTTTAGCGGAACATAAATTTCAAGTACTACACTGCTCAAATGCGTAAATATTATGTTACTATCAAAAATTGGCACAAAATACGAAGGAGGCCAATGGAAGTACTACTAGCAACCCATGATTTAACTACTCGCATGCGCGCAGTGGAGTAATAATGTCTTTCTTCCGCCCTCACGTCCACTCAATTTGCATGCGCTGTATTAATTGACCATCAATGAAGTGAACGACTTTACACGCGTCAAATTAACACGTGGGGTGGATCTTGGTACAAAATTGCGTCCGCCCGTGTACCCGCACGTGCGTGTGAGGGAATGAGTGCGTGTGTGGCGTGTGTGCACATCTTCGCTTCGTGCATGTACCACTAGTATGGCTCGGGGAGGACGAGTACATTCTTCTGGAACCAGCAGCACATCACTGTGATCAATCCACGCAAGGAGGTCGCGACAACGCCTCCACATGTGCCACGTGGCTTCATGAACTGTAAGAGAGACACTGTGTACCGTGCAATTGGTATTCTAATTTTACGTGTTTTGCACATACTCGAAGTACTAGTAAGGTGCACGTGCATTGCACGCATAAGATTTTGCAACTAAATTATGAATAAATACCGCACTAGAGCATGTAAGCTCTGAGTCATATATGCCTGATGTAGCCCTTCGTTTAATTCTTATAGTTCATCTCATTCAAAATCAATGAGTTTTTCTAAAAACGCTAAGAACGCGGGAGTTGTCACATCCTAGCTAGCTCATGCATTAGAGTGTGCATCATGTTTACTTTTGACAGAAATTTGAAATGGGGAAGGCAGAACCCCCAGCACCCCTCCTGAAATCAACTAGGGTTTACTAAAAATATTTTCAATGAACCTGAAATGCCCTTCTAAAATGTTCACCCTCTTTGTCTTGGGTTAAAACCTCTGGCAAAAATGGTGCATATAATTCTAGGTCAATAGAAGGTCATTGAATTAATGCATAGGTATTTGAATTTGGGCATTTAAAATTTATAAAATATTTCAAATGCTCAAATATCTCCAAACTAAAATGTTCCTTGCTGGAAATATTCTAACTAAGGACCAGATGAAGTTTGGTGATTTTAGGAGTTGTTTTAGCATTTATAATAAGTCCACAAAGTCACAGAAAAAATAGAAAAAGGAAACAAAATGGAAAAACTTACCTGGCGCCTACTAACCGGCCCACCTGCCGGCCCAACCCAGCTGCCGCGCCAGCGAGCTGCTTGGCTTGGCCAGGCAGGCACGCAGGTGTTCGACGGCGGCACCAGCGTGCGCCACGCAGCTGGCCGCCGCCCTGCTTCACCTTCTCGCCGCCCCGCTGCCCTGGACGTGTTCCACGTCGCCGCCCTGAGCCCCTGGACACGCTCATTCTTCCCCTGCTTCACTCCCTCGCTCCCCTTCGCCATGGCCGACGCCACCGCCGCCACACCTACGTCGTAGACGCGCTCTCCATCGTCCCCGTGCCGCACCACCGTGTCCACTCGCTTCGCCGTCGTCGTCTTTGTCGAACAGCCCGAGCCCCGAGCGCTCGCGTGCCTCGAAGCCACCGCACCGACCTCGTCTTCACCGAGCACCGCCGGAGATCCCTTTCGCCGTCGCTGCCGCACCAGCTCGTCCCCGACCACGCCGTCTGGCTCTACGTGATCGCAGTGAGCATAGCCACCTCCCCATCCTCTCCGTTCCTCTTCCCGTGCACCACAACGAGCACACGAAGCTCGCCCGCACGCACCGCCGCGGAGCTCGTCGCCGACGTGTCTCCGGCCTAACTCCGTCCACGCCACCTTGTCCACTAACTTCACCGCATCACCAGGAGGCCAACGCCTCACTCCACGCACCTCGCCGTGCCCCGTAGCCTCGGGCTCACTTTCACCCGACTCCGGCGACCGCCAAAGTCGTCGCCGACGCCGTCTCCGGCCACCTCGAGCTAAACCACCACCACCAATAGCCGCGGCTCGTTCCAAGGAACGCGTAGATGCCTTCCGCGCCTCATTTGGTGGCCGAAACGTGCTAATGCACTTTCCTCCGCCGCGTCTGGCCTCGCCGGCGGCTAGACGCCGGCGAGTTGACCGCTGACCATTGTCTGGGTGGGCCCTCGTTGACTCCCCTGAGTCAATGACAGGTGGGCCCCCCTGTTAACTAATTAGATTAGTTCTAATTAAAATTAGTCAGTTAAACTAATTACTGACGTGCGGGTCCCACTGGTCAGTTTGACCTGGACGCCCCCGTTGACCCCTGACGTCACACTGACGTCATGCTGACGCAGTAAATTAATTACTGGATTTATTTTTGTACAGGAAAATCCAAAAATTAGTCCAAACTTCAAAAAATCATAGAAATTAATCTGTAGCTCCAAATGCAAAGTACTATATATGAAAAATGATCAGAAAAATCCAAGCTATCCATTGGTGCTGGTTTCATGCATGTCAGAACAAGTTAAACCCACTGTTTAGGCATTACAAGGTGATGCACTATTTTGGACATGTTAAATGAGCTAACAATTGAACCTTTGGTTCAAATAAGCACTTACCCTTCTGTTTAGCTTGCATTAGACCAAGACACATCCATCTTGCCATGTCATAGCATGCATCATATTGTTGCATATCGTCATGTGTTGATTGTGTTCCGACGTGTTCTTTGTGGTAGGTTCTGCCTCCGAGGATATCTCCGAGTATCCAACTGAAGGGCAGTATCCCGCTACTACTCCATCAGGCAAGCAACCCATTGATCATTCCGATACAAACCCATGTTCTCGCTTCTGCCCTTGTTTACTGCATTAAGACAACGCGATTCAAACTACTGTGTGTCGCGGTAGTTGAACCCACTTCCTTTGCATGACCTGTCATTGCCACAGTAACTAGATGAAACCCACTAGCATGTGTAGGAGTTGATTGAGCCAATACATGTGTGTGTGTTCCTACCATGCTATGCTTGCTATGCTTAGAGTTGTGTCAGGTCTGGCTCATCGGATGGTGAACCGGAGTGAAAGGTTGTGTCGGTGACAAGAGTGGAAGTGTTGAACACGATTTGGTAAAGGAATCGATGAGAGGCCATGTAGGAGTACATGGTGGGTTGTTTCATTGAGGCCGTCCTTAAGAACTGAGATCTGTGTGTGTGATTTAAGATTCAGCTACTACCACACATTGGGATCCTTAATTGACTCTCTCGGCTTCTTGATCACGCTTGTCCTCTGTCCAGGAGTTGCAAAGTAGTTTCTGGTGTTTGTAGTATGCTGGGGGCCGCACGCAGCGCTGACCGTCGGGGTGGGCTGTGTTGCGGTAGGCACGTGGCCGGGCCAGCCGGGCGCCCGTTTGGTGTCTCGGAACCCTGTTCACATTGTTCGGGGCCGTTAGTGGAAACCTCGGCCGGACTCCCTGCGGATGGAACCCGAATAGGCGATAAACCTGGACTAGAGACTTGAGTGTTTGGGTAGGCCGTGGCCGACACCCTCGCTGGGCTTCCGCTTGAAGGTTGCCGAGTACATGTCGTGTAAACGACGGTAAGTGGTGGGAGCATGTGTGATGAAGTACACCCCTGCAGGGTATAAATCTATTCGAATAGCCGCGTCCGCGGTAAAGGACTACTTGGTCACCTATACAGTTCATAGACAAGTTAAATGGATACTACTAAAAATCTCAAGATAAGTGTGAGTACCGCGGATGGCCCTCTCGTAGGATGGCGAGAGAGGATCCACGGTGGAGTATTGTGATGGTGATAGTGGACTCGTGTGCGACAAATGATTTACAAGGGGTGTCTATCGTAGGATAGCTTAGCCAAGAGTCAAAGCTGGCTTGCTGCAATAACCCCACTACCTTCTTGAGAATGTGCATGTATAGTAGGTTCCTGTTGTAAGACTTGCTGAGTACCTCCGTACTCATGCTGCTTTAATCATGTTTTTGAAACGACTGCACCAACCCCTCTGATGGGTTCTATGTAGACCTCAACGTTGACGAGTGACTTATCACCCAGGTGGTGATCCAAGACTTGTGAAGGGTCGATGTAGATAGACAGGCTTCGTCAAGCCTTCTTTCTTTCTAGTGTCTGTACTCAGACTACTTTGCTTCCGCATGTGCTTGTATGTTTGTATGACTTGAGTGTTGGGTCATGTGACCCCTACCTGTATGAATGCTATGTATGGCTCTTCGGAGCCTTCTAAATAAAGTACTTGAGTTGTAGAGTTTTGTTGTGATGCCATGTTGTATTTACTCATATCGGGCATATTGTGTGTATGATTGAAATGCTTGGTATGAGTGGGATCCGACTATCTCTTTCATATGGGGAAATGTAAGTCTAGTGCTTCTGAGCGATAGTAGTCCGCTGCAGCCCGGTTCACCGGAGTCCTGCTAGCCCAGCACTACTGCTTGGACACTTGACTGGCCGGCATGTGTTTCACGTCGTTCCTGTGTTTGTCCCTTCGGGGAAATGTCACGCGCTGTTATTCGGAGTCCTACCTAGCCTGCTACAGCCCGGATTACCGGAGTCCTGTTAGCCCAGTGCTACAGCCCGAATAAATACGTTGATGGCCGACATGCTCGATGTGATTCATGTATGCCTGTCCTCACAGGCTAGCGCCGCTTTGGGTTCACGACTAGCCATGTCAGCCCGGGTTCTCTGTCATATGGATGCTAGCGACACTATCATATACGTGAGCCGAAAGGCGCAAACGGTCCCGGGCCAGGTAAGGTGGCACCCGTGGGAGTACCGTGCATGAGGCCGCAAAGTGATATGATGTGTTACACGCTGGATCGATGTGGCTTAGCATCGGGGTCCTAACAGCGTTGGCATCAGAGCCGGACTGCCTGTAGGTTCGCTAAGCCAAACTGGTCGATGTCGAGTCTAGAAATGCTCTAGTTATATGTAGGGGAATTGATTGTGGGAGGGAACGTAAGGCTCTTTTACTCCTTTACCTTATGCCCTCTATTCTGAGTCATTCCCTTCTCATTCTACGTGGGTTAAGGACTAGGCTCTCTTCTCTCTATCAGGTTCACGTGTTACTAAATCCGTAGTAACTTATAGGATTGTTGGATACAACCCAGTTCAGTTCTACTAAAGTTTAGTATGTTGCCAGTTGAACCAGAACCTTGATATGATGTTGTTGAGTGGTTTCGCAAACTGTTGTGGATGTCTCAAGTCTTTTTCTGAGCATTTACAGCCGTTATGCTGTCCAATTTCATCCAGAAATTCTAATGCCTTTGCACTATTTTGTGCTTTCAGATGGCTACCCGTCCCCAGAACCAAGTGGTTCGTCTGACCCGTTGCATTGGTATATGTGGTCATACCGCCATGTTGGTTCGAGTGATGGTTGAGGCAGGTTACCGATGGTACCCTGAATACACCGTCGAAGAGCAGTTTAGAGATTTTAACCAGAGCCAATATCTGTGCACGGTCAGGATATATCCATCTTATCCCGGAGCCACGGAACCACTCCACTGTTCTTATGGACTTGGGATCACTATTGGGATGTCCGTTCAAGATGCAGCCTACTCGATGATGACCATTATTCGAGCTAGAACTGCCTTGTTGAGCAACACTGAATTTCGTTACATGCCAGCATCCCTCCCTGGGGCGCATGGTTATCTTCAGGGCATGTACAGTGATGCATCCCATGAGGACTCACTCCTCCGCACCACTACTGAGATGTTGGAAGACAAGGACCGTGAAAACCGGGCCTTGCGTATGGAGCTCTTTAATGCTCGTGCTGATCATTGGGCCACTTTGACGAGGTTTGCACCTGCTGTGCAAGCCGGATACATGGACATGAGAGACTTGTACCCTGTGCGGGCTAGTCTGCCAGACTTCATGGAATGGCGTGAGGTGGGAGGCATCACCCCTCCTCGTGGACCTCGTCTGCCGCCGTCTGTTGGACCAAGGCCGCACCCAAGTCCCTATGGTCCACAATCACCACAGGACCGCCTGTTCCCAGATGATCATGTTCCGCTTCCAGGTCTGGGTGGTGACTTCTATGAGGCCTTCTACGGAGCCGTCTGAGCTAGTAGTAGTCTCGCTAGTATTGTAACAGTTGTATGTCCACCGTCCTGCGTGACCCGTGGAATATGACTTAGTGTGTATCAATGCCGGAGGTGTAGTTAAATAATGTATAGGAGCTTGGAATGCCTCCGATGAGATGTAACGTCTTTCATCATAGTGGTACTTCCGCCGGGCTTGTACTAAACTATGTATGGTGTGTATGACTGTTGGTGTATATATGGCAGTTTCTATATTACCATGTCATACGGATGAACATCTCTGCATTCCATGTTGTCCATTACATTCCGCACTCCTTGGCCAGATTTTGCCATCCTGGTTTAAATCTTTGTCTTGTTTTCCTAGGATGGTCAACACTCGCAACAACCCTGCTGCTCCGGAGCAGGGTGAAGCTAGTGCAGCAAGAGAGGAGAATCTGCCCCAACCGCCTTCTCTGGCCGAAGTGATGCTGGAGGCAGAGCGCAACAGGCGTGACACCAACCGCTTGCTAGAGCGGATTGAGCAGAACACTGCACGCCAGCAGAGGATCAATCTAGTGTCCATCAATGACTTTGTCAAGCTGTATCCGCCAAAGTTCAACCATTCCATCGAACCTCTCGATGCGGATGACTGGCTCCGCAGCATCGCCCACAAGCTACGTTCTGCCAACGTAGCCGAAGATGATAAATTCACCTTTGCTGCCTATCACCTCGAAGGCCTTGCCAGCCTTTGGTGGGAGAATTATGAAGCTATGCGCCCGGTCGGCCAACTCACTACTTGGGCTGATTTCAGTGCCGCTTTTCGTGAGCATCATATCCCGGAAGGTCTCATGGACCGCAAAAGGGAGGAGTTCTGTAACTTCACCCAGGGAAAGCTGACTGTGGATGCATACAGTCGCGAGTTTGGGAAGCTTGCACGCTATGCTCCCGAAGAGGTATCCACCGACGCCAAGAAGCAGGCAAGGTTCCGCAAGGGACTTAGCCCTGAGCTACGCCGTGACCTTCGTCTGCACGATTGCACCTCCTTTTCGAAGCTAGTCAACAAGGCCATCAGTGCCGAGACAGGGCAGAATGATTTTGAAGCTTCACGCAAGCACTCCCGCGACTATGGATCTTCATCCGGTTCTGGATCGCAGAAACGCCGGGTCTGGATCCCAAATTCTGCTATGCCACCCAGGTATACCCCGAGGCCATCCTTTGAGGCGCCTCGTCCCAACCAGCAGTATGTGCCGCCCAAGACTTTTGGTGGCCCCACTGCCAATGCTGCTCCACGCCCCAATATGATAACTTGCTTCAAGTGTGGTGAGCCGGGTCACTACATCCGTGAGTGCCCCCAGAACAACCCCAGCCAGTTCGGAAAGTCTGTTGGCCGTGGTAAGTCAACAGCAAAGGTGCTTGTCGCCAAGCCAGCCACCACTGCTCGTGGCCATGTCAACTATGTTTCAACTGAAGAGACTCAAGAGGACCCCAACGTCGTTCTCGGTACGCTCCTTGTTAATTGCCATCCGGCAACTGTTCTCTTTGATACTGGAGCATCTCATTCATTTATTTCTGAGAGCTATGCTCGATTGCACAACACCACCTTTAGTGACATGCCCACCTCCATGGAAATTCAAACTCCCGGTTCTAGATGGCAAACCTCTAGGATCAGCCATGGAAATGAAATTCTTGTCGACAGATTGGTCTTTCTCGCGTCACTAATAGCTCTCAAGTCTTCGGACATAAACATCATCTTGGGTATGGACTGGATGTCAGCTCATTACGCCAAGATTGATTGCTCAACTAGAACTGTCCAACTTACCCATCCATCGGGCAAGACAGTCAATGTTTTGACCCGAGTGTCGGAGCGTCAGCTCTACTCTCTAAATGCCAACCCCCTTCCAGACCTCGAAGATATTCCGGTAGTCCGTGACTTCCCGGGTGTCTTTCCAGAGGAACTGCCAGGTGTTCCACCTGACAGAGATGTCGAGTTCGTGATAGACCTTGTTCCAGGAACCGTCCCAATCTCTAGAAGACCTTATAAGATGGCACCCCTAGAACTAGCTGAGCTTAAGAAACAACTCAATGAGTCCTTGCAAAAAGGTTTCATCCGTCCTAGTTCATCTCCATGGGCTTGCCCCGTCCTCTTCGTCAAGAAGAAGGATGGAACGGATCGGATGGTTGTAGATTACCGACCTGTCAATTTGGTCACTATCAAGAACAAGTATCCACTCCCCAGGATCAACGACCTGTATGATCAGCTCGCAGGATCCTCAGTCTTTTCTAAGATGGATTTGAGGTTGGGCTACCATCAAATCAAAATCAAGAACGGGGACATTCCCAAAACGGCCTTCGTCACTCGTTACGGCCAATACGAGTACACCGTCATGTCCTTCGGTTTAACCAATGCTCCAGCCACCTTCTCTCGGTTAATGAACTCGATCTTCATGGAGTATTTGGATAAATTCGTTGTGGTTTACCTCGATGATATACTCATCTACTCCAAGAATGAGGAAGAACATGCCGAACATCTAGGGCTAGTATTGATGAAACTTCGAGAGCATCGCCTTTATGCCAAATTCTCCAAGTGCGAATTCTGGTTGCCAGAAGTGACCTATCTGGGCCATGTAATCTCTGGCAAGGGCATTGCTGTCAATCCCGAGCGAGTTCAAGCTATCCTTGACTGGACTCCACCTGAAACGGTCAAGCAAGTTTGGAGTTTTCTTGGTTTGGCGAGCTATTGCCGCCGCTTCGTCGAGAATTTCTCCAAGGTTGCTAAGCCTCTAACCGAACTCCTCAAGAAAGATAAAAAGTTCGAGTGGACCCCACAGTGCGAGTTCAGCTTTCAGGAACTGAAAAGGCGCCTGACATCTGCTCCCGTACTGGTACCACCAGATTTCTCTAAGGACTTTGTTATCTATTGCGACGCCTCGCGGCAAGGACTAGGTTGCATACTCATGCAAGATCGTCATGTGATTGCCTACGCATCTCGACAGTTGCGTCCACATGAGGATAATTATACCACACATGATCTAGAGCTTGCAGTAGTAGTCCATGCACTCAAAACCTGGCGACATTACCTTCTGGGTAATCGTTGCGAAATCTACACTGATCACCAAAGTTTGAAATATATCTTCACCCAACCGGATTTGAATCTCAGGCAAAGACGTTGGGTCGAGTTGATCTCGGATTACGACTTAGGAATAACTTACACCCCAGGCAAAGCCAATGTCATGGCTGATGCACTAAGTCGTAAATCTTATTGTAACAATCTGATGTTACAACAAGGTCAACCACTTCTCCACGAGGAATTCTGTAAGCTTAACCTTCACATTGTTCCTCGAGGATTCCTTTCCACCCTGGTGGCGAAACCTAACCTTACGGATCAAATCATAACCGCTCAAGGTATGATAGAGGAATATCTCGGATCAAGGAAAACATCGCTAGCGGAGTTGCTAAATGTTTTTCCATGGATGAACGAGGTGTTGTCTTCTTCGAGAACCGCTTGGTGGTTCCCAAGAAACAACATTTACGACAATTGATCCTTAAGGAAGCTCATGAATCCCCTCTCACCATTCATCCCGGTAGTACTAAGATGTATCAAGACCTACGCCAGAGGTTTTGGTGGACTAGGATGAAGAGAGAAATCGCTCAATACATTGCTAATTGCGACGTCTGTCGTCGCGTTAAAGCAGAGCATCAACGGCCTGCTGGCACCCTTCAACCTCTGGAAATTCCTGAATGGAAATGGGATAAAATCGGTATGGATTTCATTACCGGGTTTCCCAGAACCAAAAGAGGGAATAATGCTATCTTCGTTGTTGTCGATCATCTCTCCAAAGTAGCCCACTTCTTACCTGTTCGCGAGAGTATAACCGCGAGCCAGCTAGCTGATTTGTACATCTCTCGAATAGTGTCTCTCCATGGTGTTCCATTGGAAATTAATTCAGACTGTGGAAGTCTTTTCACCTCTCGATTTTGGGAAAGTTTCCAAAATGCTATGGGGACTCGTCTCTCCTTTAGCACCGCCTTCCATCCTCAATCAAGTGGTCAAGTAGAACGAGTCAATCAAATTCTGGAGGATATGCTCCGAGCTTCTGTCATCTCTTTCGGTATGAATTGGGAGAAGTGCCTACCATTCGCCAAGTTCGCTTATAACAACAGCTACCAAGCTAGTTTGGGCAAAGCTCCTTTCGAAGTTCTCTATGGACGAAAATGTCGAACGCCTCTTAACTGGTCAGAAACCGGCGAGAGACAACTCTTTGGCCCGGACATGATCCAGGATGCAGAAGAGCAGGTTCGCATTATCCGTGAGAAGTTGAAAACAGCCCAATCTCGACAAAAGAGTCAGTATGACCACAAGCATAAGCCCATGGCTTATGAAGTCGGCGAGATGGCTTACCTTCGGGTTACACCTTTAAAGGGAACCCATCGATTCGGTATCAAAGGCAAATTGGCTCCTCGTTACATTGGACCCTTTCGCATTCTTGCCAAACGAGGGGAAGTTGCCTACCAGCTGGAACTACCTCCACATCTCTCCGGAGTTCATGACGTCTTCCATGTTTCTCAACTCAGGCATTGCTTCTCGGATCCTATCCGTGGAGTGGACCACGAAACGCTTGATCTCCAAGATAACCTCACTTATCGGGAATACCCCGTTCGTATCCTTGATCAAGCCAAGCGTACCACTCGACGCCACAATATCAAGTTTCTCAAGGTTCAATGGTCACACCATTCCGAGCAAGAAGCTACATGGGAAAGGGAGGATCGTCTTCGACTCGAGTACCCCACCTTCTTTCTGGAGGAACCTAAATCTCGGGACGAGATTCTTTTGAGTGGGGGTGAGTTGTCACATCCTAGCTAGCTCATGCATTAGAGTGTGCATCATGTTTACTTTTGAAAGAAATTTGAAATGGGGAAGGCAGAACCCCCAGCACCCCTCCTGAAATCAACTAGGGTTTACTAAAAATATTTTCAATGAACCTGAAATGCCCTTCTAAAATGTTCACCCTCTTTGTCTTGGGTTAAAACCTCTGGCAAAAATGGTGCATATAATTCTAGGTCAACAGAAGGTCATTGAATTAATGCATAGGTATTTGAATTTGGGCATTTAAAATTTATAAAATATTTCAAATGCTCAAATATCTCCAAACTAAAATGTTCCTTGCTGGAAATATTCTAACTAAGGACTAGATGAAGTTTGGTGATTTTAGGAGTTGTTTTAGCATTTATAATAAGTCCACAAAGTCACAGAAAAAATAGAAAAAGGAAACAAAATGGAAAAACTTACCTGGCGCCTACTAACCGGCCCACCTGCCGGCCCAGCCCAGCTGCCGCGCCAGCGAGCTGCTTGGCTTGGCCAGGCAGGCACGCAGGTGTTCGACGGCGGCACCAGCGTGCGCCACGCAGCTGGCCGCCGCCCTGCTTCACCTTCTCGCCGCCCCGCTGCCCTGGACGTGTTCCACGTCGCCGCCCTGAGCCCCTGGACACGCTCATTCTTCCCCTACTTCACTCCCTCGCTCCCCTTCACCATGGCCGACGCCACCGCCGCCACACCTACGTCGTAGACGCGCTCTCCGTCGTCCCCGTGCCGCACCACCGTGTCCACTCGCTTCGCCGTCGTCGACTTCGTCGAACAGCCCGAGCCCCGAGCGCTCGCGTGCCTCGAAGCCACCGCACCGATCTCGTCTTCACCGAGCACCGCCGGAGATCCCTTTCGCCGTCGCCGCCGCACCAGCTCGTCCCCGACCACGCCGTCTGGCTCTACGTGATCGCAGTGAGCATAGACACCTCCCCATCCTCTCCGTTCCTCTTCTCGTGCACCACAACGAGCACACGAAGCTCGCCCGCACGCACCGCCGCGGAGCTCGTCGCCGACGTGTCTCCGGCCTAACTCCGTCCACGCCACCTTGTCCACTAACTTCACCGCATCACCAGGAGGCCAACGCCTCACTCCACGCACCTCGCCGTGCCCCGTAGCCTCGGGCTCACTTTCACCCGACTCCGGTGACCGCCAAAGTCGTCGCCGGCGCCGTCTCCGGCCACCTCGAGCTAAACCACCACCACCAATAGCCGCGGCTCATTCCAAGGAACGCGTAGATGCCTTCCGCGCCTCATTTGGTGGCCGAAACGTGCTAATGCACTTTCCTCCGCCGCGTCTGGCCTCGCCGGCGGCTAGACGCCGGCGAGTTGACCGCTGACCATTGACTGGGTGGGCCCTCGTTGACTCCCCTGAGTCAATGACAGGTGGGCCCCCCTGTTAACTAATTAGATTAGTTCTAATTAAAATTAGTCAGTTAAACTAATTACTGACGTGCGGGTCCCACTGGTCAGTTTGACCTGGACGCCCCCGTTGACCCCTGACGTCACACTGACGTCATGCTGACGCAGTAAATTAATTACTGGATTTATTTTGGTACAGGAAAATCCAAAAATTAGTCCAAACTTCAAAAAATCATAGAAATTAATCTGTAGCTCCAAATGCAAAGTTCTATATATGAAAAATGATCAGAAAAATCCAAGCTATCCATTGGTGCTCGTTTCATGCATGTCAGAACAAGTTAAACCCACTGTTTAGGCATTACAAGGTGATGCACTATTTTGGACATGTTAAATGAGCTAACAATTGAACCTTTGGTTCAAATAAGCACTTACCCTTCTGTTTAGCTTGCATTAGACCAAGACACATCCATCTTGCCATGTCATAGCATGCATCATATTGTTGCATATCATCATGTGTTGATTGTGTTCCGACGTGTTCTTCGTGGTAGGTTCTGCCTCCGAGGATATCTCCGAGTATCCAACTGAAGGGCAGTATCCCGCTACTACTCCATCAGGCAAGCAACCCATTGATCATTCCGATACAAACCCATGTTCTCGCTTCTGCCCTTGTTTACTGCATTAAGACAACGCGATTCAAACTACTGTGTGTCGCGGTAGTTGAACCCACTTCCTTTGCATGACCTGTCATTGCCACAGTAACTAGATGAAACCCACTAGCATGTGTAGGAGTTGATTGAGCCAATACATGTGTGTGTGTTCCTACCATGCTATGCTTGCTATGCTTAGAGTTGTGTCAGGTCTGGCTCATCGGATGGTGAACCGGAGTGAAAGGTTGTGTCGGTGACAAGAGTGGAAGTGTTGAACACGATTTGGTAAAGGAATCGATGAGAGGCCATGTAGGAGTACATGGTGGGTTGTTTCATTGAGGCCGTCCTTAAGAACTGAGATCTGTGTGTGTGATTTAAGATTCAGCTACTACCACACATTGGGATCCTTAATTGACTCTCTCGGCTTCTTGATCACGCTTGTCCTCTGTCCAGGAGTTGCAAAGTAGTTTCTGGTGTTTGTAGTATGCTGGGGGCCGCACGCAGCGCTGACCGTCGGGGTGGGCTGTGTTGCGGTAGGCACGTGGCCGGGCCAGCCGGGCGCCCGTTTGGTGTCTCGGAACCCTGTTCACATCGTTCGGGGCCGTTAGTGGAAACCTCGGCCGGACTCCCTGCGGATGGAACCCGAATAGGCGATAAACCTGGACTAGAGACTTGAGTGTTTGGGTAGGCCGTGGCCGACACCCTCGCTGGGCTTCTGCTTGAAGGTTGCCGAGTACATGTCGTGTAAACGGCGGTAAGTGGTGGGAGCGTGTGTGATGAAGTACACCCCTGCAGGGTATAAATCTATTCGAATAGCCGCGTCCGCGGTAAAGGACTACTTGGTCACCTATACAGTTCATAGACAAGTTAAATGGATACTACTAAAAATCTTAAGATAAGTGTGAGTACCGCGGATGGCCCTCTCGTAGGATGGCGAGAGAGGATCCACGGTGGAGTATTGTGATGGTGATAGTGGACTTGTGTGCGACAAATGATTTACAAGGGGTGTCTATCGTAGGATAGCTTAGCCAAGAGTCAAAGCTGGCTTGCTGCAATAACCCCACTACCTTCTTGAGAATGTGCATGTATAGTAGGTTCCTGTTGTAAGACTTTTTGAGTACCTCCTCACTCATGTTGCTTTAATCATGTTTTTCAGACGACTGCACCAACCCCTCTGATGGGTTCTATGTAGACCTCGATGTTGACGAGTGACTTATCACCCAGGTGGTGATCCAAGACTTGTGAAGGGTCGATGTAGATAGACAGGCTTCGTCAAGCCTTCTTTCTTTCTAGTGTCTGTACTCAGACTACTTTGCTTCCGCATGTGCTTGTATGTTTGTATGACTTGAGTGTTGGGTCATGTGACCCCTACCTGTATGAATGCTATGTATGGCTCTTCGGAGCCTTCTAAATAAAGTACTTGAGTTGTAGAGTTTTGTTGTGATGCCATGTTGTATTTACTCATATCGGGCATATTGTGTGTATGATTGAAATGCTTGGTATGAGTGGGATCCGACTATCTAGTTGTTTATCCTTGGCAGCCTTTCATATGGGGAAATGTAAGTCTAGTGCTTCTGAGCGATAGTAGTCCGCTGCAGCCCGGTTCACCGGAGTCCTGCTAGCCCAGCACTACTGCTTGGACACTTGACTGGCCGGCATGTGTTTCACGTCGTTCCTGTGTTTGTCCCTTCGGGGAAATGTCACGCGCTGTTATTCGGAGTCCTGCCTAGCCTGCTACAGCCCGGATTACCGGAGTCCTGTTAGCCCAGTGCTACAGCCCGAATAAATACGTTGATGACCGACATGCTCGATGTGATTCATGTATGCCTGTCCTCACAGGCTAGCACCGCTTTGGGTTCACGACTAGCCATGTCGGCCCGGGTTCTCTGTCATATGGATGCTAGCGACACTATCATATACGTGCGCCGAAAGGCGCAAACGGTCCCGGGCCAGGTAAGGTGGCACCCGTGGGAGTACCGTGCGTGAGGCCGCAAAGTGATATGATGTGTTACACGCTGGATCGATGTGGCTTAGGATCGGGGTCCTGACAGGAATAGGAAAAACATGGGATTATAGTGGAATGTCGTCTTGAATCCTACAGGATTGTACGAGTGTTTGATTGTGCATAGAAAAAACACAGAATTCTTTCGAAGAGGTTTGAGTGGATGGGATGTTTCCTATGAAATCTAGTGCAAATGAATCACATGGAAAAATTCCTATGGTTTACAATCCTACGAATCAAACAAGCAAGATAGGAAAAATTCCTAATGATTAGAATCCTCCAAAATTCCTTTGAGAATCCTTTGAATCAAAGAAGCCCCTAATCTATTTTATGATTCATGGAATTGTGCATTGTAAAGCATAAAGTAAAAACAAATAATGGCAATTCATCTAGAAAAAAAGTTTGGGCAGTTATGATACGGAAGATTCTAGAACAAAAGAGAACCACTGTTGTTTTGAGGTTTGTGCATTATGCTTAAGTTCAACCATGGAGTCTGCTAGATTGTACATGTGGCAAAATCCGGTGGGGGGCTAGAAAATGGTGCGAGGGGCCGAGTGGAGGGAGACTATGAAGGAATGCACAAGTGCGAGATCGATATTTAGAGAGAGGGGGCGAACACGTGAGCTGTTGCGCGCAGTGGCAGAGCCATGAAAAATAAATGAGCTAGGGGGCCAAGCATTGCTAGTCGTTTACGAGGAGGGTCAATTCATGAACTTAGACCATTTTTAGCAACAATTGTCTAATGATCACATTCATATTAGCCTCGATATATAGTGATGTTAGGGGGGAGGGGGCAGGGCCCTTACTGCCCCATGTCTTCGCCATTGTGCACGCGTCTGAGAGATGAAGCGGAAGGCATGGATGATGAGAGGGGGACGTTGGATATATAATTAATGTGGGTGTATTAGCTATATGTGTTAATCCTATATAGAGAGGTATAGATTGATCGATGTGGACGTGGGAAAGAGGGTGAGACCTCACTGGATATATCGATTGATCGGTTT
This sequence comes from Aegilops umbellulata, assembly GCA_032464435.1. Lineage (NCBI taxonomy): Eukaryota > Viridiplantae > Streptophyta > Magnoliopsida > Poales > Poaceae > Aegilops > Aegilops umbellulata. The sequence goes on along the minus strand of CP136057.1, from coordinate 384,113,350 downwards.
GTGTGGAAAACTATGAAAGACCTAGCTATATACACACATACATAGAGGAACATCGATCGTTGCGCATGCACGCGTGAGAGATAAAGAATGCCCGATATGATGGAGAGGGGGATGTGTGTGGGTGTGTGTCTTCATGGGAGACCGACCTGAAGAAAAAGATTGCATGCGTGCGATGGATAATGCCGACTGGTAGTGTGTGTGCATGCATGCACGAGAGAAAGTTAGTGGTACAATTATAAATAGAAGACTACTGTGTGGGTGTAAAAGAATAGCTGAATAGGTGAGGTCATAATCAATGTAAAGTTGAATTCAAATATTTGAATAAGAGATCCTGATGTTTGAAACCCGTGCATGCATGAATATAACAGAGATCTGCGCAGTGTGGTTTGGAAACGAGCATGTTGTAATGTATACACATTGAACAAGGTCAGACTAATTTGAATTTGAGATACCGATGGCAGACATCATTTGGCCACACGCATCCGTGCATGGACACACTATTCTAATTGGAGATGATGGGCGGCTTTCGCATCACATATCTATATCTATACCCCTATATATATATTATATATATTATATTTTTTTTATTGTGTGCGGGTAACTTTAACTTTGAAAGATGGTCGTTGGATGAGGTGAATCCGATGGTCCAAAGATGGCAAATTTAAGCACTACTGGCCGTTGGATATCATCTAGATTCCACCAGATTTCGCCACATGTATAATCTAGAAGACTCCATGGTTGAACTTAAGCATAATGCACAAACATCAAAACACAAGCACTTCTTATTTGTTCTAGAAGTTGCCACCAAAGAGGTTGTACACTAATCGCCGCATTTTCTTCTTGATTCGATCTCACGGTGCTGCCGGCGCTCGGTCCCGAGCCGACACGGCGCGGCTCCATCCACGGCGGCGTCGCCGGCCACTTCCTCCATGGCGTCGCTCCCTCAGCGACGACGTCCACATCAGTAGGAGCTGCTGCTGCTTTAGCTCTCGCTCGCGCTGCTGCTCTGCTCTTGCTCTCAGTCCTCTGCCTGGTCTGCTCTTGCTATTGCTCTTGCTCGCGCTGCTGCTCTCGCTCTTGCTCTTGCTTGCGATGCTGCTCCGATTTAGCTACACTTCAGTCGACTGAATCGAATTTTGGGTCAGTCGATTTTCAGGGGGCGGGGGGGGGGGGGGGGGGCTCGCCGGGGTGAAGAAAGAACCAGCCGCAGCGGGGAGGGGGGCTCGCCGGAGAGGTACCCCACTATCTATCTTAGGGTTCAGGATGGGGGCGGTGGTAGCCGGCGGTGGCGGGGCGTTGGCGGGGCGGTGGCGTGGGGATCGCCGGAGAAAAAGCTCGGCACAGGGGGGCCTAGAGGGATGGCCGGGGCGGCGGCAGACCGACGGTGGGGAGTGTTTTCGGGGCGGGCGGGGCGGCGCACCACCGGCCGCGGGCGGCGGGGGGCTGCTGTTTGGCCGGTGGTGGCTAGCGGCTCAGGGGGGTGGAGGTTGAAGATGAACCGCAGGCCCTTGATTTCGTATTCAACGGTGCAAAATCGACTGACCAAAGATGAAAAAGTCAGTCGACCGACGTGTAGCCTCACCTTGCTAGTGCGTTCAGTTTCGACAGCAAAATTCAGTTTCGACGGCAAAATTCAGTTTTGACAATTAAATTCAGTTTCGACAGTTAAGTTCAGAGATGAGCGGCTGATGTATTTTACATCTAGCACTTTGTGGTTATGTATTTTATGCCATGTATTGGAGATGCTACTAGAATTCCACTCAGGTTAACGTTGTTCGTTGTCTCTCTTGTCCCGCTTCAGCCTAGGCGTCGTACAACTCACCGGAGCTGCTCCAACAACGAAACCCTCCATCACAGCGGAGCAGTACCTCGGGCTCCATCTCCAGACGCCTAAGATCTTCTTCCCCTCCTCCGACAGCCAAGTCAGCCGGAGCATCCTCACTGGCCAACCCAATCACGCTGAGATCGACATGGCTTCGCCAAAGAGGTTGTACACTTGTTGCATCTCTTTTTTACTCTACATGTTATATATATTGTCCACTGAGCACTCGTAGTAACGGGAAATACGATTATTTTATCCTACTATATGACAAGAAGTGAGGTACCAGGAAACTTAGCTAGACGTGATGGACTCCCTTGAACGCCATCATTATTTATCTCTGCGCGTTTGAGCTGTGCATTTGTCGATGGGACTGGGAGTTGAGCTAGTATGGCAGTGGCCTGGGTCCAAAGTAATAGAAGTAGCACAAAAACATTTTTTAGTGTAGGATTTTCCTTGCTCAAGCCTGCCTACTAGAATCGCCAGTGCTTGAAAGGAAAAGTGAATGAAAAACATCGGAATTGGAAAGTTTCCTATGGTACTACTTTTCATGAATTTGGTGCAAAGGAATGGAGCAAAGGAAAACTATAGGATTTGTTCCTTTAGTGTCTCCTTGAAAGAAAAACCGTAGGAATTCTAATTTCCACTTCTCCTCCTTTTCATATTCCTATTCATCAAGCACAAGACTAAGAGATAGTAGCATAATAGCATTATAACCATACATTTTCTTGTGGTTTGACTTAATCTCACCATGCTTTTTTGCATCCTGTGATCTTCCAATTGTTGTGAATCAAACACCCAGATTGGCAGAAATCCTGTGTTTTTAAATTTTCTGTTTTGCAAGTGCATTCCTATCCTATTCTTGTCTATTTCCTATCCCTGCATTGTTAGAATCCTCAAATTCAAACAAGCCCTTAATCAATTACTTCTGTTACAGATATGTGTCAAAGAAAACCTTGTGTGGTTTGTCCTGCTCCTGCGGCGCTGTGTTCCACCCTAGCTCAGCTGCTCCAACAACGGAAGGTTCACCACAGCAGGGATCCGCTCTCCAGACTGTCTTTCGCTGCCTCAAATCTTCTTCCCCGCCGCCGGCAGCCACGACAACTGCATTACCATCATCAACTGAGCAGATGACCTTGAGACTACACGGGCCCGCAAGAGAGGTCGCACTCTTCTGTGTCTGCTTACGTTATGCGTCGCTTAATATGATGACATGCTACATTATCGTTGTGTTCACCTATTAGACTCCGAGTCAGGTCCAAACTAATGCTGAAACTTGAGTTTTTAAATGGTTTTGGGGTACATATTGGGGCAGCAATCAGTACTATCTGTCTACTATCTGGTTAATCTCCGGTGTCTACTATGAGTTTCATGTTGGGTGCAAACAAACATTAAAGGAGCCATTATCTGTATTTTTTAACTAAAGCTATTATCTGCCTGCTATCATTGGTTTTGGGTCTATCCACAGTTTGCTACCATCACTCTGGATTTGTGCATGCACTCCTTACATAATCTCACTATGTTTTATTCCTATGCATCCCACTTATTGTACACAATGGAACTGATCATGTAGAGAAAAAGAGACGAGCCTTGCGTGGCAATAAAATTTCATGCAGACGTCGTTCCATGGTGGGCGCAAAGGCAACCCTCCTCCACCCATTTCGGATCGTAATCAAGAGGAAGATAATTGTTATGATGGGGATTCAAAAGGAGAAGACCACTCCTATTTACCCCATGAGGTCTTCGCTCTAACTTGGCATGCTGATGTTGGTAATATCATGCATATGGTGCCTTGCATTGCTTACTGTATACATTAAAGATGTCATCTGCTTAGTTTAGAAATGCTTTGTGTCAATGCCATCTGTTTAGTTTCTTTATCGTATATGTGAATCATACAATGCCATCTTGTCTAGCCAGGCATCATATATGTGAATTTTTCAATGACACCTTGGTTAGTCAGTCATCTTATATGTGAATTACATCATGCCATCATTTTTTTTATTACGTGTTAAACTTGTCAACAATTTTAGCACATTCAATTACTCTTCCTGTGCATCAGCCATTCGGCACGGTCATGGAAAAATCTGCAGTGAAAACAAGGTCTTCAGAGCAGACAATGCTATCTGACGAAGCGCATGTCTTGCTGGTTACCAATAGCTCCTCAGAGGAGGATTCAGAGACAGATGACCAGTCATATTTCCCCCCGAGGTGCATGCCCTAACTTGGCAGGGTTATGTTGCTCATATCGTGCATATGGTATCTTGCATTGCTATGTCATTTGCTTAGTTTAGACATGCTTTGTGTGAATGCCACATGTTTAGTGTATAATTACCATATATGTGAATTATGCAATGCCATCTTGTTGCAAGACATTATATATGTGAATTATGCAATGTTACCTTGTTGCAAGGCATTATGTATGTGAATTATGCAATGCCATGTTGTTTAGGCAAGCGTCATATATGTGAATTTTATCATGTCGTCCTTTTTTTTTGTATTTCTCATTGCTTTTGTCGACAATGTTTGTATATTCAACTGCTCTTCCTGTGCATCAGCCATTTGAATTGGTGATGGAGAAATCTGGAGTGAAAACAAGGTCTTTAGAGCAGACAATGCTACCTGCTGAAGCAGATATCTTGCTGGTTACAGATAGCTCTTTAGAGGAGGATTCAGAGGCAGATGACCAGTCCTATTATCCCCCTGAGGTGTATGCTCAAATTTGGCAGGGTTATATTACTCATATAATGCATATGTTGTATTGCAATGCTTAGTTTTTACATCATATACACAATATTGAATGCCATCTCCTTAGTTGACACATCATATATGCGATTGCCCTCTACTCACTTCCTTAGTATATAAATCATATATTTGAATTATGCCATGCCATGATGTTTACATAGACAGCATGTATCTGAATTATGGCATGCCAACCCATTTTCTAAAGACATAATATAGTTATATCATCTCATCCTGTTTACATAGTCATCATATTTTAAATTATGTTATTCTATCTGTGAATTATATCATGCCATCATGTTTCCATCGACGACATGTTTGTGATTTATGGCATGCCAACCACTTTATTAGACACATCGTATAGTTATATCATGTCATCCTGTTTACATAGTCATCATATTTTGAAGTATGTCATTCTATCCTGTTTAGTTAGCCACCATACATGTGAAATTGTGTCATGCTATCCTATTTAATTAGCCATCATATATGTGAAATTATGTCCTACTATTCTGTTTGCTTAGACAACATAAATGTGAATTATTTCATGCCCTGTTTTCTTCCCTACTATCCATTGCACCTGTCTATCTTACAATGTCTGTACATTCAATTACTTTTCTTGTTTATCAGCCATTTCAATTGGAGGGAGTGATGGCAATATCTGTGGGAGTAAAAACACGGTCTTCAAAAAAGACCGTGCTACCTGTCGATGCAGATAGAACCACGGTTGTACTTGCCCAAGAACCAGCCCCACCACACATAACCCACACTCATGCAGATTGTACCCCTACCCAGTTGGACAGAGAACCAGCTACACCCCTTCTAACCCCAACCCCAGCAGATAGACACCCAGTTCCCGTTGACACAGCACCGTCTCCACCATAGAGCACCCAAACATGAGCAGTTAGTAAGGCAACTGCAGTGCCCAAATCACGAGGACCACCACTCCGAACCCGAAGTCAACGCTTAAAGCAGAAGAAGAATTGTTCTCAGGTCAGGTTCCGTAGCTATGGTTCATACTACTTTGTTCTTGCATCATTGTATTGACTAATACCAACTAATTTCAAATTTGAAGGATGCAACTGAAACTCCAATGGCGCAACATGTATGTTTTAAACCTGTTTCTTCAACGTGTTTTAAACCTGTTTCTTCAACGTGTTTGGCCGTTTGCTATTGTAACTTGCTCTATGTTGATTTCAGTTTCAATTGAATAAACAGTTATGTTATCATGCCATGCACATTACAAGTGTTGTTATTGCTATGTAGTTTCCCACACTTATATTCTGTCTATGCTGCTTTGTCTTAAATAGATATGATTTGAACTGTATCTATCTTGATTTGGCAACATAAACTAGAATGATATAGACCATACAGTGACCATACTACATAGATATATGTTTGTTCCATGCTGTTATCCTGTCCACCTTACTACTGAACTGGTTTACCAAAATGAGTTTCATATACTACATTGTAAACCTGAGATGTGTTTGTTTGTTTCTCTTTTAGAACGTGGATAAAATATTGGAGAAGAGTACCCTGTTATGCAATGGTAAAGGAAGTAATGCAGATAAGGTTCAAGATAGTGAGACATCCCTGTTGGTCTCCAAGAAAGCTGATAAAAACTATATTAAAGACACTGAGACAACCCCAAAGTCCTGTCTTGATGTAGTGTTCGAGTTACTGGCTACCACTGCTGGCACCAGCTCTTCGAACTCGTTGCCTGAATCAGTTCGGCTTCTTGAGTCTCAACTTCAAGTTGAAAGACATCGATCAGATGTTATGCGACAGGAAGCCGAAGGACTGAGGAAGTCTCTGCAGAATTCAGATGCATACTTTCTGGTGCAACAGCAAGCGCTGGAGGACTTAAGCGCCAAACTAGAGAAAGTCAATAAGCTTGCTAAGCATCTTGCCAGCATTATGTGTACCCAGGATATTGTTTCTTGAGCTCTTCTGAAGTGGTTTCAGTTCTGGACTTGCTTTGCTGCGGCATTTATATGTTGTTGTGTTCCCTATATTTGCACTTGTGGCGAACTTTGATGCCCAGTGGATGTAATATGTGTAATAGCCGTGATAGCCTAGTGTAAGTTGCTTGCTTATTTATTTCCTTGTTGTCTTGTTTATTTGTTTGCTTGTAGTCGGTGCAGTTCTTTTTTTGCGGTTTGCTAGTGGCTACAATAACCTATTTTTTAAAACTAGGCCACAATAACCATGGGCTAATATTTACTATAGTGACACTGGGCCTCCTACGGGCCGTAGAAACAGTGGGCCTTCTATGGGCCGTATAAACAGTGGGCCTTCTACGGGCCGTAGAAACAGTGGGCCTTCTATGGGCCGTAGAAACAATGGGCCTTCTACGGGCCGTATCATCAATGGGCCTTATACGGGCCGTATGATCGATTGGCCAAACATGGGCCAAACAAACCGCATTATGGCCATAACCGGGCTAGAGGTGGAATCGTCCGTTCATGGGCCGACCATAACGGGCCATCATTAATAGGCCGTATTTGATGATGCTATGAAAACGGCCCAACGTATTAACGGACCAGAAACGGGCCGACTGTAACCACGGGTTGAATTTGGCCCACAAGCAGAAAATGACAGTAACGGGTCGTAAGTAAACGAATGCTGGAAAATAGCCCAAGAATAAATGGGCTCTGAGAAGGCTGAAAGATAACATGGGCTGAATGGGTATAAAGTGATACATTGTTCTTTAAGGGCCAGTTTCACCACGGGCCGTTAATGGGTGTAAAGTGATACACTGTTCATTACGGGCAAGTTTCACTAGGGGCCGTTAATAGGCCAAGAGTTATGTAGGGCCTCATATGGGCCGAAAGACGTCATGGGCCATACATGCGCCAGAAGTGAAAACATGTTGGAATCATATTGGATGGCCCAGATGACGCTACTGGGCCTAATTCGAATAGGGCGTAATGGGCCCTGGGTTAGCGGGCTGTAAATGGGCTATATGCGAACAGGCCGTTAACAGGCTTTACATGGGCCGGCCCGCCACCTTTTGACCAAGTCAAACGGGTCGGCCTTTTCACAGGAATGGGCCTCTCTTGGGCCGTGCCACGTGTCTCGTCTGGCCAATAAGAATTTTACACATGGAAATTTCCCATTGGTCGGGCTGTTAACGGGTTATCGGATCCAAAACCCGACCCGATAGCTTAACGATGTTCCGTTACGGTGGATGCCACATGTCGGTCACCCTTGACGAAAGCACTTCCATGACGCGCGATTTATCATCATGGAAGTGGACACTTCCGTGATGATAATTTTGGTAATGTCATGGAACACTTCTACGACAGCCAGGTATGACTATCTTGATTCTGTCATAAATTTGTCATGGATGTACATGCATGACAAAAAACGCGACCTACTGTGACAAACATGTATCATCACGGAAGTGTATTTTTTTTGTAGTGCTCTCCTCCCCTTCTGCGTTTAGACGCACAGGCAAACACGAAGAACTCGCGGGCGATGTTGCCGTTGACCATATCTAGACGCGTTCACAAGTTACGGCACCAGTTTCACGTGCTACTAGCACTAGTCAGTGTGTACGTGCAATGCACATTAATTTGGAAGTATATTAAGTGCATGCGGATATTAAGTAGGATATTATTTGCGTGTTATTATGTGATTAGCACTATTTTTGGCATGAAATTAACTGCACGCTAAACGTGCCGAGCGCTCGACATTGAAGCAGTCTAGGTCGTTGGATGACAAGGAATACATGTGGCTTTATGACGTTTTATATTTAATTTGATATGGCTCTAGCAGAACATTCAGTCGATAAAACCAAAGATTTCGTTCAGTCTGACTCCGACTTTAAATTATACGACGATCGATCTAAAATAAACGGAAATGATAAACGTTCGGATTTTAAGCATGGCAATCCGAACGTTTTTTCATGGCAAATTTAGATTACGCGGCGGCGGCGGGGGCGTCTTGCAGTGGGAAGCGGCTCCTCTGCCGTGCTCTGTGTGTCGTCGGGCCACTGACCGACGGCGACGGCAACACCTTGCGCCGTTGTTGGCGTAGTCCTGGACGTTGGCCTAGCTTCAAGGAAGGCCAAAATGTTCTGGACTTCGGAGCGAGTCAACTGGAGGGAGGAGGCGACTGGCGTTGGTGCAAGGAAGCGGTCGACGGCGGCCATCCATGCCGCTGAGGAGGGCACTGGCACCCGCGCAGGGATAGGCGCTATCAACGGCGCGGCGGAGACATTCATGTGCACGGGCAGCGGCACGGGTGCGCATGTCAGTGCACGCGCACGCGCATGCGCTGGCAGGTGCACGGGCATCGGCACGGGCGTGCGCATCAGTGCACGCGCAGGCGCATGCGCTGGCAGATGCACGGGCGTGTGAAAGTCGATGGGGACCTTGTGTAACCCCGTGGCATCAAGCTCAATGACAATGTGCGGCTCCCAGCCCATCAATGCCACGGGGATGGGCGCTGGCGCAGTCGGGGCGACGGGAGCCAGAACGGGAGCGGGGACAGGCGCAGCGTCTTCCCGCAAGGCCAGTTCAACCTCGTCCCAAAGCGCCTTATGTTCTTGAGACTCCGCCTGGGTGTCTTCCTCAGGAAACTGGAAGACTAAGGGTAGACCATCATGATGCGGCATGGCGTACGTTTAGGTCAGGCTGGTTGGAGGTAGACGACAGGAGAATCGGAGAGGAAGAGAGAAGATTGTAGCGATATCGAGTAGTGAGGGTTGATTTTAAACTACGGTGTCGGCGACATTAAAAGTGGGAGCAGTTGGGACGAAGGTGGGCGGCGGAGCCTGGTCAAAGGGCTCTCCTCCCGGTGAGCTTGCACAGCGGTCTGCTCGCACGCCTCCCTGTCAGCCGGCGCAGTGGTCTGCTCGCACGCCTCCCGTTGACTCACACGCTTGCTCGGACGGCACCTGCCGATGAGAAGCGGGACTCGTGGCGGCACGTATACGCCCACGGTTTCAATAGTGAAAGCGTTCGCCTTAACGTGACAGGTCTTTGTTCCAAAATACATTGGCTCTTCATTTGTGCAACTTGTCATAAGCAGCTTGTCTCAAATTGAAGAAAAAAAATTACGAAGTAATATTTGTGCCATATCACGTGACCATGCTCAGTTTCAAGAATTTATGGTCACTTTCGGATTTTCTGAAATTTAAGATCCAGGATTCGAAACAATATCATAACCTACATCATGCAATAAATTTTCAAGCCATACATCTGCCCTGTTTTATTTCTTAAGAAAGGATTTGGTCAAACATTTTGCTTAGTTAGACTTCAGACAAGTTATATATGCAGATCAAAAGGATAATCCCTCCGTACTAGTGCATTGCCTGATATATTAACTCAAGTACTAGGCACGAACAAACGGGCTCAATTCTATGCTCATCCTAGTGTAGTAGTAGTAGTAGTAGTAGGCAATGCAGTTGACGGGTGACCTTGGCGAGCGGCGACCGAGGGAATCGAACCGTGCTCGGCACGGTAGGTAACGTTGTCTAGTTACTAAAGCATCACTCCGTTGTTGATACGTCTCCAACGTATCTATAATTTTTTATTGTTCCATGCTATATTATATTCTGTTTTGGATATTATTGGGCTTTATTATACACTTTTATATTACTTTTGGGACTAACCTATTAACCGGAGGCCCAACCCAGAATTGCTGCTTTTGCCTATTTCAGAGTTCCGCGGAAAAAGAATATCAAACGGAGTCCAAACGGAATGAAACCTTCGGGAACGTGATTTTCGGAACGAACGTGATCCAGAGGACTTGGACCCTATGTCAAGACATCAACCAGGAGGCCACGAGGTAGGGGGCGCGCCTACCCCCTGGGCGCGCCCTCCACCCTCGTGGGCCCCCTGTTGCTCCACCGACGTACTCCTTCCTCCTATATATACCAACGTACCGCCAAACTACCAGATACTGAGCCAAAAACCTAATTCCACCACCGCAACCTTCTGTACCCATGAGATCCCATCTTGGGGCCTGTTCTGGAGCTCCGCCGGAGCGGGCATCGATCACGGAGGGCTTCTACATCAACACCATAGCCTCTCCGATGATGTGTGAGTAGTTTACCTCAGACCTTTGGGTCCATAGTTATTAGCTAGATGGCTTCTTCTCTCTTTTTGGATTTGAATACAATGTTCTCCCCCTCTCTCATGGAGATCTATTCGTTGTAATCTTCATTTGCGGTGTGTTTGTTGAGACCGATGAATTGTGGGTTTATGATCAAGTTTATCTATGAACAATATTTGAATCTTCTCTAAATTCTTTTATGTATGATTGGTTATCTTTGCAAGTCTCTTCGAATTATCAGTTTGGTTTGGCCTACTAGATTGATCTTTCTTGCAATGGGAGAAGTGCTTAGCTTTGGGTTCAATCTTACGGTGTCCTTTCCCAGTGACAGTAGGGGCAGCAAGGCACGTATTTTATTGTTGCCATCAAGGATAAAAAGATGGGGTTTCTATCATATTGCATGAGTTTATCCCTCTACATCATGTCATCTTGCTTAAAGCGTTACTCTGTTCTTATGAACTTAATACTCTAGATGCATGCTGGATAGCGGTCGATGTGTGGAGTAATAGTAGTAGATGCAGGCAGGAGTCGGTCTACTTGTCTCGGACGTGATGCCTATATACATGATCATACCTAGATATTCTCATAACTATGCTCAATTATGTCAATTTCTCAATAGTAATTTGTTCACCCAGCGTAAATACTTATTCTCTCAAGAGAAGCCACTAGTGAAACCTATGGCCCCCGGGTCTATTTTCCATCATATTAATCTTCCGTCAACAAGTTATTTCTAGCGTCATTTTTATTTTACTTTCTTTACTTTGCATCTTTATCATAAAAATACCAAAAATATTATCTTATCATATCTATCAGATCTCACTCTCGTAAGTGACCGTGAAGGGATTGACAACCCCTTTATTACGTTGGTTGCGAGGATTTATTTGTTTGTGTAGGTGCGAGGGACTCGTGCGTGGCCTCCTACTGGACTGATACTTTGGTTCTCAAAAACTGAGGGAAATACTTATGCTACTTTGCTGCATCACCCTTTCCTCTTCAAGGGAAAACCAACGCAGTGCTCAAGAGGTAGCATTGTTCATCAGTAGTCATTAAGGATCGGGGACATGAGGGGAATTTCCTAGGGCTGGAATTCCGGCCGCCAGATATTTTGACTCAAAACGCGGAGCCTCGACTGGTTGGGGTTGCCTAATGTGCGTACCATGGACGCCACCAGAAGGACACGAGCCCGGTTTTTTTATTTTTTTGGATCAACACGAGCCAAGGTCTGGCTGGTATGCCGTAGGGTCCTACCATTCGAGAATACGAAAGGAACCTTTTAAATTGCCGAACGAATCTATGTGTATTACAATTCCCGTATTTTCCTTGCAAATACTAATCTCAACGTGGTAATTGATTTATGACGAGTTGTTGAATTAGAGTGAGTTTGTGATATAATGATCTCAACGTGGATTTCACATTTCATGGTATCCCTGGTAAGTTTTTCAATGCAAATTCAAATTTTAAAGATGAACAATATGGAGGTGAGAAAACTTTGTATGTATCAAGCATATGACCACACACACACACTCACATACACACACAGAGAGACACCCACACACGAACACATCAAAATCCAATAAGTATAGTGCATCTATTTTTCCAAACCATGCATGTATGACACGAATTCAAAATACTCCTTCTGTTCCTAAATATTAGTCTTTTAGAGATTTCAACAAGCGACTACATATGGAGCAAAATGAGTGATTCTACACTCTAAAATAGGTCTATATACATCCGTATGTGTAACATCCCAAATTTTCAATTTAAAATGCTATACATTAGATCATCATTGCATATCATATTTTGTTGCATTTTGGTTTGTTCCTAGAAATTCTACGCAACTCAAGGACCCACGAAGAGAGTTGGGGATTTCATTATTTTCATATTCGAGTTTTTCTCGAATTTTGAAAAGAGGATCGTTTGATTTCAATTATTTTCTCTTTAAATATTTCTTTTAGAAAAATAAAAGAGAGAGGATAAAATGACTTCCACAAAATAAATAAATATCGGAGATTTAATATTAAAATCAAATAAGATTTTTATTCGGAGTTTTATCGCTATTTTATTTGAATTAGGAAAAATATGCGTTTTTCAAAATTGTATTTTAGGCCCAAATAAATGTTCACCTTGTCCGGACTATTTCTCGAGGACGGGAAAATTTATTTCGGGATTTTTGGAGTCCGTTTAGTATTTATTTTCTTTCTTTTTCTGCACGTCGGAATTATTTAAAAAAACGCTAACCGACTTAAGGGGCCGTGTCCGACCCGGACACTGTGCCCAGCCGGCCTTTACGAGCCGGGAGGCCCGAGCCGCAGCCCCAGCCCCGCCCCCTGAAACCCTAGCGCCGCCACCCGACCTCGCCGCCGCCGCCGCCGAGTCCCAACGTCGCCGCCGCCGCCGAGTCCCGACGCCGCCGCCTCCCGCCCGCGACGCCGTCGCCCCTCGGAACCCCGCCACCGCACGTCGCCGCCGCCGTCGCCGGCCATCGCCAGAGTTGTCGCCGCCCCACCGCCCGCCGACCCCGTCCCGAGGTAGCCGCCCGATCCGCCGCCGGTTTTGCCGGAAAAACAGTTCGGTTTTTAAAAAAAACTAGATTTGTTTTTTTAGATTAGATTGGTTTGGTTTTTTTGGTTTAGTTATTCAGCGAACGCCCATTCGTACGTTCGTTTTAACGAACGGTTTTCACCGTTTAGCCAGAGACAGCGAACGTTCGTTCGTTAGCCTGTTCGTCAGTTTTTCTTTTTATCAGATGTTTTCGCGATTATTTTCGATCGTGATTTCTGAACCGATTTTCGTTCTAGCGTAACTTTTTGCTCGTTTATCGAAATCAGGCGATTCAAGCGCCTAGAGTTTCATCTCGAATCCCTCTTTATGTTTAACCAACTTAAACAAGTTTTTGCTAATGTAAAATTTGACTTTAGTCCAGATTAGTAAACGAAGCTTGTTTCTTTCGCCGTTTGAGTTTTGTTGCTTCGTTTGATTTGATTCTTTTTGCAAACCAAAGTTCTTAAGTTGAACTTTCTGGTTAGATCTCTTATTTGAGTTTTACCCATGCCCTTGCTTGATTGCTTATTGTATGCTTGTTTGTTGCGATAGAGTACCCGGAGTGTGAAGCGTGCTACTACGAGTCTTTAGGTTTCGCGGATCATCAGCAAGGCAAGTAACACTTTGATCATATCCCTTTCATACCCAGTTTTTATGCATTAGTTTCACCCTCGAACACTGCATGGTTAGGACTTGATAACATGTGGGTATTGAGAAGTAGTTGATGAGGTAGGAACCTATTGCCCTGCATTCAAACCTTGGAAGTTACTTCTACGTTATGCTTATATTGCTATGTTATGCTCGTAGACGTGGATTGGGTTTTGAGAGTATTCGATGACAGATGTGAGGTTGTTTAATTAATGGTTAACTTAAGGTGGCAACTTTAATACACATCTCGGTGGATTGAGGCACCTGGGTAATTCCAGTTATTGCCTGTATTTTTGGAAATCCCGGGGTACCGTGTGATTCTCCTATGGATTGCCACCAAGGCTCAAAGGGATCATAAGTTTATTCATGCTAGAAACTTCTGTGTGCAGCCACATGCCAATATGGTCTCTGACATAGTTGAGTAAGTTGTGGGAAACCTTTCCATGATGGGCTAGCAGATGTAGGGGATTGTAGGTGTACAGGCCTATCTATCGGTTAAGGGGAGCTCTTCAGAAAGACTGTGTCTCGGTCATCCATTTCTCAAACAATATGTAGTGCGAGAAATCCAACGGAGGAGATCGAGTCTTGTGGGGAAAAGTGCACAAACCTCTACAAAGTGTACAAACTAATCATGGTTAGCCGTGTCCCCGGTTATGGACATCTTGAGTATCTAGTTTCTTGGATTATCATGTGGATCTCATCGCTCTTAATATAATTTGATTGGGTTATTAATTACTTTTTAATTGGGATTGAGATGGGGTTTACCATTCTCAATGTTTTCAACCAACTTTTTAGTTAAATAAAATATATTCCTTTGTTGTAGGAAAAAATGGCTTTTTGCAGAAACATATTAACCATACAGCCTCCACCAGCCATATATGCATATAGTGATAGTTTTATTCTGTTCATTACTCTCTTGTGTTACATTGCCAGCATATTCCATGTGCTGACCCGTTTTTGGGCTGAACGTATCATGTTGCAGACTTTTCAGACGATGAGTAAGGAGCCTTAGGTCGTGGTCTTTCACTCAGTGATGCCGTTGGAGTTGATGGACTCACTTTATCTTCCAAGTCTTCCGCTGTTATCGTATAAGATGGCCTTAAGCCATATTTATTGTAATAAGTTCTCTTTTGAGACATTCGATGTAATAAGTGTGTGATTGCTACTCTGTTATAAATCCTTCAAGTACTGTGCGTGTCAGCATTACCGATCCAGGGATGACACTGATGCACAGAGATCAGATTGTTTGAGGTCTGGTCGCTACAGTATGTGCCAGTCCACTTGAAATCTCTAAAAAGACTAATATTTAGGAACAAAGGGAGTAAAATGTAAGACATGCATGGTCCTCAATTCAATATTTAAAACGAACATGAAACTGAAACATGAATATTAAGTCTAGTACTACAGTACATGCAAATGTTGTGTTTAATTAGGCGGAGCTATGATTGTCGGGGGTCACCCCCTCGACCTTACATAAAATTGTGAAGCTCTGTTTAGGGTTGTTTAGATTATATTTGTCCCACCCTCCCAACCACCAATTGGTTGTGCACCCCCACCCCTCCTCCCCAGGAGAATATCATGTGCCCCCATACCTTAGATGCTATATGCCGATACGAGTTGCTTGGATCTTGTAGATCTGAGATATAGCAGCTCACATGATGTCTTAATATTTTTACAGGAAACCTTGATGAGTTTCAGAATTGCACACAATTTGTACAAAAACTACTCAGATGCCCTTGGATCCCATATCCAACGACCTCGAAGCTCGTATCACCGTAGCATCTAAGATGAAGGAGGACATCATATTCTCCTGTATGTAAGAATATCATGTGCTAACACACCTTAGATGCTTTGGTGATACAAGCTCTTCGGAGCCGTTGGATTTCTGACCCAACACCTCCTCGGTGGTTCGAATGGTTTTTTGCAGAAAAGCCCCCAAAGAGTTTGGCCACTGCTTACAAGCACAAAGACTGCTCAGATGCCATTGGATCTCAGATCAAACGACCTCGAAGCTCGTATCACCGTAGCATCCAAGATGCGAGAGCACCTTATGTTTTCTCGCACGGGAGAATATGAGGTGCTCCCGCACCGTAGATTCTATGGTGATACGAGTTCATGGAGATCTAACGGCCCACAGTAGGAGGTTTGAATGTTTTTGCAATATACGGCTGAGAGAGTTTGGGAATTGCGCGGAAAGTACAAGTACTACGCATGTGCCATCTGATCACTGATCATACGACCTAGATGCTCATATCACAGTAGCAGGTAACTAAGCTACGGGGAGCACCTAATATGAGCAACGGGCAGCCATTGGATCCAAGATGCAGCGGCACACACGAGGCCTGAATGTTTTATTTGCAAAAAAAACTTTGGAGAGTTTGGAAATTGCGCATAATTACAAAGACTACTCCCAAGCCATAGAATCTCACTTCCAACGGTGTAAAAACTCGTATCACCATAGCATGTAAGCTGCGGGGTGGATGTGATATTCTATGCCGCTGTCATTTTTGTTTGTAGACTTGCAAAATATGTGTAACTTGTGTCGTTACTTGTCTAACCGCGCAAAGTGTTTGTTCAAAAAAACCATCCTACACTGAAATATCGGAACAACACACGGGGGTCCCACTTGTCATTAATCAAATTTGGACCTAAAACTAACAAATCTAAAAAACGAGATTCGAATTGGCAACCTGGACTACAAAGCGTAAGTCGATAGCCTGAAACAACAACGGTTGTTGGCTTTGTCCCATAACTTGATTTTATACAGTATTACGTTGAGTAGAGTAGAGGGAGTGCCTCGTCAACACGTGCATGACCGTTGACTCACTTGCTGGTGGGTCCCAGGTCTGCGATCTCTCTCTTCTCTCCATCGTCTAACCTTTGCACGAGCACACACGAAGAGCGGAGCTAGCTTGCCGTGGTGTTATTACAACTAAAAATAGCTTGGAAAATAGAAGAATTGCCTAGAATAAGAGACGGTGTGGCTGGTCGAGACGGAGCTAAGCACACCTATCGTCCGTGCCATGTTAGCATGATGAAGCTGTGTGGCTAGTGGGGTGTTTTCGACCGACTGGCTGGGTCCCAAGGTCGAACCATAGGTACTACGTCCAATACAGTAAATGTTTACACGCACATTTTTCCTCCGTGCCGAGACATGGCACACCCTACCGCGCGGTTCCAGGGTCCTCCCGGGTGGTGCACGCATATATTCTTCCTGACGTGGGACGCCCTACCGCGCGTTTTCGCCGAAGCAAGTAAATGAGTCGTCAAATCACGAAAGACCACTTTTCCCGCCGAGTACATCAGTGAAGCACGGTGGCTAGCTAGTTGGGCTAGTTAGACCGATTAGCTAGGCCGCCGCCACATTTGTTTTTTCACCCCTTTTTTATCTACTTGCCGGCAGGTAAATTTAAATATCCACAGCGACGTTGCTCTGGTGTTTGAGTGCGGCAGGATTTTTAATTTTTTGATTGATGGGAGCAGGCGCGGCAGGATTTTTAATTTTTTGATTGAGGGAGCAGGCACGGCAGCAATTAGTCACGATGACTCTGCCTGTAAAACTCACTGCTCCCTGATGTGAGAAGTCATCGACTGGTGTTTTACCATGGTGAAAACCAAAAGATTCCCCGCTCCTCGGCTGGCTCCCTCCGCCTTCCCATAGATTGCATTGCCTTTCAGCCGTTTCGCCCCTGCATCACCAACGTCGTGCGCCTCGAGAAGCAGAAGGACTTTGGCGGTGTTTAGGCGCCCTCTGCATGGGCATGTCCATGTCTCGGTGCAACATGACCGTTGGATCAAACTCAGACGGTGCAGATCAGTCATTGCAGCACAAAGCGTGTGGGTGTGTTTGGTTGCATTCTCATCTCAATATACTCCTCTATCTAGGTGTGTAAGTCACCTTACGAAAACCAAATAATCCCAAAACACTTAGGCACGGTACATTAACTCCCTCCCCATTTCTTGTTTTGTGACATATCAACCAATAAGAGACGTGGGTCGTGCATGCTTTCAATGACTTGAGACTAATAAACATGACATGCAGTGGTTAGTTCATTGCATGCAATGCTATTAATTAGCAAAAAGACATTAAGTGTTCTCGTTTTCCTCTCCGCCTTGGTCGCAGTGCACAACATGACCATTGGATCAAACTCAAACGGTGCAGATCGGTCACTGTAGCACAAAGCGTGTGGGTGTGTTTGGTTGCATTCTCACCTCAATATAGTTGTTTCCTCTTCGTGTATTTGTGTTAACCTACTAGTGTGGACTCGTGCACCCTTCATGCACTCTGCCAAACACCCAAAAGTGGGTCGAGAAGGGAACTTTTGCTCCCATCTCGTGCACCCTTCATACACCCTGCCTAACACTATTCGTGCTTCATATGGTTCATGTTTCGTGGAGTACTGTAGCACCGTACTCTCCGTGCGCTGTAGACCTAGTTCTGTTAACATTGATCTCACCGTTCATTCTCGACCGGACAGTCGAGAAAGCGGTATTATGTTACTACATTGATGTTCATATAGTTGACATTAGCACAACATCATTTGTTGTCGTCATATCTTACTACACTAGCAACAAGATTATGTAGTATTGACGTATGAACCAATGCACATGCCTAGCAGTAGGAGCACCGTGTATGTTCAAGTGGCTGCCGTGTTTCGCACTCCTCCGTCATAAGAGTGGAAACGCTTGCTGTAATCATTTTCTTCTTCAGAAAAACAGTGGACACGCTCTACCGTGCGGACCCTCCTCCAGCCATGCACTAAATTACTCACTTTCACCGACGTGTGGGACAGCCAGCATCGGGGTCCACCAGCCATGCAATAAATTACTCCGTAGTAGAGTGACGGTAGACTACCCCGATCGAAGCGCCGCAGTAATGCCCAATGAGCCATCAAATCACAAAACCCCCTCCTTTCCAGCAGTAAGTTGGACGGACGAAGCAACCATCATTTCACTCTTCTCTCTCAGCTTCCCCTCTACCCAACTAGCTTCTCCCTCATCTTATTCCTCATTTCTTCAGGAAAACCCCGACCTGCTTCTGCCATTGTTCTTCTCTCCCAAAGAAGGAAAGGTGAGCGCATCAATGGTGTTGATTCTGGCCAAGGCCTGGTCTTGCAACCCCGAGACTGATCCTATAACTCCCTCTCTTTTCTTCTTTTGGGTTTGTGATTATGGTTTCTTTTCTTTTATTTCTATTTGACAGTTTCTTGATGGACGCTGGAGCACCGGCCGAAGTGATATCTATGGCTCTGGCCAAAACCGTCAAGGCTCATGGTACGAAGAAGCGCAAGCACCCCACCGAGACTACTGCGAACAAGCTCAAAGCCATCGCCCTATCCAAGCCCCCCTCTCCGGGGTCTCTCATTAAGCAAGTCCAGGTAATATCTCTTCTTGACGATCTTTTTCTCGATCTTGATCATGTTTTTTCATCTAACACGTAGCACTAGTACTAGTAGTACAACTTTCTGGGTGATCTTGCATGTGATTTTTGTGTGCCAAATGACGGTTCTAAATTCCTCTTTTGACCACAACATGCGAGAGGTTGGCACTGATTTCTTATATTTACTTTCAACTACTCCCTCTGTCCCAAATTTCTTGTCTTAGATTTGTCTAGATACGGATGTATGGAGTACTTTATGAACATCAATGCTACCTTTGAAGAGGGTATATTTTCCTCAGTAACTTGTATTAGGGATATTGCAAGTAATCCCTCTGCTCTCATGCCTTTGAAGACATGTTCTAGTGTCTTTGTTCACTCATCTCTGTGCGTATATGTAGTCATATATGGAGTATAATATCGAAAATCATCTTATATTTCTGAACGGAGGTAGTAATAAAATATGGTTTCTGTTTGAATTAGAACCAGGTCCGCGGTGGAGATGAAGTTCTCAAAGTCATGTCGTGTGAACTGGAAGACCTGAGGATGAGTTCTACTGCTAAACTATCCAGCTGTTGTGTCCTTATCGCCACATATCCTGAACTAGTGTTTTCCTGTAGCATTGTTGTCAGGCGTGTTCTCGAGGCTGTACTTGACCACAACAATTTTCCTGGTTGTGCCTTCGATTACGAAGGGTGTGGTTCTTGTAAAGCTTCCCAACAAATCTGATGCAACATGTCTTCATGATCATGTTTATGAGTGGAAAGACCACTCTATTAGGTTCTCCAAGGTTGACGAGATGGTGATGGTGCATGTAGACATCTCTCACAAAGTCCATGGCCTAGTCGGTTATGCGGGGTTCATCCCGTAGGTCGGTGGCAAGAAATAGTCTGCAGAGTTTAATTAGTGCAACTTTGCTTGTCTGTAGTAAATACTATTGTTCAGTACTTGATTTGTGTTTGTGAACCCTGTATTGTTAATTAGTACTGCTGCTTTTGGTGTGTGGTCAGTCCTGAGAACGGTCTATGTTAATGTCTGTCCACTCAATTCAGTCTGTATATTTTGAACTATCCAGATCATCTTTTTTTGAGGACGGTTTATCAATTATGGTTACACTCCAATATCTGTATGCATTACAGGGTTTATCGCACCCACCAGGATTTCCAGTCCCATGGATGTTCGGTCCATATGATTTGTCATGACCTTTGGACTGTCCTGCTTGTGGGAGTAGGCGGGGCCCCTGCATGCCACCCATAGTTGGACGATCAATCCATTGTTTAGTACTTCAACATAGTGATTTCCTGGTAAGGATTCACTCGTGTCACATCAAGTAAATCTTATTGATTTACTGTCTAAATCTTGTTGATTTAATGTCATGTTTTCTTTCTTTTCCTGCAATTTTACGATGCAGGTTTTGCCATGTGACATTCATCACAGAATAAACCGTTTGGTTTGCTCTACGATGGCTATTTTTGCAGGTTTCACTTCTTATGTCGTGTCAGTAACGTAGGCACTGTCCATCACTTATATTACTGGAAAAAATTGGATCAGTCTGTTGTCTGAGAACAAGCTGAATCCCTATGATGAACTACAGTTTGGTTTAACAAAAACACCATAATTAGTCCTCATGTTTAAAAGAAATGAAGAAAAAAATTGGATCACGGTCACGAAGCCTAGTCAAGTTAGAAAGCTGATCATAGCAGATCAGACACGATCGCCGTTGTCTCGCACATCGGTACCACCTTCAGCACCAGATCGAGCACCGGGAGTTGCTCTAGCACTAACAGCGGCAGCAGCTCAGTCTGATCCAGCTGAGGATTGGGCACCGACCGCGTCAGCAGATCAGGCTGATCTACCGGAGGATCGAGCATCGACACCGGCACCTGCTCCGACACCGGCACCTGCTCTACAAGGATCACCATCTCCGGCAGCAGCAGCGGCTTCGGCACCTGCACCAACACTTGCACTTGCATTTGCTCCGGCCCGTGCAGCGGCAACCGAACGAGCAGTTGCATCGGCAACAGACTGGGCTGCAGTTCGCACTTCATATACCAAAGTCCTTACAAAAACCGACATGTCCACCTTCTTGGTAAGCATTGGCCGCCCAAGTGTTTCATTCTTTTTTCTTTCCATGTTGTTTCAAATGATTCATTGTGTTGATCTAACTGTCTGGGTATGTCTTCTTGTTTGCAAACAGAGAATTCCTAGAGCAACAAGGGAGTCGTTCAACAATCCGGGCGACAGCGGCCAAGTTTCTCTTACCATGCGCAGCCTTGGTGTGAATGAACCTGCTCAATATACCGTAAGTACAAAGGATGGTTGCATGATGATTGATGCTAAAGGATGGTCAAGGTTCAAATCTAAATCATATCTTGCGGTAGGGGATGATCTCAAAATCGAACTTTCTCGGCAAGGAGAGCTGGTCCAAATCAACTTTGAAATTCTTTAGTAGCAGCACGCAACTGCCGAACTGATCTATCCTACGAGAGTTTTTGATGTAATAATCTGGCATGGTGAAACAAGTGTCCTGTGTGTATAAGTAATACGATAGTATTATTTATCACATGGTATATCGTTGATAGAATTGCAACTCTCATTGCTAGTTAGGAACTTCCGTTCGATTTCATTCCAACAACTGCCGTGCTTTATTCAATTTTGTGTATTCGTCTTGCGATAGCATCTAAAACCAGCGCCATACCGATCGCCTGCAATATGAAAAGCATTGAGGTATAACACATGGGCCCCCAAACATGCAGGGTGGGCCTACGGCCCAAAGTCCAGAATCGTGAGCTTGTCTGAGTATTATATTCTCAGTTGAACCCCCATAATGCCCGTGCGTTGCACGTAACATCAAGATGCATTTGTATGAGTATTTTATCTTGTGAGAGAAAAGGATGAACGAGGGAAGGCCTTATTTGCAAATGTGGAGAGGTGTGTGGGTACCTTTTTTGTAAAATTGCCAAAGTTTCCTTCCTATCAGTCAGATATAAATCGGACGACCTATATTGCAGGATGGTAGGCACACCATCATTACCAACTCGTCTATACTGTGTTAAAAACAACTCTGCTTTTTATAATTATATATGTTATAGATATTCCCCTTGATTTTTCTTATGTATAAAGTTGTGATATAAAATATTTGTATATTTCTTTAGAGAGGGAGTATCTCTCTGTCAAAAATATATTTTTGTGTAACTAGTTACTCCTGTCTTTCTACTTCCTTTCGCTGATATGTGGGGCATCCGGCAACGGGGTCCACATGCCATATGCACAAATTGGAGTGCACAACTGCACGGTAGACACACCCCGGTCGTAGCGCCGCAGTAATGCCCAATGAGTCGCAAATCACAAACCCCCTTCCAGCTTTACCAGTAAGCTGGACGGACGAAGCGGCAATATTTCACTGGGCCTGAATCCCCTTCTTCGTCTGCTTGTTCAGAGAAAACCCCCTCTTGGCGATTGCATAGGGTTTTCTCATGGAGAACCAGGTACGAATTCTTCATCCATCCCCGATAAATCAAAGTACCTTGGTCGCGGGTAATCCTAGGATGGCAGCCGCCGCCGTTGATGCATTTTTCTTCCTACTGAATCTAGTGTGTTTCATTTGCAGTGCCCAAAGTGCAAGGACCCTACAGGTTTCTGCGCCCTCGGCGACTCACCACACTTGTTCCTTCTCATCCTAACACAGGATTTTAAAACGTGCACAGTATGTTCCTAGAATCCTCTTTTCTATCCAGGAGGGTGGGGTTTTTTTGAACATGTTGTCGACTAATTTGGAAATTTGGATTGCTATATTTGGATAAAAGGTACTACTAGTACGATGGTCAACACTGACGTGAAGGAGGAAGTTATTTCTAGATTTGGATAGGGAATACATTGTGTTCTCATATTATTTTTCATGCAGTGCATTATTTGCTCTGCCAGAACACATGTACTCAAGATGCTCGGCCTTGCCATAACTGAATACACCAGTTTAATGGTCAAGGTGAAGACAAGCCATGGATATAAGTTCCTAGTTGGGTTGATGAACCAAGAAGATCGCTGCTTTTTTTATGGCCAAACTTGGATAAACTTTCTCAAGTGTTACGGACTGAAAGTTGGCGCACGAATGTTGATGGAAATAGCAGAACCCGGTCTCATCTTCACTGCGATCTTCCACCCCGACGTCGTTCCAATTGTTCATCCATGTTAGTTTTGTATCTGGTTCTTGCTTGTTGCCTCGATTACTTCTTAATCCACCTATTCTGTCTAACTAATCACAATTTAACTTTAGAAGTAGCAACGAATCTCTCACGAAGATGCTACTTCTAACTAATATTTTCTTATAATTGGTGGCACGTGTAGGTTTTTTCAGAGTTAAGCAGGCTGCTCGTTTGTTATTCTGTAACAACTCGGCTATTACTGATGGCACTGAAGTTGACTGGGACAACATCCACAAGTTCCTACACTTTATTGATCGTCTTGAGGTCCTTGTGGGGCGTTTCAATGGTGGAAGGCCACGTGGGATATGTGTGCCACTGCTGCACTCATTGAACTGGTCCAACTGTGTCGAGAAATTTATTGTACGAGCTGTTTTCTGTTATATATGTTGTTCATAAACTATTGCTTATACACAGTTTTACAGTTGTGATCTTCTTGAAACAGAAACTGCCCAGTTCTATTGTTCCTATACAGATGCCTGACCATGGTCGGGTCAGACTTGCGCTTGGTCACAACATGATGTTTATGTCGACCTACTCCATTCCCCTTGGAGGTGAAAAGATACTTATTCATGGGTGGTCTCAAATAATGAAGCCCCGTCCATCTTGGAGAATAGGACAGAAGATTATGTTCCTGCTTTTCCATGGCTCTAAAGCAAATATCCTGTTTATTGACCACATTGCGAGATGAAGCCGCTTTCAGAAGGTTGTGGATGCACGGGGTGGTGCCTGGGCCTTGTCCTGGGGCTTGGAGACCTCACCCTTGGTTAACTGTAGGCAAAGTAGCACTGTTCGAGACGTGCTTCGTACGGTTGAACCTATATAAGTACTCATACTGCTTTCAGCTATGGTTGTTAAGTGCCCCTGCTGGTTTCAGTTAAGGTTGTTAAGTACTCCTACTGCTTTTACAGTCTGTCATGTTTCTTCAGTCCTGTCTTCCTCCAACCGCCAAAACCAAACCAGCGCCGGTGAGGCCGCCTGCTTCCGCCTCCCACGGCTGGCTGCGCATCAGCGCACGCATCACCGCCCCATCGTCTCCTAAATCGTTAACACCGACGTCCGAGGCCTCGTCGTCATCCTCCCCGCGCTTTAGTGCGCTCGCCGCGGCGCCACCCTCTCGCGTTGTCAACATGGTCAACAAACAATAGCAATCGGCAGAAGTATGTGGAGCGGATGACAGTATGGGCCTACCATGTCAACGTATGGAAAAATAAAATGCTTCCTCCTAGTGTTTTCCTGACATCTGGGACCCACGACATTGTGAGCGTATATAGTCAATAGACAAGAGAACAGCACAAGATCGGCTGACACCTGGGACGTAGTTGCTCGAGTAGTATTTTTTTTTGATATTCTTGAGACGGAGCAGGGTTTGAACTGGGCTGTGGCCCGTCTAGCCCAGGCTTATATTTTATGTTCACCATGTGACCAGCCCAACTATTTTTTCTTTGTGAAAATGAGCCCAGTTTATTTTTTCTGAAGAATACCCAATCCAGGCCTATTTATTTTTCTACGCCATGATGGGCTGCAACTCTTTCAAGACACCTGACAAATTGGCAATTACTTTATAATTTCTTAATTTTTTCACATTTTCAGATTCCTATTTCACTGGGCATTAACCTAATTTAATTATATCTTCAAAGTACTTTAAATATGGCTCGACATTTCGGTATTAAAAATAGTTCGGAACCCACAGAAATATGCGAAATTGGCCCTGGCCAACCAAAAAAATGGACTGCAATAAATTGTATAAGAAGTTGCAATGAGCTATATATAAATTATTTAAAAAGGGAATGGTCTGACTTATGGGCCTATTAAGTTGACGCGTATGCAAGATTTTTTTAGTTATTATATACGTCAACAGACGATTCTAGCATACGTAACCGTTGGATGTCAATCCAACGGCCGTCGTGTTTCTTCAATCTCTGGTCTTCTTGCTCCAGCCGCCAAATCCAGCGCCGGCAGGACCGCCTGCTCCCGCCTCCCGTGTAGGCCTCACCTCCCCCTACTACTCCCACCGCTGGCCAGGGCATCCCTCTACTCACCCACACCCCCTGTTATTCTGCGGCAACGGCAGCCTCACACTGCAGCCGAACCAGTGAACCCTCGTACTCCTCTCCGCGTGGGCATCCACTGCCGCGTCTTCCCTGGCTCCGCATCGTCCCCTTCCTAGGCCTCGCCGTCGTCCACCACCCTGGTGCTCTCGGTGCGGCGTGGTCGACGTGGTCAAGGAACGACTTCCATCGGAAGAATACTGTCGTGGAGAGGCTGACAGCTGGGTCCACGGCCGCAGCAAGGAAGTGCCTCCTTATTACGCTCAAAATAATTATTCCTCCACCTAACAGCGGGGACCCACCGGACGGCCACCGTATTTCGCGAAAAAATGTTTCCCCTGACTATTCGGACCCACCAGCTACATCTTCGCACGCAAGGAAGTGCGTCCGGGCAAAAAAAACGATTCGCCCCCTGATTGCTGGGACCCACCAGCTACATCTTCGCACGCAAGGAAGTGCCTGACAGCCGGGACCCACCTGGTCAAAGCGTACGTAGCATTGTCATTCTGGTCGCGAACGTGTACGTACATACTGGTCGATGTAGAGGCGCGCACGTGTCATAGTAGAGGCGTGCACGTAGCATGTACACGTACGTACAGCGGCCAGTGTGCAAGAAAGAAAATACGGCCACGTACGTACATATGGGCAGGGTCTCGAACGCCTACTCGCGCATACGTACGGCCAGGGCTCGTGTACATGGCTGGGTCGGAACGGAGAAACAGCGTCGTCATCGTGTTCATGGGGAGCCAACCGGCTGGGTCAGAATGGAATGCGTCCTCGTGTTCATCGGGAGGGCTTGGACGGAACAGCCGATGGAAACAAGGCTTGGCGTACCGCAGAACGGAGGAAACGGCCTTGTGTTCGACCGGCCACGTTCAAAACGGGATCATGTTCATCGGGAGGGGTCTGGTGTGCCGCAAACGGAGGAAACGGACCTCCTACGGTCGAAACGGGGGTCCTGTTAATCGGGAGGGGTGTGGCGTACCGCAAAACAGAGGAAACGGACTTGTGTTGGAGCGCTACAGTTGAAACAGGGGTCCTGTTCATCGGGAGGGGTGTGGTGTACCGCAAAACGGAACTCCACGGGATACTGTTCATCTCCACCGTCGACCCCCTCCAACCTCCACGGGCTACTGTTCATCCACCGTCGACCTCCTCCAGCCTCCACCTCCGACTGTTCATCCACGGGCTCCTGTTCATCCAGCCTCCACCGCGCGCTACTCCACCGCTATTGTTCAACCAGCCCTCTCCACGGGCTCCTCTTCAACCACCCCTCCACGGGCTACTGTTCATCCAGCCCTCCACCATCTACTGTTCATCCTGCCCTCCATGGGGTGGTCCTATTCATCGAGCCCTCCACGGGGTCCTGTTCATCCAGCCCCAACCGGCTCGATCGATCGGGGTCATGTTCATCCAGAGGCAACACCACGGGGTCCTGTTCATCCACTCCTACCGGGAACTGTTCATCCAACCCCCCAGCAACGCTCACTGTTCATCCAAAGGCAGCATTGATCGGCTTCAGTTAGCAGCAGTAGCGAAGGAATCCCTCGATCGGATTCGGTTAACAGCCATCGATCGATCGCTCGGGTTCAGTAACGCGTAGCCCGCAGTGCAATCGCTCGGGTTCAGTTAGAGCCCAACGCCTCGCTCGGGTTCAGTTAGAGCCCAACGCCTCACACCCACGCGCGTGCTTGTACGAGAGAAACGCGCATCGCTCGGCCCCGACCACCCACCGTAACCGGGAACACCCCGATATTTTCCTCGCCCTCGCTTCTACCACGCCTTTTTCCGTCATGGACGGCCCAAAGAATGTCATGCAGCTGCGTCTCCAGCCCGCCCATGACGAAAAGCCCATTTTCTGTCATGATTTTTTGTCATAGAAGTAGGACCCCACCACATCTATGATGATACCGTGTTTTGTCACAATTATTGTCATAGAAGTGTCATAAGTATGACTGGGAAAAAAATTGTTCGGCCCAAAATGTCACGGATGTGTCTTTTTTTTGTAGTGAAAAGTCTCAAATGAAAAACAAAGATTGCTTCCAAAAAACATAAGAAAAATAGAAAGACATATTTGAGGCTTCTGATTCGAATACGATCAATAAATCGGCCCAAAGAGGTTAAGCTAGGATTCGAATACGATCATGTAGCCCCCAGTGGCTTTGGCGTTGCGCCGATCAAGAGGGTACCGACAGCTGTGTTCTCTTTGGTTCGAATACGACCGATGTTTGAACAGGAAGCCTCCAAATGACCTTGAGAGGTTTCTAATGACCCTGATTCGAATACGATCCAAGTCGGACTCAAAAGGGGTTAAGCTATGATTTGAATACGATCAAGAAGCCCCCTAATGAGTTTGGCATTGCGCCGATCAAGAGGGTACCGACAGCTGTGTTCTCTTTGGTTCGAATACGACTTATGTTTGAGCAAGAAGCCCCCTAGTGACCATGAGGTTCAATGGCTAGATTCGAATACGATCGTAAGCCGGACCAAAGGGAAAGCCGGATTCGAATACGATCAGCCCCCCTTTCAGTCGTTTTAAATCTTTATAATGAAGACACATGAACTTTGAGGATGAAAAGGACGGAGGTCCTGCTTTATTACTTATCATAATATATGCATCGTCAAAATATGTACATCATGAGAGTCGGTGGCTCAAGTATAGTAAGGCCGAAGATGAGCGATATTCCACGGCCGGTGGGTCTCCTCCTCCGATTTACGTGAGTCTTTGTGCTCTCGAACATCAATGAGGTAGTATGACCCGTTGTTCAAGTTCTTGCTGACCACAAAAGGCCCTTACCAAGGTGGGGATAACTTGTGTGCATCAGTTTGATCCTGGATGAGCCAGAGCACCAAGTGATAACGGCGCAAGTCTTGTTGGTAAATCACCGAGCGGGTTGCTTCCAAGTCACGCTCTTCATCTAACAGGTCAAGTGCATCCTGACGGTCTTGTTCGTTATTAGCTTCAACGTAAGCCGCCACACGGGGCGAGTCATGATGGATGTCAATTGGTAGAACCGCCTCTGCTCTGTAAACCATGAAGAAAGGCGTATAACCCATTGACCTGCTAGGAGTAGTATTGATGCTCCATATCACAGAGGGTAACTCCTCCACCCAACAAGCCGGCGTCCGTTGTAAAGGAACCAGAAGCCGGGGCTTGATGCCTTTCAAGATTTCCTGATTAGCTCTTTCCGCTTGACCATTGGATTGGGGATGAGCTACTGATGAAACATCAAGTCGGATATGCTCATGTTAACAGAACTTCTCCATAGCGCCTTTGGACAGATTAGTACCTTTGTCAGTTATGATACTATGTGGAAAGCCAAAACGAAAGATCACCTTTTTCATGAATTGAACCGCCCTGGCTGTGTCACACTTACTAACCGGCTCTGCTCAACCCACTTTGTGAATTTATCAACCGCCACCAGAAGGTGTGTCTTTTTATCTTTGGAACTTTTGAAAGGCCCAACCATGTCAAGCCCCCAGACTGCGAATGGCCAAGTAATTGGAATTATCCTCAATTCTTGAGCCGGCACATGAGCCCGTCGTGAGAACTTCTGGCAACCATCACATTTACTGACTAGATCCTCCACATCAGCGTGAGCCGTCAGCCAATAAAAACCATGATGGAAAGCTTTGGCCACAAGAGACTTTGAACCGGCATGATGGTCGCAATCTCCTTCACGGATCTCACGAAGAATTGCTTGACCTTCTTCAGGAGAGACACAGCGTTGAAACGCCCCAGTGACACTACGATGATGCAACTCACCATTGGCAATTGTCATTGACTTAGACCGCCGGGTTATCTGTCTAGCCAAGGTTTCATCCTCAGGTAACTCGCCCTGGTTCATATAAGCCAAATATGGCACTGTCCAATCTGGGATGATGTGAAGAGCTGCCACCAATTGAGCCTCCGGGTCTGGAACGGCCAAGTCTTCCTCTGTGGGTAACTTGACAGAAGGGTTATGCAGAATATCTAAGAAAGTGTTAGGTGGCACCGGCTTATGCTGAGACCCCAGCCGGCTTAAAGCATTAGCCACCTCATTCTTTCTACGATCAATGTGCTCCACTTGGTAGCCCTTGAAATGTCCAGCAATGGCATCAACTTCACGGAGATAAGCCGCCATGAGAGGATCCTTGGAATCCCACTTGCCTGATACTTGCTCAGCCACCAAATCTGAGTCGCCAAAGCACCTTACCCAGCTTAAGTTCATCTCCTTAGCCATCCGAAGACCATGGAGCAAGGCCTCATACTCAGCTGCATTATTAGTACAAGGAAACATCAACCGTAGCACATAACAAAAAATTTCACCTCGAGGGGAAGCTAAAACAACTCTAGCCCCCGAGCCTTCCAATTGCCTGGACCCATCAAAATGAATAGTCCAATATGTGTTGTCCGGCTTCTCTTCAGGCATCTGCAGCTCTATCCAATCGTTGATGAAGTCCACCAATGCTTGAGACTTGATAGCGGTGCGTGGCACATACTTCAAACCGTGAGGCCCAAGTTCAATGGCCCACTTGGCGACTCATCCTGTGGCTTCTCTATTTTGAATGATATCTCCTAAAGAAGCAGAACTAACCACAGTGATGGGATGACCCTGGAAGTATTGCTTAAGCTTCCGGCTTGCCATGAACACCCCTGAAAGGATCGAGAAGAGGTGTCTAGAGGGGGGTGAATAGACTCTAATCAAGAAAAGTTGCAGTTTTTGATTTCTCTTAAGTTGAAGTGGAGTTTTGGCACAAGTTTAAACATTCACAATACATATCAAGCAAGCATGCAAGCATACAAGAGTATATGAGCAGCGGAAAGTAAAGCATGCAAGTTGCAAGAATGTAAAGAGAAGGGATTGGAGTGTGCAAATGCA
Organism: Aegilops umbellulata; assembly: GCA_032464435.1. Lineage (NCBI taxonomy): Eukaryota > Viridiplantae > Streptophyta > Magnoliopsida > Poales > Poaceae > Aegilops > Aegilops umbellulata. The sequence continues at coordinate 384,083,054 of CP136057.1, read as the reverse complement.
ATTTGGAGACACGGAGATTTTTTATCCGTGGTTCCGCTGGGTGGTGCTATCGTACATCCACGTTGATGGAGACTTCAACCCACGAAGGGTAACGGTTACGCGAGTCCACGGAGGGCTCCACCCATGAAGGGTCCACGAAGAAGCAACCTTGTCTATCCCACCATGGCCATCGCCCACGAAGGACTTGCCTCACTAGGGTATATCTTCACGAAGTAGGAGATCTCCTTGCCCTTACAAACTCCTTGGTTCAACTCCTCAATCTTGACGGAGGCTCCCAAGTAACACCTAGCCAATCTACGAGACACCACTCTCCAAGAAGTAAAAAATGGTGTGTTGATGATGAACTCCTTGCTCTTGTGCTTCAAATGATAGTCTCCCCAACACTCAACTCTCTCTCATAGGATTGGATTTGGTGGAAAGAAGATTTGAGTGGAAAGCAACTTGGGGAAGGCTAGAGATCAAGATTTATGTGGTTGAAATGGAATATCTTGACCTCAACACAAGTGTAGGTGGTTCTCTCTCAGAAAATATATGTTGGAAGTGTAGGCATGTTATGATGGCTCTCTCCACGAATGAAGAGTGGGTGGAGGGGTATATATAGCCTCCACACAAAATCTAACCGTTACACACAAATCACCAAACTCGGTCAGACCGATTTGGTTCATAATGTGACCGTTAGGCATTTCGGTGGGACCGACTGGATCAACTCGGTTGGACCGATGTGGTAGGGTTAGGGTAAATCCAAAACTCGGTTTGACCGATTACTCAAACTCGGTGGGACCGATTTTGGTAATAAGCCAAACAGAGAGTTGGCCAAGCAAACTCGGTGGGGCCGATTCCATATCTCGGTGGGACCGAAAATATTGCAATAGGCAACAGAGAGTTTGCATGCCCATCTCGGTGAGATCGAACTGATTAGGGTTTCTAGCAGTGGCTATGTCAAGTGAACTCGGTGGCGCCGGATAGATCAAATCGGTGGGGCTGAGTTTGACTTTTGGTTTGGGACATATTTGGAAGTGAGGAAGTGGTTGAGGGCTTTGGATCATATCACTAAGCACTTTGACCAAGCAAGCCATTAAGCAACACCTCATCCCTTCTTAATAGTATTGGCTTTCCTATGGACTCAATGTGATCTTGGATCACTAAAATAGAAAATGAGTCCTGAGCTTTGAGCTTGAGCCAATCCTTTGTCCTTAGAATATTGAAGGGGTTCCACATCCTCTAGTCCATGCCACTCCATTATTGAACTTATCTGAAACATACTAGGTAGAAACATTAGTCCAACAAGAGATACGTTGACATTAATTACCAAAATCACCCAGGGAGCACTTGTGCTTTCAACCCCATAGACGAGCTTCTGCCAATGTGGATATCTTTGCTTGTAATCAATAAGCACCTTGCTGACGTAGTAAACCGGCCGTTGAGCCGGATATTCCTTGCCCGTCTCCTTGTGCCCTACAACAATGGCCACACTGACGGCACGTGCATTAGCAACCACATATAACAAGAATGGCTCCTTATCAATAGGAGCAGCGAGGACCGGCGGCTCAGCGAGCTGTCCCTTCAAATCTTCAAAGGCAGCGTTAGCAGCATCACTCCAGACAAAGTTGACTGTCTTTTTCATCATCTGATACAGCGGTATGGCCTTCTCACCTAACCGGCTTATGAACCGGCTTAAAGCATCAATACGACCTGCCAAATGTTGAACATCATTGATACATGCCAGCTTAGCCAAAGAAGTGATTGCCTTGATCTTCTCCAGGTTAGCCTCGATGCCTCTGTTAGAAACCAGAAAACGCAAAAGCTTATCCGCTGGCACTCCAAAAACACACTTGGCCTGGTTAAGCATCATCTTGTAGACCCGGAGGTTATCAAAGGTTTCCTTCAGGTCATCTACCAAGGTTTCCTTCTCTCTGGACTTCACCACAATGTCGTCCACATAAGCATGGACATTGCGCCCAATCTGACTGTGCAGACAGTTCTGCACACATCGCTGATAAGTCACATGGGCACTCTTAAGCCCAAAAGGCATAGACACATAGCAGAAGGCTCCAAACGGAGTAATAAAAGTCGTCTTCTCCCGGTCCTTAACTGCCATCTTGATATGATGATAACCAGAATAAGCATCCAAAAAGCTCAAACACTAACAACCCACCGTAGCATCAATAATTTGATCAATACGAGGGAGAGCGAAAGGATCACCCGGACAAGCCTTGTTTAATTCCGTGTAATCCACACACATACGCCATGTGCCGTTCTTTCTAAGCACGAGCACCGGGTTAGCCAACCACTCTGGATGGAAAACTTCGATAATGAACCCGGCCGCCAAGAACCGGGCCACTTCCTCACCAATGGCCTTACGCCTCTCCTCATTAAACCGACGAAGAAATTGCTTGACCGGCTTAAACTTTGGATCAATATTGAGAGTGTGCTCAGCGAGTTCTCTCGGTACACCCGGCATGTCAGAAGGTTTCCGTGCAAAGATGTCCCGGTTCTCACGGATGAACTCGATGAGCGCACTTTCCTATTTGGGATCCAGATTAGCGCTGATACTGAACTGCTTAGATGAGTCGCCTGGGACAAAGTCAACAAGCTTGGTTTCATCAGCCGATTTAAACTTTAGCACCAGCTCATGCTCTGTGGTTGGCTTCTTCAAAGACGTCATGTCCGCCGGGTCAACATTGTCCTTATAGAACTTCAACTCCTCTGTTGCACACACCGATTCAGCGTAAGCAGCATTGCCTTCCTCACATTCCAAGGCTATCTTCCGACTCCCATGCACTGTGATGGTGCCCTTATAACCCGGCATCTTGAGCTGCAAATAAACATAACACGGCTGTGCCATGAACTTGGCATAAGCCGGCCGTCCAAATAGGGCGTGATATGGGCTCTTGATTTTGACCACCTCAAAGGTTAACTTTTCAGGCCTAGAATCATGCTCATCTCCAAAGGCCACTTCTAGTTCGATCTTACCCATCGGGTACGCCGACTTACCAGGCAGCACTCCATGGAAAACAGTATTGGACGCCTTAAGATTTTTATCAGTCAATCCCATGCGACGGAAGGTCTCATAATAGAGGATGTTGATGCTACTGCCTCCATCCATGAGCACTTTAGTGAATTTATATCCACCAAACTGAGGTGCCACCACCAAGGCCAAGTGACCCGGATTGTCAACCCGGGGAGGGTGATCTTCCCTACTCCACAGAATAGGCTGCTCCGACCATCTCAAATAACGAGGAACTGTCGGCTCAACAGCGTTTACAGCCCTTTTATGAAGCTTCTGGTCTCGCTTGCACAAACTGGTGGTGAACACATGATATTGTCCACTATTCAACTTCTTTGGATTGCTCTGATAACTAGACTGCTGCTGCTGCTGACCTCCCTGGCCGGATTGCTGATGATAACCACCTTGGTTTCCTTGAGAGCTTTGAAAGTTGGAATTTGAACCGCCGCCCGGGCCATGAAAACCGCCGCCACCTGAGCCGCCGCCCGGCCCATGGTTACCATCAAACATGTTAGAGTTTTTGAAAGCCTTCATAATCGTACAGTCCTTCCATAGGTGAGTGGCCGGCTTTTCGCGAGAACCGTGCCTTGGACAGGGTTCATTTAACAACTGCTCAAGAGTGGGACCTGACCCGCCGGATCGAGGTGGTGGTTTCCCCTTACATCGTTGATTGTTACCCTGTGCGTTGGTGTTAGCCACAAACTCTGGGCTACCATCAGCCTTTCGTTTATTGCCTCCCAGATTCGCCGGGTTATGCTGATGACCCTTGGTGTTGCCGTTCTTATTTCCCTTTCCTGTCTTATCATCATCAGACTCGGGATCCTTGGTACTATAAGAGTCGGCGTACTTGACCAAAGCCGCCATCAGCTAGCCCATGTTGTTACAATCGCGCTTGAGCCGCCCCAGCTTCTGTTTCAGAGGCGTAAAACGGCAATTCTTCTCCAACATTAAGACTGCAGAGCGGGCATCCATCTTATCAGATGAATGTATTATGGCCTTGACCCGGCGCACCCAATGGGTCGTGGACTCACCTTCCTCTTGCTTGCAATTAGTCAAATCCACAATTGACATGGGCTGCTTGCACATGTCTTTGAAGTTCTGAATAAACCGGGCCTTTAACTCTGCCCATGACCCAATGGAATTAGGCGGCAGCCCCTTCAACCAAGTGCGGGTCGTTCCATCCAACATCATGGTAAAGTACTTGGCCATTGTAGCATCACTGACCTCCAGCAGTTCCATGGCCATCTCATAGCTTTCAATCCATGCCCCGGGCTGTAAATCGGCCGTGTAATTAGGCACCTTTCGATGGCCTTTGAAATCCTTGGGCAAACGCTCATTACGCAGAGCCGGCACCAAACAAGGGACACCTCCAGTCCTCGTGGCCATGCCTGCCTCAATAGAGGTCGTCGGATAAATCGGAAAAGACTGGTGCGCTGCTCGTTGAGCTGCCTGCTCAGCCGCCCGCTCCGCCTCTTGGCGTATCCTGTCCTGATCAATCAAGTTAAGAGCTCCATCACGCGCCGGGTCATGCCCCGCGCGGTTGGTCATGGCGCCGAGCGTTGCTTGAAACAGCTGCTGAATCCATATGCCTGCTATAACTTGGGCTCCGGCTTGGGCGAGGGGTTGAGTGGATCCTGTCTCGACTGTAAGAGTATGCCCCCTGCTGCGCCAGAGCCATCTGAAGAAGTTCCCTGACCCTTCGTGTTTCAATTGTCGTCAGAGAGTCGCCCTCCATCGGGAGAGCCGCCAATCGTGCTGATGAAGCGGTCAGGTTCTCCAAAGGGTTAGAAAAATGGCCCGGTGGTGTTGGTACATAATGAGGTGGAGCAGTATTTACGCGAGGAGGCTCCATTACCCGGGGCTGCACTGGCGTCCCAACCCCGGGGGTTATAACCCGATTCACCTCCGGTGGGTTACTAGGGCCGGCACCGGGTGTGCAGAAGAGGTTTGAAGGATCATAAGCCGGAGGCAGACGGGATTGAGTCTTCTTGTGCCTTCTTCTCATGACCTCATTTGATGCATTCAGATTCATTGTAAGTTGGAAAGCCTCAGATTGAATCTGTTGAGTTCCAGCATCTAAAGCCGCCCGCTCTGCTGTTAGCCTGACGTCCTCCGCTGCTAAGTTTTCTTTGGCTTGTGCTACCTCCTCCCGTAACTGTGCCACTTCTGCATCATGTTGAGCCTGATCCGCTGGATTAACCATGGTAGTTAACAGGGTTGTCAACTTATCTATGAGATCCATCAGCACCTGAGCCGGCGGGCGCGCAGGGCCTCCTGCCCGGCTGCCGCTGACCCGCCGCAGCTGTAGAGTTTTGAACGGGTTGCGTGCCAGTCATGAAGATCCCTACTCTGCTCGGCGGTTCAAAGGGGTCCGGAATACTCCTGCCATCGAAACAACCCCTAAGCCTACCATCTTGAAGCTGATATAATGAATCCGTCTCACCTGTAGACGACTCGCCATTAGAGTAGACAGTCGTCTCACCGTCGTCCACGGATCCTTCAGAAAGTTCCCCTCCATGGATGCATCCCACGAAGGCACGCTTCATGGCGGGTTGAGCCAGGGTGGGTCTCGCACGCTAAGCCGTCTCAATGATGTCGGTGCAGATGTCCGGCTTAGGGCCTGGCTCGCCGATCCGGCCGATGAAGACGTGGATTGCGCCGAAGGGGACCTGATATCCGTACTCAATTGAGCCGGCGTCGGGGCCCCAGCCTGCGTCCTCGATGTAGAGCTTGCCGCGACGACTCTTGGTCATCCGGCCCACAGCGTATCCCTTGAGCCCTTCGAAGTTTCCCTTCAAGAACTCAAATCCACCGTGCGCTGGCCCCACGGTGGGCGCCAACTGTCGTGGAATTGTCACGGCAGATGTCCTGGTGAAAGGACTTAGTCGTGGAGCCATCGCAACTAGGAAGCTTAAAGGGGTTAAAACGGGACAAAGGACACTAGGGTTTATACTGGTTCGGCCCCTTGTGGTGAAGGTAAAGGCCTAATCTAGTTGAGGTGGGATTGCTTATGTTTCGATTACTAGGGAGCGAATCCGCTGACCTAGCTTTCAATCTGATCTTACTTGCCCTGAACCGCCGCCGGGTCGTCCCTTTATATACAAAGGTCGACGCCTAGCGGCTCACAGAGTCCCGGCCGGCTCATAAACAGTGTCCGGCTCGGGCTCTCTCTATTCTTGCCTTACAATACAAGTTACATACATATGGTGGTTTATGTATATGGGCCTTGAATCACCTTTGGGCTTAGGCCCTTAACTGAACCATCATCTTCAAGTGTCGCTCTGGGCTTCATGTCTTGACTCACCATAGGTGTAACCCGGCCCCTCCTAGGCGGGTCACACCTAATAGTTATATCCCCAACACTCATGAAGAGTGTTGCCAGGAACAACTCGGCAGTTATATCTTGTTCTTCAAAGTGATGAAGCTCAATCCTTTCCTCTTCAAAGCCGGGTGGAGGCGATTCCAAATCGTCTGCTTGTGTGATTCTCACTATACTGCTGTTGACGTTGTCCGTTGGGAGGTAGTCTAGCATGATGTTCCACTCTGTGCTGCTGACTTCAGCGTCTATAACCAACAGGTACTTCTTGTTTTCCAACACCTTCTGCAGCATTGTCCTGAGATCATCATCTGTGGACCACTTAACAGAGCCTCCTATCAAACGCGGAAGAATTGGCTTCATGAGATTGGAGGCATTGAGATTGGGTGCACATGTCACCCATGCCTTTATGTCAAAATAACGCTTTGTTGAGTGTCTCTCGTATCTCTCCTTCACCAGCTTTGTCTTGCCGACACCACTCTTTCCTATCACAGAAATCACCATTGGGTGCTTAGTTTTTTCTGAAATAAGAGAATGTCCCAGATACTTTAGTTGGGCATCTCGTCCCACCAAAGGTATCAAAAAATCATCCCTGCAGTTCAATTTAACTATGTGTTAGGATTCCCTATTCCAACTTGCAATATCTGAAGAATTAAATGTGTGATGATATGTCTATTACCTCCAAATTGTAGATTTTTTTGACAAAAGCAAATTGTAGATTTTAATGTTAGTCATAAGGAGAAACTGCCAAAGGTTTGGAGTCTCTGTTTTTAGTTAAAGAAGTGTGCAAACTACAATCACCTTGTAATAGCCATATGTAATTTTGCGGTCATGTTAAGACCATTTTTGTTTGGACCTCACATCAACATAAATATTATAAATAAAAAGTCACTTCACGCATGACACTTGGTGGTTCGATCCTTGTACGATGAGTAATCCAGTGATGTCCTACCTTTCTATTCTATCTATGTACAATCTAATCAATAACGTCGGACAAAAATTATATTCAAGATGACATATGTGTAGCAGGATTCTTATAAATATGATGCACTCAACTGACATTATTTCTACAAAATTCTAGGGTTCACATCCTATGTGTGGTGAGAAACCTACTCAATATCTCATGGTTGGGTGATCAAGTCACTAGTGCAAGCCCTGGTATACTGATGTGCACATGAAGTTGCTTTTCTCCATAACTATATTAACTGACACCATTGGCCATCAAATGCGGCGGGTTAAGGGACAAATAAACCATAAAGAAAATAACTGGTTGTAGTAGTATTATACTTCATTCAATTTTTAAAAGAAAGCATCTCATAGAAAATCCTGAGTATGATTGAATTCAAACCAATTGGGATACAATATTGCACTAAGTTGCCCTAAAGCAGTCGGTTGCTCTAAAACAATAGCGACAACCTAAAATGCTAACTCTTTTGAGATATAATTAAGCGAGTCTATGAGTCCCCAATACGTGATTTTCCTTGGTCGTGCGGTTTCATCGAAAATAGAGAGGTAGGTGCATAGCTAATAAAGTATGTATTTGTCGATGACATGAATGTACTTGGCACTTATTTTCATTGCATCACTCAATTGTTTTCAGAAATTCCACACCTAAGCGTGTGTGTGTGCGCGCACACACACACACCAATAAGTCACATGGATTGTACTCGTTTATTCAATCCCGCATGACCTCTTGAGAAATCATACTAACAACAAAAAATATTGCTATGAACGATGTAATGATAGCAATGCATTGATGAGATGAATGTGAATGT